>CM051237.1:183987940-186985440 GCA_027917425.1 Gastrophryne carolinensis | reverse complement strand
TTATTATTCAAGAGCACAAGCTAGTGACATAAATATACAAGATCGTACGATAACCGTACAATCAGACTGTAGGGTGTCTCAACCTCGCTGCCCTGGGCACCTCTGTACTGCACAAAGCTGAAGGTGCACCCCCCCCCCCCCCCCCATAGGCGTACTATAAACGATATATGAATTGCCCTACACAACTTGAATCTGTGTACATAAAATAGTTTGGATATGAGCGTATGTGTTGTATTGTGTATAGGTGTATAGATCGGTGTGTATACTGTACAGAACCCAGTATAAATCAGTACGTATACTGTACAAAACCCTGTATAGATCAGTGTGTATACTGTACAGAACCCAGTATTGATTAGTGTGTATACTGTACAGAACCCAGTATAGATCAGTGTGTATACTGTGCAGAACCCAGTATAGATCAGTGTGTGTGCTGTACATAGCTCAGTATAGATCAGTGTGCATACTGTACAGAACCCAGTATAGATCTGTGTGTGTGCTGTACATAGCTCAGTATAGATCAGTGTGCATACTGTACAGAACCCAGTATAGATCAGTGTGTATACTGTGCAGAACCCAGTATAGATCAGTGTGTATACTGTACAGAACCCAGTATAGATCAGTGTGTATACTGTACAGAACCCAGTATAGATCAGTGTGTATACTGTACAGAACCCAGTATAGATCAGTGTGTATACTGTGCAGAACCCAGTATAGATCAGTGTGTATACTGTACAGAACCCAGTATAGATCAGTGTGTATACTGTGCAGAACCCAGTATAGATCTGTGTGTGTGTGTGTGTGTGTGTGTGTGTGTGTGTGTGTGTGTGTGTGTACTGTACAGAACCCAGTATAAATCAGTGTGTGTACTGTACAGAACACAGTATAGATCAGTGTGTATACTGTACAGAACCCAGTATAGATCAGTATGTGTGTGTACTGTACAGAACACAGTATAGATCAGTGTGTGTGTACTGTACAGAACACAGTATAGATCAGTGTGTGTGTACTGTACAGAACTCAGTATAGATCAGTATGTCTGTAGGTACTGTACAAAACCCAGTTTAGACCAGTGTGTATATTTTACAGAACCCAGTATAGATCAGTGTGTGTACTGTACAGAACCCGATATAGATTGGTGTGTGTACTGTACAGGGCCCAGTATAGATCAGTGTGTGTGTGTGTGTGTGTGTGTGTGTGTGTGTGTGTGTGTGTGTGTTGTACAGAACCCACTATAGATCAGTGTGTACTCTACAGAATCCAGTATAGATCAGCGTGTTCACTATACAGAACACAGTATAAATACTGGTGTGTATATTGTGTAGAACCCAGTATAGATATATAGCATTATGTTTACATAATTCCCTTGATTCGTGCAGAGTATACAAACGACATTAAAATACATAGTACAGCACACAGACAACACTACAGTACAGAGTACAGTAAACAGACATAATTACAGTGCAGAGTACAGTAATACAGAAAGATTTACAGTGCAAAGTACGGTATATAGTACAGAGTACATGCAGTATTGGAGTACCGAGTACAGTATACGGACCGGATTACAGTTCAGTACCAAGATAATATTACAGAACGGAGTACAGTATTCAGACAGTTTTACAGTACAGAGTACAGTATACAAACATTATTACAGTACCAAATATATCATTCAGACAGTTTTACAGTACATAGTACAGTATACAAACAGTATTACAATAACAAATACAGTATACAGACAGTATTACAGTACAGAGCACAGTATATATATAGCATTACATTACAAAATACAGTATACAGACTGGATTACAGTACAGAATACAGTATACAGACAGGATTGCAGTACAAAATACAGTATACAGACAGTATTACAGTAAAGAGTGCAATATACAGACAGTATTACAGTACAGAATGCAGTATACAGACAGTATTGCTGTACAGAGTACAGTAAACAGACAGAATTGCAGTATAGAGTACAGTATACATACATCACTACAGTACAGAATACAGTATACAGACAGTATTACAGTAGAGAGTAAAGTTTACAGACAGTATTACTGTACAGAGAGAATTGCAGTATAGACCACAGTATACAGACAGCACTGCAGTACAGAATACAGTATACAGACAGTATTACAGTAAAGAGTGCAATATACAGACATTATTACAGTACAGAATGCGGTATACAGATAGTATTACTGTACAGAGCACAGTATACAAACAAAATTGCAGTATAGAGTACAGTATACAGACATCACTACAGTACAGGATGCAGTATACAGACAGTATTACAGTAGAGAGTACAGTATACAGACAGTATTACTGTACAGAGTACTGTAATACAAAAAGTATTGGTGAACAAGTGAGCGCTAGTACAGTCTCGATGTTGTGTCACTCAATGTGTGTGTCTGTGTGTGGTACAAAAAGTCAGAAAGTCATTATCAGTCCATGAGTGTGCCCAGCAAAGTTTGCAATATAGGTGTGCCTAGACTAGAAATGATTACTTAGCATGAAGGACACTACAATACAGCATGGGAGTACTAGATGTGTGTGATACACATGTATGTACACTACAGGGTACAGACCCCCTCCTGTGTGAGCAGTGTAACTTGTGTGCAACAGCTCCAATCAAAGCCAATGTGTGTTTGCACAGTACAGGCTACACTATGAGTGGGACAGTCAAGTTCAGTGTCCTGTAGGTCCTGTTTGGATCAGGCCTGACGTTTGGTTATTCTCGCACCTGTCCCTAGAAAGCTGAACCTACTGTATTCACATGCAGCTTCGTTACGCCCCCTTCTGACTGTCCATGGAATGACACCCTCATCATAGAAAGAGTTGGGAATTATTAGCAGCATGAATTCATTTGTTACTCATAGTGCTACTTGAGCTTTAATTGACTCTGTTGCTCGCAAGTATGTGAGTCATGTGAGTTTGCCTGGAAAAAAACAATTATTTCTCCCTAATTTACTTCTGTGAACTGGGTTGCGTATGTATTTCTCCTGTAAAATAGAATTGGATGATCCAGATGTGATTGACAAGAGGGACGGTGTTGAAGGCCTTATTTACAGCTCATCACTTTATATAGGGCCTTTTGTTAGGTCCACAAAGCAAATTCAGCGTCGATCAAAAGCGACTTCTAGCCAAAGGCCTGCTAATGACTGCTAATTTCATTTCACACTCGTCCATCTCTGGCTGCTATCATTAGGGGCACGCCATTTCCAAATACATGTGATGGGTAGTCTTATTAGCAGGTATTAGGCGAGGACACGTGCAAATATATGTCATCATGTACTAACATGTGTCACATGCCCTGGGCCACCCACTGATCAGCCCATGTTAGAAGCACTATGACACTGTCTATAGGTGCACTTTGTTTGCCATCCATGGTGCATGATTATTCTGTCATTAACATATATTTATTCATTTAATAATACAAATGATGATGATGTTGGTGATGATGATGTTAATGTGCTTTATTATTATCAAAAATATTTGGTTGTTTTTTGTTGCATGTAGCTCCGAAAAGGTTTATTATAATTTATATGAACTTCAGAAGTGTTACATTGCAGTTTTGGTATATTTTATTTAGTGGTTAGAAAGCTGTAGTGGGCCAGTCATTCTGGCGTGTTTATTTATGACCGTGAATCCCTGCTGACTGAGACTGTGCCAGTGAGGAGCGTTTTGTCTTGAGCTCCCCCTAGTGGATACTGTGGAAGCTGTGCAGCCCCGGGCCAAGTATATCTAGGCTGGTGTCATTTTCGCTTTATTCGTTTTTTTTTTTTTAGAAGGTAGGTGGTATATATCTAAATGAGAGAAAAGCGATGTATTGATGATTTAAGAGTGAATACCAGACATGTGTCATCTCTTTACCCCTTGTCAACATTTCAGATACTGCTAGTAAAGATTTTATTTTGTGCATACACGGGAAAGTAATGAATTTATGAATTCGCTGATCCTACTATTAAAGACTAACTAAATAACTATATATATATACATATATAGTTTAATCTAATTAGAAGATGACTCGAATAACTCATGATGATATGATGATCTCCTTGCTTGTCCCGGGTCTGACCAGCAATAAATAATGTCAGCTAATGGTAATGGATGGTCTGATCTACAAGTGATATGTGATTCCTGGACTTGCCATGAGATGTTCACCGCAGTCATAGCAAATTAGCCGACATCCTGAAACGGATGCCCTGTGCTCACCAATAATAATACCCCCCCCCCTCCTCTTTTCCCCCCAGGCTTACATTTAAATAGACAATTCATTAAGATGCCACCAAATCAGCCGCCTCTAGATTCAATCAAACTCTCGTTATGCTCTATTACCTAATATATTGACCATACAGTCTGAAATACATCAAGCATTTTATTTTATTAGCTTTCAATCGTCATGTATCCTCAACCCTACAACCAAAAGGATAAATAATTAGCCCGGCTGTTAAGGAGGAAGAAGAGAGAAATAACATATATGACATAAAATGGTAAATAAACAGATATGTATTCAAATTAAATTAATGAATTGGGCAAAACTATTATAGGCGTTATATATATATATATATATATATATATATATATATATATTAGCAATTACTTATATTTATAGAGTGTGTAAGGGTGTATTGCGCGTTTAAACACCTGTAATAGCCATGAGATTTTGGGAAGGAAACATTGAAATAATCGTGTAATTTAGATTTCTACTTTTTATAGCATTTGCTTGTAGTGAGTGAATGTTGCTCTTCTGCAAATCAGTCTGTAGAAACCGGTATGCGAATATGCGCCTCTGTTAGACTGGACGGATGGACGGATGGACGGATGGATGGGTGGTGGACAGGAGTCGGCGACTATAGATGTGAGCGGTAGGCCCTGCATTCCAACGTACCTCAAGAGTCCTTGAAGGAAATGATGGGGGAGTAGTGTGTGGGGGATGATGTCCCCCATCTACCTACAATGCCACTTCTCACAATGACAGTTTGCCGCTTCATGATCACTGACAACAAAGAGGGACACACTAGTTTCACATAATCAATAATCTAGCTCAAGGACGCTCTTCTGCTCCAGGGTAATTGTCCTGGAGTAGGGGGAAGCTCAGCGTCCATTTACTACTACTAGCAGCTCACCATTGCCTGTTACTGGAGTGTGGCCACCTCCACAACTACCCCCAACCACACTGCAAGCGCATATACTCTGTGTTATTTAACTGCCATATGTATATGTATATGTATAGTTCATCGAGCCTAGAAGCATATATATATATATATATATATATATATATATATATATATATATATATATATATATATATCCGTGTTGGGGGTGTGTGCTGCATAAAGTTAATAGTATATAAGTATCTAACAAGATATAATAGACCAGAAATACAGGAAAAAAGAACACACACACACACACACACACACACACACACATATATATATATATATATATATCTTGTTGCAAAACTTGTTCACCTACAAACTCGCATCTGGCAGGCATGTATAACGGTATAACACATTATACACTGTATAACAGCCTGCTCCCTATATATATATATATATATATATATATATATATATATATATTATGTCAGTACAATCTGTCATATATATATATAATTATATATATATATATCTATCTATATCTATATATATATATCAGATATATATATCTGTATAACAGCCTGCTCCCTATATATATGTATATATATATATATGTATATATATATATATATAGTATGTCAGTACAATCTGTCATATATATATGTATATATATATATATATATATATATATATATATATATATATATATATATATATCTTGTTGCAAAACTTAATATATACAGGAGACAGTATAATTTGTCTCCTTAAATATACATATTTAGCAAATTATTCTGGCAATGTGTGTGCAAATGTAAACATCTCCGTGTGTACAGCTACTTGTGGAATTTTAAATTGCAATGACATCACATGAACATATAATGTTCACACACACACCTCAGATAATAGATAAGCACACCACACGTGTACAAAGCACGGGATATATATATATATATATATATATATATATATATATATATATATATATATATATTGTCTCTGACCACATTAATGTAACATATCCATATGCAGAGGAAATGTCGATGTGTCTGGCAGCATTTCTCTATACACAGATACTTGTATTATTGTGGTAAATGTGTGTGTGTGTGTTTTCTCTTTGCAGACACAGAGTTTAGGATTGTTTTTGGATTGTTATGGTGAATATTGCTTCTCTCTACTATCTTTCACTTGTAATGATGGTATTTGAAATATGACGACCACCTCCTTAGTATCGCTGTGTCTGTAGGTTTGCATGGCACCTGTCCCACACATATGTATGTGTGTGTGTGTGACATGTGAGGGTTGGGGGTTATTTCTGGGGGCCCCGGCAGTGGGGCAGTTATTATTCTGTTCTTGTATAGCCTCTGGTGGTTGCTCCCCGGCAGAGGAGCTGAGGTCGGGGGGGGGGGGGGGTGCCGGTGGTGCGGGTGGTGGTGGGCGGTGGCGGGGCGCACTAATTAGCGATGCTGAGAGGAAATTCCTGGTAACAAGGAGACATTCTCCCGGTGCCCGCTGCCCCCCGCGGCTCTTCATTTCCATAAGAGGCTTATAGCGGTGCGGGGAGCGTAGTCACATGCAGATGCCGCCCAGAGCCTGGCCCGCGCCCCTCATTACCCCCCACCCACCACTGGCCTTCCAAAACTTGCTGGAGAAACTTTGCCATCCCACAGCATCTCGCAGCTCTGCCTTTCCTCTACACACTCCATCCCGGGCACCATCCCCCAAATAATATGTTATATAATCACGCTTCTTCTGTATTAGATGCCCCCCCCCCCCCCCAGACCTCCATTAGGGGCAGTGCATGTGTCTCCCTCTCTCCTGTGTGTGTGTGTATGTGTGTGTGTGTGTGTGCGTGTAATGGGCTGCACGTGACCTCTCTTGCTGGTTACATCTCAGTATGGGCAATGGGTTTTACATTCTGCCTATTGGATGCTAAGAATACCACTCCGTATGTGAACGCGCGTGTAAGGGAAACGTCAGCATGTTCTGGATAAATAACACATCTTGGGAAATATAAGAAATCTGCAGTTATAGGGAATGCCAAGCCAACCCGCATGAGAAGTGATCTTGGGCAATTCCTATTTACGGTTATTATTCACATCCTCAGCGCAGGTCTGGGCGATGTGTTTCGGTGGCTAGGCAGTAGGCGGCGCTCTAACACCGCACACAAGTTGTGGGAAGCAGCTTGTTGCTCGTTCTAGACATTGCTAGAGCAGGAGGACTAAACTCTCTCCTGGCAAACTACCCCGACCTCATCCCGGCAATTCAAGATCCCGACATGTCTCCGAGCACGCCGGACCCACACCTGCTGCACTGCGGCTCGCATGGCTCATACATGACCTGTAACGAGCATTAAAAAGTATATACCGCTGCTACTGGAATCATCAGGACATCACTGGTCCTCAGGGAAAAACACACACATAGGGGGCTAGAGAAACACATATGGATAGATACCATTGATTTACCCATCTATTTATTATACATTATATACCTATTTATCTCTCTACACAATCATTTGTATTCATCTACCTAAATTGGCAGATAGATTAATAAGTATGGATATATATGTAGACAGATAAAGATAGAGAGACAGGCAGATAGAGGGATCGATGTTAAAGCAGAGATAGATAGATAGATAGATAGATAGATAGATAGATAGATAGAAAGAAAGAAAGATGTAGATAGCAGAAGCGTCTCAAAAGGTCTGGTGGGCACCATCATTGTTGCTCTTCCACCTTATTTATCGAATTTGTGCTCACTTGGAATCATTTAGAAAAAGGAAGCTCCATCTGTCTCTGTTGCTTACATATATGTCCTGCACATAACTGAGTTAAAAGAAAGAAAAAAAGTTTATTGTAGGAGCCCTGAACATTTCATGTTTGCACCAGGGCTCCATCACATTTAGTTATGCCACAGATAGATAGATAGAAATATTTTGATTTACAGATAGATAGATAGATAGATAGATAGATAGATATATAGATAGATACAAATAGATAGATAGATAGATAGATAGATAGATAGATAATGAATAGATATTAATATGTAAATAGATACATGATAGTAGATAGATAGATAGATAGATAGATAGATAGATAGATAGATAGATAGATAGATATGCATATATAGATAGATAGATTGATAGTAGATAGATGATAGATAGATATGAATATATAGATAGCTATGAATAGATAGATAGAGATAGATAGATATAAATATGTAAATAGATACATGATAGTAGATAGATGACTGATAGATATGAATATATAGATAGATATAAATATTTAATACATAGATAGATTAAAGTAGATAGATAGATAATAGATACGAATATGTAGATAGATAGATAGATAGATAGATAGATAGATAGATAGATAGATAGATAGATAGAGATTGATAGTAGATAGATGATAGATAGATATGAATATATAGATATATATGAATAGATAGATAGATATAGATAGATATAAATATGTAAATAGATACATGATAGTAGATAGATGACTGATAGATATGAATATATAGATAGATATAAATATATAAATACATAGATAGATTATAGTAGATAGATGATAGATATGAATATGTAGATAGATAGATATGAATATATAGATAGATGATAGATAGATATGAATAGATAGATAGATAGATAGATAGATAGATAGATAGATAGATAGATGTAGGTGGGGCCATATGTATTTGGTGTCTGGTCCCCATTATCTGGATAGATGGGAGTCATGTTAGAAGTGTCACTGTTAGGAGCAGTGTAGTTACAGGCATCACACTGGTCCTGGTTTGTCAGTGCCATGCTGCCATCTCTGTCCCTTCTTGTCCTTCTTCTGGCCGCAGGAGCTGACACTCTACAGAGCCCTTGTATTTGAGGGGGGGTTTGCCATAGCTGTGTGCGGGAAAGTCTCAGCATTTTCTCCGGCAGGCGGGATTACTCTTCTTGAAATTTGCTTTTTTTTTAATCTGCTCGGGCGGCTTTCTGGGTGGAATTAAGAAGTGTTCGGTTGCTATGGCGAGCCCTCTTTTCCCAGTTTGTATAGAGGGGGATTGTGTGAGCTGCTGGGGGCATCCAGAGGAGGGGAAGGGGAGGAGGGGGGTGGGGGGGCTCCAGCACCTGCAAAGCCGGCCTGATGAATAACCAGACGAGCAAATCCAGGGAGCAGAGGCGCTAACTCTGGGGGACATTTACTAACGGCCGAGGCTGTCCCCTCTCTTCACACACACGGCCATGTTTCTCCCGCCAAATCTTCTCTGCAAAGAAGGCTTATTTACTCCTCTTCTTGGCTGTTAAAGTGGGAAAGCTCTCGCGATATCTCTTTTAGTAAATTAGGTCCCTGCATCTGACAGGCCTGTGGAGATTTGCTTTCTGATAGAGGCCTGCTCACACGCCTTTATTTTCTTGTCACATTTATAACTTTCCAAAAATGTCTCATTTCATGGGAATACCTCATTTTTTTATTTATTTCTTAAGCAATACGGACTCGTTTTTCTTATTTATGCATCATGAATGGGAAAGCTTTAGAAAGGAATGACCGTAACTTCTATATCTCAGTCCCCCTTTAAAAACAAGTCTGCTGTGGTGACCAGCAAGAAGCTCTCTTCTCGTAATAGCTAAAAGAGCTTCCCATTAAATGTTAGACAGCTTCCCTAATTATAGTCTACTTAATAAAGAGTGAGAATGTATAATTTACCCGGGTGAGAGAGTTCTCCTTTAAAAGCCGGTTACGTTTACTCTAGCAACTAATACGTGACTATTATTTTAACAAAGAATGAAAAATTATAGTTTAACCCAGTGGGAGAGTTCTCCTTTAAAAGCCAGGCACGTTCACTCTAGCAGCTAATGAGATGCTACGGATTTATTAAAGGTTGAGAATATTTAGTTTAACTGGGCGAGAGTTTCACTTTAAATGACAGACATGTTCACTCTAGCAACTAAGCAGAGAGCAGTCTTTTATGAAAATAAGTTATATTTTATATAAACGTTTTATAGCTCAATGAGCTTATTCAGTAAGAGCCCAGTAACCATTCAGTTCTGCTCTACTAAAGAGGATAGAGAACCTCTTTACTAATATAGGAGAAAGATCCAATGTGGTAACATCTAAGAGAGCCCCCCCTTAATAGGAGACGGAAAAAGAAACAGCAAAATGTTGCAACCTGTGAGGGACCCCCTCCACCCGCCATTCAGCCATAAATGACGAGGCGCCCCTTTAATAAAAAGTAGCCAAGTTCTGTTTTTGTGAAGGAGCTCTACTCATGTAACCGATGAATAGTGAGTGTAGTCTGTTAGCAATAATATCGTATTACAAAATATTATAACACTATCCTTTAAATGAAATTAAAAATATAACCCTTTAGTAGTGCGTGACGAGGTTCTCCTTTGAGGGGGCGTCTGGTAATATAAAAGCGGGAACACTCTTATTTGGTATCCAATGAGAAAGAGTTCCCCTTTAGTTATTAATGAGAAAGTTCGATTTATTAGGCTTGGGGGGAAGCTTCCTTTTATTAATGAAGACAATGGCTTATTTTATGGCAGTGTATTTTTTGTATTATTTATTTTAAGTGGCCTATACGTTTATATCAGCAAGCAAGGGTGCCTTCTTTACTTTTAAAAAATGAGAATGTTAAGCGACTTGTTTGTGCACATTGAAGGTAAACTGGCACACAGCAAGTCCAGCTGCCTTGACTTATCGATTTAAATATGTTTTGCTCTTTTTTAGTAATAGAGTTCCACTTTAGTAACAGGTCCTATATTACACCTGACAGTGCAGCCAGTGAAGGGAGCAGTTGTTGAGACGTGACAGGGCATTTTTTAATAATTGAGGCAATACAATAATATTGTGTGCTGAAAAGAGAAAGTACTTCTTTATTGAGTGAAAGAATAGAGAGGTTTCCACTAGTAATGGGTGATAGAGGTCCCCTTTAACAAGCCACAGTAGCTGGCTGGCGCTAAACTCGGTTTTCCCGCCAGATATGCAGTCAGCTCCTGGCACACGAGCGAGGCGGCTCACACGGGGTTAATGCGGCGGTGTAGTATTTCGTGTGAGGGGGGTAAAGAAGTATGCTCGGTCCGGGTAACAGAGCCCCCACCCCTCCACCACCACAGCCGCCGCCACCGCCGCCGCTTCCTCCCTCTCCCGGCGGTGTGTGACCTGTTGCTGCTACTGGCGGTTGGGAGGAGGAGGAGGGGGATAGAGGAGGGAGGGCCTCTGTCATAGGTTGCCCAGGAGTGCGTTTCCCGCCTCCCCACGGCCACACCCACTTCATGCAAAACTCTCCGGAGGCTTGTCCTGCTTGGAGAGGGAGCTGCCTCGTGATTGGCCACCGCAAAGCCATTTATTCCCTGACAGCCCCGCGTCACATGGATGCTTGTCTATTAACTTGTTTCAAAAAAGTAGCCGGACTTGTCACCAAGGCGCACCATGAAAACTAGTTTACTGGCCGCCTGAGACACCGAGCGAGCGAGAGAAAGAGAGAGCGAGGAGAGGAGCCCGGCCAGGCTGACTGACTGACTGACTGACTGCCCACCCGCCTGCCACTGAGAGACAGAGCCCGGCACACTGCCATCTTCCCAGAGGGTCCCCCCCTGTACCGGCCGCGTGAATGTACAACATGATGGAGACCGAGCTGAAGCCCCCCGCCCCGCCTCAGCAGGCTTCGGGGGGCAACTCGAACCCTTCGGGGCCCAACCAGAAGAACAGCCCGGACCGGGTGAAGCGTCCCATGAACGCCTTCATGGTGTGGTCTCGGGGTCAGCGGAGGAAGATGGCGCAGGAGAACCCCAAGATGCACAACTCGGAGATTAGCAAGCGGCTGGGAGCCGAGTGGAAGCTGCTCTCCGAGGCCGAGAAGCGGCCCTTCATCGACGAGGCCAAGCGGCTGCGCGCCCTGCACATGAAGGAGCACCCGGATTACAAGTACCGGCCCCGGCGGAAAACCAAGACCCTCCTGAAGAAGGATAAGTACACGCTGCCCGGCGGCCTGCTGGCGCCCGGGGGGAACGCCATCACCTCAGGAGTGGGGGTCGGGGCAGGCCTGGGCGCCGCCGGGGTCAACCAGCGCATGGACAGCTACGCGCACATGAACGGCTGGACGAACGGCGGCTACGGCATGATGCAGGAGCAGCTCGGTTACCCGCAACACCCGGGACTCAACGCGGCCCACAACGCCCAGATGCAGCCCATGCACCGCTACGACGTCAGCGCCCTGCAGTACAACTCTATGGGCGCCTCGCAGGGCTACATGAACGGTTCGCCCACCTACGGCAGCATGTCCTACTCGCAGCAGGGCGGCCCCGGTGCCGCCGCCATGGGCCTGGCTTCCATGGGCTCTGTAGTCAAGTCCGAGTCCAGCTCCAGCCCGCCCGTGGTCACCTCATCTTCTCACTCGCGGGCCCCGTGCCAGGCGGGCGACCTCCGGGACATGATCAGCATGTACCTACCCGGGGCTGAGGTGCCAGAGCCCGGCGCCCAGAGCAGACTACACATGGCCCAGCACTACCAGAGCGCCGCCTCGGTACCGGGCACGACCATCAACGGCACCCTCCCCCTCTCACACATGTGAGTGAGCGGGACCCGCACAAACTTTTCCTTAGTAGAGCTCGGACTTTTTTTGGACTATTTTTGTACAGAGAAAGAAAAAAAAAGAAAACTTGGGGAGGGGGTAACAAAAAACACTAAGGACTTGTAAAGAAAAAAAAAAAATATTACGAACCTAAAAGTTCTAGGTAGGAACTTTGCAGAATTATTTACCGAGAATATTTAGAGCTAGTCTCAAAAGTGATGATGACACAAACACACAACAAAAAAAAAATGTTTTATTATTCGCGAGGAACTTTTGTACAGTATTTATCAAACGGGCCACTGTTTCTAGGAAGCTGCGACTTTTGCCAACCCTTCTCTCCTTCTTGGGGAACACTTACCTCCATGTTTCTCCCCCCCCCCCCCCCATCTCTCTGGACACTTGATTCGTTTCCATTGGCACAGGAGCACTGACATTTCCCCCAAAACGAAAAAAAAGGCCACACGCAGACATCGTGTACTATTATTATTATTTTATTTTTTTTATTTTCTACTCATTGTTTAGAGCAGTCCTTGTTAATTTATAATAGGCTCCTTCCAAGATAAAAAAAAACGAAAAGCAAAGCGACATGAAACGACTACTGTGTTTTGAGATTTTTTTCTTATGGTTTGTAATATTTCTGTAAATTTATTGTGCTGATATTTTAAGTTTTTTTTCTCCTCTCATTTTCAGTAGATGTATTTAAAAAGGAAAAAAAAAAGAAAAAAGGGGTCTCGGCTGAGTGTCAGCCTGAAAGGCCATGTATATATATATAAATATCTATTGAACTAATCCCACCCTGATAACAGGTCCATTTCCAGCTTCAGTTTTTACTCCATTCTGCACAGTTTGAGATAAATAAATTTTTGAAATATGGAATCTGACCGGACATTGTGAGTCTTTGATTTATTGGGTATGTGTTATGGGGGTAGGCTGTCCTGTCAGGTAACATTGCTTGTGATAATGGTTTGATGATGATGATGATGATAATGATGCTCAGTAATCGGATGTTTTCTAACTGCATGCATTTTAATGGCAGAGTAGAGGTAACACAGGGATCATGTCCAGAAGCCAGCAGCAGCCAGCAGTATTAATGGGACGCCTGTTCTCCTCACAAGGTAAATGATGCTTTGACATTTGGTGATAAAGTGGATCAGTGTTATGCAGCCTTCAAGCTCAGCTTCTACTTTGTCTTTTCAACGTAGAAGAACAAACTATTATCTGTATTGAAAAGCCCAATTCTGCTGATCTAATCCTGTGTGTAAATTGCCAGAACTGCTGGAGAGTATCAGAGAAGCCTGGCCTGGGCCCTGCGGGCTGAATACATGTTGCTTCCTGGCCCCTGTGTCCCCCTCCTGCTTCTCCCATACCCCACCGTGCACTTGTTGCTGCCTGCTCGCTGACACTCTAGCTAAGTGAAATCATTTACGGAGTATTGATCACTATGGGAGAGCTTCCTATGGGCCTGTCACCGGAGGCCGCTACACACCACATACAATGGCCTGCCCTCACCTGCTGTACTTCAGGTTGCTCGCAAAGCCAAGTAAGTCTCCTTTTTCTTTATTTCCTTTAAATGTACACATTGGCTTCATATTTCGCCTTGATATTAAGAGCCTAGGTAAAGGGGTCGCATCTGCGTTGTGAACTCTGCCCTGTCACCTGCATTCTGAAAGAAAGATATCTAGCATGCATGGGGAAAACCAGCAGTTTGTGTTTTATACCTTTATACCAGTGTGTGCTTTATATCATTCACATCAACTGTGGACTATGGCTACAATCAACATTTGGCACCCTCATATATTGCTGCTTGTGGGTGGTCGTGTGTGTGTTTATAGATATAGATATTTTTATATATAGACATTCTTGATTTTTCATAACTTAGTCGCTTATTGATATACGGTGTTGTACAAAATATTTTAGAACTTGCTGGACAGGCAGAGAGAGACAGAGAGTTTTTTGGGAATTTGAAATAAGCTCTCAATACAGTGAAAAAAATGGTTTGCTTCTATTTAAAAATCAAAATTCCATGCCCATGCCATGAGACAGTGAAAGGCGGGCTATTTTTATAGGGTAGATCATTTATTTTAGATAAATAAATCTAAATCGTTTGTAAATAACATCACCTAATAAGAAATCCAAGAAGAAGCATTCACTAGGTTGTTTGCAGAAAGTCAGTTAAATAACACCATGTATTTGCTAATGCAATAGATAGAAGCCCATAGACTGCTCATACAATACCTTATTAAATAGAACAAAACTTTTTTTTTTATTTGTGTTTGTTGTGTGCTCTGACTGCCTCTCAAATGGCAGCCTCTCTAAAAGAAAAACAATCATTTGGAACATCCCTAATTGTTGTATGTCCAGACCATGTGGGAGGGGGGTAATCACTTATCCAAGTGATTTTAAAGCCTCTGGAGAGACTTTCCCACTAAACACTGCAATGGGATGGATGTACAGGTGAGGTGCATCATTATTACAGTGTAGTAGATATTTTATTTTTATTGAAAGCTCTCAAAACCCAGCCTCTCCAAAATGGAATAAATCGTTTGTCTAACCCTCCACACCTCAAATGTATATTTGCTTAAAAGGTATAACATTTATGACAGTTCTGAATACCAATTATTCGTATAGAGCTTACATACAGGCTATTGCCGACACATATATTATTTTAAGAGCTTGACACATATATTATTTTAAGAGCTTAGCATTCCTATGATTGAGATATATATATATATATTATGAGGGCTTATAATTTCTGCAATTCTTGGGGGAGAATCTCACAACCCGGGTCAGGTCAGTTCTACAGGTTATAGGCCGAATTTTCTGCAAGGAGGATGATACTGTATTTTAGCCTAAGAGATATCCAGTTGATTTAAGAGCATAAGAGCATACACTATAATTTTAATTCAAATGTAATATTCTATGTAAAACGATCTAATGATCATATATATATATATATATATATATATATATATCAGTATAATTAGAATATGCAGATATACAGTATCCGATCACATGCTATCACTCATGGTATTGCGATGTAATACTTAAGCCCTTTTTTACACTAACGATATTGATCATATGCTCAGGCCTTAAGATAATTAAATAGAGGCAACTGTTGGCGCATGGGTACATTATTTATCTAAACAGCATAGTTTTAGGTCAAGCCTATTTATATATGCAATCAGAGATCATCTAAGACAAGCAAATTATTTATATATATAAATATATTCATTTGGGGAATAAACTCTAATTTAGGCCAGTGCTGCTCTTAATCCAAGCAGGGATGGATAAACAGGAATAGTCTAGTAATGTGTTACCATTTATTTGAATAATTTTATTATTATGGCTATTCGTAGTAATAGCAAGGAACAGTAAGGAACTATCTAGTATTGTGTTATCATTTATTATTACTGGCATTCAGATTATGGTTATTACTATTAATAAGTCTAATCGTACTAGTATTGATGTTTTAGTGTTTTAGGGAGTAAAGGTACTAGTCTTCGAAAGAAATAGTATGAATGTTGAGTTTACTGAACGGTAAGTTCAGTCCTAAAACTATATATATATAATATATATATATATATATATATATATAGCTGTGGCATAGTGCTGCTGAGCGTGCCTTGCATGAGGAGCTCGTGTGGAGAATGAGGGGTGTGTGAGCTGTCATTTAAGGCGATGTGATGTCATGAGTTCGGTAGAGGGATCGAGGCTTCCTGGCTAGCAGTGAGGCTGCCGGTAGCCGGTGGCGGCTTGATATCAGCCTGTGGCTCGGTTCCTGGGCTGCGGGGGGTCTCATGTGTGGAGTAAGCAGGCCTGGCAAGACGGCGGCTGGCGGCTGGTAATGCGCCGGGTCCCCGGGGAGGGCGGCTCACATTAGCTGCTAAATGAATATTTGACAAGGGCTCAGCGCCGACCATTATTGCTACAAACGCGTCCCTACCGGACTCGCCGAGGGTCAGGGGGCAGCGGCGCCATTCATTCATTATTCAGCACCTTGTAGCAGAGCTAGGGATGAATTCACAGGCAAGATACTTTGATTTCATATATTACACCGATGGAAGGAGGGTTGGAGATAACAAGTACTATGGGGGGAATTTGTCTGGTCTTTGATATTCAGCTTCTAGGTACCACAGGCTGGCGGCGCCTATAAAGGAAGAAGTCTTTTCATATATAGATATATGGTGTACTGGGAATAATGATTTTTCTGGGGGGCGCTTAGAACCAGGAAAAATCTGGCTAGAAAGATTTGGAATGATGGAAGCGCCAATCGCTGCTACTTTTCTATGATTTGAAGCACTAATTTTGCCCCCATGGTAAAGGGCCAGGGGCTGGGCCGGCGCCCAGTGTCAGGGTCTCTACAGCCACCCACTTTCCGACTTAAATACTTCTGATTTCTTTACAGTTTAGTTTCAGTTTGCAATGAGAAGAGTGCTGCTTTATTTTTGTAAGCCTTCCTCTTTGGATTGCTTTAATTCTCTTGTTAGAGAGGCTTCATTATAGTGTATACAGTAGGGCACCTTCAGTTTTGTGGTAGATTTATTCAAGACCACTACACTGTGTTTTATATATAGTGTGTGGCATTCCCTATAGATTGACCCTTTCTCTTGGTGACGTCATAGAGCTTAGACATAGTTTTCCCACAATGAAGCTGGCTGGGACAGCTATGGGGAATAGTAAAAGGTGATACATAGCACCAGCCAGCAGTTAAGTGACTCTTTTAGCCTCGGTCAGACTGAAGTACCTTGGGAACAGGAAAACTTTTTTGGGGCCCACCACAGAAAATTGTCCTTAGGACCCACCTTTTAGCTAAAACACAATTAAGTTGTAATATTGTAATAAAAGGCTGGTGTTTATTGACCAGGTGTAAAACGGCAAAGGTGGCAAATGTAACTTGTAACATTTACACAACCCCACATACTGTAATACTCCAAGTAAGCCATAAACACTTGGATCTCTTGTCTTAGTTTTGGATCTCTTGTACAGACACAAACTATGAGTCTATTTCACTTGGTCCCATTTCCATCTCTACCCATCTTCATGAAACGGTATTATCATTTCAAAAGAGTAATTAGCCTTGTGTTCCTTATTCGTTTTGGGATACGAGCTAAGTAAAATATATCGTAAATAATCAGCAACTTACAGGAATAGGACAACTACTGTGTATGATGCATATATATATATATATATATATATATATATATATATATATATATATATATAGCAGGCGTATCAGGGTGCAGGAAATGTCGCCATAAATTCGCTCTCGAACGAAGTAGTGTGTTACTCGTTTTCCGTTGCTTTTCTAAGCTCCCGACAAATTGCAATATTGTAGAAGACAGCAATAATGAATGTATGAAAGGGGGCAATGTATCCCCTGAGAGACCCTTATCATTCAGCAACAGACAGACCTATTCCCCCACTGCTTTATGCTAATAAGCCTCGTGACGTCACTGTGACTTATTTTTAGTGGGGAATTAGTCTAGAATTTCGATTTGTTTTATACACCGGCTGCAATGCATTTGGATGTAGGATACCTCAGGGTATATATATATATATATATATATATATATATATATATATATGTATATATATATATATATATATACCGGTATATAGATACATATAAACCCCGTGATCTATTTATAGATACAATTTAAATATATAATATATATATATATATATATATATATATATATATATATATATATATATATATATATATAGCCTACCTGCGGTTTATGTTATTTATGGCATTTTTCAACCATTCCTACCTTTTATACAACTATTATAAGATTGCAATTAATTGAGGGATTCGAATTGAACTGAAGCAAAAGCAAGCTAATTTGCTTCTTAAATCAAGACAGATTAGCGGAAATAAGAACAAGTGACAGCTATCGATTAAGCTTTAGTAGATGCAGAAATTGTTCTTATTTGCCTCAATGTCAGGAACAGGTTGGATTGTTGGAATATTATGACCTCTGACCCAAGATTGCCATTGCCTGACATTGGAACACCGACAGGGTCTGTAACAGTATTACAAAGTGTTTTTTTCAGACTGAAGTTTTTTATAAAACTACCTCTTGGTCGAGATATTCCTAATTCTGTGGAATGATCTCCCATCCCTGAAACATTTTTTTTTTTACCAAAATCGAAGCATTTCACTGCATATCATACTGAGTATGTGACTAATATAAAAAGACGTTATTCTATGTACAGAATATAGGTTGCTGAGTTACTTTAGGTCACTTTATATTAGTTACTTTATATTCATCGGGTGTATCTTCATCGCAATTGAGGTTTAAAAGGACTAGAGGAAGCTTCCTGGTGGTAACCCATAGCAACCAATGATGGTGAAATTTCATCAGAGGCGCTCTGTGGCTGTTGGCTAAGCCTTTTATAAGCCCGGAAAAGTCTTAATGAATTCCTTGCACTACGTTTTAATTAGACCTTAGTCATTAGGGCTGAAGAAGAAGGGGAATGGGGCGCTCTCCAACCCCCCCCCCCCCAATATAAACCCCGAGCTGAGTGTGTGATTGTGGGATGAATTGAGTGTTGTCAGAGATGTCTCTCCCCCCAGCGAATGCCAGGAGCCGGGCTATCCAGTGCAGGTGCAGTGCTGCTGGGGGATGGGAAACCAGGGAGGGGGGCTGTGTGTTCAGCCAAAAAAGCACATTCTCCACAATAGACCACACACTGCCAGCCAGCATGGCATCAACTCACACTTTGAGAGTTTTTTTCCACCCTCTTACACAGTTTCCAGTTCACAAAGTGGCTATACAGCACCACCAGCAAGGCTTCTTTAATGAACATTTGTCACTCGCATGACACAGAATTTCTGTCACTCTATATGAAAGAAGAAAAAAAAATCTTTTACAGCAAGAGACATCTTACTGAATCATTAAATCATTCCATCCATTTTATGTGGTTTTAAAATAAACCTGCAGTTTTAAAATAAACCTACCTGCAGCCAATCTGCTTCAAGCATCCTCCCTGCATGAGTTTATTATGGGAAGATGGATTATCTCTCAATCCAATCCCATAGGCAACCTCAATTAATATCTCCAGTTCATCATGGGATCTATTTAAGGCAGGGATCTTGTCGCCTGGGTGCGGCAGATTAGTGGCTGCTGGAGCATTGCACTGCTGCAAATTGCTTCTTGCTTGCTTCTAAAGAGCCATGCAAGCGGAAACCCAAGTTTGATCTGAGCACAAATGTGGATTTTCTGCAAGAGTCCCTTTACCTGCAGACCAAATAATGACAGACAGGCAAGATTGTTGTTATTTTTCTGTATCACTGTCAGTGTAAAAGAAAAAAAAATACAACTTGATCTGTTTTTATGTTCTTCTTCCCAGGAAGGGAGGCTGAGGCTGGCTGCCCACCAGTGACACAGGATTCTAGCAGCACCGGCAAATGATAGGTATGGCAAGTGATAAGCCCCAGAGCTCCAGCATGGGGCCATTGCCCTCTATAATGAGCCATCATTATTAATCCCTGATGAATGTGCCATGGGGCTCCCCCATCATCATCATCATCATCATCATCTGGGATGCTGTTTTTTAAATCGGGTATGGCCAGGCAGCAAAAAGGGGCTAGGTGTGATCTGTGTTTCTGGCCCTTATAGTGCCATCATTCCTATCATTCTTGCGCAGGCATCAGCCGCCCGCTAATTCCCCTTAATATGATCTTAGAAGAGCGGGTAATTGGCCTATTTTTCCCAACAACAATGTCACTCACAATAGCTTTATTATTTAATAACTTCCACCCTTGGCTGCCAGGGCCGCGACGGGAGAGACCTTTTCTTTTCTGGCTTGAGTTGTTGGGGAAGAACAATGGCGGGGTAATTGTGGAGATTTCTACAGATGACTTGGGGAAATGAATTGTTTAGCTATGGAAGGACCCGGGCCTACACACACACACACACACACTTACACACACACACACACACACACACACACACACACACACACACACACACATACACACACACACACTTACAGCACTAAACCCTTCCCATACCCCAACAGGCATTGTCCAGACCTGTGCATTGGCTGCTGCCTTATACATGCCCCACATAACTGCCCGGCTAACTTGATCCACTACATACTTGTCACCCGTTTACTAATTATCAGGTCACATAAGTGCCATCCCCAACATGATCCTGGAACCAGCGATCTGATCTAGCATTTTTATTCATACGTTATTATTAAAAGAGATTAAAGGGATTAAAGCTAGACATGTATTCAGTAACTATAGATCTGTAGATCCTCTGCTATCAAGGCTGCTATTTGATATTTACTATCATTACTAATAATACGTTATTATTCAAAGGGTTACACTGTTCTGTCATGAAAGCTAGATATTTACTCGGTAACTATAGATCTAACTAGATCCTCTGCTATCAAGGCTACTCTTTGATTCGTTATCTATCATTATTAATAATACATTATCATTTAAAGGGATACAGTGTTCTGTCATTAAAGCTAGACATGTACTCAGTACTTAAAGATCTAACTAGATCCTCTGCTATCAAGGCTGCTATTTGATTCATTATCTATCATTATTAATAATAATACATTATCACTCAAAGGGATATACTGTCCTGTCATTAAAGCTAGACATCCATTCAGTAACTGTAGATCTAACTAGATCATCTGCTATCACACATTATGTTTATGATTATTTTTAAATATACTACATTATTCTGTCATTAGAGCTGGACTTGTATTCAGCATCAATAGATCTCTAGATGTTTTGCTATCAAGGCTGCGCTTTGATTTGATACAAATAATTACTACTGTTACTTAATACTTTTATAATCAATACAACATTTTCTGTCATTCATAAACTTAAGGTCTAACTAGATCTTTTGCCATCAATGCCGTCATTTGATTTATTACACATTATTATTTTTTTTATTTTTATAATAAATACTACGTGGTACTATATAAGGGCTACAATATGATTCATTACAAATTATTAATATTATTAGTAATAATTTATAATAATAATAATAATAATAATTATAATGATAATAATATTATTGATAATCATATAATAAATACTACATTGGTTTGTCATTAAAGCTTGTCATCAACTATAGATCTAACCAGATCCTCTACTACCAAGGCTGCTATTTGATTAATTACATATTATCATTAATATTACTTTGTGCTGCTATTTAAGCTTGTCATGTATTACCTATATATCTAACCAGAACCTCTACCATAACGGCTGTTATTTGATTTATTACATATTATAATTATTATAATAAATACTACATTGTTCTGTCATTAAATATGTATTCAATAACTATATATATATATATATATATATATATATATATATATCCACTGCCCTCAAGGCTGCAATTTGATTTATTAAAAATATTACAGTGTTCTGTCGTTAAAGTTCGACAATTTATTATCTATGGATCTAACTAGATCCAATTCTATCGAGTCTGTTCATCAGTATATTGCGTATTATTGCGTATCATATCATTAAAGTTAGAGAAATACTTAGGAACTATCGGTCTAACGAGATCGGCTGCTATCAGAGATGCTCATTAGTATATTGCATATTACTATTACTGTTATTTCAAGTGCTTTACTGTCCTAAAAAGATCCCCTGCTATCAGCGCTGTATTGCACATTATTATTGTTATCATAATTGCTACTGTTCTGTCATAAAAGCTAGTCAGTTATTCAGTAACTATGGATTTAACTAGATCCACTGTTATCAATGTTGCTCTTTAATATATTGGATACTGTTATTCATTTTAATTATTAGTGCTTTATTGCCCTCCCACTGCGGTTAGATAATTATTTAGTAACAATCGACCTAGATCCACAGCTATCAAGGCTGCTTTTTAATATGTTGCACACTATTAATGTCATCACGAATGCTACACTGTCCTGTCAATAAAACTAGACAGTTATTCAGCAACTATCGATCTGAATGCTATTTAATAAATGACAAAAGTAAGTTCTACAATATTCCATTAAAGGTAGATAATTATTTAGTAACTATATCTAACCAGATCCCTACCGGTGCTCTTTGGTATAGTATACATTATTATTACAATTGTTAATAATACATCGTGCTGCCATTAAAGCGGAACAATAACTGTTGATCTGACTTGATTTACTGCTTATCATGCCTGCTTTTTGGTATATGGCAAACGATTATTATTACCATTATTGTTACGTATTGTACGTGCTACATTGTCCTAGATAATTATTTAGTAGCCATCCTTGACTTGATCAACTGCCTCTGAGAGATGGTCGATGATATATATGGCGCATTATTCTTTTTAGACATGCTACATTGTTCTAGAAAATTATAAATATTTGGTAACTATCGATCTAACTAGATTCAACGCTGTCCTAGATAACGATTTAGTAACTATCAACCTAACTCGATCTACTTTTATATATTTTGCTCCTTTATTATTACTATACTCCCAGCACTACTATATGTCCCAGCACTAGTCAGCGGCGGTTTGAGTGTTTTTTTTTTTTGCATTTCGCTCTTTATAACAAAATTATGGGAAAAATCACCGCAGCCTGACTAGCCTGACATGGCATTCACCTTTACGGACATTCTTTATGAATTTTTGTTGTTGCACGTTTTGTGTTTTGCACAGGTCTTGTCTAATTTATCTGCCTACCAACATACCTACCCATTTGTCTCGCTCTCTCTAATTGTACTTACCATACTGGATTAACATGCTCAAATGAATTCGATGCTATGTAACATGAAATAGTTGGAAACTTTTAGGGCTAGTTTAAAAACGATGTATTTATAAGGGCAACCGTCGACATTAGTGAAAAGACTCCCTTGTCAAACACTTGCAGGTCAAGTTGATTTATTAGGACACAGTTGTTAGTGTGGGTCGAATATATTGTATTATTTCTTCAGATATATATATATATATATATATATATATATATATATACTATTTGCCCGTGTGTTTCATCTGTGCCCTGCGCCCGTCAATTCATGGAAGAAGTCGGAGGGGTGACAGCGCACCATGCAAGGAAAGTTTTGGCGCAGGGGGGTCTCCGGACAATGGACGGCCCTGCTGCTGGCTCACCCCAAGCCAGGAACAATGTCAGCTTTGATGGCCTTTAAGCAGGGACAGCAGGGGACCGCGATGATGTATGGCATTCTTCATCCTAGTGCATCGGATCCTGGGAGAAGCAGGAGGAGGGGGAGGAGGGGGCGAGGGGGAACTGGAGGTGGGGGGGGGGGGGGGGTACAAAAAAATCCCACAAACATCCCAGACTTCTTGCATTTCAGCCTCTTTATTTCTAGGAAGTTCATCGCTAAAGCTTGGGAGCCGGCTGTTCTTAGTAACTTCAGTGTAATCATATTAGTAGCGAACCTTAATTAACCCCCCAATGCAGCAGCGCATCCTTGGTCCTTCGCATTGATGTTATTCACCTGCTCCAATGCCCGAGTTCATCCTGTGTAGGGGATATGTAGTAATACAACAAGGCAGCTGGACTTGATGAAGACTTTTTGCTAGTATTCCCAATAACTTTCTCAGTTCAGAATGTACAAATCATTTTTGGACATGAATTGAGAAAACCAGTCAGAGGAAGGGAAATGTGGCAAGCCCCGTTGCCATGATTTATTACTACAGATAGATGACTGAATTGACCGAAAGGCTTCAAAGACAAGTTATCTTATGTATTGTTTTATTATCTTTATAAAATACCTCGCTAGAACAATTATTACAGTACCTTTATATTCTTATGGGCTTACAATTCGATGCCAGCGAGTGTTCTGTTTTTATGCCCAGGGAGGCACATCCTCTTACTGGCAACGTGGGCATGGCCACCCTGTGCAGCAGCACCCTGTAGGTGCCATAATGGATCGGTGGTGCTCAGTGTACTGATAGCATGAGACGTTACAGATAATGAAGAAGGCACGATGCCTCCTCCATGTGGTGCTATGTATGCCTCTTCGTTATGGAGGAAGCCTAGAGGATGTCTCCTGACAGAGCTGCGGCACGGAAAGGGTTACCCATCAATACATGTCACCCCAGCCCCGCACTGAAAGTTTTTTCGCTGACAGGAGCGAGGGAGGGAGGCAGGGGGTCCGGCCATTCATTAGGCTGCAGCACCAGGCAGGAGCAAAACTGAAGTCCTGGCTGACACTAAAGGGACATTTTCAACAGCAGCCCCCTTTGTTTCCCAACTCCCCTTCCCCACTCCAGGCTGCAGCCCCCCATCCCCAACTTGTGTGTCAGTGACGCCACTGCCATCTGCTATGGCCTACTTCCCAGCACACACACATCCCCTCTTCTGCCACTGTCACTGCATCTATCTATCTATCTATCTATCTATCTATCTATCTATCTATCTATCTACCTATCTCAGCCTATAGTTATCTATATATTCATCTTAGTCTTATCTATATCTATCTATCTATCTATCTATCTATCTATCTATCTATCTATCTATCTATCTATCTACCTATCTTAGCCTATAGTTATCTATATATTCATCTTAGAGCTATCTATCTATCTATCTATCTATCTATCTATCTATCTATCTACCTATCTTAGCCTATAGTTATCTATATATTCATCTTAGTCCTATCTATCTATCTATCTATCTATCTATCTATCTATCTATCTATCTATCTATCTTAGCCTATAGTTATCTATATATTCATCTTAGTTCTATCTATCTATCTATCTATCTATCTATCTATCTATCTATCTACCTATCTTAGCCTATAGTTATCTATATTTTCATCTTAGTCTTATCTATCTATCTATCTATCTATCTATCTATCTATCTATCTATCTATCTATCTACCTATCTCAGCCTATAGTTATCTATCTATCTATCTATCTATCTATCTATCTATCTATCTATCTATCTATCTATCTACCTATCTTAGCCTATAGTTATCTATATATTCATCTTAGTCCTATCTATCTATCTATCTATCTATCTATCTATCTATCTATCTATCTACCTATCTTAGCCTATAGTTATCTATATTTTCATCTTAGTCTTATCTATCTATCTATCTATCTATCTATCTATCTATCTATCTATCTACCTATCTTAGCCTATAGTTATCTATATTTTCATCTTAGTCTTATCTATCTATCTATCTATCTATCTTAGAGGCTGATTCATCATTAGCGGCAGGTAGCGACAGATGAGCGTCTGTAGCAGGCATTTTCAGAGCGCCCGCTAGTAGTCCCAGTGCTCGGCCGTGAGTCGCTACTTGAATGTTGAATACATTGTGAGGAGCGCATGTTAGCGACTGCTCATAGCGACCAACTCACACCTTATTCAGCAAAAAAACAGCCTCACAAATCTCTGGCGCTGAAAAATAGTTGTTTGAAGCCCAGAGCGCAGGAGGTGGTGTGTTTAAAGTGTGTTTTCAAGCATCTATCAACTAGTAACAAAGCGAAAACATATGGAATTACATTGTAACAACATTGTAACATGAACACTTTAATGCCAGACCTGTAATGTCATTTCTGAGGAAATATATAAAAAATGAAAAAATTATGAAAAAACTGCTATTTCAATGCCAGAAGAGGTCACAGAATTATTTGTGATTTTTTGGAAAAAAAAAAAACCCAAAAAAAGGTTTAAAGAGAAGAAAAGGATCGTCCATTGAAATGTATGGGAGAGCGTCAGGTAGCGAGAGGTCATACCTGGCGCTGTGCAAGGCTGAACGCCGGCGCTGTTCGCTGAGGCTGTGAAAATGATGAATCAGACGCTACATGGCGTTATCCCAGTCGCTAAACAGATTCTGCTTGATAAATGTGTCATTGCGTGCCGTGTCCGGCGTTCACCAGTCGCTACCTGTCGCTACCTGTCATTAACCAGCCACTACCTGACGCTATCCCTTCTTAAATAAGGGCCTAAGTCTATTGTTATCTATCTATCTATCTATCTATCTCTATCTCCAGGTTGTGGGTCCTCAGTCCCAGTCTCTGGAATGCCCCTGTAAAGCAGGCTAGATCCCAGGAGGGTGAAATCCTGGGTTTTAGTCTGCTTTAGGGAATGGGTTTTATTGGTTTCCATACTAACTGTGGTATGATGCCTGAAATTAATCACATTAAACAGGTTTCCTATGGGAACACGGGTTTATGCGTTCAGTTGTAAAATGTACAGTAAACTATGTACGTGCATTTATTAATGTTTTCGTTTTGTGTTTTTAATGACTGACTACAGTCTTAGGCTTGTGCCAATTAGAAAATAAAAAGCACTATCTGGGATAAAGAGAAAGGAACAAAACCTGGGAATTTGACTCTTCTGGGTTTTGTTCTGTGCCCCTGGGGCATTCCGAATTGGGATGCCCAGCTGTGGTTTCACACAGTGGGGCATCCCAATTTCGGGATCTCAATCCAGGGAAAAGCCAGCGGCCTGCCCTGGAATCTTTTGTGAGGCTTCAATACAACAGCTTTTGACCAGCGCAACTTTTCAGCTGTCTGAAAATCAGAACAACTTTGATGGCACAATTAAATTGAGCAGCCAGGATTACTGTAGCAGTGTGATTAAAAACTGTTGTCACGATACAAGCCTAAAACATATTTGTGGAGTTTGCCTGATATGTTCTGCACTCCCACAATGTATGTAATCTAAGAGCTAAGGTGCCTACGCAAGCAATCTGACACATAATCAACACCAGAGGTGCTCATACGACAGGCTTCTGTTGAAATTGCCCAAAGATTGCTCAACCATATTGACACAGAATAGGGCTTGTATGTGGTGCACTTGGACCAGTTTGAAGAACCAGAGAATATCTTAATTGATTCTAATACTAAATGCACAGTGTATTTTTACTATTTTTGATTTTTTTTGATATATGACTGCATGAGAAAGCAAATGGGAAGGTCAAACTCTTTTTCACAGAAGACCACATCACTATTTAGGTTAGAGAAAACCAGGATTCAGGTCGCCTTCTAAAGGGCCGATTAATTACAAACGGCCATGGCAGACACAGAATTATTTTGCCAAGGACAGATGCAGATGCTGAATTATTTCCCCCAGCACAGCCATAGAACTATTTTGGCTCTGACAGCCACAGAATTATTTTGCCCATGACAGCTGCAGAATTATTTCACCCAGGACTGCCACGGAATTATTTTGCCAAAGACAGTCAAATATTTTTTTTGCCCAGGGCAGCCACAGAATTATTTTGCCCAGGACTGCCACAGAATTATTTTGCCAAGGGCAAATAAGTATTTTGCCCAGGACAGCCACAGAATTAATCTGCATAGAACAGCCACATAATTATTTTGCCCAGGGCATCCACTTAATTATTTTGCCCAGGACAACCACATATGTATTTTGCACAAGACAGCCACAGAATTATTTTGCACAGGACAGCCGCAGAATTATATAGCCTAAGACAGCTGCATGCTTACTTTTCCCAGGAAAGCCATAGAATTGTTTTCCTAGGACAGCCCTAATCATTTCCCACCACCACGTGGCACTGGGTAGTAGTAACTCCTGTTTTAGTCCTAGCACCTGTCAGATGGGAACATAAAAAGGCCTTGTGGGCAGCCCACTGACCTTACCTTCATATTTCTGAGTCAGACGGGGAGGCCGATTCATTAATAGCGGCAGGTAGCGACAGTTGAGCGTCTGTAGCAGTATTTTCACAGCGCCCGCTAGTAGTCGCTGTGCTTGGCCATTGTTCGGTTGTTGATAGTGACTGAGTCGGTGTGCAGTAATGTTGAATACGGGGTGACGAGTCGCTATTTGACAGGTTCCGCGATGTATGGGTGCGCATAATAACGACTGGTCAGAGCGACCGGCTCCCACCATATTCATCAAAAAATCACACTCAAAAAATTATCACGCTGTGAAATGCATGTTTAAACCCCAGAGCGCTGGCGGCGATGTGTTAAAAGTAGTTTTTTAACCCCCAAACCACCATATTTTTGGAAACCAAAAAAAAAAATTTTAAAAGAATTTAGTAATATGAATACACTAATATCAGACCTGTAATATCAATTCTGCACAATTTTTTTTTTTTTTTTTTTACCTTAAAAAAATTCTAACATCTAACATGGCAGAAGTGGTCACAGAATTTTTCACATTTAAAAAAAAATAAAACATTAATAACAATTAATTATGAATATTTAAAGATTGTTCAATTGAAATGCATTGGAGAGCGCCAGGTAGCGAGAGGTCATACCTGTCGCTGTTCAAGGTCGGACGCTGGCGCTGTGGGCTGAGGCTGGAATAATGATGAATGAGTGGCTATATGGCGCTATCTCAGTCGCTAAGCAGGATTGGCTTGATAAATGTGTGATTGTGGTGGGGAGCCGGCGTTCTCGTGGCGGTACCCGTCATTACCGGTCGCTCACCAGTCGCTACCTGTCACTATTCCTTCATAAATAAGGGCCTATATAGAGTTCTGTGGCCAGCATTAAATCTCTTATGACAATATGGTTACTATTAACACAATTTGTTTCTTGAATAATAATGACAACAACACTATTATAATTATTATAATTTATTATTATTACTTTGGAAGGGAGAGATTTATGGATACTGATTACTGGAAGCTTCAAGATGAGTGGACAATGTAGCCAGGCAATAGGAATAGTAAGCAGGATGCATGGCTGCATAGCTCGAGGCATCACCTGTAGGATAGAGGTTGTGATGCCGCTGTATATGGCCCTGGGGATGCCACAGCTAGAACAGTATGTGCAGTTCTGGAGGCCTTCCCTGCAAAAATACATTATTCAAATAGAATTGGTCTAAAAGCGGACAACAAAAAAGGACTTTTCAGAAAATACTTAAAGAACTTAATTTTACAGTCTGGAATAAAGAAGGGACATGATTGAGAACTTTAAATATGTGAAAGGATTGAATTAGGAGGGAAGTGTTTTTAAGGAAAAAAACGTAATAATAGAACAAGGGCACTCAACATGAAACTAGTCGGATGGAATATCGAAAGCTATGTTCAATAATATTATTTTACAGAAAGAGTAGTAGATGCTTGGAACAAACTTCCAGCAGAGATAGTTGAAAAAACAATAGTAAGAGAATTTAAACATGCCTGGGATAAGCCGACATCTATCCTAAGATAAAGAGAACACACACATAAGGGCAGACTAGATGGACCATATGGTCTCCTTCTGCCGCCAACCTTCTATGTTTCTGTCTTTCTATTAATGAATAAACTAGTACAGTGGATCATTTTACAACACAAGTGATCTCTGTACAGTAGATTATGCTATACAAAATAAAATGTACCTATAACTCCCTCCTGCCTAAACACACACACACACACACACACAGAAAAATCTCTTTCTCTTTGTATGTGGGCATATAGGATCATTCTATCATCTCAGAGACTGCAGCCGGCAACCACATCTGTGGAAAGGCCCACGCTCCCTTATGTATCCAGCCTTGTGTATTACATATTGTGTGTTTGTATACAAGTGGAAAGTGATGGTGTGACAAGGCTACGGCTTTGGCCTGTGCTGAGTGATCAGCATGGCTCACTGGTGACATGTTGTCTCAAAACAGAATAAGAATATGGAAAGATTGCACACTGACCAGTCCCACTTACCTGACAGCCATCTGTTCTGTACAAGCTAAATAGCTAGAGTCACAATCCAGCCATAGAGGTATCTGCTGCCTTCCAGATGCTGAAGGACTACATGTCTCAGCATGATCCACAGCAGCTGACCATTGACAGTTTTATTAAGCCTGCTGCTGTACCCCATTTTGTGAGACTGGCAGATCTCTTGTCTAGTTCTGCTTAAAGAGTGCTAACAAGTGGCCTAATGAATGATTCATTGATATTACACTGTCATGGTAAGGATCTAGCAGGCTCCAGCAGCTGATAACACAGTGACACATAATCCCTCATCTTGCCCAAGGCAACACAGCCAAATGGCTTAGCTGGAATCCTGACCCTTTTCTTAACTTATAAGGTTGATTTGGACAAATTGTAGAGCCGACCAAATTAAATAAATGCACTTTTAATAAGTGATCATTGAAATGGTTATGTTAAATATAGCCAATTATATGCATGACTTCCTCCTAACAGTAGCTGCCATTCTCAGGGCTGTGTGCTGACTGCCTAACTACAGGCTGCTGCTGGAAACCTGATTATCCTGGATCCATACATTTCTCCGGATTTTTTTCGGCCTAATTAACGCCTCTTTAATGTGGTCCATCTGGGATGAAAAGCCTCTCTGCTATCATTTGATGAGTGCAGGAATGTATCCATGGAGGGCATAGCGATATATTCTCATCTTCATGGCAACCCTTAATAAAGAGTACAAGTGAGGTGTGTTTTGCCCATGCAGCATCATTACTAGTAATACCAAAGACCCCTGGGCTGCTGCTAGCCCCAAACCATAATCCATTGTAAATAGAAGCTAGCAATTCAACAGAGTTTTACATGTGTAACTGTCATCATGTGTGTACAGGGCTTTTAATTTGGCACAAACAGCCAAAAATATTAAGAGCATGAGTCGTAAGCTGACAAGGGACAAATTTGGGACATCTAAATTAACAAATCACTAGTTTAATTTTCAATATCAACAATATCATCATACAATGTTGTCAGCATTGAAAATTAACCCAGCGATTTGTTGAGCTGTCACATTTTAAGCATCCCATATTTGTCTCTCTGAAAAACTGGTCAGGGGATGGGACAGCACGTCCCGATGTGGGCATCACTGTTTTTAACTACTTATGGTAAAGGTTAAAGGAGCAGTATCGCGAAATTTGCATTAAAAAAGATAAATAATTAAATAGCCACACAATAGCTTCCAACGTGTGTATAAATAATCTGGCGATAGAAAAAGGAAAAATATCTGCCTTTCTTTTAAATTGTATAATGACAATGGCTCAGTCCATTTGCTGAATAGGGGGATCTGCTGGGTTGTATTTAGTGAGCTGCTTCATTTAGCCCACTGGTCTCCTAGCAACACTTTACCTCAAAGGCTGACACTGTAATCAGTGGTAACGGCTGTGTGTGTGTGAGGTGCTGCTTTTGTTATGAGACCAGGTGACTCAAATGTGTAAAATCTATACAAAATAAACTAAACTGACTGAAAATAACTGAAATTCTTCTTTGAATAACTGTGCAGGAAAATCTAAAGGTATTAATATGGAACAAAACCCTGAGTTGCCGACCCTGAAGTCTATAAGACCCGGCCATTGACCTTCCCCCTTGGGCATCCTAAATCAGGATGCCCACTGTGTGAAACGACCCCTGGATAACCACAGATCCCCCCCATTTTTCTGGCGCGCTCACGCAGATAGTCATTTAGACAGGCCGGGCAGCCAGGAAGGTTACTGCTCAGGCTCCCCATCTGCGTGCAAACAGAGCTGATTGGATGAGAGCCCGCACATGCGCTGTGGGACAGGGAAAGGTACGTTTTCACAGGCGAACTTGGGGATTTCACAAGTCGGGATGCCCCTAGGGGCACAAAACTCCAGATAGTGAAAATCCTGGGTTGGGCTTTGCTCAAAACACACAAAGCTGAAAGAAAGATCATATGGAAAAGTGAAAAATAAGAATATGAAAGAGAAAATGGTAAACTGAAAGATTCTGCAGCAGAGCCAACATGAAGGGAAAACTGTCAAAATCAGCTAAATGACTTCTAGAGCTTTTCTCTCTGTTTTAGATATATGAGTTCTGGCCAGGCAATGTTGCAATGTTGTTATCTTATGCTGGACTGCTGCCAGCACTGAACAGCTGATACTTTGATACATTGTTTCACCCCTCTCCTCAGCATGGAACAGGCCAGAGTGTCAGGCTCCGACACTCAGAAGACATAAACATGAGATATTAGTCTCCAGCTGCTCAATACAGACATCATTTTTTTCTAAATTTGTAATTCTTACTCCAACACTTACCTACATTCAAAGTACCATTTAAGTATAAGTCACCAAGAAAAATTTGCGAAACTGCTCCTTTAAGTGTTAGTTATTCTTTTGGGAAACATTGTGCTGGACTTGTACTATACATTTGAGGCAGGGGCTAAGCTAACCAGCAGTAATTTATGACTGTTGGTCTGTTAGAAGGAGGTGTATCGCGAAATTTTTTAATATTAAAAATCCAAAAAAACACATTGGCTAATGAGAGGAGGGGTCTGAATAAAACTCCCACCAAGCTTCTATTCCCCGGAATAAAATCCAAGGGAGGCAGGTTTAAGTGTATCCTTTCAAAAAAACCCTTCAAAAAAACTATTCCCCAGCATCTAAAATTATTTTATTTTACGTTTTTAGTCACTTACTTATTATTCTTTCCCCCACTGGGCTGCAACTCTGTTCAGGACTCCAGGATACTGGTGCCGCTATCTTGTCTCAGAAGCATCACATACCGAGGAGAGGGGTGGAAAGTGCGGGGGGGGGGGGTTATAGCTGTGATCCAAGAAAGGACAGCAATCCCAGAATGCAGAGCGCCACTGTCAGAAGACACTTCATGTCTGCAGGCAGCCTGAGACTCCATGGGCCAACATCTTGGTAAGGCTCAGAAATTGCAGTAGATGCAGGTAGAATCATTTTTAATGCGTGCAATCTGTATGTACAGGGTGGCAGAAACATACAAGATATGCTTTTATCAGAATGAAGGTCCAGTTTATTAGAAAGAAACAAGCCTGGCTAGTATATTATTTGATGCCACGAGCTTTCCAGCAGATTTATATAGATTTTTAACATTGGGCTTTTTTTTTTTTTGCAATTGTGCTCCTTTAATGTTTTAAAGTTTGCTTTTTTAAAGTGTGTATCTGTCATCACAATCAGGAGTTTATAACAAATGGCCATTATTATTTATGATTGTTATAGAAACAAATTTGCCCAATGCAAATCTGACTATATAGGCTGCCACAAGCTAAAGGTAACATGTAGATAGATGATGGTTAGCAGTATTCTTATGCATTTGTTTTTTATATTAACCAGTTTTATAGTCACAGGTCCTGTGGAAAACGTTGGAATAAATTATTAAACAGAATCTGTCATCAGGAAGGGTCAGAATGAGGCTTTAGTGTAGGTAGGCCCCAACTGGTCGGACTTTACCAAAAAAAGTTGGGATATTCATCCAAATGCAGCTAGGATGGAGCTTTGTTCGAAAAAAAGGTATAAATTTTAATTTTGCATAAGGAAATCTATATACATGTTGTTTCTATAGAGGGTCCAATATTGTACTGAAGGCATTTTAAAGTGGCGTTTTTCACTATCCTGGGTTTTGGTTAGTTGCCTAGGGCGATTCCCATTATACACACCTCACCGGTGATCCCCTGGCGCATGTGGGACTCTCATTCAATCAGATTTCTTGGCTGCGTCTATAAATGAATAGCTAAAAAAGCTGCACTGTGTAATGCACTCACGTACATTAACAAACATTTAAACCTTGATGAAGCAACAACATTCAAATTTCACAGCTCTGTTTAATTACAAATTCTGCATCTTTTTTCCTACAGGTCAGCTTGCCCCAGAGGGGAAATCAGCTTGAATGGTGGTGGTGTGGCACAAAACAGCAAAAGGAAAAATGCAACAGTCATTGGTGTTTCAGCATGGAACCAGGACATTCAAAATGGAAAAGCATTGCTCTCAGGTAGGTTGTGCCAGTGCTATACCTAAAAACAGCAGCCATTAGAAGTGTACAAGTCCATATTTCATCTTTCCTAAATTAAACTCAAGATTCTTTTCTTCTCATTCACCACGGAAATGCACCCCAGAGGTGCCAATGAGCAAGTCTTAGAGAGGACGAGAAAGGGTGCATCCATAACTCTTGGCTAGCTGTGTTTCAGAAATTAAAGGGAACTCACATTTTGTCTCCTGCAGCTGGTCAGTATGTCTCCAACTGATGTGATTGGAGAGGGCATGATAGTGCTCCTGTGACTGATGGTGGGAGGTGCCAACCAGACACAGAAGGGCAACTTCCTGCTGTTTGGGCCACAGAAGTGCCACTGACTGCTGTTAGGGCACGAGGTGAGTTGCTGACCACTACAGTTGGACCAATCAGCTGTGGGAAAGAAAAGTACCCTGTTTTACATGGGTGGTCAAGACGTTTAGCTGACTAGAAGCTCTGTCAGGAGTTAATTCATGGGTGAGGGTGTAGGTAGAAGACAGTGTTATAATATTTTCAGTTACTGATTTTTTTTTAAGGACAATTTTGGAGTTCCTGTCCAGGTATTTGTTTAACCTTCCCCTCCCTTCTCCTCCTTAGGAGCAGTGTTAAATGATCCATTTCAAAGCATCTAAAAAACTCAGACTGAGAGGTAAGCAGAGGTGGATAGAGTTAGGCAGATGTAAGATGAATGGAGATATGGGAATAGGTAAAAAGAAGTGGGCAGAGGTGAGATGGGAATAGAAGTGATGGACATAGGCAGGGGCATAGCTGGGGGGGGGGGGGGGGGGCAGGGGGGACACGTGCCCCAGGTGCAGCAGGTAGTGGGGGCGCAAAAGGGGTGCCTGAGCACCATTTTGAATCTTTGCTCTGGGTGCCAGAAAGCATAGCGCTTCCTCAGACATTAGTGAGATGGGAGGAGGTGAGCAAAGGCGAGTAGAGATAAGTATAGGTGAGGTAAGCAGAGGTAAGGCGGGATAAGGAGGAAAGAGGTGGGAGGAGGTGAGCAAAGGCGAGTAGAGATAAGTATAGGTAAGGTAAGCAGAGGTAAGTCGGGATAAGAAGGAAAGAGGTGGGAGGAGGTGAGCAAAGGCGAGTAGAGATAAGTATAGGTAAGGTAAGCAGAGGTAAGTCGGGATAAGAAGGAAAGAGGTGGGAGGAGGTGAGCAAAGGCGAGTAGAGATAAGTATAGGTGAGGTAAGCAGAGGTAAGGCGGGATAAGGAGGAAAGAGGTGGGAGGAGGTGAGCAAAGGCGAGTAGAGATAAGTATAGGTGAGGTAAGCAGAGGTAAGGCGGGATAAGGAGGAAAGAGGTGGGAGGAGGTGAGCAAAGGCGAGTAGAGATAAGTATAGGTGAGGTAAGCAGAGGTAAGGCGGGATAAGGAGGAATGAGGTGGGAAGAGGTGAATACAGGTAGGTAAACAGAAGTGAAGGGAGCACAGGTAAGGTGGAAAGAACTAAGCAGAAGAACTAAGCTGGGAAGAGTTGGGTAGCATGCAATAGAATACAGGTCATAAAGTAATCCCTATCTGCAGTGATGCTGGAGCTCACAGACATCACTAAACTGTTTTTTTCACCTAAAAACATTGCCTGGATTTGGGCTATAAGGACTTACTGACACCATGCTGGCAGCCTTTTCCTGCACTGTAAACTTGCAAATAAAAACACATGACCTACATAGGCAACTCCAGCCAAATACAACAAAAACACACCAGCAACAAATGTGTGTCACTCACCTCTACAGAGAAATTAATCCGTGCCTCACTTCTTGCTCTCAGGAAGGATCAAGCCATTGCCCTTTTGTGGCCAACCACTTGCACTGCAAGCAAGTGAAGCTCTCCAACTCTCTAGGGATGCTGGGGGCTTCAACTGAGGCAGTGTGGGCCGCAGGTTGTGCATCATTGGGTTAGTCCCACTTTGACGTTCATTTAGCTGCCTGTGAACTATTTATGTTGATACAGCAGAAATGTTAGGGATGCCACACCAGTTCTGTTGCCCTGTATTTTGCTGCATTCATGTCTAGGCATGTAACATATGGACAGCGATAATACATGAACAAGTATGTTTTCTGTATGTAAGCAAACGTCATGAAATACAGATGCATATTGTAGTATTTGATGGGAATAAATCCTATTCACTTTCAAGTTCTGATTTTCACTCGAGGACCACAACATACAGAAGTGCTGGAAACAAAGCCAAGGTTATCTCTGATTGCAGGCATCTTGCCTCTTTCTGGAGCTGTATGCCTCGACCTTGGCAATGATGTGTATTTCTTTGAACAAGGACTGTACCTGACAGACATAGCTATTATTGAAAGGCTTCAGATTTCTAAATGGGGACTAGCTCACACTGATGTTTCAAGCAGCCATGCAGCCTATATTTTGTGTCCTTGGCCAAATGCCCTTATATTGCCAGTGGGACATCTGCTTATATCCTTTTTTAGTTATGTGGTTTGCTGCTGGTCCTTTTGTTGTATGTATATATGTTCATGGAAGTCACAGTATGTGGCTTTGGTACTGAAACAGCTGATTGCTGGTGGGGCAGAAACATCAACATACCAGTCCCAGGAAGGATGGCATGGAGCAAAAGAAGTGAACTAGAAGTGATAAACCACTTTTTAAAGATAGGTCTTGTTAGCATACCAGTCTTTAAAATAGAGCTGTCTCAAAACATATACACCAAGCTGGAAAAGAAAGATTTTTAATCTTTGCTTGTCTCTACTTATTGACCTCTCTTTATTACTGGCAGAAGTTAGCATTCAATTTGCCATTTCTGTATGTATTACAGTTTGTAGGCAAAATAGAAGGGAAGGAAAAAATTCTGACCCATCCTCACCCATAGCAGCAGCCAGTACCCCCTCCCATGACTAAGCCCATGGGGGGTGAGGAGCCAGGTGTATGGCTAATAGTGGCTCTATCCTTTCTACAGAACACAGGATGGCTGGGATAAAGTCTCCCCAAGGAAAAGTAAAGACTGTTGGGTCATGGTGAAGATGTAACTCTGATGTACCAGGAACTTGGAAGTCATAAAGGAACACTTGCTTGTTCTAGTTACCCTTTAAGCTGCCTTTTCAATAGAATTGAGCAGCATTATTTTGCTTCATATGGTTTTCTGACCTACTAGAGACTCATACAGGGGTTGTAGAATTTATTGTGGCTATAATGTTATTGTCTTAGGAGGTAGAGCAGTCATGGCGGCGTCTTGGTGTGGTTGCTTCCCTACACCCTACATCGCTTACTGGCCTGGCGAGTCTGATTTGTTCTAGAGACATCCTTTATTTGTTGGGGACACCCATAACGCAAGAAAATCTTTAGAAGCTAAATAATTAGAACCTCCCCAAAGTTTTTTTTCACCTTTTTCAAAACTGAAACAGATCTCTAATTATTAATGTGTAATAGTGACTAAACTGATGCAGGGCTGAAAAGCTAGGATTAAACTGGTCATGATGGAGTTAATTTACAGTTAGTGCTAGACTTTGTCATGTATAGTGTTGACGCTGATCAGCTTACGGATTCATGAGACTTGCAGATCTCTAGTTGGTGTAGCTGAAGCCCCAGGCAGGTATGAGATTCAGGGCAGACATTGTGCGGCACATGGCCAGCAGGCTTGTCGCTGGTTTGTTCCTGGGATCACTCCCTGCATAATAATTATGTTGGGAGACCCCCAGCTCTACAGCCCTGAAAGGAACAAGCTAGCCCAGCTATAGGTTTTGGTAATTTGGGGGCCCCAGTCCTGGCTGTATACTTAAGGGAAGTTCGCACGCTGATCAGGTAACAGCAGAACAACAGCACTATTGGAGTGGGCTGGTTATCTCTGCTCTCTGCAGATCACAGTCCTGGCACTCCCAGCTTGTCATTGTGTCCTCTCATAGAATGACATCCTCTGAAAACTCACACGGTCACACCAGCACTAAAGTTTCATGTGTGATGGCAGGAAACATAACACATGCCCAAACATCCAGCTGGAGCTAGAAAATATATACGTGTGTGTTTATGTAGCTTTCCGATGGATACAATCATTCACAACAGATTGACACACATGAAGTTGCTGCTGATGATGCAATGACAGATGCCTCCTGAGAACAAGGCATCTAACTATCTCAAAAACTTTTTTTAACATATGTGATACCCCTTGTTTTGCTATTAGATGAACATCTTGCAAGTAATTCTAATTATTGACTATAAATAGATTGAATAAGTAAACTTTCGCTCCCCTAGAAGAAGAAAAAGCTTAGAGCAGGGGTTCCTAACGTTATCATTTGGCAAATGGCTCTCATTGACTTTAATAGGGAGTGAAAGCGGTTGCCACCCCCAGTGATGAGTGTGCTCCAGCCCCAGCCAACTGAATGGCTGGGATGGGAGCGTGTGGACAGCTCGAGGATGCAGGGAATGCGCCAGCTTGTGCTCTGAAATGAAAACAATGAGAGCTGTTTGCCCAATTACATATGCACAGGAAACAGCTCTCAATGCACGAGAGTCCGCCCATGTGCCATTGGGGTGGGGAAAGCTGAGTGAATACAGGTGCCCTGTGGGGTTTCACACAGCAGAGCATCCCAATTTGGGGCCGGCCTGATTGGTTCTTATTCCGCTTTGAAAATGAAATGCACATAAATATATTGCATCACCATTTGGAGTTATTCAGCAAATCAGGCTTGAGTAAAGTATAGATGGCAGCAGATGAGGTTGGGGTACCAGTGCCACCTGAAAAGCCCTCGAGTACCACCTATTAGGAACCTCTGGCCTAGAGGCTTTGGAATTGCTTCCTGTTTTCAGTTGTTTTAAAGCAGACCAGTTTTCCTGCTCCACTGGGTTTTGCCCACTTAACAGTGATATCGCCATTGATGTCTCTAACTCCTTTCCATGTGCCCGCTGCTCTTGCGCAGGCTTGCATCTGACCAGATAAGATTGCGGAGCATTTTTATGGGCACTTAGCACATCTGTGAGTAAACTCTATTGATGGATAGCTTTGAAGATATAAAGACTCAATAACCAGCCGATTTTCTGACCCTGAAAGGTGTATAATCAATGGTCAGGCGATCCCACAGTGCATGTGTGAGCTGCATTATCCAACCCTCCAGTTGACATGTGCACCTGTGCCAGGCCTACCTGAAAGGCTGTGGCAGATATGCTTAAGGTTTGATTCAGCACAGTATATTTTTTTGCGAGTAAACACTTTTTCTCATTAGATTCAACCTCAGTGCAGTTCAGCATCATATCTAGCTGGGCATATGTCTAAAAAATTGCACAACTAAATATGGTGCAGAGTTGCACTAAGGAAAAAAATCACAAGAAAAAGTGTGTACTCACAAAAAAATGGTTACAAAAAATACAGTGCTGAATCAACCCTATAGACGGAGGGAGCAGCTGGTGTCCCCAGTGCTCTATGCTGGAATGGGTATACAAACATTGTGTGTATACGTTCATTTATATGTACAGCATAGAACATGTGCCATGGGATCAATCAGGTGAGTAGACTAGGCAAACTCTGGGATTTACTCAGCAAGAGCATCCTAAAGTGGGATGACCCAGGTGCACAGACAAGAACCACCTCCTGGGTTTTGGTCCACTTTAAGTTTTAAGTAAGAGCTTCTTTCGTTTTTTTCTAGAGAAAACAAACATCACTTACTTTAACATGACACAATCAAGTGTGTTGCATCTGGCTTGAGTTTTGAAATGTAGACATTTTCTGGGTGCATCATTTACATTACATTATATTATGTTCTATACTATGCTACAATGCAGTCTATCCACTTTGGCTCTAAATATATTATTATTAATATTGTTAGTATTGTTCCATCTTCTTTTGTAACTCTGCGCAAAAAAGTAATTACAGACAGGGCAAAACATACAATTAATAGACTATTATAGACTTTTGCTACAAAGTATGAAAGTGAATGTATTGAAAACATTATAGGAAAGGAGAAAGAGTCCTGCTCTAAACAACCCATAAAGTGCTCTATTCACAAATTTGTAAAAGAAGAAATCTTTACTTCGTTCTACCCCACACCTGCCCCATCGAGACACCCAGTCAAGAGCAGATTGATAAATGATTGTGTGTGAATTGGACAGGATGTCAGGACTCGGTGTGTAGGTAAGATTAGAGAGGCTTTCAAATCCTCTCCAGATTTTAATCAATTACCTCTATCTTGTCAGATTATCTGTGGAAATGTTTACTGTTATTGGCTGCTGACATCTAGTTTGGATAGAAAAAAGACCATATAAACATTCGGTAACCCTCCAGCAAGGGAACCAGTTTCACAAACTGCTGCATGTCCTCTGCACTTGTCCTGTAGTGTGAGAAGTCTTTATACCAGTTAGCTGGTAGCCAGGCAGTCATTGCTATGTTTGACAACTGATCTAATAATGCAGGTCTATTTTCAATATAGTAAGAAGGTAAATTACAATCGCTGTTTGGGACTCTTGTAGTGAACTTTTTGTAGTAGCTCATCAAATGCAGTTAGCTTTAGATGTATTTATGTGTTAGCCACTGGTGTTCACCCAAAAGTTTAAATTATGAAAATAGATTGTGAGTGTATAATGAAGCTGATGTACCTATATTCCAGTAGCTCACGTTCTAGAAGAAACATGTGCCCCTTTCTGGGGAGAAAGCAGTTTCAGCCTCTAAGCAGTAACCGAGATTTTGAGAAATCTGTCAAGCCCATGCCCAGCTCCAGGTCTTGCTTCCTTGGGCCTCGGAATCTACACGAGCCCCTTTGTGGACCCAAACCCCTAGAGCAAAAACATAAATACATAATGACTGTAAGCAGCTTTCCAAAAATAATAGACAGAACATGAGCATATACCATTAGTCCCAAATGAAAACTAGGTAGGGAGCAAGCATATCATTCTTCAGTCCTCCAAACTTACTGAGCCAAGTGTCAGGCGCCCCCCCCCCATCCACCAGGAATAAGCTGACCCAAAAAGAGCTGCACCCCACTGAACTTTAACACTGAACCTGCTGCCTTTCTCTTGTCCTCATAGTATGATGCCTTTAATGTCATTGTCCAGGCATACGCAAAGGTATTACCATTGTTTAGGGCTACACATAGCAATGTTCTATTTTTTTCCTTTTTGAAAACAAAGTTATATTGGCAAATTAATTATAAAATAAAGTTTCACCTTGTGTCGCTCATGGGAGTGGCCGAGCTGAGTGATGCAAGGATGCTGTGCGCATTGCATTTGAGTAAGCCGGGCTTGATTGACACTATGAAGTGCTCCATTTTAACCTATCACTATTTTAACCTATCACTGGCATGAGCCTCAGGATTCAATTTCTGGTCAGGATTGGGGGAGGATCTGAAGGCAGCAAAGGGGAAGAATACATTTCCTTTCCTTTCTTTAACTATAGCAAAGGGACAGCATGGGGCTGGCGCTGCACCAGATAAGCTGGCAGGCAAATGATTTTAAAGTTTGACTAGTCAATCCCTTTGAAATATTAAAAGTGTAAAATATTACCACGTAAAATGCCCCTCCCCAAGCATTAAATACCCCTGGCACCTGCTCAGGTTTGCCAGTTGCTGACGCTGACCCTAACCCTCTATTCGCTTACAGTTTTCAGAAATGCAGAGGGCACATCATCCTACTATGATGCATCAAGTGAAAGCTGGGAGCAGTACTATTGATTGTTTACTGTTATCAGCCTTTCTAGGCTGACTGTGCCATCCAGTGGGTTTCATTGGTTAGACTGAGCCCCATCAAACCAAACAGAGCTCAAATAGATAAAGGTGATTATCTCTTCAAGCATGGCTCAATGATGGAGTGAGGGGGTTTAAGTTCATTTAGTGTCCATGTGAACCAGGACTGCTCCTGCTGCTGAGTTGCCAGGGAGTATGTAACTCTTTAGGCAAGGGCGGACATTCGATAGAAAGCACAGCGAGTATTACTGGTGGACCACAATGTTTTTGGTTCAACTGGACACCTCAACCAGACCCTGGCATTAATTTCACTCAATCTTCTACTTATAGCCCCCCTCAGCTTTGTGCCAGGTCTCGTTGTACATCCCCAACCAAGACTTCCCAGCTCACGTGTAGTCCCTGATGATATCCCCAGCATTACAACTGTAGCAGACCATACCCACCTCTGGCAAATTATTTGCTCCTACAATACCTAAGCTTCAGTACCATTGATTTAAGAGTTGCCATATCCACCTTGCCCATGATTGGCCCCTTCAAAACTTTAGCTTCAGCTGAATTTACTTTTTGGTGACGTGACTGACTAGAAAGCAAACTGCGGGACAGGGCTAAGCAAATTTTGGTGTAGACATAGGCTGGCGTGGGCCGGTAAATTCCTGTGCTTCTTTTTGGCCCCAGGCCACCCCTGGCTTCCTGTACTTGAAGAAGTGCTGAAAGTAGCAGAGGGCTCTCCATGCTAAATTGGCACCCAAGTTTCACATAGTCTGGGGAAGACTGTGGTAATAAAGTGAAATAAGAGATCCAATAGGCAATAGCTGTCAGTAGCCAAATAAAAGTATACATCATATATGAGAGTTCGGAGTATTGAGTGTACAGATGGAAGTATGCAGGTTTAAAATAAAAACACTGATTTTTTTGTATGATATTAGTTCTCTACATTTTAATGACCCTCACTTTTATTATGCCTGGCATGATTAAATACCGCCACTTGACATATTCCATTCTTTCCTTGTAGCAGGAGAGTCCAGAAACTGAAACCTGAAAACCTTTGGCCTGTCCGCGCTGCCGTTTGCTATCACAGAACTTCAGTGACATTTTTCCAGAACTACACCTTATATCCTTGACTGTGAAAATGACAGAGAAAGTAAGTGCCTTTCCTTTTTTACAAGAAGTGAATCCTTTTTAAATTGCAACGGGGCTAAAAATGAGAAGTATTTTTTTTACTTTACTAATTACTGTTTCATGGCGGTGATTCGGGTCTTCCACATCAAATCCTTAAAAAAATTCTCCAAACAATTCTTACAGATACTGTAATCTTACAGTTGACTTACAGTCCTAAATTTTTTTAGGCAACTAAACACCCTCCCTCAGGGCTTCTTGGTTTTGTTATTCGCTACTACTTAAAAAGTCCTAAGAAGCACAAATTACTCATTAATTGGTCCTTTGTCACTTTCATTCCCCTTGTGACCGCTGGTGGCCAATCAAGTTCTCGATTGATTGCTGGCAGTGGAGACTTTGATTGTCGCCATGGAGGATTACAGAAGGGTGAAAATAAAAACCATGTTTGGGCTTCCTGTGGGTTGTTAAGTTACATTACATCCCAAATCTGCATGTCCTGGAGGAAGGGTGTTAGTGGGCCTAAAGTCATTTTTGATATTAGGTTTGCTTTAACCCTCTTCTCCCTGGGTGGGCACCCTAACCTGATTGTCCACCAGCTTTCATGTAGGCTGTGAGAACAGAGTGTGAGCACGGAACCAGCATTTTGAGTTTCCAACTTATTTTTAAGCAGAGGTGCATTTCAAATCTGGATTCCCCAGGGGGAGAGTTAGTTAAGCTAAAGCAGAAGTCTATTTTAAGTTAAGGCCCCCTTCCAAACCATGCTTCTCTTTTCCCCTAGATCCAAGTGTCAGCACTGGCTAAGCTAAGATCAGTCAGGGTGAGCACCCTGCTAATCCATGATGAAGTCTGCTCCCTTGGGAGCCTGGGGGTAGGTGATAGTGCTGAAGTAGAAGTGTGGCAGGAACACAAATAAAGAAGGCAGAAGTATGGTGCCATTGGATTTGTATGGTAATGGTTTTGGCATGCCATATAATAGACTTAAGCTAGAGCCCACCTTATAAGGGTCGATTCATGGCCGTGTATGTATGTAATGAATTTGCACGTTTTTGTAGCAAGTTGTGCTCGGGCTTCTGCATGGTTCATGGTCGTCAAAAAGGGATACACATTTGTTATTGCATCAATTTGCGCAGTAGCTTTAGCCAATGCGCCCATTTGCACCTGAAATTTTCTGCTTGCACCATTTTGGCACATCAAACTGTCTCCAGCTCCTGATTTATGGTATGTTTAGAGGGCAGAAAAGCATGCGCAAATGTGAAGAGTGAATTATTCCAGCAAATAGGTGAAGGAAACTGCCAATTCCAATGAGTAGCTGATTCCAATGAATTCCATTTCGAAAACACATGCTGGCAGCATCATATATGTTTTTGAACAATGAAAGTGTCAGTCGCAAGTTCTTTTTAGGGATTGAACCCTTTTTTGGCTTTGGTTAAAAAAAAAAGATGAAAGGTTGTCACAAATCCCAGAAATTAAGGTTCAAACGACAAAAATGTGAAAATTGGGCAAAAACAATACAAAATTTATAGTTACATTATTAAGCATTAATATGCAAACCAAACAGGGGAGGGAGGGTCAAAGCGAACCTCGGGGACAAAACATTGGCCCAAAAACAGTTAAGTGAAATCAGAATATTCCCCCAAAAAACACCACCATTAAAATGGACACAGGTTCTCCAAAGAATATACTTTGAAATTATGAATTTTGGAGAAAGCACAGAAGCTGGAGAGATAAAATCGCTATGAATTTACAGAAAAGGAAAAGGGACAAACATGAGGGACCATCAGGAGCAGGTAAGTGTCTAGCCGGCCAAATGAGCATGGGGCAGAGCCATTTGCGATTCAAAACAGCAGATTGACACAAGAAGAGGCAATTTGTGCTTCTCCAGTGAGCTTGCCATTTGTCCGGTGTGCGCATGCAGCCCCGAATCATGCTCCTAATTGCATGTGGAATTGTTTGCACTCTGTCTGAACATTTTTGCCACTGACCATGAATTGACCTATAGACAGTAAGCTGAAGCTCACCTCATAGTCAGACAGACAAGATTTTAATCTGGAGGTCTGTTCATATGCTCTAAGGACACAGTCAGCATATTTTAAGGGGAAGCCCAGATTTTGGATCAGAGGTATCATCTGACCTAATAACTGAGGCATCATAGCAATATACAGTATATATATATATACAAATAACAGCCCATAATTATCCCATAACAGATTTATTTTAATTATAAGTCCTTGAGAACAGGACAATGTTTAAACATTCTTGAAGAAATTGTTCAGCTTGACCATTGAACCTGCTGCAAGCGTTCCAACAATATTCAGTTGCCAGTTTCTGTGAATACACCATTCCTGTATATTATAGCAAATAACATTTTTTTCTCAAGCTCAGAACTTTGATCAGGCAATTATAATGCAAATATTATCTATCTATTCTTTTCTATAGCTTTATTTTCCAATACCTAGCTCTACAAAATATACATCCACGGCACGTTCAAGAGGTCAAGGAAATGCAGATCCGCCAGCTCCGTATAAGCCTTATGAGATCTGGCAATTGTGCTGTGCGTGGCGGGATCAGCCAGACTAGAACATAATCAGTGATGTGCACAAAATGTATATTGTATAGAAACACTAACAATGACAAAGGAGCAAGAAAAAAAATAAGCGGCAACGTATTACTTTATAGATGAGCTTGATATATTTGTTACAAGTATGAAAAAATACAAATTCCTGGAATAAATACAGTCTTATGTATAACCTATGTGAAGCCTAATGAAATTAATTGTATGGCAAGTGCCTGCATAAATATATAATTTATGTTATATCTATTCTGTAATGTAGTGGGTATATAGCAACACTTAAAGTGGACCAACACCCAGGGGGGCTCTTATAGATTCCCGGGCCGATCAGATCCCTCCCCGCGGGGCATCCGAAATCGGGATGTCCCGCGGGGTGAAACCCCCCAGGACGCCCACAAACCTTACCTTAACCCCGTTCCAATGGCGCATGCGCGGGCCGCATCTCGCGCTTCCCTCTAGCAGGGCGCGCACCCGCGCCGTCCGTTTGTGAATGGCCGGCGCGGGCGCGCTCCCTGTTAGAAGGAAGCGCGAGACGCGGCCTCCAGCGCTCAGAGCCGCTGTGGTTGGACGTCGCTTGTACGTGCATACCACAGCGCTCTGAGCTCTCTGATTGGACGAGCGCCCGCGTAGGAGCGTGGGGAGATGAGTGTTTACGGGCGTTCTGGGGGGTTTCACACAGCGGGGCACCCCCGATTGGGGTGCCCCACCGAAGTGGACCAAAACCCAGGATAGTCAAAATGTTTAGTCAAGATGTTTATAAAATCTTTAAAAAGGACCAAAAGTCAAATATCTTAGTTGGTCTCCTTTCAAGGCCCTCCGGGGCATCTCAATGGCCCACAGTTCAAATACACAGGGAGGATGGCGTGGTGTGCTGCGGTTAAGCATCTTATTCCTTGGTGCTGTACAATGTGTAAGTTATGGGGGGTGGGACAAGTAACATACTTATAATACACAGGACATTATTAGTTGTGTGTAAAAGAGATATAACAACGAATGCATATAATACATACAGTATTATGAGTCAATTGCAACAAAACCCATTAATATATATATATACGCAAGGAGAGAGAGCCCTGCCCTTGGGAGCTTACAATTTAAAGGAAAAGGGTGGAGGCCAGGGGCAGACTGGGGTTAAAAATGGGCCGGGACTTTTCTGGTCACACCGGGCCCTTCTGCAGTGTTTCTGGCCTAGTAATCCAAACCCCTCCACCCAGCGGGCAATGTGCAGAACCCCATCCATCACAGGCTGATGGGCAGAATCCCCCATAACATGCTGAGTGAATAATTCTCCCTATAACATGCTGAGTGGCAGAACCCCCACAACCCCATTCACCTCACTGACCTGCCACTGCTGGAACCCGGGGAGGTCATATTAGAAACCAGGGATACCACCACTGGAAGCCAGGGATTCCACTGGGACCTGGGGAGGCCGCGGCAGCTTCAAGCGGGGATGCGGCTGCTGTTAGGCAGTGAGGATTCCGCCATCTGAGGCTCTGTGCAGCGGCCTATGACGTCTGGTTGGCAACACAACAGCAGCATATGCGACACCCAGACATAGGGAGGCACTGACCGGCTGCTGAGGTTCCAGCTTTTAGCTATGGGCCGGTTGAATGGGAGCTGCAGCGGGCTGCCAGACGTCCTGGTGGAGACAAAGGGTTGGCTGACAAAGAATAAGTTCTAAGCATGGTAGCAAGTGCTCTGATGGGTGATATGATTGTAAAGTGGTTTGGTTAGGCCAGATGGCAAGCCTGTTTAAATAAATGTGTTTTGAGGGTGCTTTTGAAGGTTCTAAGGGTTGAAGAGTGTAGAATTGTATGGGGAAGGGCATTCCAGAGGAGTGGAGTGGCACATGTGCAGTCCTAGACACGAGAGTGCTTAGCCACAGACCCAGTGGAGTCTCCGCTTCCTCTGCCCTGCACACTGCTAGGCATCAAGTCTGCAGAGATCAGCAGGGTTGCTCCCAAAATCCCACACATATTCAAAGTTGCCCCAAAGATATGTAACTGGCCAGCCCCAGAGTCTTAGACTTTTAGGGATGGTTAAAACAGGTTGTGGTCCTCTTTTTTCCCTGAATCATTTTAACTTAAAAAAACCCAAAACAAATAAAATTGTTCATAATTTAAGGAAATGCTTCAAGGAACATGTCATTATTTTGGACGCCTCCTGACACATACTCAGGGGCCACCAGAGGTTTGCAGACCACAGTTTGACAGCCATTGTTAGTGTTTATATTAAAGATTGTGCTTTAAATTTTTACCTGCAATTTTTTTTCTTTTTTTCAGTTATGTTTTCAGTAGACATGAGACTTTGTGATGAGACAACCTGAGGACAACTATATTGCTGCACGAAGAGAGATGCTGGAGAATTTGTGCCATGAGCATACTGACCTTGAGCTAATATTGAGTATTAGTATTAGGTTTTATTCACACCCTCCCCGCTGGCCAACGCAGTCACAACCCAAGAGTAAATGCCGTCCATTACTTTTAATGGGCCAGTTCACATATATACACAGCATAGTTTATATATGTGAACTGGCCCATTGGAATGAATGGGCAGCATTTTCCCTTTCTCTTGCATTGTGACTGTGTTCCCCAATGCAGAGCAAGCGGAGAAATGTGAATAGAGCCCAACTGTATCCAGCTATTTTACTTACCCACATTTTCATAGTTCTTGCTGCTTTGAAATATTACCTAGCTTAACCCTCAAATGAATTCAAAATGATTGACACACACACTGATTTTTTGTACATTTTTTATAATCGTTACGCACATATGGTTTTAAATGTGCAAGATTAAAATACATGTACACTTTATATTTATTAAATAAATATTTTTATTCAGTAAATATTGCCATTGTTATTATTTTTGACACAAATCATTGGACATATTTTCCTAATATTTCAGCTGTTATCCAGATTGCTGGTATGAATACAGATCTCCTTGTAAAAAATCTACTTTTAAAATATTAATAATATAAAAATAACAAATAAATTAAAAACACAGCTATACTTACCTATTTTCAGAGTCTTCAGAATTACCCTCTCCAGTCTCACTGCTTGACACTTATAGAATATCATGATGCTATACAACAGTCATGTTTAATGGATCACCCATGTAGATGTATAGATGTATTTGCCATGCATTTGTATTCTGTTTTTTAGTCTTTCAAATAAAATAACAATAAAGGTTATGGTGATGATGGTTTCTTCTGCCTCTAGAACATGGGTTGGTGGATCTGATAAAATGCACCTATATGCAAATTAAATTCTATGCCAAAACCACTACAGGAGGGTAACAACTATTGTGATAATTTGTTTTATATCTTTTGCATGTGTGTAATAGTGTAAACATCTTTTACCTAATGCTGGGTTTACATGAGCAGATCAGCAAGCGACTGACCATACACATCTTCTGCGATTGAGCGACACCGAATATTTATTGGTCAATCGGATACTAGATCGCTGGTTCTTATAGCAAACCACTTCTTTTAGACGTGACTTCTGTTTACACAGCAATGAACAAGAAATTTTTGGTCAGCCAGAACGATGTGATTAACCAACTCTCGTTCATTGCTTGATGGCAGCGGCTGTTTCCACAGAGCGATAATCGCTAAATTGCGGTTGCTTTAACAATTTCTTGCTCAATAATCACGCCATCTAAATGGGCCATAATGTGGTGACTGTCCCCAGTCCTCGTAGAGCTGTTGAGTCTCCACAAAATCTTAGAGCGGACCAACCACGTCATATGGAAGATTAATCAAAATTAAAAATGTATCAACTCCTTTTAGTGTCCTGGTAATGAACTAAAAAAAATGCTCACAAATGATTATGGCCTTAAAGGAAAAATTGGCAGAAGCTTAGGGAAAATCAAATTTTCTTTTTGCCTCTTATCTTCCTTCTAGCATTATATTCCTTAGGCTCTAGTTGCTACCATCATGAGATTATGAGAAGGGGGCTAGTTTAGAAACCAATGGCGTACACATGGCATACCTGGGGAATGGCATATATATATATTTATGTAGATAGATAAGTTATTTATCCATGCACATTGCGTGGGTTGGCCCTCACGTCTTAACTCCCTCTTGTGTCTTGTCATGGTGATTTTTAATTTATTTTGCCTTATGTATAGTGAAAGTTTGTGTAATTAGCATTGTGATAATAAAGAGATATTGTGTTTATGCATTTTTTATGCATTTTTTTGCTCTCCCTCCCAGTTGCACCATTAAATCCAATTTGTTACCTAGGTTATTGTCATAACGCTCCCTCTATTCTAAAGTCAGAATGTCCCTTTGACTATAATACATGGGGATCCCAGCATGTGGGGTCATGCTTCACGATGTAGAGGTAGATATTCGCCAGGACAGTTGTTGCCATCCTCCATTGTTTGAGATGCTTTAGAAACAACATTGTATAGGTTCTTATTCATCTATTGTATATCTGTATATCAAGGCAAATAGACTTTCTCTTGTGCTCTTAAAAATCTCTTGCTAATCATCCAACTGGCTTTTAGAGACGGACTATTGTGGAGTACCAATACTCATTGGCAGTTACAGGGATACATACAACTAATTTAAGAATTGTCTCTGTTTGAGCTACAATGAAAGTAAAAGTTATATTATTTACTATGCAAATGTTGCAGGGTAGCTTCAGGGAAACAGCACGATCCCATGATCTGTTGTTCTGATAGGTAACCTATAGTGTAGACAATGTGACACGAAGCTAAGGGTGACCATAAACAATGCAGTTTGCTAGGAGGGACACATACTGAGGTTTTCTGTACAGTATCTCATTGGGCCCAACAGCCTGAACTAGACACCAAAGACTTTTTCCATTTTTTCTCAGTTAAGTTGCATAACCATCCCCAGAAACAGTCTATACCCACAACCACCCTACAAAAATTGAAATAGATATTTAGTATAATATTTTTCCCCTCATTCTTTAATCGGCTACAATATGAGTAGAAAAGAAATCCAATTGAGAAACAGAAAAAAGAACAAATGTGTGCTTATGTCTTTCCTTTTGAATGTAAATTCATTATTCAGTAATTAACCGTAGATCCGCTATGTTTCACTTTTTTAATGCCCTATATGTATGTACTATAAAAGCAATAACAATGTCTTCTAAAATGTAAAAAATCCACATTCTCTAAAGATGATGATCTGGCAGAACTACAGTAAAGGCACCGTCTGTATATTTGTAATGTCAAATAGATATTTGTTAAACATTTTTCTAGGTACTGAAGTGGGAAAATGTCAATGGCATAAAACTTGTCAGAAGTTAAACATGATATTGCTGCAGATGTTCCCGATGTCATACATTTACAGGGCCATAAAGGATAAAATACTTGATCTCATGATATATTGATTCTTTTGCAAGAGGAATGTCAATCATGCTGAATTTTAGTATCATGTTATAAAATGGAGTGTGAAGGTGTTGCCATACCGTTTTTTTCCCTTTAACACCAACACTGAAGGGGTTAATCAATAGTGTCATCCTGTCATGTTTGTAGACTAACATTAAAATGAAAAGCAACTTTGAAGTGACAGTTCTGATGATCTTTCAGTCAGGATCAGATTCAGGGTAAGTGACAGCTGTAGGTTTCATATCGATTATGTGGCATCCCCATTTATCTGTGGAAAAAGCATCTAATAGCCCAAACGCAAGGACCCCCTGGGAGAGCACCTTGTGCTGCCTCAACTAATGACTACTCTCTGCTCTTCGGCGCACACCCTTGATTTCATAGGTAAGCCGGGCCATATTTGCTAAAGCTAAGCCGACATACGTTGTGCACATGCTTTCATTAGTGCTTGTCAGGAGAAATTAAAAATAACACTTGTTCACATGTATAAATCCTTAAGACCATTTGTAAACTTGTGTTAGAAAAATATATGCACACTCTTATAAATAATTTAACAAACTAGAACAAACCTCAGGACTCATATTGTGATATGAATCATAATGATTTTTATTTTTCTAAACAACTAGTTACAACCCCTTATTTCTTTTATGCTTGTTCAGTTTGTGATGTGAGTGTGCTTGCCTGACTGTGCCACACCTTGCACATAAGTCCTTCACCAGCCACATTAGCAGCAAACCTTGAAAAAGATGAAAAGAAGAAGTTCAACTTTTTTATTTCTAAATTGTTAATGTAATAAAATTAAAATGTTTGTGTGTAAGCAAGGTTCATCATAAAGTATGATAGGAGGCACAGCAAAAATACATAAGCAAAATATATCTTTAATATCACATTGACAACAGACAGACAACAGACAAAATAGGAGGTTAGGGCCAATCCATACAATGTGCAAGGATAAATGACTTGTCAATCAATATGTAATATATATATATATATATATATATATATATATATATATATATATTAAAGATAAATAAAGCAAACTGTGAAATCTACAATCAGTATTACACTGTCCAAATAAAGTGCAAGGTGCCAAAATTTGAAATGAAAACACTGCTATAACAATCATTTACAGAAATAAAATGCAAAGCCACTGCATTACAGTAGTAGACATAAGTTCTCCATAGCACTGATGTAATTTCAACATATATTTTATTTAAACTGTGTAATATCGATTGTAGGTTTCACTATTTATTTATTTAGCTAGGGTATTTTTATTCATTAGTTTTTGATTTATACATTATTTAGTTATGCACATTTTTTGTCTCATCAAAAAAAAAAAAAAAGAATATATATATATATATATATATATATATATATATATATATATCCCATACAACAATTAATATCAAGAGATTTTGTTGTAGTTTCCCCTTCACATACAATGAATACATTATTTCCTTTTTTATGACATCTATTTGGTTCTGTTATGTTCTACTCACCGAAACCTGTATGGTTTTCCTTACCCTGACTGGTTAGTCTTGATTCAGTTTTATAAGGCCATGAGTTCCATAAATTGCAGAGACGGTAGTTAAAGGGACAACCTAGGCAATGGCAATAAGAAGGCTGAACTGAAGCCTGTTCCATGTGCCTCTCTTCCTTTCCTTTCCTGTGCGCTGCAGATGCCGTAGGAGGTCTCTAAAATGTGCCTTTCCTTTAAAGTGGACCAATCTCCGGTTTTGATTTTTGCTATCTCCGGTTTTGGTACTTTCCCCAGGGCATCCTGATTTGGCATGTCTTGCTGTCAGAAGCAGCCCAGTCCAACCCAAAAACTCTGGTCACCTGCATGGGTGGGCTCTCGTCTAATCAGTGCCATATGCTGTTCATATTATTAATTGGCATATGACCATGTTTAATCAGAGAGTCTGGCATTAAGGAGCCAGAGTGGCTGCATCCCCTGTTTCCCAGTGTGAATTCTGCCCTCTGAATGGCTGGACACAGCATCCTGAGGTTACTTGTCCCCATTGGGTGGTTGGTCCACTTAAATTCCATTTCTCCACAGCCAAACACCAGTGGCGTAGCTGGGGGGGAGCAGGGGGGGGGGGGCACGTGCCCCAGATGCCCCAGATGCAGCAGGTCAGAGGGACGCCAAAGGGGGGCCTGAGAACAGGTGGGGGGGCCATTTTGTATCTTTGCCCCAGGTGCCAGAAAGCCTAGCTAGGTCTCTGCCACACACACATGAGTGGTTGCACAGCCATCCCTGACCCTTGGCACTCCCAGAATGAGCGAGCCTACCAAGCCACAGTGGTCATGGAAAATGGAAAGGAAAAGAGGCCAAGTTTTGGAGATGTTCTACAACATCTACAGAACATTGCAGGAACAGGAGGAGAAACACATGTGAGCTCAATGCTGCCTTACTATTGCCATTGCCTGCACTGTTCCTCAGCCTATCAGTAGCCTTTGGGGCACCCTTAGGCATCCCAAATTAGGATGACCCTATTTTGAATACCCCTCCTCTCGGAGTAGAGCGACTTCCCTAGAGACAGGAAAAACAGGAAAAAGTACAGAAGACACCCTGCCATTAGTATGCTACCATTTCTGTTCCCATATTGGATTTTGGTTTTGAACATTTTTGATACCATTCTCTGCTCTGGGGAGAGTATTAAGAAGGAGGGACACCTGAGGGGTGGGTGACTAGGACGGCCGATAGACTTTTTATTTATTCTTCCTCTTACAAATCTTGTGACATAGCATGCCAGGGATGAATATATCGTATATTGGTTTAAATTATTTTTAGATTTGTATTTATACAGTCCTGCTTATTGGTTTGCATTTGGCTCACAGTTTCCAAGTCAAAGTCCTTTCCCTTTAGAAAAGTTGCATTGTTCACCGTTAAGTCTTAGAAAATGAAGGCACAACCCTGTATCACTATTGATCAAATTGTCGACTTAAATTCATCAGAGAGTGATGGGTGTGCAATCGTGGGTCTGTGGTATTTCAAGTAGTATTAATGGAGTTGCTTTAGTGGAAGATCTTTGGATCAGCCTGATCTTCCCTGGAGCACTTTCTTAACAATCAATACAGACATGTCCTCCTCACATAGATGACCCTTCCAATGTGAGTAAGCTACTCTGTTCAAATTCATGTAAGTGACCCATCCTTTCTACTGTTTGTAATGTTGTAAAATATGTCTAAAATCATGATTCACTGTGTTTCTACTATTTATTTAAATGCAGTGAGAAAAGAATAAATAAAGAATAGAGAGGGCTGTACATGCACCCAGTATCACCCCACATCTAATTTGCTCTAATCTAATAAAACACAAATTCATCTAATATATTTAAAATGAGTAAGGACTGTGACCTGGATAGTCTTTAGCATTTTTATTTTAGTATTTTTTTTTTTTTTGCTAGCTGTGCAGTCTTTAGTTCCTTTTAATTAAACTGGATCAATTGAAATGAGTTAAAGAAATTGTGTATTATACATGTATATAAGCCTTTACAGTTTTTTAAATAGAACTTAAGCACCATAATCTCTGTTTTAGTTTAACAAGCAAAGCTTATAGGACACAGTGTGAAAATATTTGAACCTTAAAATTGAACATGCATGTATTGTTGTATTGCTGTAGGGTTGTTTGCTTATTCTTGTGTATTACATAGTGAATAAACTGAGCAAATATAGAAACAGCTTTACAAGTGTGGTGCTCAAGTGACAACTTAAAAAACTTTGACAGATAAAGGGTTTAATAGAAGAAGTTTTTTGTTTTTTTAAATTAAATTGGCAGGATACTGTTTTGTGATACTATTGTACGTTTCTAGACAAATCAACTGCTGGAAGATTCCATCGCTTAAGCATTAAAATGTATCTCAACTTAGCAAGGATATGTAAATATGCAGCTTTGATAGAAGAGATCAGAATAGTATCTCTGACATCAAAATAATTCAGACTTTGAAGCCCCATAAACTGTGTAAATAATGTTGTATTTTATTAAAGGGTTTGTCCAGTCTTGAAGAAAAGTAGCAATACATATTTGACTGCCTACAGGCTGGGCACCAAGAAGTCTGGAAGTGTGGCCTGGATGCCTTCCTTGCATGTAATAACTGGCTATGGCTACTAGAACACCGGAGGGAGATTCTCATTTATAAGGCTGAACTAGATGGACTGATGTCTTTTTCAGCCTTAAAGCGGACCTTCACTCTGAATAAGAGTCTATCTTATATGTTTCCCACACCCTGTACATACAGATTGCTCACATTAAAAATCATCCTAAATGCATCTACTGCATGTTATAAGCCTTTAAACATCCAAGATGGCGGCTTATGGAAGCCGCCATCTTATCAGGCAGCCTGCAAACAGGAAGTGCCTCCTGACTGTGCTGCTCTGCATTCTGGGACTGCTGACCTTTACCTTACCCCAGCTCTGCTCTGTCTGAGCAAAGTAAAGCTATAACCTGCCCCCCTGTACCTTATCCCGCTCTCCTCTCCTCAGTAAGTGTGATGCTTCTGAGTCAAGATGGCGGCGCCCGTATCCTAAATTCCTGAACAGAGTTGCAGCCCAGTGGGGGGAAAGAATAATAAGTTAGTGACTAAAAACTTAAAATATATTAATTTTAGATGCTGGGGAATCGTTTTTTAAGAGTTTGGGCTTTTCATTAAATCATAGTGAAGGTCCGGTTTAAATACTATGAGGCTGATTCATCATTAGCGGCAGGTAGCGACAGATGAGCGTCTGTAGCAGGCATTTTCAGAGTGCCTGCTAGTAGTCGCAGTGCTCGGCCGTGAGTCGCTACTTTATAGCGACTCAGTCGCTGTTCAGTAATGGTGAATACATTGTGAGGAGTCGCTATTTGACCAGTACAGCGCTGTATGGGAGCGCATGTTAGCGACTGCTCATAGCGACCGACTCACACCATATTCAGCAAAAAAACAGCCTCACAAATCTCTGGCGCTGAAAAATAATTGTTTGAAGCCCAGAGCGCAGGAGGTGGTGTGTTTAAAGTGTGTTTTCAAGCGTCTATCAACTAGTGACAAAGCGAAAACATATGGAATTACATTGTAACAACATTGTAACATGAACACTTTAATGCCAGACCTGTAATGTCATTTCTGAGGAAATATATAAAAAATGAAAAAATTATGAAAAAACTGCTATTTCAATGCCAGAAGAGGTCACAGAATTATTTGTGATTTTTGGAAAAAACAAAAACCCTGTTTAAAGAGAAGAAAAGGATCGTCCATTGAAATGTATGGGAGAGCGTCAGGTAGCGAGAGGTCATACCTGGCGCTGTGCAAGGCTGAACGCCGGCGCTGTTCGCTGAGGCCGTGAAAATGATGAATCGGACGCTACATGGCGCTATCCCAGTCGCTAAACAGATTCTGCTTGATAAATGTGTAATTGCGTGCCGTGTCCGGCGTTGACCAGTCGCTATCTGTCGCTACCTCTCATTAACCAGGCGCTACCTGACGCTATCCCTTCTTAAATAAGGGCCTAAATTACTATGTAAGGCCACCAGGGAAAAGTGGTCCAGTTCATTTCATTTTTTATCAGCTCCTGACCTGCCCCTGGCATGCATCATCTACCACTGATCATATCATATCAGCAGTGGCTTCTCACATGCTGCAGCATAACTACACGGGGTGCAGAGGTAGCGGTCACATTGAGGCCCAGAGGTTCAGGGTGGCCCCATAATTCTTATTTATCAATTTCAGATCTCATAGCATAATGGACAGAAATCACAAACTATTTTTATCTCTGCTATTTTAGTCTTTGGAAGTCTAATTTAGGCCCTTATTTAACAAGGTATAGCGCCAGGTAGCGAATGGTGAGCGAACGGTAATGAAGGTCACCGCCACGAGAACGCCGGCTCCCCTCCGCAATCACACATTTATCAAGCCGATCCTGCTTAGCGACTGACAGAGCGCCAGATAGCGAATCATTCATCATTATTCCAGCCTCAGCCCACAGCGCCAGCGAGCGACCTTGAACAGCGACAGGTATGACCTCTCGCTACCTGGCGCTCTCCAATGCATTTCAATGGAGCAATCTTTAAATATTCATAATTAATTGCTATTAATGTTTTTTTTTTTTTGTAAATGTCAAAAATTCTGTGACCACTTCTGCAATGTTAAATATGTTTTTTAAGGTTAAAAAAAAAAAAAAAAAAAATTGTGCAGAATTGATATTACAGGTCTGATATTAATGTATTCATATTACAAAATGTTTTGAAAAACGTGTTTTTTTTAATCCAAAAATATGGTTGTTTGGGGGTTAAAAAACTACTTTTAACCCATCGCCGCCAGCGCTCTGGGGTTTAAACAAGCATTTCACTGCGCGAGAATTTTTTGAGCGTGATTTGTTAATGAATATGCTCGGAGCCGTTCGCTATGACCATTCGCTGTCAGGCGCTCCCATACAGCGCGGAACCTGTCAAATAACGACTCCTCACCCAATATTCAACATTACGGCAAACCGACGGAGTCGCTATCAACTACAGAACAACGGCCAAGTACAGCGACTACTAGCGGGCGCTCTGAAAATGCCGCTACTGTCGCTCATCTGTCGCTACCTGGCGCTATTAATGAATCGGCCTCTAAGTTTAAATGACAGCAAACGAGTTACTGTATGAGCCATGATGGGGCCCAGTCACATTTAGTTATGCCTCATGGTAATTATTTGGTGAAGCCAGTGTGTGCATTGCAGTGTGGATTGCGACCAGCAATTTAGTGCAAGAAATACTTTTCCTACCTTTTCCCAAAAGAATCACCAGTACCTACAATGGGGGGGAGGTTCATCATATATCCAATACGGTACAGAATTGTATTTTTATGTTTGGAAGTAACAGTACCCTATGGGCTATGCTAATGAATTTACCACATTTGGACCATAGGGCGCTGTTGTTTCCAAACTTAAACATCCTAACATGGAAAATGATATACCTCACATGTAAAAATGCCACATCACAGGTACATGTCATTTTCGGGGAAACAATTTTGAAAAAACATTTTATTTTCAATCCACAACATAATGCACACTGCAAGTCAGAGTAATATAAAATAATTTGTATGATCCCCATAGAGCTTTTTCCTTTTGGCTGGAAGCAGTGGTGTGCACCAAGGCCAGCCTGGGATTAGGCCTGATGGTGTAGAAATACCACTTTACCCCCCAGCTCTCCATGGAAACAAGCCTGCAGACAGTTAGGTAAGTAAAGTTCCCTCTCCAAGTGCTCAGTGGGTTAAATAAATGAACGTACCAGGCAGCAGCTGCAGTGAAGCTGCAGAAATCAGGCTGAAAACTTGAAGGACTGCAGGCCAAAGCGGAGGGTGCAGCCTCACTGTGTCCGCTGTTGGGAGAGCCGAGGCTACATGCCGGAAATTGAGCCCGGGTGATTTGATATTTTATTTTAACCCCTGAAGCGACTGGCGTGTGCAAATATGACTTTAAGAGAATAGATTGGGAAATATTGTCACATCATGTTCAGTTTTTATTACTTTGGGATAGTTTTGTTAGCTGAATTATGAGGTTGAGATGTTCGGTGTAACTGAGGTTTACTGTGCACATGACAATAAAGCTCAGAATAGAAATTGAACAGCAAAGTGATAGAAGTGATAGGGAACACATTCTTTTGAAAGTAGCCCTATGGGTTTGATTCCACGCCAGGTGCAAAAAGTCACTACATTTTAGGAGAGAAAACTGACATTCACTTTAATTGTCTAACTTGGGGGAGATTCAGCAACCGTATGTACATTTTCACCTGGTGCTGATTCACTCCCAAGGTAGGCAATGAAAGTGAATGGCAGTTTTCCCTACTAAAAATGTGACCCCCAATGATTATGTATGGTTTAAAAGGTAGGATAAATGAGTTTTATTGACAAAATTGTCTATTGATAAAAGAAATCTTCATATATAAGCTACAGAGCAAGAGTTTGAGTTACATATAAGTCCTGTATCAAAACATGTTCAATCTTTTCTTCTAGAATGAAAAAGAACAGGTTTGTGATTATACCGTTCTCTTTTACAGGGTAGTGCTGCTTATCTCTTCTGTTGGGTATATATATCCATCATGCAATGTTGTGGGCAATTATTAGTGTGGGCAGTGCTGCTCTTCCTCCCAGACCAGTCTCCACTGCAAATGTGTAACGGTACACACAAAAACCTGCTTTTCTTCCTTCCAGTAAAAGGACGATTGGTGGGATTTTTTTATGTGTGGTAGTGACCCCTTTATTTTCTGTCTTTTAACTATGTGGATTTTATTAATGTACTATTTTCACAATAGAACGCCTTCAAAATCATATGTGTGCCCATCAACTTTCATTACAGAAAACAAAGTCCAAGGATGTAATTATTTGGATTGTGCAAAGGCTAATTTAAGACTAGCACCATATATCGCCATTTGAGCATCTATGTGCATCTACAGCGTCCGCAAGTAGTCGCTGCAAGTAGGTGTCGGGCGCTGTGACCTAGCTTAACGGCTGGACAAGTGACGCTGTACTATCCTGTCCAGCATTGATAAATGTGATGTGTGCAGGGCGCTGTAGAAGTGCTCTCCCTGATTTACTGCACCGCTAATCAAGAATGGTGTCCCAAGGTTAAAGCGTCCAAGACTTCACTACATCTAACAACAGGACACTGCTCCAGTGAACGATAGGTACTGCCAGTTAAGTGCATCTGACGATTGGCGCTGAAGCTCACATTTTAGGAAAAAAAAACACAAAACCAGCGTTGACGCGCTAAATCTGGGCGCTCTAGCGTCGAGCACTGGACGCTATATGAAAAAAGTTTCTGAACACATATACAGCAGCACCAGAGTGAAAACATATGGAATGACATTGTTTCTACACTGTAACACTGATACTGCTATGGCAGACCTTCACATACAATTCTGAAGGCAAAAAAGATATATAACAATATAAGTGTTTGGTTTCTGGGCATGAGAGGCCAAAAAATCATTTGATCCTAATATTGAGAAAACCAATTTATTAAAACGCTATTTATACACAACCAAATAAAACACCATTGAAATGTATGGGAGAGCGCTACTGAGTGACAGGTGCTACATGGCGCTGTATGTTGCGCTGGAGCTTTACACTGAGCCGCCGCTAGTGATACATGGGATGCTACATGACATTATTAGAGGCCCTCACCAGTTTGACTTTCATATATACGGTTTTCACATACTGCGCTCGGCGTTCCCCCAACGATACATGATATTACGTGGTATTAGCGTTTCTTAAATAATATCAGTCATGGGTTGGACATGGCTGGGTTAACTGAAAATACGGTCTTTAAATTTCTGTAAAAGTGAGAGAGATTTGTAAATAATCGGTTCAGTCTGAGAAAAAAAAATCTCTCGCCAATCAATGAAACACCGTGAACAAGCTTCGCAGTGACCAGAGGCTCATTGATTGAGGAGTAGTTGATAAAACTGTTTTCCAATACAATCAACTGAGGAAGCTTAGGAGTTGAAGCTTCGAAAAACAAACTTAAGAAGATTTTATTTAACACCCCTATTTTTTTCAAAAAAATATCTTATTGATAGGCATGCCTATTGGCCACATGGACATTGACATCCTATATTATATTTAACAATAAATACTACTGTAGGTTAATTGTTGGGTTCCTGGGGGGCTCTATCCCTTTCCATTACTTGAACTTGACTTTGTCTTTCTAATACAGCTTGAAAGTTTATCTGTGTGACTTATATAACAACTCTACCTCCAATAAATAAGCCAAATGTTTTACAAATGGACCAGCATGATGACTGTGGAAGAAGAAATGGTTTAATTGTCCTTGCTTTTGTGGATACTCCCCACTAGCAGGAGAGAATTCTCAATGGTTGGTGGTATACATCGGTATTAGAGATGAGCGAACTTTTGAAAAGTTCGATTCGGCCGATTCGCCGAATTTCACAAAGAAATTCGGGTTCGGCCGAATCGAACTTTTACGAAGTTCCCCATCAAAAATGCCGGCATGGTGGGAGCGGGCCGGCCGGTTCCGCTGACAGCGGGGCCGGCCGGCGGGCCGGTAAAGCCGGCCGGCGGGCCCGCTCCCACCATGCCGGCATTTAAAAAACAATGCAAAAAAAAAAAAAGCATTTTTGCCGGCATGGTGGGAGCGGGCCGGCCGGTTCCGCGCTGACAGCGGAACCGGCCGGCCCGCTCCGCTGTCAGCGGAACCGGCCGGCCCGCTCCCACCATGCCGGCATTTAAAAAAAAAGCCCTCCACGCTCCGGACCTGCAGGTAAGTGTTTGCTTTTTTTAAAAATGCCGGCATGGTGGGAGCGGGCCGGCCGGTTCCGCTGTCAGCGCGGAACCGGCCGGCCCGCTCCCACCATGCCGGCAAAAATGCTTTTTTTTTTTTTTTGTTTGTTTTTTAAATGCCGGCATGGTGGGAGCGGGCCGGCCGGCTTTACCGGCCCGCCGGCCGGCTCCGCTCCCACCATGCCGGCATTTTTTTTTTTTTATTTCAGGAAAAATTCGATCGGCACGAACCACAAAATATTCGGGTTCGTGCCGAATCGAATATTTCCTGAAATTCTGAGCGAATTCCGGTTCGTCCGAACCGGTTCGCTCATCTCTAATCGGTATATGTAGACATATTTACAAAAAATATACTCGCGTGGTAGTTTACAAGCCACATTTCTGTATATTATTATTCTGAATATGTGAGGTGCATTCTGTCTTAGAACTCTGTAGATGTCAGTGCCAAGCTATTATTATCAGCCACTCTGCAATTATAAATACAATATTTTTGCTAACCATTTATTATGCAACTAATATGCTGTATACTAACTTCTAACACTTCCTTACATGGGATGTTCTATTCATTTTGTAAGAAAAAAAAAATATATATATATATTAATATAATCATTTGAACCAATGACCTGGTCTAATAAAAAAGATTTAAAGCAAACATTTTTTTTTAAATGGTCTAAACTTCCAAACACACTTTCTAAGTCTATCAGTCTACTCTCATCATTGGTTGTGGGAACAAATAGCGTATTTTGTGGGTTTAGGAAAGGATCACCTCAGCATTATTTTTTAATAGACATTTCTTGAAGGTAGGATTTAGCATTTTCACTTACTTAGTAAGTTAGAGAGGCTTGGGCTGCTCAGTCACCACGGTAACTGCCAGAAAAATGCTCCTGATGTTTGAAGAGGTCAGCTAACCGGGTCAGCCACTCTGGCCTCTCCCTGAGTTAGGCCTGGCAGCCCACAGTCTGTAGTTAGTCTAAGTCTGGGTCTAGCCCAGCAAGGTCAGCTAATCCTGCTCTGATATAATTTTTTTGAGTCAGTTCATGGCCTGCACCCACCAGGTGGCCCCTAAAATCGATTGTGACCTTTTGGCCTTGTCTAACAGAGGAATAGCATCCAACTCAGGAGAAAGCTTACACAGGCATGACAGCTTTCCGCTGGGTGTTATTAAGGATAACACTAACTGTTTGGGAAAGAAAGGATGGAGGTATAACGAGATGCCTGCATGTCCCAAAGAATTATGCATTCCATTAATAAAAATTAATGCAGGCTTTTTGCCACTTCTCGTAAAGCAAAAATGTTGAGAAAACGTAAAAAAACTTTTTTAGGTTGGGGCACATTTCGTTCTAATTGTTTCACAATAAAGCTTAGAACAGTTAGTCTTGATTATGTGTAATTAACCTGGTTTGGCTTCTCTACAAAGGAGGCTTTCTACACAGCTGCTGAACTACTAATATTTTGATATAATTGAAGACGTATTGTGGGGACATAATTAATGCTGAAACGTGTGTGTAACAAAGTCCTCTAAGCTTGTCAGCATGTGAGTCACTGGGTTCCTGGGTGGCTCTGTCCCTTTCCATTAGTTGAACTTGACTTATTCTTCCGCATACAGATCCAAAGTTCAATTGAAAAGTTTAGTTGTGTGACTAATGTAACAAACTTGTCTCTGGGGTTTGCGTGAGAAAGACTGTATACCTCCAAACACCCCCTTCCAACCCAAAGGTTAACAAATGCATCAATCTCAAGGATTCCAAGTGGGTTCTGGATTCTTGTTCTATAGCAGATGTAGTGTAAGAGTATTACTTGTGACACTCGATGCACCAACTTCCTCTAAGAACTCAAGTTTTTAATTTTGAACTGTGCAAATACATGGAGCAAAAAGCAGAGATGATTTATGAAATGATGATTTAGCGCTGACAAATTAGGCCTATTGAGGACTTTGTAAACAGAGGGCCTGAAAAAGCAAAGGGAAGGGGAAGCTATTAGAAACTGTGCAAATAAGTGTTTATATCACATTTTTTTCATATAACGTGTATGTTAAAAAAGAAAAAGCTTAAAGCCCAACTCCAGCCAAAATGTATACTTGAGTTAAAAACAAGGTTTATTTTATCGCTGTCTGTAAGCCCTGTTGTGAAGTTGTGTTCTAATATTTTGGTAATTGAAGACTAAAGTCTATCTAAAAAAAAAAAAGTTTGTGTCCAGCAGAAAGTATGATGTTCTAGGGCAAGTGATGTACACGGTTTTGTTAGTTAGTTACAATAGCTAGCAGAAGTTCTTTTTATTCACTACAGACAATAAGTGATATCTAATCTTAATTAAACCGGACCTTCAGCGTGATTTGTTCAATATGTTTTTATTGGAAGGAGACAAAACACAAGGCTCAAACATAAGGCAAATGACAATCTCAAGGTACAGCATATGAATAGAGAATACATAAATAGAATAACCAGCATACAGCACCCCTGACGCCCCCCCCTCCACCTCCATCATCACTGTAGCGTAGAACGACAATAGGTCCCATCCTCCCATCGGGCCCCAAGCGTATACCCCCACCAGAGGTCCGTCTTGGTTTCACTATCCCTAAGGCCCAGCCGAGAGCGACCCCTGTGTAGATCACCCCCTGGAGATCCCGGGACGCTGCGCATAAGGGGGGGCCCCCTCAGGGCGAGCCAACCTACGTGTATAACAGTATCAGAGCCCCGCGTCTTAACCTCCCGTATTAACTTTTTGTAATTTTAAAAAGTGTAACCAAGATTTGTATAAAAGAAAAGGGGGAAAAAGAAAGGGAAAAGAAAGAGAAGACAGAGAAAAAGGACGTTCTCAGGAAGAAAGGGGGACAAAGAACAAAACCCGCTATAAAGGTTCCGCCCCCCACCCCCCCCAACGGAGGGCGAGAGGCGGGTCAGCCCCGCATCGAAAGAGGGGATCACGAGCGGCGGACGAGGAGTGCGCCCGGGAGGGCGCGATGGCACCCAGCACAAATAAGTCCTCAGCCCAATTACAGCGTGGAGAGCATGGCCATGAATTCTGGCGTGTCCCGGGCCATAATCCATATCATCCAGGTCTTATTAAACTTCTCTCTCCCGCCCTCCACTCCCTCAAGCACCATCTCCTCCATTCTCCGGATCCCCTCTACCTCTCTCAGCCACTCCCAGATGTCCGGTGTGTGCTGGGAACGCCAATGCCGTGGTATCACCGATCTGGCCGCGGTCAAGAGGTGCCGGAGAATTCCCTTTTTTGCTGCAGATACCGAACCAGGCACCATGGATAACAAAGCTATTTGCGGTTCCCCAGGTACACCCTCCAGAGTCAGGAAGTTATAGACCGCAAAAACCTGGTCCCAGAACTTATGTATCAAAGGGCAACTCCACCAATTGTGGAGCAGCGTACCTTCAGCATTGCCACACCGCCAGCACACTCCCGAGTCAGCTCCTCCAAATCTGGTTAGGTCTGCCGGACATCTATACCACCGGGACAAAATCTTATAATTTTTTTCCTGTGCTCTACATGCCAGAGAGAGTTTATGCGTTAGCGTAAATGATTTTTCCCAGTCTTCGGCTTCAAACTCCCGGTCCAAGTCCCGTTCCCATCTCCTCACATACCCAGGAGCATCCGAGGGGTCCCCTTTTGCCAACAGGACCTGATACAGGAGCGAGAGGGCATGCGGTGGACCTCCGTCAGCTGCCAGGATGCTCTCAAATGGAGTCAAGGGGCCAGTGAGTGTAGTTCCCCGGGCATGGGAGGAGATAAAGGCGACCAGCTGCCTGTGGAGAAACCAGGACACCCTCTCCCCCGGCCCCGAGTCTGGAGATCCCGAAGGTCTGGAGGGCGGTTGCTCCTCATCGTATCCACTAGTCTAATCCCCTGCGATTTTTCCCAAATCAGGAACTTACTAACCCCCACTCCGGGGGGGAAGGCGGGATTATCGAACAAAGGTGTAAATGGTCCCGGTCGACGCGATAACACTTTCCTCTTAAGGGTCGCATCCCAAATAGATAGTAAAGCGCGGGTCAACAACGGAAGATCGTGAAGCTTAGGTCTCATCTGAGGCTCTACCCAAGGGAGTGCGGTAAGGTCGAGGGGTGAGGCCCCCCCCTCTATTCCCACCCATAACTTATCACCCTGGTGATGGAACCAGTCCACTAGCCTGACCAATAAAGCTGCAGTGTGATAACCCTTGAGATCCGGCAGGCCCAGTCCTCCCCTAGCTTTGGGTCTAATCAGGGTCGAGTAACGTATTCTAGGCCTCTTATTGTTCCAAACAAATCGGATCCAAGCACTCTTCAGGATCTTAAAGAAATCCCGATCTGGTACAATTGGAATGGCCTGAAACACATAGAGGAAGCGGGGCAATATATCCATCTTCAATATGTTTATGCGCCCCATCCACGAGTACTGCGCTTTATTGTATGTCTTAAGATGTTCCTGAGTCTTAGATATAAGGGGGGCATAGTTTAATTTGTATAGATTGTCTAGATTAGTGGGCAGCTGGACCCCTAGGTAAGTAATGGACTCCTTCTGCCACGTGAACGAGAAGTTTGCTTGTAAAAGCCGTAGGGTATCGCCTGGGAGGGAGATGTTAAGAGCTTCCGTTTTGGAGAGATTGACTTTAAAATTACTAAGGGCACCAAACCTTCAGCGTCATTTAATGAAAAGCCCAAACTCTTAAAAAATGGTTTCCCAGCATCTAAAATTAATATATTTTACGTTTTTAGTCACTAACTTATTATTCTTTCCCCACTGGGCTGCAACTCTGTTCAGGAATTTAGGATACGGGCGCCGCCATCTTGAATCAGAAGCATTACACTTACTGAGGAGAGGAGAGTGGGATAAGGTACAGGGGGGCGGGTTATAGCTGTGCTTTGCTCAGACAGAGCAGAGCTGGGGTCAGGAAAAGGTCAGCAGTCCCAGAATGCAGAGCAGCACAGTCAGGAGGCACTTCCTGTTTGCAGGCTGCCTGATAAGATGGCGGCTTCCATAAGCCGCCATCTTGGATGTTTAAAGGCTCATAAAATGCAGTAGATGCAGGTAGGATGATTTTTAATGTGGCCAATCTGTATGTACAGGGTGTGGGAAACATATAAGATAAACTCTTATTCAGAGTGAAGGTCCGCTTTAACATGCATTTTATTTTGGCACAACAGACAAGGCCAAATATTAATGTTATCACAAATAAAAAAGCGAGTTTATAGAATACCATAACCCTGGTAACCCAGCTCTAAATTTCAAAACACACCAGTGCTCTCTGTCCTCTGGCACATTCTGATCTGAAGTCAATTGTCTTTATAGACAAAAAAGACATGTAACCCTCTGCACACTCATACTATTGTAAAAGCTAGCTATCACTTGTTAAAAACATGGACTATTAGTTAACATAGATTGCAATGCATGTAAAAGCGAGATAGCCACAACAAGGCCATCCAATGTATACCCCGTCCCTAACATTACTAAGGGCTTTATTCATCAAGCCATAGCGCCAGGTAACGACTGGCAGCGTCAGGTAAAGACAGGTAGGGAACGGTGACCGCCGGGCGCTGTACGCAATACCACATTTATCAAAGCGAATCTGGTGAGCGACTATAACAGCGGCACGTAGTGACCGATTTATCATCACAGACGACTCAGCGTATATAAGTGGCTTCCAGAGCGCCTGGTATTACCTGCCGCTACCTGTCGCTCTCCCATGCATTACAGTGGATGATCCTTTTATTCTCTTTAAACAGGGTTTTTTTTATTTTATTTTTTTTTTAATTATCAAATTATTGTGTCACCTTGCCTGGACTATTTAAAGTCATTTTTGAAAACTGGATTAATACTATTTTTATGCAGAATTGTCCTTGCATGTCTGGTATTAAAGTGTTCATGTTACAATATAATAACAATGCCATTCCATCTGTTTTCGCTTTGTTACTGGTGGATACATGTTCAAAAACAGACTTTAATCAAACAGCCTTTGGCGCTCTAGGCTACAACAACCCGATTTTGAGCGCCGGCACAGTGTGAGGCTTTTTTTTTGGTGTAAGTCGGTTGCACTGAGCTGGCGCTACTGTTTACTCCGATACAGCGCTGTACTGGTGTTATAGCGACTCACACAATATATTCATCAATGCCGGCCAGCGACTGAGATGCTCTAAATAGCGAACCATGGCCGAGCACAGACGCTCATCTGTCGGTACCTGGCGCTAGTAATGAATCAGCCTGCCAGTCTAGAAGAGTTTGTGCAGACATTGCTACTTCTTTACCTGTGTGTGCACAAGCAATGCAGTTCATGAACCAGCCGGTCTAAAGACATTGCAATAACTTAACTTGCTTGCACACACACAATGAAAAATGCTTTACTTGCCTGCACAGTGTTACAGTTCAGCAGAGGGGTTTTAGGTAGAGGCCAGTTGGACTCCCTGTTGCATTGGGAGAGCTAGAATCCCGCAGATCTGGCCATGGACCTGCAAACCTTCCTCTTTTGCTAAAAAAATGAATTTCCCTTTAACTTGTGCTAGGTTTACTCCAAAGTCCAAAAACTTGCTTTGGAAATTTAGGCTTTAACACAACCCAACAGGGTCGGCATTGGAATCTAAATGACTACAGGGTTAGCCTCTGGCACTCCCCTGGGGCATTCCAAATTGGGATGCACCGCTGTGTGGACCCCCCTGGGGCACTGAAAAGCTCAGCTTCCTTCTGGCTCCCTCTGTGATCTTTGGGCTGTGGCGCACTCCTGCCCCCAGCCTTTCAGATAGACTGGTGATGGGAGCGCCCCCACTGCTGAGGATGCAGTGCCCAGTCTATCTGAAGGTTTCTCTGAACGAACTGGGGGGTTTCACACAGCAGGGCTGGGAACAAAGCATGGGATAGTCAAAATCCCAGGTTTAGTTCCACCAGAAACAGGTGCATATTTTTAGGGGATGTCTTGTAGCTAGCTGGCAAGGTGGTGGCAGCAATACAGCAGCTCTGGTACAGTTCATGTACAGAACCAGCAGGCAGCAGGGGCATGTGGGGGATTCCGCCATGAGTCCCACATGGTGGCAGGCTGGATCAGACAACAGACAAGCTTACATGTGTGACTTGATGTGTACTCACCCTCCTTTACAGTCATGATGTGTCCTCACCCTTCTTTACAGTCATGATGTGTCCTCACCCTTCTTTACAGTCATGATGTGTCCTCACCCTTCTTTACAGTCATGTTGTGTCCTCACCGTTCTTTACAGTCATGATGTGTCCTCACCCTTCTTTACAGTCATGATGTGTCCTCACCCTTCTTTACAGTCATGATGTGTCCTCACCCTTCTTTACAGTCATGATGTATCCTCACCCTCCTTTACAGTCATGATGTGTCCTCACCCTTCTTTACAGTCATGATGTGTCCTCACCCTTCTTTACAGTCATGTTGTGTCCTCACCGTTCTTTACAGTCATGATGTGTCCTCACCCTTCTTTACAGTCATGATGTGTCCTCACCCTTCTTTACAGTCATGATGTGTCCTCACCCTTCTTTACAGTCATGATGTGTCCTCACCCTTCTTTACAGTCATGATGTGTCCTCACCCTTCTTTACAGTCATGATGTGTCCTCACCCTCCTTTACAGTCATGATGTGTCCTCACCCTTCTTTACAGACACTCCCATTCCTTTCTTGAAGCCCGGCAGCTGGATTATAAACTGTAACTAGAGGTAGGGGGTTATATTTCAGGCATTTGCTAAAAATGCTGAAAATCTTACTATTGAATATTTTTGGGGTAGGTCTTATTTTCAGGGAAAAGGGATATTTGAATAAATATATCAAGTCTCCACACCTACCTTTGCTTTAATTTTGGATTCAAATTTCAGGTTTGAATCTGCATCAACAGGGCAAATATCCCCAATTGAAAATTGACCGAAAGGATCAATTAATAAATAATTTTCTCCCAATTCCATAAAAAATACATGAAAATCAAACAGTTGAACAAATGAAAATAATGCCATGTGTGTGGGCATCATAAGGGGACAGAGCAGAATGACCCAATCGAAACAGAAGCTTGTATCTGATTTGATGTCAGCTAGGATATTAGCAGCCACTTGTTACAGCAGACCTTTTCCCTGAAGTACATGACACAAAGACGCCATTGTAAGGAAAGTCAGTCCTGTCCCTTCCTTGTTATGGGATTCCCCGCTTCTCCTGCCCCTCCAGCATGATGTGCTGATGCTAATGCAGTGCTGGGTAGAGATGATTCTGATTCTGAACAGACTGGGGCCAATTATACCACATCAGTGTAAACATAGGTCTTTATTTATTAATGCACCAATGCAGGGAATGAAAGCTAGGTATAAAGCTTTAAAGCGGACCAACAGTCAAAAATGACGTATTCACCCTGAATAAGAGTCTATATTATATGTTTCCCACACCCTGTACATACAGATTGCTCACATTAAAAATCATCCTACCTGCATCTACTGCATGTTATGACCCTTTAAACATCCAAGATGGCTCATGGAAAATCAGGCGGCCTGCAAACAGGAAGTGTCTTCTGACTGTGTTGCTCTGCATTCTGGGATTGCTGACCTTTTCCTGACCCCAGCTCTGCTCTGTCTGTGCAAAGCACGGCTATAACCCCGCCCCCTGTACTTTATCCCACTCTCCTCTTCTTAGTATGTGTGATGCTTCAGAGTCAAGATGACGGCGACCGAGTCCTGAACAGAGTTGCAACCTGGTGGGGTAAGTAAGTGAATAAAAACTTAAAATATATTAATTTTAGATGCTGGGGAATAGTTTTTTGTAGGTTTGAGCTTTTCATTAAATCATGCTGAATGTCTGGTTTAAACCAGACCAACACAAAAACAGTGCACATATGTATCCCTCCCTGAGGCAATTTAGATTGCTGAACATAAAAATGATTTTACCTTTCTCTAACTCCTGCTGGAGTCAATTTTAAAAACAAGATGGCGGCTCATGCATTTGCAAACAGGAAGTGCTGCTGGGCTTCCTGTTACTGTGCACTGTTAATTATGTCAGTTGAATCCAGGCAGCAGCATGGCTGAGATGCTGGGAGAGGAAGCTCCAAAATGGCCTTTCCTTTCCAACTGTGCCGGGCTGTTGGTCTGGTTTAAAGCCATACTTCAGACAAAAAAAACTCTACTGACCTTCCATCCCGAACAGGCTATGGCTGCTAGCCTGGTACACACATACTGGATTGCCCAATCCCAGTTCTGCGCTGGGTGCCACTGCCCATGGAATGCTCCTCTCCAAGTCACTGCAATGGAGAAGGACGTGCCATAGTTCTTGTGGCGATGGCGCCGGGTGTTGCCATAGTCTTCTGCACAGCGCTGTGGATGCATCGGTAGGGGGAGGGACGCGGGCCTGGGATCGGGCGAAATTTCAAGTGTGAAAGCACAGGACTAGCAGTGATAGCCTGTGCGGGACAAAAGATGAGTATAGTGTTTTTGTTTTTTACTGCTCTTGCTTCACTCTAATCTCAGATAATGGCGCCTGTTTTAGTTGTAAAGCTCCGCCTCCTCCATTCATGGCCACTGTTGTGTGTGGCAATGATGCCACATCTATGCAATGACTGGTCACCTGCCATCTCACAGAGAGGGACAGCAAAAGAAAGTGCCCCAGGGTGATTCCAAAAGCAAAAATATCTATTTCTAGTTCTACACCCTAAAAAGGGAGTATTGGCAGGGGTTTGGGCCAAATGTATTTTACAAGTTCAGTGGGTTTTGGTCCGCTTTAAGCTAATGGCCTGGTGGGGCATGCACTGAGCAGTGGGTGCTTCTCTGTGCGGCCTCTCCAAGATGCCCATAGCTGGAAACGCTGATGGATTGAAGGGACCAGCTAAGGTGTTTGATTTAGTTTGACCCCCACCTGTGCTGCCTCAGCATTGCAGGAGGCATGTGGCAAAGCATCACCTTATACTGAACTTTTGCTTGAAGTTAAGTAAAATGATCAGATTATAAATTATAATAATCTTACATAAACTAGGGATGGCAAACCATGTAGGACTTGTTATAGTCCCAGACATTTTACAAGGGCCTTCATTTCACTGACATAGGGGGGATAGCGGCAGGTAGTACCTTGTAGCGGCAGGCAGCGTCTGGCGAATGCTGGGCGCTGTACGCAAAACCACATTTCTGAAAGCGAATTTGGTGAGCGACTCTAACAGCGCCATGTAGCTTCCGATGTATTATTACAGGCAGCTCAGCGTATAGCGCTGGTGCTCTAGGTTCCAGAACGCCAGGTATTACCTGTCGCTAGCTGTCGCTCTCTCATACATTTCAATGGACGTTCCTTTTCTTCTGTTTAAACTGGGTTTTTTTCCCCTATCAAATAAGTGTGTCAGCTCTCCTGACCTAGAAAAAGTCATTATTGAAAACGTTTTTTGTTTTTTTTGTTTTTTATGCAGAATTGAATTTACAGGTTTAGCATTAAAGAATTCATGTCACAGTGTTACAACAATATCATTCCATGTGTTTTCGCTTTGTTACTGGTGTACACGTGTTCAAAAACAGACATTAATCACACCGCGCCTGGCGCTCTATGCTATAGCGACCAGATTTAGAGCGCCGACGCTCTCTGTGTGTCCTTTTTTGATAAGTATGGTGCAGAGCGCTGAGAGTCGGTCGCACTGAGCTGGCGCTACCTTTTGCTCCCTGCAGCGCTGTACTGGTGTTAGAGCGCCCAACACACATCACATTCATCAATGCCGGCCAGGTTACTACAGCGACTGAGGCGCTCTGTTACAGCACCCGATACCCGCTTACAGCGCCTACTAGCGGTCACTCTAAGCGCTGCTATACAGACGCTCATCTGCCGATACCTGGCGTTAGTAATGAATCAGCCTTATAGATAGTCAGGAGATGGGAAAGATCTGAGAGCTACAAAAGTGTTTCTCTATCCTTTGGGTTTCAGCATCATTCAGTGTGATGCATCTCTGCCCAGATATAACATATTTCATCAGTTTCATTTTATAATGAAATGGAAACATGTAAACTAAATTATTCTCATCCTGAATGTTCACAACCTGGGATTTTGTAACCATGGCTGTGAAGTGGCACATTCACATTACTCATCAGTCCTATGCTAGTTTTGTTTAAAAAATGCTGGTGCCTGGAGAAAAAGGGTTTATCAGATCAGCAGTGTATGATGTGCACATGCAAGGGAACAAAAGCCCAATGCTAATTTCAGTAATGCTGGCAGCGTGTCATGAGGCCCCAAAATAGGCTGAACAAGGCTTCCCTAACGCCTAGAACAAAAATACTGGGCCCTGTAAAGCTGCTAATGCCATAACATCTCCGCCTGGAAAGTGCATTTCACAAACTTTCACCAAATCTTTGTCATGCACACTCAGTGCTTTTTAAATGCTGCGAATCAGGAATACTGCTGCTGATGTGATAAAAGTTTCCCACTGATTAAGAATACTAATGGCTACCAAGTGGTCACTGGAGGTGGGGGGTGCAGCCCTGGCAGATTGTGGAGCTGGTATGGGCCCAGAAGCAAAGCACATAGCCCGCCCAGCAGCATTACTTCTACTTATTAGAGCTCAGCCTTTGTCATGTTTTCATTTCACCTTTATTTAGGGAAAAAAAAACAAGAGGACGGTTATAATGTCTCATTAAAGTGGACCAACACCCAGGATTTTGACTATCCTGGGTTTTGGTCCACTTCGGCGGGGCACCCCGATCGGGGGTGCCCCGCTGTGTGAAACCCCCCAGAAACCCCAAAAAACTCACCTCTCCCCGCTCCCACGTGAACGCCGCAGCCAATCCCCGCCAACGTCCAGACGGGGATCAGGAACGTCCAAGCCGCTTCCGCCGCCGCCGCCTCCCGCGCGTCACTCTCGGCGCGCGCGCCCCCCCGCCGGCCATTCACAGAGGGCCGGTGCGGGCGCGCGCACGTCTGGAGGGGCGCGCGGGAGGCGGTGGCGGCGGAAGCGGCGACGGATCAGGTAAGATGGTTTTGGGGTTTCTGGGGGGTTTCACCCCGCGGGACATCCCGATCTTGGATGTCCCGCGGGGTGGGAGGTGATCGGCCCGGGAATCTTATAGATTTCCGGGCCGATCACCCCTGGGTGTTGGTCCTCTTTAACCCTTTTGTTGCCAAGCACGTAACACCTACGTGCTGGCTTGGCTGGGCCTTAAGTGCCAAGCCCGTAGGTGTTACGTGCTTGACTTTGATCGCTTCTAGTTTAAAAAATAAAAATAAAAAATACTCACCTGACCCCTTGTTGGATCCGGCCGGGTCTCCCCTTTAATTTGGTGCCATCCGATCCCCCGTGGGGGGTCGGATGGCTCCAGGAGAGCCCCCGGAATAGGCCGCCCCCCCCCCCCCGCTTCTGCAGCAGCAGCTGCTAACTGTAAAAAAAAAAAAAAATAAAAATGACATTCACTTACCTCCATGTGCGCTGGCTCCCGCTGTCCCTCCTCTTCACCTGGGGGGCCTCCGATCCCCCCCCAGGACTTACCGATCTTCAGGAGAGAGCCTGAGAGGCTCTCTCCCCTTTGATCCTCGATGGCGGCCGCCATCTTGCCGCTAAGCCCCGCCCCCTTGGGGGCGGGGCTTATGATGTCATCCCGGCCCCCGATATCTGGCTTCACCCTTCTCAACTTCTCAGATGCCGGTGATCGGCACAGGGTAAGGAGGTGGCAGGAGATCCTCTGATCTCCTGCCTCCTCCTTCTCCTGTACCGATCACCGGCATCTGTCAGCTGAGCGGCGAGGGACAAGAGCTTGCAATCGAAGGTAAGTACAGTAAAAAAAAATTTTTTTTTTTTAATAAAATACTTTTTTTTATTGTGTGGTGTTTTTTTTTTTACAGTTAACCCTTTGTGAGCTGGTAAGGGGTCCATGAGACCCCTTATACCAGTTCACATGGCTGGGGGGGTGGCATTGCCATTAACCCCCGCACCCCCATTACCTGCCTCCCCAAAGGCCAGGGGGGGGCAGAAGAGCCCGGGCCCACATAGGCTATGTGGGCTCGTAGGCTGCAGGGTGGGGGGGCCACCAAAGCTGGCCCCCCCACTCTGTGCCTACAAGCCCCCATAGCTGGTCCCGGGCTGGTTACTTTGGGTAAGGGGGACCCCACGTCATTTTTTTTTTTGGATTTTTAAGGGTTTTTAACCCTTAAAAATCCAAAAAAAAATGGGGTCCCCCTCCCCGGGAAGGGGGACCCTATGTCATTTTTTTTTTTAATTAACCATTTGTCATCCAGCAGCTATAAAAGGCTTCTGGGCAGGAAAGGGTGTCTACCTATACATATGTGGTATCGCTGTAAGCGGGAGAAATTGGGGTTTCTCACGCAATAAGATTTTATTGACAAACTTACATTTTTTATTACAAAAAAACTCTACAAATTGTAAAAAAATATATTTTTTTTATTTTTTTTCACACATTTCACCCAAAAATGTTGAGAATACACCTAAAAAACACAAACAAGACATTTCATGTTAAAGCCCAGACTCTGTTGAAAAAAACAATATATAATTTTCCTGGGAAATCCCTGGAAAGCCTTTCGAAAATGACAGTTGAACATGTGTAGCGCAAAACAGTCAAACTCAGTCTGGCAACAGGGAGTGGCAAATGCTGCAGGTAGGCTGGCAGCGAAAGGGTTAAGGCTCTATTTACCCCAATACAGTCACATGGCATTGTTTTTAATTGGCCAATTTATAAATATACACTGTGTATATATGTGAACTGGCCCATTAAAAATAATAGGCAGCATTTTCCTTTGCACTGTGATCAGGGCCGGATTATGAGGGGGCTCAAGGGGTGTGCCTCCCAAGGCCTCCACCACTTACCCTGCAGAGGGGGCCTCCTCCAACCTTTGGGTTATGGTTTGGTCCAGGAGGCTTTTCAGTCTTTGGTCTGATGGACCGTGGGGCCAGCAACAAAGCTGGGGGCCCCTGTGCCTTGTTTTTGTTTTTGCAAACCTGCAGCCAAAGCCACGACAGGTCAGGATGGAGATTCTAGAGCAGCAAAGCCGCCGCCAGCAACGCTACAGTGATGGGTGCGTGCAGAGCTGTCACTGCACATAGGCCACCAAGCACAGCCACTGGCAGCTCAATGCAGGGAACTGTTTTCTGCTGGACCAACTGTGCGACTACATCCCCCCCCCCCCCCCCCCCCAGAATGGCAAAGCAGCACACACCCGCACAAGGGACTCGATCTGACGTTCCAGTAAGTAGGCGGGTGCCAGACAACCAACAATCAGTTACTTGGCTGGACTATTATTTTAAAGGAAGAAAAAATACTGTATCTGGGGCCTCCACCAGATTTTGTGCCCAGGGGCCTCCACCACACTTTATCCGGCCCTGGTTGTGACTGCGTTGCCCAACGCAGCACAATCAGAGAGGTGTGAATAGAGCCTTAAGAAAACCCCTCATTAGAAAAACATATATGCTGTGATTTGATAGTATGTATTATGTCTACCTACATATCCATCTGCTTTGAGGACCAAACTGATACCTATCTGTATGAAACCCCACAGAACACTCTATACTCACCTCAATGTGACAATCCCATGTCACATGTGTGGCTTGTCATGAGCATCTCTGCTGTGCAAGCTTGCTGTTGTATAAGGGTAATTTTATCTGGGGTGCCATGGGATGTGCGGTTAAAGCAGAACAAAACCCGTGATTTTGACTATACTGTGCCCTGGTGGGTGAATTGGGATGAATTGGGAAGACCCACTGTGTAAATCCCCACAGAACACCCAGAAATACTGACCTCTTTTCGCATCAGATTCATCCAATCAGAGCTGTTTCCTTTAACTATGGGGTTGATTCCGAGCCTGGTAACAAAACTCACTCCTTTTTTAGAAGAGAAAATTGTCTACCTTTGGTCTGATTCAGAGCCAGGTTAAAATTTACACCCGGTAGACAATGAAAGTAAATGGCAGTTTTCTTTCCTAATAAGGAGTGAGTGTTCTCACCAGGCTGTGAATCGAGCCCTATGTCATTTGGCAAACGGCTTTGATAGACTTTAATGGGGAAGGAGATTGGCCACATACCCAGTGGTGCACGCACTAAAGATGCAGGAGATGCGTCTGCTCTGTCTCCTGAGAGTGAACAATGAGAGCCTATATAGCATAGGTACGGCAAACAGCTCTGATTGGACGAGAGCCCGCACATGCGCTGGTGGACCAGGAAAAAGTACATTTTTATTGGTGATTTGGTTGGTTACACACAGTGGGGCATTACAATTCAGGATGCCCCAGGGGGCGGCCATAGGCTGGCCCTGGAATCTTTTAGATTCCGGGTTTTGATTTGAATTAAACAACTGGTTCCCTATAAGAAAAATTGGCGAGTTAGAGCAGCACAGATATGAACATGCACCAAAGGATTGCCTGGCAGACCCCTTCTGTCCAAGTGAATGGAGCATGGTGTGCCTGGAGCATGTGGAAATGGAGCATGTGATGGATGCGGGGCTGGGCTTTGTCCACCAGGGTGTAAATTTGTATATTATTTTATTTAGTTCACATTCAAATGGTGGATAAGCATTTTAGGAATCACCAGGGGTGTGCACACTGTGGGGTTAATCTTAACATCTGGGTCCGGGTTATGTCATTTTGGGTGAATCCTCTCTAAAGTGGTCTACAGATCTCTCTCCTCTCTTTAAACATGCTTAAAGTTATAAGCCTACCCATATGGATTAACACTCGGCCTTTCCAGACTTTTTTTGACTCATGAAAGCCCCTTCCTCAATGTAATGACTACAATTGGATTTACCTATATCAATAGAAAATTTAGACTACTAAGGCCAATTTTTTAGACATCAAAGGGGCAAGCCAACAGCTGTCTGGAAACTGCAGTTCAGAGGAAATTATCCTTGGGGTCCTTTGGCTATTACACACTTAGATTGTGATAATATTTAAGCTGATGTGTATTGATCAAATAACAAAAATAATATTCTGAAGAAATAACAAACTTATAGAACACTCCAGGCAACTGAGAAACACAATTTTAGTCATGGACTTCTTCTACTGCATTGATGGTGGATTTGGGTCAGTGTCTGGGCACATCCTCTGGGGCTTCAATTGGCCAGTCCAACACTGTACCCTTTCATTTCGGTCAGTCTAACCCTCTTTATCCACAATATATACACTTACTTCAAATTCCATATCTAATTCTTTAACCCATATTTTGAAGTGGCATGTTTAAGGCTAATATCATACAGTGAAATATAAAGTATTGTGTTCTCCAACCCTGTACTTACGAGAATTGGTTGCAATGGTTTCTTTTTCCGCCGCTGCCACCACACGTTTGTACTACGCTCCGCGGTCGGCGTCGGCATCGCCTCAGGCGCTGCTGCGCCATCATTGGCTGGCCTTCTCAGGTGGGAGAGTTTTCGTGCCTTTCGGGGGGGCGGGTCTAGCGGCTGACGCGTTCTGCATCACTGTCTCCGCGGCCCCTCGAGGTATATGCGGGCGCCATTTTAGTTCTCTGCTGCGTGTGCCTGGTTTCTTCCTATCGCGGTCCGTAAGTGCCCCTGCGGGCTGGTTTATTTTATATTTATTATCTGTATTGCATATCGCTTATGGGATCTTTTGCTTATGTCTTGCAGGCGGGTCAAACTTTGTGGTTTCTCCTGCCCTATCACCTCTATTTAGTGTTAACTCTTATTGGAGGGCTATTCATATCATTACTCCCACTTCCCTAGCGGGTTATTGGGGCATCCCGGGTTGCTTTTATTAGCGTCAATCCCTATTGGCCTGTTGTGCCGTGATAATCCCCATATGGAGGCTTCTCAGGATAATGTGCTCGGGGTTCCTTTGGGGACAAGCCCGGCTGTGTGTGGCGTGTGGGGTATCCCCTGTAAGTGATGATGTCAGGGTATGTGTACCCTGCGCCCAGCAGACGCTTGCACTCCAGTCTGGGTTACCTGCGGCTGGGCCTAGTGCTGCGTCCCCTCTGGCTTCGCCTACTTACATCTGACTCCCAGTGAGGTGCATACCAGTGGGGAGTCTCAACCTTAATTTGCTACCCGGGTAGCCAGCATTAAAAGGCATTGAAAGGCATATTGCTGGGTCTGGTCCGCGTAAGGCTCCTGCTAAGTGGTGGCATCTAGCACCCGGTGTTACTCTCTTTCCTATGGAAGCTGAGGAGTTTTTTGATGTTACTGGATATACCCCTCTGGAAGAAGGGGAATTATTCTCTGATTCAGAATCATCTGAGGATCAGCCTAGGGGTTATGCTGAGTCTGGGTCTGACCCATGGGCTTCAGATGATACTGACAGACTTTTGGCTCACATTTTTGAAGTGCTCTGTATCTCTCCTCCTGCTGTGGCCCTGCGGCAGCAGGGGGAGCTGTTTCATACTGTTAAGCCACGTTTGGAGTTCCCTGAACAAACTCACTTTAAGAATCGGTCTGGCTGCGCCAGTGGGCAGCTGACAATGCTGCCAAAAAGGCCCTCACTGGGTTTCCCTTCAAGGGGCTGTGCCTCTTTGGGGAACCTTTGGACTTGTTTGCCACAGGTGGCAAGTTACCTCAGCGTAAAAGGCAGCCCCGGTCCTTTCGGGGTTCAGGTGCCTTTTCTCCTTCCTTCAGGAGCTCCAGAATTGGACGGGGAGCTTCCTTTGCTAGAGCCCGTGGTGATTTTTGGGGCAGGGGCAGAGGACATGGCCGCCCTGGCCCCACCTGGACTAAGACTAAGTCCTCCCCCAAGCCCCCTCAGGCATGAAGGGGCGCCCTCACCCATCCGTGTGGGGGGACGGCTTCGGATCTTGGCTCACGTCTGGAGGCATCATGTCTCAGACCGATGGATTCAGGAGGTAGTTTCCTCCGGTTACAAGATAGAGTTTGCAGCCTGGCCGCCCCCAAGATTCATCAAATCTCATTTATCTCAAAGCCCTTTGACCGCTCAGTGTCTCTCTTTGGCTGTCCAAGGCCTTCTAGACCTAGGTGTCATCTGCCGGGTGCCCTTGAAGGAAAGGGGCAAAGGCTATTATTCCAATCTTTTCATTGTGCCCAAAAAGGATGGGTCCATCAGACCTATCCTGGATTTAAAGCTTCTCAACAAGTTTGTCAGATTCAGACACTTTCGCATGGAGACTCTGCGCTCCGCTGTGACTTTGCTATGCCCAGGGGACTTCATGACCTCTGTAGACATCAAGGATGCTTACCTTCACGTTCCTATTTTTCCAGGTCATCAGAGGTTCCTCAGGTTCGCTCTGGAGGATCAGCACTACCAATTTGTGGCCTTGCCCTTTGGCCTCACCTCGGCCCCCAGGGTATTCACCAAGGTGCTGGCAGGTGTGATGGCCCTGCTGAGATCTCAGGGCATTGACATTCTTCCCTACCTGGACGACATGCTTATTGCTTCTCAGTCCTTCCATCAGGCAGAGCTGGACACTCAGAGGGTGGTATCCACACTGAAGTCATTTCGGCTTGGTGATCAATCACCCCAAATCCTCCCTGTCTCCTTCCAGGGTGAAGTCTTTTCTGGGCATGATTCTGGATTCAGCTCAGGTCAAGATCTTTCTTCCTCAACAGAAGGTGGAGGTCCTTCAAGAGAAGGTTCAGCTCCTGCTGTCTTGTCCCCATCCATCCATCAGGCAGGTGGGCCTGATGGTGTCCTCCTGCTTCAAGGCGGTTCCATATGCTCAGTTCCACAGGAGGCCTTTTTAGCTTCACCGCTTGTCAGTATGGGATCGGGACCCTGTGTCCCTGGATCAGGTGTTTGTCTTATCCCCTCCGGTCAGGCGGTTTCTAGTGTGGTGGCTGGTCTCAGGAAACATGCTGGGGGGCAGGTCCTTTCTGGCCCCCTGCTGGGAGACTGTCACCACGGATGCCAGTCTGACAGGTTGGGATTCTGGAAGTCCCTGAAATTCCAGGGTCAGTGGGGCCCTCAGGAGGCCCATGCCCCTATCAACATTCTGGAATTGAGGGCAATCAGGTTGGTTCTCGCCCACTTAACCCCACACCTGAGGGGTTGGGCTCTTCAGGTCCGCTCGGACAACCAGACGGCGGTTGCCTACATCAATCATCAGGGAGGGACCCGGAGTAAACGGGCCCTCAAGGAAATGTCCCTGATACTGTCCTGGGCGGAGGAAAATGTTCCCTGCATCTTAGCTGTGTACATCCCGGGGGTGGAGAATCTGGAGGCAGACTCTCTGAGCAGGGACCTCTCGTCTGGGAGAGTGGTCCCTCAGGAACAGTGTGTTTCACTCCCTGTGCCACCACTGTGGTCAGCCGGACGTGGATCTATTTGCGCCCCGTCACAATCACAAGCTTCCTGTCTTTGTCTCTCTGTCCCAGGATCCTCTGGCCTTGGCCACGGATGCCCTGGCAATGTCTTGGACAAGGTTCCAGCTCCTGTATGTGTTTTCCACGTTTCCACTGCTGGGCAGGGTGCTGCGCAAGATAGTTCAGGAAGGGGTGCCAACCATCCTGGTGGCCCCCTGTTGGCCAAGAAGAGTGTGGTTCACAGACATCGTACAGTTGGCAGTAGATCAGTACGCCCTGCCACTGGTTCCAGATCTGCTCACTCAGGGACACCTACGTCACCCCAATTTACAAACGCTGGCTTTGACGGCCTGGCTGTTGAAACCTCCATCTTGATGGAGAAAGGGCAGCCTGCCTCGGTTGTGAATGATCAGGGCTAGGAAGAGGTCCTCTTCTTCCATCTATTACAGGGTTTGGCGTATCTACATTGACTGGTGCGAGTCCCACTCACTTCCCTGTCATGTGTTTTCTATTCCTAGGATTCTGGAGTTTCTCCAACATGGTTTGGATCTGGGTCTTCAGCCCCGTACTCTGAAAGGCCATGTGTCTGCTTTGACAATTTTTTCCCAAAGATCCTTTGCTCAGCATCCCCTGGTCAAGACCTTTTTCCAGGTGGTTACTCACGTGCGTCCCCCACGTAAGCCTATGTTACCAGTCTGGGACTTGAACTTGGTCTTATCTGCCATGCAGGGGTCTCCCTTTGAGCCCTTGCAAGGGGCTCCTTTGTCCATTCTTACGCTTAAGGTGGTCTTTTTGGTGGCTATCACTTCTGTTAGGCGTGTTTCTGAGTTGGCGGCGCTTTCCATCAAGCCTCCTTATTTTGAGAGACACCAGGACAAGGTGGTGTTTCGTTTCAAGACAGATTTTTTGCTTAAGGTTGTTTCTGCCTTTCATCTCAATCAGGACATTGTTTTGCCTTCTCTGTGTCCTAATCCTAGTAACCCTAAGGAAAGGGTTTTGCATTCTTTGGACGTAGTCAGAACTCTGAAGTTCTATTTGGTGGCTACTGAACTTTTCAGGAAGACTGATGCTCTTTTTGTGCTTCCGTCTGGACCTAAGAAAGGTCTGGCTCTGGCTAAGTCCACTATCAGCAAGTGGATATGTCAGGCTGTGATACAGGCCTACTCTGCTAAGGGGAAGAAGCCTCCCTTCCGCCTTACTGCTCATTCTACTCGTGCTATCGGTGCCTCTTGGGCTTTTCAGCACCAAGCTTCTGTTGAACAAGTTTGCAAGGCCTCTACTTGGTCTTCTGTTCATACTTTTTCAAAGTTTTACAAGGTTGATGTTAGGGCCTCAGCTGATGCTTCTTTTGGCCGCAAGGTTCTGCAGGCGGCAGTGGTTTAACCTGTCTGCTGTTTCTTTTGGGGATCCCACCCTACCTTACGGACACTGCTATTGGCTGTCCCAAGTGTAAGGAATATCTTCTGGAACAGGACGTGCTGTATACTTAGAATAATACAATTCTGTGATTACTCACCTGTAGAATTGGTATTGTATGTATACAGCATGTTCTGTTCCACTCCACCCTTGTTATCATTATCTTTAGTTACCTCTTTATGGTGATTGTTCTTATGTTCAAATTTTCATATAAAGGTTTTAGTTCTCCCGGTCTCTTGCTAACTGCTTTTCAATACTAGGGATTTTGTGGGAGGTCCCTGGTATATATGGGGCCGGGAGGAGCCACTTTTCTGTCTCTGCAGTCCAGCGCCATCTACTGGAGTATATCCCAAGTGTAAGGAATATCTTCTGGAACAGGACGTGCTGTATACATACAATACCAATTCTACAGGTGAGTAATCACAGAAGTGCATTTTTGTGGATCTCCACACAGATGCGCAGGTGGTGGGATTAGGGATTAGATAGAGCTATGGAGCCATGTGTATGGAGCAAAGAACATGACTTGTTGGTGGTTCTTGAGGAGAGAGGTTGGAATACATTGCTATAGTCCATGGACACCCCCCTATGTTTTCACACCCACCATATCACCATGATGTCATCACTGATGCATGTACAATTACTATTATTTACACAGATTCAAGAACCCTTAAATTACATCGGACCCCTGAAAAAGCCCAGTTCTATGGTCAAAACAAGTTAAATCATAAAATCACCTATAAGTCTGTGCGGAGTTATGTCCATGAAGTAATGGACAGTCTCTCATTTGTTTTTAAGCATAACTTGCTACAAAAAAGTACTCAGTGTCTAAGAATACAAGTATCTGCCTAGTCGAAGCCCCTGTTTTTATATTTATTATGGGCATATAAATTCTACTTACACTTCAAAGTAGAGATTGGAAAGACAGCCAGCAAACCATACAAGGGGACTTGCATTGTTATCCATTGTCAGGTATGAACAGGCTCTCCTAAAACCAGCATTGATTGCTGTCCATATTAATGCATGGCAAGCAATACTGAATTGTTAGGCACTTCACCCTGATCCCTGCCTCAGCCTGTGCACATAATGCCCAGGTCAAGGTTCAGATGGAGTGGTGCAGGGGAGGCCCACACATGCACTTTGAGATCTAAGAAGTAAGATTATGGGCTTCACATTTTGGGATGCACCAGAGGAGGTGTTTCGTAGTCCCTAGAGTTTTTTCAAATCTAGGGTTGGCTGTTGTGGGTTTTGGTCCACTTTAATGCTGGGGGTGTCTTTTTTGGGGAGACCCACTATGAATTTTACTATGGAGCCCTGTGAAACCTATGTACGCCCCCTGGAAGTGGGTCAATGTGTTTAGAGTAATATAATACAGCAGGATTACTTATCGGCTTCACACTATTGTCTGTACTAATACAGGGACTTCATTCCTTGGGCACTCTATCTATGGATCCCAGAGTGGTGACCCTGTTTTGCCTGTACAGGGCATGAACTCCAGAGGAGACCTTTTTCATTCTGAAAACGCGCTATGTTGCCACAGGGCTGTGAACTGGCTCAGAAGAAATGAAAAGTTTTTCTGCAGGTCATGTGTTTTCCTATAGAACAATGTGTTGTACTGGAAGGGCACACCCCTTGTGATCTGGTGCTGAAGCAGGGAAACATAGTTTTGTGCTGATACAGGGGAAAAAATAGTGGGTTTGAGTTGGCATGTTTTTTTTAAATAAATGCGGTGTGGTATGACACTCAATACATGGCGGAATTTATGGTGAATATGGCCAAAGAAAAATAATAGAAGAAATGACTAAAAGGAAGAGAGAAGGAAATAGAGGAAAAGAAAGAAAGAAAGACTGAAAGGAAAAACTGAAAGAAAAAAGGGGATGACAGAAAGAATAGAAGAAAAAAAGAAAGCGAGAAAGAAAGAAAAATAGGGAATGGCAGCAAAGAAATGATAGATGAAAGAAAGAAAGTATAGATGGAAAGAAAGGATAGAAGAAAGGAAACATAGAAGGACAGACGAAAGAAAGAAAAAATACAAGGAATGTCAGAAAAAGAATAGAAAGGAGAACAAGAAAGAAAGAAAAAAGGGAATAACAGAACAGCAATAATTGCTGAAAAAGAGAATAGATGGACAAAATGATAGAAGACTTACTGACAGAATTCATGAACGAATGAAATAACGAGAAAAAACAGAAGGACAGAAAGAAACAAATAAAGAATGAAAGATTAACAGAAACAAAGAAATAATATAAGGAATGGCACATAAAACATAATGCAGGAAAGAAGGAAAGAGAAGGACAGAAAGAAAGAAAGAATCTGCCGGTGGCCAATCTGCCCCTGGCTGACAGTCATTAGTCCTGGGTACAGTATGCCTCCACGGCCTGCATAGTGGCTGCCCAGGGGAGAGGGAATGAGGTGGGCCCTCCTAAGGTGCAGGGCCCCTGGCACCCGCCCAGGTAAGCCCAATGATGATGCCTGCCTTGCTCAGAAGCAGGAAATCGGGCAGAATTACTGGCCAGGTCTGCCCTCCCATGCCACTTTTGCTCCCAACATGTCCTCCAGCAGACAGTGTGATTCAAAGGGCTGGACACCGTGTCATAGTTTCAGCTGCCTGCTTGAAAGGTGAATAAAAAAACTGATTTTAAGCTTCCAAGGCTTTGTTAACTAGAGAGACTTTCCAAATCAGGATGCCCCTGGGGTTAGGGGTATTAGCAAACTGTCTGTCTGGCTGTTTGACTACTGCAAATAGAACTATACATGCTAATAATATGTATTCTACCATACATTATGTTGGACTAGTATACATCTTTTAATATTTTTCAACTTCGAATGTAAACTTTTGGTTATAGCTTTCTTGGCCCCCTCAGTCTTCAAGACAGCCGAGGCCTACAGTGTGCTCTTCATAGACTGAACAAGATTTGCTTGTTACCTTCCTCAGCTAGAGAGCTTATCAACTGGAGATGGCACCAAATTCCCCAGAGGCAGGGCACACTGCATACTGAGCCTTTATCCCCTCCTGTTTGTAGTTAGAATTATGATGGTTCTGTCCTTCTGCTGATCAGTGAGTTGTGGTGGCCTTTGAGATGGATGCTGAAAGTGTGGCTTACAGTATAACAGCGACTCCCATTCATTAGAAAGCCCTGTGTAATAATCCACAAAAAAGGACAGCTGCTGTTTGGAGGGACAAACAACGCATCTCATTCTTAGAAGACCAAACTTCCTAATTTGCTGCTGGGCAGCTAAGAACAGCAACATTCTTTCTATTAACACTATATTGGCCATTAGGTTAGGTCACAATGCTCAGCGCAATTCTTTCAGTAGCATAACATTCTCTAAACATCAAGCAATCCAGATGCCAAATCCAGTTACCAAATATTAGTGTTTGAATTTACATCTTTCATTATAACATCGGGGTCTGAGATTCTATCACTTCATTGACCTTACACTAAGATTTACTGTTCTGTTTTCTGTATCTCATGAATATACCTTTTGCTGCTTTAGTTTTTTTCTAGAGTTGTATGTAAAATGGAACATTTTCCATTAAAGTCGATGCATTTTCCGACTGCCACCCAAAAGTAGTGGAAATTCTTGTCATGGAACCTTTTAAGCAGTCGAATGCAACGTTTTAACAGAAGTACAGTGCATGAACCATCATATATATGCAATGCATCAGAGCCACTTTGATGACAATGCTGCCTCTCCCCCATGTCTGTACAAGGGACCAGAAGATGATTTTAAAAGCTGATTCGAATACTTTCGTTGTCTGAATTTAAAGACGCTTAAATGTTATTTATGCACATTCTGATTCTTATATTTATTGTAACTAACGGTCTAAAAAGTGTGGCAGAATAATAGATATTTTTTCTAAAGCAAAATGACAGAAGGGTAACAAACACAACACTGAAGATGTTAAACATATTGTAAATGTAAAAAGCATTAGTAGAGGTAATCCTGATCTATATTTGGAGCACTATTGTGTGTATAGACATCAGTTCTAATTGGCGACTGCAGGACTGATAACAGGTGGAAAGCATGGTATTGCTGCCATACTTGCTGTCAGCACCCCACCGTCACACATTCGATGTGAAAGAAATACTGTCAATTCCAACATTAGTTTATCCTTTAAGAAATGTTCATGATGGGTAGGTTTACTGGGTGGAAAAAAAATCCAGGAGTTCTGGAATTTCAGCAGGTGCTAAAGAATTCATTCTGTGTAGACACCATTCCTATTCAGAATGTGTCACTCTAAAAGCAAGCAGGCCCCTTTGTCTATTTGAATGACAGGCATGGACCATCACTGCCTTCATGCTATTTGTTATGTATGGACACTCTTCAAGAAAGAAATTCCATTTTATTGAACACATTCAAGCATCCCATCTATTCTACGTACAGTGTTCTGTTTTTATAGAAATGAAAATACTGTACCACATAACATGCGTTTATTACAGTCACAAAAAAAGCGCTATATATTGTACATAGAACTGCACAATACATATACGCACATACATAATATGTTACTAGAGTAACTTTTTATATATAAACTGAAGAGAAATAACCATATCACCAACTCAATAATAAGGTCTACTCATTAATACAGTAGGCAGCTAGAGCACTAGACCTCTCCAAACCACCGGATATAATTCTATGTATAGTTTTAACACATCATAAAAAAATTTGAGACTTTATATAAATGTGCCCCTTGCCATAGTTTGCTATAAAATTAGTATTGCTGTTTCTTCCTTTTATGCCTTGCAACAAGAATCTCCAGAAACCCAGAAACCTCAGAACGGGAGTTGGAGTTCATGGTGCTATAGAGCTCAGGATCAGTATGCATTGATGACCATGGTGGTGTGAATAAATGATATATTAATGCCTTTATGTATGACCTTTTGGATCATTTTTACATCATGAGCAATGCATTTATTGAAGGTGGGGTATTGGTGTCTGACAACAGACAACCCATTCTGTGATGAACTTCAAGACTATGCAGGAAACAAATGGAGTATGGTTATATGCACATGAAGAAACTACAATCGTGAGTAATGGACATACAGGGAAACCCTGTATGACATTCAGTAGAATGAGTTGAGTGTGTGTAAAAGCTAAAATACTCTCATATCTGGAAAGGAAAATTGGTATTATAATTCATCAATTTATAATTTATCGCTTGATCATTCATTTGCCCAAATATGCAGGAAGTGTTGAATTTTCCATTTCAATACATTTTATTGAGAAATACAGAGACTTTATATATCTGCAGACAGAATGAAACAGCAGAATATTGATGGGTATATAACTGTTTGAAAAAAAGTATATTATTGAATATAAAAAAGTAGATGTAATACAAATTCATACAGTGCAAAAGACAGCCCCAATCCTCCCCAGCAGGATTACTGAGCAAAGAAGGATGGGTTGTCTACATGGGCGTACATATCATAGAGGCCTGGGAGGCAGCTGCTACTGGGCCTGTGATAGAAGGGGTGCCAGTGTAAGCAGCCTCACTCTGACGCATTTGTGGGTCTGTTTTATGTTTTGGGTCTCATAGCAATATACTAGAAGCTGGGGGAAGACAATGATGGCATTTTTATTCCATCCTGTGAAACCTATGACCCTTACCTCTGGCCCACCGTGCAGACAGAACACCAACACTGCAAGCAGATGCGACATTTCTGTGATAGAGATGATTTCTCTTCCCTACCTCTTTTTTCTTCTTCTTTTCTGTTCTCCTTTTTTCTCTTCCCTTTTCTTTCTCTTTTCCTCCCCTTTCTGTCTCTCTTTTTTGGTTCATTCTTCCGAAGGAGGTAAATTAGGTGCGTGGAATACTTAATGGGTGATGGTATGCTCATCGCAATGTTTGATTAGGGGGGTGGGTAAGAAGGTGAACGGCTGTAGTGTGATTCAACTATAATAGTAAATGTTCTAATGTTCGTATAGGTTAAATGGACATTTGGGATGGGCTTGTATAACTTCTAAAAATAATAGTAGCTCTGCTTCATTATTTGTAATGTGTGTAATGCATTATATTCAATATCATTGTATGATTGTACATATTGAAGGGGGTCAGTTTTGAAATGCAAGCATGTGATTCGTTGTGTAGCCTTGCATTGTGTATCGTAATGCTGAGCCTTCCTCACTGTGCTTCCTGGTATATTTATGTGTGTTCCAAGGCTGAGACTACAGCATGGCAGTATCAGATCATGGACAGGGGCCAATATGGCCACTCTTTAAAGGAGCACTTTCGCGAAATTGTGTAATATTAAAAATCCATATAAACACTTTAGCTAATAAGGGGAGAGGTCACTTATACACCCAAACTGAATAAAACTCCCGCCAAGCTTGTGGTTTTCTTGCCCTGGTAGGAATAAAATCCTGGGGTTACAGGTTTAGTCTATGAGGGGTGACAGAGTCTGTCACCCGAGATGTCTTTTCCTTCCATTAAAATAAAAAAAACAAGCCTGGCTGGATATTTCTTGATGTCGGGTGTATAATTGACCCCTCCTCCCTCCATTCAGCATATTTATATGGATTTTTATAATTGGGACATTTTTTCGCGATAGTGCTCCTTTAAGCAATTGTAACAAAACTTTGGTAGGCAGATGATGCGGCAGGAGTGGGTAATGCTCCCATACAGATATTATGCCAATGCTGTAACATAGAGAGCAAAACAGGGGCTGGGGGGGGGCTAAAAAACTTCTTAAAAAAAGACCTCATAAAACATAATAAAAAAGAATCTCTTCACCCGGGAGGCATCCAATCACCCCGTGGCTCTTCCAGTTTCAGGAGAGGGCCCGAAAGAGCTTGCTTCTATAAGACCCCTATAGCAGTTCACAAGGCTTAAGGGGCTGGCAAGTCACCTGCGGCTAGCGGGTGACTTGCTATTAATCTCCAGCCCCCCATTACCCCATTAGTCTCCTTAAACCCGGGGGGCAGAAGAACCCGGGGCTATTTAGGCTATGCAGGCTTGTAGCCTGCAGAGCAGGGGGCTACCGAAGCTGGCCCTGCGCCCTATTCTACAAACCCTGCATAGCTGGTCCCTGGGCTGGTTATGCTGGGTAGGGCACACCGATTTTTTAAAATGTAACCGTTTATAGTGTAGATAGTTGTTGTATTTGATGACAACGTGTGATGTCAACACCACCCATTGGACACAGCCCAAGTTTTGTATTTCTTGCCCATTTCCTATTATTGGCTTGGTAACCAGCCATGTGGCCATGTCAAACCCAAACTTTCAGCTACAAACTGCAGTGTCAGCAAAACCAGGATCTCAACTCTGTGATTGTTTAACCCTAGAATACAGCAAATGATCATGTGTTTTTAAAGAAAAGTAGCTTGCTTTGCTTGAATATCCACAAGTTATGTGGATATTGGAAACATGAGTATCTAAGGGAACTATATCTTCATCAACCATGCTCCCTGACTGATTTTTTGTGTAAATACATAGATAAAGGATGACCAGTGCTAAGACTTTATCAGCCCAGCACTGAAAGAGGTACCAAGGATCTCCCAGGTACCAGAAGATGGTACATTTCAATACATAGTAAACATGAGACAATTCAGAACGTAAATGTGTTCAGTAAAGATGAACAGGACCGGCCTTAGGTATGATGTGCAGGACCATGTGCAGGAGTTCAGGATGGTGTCCCCCAATACACACATACTGTATATAATTACATTTCAAACAAAATAAAGACTTAGGTAAGGCAAAAAATCTACAGAGAGAGAGACGCATGATGTGTGGAAAAATAGAGATAAGTACAGAAAAAGATAGAGACTGAAGTAAGGTAGAGCAAGTGGGGGGGGGGGGGGGGTGATGAAATGTGGAGAGAGACAGCGCAAGCAAAAAGCTGGAAAAACAGAGGAAGATGAAAATAGGTTCACAAGTAAAAAGACAAACTGTGAAAAAGAGACAAAAAAGGTAGGACGTAAAGAAAAGAGGGAAAGAGAAAGGATGAAAGAGAGAAGGTAAAAGGGGGGGAAAGGAAGTTGATAATAGAAATAGATTGAAGGATGTGAAAAAGAGATGATGAGGTGATTTAAAAAAGAGAGAAGGAGAAAACAGAATTAGAAAAAGAGATAAAAAGGAGGGAATGTGGAAAAAGACAAGATGAAACAGACAAGGTGAAAGAAGAAAGAGATGGAAGGAAGGTGACAAGAGAAAGAGATGAGTGGAATGTGGAAGAGACATGGAAGGAAGATAGCAATAAAAGCAAAAGGAAATTGAAACAAATATAGAAACAAGAAGGAGGAGAGAATGTGGAAATGAGAAAATGAAGACGAAGATGAAAAAGAGAGTAAGATAGAGGGGGCACATGAAAGAAAGACTCGAACAGGGGACAAGAAAATATCAAACAGAAGAGAAAGAGGCATCTGAATAGGATAAATTTAGTATAAGTAGTTGTTATAGATTTTAGGCTTTCATCCATACTTTAATTAAAGTCTTCTCTCTGTATGACTATAATAATAAATGCTTTTGAGGGATTTAGGAATTGCCAATCTACATTTATGGGGTCAGTCAATAAATGGTGTCAGCCAAAAGAGAAAATAGAATCCAGCAATAAAACAGTATGTATGTTTCCACGTGTGTGTAACTTCAATGGCTGTAATAGTTTAGAAAGAGAAGCCAGCCAGTATGTGTGATGTACTTACAGTAGTTACAGAGGACCAGAAATCGCTTCCCGTTTTTAACTGAGGTGTAAAATACTGAGACCTTTAAAACAAGATTGCTATACCCTTAAGGCAGGAAAATGGTCCTTGACAAAAGCTGATTACATGCTTGCAAATCTCCCAGCTGCTGCTTTCTTTACTTACCACAGCATGAAAGAAGATAGTTTTCTCTGTGCCGAAGTTTTTTTTATGCTCCATTGGGTTTTCCACTTCTTGATCAATTACATCCATTGGCTAAGTTAAATTAACTCTTAAAGAACCCAAGTTTAGGATTTTAATTCTTGCGGACACCCTAAATTGAGGTCTACAATACAATATGCATGTATTATATATTGTTTATCAACTTTAAATCTCAGTATTATTGTTGTTTGAATTAATAAAAAATCATTTTGATGTGGACTATTTAAGACATTTTAAAACACTAAAAATCCTTTTTTTAATCTTTGCGTTTTATTTTTGAAATATACTATACAAAACTGATCTCCAGTTTAAATACTTTTATCTTTAATCATTTTGTCTATTATTGATTCTGTGATGAAATAAAATAAATAAATGTTAACAATGTTGGAAAAAGCATGATTATACTTAATAAATCAACTGTATGTTTAATTCATTCAGGTCTTTTTCGAAATAAGACAAAAGCAGCTGGGCTTGCAGTGTATCCTTAAAGATGTTGGACGCTTATCTCCGCAGCTTGTTTTTTATTTCATTGGAGGAAGCCACATGGGTGTATGGGAAGGCATGGGGGGTAAAATATCCTCCAGACAAATTGTCCATATTGATTTTCTAAAGTAATCCTGTGTTTGTGCAGTGCCTTTAAATAATTGTCTATGAAATTCTTGTACAGAGTGCTTAACTCTATGTGGCTGTCTGAAAACAAAAATCAAATAAAAAGTTGGAAAACATGTATATTCTATTGCCTATTATTATATCTTTTCTCTTAAAGTTGTATTGTACTTTATTACATAAAATTCTCAAGAAACATGATACATTTAAAATATTGTAAAGTATAGTAAAGGATTGAAGCTCAATCTTTTTCTAATTACAGATTCATATTATATTTTAGTAAAAGAGATGAGGAGCTAGACAAGTATAATTGCTGTTTTAATTGTTTATGCAGGCTTGTTGGTAGTAAGAGTAACCTCAATATCCACTACAACATGAGTTGACTCTGTTTCCCTATTTTGAGCTAATAACGTAAAAAAAAAATAAAATAAAAAAAGGGGACTCCTCTGGGCTACTACCCTGGCACACACTGGGAATAAGGAATGGCAACACAGGGCTCAATAGGCAGTTTGGCTAGCCTCTGTTCCTGCAAGTGTACCAGCCTGTATGTCCGTTAGCATAGGTCCGGTGCTCCTCCCCAAAAACAAAACTCGGATGGAGACACCACTGGGGGATGCTGCAGGTCAGACCCCTGCGTCTAGGCAAACCGTGCTGGAGATCTTCACAGAAGCCACAGTGGCTCAAGAAGACAGTGTGTTGTTGTTTGTATTAAGGTTGTTTTTTTTTTCTTATGGACCACAAAGGTTGGTCCTATTGGCGACCACAAAAGCAAACCCCTATATATTTAATTGAGTTTCCTGGGCTATATTCTTATAAAGTATAGAGGCGTGGTCATAGTATTAAGCCTTTAATGCCCAAAGGGGACCTAGCCAGGGGATAAGTATTTTTTTTTTTTACCAAAGGTGGGTGGAGTTGTGGATTACCTGCACCCAGCTCATTGGGTGCAGAAAAACTTGGCCTCCCGGGACCCATGGAAGAACACTGGACCTGTCCTGAAAGGTTCGGGGTCTAGTACATTTCTAAGTGTCATCACAGTGTCTTGCTGGGCTTGCTCAAGCTGGGGGCACTAAGAGACAGGGGTTGCCATGTGATCACATTCAGGGCATGTTGTGGAGAAATGGAAAGGAGGTACAAATATTGGAGCTGCTACAGTATCTACAGTGTGTGCTTAAGGAAATGGAGGAGAGGCACATGGAAAAGGCTTATCATTATCATTACCACTGCCTGGACTGTCCCTCTAACACTGACCAGGATCCAGAACCCATTACTGCTCATACTCCACCCCCAAAAAAGATCCTAGCAATCAGTTGGGGCCCAGTGGAACCAGGGCTGATCAGTGGGGGCATGAAGGGGTCTGAAGTAAGCACCTTTCCTAAACTGTGACTTTTACAATTATTACTCAAGATCAATTAAATCATTGATCTGGCAGAAAACTGGCAAAGTACTGACCCAATATCCATGAAAACTGACCCTGGAAAAACTCACCCCAGTAGTGAGACAATATAGCATAATTTGTTTTGTTTACACCTGGTACTGAAGGTGAATCGACCCTTTGAATCAGCACCAGGCCTAAGAAGAACACTCCCATTTTATTTTTCACCTAAAGCGAAATTTTTACAAATGGTGCTGAATCTACCCTCAAGTTAATTCATTTTTAGTTTCTAACATTTTTTTAAAGCAATACGATCTTGTCAGTCTCAATCTTTGCATAGTATACATAGATCAGCGCTACGGAAGATGATGGCGCTATATAAATAAACAATAATAATAATATTTAGGGTCAATACAACATACAATTATATTGTAAACATGTCAGTTTGTATAGTTTGAGTTTTCTAACATTCTATAATTGATCACATCTTACGTTACATAGTTTAATAATCAAAATTGACAAGTGGCTTACAATTCAATTTCTAATTTTCATATTTTTTTTGTCTTTTAGTCAAGTAATTTTTAATGCAGGCCTTCAGTCAAAAATGGGCTTTATTGCACATTCACCCCTGGGGTATCCATACCACTCCCTGTGGTCTGGAGATTATCCACATTGAGCAATGCCAATTTAAAGGTATGTAGTTTACTGGAGTACAAGACCCCACCCCCAACAATGAGCTTTTCTCCCTAATGCAATCAGACATGTGTGTCTGGACACTGAATCATACCGCAAAGAGAATGGGGATCAGCTTCATTTCTCAACCTGACCCTCAACCAGCACAGAACCAGCATCCTCCCTACCTCTGCTCTTACCACTAATGCAAATACAAGCTCACAACAGTGTTATTTATTGCATAGAACTTAATCAAGAACCTATTTACATGACACGTATTTGCCCAACATGTTACTTACAACAATATCTCGTTTGTTTGATTGTATTGGGGTGTATTTCATTTCATTGTATCTTATTGTGTGTTCTGAACTTATGTTCTTGAGCAGTCAACAGTGAGTCCATGTGTTTGTTCCCAAACTGCTTTAGTGTCCCATGTGACTGCTAGTGGCCAACAAGGTGTGCTAAATCCAGCAAGTGGTGAATGTGTCATCAGTGGCCAATGACATCAGTGGAACACAGAAGTAGATTGGGGGTGGAAGCTGATCTTCAATAATTTTTTGACTGGAGGTCCACTCTAAATAAACAATGATGAGACAACGTTTATATTAAATGCATTTTTAATGCTTAAAGTGGTCCTATCGCCAGGATTTTCACTATCCAGCGCATAGGCTCTTGTCCCTGGAGCATCTTTATTTGGCATGCTCTGCTGTATGAAACCCCCTCACAACTCAGCTTTCCGCTATTGCCATGGAACATGTGCTGTCTCTTGTCCAATCTGCACATCATATCGCACATACTAATGCACGGCATAAAGCACGGTTTAGACACAGGTGCAGGCAGTGGTAGTGGCCACATACCCGGTTGCTCCCGTGGCCAGGCTATCTTAATGGCTGGATGAAGAAGTGTGCCCCAACTGAAGAGATCTCAGAAATGTGGGACCGCTACAAAGGTAGGCGATTGCATGTGTGAGCACTTAGGCCCTTATTTAACAAGGGATAGCGCCAGGTAGCGAATGGTGAGCGAACGGTAATGACGCTCACCGCCACGAGAACGCCGGCTCCCCTCCGCAATCACACATTTATCAAGCCGATCCTGCTTAGCGACTGAAAGAGCGCCAGATAACGAATCATTCATCATTATTCCAGCCTCACCCCACAGCGCCAGCGAGCGACCTTGAACAGCGACAGGTATGACCTCTCGCTACCTGGCGCTCTCCAATGCATTTCAATGGAGCAATCTTTAAATATTCTTAATTAATTGCTATTAATTTTTATTTTTATTTTTTTAAATGGCAAAAATTCTGTGACCACTTCTGCAATGTTAGATATTTTTTTAAGGTAAAAAAAAAAATAAAAATTTGTGCAGAATTGATATTACAGGTCTGATATTAATGTATTCATATTACAAAATGTTTGTAAAAACATGTTTTGTTTTTTTCCAAAAATATGGTTGTTTGGGGGTTAAAAAACTACTTTTAACCCATCGCCGCCAGCGCTCTGGGGTTTAAACAAGCATTTCACAGCGCGAGAATTTTTTGAGCGTGATTTGTTAATGAATATGCTGGGAGCCGTTCGCTATGGCCATTCGCTGTCATGCGCTCCCATACAGCGCGGAACCTGTCAAACAGCGACTCCTAACCCTGTATTCAACATTACCGCACACCGACGGGGTCGCTGTCAACAGCCGAACAACGGCCAAGCACAGCGAATACTAGCGTGCGCTGTGAAAATAACGCTACTGTCGCTCATCTGTCGCTACCTGGCGCTATTAATGAATCGGCCTCCCCGTCAGCATCGTCATGGAGGTGATGGGTCCACTTTAATTTTTCATTAAAACCTCCAAAACAATTGTGAAAGTTAATTGGCAGCAGGCAGTGAGTATAGTGTGTTTCATAGTGTAAATACATTTCTTTCCATGTTGTATGGTGTATGTGTTTGACCAATAAAACTTGAAATTTGGGATAAAAGCTTTAGATTGGGCTGTGGCAATTCTTGGGCTTAAAGTGATTCTAAGTTGGAAATACTTGTCCAGATAATTAGAATTCATGAGATTCATCTAGAGATGCAAGGAGCAGCCCACCAGCCCCGTTTTGAGTTCAGCATTGCAGGTTCAGCAGTTATTAACATTTCTTTGGGATTCAGCCAGTGGGAGATGAGCCTGAGAATAGTGAGTTGCTGCAAGCTTGTGGAGGACGTGGGCCGTCTAGGTTAACCCCTGCTACTCTGCTGAGGCATGGGGCCTGTGCATAACAATGCTCCCTTTAGGGAAAGGGATGGTTAATAAAAGAATAAAGACACTACAAGTAAACACAAAGAGAGAGTGTATGACCTGAAAAGGTGAGCTGAGCCTGTGACAGCTTCTGAGAGGTATTTACAAGGTGCCAGAGAAGGTAATTAGCACCCAAAACAGGCTGCAGGAAGTACTTTTGGTCACCTCCAATGAAGAATTTGTAATGAGCTGGAGGGCCTGATTTTCAATGGATGATTTGCCGAGAACAATAGCTCCAAACAGAAGGGAGAAAAAGGCTTACAAATGGTAACCTTTGAGGCAGTGGGCTTTTTTCCCATCAGTTTAAATCAGTCTTCTAGTCGATAACATTTTAAACTTTTGCATGACAAGTGAGCTTAGTGTAAAAAGAAACTTTAGCAAAGTATCAAGGATTAGCGCAAATACAAAGTCGGTGTCCATGAAGGAACTGAAATGAATCCGTGTGTAATATTTTATAGATTGTGCACAATAAACATCTTGTCCCTCAGCTAGTGACATGGCATACGAGCTGCTAATAGTCTACATTATCACACATAACCTCTCACACAAGTCTGGGAACTAGCAGCGCTTCAAGTGCCATTACAATATAGATAGAGGAAATTCTTTCAATTACAACCGTATTTTTCTACATTATATCTGCTTTTATTAAGAAGGCTGCAATAACCTTGGAATATAAAAGACGCATTTAGGGTCTGTAACAGTAAAGGGCCACACTATGGGAGTGACTTGGGGTCACATCTTTTTCATGCACTTGTGTGGAGTCAAAACGGCAAATGAGATTTTTGCTCTGCTTCATTTTAACATTTGTTTGGCAATCCCTGCAGTTCAACCACTGGCTTAAAGTGGCTTAAAACCCATGCTGATAGGCCCAGGAATCTTGGAAAATTGTTTGATTCCCCCCGGGGCATCCAATATTGGGAAGCATGGGTTTTAAGCCACTTTAAGCCAGTGGTTGAACTGCAGGGATTGCCAAACAAATGTTAAAATGAAGCAGAGCAAAAATCTAATTTGCATCCAATATTGGGATGCCCCGCTGTGTGAAACCCCCCCAAGTCGTCCCCATGCACTTACCTTGTTTCCCGGTCCCACGGCGCGTCTAAGAGCAGCAGCCGCATCCCGCTATCCCTCTAGCAGGGCGTGTGCCCATGCCAGGCATTTGTGAATGGCCGGCGTGGACACACTCCCTGTTAGAGGGAAGTGGAGGATGCACTCAGACCTAGAAGAGGAGAGCTGGTCTCGGAGTCCTGGGGAGTCTCACGCAGCGGGGCACCCCCGATCGGGGTTTCCCGGGGCAAAGGACCAAAACCCAGGGTAGTCCACTTTAAAGTACACTTTCAAATGGAGTATTTGAAAGTGTGGATTTGTGTGCCAAAATGGCGTCCTCAAAGTGTTGAGCTGCTCTAGTATTTTTTACATTTTTCTTATGTTAGCAAAATTTGTGTTGTTATGGCATGCTGCTGCTGGGCATGTGTAAGGTTGAGGACTTACTTCCCTCTTCTTGTAGATCTTGGTGTACAGTTGCCAATAGCAACAGATTGTAGGTAGGTAGATTGTCATTGTGAAAACTGCTTTCATAAAACACATTTGCTGACATAAAAAAAATACTAGATTGGCTCAGCACCTCGAGGAAATCATTTTGGCACAAAAATATATACACTTTAAAAAATGCCATTGAAAGCAAATTTTTCCCTTAAACTGGACCTTCAGCATGATTAAATGAAAAGCCCAAACCCTTAAAAAACGATTCCTCTGCATCTAAAATTACTTAATTAATCACTTACTTATTATTCTTTACCCCACTGGGCTGCAACTCTGTTCAGGAGTCTAGGATATGGGCGCCGCCATCTTGACTCCGAAGCATCACGAAAACTGAGGAGATGAGAGCGGGATAAAGTACAGGGGGGCGGGTTATAGCTGTGCTTTGCACAGACAGAGCAGAGCTGGGGTCAGGAAAAGGTCAGCAGTCCCAGCATGCAGAGTGATACATACAGAAGGCACTTCCTGTTTGCAGGCTGCCCGATGAGCCGCCATCTTGGATGTTTAAAGGCTAATAACATCAAGTAGATTCAGGTAGGATGATTTTTAATGTGAGCAATCTGTGTGTACAGGGTGTGGGAAACATATAAGATATGCTTATTCAGGGTGAAGGCCAGCTTTAAGAAGTTGCCTTTTAAAAAATAACCTATGAAAACAAAACCTACTGTGTCCAGCAATTTTTTTTTTTTAATGCTGCACTTTAGTCAAGTCTGCCAACTTTCTCATTTATTGTATGGCTGCCAATCACGTGACTGCCAGTAACCAACTGGGTTTCCCAAGTAAGCTTTCACATGAAACCTGAATAGTTGCCGGTGGTCACATAATTAGCTGACATTTGCAGAACCTGTGAATGAGGAATTGATGACTTGACTAGAGTGTGTTTTGTCAATGACAGAGAAACAGGATTTTGTGCTGAGCTGCTCATTTCAGCATCAAAATATGTTTCATTAAAGTGATACTAAAGGTAAGCCGGACTGTTGCCCCATTGTTCCAGGCTACACGTTGCACTGTCCTAAACTTAAATCTGTTTTCAAAAGGACCCTGTAGTTGTAAAAGTAAAAGAGCATTTGAGATGCAGAGAAACATTGAGGAGAAACAGTGGGTGTGGCAACAGCAATGTGATGTAAGCACACTGTGTGCTTTACATATATCATAGTAAAAAAATAAGTGCATTGTTGTGCCTCTAGTTATTACTGCCAGCACATAGTGTGACCAGAGAGGAGGGAGGGTGGGGTTTTATAGCTGCAGAGAGAGACAGCCAATCAGGATGTCTGGGGAGAGAGTGGGGGGGGGTGTTATAATTCTTGGTCCACTAAAGGTTGATTGAAGGACCAGGTCAGCGGGGTGGAGACTGAAAGCTGAATGAGGAAGTGATTTCCTCACTAAGTAGATCAACATAGCAGGAAGGAGAGCGCTGGAGGGACTCAATGTAAGGTAAGCTACTGATATTTATTTTTTTTACGTTTGACTTGCCAATCACATTAAATTAATTAATATCCTGTATCCAGTGACCATACAGGAAGTAAAACACTGCTCTCTGGGTGGCACGTTACTGTGGTTCTTATATTACATGTTGTTACCTCTAATCAGAATATCTACTTTAATTATTTAGATAGAAGATGCACAGGAGGGAAGGGGAGTAAGCAAGTTTTCATATTAATGTGATTAAAGCCAAAAACCACCTGAAGCCTCACTTCTGGTTGACAAGCTGCAGCAAGGATCAGAACTAACTATTAGTCCCCCAGTCACTGTAGTAGCAGTGCCCCCACTGCTGCAGTACATGGATGACCAATCATTTCCTCACAATCTCTGCAACAGCTCGAAACTGAGCTCAGCTCCTGCTCTCGGATTGACCAAGCAAGATTTTTTTCATAAATCAACTGGGCTTAGTGGGGGCATTGCCCATTACAGTCCCACAATTATTACTGCAGTGGTCTCATGTACATGAAGGAACAGCCACTGCACAATAGAAAGAAGCATTATGGAAAATTGGGGGCAGTTAAACATTTTGCATATGTAAACAAATCAAAAGGCTTGCCCAATGAGGGGGTCCTTTAAAGCGGACCAAACCCCACTGAACTTGTGAAATACATTTGATCAAAGCCCATGGCTATATTTTCTTCTTAGGGTGTAGAACTAGAAATGGATATTTTCACTTTTCAAAATCATCCTGGAACAATTTGTTTTTGCCGTCCTTCTCTGCAAGATGACGGGTGATCAGTCATTGCATTGGTGTGGCAATTACATAATTGTCACACACAACAGTGGCAATGAATGGAGGAGGCGGAGCTTTGCAGCTAAAACAGCCAACATTACCTGGGATTAGAGTGAAGCAGGAGCAGTGAAAATAAGCAAAAGGAACTCTTCATCGGGGGAGCAATTCAGGGGATGCTTGTTAAAAATGCGGGTTTTGGTCTGCTTTAGGAAGCATTCTGAACTTTTAGAAATACTATAATCAGGAACCAGGGCTTCCAGAGCGACTTCTTTATTATTCACAGTACTGGGGGCACATGGCTGCTTTACCTGAACTGGAGTCGTTTCAGAGCCAGGTGAGAATTCTCACTTCTTTTTTTTAGGAGAGAAAACTGCCACGGACATTCATTATCTACCGGGTGTAAATTTTCACCCGGCTCTGAATCAGCCCCACGGTAGACAATGAAAGTCAATGGCAGTTTTCTCTCTTAAAAAGAAGTGAGAATTCTCACCTGACACTGAATCAACCCCTAAGTTGCTCACATGGAAGTCATTGGTGCTTTACTAGTCCTATTATATACCCATTGCCCAATGATTCTGATTTCTAACAGGGGTTGTTTATTAGTATGAACTGGCACAGCAATCTACAGTAGATATTTTGGCCATGAAACACACACAAGGTGGTCAGAACAACCAAGAACATCTAGCCTAAAAAATGTCTAGCTGTCCAATGAGTCAATGTATCAGTTTAATATTATCAAGCTTATCTAACTTAACATCTGTAATTTGGGTACGCCAAAATGTGAAAAGCAGATATGTATAAAATTGTGCTTAGGGTGCTCCTAATGGGTGTAGATTAGTGCTCTTCAATCTTAAAATAATCTGTGTCTTTAGTTTGTGTGTGTGTTCATTTGAGTATAGCTGTGCTATTTATTCTGCCCCTGTTTCTATAGTTTCCATAGACTCTTCCTCGCACCATTTTCACTTTCCCCACCTGCCATGGCCTATTGTTACAGATGTCATCACTAGAAAGGTGGTAAATGGTGGCGTTGAACGCCTCATCTTGGGATATAGGTCTCTGCTGATGTACACACTGAGCTATAATGTGAGTCACTGTCTGCGCTCATCTTTTAAGAGCGCTAATCTTTTTGCCCAAACGTCAAGAGTCCCATTTAAAGTTTGTGTGGCCATATGACTCTCCAATGACATGGCAATAAATCCTCCTTTGTGCTTGTGGTAAGGGCTATATGTTGTTAAACCACCAATAAAGCTCCTTGCAATAAATATATATAAAAATATAGCTACAGCTGTAGATTTTATGCTGTTTGTTGCCAGGACACTGTGTTGTGCCTTCCAGTTATGTGGCGTGTTGCATGTGATTGTTGGACAGCTATTTCTATACAGTCACCAAATAAAAGAATCCAATAGCTAAATAAGCATAAGCTGTGTTTTGCTATAAACATACATTTTGCATGTTGTGTTTTACCCTAAGGATCACTAAGTAAGACACACTTTAGAATGCCATTAGGGTAACAATGATGCCAATTAGGTCATTGTAACTAGGGGGGTTATTCATGAAGGGATAGCGCCAGGTAGCGCCTCGTAGCGGCAGGCAGTGCATGGTGAACGCTGGGCTGTATGCAAAACCACATTTATAAAAGCTAATCTGGTAATCGACTCTAACAGCGCCATGTAGCGTCACATGTATTATTACAGGCGGTTCAGCGTATAGCACCGGCGCTCTAGCTTCCAGACCGCCAGGTATTACCTTTCGCTCACTGTCGCTCTACCATACATTTCAATTGCCGTTCATATGCTTGTGTTTAAACAGCGTGTTTTTTTCATTTCGACATTTTTTCATTTTTTTTGCTCAAATCATTGTGTGACCTCTCATGGCTGCAAACAAATACTTTTTTGACTTTTTATATTTTTATGCAAAATTGTCATTAAAGGTCTGGCACAGGGTTAAAACAATGCCATTCCATGTGTTTTCGCTTTGTTACTGGTGGATATGTGTTCAAAAGCAGAGTTTAATCACACAGCATCTGGCGCTTTATGCTATAGCGACCAGATTTAGAGTGCTGACGCTGTGCGTGTGTCCTTTTTTGAGTGTATGGTGTGGAGTGCTGAGAGTTGGTCGCACTGAGCTTGCGCTACCTTTTGCTCTCTGCAGCACTGTACTGGTGTTACAGCGCCCAATATACATCACATTCATCAATGCCGGCCAGGTTACCAAAGCGACTGAGACGCTCTGTTACAGCGCCCGATACCCACTTACAGCGTCTACTAGCGGTCGCTCTAAGTGGCGCTATACAGACTGCCGATACCTGGCGTTAGTAATGAATCAGCCTCCACGTTTTAATTAGCACTAGTTTCTGGGTAGTATTTCAACTGGGAGGCTACTCAAGGCTGTATTTAGGGTTCATCCCAAATGAAAATCAATGCACCATAAGACACCATATCCGGTATCTCTCTGTAAAGGGCTGATTCTGCACATATATAATGCATTCTCACAGGGTTTTGGTGGGAAAATGTTTACTTTCTCCAGATTCAGCAGATCTATTTTTTTGCATGCGCAAATAATTTCATACATGTGGATTAAATCCTCAAATACGGAAAAGTTCCCATGAAAAACTCTGATAAAAGTTGGGTGATTCAGAATGTTTTACTTTTATTTTTAAATATTGTTTGTGAACTCTTTACCGTACTCCAATGTGGGAGGGCCTACAGCATGTAATCTCCTAGTTTCCTTATAAACTCACTTTAAAGCGGACCAAAACCCACATTTTTAACTAGCATCCCCTGAATTGCTCCCCCTATGAAGAGTACCTTTTAACAATTTTCACTACTCCTGCTTCACTCTAATATCAGATAATGACACCTGTTTTAGCTTTAAAGCTCCGCCTCCTCCGTACATTGCCACTATTGTGTGTGGCAATAATGTCATTGCCACACCTGTGCAATGACTGATCACCTGCCATCTTACAGAGAGGACAGCAACTAAAAAAGTGTTCTAGGGATATCCAAAAGGCAAAAATATCTATTTCTAGTTTTACACCCTAAGAAGAGAGTATTGGCAGGGGTATTGACCAAATGTATTTTACAAGCTCATTCGGCTTTGGTCCGATTTAACCCTCAACTCCACAGGTGAAGCTAAACGGAGAGGTCGATTCAGTAATATCGCCAGGTAGCGACAGATGAGCGCCAGTAGCGTGTTTTTTACAGCGCCCGCTAGTATTCGCTGTGCTTGGCCGTTGTTCACTTGTTGACAGCGACTCAGTCGGTGTGCGGTAATGTTGAATACGGGGTTAGGAGTCGCTGTTTCACAGGTTCCGCACTGTATGGGTGCGCCTGACAGCGAATGGCCAGAGCGAACGGCTCCCAGCATATTCATTAACAAATCACGCTCAAAAAATTCTCGCGCTGTGAAATGCTTGTTTAAACCTCAGAGCGCTGGGGGCGATGGCTTAAAAGTAGTTTTTAACCCCCAAACATCCATATTTTTTGATTAAAAAATTAAACAAGTTTTTCTAAACGTTTTGTAATATGAATACATTAATATCAGACCTGTAATATCAATTCTGCACAAATGTTTTTTTTTTTTTTTTACCTTAAAAAAAATATATAACATTGCCGTAGTGGTCACAGAATTTTTGACAGTTAAAAAAAAAACAAAAAAAAAAACAATCATATCAATTAATTATGAATATTTAAAGATTGCTCCATTGAAATGCATTGGAGAGCGCCAGGTAGCGAGAGGTCATACCTGGCGCTGTGATGGGATTAGCAACGGCGCTGTTCGTTGCAGTCCGCTACATGATGAATCCCGCGCTAGGTGACGCTCTCGCCGGCGCTAGCCTCATTTAGCGTGATAAATGCGTGATTGTGTCCGCCGCCTGGCGTTCTGGAGTCGGTAGCCGCCGATAGCTGGCGCTACCTGGCGCTAGTGAGACACTACCTGGCGCTATCCCTTGATAAATAAGGCCGATAGCAACACTCTGCAGAACTCCACAGCAACCCCATTCCATCTAGCAAGTGCATCGCTATCGGCATTCATTCAAGTTTACTGGGAATAGCAAGCACATAGAACAGCTGCTACCAGTGACCTGCACATATGCTGCACGTATGCTTTATGATTGAGGATGCAGGGAAACCACACACTATGGACATCCAAAAATGGGATGCATCTACTGTAAGAGCAGGATTTAACCCAAAGTACAGTCTTTTAGATTACAGTTCTGGTTATGTTCCATTTTAAAGTGGTGCAAAATCCACTGCGATCGGCCCAGGAATCTATAAGATTCCCGGGCCAATCGATTCTCTCCCCCCGGGGCATCCAAAATCAGGATGCCCCACTGTGTGAAACCCACCAGGTCGCCCAATAGACCTACCTTGTTCCCTGTCCAACGGTGCATGTGCGAGCCGCGGCCATATCCCCACTATCCCTCTAGCAGGGCATGTGCCTGCGTCAAGCATTTGTGAATGGCCGTTGCTGGTCCCTGTTAGAGGGAAGCGGGGTATGCGGGCGCCAGTGCGCTCGGAGCTGCTGGCCTTAGACGAAGGCTTAGACGACGCGCCGCCAGCGACTCCAAGCTCGCTGATCGAACGAGTGCCCGCACATGCACTGTAGGACCGGGAAGAGGTCATTGTGGATCGGCGATCTGGGGGGTTTCACGCACCGATCAGGGGTGCCCCAGGGAAAGGGCCAAAACCCAGGATAGTCAAAATCCTGGGTTTTGATCCACTTTAATGAAGACGGCCACACAGTGTATACACACACAGAGTGCTCTATACACAATATGCCAGGTGGAAAGAAATGTACTGGAATATTAGTTCTGCCCTGTGTAACTGGCCCTTAGCTCTCTCTGCAGACTGTACACACACACTGCATACTGCAGCAGGACTAGACCAATGCTGCTGCCACACTTGCAACAAGGCGGGGCACCCCCTTCTGCCAGGGGCAGGTAGCAGCCTCCCCTGCATTTACGCTATGTATGACCCTGCTCTGAAAACAGTTTGATGGTATTTTCCAAAGATTGAGAGCTAGTGATGGGATGTAGGCAATTCAACCAATGCAAAATACAGACACCTTAAACCGGACCTACAGCCTGGTACAGTTGGAAAAGAAAGGTAGCTGCCATTTTGGAGCTTCCTCTCCCAACTGACATGACAGACAGCACTTCCTGTTTGCAGGTGGCCTGCAAATGCATGAGCCACCATCTTGTTTTTAAAATTTGCCACAGCAAGATTTAGAAAAGGGTAAATTAATTTGTATGTGCAGCAATCTAAATTGCCCTGGAGAGGGAGGCATATGAGCACTGTTTGTTATGTTGGTCTGGTTTAAGTCATTTTTGACTGTTGGTCCGCTTTAAGTGTGTTCAACTCAGACTATTTCATGGTCACTTCTAGTATATATCACACACAGTGCATATAAGCAATTAAAGTCATTGTTCAAACACACTTAAAAGTGTTCACATTGTGTAGGACTACACATGGAAATGTCTCACTTTGTTCTTTTTTGAAAATTAAAGTGGACCAACACCCAGGATTTTGACTATCCTGGGTCTTGGTCCACTTCGGTGGGGCACCCCCGATCGGGGTGCCCCGCTGTGTGAAACCCCCTCGAACCCCCCGAAAAACTCACCTCTCCCCGCTCCCAGCGCCGACGGACAAGGAATCTGACAGTCCCGGACAAGCGGCTCCTCCGCCGCCGCCTCCCGCGCGCATTCACAGACGGCCGGCGCGGGCGCACGCACGCCTAGAGGGGCGCGAGGGAGGCGGCGGCGGCCGACCGCCGCCGAAGATAAGGTAAGGGGGTTTGGGGTGTTTGGGGGGGTTTCACCCCGCGGGACATCCCGATCTCGGATGTCCCGCGGGGAGGGAGGTGATCGGCCCGGGAATCTTATAGATTCCCGGGCCGATCACCCGTGGGTGTTGGTCCACTTTAAGCTATATTGCCAGAATAATTATAAAGGAAAATGTTACCTTGTGTTCCTCATTTCCTCGATGATGGGAGTGGCAGAGCCGAGTCATACAACTTGACATCAGCCTCAGCATTGTATTGGTGGTCTGGATCAAGCAGGAGGCACCAGGCACCAAAAGAAAAAGAAATTCATCTTCCCTTTAGTTACCAGAGCAAAGAAACAGCATGTGACTGACAATTGATCACGTAAAGTGCCAGAGATTTTAAAGTTTGACAGGTCAATTCCTTTTACTTCTTAAAGCAAACAGCCATACATAATAATTGATATGGACAGAATAACTTGGATAGTGATCTTATTCAGACATATGTACAACATTCAATTTATCCATTAAAGACAGTTTGCTGTGTTTTGAATCTAAAACACACAGATAGGGTTAATATCTTTATAGAACATAAGGCCAAGTTGCTCCAGATACAATGGGAATAAGCCCCATAAGAGTAGATGTGTTTTTCCAAATAGTTTTATCAGCACCATTGTAGATGCATGAATCTTTTGACTGACCAGTGGACTGAAAATTGGTCCACTTGTTGAAGAACATTTCCAAAATCTATTTAGTGGGATACCTCCAGGTCTGGGATTTTTTCTTTATCCTTATATGGCGGGGGGCAACACCTTTGGTATACCTGAAACCATTTGCTTGCCAGTCATGTGAAAAGCCCTGCACAGCCTGTTTTAGGGGATGGAGGGTTTTTTGAGCAGGGCAAGTGTGTCAATGTTGGCCTTTTTGGAGTCAAATGTATGGGATTCGGATCAAGCCTATTTAAGGTGCAGGTCTTCTTTATGACTAGATCTGGAGCTAAGGAATCTCCATGACTGGATTCCGCATTAAGGCTGAGTTAAGGCTGAGTTAGGCTTGTTAATTTCCAAATGAATTAGCCATTTCATTAATCTGACTAATACACAGCTAAAGCTCAATACTTGCCGTTCCCCATTAAACATGGTTACATGGAGATGTTTCTAAATGGTAATGAGTTGCAGTAGAGCATACACTTGCAGTTAGATTATACCCCTGACATCCTGCAGGAGCATTTGAGCAGCATTTTTACTCTAAAGTGATTTTTAGAATATAAAACTGTTGCAATATTGTCCGACAAAAAAACAACCAAACACAAGGCATTTGTGCATGGGTGCTGCAGCCAATCAGATAGGATTAGATGATAGAGGTATGTATTATACACTAAACTGAGTGTAGATCTTCTGAGCTGGAATACAACTTTTGCTTATCAGCCTTCCCAGATAACGTGATGACATTTCACAGTGGGAAAAGGAATATGATTCTGACTCAGTACACACTGCAGTCTGCAGATATTCCAAACTGTTTGGCACGTATGATGAAAGATTTGCTCGTTAACTGACTTTCAGGTTTGTGAGGCTGTATGAATTATACTCCCTGATACTGTTTGGCCATACTAAGTTTCACACCCTTATGGCAGGCATCTTTGTGTTCAGACTCGAGTACATATGTTCAAACCCAGCTATTTTTTATTTGATTTTGAAATTTAACGTTTTATAGCAGATTTGTTTAGAGCTTTTGCATGTACAAAAACTTTAGAAATATACATTTCATGCCAGAGGTCAAGTGTAAAACTGGAGTACCTTGGGCCCACCAGAGGAATTAATCATTCTTAGGGCCCACCAGAGGAAATCCATCTTGAGCCCACCAGAGGAAATTGTTCTTGGGGCTCACCAGAGAAAGTCATTACAGCAGATTTTTGTTAAGCATTTGCATGCATGCAGCCTTTAGAAATATCCATTATTTCATGTTGGAGGTCAAGTGTCGAACTGGATTACCTTGGGGTCCACTAGACAAATATATTCATGGGGACCACCAGAGGAAATCCATCTTGAGCTCACCAATGAAAATCATTCTTGTGGTCCACCAGAGGAAATCCATCTTGGGCACACCATAGGAAATCATTCTTGGGTCCACAAAAGAAAATTATTCTTTGAATATTTAAAAATGATTCTTCTTATTGTTTTATGTCTAGGAATACTACCTTCCTCCCAAATTATCCTTGGGAACTGTGCAAATTTAGCCAATTCCAGCTATCTCAAACTCTCTGAGTATGTGTAAATAAGTTATGCATCCTGAATTTCTGGGTCGTGGCTGAGTTGGGAAGGACATGTCATGGTGCACCATTCTGAGTCATATGTATTATCTGCTGTGGTCAGAAACAGCTATGGGATTGCTTCGGCTTGATAGGCTCACTCAAGCTGAGCGCACAAAGAAACAGAGTGGCTGTTTGCATGGTCCTGGTAAAATGAATTTAAAGGGAGGACTTTGAAGCCATGTTACAGCTTTTACTCTGCACTACAGGAAATGCAGTAGAGGCACATGGGAGAGTCATCAGTTGAGCTGCTTGCTGGCTTGTCATCGCCTTTTGGATTTATATGAAATAACAAAAATAAAAATAACAAACTCGCAGAACAATTCAGGCAAACCATCTGTTGGGTCAGTCTAGCGGTGAGGGGGTATTCATATTTCATATTGTTCAGTTTGCAAACTGTGCTGGAGTTTGGAAGGAACCTGTTCTCTTCGAATACCATCAGATCTTAGGTCCTGTGATGATGGTACATTCTGTAAGTAATAATCACATGGTTTTTAAAAAGAAGCATTGTGTTATAGGTGGCTTCTCAGAGGTGACCAGAATTTTGCTTCTATGGTTCAGTTTGATCAGAACCACACACAATCTAATAGAATGCAAAGTAGGAACAATCTAATAAATTTCCGTATAAAAGAGTTCTAAGAGATGTTTCACTCAACAAATGGACCCGGACACTGGAAAGAGACTCAATAGATACACAAAGGTGCAAGCTTTGGAACTTCTCAAGAAGAGTTTCCAAAGACTCTATTCACACACAGTTAATGCATGGCATGTTCTTGTCTAATTTGTTTCTGTTCTAGAGGTGAACACACACGAATGGAAACTAAAATTAGCGTATGTGAAAAAATGATTTAAAAAACAACAATGTTTTATGTATCATATATATACATATAAGAATGATCAATGACTTTTCTTGCATTATGTCCACTGACTTATTAAATCATGCTGTAGTAATTGCTTTATGCTTCTTATTATAAAGGCATTCATTGTTTTGGCGTTTACTATCTGTTTTGGATTTTGTTATAGATACGTTTTTATGTTTTTCTTTTTAAAGATATATATTTACACTTATTTCTAAATGAGTTGTTTGGTATCCAGATACTTCTAGATAAAGGACTGTCTGTGTCTGTAAATGGGACTCTTGGTCCGGTTGGAGATTATCCTAAATCAGTGCGAATCTCACCTACTTCTAGGAGCCTGTGGTGGTCAGATTGGGCAATGAGCAGATAACTCTGCATTACTGCAGTAATGGGACCATCACAGCATCCCAGAACCTAGGTGAGCTTTATACTGCGGTGCATCCTGATTTGGGAGGCCCCCTAGCGAAAGGCTTTGGGTCCACTTTGAAGCATCCTTGTCAATAAATATTTTTGTTTAAAATAGCATACATTTATAATGCACAGTTAATATTTTTGCTTTTATTTTCTTATTCCTGTCCCTTGTGAGAAGGGGGGCATACTGAAATTCAGGATTTAACTTAGGGTAAGCCTTTCAGACATGACATAATTTTTTAATTATGTTCTTATCACCACCATATCGGATCCCAGCAAAGTATGGGGCAGAGGCAAGCAACACATAGTCCCTGCTGATATCTAACACTATCCAAACCCATGATAGTGCTTGTCAGGTATCTAGACTAGAGGGGGCTGAATATCAGCTAGATGAGTCACCCTTTTTATGAAAAAAACACAAGTACACACATATAAGCACACCAGATTTTTTCACGTAATTCATATTGATATCTGCGTTATTTTACAATTTCCTTACAGACTTTGTAACAAACGATGTTGTCTTTGCAGACATTTCTCATTATTTACCTGAAATAACAACTGTATGATTAGACACAAAAAATGGTAACCTTGGGAAAACATATGAAGTGTGTTTTCAGTCATATACACACCAATGTTAAAATGAATGGCTTCCCAGGTGTACCTCCAGCGCTCCACAAAACGGGGGCTAACTGGAGCTGGGGGGTACCTAAAACTTGCAGTAAGTCTATCACAGTGCTCCCCAACCCTCTGCTCGAGAGTCACCAATTGGTCATGTTTTATGGATCTCCACACAGATATCTCTAAAACTCAGTCTGAGCACTAATCACTTCACCTGTCCATCTGTGTGGACCTGGCCTTTTTGTGGCTCTCATGGAGAGGGCACAGTATACAGTATGCAGGACAAAAAAAAAGAATTTGCTGTGCATTTGGTTTTGAAGCCATGGGCAGTTGGGCACAGAACTTACGAGCATCCATGCTATATCATATCCTGGTAATCAGGGCCCAAGCTTTGTATGTATAAGGACAAATAGGGGAACAGCTGCAGTAATTTAATAGGTTAGCAATAAATATATGTTTTCCTTAGAGCAGAAGGGGTGTAAATATAGTAAGTGCAGGGGGTGCGACTGCACCGGGGGCCAGGAGGTCCCCATCATTCTTGCTCCTCCACCTTATTTATCTTATTTGTGCTCATTTGGTATCATTGCCAGAAAGGAAGCACCATTGGTCTCTATTTGAGTCTTCGGTTGTCTTGTTGCCTTCAATTGAGATAAAAGCCTAAAAAACTTTACTGTTTTTTAATGAACCCCGCTTCACATTTAGTTAAGCCACTGTAGAAAAGGACTTGTAACACTATGGAGAGGTCTTCCTATAGTCAGAACGGGTGAGGAGAAAGTTACATAGTGTGCAGTTAGGAGCTTTACAACAGTGTAGAAGGTTAGATAATACAGAGCTTTTCTTTATAGGCCTTTCAACCTCAAGCATAAGACAGCTGAATTAGAGCCGAATTTGACTTCCCATGTATCATCCTTTGAGTCTTAAAGGAACAAACAGAGTATATATAATTTATGCTTAAGCTGATGAGCGTGTGATCAATGTTGGATTTTATTATATATTTACCCTCCGCCGTCTGGTAAGAGTTTGAGCCTTCTGGTGGTGGGAACACTTGCTATAAAGTTTGATGCATGCACTTGGGGACGCTGGGCTGTCGTACGCTTGAGGTTGAAAGGCCTATCAAGAAAAGCTCTGTGTTCTTACAATTACGCTATACCAGGATTGGGACTTCCTTACACGTTGAGCTGTTTTTATGCATTTTTCTGTTTAATGTTTGTGTGCGCGGTGTCTGTATAATCTTTAAGTATTATACCTGTTAACAAGGTTAGATAATAGATGCCTAGACAGTGCCTTTAAATTGGACCAAAACTGCTATTTAGGGTGGTCCTTCCCTAGGAGGCATCCCAATTTGGAACCTCCCTGTAAACCCACCTTATTTCAGAATCCTGTGGCTGCAATCTATTTTACAGCAGCAGCCCAGCCCAGCTGACCTTGTGGAGACACATGGCTTAAGGAGTGGGGATGCCCTGGAACTGCAGAAGACTCTGACGCAGGTTATTGATGCAGCATCCGGGAAAAAGATATTGGGATGCTTCCTGGAAAGGGGAATCCTCTTGGGCAGAGAGTCATTTAGAAACCAATCTGTGTTTTTGTCTATATTAAAATCATTCAGCTGCCTAACAACAAAAAAATCAAGAGGATACTCACTGTATGTCCCAAACAGCTGATCATTGCTAGTCCAGTGATCAGCAATTCACCTCATTGTTGGATCTGAGCACTTCCTGCATCGACCCAGGCCTGACACTCTATTTATTGGGGTGTCTGTGCCAGTTCCTGCCCCCACCCTCTGTCACAGGGGCGTGGCCATGCCCCTCTTCATTCACTACAGTGGAGCAGGCATGTCAGGCCTCAACTTACCCCTCCGTTTCAATAAATAGAGAGGATGTGGCAGTGCTCCTGTGACTGATGGCCATCAATCCCAACCCCATATTTGAGGCCACGGGCGGCACTGGAAACAAGGTTGTGGTGCGGGCTCAGATCCAGCAATCAGGTGAGTGGTTGATTGCTGGACTAGCAATGATCAATTGCAGGAGATGCCATTCAGTGTTGGACTGGTCCACCAGAGGATCCTCACTGGCCCAAGGTCAATATCAGGGAAGTACAGTAGGTACAAGACTAACACAAGGTTTTTGGTTTGCTGGCATGTTCTGTGAGATGTCTTTGATTCAGTAGGTCAGTTTTGTAATTAAGTTAATACACTTTACACTGTATATTGTGCAGAAATGTGGGCTTTTCTTTGTTGGGCCCCAAGAATGAATTCCTCTGGTGAGGCCCCAGCATGATTTTCTCTGATGGGCACAAGATGCTCTAGTCTGACACTGCAGCCATTCTGCAATAGGTAAAGTAAGGCGAGGAATAAGGACACCTAACCGTACTTAGAACATGCTAGGACCCAAAGTTCTTGGTAACAAGTGTATGATGTTATCCCTACAGTAACATGTGGATAAAAAGTCCAATCTTATGGCAAGCTTTTTTTTAGCTATTTATTTATTTACCTTTATTTTTTAACCTTCTTTCCTATAAATTTTCACATGAATTTATTTTCATCTGATTGACTTTTATATAGCTTTTATATAACCTATGTTTACATAAGGATAACAAAGGTTAGCTGCCTATGTCTTCCTGCTGCATGGATCGCTAGCAACTTTCACTTTGTGCAGCAGAGAGAAATGCTTGGTGAAATGTCATTGGCATATTTCATTCATAAACTTCTGTGATACAGAGTGAATTGTCTGGATTACGCAGCTAGTGAGTAGGAGGCAAACAGAGTCCGGCATTGTGTGCTCCTGAAGTGCGCTGTGATGCATTTCCTCTGTGCTGTCTGCCCTATTATCAGCTGATTAGTTGGCATTTCATTCTGTGGACTCGCATTGAATGCAATCATTTATAATCATATGCTGTTTAACAAACAAGATTCCAGTGCTTTCCGCCGGTTGAGTAATCCTAGGCGCTAAAGCATCTTTCGTTGTAAGAGAAAATATAATTGCTTATGTTTTGGAATTTTCAGGAACTTAGTTTGAAGCACCAGTCAATACATTTTGCAGTGCTGTAAACAAAATCAGTTTGTTTTTGAGATACTATGGCCTCAATTCATTGAACTTTCCTTTACATATCTCTTGGAAATATGGGCCATTTCTTGCTTTATTTCAGAATAAGGCATGAGTTAAAATAAGGTGTGATTCGAAGAAGGCAGAACATGACAGGTTATGTTAGTTATTATTATTGCTTATTTATAAAATGCCATCGTATTCTGTGGAGCTGTAAAAAGTATACGTTACAGGAGGGTGTACTTACTAAGAGTTATAATACATACATACCACTACATACTATAATACATACATAATAGAGATATGACAACGAATGCATATGATACATATAGTTTTAAGAGTCAAATGTAACAAAGCACATTAATACAGGGGTATGAGAGGAAAGAGAGCCCTGCCCTCGTGAGATTACAATCTAAACAATGAGGGAGGAGACAAGAGTTTGGGTAACAAAGTATGTACTAAGCATGGTGGCAAGTGCTCTGAAGGGTGACAAGACTGTAAAGTGGTTTGGGTAGGCCAGATTGTAAGTATCTCTAAATAGATGGGTTTTGAGGGTGCTTTTAAAGGTTTTTAGGATTTGAACTGAATTATATCAGATATTGGCAGCCAGTGTAGGGATTGACAGAGAGGGGCAGCACTGGTAAAGTTAGAGAAGAGCTGGATGAGGCGGGCAGCAGAGTTGAAAATAGATTGGAGGGGTGCCAGTCAGCAGTAGTCTAGCCAGGAGAGGATCTTGACATGCACTAGATTTTAGTGGTTTCAGGTGTGAGAAAGTGACCCATACAGGAGATGTTTTTTTGAGTTGGTGTCGACAGGAAGTGTCAAGTGACCGAATGCGAGGTTGGAAGAAGAGAGAGGAGTCCAGTATAACCTCAAGACATCAGGCCTGGGGAACTGTGTTGATAGTTAGGTCATTGACTGAAATTCTTATTGAGGAGATGGGAGCAATATTAGATGGTGGGAAAATTACATGGTCCATTTCATTCATGCTCTGTTTGAGAGTGAGATTTTGAGAGAGTGAGATGACACAAAGGATGAGCTGTTAGACAGTCTGGAACACAAGATAAAAGAGAGATATGGGCATAAGAGGTACATTTGAATGTCAGCAGTGGAGTTGGCCAAGGCCACAGGTGTAGGCTGAGAATAGTAGGATTCCCAGGACAGACCCTTTTGCTACCCGACAGATGGAGGGTTAGGAGAGGAGACTGTGTGGGAGTGGGATACACTAAAAGTGTGGTCTAAGAGGTCAGAGGACACCATGAGAGGGCAAGGCCTTGGATTCTTAGGGAAGCTAGTAAATAGAGTAGAAGGGAGTGGTCAACAGTGTTAAAAGCAGGTGATAAGTTGAAGGGTGAGAATAGAGTAATGTGCTTTACATTTAGCAGTTAGTAGATCATTAATGACTTTAGTTACAGTGAAGTGATTAAAATGGAATTCAGATTGGAGGGGATCTAGCAAGGAGAAGAACATGTCAGTTCAGAGCAAACGAGTTGTTCTAGAAGTTTGAATGTGAAAGGGAGCAGTGAGATGGGTCGGTAGTTGGTGAGGACAGAGAGGTCCAGGGAGGGTTTTTGAGCAATTGGGTTATGACTGTATGTTTGAAGAGTGAAGGAAAGGTGCCTGTTGAGGTGGATGAGAACAGTTGTGGAATTAGATGGAATAGGATCAAGGGAGCAAGGAGTAAGGTGGACATCGGAGATGAGGGAGGATAGTCTTTGATTAGACAACAGGGGTAAAAGGGAAAGAGTAGCAGTGAGGGGCGTAGCTGTGAGGTTATTTGAATAGATTAGAGGTAAAACAAATTCCTTGGCTGTTATTTGGGAAGTGGGAAGAGGTATCTGTAGGTAGAGTAAAAAGCTAAAGGTGTTAAACAGCTTTTTGGAGTTTCCAGACCTGTGAGGATATGAGGGAAGCAAAATATGCTGGCTTTGGTCTTCCCATTGACTCGGGAGTGCCGTTTCAGTCTAGCAATGTCCCTGTTAAGCTGTGGTTGTTGATTTATGTGGCGAGGGTGGCTGTAGGTGAGGGAGGTCAAGGGCTGAGATTTTTTGGGGGACCTATTTTAGCCATTGTATGCTCTCAAACACAGAAATGCATTTTTCCTCTGCATTTAACCCATATGTGCAGTGAGACAAAAAACAAGCAGTGACTGTACACATGCCCAGAGAGGTGGGCTTTCCTAACAACGGCACCCGGGAAGCAGTTGGGGGTTAGGTGCCTTGCTCAAGAATACTTCAGTCATATCCTGGCTGAAAATCGAACCTGTCAGGGTCCAGTCACAGGTCACAAAATCAGTGTTGGTGAATAGGGACAAGGTGTGAAGAGGTAGCAGGACATCAGACTCTAAAAGTCTCCGAGTGTGTGACAGGAGAAAGGGGGATGGAGGAGAGGGTCATTGTAAGTAGGTTATGGTGAGAGAGGGGCAGCGAAGATAGATACTGAGCAGAGGTTAGTAACGATGAAGTCTAGAGTGTGGCCATTTTTGTGGGTGGGGGGCAGTAAACGATTGTTTAAGGCCAGAGGAGGAGGTAAGAGAGAGTACATGGTGTTGATAGGTATGTTAATAACTCCTAAGATTATTACAGGGCTGTCAGTGGAGAGAAATGAGAGAGAACTGGTCGAGAAACAGAGTGGCAGGGCCAGGAGGGCGATAAATGACAGCAATTTTGAGATGAAGCATACGAACAGATGCAGCAGCCTTCAAAGGAAGAAAAATTTAGTGAGGGCAGGGATTTTGTTAAAGGAGCAGCAGTCACAGACTAGGATCCCAACATGTTCTTGAAGTCTGGCTGACTAGAAGACCCCTGTATAACAGGGCGGCAGGTGAAATGGTGTCAGAGGGACTCAGCCTTGTTTCTGTTCAGGCCATGATGGTGAATGCATTGTTAATAAACAAATCATCAGTGGCTGCAAATTTGTTGCACACTGAGCTGGCATTCCAGACTGCGCAAGTAAAAGTGGTGGGGGCGCGGGGTATTGGTGTTATGTGTATGAGGTTATTTAAGTTTTGGATGTAAGTAGAATTAGTGGGTTGGTGGGTGTTAGAAGGGAACATAGAGATGGGGATGACGGGAGGAGGGACAGGGCTGGGTTAGTTAATTAGAGCTAACGTTTTTACTTCCAGGCAGGAAAAAACATTCACTGACTGTAAAACTTAAAAGTTACCAGTTTTATCTTTAGAAAGAACAAAGACTAAATAAAGTTGTAACCATGCACCTAACTAAATCACACCTTATTTTACCTCACGCCGTATTGTGCAATAAAGCTAGAAACAGTTCACAAGATATTACAAACTGGACCAACAGCCTGGCACAGTTGGAAAAGAAAGGTAACGGCCATTTTGGAGCTTCCTCTACCAGCATGTCAGCCGTGCTGCTGTCTGGATTCAACTGACATAACTGACAATGTACAGTAACAGGAAGCCAAGCAGCTTCCACAACAATCATTCAATTCCAACCCATGACTCAACCTCTTTCTAAATCCCGTTGGTGTTGGGCCACACAAAAGTGATTTGCTGCTGCTATTGCCATTAAACTAAGTACATATTGAACTTTTTTCATTTATCAGTTCCAAACATTTCTCCAACATTAAGTGCCCCTATACTCAAAGGAAGAATATATTATCACCAGCTATCCCCAGCCTAGTGCCCCAAAACAGCCTGTGTTTTTTAACTCAGCCTTTGCCCAATATTCATAACAACACAGAGTCGGCCATACTGCTTCCTGGCCGAGCAGCCCCACCCCAGTGCTGATGCAATCAGTTAGAGTAAACACAGTCCAACAATGAGCACTTCAACCTATCTGCCATTATGTGACAGTTTAGTTGTAACTGAATTAATTCGCATATGGATGCCATATACTAAAATACTAATTCCTCTTGTTTTTCCTGGTGTTATTACGTATATTGGGCAAAGGCTGAGGTAAAAAAAGAAACACAGGCTTTTTTGGGGCACAGGACTGGGGATGGAAGGTGACTACATAAACTTCCTTCTGAGTATAGGTGCACTTTAAGCTCAGTAGATAAAGCCAATCATCTTGAAGCCAAGAAGGGCAAGTAGTAGGACCATTTCTAGGGGGCAGGCAAGCAGGGGGATCACTTGGGTGCCAAGGCTATTGTGTATGCAAGCGACTCCTTTATCTCAAACATACTGCTTTCGACAGATGGGTCAGGGACTCGGTCAATGGTTCCGGTCATACCCCAGGCTCCTCATCCCCCCCTAAATTGGGCTCAGTCATGGGTAGAAGGCTGTAAGAAGTATAGCACATACTGGTACGGGACAGCAGCAGCACCATAGGATGGGTGAGGGGAGGTACATCATTTATATAGTTATTAGTTTATTTAGTTATTAGTTATTTTGGCCAGGAACTGTACTGGCAGTGGTGACAATGGAATATACCTCTGCAGACACCCCGTACTATACATTTTATACGGAGGGGGTTAAAGTGAGTCTGTCACCAGGAAAGTTCCCTATAGCAGTTTCAGTGCATGTAGCAGTATGTATGCATTTATAGAAATAAACAGGCTGGTTGGATGTTTTCCAGAAAAAGTTGGGATGTTTATGGGTGTGTGGCCTTCTTTGAAAAAATAAAAGCAGAACAATTAACTATACACTTTTATATGCACACTGGACAGTCAGATTTGGTGACAGAGGTAATTTAAAAAGGACCAACACCCAGGATTTTGACTATCCTGGGTTTTGGTCCACTTCGGTGGGGCACCCCGATCGCTGTGTGAAACCCCTCAGAAAGCCCCAAAACTCACCTGTCCCCGCTCTCACGTGACCGCTGCAGCCAATCCCCGCCGACGGACAAGCAAGGTCCATCGACGGACAAGCGAGCTAGAGGGATGCGCGAGCGGTGGAGGCGGCTCGTGCATGCGCTGCTGGATCGAGGAGCAGATAGGGATTTCGGGGCTTTCTGGGGGGTTTCACACAGCTGGGCACCCCCGATCGGGGTGCCCCGCAGGCCCGATGCTGATCGGCCCGGGAATCTTATAGATTCCCGGGCTGATCAGCATCGGGTGTTGGTCCACTTTAAGGTGGACACAGACATACAGCAAATGTCAGCTGAAATAAAGTCAATAATACTAAATGATTGTGCAGTTTCTAAACTCACATATTAGTAGTCCTTTTCACTTGCTTAGCTCTTTTTCCAACCTTTATGGCACAGTGATGGCCAGTGCTCCACCCTGTGCCAAATTTCCGACAAACATTAAGTGATGATAGATGACAGATGATGACAGTCGCTTGTGTCAAGAACTGTAAATAATCTCTTGGTACATTTTTCTAAACGGTAATTAAATGATCAAATGAGAATAATACACTTCTGCTCACTTTAAAGTCTATACCTGTCTTGTAACAGGGCCTATTAATAATGTCGAGCCGCACAGAGGTTACCTGCTAGGGGGGGAGTGGCAATGTTTGAACTGGCTCCTATATATTACAGATAACCAGCACCGTTCTGGGATGCCCCGCCTTATATTTATGTTGATCTACCTTAATTCACCTTATATTCATCTTGATCCGCCTTAGTTCGCCTTCATTTTATCTTGATGCATGCACCATCCCTGGTGTGTGGTCACTGTGCTTGGCAGCCTTAAATGGCAGCTAAGAGGAGCACAAGTCTGCTAACCATGGTGTGCCCAAACCATGGATGACGAACCATGCATGTGGCATGGGCGTGAACACTTCTTACCACCTCCCCCAATGTTCCTCTTTAAGGGTGATTGGAGTGTGATCTGAGGGCCATTGAAATTGCAATGGCCTCACCCCAGTGTGAATGCAGCCTAATGGAAAAAGAGCAAGTTTGCCTGGAATATTAAAGCAAGGTGTATAAATAAACCATTGTCTTGTCACCATTTTTAGACCCTTTTTACGAAATAGAGCTGCTTTAAGTTACTAAGTTATTACACAACATTATTGCACAGCCACAAAGTGCCAGTGATTTCATGGGCTAAACTGACCATGTAATCTCATAAAGGGAATTAATGACAGAGGTCATTTAAAGCTTCAGATTCAATTTTTATGCTTACTACAAAATAAAAAAAGTATGTATTTTATATTGTGCTTACTGGAAAACATACAACATAAATACAGATTATGCTATTGTTGGTCCTATTTGGGTTATTTTAGGATAAAAGTCTCTTTCTTTCATAAGTCAACATTTGGTCATGCTTTTTTCCTTGCTTTTTTAGGAAGGGAGCCAGAATCTCAGCAGCAGCTTGGGACATTTATTTGCCATTTTATTGGCTTATGGCACATCAGATAGATACCCTTTTAAAGTAGCAACACTTTGATAAGGTCTAGTATAATCTTTTGCTAGCGAGTCTAGCCAGGAGATTTTTTCTCTCTCTCTCCAACAATAGTAAGACATCTGCGGAGATGGCAACGCTTGTTACCAGGGCCTAGTCCTCAGATCTGCCTCTACCTGTTCAACTGTAAACAAAGCATCCAAGGAGAGAGCAGGGTTTGCTGAACACCTTGGTCACACACTAAGCAAACTATCACCAGGTGTGCTTGCAGAACATACTCTCCATCAGCGTCCTGTCATGCATAAGATGTTTATCCAATTTGTCAAGATAATCTTTCTTCAAATAAGCCCTGGGTCCAGGCCTCAGAACCTCCTGAGCGCAGACCATATAATGTATCACTCTGTCAACCTGCCTCAGAGCTGAAAGCAAACTGAAAGTAATTATATCATTCCTAGCAGTTAGTGTTTTAGCTCATTCAAATCGCCTCTAAATCAGGTTCTAAGTAATAACTTATTTTTAATTTCTTTTTTTTTTTGCAGTGAGTTAATGCAATAACCCTCACTATCTGTTTGTTTTAGCACACTGGATTGCCACTTGATGACACTTATGTGTAATTTATAGAGCACATTGGGAAAGCCATTATGGCTGTTTTGCTATAGGTTCTTACATGCTGGTAGCATCATATATCATACAAACCGACCTGCATGTGGTTCCTTCTAACATCTGATGGCAGATAATCTCTAAGCCCACCTACCATGCTGCTTATCTGCTATACATACTTTTTGTTTCTTTTAATTGAAGTCCAATGCTGAGTGAAAATATTCACTTTCACCTGTAATATTTTTTTTTTTTAGTGTACAGCTAAGAAGCCTTATAGTGGATTACCTCATCACAAATTCAGAACAAAGGCTTTATTCTATGAAGCAGAGAGACATGCTCATTGAGAAATAACTTATAATGGTAACCAATGAGAATAAATCTTGACCATCAGAAAAAAAACATCCAGACATGCCAAGCTTGGAGTCTGGTTTATGCTGATTTGTAATTCCATTTGTAATTGATGAAGGGGTATAATTTGTTGATTTTCGCTTTCAAAAAATTGCTAGAAAAGCAAAGCACATTTTTTGGCTCCACAAAGGGTGGTACGCATAAAACTGTTGATACACAAGTTTCCACTGGATGGTGCACAGGCTGTAACGCAACCTAATCTTTTCTCATCTATACCTGCATCGTTGGTTTCAGTACGAATCTCTCCCATCTACTTGTTCCTTGTTTAGGGAGGTGCCCATTTGAAGCTTCTCATACCAGTGCCGTGAGAGGCATGCAAGAGGTAGCTGGGTGGCCGGAAGGTGGGGCAGTTTCATACCCTCTGGCATATCTGGTCTGCGGTCTGCCAGTAAAGTCCATGAATGCAGATTTTCCTTTAAAGTGAATGTGCCACCAGGTAGGTCCCTGTTGGAATCAACAGGCTGCTCTGACTGTCTCCAGAATGTAAATGTAACAAGGGGAGGAGTGATATTTAAATAACATAGACTCAGAAATTTTTAAATGATTGACCACCCATGCAACAAAACAAAAGTGCACTCACCTTTTACGCCCTGCATCTGATCAGTCCTGATCACTGGATCGCCTTTGCGCTGTCTAGGCACTTGCACCCTCTGGCATCAGCCACAGGTTAAAGCTATCCTGGGCCTAGTTGAGAGTATGTGTGCAGCTCCAGAGCTGAGCTTCAAAACGTCCTGCACCCCACAAGACAATGAGGTATCGAACCTGCAGACTGGGAGGTAAGTGTATTTTATTTACTTAGCTTTACAGTACATTTAAGTTATAGAAAGCCTACTAGACATTACATACCACAACACTCTGTTGAAAATTATGTGAAAAGGAGGCAAAGCCTTGCAGTAAACTTATGCGTTATTTTAACCTTCAATAAAATGAAAGTTTGCTTTAGCTTAGTTGTATTGTTGATATATGCAAACCCTTTTCAGGCTAAAAGTATTGTAGCATCTCGCAGACAGAATACTTTATAAACTCTTGATCCTTTTGGAACGCAATTCCAATTCTAGAAGCGGTTCTATACATTTGCATAGTCAGCTACGTATTCTTTAAAATGAATCCATAAGAATGGCAGTTTACAGCAATTCCTCAAGAGTTAATAAGACCTTCCTACGAGCTTTTGATTGTACACTTGCATAGCGATACGTGCCAGACATGTGCATTAAATATATCTTGATTGGTGAACAAACATTAGCAATAGTAAACACAATGTTTTCACTCTGTTGCAAGGCTGGTATTTCTTGACAGGTTATGTGTTCTTTATATCCTTCTATAATATAAGCTCAGTTGACAACATGATCTTTTTGTACAAAAAAGTGTTTGGCCTCTTTGTACATGTCCCTGTTTCATCAAGATATTTAACAGAACATTTCTAAACACTGAAAAACACGAAGTTCAAAGAAATGTTTACAATTGCTTTATGAATGGCACATATCACACATCACTGCACTATTTTCTAAAATGCGGAGCGGACCTCTCTGCATCGTTGTTGCACCATTCTTCTCCCGATTTTTGCCTTACAGATATACAAGATTGACTCTGCATCCAGACCAGGATGTTGTCATGGCTTGAAGATGTACATAGATGACTCCAGGGGTTCCCACCCCCTGTAAATGTAAAAAAAAGACACCACAAGGGTAGAAAAAAATATCTTATTATTATTCTTTTTTTAATACTTACATCCCATCAATCCATCCCTGAACATCCCTGTCCCACCATTCTGGCTTCTGCTCTCCTGCCGCTGCTAGAATCCTTTTATACCTGCCAAGTGATGGGACATAAAGGCTGAATTAAAGAAAAAATGACACCCCGGGGGGGGGGGGGGTTCATTTTTTCTAGAATTTTAAGTGCTAGAAACTCTTAAAAATCCCCCAAAAATGATATGGGGTCCCCCCTACCCTGCAAGATCAGCCCATGGACCAGCTATGGGGGCTTGTAGAACAGGGGGCAGCGGCCAGCTTGGTGGCCTTCCACCCTGTAGGCTCCACTGCTCCCCTCTCCCCTTCTTCTCTCCTCTGATCCTGTGTCCCACGCTGCTGTCCCCACACTGATTACCAGTGGTGATCAGTGCAGGGTGGGTGGGGGTCAGGGGTTCAGAGCCCCCTGCCCTCCCACCCGCTCTACACCGGTACTACCAACATCTGTCAGAGCCAGAGCTGGCCTGGAAACTATGCGGAGCGGGATGACATCATCCTGCTCCTTCCACAGAAAGGCAAAGCTAGAAGCTGCGGCCAGAGCCATCAGAAGTGGTGGGGTGGGGCCCTCACCTGGAGCCTACGGAGCTCTGGGGAAGAGAAGAGGGAAGGGGGTAAGTAAAGTCTTTTTCATTTTACAGCCACAAGTGTCAGCGGCAGAACCAGGGGGCCCGTTTTAGGCTCCCTCCTGAAGCCGGAGGATGAGGAGAGGAGAACCTCAGGAGGTGAGCATTTTTTTACAGTAGCAGAGGAAAATTCCAAGCACGTAGTTTCTACGTGCTTAGCACTTAACGGTAGGAGAAGCAAACCCATAGAAACGACATGCTTGGCACTTACAGGGTTAAAGCAGCAAAAAACCCTTGCTGGGACCCCCTGCTCAAAGCACATCGATTTGCTGATCTCGAGATTGCAGACTGATGTGACCTCCTGCTGGCCACATCCCCGGGTTCCCTATAGTCTGGGGAGCACTCCTACCCCCATCCTATTTGAATGGCTGGGCGTGGGAGTGTGCCTTAGCTATAGGGAAGTTGGATATGCAGCCATGGGCAAAGTGGGAGCTGTTAGTAAAGGTGAGTTTATTGTCGACATGGAGGGGCATTCCAATTTTGGATGCCCTGGGAGCATGCTAGCTGCCGGCCCTGGAGTCTTTTAGACTCCAGGACAGCATTGCATGGCTTTTGAGATGATTTAAAGTGTTGGAGGAACACATAGAATACACTATAGGGCGTTGTTTTTAAAATCAGGTGCAGTCGAGATAGTTTCATGTCATTGTGTGTTGAGTTGGACAGCCTCTTAAAACTTGGTGCATTGGTATTCATTCAATTAGAGAGGCTTACAAACATGTGGATAGCCCCTAGTCCCTACAAATCTTAATGAATCCTAGAAAGTTGCTCAACACAGCTCCTAAAATTAGGTCATCTAACTTTGATATAACTCATCCCACCTAAAATGGTGTGGCTGAATGCTTTAAATCTCGAATGTGAATGCCTTATGAACCATGAAGGATAATAATATCAGGAGGACTATTGTCATAGAAGATGGACTTAGACATTTGTTATGACAAGTTTATATTCTATAAAAATAACCTGACTGTTTTCTCAGATGGACAAATTGCTTGGTTAATTTTCAATATTTAAAAAGAGTAGGGTAACCCACTTTTACCTCACTAGTCAGATTAATGACTCCCTCTCAAAGCAAGTGTTCCCCTAGGGTGGAGTCGATAAATTTGGTGGGGCTATCTTCCTTTTACCTCTAAGGTTAATTTTCAATAGTGACAAATGTGTCCCTCAAAAAAATGGTTAGGCTATATAACATATTTATTTGTCAAGAAAAAAGTCCTCTTACTATTATTATTATTAATGTCATGCATGCCTGAATTACTCATAGCATGCTAACTAAATGAGAGCAGAGTCTGTCCTCTCATACTCTACTTGCAACTATTCCATGCTGCATTCACATGGCCGTCATAAGGCCGTCTGACATTTCAGACATTTTCATTTCCATTTCCTAGTTGGTGCTAGACAATATTTAAAGGACATCTATAAGCATTACAAAATGACTCAAAAAATCCAAAGGGGCTTACACATTTGGATCATTTGGGTTGTACTGTGCACGTTGTGCACATTGTGCACGTTGTATCTCTGAATTGTTAGACTGTTAGTGTGATAGATATCCTTGCTTTTCTTACAAAATGACTACTTACCTTTCCCGCACCTCCTGGTCTGGTGTTTAAAAACACCTATTCTGTAGATTTCTAGCCCTGTATTCAGCTCATTTGCTATCATGTCCTCCACATTCTGAGTACTTTCTGGGGGGGGGGGGGGGGGGGTATTCGGTCTCTAGGTGCAGCAAAAAGGCATGTCTTGATGTAGTTCTGTGCCTCCCCCAGCAGAGTACTATTGGGGTAGTTTTCCACCTAAAGGCAGGGTTCCCATTTAAGCAGAGCATTGATGATATCTATTTGTCATTTATGGGGTTCTAACAGTAAAATGATGAGTTGCCATGTTTTGCAGGCCACCCAAAGTTCCCCAGAGTTCGGACAAACAATGGTAAGTAACACATACATACTGATACATGATATCATTGCCAGGCAGGCACTGGTTGGTACCCTATAACAAAAGTAAAAAAGAGGGAACACATACAACAGTAGCCTGCTGCAATAGGGCCCTAGTCCCCACATTTGTTCAGTGCAGGAGGTGCCAATAGAACAAGCTTTTGGGTGAAAACCCTTTATCAGGTCAGCATCATGTTGCGAGCAAGTCGCATTCGCTTTCCAGGTGCTGAACACAGGCAAATGCAGGGTGCTGATCATCCCGCAATGGCTCAGTGTGAGCGGAGCCGCCACTCTGAAAGACTGAGGGATTACCCCCTTAATAGAACTATGTGATCAATGCATATGATAAATATACAGTGACAAAAAGTAACTACAGAAACAAATAAGACATAAATATAGACTAAATTACTGTGAAAATCAAAGTAGTAGAAAACAACAGAAACCTTTGTGCAGTGGAGATTTCTATTGGTAAAGGCATGCCACAAGGTTCAATAATCATCTTGTTCAGTGGAATGAAACCCCAGATAAACAGCAACCATCATTTCCTAGCTGGCACAATTTATGGAGACACTGGCATAAGCTATCCTCCTTCTTGTTACCATTCACCTTATGGTAGGAAGAGGCCGAGTGTTAGGACAGTTCTGATTCCTAAAGTGACTCTGTTCTTTGGACCAATCCATTCTGCTGAGTCAGAGATCAGATTTCAATAGCAGCATACAGTTCTGCATTAAAATGGTCAACATTTTTATTTGAATCATTATGATGCTGGTCAACTTAACAAACAACCTATTCATTCTATCTCATACTTCTTGGAAGAGGACTGTCTCTTTTGTCCATGCTTTGGCAACTGATTGTTTTACAGCAGATGACAAAAAAGAAGATGACAAATGGCATCAATCTATGTTGGTTTAAGGTAATTCTATCAGGCTTGACATGGAGGGGGGCTATCCACAGGTCTTTGTGGATGACTTGGGAAAAAGTGTCAGTGTCTGAAACAGGCCATGTATCCTAGACCAAGGTCTGCCAAATGTGGGGGACAGTACCCTCCACCTGGCAACCTCAAAAGCATTTACAGGGGTACCCTGGGACCACTCTAACAATATGAGCAGGGATCAAGTACCGCTGAAACATTACCTTAAAAGATTCAAGAGATTGCACATTGACTGAGCCTTTCGTAGCCTGTCCTGTATATCGTTCCATTCCCCTGGGGTTTTGGCAACCCCCCATTTGGTCTCCAAGCTTCTGACATGATTGTGGGTTTGTGATGATGGCAGGTTGGTGAGAGAACTGCAGGTAGTAGAGTCGAGGCCTGACTCTGGTTTGCCTAATGAACAAATCTGTTAACATGGGATTAGATTACTGTCAGAAGGTTTGTTACGCAATAGTGACCTTTCTTTCAATAATTTTTATTCAAAATACAAAAAACAACATGTATACATTCAATACAATTCTTTTGTTGTTGTTAAATTGTACAAGATATTTAACATAATCTATTCTTACATGTATCTTATCGTGCATATACAGAACAAATCACATCAAAACAAACAAAAAGAGAAAAAAAAAGAAATAATTATATACAATTTCTCTCCCACCACTAAGACCCCCTGAAATCCACCTCCTCCGTATTGTGTATTACACCAAAGGTTCCCATACTTCATTTAAAGCGGTCCTTCACTCTGAATAAGAGTCTATCTGATATGTTTCCCACACCCTGTACATACAGATTGCTCACATTAAAAATCATCCTACCTGCATCTACTGCATGTTATAAGCCTTTAAACATCCAAGATGGCGGCTCATGGAACGTCAGGCATGCCTTCTGGTAAGTGACTAAAAACTTAAAATATATTAACTTTAGATGCTGTGGAATCGTTTTTTAAGGGTTTGGGTAACGCAACGGTGGAGTTCGCTGCTACGAAAATCAATTTGCCCATCAATTTATTTTCTAGCTCCTTCTATCCCATCACCATCGATTACAATTGGGCCACTTTGGGATTGCACTGACACTCCTTTTATATGACTTCAGTCGAAAAACTATTTTTTTCGCCTTTGGGAAAAGCCACCATATATGCCATGTGTCCCCAACCACTTCACACCCCCTAAAACATCTTGGGGAACTATTGGGGAATATTTTAGCCACCCTTGATGGCACAAGATACCATCCCCTTAATACCTTGAGGTTAGTTTCTTTAATAGAACTATTTAGGAACATTTTATTCATATTTTTCAACTTACCGGTATTTCTCCACCATGTCAACGGCATTACGTCACCCATATCTCTTTCCAGCTTCCATATAATAGAGTTTCTTGTCTCTATTGAGTAAGGAAACGTAGATTAACGAGATGCAACCCGCTTTCCCGACAGGCATCAGGCAACTTTTCTCATAAGCTGTAAACTTCACTACCTTTTCCTTCTCCCTGCATATTGAGCGTAGGTAGAGGAGTATTTGCATAGCTTTGAAATATTCTTCTTGAGGTAATTGATACTGCTCAAATATTATCCCAGTAAAAGTGTCCATTGTCCCTGTTTTGAATGAGTGTAATGGGTATAAGTGGGGTCCATTTAGAAATCAAGGAATCATATCTAAGAACCCTGTCCAATTTTTCAATGGACAAATGGGCAAGGACCTCTGTTTTTTAGGGATAGTGACCTTTTAGATAATGTCTAGCCATTCATAACTCACACACTGGGTATTGTCAAGTAGCTTATGATTGGTTCAATTACACAGAATATGTCCCTGTAACAACTATTTTAGATTTTATGAGAGGTGAACGAATTGCCTGCAATCGCGCAAAAACCTAGAAGGGTTTTTTAGGTAGGTGTAATATGGCATACTGGACTGTTCTTTGAAGTACATACTGTATTACTAAAAGTCAGGCTATATGCACTGCCAAACAAGTCTAATTGGGCTACATTTATTGTAACCACTGCTTCATGAAACAGTTTCTCTTATTCTTACAATACTGTATTTCTCATGTAACAATTCAGGATCAGGGGGGTTCTCATCATTAATGTGTCAGAGATCATTTTGGCAGCCAAATGTGTTATATTACTTTCTTTGTACATCCACACAGTTATGCATCTCTTTACAAATAAAGTACAGTGTTGAACACTGAGTAATTAATTATTACTAATGTCTTGCCCCAAGGAAGCTTAGTCAATCACCTACTTGTTGTAACACTGTCAGAGTTAAAAGGAAGTTAAATGCTAGTCTGGGCTCCACATTTATTACAATGTCTTAGTTTTGCACTAAAACCCAAAATGATAAATCATAATGGGTTTTTGACTGACCTTTGATACCAAACATTTCCAAAGCTGACATACCGCTTGCACTGATTCCTGCAAGACATGAATTATCAAATGATGTAATGGGTTATTATCTAACATTTCCTAGACTGGTAATGGAAAATATTAAATCTATACTATAATCTATTCATACCTATGTGTATTGCCACAACTTTGTTGTAAATGTGTTCTCATTTTGGGGAAGCCAGTGTGGGGTGTTTGGTATAAATAAAAGTCATACTTCAGACAATCTCTACATTTAGATGGGGTGCCACAGCTAATGACATTTTTATTGTATGCAGCTACCCCTGAGAACCCCCCTCAGATTCGTTGTCAGATTTATTGTGCCAGGTCCATACACTACATACATACTAGGGGGTCGATTCAGAGCCAGGTGAGAATTCTCACTCCTTTTTTAGGAGAGAAAACTTCTATTCACTTTCATTGTCTACTTGGGGCTGATTCAGAAAATGAAAATGAAAATGTACACCCTGTAGACAATGAACATCATCGTCATCTTCTTAAGAAAGAAGTGAGGTTTCTCACCTGGCTCTGAATCGCCACCTAGAAATATGTTATGGCATGGAGGCTCAGTCCAAAGAGATGGGGGTTAACATTAGCAAAATAGGAATAGGGAGTTCAGAAAACATGATTGGAAGGTGATAAGAGTGGAGCAATGCTGGAAAGTTTGAAGCATTTTTTAGTATTTTAGTATATTTAGTTATAGTATATGTTTGGGGGAGGGATTTCATGGTTAGGTTAGTAAAAGTAAAAGTCAATTCTGCTGGTTCTAGGTTTGGTATAGTTGTTCAGTGATCAGCCAATATCGGGTACTGAAGGTGTATATGGGGAGCAGGTTGTTGGGGGGGCGGTAGGTTTATCATCAGAAAAGAGGGTCACCAATGTTCTGGCAGGATTGGAAGGTTCTGGAGAGGGCAGTCGTACATGTATGGAGTTTGGTATGGGGCCTCAGAGTGTCTAAAAGAAAAACGTGAATTCTATGGACCATGAGTTGTATTGGAAAGCTCCTTATAATTCTGATAACACCTCCAATCAAAAATATTATCTTGAAGTATGGCATGACCAGGAACCAGAGGAAAAACATGGACCAGAATTTTGGCTTGACCCAGGAACGGGAACAAAAGGGAAAGGCTTGTCCCAAAATCTCAAAGCAATGCATCACCCAGTAACAGGGACCAGAGGAAATGCATGGATCAGGATCTTGAAACAAGACACTGCCATAGAGAATCAGCAAGAACATTGGCCAGTAAGAGAAAATCAGAGCCAAAAAGGGTCAGTAAGAACATTGGAAGTATAGAACCCAGACCAGTAAAGGTTCAGGATCACAGATCAGGATAAGATATTCATAGTACAGACATTAACAGGCAGTGGGAACAGACCTTGAACAGAAAATATAATGAGACGGGGAGGCCGATTCATTAATAGCGCCAGGTAGCGCCAGATGAGCGACTGTAGCGTGATTTTTTCAGCGCCAGCCAGTATTCGCTGTGCTTGGCCGGCGTTAGCTTGATGACAGCGACTCAGTCGGTGTGCGGTAATGTTGAATACGGGCTTAGGGGTCGCTGTTTCACAGGTTCAGCGTTGTATGTGAGCGCCTGACAACGAATGGCCAGAGCGAACGGCTAGCTTCATATTCATTAAAAAATGACGCTCCGAATGTGCTGTCGCTGTCCATTCCTTGTTTAAACCCCAGAGCGCTGGCGGCGATGGGTATTAACTAGTTTTTAACCCCTAAACAACCATATTTTTTGAATGTAACATTAGACATGTTTTTATAATCATTTTGTAATATGAATACATTAATCTCAGACATGTTAGATCAATTCTGCACAAATTTTTTTTTAATTTTTTTTTTACTTAACCTCCCTGGCGGTCTTCCCGAGCGTGACTCGGGGTTAATTTTCGTTGCAAGTAGCGGTAACCCCGAGTCACGCTCGGGGTAGATTGTGCAGAGGAGCAGTCTCCTTACCTTTTCCCTGCGATCCAGCGATGTCCCCGCTGTGATCGCAGGTGAGAGCCCCGGCAGCGGCGTCCGTCTGACTTCCTGGTTCTCTCTCTGTGAGCCGCAGAGGCTCATGGGGGCGGAACTGGGCAGCAGATTTAAACGTCATCCTGACGCTTTGTGCACAAAATTGCACAAAGAATCAGAACGCCAGGTAGGTTAAAAATAAATCCTAACATTGCAGAAGTGGTCTCCGAATTTTTGACATTAAAAAAAAAAAAAAAAAAAAAATAATACCAATTAATTATGATTAATTATAGATTGCTCCATTGAAATGCATTGGACATCGCCAGGGAGCGACAGCTCATACCTGGCGCTGTGAGGGAATTTGCAGCGGCGCTGTTCGGTCCAGGCGGCTTCATGATGAATGCCGCGCTAGCTGTCGCTCTCGCCGGCGCTAGCCTCATTTTGCTTGATAAATGCGTCATTGTGACCGCCGCCGGGCGTACTTGAGTCGGTAGTCGCTGTTAGCTGCCGCTACCTGGTGCTCGTCAGACACTACCTGGCGCTAGCCCGTGATAAATAAGGGCCAAAGTCCAGAAACAGGAAGTAGGTATACTAAATAAAATACTAGAGTAAGCTGAGGTACCTGGTTCCACCAAGTCAGGTATATGGGCCTTGATTGTGACTTGTATACAGCAACAAAGATAACAATAAACGAAAAAAAATGTATTAATAATAATAATTCAACAATTTTCAAAAATCCAAAAGATTGTCAATCCTCACAGAATTACACTCTGCTGATTAAAGCAATAATATTTGTCTTTTGTAGTGTACACTACACACACAAATACTGAAGGTGGTTTGCATAAAGGATGAAAAGGGTGCCATTCCAGTTGGCAACATGGGCATAAGCATGAGGAGACACACCCTGCCACTATTTACACAAGAGATTTTATGATCTTTATAGAAGTTACCCAGAAATAATTAAATGAAGAGAATGAACATTAATCTCGTATTAAAATTTGGAAACATTTGTGTATATCTTGCAAGGCCGACCATAAAACATATCAGCTGTCACAAGCCAGTGGTAAAAGCAGAGCTTCATATGGCACAGCGTTATTTTATTGCCTCTGTACATAAACAAGGTTAAGGATCTGTGGTAGTGTTGCTTTTTCAGATTAAAATCTAAATTGACCTGAATTTTGCTAATTTAGTTTGGCAACAAAATGTGTGTGCAAATTGAAATACAGCTTGTTCACATGAATGGTGACTGCTGGGTAGTTGCTGCCAGACAGTAAACGCAGATTGATGTCCATGTAAGCCTATGGACCCCATCAACCATGCAATCGCGTTTACGATTGTGGCCACCAAAATTGCTGCATTCAGCAATTTTGGGGCAGAGCGATTGTAATTCCAATCAATTGAACTGCAATATATTCAGGGCACCCTGAATGAGTCAGCAGAAGGGAGCAAGTTATATAGGCCCTTATTTAACAAGGGATAGCGCCAGGTAGCGAATGGTGAGCGAACGGTAATGACGGTCACCGCCACGAGTACGCCGGCTCCCCTCCGCAATCACACATTTATCAAGCCGATCCTGCTTAGCGACTGACAGAGCGCCAGATAGCGAATCATTCATCATTATTCCAGCCTCACCCCACAGCGCCAGCGAGCGACCTTGAACAGCGACAGGTATGACCTCTCGCTACCTGGCGCTCTCCAATGCATTTCAATGGAACAATCTTTAAATATTCATAATTAATTGCTATTAATGTTTTTTTTTTTAAATGTCAAAAATTCTGTGACCACTTCTGCAATGTTAGATATTTTTTTTAAGGTTAAAAAAAAAAAAAAAAAAATTTGTGCAGAATTGATATTACAGGTCTGATATTAATGTATTCATATTACAAAATGTTTCGAAAAACATGTTTTTTTTTTTCAAAAAATATGGTTGTTTGGGGGTTAAAAAACTACTTTTAACCCATCGCCGCCAGCGCTCTGGGGTTTAAATATGCATTTCACAGCGCGAGAATTTTTTGAGCGTGATTTGTTAATGAATATGCTGGGAGCGGTTCGCTATGGTCATTCGCTGTCATGCGCTCCCATACAGCGCGGAACCTGTCAAACAGCGACTCCTAACCCCGTATTCAACATTACCGCACACTGACTGAGTCGCTGTCAACAAGCGAACAACGGCCAAGCACAGCGAATACTAGCGTGTGCTGTGAAAATAACGCTACTGTCGCTCATCTGTTGCTACCTGGCGCTATTAATGAATCGGCCTATACAATTTTTTAAAAGACCACAGGGAGACCATGTGTGCATCTATGTAATGCACTGCCCTACAATGTTGTGGGCGCCCTAAAACCAAAATAACACTCTAATACAAACACCAAAAGGACCAGTGGTTCACTCAGGGCTGGCATTTACAAAAAAGCACACTCAGGCTGCTTGCTGCAACACAAAAGTGAATTCATTTATTGAATAAGACACATGAATTAATCAAAGAACCCCATCCCTCAATGTTAAAAAGCTAGCATAGCTCAAATAAATGCGGGGGCCCCCCACACACACATAATTGCCACACCTCCTCCTACTCACACATACCACCACACATCCCTAGGGTTAAGGCTGGCCAGCCACTAATGGGTATTGTGAGGGGCGACTGCAAACCAAGGATATTATCCTAAAGCGGACCTAAACCGCATTTAGTGTTCAAAGTGCTGTGTGCTGTAAACAATAGGATGCTTGACACCAACGTGACTTGATAGCAGCGCAGTTCAACTGTGTAGTCCTAAAGTGCTTAGTGCCTGTATATGTCCAATAGCATATTAGGATCCAATAAATTGCACTCTTGCCCAGTGGGTCTAAAAATTCCTACAGGCACTTACTTATTGTAATGGCGCGGTACCTTTAAATGGCGCCTTCATACATCAATGATGCTTAGCACAATCAGCTGAAACTTGCACAGTAAAAAACGCCACATGCATGGAACACATGAACTCCACAGGAGCCGCGCTGGGCCCGGCCGCGCCGTTGCGTCTGGCCTCCGACCCTGTACCCGCAGCTCTACTGTGTTACCTCTCTTTGGCGGCAGCCTCTTGCTTGAAATTGCGCTGAACCGCGCTTTTTTCTTCCAGCGTGTGGTATCAGCTGGCCAGCATATGCAGCGAGGAGAGAAGAGGAGGGGGCGTGGTCGGGCCTGGTGGACGGAAGGCCCGACCACGACCAGCGCAATTTCAAGCAAGAGGCTGCCGCCAAAGAGAGGTAACACAGTAGAGCTGCGGGTACAGGGTCGGAGGCCAGATGCAACGGCGCGGCCGGGCCCAGCGCGGCTCCTGTGGAGTTCATGTGTTCCATGCATGTGGCGTTTTTTACTGTGCAAGTTTCAGCTGATTGTGCTAAGCATCATTGATGTATGAAGGCGCCATTTAAAGGTACCGCGCCATTACAATAAGTAAGTGCCTGTAGGAATTTTTAGACCCACTGGGCAAGAGTGCAATTTATTGGATCCTAATATGCTATTGGACATATACAGGCACTAAGCACTTTAGGACTACACAGTTGAACTGCGCTGCTATCAAGTCACGTTGGTGTCAAGCATCCTATTGTTTACAGCACACAGCACTTTGAACACTAAATGCGGTTTAGGTCCGCTTTAGGATAATATCCTTGGTTTGCAGTCGCCCCTCACAATACCCATTAGTGGCTGGCCAGCCTTAACCCTAGGGATGTGTGGTGGTATGTGTGAGTAGGAGGAGGTGTGGCAATTATGTGTGTGTGGGGGGCCCCCGCATTTATTTGAGCTATGCTAGCTTTTTAACATTGAGGGATGGGGTTCTTTGATTAATTCATGTGTCTTATTCAATAAATGAATTCACTTTTGTGTTGCAGCAAGCAGCCTGAGTGTGCTTTTTTGTAAATGCCAGCCCTGAGTGAACCACTGGTCCTTTTGGTGTTTGTATTATAATGAATCGGCCTCCCCGTGTATATGAGGGAATGCAAGGTCCTGCTGAATGATAGAGGCAGCCCCTGACAGCCAGCTTGGGGCAAGCAGAAAGCAGGTCCATTTAAACTGTTGTCTTTAATGTCCCTTTAAGCTCCCATTTAACAAAGTAATGCATTTTTACAGTGACACACAGCTAGAAGCTACTATCTTTTACTCTTAACTCTTTAACTTTAGTGCATTTACTTTTTTTTTCTTTTTAGTATATAACGTTACTATTACAATTCATGTTATTTCCAGCAAAAAAGGTTAAAAAAAGTGTAAAAGGTTAAATAGCAAATATATATAATGTAACCCTCCTGCATTTGGTCTACAGCAGGTCAAAACAAAAACTGCAGTATTTTTCGCTCCATAAAGTGTCCTATTGTATCTGATCGACCTGCCACATTGCTTGTTATAGTGGGTTGGGAGATTATGATATACTGCCTGTTATAGGGGGATTGATGGGGGATTCTGCACACTGCTTGTAATAGGAAATTGGGGGTATGCTGCCATGCTGCTTGTTAAAGGGATTTGGGGGGATTCTGGCCTATTGCTTGTTATAGAGGGATTGGGAGAATTCTGGCACACTGTGTGTTATAGGGGGCTGGGGGGACTTTGCACATTGTCTGTTTTAGGGGATTCAGGGAATTCTGTCACACTGCTTGTTGTGGGGGATTGGGGAAGGGGGATTTGGACACACTGCCTGCTATAGAGGGATGGGTGGGTGATTCTGCAAAACTGCTTTTTATAGTAGGATTGGGGTGGCGGTTTCTGCACACTGCCTTGTTTAGGAGATTAGGGGGGATTCTGCTACAGTACATAGCTTGTTATAGGGGAATTGGGGTGATTCTGCACACTGCTTGTGATAGGAGGGATTGGGGTAATTCTGCACACTGCTTGTGATAGGAGGGATTGGGGTAATTCTGCACACTGCTTGTTATAGGGTAATTGAGTGGATTCTGCTACACTGCCTGATATAGGGGGATTGGGGGGATGCACAATAGTTTTTATCCATGATTTGAATATTATATATATTTTTTTTCCTTGCCCAAAATGCATCAGAATAAACCAGATGCCAGATTGATTCTGGGAAACATCCATCCTAACTCCAGTCAAAGCTATTTTTAGCTTTGGATATTTCCAAGGCATGGTTGCGATATGCATTGTTTTACTTTTTGTTGTTTTTGACCCTGGTTAAAAGGCTCTTCTTTCGGTTCCTGTCCCTGGTGTGTCAATGTTTTATACCAGAATGTTCAGCTCACAGCATAAATAGGTGCCACCAGGGCAAAAAAACCCTCCAGCGTAAATGTTTCACTCATAGCTCTGTCGTATGTTTTCTAGTTTTGATCTATAATTTGTGTAAAGCAAAAAACATTTTCCATGACTTAACTATGAAAGTGCCATGACAAAATGAATTATATGCATCATAATGTGCTTTAGAAAAGTGGTTAGAAATACTTTGGCAGCAAGCTGTATTACATGTGTGTGTCCCCACACCTACTAATATAAGAAAACATAGATGCATTTCCCCCCAAATAAAAGGTAATAGGACACATATGGACTGATATTTCCCATAATGCAAAGCTAGATATATTTTATACAACACTGGTTAAAAAAAACACTGGTTTTAAAAAAAAGGGATATCTTACCATTTGGGCAGATTAGATAATGTTGAGTGGCTTGCCTGTGATCTTGCTATGTTCTAACTTGGTGGAAGATAGTTCAACAGTGTGGAGATTGAGCAATCGGTGAAAAATCACACATAAACCCTGGCTAAGTACTGATAAGAATTCCAAAAGCAAACAGTGAATTCCTACTAATGGCCAAGTCACCGCGCTAAGATCAAGTCTACATACACACCCTTAGTTAAATATGATTTCATTAACTTGGGTTACGTGGCTCAGGGAAGTTTCTGATGGCTGTCACATTAAATGAAGTACATATAGCCAATCAATCATTTTCAGCTGTGTTTGTATTTGCCCAGGCCGTGCTTTCAACAAGGCAGCTGCTAATGTCACCGAGCAAACCTCTGACGATAAACTGCACCTTAATGTCAAGTGCTAAATCGGGAAACCCAGGAAGGTTGCAGCCAGCTAGCTTTCTCATTTCAAATGAAGGCAATGTATCTGTTTATCCTTCAACAGGGTAAATATCCACTGGGATTTTACTGTTCTGCTTCTAATTTAACCACCTACCAAGATACCCAAGGTACCCTGTATTCCTTGTATGTATCCTACTTGGTGAAAAAAAAAGATTCTGACATATTCTGAGGTCATTTTTAAAAAGCATAGACACACATTTGGCTCTTGGAGATAAAGAAGGGGGATCTATGTCTGAGAGAAACCACAAGCACCATCAGGGGGTGCCACTAGAACTATATTGTCATACAGAACTACATACTGACAGTTACTGACTTTCTTACCGATCACTGGAGATCTACAAGCAATGTGAGGGGGCTGGAAGGAGGAGGCAGTAAGACAGTTTAACGTAATATTTATAAATTTATATGATTATTTTTTTTCTTGTAACATTGTAAGATTGGGGTCCCATGAACCCCAATTACTGTTAAAAGGGTTGGTGGTCTGGCATTTGGTGGGTAACTTAGCAATACCCCCTGCCCCAGAAAGATTTATATGTCTTTTACCACCCCTGGAGAACATCAGACCCATGTTGAAGGATAGAGGTTCTGGAATACTTGCAAAGACCGAGGATTGCCGCTCGACCTCTGAGCCCTAGGGTACCAGCACTGATAAATGATAAATGGGGCTTGTAGCCCCAGTGGGGAGGGAGCCATATTTTTGGTTATTTGACTAGCTATAAAACAGAGAATAAAAGGCAACTAATTTAGAGAGATTTTACCTCCCACAGACTTAAATAGTGGCGAGTTTAATAGTTTGGCTCAAATGACCAGACTGTATAGGGGTCTGTCACTAGTACACTGCAAAAACTCAACAATTTTGTTTCCATCCAATGTATGGTTGCTAATAGCAACAGATTGCAGGTGGTGAAAATTGCTTTCATAAACACACATTTGAAAAAAAACGTAAAATAATACTGAATAAACTCAACAACTCCATCATTTTAACACGCAATAAAACAATTTCAACAATGCCTGTGAAAGTGAAATTTTCCTTTAGGCTCAACAAATGAAATTATCAAAAGAGCTACTATGGCCTTGGTTTGATTTTTCCAGCAGCAACATTTGCCACATGGGAATAAAATAGGGCAATTAAAAAAAAAAACCCTTCAACATTTTTTTACCAGCTATTATAATCTTTACCATTATGTTTCATGTTAAGTTGGAGGAATGAGATGTTGAGCCGTGAAGCCTGCTGGCTGGGATTTTGCACTGAGGAGTTAGTAACAGACTCGCTTGTAATTACCATCAGTAGCTTTGCAAATGACTTTTTATAGAACGTGAAAATTGTCATTTAAAATGTCAGCGACCAACATGGCACGACTCCAATGTGATTTCCAAGCTGGTTCCAAAGGGGGGGAATCAGCTTTGTCTGGCATGGTGACATTATGCATGAAACCTGTGATCCCACTTAGCAGCATGGATGGAATTTACTGTAAATTGGACTCACTTAGCCTTGTTACACCTCTGCCATTTTACATTTGATATGTTTAAGAGGCTTTACATGTTTTAAATCCCAGGACTGATTCTGAACAGAACAGTAATAAGCAAAATGCCATGGCTCCTATTAGCTGAACAAGATTAGTTAGGCAGCAGAATGCAGGGTGCCATTTTACTCTATAACATAGATATGTACACAGGGGGATGTATAGAAGTCTTATCATCAGAGCTGGAGTATGGATTCCTCTAAATTGCCCCATTACTGGCAGCATAGGGCATTCCATATCAGGATGCTCTGCTGTGCAGTGCGGCCCAGCGAGTCGCTGCTGAGCATTTCAATAGTCACCCTTTTTTGCGTACCAGTGAATACTTGGCTTCTGGATGGTCTGGTGTATAGTGATGTGCATGCCCAAATAGTGAACTACAATGGTTGCTGGCAATCTCTTGTTCGGCTGCCATTGATGGAACATGTAATTGCTACTCATCCCAAGGCCATGCTGTACAGTGGGGCAACCCGATGCCCTATGCTATCAGGGCTGGAAGGCACCCTTCAAAAATACATCTGATAAAGGTGAGTAGGTGGTGCCTCCTCCACATACTGTCTGTCATCCAATGAAACCCCATTTACCCCCCAATTGCGATGTGATAGATCCTGAGTTGAGCAAGTGGAGTCACTTCCCAACTGAACCTGTACATTTATTGCCAAACGGGAGAGTCTGGTGCACCATCAGTGCCCCTAGGATAATGGTGCTCTGTGCGTCCGCTCTTTCTGTACGCCCCAAAGATCGGCCATGCTGCTAGTACCTGGGCCAATATAGAAGTAAAGTAAAGTCTATTTAGAATTTAGTTCTTTAAATATTGGTGTGAATTACAACACTGACCAAAAGGCCAGCCCCATCAGATTGAGAAGTCCATCTGAGGTTTTTTTTTCAAATGGGAGCAAATCTACTCACCCTTGGAAGCATATTCTCATATTTCTCCATTGCAGCAAATCTACTCACCCTTGGAAGCATATGCTCATATTTCTCCCTTGCAGCAGTATCCTCCGAGTTCGGTGCTCAGAAATGTACCTGTTTCCAAGAGCAGGTCTTGCAGCATGGACAAGCAGGCCTAGTTATGGAGGCCATCCATTGCTCTGCCATCACCGCTGGCACAGTAACTAGCATGTGCTGATTTATTCACTGTAACCAATAGGTCTGCCAGGCTCTGTTTTGGTGTTCTCTGCCTGTACCTGTGATAGTATCTTCTAAGCCGCTATGTTTGGAAGCGCTGGATAGCAAGGAAGCTGCTGTGAGTGATAGAGACTCAGTATAGATTTTATTGCCTGGATGGGATTGTAAGGTGAGTGCATGTTTTTAATTTTAGTGACAGATGTTCTACAGAAGAAAGTAAAGACTCCTCTGCAAACCGTAGATCGTCATAAGACTGCCTGTCTTACCTGACTCCAGGGCGGGTTTAGGTCAACTTTAAGCTCCATGAGGTTCTGGCTTCTGACCTCTAGGTTGGTATAAGTACAGTACAAGTCCAGAGTCAGGCACACATTAGTCCCTATGGAGGCCTTAGCCTGGTCTAGTACTGAATGTACACATCCGGCCAGAGGTGCAGGAACCAGTGTGGAACTTATGGGGATTTCTTACCCCGATATGTAATGATAGACTCTACAGGAACGGTTGCTGGCAAGCCAGATCTTGTGGTAGTACTATTATGGGGTCTGCTGGAGAAAGTCTACATATCTGGACTTTCCTGGCAAATAACCACTGGGCAGATTTACCTTTACTGTCCATGAGACGCCTTGCAGAATCAGAATTATATTTTATTCTCAAGGTACATTCCTTACAAACATACAAGAAATTGACTGCGGCTCTAGACTGGAACATGGCTAATAGGGAAGACAACTGGGTATTTAAACAGGGTGAAAATGTGGAACATTCCACTCCTTCACCAGTTTTATTGTCATGAATGGCAGCCTGAAACGACCCAGATGAAAGTAGGCAGAATAATCCATGCCCTGATCCTTGATTATCCTCATCGCCCGACCTTACATCCTCATCTCCCCTAATTGCCCCGGTGCCACCTATGGCTTTCTGTGAGCTCTGCTTCATGTTTTAACCATAAAGACTGATACAAAAAAAAGTGATTGCAAACAGAGGGGTGAAGATTCTTCCTTGGTTTGTAAAAGAAATGCTCGGCGAGCACATATGGGTGTGTTGTTCATGTGCGAACACATTTTTGGCTGTGTCATGTTTTGATTTAATCTTAACTGTTAGGCTGGGCTTACCTTTGCACTTTAAAATGTGCTCTCTTATGTCTTTTGAACTTTTTGATGGGTTTTGAACCGTTTTCTACCTACACTTTGCCATTGTTTGTTTAGCTCTCTCTCTCTCTCTCTCTCTCTCTCTCTCTCTCTCTCTATATATATATATATATATATATATATATATAGTTCATCTGGAGGTTTTACCTGGGCTCACATTCATTTCAACAGGCCTGCAACTGTACACTGCCCTAAAACAAGCAGCTTACACCTTTTTTCATTGACACTTATTTGGTATATTTTCATGGTGTGTAACTTATAAAAGAGCAAAGGTTCTGGCTCAATATCTGTTTCACATTTATCTGTAACTGTAAGTGTAGCACATGTTTTACACTTGTAATTAAAATAAAGTAGGTTGAGCCTTTGAGTTTATTTCTGTTAGTGACCCTAATCTGCATTGTATTTAAAACGCTGGTTGCTTTGTAAAGAATCTAACTGTGACTTGTTTTTGCAGTTATCATCATATGAATAGTAAATTGGAAGTCAATAATCAGCACAGAAGTTATAAATGTAGTTCAAACTGTTACACATTCAGGTTTGTGTTGCCTTGCTGTGTGGGGGTGATATGGGGATGCATATCTGCATGGGCATAGAAACATTTTCCAATAGGTTTTCCAGTGCTGAGGATACTGCTTCCTATTCCTGAAATAGACAGCAGAAGGTGCCTGGCTTGGGAATGGAGACATTTTCATCACTGTAATTGGCTGCCTGTTTGCTTAGTAATTCCTCAGCTGGCCAAGTTGTTAGGGGTAACCAAAAGAAGATGATAACTTAACCCTACAAAGGTCCCAGAGATTTTTCCTATGATGTTAAAAAGAAGGCAGAGAGCATTCTGCATGGTTACATTCAGAAATTGCTTGCAGAAAAAAACGTGTTTCTTAAAGTGGACCAAAACTCTTAACACCCAGACCAAAAGTCTAAAAGACTTAAAGGGACACTATTGTCAAGTAATCCTTTAATCTGTTTGGCAACCAATCATGTGACCACCAGCAACCATTCAGGTTTTATGTGCAAACCCAGTTGGCTAACCCAATTAGATTACATGTGATTGAGAGGACATCCCATTAATGAGGCTGGCTGACTTGACTATAGTGTTGCTGAAAAGGTGAATGACTTCCCCAGACTGGCTGAAACTCCTGGGATCCAATAATTGCCCTGCTCATGTGTACCCTGGTTTAGGTTTAAATTGTTGTGAACAGCTGCCGCCTTTCTTCTGTATGTTTTGGATTCATGCAGGCATTGGAGCGGGGGTAAGCTGTATGGGGGAGACGTTTGACCCCACCCATATACTGCACTGGAGGCATAGGGCAACCTCAGGTAAGCTTTTCCCAGTTTTTCTATTCCATTGTATGTCTGAAAGGGGCCTCTCATAGATTAGAGTTAAGACTAAACAGAGGCACCCTGGCATTTGGCTATGCTAGGGTTGTGTTCTCTAGCTCCTTTAAGATAAACCCCCGTATCGCCTCTAATCTTGTGCGTGCACCACTGTCATGCATATGTCAGGCATATCTGAATAGCTGGTAACATGTATGCACAGCTGGCGTGAGCGTCCAGCAGGAGGAGAACATGGAGAAGAATATGCACATGTGCCATGGATGCCCAAGGTGAATCAAACCCAGGAGAGTGCAAATCTTGGGTTTATATGACTTATAGACTAAGGAAGCCAATTTGCATAACCTGGGCAATACTGACAAAATAAACATATAAAAGTGGACCAAGAACTTATAGTACCAAGCCATGACCCAACACTGTATTCAAATGCTGCTTCCTTTTGGTTGGAGATAAATTAAGGTTTCCCCATTCTGGTGCAAATGTGCTATGGAGAATTGAGGTCTACTTCAGAAAGAAGCTGTAATCTGTATAACATATCTGCTGCAGCAACTAAGTGAGTATTTAGCCTGATCTCAGACATTGCATATGGTTATATGCTGTGGGTAGGGCATACCAAAATGTGATGCTCCCTAGGGACTAAGGAACAAGTCCTAAGAAATAAGACCCAATGACTATAGACAGCAAAGAGTAGTAAACAGTCACCAGCATCACCTTAAGTCCCCGTTCACACCTTTCCGGTACCACATGCGTCTCTGCGTTTGCAGCAGGCTCTGCTGTACCGTAATAAAAATTCATCAGTGGCACCTCTGACTACTTACACAAGGGGTGTGGCAGAGAGGAGGAAGCTGTGGCCGCAAAAAGTTCTGCCTGCTGTGTCCTGGCGACAAAAGCACCCCATTAAAAAGTGATTATTTTAGAATGTAGACGCATGTGCGAACACGAACTCTGATCTCCTGCTCTGATTAAAAAAGAACTAACTAGGTGTTATCTGTGGCGTTTCAAAAGGTATAGGGGAACAACTGCCGTCCTCGCTGTTTTAGTCACTGATCATGCCCTTCTCCATCCACTCCAATAAAGGGGAAGTACCAAAGCCTGGCATGACCCTATTGGAGGGAGTGGAGTGGGCATGGCTAATGCAGAAGGGCCGTCGGTGATAGTAAACACTGCAAGACTTGATTTTGGCACACAGTGAGTTTTTCAGAACGAGTGTTAAGACAGAAGCGCTGCTGGGGGCAAAATAAGAGTATGTTTTTCTTTTAGATAATAATAATGCAGAAGAGGGGTGATGCGTAAAATGGGGTCAATTCAGAGCCAGGTGGGAATTCTCACTTATTGCTTAGGAGAGAAAACTGCAACTGAGAAGTGAGAAATTGACTTTCATTGTCTACTGGGTGTAAATTTTCACCTGTTTTTGAATCACCCCCAAGGTAGACAATGAAAGTCAATGGCAGTTTTATCTACTAAAAAGGATTGAGATTTCTCACCTGGTTCTAAATTGACCCAAATTATACAGACAATACAGATAATACATTGGATAATCCTGAATTAAGAAACAAAACCAGCCATTATGAAACACCCCTGCTTCCAATTAATGAAGGAGCCTGCATTTAAAGTGCACCTATACTCAGAGGAAAGTATATGTAGTCAGTCACCTTCTATCCCCAGCCCAGTGCCCCAAAACAGCCTGTGTTACTTTTTTTACCTCAGTCTTTGCCCAATATCCATAACAACACAAAATGGATGCAGTCAGCCATATTGTTTCCTGGCTGAACAGCCCCACCCCCAGTGATGATGCAGTCAGTTAGAGTACACACACCTCAGCAATCGGGAGCACTTCAACCTAACTCCCATTATGTGACAGTTTGGGTGTAACTGGATTAATTAGTATATGGCTGCCATTCACCATAATACTACTTCCTGTTGTTTTTACCTGGTGTTTTTATGGACATTGGGTAAAGGCTGAGGTAAAAAAGATACACAGGCTGTTTTGGGGCACAGGGCTGGGGATAGAAGGTGACCACATAAACTTCCTTTCTGAGTATAGGTGCACTTGAATGCATTAACATGCAAGGTACCTACACTTTAAAGGAATAAGGAGTGGAAACAGATGCTAGTTTGGGGTGATGTTAAAGGTAGTGTTTGAAAAACCATATAGAAGTAAGTGCTTTGGTTAAGAGTTAAGAGTGCTCAAGACTTGTTGGTGAAAGAGAGCGGTGCGTGAAAAGTCATACAATAATGATAACAATTCCTAGAATTTGCTCAGCACACATGGATCCAACCAGTAAAAGCGGATATGGTTATCTTGGTTATCTTCCCCACACTTATCCACCAATCTTTAGACTATAGAAAGAGATTGGAGGGGTTTAGCACATCTGTGATAAATCTTGAGCTATTTTTGTTTGTAAAATGATGTTTCTCTCCTCCTTAGCCATTCTTAGGCGAGGAATGTGCGAAGTGATTACTTAGCCCAAATGTAGAGTGTAAATTATAGTGACGCTGTTGTGCCAGATTATAATTAGTACGAGGAAGCTGTGCATTTCTGCAGCATGTCAGAACTAATTAGTGCCGTTAAAATAAATATAGAGGGACCTTCAGAAAATTATAGAAAATACAGAATGTGTGTAGTGCAAGATTTTGTGTTATTCAGACTGTTTGCTGTGTTGTGGTCAGTGTATTTGCACAATAGGTGGCACTTGTGGATTATGATACAAATAGCCTTATAGAAGCTCATTCTGACTCATTTAATATTGTGGGACCTATTTACGGAAATACAGTCATTATAAGAAAACATAAGCGTGTGTCACCCCTCAGCCTGGATTTCCTGGTTCTAGTGAAGGATAACAAATTACAAGGAAGGATCTGACTGGCTGATTATTTTTCTTTCATAAACACGGTGAAGAAAAAACTGATGTTTCTTGTTGCAGTAACCACACGCTTTAAAAGGCAGTTGCTATTCTCAATGCTTACTACAGAATAGGTAAGCTATTTCAGCCATTTGGCCCAGCTCAAATCCCCCAAACATTGCTATATGGTTCAAGATAATCAATGATCTGGAAAATGGAGGATTTAATTGTGGAGGTGGTGCACTTGTTGTTGGTCTGAAAATGGAGGATCTCATGGTAATTGGTAACCTTAAACGGCTGCTCAGAATTAGAAGCCTTGGCTTGATTTCTCCATCTCAGCAGATTACTGCTCTATTTTTGACAGCTGACCACTTACCCACATCCCTCTCCTTCCTCCACTCCGTCTACCCCCAATTCCTCCTCTCCTCTTACTCCTCTTACTGCTTTTCCCTTACTCTTTCTCTTTCTTGACTTAATCTACCATATACTGTCAGGGCTTTACACAAACAGTATAGTTGCTTCATATGACAAATCCAAAAGCAAAGGAGGTTCTTTGCAACTCCACCAGCATAAGCAAATTGTGAGACAGATTCAAAACTAGAGTTCATTACTTCGGTGATCGCCATATTGACTATATTGCACTGCAGGCGGGCTGGCCGAATGACATATTGATCTCGGCTCACACCGCTCATTGGTTGCACCTATGTCAATGGTGTCATTTTCTATTGGCCGGGGGTGGACAGACCTATTCAACAATTGTTGAATAATTTTAGCATGAATTAGTGAAAGTTAAGTTCTATCTACAATGGAGCAGAGTATGCTGGAATTTTTGTTTTTTTATAGTTGCTTCATAGTATTTCTTATTGCTTGCCAGTTGTATCTTTCACTTGCCAGACGTATTCTGAGACTCATTATTATCCTGATGTCCAGGGTATTTCAATGTCTCACACATGTCTCTCTTCTCTGTATTGTATTATTACAGACATTTATTTTTTATTAAAGAATACATAAAAAGGACCCCAGGATATCAGGACTTCTTGTCAGTTGCTTATTGCAAAGAGGTGTCTGAAAATCAGTGTAGTGTATCTGTTGGCATTTTCCAAGACACAGGTTTTAATGTGTTGAGGGAACCTACCAATATTACACAAGTAAGTATAGTATGTAAACTAAAAGTTGTAGGAATTCCTTATAAGGGTTAATGCAGCACCTTGAGAAGAAAAAGAACCTTTTGCGTGGAATCAGTCTCACGCGAGGAAATTTCTCTTGCATGATTCAGGGGACATATGCGAAACAACCGCGCATTTGCGAGAGTGTCAGAAAAAGCCTTGTGAGGATCATCATCCGATAACCCAAACTCTCTCTGGGGCACCTGGGCCGTGGAAGAGGCCCCTGCTCATTGTTATGGGCCAGTGCACTCCCAGGTGTGCCCCTGGAAGGACCAGCCCTGGTTATCAGCCCCTATGCATGGTGCCCAGACTGGTTGGCTTGGGGAGGTAGGGGTACACAATTTAAAAAAAAAGCAAAACACTCCTGCTTCAAAAGCAGACACTAGCTCTTTTAGTGCAGTTGATCCTGGATGTCCTAACCATGCAAGATGGTGAAGATGACTGTGCTTTGCAGGGGTAAAAAGTCAGCACAAAACACATGCCCCCCAATTTTGAGAGATTTTTCATGGAAAAAATTAGAAAATTAGAAAAAAATGGTCTGCTGAATTGGTAGAGATGCATTTTAAGGCCATCGCTTACAATAAAATTAATAAATCCACTCACCAAAAAAGTCTACATCACCAAAAAACATCTACATCATCAAAAAAATGGCTACAGGTATGTAGGTAGGTTCCACTCTGAGGCATTACGAATAACACAAATGCAGTATGGAATCCTGAAGCAGGATTCTAGCCCTGGGTTCGCCTTCTATCCTCTAACCCAGCATTTTTTTAATGAAGCTGTTATATGCAGTACAATGCATCTGATTTGCATATAGCAAACTGTCAACGAAAGAAAAATTTCTCTTCTCTGTACCAGTGATGTCAAAGTAAAATAATCATTCGTGAACAGTTTTCCTTTAAATAAAGAGGTATTTTTCTTTGTCACCTGTCCCAGTGACTTCGTAAAAAAAAAAAAAATATATATATATATATATATATGACTGTTGAATGATTCACTGTACGGACCACATGATAACTAAGGATCACATGTGTCCCTGCTTTAAGCATTCTTGGATATATGATAAGTTACTAAACACAGAAATATGCAGCTATGTATCAAGCTGTATTGTATTACCTTTCGCTGCCAATCCTGTTTTTAGGATATATGAAGAAGGGTCAGGAAAAGGGCATTGTAATGTTACGCTATAACTATTAACTTTCACTCTGAAAACATAAAGTCTATTATTATCGATTTTGGGGGTGGTTTACTAACCATTCGCTGACCATTTTACGTGGTTTCTCTAGTTTGCTGCATTTACTATGCTAAAGATGGTCTATTCACGAGATGAAAGCTGTGTCTGTATTTAAGTCTGTTCATTTTCTCTGAGCAAATGTTGGAGAACGGCTTTTCAGTGCGTCAGCTTTTTGTGGTGAACCCCATAGGAATCAATGGAATTTTTGGCTAGAATGGCTGTTTATGTAACTTCTATATCTTTCACTAATACATGGAGTGTGAAGGTCAGATAGATAACTAGTATTGGAGAAAAACCTAATAAAACATTTTTTTTTTTATATAACTATTTTTAGAAGCTTCCCAAACACCCCAGAAACTCTAGAGCAGGGGTGGGCAATTATTTTTTCCATGGAGCCACATGAGAAACTAAAAATATTGTGGAGGGCCGGGCCAAAAGGCTGAACTCAATTCTGTATAATATTAATTGTATTGTATTAATTGTATTTCCCACCCCTCCACCCAGGCACGATGGCCCCGGGGCCTACCTCCTTCTCCTCCCCTGGTTGGGCTTTTCTTCACTGTCGGGTGCTCATCCGTCCCTCTTCACAGCGGGTCGTACACAAGTGAAAGCAGCAGCCGATCGGCCGCTTGGCTCGTCGGGTCTGGCGCGTTGAGGAAGGGAGAACTCACCAGACCCGACGAGCCGAGCGGCCGAGCGGCTGCTGCTTAAGTGATGACCTGTGTACAGTGCGGGAGGCGGGATGTGCCGACCCGCTGCGAAGAGGGATGGGCGGGCGCCTTGCAGGCAGCACGAGTGGAGGGACGCAGAATCACGAGCGGAGGGACTCCGTCAGACAGCTCAGCCGGGCCGGTCAGAGCCAATCAAAGGGCCGTATATGGCCCGCGGGCCCTACAATGCCCAGGTCTGCTCTAGAGGCACCATACATACATTCTGAGAAAAAATTCCATGCTGCCATAAGCTGTCAGTTGGGTTTCCAGCACCATGTCTGGTTTGATAATAGCCAACTTTGCTGTCAGAGTTCACCCACATTCAAGAGCACTATATTCGCTAGTAAATATTGGCCATTTTGACTGATCTGGTTTAGATAACCCTTATAACCTTTACATGGCACAGGCCACCAAACTTAGTACTTACCACTTGTGATTCTTCCGTTTTGTCTCCCCCCCATATCCCTTAGATCAGTGCTTCTCAACCTTATTATGCCCCCTTCAGCTTGGTGTCCACCTCTTATCTCTTAGACCAGCAGTTCTCAACCCTTTTATGCCCCCTCCTAGTGACAAGCAGTTAGAACCAAGCACCCTCAAGAAGACAAATGTTACCTGACTCCCTCCCAGGCTGAGAAACAGAAACAGTGCCTTAGACTGTAATCTTGTAAGGGCAGGGTTCACTCTCTTACTGTACCCTTTCCATAGCATTCACTTTAGTCTTTGTATGTTTTACACTGTCTGTAATCACCGCTTTGTCAAGCGCTATGGATGAAGATGATGCTACATAAACAAACAATATTAATAATTACAGGGTCTACTACAATCAAAGTTGCTGGGCAGGGGCGTACATATCCCTGATGGGGACCCATAGAAAGGCCCCATCACTGGCCCTCATCATAGCCCCCCCCCCCCCCGACAGACAATCACCAGCTTGTCTGAGGCAATGGAGTTTCAAAAGGCACGCAGCAGTGAAGTGAGCCACGCACGGCGGTAATGGCAATGACGGCAATGATGGCAGTGACAGGAGGAGACGTGAGTGTGCGCGGTGATGCAAGCATGAGTTGCGCACACTGCAGAGGGCATCACTTGTGGCGAGGTCCTGCAGCATGGAGGAAGGAGGTGGAATGGCTGGGTAAGTATGCACAGTTGTAGACTGCATACTATAGAGGTGGTGGAAGCATCTTGCGGCGAGCCCTTTGTTCCATGGGCCTGGGGGCAGGTGCCTGCACTGCCTCTATTTTATGTACCCTCCTCCCTTTAAAATAAATCTCTACCCTGCTTTGTGCCTCATGCTTCTGCACCTCTCACCCCTGGCATTTCCAATGTAACTTGCTTGTGAGAGCAGCTCCTTTTCTTTTGACCTGCAGGCAAACCATTGGTTGTTTGAAGTACACATGCCTAGGGCTTGGTAGCATGGATGGCAGTAAATCATTGCCTTTTGGGCCCGAGGGCTAATGTGGGATACTGCATGTATGTTTGTTTACAGCCCACCTATGGAAAAAAACCAAAAAAAAAAACCGTTTTATTTTTTACATTTGATCAACTCTCCTTTTAGACTTTGACAAGCTGAGGGAGCAAAAGATCTGGATCCTGGCAGCTGATGATTGAGTCAGGGACAGGACAGGGCTAGCAGAATATTCAGCATCGAGAAAGGGATACCGCATGTTATATATTTAGTATATTTTCTGTCTCTGCTAGGAACAGATATCTATATTCTGAGCCCACAACTCAGGGTTAGTTTTTGTGCTTTCTATTAGGTTGTACCATAGGGAAAAAGCTCCGGCCTAGTGCTACTCACCAAGCAGCCTTGTATAAATTGTTTCTGTATAGGCTAAATACACATTTGCCACTTATATTTATCAATATTCCAGCAGGCGCAAATAACACATGAAAAATTGTACTTTTTTAAAGACTGTAAAACCTGTTTCAAAAGTAAAATCCATTTTTTTCAAAAGCTAAATGCTTGTAACTCAGTAATACAACTGTTCTATAGCTTAAAAAAATCACAGTAGCATGAATGGGCATAATTTTCGATCGCTTGTTATCTCTCAACTCTAGTTACAACATAAACAATAATTTCAGAGGTTGCCTTGGTAACAATACGAATTTAACTGCATCCAGTTTTATATACCCGTCTTCACTGTGTTATTAGAGATCTAAATAGTGTTGCCCTGTTATGTTAAATGACCTACTCCAAACAGGCCTGAGAGATAAACCTGTAGGTAGATAGAAGAACCAATGCCTTTTCTAGGTGTCAGAGATCACCCAGCAAAAATGTGGGGTGAGGGAAAAAAAGGGGGGAAAGTAATGGAAGCAAATGGGAAGACTTACTGCCGAGGAGCAGAGCCACCTCCTCATCCAAACTCAAATGATCACTAATAAGTGAGCATATGATTGTGGGAGGTAAGTATAAATCCGAGAAACTTTTCTCAAAAGGTATTAAAGCGGACCTTCACTCTAAATAAGAGTCTATCTTATATGTTTCCCACACCCTGTACATACAGATTGCTCACATTAAAAATCATCCTACCTGCATCTACTGCATTTTATAAGCCTTTAAACATCCAAGATGGCGGCTTATGGAAGCTGCCATTTTTGCAGGCAGCCTGCAAACAGGAAGTGCCTGCAAACAGGAAGTGACTGTGCTGCTCTGCATTCTGGGACTGCTGACCTTTCCCTGACCCCAGCTCTGCTCTGTCTGAGCAAAGCACAGCTATAACCCGCCCCCCTGTACCTTATCCCACTCTCCTCTCCTCAGTAAGTGTGATGCTTCTGAGTCAAGATGGCGGCGCCCGTATCCTAAATTCCCAAACAGAGTTGCAGCCCAGTGGGGGAAAGTATAATAAATTAGTGACTAAACATGTAAAATATATTATTTTTAGATGCTGAGGAATTGTTTTTTAAGAGTTTGGGCTTTTCATTAAATCAGGGTGAAGGTCCGTTTTAACTTGTCATTTCTTATAGCAACCATTTTTTTAAAAACCCATAATGTTATTTATTCTATATTTGATTTCATGGATATTAATCATAGATTATTTCCAGGTCCTTTCAATGGTCTGTTTGGCAGCTGTGAAAATGTTCCTGGCTAATAATGGTTGTTTTTGCATTGTGCATACAAAAGCCCTGATTCAGAGCCTCTCTCGCACGCATTTTCGCCAGCCGGAATGATGTTAATGGTCCATACTTGGTCTGTTTTCCGTGTTGGGTTTAACGGACATGTTTCCCTTTTAGCGGGAAAATATGGTATGCGTACACCGAACTGAGTATTAGCCGTATTGTTACAGCTCAAGGTGTATGTTCGTCCATTAATTTCCGGGTGTAGCCTGTGCTTGCTTGTGATTCTGAGCCCTAATTTGGTCGTTTTTTAGGCCTATAAAATCTGTAGGTTTCCGGTTCAACATTATGCCCTTTTTGGATCCCCTTGATGAGTTCTGTGCGTGAGTATGAGTGTGTGCAGCATAGGGGCTGTTATTCATGTACCTTCCAGAGCTTAGGCATACCCGCCGTTGCCTGGATATCGATCACATGACCGATCAGCAGGTGTTCAAATTGACCCGAGTGAACCACTTTTCTCTTGAGAAGCTTTACTCAGAGCTGCAGCCATGGTTGGCCCCACCACAAGAAAGGGGCATGCAATTGGAGCTATGACAAAATTGGTTGACTGCCTCCAATTTTAATGACTGGTGCTTTCCAGAGGATAGGGGCACTGTTTGTTGGCATGTCCCAGCCTTCGCAGAGCTCTGACTACATTTCTCGATGGCATGGCTGTCCTGCAGAAAAAATACATCACTTTTCCTGATAGTATGGCAGCCTGGAATGAAGTGAGGTTTGTCATAGGTGCCATTGATTGTGCACATGTGTTCCTGGTTCCCCCAACTGCTCAGCATAGCTTCCCCTACCCTAAACCAGCTTCCCTGTATTCCCAGTATGTTTAGGTTCACATTGGTCCTCCTTCTTACCCACTCTCCTCTCTTTATACTAGCCTTGCTTAACCTACCCTAAACCAGCTTCCCTGTGTCTCAGTTGGCCTTTGTTTTGTTTTATGTTGCCTGTGTATTTTGTATTGGCAGTCTAGTAACTCTTTATTGTTTGCCATTAATTTCAGCAAGATGGGCCATTGACGTAACATCCAATGTCTCATGTGACAGGATCTTCATTTTCTCATTGTTTTGGCCGGCTTCACTGGCTCGTCCCACAATGCATTCAACCTGAGGAGTTCCAAGTTGTACACCCGTTTTGAGAGTGGCGAGCTTCTGGGTAGGCGAGCTTCTGGGTAAGTCTGTTGTTTTTTAGTAGATCTGCCGATCTATTGATGTTTTGGCATTAGCAATTTTTTTGCATGTCTAATATGTGCACACTTTTTGGTTTAGGCCCAAGTTAAGTGTGTTTACAAATGTATCTCCCTGCCCTTGCACCCTTCTATTGTGTTCATGGCCCTATTTTAATGGCTTCTTCTCCATGTTACAAATGCTTGCTCCCAGCCTCCTGCCTTACCTTTAGCTTTATTTGCCAACTCTGTGCAAATATGTGCTATTTCTTTTGCCTGTCTTTCTGTTGTGTTACCTGCCAGGATGTTAATGATCTGTATCTTTTGACTTTTACGGGATTCCTCTTATCCTTTGCTTCCTTTGCTTCCTGTCTGGTGGGATGGGCTGGAGGGGATGCTGCTGCAGAAGGAAGATCTTAATGCTGGTAGAAGTGGTGATGCCAGTGTCCCTTGTGCCAGCAGCTGTTGGAGGTGTACAGATTATATTGGGTGTTTCCGTCAGATTTCAAACTGCCCTTCCTCCAGCTCATTCATTTCTGCCATGAGAGGTGCCACTCACTGGGTGGCTGAGCCCCCATTGCTGGTGGCTTGGTGGTAGGCAGCTGTGGCTGCAGGTGGAGCGTCTGGAGGTCAGTTGGTGCTGTCTGGGGGGTTGCTGCAAAGTTAAGGTAAATGCACTGTTAGTTTAAACTTTACCGTATCTGCGCCCCTTCAAAATCACCACAAGGGCTACACACTGGGAGCCACAGCAACATGGGGACCCTAACAATATGCTGCTTCCACCATGCTAGGTGTTACATTTATAGATGGACACATCACCTTGGTTTGTGTTGTAGGCCAACATGTGTGTCTCAGGCAAGCCCTCAAAGTTGGGGTGCATGCGGGGAGCTCCGGTTGGTGGGTTAGGAGTTTGACTGGACTCCTCCCCGCTGTGCCAAGCTACAATTAGCAACTGAGTCTTACCACTGGTGGGCACATGCCCCCTATCAGTGTCCATGGTGCCTGCCACCCCCTGGTAGGTGTTGGGGTGGAGCATCCTCACCACCTGCTTCTCAGCATGGGTACATTTTCTCAGTAAAAAGTCTCGGGGAGGCCCCCACCAGTTTTCAACCTAGATTCAAACAAAGAGTTTGAAAAGTTTGGCTTTAGAGAGTTGGCCAATGTTTCAGGCACAAACATCCCTCTGGTTGATCAACACTTACCACTCAGCCCGCCTGGCACTGAGCTTGAGCCACTTTCAGGTCATCCAATTTTTTTTTGGCCTGGGCACCATCCATGAGTTCCAGCCCTGCCCCAGTAATTTTGCGGGCAGTCTCCACCCATAGCTCCTTCCACAACCCTTTGGGTGTGTACCGGGACCAGGACCCAGCCAGGCGATTATAATTTTGGACAACACCATCAAGCAGAACCTCCAACTAGGCATCATTAAATCGGCCACATAACTTGCCCTTGTTAGTTTGCGCCCAGGGTGAGTGGCCTATGCAGGGGCTTGCTGGGTGTTAGCTTGGCTGAAGGGGTAGCCACTATACCCACTCCCATGTCTAGAATGGATGGATTCCAGGCTACTGGCTGGGAAAATTGCAGGCATGGCTGCAGCAGCGCTACTCAGCCTTTGCCTCTGCCACTTACTCTGCAGGTGACTCCGCTGTGGACTACGCAGTTGGGCCCAAACTGGGATCAGCCCAGGGTTCCGGCGTCCATACCATTGGTTGGTCCATGATGGGTTATGGTGGAAGCCCTGGGAGCCCGGCTTCTGTGACTTCAAGTGGCTATTGTGGCTATCAGCAGGGGAGTTCCTGCGGGAGGAATGGCGGGGCCTAGGGCTAGGGCTGCCGTACCTGGGCCGGGTGCTGCGTGTTCCTTGGCCATGCCTGTGTTGGGGGCTCTGGGTGCTGCGTCGTCACCTATGGTGTGGCATAGTGAGCTCATAAGTAAGCACTGGCCTGAAAGTCTGAGGCTCATCTGTGTTCTTATAGAGAGGAGTGGGTGGTTAATTGGACATCAATTGAGTTTACTTAACAGGCCAGCACAGGCACCAGCAACATATATGCTACATGTGTATGAGGACGCAAACACATTTCCGGGGTCCGCCGAGCCACATAAGCTCTGTTGTATGGACATGCAGCCTACATGGGATAACCTAGATGCCAGCAGGAGGGAGAACGTAAGTATGTAGGACAGGCAGACTACATGGGATGCCCTAGATACCAGCAGGGGGGAGAAGGTAAGTATGTAGAAGGACAGGCAGACTACATGGGTACACTGGCGGGGGACAGCGGGACACAACTTAAAATAGCAGGGAAAAAACAACCAAAGGACACGGCACACCAAGAACAGAGCAAGTTATGGGATAGCTACAGTAAAAGCTCGGGTTCTGAGATGAGTTCAACAGCAAATGCCGTCAATGCTTGGCTAAACCCGTATGCATACACAAAGCAAATATGGTCACTTACGCATTAACAAAAATCCTGGCTTCCGAGTACAGTTCCTGAAAAAAATTCATTCACAACATTCACAGGAAGGCTCTGAATCAGGCCTGAAGTGTTTGCTGAAATACTTTAGCACAGAAATGTCCTTATTTACTAGCCCCACCAGACAAGCCTGAATATTCCTTGAAAGAGAAACCCCTGGAAACACGCTAGTATTAGCTGCAATTTCCTTAGCAAGCTGATTAGGAACATTATAATATTGCAGAAGTAGTTTTACATTTAACTGCTTGAACAGAAGCTCTATATATAGCGGAACCCCACATTGCCGGCCCAATCATCCTCAAAGTTTGTGGTACCTAAATCTGCATCCCACCTGCTAGTATATGAGGGAGTAGAGGATAGGGGTGTTACAATTAGTGAGGCTAAAATATCACTAATTAAAGCCTTTTGTCTTGGATACTTATTCAAATATTTTTCAAAAATATTGGATCTGGCTATGTCCTCTTTGTTACCCACAAGTCTTAGCACAATTGTTTTACATAAATATTGAAACTGCTCACCTTGGTTCAGACCATAGCGATATTGAAAGTCCTGAAAAGATTAAGGTTTTAGGGATACAATAAAATATGTGATAGATGTGAGGAGGTAGGTCCCCCTGAAAATGTACTCTATCCTAAATACTAAGCAAATGCCTTGTTACTGGATTAGATATGCATCTCCCCCTGTGGGGGAACAGTTTACTGCCTCTAAGAAAACCCAATATGGGATGTCTTGAACTAGAAGTAATGCTGCTGTTATTTGAACTGCCTTACAGTATTTAATTAAGTTAGAGATACCAAAACCACCCTTGAAATTAAAGTGGACCAACACCCAGGATTTTGACTATCCTGGGTTTTGGTCCACTTCGGCGGGGCACCCCGATCGGGGGTGCCCCGCTGTGTGAAACCCCCCAGAAACCCCAATAAACTCACCTCTCCCCGCTCCCACGTGACTGCCCGGTCCAATCCCCGCCAACGTCCAGGCGGGGAACAGGAACGTCCAAGCGGCTTCCGCCGCCGCCTCCCTCGCGTCACTTTCGGCACGCGCGCGCCCGTGCCGGCCGTTCACAGACGGCCGGCGCGGGGGCGCGCACGACTAGAGGGGCGCAAGGGAGGCGGCGGCGGCGGAAGATAAGGTAGGTGATTTGGGGTGTTTGGGGGGGTTTCACCCCGCGGGACATCCCGATCTCGGATGTCCCGCGGGGTGGGAGGTGATCGGCCCGGGAATCTTATAGATTTCCGGGCCGATCACCTCTCGGTGTTGGTCCACTTTAAGCAACTCTTAGCAACTCTAGGTGGGACATTCCAACTAAAATGGAAGATCTAGTTTTGTAGAATCATTATATGGTGATGAGGAATTTGGACTATTAAAACCCTAGCGTAATATAAACATTTCAGTAAAAGCAATATTTTAATTGCTGTGATACTACCCAGTTATGATATTTTATAATGTTTCCAATAAGAAACTGTGACACTAGTTACCTATGGGTTTGGCAGACATGACAGCCTAATTCTGATCTGGATAAGATATAAATCTAAGGTGAGAGAAAGGTATTTAGGCATGTCATGGTACTCAAGGAGGTCAGGAAGTTGACATCCATATGGACTGTATATGCTAGTCTGTAAAACAAATCTCTAAGATTATTCATTACCGGGCTACATCTGTTAATGAATACATCTATCAGAGAAAACATAGAAACATAGAAGGTTGACGGCAGAAGGAGACCATACGGTCCATCTAGTCTACCCTTATGTGTATACTGTATGTACTCTTTATCTTAGGATAGATGTGTGCTTATCCCAGGCATGTTTAAATTCAGTGACTGTTGATTTTTCAACTACCTCTGCTGAAAGTTTGTTCCAAGCATCTACTACTCTTTCTGTAAAATAATATTTTCTAACATTGCTCCTGATCTTCCCCCCGACTAGCTCCAGGTTGTGCCCCCTTGTTCTATCATTAAGCTTCTTCTTAAAAACACTTCCCTCCTGAACCTTATTCAATCCTTTCACATATTTAAAGGTCTCAATCATGTCCCCCCTCTCCCTTCTTTCCTCCAGACTGTACAAATTAAGTTCTTTAAGTCTCTCCTGATAAGTTTTAAGTTTAAGTCCTTCCACCATTTTCGTTGCCCGCCTTTGGACCCGTTCTATTTGAATAATGTCTTTTTGCAGGTAAGGTCTCCAGAACTGCACACAGTATTCTAGCTGTGGCCTTACCAGGGCTCTATACAGCGGCATCACAACCTCCCTCTTCCTACTGGTGATGCCTCGAGCTATGCAGCCGAGCATCCTGCTTGCTTTTCCCACTGCCTGGCTACACTGTCCACTCATCTTGCAGCTATCAGTAATCAGTACCTCTAAATCTCTCTCCTCCGAGGTCCTGGATAACACAGTGCTGCCCATACGGTACTCAGAGCAGGGATTCCTTCTACCCAAGTGCAGGATTTTACATTTAGAGACATTAAACTCTAGTTTCCACAGTTTTATCTATCCATTGTCTATCCAGTAAAACTAAATCATTTTCCATGTTGCAGACACCTCCAGGAATATCCACCCTATTACTAACCTTTGTATCATCAGCAAACAGACAAACTTTTCCTACCAAGCCTTCTCCTATGTCACTTACAAATATATTAAAAAGAATGGGGCCCAGGACAGAGCCCTGCGGCACACCACTTGTAACTCGCCTTTGTTCAGATTGCACGCCATTTACAACAACGCTCTGATACCGATCCCTCAGCCAACTGGAAATCCACTGAACTATCCAGGGATTGAGTCCTACCTTCAATAACTTATCTATGAGCTCCTTATGTGGTACACTGTCAAAGGCTTTGCTAAAATCCAGATAGGCGATATCCACAGCACCACCTTCATCTAACACTTTAGTGACATTGTCAAAGAAATCAATAAGATTGGTCTGACATGATCTGCCCTCAGTAAAGCCGTGCTGTTTTGGGTCCACCAGGTCATTAATTTTTAGATGGGAAATTATCTGTTTTTTTAAGAGTGTTTCCATTAATTTGACCACTATAGATGTTAAACTAACTGGCCTGTAATTACTGGCTTCTTCTCTACTCCCCTTTTTATGGATTGGTACGACATTGGCCATTCTCCAATAATCTGGAACCTCACCAGTTGAAAGGGAATGGTTAAGTAAATCAGTTAGAGGGGCTGCAATCACAAACCTAAGTTCCCTTAGAACTCTGGGGTGGATTCCATCTGGACCCATCACCTTACTTACCTTTAGATGTGCTTGTTCGGATAGGACATCAGCCTCCAGAAACTCCGGAGCTGTGCCCTCCCAGCTGGATGCTGTGCTATGGCAATGCCTGCTACTATCTGAAAATACAGAACAAAAGTAGCTATTCAGATGGTCAGCCACAGCCTTATCTCCGTCAATATATTTATTTTTCCTATTTCTAATTTTTGAGACTGCATTGTTTTTCTGTCACCAATATATCGGAAAAAGGTTTTATCTCCCCTCTTCATAGATTTGGCCATTTCTTCCTCTTTTTGCCCTTTAGCAGTCCTTATAATTAGTTTTGCTTCCCTCTGTTTAATTTTATACACCTCTCTGTCAGCTACACTTCCACTTACTTTATACTTCTTATAGGCAGACTTCTTATCTTTTATGATAGTGCTGACTTCCCTAGTAAACCATAATGGTTTCTTCTTCCTTTTATTCTTGCTAGTTTGTTTCACATATTGCTTAGTTGCCTTTAAGATGGCCATTTTTAATAGTGACCACTGGGCACTCACTTCTGCTACTCTGTTCCATTCGCCTAATTTTCTTTCTACATACTCCGCCATTTCCTTGAAGTTTGTCTTCCTAAAGTCTAGCACTTTGGTTCTGGTGTTTGCACAATGTCTGTTTTTATTCTGAACCATAAGCATTGATGGTCACTGGAACCCAGATTTTCTTCAACCCTGACCTCCACCAGATCCCCATTGGTCAGAACTAAGTCCAGAATGTTATCTCCTCTAGTTGGCAATGTCACAAGTTGTTTTAGAGACACTCCATTAAGTGCCTCTAATATAGTCCTGCTCTTGCATGTCGATGCACTTGGGATATTCCAGTCCACATCAGGCATGTTGAAGTCACCTGTAATTACAATGTCCCCCTTCTCTGCCATTCCACTGATTTCATCTATTAACAGGTTATCTAGATCCTCAGATTGTCCAGGGGGCCTATATATCACACCAATTCTGACCACAGCTCCCTCCTTAGTCTGCATGGTAACCCAGAGAGTTTCTAGTTCATTATGTGTATGCTGAATTATTGTTGATTGAAGGGTAGTCTTGACATAAATGGCTACTCCACCGCCCTTTCTATCCAATCGGTCTTTTCTGTACAATGTGTAACCAGGTATGGCTATCTCCCAGTCATTGTGATCCTTGAACCAAGTCTCTGTTATTGCAACAAGATCCAATTCATCTCTGGTTATGATAGCCATTAATTCACAGAGCTTGTTGCCCAAGCTGCGAGCATTGGTACACATCATGTGGATGTTGTTGGTATTGTATTTTAGTGTGTCCTTGATCTTTTCCACCTCTAGCCTACCACTAAAAGATCTGCTTAAAGCTGTTATACTGTTAAAATCATCCCACTCTCATTCCTCTGTCCCACTAACCCTGATAAATACAATTAATTAAATAATATACTCACCTGACCCAAGCCTGCACTCCTTTCCACTGGAAGTCCTGTGCTCATTTATTGTGTCAGCAATGCCAAGGCCATGTCTGCGGAGAGAGTAAGTATAGGGCTACTGTAAGGAGCTTGTTTTTTTCAAGGGTCTATGTCCAGTTTTAGGCAAAAAAGAATGACATGGAGTTAAATACACTGGGCTGTAAATACAGGCACTGTAACAAAATAAATACTGTTCAACTGGTTTCTTTTGTGACAAAATCTATCCCATTTTGTTCAGTATTATTTTACATATTTTTAAATCAGAAAACAAAAAGTACCAAGTTAAATGCCAGTCCTTTATGAATTAAACATGTACCCCCTCCTCATATTTCATTTACCTAGTAAGGGCTTTCAACTACTGGTATAGCTATTTCATAGTGTCTGTCACATGACCCTCCATCCCAGTGACCACTGTTATTTTTTGTGCAGATCCAACACTTGACTAATACATGCTCTCTAATGGGAGCTGTGTGGCTATTCCTTGCTTAGTACTGTTTTTACAGAGAAATAAAGCTTCTAACGGGGAAATTACAGTCTGTGTAGGGAAAATGAATTAAACTGCAATGGTCGGAAGCCTCTAGATTTTGTTGGTGGACTTGGACACCTGCTGACTTAATTAAATTAAACCTGTGATAGAATCTTGGGGCCGCCATGTTTTTTCTACCCTCACATCGATACCTAATAAGTCACAGCCCTGAAACTTTCATGAAGTCTGGAAGGAGTCGAGGAATCTTTTTTGCGCACTTAGCCCCAGGGTAGTTTCAGGTTGGGGACTGATACCGGAAGAGCATCGTGTCAAGCATTTTTCAGCAGATTAGCAATGGCAGTCCCTATATTGAACTCACCACAGGTGTACTTTAATCTTCCTGGGAACTCACTATAGCCCCTTGCATATCTGAGTTCTATAATGTTTCTCTTGCCTGACTAAAAATAATCTGCTGTTTGTGACTCCATTCTAAAAATGCTGAATGCAGGCTGTTCACCCACAACACTAAGTAAGACATATCTTCACTTAATGTAGCATGCTCTCCACCTCATGTAGACCAGCTTGTGTATTATGCTGACTGTAGTTACCGGTGTCTGGCAATCTCAATGCACAATAAAGTACAATAAGATGTTTTCTCATTTTTTAAACGCAGGGAACCTGTTTGGGTCTTGTGTTTTCCAGGTAAGTTGTACATGTTTTCCAAAGAGGTACAGATATTTCCCAAACATTATGAAATAACTACTCCCTATTGGGCATTCAACAATGTAGAGGGAACTAACACATCCCCTTCTGATGATTAGTTCCTCCACATGATATATTAGTAAATAATCTCACAGGACTGGCCACATACTAGTCTGATCTGCACAATCTTTTCGTAACATCATCAGGCCTTTGTACTGTAGCATAATAGACGTACATTGATAGTCTACTCAAACTGCAATGTAGAGCATTTGTGAGGTCAGGCACTGTTGAATGAGAGGGCCTGGCTCATAGATTCTTTTCTAATTCATCCCAAAGGTGTTGGATGGGATTAAACAGATCAACACCCACAATAGGTGTGGGTGTTGGTACCGTCACAGTCTGGGTGGTCGTCCAGGATGCTGGAACATCTTATAGCGGCGGTACCAACACCCGTGCCCGCACACGTGTTCGTCTGCTTTAAGTTCAGGGTTCTGTTTGGGCCTATGAAATTTTTCCACACCAATTTCCCCCAGCCATGTCTTTATGGAGCACAAACCTGCCTTCCTTAATCTCATCCCATAAAGTTGGAAGCACACAATCGTCGAAAATGTGTTGGTATGTTCAAACGTTAACATTTTTCTTCACTGAAAGTGGCTAGAACAACACCTAAAAAACAGTTGGCACAATGCAGTCAGACAGGTAATGTTCTGGAATTTGCCAAACCCAGACCCGTCCTTCAGCCTGCCAGATAGAGAAGCATTTGTCATGCTACAGAACATTTTATCACTGATCCAAAGTCCAGTGAAAGTATGCTCGGATAAGGCTTGCATGCAGCTGCTCAGCAATGTGAACCCATGCTATTAAGATCCCAGTGGGACACTGATGAGGAGGTCTGGAACTACTCAGTTATTGAGCCAGAACAGCATCCCAACACTTAGCAACCCAGCAGACTGACCTTTTCTAAAAGCTGTGCCAGGCTGTTGGTCCGGTGTAAAACACACTACTAAACTTACCTATGATGACCTCCACAAAGTGGATAGGAGTAAACTACAGTAAGTAAGCTTCATGACACTTACACCCCTACCTGCTCAGATGCCTTCATTAAATATGTTCAATAGATCAGAGGAGGTGGCCGAAACAATGGAGAATATACTCCCCTACATGAACTTCATAAAGGTAAGTAATGAAGAGTTCTTCCCGATTTATTGCTGTGGATTTTAGCTTGGTGCCTCTGGATGGGTTTACGAAGAAACATTACCAGGATCTGACTCATGGCTGTCACCATATGTTCAGACCCCAGACTGAACATTAGCAAAGTGACGTATTATTATTATTACAGCAGACAAATACGTTAATACCTGTGGGGAATGCGCTCTGTTTAGAGACAGTCAAAGCTGTGCTCTGCTTCTGGGTGGGAATTTAACAACCTTCAGGCATAGAGAGCATCTGCCAGTTTGCACGTATGCTTCATAGTTGGGCACCTTGCACTGACTCGTTGCCAGGAAGCACCTTTGATGAGGTCTACTCGCTGCATGATCTTAATCTTGAAAATGAGTGAAAGGGAAAGCATATATATCAGACAGGGGTCCCTTATTGGTTAAGGTAGCTGGTAATATTGCAACCATAGAGACACCATTTGGCAGCAGACCTGCAATGAGAATGATCGCAATCCCGGGCTTTGCTTACTGCACCGCTAATAATGCCAGTCATGCTTCTTGCCAAAACCTAACCTGGCTGACTCACAACTGAAGATGAGAGATGTTCTTAAGTTTTATGTGACTACAAATAAGGTAAATGGATCTGTCAAACAAATGACATAATTTTTAATAACAGTTAAGTATTAATAAGATCAGAAATTAGCATTATGATCAGATCAGTTTATTCATTGAGTGAAGTGGTATAAGCACAACGTGCCATGAAGGAGAAGAAAACAGGATCTGGACCTGTCTCAACTGTACCATCTTTATGCAGAGGGGGTGGAACTTTGGATTCTGTATTGTATCTACTGTGCCTCCTTTGAACAGCTATAGTAAATAGCACTCTAATAACTGTGGTAATGTCAAAGCAAATGGATGTGTTAATTTTATTAGGAATCCAAATGACTTATTGATTGAAATTCAGGTGCTTTGACTTTAGATGTATCATAAGAAATAATAAACCTACAGTACTACTATTACACAGGTAGCTCTATATACTCCTTATTTTAAAAAATGCTGCATGATCTCATGTTGCAATATGGTAGAATTAACATATCCATACTGAACTACAAATGACCCTTGTGCTTGTCAAAGTTGGAATTCATTGGCTAGTCGGGATACCCTGTGTTTACACGTTAAGTAGAGTGAAATCGTATGCTGGGAAAAAGTCCACGTTTTTAATAAGCTTTAAACAAAAAAAGTCCTCCTTAGGTGTTAATTAGAATCTAGGTTCAGGTGCTCACCTCTCTGACTGAGTGCGTATATTGAGTAATCATAGGAAGGAGGCCAATTTCAGGCACAGCAGCAATTACTGAATTAGTAGGAAAGTTCAAGTAGAGCTTCAGATTTCAGATTATTACTAGGTTTTGAGAATTGCAGGTAATCCTGAAGAGACTGTGAATATTTTACACCTGTTTATAGGCGTAGATGCGTGTCACCGGAGAGTTCATCATAAATTACATTCCATGTCCGTAATTTTATCATAAGTCCACCTTTTTTAATAATATGAAATTGTAAAGCTGTTTAAACAAAGCAAGGTTCTGTTTTCATTTAAAACTAGATGCATGGAGGGGAGTGCTGCTCCACTTTTGTTCCAGCATTCCATTCCTTACAATTTTTAATGTTTTTATCATACAAAATGATTTATTACTAGGCAAAACTCAATTTATAAAATCTATATGGATGTTACCTCTACCAAAGTAGTCCGTGCAACAGCTATAGGACACAGGGTAAAGGACCCAGTCAAATCCTTTATTGAATATAAGTCCTTTGAGCACGTTGTTATGATCCATGGCTGACAATTACTGTCCCTAATGGCTTGGGGGAATTATGCTGATACCCCACCATCCATTGGCGGACTGGGTCCAAAAATCAGCTAGGAGTTTTACCAGCCCCGTCAGCCCATGACCAGCACGCAGCATACCCATTGAGCCCAATCCTAAGTGTCCTCCAAAGCTATGAATATGGTCAACCAAAAGTTACCAAAGCTTTCACATTGTAGGGGCCGATAATGTAGTAGGGGTGGGTCAGCCATGAGAGGCTAAAGCATTGGATGTAGGACATTGGCTGGAGATTCTTGGCTCGGAGGGTAGAGTGGGGTCAGTTACAAAGGTACAGCACTTGGGGGAGACTAAAGAGGCAAGCATTGATTGGGGGTGTAAGAAGCAGCAGCCCAATTGGCCCCAAAGCAGTGCAGCACACCAGGAATTTTCCTGGGTCTCCCTATGGCCACTGCCACCACCAATGACCAAAACAAGGATTTCTGCAGAAAGATTCTGCTTGGTTATAGGAAAACCTTGGCTAATTCAACGTGAAAGGTGGCTATATCTGTGCAGTGTTTAGTATATGACTTCTGGGTAGCTTTCTATTTACAGAAAACTACTACTTATTGTGGTTAGATAAATGCATTGGTGTGAAAATCTGGAGAATAAAACTTTTTTGACATGTTCCACAAACTATTTCCTTTTTTTGCTTTATAAAACACGTCTATCGTTTTCCTGCTATTGCACGCTATAGTAGCTAAGGCTTTAGTGCCACTTATGACTGGCATAACTTATACAACAGTGCAGCGCTGGGCTGGGAAGAGTCATACATTCGTCTGTATGAGGCATTTTACTTGGCGCTAACTGCTGCAAATTAGGCATAGAGTAATGCAGTAGTCAAACTATTGGCCCTAAATGGTGCAGATGCTTCTTAAATAAGGTCCATAGGCTATGATGGTTGCAGACGTGTGTGTTTATTAAATCAGGCCCTCAATGTGTCTCATAAAAGTGACAGGTTACATTAAAAACATGATTGAGCTTATTTTATAGGACAACAGAGTAGAACAAGACAATTTAAACCTCATATTCCATTAATATTAGCAAACTAATACCTGGATGCTATACATCAGTGTTCCTCAACCCTCCTTCTGAAGGCTCATCAACAGGTCATGTTTTGCAGATCTCCACATAGCTGGCTCCATAGCTCTGCTGCTGAATTAATTATTTCACCTATGCTTCTCTGTGGAATCATGACCTGGTGGTGGGCCTTGAGGAGAGAGTTAGGGACCCATGCTATATGTACAGAACATTTGGAGTTTTGGGCAGTTGTGGTATTACTGGTACTAAGAAGCTATTTGAATGCCTTCTACCCAGTGCCAAGATTGCTCAGTTGCCCTGTACAAGATTCCAAAATGCCCCCCCCCCCCAGATACAAATATACTCACTTTCACTGTGGGACAATAAGAATGGACAGAGGGGCAGAGAAAACCTGGGAATACAGGAGATGGGGGAAATGCAGGAAATAGAGAGAGAGGGGGAGAGAGAGAGAGAGAGAGAGAGAGAGAGAGAGAGAGAGAGAGAGAGAGAGAATGAATAAAGGAATTCAGGAAAAAGGAGAAAATTGTGGGAGTGCAAAAAAGGAGATAAAGACAGAGAAACAAAAAATATTAAAGAAGAGAAAGAGAAGGAGGGAATATGTAAGAAAGAGACAAAGGGTAAAAAAGAGGGAGTAGGGGAAGAAATGTTGAGATAAAGGGAATGTGGGAAAGAGGAGTAAATATTGACGAAAGAAGAAGAAAATGTGAAAATGTCAGTGAGATAGAGGAATTGTGAAATAAAGGGAGGAATGGAGGGAATGTGCAAAGGAGAAGGAGAAAATGAAAAACAGAGGGTAAGCTTTATGTAAAAATGAGAGGGAGATGTGGAAAAGGAAGGCTCTATATGAATGGTGTCACCAAGTGCCCTGTTAAAGAGAATTCAAACCACACAGGATAGCCATGATTTTACCAAAATATGGCACGCACACTGCAATAATTATAAGGTGATGATCCCTAAAATATATCCACCTCCAATTAGTGAGATCAATTACCAGACTGTGACAAAAAGCAAATGCAGACGTTTACTACCTCACATGGGTCTGTGGATTGCCTAAGAAAGCTCTAAATGTGTTTGGGAACTTGCCTTGTCTTAGATCCTATTCCCATTGCTTAAGGGAGACAAAAAATAAGAAAGGAAGAAACACATTTTTCTGCATTCGGTTAAATAGCTGTGCTTGTATGTGCCTATTTATTTGATCCTGTCTTAAACCTCTTTGACATGTGTTGATTGGTATAATGTAGGTGTCCTGCAGGTGTGTGGGCTGTCATTTTCCTGGTGGTGTTTGCTTAAGATAGTTTACTGTCTGGAAGTTTTGATATCTAAGAGCTGCTCCAAGCTCTGGCATGAAGGAGCTTGCAGCCCCATTTCTTGAGAAAATTAGTTACTTCTTTCTAAGCTGTGCAAGCAAAGATTTTTAGTAACATGACAAGTCTATGAGAGAAAAAACAAACTGACCCCAGATATCATTGCAAACTCTAGAAATGAAGGGGGCTTGTGTCAAAATCATTATTTTTCTTTAACATATTTGAATCAAGATTGTAGTTGACAAGGGACCATAGAGAGTACAGGAAGAATTCCTAGCCTCTGGGCTGGCTGGGCTACGTATAGGATTTTATGCATTCCTCTTCCAACACCCCATACTCTTCCTGTCTCCCAAATCTACCCCAGTGTAGCCATAGCCAAGACTAGGGATGAGCGAATTGATCCGGACGAACCCGAATTCGTTCCTAATTTCAGGAAAAATTCGATTCTGAACGAAACCGAATTTTCAAAGTTTTCCTTTAAACTCCATTTATTTCAATTACAGGCATTCTAAAATGGTGGAAGCACATGTCTGGACATATCCCCTGGGGCAAGGTATCATGGGAAAGTCACATGCAGCCTATCAGCAGCCAGGAAGCCCGGTGACGTCACCGTGCTATATAAACCGGCAGCCATTTTCCTTGTGCGCAGTTCAGTGTTGTATTGCGGCCAGAGCAGAGCTGGTTACAGACAGGGACAGAGTTAGAGATAGGTAGGGAGAAGCCGAGAGACTGACAGAGAGGCAGAAAGAGAGGTAGACAGAGCCAAGGAAAGATAGTGAAAGATAGGAAAAAAACGGAACGATCCAGGCAGGGAGGGACAGCATTGAAGTGACAGGGAAATTTTTTTTTAATTTTCATTAGCGAGATCAGTTTTCAATTCAATTTCAGTTCTTTGTGCTGTAAACCTGCCTTGCCACTGTGCATCCTATCAATGCAGTGGCATATTAATCTGTTACACACTTTTTTTGTCTGGTTTAAATGCACCAGCCCACATGGGCATCCCAAACCAGCACATGTCACCCTATCTGTTATACTAAATAAGCGTTGTTCAGCCTCATTTTAATTAAGCTATTGCATTTTGAATTGGGTTTTGTCTGCTTTAAATACACCAGCCCACATGGGCATCCCAAACCAGCACATGTCACCCTATCTGTTATACTAAATAAGCGTTGTTCAGCCTCATTTTAATTAAGCTATTGCATTTTGAATTGTTTTTTGTCCTGCTTTCAAAAAAACACCAGGCCGCAGGGTATCCCAAACCTGCATGTAGCACCCTATCTGTTATACTAAATACACTTGTTCATCCTCAGCTTAATCAAGCTATCGCATTTTGAATTGGTTTTTGGTCTGCTGCCAAAACACTAGGCCGCAGGGTATCCCATATTGCCAATTTTCATAGTATCTGGTGCAGAGAAGCAGTTCCTCACTTTATTTAGCTTCTGCTTTTTAAAGTAAACACATTTTTTTACATACCTATTGCGCATTTCAAATACATAAAAATGTATGTTCAAGGATGTTCAAAGAGGAGTGCCAGAGGCCAAGATTCAGCAGGCAGAGGTCGCAGCAGACTAGGGGGGAGTGGCAGCAGGAGTCACGGTGAGAGACCTGATCTGCCTGTATCTGCTAACGGTCCTGTCTCCACCAGTAACGCATCTGCCGTGGTAGATTGGTTAACGCGGTCATCCACATCATCACAAGTTACATCTGAGACCCCCAGTCTAGGGTCGGTAGGTTCCTCTGACACAACCCTGAGTTGGCATGCCCCGAGAGCAGTCCCTGTCCTCCCATTGCCTCTGTCCTACGCCGTTCCCTCCCCCAGCGACGTATCCTATGCTTTGGGTTCAGCTCCACTCCACAGGAGGACGATCAGATAGAGGACAGTCAGCAGCTACTGCCCAGCCAAGAAATGGAGGTGGCTTCTTTTGCTAGGCAGGCAAATAGTGATGTGGAGAGTGTCTTGGGTGTTGCGAGCATTCCAGCTCCTGCACCAGACACTGTTGAGGAAACCGAGAACATCAGTGACGTGCAGCCACAACTCGGTGATGATGATGATGAAGAAGCCGATCGCACTTGGGAGCCGGGTGCAGAAGGGGCTTCATCGTCATCATCAGGAGAAGAGGGGCGCAGGTTGCCCCGGAGTCAGCAGCTGAGGCATTAAGGTGTTAGCAGCATGGTTGGCAGTCAGCATGGGGGCACAATTGTAAAGCCTGGAACCAACGGGGCCGGGGCCGGGGCCTGGGTAGAGCACCTGCTGCACGGCAGGCTACCTTATCGGGAGGTAGTGGGAGCAGGGGTTCCTGGAGTTGGCCACAGTAGCAGTGAATCAGTGCGGCCTGTTGGTGGGAAAAGTAGCTACTCGGCAGTGTGGCAGTTTCTCCTGAAGCATCCGCAGGAGGGTAACATGGCCACATGCAAGATATGTAGGCAGAAGGTGAAGCGTGGGCAGGGACCAAATGTTAGCACCACGACCCTGCGTCAACATATGATGCGTCACCAAAAAGCGGCCTGGGAGAACCGAGGCTCCGAAGAGGTGGTCCAGCCTGCTTCCTCACCAAGCGGCACGCTGCTCCCAATTTCTGCCAGCCAAGGCTCCAGCATCTCAGCCAAAGGCAGCTGTGCGTCATGCCCATCCTCTGTCGCTCCAGATGCTCCTGCTCCTCCTCCTCCTCCTCCAAGTCATGCATCCCGCCAGCAATCCATCAGTGAAGCCATGTCCAAGAGACAGCAGTATGCGTCCACTCATCCTACGGCACAGAAGCTGAATGTGCTCCTGTCCAAGTTGCTGGTGCTGCAGTAGCTCCCTTTTCAGGTGGTGGAGCTGATGGTTTGTGCCGAGCCGAGGTGGAGAGTCCCAAGCCGTCATTTCTTTGCCAAGAAGGCAGTACCAGCACTGCACACTTTTGTTGAACCAGGTGGGCCAGTCCTTGAGCCTGTCGGTGTGTAGGAAAGTGCATGGCAGCGCCGACGTCTGGAGCTGTAACTAAGGTCAGGGACAGTACATGTCATTTACGGCCCACTGGGTGAATGTGGTCCCTTTGCAGCAGCAGCAGCAACTTGGACAGGTCACGCCGCTTCGGCCTCCGCGCTCCCTGGCCGTTGTGCCTGTGACACCATGCAACTCGGCCTCCTCATCCTCCGCCATCTCCTCACCCTCCACTCTAGGGTCAAGTCTCAGTGCCTCTCCAGTCTACCATGTGTGCAGGGCACGGAGGTGTCACACTGTGCTTCACATGGTTTGTCTTGGCAATCAGAGTCAAACAGGGGAAGAACTGCTTACATTTATTCATCAAGAAATCCAAACATGGCTTACTCCAAGAAAACTGAAAATGGGAACCGTGGTTACCGACAATGGGAAGAACATTTTGTCTGCGCTGCGCCAAGGAAGCCTGACCCATGTGCCCTGCATGGCTCACGTCTTCAATCTGGTCGATAAGCGGTTTCTGAAGTGTTCCCCGATCTGCAAGACATCCTAACAACTTCAAGGAAACTTTGCATGCACTTCAGCCACTCATACACTGCCAAACACACCCTTCTTGAGCTACAGCGTCAGAACGGTAGCCCCCAACATAGTCTGATTTGCGATGTTTCCACCCGTTGGAATTCCACCCTTCACATGTTGGACCGATTATATGAACAGAGAAAAGCCATCACGGATTTCCTGATGATCCAAGCCGATAGGGGGACTCCCCTGTCTAGCTTTAATGTCAACCAGTGGCAGCTCATACGTGACACCTGCCGTTTGCTCAGGCCCTTTGAGGATGCCACTTTATTTGTCAGTTGGCAGGATTACGGGATGAATGATTCCACTGCTTCATGTACTACAGCACATGTTGGAAACCATGGCTGGTCAGGGCACTGGAGACATGGCGTCTACATCTTACGGCCACATGAACCCCGTTGGAGCTGAACTGGAGGCAGGGGAGGAAGAGGAGGAGGAGTGGCCCAGTGAAGCACAGTTTAGGCTTGGCAAAATGGCTGGTTTATCGAGTCAGCGGACAGGAGAGGAGGAGCAGGAGCAGCCAGAGGAGCAAGAGGGTTGTGGGGAAGGCGAGACAGAGGACCCAGACACACCGTGGCAGTATGCAGTGGAGATGGAGACAGGTAGTCCCTCCGAGTCACTTGCGCAAATGGCAGGAGGCATGCTCACCTGCTTGCGTAGTGACCCCAGAATTGTTTCCATTTGTTCGCCGGGATGACTTCTGGCTGTCCACCCTATTGGACCCTCGCTTCCGGGACAAAATGGGGGCATTTTTTAAACCCGCCGAGAGGGAGGACAAACTGAACTACTACAAAGACATTCTACGTAGTCAGTTGGCCGATGCCTATCTGCGCCATGGTCCGTAATCTCGCAGGTCTGACTCGGGGGGGCCTCTGCGCTCACCTTCCACTGCCATGCCTGCTGGGGGAGGTTGGCAGGAGCAGCAGCAGCAGCTCCATCAGCAGCAGCCTCAGTCTTCAGTCGCTAATGAGTAGCTTTCTACACCCGCATAGTGAGGCTACTCATGAGCAGCAGGAGGACCTGGAGCAGGACCTCAACCAGCAGGTCATGTCGTACCTTGACATGACCATGCCAACACACCTTGAGGATCCCCTGGACTTCTGGGCAGCCAAACATGGCTTGTGGCCGCAACTAGCAAAGTTTGCCCTGGAAAAGCTGTCCTGCCCGGCCAGTAGCGTGTCATCTGAGCGGGTGTTTGGTGCGGCGGGGACCATAGTTACGGCAAGGAGAACTCGTCTGTCAACTAAAAATGTGGAGAGACTCACCTTTGTCAAAATGAATCAGGGATGGATCAGCCAGGATTTCCACCCACCAATGGCTGATGCATGCGACTAGATTCAGCATGGTGCCACGTTTTATACTTTCCAAATGGTGCAAAATATATTTATGTCTTTAGGCCAATTTTTGGGCTCCTGCTGCTGCCAACTCCAGGGTGTCTTTCAAGCAATGTTTGGGCTCCTGCTTCTGCTACTGCCAACTCCAGGGTGTGCCTTCCAGCTAATGTTTGTGCTCCTGCTGCTGCCAAATTCAGGGTGTGATTCATCCAATTTTTGACCTTCTGCAGCCAACTCCAGTGTCTCTTTCAAGCAATGTTTGGGCTCCTGCTGCTGCTGCTTGCAACTCCAGGGTGTGATTCATCCAATTTTTTGCCTCCTGCAGCAAACTCCAGTGTCTCTTTCAAGCAATGTTTGGGCTCCTGCTGCTGCTGCTTGCAACTCCAGGGTGTGATTCATCCAATTTTTTGCCTCCTGCAGCAAACTCCAGTGCCTCTTTCAAGCTATGTTTGGGCTCCTGCTGCTTGCAACTCCAGGGTGTGATTCATCCAATTTTTGGGCTCCTGCAGCCAACTCCAGTGTCTCTTTCACGCAATGTTCGGGCTCCTGCTGCTGCTGCTTGCAACTCCAGGGTGTGATTCATCCAATTTTTGGCCTCCTGCAGCCAACTCCAGTGTCTCTTTCAAGCAATGTTTGTGCTCCTGCTGCTGCTTGCAACTCCAGGGTGTGATTCATCCAATTTTTGGCCTCCTGCAATGTTTGTGCTCCTGCTGCTGCTTGCAACTCCAGGGTGTGATTCATCCAATTTTTGGCCTCCTGCAGCCAACTCCACTGTCTCTTTCACGCAATGTTTGGGCTCCTGCTGCTGCTGCTTGCAACTCCAGGGTGTGATTCATCCAATTTTTGGCCTCCTGCAGCCAACTCCAGTGTCTCTTTCAAGCAATGTTTGTGCTCCTGCTGCTGCTTGCAACTCCAGGGTGTGATTCATCCAATGTTTGGCCTCCTGCAATGTTTGTGCTCCTGCTGCTGCTTGCAACTCCAGGGTGTGATTCATCCAATTTTTGGCCTCCTGCAGCCAACTCCACTGTCTCTTTCACGCAATGTTTGGGCTCCTGCAGCTGCTGCTTGCAACTCTAGGGTGTGTGAGATGGGTATGGTTTGGGAGAACAGATATCTGCCCTTGAAATGGTTAAACTGTGAATGGTAAGCCTTGGGTGTGTCTCTGGTAACCAAAGGGTTAACACAGACACAGTATAAGCAGGATTGATAGTCTGTGTTGTCTATGTTGGCCATAGCTAACATAGACAGATTGTAAAATACGTACTGGGACCTGCTTGTTCTGGAGTGAGTGAGGTTGGTAGTGGGACGCTCACTCCACCCGGGGGGGTTCGGTCCGGGGCTTCCACAGCCCGCAGCTGTGGATCCTCGGGTCCTAATTTAAAGCTCACTGCAGAGCTGAGGAGTGTGGCCATACCCGGAGAGCTGACTGCTGGACTAGAGGAGGTATTGAATGGGCCACACAACGCTTGTGATTTGTAACTGGGGCCGGATAGCCAGTCCCACGTATAGCTAGGGATTGTTATATATTAGTAAGTTGCTTAGCCGAGCAGGACTTTATTTTTGTTTAAGCCTGATGTTAAGGCCCTGTGTTTGTTGGAAGCTACAAGTGTGAAATAAAAACACTTGAATTGAACTGTATCCTGTCTGTGACCCTGCTTACTGCACAGCTACCAAGTATCTACCAGAGCGGTTCCCCACATATGGTGGCTTGGAGCGGGCACAGTGCAGTGAAACATACACTGGGTGCATGTCCTGGCCTTCAACAAGCAACAAGCCACAGCCATGGATGAGCTAATTAAACAGCTGGTTCAGTCCAACTTCCAGCAACAGAAGGCACACTCTGAGGCTATGCAGGCCCAGCAACAGGCCAACTTACAGCAGCAAGAAACTAACAGGCTGCTAGCACAGCAGATGACAGCACTGGCGGCTGCACAACAAAAGCTGGGTGCAGCGATACCGGAGCGGGATGCCAGGAGAGAAGTTCGGAAAGCCATGACAAAGATGACGTCAGAGGACGATGTAGAGGCCTTCCTAACAGGCTTTGAAAGAGTGGCCACCCGTGAAAGGCTGCCGCAGGAATACTGGGCAGAGGTTCTGGCACCCTTCCTCATAGCAGAACCACAGCAGGCCTATTTCGACCTAAGCGAGCAGGAAGCCCGGGATTATGCTACTGTAAAAGCGGAGATCCTAGCCCGTTTGGGAGTTGATATATACCTACGTGCCCAAAGAGTCCATAGCTGGAGGTTCCAAGAGGCGTTACCACCAAGGGCCCAGATGCACCACCTCATCCACCTGGTTCGCAAGTGGCTTCAGCCGGAGACATCAACCCCAGCCAAGATGGTGGAGAAGGTTGTTCTGGACCGCTTTTTGAGGGCCTTGCCAGGTGAGATACAGCAGTGGGTAGGACATGGGGACCCAGCTGACGCTAATACTTTGGTGGGGATGGTGGAGAGGTACTCAGCCACCCAAGCTCTGAGGAAAAAGGCCTCTCCCACCCCAGCCAGCCCCAAGTCCAGAAGGCCTATGGTACCTGCTAACTCCCGGGCCAGTGTAAATCCCTATGTTCAGGTGATGCCCCAGGGGAGGAGGAGAGCGGAGGCTCCTATCTGTTGGACCTGCCAGGAACCTGGCCATATTGCAGCCAAGTGTCCCCATAAACCTGAGCCCATGGACTGCAGCTCTGCCAGGAGGGTTTCCCTTTATGCGGCCCCGGTTTATACTGCTGCTACTCCAGACTCTATGGATGAGCGCCACCTCTGCCAGGTGACAGTGGCAGGGCTCCAGGTGCTGACGCTGTTGGACTCTGGAAGTCGGGTGACTCTAATTAATGGATCCCATATTAACCCTGGGACTGTCACAGGCCACACAGTTGGGGTCCGGTGTATTCATGGGGACGTGAAAGACTATCCTACTGCCATTGTGACCATCCAGACCCCCTGTGGAGAAAGTCAACATGAGGTTGGGGTTGTCATGAACTTGCCCCATGACCTTATTTTGGGACGGGATTTCCCCTTGTTCTGGACTCTGTGGTGGGGAAATCAGAGGACGGGGAGACCACCCTTAAGAGTACAACCCCAACAGAAGAGTCAAGTCTTAGACCCGGAGCCCAATGACCCAGACTCTGGGGTCCCAGCTGTAGGGGTGACCAGTGATGAAAGTAATGTAAGCACTGTATTTCCCCTAAATGTGATGGCCGGTGAGACTGAAGAGTTAGTGACTGGGCCACAGTTTTCAGATTTGGAGGTATCCCATGACAACTTTGGCACAGCACAACTCCAGGACCCTACACTGGTCCGGGCTAGGGAAAATGTTGTGGTGGTGAATGGGGTGCCCCAGCACGCCAATGCTAATCAGATATTTCCTCACTTCATGGTTGACCAAGAACTTTTATATCGGGTTGACAAGATGCGGGGTGAGACCTGGGAGCAATTGCTGGTGCCCAAGCCTTATCGCCAAACCGTGCTGATGTTGGCTCATAAACATGTGCTTGGGGGACACCTAGGGGCCACAAAAACGTTGGATCGCATCCTGCAGCGATTTTACTGGCCAGGGGTATATACTGAGGTTAAACGTTATTGTGAATCATGCCCCGAATGCCAGTTGCGTGCTCCTATGGGTCATTTTCGGAATCCATTAGTACCTCTTCCCATCATCGAGGTCCCATTTGAAAGGATTGCCTTGGACTTGGTAGGTCCGTTGGTTAAGTCTGCCCGGGGGCATCAGCATATACTTGTAGTGATGGACTACGCTACACGGTATCCTGAAGCCATTCCCCTACGGCACACATCGGCGAAGCTGATAGCTAAAGAGCTATTCGCCATGTTTTGCCGGGTGGGCCTGCCCAAGGAGATCCTCACGGACCAAGGTACCCCTTTCATGTCTAAAGTCACCAAGGAACTGTGTAAACTCTTTAACATAAAACAATTACGCACGTCGGTATACCATCCTCAGACGGACGGATTAGTGGAGAGATTCAACAGAACCTTAAAGAGTATGCTGAAAAAGGTGGTGGACAAAGATGGGAGGGACTGGGATGTTATGTTGCCCTCTTTAATGTTCGCAGTCCGGGAGGTACCCCAAGCTTCTACGGGGTTTTCTCCCTTTGAATTAGTCTATGGCAGACATCCCAGAGGCCTGCTGGACATTGCAAAGGAGACTTGGGAACAGGAGCCCACCCCCCACAAAAGTGTTATAGACCACATCGCCAGTATGCAGGACAGGGTGGAAGCCATTATGCCCATCGTTAAGGAGCACATGGAGGCTGCTCAGAGGGCTCAAAGCCAGGTTTATAACAGGTCAGCCACAGTAAGGACCTTTAAACCTGGTGACCGTGTTTTGGTTCTGGTTCCCACAGTGGAGAGCAAGTTTCTAGCCAAGTGGCAGGGGCCGTATGAGGTATTGGAGAAGGTGGGTGAAGTAAACTACAGGGTACATCAGCCTGGTAGGAGGAAACCTAAGCAGGTGTACCATGTCAATTTACTCAAAGCATGGAAGGACAGGGAGAGTCTGCTTACAGAGAAGTCTCCGGTTAAACTCCCTTCTGTGCTACCCCCTCAGGCTACCGTTAAGCCTGCGGAGGTGGGGGCAGAAGTGACGATTGCAGATACCCTCACGAAAGGACAACGCCAAGAGGCTCTAGAATTTGTAGCTAGGAATACAGACGTGTTTTCAGAGTTACCAGGGTACACGTCCGTAATCAAGCATGACATTGTCACAGAGCCTGGGGTGAAGGTTCGGCTAAGACCATATCGAGTCCCTGAGGCTCGTCGTCAGGCCATTGCAGAGGAGGTTAAGAAAATGCTGCAGTTGGGAGTCATAGAGGAGTCCAAAAGTGAATGGGCCAGTCCCATTGTTCTGATTCCCAAGCCAGATGGTACCCTACGTTTCTGCAATGATTTCAGAAAATTAAATGAAGTTTCTAAATTTGACGCCTATCCCATGCCACGTATAGATGAGCTTATTGAGAGACTGGGAGGTGCTCGATATTTCACTACGCTCGACCTCACCAAGGGATACTGGCAAGTACCCCTGACAGAAAGCGCTAAAGAGAAGACAGCCTTCATCACCCCTGAGGGCCTATTCCACTATGTCGTGTTACCGTTCGGGCTTCACGGGGCCCCCGCGACGTTCCAACGCTTAATGGACGTAGTGCTAAAGCCTCACAGGAGATACGCCTCAGCATATTTGGATGATATTATCATCTTCAGCGATGACTGGGAGAGTCACTTGGCCAAAGTACAGGCTGTAGTGAACTCTTTAAGGGCAGCCGGCCTAACTGCAAACCCCAAGAAGTGTGCGGTCGGGATGGAGGAGACACGCTACTTGGGGTATGTGATTGGACGAGGCATAAATAAACCCCAGGTCAACAAGGTTGACGCTATCCAGGAATGGCCTCAACCTGTCAGCACCAAACAAGTCAGGGCATTCCTGGGCATTATTGGGTATTACAGGCGGTTTATACCCAACTTTGCCACGCTGTCAGCTCCCCTGACTGACCTTTTGAAAGGAAAAGGGTCCGTCATGGTGCGGTGGAATGCACAAGCAGAAAGCGCTTTTCAGGCCTTGAAGTTGGCATTATGTGGATCCCCCATCCTCATTACGCCAAACTTCAAGAAAAAATTTATTGTGCAGACCGATGCGTCAGATGTAGGGTTAGGAGCTGTCCTGTCTCAGGAGGTGAATGGAGAGGAGCACCCAGTTACCTACCTGAGCAGAAAACTCACACCAGCTGAGAAAAACTACAGCATTGTAGAAAAAGAGTGTCTGGCGATAAAGTGGGCCTTAGAAGCACTAAGATACTACTTGCTGGGAAGACGGTTCCGTCTGATAACTGACCACTCGCCCCTCACCTGGATGAGTAGGTCCAGGGAGAGGAATGCCAGAGTCACAAGGTGGTTTTTGTCGTTGCAAAATTTCAGTTTCTCAGTGGAGCACCGAGCTGGGAGACTGCAAGGTAACGCGGATGCCTTATCCCGGACCCATTGTTTGATGTCAGAAGTTCGCCCCAGTGGGTCTGAACTGAGGGGGAGGGAGTGTGAGATGGGTATGGTTTGGGAGAACAGATATCTGCCCTTGAAATGGTTAAACTGTGAATGGTAAGCCTTGGGTGTGTCTCTGGTAACCAAAGGGTTAACACAGACACAGTATAAGCAGGATTGATAGTCTGTGTTGTCTATGTTGGCCATAGCTAACATAGACAGATTGTAAAATACGTACTGGGACCTGCTTGTTCTGGAGTGAGTGAGGTTGGTAGTGGGACGCTCACTCCACCCGGGGGGGTTCGGTCCGGGGCTTCCACAGCCCGCAGCTGTGGATCCTCGGGTCCTAATTTAAAGCTCACTGCAGAGCTGAGGAGTGTGGCCATACCCGGAGAGCTGACTGCTGGACTAGAGGAGGTATTGAATGGGCCACACAACGCTTGTGATTTGTAACTGGGGCCGGATAGCCAGTCCCACGTATAGCTAGGGATTGTTATATATTAGTAAGTTGCTTAGCCGAGCAGGACTTTATTTTTGTTTAAGCCTGATGTTAAGGCCCTGTGTTTGTTGGAAGCTACAAGTGTGAAATAAAAACACTTGAATTGAACTGTATCCTGTCTGTGACCCTGCTTACTGCACAGCTACCAAGTATCTACCAGAGCGGTTCCCCACAGGTGTGATTTATCCAATTTTTGGGCTCCTGCAGCCAACTCCAGTGTCTCTTTAAAGTAATGTTTGGGCTCCTGCTGCTGCTTGCAACTCCAGGGTGTGATTCATCCAATTTTTGGGCTCCTGCAGCCAACTCCAGTGTCTCTTTAAAGTAATGTTTGGGCTTCTGCTGCTGCTTGCAACTCCAGGGTGTGATTCATCCAATTTTTGGCCTCCTGCAGCCAACTCCAGTGTCTCTTTAAAGTAATGTTTGGGCTCCTGCTGCTGCTTGCAACTCCAGGGTGTGATTCATCCAATTTTTGGGCTCCTGCAGCCAACTCCAGTGTCTCTTTAAAGTAATGTTTGGGCTCCTGCTGCTGCTTGCAACTCCAGGGTGTGATTCATCCAATTTTTGGCCTCCTGCAGCCAACTCCAGTGTCTCTTTCAAGCTATGTTTGTGCTCCTGCTGCTGCCAACTTCAGGTTGTGATTCATCCAATTTTTGGCTTCCTGCAGCCAACTCCAGTGTCTCTTTCACGCAATGTTTGGGCTCCTGCTGCTGCTGCTTGCAACTCCAGGGTGGGATTCATCCAATTTTTGTGCTCCTGCAGCAAACTCCAGTGTCTCTTTCAAGCTATGTTTGGGCTCCTGCTGCTGCTTGCAACTCCAGGGTGTGGTTCATCCAATTTTTGGCCTCCTGCAGCCAACTCCAGTGTCTCTTTAAAGCAATGTTTGGGCTCCTGCAGCTGCTGCTGCTTGCAACTCCAGGGTGTGATTCAGCTAATTTTTGGGCTCCTGCTGCTGCCAGCTCCAGGGTGTGTTTTTCAGGCACTATAGGGGCCCCTCATAGTGATGCCACTTCAACTCTCTGCAATTGTGCCGCTCTGCGATTCTATTAGCGATGCCTCTGATCTGCATGTGATAATTATTTACAGTATTATTTCACTAACCCAGCACTCATCCTATGCGTGTTACAGCAAGGCAGAATGGTTTACAACTCTATTGAGGCTCTAGGAGGCTCAGAAATAGCCGTTTTTAATAGCGATTCATCGAGAATTAATTCGGGTCGAATCGATTTTTGTCTGAAAATTCTGTGAATCAGTCGAATCGAATTTTTCAAAAGTTCGCTCATCTCTAGCCAAGACGCCCAAGTCCTTGTTTTGTGCAAGTGATTCCTCAGCATACTGGCTGGGGGGTTATACTCACTGCTGCCATATACATTACTAAAGCTTCTGTACCATTGCTCTAAGAGTGGCCATATCCACTGTGTCCATCATCTGCCCCCTGCAATGCCATAGCTTAGGATAGTACTCGTTGATTGGCTAGAAAGCACATTGGAGGTGAGGCTCAGCAGCTCATGGGTTGGAGGTGGGCCACCTGTAGCCAATTTAATCCCAGCCCCCCTAGTTAATAATATATTATGTCTGTGTCATGTGAACCTGCCAAATACCAAAGCTTATACGCTCTGTTTTGTCTTGGGTGACTGGAAAATTACCATTGCACTATTACAGGGGAGGGTTGCTAAAAACTGCCAGTCCTCAACCTCATGGAGGGGGACTCTTGGTCGCACATGTCACATATTCTGCTAAAGCACATCCATGCTACCATGGTGCTTCAGCATTATATGTGACATGTGTAACCAAGGGAGATTGCCAGATATGTGTACACAGTACACATAGCCCTATGCCCATATTGTTGACAGTTCCTATTGGATACTGCATTTACCAGGCTGCCCTTGCATTGACCAGGAGCCATGGTAAGGTGGGTACAGCCCAATGTTCCTCTTTGAAAGACATATATAAAATAATTACAGCTTTACAGACTATGAATTAATAAAGGGCAAATCCTAGCACTCATCATCATCGTCATCTCCCTCCCACTTTCAGGACTTCTCATGTACCTCCCCACACCTTGGAATGTCATTTTGGCTTAATTCCCACAACACTCCATGCTTTCAAAAGCACCCTCAAAACTCTTCACGTAAGCCTTACGACCTCCCCAGGCAGCCACTGACAAACTCCCACATGTGATCATTCCCTTTTTTCTCCATCCCTTATCCTGTAGAATGTAATCTTGTAACGGCAGGGCTATCTCTTCCATTCTATCTTGTTTTCATAGCGTTCACTTTGAACATTGCTGTGTCCTGTTTCTGTACTGTACATTTTACCATGTATAATTACTACTTAGTACTACGCTACAGATGAAGATGGTGTTATATATTTAAATAATAATAATAAGAATGATAAGAAAATTACCCTTTCTGACAATTCTGCTCATTTTAATCAGATTCTAATTGAGATGGCCTTGGGTTAGCTACATCCTAACTTTTATGTAGCACTGATTTATGCAGGTCCAAAATAGAACTTGGAATCCAAAGGGCTCATTTACTATTTACGTAAAGTGTGGAACTGGATATAAATTGCTGTAGTAATAGTTGCTATGGAATAATGCTAATTATTTGGTAAAGCAGGGTGCCTTGCAGTGTGAATTGCAAACTGTATCTGACGAAAGTCCAATAAAAAATGTTTGTTTTTCAAAAAAAATCACCTGTATCTTTGGTGAGGCATTTTCACACAATAGGTACATCATTTTTCCAATCAGGTATGTGTATTTTTTAAGATTTTAGAAACACCAGAGCCCTATGGGGTGTGCAGGAGAAAATGTCAAATTTTTCCGCATAGCCCATAAAAAAAACTCTTAACACCATGGAAAAATAATGCCCCTCACCTTTAAAAATACCCCACCACAGGTACAGATGATATGTTGTGAAGATAATGGAACAACAACATTTTATTGCATTTTCTTGTGTGCTAAAACTACGAAGCTCACCGAGATGCAGTTTGCAATTCCCACTGCTGTGCACACCACTGGTGCATCTTGCTTTACCCAATAATTAGCATGAACGCCATGATTAAGAAACTCTTCAGCCTGTCTGGGCTCATGAATTGCATATTATTTACTATTTTGTAATGCTTCTAATGCTATCCATAAATAGTTAATATTTTTCTTTTTAACAAAATCAAAAATAAAAATGGATATTTTAACACCACCAGCATAAAGCTGCATTAAACATATTTAAATTACAAAGATATTTCAACAAGAAAACCTTAAATTGTGACTTTCTGTTTGAGTTAAGTCCCTAATTCTTCTTAATACTTATTAAGTCAGACTGAGCCTATTTTTTCTTTTCTTCTCATATTTCTTTTTGTTTCTCTGTTCTCTGTATTTTCTTGATGCATGCTAGTTTTTACCTTGGCGTTGATGAATTTTCTAGCCTTTGTCCTATTATTTTATATTAGTCTATTGTGCTTTGTAGCGTTCTCACCATTCCTTAGTCTTTGTCCTTGGTCCCATTCTGTTCCTTTCAAGGTTTTTTTCCAGTAGACACATTTAACAAAAACATCATAGTAAATGAGGAACAGTAACAAGTATAACTATTGTAAGCATGTAAAACAGTATAGAACACAACACAATCGTTCTACAAGGCGCTTTGGCAAAATATTGCGGGTTTGAATAATTATTGAAAAAAAAAATCAAATGATTTCACTAAAAAAACTCAGCTAGATCAGTTTGCAGACAGTTTTAACTTAAATGAGTATATCATGAAATTTCTAACTTACATTTACGATTATGATTTACGAGTCTGATTTAAAAAGTGCACCTTTATGTATCATTTTGTGTCATTTTTTCGACATCCGTATCTGTCTTGGTACGCCTACTTCTTCTTTGTCGCTGTAATCTTTTCGTAGGCGTGCGTTGAATGGCGCAACAAGTCAAAATGTCTGTTCCTAAATCATCAGCTTGCATTGACACACTAGGTTTCTCCCTTTAGGCCAGCCTGTTTGTGTACCAGTGGGCCCTTATCCTGTTTCACCAAATACTGGATGCTGCCTGTTTCACCAAATACTGGATGCTGCGTGCTAAATTGTCTATTTTTTAACACTGGGCGGTTGGCCAAGATCACTGGTGCAATCAACATTTTGAAATTGTGTAGTGCATTTAGGTTCATTTTTAGTTGTTGAAGGCCAAAGAATGTATTGGTAGAAAAAAAAACAGGAGTGACAACAGATTTCCTAGAAATTAATTAAAAAACATTTGCCTACATCTAGCTAATCTAAATGACAAGTCGCCAAGGCAAGTTCTGTAAGTATAAATTTGCTAGAATACATTGCGCTCTATGGCATCTTAAGCTTCAGTGCACTATAAACAGGTGCTGCTTATACAAGAGTATCAGTCTGCACGAGTGAAGTCCTAAATTCATCTCTATCTGCATAAACATTGGCACTAACTGTCCAACACGTCTTAAATGAGGCATAAGGTGACTCGGTGGTCAAAACCATCTCAGACCTGAAACATGAGGGGTGAGCTCCTCAATAGCATGCTTCACCAAATAGTAGCACAGTAGTACATAGTGATAGTTACTGGGTAGCTGTAAATAGAACTTACTTCACTGGAAACTATTACTGTAGATCATATGTGATAAACTAAAGATACACAACTTAAATGATTTGCAAGAAATAGATACAATGGAGAATTTTGTTTTTTTCTGGGATTAGGTCCAATCTCAAGCCCAACACGGACCCAGCACTCCCACCTCACCTCACAAATTAGTTTAAAACATTATTCTATCTTTATGGAGAATCATAATAAAAACAGGATCCGGTTGGATCAATACAAAGGGTTATTCTATTCGTATTCAAGTCATGTCAAAGGACATACAATTATTAAAGCAGTAGTTCATACATCAAAACAAGTTTATCTGAAAGATTTCTTAAAATAGCAGCATTTCTTTTAACAGTACTTCTTATAGCAGCATTTCACAGCTTATTTGTCTTACTGGTATGTTGATCAATATAAGGGCAGACATGTTTCGCCGAAAATGGCTTCTTCAATGCCCTAATACAAATGTCAAAGAATATATTTTCAGTATCATTTTATATCAACATGTCTGTAAATATGCTATACTAAGGTATAGTAGCATGTGGTAATTTCTCTACTGGTAACAGTACATACGTTCAAAATTTTTTGGGTAACAGTGCATACAGTATTAGATTGTATCATGGTCAGCGTTATTATGTATTATGTTGTATTATATTATCTTCAACGATATAATTTGGGTGATGAGAATGAATATCCTAAAAATGGCCTACCTGATTTATACCAGTATAGGTCCAAAGTTTTGCCCTGGGAGAGGTGGAGAGTTTCCCCTGATGCATTTGCAATTTAAAAACTCTATATGATTCTGCTGTGTAGCCCTTTAAAGAAAAATTCATTATTAATGTCTTTATAATAGTTATTCGCTAGATTGAGTTAAAGCAGGGCCACTTTGCAGCCTTATAATATAATTTATGTGCAAAGACTAATAAAAGGTACATCCGCATTGGTATTTCATATGGATTGGTATTGCTGCATCTTTAAATGAAATTGAGATTGTAGGTCATAATGATCAGAACCGATTTACTATGTGGAGCCACGCTGGTTCCTGTATTAGTGGGGGGTTATGCATTAGTATTTCTGCCCTCATTTATGGTAGATATTGGACCAGCAGTCTCCAAACCCCCTCCTGTTATTCTCAGTAATAAATCTTCTTTCGTTCAAGGTGGGTCGCCTCTAAAAAATAGGACCGATCACCACTTAGTGAGGATCTGCCCTAACAAATATTTTCTCACTTGCAAGAAATAGCCAAGAAATTAAAAAAAATATTTTTAACAAGGTTAAACAATTGCCAGTGATACCTCTCCTAATTTAATTTTTCATCTTCAAATAGCTCCAATGACTTGGATATAAACTAAAATCACCTGGGGACCCTGAATCAATTTTTATTGGAAAGTATCGGATGCATTAACAGGTTGGTAAAGACAAATCAAAAATATTACTTATTCTACCTCTCACAGGATCAAGCCCATTGTTCTGCAGATAAAATGTTCTTTAACTGTCAGCATATCAGCAGTGAATACTTACAAGTTGGACCCCTTAGACTCCAAGAACTCCAAGGCAGAGAGATATTTGAGGCAGCAGCCATCTTCAACAGCAGCCTAGGGCATAAAATCAGCACAGGAGTTTATTGGCCCCAAATGCTTCCCTACTGTGTTCAATAGCTAAGACTATAGCATTGCAGAGACAGATCATGGGCAGAGGAAGGATATGGCCACAATTAAAAAGATAGTGCAGTAGCTTAAGTATGGTTAGGCAGAGATAACATGGCCGAGGTGGGCCTTCCATAGCTGATATACTGAGACTGTAGCATTGCATTAAACATGTTTTGGCTGGGGGTAAAGTGAGGCCAGGTAAGGGAATGGGAGTTGGTATAGGGGGGCTTCAGAGTCAGGAAGGGAATGGGCTGTGTGCTTAGGATACATCTAGTCCAGTTGGCCCAAAGCAAAAGCAGTGTGGCCTACTTGGATTTCTACCTGTGCTTGCTATCGCCAATCTGTTCCTGGTCATCTTATGTATTCCTTCACGCTACAGTCGCTCATCTGTCGCTACCTGGCGCTATTAATGAATCGGCCTCTAAGAGAGAGTCAGGGAGAGTCAGGGAGACCCACAGAGTGCCAGACAGAACCAGGGAAAGATAGGGAAAAATCGGGAAAGATCGAGGCAGGGACAGCAGAGAAAGTGGCAGGGAAAGCTTTTTTTTATTTTCATTTCACTTCATTTGCTAGATCAGTTTTAAATTGCTTTTGTTTGTGCTGTAAAAATTCCTTGCCACTGTGCATGCCATGTTGGCAGTGGCATATTTAACCCTATCTGTTACACACAAGCATTTCTTATAACTCGATTAGTTTAAAGTTTTTTTGTGTCTGCTGTAAAAACCCCAGCCCACATGGGCATCCCAAACCAGCACATGTCACCCTATCTGCTATACTAAATAAGCGTTGTTCATCCTCAGCTTAATCAAGCTATTGCATTTTGAATTGGTTTTTGGTCTGCTGCCAAAACACTAGGCCGCAGGGTATCCCAAACCTGCACGTAGCACCCTATCTGAGTGCCAGACAGAACCAGGGAAAGATAGGGAAAGATAGGGAAAAATCAGGAAAGATCGAGGCAGGGACAGCAGAGAAAGTGGCAGGGAAAGCTTTTTTTTGTTTTCATTTCACTTCATTTGCTAGATCAGTTTTAAATTGCTTTTGTTTGTGCTGTAAAAATTCCTTGCCACTGTGCATGCCATGTTGGCAGTGGCATATTTAACCCTATCTGTTACACACAAGCATTTCTTATAACTCGATTAGTTTAAAGTTTTTTTGTGTCTGCTGTAAAAACCCCAGCCCACATGGGCATCCCAAACCAGCACATGTCACCCTATCTGCTATACTAAAAAAGTGTTTTCCATCCTCAACTTAATCAAGCTATTGCATTTTTAATTGGTTTTTGGTCTGCTGCCAAAACATTAGGCCGCAGGGTATCCCAAACCTGCACGTAGTACCCTACCTGTTATACTAAATAAGTGTTGTTCATCCCCAGCTTAATCAAGCTATTGCATTTTGAATTGGTTTTTGGTCTGCTGCCAAAACACTGGGCCGCAGGGTATCCCAAACCTGCACGTAGCACCCTATCTGTTATACTAAATAAGCGTTGTTCATCCTCAGCTTAATCAAGCTATTGCATTTTGAATTGGTTTTTGGTTTGCTGCCCAAACACTAGGCCGCAGGGTATCCCAAACCTGCACGTAGCACCCTATCTGTTATACTAAATAAGCGTTGTTCATCCTCAGCTTAATCAAGCAATTGCATTTTTAATTGGTTTTTGGTCTGCTGCCAAAACACTAGGCCGCAGGGTATCCCAAACCTGCACGTAGCACCCTATCTGTTATACTAAATAAGCGTTGTTCAGCCTCATTTTTATTCAGCTATTGCATTTTGAATTGTTTTTTGTCAGGTTTAAATACACCAGCCCACATGGGCATCCCAAACCAGCACATGTCACCCTATCTGTTATACTAAATAAGCGTTGTTCATCCTCAGCTTAATCAAGCTATTGCATTTTGAATTGGTTTTTGGTCTGCTGCTAAAACACTAGGCTGCAGGGTATCCCAAACCTGTACGTAGCACCCTATCTGTTATACTAAATAAGCGTTGTTCATCCTCAGCTTAATCAAGCTATTGCATTTTGAATTGGTCTTTGGTCTGCTGCGGGTGTCCCAAACCTACACATAACACCCTATCTGTTATACTAAATAAGAGTTGTTCAGCCTCAGCTTAATCAAGTTATTGCATTTTGAATTGGTTTTTGGTCTGCTGCCAAAACACTAGGCTGCAAGGTATCCCAAACCTGCACGTAGCACCCTATCTGTTATACTAAATAAGCGTTGTTCATCCTCAGCTTAATCAAGCTATTGCATTTTGAATTGGTTTATGGTCTGCTGCCAAAACACTGGGCCGCAGGGTATCCCAAACCTACACGTAGCACCCTATCTGTTATACTAAATAAGCGTCTTCAGCCTCATTTTAATCAAGCTATTGCATTTTGAATTGGTTTTTGTCTGCTTTAAATACACCAGCCCCATGGGCATCCCAAACCAGCACATGTCACCCTATCTGTTATACTAAATAAGCATCTACAGCCTCATTTTAATTAAGCTATTGCATTTTGAATTGTTTTTTGTCCTGCTGTCAAAACACTAGGCTGCAGGGTATCCCAAACAAGCACGTTGCACCCTGTCTGTTTTACAAAATAAGCGTCTTCAGCCTCATTTTAATTAAGCTATTGCATTTTGAATTGTTTTTTGTCCTGCTGTCAAAACACCAGGCCACAGAGTATCCCAAACAAGCACGTTGCACCCTATCTGTTATACTAAATCAGCTTCTACAGGCTCTTTTTTTATTTTAATTTTTTTTTTATATAGAGCAGCAATAGATCATATAGTGAGGTAAATTTGCCATTTTGCAGCATTATATAGAGCAGGCCCTGTGTAAATCTGAGGGGCAATAGCTTATATACTGAGGTAAATTTGCCATTTTGCAGCATTATATAGAGCAGGCCCTGTGTAAATCTGAGGGGCAATAGCTTATATAGTGAGGTAAATTTGCCATTTTGCAGCATTATATAGAGCAGGCCCTGTGTAAATCTGAGGGGCAATAGCTTATATAGTGAGGTAAATTTGCCATTTTGCAGCATAATATAGAGCAGGCCCTGTGTAAATCTGAGGGGCAATAGCTTATACAGTGAGGTAAATTTGCCATTTTGCAGCATTATATAGAGCAGGCCCTGTGTAAATCTGAGAGGCAATAGCTTATATTGTGAGGTAAATTTGCCATTTTGCAGCATTATATAGAGCAGGCCCTGTGTAAATCTGAGGGGCAATAGCTTATACTGTGAGGTAAATTTGCCATTTTGCAGCATTATATAGAGCAGGCCCTGTGTAAATCTGAGGGGCAATAGCTTATATAGTGAGGTAAATTTGCCATTTTGCAGCATTATATAGAGCAGGCCATGTGTAAATCTGAGGGGCAATAGCTTATATAGTGAGGTACATTTGCCATTTTGCAGCATAATATAGAGCAGGCCCTGTGTAAATCTGAGGGGCAATAGCTTATATAGTGAGGTAAATTTGCCATTTTGCAGCATAATATAGAGCAGGCCCTGTGTAAATCTGAGGGGCAATAGCTTATACTGTGAGGTAAATTTGCCATTTTGCAGCATTATATAGAGCAGGCCCTGTGTAAATCTGAGGGGCAATAGCTTAAATTGTGAGGTAAATTTGCCATTTTGCAGCATTATATAGAGCAGGCCCTGTGTAAATCTGAGGGGCAATAGCTTATATAGTGAGGTAAATTTGCCATTTTGCAGCATAATATAGAGCAGGCCCTGTGTAAATCTGAGGGGCAATAGCTTATACAGTGAGGTAAATTTGCCATTTTGCAGCATTATATAGAGCAGGCCCTGTGTAAATCTGAGAGGCAATAGCTTATATTGTGAGGTAAATTTGCCATTTTGCAGCATTATATAGAGCAGGCCCTGTGTAAATCTGAGGGGCAATAGCTTATACTGTGAGGTAAATTTGCCATTTTGCAGCATTATATAGAGCAGGCCCTGTGTAAATCTGAGGGGCAATAGCTTATATAGTGAGGCAAATTTGCCATTTTGCAGCATTATATAGAGCAGGCCCTGTGTAAATCTGAGGGGCAATAGCTTATATAGTGAGGTAAATTTGCCATTTTGCAGCATAATATAGAGCAGGCCCTGTGTAAATCTGAGGGGCAATAGCTTATATAGTGAGGTAAATTTGCCATTTTGCAGCATAATATAGAGCAGGCCCTGTGTAAATCTGAGGGGCAATAGCTTATACTGTGAGGTAAATTTGCCATTTTGCAGCATTATATAGAGCAGGCCCTGTGTAAATCTGAGGGGCAATAGCTTAAATTGTGAGGTAAATTTGCCATTTTGCAGCATTATATAGAGCAGGCCCTGTGTAAATCTGAGGGGCAATAGCTTATACTGTGAGGTAAATTTGCCATTTTGCAGCATTATATAGAGCAGGCCCTGTGTAAATCTGAGGGGCAATAGCTTATATAGTGAGGTAAATTTGCCATTTTGCAGCATTATATAGAGCAGGCCTTGTGTAAATCTGAGGGGCAATAGCTTATATAGTGAGGTAAATTTGCCATTTTGCAGCATAATATAGAGCAGGCCCTGTGTAAATCTGAGGGGCAATAGCTTATACTGTGAGGTAAATTTGCCATTTTGCAGCCTAATATAGAGCAGCCCCTGTGTAAATCTGAGGGGCAATAGCTTATATAGTGAGGTAAATTTGCCATTTGTAGCATTATATAGAGCAGGCCCTGTGTAAATCTGAGGGGCAATAGCTTATATAATGAGGTAAATTTGCCATTTTGCAGCATTATATAGAGCAGCCCCTGTGTAAATCTGAGGGGCATTAGCTTATATAGTGAGGTAAATTTGCCATTTTGCAGCATAATATAGAGCAGCCCCTGTGTAAATCTGAGGGGCAATAGCTTATATAGTGAGATAAATTTGCTTTTTGCAGCTTTATATAGAGCAGGCCCTGTGTAAATCTGAGGGGCAATAGCTTATATTGTGAGGTAAATTTGCCATTTTGCAGCATAATATAGAGCAGCCCCTGTGTTAAGCTGAGGGGCAATAGCTTATATAGTGAGGTAAATTTGCCATTTTGCAGCCTTATATAGAGCAGGCCAGTTGCCATCTAAATCAACTACTGGCCGGGCAGGACGGCTTTTCCAGGGCAAACTCTGCTAGTTGCGGCCACAAATCAAGTTTGGCTTCCCAGAAGTCCAGCGGATCCTCAAGGTGTGTTGGCATGGTCATGTCAAGGTATGACACGACCTGCTGGTTCAGGTCCTGCTCCAGATCTTCCTGCTGCTCATGAGTAGACTCACTATGTGGGTGTAGAAAGCTACTCATTAGCGAAGACTGAGGCTGCTGCTGATGGAGCTGCTGCTGCTCCTTCCACCCCCCCCCCCAGCAGCCATGGCAGTGGGAGGTGATCGCAGAGGTCCCCCCGAGTCAGACCTGCGGGAATATGGACCATGGCGCAGATAGGCATCGGCAAACTCACTACAAAGAATGTCTTTGTAGTTTGTAGGTCAGTTTGTCCTCCCTCTTGGCAAACGGGGGCTTGAATATAGGCAGAAGTGGCGGTGGAGATTGGGGGTTGACTGCTTACAGAAGGCTGGTTTCCTGCTGGGCATCACAGTATGGACCATGGCGCAGATAGACATCGGCCAACTGACTACATAGGATGTCTCTGTAGTAGTTCAGTTTGTCCTCCATCTCAGTGGGTGTAAAAAATGCCCCCATTTAGTGCCGGAAGCAAGGGTTCAATAAGGTGGAGAGCCAGAAGTCATCCGGCTGACAAATGGAGACAATTCTGTGGTCACTACGCAAGCACGTGAGCATGCATCGTGCCATTTGTGCAAGTGACTCGGAGGGACTACCTGTCTCCATCTCCACTTTAAACTGCCACGGTGTGTCTGGGTCCTCTGTCTCACCTTCCTCACAACCCTCTAGCTCCTGTGGCTGCTCCTGCTCCTCCTCTCCTGTCAGATGACTAGATAAATGGTCATTTTGTCAAACCTAAACTGTGCTTCGCTGTGCCCCACCCCGTCCTCCTCCTCCACTTCAGCCCCCACAGGCTTCATGTGGCTGTGTAATGCCCTGACTAGCCATGGTTTCCAACATGTGTTGTAGTACATGAAGCAGTGGAATCTCATCGTTCATCTCATAGTCCTGGCGACTGACTAATAAAGTAGCTTCCTCAAAGGGAGCAAACGGTAGGTGTCACGTATGAGCTGACACTGGTTTACAATGAAGTTACACAGGGGAGTCCCCCTATCCGTTTGGATCATCAAGAAATCCATGATGGCTTTTCTCGGTTCCTATAGTCGATCCTGCATATGGAGGGTGGAATTCCAATGGGTGGAAACATCGCAAATCAGACTATCTTGGGGGATACCGTTTTGATGCTGAAGCTCAAGAAGGGTGTGCTTGGTGGTGTAGGAGTGCCTGAAGTGCATGCAAAGTTTCCTTCCCGTTGTTACGATGTCTTTCAGATGGGGGGAAGATTTCAGAAAACGCTTGACAACTAGACTGAACACGTGTGCCATGGCAGGACGCATGGCTCAGGCTTTCTTGTCGATGTTCTTCCCAGTGTCAGTCACCATGGGTCCCATTTGCAGTTTTCGTGGAATAAGCCAGGATTTCATGTATTGAGTTCTCATTTTAAGCAGTTCCTCCCATGTGTGACTCTGTGGCTCAAGGCAAACCATATGAAGAACAGCGTGAAACCGCCGTGTCCTGCACACATGGTAGGCTGGAAGGGCACTGGGAAAAAAAAAAAAATTCAAAAAAGAGAAAAAATAAATATTTAGAAAAAACAAAGTAAAAAAAAAATTAGAAAATGAAAAAAAAAATTTGTACAAAAATTCACAAAATATTAAAAGGCAATGGAAAAAAAATATAAAAAAAAATTCCCCAAAAAAATATATATGTTTTTAAAAAATACAAAATATTAAAATAAATTAAAAAATATAAAAAAAAACAATACAAAATTAACCAAAAAAACAAAAAAAATTGAGACATTTTATATGTTACTGTTACTATGTTATACGTTATTGTTGCTATGTTATATGTTATTATATGTTATTATTATAAATATGTTCAAATAAGATAAATGTTAAGTATTAATATGTAATTGACAATTAGCCACTTTTTTCTGTGACACCATTGCTAAGTGCAAGTGCGCTGTCACAGGCACAAAGGCCTTGGAGTGTGGAGGCCACAGTGGAGGGACCTGTCCAAGTTGCTGTTGTGGTTGTGCAGGAACCACAATCACCCAGTGGGCCTAAAAGGATATGTATTGTCCATGACCATAGTTACAGCTCCAGACGTAGGCACTGCTGTGCACTTTGGTACACACTGACAGGATAAAGGACTGGCCCACTTTCTGTTCAACAAAATGGTACAGGGCTGGTACTGCCTTCTTCGCAAAGAAATGACAGCATGGGACTCTCCACCTCGGCTCGGCACAAGCCATCAGTTCTCTGAAAGGTCCACCAACTCAAAGTGGAGGGACTGCAGCACCAGCAACTTATACAGGAGCACATTTAGCTTCTGCGCGTTGGATGAGTGGGCACATACTGTTGTCTCTTGGACATGGCTTGGCCAATGGATTGCTGGCGGAATGACTGACTCGGATTAAGAGGAGGAGGAGCATCTGGAGCGACAGAGGATGGGTATGACACACAGGAGGTGGCGGAGCCTTGGCTGGCTGGAACAGAGAGCGGCGTGCCACTGGGTAATGCAGCAGACTGGACCACCATTTTGGAGCCAACTCTCCCAGGCCTCTTTATGGTGACGCTGCAAATGTTGACGCAGGGTTGTGGGTCCTACATTGGGACCCTGGCCACACTTCACCTTCTGCCTACACATCTTTCATATTGTCATGTTAACCTCCTGCGGATGCTTGATGAAAAACTGCCACTTCGCCGAGTAGCTGATTTTTCATACCAACAGTCCACAATAACTCACTGCTGCTGCTGCCGCTACCGCCGCCAACTCCAGGGACCCTCTTCCACTATCTCCTGGGAAGATAGTCTGCAGCGCAAGTGGTCTACCCCGAGTACATTTGCCTCCATACTTTCCCCTTCTGCCACCATGCTGGCCGCTTAATCTGTCACTCTCCATCACTCCAAGCCTTTAAAAGTGCTCTCAAAACTCAATGATGTCCTCCTCAGGTTCCTCATCAGTGTCTGCTTAAGGAGCCAAAACGCTTGCAACACCTGCCACGACACCTCTCCTCATCACTACTTGCCCGCCTAGTGGAAGAAGCGGCGAGTGTCCCCTCCACTTCTTGGCTGGGCAGTAGCTGCTGATTTTTCTGATTATCAGATCGTCCTCACTGAATAGTGGAGCTGAACCCAAAGCATAACATACAACAGTTGACTGGGGGTGTCAGATGTCACTTGTGATGCAGTGGATGATCTTGTTAACCAATGGATGACGGCAGATGGGTTGCTGGTCAAGATACGACCGCTAGCTGATCCCGGGAGATCAGGCCTCTCACTGAGACTCCTGCTGCCACTCACCCCTATTCTGCAGAGACCTCTGCTTGATGAAATGAGGCCTTATATGTTACTATGTTACTAATATGTTACTATGTTACTAATATGTTACTAATCTGTCACTCTCCATGTTTTTTTTTGAGAGACTGGCCTGCGTGGAAATGAATCGGGCATGGATCAGCCAAGATTTCCACCCACCAATGCCTGATGCATTAGAGTAGATTGATGATGGGGCCAGACCAACACTAAATAAATATGGATTGTGCAAAACAGATTTAAGGCGCTGCTCTCCAGTTACAGACATTCCTCTGCATCAGACCACAAGTAATTATCGAGAAAATGCTTTACGTTAGTCTTACTTTTTATTAATATTCTTCGGATAAGATACATGTGCCAAAAATCTGCATATGTTCTCTTCATGCTGCTGCCAACTCCAGGGTGTGTCTTTCTGGCAATTTTGGGCTCCTGCTGCTGCTGCTTGCTACTCCAATGTGTCTTTAGGCCAATTTTTGGGCATCTGCTGCCAACTCCAGTGTGCCTTTCAAGCAATGTTTGGGCTCCTGCTACTGCTGCTTACAACTCCAGGGTGTCATTCAGCTAATTTTTGGGCTCCTGCAGCCAACTCCAGTGTCTCTTTCAAGCAATGTTTGTGCTCCTGCTCCTGCTGCTGCTGCTTGCAACTCCAGGGTGTGATTCATCCAATTTTTGACCTCCTGCAGCCAACTCCAGTGTCTCTTTCAAGCTATGTTTGGGCTCCTGCTGCTGCTGCTTGCAACTCCAGGGTGTGATTCATCCAATTTTTGGGCTCCTGCAGCCAACTCCAGTGTCTCTTTAAAGTAATGTTTGGGCTCCTGCTGCTGCTTGCAACTCCAGGGTGTGATTCATCCAATTTTTGACCTCCTGCACCCAACTCCAGTGTCTCTTTCAAGCTATGTTTGGGCTCCTGCTGCTGCTGCTTGCAAATCCAGGGTGTGATTCATCCAATTTTTGGGCTCCTGCAGCCAACTCCAGTGTCTCTTTAAAGTAATGTTTGTGCTCCTGCTGCTGCTTGCAACTCCAGGGTGTGATTCATTCAATTTTTGGGCTCCTGCTGCGAACTCCAGTTTCTCTTTAAAGCAATGGTTGGGCTCCTGCTGCTGCTTGCAACTCCAGGGTGTGATTCAGCCAATTTTTGGGCTCCTGCTGCCAACTCCAGTGTCTCTTTCAAGCTATGTTTGGGCTGCTGCTGCTGCTGCTTGCGACTCCAGGGTGTCATTCAGCCAATTTTTGAGCTCCTGCTGCCAACTCCAGGGTCTCTTTCAAGCTATGCTTGGGCAGCTGCTGCTGCTGCTGCTGCTTGCAACTCCAGGGTGTGATTCATCCAATTTTTGGCCTCCTGCAGCCAACTCCAGTGTCTCTTTCAAGCTTTGTTTTTGCTCCTGCTGCTGACAACTTCAGGCTATGATTCATCCAATTTTTGGGCTCCTGCAGCCAACTCCAGTGTCTCTTTTAAGCAATGTTTGGGCTCCTGCTGCTGCTGCTTGCAACTCCAGGGTGTGATTCATCCAATTTTTGGCCTCCTGCAGCCAACTCCAGTGTCTATTTCAAGCTATGTTTGGGCTCCTGCTGCTGCTGCTGCTTGCAACTCCAGGGTGTGATTCATCCAATATTTGGGCTCCTGCTGCTGCCAACTCCAGTGTCTCTTTAAAGCAATGTTTGGGCTCCTGCTGCTTGCAACTCCAGGGTGTGATTCATCCAATTTTTGGCCTCCTGCAGCCAACTCCAGTGTCTCTTTAAAGCAATGTTTGGGCACCTGCAGCTGCTGCTGCTGCTTGCAACTCCAGGGTGTGATTCAGCTAATTTTTGGGCTCCTGCTGCTGCCAGCTCCAGGGTGTGTTTTTCAGGCACTATAGGGGCCCCTCATAGTGATGCTACTTCAACTCTCTGCAATTGTGCCGCTCTGCGATTCTATTAGCGATGCCTCTGATCTGCATGTGATAATTATTTACAGTATTATTTCACTAACCCAGCATGCATCCTATGCGTGTTACACAAGGCAGAATGGTTTACAACCCTATTGAGGCTCTAGGAGGCTCAGAAATAGCCGTTTTTAATAAATTCGGGTCGAAACTATTTTTATCAGAAAATTCGGCGAATCAGTCGAATCGAATTTTTCAAAAGTTCGCTCATCTCTAGTAAGTACAGTAGTAATAAGATGTAGTCAGAGCATCCAAAGAAAAGTATTTTGGACTTTTTTCATTATTTATTATGTATGTATAAAACACAAAGAGTTAATACAAATGTGTCTGAAACAAAATGTAGTCTATAGAAAGGTAAATATAATATTTTTGTGGTTAGAACTTTAATTTCCTGCATCTTTCTGCTTCACTGCCTATCAGAATGCAAGCATGAATTATGGGATCATTTTAAAAGATTTAAATGCTCCAGTGACTGTCAGATTTAAAGTGATTTGCTTTTTAATTACATAGCAACCATTTATTGCACAACATGGAATCGAGTTGATGTAATTGCTGAGATTTTTTTTCCCCTATTTAGCACGCAAAAGGTGTGTAAAACGTGATTATGTTTCTTGTCAATCTACTATTAAGAAAACATACATTACAGTAATTGTCAATATGTGACATATGCTATATGTTGCTGCTCTATCATACAGTGCTTTTAAAAATGTGGGTGCTATTACCTGCCTTACCTTAGTACACTGTACACTGTAGAGTGCCATAGTGTGTTATACGTTTGCCACACTACAGCAGAAATAAGGGGCAGACTATCGGCATATTATTTTTTTCATGTCTTCAACATGAAATGTCTTGTTTGGCCTTTTTCTTTGTGTATTCTCAATACTGATTGTTGAAATATGTGCAAAAAATGTAAACAAACATATTTTTTACAATTTGTAGTGTTTTTTTGTAATAAAAAATGTAAGTTTGTCAATAAAATCGTATTATTTCTCCCGGTTACAACGGTACCACATATGTATTGGTAGACACCCTTTCATGCCCAGGAGACTCTCCCAAACGGTATAAGCGTTTTAGGAGATTTTCAGATAAAACACAACTATGCTATGCGTACCTTGGGGATTTTCAAGAAAAACAACCCTTTACATTTTAAATACCCCCCACAAACTATATATTCTCTGGAAGTACTTACCTCAAGCTTTCTAGGCGTACCAGGCTTATTGATGTGGGCACAGTACGTAATCCCTCAATTAATTCTTTGGTTGCACAGTTTCCCTAACAAAGAATAAAAAAGAAGAATCAAAGCCACATTTTCCTAAAAAAACTATATGCAAACAAGAAAAAAAACAAGTTTAATCTGCAAGAGCAATGTCCCCGAACAGAAAAATACCCAACTTGCATAGGTACTGTCAAGGGAAGAGTTGCCAAACACCACAAAGTAAAGCATGCACGTAACAGTAATTTTACTTGAAAATGTCAGCTCTGCAGACAAAATGGGCACGTTGCGCTTTTTCAACCAAAACAACCTTTTACATACCCCCAACAAACCATACATTTCCTGAAAGTACACATGTTAAGCTTTCTAGGCGTACACAGCTTATTGTAGTGGCTTCATCTTTCTGTAAGTAATCTCTGGAAGAATTTTCACAAAAAAATGTATAAAAAAGTAAAACAATAAACATGTTTTCCTAAAATATCAATATGCAAATAAGAAAAAACAAGGTAAATCTGAAAGTGCAAGTCCCCCGAACAGAACAATGCCCAACATTCATAGCTACTTTTAACCCTTTTAATTGCCCCCTACTTGAAGTTTTGTCACCCTCTGTTGACAGGTCATTTTTCACCATTTTGCACCATGTTTAACTGTGATTGTTAGGGCGAGCGTTGCGCGCCCATCTCGCAGCACTTCACTTACCTCCATGGCTGCATCCAGCCGTCATCGATCTCACAGCCCTTCCCTCACCTCCATGGCTGCTCCCAGCCGTCTCCCTTCCCCCCATGCTTCCTTCTTGCATGGTCAGCGCGCACCGGATTTTAAGGGCCTATACACCACTGATTGGTGTCTGGTCATCCAATCCTGCATCCACTTCCCCTATTTAAAGGGGCACTTCCTTTCCATCTGTGCCGGATCTTGGTCTTTCCATGCAAGTTGTAAATCAGTTGCTTTTGGATTGCTCACCCGTGTACCGACCTCTGCCTGCCCCGACCTAGGCTACTCACCTTGACCACGAACCTGTGCTGCCAGCCCTGACCTCTTCCTGTACTCACTACGTCTTTAGCCTGCCCCTGTGCACCACGCTGAACCTCGGCTAACTGTGGAACGGGGCCGCTGTTGGGGGTAGCGACCTGGGGGTCACTTGCCGCTACAAGACCAACCTGCCTTGCAGTGGGCTCTGGTGAATACTGGTGGCCTCCGCTCCACCCGCTCCGTGACAGTGATTTTTGCCGGAATTTCTAGGAAAATTATATAGATATATTTTGCAGCACAGTTTAGGCTTTAACATGAAATGTCTTGTTTATATTTGTTCTACAGTTTTTTTAAGTATTTATCCATAAAAATAAAAAAAAAAAAATTATATATATATATATATATATATATATATATATATATATTGTGGGATATTGGGGGCGAACGGTAGTGACACAGACAACAGTTCTCTCTCGGCAAAGCAGGTTTATTTCAGAAAAATGCAAGTATTCAAATGAAACAATACTTCTCCATTCATAGGTTGCAGCGTCAATGCAGAAAATCAAAACAAATGGTTACATCACCAAATAAAGGTAAATCCAGGGCTGGGGATTCCAGCAAGCTGTGGGTCAAAGGAAAGTCCAATCCAGATTGCAGGACAAAGCAGCCCGCCGCTTCTCACCCCCAACGGTCCAAGAGTGGGGCGCAGAAGCCAAGTCCTCCGGCTAAATAGTCCAGTATTGTTATTCATACAACATGCAGTTCAGCCTGAGCTTCCTCCATCAGGCTGGTCAAAGACAAACTGACTGGCTCAGTGGGAGCCTTTTATTCAGGCTCCTTCCTGAAATCAATCTGACCAGGTGTGCAAGGCCTGAGACCAGAAGAAACCTAGGAGTGGGGAATGTGACCAGGGTTCTGAAATCCTGGCATGGATCGTGCTCTATACAGCACTGTAGGGGAAAAATATACTCCATCCAGGCCTTCTCCACACACTTTACCACAATATATATATTTTTTAGAAAATTGTCTTCTTTATTTTAAATAAAACATTTATAAAAATAGTGGGGGCCAGCTTTGGTGGTCCCCCACCCTGCCGCTGGGGGCCGGCTTTGGTGGCCCCCCGCCCTGCCGTCCACAAGCCCAGAGGAGGGGAATCCCATTTTTGGGGGTGAATTTTAAGGGTTAAAAACCCTTAAAAATCTCCCCAAAATGACATGGGGGTCCCTCCTACCCAGTATAACCAGCCCAGGACCAGCTATGCAGGGCTTGTAGAGCAGGGCACAGAGGCTGTCCGGCCAGCTACAATCCCGCACCGCCTAAATTTGCCCCAGTCCCTTCTGCCCCCCTGGGTTTGGGGGAGGCAGGTAATGGGGGGCTGGGCGTTAATAGCAAGTCACCCAGTGATTTACCAGTCCCTAAGCCTTGTGAACTCGTATAGGGGTCTCATGGACCCTTACCAGTTCACAATAGCTTAAATGTAAAAAAAACACACACACCGAGAAAAAATATTTTGTTAATACTTACCTCCCATTCCTCTCCTTCCCTCACCAATCATTCTGGCTTCTGCTCTCCTGCTGCTGGAAGCATTTTATAGCTGCTGGGTGACAGAACTTAAGGGGTTAATTTAATAAAAAAACAACATAGGGTCCCCCCTCCCAGAAGCGGAGGGGAGAGCGCTATTCTGGGGGCTCTCCTGGAGCCATCCGAGCCCCCAGGGGGGAAGTTAAAGTTTTTAGTCACTTACTTATTATTCTTTCCCCCGCTGGGTTTCAACTCTGTTCAGGACTCTAGGATACGAGCACTGCCATCTTGCGTCAGAAGCATCACACATACTGAGGAGAAGAGGAGGGAGTGCAGGGGGGGGGTTATAGCTGTGCTTTACACAGACAGAGCAGAGCTGGGGTCAGGAAAAGGACAGCTATCCCAGAATGTAGAGTGGCACAATCAGAAGACACTTCCTGTTTGCAGGCAGCGTGAGACTCCACCTGATCTTGGATGTTAAAATGCTCAGAAAACCTAATAGATGCAGGTAGGATGATTTTTAATGTGGGCAATCTGTATGTACAGGGTGTGGGAAACATATAAGATAGGCTCCTATTCGGGGGTGAAGGTCGGATTTAATGTCTCAAGCGTATTTGAAAATCATTAACATAATGATGAGATAATTATGGATTTACAAATTAAATCTGCTGGCTTCTTGTATGTTACATATTGGAACAGCATACATCCACTAAAACTAGGCTGGATCACTGGTGTGCTGCTGTAAACATGGGTTTGACATTGATGTATTGCTGGTGGATACACCAATTGAAAAACTTTTTTCTAAATTGTGGTAACTGGCATGTCAGCACAGTCTGGTACAGTGAATAGTAATTTAGACCCTAAAGGGTCGACTCAACACCATGGGCAGAACCCCATTGTCTGTGCACACTCCATGTAGCATGCAGAAATTTGCATGATTCAGGGGCACAACATTCCACATGTGCATGAACCATGCACCAAAACCATGAGTAAAATCTCTCTTTATGCGCCATTTACAACTTGCATGACAGTTTACTGAATCACTGTATGCGAGTTGTAAAAGATTGCATTAATAAAAGTCATGCAGCAATAGTCAGTTTATGTCCTTGGGTATGCTTTTAGGCTCTTCCAGGGGTGCAAGGGTGCTTGATCTTGGTGACCCTTTTTGTACGGCACAGGACCCTTTGGCACATCTTACATTTAGCTTCTATTTATAACAGCAAACAGTAATATACCACTGGCTGTGCTACTGATCCGTGCACCACTAATTCCCCTCTATCTGTCATAGTGATGCTTGTCCCCCTTTATTCACTGCAATGGAGGGGGGTATGCCAGGTCTTCACACACACCCTCTAGCATTATTGTGACTGATGACAGGGGTGGCCCACTGTCGAGGAGGAGGATGTGACCAGTGCAGGGGACAAGCAGTAAGTATAACATTTTTTATTGCCAGCACACTCACATATTTATTATTTATTTTCTGTCACAAGAGGGAAGACTCTCTCAAAATAGATGGGTCCTAATCAAGGCCTTCTATAGGTTTCAGAAAGTGTTTGCATGATTAGAAGGGCTATCTCTGACTTAAAAGTGTACATTTGAGCCCCACCTCAGAGGACCCTGTCCTTTCCATGATAACACAACTCAAGTCAAATGCACTTGAGAATGTCAGTAGGAGGCGTAGCCATGAAACGGTCTGCTAATGTGTAATTGATGACCGGAAAAGATGGCTGTACAGTTCCTTGCCTATTTATCTTTGTAACCCTTCTGTTTACCTTTCCTTTGGTCACATAGGCTTTCTATTTGATTTATGTTTCTGCAGGAATTAGTTGAAAATTCTGATGGATACACAATAAAGGCACCAAAACTACGTTTAACTGTGAAAAATTGTTTCTTCTTTTTTCAAAGTCTTTGTGGTTTTCGATTTACTTTTGTCAGATCAGCGAAAAGAGGAAGGAACAAATGGCTGGATTAATAGGTTTGCCCAGAAATGACAGCAAAGAATGTAAGTAGTAAATACCACTTGACCTGCTAAAATGATTACACTTGAATCATCTATTTATCTTCTGTGGATAACTGCATAACCTTACACTCTACAGTAAATGCCTGTCAACATTTTATACATATATATATATTATTATAGATATAGTATATAGTATTATAGCTATTGTTTATGTATAAATAATGTATTTGAAGGCATTATAGCATGGGAGCGGGTAGTCTGTAAGCCCCATTATGGAAATTGGGGGCCTGATTTATCAAGTTTACCATAATGTGCCGTTTCAAGCGACACAATGCTTGTGCGATATTATGCTAATTTTTCGTTGCACTGAAGTTGAAAGAGCTGTATGCGGGTGGATGGACTTTAAAAGTCAACTGTAGCTAAAAGTTTTCTTTTTTGCACTTTAGAGTGATGAATAATTGAAGCAGATGGACACCAATTTTTGCAGTGCCTCCCTTTGATCCCCTCTTTATACAATTTAATCAATACTGTTGTTGGCTGTGATTTTGTAGTTTCTAATTAAAAACCCATGATCATAACAGACATGAGGGGTGTCATTGTCACAGGAGCCCAGTAGCCTGTGCTGACCTCAGCCATCATCCTGATAATGCCCATGGATTTTCTGTTTATTTAACTTTCTCTCTCCAGTGGCCAAACAGGTAGCTGGGCTAGATCCAACATTTTCAAATCTTAAAAAGATATAGAATTAGGTATTTTATATCAATGTTAATCTTTCATATGACAAAACTTATTGATAGCATAGAACTTTACATTTGTTGACACTTTTCCTACGGAAGTATAGAGCAAAGTTACCAAGATCGATGCACAGCAATTCTCACATTTCAGTTTGTGTTGCCTGTTAAACTGGAGGGGAACTTTCCTCCAGTTTACAGCACACATGAAACCATGTCAGTTGTTTCTATCTGCTTTGCTATGTTTTCTAACCTTCTGCTGGGTCATGTTCTGTGGCAAGTTATAGTTAGCACTTAGAAATGATCGTTGCCCTGCCCTCATTCTAGCTAGTCAATTATTAACTGGTGAAATGTTTAAAGTAGCTGAAGGAACAGTGGGAAAATATGGTATATTGCTAGACTGCTAAACCTAATAACCTGCGATGCAAAGTTAGCATATGCTTGAATATATATATATATATATATATATATATATATATATGAGTTTGTGAAGTAACAGTGCCTAGTACATAGAGGTCAACACCCCTTTTGAGTCCTATATGTGCGATTAAGCCAGCCTGCTGACCAAACATGAAGTTAATCAAATGGAAAAGCTCTACCTGGCACCGGGATCAGAGGATGTCCCTGGCGCAGGAGCCTTGCCATTTGTGCAAGTGCTAAATTAACTTCCTGCCTGCCTTGACCAAAAAGGTGGACTAGATATCCCAAATAGAGAAATTATGGCTGTTCAACCCTTTCAGTGCCAGCCTACCTAGAGATTTTGTCACCCTCTGTTGCCAGGCCATTTTTCTGCATTTTGCACTACATATGTTTAACAGTGATTATTGCCGGAAAATTATATATTTTTTCTGCAGAGTTTGGACTTTAACATTAAGTGTCTTGTTTGTCAGTGAAAAAAAAAAATTAGATTTTTTTTTATTTTTAAAGTGCTTTTTTAAATAAAAAATGTAAGGTTCTTAATAAAATCATTTTTGTGTAAAAGCCCCATTCCTCCCAATTACAGCGCTACCACAAATGTATTGGTAGACTCTCATTTCTGCACAGGAGACACCTCAAAATGAAAAGAGCGCATTATGAGATGTTCATATAAAATACTACTAGGCATACTATCAAGGGTTAAACCCTTAAAAATAAAAAAACGACATTGGGTCAACCCTCTCCAGCAAACCAGCCCGGGCATCAGCTAAGGGGACTGGTAGAACAGGGCAGTTAGCTCGCATAGCCCACACTGGGCACTGGGTTCTCCCCTGGCCTTAGGTGGTGTGAGGCCTTTGAACTGGTATAGGGGTCTCACAGACCCCTTAAGAGTGTTAAATGTAAAAAAACACACACACATTAAAATGTTTTTTATTATTTCCACCCCCCAGCACTTACCTGCTATCCCATGCTGCCCAATCTTCAACTGAAGGGAATGGCAGAAGCAGAGAGAGGGGTAGAGGATCTTTCTCCTCTGCGCTGCTCCCATCTTCCACTGCTCACCCCAGGCTTAGGATAGCTCACTCCCACAGCAGGGAGGGGCCTTTATAATCTCTGATTATATGTAAATACCTTATGTATTCTAGACAAAACCAGACAAATATTTTTTGGTTCAATTTCTGGGTGGTGGCTGAGCTGGTAAAGATGTGTTATAGAGCAGAATAATAAGTATTGAGCATGCTCTAATATCTCTGATGTGGTCAGAGACGGCTGCAGGACTACTGTGGCTTGCTGTGCTCGGTCACACTAAGGGCTCCAAGAGACAGAGTAGCTGTGGGGCCACATTTATCTATGGTTCTGTAAGGAATAAAATTGAAAGCTGGGCAAACTTTGAAACTCTTCAGGAGAGGCACATGGGGCAGGCATAAGGTCATTGCTGTTGAGTTAAGAGTACCTTTAACTAGCATCCCCTAAATTGCGTCCCCCATGAAGAGTATGTTTTGGCAATTTTCGCTGCTTCTGCTCCAATCTACTCCCAACAAAAATACCCATTTCTACTTCTAAACCCTAAGAAGAGAGTATCAGCAGGGTCTTTGGCCAAATGTATTTCACAAGTTTGGTGGGGTATGGTCCACTTTAACCCTTGAACTTTCAGCCTGAAATGGTGTCACCCTCAGGGATTTTCCAGGAAAATTATATATTGTTTTTTTCAGCAGAGTCTGGTCTTTAACATGAAATACCTTTTTTGGCTTTGTTTTAGTGTATTGTCAATATTTTTGGGTGAAATATGTGCAAATATGTACCATTTGTAGTGTTTTCTTGTAATAAAAAATGTAAGTTTTCCAATAAAATCTTATTGCATGTAAAAGCCCAATTTCTCCCAGTTACAACGGTATCACATATGTTTTGGTAGACACCCTTTACTGCCCCTAAACTGAAACAGCACTTTAGGAGGTTTTCAGATAAACTACAACTACTATGAGCACCTTGCATTACATTTCCTTTACATTTGAAAAACCCCCCACAAATTTTAGATTACACGCCTCAAGCTTTCTAGGCCTACCAGGTTTATTGACATGGGCACAGTTCTCAGGAAGCAATCCCTCAATGAATTATTTTTTTTGCACAGGGTTTCCATAAAAAAGGGATAAAAAGGCAGAATCAAAGCCACATTTTACTACCAAAAACAAAGAAAAAACAAGTTAAATCTAAAAAATCAAGGTCCCCCGAACAGAACAATACCCAACATGCATAGTTACTTTTAAGGGTAGGGTTGCCAAATACCCCAAAGTAAACAATGCATGTAAGGGCATTTTCACTTGAAAATTTCAGCTCTACAAAGTGTACACCTTGTGCTTTTTCTACTAAAGCAACACTTTACAATTAAAATACCCCCACAAACCATATTCCTTTTCCCTAAAAGCATGCACCTTAAGCTTTCTAGGCATATCCAGCTTGTTGTAGTTGGCTCCTCTTTCTGGAAGTAGTCCCTTGAAAAATACTTTGATTTCTCAGGGTTTACCTAACAAATGTATAAAAAAGAAGAACAGAAAACACATATTCCTAAAATATCAATATGCAAACAAGAAAAAGCAACCTAAATCTGAAAGCGCAAGGTATCCTAAACAGAATAATACCCAACATGCATAGCTACTTTGAACCCTTTAACTTCCAGCCTACTTGAGATGTTGTCATCCTCTGTTGACAAGTCATTTTTCACCATTTTGGACTATGAAAAATTATGTTTTTTTAAAATGTGTCCTGTTTATTTTGATTTAAAAATGTAGACAGTGGTGCGAAGGCCAGGTTCGGTGGTCCCTAGCCCTGAAAGCTACAAGCCTGCATAGCCTATATAGGCAGCTGGCTCTTTTGCCTTGGGAAAGCAGGTAATGGGGAGCTGGGGATTAATGGCAAGTCACCCACTTCCTGCAGGTGACTTGCCAGCCCCCAAGCCCTGAGAACTGGTATAGGGGTCTCATGGATCCCTGGTGAATGGTGAAGCTAGAAGCGGCTATCAACCTGGCTGGATATATTTCTGCTGCAGCCAACAAAAATCATGCATCTCATCTGTAAAAATGCTCCATTGCATGTGCAGCTGACTTGTTGGGAAAAACTGGAAAAACTTTTTTACTGCACTTTCTTAAGTGAAAATGCTCACTGAGATGCATGTTGCAATGCACACCACAAGGCACACCAAAGGTGCACCTTGCTTCAACAAATAATTAGCATGACCCCTCTAGAAAGTAGAGTGCTTTACCAGCAGCTAACTAATACAGTAACTATCTAATGCATACATATAGCTATTTGCTTGATTTTCTTAATCTTTCAAAAATGTCTAACAAATGGAACATAAATGCTTTGTTTCGTCTTCACGAAATGATCCGTTTTTATAATATACATGTGGAGGTGTCATTTACCAAACAAAACTGTGTGATATGAGGACAAATCCTTTACCAGTTTTGCAAATCATTGTGTACTTAGTTGTGAAGAATTGTCAGTAAATCTTTGAAAATATACTGAACTTTCTTATTTATTTTCTAATCAAAATATCCCAAAATTTCAGTTTTGTTGTTCAGTAGATGACTTTTAGAATCTTCATCTTTCCATCTTTATTCTGACTGTTAGATGACCTCCTAAGGTAGACCTAGTCAAGTTTAAATAAATGGTATGCTGCTTAGGCCAGGCAACATAAACATCTGCAAAATGTTAGTTTGTTTCATTAAATGAATTACAGTAAAAAGTGAACCAAATGGGAGGAAGAACCAAATGTAGGCATTGTCATGCTTATTATTTGTTGATGTAAGTCTACCTGGGTGCGCTTTGAGGTTAGAAATGCAGCCTGTATCTCAGTGAGGAAAGGATATTTGTTTTAACCCTTCTAGTGCCAGCTACGTGAGTCTCACGTAGCAGCCTCTACTCCACTTAAGTGGCAGCTACGTGAGACTCACGTAGCTGACTTTAAACCCCCACAGAATAAAAAATATAAAAGTTAAAAACTCACCTGATCCCTCGTTAGATTAGGTCGGGTCTTCTCTTCACCCGGGGGGCATCCGATCTTCTGTCTTCAGGTGGGCACCCAAAATAGCACCCCCCCCCCACTTCGGCCGATGGCACAATAAACTGTAAAAAAAAAAAAAATGACATTTACTCACCTGCGGCCGCGATCCCTCCCGCAGGGTCTCCTCTTCCCCAGGGGGGGGGGGGGGGGCCTCTGATCGCCCCCCGGGCTCTTCTGTGGTGAGGAGAGGGTGAGAAATCACCCTCTCACTTCCTGGTTTGCGGCTGCTAGCCCGGGTGACGTCATCGGTGACCCGGCACCTGTCACCTGGCAGCCGGGACCCGAAGCTCAATCGCTGTTGGAGATCGGAGGAGGAGGGCTGGTTACCAGCTCTCCTCCACCGATCTCCAGCAGCTGTCATCTGAGACATCGTGGGACAGGATCAGGACATCGGAGGTGAGTAGAATAAATGTCATTTTTTTTATGTGTGTGTGTGTTTATTTTTATTGTTAACCCCTTGTGAACTGGTAAGGGATCCATGAGACCCCTATACCAGTTCACAAGGCTGGGGGCTGGCAAGTCACCTTCAACTAGCGGGTGACTTGCCATTAACCCCCGGCACCCCAATTACCTGCCTCCCCAAAGCCCAGGGGGGGGGCAGAAGAGCCCAGGCCCACACAGGGTATGTGGGCTTGTAGGTTGCAGGGTGGGGGGCCACAAAAGCTGGCCCCTGCACCCTGTTCCTACAAGCCCCCATAGCTGGTCCCGAGCTGGTTATGACGGGTAGGGGGGACCCTACGTCATTTTTTTTTTTATTTTTAAGAGTTAGGGTTAGCCTAATCCTAACCCTTAAAATACCCCCAAAAATGGGGTCTGCCCCATTTTTTTTAATTAACCCCTTATGCTCTGTAGCCCAGCAGCTATAAAAGGCTTCCAGCAGCAGCAGCAGGAGAGCAGAAGCCAGATTGATCAGCGTGGGACACAGTGCCCAGGGATGGATGGGAGGTAAGTATAAAAAAATAAAAAAAACAAATAAAATATTTTTTTCTCCATGTGTCTGTGTGTTTTTTTTACACTTAACCCCTTGTGAACTGGTAAGGGATCCATGAGACCCCCATATCAGTTCACAAGGCTGTGGGCCCCCCAGGAGGGGGGACCCTATGTCATTTCTTTTAAATAACCCCTTATGTTTTTAGTGTGGATAGTGGTATTTTATTTGTAAATGTTATAAAGTGCTCTTTTCAGTTTGGGGGGCCTCCTGGGCAAGAATGGGGGGGGGGGGGGCTACCGATACATATGTGGTACCATCGTAATCGGGAGAAATGGGGCTTTCACATGCAATATGGTTTTCATTAATAAAACAAATGTTTTATTTAAAAAAAAAAAAAAAAAATATATATATATATATATATATATATATATATATAATAAAATATGTCTAAAAAATATTATTTTTTTTTTGTTTTTGTTTTTTTACTCAAAAATATTTAAAAAAAATGACAAACAAGACTTTTCATGTTAAAGCCTAAACTCTGCTGCAATATATATATATATATATATATATATATATATATATATATATTTTTTTTTTTCCTGGAAATTCTGGCATGAATCACGGTTAAACATGGCGCAAAATGGGGATAAATGACCTGTCAACAGAGGGTGACAAAACTTCAAGTAGGCTGGCAATTAAACGGGTTAATAGTACATATGCATGTTGGGTATTGTTCTGCTCAGGGGACCTTGCGCTTTCAGATTTGGTTTGTTTTTTCTTGTTTGTATATTGATATTTTAGGAAAACATGTTTTTTATTCTGCTTTTTTATAATTTTTTTAGGGAAACCCTGTGCAACCTAAGAATTCTTCAAGGGATTACTTCCAGAAAGATGAACCCACTACAACAAGCTGGGTACGCTTAGAAATCTTAACATGTGTACTTTCAGGGAATATATGGTTTGTGGGGGATATTCGAAATGTAAAGGGTTGTTTTGGTTGAAAAATTGCAAGGTGCGCACTTTGTCTGCAAAGCTGAAATTTTCAAGTAAAATTACGGTTACGCACATGCTTTACTTTGGGGTGTTTGGCAACTCTTCCCTTGACAGTAGCTATGCATGTTGGGTATCGTTCTGTTCGACGGATGTTGCTTTTTCAGATTTTACTTGTTTTTTCTTGTTTGCATATAGTTTTTTTAGGAAAATGTGGCTTTGATTCTTCTTTTTTACTCTTTTTTTAGGGAAACTCTGTGCAACCAAAGAATTGATTGAGGGATTACTTCCACAAAAATACACCCACATAAACAAGCCTGGTATGCCTAGAAATCTTGAGGCATGTACTTTCAGAGAATATATAGTTTGTGGGGGGTATTTCAAATGTAAAGGGTTGTTTTTCTGGAAAATCTGCAAGGTGCGCATAGCGCATATCGCAGTTGTATTTTATCTGAAAATCTCCTAAAGCTGTTTCAGTTTGGGGGAGTCTCCTGGGCAGGAAAGGGTCTGTACCAATACATAAGTGGTACCGTTGTAACCGGGATTAATTGGGGTTTCACACGCAATAAGATTTTATTTTTTATCACAAAAACACTACAAATTGCAAAAAATAGATTTTTATTTTTTTGCACTTATTTCACCCAAAAGTATTGAGAATGCATTAAAAAAAGGCCAAACAAGACATTTCATGTTGAAGCTCAGACTCTGTCTAAAATAAAACAATATATAATTTTCCTGGAAAAACCCTGAAAATCCCTTCAAAAATCAAAGTTGAACATATGTAGCGCAAAATAGTGAAAAGTGGTCTGGCAATAAAGGGTGACAAAAATTCTAGGAAGGCTGGCACTTAAAGGGTTAATGTTTAGAAACAACAGCACCATATGCGCTATACAGAAATAAATAGGGTGCTGGCCTTATTGGAAAAATAATGTACCCACCTGTAAAAATGCCCTATCACAGGTGCAGGTTATTCTTGGCAAAACATTTGCATGTTTTTTTTACATGTTTTGATGGGTTAAACCTAAAAAGCCCACTGAGATGCAGGTTGTAATTAATATCCAAAAACACACCTAAACTTGCTTCACTAAACATTCAACATGACCCTTGATATAAAAAACAATAAAGGCACCAAGAGATAATTGTCAGCTTTAGCAACTGAGGAACTTGGAGCTGGAGTCGACTGTATATAATAATGTATATGGAGATACAAGGATAAAATATTATCCAAATGTTTTACTGGGCTCCAGCCAGCGTATAACATATCAGCCTATCGGCCAGTCAACAAGTACCCTCCACATCAGCAGGTGCAAAATATGGGCAAGGGGATATGCCCTGACAACTTTAGTATTGTAGGGGCAAATAATGTGGCAGGCAAGGCCCTCTGCCCCCCATCAGTGATGCTGAGACCATAGTATTCAAGAGGCAGAACATGAGCTGGGAGTATTAGAAGCAGCAGTGCATTGACACAAGGAAGTGAATTCTAGGCTCTGGGAGATGAGAACACCTGTGGGGCTGGCCCCAAAGAAATACAGCCCACTGGGAATACTCCTGGGTCTCCAAAATCAGTCCACCTCCACCCTCCCTCCGTTATTGATGATATTCCTATTATTAATGGATGTCTGCCAGATATATTTTTGGATAGCTTTTTTTAACAGATGCCCCCCAAGTGCTTCTTGAAGGGCTATCGCAGGCTTTATGTGGTAAATTTAAATGTTAAGTCAAAAGGACACCTGCTTCAGTTTTCATAAATAAAAAAGGAATATTTTAAATATTTAAAAGCTCTAAAATATTTATATACAAAGAAAAAGAGCAGATATAGTTGCTTCCATCATAAGACAAAGTAAAAGTAAAAAGGCCACCAATTATCACTTTTGGACAAGAACTTTAAAACTGTTTATGTGAGTTGGATGTTTTTTTTCACATGTCATATCTGATAAGTGAAAGAAAATGTGTGCTAATCGTAAAAAATACACCCCAGATTAACATGTATGAAATATAACTGTAATTTAGCTCAATGGCTGAGCTGTCAGCCTCTGGTCCCAGTAATAATCAGGACCAATCCCACCCCCCTGGCCGGAGGAATTTCTTCCTTTGCCTTCAGCACCTCCACCCGATCCAGACTGCAAATCCTGGTGCTCATGTCAAGTTGACAACCCCTCTCTTAGTTATAGGCTCCAATGCAATGCACACACTGTGCTTGTATGACTCAGCCCTGTCACTCCCTTCACAGAGCACACATGTTCACATGAGGAATATTGCCAATATTGCCAATAGAATAAAACTTTATTCTACTGGCAATAAAGCTTATATATTGGCAATATAGCCTTGTTTTCAAAATGGAAAAAAACATTGATTAGCAAAAACATTTGCACGTGCCTGCATAGTGACCTAAATGTACCCACATGAGAAGTACAGAGGCAAGAAGCTGGAAAAAAAGCCCTTGAGTGTTTAGTATGTAGTATGCTTTTAGGTGTAATTATTTACTATAGTTCTTTCTAATTCTTAGGTTGCAATTCCTATACAAACATGCTGTGGGAAAGCACCCGGAAAAGGGTGTGGCCTTTCATCGGAAAAGTTTATAGAAAAATGGGTAAATAGAGTTATGGGTGTATGGGAAAACAACAGCCATGGGTTTAACTACTACTTTTTAAATGGAATCTTCATTTAAATCAAACGCAACCTGATGTTTTACTGGTATTCATAAGAAAGTCAACTGGCTCACTTTTAGTAGAATAATCTCTTCTACTGCTAATATTATTCATTGCAAAGAGAATGACTAACTCCTAGATAACGTTATAAGAAAGATAAACATATCAAGCATAATCATAAATACAACATAGCAATAAAATATCAGAAGAGATAAAGAATGTCATAAAAAGATATCATGCTATAATGAAGATTTATATTGTCTCTCTTATAGTACCGCGGTGGGAAAAGCACTCTGCCTTTAATTTATATACTCTGCCAATATTTGTTTATGGAAATTACTTCACTAAGAAACAAATAAATTACTAAGTGCCATTCTGAAAAGTTTGGAATAGACCTGCAACTGGTATGGGCCCATAAGCATGATGATAGAGTCCATTAGGCTAAGTTCAGGGAAGCAAACCCTATGGTCCAAACTAAGAACAGACCTTCATGCCAGAGGGAGAGAAGCTGAAAGTTGTTCCAAAAAATCAAACTTACTTACTCCGTTTAGACAGAGCGAATATTGAACATGAAATTATTGAACAATTTAGCCATAATCGGTCTGTGGAAACCTGGGACTGACCAACAAATCTTCTAAACAGTGACCCAGTTGCCTAAATTACACTTTGGAATAAATAGATCAGTTTAGTTGAAATATTGAATTGAAAAAAAGTTCAGTGGTGTTGAAACACCCCATAAGTAAATAATAAAAGTAGGCAATTGTACTTTTTACACCCAAAAAATAGAAGTGCACTTTTTACAACTGGTGCTAAATTAGGGGGTTATTTAAGAAAGGATAGCGCCAGGTAGCGCCTGGTTAATGAGAGGTAGCGACAGATAGCGACTGGTCAACGCCAGACACGGCACGCAATTCCACATTTATCAAGCAGAATCTGTTTAGCAACTGGGATAGCACCATGTAGCGTCTGATTCATCATTTTCAAAGCCTCTGCGAACAGCGCCAGCGTTCAGCCTTACACAGCGCCAGGTATGACCTCTCGCTACCTGACGCTCTCCCATACATTTCAATGGACGAACATTTTCTTCACTTTAAACGAGTTTTTTTTTTTTTTAATTTTTCCCAAAAATCACAAATAATTCTGTGACCTCTTCTGGCATTGAAAAAGCTGTTTTTTCAAATTTTTTACATTTTTTAAATATTTCTTCAGAAATGACATTACAGGTCTGGCATTAAAGTGTTCATGTTACAATGTTGCTACAATGTAATTCCATATGTTTTTGCTTTGTTACTAGTTGATAGATGCTTGAAAACAGACTTTAAACACACCGCCTCCTGCACTATGGGCTACAAACAAGTATTTTTCAGCGCCAGAGATTTGTGAGGCTGTTTTTTTGCTGAATATGGTGTGAGTCGCTATGAGCAGTCGCTACCATGCGCTCCCATACAGCGCTGTACTGGTCAAATAGCGACTCCTCACAATGTATTCAACATTACTGAACAGCGTCTGAGTCGCTATAAAGTAGCGACTCACGGCCGAGCACTGCGACTACTAGCGGGCGCTCTGAAAATGCCTGCTACAGACGCTCATCTGCCGCTAATGATGAATCAGCCTCTTAGTCTTTGGGTTGAGTATCAGGTGTAAAAAGTGCACTACTTCTTTAGAGTAAAAAGTGAAAGAAATCAATTTAATTGTCTACCTATGAAGTGAATCCACAACATTGCAGTTCTATTTTATTTTTTGTCAATTGATGCTGAGCCCCATAGTGTTAGTTAATCTATGTTTAATTTGCCAGTGATCCACCCTGGCAGCAGTCACACTTTCATAAAATAACTGTATCCATTTAGATCAGGTACCCCCTTTTCATAGTCATGAACAGTCGTGTTCTCCATAAATATCTGGATTTCAAGGCACTTCTTAGTATTAGAATTGCTAGGGTACTGGATGCCAAATACTAAGGGATTATAGCTTAACTGTGTATATATTCACAAGAATTTTATTTTACCCTAATATCTGTTCAAAATTGAAAATTTACCTAATCCTATAATAATTTTACCTATATTTACAGCCCCAATCTGTGTCCTGATTTGAGATGTCCCTTGAGTGTCCCAAATCAAGCAAAACTACTCATCCAGTCCTTGTATCTGTGCTGCTCTTGGGCTCCACCTTACTGATTGGTTGCTCTTATAGAAGAGGATATGCGAGTTGTGGTTTCTACAGCACAATGACAATGGAGAGCCTGATTTTAGGCTTCCTAGGGATAATTTCTAGAAGGATTCAAAAATTGAGATGCCCACTGGATGGAGTTGTGAACTGACCTCAAAAATTTTTTTTATTTAGCTCCAAAACCCAGGAAGCACCCCATCCTTTTTGCAACCCCTCCAATTCTCTCTTTGCTCATCTCAATTCAGTTATCCCAAGGCGCATGGACTCAAGGGCTAGGAACCATGGTTTTTAGAAGTTAAATATTTTGAGGATGGCAATAAATGCCACAATTGGGTGCAGAGATAGCAACCATATTTCAGCACATCAAGTCATGGGGTGCAATCTGTTACGATGATCCCCTCACCCCATCCTCACTCCAGGAGCATGTTACTGTGTACACCGACCATATTAACCGTATGTTAACTCTGTTAAGAGATTAAATCCAATTTTGTCATCACCTTTAAGCCAGGGGCTAAGAACACCTAGGCAGATGCATTGTCTCGCAACTTTGGGGAATGTAAGGATAGGTTCCAAAAGAAGGAACACGTTTTGCCGCTGGGTTCTGTGGTTGGCGCATTATTGCCAGATTTGTCTAGCTTGATAGAACTATTCCAGATGGGTTCTCCTCCAGGCAAACCTCCTCATTGTTTATATGTCCAACACCATATGTGTTTATCTTTGTTGCAAGAGCTTCATGATGCTAAAACATGGGTTGTTGGCAGACAGCCAAAAAACCCTGGGGCTCGCATCATGTCTGGTGGCCCTATCTCAGACTTGAGGTCACTGCCTTTGTCGAAGCATATTTAGTGTGTGCTCGGAACAAGGGAAGATATAAAGCTCCTGCTGGGTTACTTGTTCCTTTAGAGGTCTCTAGAGAACCACGGACACATGTTCATATGGATTTCATTGTTAATCTACCAGGTCGCAAGGTAACACTGTCATTTGGGTCATAGTCGACCGTTTTGGTAAAATGCTCCATCAGCAGGTGGCCCTCTGCTGCAGAGGTGTTGGTGATTAGCCAGCACCTGTGCTATTTACTTTCTGCTCTTTATAAGCTGATCCAACCTTGCAGCCAGTGGATTGGACTTTCACTGGATCCTTATGCATGTTTCCTGACTCCACTTGTGTATATGTACAGCACCCAAAGTGTGTTTATGTTTTCCGGGGTTACCTATATTTCTGCATAGCAGCCGTAGCACTCAGCACTGTATTCTTGTGTAGTTACCTTACACATGTATGTTTATATGTCCACGTGTAAATCTGCACAGCAGCCTGGTTGGAGTATGCTCTTATCAGGCACTTATCACTGTTTATCACCATTAAACACGGTTTGTCGCATATCCGCCTCTGTCTCGCAGCTCTCAATTACTGGTCATTCTACAATAAGGTTTTCTCTGCTGAGAAATCTGTGACAGACAAAACTGGTACGGGTCCTGAGGCCCCTCCTCGAGGGGGGGTAGTGCCCGGCCGATCCGGATCAGTTTCAGCACCGGATCGAGTAGCGCCGCCTTGAACGCAACTGTGCCTCTCCTCCTTAGCCGGCATCCCTGGCATCTCGGCACATGTACGCGCTTGTGCATGGTGCTGCAGATAGTGTGGCTGCCAGAGGCTGGTTTAAATGGGCCAATGAGCCCTAGCGTTTTATATGGTCACCAGTATCTTGATCTCGATGGGCAAATCAGCCCTGAAGTTATTTCAGGGCCAATCAGCCCTGAGTTGCCCCAACCTATGCCTGCATACCTTCCCCTGTCATCAATGCCCATGATTGCTTGTGTTTGGCTGTTGTTGGTACTCTGTTTCCTTGCTACTCGTGTTTGACTCAGCTTGACCTTCGACCTTGCCCCCCGTGCTGACCTCAGAATCCTTAACCTTGCCTCTGCCTGCTCCCTTTGGTACCTTTCTCCTGCTATGATTTTGGGCCTGCCCTCTGACCTTATCTCTGGTTAACCTTCTGCATTGATGCCTGTTGGACTGACTTCCCGTGTATGACCATTGCTTCTTCTGACCTCCTGTGAACCCCAGTTATGTTCACCCACCTGAAATTTCAGCCCCCAGTTGATATCGTTTGAACTTGTAAGACCTGGGGGCAACCATTTCCGGTGAGGCCTGCTTGTGTCCCAGCAAACAGGAGCTTTTCTAAAGGCAAAGATAGCAGCAGAGGGTGATATTAACTAACCTGGACCTGCTAACTGGTGAGCCTCACAATCATCATGCATCCTTTTGGCTTATTTTATGAACACATTGTAACCTGTAAAGAAACATAAACACGTTCGTGGCTTCTGAAATCTTTAGCAGGTGATTGAAACTGAAAAGGATATATATAACTGGCATCTCATAGGGATGGATTGACCAAAAAATCATGGGGCACTGTAGCAGATAGTTACATCTCTGCATGAAGAAACCAGAAGGTTAACATATTCAGTATTGTAGAAAGGTTGTGTTATGTATCGATTATATGTAGATATATTTCTTAGTAAACTTCTTCATACATAGTCGTTAGTAAATATATCTACCCTGTGTGCTGAGCATATTCTGTATAGTTTTGCAGCAGTCTGAAGTCATAGTATGCTTAATATACAATGGATCCCACAGACTAGACTGTGAATACCTTATCTGATGTGAATTAACATATTTTAAAGAAGTAGTAAGACACTTAACTCCATCATTGCTCCTGAGCGAAAGAGAAATTGCTAACGATAACATTCTGGGCTTCAAAGGTTGCAAGTAACGATGCAGTTAAGAGTTTCAGCAGAAGTTACTGGCAGTGTTCCTGAGCCATCAACTGTGCTTGATAAATTAACTCATTTAGGAAACTAAATTCTAAATTACGACCAGTTGATAGACTGGACCCTTTAACGCTATTCTGTGCGGCTGTGATAGTTCGTCCGTGTAATATGCCATGGGAAATTTTATAGAGTATTGTTTTTTTTTCAACCTGTTGCTAAACCTTTGAAGTCAGGCTTCAAATATTTTAGGACAACAGTTTATTTATAGCAATGTAAAATAATAATTTAAATTAAAAACAAAATGCTGATCATTTCAGTATGATTATTATTTATTGTTTTGCAATCAAAATATATAGTAAATGTATATATACTATAATATATATATATATATATATATATATATATATATATATATATATATAACTGAGGTATTTAATACATTATTTGTTTAAAGCAACACTATATGCCCACAAAAAAGTTAGTAAGGACAAAAGATATATTGCGGATCCTACATGTAAAATATTTTGTGGTAATGAAAATTTGCATGCAACTTGTGTTTTTTTTATTTATTTCCCTGAGCGGCCTCCACTTGATTTGAAAACTACTTTTATCAAATCCAATGGAGGACCAGCCACGTTATGGACTATGATTTGCCCTGCGAAAGATATGCTCATTCCCTTTTAACACCTTTACAGCAATAAAAAGTTTTTGGGAGAGGCTTTCCAGCTCAATACATCATTGTGGGTTTTAGACTTTAAGACCAATAGGCAACCTTCCAATCTTACTGATTGATCTGCAGTACCCAGGCCTCGCCCCCCTGGCAGGAAGCGCAGCCCTCTGTATCACAAACCAGGGCTGTGGAAGACTGATAGGCAGTACGGCAATGGCTGTTAAGTTAAGCAGATCATCTACTGCCCTCCTGGCACTGACCTGTCCTCGAGTCTTAGGAAACATCTACAAAAGTGAACATTTGCTGACAGTGAACAAGTGTAGACATTTTTTCTCTACTTTTCTGGGTTTGGGATGGGGAAGGTCTCCAGGGTAGGGGCTCAAAATTACCAGATAGTTGGCTTTTTGTGTAGGCCAAATGTAAAAATGCCTTCTTACCTGAATCAACCAAATACAAAAACAAATTAAGTACAGAAGATATTTTTAAAAATGAAAAAAAAAACATTTTTGTCATCCTGAGCATGATTCTCTTCAAAATCAGCCTCTCCAAAAAATGGAAGAGACGCTCAAAATCTAACTTAATAACCATCCTAACCTATAATATTATATTTTTAATTCAAAGTATCAGTTTCAACCATTTTTTCAATTTGGAGCACCAGTAGAGACCCTTCTCTACCTTTCGTAAAAGGTACCTACTTACAGTTATAGAGGCTTCAGTGTCCCATTAGCCTGGTACCGACCACTGTGGGGTTGAGTCTGAAGGAATTTTTGGACCATAAAACAAAAAAAACTATACTCACCTTCTGTCCCTTGCAGAGCCCTTTGGCGTGGAAAGGCATGCCCCCAATAAATTGAGCAGGCGTATAGAGTTACCCCATGACTAGAGTTCCACTTTAATTCACCAGGCCTTACAGCATAGCAGCGGGCAGGCAGCTGTCAGAGGGCGGCCAGCTTTTAGCAGACAGCTATCAATAGGTGGGGGCTGGGGGAGCTGGTGCCCTGGAGTCTAAAAGACTATACAGACCCACAGGGACCTGTACTGCACTGTGGGTGTTATTCTGGTTTAACACAAACCAAAGATGGCATTTGCAGTTTTAAATAATTTGCTTTCTTTAGTAAACACAACCAAAAATTGACACAGATAAGTAATTATTCTATCGGTTTATGTATAACCACACTTTATATTCACTGTAGCCGCATTTGAATATCCAACACTTTCATGGAAATAAATAAATACAATGACCTAGACTATAAAAAGCATGGGGAGTATGAGTGGCCCTTTGCCAAGGAGCTGCAGCCTTTTCACATTACTTGGTAGCAAGCAACCAGATGCAGAAGGTGCCTGCAGCTTTTTTCACAACATACAGTTGATAAGAGTTCTTTCCTAGCTAAATGTTTGCTTAAGAGGCTACCTGTGCCATTTATGAACTCTTTTAAAACCAGATCAAAGCCTGCATGAAGATGTTTTACTGGAAGGTTGTGAAGCCGAGTTTTGTTTGCTGAGTGTAAGGGAGGTACAATCGGCAATGCATAACTGGCAAAATCTCCTCTGCCCCTGCCAGGTGTAGAGTTAGCATCTCTTCTTTATCACACAACCTGCGAAAAAAACAAGGCACTAAACGCTGCTGAAAGGACTTCTTGGCAAGTTACCCTCCACCTCATATGGTGTTGTAGCATCAGCCCCATCATAGAAAATAACAGCTGGTAAGTAGGAAGAAACTGGAGAAAGATCTTTTTCCTCTAATCCAGCGAGGTGTATTCCTGTGCCCATTTTTCTGTAAGTCTCACTGACTGCGGGACAAAAGATGTTGAATGATACAAGCAATTACCTCCTCTAATATTGCTCTCAACTGTCTGCATCAGACTAACAAAAGTGGATGGGTTTAGAGAAAGGCTGGGAAAAGCACTTATAATGAACTATTGTCATCCCTATAGCCACACTGTGTTTTCCTCATCTTCTCTTTTTTTCACGTAACTCCTCTACTCTCCACCTTTCCTCCCAAAACAGTATTGTAATTGTGGATGGATGACACATACAGAATGTGCATTTATCTAGGTCAATTAACCACAATAAAAGATTCACATTGGGCAAACTGTATGTTAGAATTAGCCAGAGAGCATAAGACTGAAAATGAATTGACTTGATTTACATGAAGCAGCTGTTATCAGTGAGATAACATTTTTACATTGTTGGAAAAAAATATCTGAACCTGCTCTTAATTAGGCAGCTGAACTGGGATGCCCTGCTGTGAATAGGGCTCCATAAGCCCATACTTACCACTTACCATCATTCATCGCCCTGCATGCAAGCAGTTGATCAGGCTTGCCGGTGGCCATGCACATTACTGTGTGACCCAAGCCTGGCAAACCTAATATGCTGTCTATAATCACCATTGAAGGAATCCCAGAAGAGGTGAGTATCAGCAGCCCTGTTCCCTAGCTTAAGGAGTCTCAATTCAGAAATACAGTCATTTTTTACTCTTTTACTTCCTCTTTAACATTGTTGGAAAAGTATGGCTCAAGTTGATGAAGAAAATATTGATAACATTGACATTTTACACTGATTTAAAGCAGACCAAACCCCCTTTTCCTTCGCCTGTCCACTGGATGCGCCAACCCAGAGGACCTGAAGGCGATCCTATTGACTCTTCCTTTTTAAGCTTCAATGGGCTTGTAGTCACACCCACCCAACAAATTGGCTGATCTAAAAAATAATGGGTGGTATAGGCATCCCACTGACCCCATCCCGCTATACCCTGCGGCCTGTGATGCCATAACGCCCTAGCCTATCTAAGCTCAGAGAAGCCAGAGATGTGACCGCGGCAAGTGGAAGTGCTGTGGGATTGTCGACGAGGGGAGTATACCAGCAATCCCAGGTATTATTGCTATTGGCAACTGTACAACAAGAGTTGGATTTACTATTTATTTTACAGTGTGCTCTTTTTAAATCGGACCAACAACCCCCATGGCCACTGGCCACCAGCTAAAATTACAGTCTGGGGGGTCATGCAGAATGCTGGCTCCCCCACACATAACCCCCCAGGACAACGCAAACCCAACCTTAACCTCGCACCCCCGCCATGATTGGCTGCCCAGAACTCACGAGGGCGGGACTTTTGGTGATCAGAATTTCACTTGCCACGTGAGCGTCGGGCAGCCATTTGTATTTACATATAATCAGGGGTTTGAGATGTTTTGCAATGGCTTATTTTACACTGTTCCCAAAGGGGGAAATGTAGGAGGAAGTTAGTGTGAGCCTGGAGAGAGACTTTAAAATATTAGTTTTTGATAAAAAAAAAATGTGTCTATAAGTGTATGTGTTATGTGTGCCTGGCTACACAATCTGCTGGAATAGTCATAAATATAGGTGCACCTTGGTATGGCCTATGTAGTTATAAAAGGCAGCTTGCTACTGATTAGCAGTACTTCTAACCATGGTGTGCTTCAAAACCAGAAACATGGGGCTTACGTGTCTGTACCTTAGTGAGCCCTGTGTAATTTAAAATAGGGTGTTGTAAAATAAATATTTAATCATGCCCTTGGTGTACAGTTGCCATTGGCAACAGACTGCATGTAGTAAAAACTGCTTCTATATAACATTTGCGAACATAAGAAAAATGCATTCTTGATCAGCTCAGCACCATTTTTTGGCACTTTGGAAAAAGCCTGTTAAGTAGTGTCAATACCAATCTTTCTCTATGAGACTTTTTGAAAGAAAATTCAGTATGCTTATTGGATTTTTAATAAAGCATGAAGCTTTTTTTAGGAGAGTACTGGTATATTTGGAATCTAGAGGATAGGAGCAGCCATTAATGTATTGCTGTATTCTGAGGTAAATGGACACTCAATATATGTATACTCAATATATGTAACAGCAACAGATGGTGAGTAACAGGCACCATGCAATTAGGACACAGGCTGCTTCCGGGGTGGTCTTCAGGTAATGCATTCCTAAGGCTAAGGTAATTCCTTTCAGGAAAATCGTAGCCATACCAGAAAAAAAGCTTTTGCTGTCAGTTATTAAGTACTTTTTATTTTTCCATCCAGCAGAGATGGATTGTTTTAATATTTACTTTACTAGGAGAAATCACAGTCAGTAGTTGCAGTGAGGCTGGCTAATAGTCTTGCTAATGCATCTTACTTACATACAGGGCGCTATGAAATAAAAGTGTGGGAGAGTTCTGCCGTCTAATCAAGTGTTTAAGTAACTAGAGTCTGGAATTTTTACTAACCACAATGCCTGTTACTCACCTGCCTGACACATTACGTTTCCTGTTTTTAAGAAGGCCAGACATTTCTTTGCATTTTGATAGCTGTGCAGAGGTTTGAATTTTGTTTTATCGCACCCAAAGCTTCCCTACATAATAAAGCTACGCAGGCAGTAAGTAAGCTTTCATCTCGATAATACCATTAAAGATGCAAAATGGAACCATAAAGTGCTACCCACAATACTCACTTCACTCCCATGCAGCAGCTAATGCCATCTATGGTGAGATAAAACTTACCAGATGCAGGATGAGGGGTCACATCCTAAGTCTCTTATGCTCCAGACACCATGTTGAAGCTGGGGGTTTTCATGCACCAGTTCAGTTGTGAACAGGGCCGTATTTAGGATTTGTGCTGCCCTAGGCACTTTTTGGTCATGCGCCCTCCCCCCCCAGGCTGATTCAGGTTGCCTTACTGTGTACCCCCCCGACACCTACGTTTCCTGTGGTCCAGCTGGTCGCATCCCGAGCATCCCAGCCATTCAGAATCCAGGGAGACTGGGGATGCGGTCCCTCCTATTTCCTTATGCCGGGTATGTATGGGACAACACACACTCATCTGTCAGCTGCCACCCCCTGGCCTGCACAAACCAGGAATCGATCGACCAGGTCGTCCCATACACTTACCTTGTTTCCCAGCCCAACGCGCATGTGTGAGCCGTGGTCGCATCCCTGCTATCCCTCTAGCAGGGCGTATGCCCGATCCAGGCATTTGTTAATGGCCGGCGCGGGCATGCTCCCTTTTAGAGGGAAGTGGAGGATCCGACCGTCAGCACACTCGGAGCCGCTGCTCTTAGATGCGCTGTGGGATCGGGAAGAGGTGAGTTTGTTTCGGTGACCTAGGGGGTTTCACACAGCGGGCCACCCCCCGATCAGGATGACCTGGGGGAAAGGACCAAAACCCTGGATAGTCAAAATCCTGGGTTTTGGCCCACTTTAAAGAGAGACAACACACTCGATTTTCACTTTTCGGGGGGTTGTTCTTCTCAGTGAGGGCATCCCAAATTGGGATGCCCCACTGTGTGTACCCCCCCCCCAGGTTGCCCTATTTACTCACCTTCCTGCTTCCTGTGGGGTCCGAATGAGTGCACTGACCGATAGGCTGAGCGGCCTGCTCAGCCAATCAGCGCTCTCGCTTTCACTTGGCTCCCTTTGGCGCTTCTGATGGCTAAGCAGCCAAGTGGCGCCAAAAGGAGCAGAGTGCACATCCAGCAGCATTCCCCGCTCACCTACCAGCCGTTGCATGTGCAGTGGGCGTGTGGGTGGTGCTCCCATTCAGAAAGGCCAAGTGCGGGTGTGTGCAGAGGTGAGCCGGGATGTGGCCGCTTTTCCAAGATGGCGTCCTCTGGGACAAGGTGAGTGAAATGGGGCTTCTGGGGGGGGGGGGGTTTACACAGCGGGGCATTCCAGTTCAGGATACCCCACTGTGTATAACTCCTAAGAAAGTGCAGCAACACTTACCTTACCTGGATTCAACAGTGCATGTGCGGGCTCTGGTCCAATGAAAGCCGCTCACCGTCACTGCGTAATTCAACAGGTTGGGATCCCTATTGATTCTAATGAGAGCCACCTGCCGAATTACACAGTGACAGTGGCCGTCTCTCATTGGACCAGAGCCTGCGCATGCACCGTTGGACCGGGAAAAGGTGAGTGTCTATGGGTATTTTGGGGGCTGGCCTCTGATCTTCCCCCCAGGGCATTCCAAATCGGGATGCCCCTGGAGAAGAAGCCCAGCTGGCCAGATTTACTTGTTGGTCGCGGGGCAAGTGTGCCCTCACGTATGCGGGAGCCCCGCGTCCAAACTGGAAAAAAAAGGTTTTGGGTGTCTGGACGGTCGCCCCCCTTCCATACACACACACACTTTCCCTCCCTCATCATCTATTTTTTTATTTTTTAATATTAACATATAACTTTATAACATATAATATTAAACAATTACTTTATATTGGATCATCTTTTCTTCCGGGGTCCTCAGGCTGCAGTCTGTCTCACTGGCAGGTGGGCTGCGACTCAGCAGCTCTCATGTTCCGCGCCGGCACTGCTTCCTAATGGGGCGGCTCTGTCAGCCTGCCTCGTGATTGGCCAGCTCGCCCCGGGCAATCACGAGGCAGGCTGATAGAGGCACCGAATAGGAGGCGGGCGGGTGTGGGCGCCAGAACGTGGCTGCTCCGGCAGGGGGCGGGGCGGGGCGTGGTGTTGCAGTCGGCCGGAGCAGCTGATCGAGCGCCGGACGGCAGCTCCACGGAGGGGGGGGGGGTTGGGTTGTGCGGGGTCGACCGGAGCAGCTGATCGAGTGCCGGACAGGCTGCTGGGGGGGGGGGGGGGAGTTTGCGATCCGGCTCATCTGCATGCGGCCGCGCAGGAGTAGGTTGTAAAAAAGAAATCACTTTTTTTTTTTTGGGGCAGAAAACACGCACGGCCGCCCCTCTGCCATGCAGGCGCCCCTAGGCACCGGCCTATGTTTGCCTTGCGGAAGATACGGCCCTGGTTGTGAATGGTGGTTGAGCTTGATTAAGAAACCCCAGATTTTTTCATCAGATCAGGTAAGTTTCAACTTACTGGAGAGTGTGTGGGATCCTGCAGTGATAAGAGGTGAGTCTTTAATGTGGACCTTTACTTTCCTTGGCAACGCCGTTGGTTCACAGGGACACTAAAGTAACCTACCCCCACCTGCCATCATTGAGCCCTGCATCAGAAAGGTACCTACCTTTTGCTAAGTATCCTATGAGGAACAGTAGAGGCAGAGGTGTAAACTGAGGGGGTGCAACCGCATCGGGGCCCAGAAGGTCAGGGGGCCCCATCATTGTTGCTCCTCAATTTTTTTTCACTCACTTGGCATATTTTAGATAAAGGAAACACTACTTGTCTATGCTGTTTCTCTGTCAGGAGAGGGTTATGCAAATGTGCGGCAACCTCATCTCCTTCAATAGGACATTGCAGTGCTCAGCTATTTCTTGCCCCTGCTCCAGTTCCAAAACTCTTTGCAGTTGGCATCTAGTGCATTAAACTGAACCTTCACCCTGAATAAGAGCCTTATCTAATATGGTTCCCCCACCCTGTACGTACCGATTGCCCACCTTAAAAATCACCCTACCTGCATCTACAGCATTTTGTGAGCCTTTAAACATCCAAGATGGTGGCACATAGAGTCTCAGGCTGCCTGTAGACAGGAAGTGTCTTCTGACTGTGCCGCTCTACATTCTGGGATTGCTATTCTTTTCCTGACCCCAGTTTTGCTCTGTCTGTGCAAAGCACAGCTATAACCTGCCCCCCCCCCTGTACTTTTCCCTCTTCTCTCTTCAGTATGTGATGCTTTGAGGCAAGATGGCAGCGGCCATATCCTAGAGTCCTGAGCAGAGTTGCAGCCCAGTAGGGGAAAGAATAAAAAGTAAGTGGCTGAAAACTTAAAATATATGAATTTTAGATGCTGGGAAATAGTTTATTATGGGTTCCATTACATGATGATGAAGGCCCAGTTTAACATGTGTATATCGGATCAAAAAACTTTACCTAGAAAGAGATCAGCAATACACTACTTCCTGGGAGATAACTTTCTTGCTAAATAAAGCAAATGTTTTAAATAAGTTTCAGGTCATCAAAAGTTAAATGATTCCTTTAGTAAATCAAATTACCATGACCATGAGTATACAAAAAATTGATAATTGTAATGGGTAAAGACTAAAAATATGAACCTACTCTGGCCTGGATTGCAGAATAAGCTGTGATTCTTTATGTCTATTTGTGGGACCAGAAATATAGGTCAGCAAAGATATATAAATTTAAAAGGGAGAAATCTGAGAAAGTATATCTTGCTTTTCAATCAAGGGCGGGCATGCGACCACATCTAGTACATGGTTGTGGAGGAATGGAATTGAAAGCAGGAACAAACCTTTGGAGACCATCTACAGTGCTCTGCAGTAAATAAGGAGAGGCACATTGGACAGGCTTCAGGTGAGCTCCTTATTGCCTTATTATTGCCATTTCATGGACTGTCAGTTTATCCCCCTGCCTGGAATGTCCCATGTTCCCTTACAGATCGAAATCATGGGTCTGGTTTACATTTGCATTATACAGTATTGATCACATGTTTGATACAATTTGATTCAAATGATTGTACAAACTCAGTCCAAAGCTCCAGGAGCAATAAAAATTGTTAATCTGTATATCCTAGGATATATTATTATTAGGCTAATGATTTGTTAAAGCAGGGTGCACCAGTATACCAGCATACAAGAGCAATAAAATGTTTTTGTTCCATTTTTTCCCCCAAAATATCACCTGTACATGCAAAAAAGCAATTCTACAGGCGAGCAACATCATCTTGTGTCTTAAAGTGGACAACACCCAGGGGGGATCGGCCCAGAAATCTATAAGATTCCCGGACCGATCAGATCCCTCCCCGCGGGGCATCCGAAATCGGGATGTCCCGCGGGGAGGAACCCCCCAGGAGGCCCACAAACCTTACCTCAGCCCCGTTCCATCGGCGTATGCGCGAGCCGCGTCTCGCGCTTCCCTCTAGCAGGGCGCGCACCCGCGCCGGCCGTTTGTGAATGGCCGGTGCAGGCGCGCTCCCTGTTAGAGGGAAGCGCGAGACGCGGCTTCCAGCGCTCAGAGCCAGCTGAGCTGGTATGCGCGTCCAGGCGGCCTTGGACGCGCATACCACAGCGGCTCTGAGCGCTGTGATTGGCTGGCGCGGTCACGTGGGAGCGGGGAGAGGTGAGTTTTTTGGGGCTTTCTGGGGGGTTTCAGACAGCGGGGCACCCCCGATCGGGGTGCCCCACCAAAGTGGACCAAAACCCAGGATAGTCAAAATCCTGGGTGTTGGTCCACTTTAAAGTGAAAAAGCTCACCATGAGGCAGGTTGCAACTTACTCCACAAGGCACACCCGAATTGCTCCTTGCTTTCCCAAATATTTAGCATGATCCCCACAGTCTGACTCTGGTTCACAGAAAAACCATGGGTGACCCGTTTGTTAGACAAGGCACCTCTGAGCCACAACACAGGTTAAAACTCCACCCGCTTCACCTCATTGAACTGCAGTTTATGATGTAAGTGATGCTATCTAAATTCTAATACAATGCTCTGTTTGCATTCCCGATCTTATCACTCCCATATTATATTTTGTTTAGAAATGTACCTTCATATTAGTGGATATTTTGATTTCAAACTATGTCTTGTCTGTCTGGCGCCGGGGAGGCCGATTCATTAATAGCGCCAGGTAGCGACAGATGAGCGACTGTAGCAGTATTTTCACAGCGCCCGCTAGTAGTCGCTGTGCTTGGCCGTTGTTCGGTTGTTGACAGCGACTCAGTCGGTGTGCGGTAATGTTGAATATTGGGTGAGGAGTCGCTATTTGACAGGTTCCGCGCTGTATGGGAGCGCATGATAGCGAATGGCCATAGCGAACGGCTCCCACCATATTCATTACCAAATCACGCTCAAAAAATTCTTGCGCTGTGAAATGCATGTTTAAACCCCAGAGCGCTGGTGGCGATGGGTTAAAAGTAGTTTTTTAACCCCCAAACAACCATATTTTTTGAAACAAAAAAAAAACAAGTTTATAAAAACATTTTGTAATATGAATACATTAATATCAGACCTGTAATATCAATTCTGCACAATTTTTTTTTTTTTTTACCTTAAAAAAAATATCTAACATGGCAGAAGTGGTAACAGAAATTTTCACATTAAAAAAAAAAAAAATTATTAACAATTAATTATGAATATTTAAAGATTGTTCCATTGAAATGCATTGGAGAGCGCCAGGTAGCGAGAGGTCATACCTGTCGCTGTTCAAAGTCGCTCGCTGGCGCTGTGGGGTGAGGCTGGAATAATGATGAATGATTCGCTATCTGGCGCTCTCTCAGTCGCTAAGCAGGATTGGCTTGATAAATGTGTGATTGTGGTGGGGAGCCGGCGTTCTCGTGGCGGTGATCGTCATTACCGTTCGCTCACCAGTCGCTACCTGGCGCTATCCCTTGATAAATAAGGGCCTTAGTTTTAAAGTACAACAAAACAAGAAATAAATGCTAAAAGAATTTAGGCCTGAAAGAAACACTTCTCTTTGTAGCATCCCAAATCAGAATAAAATGGTTGTTGGTCCAATTAAAGAGCAAAACACATTTTTTTAAAATCCCTTGCACCTTTCTGGAATTTCTGTTATAAAGAGGAGGAGATCATCCGCCTACAGCACACATTTCAGTTCCCTGCCTCACAGACCACTCCCTGAAATCTCAATTTCAATTACCAAGAGAAAGGAGGAGAGTGGGTACCCCTGCCTAGTACCTCTAAATATCTCTATAGAGTCCAAGTGAAAACCCCAATCGCCACTTCTGCCCTTGCTGTTGAGTATATTCCCTTGATTACATGTATAAATTCTTTCCCAAAGCCCATATTTGCAAGGATATATAGCAAGAAATTCCAATTAACAGTCAAAGGCTTTATGAAGATCAATAAACAGGAGTGCCCCTCGTCCATGTCCCCTGCCCCATATTACCTCTATAATATCCAGAATTATTTTAATCTGTGAGGGCCCTTGTCTACCAGGAACAAAGCCCACCAGTTCCGGATGGACCACCTCATACAGAAATCTATTTAACCGAGTTGCCATGATTTTGGTAAGAATTTATAGATCTTTGTTAAAAAGAGTTATAGGGCCATAGTTTTAGCTTTCTTAGGGATCAGAGTTATATTATCTTATAAAGCTTCCAGAGGAATTTTTTACCCTTTCTTGATGGTGTTAAACCAATCTTTAAGATGGGAGGGTGAGAGTTAATGCAATTTTTTTATAGTATAGGTTCGGTAGTCCATCCGGACCAGGTGCACTGGATTTTTTCTTCCCATATGGCTTTTTGGACCTCCTCCTCGGTTATTACTCTTTCTAAACTACTTTTTTTCTTCTGATTTTGGTTTTGATGTGTCTGCGCTTTTCATCCACTTATCCATCCCCTCCTTTAGGTTATTCAAGGGTTCTGCATAAAGGTTTTTATAGAAGTCTGCAAATTCCCTGATCACATTCTCTGGATATTGTCAGAGTTCCCCCTTTCTCTCTCTTTTAATTTTCAGGAAATTTGCTTTAGGCTTAGGGTTACATTTAGAAAGTAACATGCCAGGCTTGTCTTGTAAAATATAATATCTTACTCCCCTCCACTTTAAGGAACTCTCCGGCCTAGTTGTCAAAAACATGTTCAATTCTGTTCTGAGATCTTCAATCTGTGTTAAAAGAGGGTGTTGAGGAGCTTTCTTATGTTTTCTCACTACGTGATTGCATTCTTTAATTTTTTTTTTTATCTCCTTCTGTTTCTGTCTTTTTAAGTGTGCCCCTATTTCTAAAAAGTATCCTCTCACAACTGCTTTATGTGCCAGTCAGTTTATAGCAGCTGATGTGTCCAAAGAAGAATTGAGCATAACATATTGATTACGTTCTTTCTGAACCTTCTCTCTGTCTCCTCTCCCAATATAGATTCATTTAATCACTATGTATATCTACTGGGTTTAACTAAGAGGTCAGTAATCTCTATACTGTTACAGACATGGTCCCTTGGGACCTCCAAAATCTTACAACTTTGAATCTTGCTCGCAATCAGGGCAGGGACTAGAACGTGGTCAATCCGAGAAAATGATTGATGGGCAGCAGAGAAGTATGTAGTTCTCTTTGATTTGGATTACATTCCCTCCAAACATCAATCAAATCATCCTCCATTAATAGTCTGGCTAAACGCCTGCCAGCTTGCAGATGGAGGCTTACATCTTCCCTGCAAATTGGAGGTCTTGTCTACTGAGGGGTTGATCACCAGGTTCATGTCCCTGATCCCAATTGCCACCCCCTCCAATTTGGGGGAGATCATCTCAAACATCTGAAAAAATTGGATCTGTCTGGTGTTCGGGGCATAATAGCTAATCAGAGATATTTTAGCCACTCCTATCAATCCCTTAACTAAGAGAAATCTGCCTTCCCTATCTTCTATGTGCTCCCAAAGAACAAAAGGCACTCTTCTGTTTAAACAGGTGGCTACTCCATTTTTTCTCAATTAGAAGTGCACAAAAAATAGAAATTGGAACATTTCTCATGCAAGATGTGGAAATATGAAGTGGGTTTCCTGTAATAGGAGGATATCAGAGTTTAGTGAGTTATAGAATTTAATGTAATCTCTTTGAGAATTTTGGTCCTGCACATTGTTAGATATAATTTTAAAGGACGTTGGTAAATATATGTGGTCTTTCTGGGCTTACGCTAAACAAAACAGAGACTGTTGACAGAAGGAAGCCAAGGCTAGTCCTCTAGGAGTCCTGTTCTCGATACAAGGGGGAGCAGGGCACACCCCACAACCAGGAAACAAAAGATGAAGATAGCAAAAAAAATAGAAAAAAGGAGAGATTACCCCTACTCTCCCTTCTTCTTCCCTGAGCCCAACGAAACTGGCCTTATGGTGTCTATCTGAGACCCCCTCCTCCAGTTATGCCCACAATAGGGTCAAGATTCTTCTATATGAACTGACCATGCTCGCATCCACCGCTCCACAAGGCTGCGCCCACTGTCAGGCTCACAAGCGGGTTGAGTACTGAGAGCAAGGAAGCTGCCCCCTGGATTGGCTGTGCTGAGAAAGGCAGCTGTGAAACTAGAGCCAGATAATAGGGCAGAACTGACAGAACACCTAACCTGGAAACCCGAAGTCTTAGACCAACCCTTGCCTTCATTAGGGTCCCCCGCAAGTGAGGACAGGCTGGGATGCAGGGGAGGTCCAGGTTGTGAAGCCAGGGAATGAATGGCCAGAACACTAAGCCGGGTTAGCACAGTACCTGATAGACTGGGTTGGATAAGTATTGAAGTTCAAAAACAGGCTAAAGTCCATGGATCATAAGCACAGTAGCAGAAATTTCAAGCCGGGTAATCCGTCTAAGAATAAATGGAGTCAGACAAGCCAAGGTAGTAGCTAAAGGAGTAGTCAGGATCAAAGCCAGGTCCAAAACAAGAAATCAGGAGAACATAGAAGGCACTGGAGCACACGAAACCAAGAAGATCTGATAATCAGGCAGCACTGCTCACTTTAAAGTGGACCAACACCCAGGATTTTGACTATCCTGGGTCTTGGTCCACTTCGGTGGGGCACCCCCGATCGGGGTGCCCCGCTGTGTGAAACCCCCCCGAACCCCCCGAACTCACCTCTCCCCAAGCCGACGGACAAGCCGCGGACAAGCGGCTCCTCCGCCGCCGCCTCCCGCGCGTCCCTCTTGACGCGCGCGTGCCCGCGCCAGCCATTCACAGACGGCCAGCGCGGGCGCGCGCATGTCTAGAGGGGCGCGAGGGAGCCTGAAACTGAGGTAAGGAGTTTGGGGTGTTTGGGGGGGTTTCACCCCGCGGGACATCCCGATCTTGGATGTCCCACGGGGAGGGAGGTGATCTATAAGATTCCCGGGCCGATCACCGGTGGGTGTTGGTCCACTTTAAACAACAGTGTGCAAATGAGAAGGCCAGGGAGAAGACTGAATGCTGGAATGGATGCTAAAAAATGCTAAATGAATAGGCCCCCACATAGAAGCTAGTTTAGGCCATGTTGAATATTGAAGGCGCACCCACCTACCCGTTTCCGTGAAAAAGAAATAAACTGAGAAATTTTCAGGAGAATAAGTAGTTCCACAAAATATCCTATTATGCATATGAACCCTTAATGAAGTGCAACAGAAATACTGAACAATAAGTGAAACATTAAAAGAGCGAGTGCATGTATCTGTGACACAATACATACCTTTTTTTTGCCGGTTGGAGTCAAAACCACTTATGTTGCCTAAAAACACAATGCTTTTGTTCAACCTCTAAATTGATTAGATTTTTTGATTCAATAAAATAGAATTACATTATTTTTTCTACTAGCTTGATAACTTAATTTGAATTTTTTAATTGATTGGTCTGCTGAGAGCAGAACCTTGACTGAAATGCCATCTTCTGCCTACATCCCAGGGTTGAAGTATGGTGCTTCGCCTGATACCTGCTGGGAGCACATCTGAGGAATAGGGCCAGATCCTCTCAGTGGGAATGTTTGAGGTTCGTGTGTTTGGGGGTGGTCTCAGGCATGCTGTGGCACAGTTATGATGTTGGGGGTTGGCAGCATTCCTTGGGCACACCTTCCAGTGCATATCCATGGAAGAGGGTCAGCTTCCTTCACCCGATGGGATGCAGCTGCTGGAGCAGTCTGTAATTTGAGACAATTAGCCATTGCCCCCCCTCTTCCCCCGTTACTGGTGCAGCTAATACTCTGCTGCAATACTATCTCTGCCTATGACCCCTGATTGGTCAGTGGCCACATAAAGCAAGCCCACCATGTCAATGATACAGTAATTTTCCTAAGCTGCTATAAGTGCAATTATTTAATATTTTGATATGCTGTTGTGATCTTTCTTGACCCTTTGGTTTATCTGCTTGGCTAGGTATACACATGTTCTCTGTGACTTGGCATTCTCCTAGCTATGATGTCTGGCTAATGATCTCCTGATTACAGACTCGCCATTGCACTAGGCCCTGTCAAGTTTAAGTGTTGTCTTGGTGATTTGTCAGTACTTGAGATCTTGAGTCTTTTTGGGGTTGTGTCCACACAAGCACTGATGTTTGGTCAGGGAGGACCTCACATACCCTGGCTGTTTTTACAGTTCTCTTTGCCTCAGCAAAACACAGACTAGAACTAAGCAAACCTCACAGAATTCTTAAATCTTTTGAGGCAACAGGTGATTAAACCGGTCCTTTAGCATGATTTAATGAAAAGCCCAAACCCCTAAAAAACTATTCCCCAGCATCTAAAATTAATATATTATTATGTATATAATATACAGGGTGTGGGAAACATATAAGATATGCTCTTATTCAGGGTGAAGGTCCACTTTAACTCCTGATTCTGGCATGTCCACTGGTCCATGTTCTAAGGTCCCCTTATCCTGGCCTAGTCCTCCCCTAAATGGCAGTATAAAAATAATTTGCTTATCTTCTTCACTATAGAGCTATTTTTATAATGTGAACCACATAACCATTTAAGAGTTTAAGTCCTCTATTTATATAAGGTGTCATTATTACCCTCTGTATGAACCAAAGCCATGTCTCGCACATGAAAAAATGGGGATTGTTTGAGTTCTGTATTCATTAACTTCACCGTGGGCTTTAGGAATGATTTCAGGTAGTGTTTGCTTTAATCTTAGTAAGATAAAACTGGGATAAAAGCTAATTTGTAGTTCCTGTTGTCGCTAGCGGTCAACTTGCTTATCCCTCACTTTTTTTTTATTCCCCATAGGCCAAGTACAGACTGTGGAGAAGGCACATATCCCCCCTGGCAGGGAGGAGCTGGATATCTGTGCTGGAGAGACCACACAGCAAGACGGCTCAAGCCTTGGATCTCTTTCCTCCCGTCAGATATGACTTAACCTTAAATGCTCAGCAGTCTGGGAAGTCTGGAAAGAAAGAGTTACCTTGTCAACATAAGCCATCTACCTAAAATAATCCATGCTCCACTCATGTCAGGCTAATTGAAACATACACTACGTTAAGACACAATAATAAGTTAGCTGTACCCCATCTCCATGTTTTTAATAGTGTGTCACATTTTTCTTTATCAATCTATTTATTGTGTATATTCTGAACATCATTCTATTAGCATAATACTGTTCATACACAGAATTTAAAGATAACTTAAGTCACAGTCATAAGCTTATTCACTGTATACAAGAAAATAGATTCAAGAGTTACTAAAAAAAATTCAAATAAATTAAAAGAAAAATAACAACCCCTATGGGGGGGGGGGGGTGTGAGAGGGGGAGTAAAGGAAGGGGTTGAGGAAGGATCAGATGCTTATTAGGTTTACATCAAAATCTGTAGGGAGAAAATTCCGAACCCAAAGTTTCCACACCTCCATGAACAGCTCCAAAGTCCCATTGTGAATGGCGGACATTTTTTCCATGGCCACAATGCAGTTAACCTTGTTTTTAAAGGCGTTGAAGCTCAAGGTGGGAGACTTCCAAGCCCCAGCTATCACCAGCTTTGCCCCTGATAGGATATAATACATCAACCGCTTTTTCAGTCTAGAACTGTGGAGGATTGGGGCGTTGAGGAGAGCTACCCAAGGGTCTCTGACCACAGATCTTCCACATACCTTGCTGAGAACTCTAAAGATTCTTGACCAAAATTCCCTAACTACTGGGCAATCCCACCACACATGCCGGTACGACCCCGGAGAGTGGCACCCCCGGAAGCAGTTCCCCTGGGACTCAGTGGAAAAGTGTCTCATTCTCTCTGGGACCATATAACATCTTGCCATTAGTTTTATGTTAGCCTCGATTAAAGTCACAGACGCCGAGCAACCAAAGGAAGCGTTCCACATCCTCCGTTGTGTCACATTTTTAAATTGCAGCACAATTCAATGCCTGCTTATGGAAAGATAACAGCACCAAAAAAAAAAGTGGATGTACCAAAGCAGACACTAATGTCTTCAAAATGATGGAAAATAGCACTTTATAAACCAGGCTCTTGACTTTAAAATACATTTTAGGTGTCCCAATGGATCTCTTTATCAAGGCTTTTTCTTATGGTCACCACAAAGAGGAATGCCATGTAACAGAAGAGATCTATGGGTGATATATATATATATATATAGAGAGAGAGAGAGAGAGAGAGAGATTTGTACCATCAAAACTCCTCTGAGACACCAATCAATTTCTTTTACTTGAACTTTTTGTGTGGTCATCTTATATAGGGAGGCCGTGAAGGACAAATGCCATCCTAAAAATTGTTAACTTTATCAATTCAAGGCTAAAGTGTTGACTAAAGTATTTTAGATGTCACAAATAATTATATGTATATATGTATATTACAGGTGCAATGCATCTTTAATTATGTTCAATGAAAAAAACATATCATTGTAACAGTAAATAATAGTCATTTACCTGTAGGGTTTACAGAGCGTTTGGGCAGCAATAAAAGGTTACCTGTGTGCTTGTGCAGTCAGTTAGAGCGCAGGGCCTGGGCTGTGGGAGTAGATGTGATAATGTGATCTCAGCACACTTTCCCATACTTCTTTCACAGGTGCCTGGTCAGACCTGTCAGGTGGGTCACTGTGCATGTCATTGGGGGAGCTGATGGTCTTACAAAGGCACGGCTGAGCGCACACAGGCGTGCAGAGGTTAGCTGGGACTGCAGGTGTGAGCAATCACAGCAGATCAGCGCTAATCCGCCAGATAGAGGAGCACTCTCTGCTGAAGCGCGCACACCCACACCCACCACCACCAGTGTGCGGCCACACTCAGCTCTTTACATTAGAAACAACTCACCCACCTCACGCCTGAGGTCGCTTCACTGTTTCCAAATATATTCAGTCTAGCAGCAATGAATGAATGAAGGAAGAGCTTCAAGCACAACTGGTATAAATAACTGAGAAAGACGAGGGTTTAAAGAAATCTATTTTAAGCAAATGGCAAAAAGGCTAAAACAGACACACAAAACATTAAGCCGATCTTATCTTCAGATGATAAAAATAAAACTAAAATCACTTTCAATGTGAAAAACTTTACAAAGAGAAAAAGTTTCAGCTTAAAATAAACTAGTTTGTTTAAAACTCTCTGAAGTTTGCTATGAACCTTTACATTGAGAAGCAGCGCCGCTGTTGCTGGGTCACTTTTAAAGAGCACTCTTAAAGGAGCCACAGCACACAACCCTGTTAGCTAGTAACCAATCCTATAATCTGTCTCTAAAATCTGGTTACAAAAGAATATAACAGATCACAAAAATTCCCATAATGGGGCCATTGGGAGCAAGGAATATCTGCAAATCCGAAGTATGCTATAAACATGTATCCAGCTCACCAATGCCCTTTAAAATATAACTTTTACTAATGCATTTAAAAAGATTATATATCCAGTGCAAGATATATGTGAAAGGCTACTTGCCCCTGGCTGAGTTGGGTGACGCGTTTCGGGGTTGTGGGCCCCTTAGTCTTTTATGATTATGCATTTATTCGGCACTTGCTGTCACATTAATGTTATTATTGTCATGATTATTGTATATTATGTTATATTATTTTTGTTACAAATACATTAGTTCATACACATTTGTGGGGTCTATGACTAAGGGGCCCACAACCCCGAAACTCAGCCAGGGGCAAGTAGCCTTTCACATATATCTTGCACTGGATATACAATCTTTTTAAATGCATTAGTAAAAGTTGTGTTTTAAAGGGCATTGGTGAGCTGGATACATGTTCATAAAATCTGGTTAAACAGAGATCTTATTTGGGCCACATATGCAGATGTTGAAGCTGCACCACTAAACGCTAAGGTGCCGCTGTGTAGGCAGAGTCCTAACGCTAATCCATGTGAGCCCCCTATAGGGAATGCATAACAATGAATAAATTGGGTGCAGTTTACCTGAAATTGCCCCAAACCTCCAGTGCAGTACATGTGCTTGCACAAATCTAAAAGATACAAAAGAGAAAGGTGGCAGCCACTGACCAGGGTTGTGGGCTTTGGCTCCTTCAAGATTTGTCTGTCGTATTTTCCCTGCTCACATGCACTGCCCAGGTTAGAAAAGTTTAAAGAGGACCAAAACTCTGCGCCCTCATCACGATCAGAAGACTCCCTGCTCCTTCTGCCCTGCATGCTCTCACTCGCAGACATTCAAGGATGCATAGAGCCATGATGCTGTATGCACATGTGCCATGGGACAAAGTAGTTTACAGGGTCAGCTGGGGGTTCCTCTTTAACTATCACTGACAGTAAATTTGGGTTGCTGTATTGCCAAATAAAAAACATATTTAACTCACAGAAACAGAAACAAGAAGTTTTAGTAAAGCATAACAAAACGCAGCAGGCCTCACTGGAATCTAATAGAATCTAATAGATTCCAGTGCTGGCCGATGGCCTTCCCCTGGGACATTCCAAATGTGGATTCCCCTCTGTGTGAACTCCCCCGCTCAGGTCACCACACCTCACCACCTGTCTCTCTCGCCGATATAAAACACTGAGGCTGCATCCTCAGCATCTCTGATGGGCTCTCCATGCAAAGAGCCATTAGGGTCGATTCAAAGAAACATGTAACAGCTTGGATTTGGGTGCCGATCATCCTATTTTTCCCGTCCGCTCGTGCGTTCGTATGAACTTGCGAGTGATTCTATAAGCAAATACGTTTCTATCCTAAAATATACGTCCGTTCGTATGGCAGTTCGGGAATCAGACCTATGTCAGTTTCCATCCTGAATTTTCCGTTTCATTTCTCAGGTTGCAACATTGGTTTTGCCCTTTTTCCTTTTTTGTCTGGACGTAAATCCTTCTGATCTTGTGGCTGCGCACTACAAACTTACCTCATTAAAGTGCATTCTAAATATTTGGTCTTTTATTTTTCTTTATTTCATTCATTTTGTAGTAACCAACCATTAATGAATGCATTTGCATAAGTAAATCTTACTTTGTTTAATTTTTAGTTAACTTGCATTTTTTACTTGTGGATTTAATTTTAATATTTTGGCTTCAAATGGTACAACTTAAAATTTTGTGTGTGGTTACCCACACCCTCTCCATACAGATTGCTCTCAAATATAAAAAAACACCCAGCAACTTCTGCATGTTATGAGCCTAGAAACAGCCAAGATGGCGGCTCAGGTATTCTCGGGCAGCCTGCAAACAGAAAGGGCCTTGTGACTGTGTTGCTCTGCATTCTTTGATTTCTGACCTTTCCGTGCCCCCAGCTCTGCTGTGTCTGTGCAAAATACAGCAGTAACCCACATCCTGCACTTTATCCCGCTCTCCTCTCCTCAGTAAGTGTGATGCATCTGACCAAAGATGTGCTTAAATAATTAAACAAAGCAAAGGTAAACAACTACACCAATAAATTCAATCTAAAAATATTATTCTAGTACATCAATTTAAAAATAAATAACAAAGGACATAAGTTTCTTTAATTAATGCAAATGTATTGCAAAATAAAGGTTTACATGCAAAGGACTAATTAAGGTCCACATTAAAATGCTTTTATAAGGCATACATGAATCAGGTATGCATTGCCATACAATTTATGGCCTCGGCCATGCTGATACATGCAGTTCATTGGAGCTCAAGACGCGCAGACTCCTCCACATAGCCAAAAAACCTGTTCAAGAACAGCAATACGACTGCTAAAAGGTGTCGGCAGTGACTTTCTTTTAAAACGCGTTTAGAGGTTTCTCTGAATCACACCTAAACACATTCGATTATCCTAAGTTTTACGTTTTGATCCTAAGTTTTAGGATTTGATCCTAAGTTTTACGTTTTGATCCTAAAATTTAGGAACGAACTTGCGATGATCGTAAGAGCATATACGCATTCGTACGTAGGCTCGTGCGAGTCGGAAATGGCCAAAAAAACAGGAAAAAATGACTAACACCCACCCAAACTTACGATTCTTGATCCGAAATCAATTAACTTTTGCTCTTTGAATCGAGGGGATTGTCCGAGCTTTAATAGAGAGCCTGCACATGTGCTGTAGGAACGGGGAAAGGTTTTTGGGGCGATCTGGGGGGTTTTACTTAGTGGGGCATCCCAAATCGTGGCATTCCAAAATGGGATGACCCTGGGGCAGGAAACAAAATCTGGCACTCAAATTCCCGGGTGTTGTCCCACTTTAGGTAATCAATATAATAAAATACACTTGAAGTATAATTTTTAGTCAACTATTATTAAAATACTTATATATAAGCAGATATAATCAGGGTTAATAAAGAATTCTTTACTTACCTCATCACAGACATGTATGACATCAACTGTGGAAGCCAAAACAGTGCCGGATCAGAGAACAGTTCCATGGGGCAAATCCACAGCAAAGACAGCATCCTATCTTGAATCTTGAAAAAAGGGCTTCTGATTAGCACTGGAAATTTTCTGGCTTATTTACCCCTTGGCTCCATTATTAGCTGGGAATGCCCTGTTCCTCGCCAGTCATGATAGCAACGGGTTAGGATCACAACACCAAAAGGTCTTTGGAGTGGAAAGCTTTAACAAACAGAATACAAATGTCACAACAGGCTGTTGTTCTGTGTTTTGTATTTTTAGTGAAGCCCAAATTTATAAATGGGTCAAGTAAAGGCTAAGATGGTTCATTACAGCCATATCATATACCATTTTTACCACAGTTGCTCTGCCAACAAAAGATTCTCTCTATGCACCCCACATTACTGCTGGCTAAAGCCAGTGAGGCTGTGGCAAGTCTATGGCACCATGCAGTATTTGTGCAAGGCTGCTTAAGATCCTGATGGGTAACCAATGGGAAGGGGATGTGCAGATACAATTGCTGCAAGGGTGAGTATTCATTTTGGGCTTTCTGGGGATTTTTAACTAAAGGGCCATCCCAAGTCAGAAATTCCCATGGGTGATTATTAAAAGGTCCCCTTTATGGCATCTGTAAGAAAGTGGCAGTAAAGGAGTAAAAAAGTGGCATTGACATTCATTGTATTCCTATCTAGTGATTCACATTTTCTCATAAATTTAATTGTTTACTGCCATGAGAAATTTTTTCAACTCTTAGTGAATCAAGGCCATTGTCTGGGTTCTCCCACATCCTATAATGTGAGGACTGGGCCACTAGTTTGAACTTCAGTTTCCTATGTGGAGGCTGATTCACTACTAGCGCCACGTATTGCCAGACTCTGTAAGCGGGTATGGGGTGCTGTAAGCTAGCGTTGTTCTCGTTATAGTAACCTGGCCGGCATTGATGAATATGAATATGTGTGAGCGAGAGGTAGCGCCAGCTCAGTGCGTCCAGCACTCTGCGCTCCACACCATACTTATCAAAAAGGGACACACACACACAGCATTGGCGCTCTAAAGCTGGGCACTCTAGCATAGAGCGCCAGATGCTGTGTGATCAAAGTCTGTTTTTGAACACATATACACCAGTAACAAAACGAATACATGTAATTACATTGTTTTAACACTGGGACAATAACACTTTAGTGTCAGACCTGTAAATACAATTCTGCATAAAAATATAAAAAGTAAAAAAAAATGATAAAAGTGTTTGTTAGTAGCCAAGAGAGGTCACACAATGATTTAAGCAACAAGCTATTTAAATACAAACAAATGAAAGGCCAATAAAATGTACAGGAGAGAGACACTGAGCGAAAGGTAATACGTGGCGCTCTGGAACCTAGAGCCATCTGTACATGTGACATGTGACCTTACCTGACGCTGTTAGAGGGGCTCACCAGATTTGCTTTCTTAAATGTGGTTTCCCGTACAGCACCCGGCGTTCCCCAGAAGCTGCCTGCTGTTACGAAGCACTACCTGGCACAATACTTTCTTAAATAACCCTTATAATCTTAATACAGAGCATGGCTGCCTTGTGACCCAGTTTAAATTGAAACTGAAGTTCAAGCTAAAGGCGCAGCCATTGATTATGGGGGGTCCAGACTCTATACAGCCCATTTTTAGATGTGGCTGCATGAGGAGAGGACAGGTGGAGATGGCATGAGGGGAATGAAGCATGGACAGTTGGCCAGTGGTTGTAAAAGGTTGGGTAGGGCTGGACTAAACAATCAAAGCCAAAAGCAGGTCAGTGTGTAATATATGATACTTAGGACCAGGAAACTGCATTGTTTTGGACATTTATTAACAGTGAGCGACTTACTCTTACTCTCATACAAACTATCCTTAACTGGCTGAGAGGTTGGCTGTATAGATGCCAGTGTGGCACAAACCATTATGCAATGATTGGGCATGTGTGTAATTTCCATGGCACAACAAAATATCTTCAAATAAACATATTGGGAAGCATTAAGCAAACAGCCCTACGGTTTAGCCGCAAATTGCGTTATGTAATGAAACTTCCACCCTGCTGGATCTGGCTTTGGAGCTCCCATGTGATTGTCCTTTCAGCAACACATCACAAATATAGAAGCATTTCTCAACTCTTGTCATTGGTTTCAGGCCTATTGTTGATACTGCAGGGTGGGACCGTCTGCTCCATATTTGTATTGTGTGAAGCAAACCAAACACATTAGCAGATCATCAACGTAAAATGCTGCAAGCCAATGAATATTTAGAGATATTATTAATTTACTTCCTTTAATGTTCTTTGTATGAACTTTTAAAAAATAAACATAGGCCGGGGACAAAAGCAAGCAAATGTCAGTCATTAAGCCTGATCTGCCTTTGCGGTTGTGCTCTGTAGATGACCGTGTCTTAACCTGCCTGGTTATGAGGTCATATTTCCGAGCCGTTCAATAGGATTCACCTTTCAATTCAGCTCCAGCTTTACCTCAGAGGTGCATATGTTTTTTGGTAAACATGCATTCCGTTTTTGTTTTTACAGATAGCTCAAAGAGAAAAAGTCTACAGAGCAAAGGATGGGCCAGGATATTTGTGGCATTGTTCAGATTTTTGTTAGAAGTGGTTTTAAAGTTTTTATTCATGTACAGCATATTTGAAAAACGTGAATAAGTAAACACAGACAGTATTCCCTGACTGCACCTGAGGTTTACTCTCCAGTCAAGTGCATGATACAGACAAGTCTACACCCCTAGGAAACATACAACACAATAAATCCATGTTTGCTTTTCAAATGGCTCTCTGTGCAGACAATGAGAAGAGACAGGAACGAGTGCTGTGTGGAGGGAAGATACGCTATGTTTATCATAACAGGCACATTATTTTTTCGTAGTGGCACAGAACAAGGAGATTTCCACCGGAAACCTGAGTCCCAAAACAGTTTACAGTAAAATATCAGATGACGCACCAAGATTACCCCTTTTTCATATGCTCTCTTCTGTACAGATGCTCATTTTTGCTACTTGTTAGAATATTGAAGAGCTGTACCTGAACACACCTAACACGTTGAATGTGTTCTCTCTGTGAAATACATTTGACCAAATCCCCTGCCAATACTCCTTTCTTATGGTGTAAAACTAGAAATGGATATTTTCGTTTTTCAAATTGTCCTGGAACACTGATTTTCTTGTTGTCCCTCGTTGTGAGATGGCAGGTGATCAGTCACTGCACATAACACAGCAGTGGCAGTGAATGGAGGAGGCGGAGCATTACAGCTAAAACAGACGCCATTATCTGTGATTAGAGGAAATCAGTAGCAGTGAAAACTAGCAAAAGGTGCACTTGATAAGGAAAGCAATTCAGGGGATGCTAGTTAAAAATGTGGGTTTTGGTCTGCTTTAAAGACTGCTGGGCCATCTTAGTTCCTGTCCTTGGGGTTTCCTGAATTTGGATACCCTGCAGTGTGAAACCCCGCAGATGCCCAGATCCACTCGCCTTGCATTGCGGCCTCACCCCCACTCCCCTCTAGCAGTGTTGGCACGCCATGACTGCAAGGTGAGTGAGAGATGTGGCGGGCTGCACACTTGGCTTCCCTTGGCGACGCTCCAGTGCTTAGCCATCAGTGGCGCCGAAGGGAGCTAAGTGACAGCAAGTGCGCTGATTGGCTAAGCACACCGCTCTGCCAGCCAGCACACTCGCTCTTGCCTGAGTCTGTGCGGTGGGAGCAGAAGGAAGATGAGTGTAAGGTGTGATCCTCTCAAGTGGTACTCTGCACAGTTGCAGACTTGTCTGTATCCCAACCTCATATTCCCAGATCACACAAACCTGATTTGCTTTATTAATGAAATATATATATATATATATATATATATTTTTTTTATTTCATACAACTTATATGGTTGTTTTGTGTTTTCTAACACTGTTTTAGGTGCTGACAACCTATTAATATTATTATTATTGTTTATTTATATAGCGCCATCATCTTCCGTAGGGCTTTACAAAGTAGTAATTACAGACAGGGTAGAAACATAAGATACATATACTATTTCAAATGCAGTTTTACAGAGTTGACAATGGATATTCTGAGTACAAGATACAATAGGGGAGAGAGCCCTGCCCTTGCGAGCTTACAGTCTAAAGGGAGAGGGGTGAAGACGAGGGGGAAGGATCACAAACAGTCAGTATTGAGCTTGAGCACAGTATTTAAAGGAATTAGTGCTGGTTGATCCTGAGGATACAGCACCAACGATCTTTAGACCAATGCACAGCCGTCAGTTGAGTACTCCTTAATGATATATACCTTTAAAAAACGGGGAGCGGGGGGGCGTGTGTAAAATAGGGGCTGGTAACCCATTATGCCCTTTAGAAAATTGGTTAGGCCAGATTATATGCTTGTCTGAATAAGTGAGTTTTAAGGGCGCCTTTGAAGGTTTTGAGGGTTGTGGAGTGGCGGATTGGGTGCGGGAGGGCATTCCAGAAGATTGAAGTTGCATGTGAGAAGTCCTGGAGTACCCAGGTGGTACTTGAGATATTTAGCAAATAATATATGGTACTTGATGAAAATGTGTTGGGAACGCCTGATCTAAACAATCCGCAGGGTCAGTTTCAAAACACCTCCAAGTAATGGTCATATACCCCTGCCCGCTCTGGATGCCTCAGTGCTAAAAACTTGTGTTTAATTGCCCTCCAGAGTTCCATTGCATTCCATAGGCGTCACAGGTCATTTCCACCAACTGGAGAGTGATACGGACGTCAACCCTGCTGGGGCAAATCTGTGACACAGTCTTCATTGGCATTGGGCACATGACAAAGGATTTGGGAGTGGTATGCTGCTGACCTCTGAGCCTGGGTTACCAGCCCTATTTCACACACGCCCCCCCCCCCCCCGCTCCCCATTTTTTAAAGGCATATATCATTAAGGAGTACTCAACTGACGGCTGTGCATTGGTCTAAAGATCGTTGGTGCTGTATCCTCAGGATCAGCCAGCACTAATACCTTTAAATACTGTGCAATTATCACTGTATCAATACATCTGAAAAAAGAAAAAGAATGGGCATCTTGTTTTTATCAATAATGTTTTTTTTATTCTCATCATCAAGTATTATTATCCTGTTTTAGGTGTTAAAGATAAAAGTTAACACTCTGCTAGCTCGCAAGCTTCTCTATGCCGTCATAACATGGCTACCCCTATGCTGATTTCACTCTCACTCCTACTGAGGATGCTGACTGTGCAGTGTTGAAAGTTGAGCTGCTCCCAACCAAGTCCCCAGCTAAAAGCATTGTAGATCCCCAATCTTGACAAGTTAGCAATTTGTTTAGGGCAGCCAATCATTGGCGATGAATCTCTTTACAAAGAGGTATTGCGTTTTATGAGTAAAGGATACGGGAACAACAAGCAAGTAATTAAGAAAGATGAGAAATTAAGAGGCAGCATTTGTGCAGAAGGTGGAAATAAACATCTTGTATCTTGCCAACCTGTAATACATCCTGGCCACCCGAGACACTGGTAGTCTTCAAAGATCTACATCACAGGGCTACAGTTTCTTGCGATGAATGATTTTAGGAATAAGTAATGTAATTACATCTCAGGGGTTATATATCCACATGGTACACATTATACTTTCTTTGTCGGCTCTTTAGAATTTCAAATAGTTATGTGCGATTGGTATCTTGTTTACACAAATGATTACTGGGGACTTTTGTTACAAATATCTGCATAATTATTTATAGTGTTACATTACTTATAGTGATAGTGATATTTGGAGAAGCAACAGTAGCATTCATAGGAAAGGCAGCTGATATTTAAAGAAAACCTTTGCTTTAGGGGGTTCTGGAGGACAGTTTCAGACTTCTGTTTGTACACCTTAATTAATTAGAAAAAATGAGCTGTCTCTTTTAAAAAATATTCAGGTGATGGGTGACTGAGGTCTCATTAAAAACTGTGCAGTAGCCCATTTAATAAAAAAAAATGTATCCCTCTTATTAATATATTTTCCCGTTGCTTCCCGCCTTGTTTGCTTGTCTTCCTTGGGACATCGCTTTTTTACCCCTTCCTTATTGTTATCTCATTCTTTTCCACTTCTTCCCCCTCTTTTTCATGTCTCCTTTGTCCCACCCCAACCTATCCCCATTTGTCTCTCTCCTCCCCCTTTTTCCTCTTTTCATCCCATTTTCTGTCTCTCCCCCTTGGTCTCCATAATCCACCCTTTCTCTCTTCCCAGTTCTCTCCCCGTTTGCTTTCCTCCCCGTGGTCCCTGTTCCTTAGTCCCCTGCAGTCCCCCCCCCTTCTTTAGGGCCTTGCAGTCCCTCCTTTGCCTGTTTCTATCCCTCCCAGTGTGTTTGTTCGCCCCTCTCTTTCTTGTACATTTTATTACAGGTTCTACATCCACATGAGCATATTATGCTCCCAACTGCCATGTGGGGAGCAATAACATGCACTGAGCGCCCCTGTAAGGGCTGTGGGATCCATGCTTGGATGCATGCCTGTCCAGTGCATGACGACAAGTGTGTTTCCAGTGATCCGTCATCAGTTGTCAGGCATGTTATAACGCCTGGCTGCCATTCTGCCCCTTTGTCTTTCTGACAGACGGAGATTGCACTGCTCGCCGTCCCGGTGAGTGGCAGATGGCAATGGAGAAGCCCCGTTTTTGGTGTGGAGCCCCAGTGGGTGTAGGTAAGTATGTCATTTGTTTAATACCTTAATACTTTATTATTATTAGCATTATTCTAGTGCACTTTTTACATGATTATTCTGTGAACATTAAACCATACAGTTTAACAATCCTCTGACGTCATCATGACGTCAGCTGGGATTTTTTGAATTCTTGGACTATGTCACTAAGCACGGTTTGGCATTCCTCCCTAAAGTAGGGGGACAATACACCCCCGAAACGTTGGTCCTTGTATTGACTGCAGTATATGGACTTGATTAAGCATGTGGCATTGTTTTTGGAAGTTTGCTTTATTGCGTGATTATCCCAATACAACTTTGCCTTATTACTACAACTTGGAGTGCCGGTTTTTCATGTTTTCACTGTTATGAAGTGGCACCACCGCGTACCTGGCACTCACCTAATCGGGAAATGTAAGTGTGCACCTGCCGCTGTGATTTCTCATTTTAAATATTTGCTTACCCAAAGTTGATTTCTGCTCCATCACATGTCAGAATTTTGCTCTCCTGCAATATCTACTATAGGCATCCTAGCTATGATTGGGAGTGCGCAGCTGTGCACTCCTGATTCTTGGGCTTTAGTTTGTTCCTCTGATGGTAATGAGAATCAAGAGAGAAGACAGAGCAGAGAATGCTTCTGGCCACTGATGGAGCAGAAGGCTACTTCCAACAAGTATTTTGCTGTCTTTTGGGGACAGCAAATTAAAAACTTTTTGAAATCCTGGGTGGGTGGAAGTTCTAGTGGAAGTGGTAGTTCTAAGAACACCTTGTTAATAAGAGCGGTCATGAAGGATGGCAAGAAAAGGCTACATGCAGATTAACTCTCCCTTCAACTACGGAGAGCAGAAAGCAGCTTAGAATGCAAAACACTTTGAGCATATTTAGTTTAAATATTAACAATACCTCTATTACGTTATGGAGTATCCATCAACGTGTGTACCATGAATCTGCCACTGTCTATCAAACTATGTGGTATGATATTTTGTAAGGTATTTGCAATCCTGTGTATGCGATGACCCTATCCAATGGAGTCAGCTGGTTTGTCCGAAAGCCTAATATATCCAACTGAAAGCTTTAAATTCATCAAAGACAATAAAAATCAATTCATTTACTAGGTCAAATCTAGGTTTCACTTCTGAAGATACCTGGTGTGAAAAATAACACATCCAAACTGATGGCTGCCCCTGGATACAGCACAGGTTGATCTTCATAAACATAACAAAACCTAGAGCTTTAACCTTTTTTTCCTGGCATACAACAATAAAGGGCTAATTACATCTGAAAGAAGGAGCATCATTATTTTGTCTTTGCTTCACCATGTGAAATTACTTTGAAAGTCAATATATGACTAGGCACATCTGGGTTAACTGCAGGGTCATGACCATGTCTTAAAGGGAAATTAGTTTGTTGCCCAGTAGCCTCTCAAGGAAAGCAATGCAATTAGCACTAATATCCCAAGTAGATAGTATTGTTGAAGGCATGTATCCTGTTATAAATATTACACACCGCAGCACTAGTTTATGATAGAATCTCAGCTATGAATGTGGTCGTTATTTACAACATGTAACCAGATGGACACCCAGACAACCACTGCTGTAATGCAAAAACAAAGCAGGAGAGAATGAAGTGAATATTTTATTAAAGGTATAATTCAACAGGATTAGTTGTTGAAATGATCCCACAACGGACGGTCTGTTTACCGCAATATCTTGCTTCATAATCACTTGCTAATAATCATTTTCAACTTGCAAAAAACTGCTATGCTGTCATTGCCATTTTATTAAAAGGAATAGGGTGCTTGCTGTTCCAAGTGCCATTACCACCTACTGGTATAGCTAAGAAGAATAACACAGAATGTCCATTTCACTGTGAATCTTACCTTTCTGGCAATCCTGTGGTGCTTGCTCGGGTCGTGGTGGAAACCCCTGCATCCACTGGCTGCCAGTCACTCACCTGCCAGGCTTATCTATATAAACTATACCTTTTGTACAATGTATTCCTTAGTCAACTGAAGACTATGGTGAGTTGATTGAAAAAAGATAACCAGTCTGTTTACCAAACAGATAAACATTCAAACGTTTTTATATCATATAGATGTTTTTCAGACTTATACCACATATACTTTTGATATTAAATTACATAAATTAAAGAGAGGGTGCCTCAAGTGCTGAGGTGCATTATCGCATAAAAACTCACCATACACCTGCTTACTCAATAATTGCAGCATTTAAAACCTCCCATGGCATCAATATCAGCATCCGAACTGTGCTCAGGGAGTTCTATGACATAAGTTTACATTGCCAAGTAGCTGCATGTAAACAATATATCATGAAGGAAAAGAGCCATATGAAGTGGTGTAAAGCACAAAGCCACCACTGCACTGTGCGGAGGCAGAAACATGTTAGGGGGACAGTCATGCTTCTGGCAGTCTGATTAAAAAGTCTGGGTATAGTGATATTGTGCCAAGTGGTGTAAAAAGAATAATGCTATGCTTTTCAGGAGTTGGCCTATGCTCCTTAGGCCCAGTGAAGGAAAAACTTTAGCATGTCAAGACATGTTAGACAATTGTCTGCTTCAAACTTTTTGGGAACAGTTTAGGGATACCTTTTTCTGTTTCAGTGCACCAAACAAGGTTCATAGATGCACGGTTGTGTGAGTTTGACCTGCACAGAGCCCTAACATCAACCCCATCCAATACCTTTGGGATGAACTAGAGCAGCCCCCTCGTCCAATATCAGTGTGTGACCCAACAAATGCTCTTATTGCCTATAAGCACTAAGCACAATAGCAGCCATCGGCTCATTTTAAAAAAACTGGAAAGCCTTGGATGGTACGTAGTGTCAACTGAGTACAACCCTCGGTTGTACTTTGGAGTCACAATTTATAATGCAAATTTAACCAAAATAGAGAAATTTTGCTGGACGGAGGACACACTGCTGGATGGAGTTGCAAGAGGGGTTTACAAGTACAGTAAATGGTATTAAAGCAAACAACAACGTCTGCACAAGGAAATGAAAAAGCAATGTATACAGGAAGTGCACATGATGTTGAATATTTGAGGTAAATCCAGGTTCACTTCACTTCATTGCAGTTCAGTGCACTTTGGTAAATCTTCCCTACTGTGTGTACTGGCTGATAAGTTGTCTGGAACCCACAGAAGCAGCAGAGTTATTTGAGAGAGGCTTAGCTTTTTCCTACAGGCCATAAACTCTTTTGGACATTATTTACTTATTACAAACGTGGCATTCAAAATAAAAAAAAGGTGACACGTGTACAATTAGGAATATTTACTACTGAGCCTATATAATTATACACCTAATTAATTACATTTTTACTGGATCCTCTTTAAAATAATTCATGAACGACTCTGTTTCTTTTTATGCTACATGCATGAAATGCAGATGATGTCAAATAAAACATAGAGGTATGCTGCATGATTCATGTTGATTTCTTGAAGTTACCCCCAAATCGTCACCTTTCACTGAACCCTTTTGAATGTTATTTTTCTTTAGCTTTCTATAATTATATATATATTGTGGAAAAATAAAGTCAGCTGACCCCCCCAGTGCTCACTATGACATTTAGTGAGTACTAATGGCATAGCTGTCTCACGCACGCACTGGCGAGGTATGGAGCTAAATCAACAAATTGTGATTTGTTAGTTCAGCCAAGTACGAACTAGCCAGGGGAGAAGAGAGCTAAACGCAGAGTGCAAATATATGCGTGAGACAAGCTGCAGCTTGCAGAAAAGAAAATGTTTGTAGAAAACTCCTGCATTACAGGTTTATCTAAGGTGTGGTATTGCTTAAGCCCCAGCAATTACCCTGGATACCATGACATAGTGGCTGAAAATGAAGCACTCCACAAACTCGCCACCTTCTGCCTCTACAATTAACTCCTTATCCACCAATGACCACTCAACACAAGATCAATTACCCAAGTCAGGAATAAAAGAAATAGAAAGCAAGAAAATAGAAAGAAATAGAAGTAATGCTATAACATAACAGACCAACAACTTAACAAGCAAAGAAGGCTTGTGTGAAAATACAGGAATAAAGCAAGCAAGTGTTGAAAATCACTGCAGCCAAATGGATTTGAAAAACAAAACAAAAAGCATAGCCTAAAGGCAATACATTCTAGAGCAATTAAAAACATAATACGTCTACTATAATAATTCAATGTCGGCTGGAGTTCTGCTATACAAGCCATCTGTGCTTTCAGTTTAGGCTTTTGGTAGCTCATAATAAATGGTTTAAAGTTGGGTGAGTAGCAGTTCTGATACATTAGGTTGTGGGTCAAATTTAGGTACAATGAAGCTCCAGCCCAAGTAAGGACCAGAATTTGCAAAGTCCAGATTACCCCATATACAAGATCCAGTCAAATCTATGGATAAGGAACAGGGACGAAGTCTACTGGCAGGCCTGGTTTTCACTGTTACCCATTGCAAGGAGGGTCAGACTTTGCTGCAGGTACAAGAGAAAGGAAGTCACTATACCTGAGTACCTTAGGATCAGACAAAGCCATAGTCAGGAGAGCTGAGGTTGGGGTCACAAGCTAGGTAGTAGAGTCAATGGAAGCTGGGGTTGGTGCAGGTGGAACAGAAGTGTAGTCAAAGTTCAAGCCGGGTCACAGCAGGTAAGCAGATCACATGGAGAACACAAGGTTACAGGTAACAGGTATCAAGGAAGCAACAGACCTGTCTCTCAAGGTCCCAGCTTCAGCTTCTTTGCAGAGTTCCCTTCCCTGAGTGAATAGGGAGTGGTGGGTGGAGTGTCTAAGGCCCTAATAAGTGAAAATGCACAGCCCAGCACTGAGATCACAATGTACAGAATCAGTGGTTCTAATCATAGATCTGAAATCAAGCTGCAGAGGAGAGCATGTAATAAAGATTAACAAGGTCTGTTTGCTTCCCCTTTAAGTTTGAAATGCCTACATGGCCCCAAAGCTAAGATCCTGTGATGCAGACCTCCAGGGTGATGACAAAACAGATTGGGATGCCCCTGGGTAGTTGGGTGGGGAAAGCTTTGGACATTAAGGGGTTCTAAATATAGTTTTGGTCCATATTACCAAGGGGGCATCTTGATTTGGGATGCAGTGAGAATATCTAGCGACACCTGGCAGCTTGTGCTATATACTTACACTTAAAGGTCACATGCAGCATACAGCAGTGGTCGCTTCAAAGCAGCAAAATGCCAGCTATCAGCAGTATTGAGATCCAAACTGTATGCCTGCTTTTTCCTGGGAAGAATGACAGACATCTTATTAAGATGAATACCAGCATTTCAGCTTGTTATATTTAAGGCTGAGTTGGTTGAATTTCACCTGAAGATGATCAAATCATAATAATAATTATTATTAATAAAGTTAATGCATCCAAACAGCAACAATGATTAATCTAAGTAGGACTAGAGGTGGTTTCAATATATCTATTAGCATATATACCTAGTATGCTAATCGCCCCCAATGGGGATCTGGTGTCTTCGGTCAGGGTAGAAGAAAATCTTGGGTCCAGTGACCATCAATGCTTATGGTTCAGAATAAAAACAGACATTGTACAATCCTACACCAGAATCAAAGTGCTAGACTTTAGGAAAACAAAGGGAATGGCGGACTGTGTAGAAAGGGAATTAGATAAGTAGAACAGAGTAGCAGAAGTGAGTGTCCAGTGGTCACTATTAAAAATGGCCATCTTAAAGTGGACCAACACCCAGGATTTTGACTATCCTGGGTCTTGGTCCACTTCGGTGGGGCACCCCCGATCGGGGTGCCCCGCTGTGTGAAACCCCCCCGATCACCCTAAAAACTCACCTCTCCCCGCTCCCAGCGCCGACGGACAAGCGATTTGACAGCCGCTTGTCCATGGCTCCTCCGCCGCCGCCTCCCGCGCGTCCCTCTTGACGCGCACGCCTAGAAACTAAGGTAAGGCGGTTTGGGGGTTTTGGGGGGGTTTCACCCCGCGGGACATCCCGATCTCGAATGTCCCACGGGGAGGGAGGTGATCGGCCCGAGAATCTAATAGATTCCGGGGCCGATCACCCGAGGGTGATGGTCCACTTTAAAGGCAACTAAGCAATACATTAAACAAACAAGCAAGAATAAAAGGAAGAAAAAAATTATATGGTTTACTAAGGAAGACAGCACTATAGTAAGAGAAAAGAACTCTGCCTATAAGAAGTATAAAGAAAGTGGAAGAGGCATATAAAATGAAACAGAGGGAAGCAAAATTGATTATAAACGCTGCTAAAGGTCAAAAGGGGTAAGATATGGCCAAATCTGTGAAGAGGGGAGATACAACCTTTCTCCAATATATTGGTGACAGAAAGAAGAAAAACAGTTCAGTCTCAAAAATTAGAATTAGGGAAAATAATTATAATGACGGAGATAAGGATGCTGCCGACCACCCGAATAGCTACTTTTGTTCAGTATTTTCAGAGAGTGGCTTTCAAACCCATAGCAGATATGGCCATAGCATAGCATTCAGCTGGGAGGGCCCAGCTCCAGATTTTTTGGAGGCTGATGTGTAAGCTGAGCTGGCACATCTAAAGGTAAGTAAGGCAATGGGTCCAGATGGAATCCACCCCAGAGTTCTAAGGGAACTCAGATTTGTGATTGCAGCCCCTCCGACTGATTTACTAAACCATTCCCTTTCAACTGGTGATGATTGGAGAATGGCCAATGTCGTACCAATCCATAAAAAGGGGAGTAGAGAAGAAGCCGGTATTTACAGGGTAGTTAGTTTAACCAGTTAGGTCAAACTAATGGAAACTCTGGAAACAGATAAATTCCCATCTAAAAATGAACAACCTGTTGGACCTAAAACAGCACGGCTTTACTGAGGGAAGATCATGTCAGACTAATCTTACTAATTTCTTTAACAATGTCACTAATTTTACCAAAGCCATTGGCACTGTACCACATAAAGAGCTCATAGATAAGTTATTGAAGTTAGGACTCAATCCCTGGATAGTTCAGTGGATTTCCAGCTGGCTGAAGGATCGGTATCAGAGTGTTGTTGTTAATGGTGGAGGGAAGTAGATTTAAGAAGAAACTTAATGATAGAACATGGAGGCACAATCTGAAGCTAGTAGGAGGGAAGATCAGGAGCAATGTTAGAAAATATTATTATATAAATAGTAGTAGATGCTTGGAACAAACTTCCAGAGGTAGTTGTAAGTAAGTGAATTTAAACATGCCTGGGATAAGCATACATCTATCCTAAGATAAAGAGTACATACAGTATACACATAAGGGCAGACTAGATGGACCGTATGGTCTCCTTCTGCTGTCAACATGTATTTTCACTTATCACAGCAAAAGCATTTTAGCACCGAAATAATGTTGAGATAACTGCTGCTCTAGCGTATATCTAAGGGGTATACAAACTTAATGATCAGTTTGGCCAATTTCCGCTAGATTGGTTGGTGAACCTTTAAAAATGTCAACAGAAGGAACTCATCCTACCCCCTTAATGTTTCAGCAGGAGAAACCAATGCCTTGCCTCTCAGTTTCCATTTAATCTATCTGGTCGAAATGTAAAGTATACAAAGGAGGGGTGGCAGCCGCTCAGACAAATTTATAACTAACCTGGCAGTTGCAGGGCAATTAGAATACAATGAATGTAAAGAAGCTTGTACTGCTGCTTTATTATGCGTGTATCTAAGCTGATGTAGGGGACAGCTTTTAACCCAACCAGCCACAAGAAGAGTTTCTAAGCCCAAGCTAACAAAAACAGTTCAAACAAAGTCATTAGTTATGTGAAATGGGGATTGATTCAAAGCCTGGTGAGAAAACTCACTTCTTTTTTAGGAGAGAAAGCTGCCATTCAATTTCATTTTCTATGGGTGTAAATTTTCATCTGGCTCTATAACAGCTCCCGGGTAGACAATGAAAGTGAATGGCATTTTCTCTCCTAAAAAAGAAGTGAGTTTTCTCAACAGGCTCTGAATTGACCCCATTGTTTGATACTTACCTGGCTGTTTCTCCCATGCTGTTCCTGAAATTGGAAGGTGGCAGGTGACTCCATTGTCAGTGACAGTCACACCAGTTCAACACTGCTTCGCTGTCTCTGTTTTGTAGCAATGATAGATCCTGCCAAGCTCAGTTCCCCAGATGATTGAGGTGGTTCTCAGAAATGGCCTCCTGTAATATTCAACTTCTTAACTCTTTGCCGCCCAGATGCCGACCTCTGCCTTGTCTGACCACATTCACTGTCAAGTCCTTGTGCTGACCTGTGCACATATAATGTGCCAGCCTTGAAATGGCTTACCACATCTGCTTGCAACTGCTTTTGGCCATTGTCTTAGATTGATGTTACCACCACCCATGTTGCCATCACTGGGGTCCCTGGTCACTAGTGACATCATGGCCTATAGGTGTTGGTCATTGATTCAAACCTTATGCAACACAGGATATTTCAGAGCCAGCCACTATAACATTTCAGCTTGCCATATTTTGACTCCAATCCAAGGTATGCTCATTATGCAGTAACTCAAGAGCCCATTTCAATTCCTTATCATAAGACCTAATAACTTTACCTGGGTAATATAACATTTTGCAAAGCTCAACCAGGTGTGTGTGTGTGTGTGTGGGGGGGGTGAACTTTTGTTGTCTGTTGCTTCAGCATTTCAGTGAATCAAACTGGCACTTCAATCTACGTTCTGGACAGTACAACAAGCTGATTCCATATAGGTCCAGTTAGAGTGACATGTGCTTGTAATGAACTTGTTTCCTTTACTTTGTTATGTGTCCAAAAGACGTCTCTCCTTACAACAGATTGGAGAAATGCCAAGAAATGAAAAAGTATGACAAATAAGCAAACTATGATGTCAAGAGGTTCCCCAGCTGTGTATACTGGTGATGAAAGCAAAATTTAGAGGATTTGTCCAATGAAATTGGTAAAATTGTACAAGCAAAAAGCTGTCATAACATTTAGTCCTATGATAGGCAAACAATCTGGATCAAGATCCAGGAGTCCCACTTGACTAGTGTGATGATGCTTTCCAATCACAGCCTTGCTGCTTCATCAGTTTACATGCCCCTTCTATAATTACACACACCTTTAATAATGACTAGTTTTATTAAAATTTAAAAACTCAGAAACCGTACATACATATTTTTTGCTGCTTGAATCAAACAGTAAGTACAAAATATCAGAAATAGTGCCTACTGGACTCAAATGGAAGTATACAACTACCATGCATATTGAACATTTTGCTTACATTATCCAGAATAGCAACAATCTTTGACGAAACCACTGTGGTGAAACGTATAAGGTGATTTTCAACGTGATTACACTGAATGTATAACAGCATGCAAAACACCGTAGATGGGAGCCCAATTTATTAATGAATAATTTATTATTCCAAGAGGCGCAGACAGCGCCCAAGCTGCCACACCGCAACAGGCAAATGACGCTGACATTGTTCGGTGCTGTAGCCAAAATTGTCACTGTACCTTTGGTTGTTCGTTTGATAAATGTAATGAGCTATTGGCACTCATGAACCTAGATCCCCGATTTACAGTGTGATACAGTGTGTTTTGGGACTAAATCTTTCTTGTTTTTAGTAATGCCACACCAAAGTTATTTAGCCAAACCAAAGAGACTACAGCACAGACGAAGCAGTTCAACTCAATTTACTGTATTTTATTGCTAAATAGGCAAAATATCCCCAAAAACATAAACAAATCCCAAAAACAACATAAGCAAAATAGCAACCAGAAAGCATTAACTGCATGTTTCCAGAAATAGTTTCTGAATTTCTCTGTGCTGTGACTTCTTTATCGTGCCTACAAAGGAGAAAATACAAAAATGTTAGTTTGTCTAAAGTGTGTATTTTTCCCTCACCTTTACTGTCTCTGGCTCTAATAAATCTTTATTGAGCTGCTAGTGTTTCATGGTTGTCCTCATCTTTTTGCGCTAGCGTCAGTTTTTAACTATGCTTTAACTGGGTCTCAATTTCAACCTGCTGTTCATAGGAAACAATTAAAAACACAGTTCATGGCACTTATCCCCAAAAAAGGAAGTAATCATTTGTTTCCTTTGGCTCTTCCATCCGATGTAGTATGCTGAGATGACCTTTGACACCTTCTCTGGGCTGTATACCATTTCTCCTCCTGGGTGGGCCAAACATAGGAAGCATGCTTTCATCAGGTCGATGGTTCATTCCACAATGCACTTGGTCCTTTGGTGAGCTGTGTTGCCGTCCTCTGCGAGTTGCGCACTGGGATCATAAGCCAGGTCTTTTGGCTGTATCCCTTTTTACCTAAATATCATGTTAATGTTGTTTCCACAATAAATGCAAACACAACCCTGCTGTTTTCACTTTTGTTCTCTCTTTACCCTCCCCCCATTTTAAAGCCTGTTAAGTATTGTTCTGACATACAGCTTGCACCCTTACATACATAATAGCCAACCCACTCGCATTTTTTCATTCTTACATTTTCTGACCTAGGCTGATTATTGGCACACATAGGCATCATGGCATGAGCCCAGGAGCCCCCTATCTGTCTGCAAGCAGCTGCATCTCATGACCCCACACAAGCATCACATCGAAGTTGCGGAAGTGCAGTTCCTGTGCAGTGGTGTATTGTACCACTGATTCCCCATCTTTAGGCTGAGTGCCCAATCTTGCTAGTATGTGGCCATCTTTGTGGCCTACTGAGCCTGTACATCTTTGTAAACAGTGTGTGCGTGGTCCCCAAACACATAAACTAGTATATTGAGGTATTACAGTCACCAGTTCACCATGTTTTGCTGCCCCCCAATGCTGTGTGTTTAGTTTGTATTTGTTATTCACTTTGCCAAACTTTTGTTCACCTTTACCATGAGGTATTGGGGTCTCAGCTTTCTGGCAGCCTAGCTGTAATGGCCCCATCAGGTGATGCGGGGGTCCCTCCTACACAGACCTCAGTATCCTCCTTGGTAAGTTCAATGTGCCACAACCATAATTGGGCAAACCCTTTGTCGGCAACTGCAAACCTTTTGTGGGCAACTGTCAGGCCCTGCCCAATAAATTTGGTTTTGACTATTTACATACTTACTATTGTGTTGCTTGCTAAAGCAAGTCTGAATGTTGGCTTGGATCTTTATGTTAAAAAAAAGCTAAACCTGACACATGGACCTATCAAAGCAGACACAAACAGATTTGGCAAAACTACAAAATTTTAATAACAACATGGAACAAAGGCTAACATGGGCTAACATGGGCAATCGTAAAAACATTTGTTGGCATAACAACAACTAATTTTTTCCTCCAACCAGCATCTTCTGGACAGATATTGCCATATCCTGTGATGGCCCTGAATACATTCTGTAACCCAAACAAAAAAAGCTAAGTAACAGTGGTAAAGAACAAACAACAGATTATTCAAAATCACAAGGCCATGCTTGGTTATGATTTGGCCAAACCCAACTTCTTGTGGGTGTGGTCAAATTGTTTCATGTGCCACATAAACCACCAGCAAAATCAGGCACAAATATCAGGGCTTGGACTGAGGCAGAGCAAGTGTCTAGCAGCCAAGAACCCCAACACAGATCGGATAGTTTAAATGGCCCACCAAAATGCTAGGGGCATCCTTGAAATTAACAGTTGGCTGAGCCAAAGGAGAGGTTCCTCTTGGTCAACACAGAACAAGCAAGACACAACATGAATGTTAGGAAATAGAGAGACATGCATACTCTCTGAGGGAGTGCACACAGGGACAGTGGTTGCAGTGTATGGGCCCACCTGCAAACGGGGTACAGAGAAGTATTTTAAAAGGCAAGGGCATTGTCATAAAAGACCCCAAACACACAGTGGTGGTGCCTCCACAAAGATGAGTCCCCCACAAACCATCCAAACAAACAGGGCTTTGCTATTGTATGCTATTGTATGATTAGGAACAACCTATTAAATATAGATACAGATGGCAACCTGCCTCAAAGTTACTAACCATCACAGCTCTGGAGATGGCCCATGCTGCTGGATCCAATTGGATGCTGGTGGGGGAAAGGCAGCAGCAGGCCTGGTGCGGTTGGCCCAGCAGGAGTATCTGGATCTGTAGCAAGGGAAAGCAAAAAAGAAACAACAGAAGGTTTATTAGGTGGGTCTAGCAAACAAACAGGCAGCTCAGAGTCAACATACTGTAGCTAGTTGTGTATGTATGTCTGGGGGCAACATTCACCTTGCGTGGGCTCTGGCAAAAAATCTGGAAGCAGAGAGGCTGTCTCCGGCCTGTGATGCCTTGAAACAATATGAAAGCCCTCTGATACTGCCTCGGAGGAACTCAGAACCACCAACCTCCTCCTCCTCCTCCTCCTCCCCAGCCAACTCCTCTGGGTCATCCTCCACCTTCTCCACTTCAGGCCCTGAGTCCTCTGCCCGCTGAGGTGTCGGTGTCAGTGCTTCTGATTTGGGGGGAGTACTTCTTTGCCATATTTGCCACTTATCTGTGGATATAAAATACATTGACCAAACATTATTGAGAAGTCATGTTTGGCCAGATGCATTTCACTAGCTGTACTTGGCTAATTAACTTAAGGGAGCTGTAGGTAACATAAAGTGAGTAGACAGCTCCGGGATCCCGGTACTTCAGTTCTGACCATCTCTGTCTGATGGACTTTGGCTCGAGCTTGACACGGAAGTGCTGGTCCTTCATCTCCTGGAACTCTTCAACTATAACCCCCTTCTGGAACTGGGGCCGAGCATAATCGTACTCCTGCTGAAGCATCATCTATTTGAAGAAAAATCAAAAAGACAAAAAAAAAATGACTTTAACATGCAAAAACCCGTTACAGTGACCAAAGGCTGAGGTAAAAAAAGAAACACGGGCTGTTTTGGGGCAGAGGGCTGGGGATAGAAGGTCAGGACTCGTCAGGACTGTAAAATGTTTAACATGTCTAAATTTTTATGGCCAGCTTAATAGAAAAAAAATCACTAGCCCCAAACTTTTCTAAATGACCTTTACTAGGTCATAGTATAGTATATACTACAACTGTAATTCATTATTTAAAATGAAAAATAAAGAAGATCGAAGTTAACATTAATTTAATCTACACTAAAATTCAAACAGCAAAACCACCAGCTGCATACTTTAATTTGAGACACAGAAGGCAGCATGCTATTTTTATATAGTGAATCTGAGTCATACTGGAAAGCAATCTAGACAACAATCAGGAAGTATAGATAAATCTGTCCCAAGATTCTAATGTGACAAAACCTGCCCCTGGTCTTGTGATCTTTCTCACTAATTACAAATTAATTAAAAGGATGTCAGTATTAATGTACTGTGGCATTAATTTAATATATTGTCTGAGAGTGGATTTAAGCCATTGCCAACTTCATAAATCACGGGTATAGCTGCTCCACCTAAACCACAGAATGTATACGAAATTACTCCCGTTCATGAGACATGACGGTTCCAAATATGTTAAAACATGCTCGTACTATTATGAACAAATTATTACCAAATTTATCACAATTAAAGCTAAGCAAGAGCGTTCAATCACACTGCTGTAGTAGCATTTCACAGTTGTGGCTGCACATGGAAGGGTTTATGGGGTTTATGGGGTGTTAGTGTGGAAACACTTGGCTATATTTATTAGCATAGATGTGTCTGCCTAAATGTACAGCTGAATAGAGGCACATGGGGGTGATGGTGGGGGAATGATTAAGCTAAAGATACAAGAAGGTTGGTACTATTAAATTATTTGAACTACTACCAGCCTAATGATTCTCTTCAATCAGGATAGAGATATTTGAGATGGACTGTTCTCAGCTTCCCAAACGTATGAACAAATATATTGTTTTTGATGTTTTTTCTCTTTAGTCTTGATGCTGAGTGAAGACCCAGACTGGGTGCTGTGGGGCAGTATAATGTTCTTTTTAGTTTACAGATGCCCTTTTAAAAGACATGGAAGTATCCAAGATCTCCCCCCCCCCACACCCCATCCCCCCCCCCACTTTTGGTGCTGGGCCGCTGTTAAGTAAAAAAAAATGACATGAGACCCCTATACCAGTTCACAAGGATGGGGGCTGGCAAGTCACCTGCGGCTAGCGGGTGACTTGCCATTAACCCCCGGGACCCCAATTAATTGCCTCCTCAAAGCCCAGGGAGGGCAGAAGAGCCCGGGCCCACACAGGGTATGTGGGCTTGTAGGCTGCAGGGCCAGGGGCCACAAAAGCTGTACCCTGGTCCTACAAGCCCCCATAGCTGGTCCCGGGCTGGTTATGACGGATAGGGGGGACCCTACATCATTTTTTGGGGGGATTTGTAACGGTTAGGGTTAGGGTTAGGGGTTAGAGTTAGCTTCCAAAAAAAAATGCCCCCCCCCCCTCTGGGAGGGGGGACCCTATGTCGTTTATTTTTTAAATTAACCCCTTATGCTCTGTCGCCCAGCAGCTATAAAAGGCTTCCAGCAGCAGCAGGAGAGCAGAAACCAGATTGATCATCGTGGGACACAGTGCCCAGGGATGGATGGGAGGTAAGTATAAAAAAACAAAAAAAAAAACAAATAATATTTTTTTCTCCATGTGTCTGTGTGTTTTTTTTTACATTAACCCTTTATGAACTGGTAAGGGATCCATGAGACCCCTAAACCAGTTCACAAGCCTGGGGGCTGGCAAGTCACCTGCGGCTAGCGGGTGACTTGCCATTAACCCCCGGAACCCCCAATTACCTGCCTCCCCGAAGCCCAGGGGGGGCAGAAGAGCCCGGCCCACAGAGCTTGTAGCCGGCAGGGTGGGGGGCCACCAAAACTGGCCCCTTCACCCTGTTCCTACAAGCCCCCATAGCTGGTCCCCGGCTGGCTATGAAGGGTAAGGGGGACCCGACGTCATTTTTTTTTTATTTTTAAGGGTTTTTAACCCTTAAAATTCCCAAAAAATTGCCCCCCCCCCCCCCCCAGGAGGGACCCTATGTCTTTTTTTTTAATTAACCCCTTATGTTTATAGTGTGGATAGTAGTATTTTATTTTTTAAATGTTATAAAGTGCTCGTTTCAGTTTGGGGGGGTCTCCTGGGCAAGAATGGGGGGGGCTACCGATACATATGTGGTACAGTTGTAATCGGGAGAAATGGGGCTTTCACATGCAATATGGTTTTCTCTAATAAAGTAAATGTTTTATTTAAAATAAAGGAGACAATTTTCTAAATAAATAATTTTTATTTTTTTTAGTTATTTTTACACAAAAATATTTTAAAAAACAGTAGAAAAATTACAAACAAGACATTTCATGTTAAAGCTTAAACTCTGCTGCAAAAAATATATCTATAATTCTCCTGGAAATTCCTCCAAAAATCACAGTTAAACATGGTGCAAAATGGTGAAAAATTACCTGTCAACAGAGGGTAAAAAATTTTCAAGTAGGCAGGCAATTAAAAGGGTTAATAGTACCTATGCATGTGGGGTATTGTTCTGCTCGGGGATCTTGCAATTTCAGATTTAGCTTGTTTTTTCTTGATTGCATATTGTGCAACCTAAGAATTCTTCAAGGGGTTACTTCTAAAATGATGAGCCCACTACAACAAGCTGGGTATGATTAGAAAGTTTAACATGTGTACTTTCAGGGAATATATGGTTTGTGGGGGGTATTCCAAATGTAAAGGGTTGTTTTGGTAGAAAAAGTACAATGTGCACACTTCATGTTTTCATGTAAAATTACCGTTACACACATGCTTTACTTTGGGGTGTTTGACAACTCTTTCCTTGACAGTAGCTATGCATGTTAGGTATTGTTCTATTCAGGGGACCTTGCTTTTTCAGACTGGGCTTGTATTTTCTTGTTTGCATATTTCTTTTTTAGGAAAATATGAGTTTGATTCTGCTTTTTTATTCTTTTTTAGCGAAACTCTGTGCTACCAAAGAATTCATTGAGGGATTACTTCCAGAAAACTGCACCCATGTCAACAAGCCTGGTACGCCTAGAAAGCTTGAGATGTGTACTTCCAGAGAATATATAGTTTGTGGGGAGTGTTTCAAATGTAAAGGGTTTTTTTTTTCTTGAAAAACTGCAAGGTGTGCATAGCATATTTGTATTTTATCTGAAAATCTCCTGAAGCGCTGTTTCGGTTTGGGGGAGTCTCCTGGGCAGGAAAGGGTGTCTACCAATACATATGTGGTACCGCTGTAACCGGGAGAAATTAGGATTTCACATGCAATAAGATTTTATTGACAAACTTACTTTTTTTATTACAAAAAACACTACAAATTGTAAAAAAAATAGATTTTTTTTATTTTTTTGCACATATTTCACCCCAAAATATTGAGAATACACTTAAAAAATTACAAACAAGACATTTCATGTTAAAGCCCAGATTCTGCTGAGAAAAAGAATATATAACTTCCCTGGGAAATCCCTTCAAAAATCACAGTTGAACATGTGGAGCACAAATCAGGCTCAATGGTAGATCCAGATAATCGATTTTTTTGCTGTGTTCTGAGGGGAGGGGTCAGAGGAGGTAGTGGGGCATCCTAGGCCTTAGTGTCTAATTAACTTTCCCTATGCTGAGTGTCCTGCAGATCCCTCGCTGTACTAGCAGTGCATCTGCTCCCTGTTCTTGCCAAAGTTACTCTGATGTATCTGATGAAAGATGTTGAACAGTCCATTCTGAGGGAGGGAGGATAATCCCCAGCCTTTATGATCGTCTGTTTCTAAGAGCTGAAACACACCCAATGCTATTGGGGGCACTTGATCACAGTAGTAGACAGTAGACACACAATAGCAGACTATGCTTTGTTTTAAGGATTGCACCTAATACTATTTTCAATATATATATATATATATATATATATATATATATATATATATATATATCATAATTAAATAACCAAAGTTTGCAATATATATATTTGCAACTTAAATAAAGTGTTATTCATTTCAAATATACCAAGTCAAAAACATATGTGCTAGATATACACAATCCATGGTAAAAAAAAAAACAGTAAACGGTCATGTGCAATGGCAGGTAAACAACGCGACTGAAGGTGGGAACATTACTTCCGTTTTCCTATCAGATCTTTGGTCGACAGCTCTGAGGACTTACTGAAGCAAAGCACACATTTTAAGGTATGCTAGGAATTAACACTCCAGGAGATTGCAAATACTGGGCTGGCATTTACTTGTACTCTGGACCAATAGTGCAACCTCTGACCCCTATTACCTTGCCCTGTGCAAACAGTCTCACTTGTTACAACACTGGTATACAGCAGGAAGATAAACTCGCTGAGAGTTTCACCCTTGCCAAATGTTTACTGCATATTTTGGCTCCTTAGTTTCTCTGTCATGCTTTCCAAATTGTGTGTGTGCGGATTACAGTAAGAAGTTGCTTTAATCTGTAAAACAAATTTAGCAATCTTACTGCCGTGGCCTACAGTTTGCTGTAGAAATGCTAGAAACATTAATAAAACATTCCAGCAACTTTGTTATTATTATTATATAGGTTATAGGATAGCTCCTTATCATAGTGATGCAGTTGTACTCATTAAACAGATGTGACCAATGTGACTGTATGTCACAGCCATAGGCCTTGATTGAGCAAGACAATATAGGTTTTTACTTGTTACAGTGATTCAACTACACAGTTTGTGTGGGTGTGCAATTTCCTAATGTGCCTTTAATGGTCACATGCAATCGTTTAATTTTAAAGCATGCAATGTCTGTTTGAAATTTTCACAAAGCTGTGCTATGACGAGGATTTTTACAATAAAATATCAATGTAATAGGGTCCCTTACTGGGACTACCTGCCTGCTGCATCAAGCATAGTGCTGGTATTTCCTTGGCATTAAAGGTGCAACAGCAGGTCTTTATGTCATTTAGCATTGGTCAGGTACTCTGCCAGGAGTGCCTCTAAAATATGGCAGGACTTGTTTCCTGATGCATGTGACAGGGATACTAATAACCAATAGCTTTAGAAATCCATTTACCATTTTTGGTTGAGAAACCTTAGAATATGAACCGATAAAGGAGTCTGTAAGATCTAGCCTCAGAAGAGGTTAAGGTAGTATTAATTGCTACTCCCCTGTTCAGCACTAAAATATGACAAAAAGAATTCAGTCTAGTCTTGTATGATCTGAAGCTTTCTTCCAAAATCAATGTTTTCAGAGTCTTCTCGCTAGATTGGAGGTCTTTTTCTAGCATCCTGGTACTTGAATAAAGCCTGGTCCTCCTGCATTTCTTCATCAAAGAAGCACAGGTCCCTGATTCTTCACTTCACTGAAAGGATCCAAGATACTATATGCCAAGAACTATAGGCTCGATTCAGAGAGACAAAAAGATACTTCCGTTTTAGTGCCGATCTGTTTTTTGGTGAAATGTTTCAGCTCTCGTATGAGTGTGCGAGCGATTCTATGCATACATTGCAATCCTTCTGTAAAGTTTCCGTCTGTTCGTACGACAGATGAATACGAGGATGTCATTTTCCATCCAGACTTTTCCGTTTCATTTTCACATGTTACAACGTAGCTTTCGTTTTTGCCCTTTTCCCATCGTATCCTCCCACTAATCCTTTACATTTCCTGTTAGTTTCTGTTTCCCTTTTTCAATAAATAATCGTCCAGACGGAAATCCTTACAATCTTGCGCCTGCGCACTACAAACTTAACTCATTAAAGTGCTAGCCTACATATTTGCCACCCTCACTTCTACTACAATGTTTAGCTAAACCACTTATCACTATCCTCCATCTTCCCTTTTGGACCCTTAAAGCTCACCCAAACCACTTCGCGGTTAGGTTCTTCTTCCATTTTAGCCCCCTAAAACTTACCCAAATCACTTCTCGGTCATGTGAATATTCATCTTTGAATATTTCTGGGCCCATTAGTTTTGTGTTAATGTATTTTGTAAATGAAATGACACTGTAACATTTTTTTTATTCCATCATAAAATATAAAATTTTACAAAAATTTGAACATTTCTAATTTTTACAACTATAAAAAACAAAATACATAGCAATGGCAAGCCACAGAACATTATTCGTCATCTGTGGTCCCCAACGAGTTGTGCAGCTCCTGCATCACGCCCACCAACTGAAGGACCCTGACACTCAGTTGTGCCACTCTGGCACGTGTGGTCCCTGTTAAAAAACGTAAATAAACATTTTGGTATAACCTTGTTGGGGTCATACTGCAGTGCCCCCCCCCCCCCCGTATGGTCCAAACACCTAAATCTGGACTTCAAAAGCCAGAGGGCCCTCGCCACCACTCCCCGGGTTTTGCATAGTGCCCGATTAGAGAACCCCTGGCCCGCATTCTGCAGGCAAAGAACGGGCATCAGGAGCAAGGGCAGGAGTGGATATCCAGAATCCCCTGAAAGAATTTAAAAATACTAACATAAAATACACATTCTAAGCTACAATATTGTTTAACATGTCATCAAGGGCTAAAAACAGCCATAGGTTAAGACATGAGTCATCAACTATATTCATTGCCATACAGTGAAAATGGATGGATGGAATGTGAGCAAACTTACCCTGGAGCCATCCACCAGACAATTCTCCTGACTCAAACTGACGAAATAAGCCGGAGCTCTGCAATATATAGGCATCATCATCATGGGATGCCCTGCAAGAACACTGAGGACTCGCATAGCTGGATCAAACGCTGCTTGTATGTTTTGCTAATGTGGCACATCTTGCAGTTCCTGCAACCAAATATAAAATATTTACACAAAGCAAAGGTAACCGACTAAAACAATAACTCCTACAACAAATTAAGATTCGAGTTCAAGAATCCAAATATAATTCACAAAGGACATAAGTCTAAAAAAATATAGCAATTATATGGATGTGTGGGAAAATAAATGTTTACATGCTAAGGACTAATTAAGGTCAGCATTAAAATGCATCTATGGAAATCCAATTGGAAATCCAATTTATGGCCTCGGCCATGCTGATACATGCAATGCCTTGGTGCTAAAGGCACGCAGACTCCTCCACATAGCCGCAAAACATGTTCCACAATAGCAATCCGAGCCCTCAAAGGTCCCGTAAGTGGATCGGAAATGAAACGGATTTATAGGGTGGTGGTCCGTCGGAAATCAGCTCTCTGAATCAGACGTAAGCCCATCCCAACAATGTAAGTTATCTGAACGAACGAAAAATATCAGATTTTGTTTGGAAAATTATCCGAACTAACGGAAATGATCCGATTTGCTTCCGTTCATCGAGAGCGCATATACACATTTTCCCGAACGTTCGTACGAATGAAAAATGAACGAAAAAAAGCAAACAAATGACAAACACCCACTAAAACTTTCACAGACAGCTACGGAAGTCCAGACGAATGTGTCTCTGAATCGAGCCTTATATTCCAAATAAATCATTTCATGGTTGGCCCTTCTGATGGTAAAACCAAGTAAATAATCACAGGTACTCGAAGTTAATTATCAAAAATTTTGGTAAGATTCTCCACTTTATTTAATACAACATAATTAGGGATGAGCGAATCGATCCGGACGAACCCGGATTCGTTCCGAATTTCATGGAAAATTCGATTCTGAACGAATCCGAATTTCCCCGCGATTCGATCGATCGAAGTTTTCCTTTAAACTCCATTCATTTCAATGACAGGCATTCTAAGATGGTGGACGCACATGTCCAGAAATGTACCCTGGGGCAAGGTATGATGGGACAGTCACATGCAGCCTATCAGCAGCCAGGAAGCCCGGTGACATCACCGTGCTATATAAAGCGGCGGCCACCTTGCTTGGGCATCCCAAACCTGCACTTAGCAGCCTATCGGTTATACTAAATAAGCGTTGTTCAGCCTCAGCTTTATTAAGTTATTGCATTTTGAATTGGTTTTTGTCTGCTTTAAATACACCAGGCCGCAGGGTATCCCAAACCACCACGTGGCACCCTATCTGTTATACTAAATAAGCGTTGTTCAGCATCAGCTTTATTAAGCTATTGCATTTTACATTGGTTTTTGTCCTGCTCTCAATACACCAGGCCGCAGGGTATCCCAAACCACCACATGGCACCCTATCTGTTATACTAAATAAGCGTCTACAGCCTCAGCTTTATTAAGTTATTGCATTTTGAATTGGTTTTGGTCTGCTTTAAATACACCAGGCCACAGGGTATCCCAAACCTGCACGTTGCACCCTATTTGTTATACTAAATAAGCGTTGTTCAGCATCAGCTTTATTAAGCTATTGCATTTTGAATTGGTTTTTGTCTGCTTTAAATACACCAGGCCGCAGGGTATCCCAAACCACCACGTGGCACCCTATCTGTTATACTAAATAAGTGTCTACAGCCTCAGCTTTATTAAGCTATTGCATTTTGAATTGGTTTTTGTCCTGCTGTCAATACACCAGGCCGCAGGGTATCCCAAACCTGCACGTTGCACCCTATCTGTTACACTATATAAGCGTTGTTCAGCATCAGCTTTATTAAGCTATTGCATTTTGAATTGGTTTTTGTCCTGCTGTCAATACACCAGGCCGCAGGGTATCCCAAACCACCACGTTGCACCCTATCTGTTATACTAAATAAGCGTTTTTCAGCATCAGCTTTATTAAGCTATTGCATTTTGAATTGGTTTTTGTCCTGCTGCCAAAACACTAGGCCGCAGGGTATCCCAAACCTGCACTTAGCAGCCTATCTGTTATACTAAATACGCTTGTTCATCCTTCAGCTGAATCAAACTATTGCATTTTGAATTGCTTTTTGGTCTGCTGCCAAAACACTAGGCCACAGGGTATCCCAAACCTGCACTTAGCAGCCTATCTGTTATACTAAATACGCTTGTTGATCCTTCCGCAGCTTAAGCAAACTATTGCATTTTGAATTGTTTTTTGTCCTGCTGCCAAAACACTAGGCCGCAGGGTATCCCAAACCTGCACTTAGCAGCCTATCTGTTATACTAAATACGCTTGTCCATCCTTCCTCAGCTTAATCAAACTATTGCATTTTGAATTGGTTTTTGGTCTGCTGCCAAAACACTAGGCCGCAGGGTATCTCATATTGCCAATTTTTATAGTATCTGGTGCAGAGAAGCAGTTGCTCCCTTTATTTATCTTCTTCTTTTTAAAGTAAACACATTTTTTATCGTACCTATTGCGCATTTCAAATACATAAAAATGTCAGGCAGACAAGTGCAAGGATGTTCAAAGAGGAGTGGCAGAGGCCAAGATTCAGCAGGCAGAGGTCGCAGCAGACTAGGAGCAAGTGGCAACAGGAGTCACGGTGAGAGACCTGATCTGCCAGTATCTGCTAGCGGTTGTGTCTCCACCAGTAACGCATCTGCCGTGGTAGATTGGTTAACGCGCTCATCAACATCATCACAAGTTACATCTGAGACCCCCAGTCTAGGGTCAGTAGGTTCCTCTGACACAACCCTGAGTTGGCATGCCCCGAGAGCAGTCCCTGTCCTCCCATTGCCTCTGTCCTACGCCGTTCCCTCCCCCAGCGACGTATCCTATGCTTTGGGTTCAGCTCCACTCTTTAGTGAGGAGGATGATTAGATAGAGGACCGTCAGCAGCTACTGCCCAGCCAAGAAATGGAGGTGGCTTCTTTAGCTAGGCAGACAAATAGTGATGTGGACAGTGTCGTGGGTGTTGCGAGCGTTCCAGCTCCTGCGCCAGACACTGTTGAGGAAACCAAGAACATCAGTGACGTACAGCCACAACTCGGTGATGATGATGATGAAGCTGATCGCACTTGGGAGCTGGGTGATGAAGGGGCTTCATCGTCATCATCAGGAGAAGAGGGGCGCAGGTTGCCCCGGAGTCAGCAGCTGAGGTAGCAAGGTGTTAGCAGCATGGTTGGCAGTTAGCATGGGGGCACAATTGTAAAGCCTGGAGCCAAACGGTGCCGGGCCAGGGGAGAACACCTGCTGCGCGGCAGGCTACTTTATCGGGAGGTAGTGGAGCAGGGGTTCCTGGAGTTGGCGACAGTAGCAGTGAATCAGTGAGGCCTGTTGGTGGGAAAAGTAGCTACTCGGCAGTGTGGCAGTTTTTCCTGAAGCATGGCCACATGCAAGATATGTAGGTAGAAGGTGAAGCGTGGCCAGGACCCAAATGTTGGCACCACGGCTCTGCGTCAACATATGAAGCGTCACCATAAAGCGGCCTGGGAGAACCGAGGCTCCGAAGAGGTGGTCCAGCCTGCTTCCTCACCAAGTGGCACGCCGCTCCCAATTTCTGCCAGCCAAGGCTCCAGCACCTCAGCCGAAGGCAGCTGTGCGTCATACCCATCCTCTGTCGCTCCTGCTCCTCCTCCTCCAAGTCATGCATCCCGCCAGCAATCCATCAGCGAAGCCATGTCCAAGAGACAGCAGTATGCGCCCACTCATCCTACGGCGCAGAAGCTGAATGTGCTCCTGTCCAAGTTGCTGGTGCTGCAGTCGCTCCCATTTCAGGTGGTCGACTCTGCACCTTTCAGAGAACTGATGGCTTGTGCCGAGCCGAGGTGGAGAGTCCCAAGCCGTCATTTCTTTGCCAAGAAGGCAGTACCAGCGCTGCACACTTTTGTTGAACAGAAGGTGGGCCAGTCCTTGAGCCTGTCGGTGTGTAGCAAAGTGCATGGCAGCACCGACGTCTGGAGCTTTAACTACGATCAGGGACAGTACATGTCGTTTACGGCCCACTGGGTGAATGTGGTCCCTTTGCAGCAGCAGCAGCAACTTGGACAGGTCACGCCGCTTCGGCCTCCGCGCTCCCTGCCCGTTGGGCCTGTGACACCGTGCGACTCGGCCTCCTCATCCTCCGCCATCTCCTCACCCTCCACTGTAGGCTCATGCGTGCAGGGCACGGAGGTGTCACGCTGTGTTTCACATGGTTTGTCTTGGCGAACGGAGTCACACAGGGGAGGAACTGCTTAAATTTATTCATCAGGAAATCCAAACATGGTTTACTCCAAGAAAACTTAAAATGGGAATCATGGTTACCGACAATGGGAAGAACATTTTGTCTGCGCTGCGCCAAGGAAGCCTGAACCATGCCCCCTGTATGGCTCACGTCTTCAATCTGGTTGTCAAGTGGTTTCTGAAGTGTTCCCCCCCCCATCTGCAAGACATTCTAACAACTTCAAGGAAACTTTGCATGCACTTCAGCCACTCATACACCGTCAAACACACCCTTCTTGAGCTACAGCGGCAGAACGGTAGCGCCCAACATAGTCTGATTTGCAATGTTTCCACCCGTTGGAATTCCACCCTTCACACGATTATATGAACAGAGAAAAGCCATCATGGATTTACTGATGATCCAAGCGGATAGGGGGACTCCTCTGTGTAACTTCAATGTCAACCAGTAACAGCTCATACGTGACACCTGCCGTTTGCTCAGGCCCTTTGAGGAAGCCACTTTATTTGTCAGTCGGCAGGATTACGGGATGAATGACGTGATTCCACTGCTTCATGTACTACAGCACATGTTGGAAACCATGGCTGGTCAGGGCACTGGAGACATGGCGTCTACATCTTACGGCCACATGAACCCCTTTGGAGCTGAACTGGAGGAGGAGGAAGAGGAGGAGGAGGGGCACAGTGAAGCACAGTTTAGGCTTTGCAAATGGCTGGTTTATCTAGTCAGCGGACAGGAGAGGAGGAGCAGGAGCAGCCAGAGGAGCTAGAGGGTTTTGAGGAAGGCGAGACAGAGGACCCGGACACACCGTGGCAGTATGCAGTGGAGATGGAGACAGGTAGTCCCTCCGAGTCACTTGCGCAAATGGCAGGAAGCATGCTCACGTGCTTGCGTAGTGACCCCAGAATTGTTTCCATTTGTCGGCGGGATGACTTCTGGCTGTCCACCCAAATGGGGGCATTTTTTAAACCCGCCGAGAGGGAGAACAAACTGAACTACTACAAAGACATTCTGCGTAGTCAGTTGGCCGATGCCTATCTGCGCCATGGTCCATACTCTCGCAGGTCTGACTCGGGGGGACCTCTGCGCTCACCTTCCACTGCCATGCCTTCTGGGGGGGTTGGCAGGAGCAGCAGCAGCAGCTCCATCAGCAGCAGCCTTCAGTCTCTAATGAGTAGATTTCTACACCCGCATAGTGAGGCTACTCATGAGCAGCAGGAAGACCTGGAGCAGGACCTCAACCAGCAGGTCATGTCATACCTTGACATGACCATGCCAACACACCTTGAGGATCCGCTGGACTTCTGGGCAGCCAAACTTGGCTTGTGGCCGCAACTAGCAGGGTTTGCCCTGGAAAAGCTGTCCTGCCCGGCAAGTAGCGTGCCATCTGAGCGGGTGTTTAGTGCGGCGGGGGCCATAGTTACGGCGAGGAGAACTCGTCTGTCAACTAAAAATGTGGAGAGACTCACCTTTGTCAAAATGAATCAGGGATGGATCAGCCAGGATTTCCACCCACCAATGGCTGATGCATGCGACTAGATTCAGCATGGTGCCACGTTTTACACTTTCCAAATGGTGCAAAACATATTTATGTCTTTAGACCAATTTTTGGCCTCCTGCTGATGCCAACTTCAGGGTGTGCCTTTCAGCCAATTTTTGGCCTCCTGCTGCTGCCAACTCCAGGGTGTCTTTCAAGCAATGTTTGGGCTCCTGTTTATGCTGCTGCCAACTCCAGGGTGTGCCTTCCAGCTCATGTTTGTGCTCCTGCTGCTGCCAACTTCAGGGTGCCTTCCAGCCAATTTCTGGGTTCCTGCTGCTGCTGCCAACTCCAGGGTGTGTCAGTCAATTTTTGGGCTCCTGCTGATGCTGCCAACTCTAGGGTGTCTTTCAAGCAATGTTTGTGCTCCTGCTGCTGCTGCTTGCAACTCCAGGGTGTGATTCATCCAATTTTTGGGCTCCTGCAGCCAAATGCAGTGTCTCTTTAAAGTAATGTTTGGGCTCCTGCTCCTGCTGCTCCTGTTGCTGCTTGCAACTCCAGGGTGTGATTCATCCAATTTTTGGGCTCCTGCAGCCAACTCCAGTGTCTATTTAAAGCAATGTTTGGGATCCTGCTCCTGCTGCTGCTGCTGCTTGCAACTCCAGGGTGTGATTCATCCAATTTTTGGGCTCCTGCAGCCAAATCCAGTGTCTCTTTAAAGTAATGTTTGGACTCCTGCTCCTGCTGCTGCTGCTGCTGCTGCTCCTGCTGCTGCTTGCAACTCCAGGGTGTGATTCATCCAAGTTTTGGGCTCCTGCAGCCAACTCCAGTGTCTCTTTAAAGCAATGTTTGGGCTCCTGCTGCTGCTGCTCCTGCTGCTGCTTGCAACTCCAGGGTGTGATTCATCCAATTTTTGGGCTCCTGCAGCCAACTCCAGTGTCTCTTTAAAGCAATGTTTGGGCTCCTGCTTCTGCGTGCAACTCCAGGGTGTGATTCATCCAATTTTTGGGCTCCTGCAGCCAACTCCAGTGTCTCTTTAAAGCAATGTTTGGGCTCCTGCTGCTGCTGCTTGCAACTCCAGGGTGTGATTCATCCAATTTTTGGGCTCCTGCAGCCAAATCCAGTGTCTCTTTAAAGCAATGTTTGGGCTCCTGCTCCTGCTGCTGCTGCTTGCAACTCCAGGGTGTGATTAATCCAATTTTTGGGCTCCTGCAGCCAAATCCAGTGTCTCTTCAAAGCAATGTTTGGGCTCCTGCTCCTGCTGCTGCGGCTTGCAACTCCAGGGTGTGATTCATCCAATTTTTGGGCTCCTGCTGCCAACTCCAGTGTCTCTTTCAGCCAATGTTTGGCTCCTGCTGCTGCTTGCAACTCCAAGGTGCGATTCATCCAATTTTTGGGCTCCTGCAGCCAACTCCATTGTCTCTTTAAAGCAATGTTTGGGCTCCTGCTGCTGCTGCTGCTGCTGTTGCTTGCAACTCCAGGGTGTGATTCATCCAATTTTTGGGCTCCTGCAGCCAACTCCAGTGTCTCTTTAAAGCAATGTTTGGGCTCCTGCTGCTGCTGCTTGCAACTCCAGTGTGTTATTCAGCTAATTTTTGGGCTCCTGCTGCTGCCAGCTCCGGGGTGTGTTTTTCAGGCACTATAAGGGCCCCTCATAGTGATGGCACTTCAACTCTCTGCAATTTGGCTGCTCTGCGATTCTATTAGCGATGCCTCTGATCTGCATGTGATAATTATTTACAGTATTATTTCACTAACCCAACACGCATCCTATGCGTGTTACAGCAAGACAGAATGGTTTACAACCCTATTGAGGCTCTAGGAGGCTCAGAAATAACCGTTTTTAATAGCGATTCGTTGCAAATAAATTCGGGTCGAAACTATTTTTGTCTGAAAATTCGGCCAATCAGTCGAATCGAATTTTTCAAAAGTTCGCTCATCTCTAAACATAATGATAAAAATGTCTCAGCTAGCCTATGGCAGCAAGTTGCTAGTGACTGATCACTAGGGTCACCAGATTTGCTAGCAATAAACAAAAATAATAATTGGCATTGGTCAAAGCACTAGCCTTCACAAAAGCAGAAGCCCATTTCTTTTGGAAGAAAACAAAAACTCTAAGAAATGTTTGAGTAGCTTGGCCACATGGACTATATAATATGCAGTGTACAATACGATTACAGTGTGAACTATACACCAATTCATCATGGACAGTAAAGTAGCATGGAGAGTCTACAGGGGGTGCAGAATAGATCATGAATTTCACATTTGCTTTCATTGCACTCTTTTTAAAGGCCAGGATGATCAATTATATATGAGCCGTTTATAATTTAATATGAAATATTTTAATGTGGAATAAAATTAATAATTTGAAGCTGGGTGGGATGAGGATGACTTTTGAACTCCTCTTTTGAGAAATGTACCAGAATTTAGCAGAGAGTGCTGATAGCTATGGTTCCATAACCCTAATTCAACTGCTTATTTCACAGGAATGGTGGGACACAAATAACCAAGGGTCAGCAAGATGTATAGAAATTCACTCTGAAACCTCTAGTGGAAGCTTTTGCTATCCAGATCACAAATTCCAATACATGATTACCTGTTTCTCCTAAACAATATAGAGTGTAGGAGAATGTTACATAGGCTTGAACAGTGTTTTTTAAAGTGCACTCTATGATAAACCAGTTTGCTATGAGTTTAGAAATTCCAGACTTTAAAAAAGCAATAACTGTAGTTAAATGAGTTCTAAATCCGTCACAGCAACAATGAGATTAGTCTTGACTTCTGAGAATGCTGGTTAAATTGCTGTGACGTCAGTCTTGCCCGCTGTCTGGAATGCACTAGTAAATATGCCTATGTTCTTCAGTTTATTAAGGAGAATAGTGATTGACAGGTGTCTGCAAAAACCTTCACCTTGCAACAACCAAATTTACTACTTTAGTAAAAATTAATTACTAAAATTATTACTTTTCAAGTCAAACTGCAATACAACATTAAATTCAGCAGATTCAGCAGCTTGATCATCTTTCTCCCTTTTTCTCATTATTTTTTTCCTTGGTGCAGTTCAGCACCATATTTAGTGGTGCGCTTTTAAAAAATATTTGCACAGCTTAATATGCTGCTAAGTTGCATCAAAGAAAAAAGAATGTTAGAACAATCAACCATAATGTCTTAAATTCCTTTTACATTGTCAGCCGCTGAAGGAGTGAAATGCTTCAGATGTCATTGAGAACTCTTTAACAATATTAGACAATTTATCATGACTGTATTATATTTTATTAATGTAAAATAAATAGAAAATGAGTATTTCTTTAAATATGTGTTAATTGTATTATACATCTGTCAGTCTTGAAGGGTAAAGTAAGGTGACCTTAAGCAGTACCAAAGGCTACCAAATATAGAGGGCGATAGACATACTTACATACATTGGGAAGGGTGCAGCACTTACATAAATGAGAAATATTTACAGAAGAAGCAAAGTGGACCATCAGCATTTGATAAACATGATAAATATTAACCCCCTCCCCCCAGACTAATTAAGAAAGCAAAATATAAATAGAAAATCACATCTTTTCTCTGCTAGCTGTCTATTCCCATGACTGGATCCAGGCATTGTGGTCTTAGCTTTTTGTGTCCCCAGTACCACAGGGTATCATGGGTCACTCTTTCAGGTGGCTGCTACTGCAATGATTGGGTGACAAGACTGAAGACTGTTTGCCATGATCCCCAAGGCTCGGCAGCTACAGACGCTGAGACGTCTGGCTTAGATCTTTAGTGATGGACCCCCAAGGGATACGTGGTGGAAAGGATAATTAGAGATATTTATTAACTATGTTCCTCGTCACTCCCTGCTACTCCAGCACATGTAGCCTTCAGTGCATACAGTACACAACACAAGTGTGCAGGGCTGGATTATGAGGAGGGCGCAAGGGGTGTGTGCACCGGGGCCTCCACCACTTGCTCTATAAAGGGGACCTCCACCACATGATACTTTTACAAAGATGAGAACCTATTCCTTCCGCTAATGACACTCATTCGCCACTCCTTTTGAAATAGCAATAGATACCTGCCCCTCTCCTAAAATGTAATCCTTACGTACATCTGATATTCTGCATATCTTCATCCAGGTGAGGTAAATTACACTTTGCCCTTGCCCTCAAGCACAATTTCCCCCAGCATCAAATTAAAACATTTTCATACTTGGTGTAGTCTAAGCTGCTAAAACATGAACAAGGGGAACTTACTGTACCTTACTATAGCCTACAGCCCAGTGGTTTCAGTTTTGTTGGCCCTGGTGCCAAAATGTGCTTCGTGCCCAGTCCAGTCCATACAATTCAGCATGGGACACCTGGTTGGTCATGTTGATTCTTTCCTATTGCCAATCAATGAAGGAACGTACTCCAGCAATGACTTATACCAGAGGGGTGCAGTCTGTGGGACTAAGCCTTTGGCCTGGGAGATAAGTCAATAGTTTTTATACAAGCTGGACAAAGACTTTCAACTGGTATGTTGATTGAGAATCCAGGTCTGGCCAATTTACGGCTAGACACATTGCTGCCAAGCTTGACTAGATGGAAGCATACCCATACCCATTTATATCATTACCAGAATCGTGCTATGCTGAGAGCATGGGAGGCTGGTTATTCTGTCTTTGGCCAGCTGTACATTCATTTACATTGATTAACTGTTCTGTGATTGTGAAGTCTATACTGTACATCTAGGAGCAACATAAACTTAATAGAATAAAATATTCGGTGACACAAGCTCACAGAAGGGAATCGTGGTGCACAAAAAGCTGTGAGTTGCCTCTTCAGTATAAAAAAGTATGTTATAAACTTGAACTAGGTTGCTATGGCTGAGCATCTGCATATAAGCCTAAAATCACTAGACACACCTTTTCGGTGAACTTAAAATGGACCTACACAAACAGGTTTGGTGTTTATGTTTCTCACTCAGAAAGATGACTGATCTGTTTCAGCCCAGCTCTGATGATTAACAGTGTCCTTAAACATAGCGCTACAAAAAGAACTGTCAGCTAGGAAATTTGGCACTGTGATAGTAAAAAAGAGTCCACAAAGCCCTGATCTCTTTTTTTAACAGTCTGACATTATTTGCATATATAATATATGGATATAAGTATTGGAACATACCAAATATTTAATGTAGGTATTTCATTCAGTCCTGTGGTCACAGGTTTACTGTATGCACCCCAGCAGCAGGCTGCCTTTATATACATTTGTGCAAAAAATTGTCTTATTCTAGCCAAAGAGCTCACTGAATGCCCACATAGTTCTTTAATAAGATTGTAACAAGTTGGCTTGTAAAATGTCTTTACTTCTTGATACTCCATAATCAAGCGCTGGTGGTATTATTTAACAGTGGAAGTGTTTAGGAACCCCAGGAAACAGACCTTAAAAGGTTAAGGTGATATTGTAGGCAAAGGTAATTGTTAGATCATTGTGTCGGGTAGAGATGAGCGAACTATTGAAAAATTCTATTCGAATGATTCGCTGAATTTTCCGACAAAAATCGTTTCGACCCGAATTTATTCGCGACGAAACGCTATTAAAAACGGCTATTTCTGAGCCTCCTAGAGCCTCAATAGGGTTGTAAACCATTCTGCCTTGCTGTAACACGCACAGGATGCGTGCTGGGTTAGTTAAATAATACTTTGAATAAATTTCACATGCAGATCAGAGGCATCGCTAATAGAATCGCAGAGCGGCACAATTGCAGAGAGTTGAAGTGGCATCACTATGAGGGGCAGGAGCCCAAACATTGCTTTAAAGAGACACTGGAGTTGGCAGCAGCAGGAGCCCAAAAATTGGATGAATCACACCCTGGAGTTGCAAGCAGCAGCAGGAGCCCAAACATTGGCTGAAAGAGACACTGGAGTTGGCAGCAGCAGGAGCCCAAAAATTGACTGACACACCCTGGAGTTTCAAGCAGCAGCAGCAGCAGCAGCAGGAGCCCAAACATAGCTTGAAAGAGACACTGGAGTTGGCTGCAGGAGCCCATAAATTGGATGAATCACACCCTGGAGTTGGCAGCAGCAGCAGCAGGAGCCCAAACATTACTTTAAAGAGACACTGGAGTTGGCTTCAGGAGCCCAAAAATTGGATGAATCACACCCTGGAGTTGGCAGCAGCAGCAGGAGCCCAAATATTACTTTAAAGAGACACTGGAGTTGGCAGCAGGAGCCCAAATATTGGATGAATCACACCCTGGAGTTGGCAGCAGCAGCAGGAGCCCAAACATTACTTTAAAGAGACACTGGGGTTGGCTTCAGGAGCCCAAAAATTGGATGATTCACACCCTGGAGTTGGCAGCAGCAGCAGCAGGAGCCAAAACATTACTTTAAAGAGACACTGGAGTTGGCTTCAGGAGCCCAAAAATTGGATGAATCACACCCTGGAGTTGGCAGCAGCAGCAGGAGCCCAAACATTACTTTAACGAGACACTGGGGTTGGCTTCAGGAGCCCAAAAATTGGATGATTCACACCCTGGAGTTGGCAGCAGCAGCAGCAGGAGCCCAAACATTACTTTAAAGAGACACTGGGGTTGGCTTCAGGAGCCCAAAAATTGGATGATTCACACCCTGGAGTTGGCAGCAGCAGCAGCAGGAGCCCAAATATCACTTTAAAGAGACACTGGAGTTGGCTTCAGGAGCCCAAAAATTGGATGAATCACACCCTGAAGTTGGCAGCAGCAGCAGGAGCCCAAATATTACTTTAAAGAGACACTGGAGTTGGCTTCAGGAGCCCAAAAATTGGATGAATCACACCCTGGAGTTGGCAGCAGCAGCAGGAGCCCAAACATTACTTTAAAGAGACACTGGGGTTGGCTTCAGGAGCCCAAAAATTGGATGATTCACACCCTGGAGTTGGCAGCAGCAGCAGGAGCCAAAACATTACTTTAAAGAGACACTGGAGTTGGCTTCAGGAGCCCAAAAATTAGATGAATCACACCCTGGAGTTGGCAGCAGCAGCAGGAGCCCAAACATTACTTTAAAGAGACACTGGGGTTGGCTTCAGGAGCCCAAAAATTGGATGATTCACACCCTGGAGTTGGCAGCAGCAGCAGGAGCCCAAACATTACTTTAAAGAGACACTGGAGTTGGCAGCAGGAGCCCAAAGATTGGATGAATCACACCCTGGAGTTGGCAGCAGCAGCAGGAGCCCAAACATTACTTTAAAGAGACACTGGGGTTGGCTTCAGGAGCCCAAAAATTGGATAATTCACACCCTGGAGTTGGCAGCAGCAGCAGCAGCAGCAGGAGCCCAAACATTACTTTAAAGAGACACTGGGGTTGGCTTCAGGAGCCCAAAAATTGGATGAGTCACACCCTGGAGTTGGCAGTAGCAGCAGCAGGAGCCCAAACATTACTATAAAGAGACACTGGAGTTGGCAGCAGGAGCCCAAAGATTGGATGAATCACACCCTGGAGTTGGCAGCAGCAGCAGGAGCCCAAACATTACTTTAAAGAGACACTGGGGTTGGCTTCAGGAGCCCAAAAATTGGATGATTCACACCCTGGAGTTGGCAGCAGCAGCAGCAGGAGCCAAAACATTACTTTAAAGAGACACTGGAGTTGGCTTCAGGAGCCCAAAAATTGGACGAATCACACCCTGGAGTTGGCAGCAGCAGCAGGAGCCCAAACATTACTTTAAAGAGACACTGGGGTTGGCTTCAGGAGCCCAAAAATTGGATGATTCACACCCTGGAGTTGGCAGCAGCAGCAGCAGCAGCAGGAGCCCAAATATTACTTTAAAGAGACACTGGAGTTGGCTTCAGGAGCCCAAAAATTGGATGATTCACACCCTGGAGTTGGCAGCAGCAGGAGCCCAAACATTACTTGAAAGAGACACTGGAGTTGGCAGCAGGAGCCCAAAGATTGGATGAATCACACCCTGGAGTTGGCAGCAGCAGCAGGAGCCCAAACATTACTTTAAAGAGACACTGGGGTTGGCTTCAGGAGCCCAAAAATTGGATGATTCACACCCTGGAGTTGGCAGCAGCAGCAGCAGGAGCCCAAACATTACTTTAAGGAGACACTGGGGTTGGCTTCAGGAGCCCAAAAATTGGATGATTCACACCCTGGAGTTGGCAGCAGCAGCAGCAGGAGCCCAAATATTACTTTAAAGAGACACTGGAGTTGGCTTCAGGAGCCCAAAAATTGGATGAATCACACCCTGGAGTTGGCAGCAGCAGCAGGAGCCCAAACATTACTTTAAAGAGACACTGGAGTTGGCTTCAGGAGCCCAAAAATTGGATGAATCACACCCTGGAGTTGGCAGCAGCAGCAGGAGCCCAAACATTACTTTAAAGAGACACTGGGGTTGGCTTCAGGAGCCCAAAAATTGGATGATTCACACCCTGGAGTTGGCAGCAGCAGCAGCAGGAGCTCAAACATTACTTTAAAGAGACACTGGAGTTGGCTTCAGGAGCCCAAAAATTGGATGATTCACACCCTGGAGTTGGCAGCAGCAGCAGGAGCCCAAACATTACTTTAAAGAGACACTGGAGTTGGCTTCAGGAGCCCAAAAATTGGATGATTCACACCCTGGAGTTGGCAGCAGCAGGAGCCCAAACATTACTTTAAAGAGACACTGGAGTTGGCAGCAGGAGCCCAAAGATTGGATGAATCACACCCTGGAGTTGGCAGCAGCAGCAGCAGGGGCCCAAACATTACTTTAAAGAGACACTGGAGTTGGCAGCAGGAGCCCAAAGATTGGATGAATCACACCCTGGAGTTGGCAGCAGCAGCAGGAGCCCAAACATTACTTTAAAGAGAAACTGGGGTTGGCTTCAGGAGCCCAAAAATTGGATGAATCACACCCTGGAGTTGGCATCAGCAGGAGCCCAAAAATTGGCCTAAAGACATAAATATGTTTTGCACCATTTGGAAAGTGTAAAACGTGGCACCATGCTGAATCTAGTCGCATGCATCAGGCATTGGTGGGTGGAAATCCTGGCTGATCCATCCCTGATTCATTTTGACAAAGGTGAGTCTCTCCACATTTTTAGTTGACAGACGAGTTCTCCTCGCCGTAACTATGGCCCCCGCCGCACTAAATACCCGCTCAGATGGCACGCTACTTGCCGGGCAGGACAGCTTTTCCAGGGCAAACTCTGCTAGTTGCGGCCACAAATCAAGTTTGGCTGCCCAGAAGTCCAGCGGATCCTCAAGGTGTGTTGGCATGGTCATGTCAAAGTATGACATTACCTGCTGGTTCAGGTCCTGCTCCAGGTCTTCCTGCTGCTCATGAGTAGCCTCACTATGCGGGTGTAGAAAGCTACTCATTAGCGACTGAAGACTGAGACTGCTGCTGATGGAGCTGCTGCTGCTGCTCCTGCCAACCCCCCCAGCGGCCATGGCAGTGGAAGGTGAGCGCAGAGGTCCCCTCGAGTCAGACCTGCGAGAGTATGGACCATGGCGCAGATAGGCATCGGCCAACTGCCTACGTAGAATGTCTTTGTAGTAGTTCAGTTTGTCCTCCCTCTCGGTGGGTTTAAAAAATGTCCCCATTTTGTGCCGGAAGCGAGGGTCCAATAAGGTGGACAGCCAGAAGTCATCCCGCCGACAGATGGAGGTCACTACTTTAAGCACGTGAGCATGCTTCGTGCCATTTGCGCAAGTGACTCGGATGGACTACCTGTCTCCATCTCCACTGCATACTGCCACGGTGTGCCCGGGTCCTCTGTCTCGCCTTCCTCAAAAACCTCTAGCTCCTCTGGCTGCTCCTGCTCCTCCTCTCCTGTCCGCTGACTACATAAACCAGCCATTTCGCCAAGCCTAAACTGTGTTTCGCTGGGCAACTCCTCCTCCTCCAGTTCAGCTCCAACGAGGTTCATGTGGCCGTAAGATGTAAACGCCATGTCTCCAGTGCCCTGACCAGCCATGGTTTCCAACATGTGCTGTAGTACATGAAGCAGTGGAATCACGTCGTTCATCCCGTAATCCTGCCGACTGACAAATAAAGTGGCTTCCTCAAAGGGCCTGAGCAAACGGCAGGTGTCACGTATGAGCTGCCACTGGTTGACATTGAAGTTACACAGGGGAGTCCCCCTATCTGCTTGGATCATCAGGAAATCCGTGATGGCTTTTCTCTGTTCATATAATCGGTCCAACATGTGAAGGGTGGAATTCCAACGGGTGGAAACATGATCGCAAATCAGACTATGTTGGGGGATACCATTCTGACGCTGTAGCTCAAGAAGGGTGTGTTTGGCGGTGTATGAGTGGCTGAAGTGCATGCAAAGTTTCCTTGAAGTTGTTAGGATGTCTTGCAGATGGGGGGAACACTTCAGAAACCGCTTGACAACCAGATTGAAGACGTGAGCCATGCAGGGGGCATGGGTCAGGCTTCCTTGGCGCAGTGCAGACAAAATGTTCTTCCCATTGTCGGTAACCATGATTCCCATTTTCAGTTTTCTTGGAGTAAGCCATGTTTGGATTTCCTGATGAATAAATTTAAGCAGTTCCTCCCCTGTGTGACTCCGTTCATCCAAGACAAACCATGTGAAGCACTGCGTGACACCTCCGTGCCCTGCACACATGGTAGACTGGAGGGGCACTGAGACTTGAGCCTACAGTGGAGGGTGAGGAGATGGCGGAGGATGAGGAGGCCGAGTCGCACAGTGTCACAGGCCCAACCAGGAGGGAACGCGGAGGCCGAAGCGGCGTGACCTGTCCAAGTTGCTGCTGCTGCAAAGGGACCACATTCACCCAGTGGGGCGTAAACGACATGTACTGTCCCTAACCGTAGTTACAGCTCCAGACGTCGGCGTTGCCATGCACTTTGCTACACACCGACAGGCTCAAGGACTGGCCCACCTTCTGTTCAACAAAAGTGTGCAGCGCTGGTACTGCCTTCTTGGCAAAGAAATGACGGCTTGGGACTCTCCACCTCGGCTCGGCACAAGCCATCAGTTCTCTGAAAGGTGCAGAGTCCACCACCTGAAAAGGGAGCGACTGCAGCACCAGCAACTTGGACAGGAGCACATTCAGCTTCTGCGCCGTAGGATGAGTGGGCGCATACTGCTGTCTCTTGGACATGGCTTCGCTGATGGATTGCTGGCGGGATGCATGACTTGGAGGAGGAGGAGGAGGAGCAGGAGCGACAGAGGATGGGTATGACGCACAGCTGCCTTCGGCTGAGGTGCTGGAGCCTTGGCTGGCAGAAATTGGGAGCGGCGTGCCACTTGGTGAGGAAGCAGACTGGACCACCCCTTGGGAGCCTCGGTTCTCCCAGGTCGCTTTATGGTGACGCATCATATGTTGACGCAGGGCCGTGGTGCCAACATTTGGACCCTGGCCACGCTTCACCTTTTGCCTACATATCTTGCATGTGGCCATGTTACCCTCCTGCGGATGCTTCAGGAAAAACTGCCACACTGCCGAGTAGCTACTTTTCCCACCCCCTGGCCTCACTGATTCACTGCTGCTGTTGCCAACTCCAGGAACCCCTGCTCCACTACCTCCCGATAAGGTAGACTGCCGCACAGCAGGTGCTCTACCCCGGCCCAGGCCCCGGCCGGCTCCAGCCTTTGGAATTGTGCCCCCATGCTGACTGCTACCACCTTGCTGCCTCAGCTGCTGGCTCCGGGGCAACCTGCGCCCCTCTTCTCCTGATGATGACGATGAAGCCCCTTCATCACCTGGCTCCCAAGTGCGATCGGCTTCATCGTCATCATCATTATCACCGAGTTGTGGCTGTACGTCACTGATGTTCGTGGATTCGTCAACAGTGTCTGGCGCAGGAGCTGGAACGCTCGCAGCACCCAAGACACTGTCCACATCACTATTTGTCTGCCTAGCTAAAGAAGCCACCTCCATTTCTTGGCTGGGCAGTAGCTGCTGACTGTCCTCTATCTGATCGTCCTCCTCACTAAAGAGTGGATCTGAACCCAAAGCATAGGATACGTCGCTGGGGGAGGGAACGGCGTAGAACAGAGGCAATGGGAGGACAGGGACTGCTCTCGGGCCATGCCAACTCAGGGTTGTGTCAGAGGAACCTACCGACCCTAGACTGGGGGTCTCAGACGTAAGTTGTGATGATGTTGTTGATGAGCGCGTCAATCAATCTACCACGGCAGATGCGTTACTGGTGGAGACCCGACCGCTAGCAGATACTGGCAGATTAGGTCTCTCAGCGTGACTCCTGCTGCTACTGGCCCCCAGTCTGCTGCGACCTCTGCCTGCGGAATCTTGGCCTCTGCCACTCCTCTTTTCACTTCCAGGCACTTGTCTGCCCGACATAGTCTAACTGGCGTGGTAGTAGGTGATATTTTAAGAACCGCCAGGCAGCAGTGGGTCTATATGAAACAGAATATAATGCACACCAAAAGTGAGCAGTAACACTCAGCCTCCAACAGGCCTGCTTAGTGTAAATAAGAGAGCTGCTTAGTGTAAATAAAGAGGGGTATGGTATGTTACAGAATGGGATGCCCCAACAGGAGTGCACCTGTGAGCAGTAGTACTATGCACAGCAAAAGTGTGTTTATCATGCCAAATTTCTATTAGAATAAGTGCAAAGGGTTATAGTAGTAAATAGAGGCTGGTGTAGTCACAGAATGGGATGCCCCAACAGCCAGCAGTGCACCTGGGAGCAGTAATACTATGCACAGCAAAAGTGTGTTTATCAGGCCAAATTTCTATTAGAATAAGTGCAAAGGGTTATAGTAGTTAATAGAGGCTTGTGTAGTCACAGAATGGGATGCCCCAACAGCCAGCAGTGCACCTGGCAGCAGTAGTACTATGCACAGCAAAAGTGTCTTTATCAGGCCAAATTACTTTTAGAATAAGTGCAAAGGGTTATAGTAAATAGAGGCTTGTGTAGTCACAGAATGGGATGCCCCAACAGCCAGCAGTGCACCTGTGAGCAGTACTACTATGCACAGCAAAAGTGTCTTTATCAGGCCAAATGACTTTTAGAATAAGTGCAAAGGGTTATAGTAAATAGAGGCTTGTGTAGTCACAAAATGGGATGCCCCAACAGCCAGCAGTGCACCTGGCAGCAGTAGTACTAAGCACAGCAAAAGTGTCTTTATCAGGCCAAATTTCTATTAGAATAAGTGCAAAGGGTTATAGTAGTAAATAGAGGCTTGTGTAGTCACAGAATGGGATGCCCCAACAGCCAGCAGTGCACCTGTGAACAGTAGTACTATGCACAGCAAAAGTGTCTTTATCAGGCCAAATGACTTTTAGAATAAGTGCAAAGGGTTATAGTAAAGAGAGGCTTGTGTAGTCACAGAATGGGATGCCCCAACAGCCAGCAGTGCACCTGGCAGCAGTAGTACTATGAACAGCAAAAGTGTCTTTATCTGGCCAAATTTCTATTAGAATAAGTGCAAAGGGTTATAGTAGTAAATAGAGGCTTGTGTAGTCACAGAATGGGATGCCCCAACAGCCAGCAGTGCACCTGGCAGCAGTACTACTATGCACAGCAAAAGTGTCTTTATCAGGCCAAATGACTTTTAGAATAAGTGCAAAGGGTTATAGTAAATAGAGGCTTGTGTAGTCACAGAATGGGATGCCCCAACAGCCAGCAGTGCTCCTGGCAGCAGTAGTACTATGCACAGCAAAAGTGTCTTTATCAGGCCAAATGACTTTTAGAATAAGTGCAAAGGGTTATAGTAAATAGAGGCTTGTGTAGTCACAGAATGGGATGCCCCAACAGCCAGCAGTGCACCTGTGAGCAGTACTACTATGCACAGCAAAAGTGTCTTTATCAGGCCAAATGACTTTTAGAATAAGTGCAAAGGGTTATAGTAAATAGAGGCTTGTGTAGTCACAGAATGGGATGCCCCAACAGCCAGCAGTGCACCTGGCAGCAGTAGTACTATGCAGAGCAAAAGTGTCTTTATCAGGCCAAATGACTTTTAGAATAAGTGCAAAGGGTTATAGTAAATAGAGGCTTGTGTAGTCACAGAATGGGATGCCCCTACAGCCAGCAGTGCACCTGGCAGCAGTAGTACTATGCACAGCAAAAGTGTCTTTATCAGGCCAAATGACTTTTAGAATAAGTGCAAAGGGTTATAGTAAATAGAGGATTGTGTAGTCACAGAATGGGATGCCCCAACAGCCAGCAGTGCACCTGTGAGCAGTACTACTATGCACAGCAAAAGTGTCTTTATCAGGCCAAATGACTTTTAGAATAAGTGCAAAGGGTTATAGTAAATAGAGGATTGTGTAGTCACAGAATGGGATGCCCCAACAGCCAGCAGTGCACCTGTGAGCAGTACTACTATGCACAGCAAAAGTGTCTTTATCAGGCCAAATTACTTTTAGAATAAGTGCAAAGGGTTATAGTAAATAGAGGCTTGTGTAGTCACAGAATGGGATGCCCCAACAGCCAGCAGTGCACCTGGCAGCAGTAGTACTAAGCACAGCAAAAGTGTCTTTATCAGGCCAAATTTCTATTAGAATAAGTGCAAAGGGTTATAGTAGTAAATAGAGGCTTGTGTAGTCACAGAATGGGATGCCCCAACAGCCAGCAGTGCACCTGGCAGCAGTAGTACTATGCACAGCAAAAGTGTCTTTATCAGGCCAAATTTCTATTAGAATAAGTGCAAAGGGTTATAGTAGTAAATAGAGGCTTGTGTAGCCACAGAATGGGATGCCCCAACAGCCAGCAGTGCACCTGGCAGCAGTACTACTATGCACAGCAAAAGTGTCTTTATCAGGCCAAATTACTTTTAGAATAAGTGCAAAGGGTTATAGTAAATAGAGGCTTGTGTAGTCACAGAATGGGATGCCCCAACAGCCAGCAGTGCACCTGGCAGCAGTAGTACTATACACAGCAAAAGTGTCTTTATCAGGCCAAATGACTTTTAGAATAAGTGCAAAGGGTTATAGTAAATAGAGGCTTGTGTAGTCACAGAATGGGATGCCCCAACAGCCAGCAGTGCACCTGTGAGCAGTACTACTATGCACAGCAAAAGTGTCTTTATCAGGCCAAATGACTTTTAGAATAAGTGCAAAGGGTTATAGTAAATAGAGGCTTGTGTAGTCACAGAATGGGATGCCCCAACAGCCAGCAGTGTACCTGGCAGCAGTAGTACTATGCACAGCAAAAGTGTCTTTATCAGGCCAAATGACTTTTAGAATAAGTGCAAAGGGTTATAGTAAATAGAGGCTTGTGTAGGCACAGAATGGGATGCCCCAACAGCCAGCAGTGCACCTGTGAGCAGTACTACTATGCACAGCAAAAGTGTCTTTATCAGGCCAAATGACTTTTAGAATAAGTGCAAAGGGTTATAGTAAATAGAGGCTTGTGTAGTCACAGAATGGGATGCCCCAACAGCCAGCAGTGCACCTGGCAGCAGTAGTACTATGCACAGCAAAAGTGTCTTTATCAGGCCAAATGACTTTTAGAATAAGTGCAAAGGGTTATAGTAAAGAGAGGCTTGTGTAGTCACAGAATGGGATGCCCCAACAGCCAGCAGTGCACCTGGCAGCAGTAGTACTATGCACAGCAAAAGTGTGTTTATCAGGCCAAATTTCTTTTAGAATAAGTGCAAAGGGTTATAGTAGTAAATAGAGGCTTGTGTAGTCACAGAATGGGATGCCCCAACAGCCAGCAGTGCACCTGGCAGCAGTAGTACTATGCACAGCAAAAGTGTCTTTATCAGGCCAAATTTCTATTAGAATAAGTGCAAAGGGTTATAGTAAATAGAGGCTGGTGTAGTCACAGATTGGGATGCCTCACAGCAGACTTGAGATCAGTTCAGTATATATGCACAGTTAGTGTATAAGCAGCCTGAAAACGCTAACAAAGCCAGTCAGCCAGCCAGTAACACTCAGGCTGGATGAAAAAAAAAAAAATCTCCCTGTGACTGCCTCCGATTTTTCCGAACTTTCCCTTCTTCTCGCTGACTTCCTGCCTTTCTCCTGCCTGTCTTCTGTCTGTCCCTGTCTGTCCCTGGCTCTCTGTCTCTCCCTCACTACAGCAGCGTCCTGTCTCTCACGAATGCAATAGAGAAATGAGGAAAAACAAGATGTCCGCCGACTTAAATAGCGCTGTGACGTCACCGGGCTTGCTGGCTGCTGATAGGCTGCATGTGACTGCCCCAGCTTGCACTGGCGCGGGGTAGATGTCTGGACATGTACCGTCTGCCATCTTAGAATGCCTGTAATGTAAATGAATGGATGTTAAAGGAAAACTTCGAGAGATCGAAGCACGGGGAAATTCGGATTCGATCCGAATCGAATTTTTCATGAAATTCGGATCGAATCCGGGTTCGTCCGGATCGATTCGCTCATCCCTAGTGTTTTTCCATTTTTAAATTGAAGGATAAATGGCCGAGATATCGAGGTTTAAAGTTTTACCCCATGATTTCTCTCCTGAAGAAAGTAGGCATGGACCTTGGAGCTGCGATGCTTAATAATAATCAGGATTAGGGATGAGCGAATCGATCCGGACGAACCCAGATTCGATCCGAATTTCAGGAAAAATTCGATTCGGATCGAATCCGAATTTCCCCGCGATTCGATCGCTCGAAGTTTTCCTTTAACATCCATTCATTTACATTACAGGCATTCTAAGATGGCGGACGGGACATGTCCAGACATCAACCCCGCGCCAGTGCAAGCTGGGACAGTCACATGCAGCCTATCAGCAGCCAGCAAGCCCGGTGACGTCACAGCGGTATTTAAGGCCGGCCATCTTGCTTTCCTGCCTCATTTCTCTATTGCATTCGTGAGAGACAGAACGCTGTGTAGCTGAGGGAGAGACAGTTAGACAGTTAGACAGGCAGGGACAGACAGGGACAGGCTGGAGACAGGCAGGAGACAGACAGGAGACAGACAGAAAGTCAGCGAAAAACAGGGAAAGGAAGGGAAAATCGGAGGCTGTCAGTTTTTTTTTTTTTTTCATCCAGCCTGACAGGCTTTGTTAGCGTTTTCAGGCTGCTTATACTAACTAACTGTGCATATATACTGAACTGATCTTAAGTCTGCTGTGAGGCATCCCATTCTGTGACTACAGCAGCCTCTGTTTAAGACCATATAACCATTTGCTCTTATTATATTTGAAATTAGCCTGATAAAGACACTTTTGCTGGGCATAGTACTTCTGGACCCTGCCAGGGCATCCCATTCTGTGACTAAAGCAGCCTCTGTTTAAGACCATATAACCATTTGCTCTTATTATATTTGAAATTAGGCCTGATAAAGACACTTTTGCTGGGCATAGTACTTCTGGACCCTGCCAGGGCATCCCATTCTGTGACTAAAGCAGCCTCTGTTTAAGATCATATAACCATTTGCTCTTATTATATTTGAAATTAGCCTGATAAAGACACTTTTGCTGGGCATAGTACTTCTGGACCCTGCCAGGGCATCCCATTCTGTGACTAAAGGAGCCTCTGTTTAAGACCATATAACCATTTGCTCTTATTATATTTGAAATTAGGCCTGATAAAGACACTTTTGCTGGGCATAGTACTTCTGGACCCTGCCAGGGCATCCCATTCTGTGACTAAAGCAGCCTCTGTTTAAGACCATATAACCATTTGCTCTTATTATATTTGAAATTAGCCTGATAAAGACACTTTTGCTGGGCATAGTACTTCTGGACCCTGCCAGGGCATCCCATTCTGTGACTAAAGCAGCCTCTGTTTAAGACCATATAACCATTTGCTCTTATTATATTTGAAATTAGGCCTGATAAAGATACTTTTGCTGGGCATAGTACTTCTGGACCCTGCCAGGGCATCTCATTCTGTGACTAAAGCAGCCTCTGTTTAAGACCATATAACCATTTGCTCTTATTATATTTGAAATTAGCCTGATAAAGACACTTTTGCTGGGCATAGTACTTCTGGACCCTGCCAGGGCATCCCATTCTGTGACTAAAGCAGCCTCTGTTTAAGACCATATAACCATTTGCTCTTATTATATTTGAAATTAGCCTGATAAAGACACTTTTGCTGGGCATAGTACTTCTGGACCCTGCCAGGGCATCCCATTCTGTGACTAAAGCAGCCTCTGTTTAAGACCATATAACCATTTGCTCTTATTATATTTGAAATTAGGCCTGATAAAGACACTTTTGCTGGGCATAGTACTTCTGGACCCTGCCAGGGCATCCCATTCTGTGACTAAAGCAGCCTCTGTTTAAGACCATATAACCATTTGCTCTTATTATATTTGAAATTAGCCTGATAAAGACACTTTTGCTGGGCATAGTACTTCTGGACCCTGCCAGGGCATCCCATTCTGTGACTAAAGCAGCCTCTGTTTAAGACCATATAACCATTTGCTCTTATTATATTTGAAATTAGGCCTGATAAAGACACTTTTGCTGGGCATAGTACTTCTGGACCCTGCCAGGGCATCCCATTCTGTGACTAAAGCAGCCTCTGTTTAAGACCATATAACCATTTGCTCTTATTATATTTGAAATTAGCCCGATAAAGACACTTTTGCTGGGCATATTACTTCTGGACCCTGCCAGGGCATCCCATTCTGTGACTAAAGCAGCCTCTGTTTAAGATCATATAACCATTTGCTCTTATTATATTTGAAATTAGCCTGATAAAGACACTTTTGCTGGGCATAGTACTTCTGGACCCTGCCAGGGCATCCCATTCTGTGACTAAAGGAGCCTCTGTTTAAGACCATATAACCATTTGCTCTTATTATATTTGAAATTAGGCCTGATAAAGACACTTTTGCTGGGCATAGTACTTCTGGACCCTGCCAGGGCATCTCATTCTGTGACTAAAGCAGCCTCTGTTTAAGACCATATAACCATTTGCTCTTATTATATTTGAAATTAGCCTGATAAAGACACTTTTGCTGGGCATAGTACTTCTGGACCCTGCCAGGGCATCCCATTCTGTGACTAAAGCAGCCTCTGTTTAAGACCATATAACCATTTGCTCTTATTATATTTGAAATTAGGCCTGATAAAGACACTTTTGCTGGGCATAGTACTTCTGGACCCTGCCAGGGCATCCCATTCTGTGACTAAAGCAGCCTCTGTTTAAGACCATATAACCATTTGCTCTTATTATATTTGAAATTAGGCCTGATAAAGACACTTTTGCTGGGCATAGTACTTCTGGACCCTGCCAGGGCATCCCATTCTGTGACTAAAGCAGCCTCTGTTTAAGACCATATAACCATTTGCTCTTATTATATTTGAAATTAGCCTGATAAAGACACTTTTGCTGGGCATAGTACTTCTGGACCCTGCCAGGGCATCCCATTCTGTGACTAAAGCAGCCTCTGTTTAAGACCATATAACCATTTGCTCTTATTATATTTGAAATTAGCCTGATAAAGACACTTTTGCTGGGCATAGTACTTCTGGACCCTGCCAGGGCATCCCATTCTGTGACTAAAGCAGCCTCTGTTTAAGACCATATAACCATTTGCTCTTATTATATTTGAAATTAGGCCTGATAAAGACACTTTTGCTGGGCATAGTACTTCTGGACCCTGCCAGGGCATCCCATTCTGTGACTAAAGCAGCCTCTGTTTAAGACCATATAACCATTTGCTCTTATTATATTTGAAATTAGGCCTGATAAAGACACTTTTGCTGGGCATAGTACTTCTGGACCCTGCCAGGGCATCCCATTCTGTGACTAAAGCAGCCTCTGTTTAAGACCATATAACCATTTGCTCTTATTATATTTGAAATTAGCCTGATAAAGACACTTTTGCTGGGCATAGTACTTCTGGACCCTGCCAGGGCATCCCATTCTGTGACTAAAGCAGCCTCTGTTTAAGACCATATAACCATTTGCTCTTATTATATTTGAAATTAGGCCTGATAAAGACACTTTTGCTGGGCATAGTACTTCTGGACCCTGCCAGGGCATCCCATTCTGTGACTAAAGCAGCCTCTGTTTAAGACCATATAACCATTTGCTCTTATTATATTTGAAATTAGCCTGATAAAGACACTTTTGCTGGGCATAGTACTTCTGGACCCTGCCAGGGCATCCCATTCTGTGACTAAAGCAGCCTCTGTTTAAGACCATATAACCATTTGCTCTTATTATATTTGAAATTAGCCTGATAAAGACACTTTTGCTGGGCATAGTACTTCTGGACCCTGCCAGGGCATCCCATTCTGTGACTAAAGCAGCCTCTGTTTAAGACCATATAACCATTTGCTCTTATTATATTTGAAATTAGCCTGATAAAGACACTTTTGCTGGGCATAGTACTTCTGGACCCTGCCAGGGCATCCCATTCTGTGACTAAAGCAGCCTCTGTTTAAGACCATATAACCATTTGCTCTTATTATATTTGAAATTAGGCCTGATAAAGACACTTTTGCTGGGCATAGTACTTCTGGACCCTGCCAGGGCATCCCATTCTGTGACTAAAGCAGCCTCTGTTTAAGACCATATAACCATTTGCTCTTATTATATTTGAAATTAGCCTGATAAAGACACTTTTGCTGGGCATAGTACTTCTGGACCCTGCCAGGGCATCCCATTCTGTGACTAAAGCAGCCTCTGTTTAAGACCATATAACCATTTGCTCTTATTATATTTGAAATTAGGCCTGATAAAGACACTTTTGCTGGGCATAGTACTTCTGGACCCTGCCAGGGCATCCCATTCTGTGACTAAAGCAGCCTCTGTTTAAGACCATATAACCATTTGCTCTTATTATATTTGAAATTAGCCTGATAAAGACACTTTTGCTGGGCATAGTACTTCTGGACCCTGCCAGGGCATCCCATTCTGTGACTAAAGCAGCCTCTGTTTAAGACCATATAACCATTTGCTCTTATTATATTTGAAATTAGCCTGATAAAGACACTTTTGCTGGGCATAGTACTTCTGGACCCTGCCAGGGCATCCCATTCTGTGACTAAAGCAGCCTCTGTTTAAGACCATATAACCATTTGCTCTTATTATATTTGAAATTAGGCCTGATAAAGACACTTTTGCTGGGCATAGTACTTCTGGACCCTGCCAGGGCATCCCATTCTGTGACTAAAGCAGCCTCTGTTTAAGACCATATAACCATTTGCTCTTATTATATTTGAAATTAGGCCTGATAAAGACACTTTTGCTGGGCATAGTACTTCTGGACCCTGCCAGGGCATCCCATTCTGTGACTAAAGCAGCCTCTGTTTAAGACCATATAACCATTTGCTCTTATTATATTTGAAATTAGCCTGATAAAGACACTTTTGCTGGGCATAGTACTACTTCTGGACCCTGCCAGGGCATCCCATTCTGTGACTAAAGCAGCCTCTGTTTAAGACCATATAACCATTTGCTCTTATTATATTTGAAATTAGGCCTGATAAAGACACTTTTGCTGGGCATAGTACTTCTGGACCCTGCCAGGGCATCCCATTCTGTGACTAAAGCAGCCTCTGTTTAAGACCATATAACCATTTGCTCTTATTATATTTGAAATTAGGCCTGATAAAGACACTTTTGCTGGGCATAGTACTTCTGGACCCTGCCAGGGCATCCCATTCTGTGACTAAAGCAGCCTCTGTTTAAGACCATATAACCATTTGCTCTTATTATATTTGAAATTAGCCTGATAAAGACACTTTTGCTGGGCATAGTACTTCTGGACCCTGCCAGGGCATCCCATTCTGTGACTAAAGCAGCCTCTGTTTAAGACCATATAACCATTTGCTCTTATTATATTTGAAATTAGCCTGATAAAGACACTTTTGCTGGGCATAGTACTTCTGGACCCTGCCAGGGCATCCCATTCTGTGACTAAAGCAGCCTCTGTTTAAGACCATATAACCATTTGCTCTTATTATATTTGAAATTAGCCTGATAAAGACACTTTTGCTGGCATAGTACTTCTGGACCCTGCCAGGGCATCCCATTCTGTGACTAAAGCAGCCTCTGTTTAAGACCATATAACCATTTGCTCTTATTATATTTGAAATTAGGCCTGATAAAGACACTTTTGCTGGGCATAGTACTTCTGGACCCTGCCAGGGCATCCCATTCTGTGACTAAAGCAGCCTCTGTTTAAGACCATATAACCATTTGCTCTTATTATATTTGAAATTAGCCTGATAAAGACACTTTTGCTGGGCATAGTACTTCTGGACCCTGCCAGGGCATCCCATTCTGTGACTAAAGCAGCCTCTGTTTAAGACCATATAACCATTTGCTCTTATTATATTTGAAATTAGCCTGATAAAGACACTTTTGCTGGGCATAGTACTTCTGGACCCTGCCAGGGCATCCCATTCTGTGACTAAAGCAGCCTCTGTTTAAGACCATATAACCATTTGCTCTTATTATATTTGAAATTAGCCTGATAAAGACACTTTTGCTGGGCATAGTACTTCTGGACCCTGCCAGGGCATCCCATTCTGTGACTAAAGCAGCCTCTGTTTAAGACCATATAACCATTTGCTCTTATTATATTTGAAATTAGGCCTGATAAAGACACTTTTGCTGGGCATAGTACTTCTGGACCCTGCCAGGGCATCCCATTCTGTGACTAAAGCAGCCTCTGTTTAAGACCATATAACCATTTGCTCTTATTATATTTGAAATTAGGCCTGATAAAGACACTTTTGCTGGGCATAGTACTTCTGGACCCTGCCAGGGCATCCCATTCTGTGACTAAAGCAGCCTCTGTTTAAGACCATATAACCATTTGCTCTTATTATATTTGAAATTAGGCCTGATAAAGACACTTTTGCTGGGCATAGTACTTCTGGACCCTGCCAGGGCATCCCATTCTGTGACTAAAGCAGCCTCTGTTTAAGACCATATAACCATTTGCTCTTATTATATTTGAATTAGCCTGATAAAGACACTTTTGCTGGGCATAGTACTTCTGGACCCTGCCAGGGCATCCCATTCTGTGACTAAAGCAGCCTCTGTTTAAGACCATATAACCATTTGCTCTTATTATATTTGAAATTAGCCTGATAAAGACACTTTTGCTGGGCATAGTACTTCTGGACCCTGCCAGGGCATCCCATTCTGTGACTAAAGCAGCCTCTGTTTAAGACCATATAACCATTTGCTCTTATTATATTTGAAATTAGGCCTGATAAAGACACTTTTGCTGGGCATAGTACTTCTGGACCCTGCCAGGGCATCCCATTCTGTGACTAAAGCAGCCTCTGTTTAAGACCATATAACCATTTGCTCTTATTATATTTGAAATTAGCCTGATAAAGACACTTTTGCTGGGCATAGTACTTCTGGACCCTGCCAGGGCATCCCATTCTGTGACTAAAGCAGCCTCTGTTTAAGACCATATAACCATTTGCTCTTATTATATTTGAAATTAGCCTGATAAAGACACTTTTGCTGGGCATAGTACTTCTGGACCCTGCCAGGGCATCCCATTCTGTGACTAAAGCAGCCTCTGTTTAAGACCATATAACCATTTGCTCTTATTATATTTGAAATTAGCCTGATAAAGACACTTTTGCTGGGCATAGTACTTCTGGACCCTGCCAGGGCATCCCATTCTGTGACTAAAGCAGCCTCTGTTTAAGACCATATAACCATTTGCTCTTATTATATTTGAAATTAGGCCTGATAAAGACACTTTTGCTGGGCATAGTACTTCTGGACCCTGCCAGGGCATCCCATTCTGTGACTAAAGCAGCCTCTGTTTAAGACCATATAACCATTTGCTCTTATTATATTTGAAATTAGCCTGATAAAGACACTTTTGCTGGGCATAGTACTTCTGGACCCTGCCAGGGCATCCCATTCTGTGACTAAAGCAGCCTCTGTTTAAGACCATATAACCATTTGCTCTTATTATATTTGAAATTAGCCTGATAAAGACACTTTTGCTGGGCATAGTACTTCTGGACCCTGCCAGGGCATCCCATTCTGTGACTAAAGCAGCCTCTGTTTAAGACCATATAACCATTTGCTCTTATTATATTTGAAATTAGCCTGATAAAGACACTTTTGCTGGGCATAGTACTTCTGGACCCTGCCAGGGCATCCCATTCTGTGACTAAAGCAGCCTCTGTTTAAGACCATATAACCATTTGCTCTTATTATATTTGAAATTAGCCTGATAAAGACACTTTTGCTGGGCATAGTACTTCTGGACCCTGCCAGGGCATCCCATTCTGTGACTAAAGCAGCCTCTGTTTAAGACCATATAACCATTTGCTCTTATTATATTTGAAATTAGCCTGATAAAGACACTTTTGCTGGGCATAGTACTTCTGGACCCTGCCAGGGCATCCCATTCTGTGACTAAAGCAGCCTCTGTTTAAGACCATATAACCATTTGCTCTTATTATATTTGAAATTAGGCCTGATAAAGACACTTTTGCTGGGCATAGTACTTCTGGACCCTGCCAGGGCATCCCATTCTGTGACTAAAGCAGCCTCTGTTTAAGACCATATAACCATTTGCTCTTATTATATTTGAAATTAGCCTGATAAAGACACTTTTGCTGGGCATAGTACTTCTGGACCCTGCCAGGGCATCCCATTCTGTGACTAAAGCAGCCTCTGTTTAAGACCATATAACCATTTGCTCTTATTATATTTGAAATTAGCCTGATAAAGACACTTTTGCTGGGCATAGTACTTCTGGACCCTGCCAGGGCATCCCATTCTGTGACTAAAGCAGCCTCTGTTTAAGACCATATAACCATTTGCTCTTATTATATTTGAAATTAGGCCTGATAAAGACACTTTTGCTGGGCATAGTACTTCTGGACCCTGCCAGGGCATCCCATTCTGTGACTAAAGCAGCCTCTGTTTAAGACCATATAACCATTTGCTCTTATTATATTTGAAATTAGGCCTGATAAAGACACTTTTGCTGGGCATAGTACTTCTGGACCCTGCCAGGGCATCCCATTCTGTGACTAAAGCAGCCTCTGTTTAAGACCATATAACCATTTGCTCTTATTATATTTGAAATTAGGCCTGATAAAGACACTTTTGCTGGGCATAGTACTTCTGGACCCTGCCAGGGCATCCCATTCTGTGACTAAAGCAGCCTCTGTTTAAGACCATATAACCATTTGCTCTTATTATATTTGAAATTAGCCTGATAAAGACACTTTTGCTGGGCATAGTACTTCTGGACCCTGCCAGGGCATCCCATTCTGTGACTAAAGCAGCCTCTGTTTAAGACCATATAACCATTTGCTCTTATTATATTTGAAATTAGGCCTGATAAAGACACTTTTGCTGGGCATAGTACTTCTGGACCCTGCCAGGGCATCCCATTCTGTGACTAAAGCAGCCTCTGTTTAAGACCATATAACCATTTGCTCTTATTATATTTGAAATTAGGCCTGATAAAGACACTTTTGCTGGGCATAGTACTTCTGGACCCTGCCAGGGCATCCCATTCTGTGACTAAAGCAGCCTCTGTTTAAGACCATATAACCATTTGCTCTTATTATATTTGAAATTAGGCCTGATAAAGACACTTTTGCTGGGCATAGTACTTCTGGACCCTGCCAGGGCATCCCATTCTGTGACTAAAGCAGCCTCTGTTTAAGACCATATAACCATTTGCTCTTATTATATTTGAAATTAGCCTGATAAAGACACTTTTGCTGGGCATAGTACTTCTGGACCCTGCCAGGGCATCCCATTCTGTGACTAAAGCAGCCTCTGTTTAAGACCATATAACCATTTGCTCTTATTATATTTGAAATTAGCCTGATAAAGACACTTTTGCTGGGCATAGTACTTCTGGACCCTGCCAGGGCATCCCATTCTGTGACTAAAGCAGCCTCTGTTTAAGACCATATAACCATTTGCTCTTATTATATTTGAAATTAGGCCTGATAAAGACACTTTTGCTGGGCATAGTACTTCTGGACCCTGCCAGGGCATCCCATTCTGTGACTAAAGCAGCCTCTGTTTAAGACCATATAACCATTTGCTCTTATTATATTTGAAATTAGCCTGATAAAGACACTTTTGCTGGGCATAGTACTTCTGGATCCTGCCAGGGCATCCCATTCTGTGACTAAAGCAGCCTCTGTTTAAGACCATATAACCATTTGCTCTTATTATATTTGAAATTAGCCTGATAAAGACACTTTTGCTGGGCATAGTACTTCTGGACCCTGCCAGGGCATCCCATTCTGTGACTAAAGCAGCCTCTGTTTAAGACCATATAACCATTTGCTCTTATTATATTTGAAATTTGGCCTGATAAAGACACTTTTGCTGGGCATAGTACTTCTGGACCCTGCCAGGGCATCCCATTCTGTGACTAAAGCAGCCTCTGTTTAAGACCATATAACCATTTGCTCTTATTATATTTGAAATTAGGCCTGATAAAGACACTTTTGCTGGGCATAGTACTTCTGGACCCTGCCAGGGCATCCCATTCTGTGACTAAAGCAGCCTCTGTTTAAGACCATATAACCATTTGCTCTTATTATATTTGAAATTAGGCCTGATAAAGACACTTTTGCTGGGCATAGTACTTCTGGACCCTGCCAGGGCATCCCATTCTGTGACTAAAGCAGCCTCTGTTTAAGACCATATAACCATTTGCTCTTATTATATTTGAAATTAGGCCTGATAAAGACACTTTTGCTGGGCATAGTACTTCTGGACCCTGCCAGGGCATCCCATTCTGTGACTAAAGCAGCCTCTGTTTAAGACCATATAACCATTTGCTCTTATTATATTTGAAATTAGGCCTGATAAAGACACTTTTGCTGGGCATAGTACTTCTGGACCCTGCCAGGGCATCCCATTCTGTGACTAAAGCAGCCTCTGTTTAAGACCATATAACCATTTGCTCTTATTATATTTGAAATTAGCCTGATAAAGACACTTTTGCTGGGCATAGTACTTCTGGACCCTGCCAGGGCATCCCATTCTGTGACTAAAGCAGCCTCTGTTTAAGACCATATAACCATTTGCTCTTATTATATTTGAAATTAGCCTGATAAAGACACTTTTGCTGGGCATAGTACTTCTGGACCCTGCCAGGGCATCCCATTCTGTGACTAAAGCAGCCTCTGTTTAAGACCATATAACCATTTGCTCTTATTATATTTGAAATTAGGCCTGATAAAGACACTTTTGCTGGGCATAGCACTACTTGTCCCTGCCAGGGCATCCCATTCTGTGACTACAGCAGCCTCTGTTTAAGACCATATAACCATTTGCTCTTATTATATTTGAAATTAGGCCTGATAAAGACACTTTTGCTGGGCATAGTACTTCTGGACCCTGCCAGGGCATCCCATTCTGTGACTAAAGCAGCCTCTGTTTAAGACCATATAACCATTTGCTCTTATTATTATTGAAATTAGCCTGATAAAGACACTTTTGCTGGCCATAGTACTTCTGGACCCTGCCAGGTCCACTTCTGTTGTGGCATCCCATTCTGTGACTACAGCAGCCTCTGTTTAAGACCATATAACCATTTGCTCTTATTATAATTGAAATTAGCCTGATAAAGACACTTTTGCTGGCCATAGTACTTCTGGACCCTGCCAGGTCCACTTCTGTTGTGGCATCCCATTCTGTGACTACAGCAGCCTCTGTTTAAGACCATATAACCATTTGCACTTATTATAATTGAAATTAGCCTGATAAAGACACTTTTGCTGGGCATAGACTTACTGCTGCCTGCCAGGTGCACTTCTGTTGGGGCATCCCATTCTGTAACATAGCATACCCCTCTTTATTTACACTAAGCAGCTCTCTTATTTACACTAAGCAGGCCTGTTGGAGGCTGAGTGTTACTGCTCACTTTTGGTGTGCATTATATTCTGTTTCATATAGACCCACCGCTGCCCGGGGGTTCTTTAAATATCACCTACTACCACGCCAGTTAGACTATGTCGGGCAGACAAGTGCCTGGAAGTGAAAAGAGGAGTGGCAGAGGCCAAGATTCCGCAGGCAGAGCTCGCATGAGACTGGGGGCCAGTAGCAGCAGGAGTCACGCTGAGAGACCTAATCTGCCAGTATCTGCTAGCGGTCGGGTCTCCACCAGTAACGCATCTGCCGTGGTAGATTGGTTGACGCGCTCATCAACAACATCATCACAACTTACGTCTGAGACCCCCAGTCTAGGGTCAGTAGGTTCCTCTGACACAACCCTGAGTTGGCATGCCCCGAGAGCAGTCCCTGTCCTCCCATTGCCTCTGTCCTACGCCGTTCCCTCCCCCAGCGACGTATCCTATGCTTTGGGTTCAGCTCCACTCTTTAGTGAGGAGGACGATCAGATACAGGAGGACAGTCAGCAGCTACTGCCCAGCCAAGAAATGGAGGTGGCTTCTTTAGCTAGGCAGACAAATAGTGATGTGGACAGTGTCGTGGGTGCTGCGAGCGTTCCAGCTCCTGCGCCAGACACTGTTGACGAATCCACGAACATCAGTGACGTACAGCCACAACTCGGTGATGATGATGATGACGATGAAGCCGATCGCACTTGGGAGCCGGGTGAGGAAGGGGCTTCATCGTCATCATCAGGAGAAGAGGGGCGCAGGTTGCCCCGGAGTCAGCAGCTGAGGCAGCAAGGTGGTAGCAGTCAGCATGGGGGCACAATTCCAAAGGCTGGAGCCGGCCGGGGCCGGGGTAGAGCACCTGCTGTGCGGCAGTCTACCTTATCAGGAGGTAGTGGAGCAGGGGTTCCTGGAGTTGGCAACAGCAGCAGTGAATCAGTGAGGCCAGGGGGTGGGAAAAGTAGCTACTCGGCAGTGTGGCAGTTTTTCCTGAGGCATCCGCAGGAGGGTAACATGGCCACATGCAAGATATGTAGGCAAAAGGTGAAGCGTGGCCAGGGTCCAAATGTTGGCACCACGGCCCTGCGTCAACATATGATGCGTCACCATAAAACGACCTGGGAGAACCGAGGCTCCCAAGGGGTGGTCCAGTCTGCTTCCTCACCAAGTGAGCTCCCAATTTCTGCCAGCCAAGGCTCCAGCACCTCAGCCGAAGGCAGCTGTGCGTCATACCCATCCTCTGTCGCTCCTGCTCCTCCTCCTCCAAGTCATGCATCCCGCCAGCAATCCATCAGCGAAGCCATGTCCAAGAGACAGCAGTATGCGCCCACTCATCCTACGGCGCAGAAGCTGAATGTGCTCCTGTCCAAGTTGCTGGTGCTGCAGTCGCTCCCATTTCAGGTGGTCGACTCTGCACCTTTCAGAGAACTGATGGCTTGTGCCGAGCCGAGGTGGAGAGTCCCAAGCCGTCATTTCTTTGCCAAGAAGGCAGTACCAGCGCTGCACACTTTTGTTGAACAGAAGGTGGGCCAGTCCTTGAGCCTGTCGGTGTGTAGCAAAATACATGGCAGCGCCGACATCTGGAGCTGTAACTACGGTCAGGGGCAGTACATGTCATTTACGGCCCACTGGGTGAATGTGGTCCCTTTGCAGCAGCAACTTGGACAGGTCACGCCGCTTCGGCCTCCGCGCTCTCTGCCCATTGGACCTGTGACACCGTGCGACTCGGCCTCCTCATCCTCCGCCATCTCCTCACCCTCCACTGTAGGCTCAAGTCTCAGTGCCCCTCCAGTCTACCATGTGTGCAGGGCACGGAGGTGTCACGCAGTGCTTCACATGGTTTGTCTTGGCGAACTGAGTCACACAGGGGAGGAACTGCTTAAATGTATTCATCAGGAAATCCAAACATGGCTTACTCCGAGAAAACTTAAAATGGGAATCATGGTTACCGACAATGGGAAGAACATTTTGTCTGCGCTGCGCCAAGGAAGCCTGACCCATGCCCCCTGCATGGCTCACGTCTTCAATCTGGTTGTCAAGCGGTTTCTGAAGTGTTCCCCCCATCTGCAAGACATCCTAACAACTTCAAGGAAACTTTGCATGCACTTCAGCCACTCCTACACCGCCAAACACACCCTTCTTGAGCTACAGCGTCAGAATGGTATCCCCCAACATAGTCTGATTTGCGATGTTTCCACCCGTTGGAATTCCACCCTTCACATGTTGGACCGATTATATGAACAGAGAAAAGCCATCACGGATTTCCTGATGATCCAAGCAGATAGGGGGACTCCCCTGTGTAACTTCAATGTCAACCAGTGGCAGCTCATACGTGACACCTGCCGTTTGCTCAGGCCCTTTGAGGAAGCCACTTTATTTGTCAGTCGGCAGGATTACGGGATGAACGACGTGATTCCACTGCTTCATGTACTACAGCACATGTTGGAAACCATGGCTGGTCAGGGCACTGGAGACATGGCGTTTACATCTTACGGCCACATGAACCCCGTTGGAGCTGAACTGGAGGAGGAGGAGAAAGAGGAGGAGGAGGAGTTGCCCAGCGAAACACAGTTTAGGCTTGGCGAAATGGCTGGTTTATCTAGTCAGCGGACAGGAGAGGAGGAGCAGGAGCAGCCAGAGGAGCTAGAGGTTTTTGAGGAAGGTGAGACAGAGGACCCGGGCACACCGTGGCAGTATGCAGTGGAGATGGAGACAGGTAGTCCATCCGAGTCACTTGCGCAAATGGCACGGAGCATGCTCACGTGCTTAAAGTAGTGACCCCAGAATTGTTTCCATCTGTCGGCGGGATTACTTCTGGCTGTCCACCTTATTGGACCCTCGCTTCCGGCACAAAATGGGGGCATTTTTTAAACCCACCGAGAGGGAGGACAAACTCAACTACTACAAAGACATTCTACGTAGGCAGTTGGCCGATGCCTATCTGCGCCATGGTCCATACTCTCGCAGGTCTGACTCGAGGGGACCTCTCTCTGCGCTCACCTTCCACTGCCATGGCCGCTGGGGGGGTTGGCAGGAGCAGCAGCAGCAGCTCCATCAGCAGCAGCAGCCTCAGTCTTCAGTCGCTAATGAGTAGCTTTCTACACCCGCATAGTGAGGCTACTCATGAGCAGCAGGAAGACCTGGAGCAGGACCTCAACCAGCAGGTCATGTCATACTTTGACATGACCATGCCAACACACCTTGAGGATCCGCTGGACTTCTGGGCAGCCAAACTTGATTTGTGGCCGCAACTAGCAGAGTTTGCCCTGGAAAAGCTGTCCTGCCCGGCAAGTAGCGTGCCATCTGAGCGGGTGTTTAGTGCGGCGGGGGCCATAGTTACGGCGAGGAGAACTCGTCTGTCAACTAAAAATGTGGAGAGACTCACCTTTGTCAAAATGAATCAGGGATGGATCAGCCAGGATTTCCACCCACCAATGCCTGATGCATGCGACTAGATTCAGCATGGTGCCACATTTTACACTTTCCAAATGGTGCAAAACATATTTATGTCTTTAGGCCATTTTTTGGGCTCCTGCTGCTGCTGCTGCCAACTTCTGCCAACTCCAGGGTGTGATTCATCCAATTGTTGGGCTCCTGAAGCCAACCCCAGTGTCCCTTTAAAGTAATATTTGGGCTCCTGCTGCTGCTGCTGCTGCCAACTTCTGCCAACTCCAGGGTGTGATTCATCCAATTTTTGGGCTCCTGAAGCCAACTCCAGTGTATATTTGGGCTCCTGTTGCTGCTGCTGTCAACTCCTGCCAACTCCAGGGTGTGATTCATCCAATTTTTGGGCTCCTGAAGCCAACTCCAGTGTATATTTGGGCTCCTGCTGCTGCTGCTGCTGCCAACTCCAGGGTGTGATTCATCCAATTTTTGGGCTCCTGAAGCCAACTCCAGTGTATATTTGGGCTCATGCTGCTGCTGCTGCTGCCAACTCCAGGGTGTGATTCATCCAATTTTTGGGCTCCTGAGGCCAACCCCAGGGTCTCTTTAAAGTAATATTTGGGCTCCTGCTGCTGCTGCTGTCAACTCCTGCCAACTCCAGGGTGTGATTCATCCAATTTTTGGGCTCCTGAAGCCAACTCCAGTGTATATTTGGGCTCCTGCTGCTGCTGCTGCCAACTTCTGCCAACTTCAGGGTGTGATTCATCCAATTTTTGTGCTCCTGAAGCCAACTCCAGTGTATATTTGGGCTCCTGCTGCTGCTGCTGCCAACTCCAGGGTGTGATTCATCCAATTTTTGGGCTCCTGAAGCCAACTCCAGTGTATATTTGGGCTCCTGCTGCTGCTGCTGCCAACTCCAGGGTGTGATTCATCCAATTTTTGGGCTCCTGAAGCCAACCCCAGGGTCTGTTTAAAGTAATGTTTGGGCTCCTGCTGCTGCTTGCAACTCCAGGGTGTGATTCATCCAATTTTTGGGCTCCTGAGGCCAACCCCAGGGTCTCTTTAAAGTAATATTTGGGCTTCTGCTGCTGCCAACTCCAGGGTGTGATTCATCCAATTTTTGGGCTCCTGAGGCCAACCCCAGGGTCTCTTTAAAGTAATATTTGGGCTCCTGCTGCTGCTGCTGCTGTCAACTCCTGCCAACTCCAGGGTGTGATTCATCCAATTTTTGGGCTCCTGAAGCCAACTCCAGTGTATATTTGGGCTCCTGCTGCTGCTGCTGCCAACTTCTGCCAACTCCAGGGTGTGATTCATCCAATTTTTGGGCTCCTGAGGCCAACCCCAGGGTCTCTTTAAAGTAATATTTAGGCTCCTGCTGCTGCCAACTCCAGGGTGTGATTCATCCAATTTTTGGGCTCCTGAGGCCAACCCCAGGGTCTCTTTAAAGTAATATTTGGGCTCCTGCTGCTGCTGCTGCTGTCAACTCCTGCCAACTCCAGGGTGTGATTCATCCAATTTTTGGGCTCCTGAAGCCAACTCCAGTGTATATTTGGGCTCCTGCTGCTGCTGCTGTCAACTCCTGCCAACTCCAGGGTGTGATTCATCCAATTTTTGGGCTCCTGAAGCCAACTCCAGTGTATATTTGGGCTCCTGCTGCTGCTGCTGCCAACTCCAGGGTGTGATTCATCCAATTTTTGGGCTCCTGAAGCCAACTCCAGTGTATATTTGGGCTCCTGCTGCTGCTGCTGCCAACTCCAGGGTGTGATTCATCCAATTTTTGGGCTCCTGAGGCCAACCCCAGGGTCTCTTTAAAGTAATATTTGGGCTCCTGCTGCTGCTGCTGCTGTCAACTCCTGCCAACTCCAGGGTGTGATTCATCCAATTTTTGGGCTCCTGAACCCAACTCCTGTGTATATTTGGGCTCCTGCTGCTGCCAACTCCAGTGTGTGATTCATCAAATTTTTGGGCTCCTGAAGGCAACTCCAGTGTATATTTGGGCTCCTGCTGCTGCTGCTGCCAACTCCAGTGTGTGATTCATCCAATTTTTGGGCTCCTGAAGGCAACTCCAGTGTATATTTGGGCTCCTGCTGCTGCTGCTGCCAACTCCAGGGTGTGATTCATCCAATTTTTGGGCTCCTGAGGCCAACCCCAGGGTCTCTTTAATGTAATATTTGGGCTCCTGCTGCTGCTGTCAACTCCTGCCAACTCCAGGGTGTGATTCATCCAATTTTTGGGCTCCTGAAGCCAACCCCAGTGTCTCTTTTAAGTAATGTTTGGGCTCCTGCTGCTGCTGTCAACTCCTGCCAACTCCAGGGTGTGATTCATCCAATTTTTGGGCTCCTGAAGCCAACCCCAGTGTCTCTTTTAAGTAATGTTTGGGCTCCTGCTGCTGCTGTCAACTCCTGCCAACTCCAGGGTGTGATTCATCCAATTTTTGGGCTCCTGAAGCCAACCCCAGTGTCTCTTTTAAGTAATGTTTGGGCTCCTGCTGCTGCTGTCAACTCCTGCCAACTCCAGGGTGTGATTCATCCAATTTTTGGGCTCCTGAGGCCAACCCCAGGGTCTCTTTAAAGTAATGTTTGGGCTCCTGCTGCTGCTGCTGCTGCCAACTCCAGGGTGTGATTCATCCAATTTTTGGGCTCCTGAGGCCAACCCCAGGGTCTCTTTAAAGTAATATTTGGGCTCCTGCTGCTGCCAACTCCAGGGTGTGATTCATCCAATTTTTGGGCTCCTGAAGCCAACCCCAGTGTCTCTTTAAAGTAATATTTGGGCTCCTGCTGCTGCTGCTGCCAACTCCAGGGTGTGAATCATCCAATTTTTGGGCTCCTGAAGCCAACCCCAGTGTATCTTTAAAGTAATATTTGGGCTCCTGCTGCTGCTGCTGCCAACTCCAGGGTTTGATTCATCCAATTTTTGGGCTCCTGAAGCCAACCCCAGTGTCTCTTTAAAGTAATATTTGGGCTCCTGCTGCTGCTGCTGCCAACTCCAGGGTGTGATTCATCCAATTTTTGGGCTCCTGAAGCCAACCCCAGTGTCTCTTTAAAGTAATATTTGGGCTCCTGCTGCTGCCAACTCCAGGGTGTGATTCATCCAATTTTTGGGCTCCTGAAGCCAACCCCAGTGTCTCTTTAAAGTAATATTTGGGCTCCTGCTGCTGCTGCTGCCAACTCCAGGGTGTGATTCATCCAATTTTTGGGCTCCTGAGGCCAACCCCAGGGTCTCTTTAAAGTAATATTTGGGCTCCTGCTGCTGCTGCTGCCAACTTCTGCCAACTCCAGGGTGTGATTCATCCAATTTTTGGGCTCCTGAAGCCAACCCCAGGGTCTCTTTAAAGTAATATTTGGGCTCCTGCTGCTGCTGCCAACTCCAGGGTGTGATTCATCCAATTTTTAGGCTCCTGAAGCCAACCCCAGGGTCTCTTTAAAGTAATATTTGGGCTCCTCCTGCTGCTGCCAACTCCAGGGTGTGATTCATCCAATTTTTGGGCTCCTGAAGCCAACCCCAGGGTCTCTTTAAAGTAATGTTTGGACTCCTGCTGCTGCTGCCAACTCCAGGGTGTGATTCATCCAATTTTTGGGCTCCTGAAGCCAACCCCAGGGTCTCTTTAAAGTAATATTTGGGCTCCTGCTGCTGCTGCCAACTCCAGGGTGTGATTCATCCAATTTTTGGGCTCCTGAAGCCAACCCCAGGGTCTCTTTAAAGTAATATTTGGGCTCCTGCTGCTGCTGCTGTCAACTCCTGCCAACTCCAGGATGTGATTCATCCAATTTTTGGGCTCCTGCTGCTGCCAACTCCAGTGTCTCTTTAAAGCAATGTTTGGGCTCCTTCTGCCCCTCATAGTGATGCCACTTCAACTCTCTGCAATTGTGCCGCTCTGCGATTCTATTAGCGATGCCTCTGATCTGCATGTGATATTTCTTCAAAGTATTATTTAACTAACCCAGCACGCATCCTGTGCGTGTTACAGCAAGGCAGAATGGTTTACAACCCTATTGAGGCTCTAGGAGGCTCAGAAATAGCCGTTTTTAATAGCGATTCGTCGCGAATTTATTCGGGTCGAAACGATTTTTGTCGGAAAATTCGGCGAATCAGTCGAATCGAATTTTTCAAAAGTTCGCTCATCTCTAATCAGGATAATAGGTGGGCGGTGCTGGGAGTGAGATCAATTGCTAGGAGGAGGCTGTGTAGGGAGGAAGGAGGGAGGGGTTAGCTGGGCTTGAATGGCAGCTCTGAGAGTGCCATTCAAGCCATACAGCCATACAGAGGGGGGCATGATATGGACTAGCCCCTTGAGCTAGTATTGATGGCCTACTTTCGATAGGATGGCGCTGAAGGGGGCAGATAAGGAAGTACATTTCCTCATATAGGGCGCAGAGCTGAATGGAGGCACATAGCATTGGCAAGGTAAGATGCTGTTTTTTCTTTTAACCTTTGGCCTGAAAATTCCATTTATACAGTGGGGTCACTGCTGATGAACATAGTGCATAGATCCAATGCTTTGCTGACTATATTGTAATAACTGCAGAGTTCCAAATCTTTTCTGGCTTTTTCTTCAGCACAAAATCATGTCATGGGCTACCTGTGAAAAATAAATGACATTAAAGCCTTAAATAAACAAGCAAAATGCCAAGTGTCACAAGATAGAGTAGTGCAATACACGCAATGCCACTACTAGGCTCTGTCTGGGACAGTGGACATGTGTTCTGTGTATTAAATACGCTTCTCTATCTGGCAGTCTGATAGATTAATCTGGGTTTGGTGAATGCCAGGAGAACTTTACCTGATTGACTGTTTTGTGCCAGTTTGGTGAAGCAGGGATAACTCCTTGGTGTTTTTTAGAGGTTGGACTAGATCCCTTAGCTCAAATGAAGGGACATTTTGGCAAATTGTATGCTTTTAACTCTTTTGGGCACAGTTTGGGGAGTCTCTTTTCTGCTATAACATGGCAGGGCACAAAACAAGCTCTGTGAATGTGTGGTGGGGTGAGTTTGGTGTGGAAGAACTTAAATAACCCTGACTCAACCACATAGTTACATAGTTAATACGGATGAAAAAAGACATATGTCCATCAAGTTCAACCAAGGGTGTTGGGGTAGGGGGAAGTTATTTTTTATTTCATAGGGGAAGCCATTTATTTTATTTTTTTGTCTTTATTATTTTTTTTTATTGATAACCACTAGTAGTAACTGTTAATGTGATTTTCTTCAAAATAAGCATCTAATCCTTTTTTGAAGCTGTCAGCGGTTGATGCTGTAACAAGCTTCTGTGGGAGGCTATTCCATAGATTTATAGTTCTTATGGTAAAAAACGATTGTCGCCTCCGGAGACTAAATTTCTTTTTTTCCAATCGAAGGCCGTGCCCCCTTGTCCTTAGAGAGGATTTTACGTGAAATAGTTTTCCCCCATATTTTTTGTATGGTCCATTTATATATTTATACAAGTTAATCATGTCCCCCCGCAATCGCCTCCTCTCAAGACTAAACAGATTTAATTCTCGTAATCTTTCCTCATAACTAAGATCTTTCATTCCCTTTATTAGTTTGGTGGCTCTCCTTTGCACCTTTTCCAGAGTCAGGGTGTCCTTTCTATGAACGGGTGCCCAGAACTGGACGGCATACTCCAGGTGAGGGCGCACCAGTGCCTTGTAAAGAGGCAAAATTACATCTCTATCCCGTGATTCCATGCCTCTTTTAATGCACGATAGTATCTTGGTGGCCTTGGAAGCAGCTGCTTGGCATTGCATGCTGTTATTTAGTCTGTGATCTACTAGTACCCCCAGATCCTTCTCAACAAGTGACTCTCCCAGTTTTACTCCCCCGAGGACATATGTTGCCTTAGGGTTATTAGACCCCAAGTGCATGACTTTACATTTTTCCACATTGAACTTCATTTGCCAAGTGGATGCCCAGACACTCAATGTGTCCAAGTCAGCCTGAAGCTTGCGAACATCTTCAATAGACTGCACTGTGCTACATATCTTTGTGTCATCTGCAAAAATAGAGACAGTGCTTTTAATTCCATCTTCTATGTCATTTATAAACAAGTTGAATAATAGTGGGCCCAGCACTGAACCCTGGGGTACACCGCTTACAACCGGTAACCATTCAGAGTAGGTGTCATTAACCACAATTCTCTGAACACGATCCTTCAGCCAGTTTTCAATCCAGTTACAAACTGCGTTTTCTAATCCTGAAGATCTCAATTTCCCCAATAAGCGTCTATGGGGGACAGTGTCAAATGCTTTTGCAAAATCCAGAAAAACTATATCCACAGCCGCCCTTCTGTCCAGGCTTCTACTTACCTCCTCATAGAAGCCAATCAGGTTAGTTTGGCAGCTTCTGTCCTTAGTAAAACCGTGTTGTTTGTCACTTATAATATTATGGATAGTTACATATTCATGTATGTTGTCCCTTAATAGTCCCTCAAACAATTTCCCCACAATGGATGTTAAGCTAACAGGTCTGTAATTGCCCGGAGAAGACCTAGAGCCCTTTTTAAAAATGGGCACCACATTTGCCCTGCGCCAGTCCCTTGGCACCATACCAGTTGCTAGTGAGTCTTTAAAGATCAACAACAGAGGTGACGAGATAACGGAACTGAGTTCTTTGAGAACTCTTGGGTGAAGTCCATCTGGTCCTCCAGTCTTATTCACATTTAAATTATTGAGTTTTTCTTGGATGATATCCACGTTTAGCTTGTTAATTATTATACTTGGGCTATTACTATCAGTGGCATCTCCTGTGTTGGCTCCTTGCGCTTCTCTTGTGTACACAGAGCTAAAGAATCCATTTAACAGCTCTGCCTTATCCTCATCCCCAGTGACCATTTCCCCATTATCATTAATTAGGGCACCTACCTGTTCTGATTTAGTTTTCTTCGAATTAATATATTTGAAAAATCGTTTAGGGTTTGTTTTGCTTTCTTTGGCCACATCTCGTTCATTTTGTGCTTTTGCCAACCTTATTTCTTTCTTACACACTTTATTTACTAGTTTATACTGTTCAAGTGTTACAGCTGAGAGTTCAGCCTTGTAATGTTTAAATGCCCTTTTTTTGTTCTTTATTGCCCTTTTAACCGCAGGTGTCAGCCATGAGGGGTTTAACTTTAGCCGCTTATATTTGTTACCCGTAGGAATACATTTTGCAACGTTGCTACTCACAATTGATTTAAAGCACTCCCATTTGGCATCTGTATCCTTATCCCTGAACAGATGCTCCCAGTCTATGTCCTTGAGTGCAGCTCTGAGCCTGGGGAAGTTGGCCTTTCTAAAATTTAATGTTTTTGCCTTCCCAGGAAGAAAATCTTTCTTACAGTTTATGTTAAATACAATTATATTGTGGTCACTGTTACCAAGATTTTCACGGACTGTTACTGCCCCCATCAGGTCATCATTATTTGATATTACAAGATCTAGAATAGCATCACCCCTAGTTGGTGCCTCCACAAACTGATTCATATAATTATCTTGTAGCAAGCTGAGGAATGCTCTCCCCCTTGTAGTGGAAGCAGAACCATGTCTCCAGTCGATTCCTGGATAGTTGAAGTCCCCCATCACCACCACTGTACCAGCCTGTGATGCCCGCTCTATCTGTTTATGCAGTTGACCCTCTATTTCCTCAGTTATATTTGGGGGCCTATAGATTACACCAAACTGTATTTTAGCATTGTTTATATCGCCCCCTACTTCTACCCACAAGGATTCTACATCCTCACAATCTTCTGCTAGTATCCCCTCATTAATATATGCTTTGAGTTCTTGCTTTACATAAAGACACACGCCACCCCCTTTCCTTTTTGCTCTGTCTTTCCGAAAAAGAGCAAAACCTTGTAGATTGACAGTCCAGTCATGTGTGGAATCCAGCCATGTCTCAGCCACACCAACAACATCAATATTCTCTGCCAGCACCAGAGCCTCAAGCTCCCCCACTTTACTTGCCAGACTTCTGGCATTTGTGAACATACACTTTATGTTCCTATCTAGTTTGACACATTGGGGTATAGTATTAGTTCCTGCAGTAATGCATCCGTCTAATTTTTTACTGCTGGTTTGCAACTCATGGATCTCCTTATCCATCATAGCAGTCCTCCCCCCTTCTAATTCTCCACCCACCATCATATGCTGTCCCCTAACTAACCTGTCTTCACTTTTATTTTCACTCTTGCCCTCCCCCCTCATCACTAGTTTAAATAACTCTCCACCCCCTCTAGTATCCTCTTACCCAGCACAGCAGCCCCCCTTCCATTCAGGTGCAAATTATCTTTAGAATACAGTTTGTACCCCAATGAAAAGTCAGCCCAGTGCTCTAGGAACCCAAATCCCTCTGCCCTGCACCAGGACTTGAGCCATGCGTTTAACTCTCTAAGCTCCCGCTGTCTTTCATGTGTAGCGCATGGCACTGGCAGTATTCCAGAGAATACAACCTTGGAGGTCCTTCCCTTCAACTTGGTGCCTAATTCCTTAAATGTATTCTTAAGGATCCTCCATTTCCCATTAATTCTGTCATTGGTCCCCACATGGACCACGACCGCTGGGTCATCCCCAGCCCCTCCCAGTAATTTGTCCACCCTTTCCACCACATGCCGAACCCTGGCACCAGGGAGACAGCAAACCATTCGGTTGAGGCGGTCTTGGTGACAAATTATTCTATCAGTCCGCCTGATAATAGAATCCCCTATGACCACTAACTGTCTAGTCCTACCTGCAGTCCCAACCACCCACTCACTAGCTGGGCTGTTCTCCCGGCTGTTAGGGAGAAGAGTATCTGCTAGGGCTGCCATTTCTGAGACTGACACTCTTGCATCATTACCCAACTTGGCATTTTTGCTAGGGTGCGCAGACACAGGAATGGCCTTCCTTTTCTGTGCACCCTTTCTACTCCCTCTATCTACATTTACCCAGCTAGTTATCTGCTCCTCCTGACCCATTTCTCCACCCTCTGTATCTACCCCATTTACTACCTGCTCAGTGAGCAGAAAACTCTTTTCCATATTGTCAATCCTCCTCAGTCTTGCATTTTGCTCCTCCAGATCTCTAACCCGAGCTTCCAGGTTTGCAATTTGCTCACATTTACCACAGAGGTATTCACCCGGGAACTGCAGCTCCTGAAGTGTATACATATGACAAACTGTGCACTGAAGTAGACCTCCAATATTGCTAGCCATTATCCTAGTTACAATACAGCAGTAAAAACTATTTTAGTACTCACAGATACAGCAACTTTGGCTTTTACCTTCTTATTTTAGCACATAGGCAATAGGAACACTTGAAGTCCCAATATAAAGTCCCTTAATAAAAAGTCCCCTCACTTATAATATAACCTCACTTGAAAATACAACTGGAACTCGCAAAAGCTCCTGAACTCGCTTTAAACAATCTTATTTATATAAAGCAATACTTCCCTTCCAAATGGCAGTCTCTGTCTGGCAACCACATGCAACACTTTTGGGATAAACAAATGTGGAGACTAAAGGGCCTTCTCACCCAACATCAGTGTCATTGTTCACAAATGCTCTTCTGGAAGACTGAGTAACAATTACAGATATCTTTCAAGCAAAAGACTTAGGGCAGACCTTGTTTTAGATGAAAAAGGAGACCCTTATTAATGCCTATGGATGTAATGTTTGTGAACATTTAAATAGAAAAGTAAAACAAAATGAGTTATTAATGTTTCTAAATTAAAAAGCATGTAACCAAAATGCTTTTTTCCTGGAATTTGGAATATAAGATGTACTTTGTAGTAACCTCCTTTCAGTAAGTTTTGCAGTATCCTATGTCTATTATACTGTGAAGTATATGGCAGAGGAGGCAGCATCATAATGCTTGTCATCACTGATACATAGTTAGCAGACTATCTACATTGCTCACTGACAATCTTACAGGAGCTGATTCCCATCATTCATCAGGTCCAAGCTTCTTTAGTTGAGTTTGGCTGATTTCCAAGCTTTGTGCGATGTCCCATAATTATCAAGTCTATCATTTCTACAATCATAACATTATACAAAAAGCCCATTCAGAATTTCTAATACTTGACTGGGAGAAGCTACCAGAATCTTTCTCTGTTTTTTTTTATATGAAAATGTGTGGCATAAATTTGATGCCCTGTATAAAATAGAGCTGACATATTCCAAGAGTAACCTGTGTAGTAAATAAAAAAATAAATGTGTAAGATGTAGACACATAAGAAAACTTTAGCAGGCAAATGTTACAGAAGATATTGTTACAACCGGGGTGATCGGATTGATTGCCATCAATGTATTCTGCAAGAAATTTGAGTTTTACAGAGCGTAAGGGCCTTAATTTCTGCCCACGACCCAATACCATATTTGTACCAGTACAAATTAGGACCTCGGACGGGAGTGAATTTACAATGGGAGTAACGTTAGGCGTTGGATAGTTTGGGTATTCTTATATTTTGGTTACATAATTCACAGATAAATCACACATAATTCATAATAAGTTAAGAGTGGATAATTCTTTATGTTACAGAAGATATTGTTACAACGGGGTGATCGGATTGTTTGCCATTAATGTATTCTGCAAGAAATTTTACAGAGCGTAAGGGCCTTACTTTCTGCCCATGACCCAATACAATATTTGATAAGATAACTGTGCCCATCTGAACATACTGTATGTATTTGTGGGAAAGGTAGATGCTGTGACATGACCTGAAGGCATCCAGGAAATAATGATGAACCTACAAGAGTTCACTTACATCACTGCACTGTGGAGCATACTTGGCCCATCAAGTAACCCCTAAGCCCAAAAGAGCCCCTGGCCTCTGCCCTGGGTGCCCAGGTCTGCATGGTGCTAATAGACCCGGAGCACTGTCCATTGAGCAGATGAGAAGAAAATGGTCAACTTGTTTTTTTTTGGGGCCCTCTTTAACCACTGTATCCTACACAGTTAGTGGTATAATTATGCTCTTCATGTTTCTATGATGGGAGTGGTAGGTTATACTAGATGTAGCCATTCTTGTGCAGGAGAGCCATACAGACTGTTCATACATCATTCTGTTTGGCATAATGTCTGTGTACATGAGACATAAATGTAGACTGGCAATATTTGCATGTAACCATAAAATAGACCAATGTCAGTTCTATTGTTGCGCCCACAACACCCCAGTCTGACACTGCTTCTTCAGTGTGCTTTTTTCCGCTATATGCTTTTATGTTATATATAAGTACAGCAGCGCCACTGCAACCCCTTTATTGTGTCTGGATCATGGCTGTAAAAACATTATTGCATTGCAAATTAACAGCATTACCATGACTCACATGACTCACAAAGTCAAAATGGTGGTAAAATGTCTAATGCTGCTGTACACACTGAACTTGTGATGTATCCTTGTCCTTGAAGTATTTGCTTTAGAATAGAAAATGGAAGATCTTTTTTGTGCCAAGTACATCATATACATAAAAGGCGTTCTGGAATGCACCACAGTACAGAGCAATAGGGAATGCTATAGGGATGCTAAGAAAAGGGGCACTGACATGGGGCAGTACATGGGGATACTATAGGGATACTAGGAACAGAGCATTCAATGAATACTGCAATGTGCTATACCACTGAGAATTAGTAGTTCCGCCGGGAGGGTTTTTAATGTTTAGGGGTGCAATGTCTTTGGCAAGGTCACTGTTAAAGTGAAAGTTCAGTGACTGGGTAACCCCTTTGCCCTGCCACCATTCCCTGCTGCTGTGGGGTTACAATAAAAAAACTCCTTACCTCGTCCTGGGTCACAGCCATCTTGGATCTGCTGGCCAGAGCTTTTTCCCCCTACTCTGAATGTGGTCCTGCCCACCCATTCACCTGAATGGGCGGGCGGACACACGCACAGAACAGGGAAAGCCACTCTTTGTATGGTTCCCTGTATCCCAGATTATCCTGAGCAAGGTAAGGATTTTTTTTTTATTGTAACCCCCTTGCCCTGCCTCAGTGCCAGGGGAGGTTGGGAGGTTACCGGGGTTACCCCATGTTAGGACTTCCACTTCATGTATGTGGATGGCTGTGGGGAAATATCCACTTATGGACTTGCATACATACACCTTAAAACGTTGCTTGGAGAGGAGGAGACTAAACAATGAATTGCAAGTGAGATCTGAAACAAGTTTTTACCCTCATTTCAGAAAGGTCCATTTATGGAGTCAGGGGTGCATTGATTGTCTTCTTTGCAGTTCCTAGTGTTTCTGCTTTTAGATCTTCTGCTTTTTAGAACCCGGGGTTATCCCATGACAGGACTTCCACTTCAAGTATGTGGATGGCTGTGGGGAAATATCCACTTATGGACTTGCATACATACGCCTTAAAACGTTGCTTGGAGAGGAGGAGACCAAACATTGAATTGAAAGTCAATTGAGAGTCAGGGGTGCATTGATTATCTTCTTTGCAGTTCCTAGAGTTTCTGCTGTTAGATCTTGTCCCCAATAATTATGCTCAACAACCATCAGAAGAAGTTGGAACGGGGAGGCCGATTCATTAATAGCGCCAGGTAGCGACAGATGAGCGCCAGTAGCGTGATTTTCACAGCGCCAGCTAGTATTCGCTGTGCTTGGCCGGGGTTTGCTTGTTGACAGCGATTCGTCGGTGTGCGGTAATGTTGAATACGGGCTTAGGGGTCGCTGTTTCACAGGTTCAGCGTTGTATGGGTGCGCCTGACGACGAATGGCCAGAGCGAACGGCTTGCTGCAGATTCATTAAAAAATCACGCTCCGAATTTTTTCGCGCTGTGAATTCCTTGTTTAAACCCCAGACTGCTGGCAGCGATGGATTTAAAATAGTTTTTAACCCCCAAACAACCATATTTTTTTATTGTAAAATTATACAAGTTTTTATAAACATTTTGTAATATGAATACATTAATATCAGACCTGTAATATCAATTCTGCACAAAATCAATTTTTTTTTTTTTTTTACCTTAAAAAAAATTCCTAACATTGCAGAAGTGGTCACAGAATTTTTGACATAAAAAAAAAACCCATTAATAGCAATTAATTATGATTAGTTAAAGATTGCTCCATTGAAATGCATTGGACATCGCCAGGGAGCGACAGGTCATACCTGGCGCTGTGATGGGATTAGCAGCGGCGCTGTTCGTTGCAGTCAGCTACATGATGAATCCCGCGGTAGCCGTCGCTCTCGCCGGCGCTAGCCTCATTTAGCTTGATAAATGCGTCATTGTGGCCGACGCCGGGCGTACTTGAGTCGGTAGCCGCCGTTAGCTGGCGGGACCTGGCGCTCGTCAGACACTACCTGGCGCTATCGCTTGATGAATAAGGGCAATAGTACAGACCTAATAACAGCAGTAGAGACTGAGACCGACATCTTGCTTTTTTAGCTGACTAAGATAAAGGAGCCACTGCTGGGCCTTTTTCTAGATGGCAGAACTGTATAAGAATATATTGTATATATCCAAAGGACTTTGCTTTCCTAAAATTGTCCATGTTTAAACATGTCTGAACATAGGGAAGTTCTAATCTTAGTAAACATATTGGGATATGGAAAGCGTGCTACCCTCTTGCAGACCATAAGGGACTGGGTAGGTGTTAGGAGAAGCCTAGAGGTATTAGGACAAGCTTTAGATGATTAGGTGACTGTTACCTTCCATCAAAAACAAATGAAAGAGGTGTGAGAAGGCACAAGGTATGCTGCTTATTGTGTGGCTACTTAGGTGTCCTTTGGTAACCTTTGGATGCCCTGAAGGGTTAATTCATAGACTTGAAAGTGAGTTTGCTGCCATTCATTGTGGTGCATCCCAACACAAGAAAACAGTCTGATTTAGCTAACCTTTGACAGAAGCAATAAAGGGGTCCTGAGAAATGCTTCCCTGCATACTTTCTACCTAGGAAGGGGGTAATTAGTAGATGCATAAAAGTAATAAGACGACTCTCATTTCATTATTACTGTTTCCAGCTTCACACCATCCATCAAGCAGCAGGCAGTAACTCATATTCTTTCTTTGGTCCTTTTCTGATATTCCCAGGTAGGCAATGTGGTAACTGCAGGCAAACGTCTCCTGGAATCCCATTCACCTTCTTGTACATGGATGAAATTCCAAAATAGGATGCAAAACCCTGATATTATTTATGAGCCAAATAACATTTGATTACTCTGTATGGTGCCACATTTTTGTCATGAAAGCTGCTGCCTCCAAATCACATAAAACCATTGCTATTACGATATTACGGTAATGATTCAGTAATAGTTTGTGTCTTTGAATGATAAAATATCATGTATTCTCAGAAATGCTCTATGTTCTATTTAGCTGCATAATAATTACATGAAGGCTGGATTGTATTAGCTATTAGACAGTCATGGGCCACATTCACTGTCACTGTTTAAATCAGCTGCTGTATAGTCACGGCCACTTTGACACTGACACAAATGTTGGTTTTCAGTTGGTTTGCTGCTTCAGTTTTTATATTGGAAATTTGTCATGGAGCACAGTCAGATGAATTATAACATACTGCAAAGTCATTTCTTGCAATGGAAAACCCTTAAGTAAAAAATGTTCAGGCCTGCCATAAAATTACCTGCTAACATTATTATTCGGTGATCTTCTTTTTATTTTGGGGGGAAATAGCAGAGCAAACTGCTTTAAAAGGGATGAGGTGCTTTAAAGTGTTGTCTTCTTCTATTAACCATGGTGCCCCCCCCCAAAGGACACATAATTGCTATGCATTAAAAAATCAAGGATATCACTGCTTGTAAGTATTTGTTGGATCATGAAAAACTTTATGGCTGGTTTCAGTCCAGTGCGGCTGTGGGGAGCTCACGCTTTCAGCCAAATGCCCCACAACCACTAGAGTCACGTCTGGAGAGCGTTAGCATTTGTGCTCACCATTCATTGGAGTGGAATCACAAGTGCTGCGGCCTCAAGATGCTGCTGGCTGGCCTTTTCCCGGAGCGTTTTGAGCGCTCTGCAAATGGCCAAATGATATGCAAAAAGACCCATAGATTACTATAGGTAGCTTTTCACAGACGATTGTGGGGCACGCACCCAAAAGCACAAGCACCCCGCAATCGGGCTGGTGTGAAACCAGCCTAAGAAGAGAGGATTATTTGCTGTGAAGAAAACTTCAGGGTGCACAAAATCAGTCCAACAAGTGGCAGGACTATTTCTTAAAGAATATTACGCTATGGAACATCATATTAGAGCATGCTCAGGAATGGCAGCAAGCAGGTAACAGAGTATTTACATGCACAATGAGGCAAGAGATTTTGATGACTGGCCGGATGTCAAGAATAGCAGCAACGAAGCCACTTCTCTCCAAAAATAAACTTTGGGACAGGGATTGGGCTGAAGAGCACTGGGCTAAAGGTGTTTTCTCTGATCCCTTCAGACTGTTTGAGACATTGGGAAGAATGGTTGCCCAGAGAAGAAAAGCTGAGTGCTACCACGAATCCTGTGTCATGCCAACAGTAAAGCACCATTTACTAGGAAAAAGTGAAAGCTAAGTGGTGATTAAAATTCACACAGTTGGAAAAGAAAGGTAGCGGCCATTTCGGAGCTTCCTCTTCCAGCATCCCAGCCATGCTGCTACTTGGATTCAACTGACAAAACTGACAATGCATAGTAACAGGAAGACCAGCAGTACTTGGCCTGCAGATGCATGAGCTGCCATTTTGTTTCTAAAATTTACTACAGCAGGAGTTAGAAAAAGGTAAATACATATTTATGTGCTGCAATCTAAATTTCTCTGGAGAAGGATGCATATGAGCACTGTATGTTGTGTTGGTCTAGTTTAAGTCATTTTTGACTGTTGGTCCGATCAATTTTCTAAAAAGTGGATGGACAAACAAAAATATAAGAATTGTGCTAAACTCAAAGCAAGGATAAGTTGCCAGCTGGAGCCACAAAGGTCTATAAAATCAGTGCCCATTTATTTAATAACTAATCATTTTATTACATTTCATCTTAACTATTTTATGTTTTGCATTTTCATTTACAGTTACAGTTTTATTTGTTTATTAGGCCAAGATTTATGGTTATTTCTGGGACTACTTTGACATTGCTCTTTGCATTAGGTGTTAATGACTACTGGTAACTTTAGTGGTCAGATTAGTGGATAAGGTTAGGATTTAGCGCTGTGTAAGATGCAGGACCTAGTTTAGGTGCTGGGCTTTAACTTTAATGTTACATCTGCAGTGAAATACCATTAATCATCACAACCATTATGATGTTCAGGTCTTGAAAGGGTACGTACCCAAATATTGGCCTTGGCATGGGATAGCACGCTAGTGTATACATATCCATATTCCAACATTCTTGTAAATATACTTACTTACCAAGTACCTTATCAATGGGTTTTGCATTGTGGAAAGTGTTCACCGCCGCAGCCTTGGCAACATTTTTGTGTCACTATTAGCCTGATACCTCTTGTCAACTGACAAGAGATGGAGATACATGGTTCAGTGCTAAGCATTTGGGACATGGGAGATCGCTACAATAAACTTCAGGTAGGGATTTTTGCTGCTCAATTACAAACTGCCATTATTTGTTTCTATTTAAAATGGCCCTGTCATGTGGTCTTTTTTCATTCAGACTTTACAACGTGGCTTGCTCATGCATAATTAAGTGCCCTGTGGAGAGTTGTTATGTCATACTAAGCCTGCATCTCAGTGAGCTTTTTAATTTCAACACACACAAATTACAATTAAATATATTTGCGCTATTTTTTCCTAAAAAACATCACCTGCATTATGGAGGTAAATTATTTTTCCGAAGGGGTAAGACGGGGAGGCCGATTCATCAATAGCGCCAGGTAGCGACAGATGAGCGACTGTAGCGTGATTTTTTCAGCGCCAGCCAGTATTCGCTGTGCTTGGCCGGCATTAGCTTGATGACAGCGACTCAGTCGGTGTGCGGTAATGTTGAATACGGGCTGGGGGGTCGCTGTTTCACAGGTCCAGCGTTGTATGTGAGCGCCTGACAACGAATGGCCAGAGCGAACGGCTAGCTTCATATTCATCAACAAATCACGCTCCGAATGTGCTGTCGCTGTCCATTCCTTGTTTAAACCCCAGAGCGCTGGCGGCGATGTGTATTAACTAGTTTTTAACCCCTAAACAACCATATTTTTTTAATGTAACATTATACATGTTTTTAGAATCATTTTGTAATATGAATACATTAATCTCAGACCTGTTAGATCAATTCTGCACATATTTATTTTTTTTTTTTTTGGACTTAAAAATAAATCCTAACATTGCAGAAGTGGTCTTCGATTTTTTGACATTAAAAAAAAAAATAAAAAAATTATTACCAATTAATTATGAATAATTATAGATTGCTCCATTGAAATGCATTGGACATCGCCAGGGAGCGACAGCTCATACCTGGCGCTGTGAGGGAATTTGCAGCGGCGCTGTTCGGTCCAGGCGGCTTCATGATGAATGCCGCGCTAGCCGTCGCTCTCGCCGGCGCTAGCCTCATTTTGCTTGATAAATGCGTCATTGTGACCGCCGCCGGGCGTACTTGAGTCGGTAGTCGCCGTTAGCTGCCGCTACCTGGCGCTCGTCAGACACTACCTGGCGCTATCGCTTGATGAATAAGGGCCCAATTGTTTAAAGGTTTGGAAACAACAGCACCCTCTGGGTTATCCAGAAAAAAATAACTATGGGCCTTATTTAAGAAGCGTCAGCGTACCCCGTAGCGTCAGGTGAACGCCACAGTATGTGAAAGATATATATATGAAAGTCAATCTGGTGAGCGCCTTTAATAGTGTCATGTAGCGTCACATGTATCACTAAGTGGTGGCTCAGGCCATTATTTATGAAGGAATAGCGACAGGTAGCGACTGGTGAGCGGCTGGTAATGACGGGCCCCGCCACGAGAACGCCGGCTCCCCACCACAATCACACATTTATCAAGCCAATCCTGCTTAGTGACTGAGATAGCGCCATATAGCGACTCATTCATCATTATTCCAGCCTCAGCCCACAGCGCCAGCGTCCGACCTTGAACAGCGACAGGTATGACCTCTCACTACCTGGCGCTCTCCAATGCATTTCAATGGAACAATCTTTAAATATTAACAGTTTATTGTTATGATTTTTTTTTTTTTTTATGTGAAAAATTCTGTGACCACTTCTGACATTTTAGATAATTTTTTTAAGGGAAAAAAAATAAAAAAAAATAAATTGTACAGAATTCATATTACAGGTCTGATATTAATGTATTCATATTACTAAATTATTTAAAAAACTTGTTTTTTTTGGTTTCCAAAAATATGGTTGTTTTGGGGTTAAAAAACTACTTTTAACCCATCGCCGCCAGCGCTCTGGGGTTTAAACATGCATTTTACAGCGCGAGAATTTTTTAAGCGTGATTTTTTAATGAATATGGTGGGAGCCGGTCGCTATGGCCAGTCGCTATCATGCGCTCCCATACAGCGCGGAACCTGTCAAATAGCGACCCCTCACCCAATATTCAACATTACGGCAAACCGACTGAGTCGCTATCAACTACCGAACAACGGCCAAGCACAGCGACTACTAGCGGGCGCTCTGAAAATGCCGCTACAGTCGCTCAACTGTCGCTGCCTGCCGCTATTAATGAATCGGCTTCCCCGTGTAAAGTGCCACCACTGTATGTTCAGCAGCGCCATGTAGCACCTGTAGCTCATTTGCGTTCTCCCGTACAATTCAATGGTCCTTAATTTGTTTGTCTATAAATAAAGCTCCTGACCACCAACCAAAGACTTATATTGTCATATATTTAAATGTTTTTATTTTTGTCAGAAGTGTTGCATTTTCACTGTTACAGTGTTGAAACTATTTAATTTCATGTGTTTTCGCTCTGGTGCTGGTGTATATGTGTGCAGAAACATACATTGTTTATAATGCGTCTGGCGCCCAGTTTTATAGATTTTTTATCCTTAAATATGGAACTGGGTTCTTGCATTTTTACATATAAAGTACAACATTTGTCCAATGTGGTGAGGATATTTTTTTAGGTCTAGGTTTCAATAGGTTTTTAGTAAATATATAATTATGTATACAAGAATTCAAAACAGCGGAAAAACAAATCAGATTACAAATCATCCATATAAAAGAAAAGCTCACTCTGAGCTATAATTTACACTCAAAAGTGAACCTATAGCGGCCATCTTCTCACACACATCAGCATGAGGGGAGAGCTGTGCCAGCAGCAGCCCACACCATATAGAGGTAAATGCCTTAGTCACATGGGCAGCTTGTGTATTATGCTTGTGTATTATGTTATATAAACACACACACACACACTGAATAACCAGCTGCTAGAGTGATTGTGTGTGAGGGGAAAGCTGCAACAATGTTTCTTTATACCACTGTTCACTGAGGACTCTGGATATACTGCACACCATTCAGACAGTGTATCTTCTAAAATGTTGCATTTTTTTTAGCTGTGCAGCAGAACAATGAGTCATCACAGCTGGATGCAGTTTTCACTACCTGCAATCTATTGCTATTGACATCTGTACACCAAGTACCTGATTCATGAAGCACTAGAAGACTGCTTCAGCACAGTGAGAATTTTTTTTCTCATGTCTGAGTGAGATTTTTTTAAATAATTTTTTTCCTTCATGCAATTCAGCACCATGTTTAGCTGTGCAATTTTCTTAAATATGGTGCTGAATTGTACTAAGGAAAAAAATATAATAAAAGTGTTTTCTCACAAATAAAGTGAGAGGAAAAAAAAATCTCACAGTGCTGAATCAGCCCTTTGTGCGCCATATCTGTGTAAATTGTCATAGGTGAAAATGAAATATATCAATATTTTTTTCACATTAGAGCATACTGTAAAACTGACATTTACTAAATACAGCAGCACAGCACCTGTTAGTGCACCAGTTATTACCCAATTCCCATAGGATATAATGGGTGTGTTATGTAACATGTTATTTTTTTCAATCAAATTTTCTCCAAGACTTTAGGAAGATGTAAGGATTTTCTTAAGCAGACGTTCGGTCAATGGGGATAGGCTCTGATTTAGGAAATCAGGCAAGCCCAGAGCCCCTTACAATTTAAAATTGCCCTCCTTTCTATTTTCGGCCATCCTGCCCCCTACAGACGGCTCCTTCTTCATGCAGGTGCTGTATTCCTTCTCTGCTGTGCATTGCGCTCAACACTGTAGCAGTGGTCCCGCTACCGCACATGCGCGAAAAACAGTGAGTGTTTAAATATAGGTTACAAATACTGCTGATTGGCAGCAATATGCTGGAGGTTTTACAGCATGGTGAGCTTCAAAACCAGCAAAATTGTGCGTACTTGTGTGTAATGTAAAACAGCATACTGTAAAATAGTAAATAAGGCCTCAAGTCTGTACACTAAGATCTAAAAGAAGAGAGATGTGAGTCCTGTACATACAGAGTGCTGCTATTATGGCTGCTTCTTAGGTGAGGGAGCTCACTCATGCTTATATATGCCTAGCAGCAAACTGCTTCAACATTTTCTAACAAAAAAAAATATTAAATAATCCCAGCACCTTAAGGGCATCATTTTGGCACACAAAAAAATACACTTTCAAAAATGCCATTGAAAGTGGACTTTCCCTTTACGTAGGTTCACCCCCTGCTTAGCCTTCAGTTCATCATGCATAGTAATAAGCTACTATGTGCTATTAATGTTAAGTTAATTGTGAAATTTTGCAAACAAATGTTTAATTTTGTTTAAAATTATTTAAAATGCACAAACTTTGACTTTGACTTTGTTAAAGAAACAGGGAACCAACAACAATAACAACAAATTTACAGACAAATAGGGCTAAACCAGGCATCAGTTCCTTGCCTGCCCTTGTAGTTCATGGAAAGAGTGTCCATTCCTGAGCCAGCCAAGTCTGCCCCAGTGTCCAAGAAAGCCCCCAAGAAAGCAGTGAACAAGGGTCAGAATAAAGATGGCAAAAGAAGAGAGGAGGAGTTATGTCATCTATGTCTATGAAGTGCTCAGGTATGTTCACGCTGATACTGGCATCCCTTCCCAGCCAATCACCATCATGAACTCTTTCTTCAATCCAAGATTGAACAGCTGCCACGGTGGGAGGCTCCCAGAATAGGATGCCTTTTTACCCCCTTCTGCCCCCAAACTGCCCTAAAATGTCAGTGCCACCTATCATACCTGGTGCGGGCAGAGGATAAGTAGGTGCTGTGCTGCAGCGACGGTAGTTCAGAGGAGGTGGCAGAGGATCGGCGGCTGCTGTGCTGCAGTGACCAGGACAGCAACGGTGGGCGGGAGTAGGTGGCAGGTTGGGGGTAAGTGGCATCCGAATATTACTGTGGGGAACTGATCCCATGGGTGGATGTTTCCAGTGCCCCCATGATCCAAGCTACCCCCTCCATTGGTGCCATCATCCCCCAATGGTGTCTCTCTAAAGATTCCACTTCCCCTCCTGCCCCATGCTGCCCTTCATAGGACCCAGAACCCTTCCCCCCACATGTGTGGCTGCTGCTACGTGTGTCCCATGTTTTGGCCCAAGAACTTATGCCATTAAAAAAGATCCTCCTGTCAGTAAGTCACCCCTTCCTAAAATCCATCCTTTTTCCCAACCCCCTCAATGAGGCCCGGCCCCTCCCCATTTTTCTCCCCACCCTGAGGAAATTGACTTTATGGACTTGACAGATTTTATCCTTTTATCAACCCCTTTCTTTAGTGTCACTCCCAGACACAAATATCCCCCTCCCCCAGCAATGTCTGCTCCACCTTCTCTCTCTACTCCCTACTCTTGTGCGAAGACCCCATCAAATGGTGTCTGCAAAAGAATGGCTGCCTGGGTGGTTGACAGCTGATGCAAGAGTTCCTTCTGCCGCTAGTTACCTCTTTGCTACTACTTTAGCTTCTTTCCTGACTAAACTAACACTCTCCTTTTTCCTTGAACTAGGACCTTCCACCAAGAGGCACCTGAACTGAATAGCTGCCTGGGTGGGAGGCAACTGATACAAGGTATTCCCCAATTTTCATCCCCTATCTCTACACTTCCCCTTCTGCACCACTACTTTCTCGTTACTCTCAACTCCCTGGACTAGGACTTCCACCAAGTGGAAAGGCTACCTGGGTGGGAGACACCTGGTTCCTCTTATTCTTTTTATCTCTATTCTCCACTGGTGCTTCTCTCCCATCCACAAACCAAGCACACATCTAGAATTGTTAAGTGTTTGCACCCCCCTACTGTTGTATCCATGTAGCCTACCTGCCACAATGAATTCCTAGTATGCAATGTATGTACATAGCTAAATAAATCTGTTTACTACTAATCTAAAGAGTTCTTCCATTTTATTTTACTACAGTCTTTATAGATGAGAAAGTTAAGTTAAAAGCCTTTACTTCCCCATGAGCCTGCAGCCCATGCATACCACTTCCAGTCTGCCAAGCCATGTGACTTCTGGACACAAATCAGGTTTATTGGCAGTGGGTGAGTCTGATTGGTCATGCCATTGTAAAGGAATGCTAAAGATGTGAATATCTAGCTTGCAGTGAGGGGAAGCACAGATTAGGATGCCGCCATGCTGTAGGGGTCATGGAAAGTAAAGTTTTTTTTTTCTTTTACTTCCTATTTAAAGGGATTGTCCCTTGTCCCACGCAGCTCTAGTGTCCTCAAACATACTGATGGAGGAGAATGAGCGACCCTGTGCCCCCATCGCTCAGCAGCAGTGCCGGCATCCATCAAAAAACTTGAGTTTGACACACATCTGCTTTTGGCATGATTAATTGAAATAAAAGGGGTGGCCAAAGAAAAACCATCTTGATGCATACTGCCATATCTGCCTGGTGCTGAGGGCCTGGATCACTTATTCTACACCATGGATATGCTTGAAGACTTTGGAACCGCAGGGAAGAAAAGGTGAGTATATTTTATTGCCTAGACAGGCACTTTAAGCAAAAGACTAAAGGATGGGAGGAAAGTTTGATTAACAGATACAGTGTGGGGTTTTTTTTAAGGCAAGGTACCACACTTTTGATTAATGCAGTACTCTAATTCAAGAGTTCCCAACTTGTGGTATGAGTATCACTGTTGGTATGCGAGAGCCAATAACAAGGCTGATTTGCTTTTGCAAAACTACTCCAAATGGTGAGGAACATGATGTGCATTTTATTAACTTTAAAGGATTGTTTTGTGCACCTAGGTGGTTCTTGGCATTATTTGAAAACAAAACATGGTTATTGATGAAATGGGGGTTTTGAACCCCTGCTCTAATTTATTGGTATATATGGAAAATTAAAAAAAAAAATGCAAAACTGAATTTCTGATAATTGATACAATAAAATACGAATCAGATGGGGACTGAGATTATTGTAATCTGAAAATGCTGTCGAGCATTGCTACCATGTTAAATTCAGACATTTCCTCACAGTGTTGTCAAGAAATATGACACAGCCATCTCGTACTTTCCTGAAATCTAACTAGCTGAATTTGTATAAATAAAAAGCCTACTCGGTGAGACAAGATAAACTCAGTAGGATCTGTCATGCATTTTAGATGCTGACAGCATAGTATTTTGTGAGATAGCGCTCCGCACTTAGCTTTTAACTGAGTAATTGGCCTCATGCTTTCCAGAAAGTATGTTTTTCTCACCATTGGAGGGGTGACGCCACTCCAGTACATCCCCCCCCCCCCCGTGTAATAAGGCTGAAAGGAAGTGAAAGTATTTTATATTGCATTTCTTTCCTGCCCAGTGTTTTAACTACCCTAAACCACTTCCTCTCATCTTTGCAACAATGAGATAGAATTGTACTAGTGAGAAGCCTCCAGGCTACCGGCGGTCTCCTCCAGCTACTCTACCCCATCATTATGTCCTCTCTACCTCTTCTCAGTAATTGTGAATTTCAACATAAAACGCTAATGTACCACCAGCAACATGACAAAATGATAAGTAGCTTATTTGTAACTGTCAAGTCCTACAATATGGCTTGAAATTGGAAAAAAGAGTCATTAAAGAGCAACTGTAAATGAAAGCACATCCCTTTAGGCCATATACAGGAGCTTCAAAAACTTTTGAACTTTAATACAGGGTTTTAGTTGTAAGGTTTTACTATTTTTAAACCAGTGACTTATATCTTATAAAATAATCAGTAGATGGATACCCATTGCTGGGCCATATATGGTCTGAGAAAAAAAATACATACAGCAAATGGACTGAGGTTGTTGTTTCTTGTACGGCAGCATCCTGATTGCCAATGCGTAAAGGCCAGTAAACCACAAAAGATTTCAAGTCACCCCCCTGGTGAATTCGAACCCAGAGATGTGATTTGAAAAGTAAGATTTTATGGTTTACCGGACGTTACCTGTGCTCCCCCTGAACAGGGAGCAATACTCATTTTGTTAAAAATGGATGTTGTTCCAGTTTAACAACCTTACTAAAACATGACTTACCAAAACAATCAACACAACTTTTTCAGAATATTCACTAATTAAAACCCATTAAAATTTGTGGTCAGTTTAAAGAGTAATGTGTTCCTAACTAAGATGCAAGATCTATTGACTACGTATTAAAAAATAAACTTTGAACCTATTTATATAAGTGCCATCACTATGTACAGTAAAATGTTTCATTTTTCAACGTGTTTCAATGTGTACATAATATAGTTTACATCATTCTCTTCAAAAGAAATATTGATGATTATTTAGCAAATATATAACTAAGGGCCTTTTTTATGAAGTGCACCATTTAGCACCAGTTTTGGAGCGCTGGCATTTTTCTCTTTTCTGGCGCTGCTCGGTGGACTGCAATGGCGCTAACAGTCACAGTGTCGGATGCTAACTAATTAGCTTTCATTTTTGCACTAGGTAATGGCTTGTCTGTGTCAGCGCCTGTTGGACCTGACTGTCAAATATCTCGGTGCCAGTGAGTAACACTTTGTATTGCCATCTTTTGGGCACTGCACAGCATATTTATGAATTTTTTCCTACTTGTAAAAATTGGCACTGTAATTTTCTGGCGCTGGTTAGCATTTTATCATTACAGTTACAAGAAATCACTGCTGGGGACAAAGAGGTCACAGCCTCGCTATACTTTTAGCTAGACCCATGTCAAATCATCTTTCATAACTGAATAGAGCTGAGCACGCTGATTCTGCAGCAGCTGGCTCATGTAAGTTTACAGTGCCTTCCTATCTGCTACACACTCTGCATTGTGTTAAACAGAACCCCTCACTCGCCACAGCCCGTGTGCCGTTAATTATTTATTTTTTTGAAAAAAAAACATTTGCCCTGCCTCTGCCCCCCCCCCCCCCCCCGGCAGGTGCATGGTATATGTGCTGGCTAAGCACACTAGTTTCAGTCCCCATTCGCCCTGTTCCTAGTGTAACTCCTTTATCCTTGTAGGGCGCCTTACCTTTTTCATGCAACCTTCCTGTGTAATGGCCATAAATCTGGTCCTCCTTGCAACTGTGCAACCCCGTCTCAACATCTTTCCTTTTTTAGGGGTTGTTGTTAGATTTAGCCATTTGCCCTTGTGGTTCCCCTTTCTGGTAGCTCTCTGTGTGTTTGTTTTGGCCTTTTTGGTTTTAATTTCTGTCATTTATATTTTGGCCTTTTAGGTGATTCAGGCTACCCACGCTTGCCCTGGCTGCTGACACCCTTTTTGCGCCCGCAGGTGCAAGGCTAGGAGGTACACAACCGGGCCCACTGCCGGACCCATGCAGTTGTCGAGTGGGCTTTAAGGCTCAGGCTTTCAGGCTCAGAGATGGTTCAGGTGCTTGGATCACACTGGTGGAACGCTGCAAAATAAAATTGAGAAGATTGTCACGATCATCGTGGCGTGCATTAGCCTTTATAATTTTGTGCTGATGCAGAGGGTGCACGCATTTTTTGAGGAGGCAACCCCCACCGCAGCTCCGGAGGTGGCAAGACACCGTTATTCCAGCACACAGAGCCGTGAAGGATAGCCATTCCGTCAACACTTCATTGACATATGTGTGATTGTCAAGTGCTGCCGCTCCACCACCCCTGCAGCCAGGTCCTCATGGATCAAACTGTCAGTTCGATGCACCACTTTTAAATACCATGATGAATTTGGCAAAAAGTGGTGCTGTTGGATCACCAGTTTGCCTCCATGATTTGTCAATGCTATGCCATTGAGACCAAGTCTTACACCCACACCCAAATAATGCAGCACTGGTCTGACCTCAAAAGAAGAAACTGGCCCCAGTTAGGTGGTTTTTCGGCAAGAACTTTCCAGGTAAGTGGATGATCCATAGATAAGTTTCCATGCTGAACTGTGTGACTGAATTATGTTTTTCTTCTAGTTGAGGAGTTCTTGCAGAGAATAAAGCCCACTCAGGGAAGAAGGATGCCAACAACATGGAACCAACAGGGAAAGGGTAAGTTCCAATACAGGGATGCCGATGACATGGGATGCCCCTAAGAAACCCACAGGGAGAGGGTTAAGTCATGATACAGGGATGCCGACGACATGTGATGTTTCTCAAGGAAACAACAGGGAGAATGTAAGTCACAATAAAGGGATGCCGGTGACATGGGATGCGCCTCCAGGAACCAGGAGAAACAGGATGAAGGTGAGTGTGAGTACAGCCATGCACACTACATGGGATGCCCCTCAAGAAAGTAACACGGAGAAGGTAATCACACTGCAGGAAGCCAAACAAACATGGGATGCCTCCAAGGTGGGGTGCAGCGAGGATACAAAAACAAAAACCCCTATGAATATGCCGGCATGCCAGCGAGATGGCCATGAAGCACCAAGATTGATGGACTCCCCGCCAACATACGGCTAGAAACAGGGCCAACGTTGGCTTACGGGCCTAGTTTGCAAGCTAATACCACAATTGCTCAGTTAAACCAAAAGTGTACGCAAAGCACTCACGCACCCCTGGCTGAGAAATTCCCGGGTTGAGGCTTTGAATAATACGATCGTTCGCAACTTCCCTGCTTCCGAGTTCACTTCCGCAAAAAAACAGCAATAACGGGGAGGCTTTGGATCAAGCTTTAGGTCTTATCAGCAGCCTTACAAATAAGATACTAACTGAGGAAATCAAATACTGTATATCATGGCCCTCCCTGGAGAAGCAGGGGAAGTGAGGGTATCTGGTTGGGGTTACTAATCTTATGGTTTACAGAAAATTCAATTACACTTTTGCAAGAATTTATTAAAGTGATTATTTGAGTACGGTGGAAAGCTGGTTTATATCTTCAGGGGTTTCAGTAGTAGCAACTGCATCGGCACCCATGAGGTAAGGAGGCCTTACCATTGTAGCTCCTAAACCCTATCTATTAGACATGTGCTTACATGGTGTCATGTACAGAAAAGAAAAAACATGATTCTCTGTTGTCTTTAGTAGTCTAGTTGTAGCTAATGCAATTGGCCAAAAAAAATTCCCCGGCCAGGTTCTTTTTAGTGTCTGAACAAGGGCCCAGTCACTTTTAGTTACACCATCAGGTCCACTATATAGAAGATAAAAGTAGGCCTAGCTCAGCTATTTATTTTATATGCTAAGACCTCTAGGACAAGAGCCTATGGGCTATAACAATGTAAACATTCTATGCACCTTTTTATAGCAGTATTTATTCTACTTACTTTGACGTTTAGAATTGTAATAGCTTTTGTGAATTTGTAACATCTTTTATAAATATTTTCTTTTAACATAATAAAGGGTATTTACATGTATTGCTGTATTATTTTTGACACTGCATGCATTTCGGTGTAGGTATACGTTATGCACTGCTCAGATGTGAGTAGGCGGAACCTTTGTTACTTAAAATTATTTTAGTTATAGCAAGTCGTGCTCTGTTTAAATGTCATGCTGTTGTGAAATGGGTCACAACATTAATGCATGTGTTTGCACATGTAGATATTAAAGAACATTAATATTTCTCTATGTGGGGCTAGAGGCACTTAAAGTGGAACCATACTCACCTCGTCACCAATCCCAAGTCACATGTGTGGGCTGTCTAATCAGTGTTGGTTAATATGCATGGCAAAAAACTCTCTAGAAAAAGAGCCCGGCATAGAGTTTGGAGAGCGGCAGTGCTGTGGGACTGCAAGCATGAATCCATCTTTCATGAATTAATCGCTGAACGGTCATCACTATTCATAGGGGACTTGTAAGAGGTAACACCCATCCTGAAGGTGGGAGTGAATAGGACAACTAATGTGTGTGATGTCAGTAGCTGTGTCTTTGAACCAATGTTCTGATTTATTACTCTTTCTGCCATAGTGTGAATGATCAGTATTACAAGTTTGTTGTGAGCAATTATAACATGTTATAGTTTACTTTCTCTTGACACTGTGCTCAACAGATGAAAAGTAAGAAGCAGGAGCGACACATGACCACTGTCATCTTTCATCGAGACACCTTTACATCCCTAACAACTCCCTCCATTCATTGCAATGGAGAGGGTATGGGAAGGCGGGTTCAACACACCTCCTTTAGTGCACTAAGGGTGTATCTTGTGGTGTGATTTGCAACCTGCATCTCAGTGAACTTTCTAACTTTAAGACCCCTTTCACATCTTCCCGCTTGAGTCTTTTGGAGCACAAATATACGCAAAGTGATGCAAGCTGTCTAAGTAAATGGGTCCTTTCACATCACTTGCTCCTGCTCCTGTCTCCGGCTTCCGTCTACAAAGAGGCTTTCTGTCACCCCCTAGCCAATGTCACTGCCTCCATCATGCTGTTGCTGGATCTCCTGCATGCTGCTGCCAATGCCTCTGCCACAAGCCTCCATCACTATCTCCAATGTTCAGGTGCAGCCGCTGCTGGCATATAGGGTATGAGTCCACCCACTTACCTGCCAACCGCTCTCATGTCCCACAATCGTACACCAGGAACTTCCGTGTATAAAGGTACCCACTGAAGTCATTGGAGGCGCTCCGGGAAGAGACCACCCTCATCAGGCCGGTTTCTCTTACTGGAGTGGTAGGTGAGCGATTTGTGACACAGGATTGGGGGGGGCAGGTAAGTGGGTCACCTTATTGAGACTTCTGGTCTGAGGTCTGTGGGAAAAGTCCACAATAGTGATGAAACCTGATCTGTATGTGCTTTCCCATACATTTTCTAAAAATACATGTTACAACCGGATGAAACCAATGAAGCGTGGACCCACTGGAATTTGCCGAGGTATTGTACAGCAGAGATAAACGATGGTCACGGTGAGTAGCCAGATTCAGGGCAGGCAGCGAGGGTTCAGCAGCGAGTAGACAAGCCGTGGTCGGGACAGGCAGCGGAGGTTCACAGACGAAGAGACAGACCGAGGTCGGGACAGGCAGCGGAGGTTCGTGGTCAAAAAGGTAAGCCGAGGTCATACACAAAAAAGCCACAGATTTAACTACAGACAATCACGGAAACACACCGATAATCCGGCAAAGGGAGGAAGGGCTGGCCAGAATAAAAAGGAAGTGATATTACCGGATTGGACGGCCGGACACCAATTAGAGATGCACTGGCCCTTTAAATTCCACAGTATTGCAGCGCGCGCCCCCTAGTGGCCGGGGACGTGCGCGCAGGAGAGGCAAGGAGGAAGAAGGAAGTGAGGGAGCCGCCCGCAGGCCCCGGCAGCCACGCCGGACGGAGGGCAGGACACCAGGTAAGCGAGGGGCGCTGCCAGGAAGGGACACAGCGCTCGGGCTAGGGGAGACCCGGCGGGGAAAGCCGCGGGGAGGAAGCGCGGCTCTCGCCCCGGGAGAGGGACGGCTGGAAGCGCCATGAGGCGTCTCCGCAGCGCTAGCCCTAACAGTACCCCCCCCCTTAGGTCTCCCCCTCTTCTTAGGACCAAGGAAGAGTCCGAAATAAGGGTCCGATCAAGGATGTTTTCTTCCGGTTCCCAGGATCTCTCCTCAGGGCCGTAGCCCTCCCAATCCACCAAGAAATAGCGTCTTCCTCTGGAGATCTTCGAAGCAAGTATCTCTTTGACCGTAAAGGTATCTTCAGTACCTGCGACTGGCTTAGGTTCCAATAATTTGGGGGAAAAACGATTAACAGTCACCGGTTTGAGCAGAGAGACATGGAAGGAATTGGTTATGCGGAGAGAGGGTGGCAGATGCAGCTTGTAACAGGCAGGGTTGATACGTTGTTGGATCTTAAAAGGTCCCAAGAAGCGAGGACCAAGTTTGTAACTGGGGATTTTAAAACGAATATACTTGGCCGAAAGCCATACCCTATCCCCCGGAGAGTATAAAGGAGGAGTCCTTCTCTTCTTATCAGCCTGGATTTTCATACGAGACACGGCTTGTTCCAGTGAATGCTGTGTTTCACGCCAGATGGAAGAAAACTGGTGCGAAAGGTCATCGACCGCAGGTACCGAGGAGGGCGTTAGTAAAGGCAGAGGAGGAAGGAGATGACGACCATAGACTATAAAGAAAGGGGATTTTCCGGTGGATTCAGAGTCCTTAAAGTTATAAGAAAACTCTGCCCAGGGCAGCAGGTCCACCCAGTCATCCTGGCGAGTGGAAACAAAATGGCGTAGATACAGCCCCAAAGTTTGATTTACCCTCTCCACTTGGCCATTGGATTGGGGATGATACGAGGAAGAAAAGTCCAATTTCACCTTTAATTGATTACAGAGAGCCCTCCAGAATTTCGATACGAATTGAACTCCCCTGTCGGAGACAATGTGGGTTGGGAGCCCATGTAGACGGAAGATGTGTTTAAGGAAATTCTTTGCCAATAGGGGAGCAGAAGGTAATCCAGGCAACGGAATGAAATGCGCCATCTTCGAAAATCGGTCCACCACTACCCAGATGACGGTATTGCCCTGTGAAGGCGGAAGATCAGTGATAAAATCCATGGCGATGTGAGACCAGGGGATGTCCGGAATGGGAAGTGGTTGGAGAAGACCTGCGGGACGTTGACGAGGGGTCTTGTTGCGCGCGCACGAGGTGCAGGCTTGTACGAATTCTGCGGCATCTTTTGCTAACGTGGGCCACCAGTAGTATCTGGAGATGATGGCGCAGGTCTTCTTGATTCCAGGGTGACCAGCAGTATGGGAGGCATGACCCCATTTTAGTATTAAAAGGCGACGAGAGACAGGTACGAAAGTCCTCCCCGGAGGACCTGATTCTAGAGCAGCGGGAGCAGAGTGAACCAGACGATCGGGTGGAATTATAAACTGCGGAGAAGAGACCTTATCCGAGACATCCGAGGAACGGGAGAGAGCGTCTGCCCTGATGTTTTTTGCAGCTGGACGGAAGTGGATCTGGAAATTAAAGCGTGCAAAGAAGAGTGACCAACGGGCCTGACGAGGGTTTAAGCGTTGTGCGGATTCCAGATAAGAGAGGTTCTTGTGGTCAGTAAAAATGGAAATTGGGAAGATAGATCCCTCGAGGAGATGTCTCCATTCTTCCAGCGCCAATTTGATGGCTAATAGCTCTCTATCTCCAATGGTGTAGTTCCTCTCGGCAGGAGAGAAGGTTTTAGAAAAGAATCCGCAAGTTCGAGCTTTGCCGGACGAGGATCGTTGCGTAAGTACTGCTCCAGCTCCGACGGAAGAGGCATCCACCTCAAGAGCGAAAGGACGAGACGGGTCAGGTCTGGAAAGTACCGGTGCCGAGGCGAAGGCCTTCTTTAATGCAAGAAAGGCTGCTTCAGCCTGCGGAGACCATGCCTTGGGATTGGCTCCTTTTTTGGTGAGGGCCACGATGGGGGCTACTGTCGTGGAAAAGTGTAAAATGAACTGGCGGTAATAGTTCGCGAACCCCAAGAATCGCTGGATTGCACGAAGACCGACTGGTCGAGGCCATTCAAGGACCGCCTTTAACTTGGCAGGATCCATCTGGAGACCTTGAGCAGAAACTATGTACCCCAAAAAAGGTAATGCGGTTTGATGAAAAAGGCATTTCTCGAGCTTAGCATAAAGATGGTGTTGCAGTAAACGAGACAAGACTTGTCTGACGTGCTGATGATGTTCTTCGATGGACGAGGAGAAGATGAGAATGTCGTCAAGATAGACCACAACACAGGTGTACAACAGGTCCCGAAAAATGTCGTTAACGAACTCCTGAAAAACTGCGGGGGCATTGCAGAGGCCGAAGGGCATAACGAGATACTCAAAATGACCGTCTCGCGTGTTGAAGGCCGTCTTCCATTCATCACCCTCTCGAATGCGGACTAAGTTATAGGCGCCTCTCAGATCCAATTTTGAAAAAATCTTAGCTCCGAGAAGACGATCAAAAAGTTCGGAGATCAAGGGCAATGGGTAACGTTTTTTTACCGTAATTTTATTGAGGCCCCGGTAATCGATGCAGGGCCGAAGAGACCCGTCCTTTTTCTGTACAAAGAAGAAGCCCGCTCCAGCTGGGGAAGAGGATTTCCTAATGAACCCCTTTTGTAAATTCTCCCGAATGTATTCCGACATTGCTTGGGTTTCAGGGACAGACAGCGGATAGATGCGTCCGCGAGGAGGAGTGGCGCCAGGTAGAAGATCAATCGGGCAATCGTAAGGGCGATGAGGCGGAAGTGACTCAGCTTGCCTCTTGCTAAATACGACGGAAAAAGACCGATAAACTTCAGGTAGACCCGGTAATGGAGTCGTGGGAGCTGTAATTTGGACTGGCAAAGACGTAAGGCAGTTCTTAACACATGTTGCGCCCCAGGACTTGATGTCCCCAGTGGACCAATCCAAGGTAGGGTTATGGTGCTGGAGCCAGGGAAGCCCCAAGAGAAGCGGCGAGGTACAGTGGGGTAATACGAAAAATTCCAGAAATTCCTGATGGAAGAGGCCGATCTTCAGAAGTAGAGGTTTGGTGCGGTAGCGCACCATGCAGTTCAATCTGTCCCCATTAACGGCCGCGACAAATAGTGGCTTGGCCAGACGGTAGACAGCTATATCATACTTAGTGACCAAGGAGGACTCGATGAAGTTGCCCGCCGAACCAGAGTCCAAGAAGGCCGGTAAGTTCAGGACGGAAGTGGAGCCCAAGTGAAGTTGTGCCGGCACAGTGAACCTAGGAGAGGAAGCACAGACACCCAGAGACGCCTCTCCAAACGATTCTAGGTGCGCCCGTTTCCCTGGCGTGGTGGGCGGATTGGGCAATTTTTCAAAAAATGTTCTGGGCTGGCGCAGTATAGACAAAGTCTTTCGAGTCTCCGGCGCGACCTTTCCTGGGGAGTCAAGCGAGTATGGTCCACTTGCATGACTTCTTCAGACGGAGATGAAAGCGTAGACTGAGGGTTCTGAAACGTAGGGGCCAAACGGAATGCCCTCTTGGCACGCAGAGAATCTTGGCGGAATTCATCACGCCTCTCTGTAAAACGAATGTCTATACGTGTGGCAAGTTGGATTAGTTCAGAAAGAGAAGTAGGGAGATCCCGGGCAGCAAGAACATCCTTGACCCTACTAGAGAGACCCTTCTTAAAGCAGGCACAGAGAGCCTCATTGTTCCAAGCTAGCTCGGCTGCCAAAGTTCGGAAGCGAATGGCATTCTCCCACCGACAGATCACCTTGAACCAGATTCAATAAGGCAGATTCGGCTGAAGACGCCCGGGCAGGTTCCTCAAAAACCTGGCGAAACTGATCCACAAAAGTTTGAACCATGAGGGTAACGGGGTCGTTGCGGTCCCACAATGGGGTAGCCCAGGCTAAGGCCTTCCCAGAGAGCAGGCTGATAATAAAGGCCACCTTGGAGCGCTCAGTAGGGAATTGGTCAGCCAATAGCTCCAGGTGCAGGGAACATTGGGCAAGAAACCCACGGCAAAGTCTTGCGTCTCCTTCAAATTTAGCTGGCAGGGAGAGACGAATCCTCGCGGAGGAAGCCACCGGAAGCTGTGGTGGAACAGCCGGAGCAGGCGGTGGCGTCTGCGGTTGCTGCATAGACAGAAGTTGCTGCATCATGGCCGTAAGTTGATTGATCTGCCGTGACTGCATGGCGACTAGTGCAGGTAGTTCAGAGACGTCTGGCAATGGCACCTCGGCGGGATCCATGGCCGGATTATACTGTTACAACCGGATGAAACCAATGAAGCGTGGACCCACTGGAACTGCGGAACTGTTGGTGAGTACCGCGTCAGGGAAGCGGGGTCTAAGGAGCCACCGGTTTTCACCAGAGCCCGCCGCGAAGCAGGTTGGTCTTGTGCGGCTGATGACTCCCAGGTCGCTACCCCCCAACGGCGGCACAGTTCCACAATTTGCCGAGGTATTGTACAGCAGAGATAAACGATGGTCACGGTGAGTAGCCAGATTCAGGGCAGGCAGCGAGGGTTCAGCAGCGAGTAGACAAGCCGTGGTCGGGACAGGCAGCGGAGGTTCACAGACGAAGAGACAGACCGAGGTCGGGACAGGCAGCGGAGGTTCGTGGTCAAAAAGGTAAGCCGAGGTCATACACGAAAAAGCCACAGATTTAACTACAGACAATCACGGAAACACACCGATAATCCGGCAAAGGGAGGAAGGGCTGGCCAGAATAAAAAGGAAGTGATATTACCGGATTGGACGGCCGGACACCAATTAGAGATGCACTGGCCCTTTAAATTCCACAGTATTGCAGCGCGCGCCCCCTAGTGGCCGGGGACGTGCGCGCAGGAGAGGCAAGGAGGAAGAAGGAAGTGAGGGAGCCGCCCGCAGGCCCCGGCAGCCACGCCGGACGGAGGGCAGGACACCAGGTAAGCGAGGGGCGCTGCCAGGAAGGGACACAGCGCTCGGGCTAGGGGAGACCCGGCGGGGAAAGCCGCGGGGAGGAAGCGCGGCTCTTGCCCCGGGAGAGGGACGGCTGGAAGCGCCATGAGGCGTCTCCGCAGCGCTAGCCCTAACAATACATCCTTACCACATTGCAAATATTCTGTACCTCATGTGTAAACATGTCCCATCACAAGTGCAGATTATCTTTTTGGGAGAAATTAAGACAAAAACTTCTTTTGCACTTTTTGGTGTGTTACAAGTAGATGCAGGTTGCAGCTTACACCTGAAAGCAGGCCCAAAGTTACGCTAAAAAATCATCATGACCCTACTGTTTACCTAGGGTCTAGAGTTTACAACATCACTTGAGGGTAAGGCACAATATTGATATAAATCATTGGAAAACCATCATAAATAAAAGACAAAATACAGTCTTGAAGGAGAAAAATTAGCCATCCAGGCAGCTGTACTTAAAGTGGACCAACACCCAGGATTTTGACTATCCTGGGTCTTGGTCCACTTCGGTGCCCCGCTGTGTGAAACCCCCCGAAAAACTCATCTCTCCCCGCTCCCAGCGCCGACGGACAAGCCGCGGACAAGCGGCTCCTCCGCCGCCGCCTCCCGCGCGTCACTCTTGACGCGCACGTGCCCGCGCCGGCCATTCACAGACGGCCGGCGCAGGCGCGCGCACGTCTAGAGGGGCGCGAGGGAGGCGAAAGATAAGGTGAGGAGTTTGGGGTGTTTGGGGGGGTTTCACCCCGCGGGACATCCCGATCTCGGATGTCCCGCGGGGAGGCAGGTGATCGGCCCGGGAATCTTATAGATTCCCGGGCCGATCACCCATGGGTGTTGGTCCACTTTAAGACCTAGAGTCCTAGAGAACCAAAGTCCTAGTCTGGGCTGGGAGGGTAAGGTCAGGGGAGGCATATTGCTGGACCATGCATGCATTTCCTTATTCTTTAGAACACCATTTACAATGAAATGGTTATGATTCCTTGGCCTATGTTGCTAGAGTTAAGTTTAATCCAAAAGATTATTAGTAGCAACTGAGTAGCAACTTACCTTTTCTGCTGCTTCCTCTATTTGTTACGTGATTTTTTTTATTCAGCATAATTCCTTAATTTTTTAATTCTGCATTCACCTCTGCACAAGAATGCTAAGAGTTCCACTCGCCCTTGAGTGGCCTAGTTATAAGATAGTTATATAACGATCTCTGCATAAGAGCTGAAAACTGGAGGCAACTTTATCATTTAGAATGATTCATACACTTTAACATGTGCCGTGTCTAATGTAGGCTAATTATACAATACTCTTTGTTCTAATGCGAAGATTTGTAAACTTGCATTTCTAGTTTTCAGAAACCCAATAACATCTTTGTAAAAGACAATTTATACTTATATACTTTGTAGAAAGCTTAATTTATGAACTTATCATTGCGGTAACTTATGGATGTAAAAAATGGTTATCCTAAATGCATATTGTAAGATGGAGAAGAGAAAAGTGGGTTCAATGTGCATTCCTAGTCCAGTGAATTAGTTATTGAAAAGCAGAGCATTGTATCGTTTTGGCTGACATAAAATTCCTTGTTTATTGCATAACCTAGTGGAAACAAAAATCGACCACAACTAGGATGTGGAGCAAACAGCGCAAGAAATCTCACAAACGATGCTCTAACAAACAATTAGACAAATCTTTCACATCTGAATGCAAATTGTCCACTAACATACTAGTTGTATGTTTGCTCAATGAATGGTCGATACATCTGTTGTCCCCATAAGGGACCATAAGATTTGTAGCACAGAGACAGAGGACAGAGCAGTGCTGCTGAATCAGGGCTTCATTCTTCTCCAGGTACAGATGTAAATATGTTAAAGGAACAGTGTAAACTGTGCTAAAATAAAAAGGGATACTTACTTATGCTGTGACTGGAAACATAATTATTTAAAGCTCTAAATGTTCAAATGAACATTGGTTCACATTGTTAACAGTGACATCTCTTTCTAGCATTAATTTGCTCTTTCTAACCAATCTTTAAAAGAAAGCTTAGTTAACAGTTATGGGCTTTTGTTGTGTTGCACCAATCTGTCACAGATTCAGTATACCTTGGAAATCAGCTAATCTCTCAGCATGTCTTTATGGCTGGAATTAAGTACAGCAATCATATGCTAATTAATCCAGATGTACTTTGGATAACACTTACTCTGGCCCTAGAACAAGGCTGAATAAGTTTAAAACTTTGAGTTTTTTGCCTAGCTAATTGATCAGATTAGTCCTAATCCGCTCCTCTAGTTGGAATCCTCGATTTGTCTACTATTTTGCTTTCAATGAGCTCCAATCATTCTTAAAATGGACCAATCCTCAGGATTTTGACAATCCTGATGATTGGTCCCTGCCCCAAGGAGATGCCCCACTGTGTGAAACACCCCAGATCTTCCACACCACTTTCCTTTCCGACGTTCTCACGCTGCATGTGCGGCCACTGCTATAATTTACACTAAATCCGTTGTTTTGACTAAGCGACAGCATAGGGTACAGCACTCGCGCCCCCGCATGCCTGGCCTTTCTGGATTGCTGGAAGTTGGAGCATGCAAAGCTGCAGGAATGTGGCTGTGCCCTGCCATCATGCCTAGGGACCGGTGGAAGGGTAAGATGATTGCGGGCTATCTGGAAGGGCTCACACAGTGGGACATCCTGAATCGGGATGATCCAGGGGGACCTAATCGTCCGGCTCTGGAGTCTTTTAGATTAAAGGGCCGTCCCAGACCGTAATTGGTTCACTTTAAGACAGCTAAAATGCCTCCCTCTGCCAACATCACAATGTATTAAGCACAGCCACCGTGTATTACTTTATATCTGTGCATCGTTAATAAATTATATTTGCTCACCAAGCATTTCCATTGGGAGGTTGATAATATTTGTGGTCATTGGTTTCGGTGTAGCTTGTGGGCTATTTTCATATATATTTATATGTAATAAAGGATACTGTCTATTTTTTACATTACAATTTGGTATCTCTTTATGATTCCTAGTTTGGTTTTGGTAGCTCATTATGCACAACTGGTAGCACACCATTGTAGACTGTGCAGACATATAGGTGTGTTGTAAATTGCTACGTATTGAAAACCTGGAGAAATGTGTATTGGGAGAGGAAAGTTGATTTTTTAAGTTGCCCGCAGATGCCCGCACAGTAGTTCTTTTGTTTATCGTCCTGTAGTTGGGGCTACAAGTATATCCATTAAAGCAGAAAAAAACCCAGGCTTTTGACGTTCCTAGGTTTTGATCCCTGCCCCAAGGGCATTCCAGTTTGGGATGCCCTGCTGTGTGAAATCCCACAATATCGTCCAGATTAACTCCCCTTTCCCTACGACATGGGCTCTTGTCCAATCAGAGCCATTTGTCATGTGTATGTAATATGTAGCTACTATGTTTATGGCAATCGGGAGCGAAAGCAGGTACATCCCCAGCAGCGGGGCAGTACTCCTGCCCCCAGCTTATCTGAATGGCTGGCTGTAGGAGCATGCCCACAGCCCAAAGGTGCTGTGGATGCAGCTGCCCAATGTTTACATTGGTGCAGGAGACAGCAAGCAGGTGTGTTTTTCAGTGCCCAGTGGGTTATTTACACTGGTATGCCCCAGGGGAAGACCAGTGGCTGGTCCTGGAATCTTTTTAGATTTGCTCCTTTAAATTTCAAAACTGACCATGTTGGGTTTTGTTCCGCTTTAGGAGATCCAATCCAAAATCTATTTACTTTCTCCACTGTCAGGCCAAACAGCTTACTCACTTACTGCAGTAGTAAATCAGAACCCTGTAACTGATTCTATACTTATGATTAACACTTTCCCCATTGTTTTACTCTGCCACAATATAATTTTAAGCACATTATATGACATCTAAAAATGGTGAACTGCAACTTCCCCTGAAGCTTAAGCTGAGTCACTTTTCCAATTTCCATGTTATAAACATATCTTAACTATAATATATCATCCTATTGTGTACCATTGTGTAATCAGTAAAAGGCATCCCTGGACCTTATCTATTAACGATCCATTATAATTTTATATTGCTAATAAAATCTGGCACTTCATGTATATCTCTCTATATAATGATTATTGTTTCCAAAGACATGTATGTGTACATAGAAAACGTTTAAGAAATATTTTTATAAAGGTCAGTTATTTTTCGCTTTGGTTACAAGTCGAAAACAATTTAATCCTGAGATTGCTATTCTTGGATTAACATCTACTTTCTACTAAGTAAAGTATGTGCTAATTTACATTGTAATTCAAATGGCTGCTTCTTAATGCCCACCAGGACGGCCAATACAAAAATGTTTATCCCAGAAGAATCCCTCCATAGGGGGTTTCCATTGTATATTTCCACCATTGAGTGGTAAGTAGTAATATGGTCTTAATTTAAGTGTAGGTATATGTCTGTTAATTGACACGCAACAATATGTATTGCTCAACACAACGAAAAACAAGTGTTAAAATAATGGCACCATAGGACGTTTGTATTCATTATATCTTATGTCTGCGACCTTGTCATGTAAAGAGCATACACAAAAAAGCACTATCTAGAGACATCATACACCTATATTGTGCTCTCCAAGAACATGGCATGCCATCAGGAGATGAACATTATTCACTTCAATGTTAAATGTAAGTGAATGTATTTAATACTTGTGTGAGCTACTCAGATTACAATGCACCAAGCGCAAAATGCAATCACCGAATGAAGTGCACAAAGTGTTTCAATGATTGAGTGGTTATTTATTTGTGAATGCTGTTACTTTAAAACTGACAACATTAGTCTGCGTGCACTTGGCCCAGTGAGGCCATTTTGCAAGAGGAAATATTTCCACGTGCCTTTTTGTCAATGTAAAGCAGGCTACAGCAAATTATATAGATCCTTGTTTTTCCTTTTTCCAATGGTGACTGGGTTAAAAACAAATATGAAAGCCTTTACTACTACTACTCTCATTTAGCATATTCATTTTAGGTTTGGGGGGGGGCATTTGGGGTGTGCAGATCAAAGCACACATGGGCAGGGGTGAACCTAAATTCCCTGCTGTCTTTGGTGAAGAGATGCCCCCCAGGACATGCTGGTCCATTTCTCAATATTACTACTTTTGACGGGTGTGGCGCCGATCTGCTGTGGGGGGTAAGGGGCGGGGTTTGCACAAGATGCCCCTAAACCACTTATGAGATAAAAGTATACGAGAAAAAAAACAGGTCCTGCACACAGGACACCATTACTTCAGGATGCAAACTTGCTGCTCTCCATCAAACTCTCCATTGAAATTTGAATGTAGCAAAACCTTCTTTCTCCTTTCTGCATTCCCTCCTTAATTCTCTCCTTCACTTACTTTCTCAAACTTCTCATAATGTATGTTTGTCTGTCTCTTTGAAATGTTTGAATTGTTCCTAACATAAAGTAGGCCCTGGCTGATCCTGCACTAGTTCGGGAACCTGCTATTTTTGTGGGTTTCAGGTATGTAGAGTAGAATGTTACAGGTACAGCTTTAAGGTTTGGGTATAGTTTGGTCAAGCCAAGCATTAGGAATTGATTTGCTTTTCACTTACAGTTTAGAAAAGAGAAAATACATGTTAGGAAGCCTAAGGAGGCAATACATTTGGTTCTGAGGGAACTGGTAGAGTTGGTGATAGAACACAGCAGAGCAGAGAAGAGGTTCCCAGGACTGGTGCCAGAGAGGCAATACTGCCTGTGAATGTGAGCTGATTAGCACAGACATGTATGCGTTCGGTGGCTAGAGGTGCCAGGGCTTGTGGCGGCTAGCTAAATAGGAGATGAAGGACGACTCCATTGATGTTTCCATTGCAAATCATGCCCATGATTTCTATACTTCTTCAACAAGACTTTGATAAGGTCGTGTCTGCCTAAACTGTATTTGCTAGAAATGATCAAAGTACCATAAACAGAACCTAAACTAGTTTTATTCATATATGTATCTGATATATGAGCAAAACATGGCTGTGTGCATTGTTAAACTTTGGGAAATGTAAGACTGATGGAAAAGATGGAATAGGACATGTCAGTCGATGACGTAGAACTGCCTTTGCCAGGACTAGGAACCAGATTTACTGCAGCACCAATTAGCACACGTAACCAATCTATGTGAATACATTTACACAAAATTGTGGTAATTACTGGCCACATTTTCCTATTGAATTCATCATGCGGCAGACATTAATTACATTCAGTTAATCATTGTTGTTCATCCTCTTGTGCAACATGGCAGATTCACTCAACATTAATGACATTTTTAAAGATCCTCCATCAAGGTAGTAATTAGTATGTTATGGGATGGGGCAAACCATTCTGTGCAAGTCTATGACTCGACAGGTAACAGATGTCAATTTACGGTAGCAAATTATATTACAAGGCTAATTCAGAACAAAAATGGTGTCATGATTTGCATGTATCACTACCAAGAGATTACCATAAACGGAATAATGGACAATGTGAAAATTACAAATGTTTTTTACAAGTACATTTTTAAATTTATAAAGCTGTAGCATTGCAAACAACAGCTAAGAAATTCCCATTAGTTGCAAAGTCACATGCAACACCCAGTCCTCCATCATTTAAGTGAAAGAGTTCATGACCACAAGTATTTATGGTTCAAGTTAAGGGTAGCACCATTTTATTAACCTTGGAGCCCAGACCACCTAGACCAGGGCAGATCATGGGGGGGGGGGTGTTAAGGTAAGTAATCCATTTTTATCTTCAAAGGCTGCAAGCGCCCTTTAAATTAGATATCTTTGGTGGCATTCACAGCTTATGAACTAGCTTAACGAGACATTAGAAACGTAGGTTTTCTCCCTTTATGCTACACTTTTTCCCAGTGGCTTTTGATAATGCCGATCCTGATATTTTGGTGTAACCTTTGCAGCATGGGGACATTTAAATTTGGATGCCCCACTGCATACCATAACAAACCCAGAGATGATACTCAAATTCTCTGTGTTCGTTCACATGTTCACATTACCGCATTACCGGGAAGAGGTAAATATCAGCTGCCCGTTCACCGGACCTGCGGATCTGCAGCAGGGCTCCCACACTGGGATGCCTCTGTGCTGTAAAGTTTAGATGCAGCTGCATGAGGTTAGACTAGGCTTTCTCTTTGACTAAACTGTGACTACTATATAAGCAATCTTACCTGTCCGACAGTATGCACAAAACACATTATGAGTATACAAAGCAGTCATGAACTTATGATCTTATATGTGTAACTAATATTGCTGTTGGAGGAAATGCCTTGCCCCTCATCCCCTAATTAGTGTGGGTCTGACAGTTGTTTTTTTTTGGGGGGGAGGTACAAACAATATAATTTAAAAAGGGTTACCTCCAAAAAACAATACTTATCTTCTCTCCAGCACAGCAGGTCCCGGCCAGTCTGCCACTCTAAAACCTTCTGGTTTTGGGGAATGACGTTCCCGTTGCCTTGTGAGCTTTGCCGGCACTTGCAATGAAGGGGCATGGAGCAATGGAGGTTAAATCAACCTTTTACAATCTTTCAGGGTACTCTGGACTCCGCCATTCCATTAATTCATGTAGTTGCTAGTCTTTGAACGTGATCTAGTTACAATATGTCCTTATGCTCTGAGCCAACAACTGTACACAATATTCAATTTGCTAGTATTGTGATAGAATTTAATACTCAGTAGATAGATAGATAGATAGATAGATAGATAGATAGATAGATAGATAGATAGAGTTGTTTAAGTAGAGATGTTGCCCTGGGCATGAAAGAGGCGTGGGGCACAGAGCTAAATGCTGAGTTTTGCCTTTGAGCACCACCTGCATTGCACTGGCGTATCTCCCTTGGCAAGTTCCCATTTCTTGGGGGGCAGTGGAGAGAGGAGGGACAGCAGTGACAGGAGAGTGTGGCTGGGAAGCTGCCATCATAATCGTAATTTGCTTCCCGTTCTCCATGGTCTAGACTAGTAAAACAAGCTGTTATGTGATGCCTATGTCACCTGCTTGAAATATGGATGATGGGGAGCAGAATGAAGGAGCCATGGTGAGTATAAGATCAAGTTTCCTAGTCTGCATTCTGCACAGGTCAGTGGCACACTTCTCTTAAAGTGCATTGTTTTATGTTTTTGAGGAATTCACTTGTACTCTGCATGAATATTGGGTCTGGCAGGTCCACTGGCATTCTGCTTACAAAAAAAAACAATTTTGGGCAGTTACTAGGTGTTCTGACTTATTGTTTCCTCTTCTGCTGCATTAAACGTGTGTTAGGATTGTGCGATACCAAGTGCACTGTGTTTGGTTTTGAGATCATTTACAAACTAATGTTTGTATATGTCTATTAGCCATGCCATTTTTTACTAGTGTTAACTACTAAAGAGTAGTATGTATATTGTATATACGATAATGTTCTAGAACAATCTTGTCTATAAGTCATTTGCGACAGTATATACGCTACATTGCTTTTGTTTCTGACTATTAAAATCAATAAAAACTATTGAAAAAGTAAAAAGGATTGTGCGATACCTGTGATTTACTTCCTCTGTGTTGCTCAAGTGGGAGCGGCTTTCCTGGTCAGATGATTAGCAAGCCACAGTCAGGAAGTCTCTGCTCCCTACACCACACACAAATTTGTGCATGGCTGCTAAGGTAAATACGTTGTTGCTAGAATTTTCTTTTAAAACACAGAGTTGCAAACAAATGATGGGTTTGTGGTATGGTGCGGGCTACTATTTTATTCTGATTGCTACTTAGAGCTTAGACATTGTCTAGACATAATATTGCAATATTTTTGATTACTGTTCTAAAAGCAAGGTTGAAGAAGAATGAACACCTTCACTTTTTAACTGCAATAATAAGTAAAAGCAACTGGGTTTGCTATTCTTTTAAGCAAAATCCAGCAAGCCCAGAGGCTTTGATTTGTTAGTACAGATACACCATGACAGGGATGAATGAGAGCCTTTAGAGACATCTCCATTCAGGCTTAAAATGAGCCAGAATCAATGTAGTATTACCTGTTAAAAGCTTCAGTATTCAGTGGGTTAAGCCCACACAACGCCTTGTACAACCCGCCATTCCTTAACATGTATTCAGTGTCACAGATTATTAACTATGCATTACACGGTGTTACGGCTATTTGACAAAGCTGTGGTGTGTATTTTCTGCGTGATTATGAGAGCGCATTAAAAGTCTTCCTTTTTAACATCTGAATCCTTCCAAAGATCTTTTTGTGGCTTCAGCTTGGTTAAACACGGAGTGACTGACTTTTCTAATAGGGCATTTTAGCAACCAAATGTATTAATCTGTTCCTGTTCATTTTTGCCACAGCTATTCAAATGTCATCATTAACTAAAAAAGCTCTTACAAACGTATATGTTGGAGATTCATCAGTTAATAAAGTGCACTAACATAGACAGGAGCCAGTCTAGGGAGAGACCGATGTTATGCCATATTGGGGCGATTAAAGAGATCTAAATGTCCTCTATTTAAAAGTACAAGGCAGAGAGTGCTTTCCTAAAACAGAAATGATGGACATGCTGCAAACCAAGGATAGCATGATTTCTCCCAGAATTCTTTGCAGTAGGTGGAGACATGCAAATGATCTCTCCAAAATTCTAAAGCTATTCCGAGAGCTCCCAAGGACTGCTGGGCAGTGCAATGCTTGGGTATAGCTAAACATTTTTACAAAGCTATCCACTCCCAAAAAGTGCATTAAAAACAACTACAAACCTATATGAGTGCTTCTTTTTATGGTTTTACATATTTCAAAAGCATTTATTAAAATACATGTGCACTGGTTCCTCAAACGCTAGGTTTTTTAAACTATCAGCTGTTGGGCTACCCTGAGACCACAGATCATCTGCCACTGAGATGAGCATTTCTACAGGGCCATTCCATCTAAACAGTGTGCAATCCTGCATCATCATGACTGGAGGCAGAATAAATTGCATATACAAGGAAGTTGTTTACTGAGAGTTCAAATTTAGCAACATTCTCATCCTGCAACAACAGCCAAAAAAAGGAGGATTAGGAACATGCCAACAAAACCACTAAGGTAGTTTGTAAGTTGCTCCCAAAGAAATCTTCCTCTGCAGGGACAGCCTGGAGATTCCTTCCACACAAGTTTGGGATGGTACGGTATAGGGGCCCTGCAGAGGGGAAAAAAAGGACAAGGGATAGCTGCTGAGAACAGGTAGGAAGCATGGTAGGCTAGGATAATCTCCTTTCTTTTCCCTTCCCTTTCCTTAGGAGGACTTGCCACTTACTAGGGTACTGGGTCCAGAGGCTGAATCCAGGGGTGCATTATGGTGCTCATGGGGCTTCTTGTTCAGGCCTGGGTCATTCCATACATCTCTCTCGGGTCCTGTGGTGTGGTCTAGGTCATCCCCATCTAGTTCAGGTGGGTGGCGCTTCATACCTGGGAAGAAGAACAGATAGAATAGGGAAGTGGCCACTCTTCTCTATTCTATATCTAGGTAGTAGACCCACCCCAAGTAGAGCCTATTCCCCACTCCTCCAGAGGAATAGGCTCTTCTGGGGGTTGGTCTACTTCCTAGAGGGTTTCTGGTTCCCACTCTATAGGGTACTCGGCTATACCCAAGACGTGCATCAGCAGGGCTCAGTGGCTGGGCTGGGACATGGTGGGTCTCCATTACTGAACTCTCTCTTCCCTGACTGGCCAGATGGGGAAGGGGGAGGTGGGTCTATATAAGGGGAGGGAAGTGCTAGGGTGCATAGAGGGCGGTGCCCAAGTATAAAAGGTCCCGCAGGGGGGGAGGGGAGGTTGGTGTGCCACAGTGAAAAAGCCCTGAAGGTGGGAGAATGGAGGGCAGTATGCTCAAGGATCTAACTCACGGCCTTCACCAACTTCTCCTTGGCTATCCCCACTACCATGTATGCTGGATAACCCCAATCTGGGTGACACCATGCCTGTCTTTGCCCCAATGCAAGGGGGATACCACCCAGGGCCGCCAATAGACCCCATTGCAGCCGGGCCCTTCCAAGGCAGCCAGGCCCTTAACGTGTCCTGCAAAGGCCCCGGACTAGAGGTACCATTCTGTGTCTTAGACCCACGGCCCTCTTGCCAGTGGGTGGCCCAACCCTGGCGGTATAACCAACTCAAAGTGGGATGGCAGCCCATTTTTTGAAGCAGGGACTGGGTCCGGGGTTGGAGGAGCCCCTGAGCTACGGTTTGAGAGAGAGACTTGCTTGTAAGAGGTGAGTACTTATGCTGTCTGATATATGGAGGTTAAACCAAAACTGTTTCTGTTGGATATAACTATGGACTTGAGTATTCAGTCTTGGTGAATAAAGAAAAACAACTCATCTGCTGGAATCGACCCTTGTAAAGTGGGTAACAATGGTTTCATTAAATACAGTGTACTGTCCAGAAATCTTCTTTGTCAACATACACAGTATGAATTTAAATGGTAATTAAATGGTAAGAGACACAAATAAACACAATTACTATACTGATACAGAAAAGTATTTAGAAATATTTAAATACATGTATGTGGAATTATTAGGTATTGGGATTATCCCATGTTTACATTAAAGAAAACGGCAAGTCTCCGGCACGCACCACTGCATTTCCTCCAGTATTAAAATGATAAATGAAATCTGTTTGGAGCTTCACTATAATGTCAGGGATAAAGGGATTAGTACAAGGGCTCTGGGTGTTGTAAAGGAACACTGGATAGCAAATTAACACCACAATGCGATAGGAAAGAAGTCATCAGTACCGCTAATTTGACTATACTCTGCAACTTTCCATTAACCCATGTAAGTAAAGATCTAATTAACAGAAAAAGCCTTAAATCCACAAAAACAAAATACCATATCCACACAAGAAACCTACTATTATACATGTTTCTTCTACTCGAACAACAAACTAGCATCTGCTGTTATATCATGGAAGTCCTGAACGTGTGAAGTGAGCCAGCAAGACCGCATGAAGTTCATTAGTGAAGTCACATGAAAGCAGATGCTTCTTTCAGAGGCTGTTGTGACCATTTATGAACATGTGCTAATGGCCTGTCAACACAAGCTGTGTACAAATATTATGCCCTAGGTGCCAGCTTTTAAAAAACCATTACTTGGAACTCAATGGCTCGCGATCCTTTGCCAAGTTTACAATATAAACAGAAATATATTGCTTCCACTGCTGCCACTGCAACTACTATTACTCTTAGGTTCTCATTTACACTTACTTTAAGGATGAAGGAAAAAATAAGGAGCAAATACTAGCAGCAAAACTACATCTATGTCAAATAAAAAACTTCTTAGTCTCTTCAGCAGATGCTATTGATGAGTTAAGGATTTGCCATTAGGCATATACAGGCAATGAGGGTCATGCTAATTATTTTGTGAATCAAGTTTAATCGTGGGTGTGCTTTTGGGTGTGAATTGCAATGTGCATATCAGTGAACCTTTTCACTTTGATACAATAAAAATTGCTGAATAATGTTTGGTGTTCTACATGTCCCTACTATAAGCGATCTCTACTTATGAGATACTATACATCATTATTCCAATGCAGTAAGGATAATTTTTAAGTATTGATACAACATCACTCTATGAGCTATGCAGGAATAAATCACCAACATTTTCTGCATAACCCATAGGGTGCTGATGCTGACTATCACAACATCATTACTAAAATCTCAAAGGCCAAAATTTAGGGCAAGGTAATACCACTCATAGGGCAGTCATTAAAAATAATTGGGCTCCATACTAACTTAGGCCCTTATTTAACAAGGGATAGCGCCAGGTAGCGAATGGTGAGCGAACGGTAATGACGGGTCCCGCCACGAGAACGCCGGCTCCCCTCCGCAATCACACATTTATCAAGCCGATCCTGCTTAGCGACTGACAGAGCGCCAGATAGCGAATCATTCATCATTATTCCAGCCTCACCCCACAGCGCCAGCGAGCGACCTTGAACAGCGACAGGTATGACCTCTCGCTACCTGGCGCTCTCCAATGCATTTCAATGGAGCAATCTTTAAATATTCATAATTAATTGCTATTATTTTTTTTTTTTTTTAAATGTCAAAAATTCTGTGACCACTTCTGCAATGTTAGATTTTTTTTTTAAGGTAAAAAAAAATAAATAAAAAATTGTGCAGAATTGATATTACAGGTCTGATATTAATGTATTCATATTACAAAATGTTTTGAAAAACATGTTTTTTTTTTTTCTAAAAATATGGTTGTTTGGGGGTTAAAAAACTACTTTTAACAAATCGCCGCCAGCGCTCTGGGGTTTAAACAAGCATTTCACAGCGCGAGAATTTTTGGAGCGTGATTTGTTAATGAATATGCTGGGAGCCGTTCGCTATGGCCGTTCGCTGTCATGCGCTCCCATACAGCGCGGAACCTGTCAAACAGCGACTCCTAACCCCGTATTCAACATTACCGCACACCGACTGAGTCGCTGTCAACAGCCGAACAATGGCCAAGCACAGCGAATACTAGCGGGCGCTGTGAAAATAACGCTACTGTCGCTCATCTGTCGCTACCTGGCGCTATTAATGAATCGGCCTGCCCGTGTCAGGGCTCCACTTGACCCCCTTTTATTCATTTTTAATTGATTTCCATAGATGTGACAATGAGTAGCTGCTGCTGATGCCAATAACAAAGATGCCTGCTAGTATAGCGCATAGCACATACATGGGTTGCAGTGGATGGAGATTGAATTCTTTTAAAGTGTGGGAGCAGGTGAGACGTCACAATTCTACCATCATGCCTGGAGGATGCCCCCTCCCAAGTGACCAGGCCACATACAGTAGTCCTGCTTGGACTGCCTTTATAGCAGTCTATGATTATTATTGTTGTCATATTAATCTAGTTTCACCTGTTTACTAAAAAGGGACGCACATTCAGTAGTAAATCTGTTAGTGTCCAGATGGGAATACCCATGACTTTTCTGTAAGATATGCTCTCCTGTTTCATCACTGAAGACAGGAAGTCATCTCCCCAACATGTTTGCAGTCAAAAAGATGAGAACTTACATAGTGCTTACTTTTGTTCCACTCTATCTAGAGCTAAAATATATTTCAGATGCAGTTGGGATTTTATAGAATACATGATAATGTTGATTTGGAGCATTAATGGAAAAGACCTGACAGCATGTGATAAACAAAAAGTGCTCATGATTGAGGCTCCTTCAAGATGGTCTGTTTATTCAAAGCTCACAAAGAGACACAATTCTTTCCCAAAAAGAACAAGGGAGTACATGCGAGTATAGGACTGTGTGCATGGGTAAAATGCTATCTGACATCTGAGTCAGACATGTAACTGGCCCAGATTGTAGGACCAGTTCTGTAGTATTGTCACCATTCCATAGCTCTGTTTTATTCTAGCTGCTGTTTGGCCCAGGGCTGTTTTGATTTGCTGCACACTCAAGTTAGGGTATAGTGGGATACAGGTATTTGCATTCTATTACCTGTTTTCCAATGTCCCTTATACCTAGCATCATCAAATGATGAAGATGCTGTAAGGTTACATTTACAATTATTGTATGTATTTTGGTGTGTTGCGTTACACACAGAAGAAGAAACATCGTGGACTTTCTCTTCAATGAGCTCAAATATGTTATATGTTAAACAGGTTTAGGTGCTTAAAAATGTAAAAATCCTGGGTTTTGGTCCCTGCTAAAGGTATAGCAGACGGCAGCCATGGCTTGCGCCACTGGGGGGGGATGAGTTTTACAGGGGACTTGAGGGGTTTCACACAGCCGGCATCCTAAATTCTTATAGATTCCAGGGCTGATTTTGGTCCACTTTAACTCTTTTATGTGTATGAGTAGGTGATCACATATGGAAGGGAAACTGGGTTTATATTAACTGCTCGCTAAGCAGTGGGAGTTGCGCTCATATTGCACAAAGTGGAAGCAAATACATTAACTATAATATATTTATAATACTTAATTTTGTTACATAAGATATTGACCCACTTCCATTGTACAAAACCACTTAGGCTTTAATAGCAAATAATTTAGTAAAATAGTACTGCTTCATCTAGCCACATTTGACTATTTGTAACTGGTGTCTACTTTCTGCGAAATATGTACAAAGGAAAACGATAGCTACTCCAAACAAATTGAGCATAACAAAGTAGCTTTACCATACTGAGCCAAGCATGGCAACATTCCTTCTAATAATGGATGTCATCCGGGCAGAACAATCTGCCTGGATACAGGCAACAGGGCACTTGCAAAGCTTACTTACTCCATACAGAGATAAGTAAAATAGTTGATCTAACCAAAATCCTACCCGTGTTATGTGCATTCATGCAAATATCTGACCCTTCAATGGCCAAAAGCCATTGGATTTAAAATGTAGGTCTGCAGGGGATGTTTTAAGAGAACCATAAAGGAACTGATTTTTCAAGAATGCCACACTGCACCATTTTAAACAGTGTAAGACTGGCTGTAATTCACTGTGGTGTGCTATAGTGTACCTTATTTTACAGTGTATCAGAAAAGAGTCACTTTACAATGGCTCCACATCAGGGGTGCTCAACCTTTGATTGAAAACTGGTAGCTGGCCACAATGAATAGGTTCAGAATTTCACATTTTTCATTTTAAATAGCACAACCAAGATTTTCTACACCAATTTTTTGGGGAAAATGTAGGACAAAGTTTTTTTTGCACTTTTTTATGTGTTAGTGCTAAAAGGCTCACTGGCATGCAGGTTGCAATCCACGCAGCAATGCACACCAGAAGTCACACTGGCTTCATCAAATATTTAGCATGACCCCAACTTTCTCAAAAAATTCCATAGATGTTTTTTCCTTGTAGGTCCTTCCACCACACCACGCCATTAACGTATTTATAGGTAATATTCCTCACCTGCTACCTCTAAACATGCTGATTGTCTTACCTCTCCAAATATATGGGTCCCATATCTATAGTCCATCCCCCCATCAATCCCAAATCGTAACCGTATTCCCAATACTCAACTAAACTAAACGTACAATTAAATATGGAAAGAAACTCTTATCTTGTTATGGCAACAGAGATTTCACCCAGGGGTGGTGCTGCACTATTAATGTCCCTCCAAGCCACCACTGCTACCTTCATTTGTAATTGGCCTCTTCTATACCACTCTCCTTGAAATCTCTAATCCTTACACATTAGTTCTATTTAACCCTCCCACTTTCTGCATCAGATGTCTCAATTGGCTCCATCTGGCCCCCAGACTACATGTTGAGCATGTGTGCTCAACCTACACTATGCCAGAGTGAGGCGTTTTTACGACCCATATTTATAATCACATATACTTCTGTTAAAAAAAAAAACAATTTAAGGCCAAGGATAATACAGGTATAACACAGGTATGCATGACACATATGAAAGAATAATTGGTGCTATATTATATATACATATATACATATATGTTTTATAACTCAAATCATTTGAACTGACATATGTTCTGAATGTTATGCACAAAATTTACATTAAAAATGGTGAACATGGTGAGATAAGTTGGCCAATATATTCTATGAAGCACGGAACCAGTTAAACCAGATATAGTGGCCAGTGGTTCTCTACTAAGTTAGAACAATGTGTGTTTCACATTGCCGTGTGCACCGTGTGCCCAGATTGCAAAAAGAAAAAGTGATAAATGATGCTAGCACATATGCCAATGTAAGCTTCATAAATCTGTCCCAAGCTAGCTACTGCTCCCAAATAACATTACCAGGCCATTTTATAGCTCCTGTGCCCGGCTGGCAGAGGTGGGTGTCAGCAGCCCCTCTTAGGTGGTTTTGCCTTTTCTGGGTAATATGATGCCTCTGCAGTCAAACACGGATGAAGCAGGGACTCTGGGTGTCAACCCCAATGTCTACAAAGGGCAACAAATGAATGACCTAGAAGGAACTATAAGAAAGATGTTTTACAAACAGTCAGGAATTAGGATAATATTATACATTTCTACAAACTGTCAACAAAAGTACCATATATACATGGTCACCGTGGGTTTGTTAATGAGATCGTCTATTTTAGTTAGGCCAGTCCTTGGATTTGTTTTTTGGAGTTAAAGAACTTTTTTAGGCAAATAAAAAAAAAACTATACTTTTCTCCCACGTAACCATCGCTCCTAGTCTGGGACATCAGCGCTCACCTGAAAGGCTGGATACAGGTCTCTCGCTGCTCTCTCATCGGGCTTCGTTTCCTGTCTCGCCATCACTCACAGTGTGCTCCTCCATTGCAGTGAATGAGAGCAGCCTTTCAGGTGAGCGCTACTGCCCCAGACTAGGAGCGATGGTCTGTGTAGGAGAAAAGGTGAGTATAGCTTTTTTTTTTAATTTGCTTGAAAATGTTGTTTAAGAATCAAAGTCTTAAAGGTTCAGTTTAAGACTGAATGACCTGCTCCAGTGACTTTTGTGCCCCTGTCTTAATGTATGAGCTAGTTTCTATAGCCTGAGGAATATATATATATATATATATATATATATATATATATATATATACTTTATAACACAGTAAAGTTTACAAAAAATACACTTTCCCTTAAAATAGTTGCCTTTAAGCAAACCCCACTGTTAATAAATTGCTATGCACATATTTCTTTTTATTAAAAAGGATTAAAATAAAATTAAACATAATTCAAATTGGAACACAAAATCAACTAAAAAAAGCATCAGGTCTCTTGGGATGAAAATGTCTAATTTTGTAAGCTCATCTTAAAGTGGCAGACACATTAATATACTGAAGACTGGGGCTGCCAGCAACATAAAAGTAATTTCTTCTTCCAGCAATTTTCCAGAATCCCATATGTCTTGTTAAAACAAATCGTTAGCAAGATTAATTTTAAAGTTGGCCATTTATAAGTCTCAAATTAAGCTGTCAGCCCGTGTAATGATACAGTGGAAGATGTGTTACAACACACAAAAAAGACTATTTCTATTTCCGTAGCCTGGTAGTCTTGTAGAGGGAGAGGGGCCCCCTAACAACATTTTCCATCAATTCTTTCTAGTTATGTCAGATTTTCAGGACTCTATTAGACACATATGTGTCATTCTCACCATCACCCAGCATATTATTGCTGTTTCAAACTGTTACAAGAGCTGTTGACACAGAATATTGTCTGTCGACAGCACCAATTAGTTGGCGTGTCTGACTCGTGACAGCGCAGGCAGCTTTTGTTTATGAAGATGGTGCAAGTAGAATCCCACTCTCACAAGCCTCAGTGGCAGACAGATGGATAGAGCCGTGTAATCATAAATAGGAGATGGCCATATTCAGTCCTCACCTATCACTGAGGGAAGGAGCTTCAAGTCCTTTTGTCTTTCTGTTGAAATGCCCCTTCTATTACATTTGAAGCCACATTTGTATCATGGATGTATCATACAATACACATTTTTATCATACTGTTTTTATATTACATCACACTCCAGACCAAACTTTTTTTTTTGCCTTGTGGTGTGAGTTGTATCTTGGCAGGGCCGCATAAAGTGTGGTGGCGGCCCCTGTAGATTATTTATTCCCTTTAAAGTAAAAGTACATCTAAGTAACATAACAAGATGGACATCAGATAAAGTACCCTGTGCCATCCAGGCCACCTTGCTTGTCAGCAGGGGGGGCTATGCGATGAATGGCCACCCCCCCCCCACCCCCATAGTCACGGAGTCACAAAGATGCAGGCACGCCCACTCTATTCACTGCAATGAAAGAACGTGCCAGTCACTGCCTTGTCATACCCACTCCATTGTATTGAATATAGCAGGGCATGTACATGCACTGTAACTAAACCTTATAGCAGGGCCACAACAAACAGCAAAAGTGTTGGCTGGTGCAAATGTTAGCAGGAGCTGGTGCAGGGGAAAAAAACTTTTTGTTTTTACTTGTATCTGTCCCTTAAGTAAGATATACATTAAAAATGTTTTCCATTTAATACGGATAGATTTTCCTGACCCACAGCACTTTAAACCCCATGCACTACGACCTACTGCTGCTGGATTGTTCTGATACAAGGTAGCTGGTTGGCCTAGTTCCACCTTGTGTGCAGCTGGTTGGAGCTGTCATGCTGTGTTGGAACCTTATGCCAGGGGCATGTGGATACAGAAGAGGAAGAGCTTACACTTTATTAGAGTATAAGGGATGATACAGAAGGAGAAGGGTGAGGTTACCTGCTGCTGTGCCTGGAGAGCCGAGCCTGATTACCTCCCGCTGACAACCTGAGGACTGTGAAGCCTTGAAGCCTCGGGCCTTGCTGGGAGAGCTTTCCCAGGCAGGGTGGATGATTCCAGGGGTGCGTTGCGCCGTTACCTCCGGAGGAATATCAAACCACCAGATCCTTGGACTCCATCTTCCAGCAGCAGTGCCCCAGCTTATCTGCTTTTTGGTGTAGACCAAAATTTTAGCTGTGGCAAAAGAGGAAGTAAAGCTGTCTAAGCTCAAAATATTATTAAAGAAAAAACTTTTGGATATCAGCAAGGCACGGGGGGGGGGGGGGGGCAGATCGCCACTCTGTAAGGCTGAAATTGAATCCAACGTGAAAAAGCAAGAAACATTATATAGCTCCATTAAGAAAATAGTGGGGCTTTCCAGGAGAAGTATAAAAATTAACAGCATTTTAAAAGTATGTAGTGCTCCGGCCAGACTATGGAAACAAGGATGTCCATGTGAAGGTGAAGCAGGTGGAGGACTTATCAGCTATGCTTCCACCTCAGGCTGCAGCAGTGGCAGAGCTGGGAACCCAGGAACCACCATCCATAACACCCTTGCCCGGAGAAGCTTGTCAGGCACACAGAGCGTTGTGTGCAATGGAGGAGAGCTGTCAGAGGGTGACCACCAGATATATAAGGATCAAATGCCAGCTCAGTGTGATTCTCCCATAGCTAGCCATCCAGCAGAGGAGTCAGGATGCAAGGGAGGTTTTGGTGCGCCTTGTCCTGTAAAGAATGAAGTAGCGCTGGCCTCAACTGCTATTGTGGCACCTATCCCAGCTTCAGGGCTTGCTGAACTTGGTGGGCACAGGATCTTGGATGATCACCCACAGGATTGGGTCTGGCAGGTGGGGCTTCAAATGTTTTGCCATCCTCTGGTGTGTCAACTTGCCCTCTGCATCTCCTTCCAGTTTGCCTCCTGTGTGTCTATGTCTGCTGCTAGCCTGCTTCTTGCATCTGCTCCCAGTTTGCCGCTTATCACTGCTGCTGCTGCTAGTCTTCTGGTCCCTTCAGCTCCTCCTGCTCACTTCTGAGGTGCTCATTGTGCCAGGGCTTGGGACACTTGGCTAAGGACTGCAATGCAATCCCATGTAACCTTTGTTATCAGCTTGGTCATCCTTACAGTCAGTGTCCTGAGGCCTGGCACAACCTGGGCAAGGAAGTGGTACAGAAAATGCTGCGTTCCAATGCTTCCCTATCAGTGGTCACTCTCCCCACTGGGGGTTCCCTGCAGGTGGCCCTAAGGTAAATCCCCAGTTCGCCCCCAAGACAGTAGCCTACAAAGTAATACCAAGCAATGTAATAGCTGAAGCGGCTTGAGGTGCTGGCACTGCATGTACCAGAGGGATCTCAGTAAAATTGGCCTGTTATAAAATGAAAACGCTCACCGGGCAGGTCACACTTCTGGTGAACCCTGCCTTACCAAATAATTAGTATGATCCCCACTGTTTAAAAGCAGGTGGTACCTTTTTTATATCTAAATTTGAACATGTCTATGTAAGTCTGCAATTCTCTTCATAGGCAGCGATGTGGCACCATACTAAAGTAACCAGTAGCACATGTTACCTGTTATAAGGGGCTACACAGACACCTAGTAACTTTTATTGCTACATGCAAAGAGCTTCCCGTTCTGACACAGCAACACTTTCCCTCCAGTAAAAGGTATGAAAAAAATCGCCTTGTACTTGTGATTCATAATATTCCCGTCTGTTTAGCATTGCAAGACAACAGGCATTTTGACTGTAATCTATTAATTGAATAATTGAATATACTTGTTTCCCTATGTGAGAACATATTGTTTGCACACAGTGTCATCCAAAGCCCTTCAGCTATCAAAAGATTGCCAGATATGTTTATTAAACCCCCTGTGCTTGGAATGAACACAGAGAACTGTCATCCAGAGCCAGGGAAAGTGCCTATCGCAGCTGGAGATCTTGCTGTTATGAATAAAGGAAGAGTTTGTGGTACAGTTTAGAGACGTACAAAGAAAGGCTTCCCTATTGTGCAAATGTGTTGTAACCCTCAGGCAAGAGAAATATTGAATTGTTACAGCCAGTACAATATAATTATTCAGTTAGCTGAAAAGTAATATTTGATCTCTATGAACTACAGACACAGATGATGCCCTTTTCCATACAAAGAGGGTAAATGGGGTGCCTGTCATCCTGCAATGTTGACTGTCTGGAGTTCAGGAAGCTGCACGTGTTTATATAGAATTTGGTAGAGAATCTAAAAACTAATTACTAAATGATTAGTCATTGATAAAATAAGCTGTCAACCTTGCAATAGAAGCCAAGCTAATATTCATCTCTGGTACTTGATACTTATAAATTGTGTGCTTGTGCTCACACTACGCTATGTAAATGGACAATATGATATATACATTGGGTCTTGGACGTTATCCTGTTTTATTACCATAGAACATTGTATAATTTTATATTTAGTATGTGCACGTTAGGCAGTCATTACAGGCTTGAACTGAGTGGTTTTTATTGGATGTGCACATCTGGATATGGCAGTCTTTCTCCATTTCTCTATAGTAAAGATTTAGAAGAAGTCCAGCCACAAATTTGCTGTAGTAATCTTGGCTCGATCACTCCAGGACAATAAGGCATCATTCACCCCAAGACGATTGCAAGCAGTTGTGGTATGAGCATGGTTTCGGTCCAGTGATGCACAATTGTAATTGCTTGTAAATCACAGAGCAGTCACAAAATGCGTACAATATCTCAATTCCCTTGGTGTGATCGGGGCTTTGAAGCCATGCTTAGGTAGTAGTTTACTAAGACTGGCGGGCCAATGGGGCCTCAGCAGGGCTATGGGGCCTCAGCAGGGCTATGTACGCCCCTGACTAAAGGGTAATTTTAGAGTTAAGTCTGTCCTGCATCCCCCACCCTGTCATGCCTCTCCCAGTGCAGATACCTGTCCTGTGAATCATGAATGGACTTTCAATTTAAGAATTAGTATTAAGATAGACAAATAGATGACTGCCAACTGAGGTTACTGATCTATTGCATATACGTAAAAAAGGATCTCACATGAGCATATGATGTACAGGATAAATGTTCAATTTTTACATGCTATCATTGCATTACTGAGCTGAGATTCCATTTCCACAATTCCTTCCACACATGTAGCTTGGGGGCATCCTGGTTTGGTATGTTCTTCTGCCCAACCCCACCCAATAAGCCAGAGCATGCCAATAATCACCACTTCTGGGTTCCAGCAATGGAACCCGAATGAGTGACTGCCCGTGATCATTCAGGGCAGGCAAACCTACTCACAAATAGAATGCAGAAATAGTGAGTAACAGCATGCCTGGCATCATGCTTTCCAGGCATGCTCAGGGGATGCCCCCAAACTAACCTTGCGGCCACTGTCTTCTGGGTCCTCATATTAAAAGCTGATGTTTAGTCAAATGTGTGTCATGTATAGTAGTTTTGTCTAGGATAATGGGGAAATTTGGAATGTTTGCCAGTTACTAAAGCCTACCAAGTTGGGGAGAATATATTTATGACTGAACTGCTGTGGGACATTTGTGACATTTAAGGAGGTGGTTTGGAAAATGATCTTATGATAGAAGATAAAAAGCATTAAGCTGTTCTCCTACGGGTTTACAGGAGCTTTCCAAAGGCATCTTCACAAATGTGTAGATAACAGCCCCTGATGAAGAGGTTTAACACTTTTTATTGAAAATTCTATAAGGAGCAAGTAAGATGTCTTGACCATGGCTTGCCTGGGAGGATAATTTATTGCTAGCACCACTGAGTGCAAATTTTGCTGCTAGGACGAGGTGCTGACAGTGTCTGTGGTGGAATGCTTGCTATGTGGCGCTGCGTTTTTCTGTCCGACTTTGTTAAAAGTCATGAACGCCTTTGCCATTCAATGCTGCTGGTTGCTTATAGCCATTTCACAGCATCATTCTCTACTACAATTTTTCAGAATTCTACAATTTTTCAGAATTCTACAAATTTCAGAAAATAAATAACAATAATAAAAATAAAAGTGCTTTATCCATTTTGTGGTGCCTAGAAGGGAAAAGGAAAAGACATTTTTAATCAATCACTTTCACTTTTGTTCATTTAACCTGTCTATGGCTGTCTAGGGCTTCTCTGGGTATAGTTGTTATGCACCTTTTTATCCACCTTTTGAAAGTTGCCAGTATGTCTTTAAACTACAGTATTTTAGCATCATTTTAGTTCTGCTGTAGCTGGGTACACATATTATCTTGCTGTAGCTACTGCAGCAGTCCAAGGCCCTTATTGTCCACTCATGTCGAAATGCCTTAAAGTTTAAAATAAAACTGCCACATGCCATAATTAACACACTTCAATGAATTATAGGCCTGGACACAGATAGAGAAGTGCGGTACCCCTCACATGCATCAGGACAAAACCTTAGAAAACATCAAACTACATGTGTGAGGAGATGATGCGTTCACAATGGCTAAATAAGAATCTTTGGGTAACTCTCTACTGGAACAGAGTAGCAGAAGTGAGTGCCCAGTGGCCACTATTAAAAATGGTCATCTTAAAGGCAACTAAGCAATATGTGAAACAAACTAGCAAGAATAAAAGGAAGAAGAAACCGTTATGGTTTACTAGGGACGTCAGCACTATCATAAAAGAAAAGAAGTCTGCCTATAAGAAGTATAAAGTAAGTGGAAGTGTAGCTGACAGAGAGGCGTATAAAATTAAACAGAGGGAAGCAAAACTGATTATTAGGACTGCTAAAGGGCAAAAGGAGGAAGAAATGGCCAAATCTATGAAGAGGGGAGATAAAACCTTTTTCCGATATATTGGTGACAGAAAGAAGAAAAACAATGCAGTCTCAAAAATTAGAAATAGGGAAAATAAATATATTGATGTAGATAAGGCTGTGGCTGACCATCTGAATAGCTACTTTTGTTCGGTATTTTCAGATAGTAGCAGGCATGGTCATAGCACAGCATCCAGCTGGGAGGGTACAGCTCCGGAGTTTCTGGAGGCTGATGTCTTAGCCGAGCTGGCACATCTAAAGGTAAGTAAGGCGATGGGTCCAGATGGAATCCACCCCAGAGTTCTAAGGGAACTTAGGTTTGTGATTGCAGCCCCTCTGACTGATTTACTTAACCATTCCCTTTCAACTGGTGAGGTTCCAGATGATTGGAGAATGGCCAATGTCGTACCAATCCATAAAAAGGGGAGTAGAGAAGAAGCCAGTAATTACAGGCCAGTTAGTTTAACATCTATAGTGGTCAAATTAATGGAAACACTCTTAAAAAACGGATAATTTCCCATCTAAAAATGAATGACCTATTGGACCCAAAACAGCACGGCTTTACCGAGGGCAGATCATGTCAGACCAATCTTATTGATTTCTTTGACAATGTCACTTAAGTGTTAAATGAAGGTGGTGCTGTGGATATCGCCTATCTGGATTTTAGCAAAGCCTTTGACACTGTACCACATAAGGAGCTCATAGATAAGTTATTGAAGGTAGGACTCAATCCCTGGATAGTTCAGTGGATTTCCAGTTGGCTGAGGGATCGGTATCAGAGCGTTGTTGTAAATGGTGTGCAATCTGAACAAAGGCGAGTTACAAGTGGTGTGCCGCAAGGCTCTGTCCTGGGCCCCATTCTTTTTAATATATTTGTATGTGACATAGGAGAAGGCTTGGTAGGAAAAGTTTGTCTGTTTGCTGATGATCCAAAGGTTAGTAATAGGGTGGATATTCCTGGAGGTGTCTGCAACATGAAAAATGATTTAGCTTTACTGGATAGACGGTCAAAACTGTGGAAACTGGAGTTTAATGTCTCTAAATGTAAAGTCATGCACTTGGGTAGAAGGAATCCCTGCTCTGAGTACCGTATGGGCAGTACTGTGTTAGCCAGGGCCTCGGAGGAGAGAGATTTAGGGGTACTGATTACTGATAGCTGCAAGATGAGTGGACAGTGTAGCCAGGCAGTGGAAAAAGCAAGCAGGATGCTCGGCTGCATAGCTCGGGGCATCACCAGTAGGAAGAGGGAGGTTGTGATGCCGCTGTATAGAGCCCTGGTAAGGCCACAGCTAGAATACTGTGTGCAGTTCTGGAGACCTTACCCGCAAAAAGACATTATTCAAATAGAACGTGTCCAAAGGCAGGCAACGAAAATGGTGGAAGGACTTAAACTTAAAACTTATCAGGAGAGACTTAAAGAACTTAATTTGTACAGTCTGGAGGAAAGAAGGGAGAGGGGGGACATGATTGAGACCTTTAAATATGTGAAGGGATTGAATAAGGCTCAGGGGGGAAGTGTTTTTAAGAAGAAACTTAATGATAGAACAAGGGGGCACAACCTGAAGCTAGTCGGGGGGGGGGGGGGGGGAGATCAGGAGCAATGTTAGAAAATATTATTTTACAGAAAGAGTAGTAGATGCTTGGAACAAACTTCCAGCAGAGGTAGTTGAAAAATCAACAGTCACTGAATTTAAACATGCCTGGGATAAGTACACATCTATCCTAAGATAAAGAGTACATACAGTATACACAATACAGTATACACATAAGGGCAGACTAGATGGACCGTATGGTCTCCTTCTGCCGTCAACCTTCTATGTTTCTATGTTTCCTGTCAAAATGCATACTGACGTGATGTGGCATGTTCAATTTCACCTTTGTGGGGATAAGTATAATTTTTTAAAATCTTTTCTTCATAACAAAAAGGCCAACATGGCAAAATATTAAAAATACATTATTGTTTGCCCCCACCCAGCATCTTCTCACCCAGGTCCAGCAGCATAGCTTGTGACTCAAAAATGTATTGCCAGAGTCTGTGATGCTCCCGTATGCAAGCTGTGGAGAAAATCAGAAAATATTTTATTATATATTATATATATATAAATATAAAAAAAAACACTAACAAAGATCCACATGTAAGCAATCTTTAACTCAAAAATTTGAGCTACAACACGTTCCTACCAACTTATAGCGTATTGAGCTAACATTTTGTAAACATGGCCAAGTGTCCAACAAGAAACAGATTATAAACCAAACACGATAGACAAATTTCCTCAAAGACATGTGTCAGGAATTAAAACACTAAACAAGCGTCTTATTGGCAAATGGTCCACACACAGTGGTGCACAGGCAAAATTTGAAGTCAAGGCAGTGTTAGTTTATTTGGGCAGTGTTGTGTGGACTTCCACATGCATCCTGCTTTAAATACAACATTGGTCAAGATATTAAGATAGACACAACTGATTAGTCCGACTTTAAGCCACTAAGCCAACTCCATGTACATACGGTGTCCCTATATGTTGCATTCCTGTAAGGAGCGACCTGTTATCAAGAGTGCTTATTATACATATTATGGGATAAATTAGATAATTTAGATAATTTAGATGGTGCTTAGCTTACACCATAGTGTAACTTTGATTGCTAAACGCATGACCTCCCAGAATGTATATATGTATGTGAGAATCCAAGCCAAAAACAAGAACAATAACATTAAAAAGTTATCTGTGGAATATGTTTATATGCAACGTATAAACATTTAAGAATTGTTTCTGTGTGTATGTGCATGGCAATATTACCTGACATTGTGTCCGGAGAAAAAATGGGAGGGGTGTGGAAGAGATCACTGGCCTATGATGCCCTGAAACAATAAGAATTTAAACCCAAAAAATATTAAGCACACACTTGTCACTTCAAAAATAGTTCAACACAATAATTGAAAAAAAGCCAACCCCCCAGGAGATAAGGTTCTGGCTTCAAACCAGCTGGCGATTCAACCTCGGACCCACTGGAAGTGTTGCTGGGACTGAGGGTTTGTGGGGGGGGGACATCTTTTCATTGCAGAGGCACACTCGAAGTGCACAAAGCGAAATCAAGAACAGAACAGTCATAGCGGAGCATCTATGACAACGTGTTTACCAATGAAAGCGACGCAATTTGCCTGTATTTAGGAGAACACTAGGTTGCGCAAGGTGTGAACGCTAGAAAGCAGCAGCAACATTTAACATGCTGCATAGGGCGAGATGTAGCACCATTTCTGAATGCCCAAAAGCTGGCACTGGATCCTAGATTTATGATCACAGAACACAGCACTAGCATGGGAGCTGTAGCACTGGATGCTAAGGTGTACAGCTCCTGATGCAGGATTAAAAAACACTATAAACCCAGCGAAAAAACATGGGCTGACATTGGGGACATGCAAAGCCATTGTCACTTGAAAGGCTTCCACAAATATGGATAAAAAAAATATTTGTAAAAAAAAAATTCCAAGCATGTTGTAGTCAAAAACAAGAAAAAACTCTAAAAATAAGTTGTACAGATACCATCACTATAAAAAGCTATGGAGTGTATGGGAGAACACCACAGAGTGTCCGTTAGTATGTGGCGCAGCAGGACAGACAGCGCTGATGACACTGAGCGTTAGTCCGAGATGGAACGCTACCTGGCGCTATTAGAGGCGCTAGACAATTTGCCTGTCATAAATATGGCTTTCAGCCTGAGCACTGTGAAAACACCTGCCGCTATGTGTCGCTACGCGGCATTAGCATTTCTTAAATCAACCCCTTAGTTTATTATGTAATACCTGATAGTAGACAGTAAAGAGACATTTTTGAGTGTGCTTCAGAAATACTTACAGTAAAGTGAGTATTTTATCATATATTGTCAAACAGGAAGAGCAATATGAAGCACTGTATGACGTATATACTCAGACAGGAACTCTAAATGTAAACATTTAATATACTGACGATATTACCTGGGTCGGAAAACATGCTGGAGAATCAATACACAGACACCTGTGTTGTTTTTGTAAATCAATATAGAAGATTAGTGACCATAAATTATAGAATGCGTGCACAGCAGCCCATAAATAAACCATATGTTAAGTGTAATGTTTATTTCATGAGGGGGTTTTAGTTGAGGGAGGAAACAAACTGCAGAATGTTCCTGACAATTTCATATAAGCTGGAAAATGTTGTTGGTCCTATAAGCAAAAGACACACACACACTTTATATTACTTGTGTAGACCAAGATGGATTCATGAAAAAAGTGTCAACATCAATATAAAAAAATGAGAAAGCAACATAGGCCCTTATTTATGAAGGAATAGCGACAGGTAGCGACTGGTGAGCGACCGGTAATGACGGGCCCCGCCACGAGAACGCCGGCTCCCCACCACAATCACACATTTATCAAGCCAATCCTGCTTAGCGACTGAGATAGCGCCATATAGCCACTCATTCATCATTATTCCAGCCTCAGCCCACAGCGCCAGCATCCGACCTTGAACAGCGAAAGGTATGACCTCTCGCTACCTGGCGCGCTCCAATGCATTTCAATGGAACAATCTTTAAATATTCATAATTAATTGTTATTAATTGTTTTTTTTTTTTTTAATTTGAAAAATTCTGTGACCACTTCTGCCTTTTTAGATAATTTTTTTAAGGTAAAAAAAAAAAATTGTACAGAATTGATATTACAGGTCTGATATTAATGTATTCATATTACCAAATTATTTAAAAAACTTGTTTTTTTTTGGTTTCCAAAAATATGGTTGTTTGGGGGCAGCGCTCTGGGTTTAAACATGCATTTTAGAGCGCGAGAATTTTTTGAGCGTGATTTTTTAATGAATATGGTGGGAGGCGGTCGCTAGGGCCAGTCGCTATCATGCGCTCCCATACAGCGCGGAACCTGTCAAATAGCGACTCCTCACCCAATATTCAACATTACGGCAAACCGACTGAGTCGCTATCAACTACCGAACAACGGCCAAGCACAGCGACTACTAGCGGGCACTCTGAAAATGCCGCTACAGTCGCTCAACTGTCGCTACCTGCCGCTATTAATGAATCAGCCTCCCCATATATTAGTGTTTCTCTTATGCTTTTGCTTTTTCAAAGTGGTCCATTCTATCATTTAGAGCAGGGGACTTTGAATGATCTCAAGTACCCTATCAACACCAACCAGCAACTTCCCATGGTGGAAGCTGATGTTCTTTAAAGAGGAGCTATACTGTATGTACTCATTTATGTTTTGTTTGTGACTAATTGCTCCGCCCAGTGTGCACCACACAGTCCAGCTATAAATTGATGGTGCTGCTTGCCATTTCTTTTTTAACTGTTGTATTGTGATGAGTGCATGTGGATAAATGTTGAGGGGCCTTCAGGCTCATGTTGTGGAATTGACCCCCCCACACACACATATCAACCACCAGAGGTAAAGGATTAGAGCCCTGGGAAGCCTCAGGTAAGTTCAGCTCCCAGTTAATCCATTGCTATATATGTCCCAAGAAATGGGGGAGCTCTCACTGTTTAGAGTAGGACTGCAGGAAAAAGAGATCCCTTGACGTGCAGCTTCCCATACATTTGCAAATGTGTACAACGAAAGCCTATCTGTTTTTCACAAATTTAGACAGATTGTAGGATTTGTTCCAGGTTGGTGGGGATTTGAGTGCAGGGGTATTCCTTATGTTTTGTCTGTAACTAATTGCCCAGCTCAGTGTGCACTGCCCATTCCAGCTATAAATGAATGGAGCTGCTTGCTTGCTTTCTTTTTTATCTTTGGACCATGTGGTCCAACGGCATAGGCTCCTCTCCCAGAAGTTCCATCATTCCACGCTGCTGCACGCCTGCAGCTTGTGGACTACCACCAGAAGGAAACTTGAGTAGTGTCAGTGGTTCCACTGGCTGGGAAAACACTGATTTACAGCACCTTTATGTGCATTTATTCTAAATCTTATGTTAGAAGTATAAAATTTTTATTTTGATTCACAAAAACTCTAGAAGACATGCCAATATTTATGTGATTGAATGTTTATGTTAGTTACTAATTGAATAATGACTAGAAATAAGGAATGTTTATAAAATGAGTGAGGGCTTATGCTTCTAGCTTGCTCTCATTTCACACCAATTGGGTCTTGGCCGTAGGCATCTACATTGGAACCCCCCCCCCCCCCCCCCCTACATTGCAATACATCACTGTCAGCCCTGGATCTCCAGAGCGGCATTCCCCACGGCAAATTCCAGCCCTGACCGAAAGCACTCGAGACGATAGCACCACTGGCGTCCAGTCACTGGGCCAGACTGCTGGGGGATTGCGAGGTTGGTGAGGAGAACCAAACTGACAGGGCAGGCAAGGATATCTAGCCTTGAGAGGGTGTATGCGCAAAGGTATCAACAATTGCCACCCCCCCCCCACCCAACGTACACAGACCAATATCCAATTTGTGTTTTCCCATTTAAAGGCATCTTATCCATTGTGAGTTGATTAGCAGTCAACATACTGCACAATAAGAATCCTGCTTTAATTTCCATCAGGGATATTGCCACTGTAAAAGGAATAGAGCCCTTGTATGCAGTGTCCTGGTAAGCATTTGGCCATTTACCCTCCTATCAGAATGCTGCAAATAAAACAACATCTAATTAGAAAGTCCACTGTTGATTGATTTGAATTGACTCTTTTTATCAGTGCACCATACGAGAGGTTAGAGCAAGCCTCAGATTAGAGACTCTCCGATCTTTCTCATCCCAACTTACCAAAAACGTAACATTGAACACATAATATTGAACACTGCGATCTGCTTGCAGGAATGTGTTTTTCTTTTCTGTGATATGTTGATAGAGGCTAAACAGCCCTAGAAAGCTACCATGATACTGTCAGATTGCCAAGGCCTTTAATTTACTTCTCGTTCTGTTTGATAAGAAAAGAAATGACTGAGTACAGTAGGTAAACACTCACTTGGGCCCATCCACCCCTTGCCATGGCTTGAGATAGTCAGCTAGGAAGTTCAAACCCGTTGAACCTGGACTTTAAAGTAAATGATTGAGCGCACGCCTCTGGACTTTGATAAGCAATTCCCAGACATCACTAGCAGGTGGCAAGTGTGTATAATGGGAGGCACTTGTGAAAGTACACACACAATGCACTTTCACATGTACTACCACTAATTTATAAGCAGACTTGGTCCTCAGGGACCGTGATCAGCCCCTTTTACTCCCCTCCTCCCTACAATGCTAATATACTAACCTTATCCTTGCTCTGCTGCCTCCAACATGGACCCAGATATAGCTGCGTATATCTGTCTGTTTGTAAAGAGACTGCCCCTGTCCATTCTATCCTTCTCCACCAGCGATGCCCCTGGAGCTACTAAAAATAATCTTACATGGGCCTCAATTCAGTAAGTTGCAAAAAAATTCTGTTGGTAGCAAAAAAATCACTTTAGAACAAAAGATCATAAAAGACAATGGTACTTTACGCCTAGGAAAAGTGTCCCGTTTATTACTTTTTATACTGTCATAAAAAGTGCCATTGCCTTTTCTTGTCTTCCTAGCTTTTTTCAACTCATACTGAATCGAGTCCCTGGTTCTAGCAGCAGTCCTCACTACCACTGCAGAAGTGGAACACATATGTCCTGAGTTTCCTCTGTCCAGCTGCTGGCTGCTGTGGTTAAAAGGACATTCCAGGCAAGAGGTTAAATGAGCCTGCTTTCTGCTCTCCCCATGATGGCTGTCACTGGATGCAACTTATATTAAGCCTGCTTTACATTTCTTATATATCCTAGTTATTTCTGTCTCCTCTGCAGGGTCTCTTCAGCATCAGGTCATGATTCATCTAGACATTTCTCAATGTATCAGTCGCCACAGAAGCAAATTAATTTTGGAGACTGATAAAAAAATAGTCAAAAGAAGGTAACAAGTTCTATAGGGTTTATCAGGGAATGCAAACTGATAGTGAATGTAAGGGGAAGCCCCTGGCAGCCAGCATGGGGAAAGCAGAAAGCAGGCTAATGTAACCCTCAGCCTGGACTGTTCTTTAAGCCGGGACCAGCTATAGTTTCTATTCTTTCAAGCTTCTTGGTCATCACTGATGGAGAGGGGCTAGACAAGGGGGGCTTTTCGTTCTACCACCACTTTATCGTGATTTGCAGGAGTTTTTTAGGTGTCCTTATAGGACATCTCGAAATGGGATGCACCACTGTGTGAAACCCCCTGGACTTACCTCTTCCACAAGCCCTCACCACATCTCTCTGCTGCGGTTGCATCCCCAGCATACCCCTAGCTAGGCGCTCACCTGCTCTAGGCCTTCCTGATTGGCCAGCAGGGGGCACGCACACAGCTAGAGCCTGTGGCAGGGATGCCACATTTATGTCAGTAGGAAACAGGAAAAAAAAGGCCTGCACAAGCAGTGGTAACAAAGAAAAGGTGAACTTTTAAGAGATCCCAGATTTGCCAGAAGACACAGAGCCGCATCCCATGGCTCGGTGTGTACTTCCGCCTGCCTGCCCATTCAAGTGAATAAGCGGTGGGAGTAAACGAAGATTCGGGGGATGCAGCTTTGTGTTTCTTCCTGGGGCAGCTGCCTAGGACATTGTTAAGGTGTTTTTTTTTTGTCTATTCGTAACCACCCCGCCCTGCCTCAGTGCCAGGGTAGGGTGGCAGGACGGGGGGACGTAATTGACTGAAGTTCCGCTTTTACACCTAGTTTACTGTACATTATATATAGTCCATACAAGCAAAAAGTTTTAATAAAATTAAAAAATATTGTGAGCTGATTATTTTGTTGCCTACAAAACATGCAGCTTTCAATCATTAATTGTATAACAAAATATAAAAATGTAATATATTTTTCTTATAGATATTAATTATTATTGTATTTCTGGTTAATAAAGTGTAGGGAATGTATTTTTTTTTTCACCTTCGACATGAATGAACGTTTAACAATTCAACACTGGCAACCGTCTACTGTCAGCTATTCAGCCCTTAATTGTTGTTTTCACTTTTTAAATCTATTTAAAGAGCCTCTGTAACAATAGTGATACATGCTCCCTAACCAGCACTTCTGGCAAGTGCCAATGAGAAATATGTTGTAATAAAGGGCAAATAAAAGTTTCAAGCGTGAGTAGTAAGGAAAGCTGTCATTTTGCAGATGTTGAGAATAAAGTGATACACTTTAGGGGTTCTTAAGATAAGCTTTTGTAAGGCAGAGGCTACTTGGCACACACTCACACACACACACACACACACACACACCATTCTGAAGAGGCGTATTACTTAATCAGGATCAAGATTGCCGACATGAAACAAAAGACTCTACAGGTGTGTGTACTCCGGTGAAGAAAAAAAAAGGTCTGGTTTGGGAAAATAAGTAGGTGGTTCCAAGCCCCAGCAGGCAAAGCAGCCAGCAGCTGAATTTGCATGCTTTCTACTTCATCCGGGGCTCATCTTGAGAGCAGCCCTATATGCACATTCTAAGTGATCGGCATTATTATGCTAATGGAGGAGGGGAATTTCCTCTACATTAATTGCTTCTTTCTCATTGTAATCCCAGAGGTTACACACATTTCCCGCTCTGACCAGGGCAAGAACTCCATCTTAGGAGAGCACTGCTGATATTTGAATATGCACCTACTGTGACATTCTCTGAGGGCCTTATGCGTCTGAAATGTGCCACCATAACAGTCATCTGCATTTGCTTTCCAAGAGTTCACTGGACACGTAAAGGAGCAAGACAAATTGCAGGCTAAATAACAAAAGAACAAGGGGATATTGACTAAACGTAGCTTTGCTGTGTAATGTGTATTCTAATTAACTTGGGTAGCTCATGTAATTGGAGGTCAACTTTGTGTTTTTCAGAAAAGGATAGCTTTTCCCTTTTCCCGCAGCCACTGAAAATGATGAAGGACATATTGCTTTCTTGAATAAGATAAGCACGTCACCTTATATTGCTAGAAAATGACACTAAACAAGAGTCTATGTGATTTATGTGGGATATTTATTTGTTTAAAATGCTGCATTTATACTTAGGGATGAGTGAATCGATCCGGACGAACCCGGATTCGTTCCGAATTTCATGGAAAATTCGATTCTGAACGAATCCGAATTTCCCCGCGATTCGATTGATCGAAGTTTTCCTTTAAACTCCATTTATTTCAATTACAGGCATTCTAAAATGGTGGATGAACATGTCCAGACATATCCCCTGGGGCAAGGTATCATGGGTAAGTCACATGCAGCGTATCAGCAGCCAGGAAGCCCGGTGACGTCGCAGGGCTATATAAAGCGGCGGCCATCTTGCTTGTGCACATTTCAGCCTTGCATTGCGGCCAGAGCACAGCTAGTTAGAGACAGGGACAGAGAGTTAGAGATAGGTAGGGAGAGTCAGAGAGGCAGACAGAGAGGTAGACAGAGCCAGGGAAAGATAGGGAAAAACCGGAACCATCCAGCCAGGGACAACTTAGAAGTGACAGTGAAAATGTTTTTTTTTCATTAGCCAGATCAGTTTTCAATTCGATTTCAGTTCTTTGTGCTGTAAATCTGCCTTGCCACTGTGCATGCCATCTATGCAGTGGCTTATTTAACCCTAAGCATTTATCATAATATATAACTGGATTAATTTAAATATTTTTTGGTCTGCCTTTAACAAAAAAAACACCAGCCCACCTGGGTATCCCAAACCTGCACTTAGCAGCCTAGCTGTTATACTAAATACGCTTGTTGATCCTTCCTCAGCTTAATCAAAGTATTGCATTTTGAATTGGTTTTTGGTCTGCCTTTAACAAAAAAAACACCAGGCCACAGGGCATCCCAAACCTGCACTTAGCAGCCTATCTGTTATACTAAATACGCTTGTTCATCCTCCTCAGCTTAATCAAAGTATTGTATTTTGAATTGGTTTTTGGTCTGCCATTAACAAAAAAAACACCAGCCCGCAGGGCATCCCAATCCTGCACTTAGCAGCCTATCTTTTATACTAAATACGCTTGTTCATCCTTCCTCAGCTTAATCAAGGTATTGCATTTTGAATTGGTTTTTGGTCTGCCTTTAGCAAAAAAAACACCAGGCCGCAGGGCATCCCAAACCTGCACTTAGCAGCCTATCTGTTATACTAAATACGCTTGTTCATCCTTCCTCAGCTTAATCAAAGTATTGCATTTTGAATTGCTTTTTGTCCTGCTGCCAAAACACTAGGCCGTAGGGCATCCCAAACCTGCACTTAGCAGTCTATCTGTTATACTAAATACGCTTGTTCATCCTTCCTCAGCTTAATCAAAGTATTGCATTTTGAATTGGTTTTTGGTCTGCCCTTAAAAAAAAAACACCAGGCCGCAGGGCATCCCAAACCTGCACTTAGCAGCCTATCTGTTATACTAAATACGCTTGTTCATCCTTCCTCAGCTTAATCAAAGTATTGCATTTTGAATTGGTTTTTGGTCTGCCTTTAACTAAAAAAACACCAGCCCACCTGGGTATCCCAAACCTGCACTTAGCAGCCTATCTGTTATACTAAATACGCTTGTTCATCCTTCCTCAGCTTAATCAAAGTATTGCATTTTGAATTGTTTTTTTGTCCTGCTGCCAAAACACTAGGCCGCAGGGCATCCCAAACCTGCACTTAGCAGCCTATCTGTTATACTAAATACGCTTGTTGAACCTTCCTCAGCTTAATCAAAGTATCGCATTTTGAATTGTTTTTTTCTACAAGAAGAGAGATGTGAGTCCTGTACACACAGAACAGTGCTTTTGAGTATATGTAAGTATGTAAGTATGATTGAGCTCCTTTACATCAGCAGCAGCCATAGCATCATTGTGTGTGGTTCTCTTTTCTTGTAAATCTTGGTATACAGACTTGGGCCTCGATTCAATAAAAGTTGAGAAAAATTCTCATGGTAGTAAAAAATTCAATTCATGAGAAAAACGTCTGAGAGTGTCACTGTTGCTGAATTATCAGCTAGGAAAACAATGAAAGTCAAGGAGCCTCTTTAGCTATGGTGACTAATGCAGGCCCTGGATGAGTCACAGCTACATATGAGTTGGGGGAGGGGTGATACAAGTGGTGTGCTCAGTTTTGTATGGGCCACCAGAGAAAACCGTTCCTGAGGCCAACCAGAGGAAATCATTCTTGAGGCCAACCAGAGAAAATTGTTCCTGAGGCCAACCAGAGAAAGTCATTCCTGAGGCCAAACCCGAGAAAATCATTCCTGAGGCCAACCAGAGAAAATCATTCTTGATGCCAAATAGAGGAGATCATTCTTGATGCCAACTAGAGGAAATCATTCTTGATGCCAACTAGAGGAAATAATTATTGTTGCCAACTAGAGAAAATCCATTTTGATGCCAACCACAGGAAATCATTCTTGATGCCAACTAGAGGAAATCATTCTTGAGGCCCACCAGCGTCAATCATTTTTAATGCTAACCAGAGGAAATTATTCTTGAGGCCCTCCAGAGTCAATCATTCTTTGGGCCCAGTTTTTGACTATATCAAAATAATTAAAAATCACTCTCAATAATGTTGTTGCACAACATAAGGTGCAATGTTTATGAATTTAACACAAAGGTAACTTACTGGATAAATAACATGCTCACTAAATGCTTCTGCCAAACCAGAAATGCTGTGTAACGCTGGGTCAGTACCTTAGGGTCGCTGGAGGATCCTTTGGTACTCTGATGGACCAGTCCATCACTGAACCCAGGCTTGGGATAGCGAGTTAAATAACCTACTGGTTAGCAATTCACCTGATTGACACAGAGCATCCATTTTTCATATTTTACTTCCCTTTTTCATGCTGCTACAGAGAGTGTGAGTGATTCACTCACTCACTCACTGCAGGGTAAAGTAGATGACCCTCTTCCATTCCCTGCTAATACCAATTTGGAATTTTCAAAATAAAAATGACTCACCTGATAGGCACAGGACGTCCAATTTCATGATGGGAGCTGAGAGCTGTAAACTGTTTGCAAGTGATTGTGACTTAATTAGTCAATTATTTACTGCAGTACCAGAGCCGCTACTGCTGCTGACATGGTTGGGTGACAAACAGTCTCCACTTGACACTAAAATAAGGCTCCAGTTGCCCAATTTCTTACATGTGATTAGGAGCCTAGCATCAAGTAGGTGAAGGGAGTAGAGGGGTAGGAGAAGGGTTAATCTATTTTGCATTGGAGGTCTGCTTAAAATGTAATAAGGTCAAGTGAACTAATGTGAGGTTCAAGCAATACAATACAATCAACAATCTACTGAATGCAGAAGAAATCACCATTATTTAAATGTGGCCCTGGGTGAGTATAAATAGAGATAAGCAAACTTTTGAAAAATTCGATTCAACTGATTCGCAGAATTTTCCGACAAAAATCGCTTCGACCCAAATTTATTCGCGACGAATCGCTATTAAAACGGCTATTTCTGAGCCTCCTAGAGCCTCAATAGGGTTGTAAACCATTCTGCCTTGCTGTAACACGCATAGGACGCGTGCTGGGTTATTGAAATAATACTGTAAATAATTATCACATGTAGATTGGAGGCATCGCTAATAGAATCGCAAAGCGGCACAATTGCAGAGAGTTGAGGTGGCATCACTATAGTGCCTGAAAAACAGACCCTGGAGCTGGCAGCAGCAGGAGCCCAAAAATTAGCTGAATCACACCCTGGAGTTGCAAGCAGCAGCAGGAGCCCAAACATTGCTTTAAAGAGACACTGGAGTTGGCAGCAGGAGCCCAAAAATTGGGAATTGCAAGCAGCAGCAGCCCAAAAATCGGGAGTTGCAAGCAGCAGCAGCAGCAGGAGCCAAAACATTGCTTTAAAGAGACACTGGAGTTGGCAGCAGGAGGCCAAAAATTGGATGAATCACACCCTGGAGTTGCAAGCAGCAGCAGGAGCCCAAAAATTGCTTTATAGAGACACTGGAGTTGGCAGCAGGAGCCCAAAAATTGGATGAATCACACCCTGGAGTTGCAAGCAGCAGCAGGAGCCCAAACATTGCTTTAAAGAGATACTGGAGTTGGCAGCAGGAGCCCAAAAATTGGATGAATCACACCCTGGAGCTGCAAGCAGCTGCAGCAGCAGGAGCCCAAACATAGCTTGAAAAAGACACTGGAGTTGGCAGCAGGAGGCCAAAAATTGGATGAATCACACCCTGGAGTTGCAAGCAGCAGCAGGAGCCCAAACATTGCTTTAAAGAGACACTGGAGTTGGCAGCAGGAGCCCAAAAATTGGATGAATCACACCCTGGAGTTGCAAGCAGCAGCAGGAGCCCTAACATTGCTTTAAAGAGACACTGGAGTTGGCAGCAGGATCCCAAAAATTGGCTGAATCACACCCTGGAGTTGCAAGCAGCAGCAGCAGCAGCAGCAGCCCAACCATAGCTTGAAAGAGACACTGGAGTTGGCAGCAGGAGTCCAAAAAGTGGATGAATCACACCCTGGAGTTGCAAGCAGCAGCAGCAGCAGGAGCCCAAACATTGCTTGAAAGATACACTGGAGTTGGCAGCAGGAGCCCAAAAATTGGATGAATCACACTCTGGAGTTGCAAGCAGCAGCAGGAGCCCAAACACAGCTGGAAAGAGACACTGGAGTTGGCAGCAGGAGCCCAAAAATTCGCTGAATGACACCCTGGAGTGGCAAGCAGCAGCAGGAGCCCAAACATTGCTTTAAAGAGCCACTGGAGTTGGCAGCAGGAGCCCAAAAATTGGATGAATCACACCCTGGAGTTGAAAGCAGCAGCAGCAGGAGCCCAAACATAGCTTGAAAGAGACACTGGAGTTGGCAGCAGGAGCCCAAAAATTGGCTGAATCACACCCTGGAGTTGCAAGCAGCAGCAGCAGCCCAAACATAACTTGAAAGAGACACTGGAGTTGGCAGCAGGAGCCCAAAAAATGGATGAATCACACCCTGGAGTTGCAAGCAGCAACAGCAGGAGCCCAAACATTGCTTTAAAGAGACACTGGAGTTGGCAGCAGGAGCCCAAAAATTTGATGAATCACACCCTGGAGTTGCAAGCAGCAGCAGGAGCCCAAAAATTTGATGAATCACACCCTGGAGTTGCAAGCAGCAGCAGCAGGAGCCCAAACATAGCTTGAAAGAGACACTGGAGTTGGCAGCAGGAGCCCAAAAATTGGATGAATCACACCCTGGAGTTGCAAGCAGCAGCAGCAGCAGCAGCAGGAGCCCAAACATTACTTTAACCTTTTCGCTGCCAGCCTACCTGCAGCTTTTGTCGCCCTCTGTTGCCAGACCATGTTTGACTATTTTGCGCTACACATGTTCAACTGTGATTTTTGAAAGGATTTCCAGGGATTTCCCAGGAAAATTATATATTGTTTTTTTCACGAGAGTCTGAGCTTCAACATGAAATGTCTTGTTTGGCATTTTTTAGTGTATTCTCAATACTTTTTGGTGAAATATGTGCAAAAAAAAAATAAAAAAAATCTATTTTTTGCAATTTGTAGTGTTTTTTGTAATAAAAAATATGTTTGTCAATAACATTTTATTGCGTGCGAAACCCTAATTTCTCCCAGTCACAGCGGTACCACATATGTATTGATAGACACCCTTTCCTGCCCAGGAGACCCCCCCAAACTGAAACAGAGCTTTAGGAGATTTTCAGATAAAATACAACTGCGCTATGCGCACCTTGCAGTTTTTCCAGAAAAACAACCATTTACATTTAAAATACCCCCGACAAACTATATATTCTCTGGAAGTACACACCTCAAGCTTTCTAGGCGTACCAAGCTTGTTTATGTGGGCTTAGTTTTCTGGAAGTAATCCCTCAATGTATTCTTTGGTTGCATAAAGTTTCCCTAAAAAAGAATAAAAAGGAAGAATCAAGCCACATTTTCCTAAAAAAAACTAGAAAAAAAAAACTTGCAAACAAGAAAAAACAAGTAAAATCTCAAAAAGCAACATGCCCCGAACAGAACGATACCCAACATGCATAGGTACTGTCAAGGGAAGAGTTGGCAAACACCCCAAAGTAAAGCATGCGCATAACAGTAATTTTACTTGAAAATTTCAGCTCTGCAGACAAAATGCGCACCTTGAAATTTTTCAACCAAAACAACCCTGTATATTTGGAATATCCCCTATAAACCATATATTCCCTGAAAGTACACATGTTAAGCTTTCTAAGAGTACCCAGCTTGTTGTAGTAGGCTCACCTTTCTGGAAGTAATCCCTCAAAGAATTCTTAGGTTGCACAGGGTTTCCCTAAAAAAATTAATTAAAAAACTGAATAAATAACATGTTTTCCTAAAATATAAATATACAAACAAGAAAAAAACAAGCTAAATCTGAAAGAGCAAGGTCCCCCGAGCAGAACAATACCCAACATGCATAGGTACTATTAACCCTTTTAATTGCCAACCTACTTGAAGTTTTGTCACCCTCTGTTGACAGGTCATTTTTCCCCATTCTGTGCCATGTTTAACTGTAATTTTTGCTGGAATTTTCAGGAAAATTATAGATATATATTTTGCAGCAGAGTTTAGGCTTGAACATGAAATGTCTTGTTTGTAATTTTTCTACAGTTTTTTTAATATTTTTGTGTAAAAATAAAAAAATATTTTTTAGACAATTGTCTTTATTTTAAATAAAACATTTACTTTATTAGAGAAAAACATATTGCGTGTGAAAGCCCAATTTCTCCCGATTACAACGGTATCATTCTTGCCCAGGAGACCCCCCAAACTGAAAATAGCACTTTATAACATTTACAAATAAAATACTACTACTATCCACACTATAAACATAAGGGGTTCATTTAAAAAAAATGACATAAGGTCCCCCCTCCCGGGGGGGGGGGGGGGGGGAGCCCATTTTTTTGGGGAATTTTAAGGGTTAAAAACCCTTAAAAATCCCAAAAAAATTGAAATGGGGTCCCCCTTACCCAGCATTACCAGCCCGGGACCAGCTATGGGGGCTTGTAGGAACAGAGTGGAGGGGCCAGCTTTTGTGGCCCCCCACCCTGCAGCCTACAAGCCCACATAGCCTATGTGGGCCCGGGCTCTTCTGCCCCCCCCCCCCTGGGTTTTGGGGAGGCAGGTAATTGGGGGTGCGGGGGTTAACGGCAAGTCACCTGCTAGCGGCAGGTGACTTGCCAGACCCCAGCCTTGTGAACTGGTATAAGGGTCTCATGGACCCCTTCCCAAGTTCACGAGGGGTTAAGTGTAAAAAAAAGACACTGACACATAAGAAAAAATATTTTATTATTATTTTTTTTTAACTTTTAATACTTACCTCCCATCCATCCCTGTGTCCCACACTGATCAATCTGGCTTCCTGCTCTCCTGCTGCAGCTGGAAGCCTTTTATAGCTGCTGGACGACAGAACATAAGGGGATAATTAAAAAAAAAAATGACATAGGGTCCCCCCTCCCAGCCTTGTGAACTGGTATAAGGGGTCTCATGGACCCCTTACCAGTTCACAAGGGGTTAAATGTTAAATAAAAAGACAGACACATAAGAAAAAAAAATGATCTTTATTTTTTTTTTTTTTAATTTACTCACCTCTCCTGTGTCCCCCGGCGATCTGCGATGACAGCTGTCAGTCTGCTGTGTGTTTGAAGGAGAGAGCCTGGGGGGGGGGGGCGATCTCAGCCCTCTCTCCTCCTCCCCATCTGCCCTCCTCCAGGCACACGAGCAGACTGATTCTCTGTCTCGGTGCCGGCATTAAGAGGGCTGCTGGTGACATCACAACGATGGCTAGCAGAGCCGTCCCAGGAAGTGGGGGGGAGGGCAATTTCTGCCCTCTCCTTGCCACGGAAGAGGCTGGGGGGGGCGATCGGAGGCCCCCCAGTGAAGAGGACACCCATCGGTAGACAGCGCGGCCTCAGGTAGGTAAATGTCATTTTTTTTTTTTTACAGTTTTTACAAGCGGGGGGGGGGGGGGGGGGCTATCCCGGGGGCTCTCCTGGAGACATCCGACCCCCCACGGGGGATCGGATGGCACCAGATTAAAGGGGAGACCCGGCCGGATCCAACGAGGGGTCAGGTGAGTATTTTTTATTTTTATTTTTTTTACTAGCAGGGGGGAAGTCAGGCACGTAGATTCTACTTGCTTGGCACTTAAGTGGAGTGGAAGCAAGCACGTAGAATCTACGTGCTTGGCACTGAAAGGGTTAAAGAGACACTGGAGTTGGCTTCAGGAGCCCAAAAATTGGATGAATCACACCCTGGAGTTGCAAGCAGCAGCAGGAGCCCAAACATTACTTTAAAGAGACACTGGAGTTGGCTTCTGGAGCCAAAACCTGCACTTAGCAGCCTATCTGTTATACTAAATATGCTTGTTCATCCTTCCTCAGCTTAATCAAATTTGGGGTGCCCTGCGGCCTGGTGTTTTTTTTGTTAAAGGCAGACCAAAAACCAATTCAAAATGCAATACTTTGATTAAGCCGAGGAAGGATCAACAAGCATATTTAGTATAACAGATAGGCTGCTAAGTGCAGGTTTGGGATGCCCTGCGGCCTAGTGTTTTGGCAGCAGGACAAAAAACAATTCAAAATGCAATACTTTGATTAAGCTGAGGAAGGATGAACAAGCGTTTTAGTATAACAGATAGGCTGCTAAGTGCAGGTTTGGGATACCCAGGTGGGCTGGTGTTTTTTTAGTTAAAGGCAGACCACTTACAGACTTGGTGCAAAAAGCAACACGTTACAGGTAGTGAAAGCTGCTTCCATAAAACATAAGAAAGATAAGAAATACTAAATAAGGGCAGAACCTTGATGACATCAATTTGGTACACTAACAAATATATACTCAACAATTCCATTAAAATGGACTTTCCCTTTAAATTTGATTCATTTTACTGATTCAGTCAAACCCAAACAAAAACAAAAAATCATGTGATCTGCACCAGAAAACAAAAAAGGCTTAACCAAGCAACACTATTGATACTATTCTCATGTCTGGGGTGCAGTCTGGTTCACTAGAAAATCGTCTGCTCTCCTGTATTTGTTTTTACATGTTTATGAAGATGTAACACAGTTACAATCCCCAAATAATCACTTGTTAGTTTTAGCCCTTTTGATCTTTAATATCATTCCCATCCATGTATAAATGGAGAAAATAAAAACCTTTTATTTAATTGCTTTAATTATCTAAGCTTACTTAGATTATAGTGTTTGCTTTTATTTCTGCAAACATTTCTTAAGATCCTTACACAAAAGAATCTATTCTGTACTTTAAATAATATTAATTCTATCATTCGTTGCAAGGAATTGCAAACAGTAAGTTGCCAGTATCTTGTGGGGTTGCCATCTGCTGGCCAGTACTATGAATAGCCGTTTAAAGCCAGTAAAGCCTGTAAAGCATGTCAGCCACAATATACAAGGACACCCGATTAAACACATTACCAGCGTTTTTTTTTTGCAAGCCCCTGTTAATGGCTTTTGTTTTTTTGTAATATTTTTTTAATTAGCTGCAAAATAGTCATGAAGACCGACGTTTCAGACTTATTGATTCTGGCTGACTTTGCTTTTTTATTATAAAGAAATCTTGCAGTGTGCTTTTGACTTCTTTTGTGATATAAATATAAAAGAAAATCAGTTTGGGGAGATGCAGCATTTGATTTGAAAAGTTTGCAGTATTTCACAGCTCTCTAACCTGAAACATCCTAGATAAAAAGATTGCCAGTGTCAGTTTCTTTGGTAAGCCCTAGTGAACTCTTTTCCTGGGTCTCCTTGTGCGTGCATGAGTCATCCCTGTGTTGCTTCATACTGTGAAGGTCCCTGACAAGTAAAATGTCTTGAGGGGACTGTGTTTGACTAAGAGGGTTATTTAAGAATGGATAGCGCCAGGTAGCGCCTCATAGCGGCAGGCAGCGTCTGGTGAACGCCAGCGCTGTACACAAATCCACAATTAAGAAAGGCCTTTGGGGTGTGCGACTGCGTATGACCGGCGGTGGATTGGGAGGGCACCGCCACAGCTGTTGCCCACATCTCCTCGGATGGCAGGGTTCCACACAATGGGGCATCTCGATTTAGATTCAAGGGGAGGAAGTGTTGGGTTTTGTTCTGCTTTCACGTTACCCACCCCAGCTGATTTCCTATCCCTGCAGCATCCCAATCTGTGATACCCTAATGTGTGAACCCCCCTGAGATTGCTGGCATACTTACTATACAAGCAATTCCACCCCTGGGTTTTGGTCCACTTCACAGGGGCATCACAATTTTGGATGCCCCTGTTTGTGAAAGAACCCCCTGGTTTGGCCGTTTACTCAAACTGGCGATCCCACAGTGCATTCACCAGTTCCAGGAAAGTAATCAACAAAGGGGGGGGGGGGGGTCACACACAGGGGCATCCAAATTCAGGAGAATCTAGATTAGTTTAGACCCAAGGTCAGGTTTAAAGGGGTTTGGTGCGCTTCAAAGTAGATCAAAACCAGAGTTTTGGTCCAAATAGCATTTTACTTAGGGAGCATCCAGATTTGTGACGTCCCTCGCTGATGTGACATGACTCTTCACCACAAAGGGGCCCACTGAGACCACTCCGCCCAAGGGCCCACATAAGCCTGGAGCCGGCCCTGAACAGCGCCATGTAGGGTCACATGTATTACTAGAGGCGGCCCAGCGTATAGCGCCGGCGCTCTAGGATCAGGAGCACCATGTCGTTCTGTAGCACTCTCCCATACATTTCAATGGGGCTTCATTAGTTGTGTATAATTAGCGTGTTTGGCAATTTAAATTTGTTTTTTTGCTCAAATCATTGTGTCACCTCTCCTGGCTGCAAACAAACATTTTATACATATTTTTATGCAGAATTGTCATTACAGATCACATTCCATGTGTTTTCGTAACAGGTGTATATGGTGTATATGTGTTCAAAAAGAGACTTTAATCACACAGCGTCTGGCGCTCTATGCTATAGCGACCAGATTTAGAGCGCCGACGCTCTCTGTGTGTGTAGTGTTTTGTTAAATATGGTGTGGAGTGCCGAGTGCCGGACTCACCGAGCTACCTCTCGATCGCTGCAGAGCTATACTGTTGTTACAGCACCCAACACACATCATATTCATCAATGCCGGCCAGGTTACTACAGTGACTGCTAGATTAGGTTACAGCGCCCGATACCCGCTTACAGCGTTTACTAGTGGTCGCTCTAAGCGCCGCTATACAGCATCCACGTCAGCAGAAGGGAGCAAGCTCAGTAGGGCTTTTCAGGAAATGCAAAGCTCTGGTGAATGAAAGTGGAACAAACCCCAGGACTGCCGGCCCTGGAATCTAAAAGCTCCCAGGGTTGACCACTGGCCTTCCCCCGCTGTGTAAAACAGTAAAGCTTACCTTTTCACCATTCCAACTGTGCATGTGCGAACTGTCGTCCAATCAGAGCTATTTTCCGTGGCGACGTCATTCAGCAAAAAGCTCTGATTGTTTTTAATGAGGAGCGCAAGCATCCCTGCATCTTTGGGCTGTGTGTACACTCCTGTCCCAGCCCAGCTGAGATGAGAACATGTGCACCACCCGGGGGGTGCACCCCATTGAAGTGAATAAGAGCTGTTTGCCAAATGACATTGTCACTGCAAATGGCCCTGATTGGATGTGGTAGGTAAAGGTAGGTAAATAGGCACACAGTAGGTATGGGTATAAGTTTGCACAGAGAGTGATACAAGGGGGGGCACATTGACAAATAGAGGGCGCAGTGGTGGTCTGGAGCAACGCAATGGCATTATTGTACAGCACAACCCTTGGGTGAAATCAGTTTGGTAACATAGTTAAAGCGGACCTTCACTCTGTATAAGAGCATATCTTATATGTTTCCCACACCCTGTACATGCAGATTGCTCACATTAAAAATCATCCTACCTGCATCTACTGCATGTTATGAGGCTTTAAACATCCAAGATGGCGGCTCATGGAACAACAGGCAGCCTGCAAACAGGAAGTGCCTTCTGACTGTGTCACTCTGCATTCTGGGATTGCTGTCCTTTCCCTGACCCCAGCTCTGCTCTGCCTGTACAAAGCACAGCTATAACCCCGTCCCCTGTACTTTTTCCAGCTCTCCTCTTCTCAGTATGTGTGATGCTTCTGAGTCAAGATGGCGGCGCCCATATCCTAGAGTCCTGAACAGAGTTGCATCCTGGTGGGGGAAAGAATAATAAGTAAGTGACTATAAACTTAAAATATATTAATTTTAGATGCTGAGGAATAGTTTTTTAAGGGTTTGGGCATTTCATTAAATCATGCTGAAGGTCTGGTTTAAGATGTGGGACTGAGGGGGGAGGGCTATAAATAACAGACCCATATATTTTGGAAGCCAGTGAGCATGTGTATATCTCACATGTAGGGATTGTTACAGCTAAATGTGGTGGAAGGACATATGACTTGAACCGGACCAACACCCGTTTTTTCTTTAACAGGTGTTGATCCTGCAGACAGTGAATAAGAACAAGCTCTGGGGGGCATCCAGAATGCTGGAGTCCTCCATAACATACCCCCCCCACCCCCAGAACACTTGATCTCATTACCTTTAACTTCTGGAAAGGAGTCCCGCTAATTGGCCACCGCGGTCACGCGGGCCATATTCATGTCCTCGGCGACGGCCACCGGAATGCCCCCGTCCACATGTGCACCAGTCATGGGACTTGTTCTTTTTCTGTCTGTCTGACGGTTTGAGTTTGAGGAGACGATGTGTATTCTGTCCTGATGGTTGTAAAAAATCTTCATTATGATACTCCCAATTAAATATTTCTGAACCTATTTATTGTGACCTGCAACCAGGTTCCAAATCATGTAAGCGACCCTCGCTTGTCTAAAGGCTGAGCACCCCTGACCTAGCAGAACACCAGCACAGGCCCCCATCGCTTTGAATGGTATGGTGGCTGACATCATGGCAGCTCCACCTCACGCGGTTGAGGAAGGACATGGCTCTGGACTTGCATCACCATGCTGGTGTCCTTATAGCCCTCTCCTGTGTGTCTCCTGGTGATGTCCCATAAGCGGTCATGGCCGTTGCAGTCAAAAAGACTGTTGCAGAATTCTCCTTTACTTGAAATATACACATGCAGCAACGACACTGTTGGGTCCTATGAGGTATATGTTTATGTAAAATGGCTGCCTCCTTATGAAAACAAGTCTGACCCTAGCCTCCAGCTTGGTCACAACGCTGGGTGGAAACATTGATATTTTAGACAGGTAATAGGCATAAAAGAAAGTTCTCTTTTGTGGCTTGAATAAGCTGTCGGCGGCATTTATATCTGTTGCAGGAAGTGTTTTCTCTGCTGAATAGTCAGACCTGAGCTTTTTCCTGTAAGAGTGTAAAACGTTTCCCTACCTACTGCCTGGCTGGCTGCGAGCGTTACCTCAGGGAAAGTGAGCAACGTAAGGACAATGATTTCCACGAAGTCCATTGTAAGGTCAGAGAAAGGGATGTCCAGCTGAGGCCTGTAAATAAGACCGGGGGAAGGATACCTGATGGCGGCTATACCACAGGGAGTGAGCAGAGTATCAGGTTAGTTCCTTTCCTAAAGCAAGACTGTTCAAAGGTTTCAAAGAGATCACATGTCGAAAAAGTGTCAAAGGTACTTTAATAAAACCTGTAACAAAACTGCCGGGAGGCCCCGCTTGTATCATGCCGCCCTTTCAGTGTTGGGTGTAATGTTTAACACTGAACCTGGGTGGCAGTTTTATTTCTGTGTTCTTGTATTCTTCAGTTCATTTATTTTCTAATAGAAAAACACATTTGTGTAAAAGGACCTTCTTTCCTTTTCATTTGTATTTTAAAAAGTGTTTCCTAGACTAGCATCCTGACACACAATGCTTGTTGCTTCCAGCCTGGGTGCCTTAAAGTGGACCTCCTGCCTAATTCTGGCCTTGTATAGGGGATCACTGATCTGCTGCTGCATCCGATGTGCATCTTTGTAGCAACTCAAACACTCCCCTAAAGGTGATGGTGCTGGGTAAGAAAAAGCTCTGACTGCCTCAGCATATGCACCCTCATCAGATAAAGCCAAAAACATTTGGATAACCCTCCCTGTCTTCAACCGGCTGCTTTCAACGTGGAGGCTGATTCACTACTAATGCCAGGTATCGGCAGATGAGCATCTGTATAGCGACGCTTAGAGCAACCGCTAGTAGGTGCTGTAACAGAGTGTCTCAATCGCTGTAATAACCTGGCCCGCATTGATGAATGTGATGTATGTTGGACGCTGTATCACCAGTACAGCGCTGCAGCAAGTGAAAGGTAGCGCCAGCTCAGTGCAACCGACTCTCAGCGCTCTGCACCATACATCAAAAAAGGACACACACACAGCGTCAACGCTCTAAATCTGGTCGCTATAGCATAGAGCGCCAGACGCTGCCACACGGGCATCCCAAGGCACATGCTATTTAACCCTATCTGTTAAGCAAAAGCATTTCTCATACTTGGATTATTGTTACTTTTTGTTCAGCTTGAAATATACCAGGCAACACGAGCATCCCAAGGCACATGCTAATTAACCCTATATGTTAAGCTAAAGCATTTCTCATACTTGGATTATTGTTACTTTTTGGTCAGCTTAAAATATACCAGGCCACACGGGCATCCCAAGGCACATGCTATTTAACCCTATCTGTTAAGCAAAAGGATTTCTCATACTTGGATTATTGTTACTTTTTGTTCAGCTTAAAATATACCAGGCCACACGGGCATCCCAAGGCACATGCTATTTTAACCCTATCTGTTAAGCAAACACATTTCTCATACTTGGATTATTGTTACTTTTTGTTCAGCTTAAAATATACCAGGCCACACGGGCATCCCAAGGCACATGCTATTTTAACCCTATCTGTTATACAACATAAGCGTTGATCAGCATCAGCTGCTTTATTAAGCTACTTCAGTTTGCACTTGTTTTTGACTGCTTTTAATAAACCAGGCCGCAGGGCACCCCAAAGCTGCACCTTGCACCCTATCTGTTATACAACATAAGCGTTGATCAGCATCAGCTGCTTTATTAAGCTACTTCAGTTTGCACTTGTTTTTGACTTCTTTCAATAAACCAGGCCGCAGGACACCCCAAAGCTGCACCTTGAACCCTATCTGTTATACAACATAAGCGTTGATCAGCATCAGCTGCTTTATTATGCTACTTCAGTTTGCACTTGTTTTTGACTGCTTTTAATAAACCAGGCCGCAGGGCACCCCAAAGCTGCACCTTGAACCCTATCTGTTATACAACATAAGCGTTGATCAGCATCAGCTGCTTTATTAAGCTACTTCAGTTTGCACTTGTTTTTGACTTCTTTCAATAAACCAGGCCGCAGGGCACCCCAAAGCTGCACCTTGCACCCTATCTGGTATACAACATAAGCGTTGATCAGCATCAGCTGCTTTATTAAGCTACTTCAGTTTGCACTTGTTTTTGACTTCTTTCAATAAACCAGGCCGCAGGGCACCCCAAAGCTGCACCTTGCACCCTATCTGGTATACAACATAAGCATTGATCACCATCAGCTGCTTTATTAAGCTACTTCAGTTTGCACTTGTTTTTCACTTCTTTCAATAAACCAGGCTGCAGGGCACCCCAAAGCTGCACCTTGCACCCTATCTGTTATACAACATAAGCGTTGATCAGCATCAGCTGCTTTATTAAGCTACTTCAGTTTGCACTTGTTTTTGACTTCTTTCAATAAACCAGGTCGCAGGGCACCCCAAAGCTGCACCTTGCACCCTATGTGTTATACAACATAAGCGTTGATCAGCATCAGCTGCTTTATTATGCTACTTCAGTTTGCACTTGTTTTTGACTTCTTTCAATAAACCAGGCCGCAGGGCACCCCAAAGCTGCACCTTGAACCCTATCTGTTATACAACATAAGCGTTGATCAGCATCAGCTGCTTTATTAAGCTACTTCAGTTTGCACTTGTTTTTGACTTCTTTCAATAAACCAGGCCGCAGGGCACCCCAAAGCTGCACCTTGCACCCTATCTGGTATACAACATAAGCGTTGATCAGCATCAGCTGCTTTATTAAGCTACTTCAGTTTGCACTTGTTTTTGACTTCTTTCAATAAACCAGGCCGCAGGGCACCCCAAAGCTGCACCTTGCACCCTATCTGGTATACAACATAAGCATTGATCAGCATCAGCTGCTTTATTAAGCTACTTCAGTTTCAACTCCAGTGTCTCTTTCAGCCAATGTTTGGGCTCCTGCTGCTGCCTGCAACTCCAGGGTGTGATTCATCCAATTTTTGGGCTCCTGCTGCCAACTCCAGTGTCTCTTTCAGCCAATGTTTGGGCTCCTGCTGCTGCTTGCAACTCCAGGGTGTGATTCATCCAATTTTTGGGCTCCTGCTGCCAACTCCAGTGTCTCTTTCAGCCAATGTTTGGGCTCCTGCTGCTTGCAACTCCAGGGTGTGATTCATCCAATTTTTGGGATCCTGCTGCCAACTCCAGTGTGTCTTTCAAGCTATGTTTGGGCTGCTGCTGCAGCTGCTTGCAACTCCAGGGAGTGATTCATCCAATTTTTGGGCTCCTGAAGCCAACTCCAGTGTGTCTTTCAAGCTATGTTTGGGCTCCTGCTGCTTGCAACTCCAGGGTGTGATTCATCCAATTTTTGGGCTCCTGAAGCCAACTCCAGTGTGTCTTTCAAGCTATGTTTGGACTGCTGCTGCTTGCAACTCCAGGGTGTGATTCATCCAATGTTTGGGCTCCTGCTGCCAACTCCAGTGTCTCTTTCAGCCAATGTTTGGGCTCCTGCTGCTGCTTGCAACTCCAGGGTGTGATTCATCCAATTTTTGGGCTGCTGAAGCCAACTCCAGTGTCTCTTTCAAGCTATGTTTGGGCTGCTGCTGCTGCTTGCAACTCCAGGGTGTGATTCATCCAATTTTTGGTCTCCTGAAGCCAACTCCAGTGTCTCTTTCAGCCAATGTTGGGCTGCTGCTGCTGCTTGCAACTCCAGGGTGTGATTCATACAATTTTTGGGCTCCTGCTGCCAACTCCAGTGTCTCTTTCAAGCTATGTTTGGGCTGCTGCTGCTGCTGCTTGCATCTCCAGGGTGTGATTCATCCAATTTTTGGGCTCCTGCTGCCAACTCCAGTGTCTCTTTCAAGCTATGTTTGGGCTGCTGCTGCTGCTTGCAACTCCAGGGTGTGATTCATCCAATTTTTGGGCTCCTGCTGCCAACTCCAGTGTCTCTTTCAAGCTATGTTTGGGCTCCTGCTGCTGCTGCTGCTGTTTGCAACTCCAGGGTGTCATTCAGCCAATTTTTGGGCTCCTGCTGCTCCTGCTGCCAACTCCAATGTCTCTTTGAGACAAATCCAATGTTTGGGCTCCTGCCGCTGCCAGCTCCAGGGTGTGTTTTTCAGGCAATATAGGGGCCCCTCATAGTGATGCCACCTCAACTCTCTGTAATTGTGCCGCTCTGCGATTCTAATAGCAATGCCTCTGATCTGCATGTCCTAATTATTTACAGTATTATTTCAGTAAACCAGCACACATCCTATGCGTGTTACAGCAAGGCAGAATGGTTTACAACCCTATTGAGGCTCTAGGAAGCTCAGAAATAGCCATTTTTAATAGCGATTCGTCGCGAATAAATTCGTGTCGAAACGATTTTTGTCGGAAAATTCAGCGAATCAGTCGAATCGAATTTTTCAAAAGTTCGCTCATCTCTAGTCATAACTATTATGTAAACTGAATAAAACACAAATGTAATGTGTTAAAGGGTAAGTCCACTTTCAATGGAATTTTGGAAAGTATATATTTTTTGGTTCCAAAAGGATGTGCTCAAGATGCTGAGCTGCTCTCTCTTTTTTTCTCTGTTAGCAAATGTATGTTTTATGGAAGCATCTGCCATCTGTTGCTATTAGAAAGGTATACCAAGTCTGTACACCTAGAAGAGAGTAATGAGTGCTGCACACACAGACACCACTGCTATGGCCACTGCTGAGGTGAGGGAGCTCATTCAACCTTACACATGTCCAGCAGCAGTATTCTGTGCAGCTATCTGCAGTCTGTTGCTATTGGCTTCCATAAAACATATATTTGCTAACCTTAGAAAAAAACCCCCAAAAAATACAGATCAGCTCAGCACCTTTAAAACGTCATTTAGCCAAACAAAGATATACACTTTTCAGTGGAACGTGGATTAATTAAGCATGTTCTGCTCAGAGATGCACCCCCTGGCTTCCATGCTCTCTCTGGCATGTTTACTTGTGCTGGCAGACATTTAATACTGCTGGGGTCTGCAAGCACACACAGCAGGGATGCCAGGGCTGAGCCATGCATGGACCATGGGATCTGGAGAAAAGGTGAGTATTTGGTGGACCAAGGTGGTTTTATTCAGCACGGCATCCCAAAACAAGGGGTACCTGGTTGGGGGAGGTGCAAATGGAGGGGGCTTTAATTAGGCTATAAAAGTACTATAAGACTATAGGGTACTATTAGTGTTTTAATCCTTTAAGTGGCATCATTTCCTTCCTGTGGAACATAACTTTATAAATAAACCATTCCAACATAAAACACAAAAAAAAAATGTATAGATTATATTAAAAAAGCCAATAATGATCTGTAACTCCTGCCTACACATTCAGAGAAAACTCAATATGATTTGTGTTTGTTTTTAATAAATACATAATAAATATATGCAACCTAATTGCCACTCAACAGTGAGTGAATGTTGCTTGTAGTTTAAAGCGGAGCAAAACCCACATTTTTAACTATCATCCCCTGACTTGCTCCCCCTGTGAGAAGGACTATTTGCCAATTTTTACTGCTCCTGCTTCACTCTAATCCGAGATAATAGCGCCTGATGTCATTGCCCCACCTATGCAATAACTGATTGCCTGCCATCTTACAGAGAGGGACACCTGAAAAAAAAGTGTTCCAGGATGATTCGAAAAGCGAAAATATCTATTTCTAGTCCTACAACCTAAGAAGGGAGTATCGGGCCTATATGGTTAATAAAATTGATTTATTGGCTCCTTTTGCTTAACAATGTGTATTTTGGACACCAACAATTAAAACACAACCTAAACACACTGTAAAGTTTGTCCCCTTTGACCCCAGCAGTGATTTCTTGTAACTGTAATGAAGAAACGCTGACCAGGACCTGAAAAACACAGATCCAAAGATTTCAGGGAGGAAAATAATCATAAATATGCTGTGGAGCACCAGAAAAATGGCAGTGCAAAGTGGCGCTCACTGGCGCTGGGATAATCGGCCAGTGGGTCCAACAGGCGCTGACATAAGCTGGCCATTACCTAGTGCAAAATCTAATTAGTAGCATTCTACACAGCAACTGCTAGCGCCAATGTAGTACACAGCACAGCGCCAGATAAGACAGGAATTCCCGTGCTCCGAAGCTGGCTCTAAGCCACAAAAATTATGCTAAAAGGTACACATCATAAATATGACCCGTAACTGACTAACCCCCCCTAATTAGGGAAAGATCAGAGGCAGCTAAGTGTTCAGTGTATGGTTATCCTTATCCAAAACCAAGTCTGTAAAGAAGGTCTAGAATTATTACTCATCCTCGATACTGACCAAATTGTGCTTACTCATTTAATAAAATGTTCAACCATTTCATCTGACGTTAAATTTTCAAGTTTTGACTTCAAGAGCAATTCAAAATCTATTAACTACTCATTTCTCATGTCTGTGTGCCACTCCACTACTGACCTCCAACCCACTTCTACCCAAAGGCTATCAGATGATCACTCTTCACTTTCCCCTCTGCAAAGGTTTCTCTCGTGCTGCTCTGATTCTTCGGAATGCACTACCTCAGTCATATTTGGCAGCTTTATAAGCGTTCTTTTGATAAATGTCTTGCACACTTTGGTATTCTAGTGTCTCATTTAATAATAGATAGCTCTAATACCTAACCACTTCTTTGACTATAGCTGCTTCTCATTTAAAACAGTCACCTTGCTGCCTCTTGACAGCCCTATCTCCTTTTACCAGCAAGTGCATTTTAATTCTGCACTTGCCTAGATATTAGCCGGATGACTGGTTCCTGCAGCATTGTTACATATAAAATAACTACTTACTTACTTGTCCATAGAAAAAATGAGTCGTATTTTTCAAACAGTTCACTTAAAATGTAAGCTCTTGTTAATGGATTTCTTAACATAAACCATGTATGTCTATTAGGTTATTTTTTATTTTGTATCCTGAGCAATGTATAATGTAAGAGGTAACCAGAATTGTAATGTTCCATAAGGCTCTGTTCGTACCCAAATCCATACATTTAGGTGTGTGTCTCTAGTTTTTGGTCTCTGACCAAAAACATTGAAATTTACAGTTACATTTACAGTAACAAACAAGACATAATGCTATAAGTGTCACAAGGAGGTTCCATTGGAACAAAAACCCTATCATTTTTGATGGTCGCTATAATTCATTCCTGATTACATCATCATTTTTTTTTAAATAAGCATGCTCAGTTCAAACAGGATAAAACAAAAATGAGGTTGGATCTCCACAATGGGGCAGGCAGCAGATATAAAACTAAATTTGCTCCAACATATCCTCATTTTGTCCCAAACTATTTATTCTACCGTAGAGCTTAAAGTGGACCAACACCCTCCCGTGATCGGCCTAGGAATCTATAAGATTCCCGGACTGATCAGCCCCCTGACTGCGGGGCACCCCGAACCGCTGTGTGAAACCCCCCAGAAACCCCTAAATCCCTACCTGCTCCTAGATCCAGCGGCGCCCGCCGCCGCCTCCCGCGTGTCCCTCTAGCAGGACGTGCACCCGCACCGGCCGTTTGAGAGTAAGCCCTGTAAGAGTGATGCGCGGGAGGCGGCGGCAGGCGCGCTCTCTTGTCCGTCGCTGCCTCCCGCTTGTCCGTCGGCGGGGATTGGCAGCAGCGGTCACGTGGGAGCGGGGAGAGGTGAGTTTTTGGGGCTTTCTGGGGAGTTTCACACAGTGGGGGCACCCCCGATCGGGGTGTCCCGCCGAAGTGGACCAAAACCCAGGATAGTCAAAATCCTGGGTGTTGGTCCACTTTAAGGTGAATGGTTGGAGGGTAGGGGCAGCCTGGGGCCAAAAATCAGCCCTGGATATTATTTCCCTGGCCATTCTAAGACCAGCTCATGAATTGTTGATTTCTGCCAATGTGCTTGCTGGCAGATCATCAGTGTGTTAATCAGCTCAGGCTATAGCATTGCAGAGGGAGATCATGGGCAGTGGTGGATGTGACCACTCTTAAAACAATGCTCCTGGAGCTTTTGTATTGTTGACGCATATAGTTTGACGTTTGACATGTCCCTTCATAGTCATGATGATGCTGAGGGTATACCAGTTCCAGCCCAGTCAGCCCCAAAGCAATGCAGCCCACTAAAAATTCTCCCTATGCTCCCTATGGAAAGTGTGTCTCTGATGGAGGGCAACACAACAGAGATCCTGCTCACAAACTCATTAGCTAACAGTCTAATGTAACTGTACATTGTAAACGTTTATTTCTCCTGTAACAGACACCATATGGTCATTCCTCAGACAAGCTCTATAACCTGAATATAGCTGTGCCACTGAGACTCAGCAAGGGGAAGACCTGCTATAATTGACATTAGGCTGTAGAACAGTATGGGTTGACAGAAATACTAACATTAGCACGTTGGCAAAATTGTTTGGTTTCAGCTAGAAATACAAACATACAGTCATCTAAATATAGGGGAGTAAATAATGGATGGTCATGGATGTTCTAAGCAGCCTATATGATGCCCCCCCCCCTTTCTAATCTCTCTGCATCTCCAGCTGGAACTACAAGCCCCAGCAGCATCTTGTCCCCTTGGTTCAACTTGACAGAGCAAGATATTCCTACTGGCACTATTGGTGCCTCTAGTAGGGCAAAGTAAAGATGAGTTGTGGTATTTCTCCTGTGCAATCAAGTCTGGTCATGATGGTATTTAGACAGACCCAGAGCAATGGGGGAGAAAAGTTTAGGAACCTAGCTCTATTGTAAGATGCACCCAGAACCTGGTGCTGGGGCATTATGCATGCCCAATCACCTGTGTATATGCATTGGACAGCCAAGTACACCAGAAGGGCTAGAGGTGGAAAGTCTGTGGTACACAACCAAGGCCAGTGATTCTTTGCATTGCTTTGTTTTTCTGCAATGTGTGTCTATTAGCTGCAGCCAAGGAGGGGCTCAGATATAGGTGTTTCTGTGAGGAGTTTCTATGAAAACAGTAATTGCTGAAGAGTAAGTGGGACCCAAGGGGAATCTCCATCAATACTTTTCATGCCATTTATGCAATTATTTGGGCTGTGCATAAAGGAAGAGCCCAATTTTACCTTCTTGTTACTATAATATTCAACAGACTGTAAAGAAAGCAGGGGCCTTCATTTGCATACGAATGCAATTACATGTCACATTAAAGGACCCCTCTTGGTGGGGTCCCTAATCTAAGTTTTGAGTCCTCAAAGAGAACTACTTACATGGGACCAAACAAATTGCATGAATAGTATTAATGGAGCGACTCAACCTTTACTCACTTTGAAATCTCATCCAGTGGAAACATAAATTGACACCAGGCTTGTCTAGTGTCAACATTTTGCTTCTAATTTACTTACGCCTATCCTAAAAAAGGTTCTGTAGGTACAAATGTTGCCAGGAGCAAGTAGGCATCACTACTGTTTGTACATAGTTCCCCCATTTACATGTAGCATTGGTTGGTACTGTATCAATCAAATAAATATATTGGTTGTTTTCATGCAATATCAGCCATTGCCAAACCAATTCCTCTGGTCACAGAAAATGTTGCTGGCTCTCAATTTGTGCAAGACTCACACTGATTTTAACATCCCCCTGTGCTGAACAAGGCAGATGGACATCCTCAACCAAGCTCAGCAGGTATTCTTTCTACCGTGTAAGGCACACAGTAGTATAAGGAATATGTGCTGCATTTGTATTTGTCTTGGCAATGCTTTATTACCTTATTGTCTACACAGAACTTCATGTGTAGTGTTCAACATTCCCTTCCATTCAACAATCCACCTGAAGTATCCGTTAAATAGCAAGTCATTTAGGTAGCAAGGAAATATCCACATAAGACTGGGAACTGTTTCCAGGCACAAATCACTATAAAGGATACTTTAGCAAGGCAGAGAAGAACATGTAGTCAGCGTATTCCCTCCCAGGCACCTCTGTGTTGTCAGCCCATACCTTCTCTACATATTGAAGACTGACATCTCAATTTTAATTCTAAAGATGCTCATAGGAATAACAGAATAAAAATGTAAATTGCAGTCAAATAACAAATGCTCCAAAATTTGCAAACACTATTTTTGTGACAATTAGAAGCAAATCATTGGTCAACAACAAAAAAACATACCTGATACCAGATATAGTTTGATCTTTACCTTTTTTTATTTCATAATATTGTTGTTTTTGCTGTATTATACACATACCACATGGAAAATGATGATGCCGTAATGCAAAAGGTGAAAAGCATATAGACTGGAAACACAAACAAGAAAAAAAAAGATAAATCCTAGCAAAACTAAACAATTTCTCCACCATTGTTGCTGTGAAATCAATGGAATATTCAGGGAAACCTGAAGACAGATGTAAAAAGAATGCAAAAACGTATGAAAATAATAAAAAATGGGAGGGAAATCACATTCATATCGTACTATGAACTCTGATGGATGTAGGCAATCTCGAGGGTGATTTCCAGTCGTAGGACAAACCCGAAGCATTGAGTTAGATAAATCTGACACATTCTAGGTGGGCTGATAATGATGGTCCAATCATGATAAATGTAGACTTTTTAGCCTAAGAATTGTATGTGTGAGGTCTTTTAGAAGGTTTATTCATGATGCTGTACCCTGTTTGTTACATTTGCAGGTTTATTAGTTGATTATTTTGATGTTCAAACACTGGAAAGTGTGATATATATATATATATATATATATATATATATATATATATATATAATGGGTGGGTTGTTGATGAAAGGAGGAGCAGTGATGAATGAGAAAGAGCTGTTATAGGTACCATAGGGGTTTAAGACATTGGAGTGGACAATTATAACATGTAGGGTCCACGACAGATCTCACAGCAAGGAAGAGTATTCTTATGTGAGTCTATAAGAACAGCAGAGAGAATAAAAAAAGAATAGCACAGAATTAGATAAAGAAATGAGAGTGGATTATAATGGTTTGATGGAAATTTTCTCCATAGGGGCAAGACTGGTGGCACTGTTATGACAGAGAAGCATACAGGAATACAGCATACAGGCTTGCTCTAGCAAACCTCACCTTCAATAATATGAATCATTAAGGAAAACTGCAGGCTATAACCAACAACACAACTACACACTATTATTTAGCTTTGTTACAAGCCTGCAGATTTAAAAATTGCATCTGCATATACATGTTTCTGAATACAGGTGAAATCATATTTACTATTATATTCTCTTGTGAAGATGCAGAAATACAAGTAATCACTCATTTGCACTTAAATATATCTCAGGGTTACAGTGTCTATACCATATATACAAATAGAAGAACCAGTGATTTTCTCAGAAATAACTTGACACTGCCCAAAATAATTGTTTTATGGTATATTGCATATTTAATAAAATAGATCATTTTTGAATTGACAAAATATATGTAATAAAAAAAATGAAAATGACACAATCAAACGTGATTGGACCCATCACCTAATATTGTGTTTTACAATGTTTGGAGGCAAACAGCCAATTCAATTTCTGCACTTGGCAAGTTGTTTGGCCAACTCTTCTTGAGCAAACTTCTTCTGCTGTATACTTTAGGTTTGGATGAGGCCTGCTCCTGACTCTACTTTTTAGCTCTTTTCAAAGATGTTCCATAAAATTTGAAAGTGGATGCTTTAAGTTACCTTTTATTCACTGAAAATGGTGCATATTCTATAAAAGCAAATTTACAAACCAGTTGAGTAGTTAAATCACAACAGATCTGATCCTTCGACTACTTGTGCATACTCTAGCTTTACAACAGAAGCTGTGGAATCCATATAAAATGAAGGGAGGAAGTCACAGGCAGTTCTCCCCAATTACCCAGCTTATACTGTGAGAATGTGCTGGAGGTTAAAAGGTTGCAAGCTAACTGCCCATTGTCTACACTATTTAGACGGGCGATTGATCACTGTCTTGTAAAGCAGAGAAAATGGATATTTTCTTGTGTGATCTCCTTGCCATCCTTTCCTGCTACATCTAACTTATGTACAAAATAGATTTATTTTACATCTTATTATGCTGCAGTTAGTTTTCTTTAAATACAGGATGGGTTGATTTGTGGTTACAGGTACATTGGCATATGGCTAAAGCTGCAGAATGTAATAGAGAAAATTAGTATATTACAATTCAATAACGTAAAAAAAAACTAAAAAACACTAGAGGACAATCATTCTTAAAAGTGGAAGGCCAGTCTAGAGTCAAGCAATGAGGCAGGACATGGGCCGGGTAAAAAACACCTTACCTTTTACCAAACATGTTACCCCAGCGTTTCTAGCCCTGGGTTCAGACATCTTGGCAAGGCTACATAGAATGACACCCCCTGCTCTGTGCAACTGGGAGGGTGGCAGAGCTGGTCTGGTTGTAGCACTGTCAGCTCCAGTGCTGAGAGTGCACCTCCTGGATGTCCTTGGTGTAGAGAACAGATTACAGATGTCGGTTGGCTGTAATCATCCAGCGCTGATTTGTTATCACTGGTTGATGCTGAGATGTGCACCAGGAGGTGCTTGGGAGTGTGCAGCCAACTTGTCTGTGGGATGGCAGGTAAGTGATTTTTTTGCCAGGATGACTATGCACTGAATTGAGAGCCTTTCCAACTGACAATAAAGGGTAAAATAACTAGCTCAGTATTGCAATAGGGCAGTTCTACAGAGGTAAGAAGCCAATGTTACACATTACAAAGAGTAATTAAACAAAATTGATGTATGATCACCAAATGAAGTTCCGTCTGTACGATCAGGTCACCAATCCCTATAGGCAGGGCTGTATTTTCCATTAGGCAACCATAGACATGTGTCTCCGGCAGTCAGCTGCACGGGGCACATCAGTGTACGTCTTTACTACTAATAAAAAAATTACAAAAAAAAGTCAGGTTTCCAAGACTTATGCCTAATGCCCAAAACCACAGAAAAATGCAGACAGTGTGTCTGTTTGGAAAGGGTGCAAGGGGTCTTCCAAGTCCTCAGTCACAACTGTCAATAGGATAAGATTCACCTGCCTCCACTGCAGGGGTCCTTCTGTGGTTTGGGGGGGGGGGGGGGGTGGCTGTAGCAAGGTCAGTCTATTTTGGGAGGCTGAGGCAGGGACATATCTGCACTCCAAATATTACATTTTCCAGGGCTGATGGGGAGATCCATGCACAATTTACATATTAATCTTGGGGCTGGGAGAATCAGTGTTAATTTTGGGGGCTGAGGGGGAGATCCATATATACATACTATGTATGATATTTGTGGGCTAATGGGGGGATCCATGCACACTCTATTTATATTTTGGGGCTAATTGGGGGGGGGGGGGTGATTGGATTTCTGGGGGCTGAGGAGGATTTGCATGTGGGAGCAGATAACCTTTGGGTGTATGGGAGTTTGACATGTGCTCTGCATATCAATTTTGGGGTGCTGGATGCTATATTGTTACGTATGTTGGGCTGTGTAATTTTTCTCTTCTTTATACATGTATATAAATGCGGCGCGACTCTACAAAAGGGGATGCAAGCACTAAAAGTGCCTGAACACCTGAGTACAGGTAGCATAAGCCTAACTATAACAATACAGAATCTCAGAAATCAAAAAATACAACTTGTGTAAAATGTGGGGTAAATGTTCAAGATTGAGACCTGACTCACATAGCAAGGATTTGATGGGCTTATCAAACCGTAGGTGATGGAAGTCTCTGATTTGTGCCTTTTAACCACCCAGGATGTATAGTTATTAGAACAACCATCACGCTCAGGGGGTGTTTTATTGTGCTTGTAAAATGCTATAAAACCAAAAATACCAGGGACACAGTAGGGAGACATTTTAAGAAAGATTATACCCATCGGTAAAGAATAGAAGAAATTGGGCTCAGCGGGGCTGCCTTTCATAGAAAAGCAGATTTTCTGTTTACAATCAGCGTCTCTTTAGTTTAAATGCAACTTTTTGATATCATCAATCATTATCACAACAAATTACAGCCGTTTTAGGTTATGCATGCTTGACGCTGGTTGATATTTTCTGAGCTGAGTAGACTGTCAGGTAATGTTGTACAATAATAATCTTTGGTATTCTAATGTAATTGCTGTGACTAAAGAGCTTTATTGTTTTAATTTCCTGAAACAATCTAAATGGAGAAAATGTCAATAATGGCACTCATTCATAAAACAGTCATTTGTCAACTGCTGCATAAGGCCTAATTAATGACACATCAATAAGAAAGACAGAAAGGAGTATACTGCATATTGAGTGTTACAGCAGCCATAGAAGCTGCCTAATATTAACTAATGGCAATAAACTGGTGGCAACGAGCATGCGAAATAGATAAAGAGATAGAGAGAAAGATAGATAGATAGATAGATAGATAGATAGATAGATAGATAGACCTAAAGCACCTATACCCAGGGGTGCATCTGTAATGATAAAATGAGGCAGCCACCTCAGGCAAAGGGGTAACAATCGATGGACCAGTTTTTTTTTGTTAGCAGTTCATTGTTGGTTCAGCAGGGCATGACTACACACCTTGGGCCGATCATAATTGGTACTCCAATAGGAGACATGCTTAATTGTAGTGCACAACTATATCCTGCTCCCCATCATATAGAGTTCCATGTCTGATTTTGGCTTCCTAAGAATCTTAAAGTGGACCAATAACCAGGATTTTTATTATTAGGATTTTCACTGGTTCTTGCGCAGGGGGGTATTCCAATTTGGAATGTGCCACTGTGTGAAATCCCAGAGATCGCCCACTCCACTGACCTGTCCACCATTCCATGGCTGTTGACTTCTCTGCAGGGACAGCCACACCCTGGGTTACCTGTAGAGTGAGCACTCCTCTGTGTCTGTCCTATCTGAATGGTGGCCCAAGGTCGCGGCGAGGGGGGGCGATCTGGGGGTAGGGGGATTCACACAGTGCGGCATCTTTTAGACTTCAGGGCTATCCAATAGGTCCATGTAATCTGTAAGAAATCTTCATTCCCCGAGGAATTGGCAATTAACCAACCTTCCTGTTGACAATAAAGAGATACTTACCTTTTACTCCCGGAGCTCCATCTGATGGGGGAACCATGATGATGCTAATGGGGGAACAATGATGATGCTGTTAGAAGTTATCTATTCATTGTTGGGCTTATGTCAGCAGGAGTGGGTGGCTTAGTGTGCTATGAGCTTGGATATTCTCTGGAACGAAAAATTAAAAAATTGCAGATACTCACCTTTTGCCTTGGCAGCTACTTCAGCTCTGAACTAAGAACCCAAAAAGTCTCCCTCTTCGGTTATTAACTTTTTTCAACCACAATCCACTAGACCATAGTAAGGAGGATACACGCTCATTGACTGGGAGCTAAACCATGCTACTGAAATGCTTATCCCAATGTTCCCAATCTGAAGCTGGCAGGAGCCAGTGGAGCAGTGCATTGCTGCACAGAACAGCTGTTAAACTTTTATGCAGACAGTTTAGTGTTGAAGAACGCCATTTTCTACTTGTTACAAAATAACAACTGTCAATGGGTTTAAATAAAATACGGAGAACTGTCCACATACAACGGAAAGCTTTCCCAAATGAGAAAGAACGTTCTCTACAGTGAATGAATGAATCAGCCCTCCAATGTGGTAATTGGAGAGATAAGTAAATACACCAGAGACCAGGGCTGTTCTCTTGAAGATCTGGAATTATGAAGAAGTTTTCATTTAAATCAGAGTCAAGGAGACCCCCAATAGTTCATAATTTTAGTAAGTTTCACTGGTAACTGGTAATTGGACTGGATTGTCCACATTAGCCTCAATTACGTAGGAGACTTCTGCTATTGCACCAAAAGCCAAAGTGGGGCATAGGGATCTGAAAGTGCCCAGAATAGACCTGTCACTACTTTTTTCAATCACAGAGTCTCTAGCTTAAAGTAAGATTCTCTAAAGCTTCGGTCACACCTGTCCGGATGCGTTTGTATTTCTGCGTTTTGCAGCTCGGCAGAAAAAGTCACTTCTATATCCTCTTTCACGCCTCTCCGTTTTGAAACAGTCCAAAAAAGTCCTGCTTGCTGCTTTCCAACCGAACTGCATATGCAGATGTATTCTGTGTCTATTCTATGGAAATGCAACTGCAAAAAAATGCAGTTCAACTGCAAAATGCACCTGATCTGCAACTGCATAATGTGAACGTAGGCTAAGGTTTATGACACTTGTTGGCAAACAGTAGTAGAGGTGAAATTTCTAAAGGTAGCAGAAAACAACGCAATATTCAAGTGGTTTCAATTACACCAGTGATAGGCTACCCGATGTCAAAGTGGTTGATTACCTACAGAAGTGTTCTCTTCCCTCTTAGGGAAGTGACCTGTGTTTACTGTAAACATCCAATCACTAGCATCAGAATTCCTGTTTGCCCTTGTGTAGCAGGATGGTTTAAGAGATCAGTTATCTTCCCCAAGAGGCAATGGATTAAGGTCTTTTAGTAGTAGTCAACCTAAACATGATTAAGAACCTCTCTAGCTGAGAAAATTGAATTGGTCAGGTCTGATGCTGCATGTTTACTTGCAGAAAAAAAATCAAAAACCTCATGATGTTGGTCTAATATATATAAACGGTAGTATGAATGGCTTTCCCAGCTAGTGGTACCTACTACACGAGATTCTAATCAGATCATTCCTGGTAGAGCTGCGGACTTACCTGTACCCCAACCTGATCTGCTGCCAGTTATACTTTACCTAAGCCTGATTTGCACTATTAGTTGATAAAACTATTTGCGTGCATTTTCTGCATTTGATGTGCTTTCGATAATAGTTTGTGCAGTTTTTTACTATGGTTTTAGGTGACTGATAACCCATATATACCACCCATGTGGGCTGGGAACCCACCTCATCATAAGCTGCCATAAACCCCACTGCATAATAAAATAACTTCATTTCCAAGAAATTAATTTTAAACTAAAAAGTAAACAAATCTTTCTAGCCATGTGTGCCGAGTTTAGCTGACTTTCTTTGCTTATCAAAGACTTTTTGATGTATTAGCTGGAAAGTCAACATGCCTACTGTATATGGGTGTGAATTGCATTATAATGATTAACTTGTTTTTTACATTTCAGTGACTCTCAAGTATACCTACTAACTGATCAAAGAATATATATGCGTTTTTTTATTTAGGTTTTTCAGTTTCCTCCCATGACCCCAAAGCATTTAATATATATATATATATATATATATATATATATATATATATATAATGGGTGCTATTTAAGAAACGCTAAGGCCACGTAGTGCCATAGTGCCAGGTACTGCCAGATGAATGTCAGGTCCCTGTCAAAAAGGTGTATTTATCAAGTCAAAAATCCAGAGCACCTCTAATAGTGCCAGGTAGTGTCCCATCTATCAATGGCACTGGTGATGGGATGAGTACCGGCGCTGAGTTTCCTACAGTGCCAGATAGGACCAGGTGCTCACCCTGCACTGTGGGGCCTTATCCCATACATTTCAATAGGCTGCGATGGTTACAATTATTTAAGCATTTTAGTAGAATTTGTTTTTTTACTTTTTTGGGCTGTGCATGTGCCACAGGATCCGTTGGCTGGTTTATTTTATTTTTACATGCATTTTTAGCACTTTTTTTGTGCTGCAAACTTGTGATTTGGGCCGAGAGAAAGCTTTGTCATGTTTGTCTAATGTCCGTTATGCAAATCAAAAAAATAAATAAATAAATAAAACATTGGGAATCCAACAGGACTTGCCTGGTATTTTTTTGATAAATTTTGTCAGTTCGCAGCACTCTCGGCTAGCGGTAGCTGTCTCTAGAGCATAGGCTTATATAAGCCGTGCGCTGCGAACACTGCCTGGCTGGAAATGCTGCAACTGACAGCGCCACCGGCCAGAAGCCGACGCTGTGGTGCAGGCGCTGCTGAGCATCTCGGACAAGGCTCTAAAGTGCCGTCCACACCAATAATATTTAATAAGCCTCCAAATGTTTTTGGCTTTTTATAAAATCTAAATATATAGTTAAATCTAAATATATATATATATATATATATATATATTTAGATTTTGTTTAACTATATATACTATATATATTTTAATTCACATTTAAATATATATATATATATATATATATATATATATATATATATATATATTTACATATCTTTACATACAAGAGATACACACCAAATGCATACCGACAGCCATCTCTACATAGGTGCTAAGGAATGAACTCAGGCGCATGTAAATATCTTAAGTTGTAAGAAAGGCATTGGTTAACCATATATGTTACAAAACGGCATGCTTCCACAGCACATCGATTTGGTTACTCTTATAATGATGGAAGAGTTTTCTTTGATTCGGCCACTCACGCTGGCATCTGCTGCATCACACAGGGCGGACATAAAAGAAAGTGGACCAAAGTTAAAAATTACCATAGGCCAGACAGGAGGACACCTGCTGGAGGAACCCTCTGCTGACAGTCACAGCTGGAGACTAAAAAAATGAAAGCCATGCAAACAAGTGAAGGGGCAGCATGAAATCGGCATTTGTCCTTTTTTTTATTAACAATTACTGTATGCAAAAACCAAGGGAATCTCAAAGTAGGCAGAAGTCACATTTCAACCCGGCTGTGCATATAAAAAGCTTGCGAGTTGAAGTGTGCCCTTTTTTTCTTACTAGGAGCATGTTTGGAGGCTTCCCGGGTGAATTGAGGAAAGTGGTAATTAATGTAAAGTGAATGAGGGAGGGATACAGGCATAACAAAGGGAAGTTTTCTTTTTAACTGTTGAGGGTGAAAGCTCTGACAAAACAATGTTGCTAAAGATGGCTACTGTGAGGCCATCACTTCAAACCCAGGTATATATGTGACCCCTTTTCATTTTAAGGCTGCAGAGTGGTGCTTTTTGTATCTGTCTCTTAATACGATGCAGGTAATTTGCACCAATTTCACTTTGTGTATGCTTTGGGTTTTACTAGGTCTTGGCTGTTTGATGGCTCCTTTCAGCAAAGCATTTGCTCAAGGTTCATATGATGTTAGCTTCTTTTCTTTTTCGTTTACAACATCAAGAGGATTACAAAGAATGTGTGTGTGTTGTCTAACATCAATGATATATCTTCAGGCTACTAGAAAATAGTTCTCAGAAAAGTGCGCCTTCTAATATTTTAGAACCTCCACAGGCTGCACATAAAACAAGTATTGAATACAAAAAGCTCACAAGGATTCAAAGAAAGGTTATACTCACGCAACCTCATTCATCTTAAACACCTGGTATACAGACAGCCACAAATCGCTGCTCAAGTGTCATTTTAGCGGACATATTACCCTTACTATATGCCTGCAGAGGCTATTAAAAAAGGTTACTCTGGATATATTAAGGCCTTGTAGTAAATACAGATATCTTTAATCTCTGCCACTCTCCTTGGTGTGTGCTTCATATCATGTTCATTGCCAAGGATCATCACTATACAAATGATAAAAAGAGATCCAATCTAATGTAGGTTTTCCGACCCTACAAAGTGTTTCATTATTTGATATATCAGATTCTAGCACACCCTCATTTCTGATTAAAGGGGAACAACAATGTGGGCCTGATTTATCAAAGCACTGCGCTGGTTTAACACCAGTCTGAGCATTATTGTGCACCGGTTTTGTGTGCAAACGGACATTTACTATCCATCAGTGTACATAAATACAGCCATTTCAGTGTGCCAGCTTTTTCTGGCTTACAGCTTGCTACTTCCATAGGATATAATGGCTAAATGATTCAGTGTGTTATTTTACCAGTTTTTTTATATCAAATTTTTTACCATGGCTTTTGGGACTTAAACGGACCTTCACCATGATTTATTGAAAAGCCCAAACCCTTTAAAAAAACGACCAGCATCTAAAATTAATATATTTTACATTTTTAGTCACTTACTTATTATTCTTTCTCCCACTGGGCTGCAACTCTGTTCAGGACTTTAGGATATGGTCTTGACTCAGAAGCATCACACTTACTGAGGAGAGGAGATTGGGATAAAGTACAGGGGGTAGTTTATAGATGTGCTTTGCTCAGACAGAGCAGAGCTGGGGTCAGGAAAAGGTAAGCAATCCCAGAATGCAGAGCAGCACAGTCAGGAGGCACTTCCTGTTTGCAGGCAGCCTGATGTCCCATGAGCCGCCATCTTGGATGTTTAAAGGCTCATAACATGCAGTAGATGCAGGTAGGATGATTTTTAATGTGAGCAACCTGTAAGTACAGGGTGTGGGAAACATATAAGATAGACTCTTATTCAGAGTGAAGGACCGCTTTAAAGTGGACAACACCCAGGATTTTGACTATCCTGGGTTTTGATCCACTTCGGGGGGGGCACCCCGATTGGGATGTCCCGCGGGGAGGGAGGTGATCGGCCCGGGAATCTTATAGATTCCCGGGCCGATCACCCCTGGGTGTTGGTCCACTTTAAGAGGAGCACACAAATGAAGTTGCTGTTTTTTCATTCTTGGAGAATGATTTATTTCACATCTGTTATGCCTGTAACATCTTTAGTATTTATAACATTACTGTTTTTTTGCTTAATATACTTTTTTGTTACCAATAAACAATAAACAACTTTTCTCATGATGTGCGCGTTTTGCGTGCACCTGTCTAAGCCACCCGGCACAGTACATCCAAGAAATATTGCAACATTGATGCGCCCTATGTAGAGACTGTCTCATTGCCACAAGTTAAGCTCACTACATAGTAACATAGTATATAAGGCTGAATAGGGGCTTTAGTCCATCCAGTTCAGCCTGTTTATTTCCTTCCAGTGGTCTAGTAGCCATAGCTGGAAATCAGCTACAACTACACCAGTTTATATCACATTGAGACAAAAATGAGCACACTGGGTCTACTATAGAGCTAGTAGAGGCGTTAAAACAGCCGCAGTATTGGAATGTTAATAAATTAGGCCCCAGGGGTTTTCACTACACCAGGTCTGCTTGTGTGCCTTGGGATCACTGGTGGGGGTGTTTCACACAATGGGAAATCCCAAGTTGGGGATGGAGTAAGGGAAATCGGCCTATGTTCCTCTTTAAAGAGGCATCATCATTGTTTCATTTTTCAACTTGCCTGGGGACCTCAAACCCAGTAAGGCCTCAAAGTGTCATTCATCTCCCCACTGTTTGTGTGTCCTATGTTTGTCTGTGACTTAAGTTAGAAGTTGTCATGTGCAAGACGGCAGGATGGCACCCCCCAAAAAAAACAGACTGTGTGCCCTTCAATGGACCCCACATACATCTGGCTGAGGTGAGCAGGTAGCCCCCCCCCTCCAAAGACAATAAACTCTGTCCTCCGATTAACTACCCAAAAAAGCAAGCCGGCAAAGCCTGAGCTAAGCAGGGGGTGTTCCCATACTGACAAACCACGCGTGGGTACTTTAAAATACGAATGAAGGTCTAGTCCTAGGCTGACGGCGCTCTGTGAGGCCACTCCATTTGAACACCCCCAAAGGTCGACAATGCTTACAGGAGTCCAATATATGGAGACATTATGAGCCAACTAATATCATTTTTATCTCATGAGGATACAGAAACCAAATATGTTATTATTATTTTATATCTATAGCCAAGGACATAGCTAGGGGGGAGCAGGGAGGGCACTTGCCCCAGGTGCAGCAGGTCAGGGGGGAGCCAAAAAAAGGGCCTGAGAAAAGGTAAGGGGTGTCATTTTGAATCTTTGCCCTGGGTGCCAGAAAGCCTAGCTACTCCTCTGCTATAGCACAATAAGCTAAAAAGTCTGGGACAATGATTATTTTTTGAGTTTTTATTACTAATACTACTAATTCCACGTTATACATAAATCACTACGAAACAGCAGAGCTTATAAAAATTATTTTGATAGCCTAGGCCAGGGGTGTCAAACATCAGCATTCTGGTTGCCTTCAAAGGGCCAGTTAATACCAAGTGCAAAATTAAATACAAGCAAGACCATTCAAATGTATGCTCAAAATGGAACTCAATCTGCTTTTTTGCCCAGCCACAAAATATTTTTGCTGAGGACAGAAGCAGAACTATTTTTCCCAGGACAAATGCAGAATTTTGCCCTGGACATGGCCCCGAAGCCATTTATTTCCCACCCTACCTGGCAATAGTTTGCAATATCCCCTGCAGTAGCTGTGTCCCCCTCTGCTGTGCCAGTAAGTTGGGTGGGCTTGGTGGGCCCTGCTTGTGTAATAGGAGATGCTTGCATAAAGGCACTGTTGCAGATACTAATCTCTTCTCATCTAGAATGCAAAAAAGATGTTCGCCAGGCACTTTTATAGGCACCCAAGGGCAGGATTAGAGGTGGTACTGTGCTCAACAGTGTAGTGCACTGAACAACATCACTCGGCTCTTGCACATGCAGGCACAGTGATTTGCTGTCAGGCCTTGGATTGACGAGGCTGGATAGTGGTGGTGTCGCACAGAAGCCCCCACCTGGCAACTGTCAGAGGGCCACATGAAAGCCAATGTCTCGTTCAATGAGAGCCATTTGGCCCGCCATGTGTCATTTGGTAAACGGCTCTGCCTTTCTGCGATCAGGAGCGCAAGCAGGTGCATCCCCGCATCTTTGGGCTGTGCTACACTCCTGTCCCCAGCCATTCAGATAGGCTGGGCAGGAGCAGATGTACTGCTGGGGATGAGCTGTTTGCAGAATGACATATGCATGGCAAAATGCCTCTGGTTGGACAACAGCCCGCACATGTGCCATGGGACCAGGAGGAGGTGAGTTTTACAAGGCAATCTGGGGGGCTTCACACAGTGGGCCCCCTGATGAGACATGCCCTGTGGGAAGGCCAGCGGCCGGCCCCCAAAATATTTTAGATTCCAGGACCAGCCGCGTTGGGTTTTTTCTGCTTTTCACTTAAAACTTATCATACTTGATATGAATGCTAGATATTATTATTGCTATTATTGTTTTTGAGAAAATAATATAGTGATAAAAGAATAAATAGAAACATTCATAACAAGTATGCCTCTGTTTTTTAAGAGTTTCTGTAGTCAGGCAGGGACTTGTCAGTATCAGAAATGTCCCCCTTTTTATAGATGTAAATATTATATTTGCATATTTATAGATGTACTGATTTCATACTTGTCACACACAGACCGGGTCTTTCTCCTAAAGAAGCTATAAAGCGAAACATATTGGAACGGATGTGCTGATATTTTACAACTAATGCCCTTATATAATAAGGTTACTTTGCAATTTTAATTGTTTGATGGTATAGTGTTTATGCAATACAAATAATAATAACAAATATACCACTAGTTCCTCAGTGGTTATTGCATATATCGTTTATTTTAGAAGAAGGGTTTATCTTATATCTAATATATCATGACATGAGTGGGGTTTCACACAGCAGGACATCGGAATTTGTCTGCCCTTTCAGAATTTAGGGCCATCCAGCAGGTACTAGTTACACTTTTAGGCCAGTCCCTGTAAACATAGGAGGTAAATCAGGCAAAGGAGTGATCGCTGACTGTTACAGTTCAAAGTGGCACTCAATAGTCCACTGAACTCAACCTACCCACACTTGTAGTCCTCTAAACTGGACCAACAGCCTTTCACAGTTTGAAAATAAAAATCTCCCAAAACTTCCTTTTCTCATCTGCATGCATGACACTGCATCATTGCCAGCACTTACATTCGCTCCTGCCCCAAATCAAAGCTGAAATGCTGCTTCAACAATTTTTTTTGTACATAAATACATAAATAATAAATTGGACTGAATATATGGTACTGAGCTGGACTGACTGTCTATGAGACTCCAGGGTAGGCATACTTGTCCCTCCCCTTGTTGAAACCCCTCAGTTCATCCGAAAACTCACCTTCTTTCCTGGTCCAATGGTGTGTGTGCGTGAGCAGCGGCCACATCCCTGCTAACCCCATTAGCAGGGCGCGCCAGGCATTTGTGAATGGCCGGTGTGGGCACTCTCCCTGTTAAAGGGTAATGGGGAACTCGTATTAGACAAGCTTCTGGACGAAGGGAGTCATGCGGATCCAAGCGCACTGATTGGACAAGTGGCTCTGCATGGGTCATAGGACTAGGAAGAGGTGAGTTTGTTTGGGCGACCTGGTGGGTTTCACACAGCAGGGCACCCCTGTTCAGGGTGCCCCTAGAAAAAGGACCCAAACGCAGGATAGTCAAAATCCTGGGTTTTAGTCCACTTTAAGAATGTGCCAGTGGTGTGGAAAACAGTGACTTTCACACGGCTAAATAAACCCTTTGGGTTAACTGCAGTTTTTTTATGTTTTAGTATTTTTATTGATTTCATTCTGTGAATGTATATTTTATGTTGAACACAGACAGGAAAAAAAATACATATTCATTAGGTAGTCCATATATGTATGTGTGGTTGATTATTGTTTTATACATACAAAAAAAAAAAAAAAAATTCTCATTCACCAAACTCTCTAGCGGAGGTGCAGAGATTTAGTAATGTTGTAGAGATGCAATTTTCTTATGAGTTATTCATTAAAGAGTGTAGAGGCTTTTCACACAGGGCTCTCAAACAAGAGCTTACATATTTTTATTAATAACCACCAAATATGTGCCGAAATCTACTCTCCAAAAATAGGTAACTTTTTTCTTTAAAGCCTTCAGCCCATTTATTACAAGTAAACTTTGACTTCCATGGTTCTACGTTGCATTGCTACACTACATTTGCAAGAAATCTTTCCTAATATCAAAAACAATTTGACTTCCTGTGTGGGAGTGTTCGAAGTCCTAGTAAATGACCCATCTTCTGGACGTAACCATAAATTGAATTTTACACCACATTTATAAATAAAACCCAAATATCCACAGGGGGTGAAAAGCCTCAATAAAATCATCGACCAGCGTTTAACTGCTGGATAGTAAAACCCTTTAATCCTGAAGAAGAAAGGGCATGGGCCCCTTTTCAGCCAAAGCAGCAAATGAAAAAGATTGATGATAGCCAGTCTTAGACCTGTTCACCCAAGAAAATATTCAAATTTTAATAGATAGTAAATTCCGCATGAAAATTCTTATTAAGGCTATTTGAAAAGATTTGAACATTGGCCACTATTGATTCATGCATCAAGTGAACAACAATCTTTTCCTCCAAAAAATGTAGCTACTACGAAGGCAGATGGTTTGGCTTTTGATCCCTAACTTTCAGCCAGCCTTTCTAATGGGGATGGGTGTAATAAAACAGTCAGTATTGTTCAACCTTCAGTCGTGCCTTAACTAATGTGTGATCACCTCCTCTCCAGCTGAGGGGTCTGGTCATGCATCACTCACCCATTGGCCCTGAAAATCTGAAGCATCAGCCAGCTTATAAAGCACAGAAGTACCCGGCAATTGCAGGGCTACTTTTTTCAACCTCAAAGAAGCTGTGACCTAGGGTACGACTTAATGATTATTTATGATAATGTATACATTTTGAGACTTTGACATAACTGTGTCTATATGTCTAACGATAGAGCTGCTCAAATTTGCCTATGTTTGGTTAAATGTAGCTCATGTTCAGCCTTGACAGGCACCTGAATCTCAATACCATTCCAGTCTATAGTGAGAGATTCTAGTTGTGCAGTCTGATCTCGGAAACTACTACAACAACCAAATGATCCCAAACTTCAATAGAAAAGCAAAAACATATGAGGAACATATAGCTAAAAAAAAAGTATTTTTAGAGCGAAAGGAATATCCCTTTAACTATTTAACTGCTTTAGACCATTGTTAGAGATTCCTTTAAAACAATTAAAAATAATTTACTAAATTTTGCATGAAAGATTAAGCCCCTTTTATTCTTTTATCCATCTTTATTTAAAGTGGAACAAAACCCAGGATTTTGATAAAATCCAGGGCTTTGTTCTACTTGTCACCTAACCTCCCATTTTCACCATTACCCCTTAGATTGTAGTCCTGCAAGGGCAAGGCCTTCACCACATTTATACATATGTTTTACCTTGTCTTGTAATTTCCTACTTGTACAGCACCACGGAAGTGCTCTATGAATAAAACAATCATATAAATAATGCATACCTGAGCTCTTAAACTATTGTGTAAAGTTAACATGTGGCCAGAGTTGGCATAGGCCCTTATTTAACAAGGGATAGCTCCAGGTAGCGAATGGTGAGCGAACGGTAATGACGCTCACCGCCACGAGAACGCCGGCTCCCCTCCGCAATCACACATTTATGAAGCCGATCCTGCTTAGCGACTGACAGAGCGCCAGATAGCGAATCATTCATCATTATTCCAGCCTCACCCCACAGCGCCAGCGAGCGACCTTGAACAGCGACAGGTATGACCTCTCGCTACCTGGCGCTCTCCAATGCATTTCAATGGAGCAATCTTTAAATATTTATAATTAATTGCTATTATTTTTTTTTTTTTAATGTCAAAAATTCTGTGACCACTTCTGCAATGTTAGATATTTTTTTAAGCTAAAAAAAAAAAAAAAAAATTTGTGCAGAATTGATATTACAGGTCTGATATTAATGTATTCAAATTACAAAATGTTTTGAAAAACATGTTTTTTTTTTCTCTAAAAATATGGTTGTTTGGGGGTTAAAAAACTACTTTTAACCCATCACCGCCAGCGCTCTGGGGTTTAAACAAGCATTTCACAGCGCGAGAATTTTTGGAGCGTGATTTGTTAATGAATATGCTGGGAGCCGTTCGCTATGGCCGTTCGCTGTCATGCGCACCCATACAGCGCGGAATCTGTCAAACAGCGACTCATAACCCCGTATTCAACATTACCGCACACCGACTGAGTCGCTGTCAACAGCCGAACAACGGCCAAGCACAGCGAATACTAGCGGGCGCTGTGAAAATAACGCTACTGTCGCTCATCTGTCGCTACCTGGCGCTATTAATGAATCAGCCTGCCCGTTTTCATTGCAGTAGTTCAAATGCCAGCCTCTAGCATGCTGTCAAAGAGGGCCTTCATTGCTGTGGGAGAATTTCTGAAGGAATAGCGAAACCAATCTTTCTGTGGCCTAAAACAACTGACCATCATTAAAATAAACCAGACATGAATATGCCAAGAGTTGTATTCATGTATTCACTGTCCTAGAAGTCACTAAGCTGCCCTGACCAGCATCATCACTGCCTCCACCATCATCCCACTATATAGCCTCCCCATTCAACCATTTAATTGCTCTTAAAAACACACAGATACATTTGCCTACAAGCAGAAATAAAATACACTATTTTGCCATTGTGACTTTCCACTAACTGTAAAATTCATCTGCAAAGGCACTTTTCACGCCATTGCCACCAAATATTTTAGTTTGATGGCCACTGATTATATTTAAGCACTATCGCAAAATTCTGTAATATTAAAAATCCATATAAACACCTCGGCTAATGAGAGGAGTGGTCAATTATACACCCCAATTGAATAAAACTCCACAAGTTTGTGGTTTATTCTCCCACAGTATAAATAAAATGCAGGGGTGACAAGTAGGGAGCTTATTTAAGAAGCACCACACAGCGCCACTCCATGCCCCTTTTTTTGGCTCAGCGTCCAATTTATTAACTTGAAAAATGCTAACACCGGTGCGGCAACCGGGGAGCGTCTTATTAAACAGGAATGCCAAAAAGGGAGCTACACCGGGTGCCCTGGTTTTAGGAGGTAAAACCTGGTGCTGTAACAGAAATTCCCATTGAGCACAAGGGGCTAAACTGGGTTATAGCGTTTATTGCTATTCTTCATTTTCCATTTTTTATGAACTTGTATTGGGACTTAACTTAATAGATGAAATGCAGGACCTAGATCATCCAAAATGATTTTTTAAAAATATTTTAAAATTAATTTTAATGGCTTCTGCTTAACAATGTTTAATTTAGACCCTAACAAGTACGCTCCAAAACAACAATGTAAAGTTTGTCCCCAGCAGAGAACTGTAATGAAGGAACACTAAGCAGCACCGGTAAAATACAAAGGCAAAGCTTTGAAGGCCCAAAAAATTGATAAATATGTTGGAGAGCACTGGAAAACTGACGGCACTCACCAGCCGCTGTGCAAATTGTCTGGTGGGACAACAGGCGGTGATATAGGCCGGCCATTACCATGTGCAGCAATGAACGCTAAATTGGTAGCGCTCTGTGCAGCCAATGAAGACCACAGCACAGAGCCGGAAAATTCCAAAATGTAGCCCACTATAACTGGTGCTATAGCCAAAGAAACCCCGGGAACAGGTGCACATGATAAATTAGGCCCACAGTCTATCAGGGCTGACAGAGCCTGTTACCCCTGACTCTGCCTTCCATTAAAATAAAAAAACAATCTTGACTGGATATTTCTTGAGGCCAGGTGTATAAGTGATCTCTCCTCCCACTGTCCATCAAATTATTTTATGATTGGCATTAAATATTATATGAGTTTGACTATGCTGTTCTCTTTCCTGGGTTTACTTTCTCCCACAGCCATAAATTGTGTGCTGCCCAGTAGTCTGGCAGGTGCTTAGACTGCAATTCAAGCATGCTACCAGCACTGCTATTGGCTCATTCCTAAACCAGATCTCTTGCAGAGGAAACAATGACCTATCCATTTAAATGCTCTGACATTTCCTGTAGTCACTTAGAGCCAATCTCACAGACTAGGTGGAGGATGACCATTAAATGAACCTCTTGGGTATCTCATGATGTATCTGACATGTAATGGATGCATGCATCGCACTAAGGAATTTGCTCAAGCATTTTGTAGATATGTAAACTACTTCCTTGCAGATCAGTAACTTTATAGCTCACTTGCAAAACAAAGTGCCTCACCAGCAGTGATTAAATTGTGTGCTCAACTTGTCTGGAGACACCATAAAAACAACTATTAACAGTCACTTTATAAAAATTGCTTCCAAAGGTTATATAAATTCATTTATTATGCTCTTCAAGTTTGTTTTTAATATGCATTCATATTCAGATACATGATGATTTTATTTGTAAGTACCTTTTAATTACTAAAATGCTTTAAAATGTAGACCTCCATATAATCAACTTTAGCTAAAACAAAAGCCATTTTATTCTCTACTTCAGCATAAAGCATGACAAAATAAGGCGTAATATGCAGAAGAGATATATGTATGTATGTATATATATGCTGGTTATCAACAAGTAAACATTCACTCTAGGGATGTTAAAAGATCCCTGGATCTTTAGATTTTCCTAAGCTTGACTTTAAAAAGCAAATGAAATAAAGTTGTCACATTACACTAGTGAAAGTGCAAACCATACTTAAACTTCCTCCTTACTTTTATAAAAAATAAAAGTGTTTGTTTGCAGCCAGAAGAGGTCACACAATGATTTGAGCAAAAAAAAAATGTAATTGCCAAAAATGCTGTTTAAACACAAGCAAATGAAACCCCATTGAAATGTATGGGAGAGCGACAGTGAGTGAAATGTAATACCTGGCGCTCTTGAACCTAGGGCGCTGGTGAAATACGCCGAGATGTCTGGATTAATACATGTGACGCTACATGGCGCTGTTAGAGTTGCTCACCAGATTTGCTTTCTTAAATGTGGTTTTGCGTACAGCGCCCAGTGTTCACATGCGCTGCCTGCTGCTACAAGCCACTACCTGGCGTTATCCGTTCTTGAATAACCCCCCTTGTTTTAACTTATGTCTTGATTTTAAATTAAAATGTACATTTTTAGTGCAATTCCGGGATCAATTCACGCAGTAGACTCAGGATGAACATAATCCCAGATTTTGACCAACTTAAACACATCATTCCCCCACAATTGTCTAAGAAAAAACCAGATTCTCTCTTTCATGGCACAGATCTAGAACCATTCCAGGTCAGAACCAGTCCAAGTATTCTTTAATTGTTGAATACTCTTGAATTTCACCCAATTAAGCACCATGAGGACATCCAGCACCTTAAGGACATCCTTTTGGCTCTAAAAAATATAAGCTTTCAAAAACACCATTGAAAGTGTACTTTCCCTATAAATACTAGTTTCTACACCTATTTCTCAAATTACACATTCTATGTAAATTCAGAGCTTCCCTTACATGAAAAATGCTGTTACTTCTCCTGTGTGATGCAAGTAGTAACAGAGAAGTGCTGGGGGCGCAAAGGTAATCCTTGGGGATGCATGTGGCCATTGAACTGAATAGTGGGCAGCGGTAATTTATGCCTCAGAGCACTTTCAACAAAAAGGGTTGCTGCTATTAATTTGCCATTTGCTAATGGTCATACAGTCATGTCAAGTTAGTATATTTAGAGTAGCAGGTGTCTGATAGCTTTGAGCAGTTAAAGGATTAAAATCTACTAAATGCTTTCATTTTCTGCAAGCAGCACCTCCTACAACCCAAGCACTCCACGCTACAGTGGCTAAGCGTCATGAAAACAGTGGGCAGCATCCATGTTTCACAAAGGTAATGGTGAGCCAACAGGCGCTCATGACGTGTCGTCATCCACCTTCATGATACACTTATCCCCTTTTTGTTCCAGAAAAACAAAGTACATCCATGCTTAGATGCTTTTACTCCTTAGCACCCATGTCTCCTAGCAGAAGGCATCCCCTGGGATGGGGGAATAGCTTGGTCTTTGTCATTCTCTTTGTGTCGTGAGGGTCTGGAGCAGATCCAGCCAGCCAGGAAGGAGTGAAAAGTAACCATTTAGCAATGTTGGGAAGTTAGAATTGTGCAATGACATGACACGTCTAACGAAGTGTGCCATTCATACAACCAAAGGAAGGAGGGGGTTTGCTGTCATACTTCTCACATGTCATTATAGCAGTTGGAATACCGCAAGCATATTATTACAGTATAATAAAAATGTCTCTCTTTCAGACTTACAGAGTCATAAATGATATGTCACTCAATTCATGATGGAAATCAAAGGCGGGGGGGGGCTACACAAAAATGCCTCATTATAATATATTTTGTCCAGTATGGAATATTAAATGCGATTCATTTAGATATTACCGATTATTCGTTATTAGGATAATCATGCCTATTTTTGACTAGGATTAAAAACCCCCCATTATGAATGATTTGTATTCCCAATTATAGCAAAGACTGGGATTCAAAGTGCAATTACAAAATGGCAAGGATCAATATGTGGGAATAAAATGTAAAAGACAGAATGCAGCAATATACATTATATGTGGCTATATCAGTAACCATATAATAGTGGCTGCGTTTTGCTTTTGGATGATCAGAGGATTTAATCCAGAGTTATTAATGAATCCTCAGTGGCATGATGCAGTCTGTGTTTGCTTTAAACATATATAAATATTGCACACAATAGGGAAGCTTTATTTAGACCAGTGCAAGTAAAAGTGGAGCAAAAAAGTAGCAAAGCAAAGTGGTGCAGCTGTCCTAAGCAACTATTTTAAAAGCCATTTCATCTAGTGTGCCAATTTTATTACTACAATAAACGCTTTAAAAAGAAAAACCTATTTTTCATAAACGACCCTGTTTTATAATCTTAGTTACCGCACTTGGATTTACATATGTTTTTAGTATTAATGTATGCTCGCGTTGTGCTTCTCCTATCAGACCATACAGACATTAAGGGGGTTATTAAAAAAAAGCTAACGCCAGGTAATGCCACTTAGCGCCACGTAGTGGCGGGGGAACGCTGGGCGCTGTATGGGAAACCACATTTAAGAAAATCAATCTGGTCAGCGCCTGTAAAAGCGTCATGTAGCATCACATGTATTAATAGTGGCGGCTCAGTGTAAAGCGATGGCGCTCTATGTTCAGCGGCTATCACAAGCTCCTTCTTAGATACATTGGTTGTGGGAGTGTGTTACCCTAATTGTTTATTGCGTTGAATTGCAAATGTAATATACACACAGTACACCTATGCACACTCCTACCACAAATAACTTTCATGCACAATACGCAAGCAAGTCCTTTAATTGGAATCTTGGAATCCGGAAAAACTTTATAGGATTCATCCTGTCAGGCCTGCATTCCAGTTCCTGTAGATTCCTGATTCATTTTCTGACCAAATGCCATGGTGCCTCTGTGTAGGTGCAGTTCTAACTCTATGAGAGCACCATTTGGGGCATCCAATCCAACAGATAAATTGGGTGCAGCCTACCCGAGGTTACCCTAAGATGGGATGGTCTAAAGCCAGAGTTCTACGACTTGTAATAAAACAAAGTAAAAACATGTAAGTTAAAATTCAGTTATCCCAGTATTTGGTAGATCTTACTTGCTATAGGATTGGCTGTAATGCACCTGCCTTCATTGACTAGCCGTGATCCATCTCATAAACTAATCATGACAAACAAAATGATTGGTGTGCTCCTGCCATTTGTCGGGAAAAGGGCTCAGAGCTGTTAGAAGACACATACACCTTGCCAACAAATAATCTAGTGCCGAGTCTGGCAAGCTGACCTAATGCCGACAGAAGTTAAGACTTGCCTGAACTGAAGTTACCTTGACATATTAATACTTGACAAACGTTTCACTAGATTATGTAACTGAAGGGTTGACTATAGATAAACAAAATGTGCACACATTCAACAGCTGCATGTAAACAAGAGATTTCATGTCTGAGAAATAGGACACATTTAAAATTACAGACATTTTTACCGAAATGGTGGGGAGCAGTGTTCTCAGGAGTAAGGGGCTGAGAGAAGGTGGGAAGCGTTGAGACGGGGAGGCTGATTCATCATTAGCGGCAGGTAGCGACAGATGAGCGTCTGTAGCAGGCATTTTCAGAGCGCCCGTTAGTAGTCGCAGTGCTCGGCCGTGAGTCGCTACTTTATAGCGACTCAGTCGCTGTTCAGTAATGTTGAATACATTGTGAGGAGTCGCTATTTGACCAGTACAGCGCTGTATGGGAGCGCATGTTAGCGAATGCTCATAGCGACCGACTCACACCATATTCAGCAAAAAAACAGCCTCTGGCGCTGAAAAATATTTGTTTGAAGCCCAGAGCGCAGGAGGCGGTGTGTTTAAAGTGTGTTTTCAAGCGTCTATCAACTAGTAACAAAGCGAAAACATATGGAATTACATTGTAGCATCATTGTAACATGAACACTTTAATGCCAGACCTGTAATGTCATTTCTGAGGAAATATTTAAAAAATTATGAAAAAACTGCTATTTCAATGCCAGAAGAGGTCACAGAATTATTTGTGATTTTTTTTAATAAAAAAAAAAACAGTTTAAAGAGAAGAAAAGGATCGTCCATTGAAATGTATGGGAGAGCGCCAGGTAGCGAGAGGTCATACCTGGCGCTGTGCAAGGCTGAACGCTGGCGCTGTTCGCTGAGGCTGTGAAAATGATGAATCAGACGCTACATGCCGCTATCCCAGTCGCTAAACAGATTCTGCTTGATAAATGTGGAATTGCGTGCCGTGTCTGGCGTTCACCAGTCGCTACCTGTCGCTACCTCTCATTAACCAGCCACTACCTGACGCTATCCCTTCTTAAATAAGGGCCTAAATCACTAACACTGGGCAAGGGCCACCTCTGGTTGGAAACAAAAATAATCATTTTGTGCCAAGAAATGGACAATTGTCAGTGTTACCTTACAGTAACACCTTCTCTGAATATTTTGCTTTGCTTCCTAATTCGGGGTATTTTAGCAAATGCAAATACTATGAAAATTAGGTATGATTTCTGCTGTCGTTAAATTAGCCGAGGTGAGGGGGGTTATGCATCGTGGAATTTTACCATACTAGAAAAGAGGCTGACTGCAGCAAAATTGTAATTTACCTATTAAGTGATAACATATGAACAGAATGTGTATATGTCAGATCTTTAACTTAAATATGTAGTGGGGTGGCTACTTCATCATTTTACTCACCACCAGTGATGCCTTTGCATTTTGTCATGAAGGAAAGACTGACATTGCTACCCTTCTTCTAGCTTGTGAGTGTGCACATTTGTCTTTGTGTACATAAACTTCTCTGATCACATGTTGCACATAAGCAATACAGTCATGTAAATGGAGATCCTGATAATGCCCTCGCTTTCAGGTAGGCCTCCAGCTGACCTGGCTTTTTGGATTGTAATCTGTGGAATGTCCTTACCAGGATGGATATTACCTAAGGATTCCCATGAATCGCCTTCGAATCCATAGCTCAAATTTCTTGTGAGCCTTTTGTTTTAGTATATTTAGTTTTTTTATTTTTTAGCATAAAAAAGTTTATGCCACAACTACACTACAGAATCAACACAGTGAAAGATCTTAAGCTGCAAGAACATCAACTTCCCTGTGGAGGAATATTTAGTATTGTAAGCTCCACCAGGTATAGCAACTGGACCCTGTCATCCTGTAGATATGAGGAGTAACTTCTCAAATATTGCTGAAGTGTTTGACTGGTCTGACTGTTGGTTAATGGTTAGAGGTGGTTAACTAAATAAAAATCTGTGAAGCAACTACTTCTGGGGTAGATTTCAAACCATCCTTCCTGGAGCTGTGAAATGATGACGAGACCTCTGACATAATGATGATGTTTGGGACATTCCCGGACGGTAAACAATTCAGAAAAGGTAGCCAGGGCTCTGTTAGTGGTGTAGCAGTAGGTGGCATTGGCGGAGAACAGGTAAAGCACGCAGAAGATACGACCATGGGCTTAGGTGAAAGGGCAGTTATACCTGGAGAAAAGTTTTTTGAAGGTTGTGGAAGGCCTAGGTCAAAGTAGAAGCATATAGCCTGGTAAGGGTTCACTGCCTTAGCTCAGATCAGTGGCTCATTTGTACTTTCAGAGTCCAGTAGAGCCCAGTTGGCAAGAAACCACTGAGCATGCTAGACTAAACCTTTCTTGTTAGAGAATGGCTTACTTGTCATCCAGGAGTGCAGTACTCTCCTTCTGTCACTGTGACTGGACCTGCATGCTTCAGGCATTGCCAACGTGGGGGGGGGGGGGACTTGTCTTTCAATTCTCCTATCAATGGTGGACTATATAAGAGGTGGGAATAATGTTTTTAGGATCCACTGACACTCTTCCATAACTTGTGGGAATTATGTTTACACCTGTCCATATCCTTTGGGGTCTTGGTGGGATCTGCTCATACTCCATACTCCATACTCCATTCCATAAATCTTGAGGGTGTGGGAGATTCATCTTTAATCCACACTTGATAAAATATTCAACAACAGTTCATTTAGTTTCAGCTCTGTACTTCATGTACAGTACTTCTATCTGTGTGTGCTGTCCTTCGACCTTACCTTTCAGTGATCCATTACTGCACTCTGTGCCCCCAACTGCACACATTCATTCTAATTTCCTTTTTGCAGTAACTGAACATAAAGTTCATTCATACTGGCACCACATTTCAGTTTTGATCTTCCTAAATGAAATAAAATACTGCAGAAAAGAACACTAAAGTAGTTCTTACTCTCACTTAGTGACAGAGTATTTGTGGCTAAATTGGGCATCAATTTCAGCTTCAAATTTTAATCTGTAAATAAATGCTTTTTTTTTTTTTTGGCAGTGGCCTTGAAATACGTAATTTTAGCTATACAACAGAATAACCAGCACACATTCCCAATAATTTTTAGCATTGTTATCCTAATAAGTTTGTTACTCAAATTCTACAATAATAAGCAATGATTCCGGGTATTTACAGAAGGGGACTAATCATAAAGGGAACATTAATAATTTGGAGAAACCATGCAGTGGGACCTTTTTGTTTTTGCTTTAATGTGACAAGGAAATTGCACAGCCGCTTTGCAGTCCGGAAAAAAAACAATATTTGGATAGTGTAAACTCGCTTACACAGGTGTGCTTACCAGATTTGTGTATCTTGCCACAGATGAAAAGGAAAGACAAAACCTCTGTATTGTGTGCTGCATGGACAAGAATGTGATAGAACTGTATGGGCGTAACTAAGGGATCTAAGAGGGATGTTGGATTCAATCATCTAACGCCCACACATCCCTTAGGGTGACATGAGTGTAAGCTCAACTGCAGCTGGTGTGTCCCCTAGTTATGATTTGGAATCGCTAATAATATCTGTTATCTGAAACACCACATCTGCCTTTGAAGTTTGTGTACAGCTCATGTGTCTGCACTTTGTGACCAGGGAGTTTTTAAGCTCTAATTCTTAGCAAAGTTGGATTGTACCTGGCTATAGTATAATATATAGTTTATGTTTTTGATACACTATTACATATAAATTTACTTCTTTAAATAGTATGATATAGATCAGGGGTGTCAAACTAGTATTGTCACTTACCTGGGCCCCGTTCCAGCGCTGGTTCCGGGCGGCCGGCTGCGACCGCAGCGTCTGCCCGGCACCGGCGCCGAGCGGCGGCGCCGGCTGGCGTGCCCGCCAGCACCGCTCTCCTCCGTCCTCGTTCCCGTCTCCTCCCCTCCCGTGCTCGCGCGCTGCGCGCGAGCACATTCTTCTTATGCCCTTCGGCGGCGCTGCGCTCAGCGTGCCCGCCGGAGGTAGCTGTCAGGCCATGCGCGCTCAGGCAGGGGAGGGACTCCTCCCTCTCCTCCTGTTTGGGCCTATGAGCCCAGGTAGGGACAGTTCTGGGATAGGGGTTTGCTCTTCCCCTATGCTCTGGCCAAGCATAGATGTGATCCTATGTGCACCAATCACTACACCTTCCCTCTCATATCTGTCCCTATAAAGCTGTTTTCCCCTCAGTTGCCTGTTGCTTGTGATTGCGCCTAGAACCTAGTCTTTCTTGTGAATTGTAGCCGATCTGAACTCCTGTTGCCGACCTTGATTGTACCGACCACTCTCGATCTGAACTCCTGTTGCTGACCTCGTTTGTACCGACCACTCTCGATCCTGAACCCCTGTTGCCGACCCCTGCCTGTATCCAGACTACGAGTTGCCTGATCCCTGGTGCCGCTACGATCTCTGTCTTCCCGCTGTCGACCTCTGGCCTGTCTCTGGACTTCCTCTGCCATCGCTCTAGCTATTGGTTCTCCAGACCTCCTACATATAAGCTCACATCCTTTGAGCCATTAAGTCCTGGGGGCAACCGATCCCGGGTAGGCGTATTCTGCGTCCCGGCAAGCGGGGGCTCCTACAGGTGAAGCTGGCTGCGGAGATTGGGGGTTGTGGGCTTATCAAAAGGGCTGGAGTTACCCCGAGCGTGACAGGGTCACATCAGAACTCTGGTTACCTTCAAAGGGCCCGTTAATAAGACATATGTACCTTAAACCAGAACAGATGCTGGATTATTTTGACCAAGACAGGTGCAGATTAGTTTTTGCCTAGGACAGCCTCATAACTATTTTGCCCAGGAAAGATGCAGACACTAAATTATTTTGCCCAACTAAATGCAGATGCTACATTATTTTGCCCAGGATATATGCAGAATTATTTTGCCCAGGACGTGTGCAGAATTATTTTGCCCAGGACGTGTGCAGAATTATTTTGTCCAGGAGAGATGCTGAATTATTTTGTCCAGGACAGCCCCATATTTTTCCCACCCTACTTGGGAATGGGTAGCAATAAACCTTGCATTAGATGCAGCACCCTTTGCCGGGCCTTAAGTTTGACATGTGAAATAGATGATTTAAAATATTGCTGACGTGAAATGTTATATTACAATTCATATGATGAATACATATAGAAATACACGGATGATTTACAGATATATTAGACATATAAAATTAAATGGTATTATAGAAGCTCAGTGCCAGCCAAAATGTTTATGTATGTTTATGTATGTATGTGTATGTTTATGTATGTTTAAAGTGGACCAAAACCCAGCTCGATCCATTCCTTCCCCGTGGGGCATCAAAAATCTGGATGCCCCGCTATGTGAAACCCCCCAGGACACCCGCTTCTCTCTAGCAGGGCGCGTGCCCACACCGGGCATTTGTGCATGTTCGGCGCTGGCGCGCTCCCTGTTAGAGGGAAGCACGAGATGTGACTGCAAGCTCGCTCGGAGCCGCTGAGCTAAAACCCCGCTAAGACGTGCATAGCTCAGCGGCTCTCAGCTCGCTGATTGGACGAGCGGCCGCGCATGTGCTGTAGGACCGAGGTGAGGTGAGTTGATCCGGGCGATCTGGGGGGTTTCACATAGCGAGGCTCTCCCGATCTGGATGCCCCGGGGGAGTGGACCAAAACCCAGGATAGTCAAAATCCCGAGTTTTGACCACTTTAAGGTACAGCAGAAGAAGAAAGATTTAAACCACATTTTTGTGTCTTTTCTTTGTAACGTGAAAGAAAATTATTCTACCTAAAAAATTGCGGTAAAAAAGAAAAAATAAATAAATTTGTGGTTCACCATCATTTCTTATTGATAACACCAACAGATTCTCTGCTAAGTTAGCTTATTTTGCAACTAGATCCACACAATGGTATAACAGAATAAATGTACTTTCCTACCTTTCCTATCTGAATGGCTAGGTTCTGGAGCATGCCTCAGCTAAAAGCAAGGCTGGGATGCCACCGCAGTTCGTAAAAACACAGTGGGAGACCCTGGAAAGGTGTTTTTTTTTGGGTGATCTGCAGGGTTTCACAAAGAGGAGCATCTCAAATTGGGATAACTGTCACCTCTCACCGTATTAAGGCTTACAGTCACCTTTCTTTTTCAGGACAGCATTTAGGGTGCGTGGAGAATTTTTTTAAATAGTTTTATTAGGTACAGTATGGAATTGCTCTGTTTTAAGTGGACCAAAACCTGAGATTTTCACTATACCGGGTTTTGGTCCTTACCCCTGAGGCACCCCAGTTTGGGGTGCCCCACTGTGTGAAACCCCCAAGAACGACAAGCTAATTCACCTCTCCTTAAGCCCATGGCGCAAGCATGGCTGCTCGTCCAAAAGGCTTCTCCTGTCATGCATATTAATGCGGGCGGGGCTGCGCACAGTCGAGAAGGGAGGCAAGTTATGCCGGTGCCGGCTGCGAATGTGCCATAGGTTTGGGGGTAAGGTGAGTTTACTGGGTGCCCTGGGGGGTTTCACACAACGGGGCATCCCATTTCACAATGCCTTGGGGGGAGGGAGTAAGTCTGTCCTGGAGTCTCATAGACATGTCTAGTCATTGCTTTCCTTCACTGTTGTGTCTATTACACCATAATGCAATTTGACGGGTTAAGCCCTAAATATTGTACCAGAATATACTGTATGGCATGGTGCAGCAAAATGCTGTGATGGGCCTTTAGGCTAGGGTTGTGTGTCCAGAAATCTGCAAGTGACAATTAATGTTACATATGACGCTGAAGAACTATCCTTTCGCACATTGTGTAAAACACTGTGTAATGTGTAATGACTGTGTAATGAATGATGAGTAATATTAATGAATGATGAGAAATATTAATCTCTGCCCCAACCTGCAGGAACATTGGGTTCATGTATGTCAAGTTTTTCAGCATCTCCATTGACATCATCTCTATGCCGAATTGGAAAAATGCCAATTTGAGCAGTCCTCCATCTAGTTCCTGGGGCTAAAAATTTCTTATTCGGGGATTGCCATGCATACCGCAAAAGTATCAGAAAATCCTCAAATCTCGATTAGGTCGAACCGCAAGTCCAACGTTTAAAGTGGGGTTACAACCTAAAAATGTCCTAACCCTGCTCAGCATCAGGGGTGGGTGCAGGAGGAGTAGTTGTTATAGGTAGACCGGACAGAGTTTAAGAGGGTTTTCCAACTTCCATTGGCTATTCATCAAGGACTTTGCTATGGTGGTTCAGAGAATTACTGATCTAACCAAGAAAGAGTCTCTGTTTACACTGACCAAGGCCTCCAGGGAAACTTTGACGATCTGAAGAGACATTTTACTTCAACCCCTTCTGATCCATGCCAGCCCAAAGTTGTCCTATGTACTAGAAGTACTCAGTAAATGCTGTAGGGGCTGTATTGCCTCAGCAGCATTCTGACAAAAAAGGACTCCATCCAGTGGCATTTGTCTCTAGGACGTTTCCACCCACAGAACAGAATTATGTGGTCAGTGACTGAGAGCCTCTAGAAATAAAGCTTGCATTGGAAGATTGTCATTATTTATTTGAGGGAACCGAACAAATTATTTTAATCCTGACAGATCACAAAATCTCCAGTATCTCTGCACAGCTAAAGGTCTTTGCTCTGGCAACCTTTTTGGTCTCTTTTCTTTTCAAAATCTTTTCATATCTCCTAACTTCCATGTCATAAGGATGCCAAGCCAGATTCCCTGTTTTATTTCTTCCCATCAGCTCGCCAAAAGCTACAGCCAAGCTACTTTTTGCTGATTCAATCCCAGCTCATTGCCAATATCTGGGGGGGGGGGGGGGGGGGGGCATTTGCAACTGCTCCAAATGGTCTAGAGAGGGCGCTTACTTGTGTAGAAGGTCTCTTGCTGCATAATGGGAAAGTCTTTTTTCCCGAGTTGCCACCACTGAAAATGCTGGCTACAAAGATGGAAGAGGAATGTCTCAGTTTAGAGTAGAACAAGGCCAATAACTAACTAAGCAAAAGCTTGTTTATTTTTTCCCCATTTTTTACAAACTAGTTTATTATGCAACAATGGGTAGTTGGTATTGGTAGATTAGGTATTCCAATCCAACCTTTGCTCTTATTATAGTCTGTGGTGTTCGGCTTCCCCAATAAAAAAAATGTAGAATAACAATGGTGGTCCCTTGTACAGGCACTGGGGTTCTCTACTGTATGTTTTTGCACTCTTCTGTTTTGAAGTTCTTGCCACTATGCTTAGTACATACTAACTGTGACCCAACTTTTTGTGTCAACTCTCTTATTTAGATATGTAAGCTTGCAAGAAGAGGGCCCCCACTCCTTATGTATCCTGTTCTCAATGTATATTATTTGCATCCTAGTTGTTTTACATGCATATGACTTGTTTTATCCTGACTGTATTCTTTACATTGTACAACACCACAAAAGATGATGGCACTTTCCGAATAATTGTTACTATTAAATCATATTGAAATAGGGGTAGGTAGGTTCGGAAAATATATATACATATATTTTATTTTCTTTTGATTTATTCTTTAAACTTTAGGAAACATAAAGTAAGCAGTATTTAGAAATGTAACTATCAGTATGTGGAATTTAACTAACTGCTTTGTTTCCTTTATTCTGTAATGGTAAGATTTAACATGGAATTATTAAAGCAAGTTCAATGTGTATATACAGCAGTTACTATTTTTTTACATTTTATGTTTGTGGCTGCTGGTCTGAGCTTTCCAAGGAATAGAATGTACACCAGGAAAATTACATGAACCTCCTAAGATTAAAAAAATGACCCTCACTAATATGTATCATCATATACTGGGAATATTTAGCCAGTAACTCGGAGTTGTGCTCAGATTCTTCTTGTTAGGTTAAGAGGGAGTAACTGTGTTTGCACTTGCCTAAAAGGAACTGTGAGCCATTATCTGGAACTGTTATCTGAGATAGAAGTACACAAGGAAGTTTCCTTAGCTAATGGTTGAACTGGTCTTGAGATAAACTCCTTAACTGAATACCTATAGCCTAATTAATCAACTATTAAAACAGAAGTTGATAAAGATTGGCTTACTTAAAGTTTGAATTACCTGTAATCAGTGATAATGGGAATGTCAGTTTGGAATAGATTTATGGAAGAACAAAAAACAAAATATTAAATATCAGGGATACCTTGCTGAGTGTATATAAGCAGACTTGGGGCAGAAGTATAATTGGCCCTGTACTCTTGTTAGCAAACCAACATGGAAGTAAACAATGAAATATGATGAATTATAAATCAGTAGTACGTGCATCTTTAACTCAATTGTGCACCTTTGTTTTTCTATGAAGAAGTTGTGTGTTTTGTCATCTTTGATTAAAGAGATCCAACAGCCATTTTTAAGAAAATGGGTGTTGAAAGCCAAAGTACTAAGTGCCAAGGGGCCTTCATATTGCTGATGTCCTGACCCCCCCCCCCCCCATGCATACCCCTCTGCAAACCTTGGTTTCACCTACAGATGCTCCCCTCCAAATTCCATCATGAGGTCTGGTGTAACTGCTAGGTAATAAATAATCTTCCATAATATTTGTATCACTAAGGTAGCCTGGCAGTTGTAAATCTTAACAATATATTACAAATCTGCAATCTCTTACTCTTGAGGCAACAAATGGTATGAGGAATAACACATTTTCTAATGACAATCTCTGCTAGGCATCAGAAGGGATCCTCATGGGATCCACGAACAGATTCAGACAGGTGCTGATAATTATAAATTATATTACAAGCATTATATCCACACAGTCAATAATCCCCTAGATCTCAACTAATGTTTAATATGTAATATTCCTATTCTGTAATGTTGGTCTTTTTCTTGATTAGTAGTAGGCTAACTGCCTGTATAAACACTCTAACCTTACTTTACTATCATGATCCAGTAAAATATATTGACTGTTAATGTCCCCTCCAAAAGTTATGAATTCATGATGTTATCTGCTATCTGCACTCACTGCATTCAACGTGGAGGCTGATTCATTACTAGTGCCAGGTATCGGCAGTGAGCGTCTGTATAGCAGAGCTTAGAGCGACCGCTAGTAGACGCTGTAAGCGGGTATCGGGCGCTGTAACAGAGCGCCTCAGTCGCTGTAGTAACCTGGCTGGCATGGATGAATGAGATGTATGTTGGGCGTTCTAACACCAGTACAGTGCTGCAGGAAGCGAAAGGTAGCGCCAGCTCATTGCGACCGACTCTCAGTGACTCACACAGCATCTGCGCTCTAAATCTGGTCGCTATAGCATAGAGCGCAAAGTCTGTTTTCGAACACATATCCACCTGTAACAAAGCGAAAACACATGGAATGACACTGGGACAATAACACTTTAGTGCCAGACCTGTAATGACAATTCTGTATAAAAATATAAAAAGTCAAAAAAGTTTCTAAAAGTGTTTGTTTGCAGCCAGGAGACGTCACACAATGATTTGAGCAAAAAAAAAATGTCAAACACGCTGTTTAAAGTGGACCAAAACCCAGCTGGATCCATTCCCTCCCCGCAGAGCATCCAAACTCGGGATGCCCCGCTGTGTGAAACCCCCCAGGTTGCCCGTTACACTTACCTTAATCCCGGTCCAGCGGTGCATACGCGGGCCACAGACGCATCCCCGCTATCCGTCTAGCAGGGCACGTGCCCACGCCAGCCATTTGTGCATGCCCGACGCAGGCGCGCTCCCTGTTAGAGGGAAGCATGAGATGTGTCTGCCAGCGCGCTCGGAGCCGCTGGGCTAAGGCGTTGCTCAGACGTGCATAGCTCAGCGGCTCCGAGTGCGCTGATTGGACAAGCATGCGCCGTAGGACCGTGGTGAGGTAAGTTGATGCGGGCGATCTGGGGCGCCTCGGGAGAGTGGACCAAAACCCAGGATTAGGGATGAGCGAATCGGTTCTAACGAACCTGAATTCGCACCGAATTTCAGGAAAAATTCGATTCAGCACGAACCCGAATTTTTGGTGGTCCGTGCTGACCGATTTTTCCCTGAAATTAAAAAAAAAAATGCCGGCATGGTGGGAGCGGGGAGGCCGGCATGGTGGGAGCGGGGAGGCCGGCATGGTGGGAGCGGGCGGCAGAAGCGCAGCTGGCCTCCCCGCTCCCACCATGCCGGTAAGTGTTTGCTGTATAGTGGGAGCGGGGAGGCCGGCTGCACTATCAGCGAGCGGCGGAAGCCGGCTTCTGCCGCCCGCTGATAGCGCAACCAGCCATGCGGTGGAACCGCTTCTTCCTCCTGCCCACCCTGGTCGGTTTGGGTGGGCTGTGTGCCACTCAGGTCTCCCTCCCCTTGTCTCCCCTGAGCAGAGGCTGTCACCGATGGCTCTCGGCTCTCTTCATCTGCCTTTCTATACTCCGCGGTGGATCGCTCGCATCATGGGGAAGGAGGGCGCCCCCCCCGCTCTGCCCCGACTCCTGTCTTGCGGTCGGAGCCAGCCCTGTACTCGGACGGCTCCCCTTCTCTCCCTCCTCTGATGACGCGTCCTCTTCACTCCCGCACCTGCTCTTCGGGGCGGAAGCCGCAGCCGTCGGGCCACCATCACGCAGGCTGTCACGGCCGGCCTCCTCGTCGCCGCTCGCCTCCTCTGCCTGTGCAGCGCCCCCAGGTAGGGACCGCAGCTCCAAACCTTCGCTCCCCCTCCCCAGGGGAGCCACCGATCCGCCCTTCGGCTCTCGGGCGACCGCCGCCCCCTTCTCCTTTCTGCCTCTCTGCCCACCATTTCCTCGGGCCGTCGCCATATTGGGTTCCGCGCTCTCCAAGTCGGATGGACCTCCGGTGGGGAAGTAGCGCTGTATTTAGGCAGCCTGATGATTTCAAGGGTCTGACAGCGCCGCCCGCTGACAGCGCAGCCGGCCTCCCCGCTCCCACCATGCCGGTAAGTGTTTGCTGTATAGTGGGAGCGGGGAGGCCGGCTGCGCTGTCAGCGGGCGGCGGAAGCCGGCTTCCGCCGCCCGCTGACAGCGCAGCCAGCCTTCCCGCTCCCACCATGCCGGCATTTTTTTTTTTTTTATTTCAGGGCTTGGTGGGAGCGGGGAGGCCGGCTGCGCTGTCAGCGGGCGGCAAAAGTCGGCTTCCACCTCCCGCTGACAGCACAGCCGGCCTCCCCGCTCCCACCACACCAGCATGTAGCATACACTTACCTACATGCCGGCAGAGATGAGCGATTCTTTAAAGTTCGATTCGGACGAACCCAAATTTCTTGGAGAAATTCGGCGAATCGCCTGAATCGAATTTTTTGGTCCACTTTAAACACAAGCAAATGAACGCCCATTGAAATGTATGGGAGAGCAACAGTGAGCGAAAGGCAATACCTGGTGCTCTGGAGGCTAGAGCACCTTAGCTATACGCTGAGCCACCAGTAATAATACATGGGACGCTACATGGCGCTGTTAGAGGCACTCACCATATTCGCTTTCATAAATGTGGTTTTGCGTACACTATACCTTCTTAAATAACTCCCTTTGTTATTTCATGAAAGCCAACTTTAATAGGTGCATGTATGTCTACAGTATAGGGTTGATTCAGCACAGAGAGTATTTGTTTTACTCACATTTCTTGGTGGGGTTGTTCTTGGTTCAATTCAGCATCATATTTGTTAAACCAATTTGTTCAAAAATATGCTCAGTTAAATATGGTGCTGAATCGCACCACTGAGCTATGCACGCCTGAGTGACCTCTTAGCTCAGAGGCACTGAGAACGCTGGCGTCCGCATCTTGCACTTCCCTCTAACAGGAAGCGCGACTGCATCGGCCATTCGCACTTAGCTGACTGCTTCAATTTGACTCTCCTATTCTTTGCGCTGGTTGTAAAAAAATGAATTATACAAGGTACCAATACCGTAACCCTTGTTATTCTTATTCGCTGCAAGGTTTAAACCGTTTCATTTCAGATTTAAATCTCTATAGAAAAAAAGAATTTGCATATATTATAGCCTGTCTCCAAATGATATCTAAGTGGTGAAAATATTTTCTCAAGTTATCCAGGAAGAGGAGACAGACATGGCACGCAGCAGCTAGCTCTAGAGTATGATATTACAAGGACAGAAATGTTCCTTGGATAGAAGCCATTTGCAACACTTCAGCCATCAAACTTCGATTTTGTGATCCCAGCCAAATCCACCTAAAATAATTATTATTACACAATTGAGTTACTGATACACCATAATTACTTGTAGTTTCACCAATTATTCATTACAGCATTACACAATTTATTTATAAATTATAATCAGGCACCGCAGTCTATATTCACACATATAAAAGTTCATTTAGTGTTTACACCCTGTGATTTTTCTTTTAATTACAATGAATATTTATATTCACACAAAAGGTTTAAGGGGCTGATGCTGGCACATAGCAAGCGATATCTAATTATCCCTGAAGCAGGTACGGTGCTGGCAGCGTCTTTATCTTCATCAAGGCCTGGAATAATTCACAGACAAAATACTCTCCAACAAATCATAAAAATTAATACAGATAGATTGTGCAGTGAGGAAGTGAAGGTGTTGTTCTTTACCAGTTATTCGATTTTAACGTCTTGACTTTTAACTTCAGATATAATATACATTATTGTGTCATATTTCAGATACTGGATATACAAATGTATCTATATGTTATAAAACACTTGCATTTAGTGTACTTTAGTGCATTTATGCCAGACACTATTATAACACGCTAGTTTCAGGAGGAAGTCCAAACATTTTATTACACTCCACCCAACCCTCAATCCCCCGTGCTAAGCCCAATTTGGACAATAGCAAAAAAACAACTCACTGGGGGTAGGCAATCTGTACAGAAGCTGAATCTGGGACCTTGAGTGACAGGTCATTCACCCAATTCTGTGCAGTGTGACTGTGATGTCATTCAAGCACAGCTGTGCACAACTGCCATGCCGAGTCCGGTCCACTGCCATCATCAGGGGGAGATTGCCACACTCAGGTGAGTTGCCTTATTAATGATATAAATAGGACTTAGCACAGGGTGAAGAAGGGTGGCTGGAGGGTAACAAAAAACTTAGACTTCCTCTTAAAGACAACAACAAGATGAAGTAGCAAAGTTGGTATGCTATTGAAGCCCTCCTACCTTGTGCTCGTCTGATTTTTACAGATCTCCTACATGAGTCTTTACCATGCTTTAATTATTTTAGAAGTTATCGGGAGAACAGAATCAATTAAGAATAACAGTTGGCACATGGCTTATTAGGTCATGTAAAATTTCTACAGTGGAAGAAAAAAAAAACAAAAACAAGCAAAAACATGGATCAAGAGAGGTGGGAAAAGATAGGAAAAGGGTTCCTAGAAGGTGGAGGAAAAGGAGCGAGAGGAAAATACGAAGAAGAGAGGAAAAAGAGGGGGGAGGGGAGATGTTCCTAGCTGGGAAGGTAAGCAAGTGACTCAAACACTTCATGAACAAGTGATTTAGCCTGACTCTTGATATAACAATCCAAAGCTTAAGAATTAATCCACGCCAAGTCTAAGAAAAATGTAAATGTTGTTAATTCAGAAAAAAAACCAAGAACCATAAAGATTTGTGACTTTTGCTTAGTGGAGATGCAGGCCCTTATGGCTGCCAGAAGGTGAATCACAGAAAAGCACTTGTATGCTTTGAGGAGTCAGTGTAAGATAGTGACATTGGGCATATCCGAAGGAATCCAGTAGGCCGCTCGGGTACTGGGAGATTCCTGTGTGACATGCTGCCCTGGTTCTGGCTGTGTGTTCTGCATGCAGGCCGGGTGAATGGAAGACAGGTGCTGGCCAACCGGTGGCTCTAGGCACTGTAATTGGCTGAATCACAAAGCGCTGAGAGACGCCGAATGGCCAGCATCTGCCCTCCATTCATCCTGGACCCTTGCTTCAGAGGATCTAAATGTTCCTCATCCCCCCCAGCTTGGTCGCTCAGGGGGCCCACCTCCCATTTAGATGCAAGTATCACTGGCTTATATTCAGGTCCCATGCACAAAAACATTGCCAGACTGTATTATCTCTGTGCATGCAGTTGGCATGACACAAATAAGCTATACATAGTTCAGATGTTGGTGGGGAAAGCCCTCAAAGGGGCCACTGGCACCAAGGGCCCATGGTTTTTTTTGGTAACCCTGTGGGCCAGTCTGGGCCTGTCATTCATCACAGAATTACTGGACTGATACTGAATTCCTTTCACAGTGTGTAGAATGCAATAAATGAGAAAAGAGAAAGAGAGTTGGGAAGCAGAGTGAGGATGTAGGATGGAGGGAAACATTGTGGCAGAACAAAAGGTGGAGAGAGAGAATGAAAGAGGTGCCAAATAAATTATGATACTTGGCTGCCATAAAGAGAAACAAACACACTTTCTTGTGTTTTGTTCCTCCTGGTGGGGCATCCTGATGTGAGATGCACCACTGTTTGTGTCCCCATGATCCACAGCGTATGCGCAGCCACTCGCTCCAATCAGATTTCTTTGCTTCTCAGAGCAGCAAAAAAAATCTGAATGTGTGCACCATCGGCCACATTGGCCACATCCCTGCTATGGGCGTGCCCGGGCCAGACATTCAAAAATGCCTGCGGCAGGTACACACCCAGCTAAAAAACATCCTGGGGATGCAGCTGAGGTGCAGGTTCAGGAAAAAGGTGAGTGTGCTGGGCAATATGGAGGGTGTTACACAACAGAGCATCTCAATTCAGGATGCCCCCCGTAAAGAAGGAAACCACTGCAACAAAAGTCTTATAGACTCACGAAGGGTGGCTCCTCTTTCAAGAGGCAGACCAGCCTGGAATGGCCTATTTCTTTTCCCCCTTTCCCCCTCCTACTCCCTTCCTTTCTGTTGCAGAGTGTGAGTGCTGGGTGCAGCGAAGTCGTAATCCAGATAGACATTAGTGGTATAACAGGAGCTGGCTTTACTGGAACATGCATGCAGCAAAAGAATGTCACCTTACACGGTGGCTAAAACGCAGACAGGAAAAGAAGGAAGTGCCAGTCATAGAGATCACAGCTCGATATACAGGAAATAACAACACAGCAGTAAAATACATAGAAACTCTACAGCCGAGCTTTAATCACAGCACCGTCTAGTGTCAAACCTGTAATAGCAGCAAACTACAATAAATAGAGTAAAAATCATTATTCACCTTTATAGACAAGCTATAAGCTGTTGATACTGGTCAGATATGGTGGGTTCCATTATAACAAAACTTTTCCCCACAGCACACCCACACTGGTCATTGCAATGGAGGGAGCGTGCTAAGGTAGGCATGCGGTGCATTGCAGTGCATTGGGTGGGAGTGCTGCAGGGCCAAGTTACATTGTGATGGTTCAGTACTACACAGCCTACACACCAGTTATTGGGGAGATTTGCACACTATTATGGGGTAATTGGAGGGGGGGGTTCTGCATACTGCCTATTATGGGGTGATTGGGTTGATTCTGCAAACTGCTTTTAATATGGGTGAATTGGGGTATTCTGCCACACTACCTGTTATGGGGTGATTGGGAGCCTACTCCACGTATGTTTGCTAGCAGCCATCCTCTACCTATTAAACAAGCAATCCACAAAAAGCTTGTTTAAGGGATCGATATACTGTTACACCATTTTCCTTTTGAAACCAGGATGGGAATAACACATTCCTACACCCAAAGGAGCTTTAAAATGAATTACACAGTATCTCCTGAAGAAGCCGCCATCTACCTCAGGTGAAATGCGCCAAGATAACACCACATCTAGGGGATAACCTTAACTAAAGTACACATAGGAAGTACCTGTTTACCGTGCTTAAATCACGTTTGGAATCTATTTTATATACCGTTGTACTACACTTTTTGGTTTGATGTTTAAATACCAACAGGTAAAAAAAACTAAAATAAAGGTATTGATCCAGGCCCCCTTTGGTCCTCCTTGAACAAGTCCAAGTAACACACTATACCAGGCAGGACACACTGCAGATGGGCCAGTGTGACTGTTGTTTATGAAACACAGTCCGCCCCTGGATGGAGAAGGGTTATTCTTATACTGTTGTATAAGTTGTTTAGTGTTAAGTGTTTGGCAAGTCAAAAGTTAACAAATAAATATCAGTAGCTTACCTTTCATTAAGTGGCTCCTCCTCTGTCTGTCTCCTTAGTGAGAAAAACTCGGCTGACCTGGTTCAACAATCAACCTTCAGTGGGCCAAGACTGGAAACACCCCCCACTCCTTGCCCAGACATCCTGATTAGCTGCCTCTCTCTGCAGCTCTGAAACCCTGCCCCTCCTCTCTCCTCTTACACTCGTCACAGTGTGCTTACATCACATCGCTGTTGCCACACCCACTGTTTCTCCAAATTTTTTCTATGCATCTCCAATGCTCTAATACTTTTTAAAATAATTTAGGAAGTACAAGGTTTTTTTTGAAAATGGATTGTAGTTTAGGACTGAAACATGTAGACAATGGGACAACAATCGGCTTGCCTTTACTATAAATTTAAATATACTCTAAGTGCCTCTGTAGATGGGAACAGCTTTGCATCACATTTGCATCATTTGAGTTTAAAATTGGAACACCTTAGATATCTGTTATTACATAAAATGAAAATGTTGGTTTAATATAGATAGGCTTTTGGGCACATTTTATGCCAGTTACGCAACTGCGTATTTTTGCACATTAAATAAAAAAAAACATTTGTACACAGACTTAAAGCATACCAAGCTTATAGACAGTTGCAGTGTTATAGAAAGCTTGCAGTGTTTTGTGAAGCACAGTAAACTAATTTATAAGCTTGGCTACCATGAGTTTTGAGTTGGTGGGCTGTAGCATTAGTTCCCTTAATTCAAACAAAAGCCTAAATTAGTTTAACAATTATATATATATATATATATATATATATATATATATATATATATTTGCCTCTTGGGACCATTTCAGAAAGCACACTTTCCATGAAGACCAAGAGACTTCCTCCTGTGAGTGGCCCATTGCCAGTGGATCATCAGATAAGATCAAATGTTAATCCCCCATGAAGAGGCTTTAAAAAGAAGGCTTTTTTGAGGAGGCACTATACTCGTCACCCATAATCTTCTTAAAAATCATTCCCGATTGTTCACCAAACAATTGCTCACAAATGATAAACTGGTGAAATATTTTTGAAAGTTCCTTATACAAGAAGTCTGGTTACACCTGGCCAAAATATAGATAGAAAAGACATCTGATCAACATGATATCCAGTCTGTGTAAAAAGAATGCAAAGCTGGCTGATCAATAGACAACTCTATCTCATTTTTCTTAACTCTATGCTCACTGAATTGTCACAGAACTGGTGTCAGAATCAGTTCAGTACTGCAGACCACAGCAGGTAAGATTCCCTGTCAGGGTTGGATCCAGGCTTACAGAAGTTGGAAAGTAAGACATAATAGATAACACACTGACACAAAATGCAGCCTAGGCAACAGGAAAACAGAGAACACATAGCTGGGGTGAAAACTTGGAACAGGTTTCAGAGACACAATCATGGAATGTTGTTTACTGAGACTAATACTACTTTCTGGCCTGGATAATAATTATAAAATGGTTTCCAGGGAAAAACAATGGGTCAAGGAATAAGATTTCAGTGCAAAGCAATGCAGTTCAAAAAGGCAGGCTACAAGGAAGACATCCAAAATGACTATTTTTACTAATATCCTTGGAATCTTTTGTCAGTCTGCAGATCTAAATGGTTACTATTGTATAGAGAGTTTGTGTTTGCCTTCCACTGGAACACAATATAGGGTTGAACTTGACTAAAACGTGGCTTTTCACAATCTTTGTTGCTTTGTAACTATGAGTGGTGTCCACCAGCCAGTGCCTCAGCCATGAAGTGTGCCTAACTACCGTCAGTCTACATACATGCAGAGTGGCTTGCTGGTTGAACTCTACATCATGCCCTAGGTCTATAAACAACAACCAGTATGGCATAACTTAAAAGATGAAGCCTCTTTGCTTACCCAATGGGCAGCACTGATTATGTCAACATGTACAGGTGTCTAGCAAACAAAGCCTTGATAGGATCGTTGATGGAGCTTCCTTTGCGTTACTGCATTTTTTGAAGGACAAATAACTGAACCAAGGCTCTGCATCAGGAGATGCTTTGATTGGGACTGTCTTTTACTTTTTGTCGGGGAGCAATCATAGGGAAGCCTTTATCTATCTTATAGGCAAAGTCCTATAGGTTCAATCAGAGACACTCCTAAGCAGTAGGAGGGCTCTTTCTTGGTTGCGCTAGTGCTGTATTATATTAATGTGCCAAAATAAACCCTGCCAAATGCCTGGTGAAACTGGAAAACCATAGGTCCCTTAGGACCCTACCAGGCCCTGGTTGCTCTTGTCTACTGGTACCCGTGACATGTTCTACGTTAGTTATTTTTGAGCCTTTTTTGTCAGATAATTACAGTTTTGTTTGTTTGCTTGGCAAATGAAGTTGGATTACATTTCTGATGGAAGATGTAGAAGAGAAGCTCAGGTCCTTAATATGTTGCTTTCTGGTTACAATAAGGAATATAAATCCCCATCCAGAAAGGAAATCTGGAGGAGTTTTCTTTGTGTTGAAATATGCCAATACAATTTGAAAGCAATAAAATACCTTGCCATCTAAAGAAAAGAAATGCTCTATTTTTATTTTAGAACAGAGCGCACAATAGTTGTATTACTATTTATTACAATAATGTTTACAGCGCATTGCATTATACAACTAGGTCATGTGACCTTGAAGGCCTACAAGTCTCAAACATTGGGTAATTTGGTACAAAAATTGAATCATGAATTGTACAGCATCATGGAAACAAATGATTTACCTTTCTACAGACAACGCATATGCAATCTACAATTTTTCAATCATGTTCTTAAGTCTTAAAAGCAAAAGTTTGTTTAGCATGCTGTGAAGCTGATGCTTTATGTTGTGAAATTAGAGTCGTTTGTGCATCTAATAGGATCAATATGGCTTTAATCCAGCAGCACTCAAAGAAATGCTTAATGAGGTCATGATGCTTACATAAATCTGCATTAAAGCAAACCACATGGGAAAGGTGGCATGGCTGCCATGTTATGGAGCAAACTTGGCAGCAATCACTTTTATGTCTAACCTTTAGGTGCTGCTCTCACTGGTGCTTTCGAATGTGCCATAAACTCGAGCAAAAATACACAATTAGTTCTGTTATATTTAATACATTATTTTGATTTCTTCCGGGAGATGTGTATTGAAAAAATGTTGCACGCTGAATGTTTGGCATGGCTGTCCAAACAGTAACACCCTTTGAAATAAATGTTAGTGCATGTTAAACATGTGTAAAATGCTTAGATATTTAGATTCAATAATAGCAAAATAAACATAACAAAAACATATGTGAATTGCATTTGTATGTTTTTTTATGAGTTTTTTAGAACATGCATTGGCAATAGTTTGCACACTATCCCCTCGATTCAAAGAGCCAAAGTTAATTGATTTCGTATCGAGAATCGTAAGTTTGGGTGGGTGTTTGTCATTTTTTCTTGTTTTTTTGGCCATTTCGTATTCGCACGATCGTTCGCGCATAGACGTATATGAACATACGCATTTCGTACGAGAAACGTATAATTTGCGTTAGTTCGTGTGTTTTTCCCGTCCAAATCGTATTATTTGCGTCCGATCCTATTTTTTACGTCCTTCACATGGGCTTGCGACCAATTCAGAGAGGTGATTGCTAATTGTTTGGAAGCCCATTAAAGAGCTGCTTTACGAAATGTTTGCCGGCAGCTATTTGGCCTCGGGAGTAGGATGGAGCGGAGCGAGTTTGTGGCACATCAAGGGCTTATGCTTTTTGGCATTGAGTTGATCGAGTTGTCTGAGAGCAGATTGCCTCTGCGTCGTCGCATGAACATCGATAGCATGAATAATGTTGAGCTGTTCGAGCTGACCAGGCTTAATCGCGCTTCCCTCCATAAATTATATAGTGAGCTGCGGCCATGGTTAGCCCGCACCACAAGGAAGGGGCATGCAATTTCAGGTATGACCAAGATGCTTGGCTGCCTGCAATTTTTGGCGAACGGCTCGTTCCAGAGGCTGGGTGCCCTCTCCGTGGGGATGTCACAGCCTACGCTGAGCCGCGCACTCTCTAAATTTTTGGAAGGCATGGCTGCCATAACTCCAAAATATATTTATTTTCCGGATGATATGGCAGCCAGAAACGCCATTAAGCTTGGGTTTTATAATGTGGCCGACATGCCCAACGTTATTGGTGCTATTGACTGCACACATGTGGCACTCGTACCTAGGGCTGCCGACGAGTATATATATAGGTATTGAGATTGGTTATTATGTTGGCCAACGTGTAATGTAACCTGTCTTCCTTTGCGGCAGCATATTTGTTTATCCCTCATTTGTGTAGCTGCTTTCTGTAGGCTTTTCATTAGTATTTCCCAATAGAGTGCAGACATGTTTAGTTGTTAATTTTTTATTTTGGGTCAAATATCAATTACCCTTTTTGTATGTTTTTGCCTTCAGGAATCGTAAAATGGGACACTCCCTTAATGTCCAGGCCGTGGTTGGTCCGGACATGCGTTTTATGAGTGTCCTTGCCGGCTACCCAGGATCGTCCCACGACTCCTATATACTCAGGCAATCTGGGTTGTTTCGGAGATTTGAGGCAGGTGAATTTTCGGGGGCATGGCTGCTTGGTAAGTGTGTCCTATTTGTGTGCTATTAAATGTTGGATTAATCTTGTATTTGTTGATATGTTATTATTTGAATTCTTTACATAAGCCTGAAACTGCCTTTTTCTTGGGTCATATATTATGAACTTCCAAAAAAAATGCTGGCCTCGCTTTGTCCTTCAGAATGTTTTCCCTTTAGTTAGGATGTCTGTAAGTTCCATGTCCCTAAATATATTGGTTGGGAGTTTATACCCAAGGATCTTTGAGCTTTGGCTCCTTTTGTACTATTGGTCTTTAAATGTCAAAGTGGACTTAAACTGCATACATTGTAGTTTTCATCTAAATGTGGATAGCCCCTCAGCAGCATCCTAATTGTAACATGTCTGAAAACTAAAAATATATTTAAATTCAAAAGCCCCTTGGCCGTGCAGATGTTTGTTAATTAATTGGTATATTGAAGTGCCATTTTTAATTAGGTACTACATTAGTGGCAATATTTATTTTGCTAATGTGCCCTGGGTGTTTTTTTTCCCCTTTACCTTACATCATTATGATATATGTAAATTTTTTTGTGTTTGTTGTGTTGCCTTTTTAATTTTGATTACATTTAATTGTCTGTTTAAGGTGATTCCGGGTACCCACTTCTACCCTGGCTCATGACGCCTGTGCTGCGGCCCCAGGATGCCTCTCAGGAAGCGTACAACCGTGCGCACCGCAAGACCCGGGCTGTTGTGGAGAGGGCCTTTGGGCTGTTGAAGACCCGTTTTCGTTGCCTGGACCATACTGGGGGCGCCCTGCAATATGATCCCAAGAAAGTGATCGACATTATAATGGCATGTGCTGTTTTGCACAATTTTGCCATCCTGGAACGTGTCCCACGTTATGTGGATAGCCTGCCCTCTTTAGCCGTAGAGGATGATGTCGAGAATTTTGTGGGGCCACCCAGTGAGTCTGGCCAATCAGTTCGAGCCAACCTGATCTTGCAGCATTTTACTTAATTTTATTTCGTGTCTCAACATTCTGTGTGTCTGTGTTATCCTTTTTGTTAAATATGTTGTTTTGCCGTAATGTGGCATTACCTCAAAGTAAAACATTTTTACCTTAATTGTTGCCTAATGTATTTCATGTAGTTTCCTTAGCTTTAGATTTGCATTGTTACACCTCTTCAAACCAAAAATATCTGGTTTAGCCCAAGCTGTTTAAAATGTGTTCCCACTAAAAACGCCACAAGTATTGTAAGTGAGATTTTTTTTTACTTAGAAAATTAAAAATTATAGTGCTTAACAGAAAACATTCCACATACATCTGTGGTTACAAATGGATAACATTACAAAAAAAACATCAAGCACATCTACACCTGGAAGTGAGTGGCACAACCAAACAAGGACACCCAGTCCAAAGGCCAGCCTAGTCCAGTCATTAATATTGCCTGTGCCCAGGGATATTTGGGCATGGCCATAATGTCACACAAACATGTCTGCAAACAGGAGGAGCACCAACCAAATACATATTTATAGCCATAAGTGGCCAGATACCCTCCACATAGACCTATGGCATTGGCTAGTGGCCTAAGCATTACTCTAAGGAGCTATATGGGAGCAAATACAAAACACAACCTGCATGAGCAACACAAAATGGATTGTTTGAAACCTCAAAGGACAAGTAAATACAGTGGGGGTTAAGAGAAAAGATGTCCCACACACCCATGGCTTAATAGGGTGGCTGCCCATAATACCCAGGTGGAGGTCCAGGTGGAGGTCCATGTGAATGGGACCTAGCCTGGGCCATGGCAGCATTGTGAATTTGAAACTGCTCCACAATGTTTCTCTGCATATTGGTCATCTCAGCCATGGCTGACTGGATGCCATTACTTGCAGTGACCACGTTGCTGTTGAGGGTACGCAACTCCACGAGGATGCCCTGTAGACTGGTATTGATGTTGACCATGTCGGCATGCCTTTGCTCACGCTCTGTAACGAGCTGTGCCTCATAAGAGTCCCTTTGTTGGGTCCATAATTGAAGCAGGGCACTCTGCCTCCCCTGGGAAATTGTGGGGCGGCGTAATGGAGTCCGCCGCACAATTACCCTGGCTCTTGGGCGTGCCCTGCCGCGTGGTGTCGTCCCCTCAACAGCAACAGGCCTGCTTTGCAAATCCTCAGCAGCAGAGTGAACACTGGGGACTGTAGTGTCAGTCTCCCCATGTGCATGCACAATGGATGGAGATTCACTCTGCTGCTGAGGATTGGCCAGAGAAACATTATGGAGCAGTTCCAAATTGGGACCCAGGGGGAGGTCATCCGACGTGCCCTGCATGGAGACATCATCATCTTCCTCCATGTCCTGGATCTCTTCCATGAGTGTGCGGGTCTGTAGGGACACATAAAAAAAAAGTGTAAGTTGGCGTCCAAATTTGGGATTCCCACAGTTTAACACATTCTTAAGCACTTGGTAGTATTTATGGTACTAAATTAACTTACCGGAAATCTCGGATCTGGGCTCCTATGCTGTACGGACCTGGTAGGCATAACCAAACTGGGGGGTGAGTTTACCCTTGCTGAGGGATCATGCTGGGCTGAAGAAGAGAAAAACAAACCACGTAAACACACACATAACCATTTTTGGGATAGGTAATCAAATAAACCTCTATTTGGAATATTAATCAACTCTAGAGCAATGGGGACATTTGTTCAAAGACACGCAAGTTTAGATAGGTGCAATGGCTCGCGAAAACTGCTAACTGACCTCAGTTCTAAGTCAGGAAGTGTACCCAGTCAGCATACAACTTTCAACGCACATTTTTGGATTTAGACTACCATTCGCTAGGTCCGGGGTACTCAAACAATTGTTGGAAAGGTCCATTTAAAGGTATGTGGTGAGAGGTGAATTTCTGGCCATGGGGCTGACGCAGGGGGTGTCTAGTTAGAAATAAACACACTGGTGGAGGGGCTGGAGATTTCCAAGTGCAAACTAATAAAGGCTGCTTGCCCTTGCTGGGCTGGATGGGGCAGAGCTGAGGGGACAGGGATTGGATGGCTAAAGAGGGGAGTTAACGTATTGATGGTGATGGGATGGATGGAGCAAATCTGTTACAAATGTATGGGGCTTATGTGGGGGGGGGGGGGCATGGGGGGACTGTGGCAGATGGGGCAGAGCAGGGGCAGCGGGACCCGATTGTGCCAAGAGAAAGTTTTACCAAGTTACTGTGTACCTTGCAATGCCACTTCCTGTGCAGTACTTCATATTGCAATGCTATGTTTCAGGGAGCCATCACATTGGGCAGGAGAACAACCACTACATCGCCGATCAAGGGGGCAGCTCTGAGCACGTCAACACAGAAGTAACTGAGTGCAGGGCTGTCTGGGCAGGGGTCCTGGAATCTGGTGCCAAGGTCCGCATTGGGACCCCGGCCCGCCAGTTGAGTCTCGCTGCTCTAGGTCAGATATGTTTGGGGGTGGCTAATTACATTGTTAACTCAAACACAACTCACACAACAAATAGGCAACCCATACATAATGATGTGTGTTTTGTGATTGATTCTAAATATATCACTTTTCAGGAGAAACTTCATGACTTTACCAATCCAATTGGAAATTTGATCTTTCCCATAATGGATGTGGTCCTAAATGTGTGATTCCCAGGGACCAAAAGAGGACACAAACAGGCACAGTAGTGCGAGGCCAAGCAAGACAAACCATAGGGGCATCCCGTTATCTTGTTACTAGTGAACTTTAGATTATTTAGCAAACAGGCAAACATGCAGATTTAAGAGTACTCACCGTGGGTACGGGTCGGTGAGTCTGTGTCCCTTAGACCAGCATGTCCACCGACCGCGACCGGATGGAGAAGTCCCAGCACAATCTCCTCAGCAGGGGTAAACTCTAGGGATGAGCGAATCGATCCGGACGAACCCGGATTCGATCCGAATTTCAGGAAAAATTCGATTCGGATCGAATCCGAATTTCCCCGCGATTCGATCACTCGAAGTTTTCCTTTAACATCCATTCATTTACATTACAGGCATTCTAAGATGGCGGGCGGGACATGTCTGGACATGTATCCCGCGCCAGTGCAACCTGGGGCAGTCACATGCAGCCTATCAGCAGCCAGCAAGCCCGGTGACGTCACACAGCGGTATTTAACGGCGGCCATCTTGCTTTTCCTCATTTCTCTATTGCATTCGTGACAGACAGACAGAACGCTGTGTAGCTGAGGCAGTTAGACAGGCTGGAGACAGGCTGGAGACAGGGACAGACAGGGACAGGCTGGAGACAGGCAGGAGACAGGCAGGAGACAGACAGGAGACAGACAGAAAGCCAGGGAAAGGTAGGAAAAACGGAGCTGGCTGACAGGGAGATTTTTTTTTTTTCATCCAGCCTTTGTTAGCGTTTTCAGGCTGCTTATAGTAACTAACTGTGCATATATACTGAACTGATCTTAAGTCTGCTGTGAGGCATCCCATTCTGTGACTAAAGCAGCCTCTATTTAATAGCATAATAAACATTTGCACTTATTCTCATAGAAATCAGGCCTGATAAAGACACTTTTGCTGTGCATGCTCTCTGGTTTTTGTGGCACTGGCATCCCATTCTGTGACTAAAGCAGCCTCTATTTAATAGCATAATAAACATTTGCACTTATTCTCATAGAAATCAGGCCTGATAAAGACACTTTTGCTGTGCATGCTCTCTGGTTTTTGTGGCACTGGCATCCCATTCTGTGACTAAAGCAGCCTCTATTTAATAGCATAATAAACATTTGCACTTATTCTCATAGAAATCAGGCCTGATAAAGACACTTTTGCTGTGCATGCTCTCTGGTTTTTGTGGCACTGGCATCCCATTCTGTGACTAAAGCAGCCTCTATTTAATAGCATAATAAACATTTGCACTTATTCTCATAGAAATCAGGCCTGATAAAGACACTTTTGCTGTGCATGCTCTCTGGTTTTTGTGGCACTGGCATCCCATTCTGTGACTAAAGCAGCCTCTATTTAATAGCATAATAAACATTTGCACTTATTCTCATAGAAATCAGGCCTGATAAAGACACTTTTGCTGTGCATGCTCTCTGGTTTTTGTGGCACTGGCATCCCATTCTGTGACTAAAGCAGCCTCTATTTAATAGCACAATAAACATTTGCACTTATTCTCATAGAAATCAGGCCTGATAAAGACACTTTTGCTGTGCATGCTCTCTGGTTTTTGTGGCACTGGCATCCCATTCTGTGACTAAAGCAGCCTCTATTTAATAGCACAATAAACATTTGCACTTATTCTCATAGAAATCAGGCCTGATAAAGACACTTTTGCTGTGCATGCTCTCTGGTTTTTGTGGCACTGGCATCCCATTCTGTGACTAAAGCAGCCTCTATTTAATAGCATAATAAACATTTGCACTTATTCTCATAGAAATCAGGCCTGATAAAGACACTTTTGCTGTGCATGCTCTCTGGTTTTTGTGGCACTGGCATCCCATTCTGTGACTAAAGCAGCCTCTATTTAATAGCACAATAAACATTTGCACTTATTCTCATAGAAATCAGGCCTGATAAAGACACTTTTGCTGTGCATGCTCTCTGGTTTTTGTGGCACTGGCATCCCATTCTGTGACTAAAGCAGCCTCTATTTAATAGCATAATAAACATTTGCACTTATTCTCATAGAAATCAGGCCTGATAAAGACACTTTTGCTGTGCATGCTCTCTGGTTTTTGTGGCACTGGCATCCCATTCTGTGACTAAAGCAGCCTCTATTTAATAGCATAATAAACATTTGCACTTATTCTCATAGAAATCAGGCCTGATAAAGACACTTTTGCTGTGCATGCTCTCTGGTTTTTGTGGCACTGGCATCCCATTCTGTGACTAAAGCAGCCTCTATTTAATAGCATAATAAACATTTGCACTTATTCTCATAGAAATCAGGCCTGATAAAGACACTTTTGCTGTGCATGCTCTCTGGTTTTTGTGGCACTGGCATCCCATTCTGTGACTAAAGCAGCCTCTATTTAATAGCATAATAAACATTTGCACTTATTCTCATAGAAATCAGGCCTGATAAAGACACTTTTGCTGTGCATGCTCTCTGGTTTTTGTGGCACTGGCATCCCATTCTGTGACTAAAGCAGCCTCTATTTAATAGCATAATAAACATTTGCACTTATTCTCATAGAAATCAGGCCTGATAAAGACACTTTTGCTGTGCATGCTCTCTGGTTTTTGTGGCACTGGCATCCCATTCTGTGACTAAAGCAGCCTCTATTTAATAGCACAATAAACATTTGCACTTATTCTCATAGAAATCAGGCCTGATAAAGACACTTTTGCTGTGCATGCTCTCTGGTTTTTGTGGCACTGGCATCCCATTCTGTGACTAAAGCAGCCTCTATTTAATAGCACAATAAACATTTGCACTTATTCTCATAGAAATCAGGCCTGATAAAGACACTTTTGCTGTGCATGCTCTCTGGTTTTTGTGGCACTGGCATCCCATTCTGTGACTAAAGCAGCCTCTATTTAATAGCATAATAAACATTTGCACTTATTCTCATAGAAATCAGGCCTGATAAAGACACTTTTGCTGTGCATGCTCTCTGGTTTTTGTGGCACTGGCATCCCATTCTGTGACTAAAGCAGCCTCTATTTAATAGCACAATAAACATTTGCACTTATTCTCATAGAAATCAGGCCTGATAAAGACACTTTTGCTGTGCATGCTCTCTGGTTTTTGTGGCACTGGCATCCCATTCTGTGACTAAAGCAGCCTCTATTTAATAGCACAATAAACATTTGCACTTATTCTCATAGAAATCAGGCCTGATAAAGACACTTTTGCTGTGCATGCTCTCTGGTTTTTGTGGCACTGGCATCCCATTCTGTGACTAAAGCAGCCTCTATTTAATAGCATAATAAACATTTGCACTTATTCTCATAGAAATCAGGCCTGATAAAGACACTTTTGCTGTGCATGCTCTCTGGTTTTTGTGGCACTGGCATCCCATTCTGTGACTAAAGCAGCCTCTATTTAATAGCATAATAAACATTTGCACTTATTCTCATAGAAATCAGGCCTGATAAAGACACTTTTGCTGTGCATGCTCTCTGGTTTTTGTGGCACTGGCATCCCATTCTGTGACTAAAGCAGCCTCTATTTAATAGCATAATAAACATTTGCACTTATTCTCATAGAAATCAGGCCTGATAAAGACACTTTTGCTGTGCATGCTCTCTGGTTTTTGTGGCACTGGCATCCCATTCTGTGACTAAAGCAGCCTCTATTTAATAGCATAATAAACATTTGCACTTATTCTCATAGAAATCAGGCCTGATAAAGACACTTTTGCTGTGCATGCTCTCTGGTTTTTGTGGCACTGGCATCCCATTCTGTGACTAAAGCAGCCTCTATTTAATAGCATAATAAACATTTGCACTTATTCTCATAGAAATCAGGCCTGATAAAGACACTTTTGCTGTGCATGCTCTCTGGTTTTTGTGGCACTGGCATCCCATTCTGTGACTAAAGCAGCCTCTATTTAATAGCACAATAAACATTTGCACTTATTCTCATAGAAATCAGGCCTGATAAAGACACTTTTGCTGTGCATGCTCTCTGGTTTTTGTGGCACTGGCATCCCATTCTGTGACTAAAGCAGCCTCTATTTAATAGCACAATAAACATTTGCACTTATTCTCATAGAAATCAGGCCTGATAAAGACACTTTTGCTGTGCATGCTCTCTGGTTTTTGTGGCACTGGCATCCCATTCTGTGACTAAAGCAGCCTCTATTTAATAGCATAATAAACATTTGCACTTATTCTCATAGAAATCAGGCCTGATAAAGACACTTTTGCTGTGCATGCTCTCTGGTTTTTGTGGCACTGGCATCCCATTCTGTGACTAAAGCAGCCTCTATTTAATAGCATAATAAACATTTGCACTTATTCTCATAGAAATCAGGCCTGATAAACACACTTTTGCTGTGCATGCTCTCTGGTTTTTGTGGCACTGGCATCCCATTCTGTGACTAAAGCAGCCTCTATTTAATAGCACAATAAACATTTGCACTTATTCTCATAGAAATCAGGCCTGATAAAGACACTTTTGCTGTGCATGCTCTCTGGTTTTTGTGGCACTGGCATCCCATTCTGTGACTAAAGCAGCCTCTATTTAATAGCACAATAAACATTTGCACTTATTCTCATAGAAATCAGGCCTGATAAAGACACTTTTGCTGTGCATGCTCTCTGGTTTTTGTGGCACTGGCATCCCATTCTGTGACTAAAGCAGCCTCTATTTAATAGCACAATAAACATTTGCACTTATTCTCATAGAAATCAGGCCTGATAAAGACACTTTTGCTGTGCATGCTCTCTGGTTTTTGTGGCACTGGCATCCCATTCTGTGACTAAAGCAGCCTCTATTTAATAGCATAATAAACATTTGCACTTATTCTCATAGAAATCAGGCCTGATAAAGACACTTTTGCTGTGCATGCTCTCTGGTTTTTGTGGCACTGGCATCCCATTCTGTGACTAAAGCAGCCTCTATTTAATAGCATAATAAACATTTGCACTTATTCTCATAGAAATCAGGCCTGATAAAGACACTTTTGCTGGCCAAAGCCCTACTGGACCCTGCCAGGTCGATTCCTGCCCGGGGCATCCCATTCTGTGACTACAGCAGCCTCTGTTTAAGACCATATAAGCATTTGCTCTTATCATATTTGAAATTAGCCTGATAAAGACACTTTTGCTGGCCAAAGCCCTACTGGACCCTGCCAGGTCCATTCCTGCCCAGGGCATCCCATTCTGTGACTAAAGCAGCCTCTGTTTAAGACCATATAAGCATTTGCTCTTATTATATTTATATTATAAGACACTTTTGCTGGGCATAGGCTTACTGCTGCCTGCCAGGTGCACTTCTGTTGAGGCATCCCATTCTGTAACATAGCATACCCCTCTTTATTTACACTAAGCAGCTCTCTTATTTACACTAAGCAGGCCTGTTGGAGGCTGAGTGTTACTGCTCACTTTTGGTGTGCATTATATTCTGTTTTATATAGACCCACTGCTGCCTGGGGGTTCTTAAAATATCACCTACTACCACGCCAGTTAGACTATGTCGGGCAGACAAGTGCCTGGAAGTGAAAAGAGGAGTGGCAGAGGCCAAGATTCCGCAGGCAGAGCTCGCATCAGACTGGGGGCCAGTAGCAGCAGGAGTCACGCTGAGAGACCTAATCTGCCAGTATCTGCTAGCGGTCGGGTCTCCACCAGTAACGCATCTGCCGTGGTAGATTGGCTGACGCGCTCATCAACAACATCATCACAACTTACATCTGAGACCCCCAGTCTAGGGTCGGTAGGTTCCTCTGACACAACCCTGAGTTGGCATGCCCCGAGAGCAGTCCCTGTCCTCCCATTGCCTCTGTCCTACGCCGTTCCCTCCCCCAGCGACGTATCCTATGCTTTGGGTTCAGCTCCACTCTTTAGTGAGGAGGACGATCAGATACAGGAGGACAGTCAGCAGCTACTGCCCAGCCAAGAAATGGAGGTGGCTTCTTTAGCTAGGCAGACAAATAGTGATGTGGACAGTGTCGTGGGTGCTGCGAGCGTTCCAGCTCCTGCGCCAGACACTGTTGACGAATCCACGAACATCAGTGACGTACAGCCACAACCCGGTGATGATGATGATGATGATGACGATGAAGCCGATCGCACTTGGGAGCCGGGTGATGAAGGGGCTTCATCGTCATCATCAGGAGAAGAGGGGCGCAGGTTGCCCCGGAGTCAGCAGCTGAGGCAGCAAGGTGGTAGCAGTCAGCATGGGGGCACAATTCCAAAGGCTGGAGCCGGCCGGGGCCGGGGCCGGGGTAGAGCACCTGCTGTGCGGCAGTCTACCTTATCGGGAGGTAGTGGAGCAGGGGTTCCTGGAGTTGGCAACAGCAGCAGTGAATCAGTGAGGCCAGGGGGTGGGAAAAGTAGCTACTCGGCAGTGTGGCAGTTTTTCCTGAGGCATCCGCAGGAGGGTAACATGGCCACATGCAAGATATGTAGGCAAAAGGTGAAGCGTGGCCAGGGTCCAAATGTTGGCACCACGGCCCTGCGTCAACATATGATGCGTCACCATAAAACGACCTGGGAGAACCGAGGCTCCCAAGGGGTGGTCCAGTCTGCTTCCTCACCAAGTGAGCTCCCAATTTCTGCCAGCCAAGGCTCCAGCACCTCAGCCGAAGGCAGCTGTGCGTCACACCCATCCTCTGTCGCTCCTGCTCCTCCTCCTCCTCCTCCAAGTCATGCATCCCGCCAGCAATCCATCAGCGAAGCCATGTCCAAGAGACAGCAGTATGCGCCCACTCATCCTACGGCGCAGAAGCTGAATGTGCTCCTGTCCAAGTTGCTGGTGCTGCAGTCGCTCCCTTTTCAGGTGGTGGAATCTGCACCTTTCAGAGAACTGATGGCTTGTGCCGAGCCGAGGTGGAGAGTCCCAAGCCGTCATTTCTTTGCCAAGAAGGCAGTACCAGCGCTGCACACTTTTGTTGAACAGAAGGTGGGCCAGTCCTTGAGCCTGTCGGTGTGTAGCAAAATACATGGCAGCGCCGACATCTGGAGCTGTAACTACGGTCAGGGGCAGTACATGTCGTTTACGGCCCACTGGGTGAATGTGGTCCCTTTGCAGCAGCAACTTGGACAGGTCACGCCGCTTCGGCCTCCGCGCTCTCTGCCCATTGGGCCTGTGACACCGTGCGACTCGGCCTCCTCATCCTCCGCCATCTCCTCACCCTCCACTGTAGGCTCAAGTCTCAGTGCCCCTCCAGTCTACCATGTGTGCAGGGCACGGAGGTGTCACGCAGTGCTTCACATGGTTTGTCTTGGCGAACGGAGTCACACAGGGGAGGAACTGCTTAAATGTATTCATCAGGAAATCCAAACATGGCTTACTCCGAGAAAACTTAAAATGGGAATCATGGTTACCGACAATGGGAAGAACATTTTGTCTGCGCTGCGCCAAGGAAGCCTGACCCATGCCCCCTGCATGGCTCACGTCTTCAATCTGGTTGTCAAGCGGTTTCTGAAGTGTTCCCCCCATCTGCAGGACATCCTAACAACTTCACGGAAACTTTGCATGCACTTCAGCCACTCCTACACCGCCAAACACACCCTTCTTGAGCTACAGCGTCAGAATGGTATCCCCCAACATAGTCTGATTTGCGATGTTTCCACCCGTTGGAATTCCACCCTTCACATGTTGGACCGATTATATGAACAGAGAAAAGCCATCACGGATTTCCTGATGATCCAAGCAGATAGGGGGACTCCCCTGTGTAACTTCAATGTCAACCAGTGGCAGCTCATACGTGACACCTGCCGTTTGCTCAGGCCCTTTGAGGAAGCCACTTTATTTGTCAGTCGGCAGGATTACGGGATGAACGACGTGATTCCACTGCTTCATGTACTACAGCACATGTTGGAAACCATGGCTGGTCAGGGCACTGGAGACATGGCGTTTACATCTTACGGCCACATGAACCCCGTTGGAGCTGAACTGGAGGAGGAGGAGGAGGAAGAGGAGGAGGAGGAGTTGCCCAGCGAAACACAGTTTAGGCTTGGCGAAATGGCTGGTTTATCTAGTCAGCGGACAGGAGAGGAGGAGCAGGAGCAGCCAGAGGAGCTAGAGGTTTTTGAGGAAGGAGAGACAGAGGACCCGGGCACACCGTGGCAGTATGCAGTGGAGATGGAGACAGGTAGTCCATCCGAGTCACTTGCGCAAATGGCACGAAGCATGCTCACATGCTTGCGTAGTGACCCCAGAATTGTTTCCATCTGTCGGCGGGATGACTTCTGGCTGTCCACCTTATTGGACCCTCGCTTCCGGCACAAAATGGGGGCATTTTTTAAACCCACCGAGAGGGAGGACAAACTCAACTACTACAAAGACATTCTACGTAGGCAGTTGGCCGATGCCTATCTGCGCCATGGTCCATACTCTCGCAGGTCTGACTCGAGGGGACCTCTGCGCTCACCTTCCACTGCCATGGCCGCTGGGGGGGTTGGCAGCAGCAGCAGCAGAAGCTCCATCAGCAGCAGCAGCCTCAGTCTTCAGTCGCTAATGAGTAGCTTTCTACACCCGCATAGTGAGGCTACTCATGAGCAGCAGGAAGACCTGGAGCAGGACCTGAACCAGCAGGTCATGTCATACTTTGACATGACCATGCCAACACACCTTGAGGATCCGCTGGACTTCTGGGCAGCCAAACTTGATTTGTGGCCGCAACTAGCAGAGTTTGCCCTGGAAAAGCTGTCCTGCCCGGCAAGTAGCGTGCCATCTGAGCGGGTGTTTAGTGCGGCGGGGGCCATAGTTACGGCGAGGAGAACTCGTCTGTCAACTAAAAATGTGGAGAGACTCACCTTTGTCAAAATGAATCAGGGATGGATCAGCCAGGATTTCCACCCACCAATGCCTGATGCATGCGACTAGATTCAGCATGGTGCCACGTTTTACACTTTACAAATGGTGCAAAACATATTTATGTCTTTAGGCCATTTTTTGGGCTCCTGCTGCTGCTACTGCCAACTTCTGCCAACTCCAGGGTGTGATTCATCCAATTTTTGGGCTCCTGAAGCCAACTCCAGTGTATATTTGGGCTCCTGCTGCTGCTACTGCCAACTTCTGCCAACTCCAGGGTGTGATTCATCCAATTTTTGGGCTCCTGAAGCCAACTCCAGTGTATATTTGGGCTCCTGCTGCTGCTGCTGCTGCCAACTTCTGCCAACTCCAGGGTGTGATTCATCCAATTTTTGGGCTCCTGAAGCCAACTCCAGTGTATATTTGGGCTCCTGCTGCTGCTGCTGCTGCCAACTTCTGCCAACTCCAGGGTGTGATTCATCCAATTTTTGGGCTCCTGAAGCCAACTCCAGTGTATATTTGGGCTCCTGCTGCTGCTACTGTCAACTCCTGCCAACTCCAGGGTGTGATTCATCCAATTTTTGGGCTCCTGAGGCCAACTCCAGTGTATATTTGGGCTCCTGCTGCTGCTACTGTCAACTCCTGCCAACTCCAGGGTGTGATTCATCCAATTTTTGGGCTCCTGAAGCCAACTCCAGTGTATATTTGGGCTCCTGCTGCTGCTACTGCCAACTTCTGCCAACTCCAGGGTGTGATTCATCCAATTTTTGGGCTCCTGAAGCCAACTCCAGTGTATATTTGGGCTCCTGCTGCTGCTACTGTCAACTCCTGCCAACTCCAGGGTGTGATTCATCCAATTTTTGGGCTCCTGAAGCCAACTCCAGTGTATATTTGGGCTCCTGCTGCTACTACTGCCAACTTCTGCCAACTCCAGGGTGTGATTCATCCAATTTTTGGGCTCCTGAAGCCAACTCCAGTGTATATTTGGGCTCCTGCTGCTGCTACTGTCAACTCCTGCCAACTCCAGGGTGTGATTCATCCAATTTTTGGGCTCCTGAAGCCAACTCCAGTGTATATTTGGGCTCCTGCTGCTGCTACTGCCAACTTCTGCCAACTCCAGGGTGTGATTCATCCAATTTTTGGGCTCCTGAAGCCAACTCCAGTGTATATTTGGGCTCCTGCTGCTGCTACTGTCAACTCCTGCCAACTCCAGGGTGTGATTCATCCAATTTTTGGGCTCCTGAAGCCAACTCCAGTGTATATTTGGGCTCCTGCTGCTACTACTGCCAACTTCTGCCAACTCCAGGGTGTGATTCATCCAATTTTTGGGCTCCTGAAGCCAACTCCAGTGTATATTTGGGCTCCTGCTGCTGCTACTGTCAACTCCTGCCAACTCCAGGGTGTGATTCATCCAATTTTTGGGCTCCTGAAGCCAACTCCAGTGTATATTTGGGCTCCTGCTGCTGCTACTGCCAACTTCTGCCAACTCCAGGGTGTGATTCATCCAATTTTTGGGCTCCTGAAGCCAACTCCAGTGTATATTTGGGCTCCTGCTGCTGCTGCTGCTGCCAACTTCTGCCAACTCCAGGGTGTGATTCATCCAATTTTTGGGCTCCTGAAGCCAACTCCAGTGTATATTTGGGCTCCTGCTGCTGCTGCTGCTGCCAACTTCTGCCAACTCCAGGGTGTGATTCATCCAATTTTTGGGCTCCTGAAGCCAACTCCAGTGTATATTTGGGCTCCTGCTGCTGCTACTGTCAACTCCTGCCAACTCCAGGGTGTGATTCATCCAATTTTTGGGCTCCTGAGGCCAACTCCAGTGTATATTTGGGCTCCTGCTGCTGCTACTGTCAACTCCTGCCAACTCCAGGGTGTGATTCATCCAATTTTTGGGCTCCTGAAGCCAACTCCAGTGTATATTTGGGCTCCTGCTGCTGCTGCTGCTGCCAACTTCTGCCAACTCCAGGGTGTGATTCATCCAATTTTTGGGCTCCTGAAGCCAACTCCAGTGTATATTTGGGCTCCTGCTGCTGCTACTGTCAACTCCTGCCAACTCCAGGGTGTGATTCATCCAATTTTTGGGCTCCTGAGGCCAACTCCAGTGTATATTTGGGCTCCTGCTGCTGCTACTGTCAACTCCTGCCAACTCCAGGGTGTGATTCATCCAATTTTTGGGCTCCTGAAGCCAACTCCAGTGTATATTTGGGCTCCTGCTGCTGCTGCTGCTGCCAACTTCTGCCAACTCCAGGGTGTGATTCATCCAATTTTTGGGCTCCTGAAGCCAACTCCAGTGTATATTTGGGCTCCTGCTGCTGCTACTGTCAACTCCTGCCAACTCCAGGGTGTGATTCATCCAATTTTTGGGCTCCTGAAGCCAACTCCAGTGTATATTTGGGCTCCTGCTGCTGCTACTGCCAACTTCTGCCAACTCCAGGGTGTGATTCATCCAATTTTTGGGCTCCTGAAGCCAACTCCAGTGTATATTTGGGCTCCTGCTGCTACTACTGCCAACTTCTGCCAACTCCAGGGTGTGATTCATCCAATTTTTGGGCTCCTGAGGCCAACTCCAGTGTATATTTGGGCTCCTGCTGCTGCTACTGCCAACTTCTGCCAACTCCAGGGTGTGATTCATCCAATTTTTGGGCTCCTGAAGCCAACTCCAGTGTATATTTGGGCTCCTGCTGCTACTACTGCCAACTTCTGCCAACTCCAGGGTGTGATTCATCCAATTTTTGGGCTCCTGAGGCCAACTCCAGTGTATATTTGGGCTCCTGCTGCTGCTGCTGCCAACTTCTGCCAACTCCAGGGTGTGATTCATCCAATTTTTGGGCTCCTGAAGCCAACTCCAGTGTATATTTGGGCTCCTGCTGCTACTACTGTCAACTCCTGCCAACTCCAGGGTGTGATTCATCCAATTTTTGGGCTCCTGAGGCCAACTCCAGTGTATATTTGGGCTCCTGCTGCTGCTGCTGCCAACTTCTGCCAACTCCAGGGTGTGATTCATCCAATTTTTGGGCTCCTGAGGCCAACTCCAGTGTATATTTGGGCTCCTGCTCCTGCTGCTGCCAACTTCTGCCAACTCCAGGGTGTGATTCATCCAATTTTTGGGCTCCTGAAGCCAACTCCAGTGTATATTTGGGCTCCTGCTGCTACTACTGTCAACTCCTGCCAACTCCAGGGTGTGATTCATCCAATTTTTGGGCTCCTGAGGCCAACTCCAGTGTATATTTGGGCTCCTGCTGCTGCTGCTGCCAACTTCTGCCAACTCCAGGGTGTGATTCATCCAATTTTTGGGCTCCTGAGGCCAACTCCAGTGTATATTTGGGCTCCTGCTGCTGCTGCTGCCAACTTCTGCCAACTCCAGGGTGTGATTCATCCAATTTTTGGGCTCCTGAGGCCAACTCCAGTGTATATTTGGGCTCCTGCTCCTGCTGCTGCCAACTTCTGCCAACTCCAGGGTGTGATTCATCCAATTTTTGGGCTCCTGAAGCCAACTCCAGTGTATATTTGGGCTCCTGCTGCTGCTGCCAACTTCTGCCAACTCCAGGGTGTGATTCATCCAATTTTTGGGCTCCTGAGGCCAACTCCAGTGTATATTTGGGCTCCTTCTGCCCCTCATAGTGATGCCACTTCAACTCTCTGCAATTGTGCCGCTCTGCGATTCTATTAGCGATGCCTCTGATCTGCATGTGATATTTCTTCAAAGTATTATTTAACAAACCCAGCACGCATCCTGTGCGTGTTACAGCAAGGCTGAATGGTTTACAACCCTATTGAGGCTGTAGGAGGCTCAGAAATAGCCGTTTTTAATAGCGATTCGTCGCGAATTTATTCGGGTCGAAACGATTTTTGTCGGAAAATTCGGCGAATCAGTCGAATCGAATTTTTCAAAAGTTCGCTCATCTCTAGTAAACTCCAATTTAGAAGGAAAGCCACCTCCAGTTTTCAGGCTGAAAAGAGAAAATCGTTTGGTACTCAGAAAAGGTGCATACAGTACATCCTAAACATTATATTTGGAGAAAACATTTATTTACCTGTAATTATGCCTTTTAATTTCTTTTTGCCGTACAGCATACTTCAGATCAGAGATTTTCTTCTGAATTTGGGACACATCTTTCCTCTCTTCCCCCGCTGCATTTACTTGTCGTAGGATGGTTTCAAACAATTCCATCTTGCGCTGCTTTGTGGTGTGTTTTGATTTGCTCCCATAGAGCTCGTCATAGTATAATGTAAGGCCACTAGCCAATGCCATATTTTGGTCATGGGAGAATCTCCCACTCAACTGGCCGCGGCGCAATGTGCGGCCAGATGGTTGGCTTGGCTGCTCCTCCATGTGTGCAGACACATGTGGTGACATTATGGCCTGGGGCTGGGTAGGGGAATGGCCGGATTGGTGGCTTCCCAATGACTGGACTGGACTGGCCAAGGGACTGGGTGTTCTGGCGTGGCTGGCCACCGAACTTCCAGGTGCAGATGTGGTCATGGTTGCAATTCTGGGCCCTCTTGGGGGGCTATGTTCCCGGCTGGTGCCAGGTCGGGGGCTCTGTTCCCAGCTGGTGCCAGGTCGGGGGCTTCTGGCCCTGGATGGGGTTCTTCGGGCCCTGTAGGGGCTTCTGGCCCTGGATGGGGTTCGGCGGCCTCTGACTGGGTTTCTGGCCCTGGATGGGGTTCGGCGGCCTCTGGCTGGGCTTCTGGCCCTGGATGGGGTTCGGCGGCCTCTGGCTGGGCTTCTGGCCCGGGATGGGGTTCGGCGGCCTCTGGCTGGGCTTCTGGCCCTGGATGGGGTTCGGCGGCCTCTGGCTGGGCTTCTGGCCCTGGATGGGGTTCGGCGGCCTCTGGCTGGGCTTCTGGCCCTGGATGGGGTTCGGCGGCCTCTGGCTGGGCTTCTGGCCCTGGATGGGGTTCGGCGGCCTCTGGCTGGGCTTCTGGCCCTGGATGGGGTTCGGCGGCCTCTGGCTGGGCTTCTGGCCCTGGATGGGGTTCGGCGGCCTCTGGCTGGGCTTCTGGCCCTGGATGGGGTTCGGCGGGCCCTGTAGGGGCTTCTGGCCCTGGATGGGGTTCGGCGGCCTCTGACTGGGCTTCTGGCCCTGGATGGGGTTCGGCGGCCTCTGGCTGGGCTTCTGGCCCTGGATGGGGTTCGGCGGCCTCTGGCTGGGCTTCTGGCCCGGGATGGGGTTCGGCGGCCTCTGGCTGGGCTTCTGGCCCTGGATGGGGTTCGGCGGCCTCTGGCTGGGCTTCTGGCCCTGGATGGGGTTCGGCGGCCTCTGGCTGGGCTTCTGGCCCTGGATGGGGTTCGGCGGCCTCTGGCTGGGCTTCTGGCCCTGGATGGGGTTCGGCGGCCTCTGGCTGGGCTTCTGGCCCTGGATGGGGTTCGGCGGCCTCTGGCTGGGCTTCTGGCCCTGGATGGGGTTCGGCGGCCTCTGGCTGGGCTTCTGGCCCTGGATGGGGTTCGGCGGCCTCTGGCTGGGCTTCGGGCCCTGGATGGGGTTCGGCGGCCTCTGGCTGGGCTTCTGGCCCTGGATGGGGTTCGGCGGCCTCTGGCTGGGCTTCGGGCCCTGGATGGGGTTCGGCGGCCTCTGGCTGGGCTTCTGGCCCTGGATGGGGTTCGGCGGCCTCTGGCTGGGCTTCTGGCCCTGGATGGGGTTCGGCGGCCTCTGGCTGGGCTTCTGGCCCTGGATGGGGTTCGGCGGCCTCTGGCTGGGCTTCTGGCCCTCGATGGGGTTGGGCGGGCCCTGGATGGGCTTCTGGCCCTGGATGGGGTTCGGGCCCTGCTGCGGGGCCTGGGTTGCCGAACTGCCCTACTTGAACCCATGGCCGGTGTGGGCTCCCTTGTGCGGCCTCTTCTGGGGGCAGAGGTGGTGGGTGCTGCAGTTGGCTGCTTTTTGGCTGCAGGGGCACGTGGCTTGGGGCCCCTTTTTTGGGTTCCTGAGGGTCCAGTGTCCCTTGGTGGGGCAGAGGTAGTAGTCTTGCCTCTCAGCTTTCTCCTACCTTGCTGGGACCTTGTTGTTGGGCCCTCCGCGGTCTGGCTTTGCTGGGGTCGCTTGTTCATAGGCTTTTTAGGTGCCATCTTACACAAGTGCTCAAAGAGAATGAGCTTTGGGTGCAGGGACCTTTAAATAATGAGCCCAGCGTGTGACGCCTATGCGCACGACTACGCGCTCGTACAAACGTACGTTCGAGCGGAACCAGGAAACCGCTGGGGTTTCACTTATCTGCTGCCTTGAAGAAGCATAAAGATGGCGCCCACTATCTTCACCCGTCAACAGGAAGAGATCCTCATGCTGGTAAGTGGCTGCCTGTGCATTTTAATCTAATAGTCAATGATGGCCTAAATGTAAATGATGCATTTGGAACTAGTTTGGGGTCTCTTAATGTTTAATAACTGGCTCCTCACACTTCATCCTCAAGGGCCGAGCCTGGCCACGTTTTCACCTGTCTATGCTGATGTCCTAATTCGGGCAATTGCTCCGGCTTAGCAACAGTTAATTAACCTGTGGAGTAGCGGGGCTAGCTGGCAAACCTGGCCTGTCTCGGACCTTGATGCGGATGTTTGAGGAACACTGTTTTCCTAAGCCATAAAAACACAACGGGAAGCCACACACGTGGTCCAAAAGCCTAAGCATTAGCCTACATCTTGGATGTTTAAACCATCCTAACATGCCATAGATGCAGGTGGCCTGATTCTTGATGTTGGCTATTATCTGTATGTACATGGTGTGTGATACATATAACATAAGACCAGACTCTCAATCACAGTCAACGTCCTCTTTAAGGCACTCCCCAAAAATGGCTGCCACTCTAAATGTGTGTGTTAATGACATGAAATTCTCAACTTGTGATGCAACACATATGGGTGTGTGTGTAAAAGTAAAATCTCTGTGTCCATTATGTTTTTCAGATCATGCTTCAGCGCCGGTATGACTTCGCGCCCAATGTGTGCGAGAAAAGGGACATCGCCCGGGAGATCATCGCGGAAATCCACCGTGTGACCAGCACCACCTTCACTCACACCCAGATAATGCAGCATTGGTCGGACCTGAAACGTCTGCACATGCCCCGGGTGCGGAGGTTTTTTGGAATCCATTTCCCAAGTAAGTAACAAGCAATTGCATGGTATATGTTCCAAATGTATAAGTTATGCCTTTATTTATAATGACTTTTCTTTGGTAGTGTTGGAAATGGATTTCAGAATTCGCCGCACCCGGAGGCGTACAGGCCGACCAGTGCTGCATGAGTCTGCATCTGTGAGTGAAGGTGGTGGATCTCCCGGGCGACGGACCTACCCCTCCTCTGTGGCCTCCTCAGACCAGCCCCTGGACCTTACCACAGAGGAGGGGCCAAACTGCGTGGGCGTGGAGTCATACCTGGCCAGGCATGGGGAAGGCTCTGGTATGTCACTCTTCATGTATAGGCACAAAGATATACATGGCAGGCCAAAAACTAAGTTATCCTTTATTATGTATTTGTAGAAGCTTCTGGTGCGGGTGAGATAGTGGAGGAGGAGGCAGCAGAGATGCTGGAAGTCGATCCTGGCGAAGGTGAGTGATGTCAGCCAGACTGGGAGCCAGATATGTTGGGAATAGTGACTCTCTACAAGTACTAACCAAATGTCACATGTTTCTCCAGGGACTTCTTCACAGCATAGCCAGGACCAAGGGCAGCCTGTTGGCCCCAACCAGCCATCTGTCGGCCACCAACTCCGTAAGTCTCCATGCCATTATTCATAGTAATGTTTGGTTAGCTAATAACACACACATAACTAAAGGCGTAGCCAATGTGTAGTTCACACTTTCATGTGGGCACTTCGTTAGCTTAAAGAGGCCCCTAACTTGTATTAAGAACCTAAGAATTAGCCATCACACTGTACCTACAGACTAGAAACATTGAAAAACACCCTTCAGCCATCTAATGCATGTTATTAGACTGAACAAAACCAATATTGCGGAATATGGAATGCGCAATATTTACAGGCAGCATGGGATACAGATTGAAAAAAGGAAGGTGCTGCCATGCATTGTGTGAGTGATGACCTTTCCCTCAACCCAGCTATGCTGGGGATTCCCAACGCACCACTGTAACCTACTCCCCTGTACTTTATCCAACTCTCCACTCCTCATTAAGTGTTATGCTTCAGAGTCCAGATGGCGGCGCTGTAATCCCAAAAAAACCCAAATTTACTTTGAGCTGGTGCAGAATCATTTGGGACTAGTTATTGGTTTTCATTAAATAATGTTGAAGGTCCGGTTTAAGGAGTTTAAAGACTTACCTGTGGGAAATGCATTAACTGTATCCCTTGGAAGAATGACATATGTCATGCATTTACATGTATTTGATTAACCCCAAATCTATTTCCAGCATACAAACCGGTCTGGGACTCCTATTTATGTTTCTTTCTCTATTGGTTACAGGGATGATCCCCAAAACATTGGCGGGAAAAAAAAAAGAATCAAGGAGTTGGTGGCCGAGCTGCTGGCCATACAGGCGACGTTGGGGCCAACAGATGAAGAAGACGAGGAGGATTAGTGCCCTTGGTCCTGGCTACTTTGGTTCAAAGTTTGAGCAACTTTGTTATAGTTGTAAAGTTTTTAAAGTTTGGCCTTTTTGTAAAAAAAAAAAAAATTTAATCTGTTTTTAAGGCAATCCTAAAAATATTTTAAGATGTTTGTATTTTAAAAAAAATAAAAAATAAAAAAATGGGGTTTGAAAACCAACACCCCAATAAAAACAAAAAATTTGGGCAAAAAAAGATCCCAAATCACCCAAAAATTTTAAAATAAATTATCTTTTAATACTTCATAAATGTGTCTTTTCTAATCTGCGCAAACACAAACAATTACACAATCCAGAAAAAACACGGTTAGAAACATAAAGACATATGTACATTATGTGGTTTGGGTAAGTTTTAGGGTCGTCAACATGAAGAAGGATGCAAGCGCCAAGGGGTTTAGGTAAGTTTTAGGGACCGAGAAATGAAGTTGGATGCAGGCGCTAAGAGGTTTAGGTAAGTTTTAGGGACCGAGAAATGAAGTTGGATGCAGGCGCTAAGAGGTTTAGGTAAGTTTTAGGGACCGAGAAATGAAGTTGGATGCAGCCGCTAAGGGGTTTGGGTAAGTTTTAGGGACCGAGAAATGAAGTTGGATGCAGCCGCTAAGGGGTTTAGGTAAGTTTTAGGGACCGAGAAAGGAAGTTGGATGCAGCCGCTAAGGGGTTTGGGTAAGTTTTAGGGACCGAGAAATGAAGTTGGATGCAGCCGCTAAGGGGTTTAGGTAAGTTTTAGGGACCGAGAAATGAAGTTGGATGCAGCCACTAAGGGGTTTAGGTAAGTTTTATGGACCGAGAAATGAAGTTGGATGCAAGCGCTAAGAGGTTTAGGTAAGTTTGAGGGACCGATAAATGAAGTTGGATGCAGCCACTAAGGGGTTTAGGTAAGTTTTATGGACCGAGAAATGAAGTTGGATGCAAGCGCTAAGAGGTTTAGGTAAGTTTGAGGGACCGATAAATGAAGTTGGATGCAGCCGCTAAGAGGTTTAGGTAAGTTTTATGGACCGATAAATGAAGTTGGATGCAAGCGCTAAGAGGTTTAGGTAAGTTTCTGGTTGAGGGTGCGCATGCGCAAGATCTTATAAACATACGAACGCACGAATCTAAGAGGCCAAAAACCAATGAAAACCAGAGGCAAACGCAAGTAATTAGAAGAGGTGGACGATGGAAGCAGCCGAAAAAACAGGCTGCCGCCGCAACAGGTGAGCACATGAACGTGATTTTTACGATTGCCAACTGACTGAGGCAAGTTCGGGAGATATCATACGAACGGACGTATATTTTAGGATAGAAACGTATTTGCTTATTGAATCACTCGCAAGTTCATACGAACGCACGAGCGGACGTGAAAAATAGGATGATCGTGAGCCAAATCCAAGCTGTTACATGTTTCTTTGAATCAACCCATATGCGTCACTAATGCACAATGTGCAGCAGGAAGTGGCTATACACTGGCAGGCTGATTCATTTCCAGGTATCGGCAGATGAGTGTCTGTACAGAGGCGCTTAGAGCGACCGCTAGTAGACGCTGTGATCGGCTATCGGGCGCTGTAATAGAGCGTCTCAGTCGCTGTATTAACCTGGCCGGCATTGATGAATGAGATGTATGTTGGGCATTCTAACACCAGTACATCGTTGCAGGGAGCAAAAGGTAGCGGCAGCTCATTGCGACCGACTCTCAGCGACTCACACCATATTCAACAAAAAAACAGACTCACACAGTGTTGGCGCTCTGGATCTGGTTGCTACAGAGCGGCAGACGTTGTGTGATTAAAGTCTGTTTTTGAACACATATCCACCAGTAACAAAGCGAAAACACGGGGATGCTGATTCATTAATAGCGACAGATAGCGACTGTTGAGCGACTGTAGCGGTATTTTGACAGCGACCGCTAGTAGTCGTTCTGCTTGGCCATTGTTCAGTGGATGATAGCGGCTCAGTCGGTGTGCCGTAATGTTGAATACAAGATGCTGAGTCGCTATTTGACAGGTTCGCTGTTGTATGGGAGCGCATGATAGCGACTGGACATAGCAACCGGCACCCACCATATTCATTAAAAAATCAGCCTTAAAAATTCCTAGCGCTGTGAAATGCATGTTTAAATCCCAGAGCGCAGCAGGCGATGTGTTAAAAGTAGTTTTTTAACCTCCTAACCACCCCCCAAAAAATGGAATGATTTTGAAATAATATTCAAACCTGAATAGTTTAAAATCAGACCTGTAATATCAATTCTGCAAAAAAAAAAAAATTTTTTTTAAAATCCCCAAAAAATACATTTTCAAAGGAAGAAGTCTTCACAGATTTTTTTTTTTTTTGAAATGTAAAAAAATATATATATATTAAAAAATAATTATTAATTAAAATACATTCTGCCATTGAAATGCATTGGAGAGCGCCAGGTAGCGAGAGGTCATACCTGTCGCTGTTCAAGGATGTTCGCTGGTGCTGTGGGATGAGGCTGGGATAATGATGAATGAGTTGCTAGGTGGCGCTATCTCAGTCGCTAAGCAGTATCGGCTTGATAAATGTGTGATTGTGGAGGGGAGCTGGCGTTCTAGTTGCGGTACCTGGCTTTACTGGCCGGCTCCCCAGTCGCTATCTGTCGCTATCTGTCGCTATTCCTTGATAAATAAGGCCCATGGAAGGACATTGTTGTAACATTGTGACATTAATACTTTAATGCCAGACTTGTAATGACAATTCTGCATAAAAATATAAAAACTCAAGAAATGACTTTTTCTAGGCCAGGAGAGGTGACACAATTATTTGATAGAAATAAAAAAATAAAAACAAAAAAACCCTGTTTACACAGTATGGGACAGTAAAATGTATGGGAGAGCGACAGGTAATACCTGGCGTTCTGGAAGCCTGAACGCCGGCGCTATACGCTGAGCTGCCTGTAATGATGAATCGTACGCTACATGTAGCTGTTAGAGTCGCTCACCAGAATCGCCTTCATAAATGTGGTATTGTGTACAGCGCCCAGCGTTCACCAGGCGCTGCCTGCCGCTTACAAGGCACTACCTGCCGCTATCCCTTGATGAATAAACTCCTTAGGTGAGCCGATGATCCGGTCTATCGTCAGCGCTCTTTCCGCTGTCAAATTGGCTATGGCCAAGGCTTCAGAAAGATGGCCGTCCCATGTGAGGACAATGGCAGCTGGCACTAGAAGTGCTGCTAGCTGCTCATGGGAGCGGTAGCCATCTTGCTCTGGCTGTAGCCAATTTGACAGTAGAAAGAATGCTGACCATGGACAAGATCACTGGCTCACGTAAGTGTACAGCTGTTTCCTGATGCACATTCTGTATTAGTTTAAAATGCACCCCCACACCTGCCACCACATTTTTTTTACAGCCCTGATTGTGATTCTGCCTCTGGGGAGTCCATTGAGGAGTGTGGGGGGCCATTGAGGAGGCAGAATCGTCCCCCAAAGTTTGGATCCCCATTGATTTTATTGGGGACCATGTTCTGGTTGGCTGAACTTGCTGAGTCTGAACCTCTGTGGGTTTGCCCAACACTAGTAATATGCTGTTATTCCACCACAGGCTGGCTCAAGGGACAGGTCAATAGAAACGATCAGTTCTACCCCGTTCAAGCAGAATGGAGCATTCAGCCCTGATTTGCCTTCCAGAAACAAGCTAGGCTGTTTTTTTTTCATTTCCTTTTTTTAGATGCAGAGTGTAAAATGGATACTTCCTCTTGTCATGAACCCCTTCTTTCTATGTAGATTGTCACTATTGACTTGATTTTTTGTTATATTAGTGCTACTTTTATGTTTAAAATGTGTAGACTTTGTTTTACATACATAAACACATCAATATAAAAATTTCCGTTCATAGAAAGACAGCATTGTTGGCATTGAAAAATGTCCTGCCTTTGCTATTGTCAATATGACTTGCTTTCTGTTGCATTTTGATTTATTTGACATTTTTAGTTTCCTGAAAACTTTAACAGCCATCAGTTGGGGAGTATTGTATTCCCTGTAAACTCTGCAATAGTAATGATAATGTATATACCGCCTCTCCTTCCTGGCTTCGTGGCACCCCCCTATTTATATATAGGCACAACACAACAAACTCTATTGTTGGGCCAAAGCGTTCTTTTGTTATTTACACAAATATTATCTTCCCTTTAGGTTTTTGATTCTTATTTTTCGCCACATGCAGAAGGCTCTTTGAATGCCAGATTGTCATTTTCTGGTAAACCCTACTGCTTTAAAAGACTGTTTGCTTTTTCACAAATAAGAATACACCACCATATATCTTACATGTTAAAAAAAGAACAATATATTCACGTCTTATGTATACAGCAGTAGCTACAATAATAATGACTGGTACTGGAGTGATTAACAAAGCCATTCTGTGGAGGGATGAGCAGAATTACTTAGGGATCAGTCATTGTGCTGGCCTTGCTTTTACATCTAAGTGCTGATTGGGTGAATAATGTTTGTCATACTCGCCATATATCAGTAGAGAGAGGTTTGCACCAACCATTGGGGTGAATCTTTGTCAGATCATCCCAGACTGTGACTGCTAAGAGATGAGAAAAGCTTTAGAGATTTTAATTGATTCTGACAAATTCTGATGTAGTTAAAAAAAAAATCACAATAGTTACATGGCCCATAGAGACGTGGAGGCTGATTTAATACTAGCGCCACATATCGCCATGTGAGCATGTATAGCAGCGCTTACAGCGACCGCTAGTAGACGCTGTAAGAGGGTGTCGGGCGCCATAACCTAGCTTAGCCGGCGGACAAGTGGCGCTGCAGTATCCTGGCTGGCATTGATGGATGTGATGTCTGGTTGGCGCTGTGGAAGCACTCTCCCTGATTCATTGCAGTGCCAATTGAGAAAGCTAGGTTGTGTCCCAAGGTCATAGTGCACAGGACTCTACGCTACATCTAACAACAGGACAACACTGCAGCGAACGATAGGTAGCGTCAGTTAAGTGCATCTGACACTCAGTGCTGAAGCCCATATTTAACAAAAAACTACACACAACCAGCGTCGACGCTCTAAAGCTAGGCGCTGTAGCATAGAGCACCAGATGCTGTGTGAAAAAGTCTGTTTCTAAACACATATAGACCAGCACCAGGGCAAAAGCATATGGAATGACATTGTTTTAACTGTGTGACAATGACACTGCAATGGCAGATCTGCACATACAATTCTGCATAAATATATACAAAGACAAAAACAATAAAAGTGTTTTTTTACAGGTCAGGAGAGGCCACACAATGATTTGAGCCAAAAATGTTAAAGTTTACTATAGCAAAACGCTATTTAAACACAACCAAATTAAACACCATTGAAATGTATGGGAGAGCGCTACTGAGCGAAAGATACTACATGGCGCTCCTGAACCTAGAGCACCCGCGCTATACGCTGAGCCGCCTCTAGTAACACATGCAACGCTACATGATGCTGTTAGAGACGCTCACCAGATTCACTTACTTAAATGTGGTTTTCACATGCAACGCCCAGCGTTCACCCGATGCTACCTGCCGCTACATGGCACTACCTGGCGCTAGCGTTTCGGGGATTTACCTATGATTCTTAGCAGCAGGTGGAGGCATACAAATCATTAATTTTTGTTTTTGCGATATCAACTACATTGGGGCCCAGAAGGCCAGGGGGACCCCATCATTGTTGCTTCTCCATCATATGTGATCACCTGCCATCATTTAGAGATAGGAAGCCCCATTAGTTTTTTCAGTTAAAGATAAAAAAAAAGTTTGCTGTATGAGCCATGCAAGGTTGTCATTTAATGTTTGCACCAGTGCCCCGTCACACTGACCATCATATACGATTACGCTCAATTTTATTAATAAAAGAAGCCTAATTTGTGTACCCCCATGGATCTCAACCTTCCAGCATTCTCATGGCACAGGTATCCATGGGTGGGCATCCATGCAGCATGCTCGGCTCCATTCAGCTTCTGGAACTGGAGTGAGTGCACCACCAGTCGTATCCCCAATCTAAAGGTATGGCATGTCTGTGCCACGCATGCGCCAAGGGATTGGCAGGTAGATTAGTTAATTCACTGATTGCCAGGGCTTCACACAATAAGGGAAACCCACATTGGAATGCCCCAGGGAGAGGAAATCATCTGGCCCTGGAATCTTTTAGACCCTGAGCAGACCAAGATGTGTTTTGGTTCAAGTTAAAAAAACAAATAAAAAGCAATTACTAGAAAGACAAATGTGGGGATTGGAAGAATTCAATTCTGACTATTATTATCCCAGCAATAAACATGTATTTAATAGTCTAACCTGCCCTCTAAAATATGAAGCCTGCCTAAGACCTGGATCACACCACTATCTAGATTAACTAACAGAGCCTATTGGCCTTATTTATGACGGGCACCATTTAGCATCTTTCCGCTGACTATAGCGCCAGTAATTGGACTATGTTGGTTCTAGAAGTGGCTGCTAACTAATTGGCTTTGATTGTAGTGCTAGGTATTTGCCGGTCTATGTCATTTTCTAATGCCATCTTTTTGGCGCTGCAGAGCGTATTTATGAATTTTTTCCTCCTTGAAAAGTTTGGTGCTATATTTTTATGGCGCTGGTCAGCGTTTCATCATCACATTTACAAGAAATCACTGCTGGGGACAAAGAGGACAAGCTTTACAGTGTGTTTAGGCTGCGTTTTAGTTGTTGGTGTCCAAATTACTCATTTGTAACCAAAAGAAGCTGCGCAAACCGATTTTTCTATGAAAAAACAAAATGTCACTTGGCGAAATCTAGGTCCTGCATTATTATTATTGACAAGTCACAATGCAGGTTCTGTACAAATAAATGTGTGTAATATTAATATAAACATTAAACAATCCAATCCAGTTCTGCTTCAGGCAAAAGGTTAAATTAGCCAGCGTTCTGGTCTCCCCATGAAACTATTTCCCTTCTGCATGCCTCCTCTATGCATGCCCCAATGTGGAGGCCCCCTCAGAACTGAATTAAGTGAGGGGAATGAGTCATTAGAAGGGAGCAAGTTCAACAGGATTTATAAGAGAATGTAAAGTGCTGGTGATTAAAAGATGCAGCCCCTGACAGCTTGCACAGGGCATACAGAAAGCGCGCTAATTTAACATTTTGCCAGAAATATCTCTGTAATATAGTGAGTAGGGATGAGCGAATCGGTTCTAACGAACCTGAATTCGTTCCGAATTTCAGGGAAAATTCTATTCAGCACGAACCCGAATTTTTAGTGGTTCGTGCTGACCAAATTTTCCCTGAAATTTAAAAAAAAAATGCCGGCATGGTGGGAGCGGGGAGGTCGGCTGCGCTGTCAGCTGTCATCAGAGGACGCGTCATCATAGGAAGCCGGCTTCCTCTGATGACGCGTCCTCTGATGACAGCTGACAGCGCAGCCGGCCTCCCCGCTCCCACCATGCCGGTAAGTGTTTGCTGTATAGTGGGAGCGGGGAGGCACGCTGACAGTGCAGCCGGCCTCCCTGCTCCCACCATGCCGGCATTTTTTTCCATTTCAGGGCTTGGTGGAGGCCGGCTGCGCTGTCAGCGGGCGGCGGAAGCTGGCTCCCGCCGCCCGCTGACAGCGCAGCCGGCCTCCCCGCTCCCACCAGAGATGAGCGATTCGCTAAAGTTCGATTCGGACGAACCCGAATTTCTTTGAGAAATTCTGCGAATCGCCTGAATCGAATTTTTGAGAAGTTCGCTCATCTCTAATAGTGAGCTAAAAAGACCATGGCGATGAATAAAATCCAGGGGCTGGGTAACAAGATAAGGGGCTAAATATCAACAACAACATCTTTATTTAGTGCCTTATTTAAGAAGTGTGCCGTCTGCTATCATTTTGCTGGCATATTGCCCTGTATTGAGCGCTGGCATTTATTTCTATTTTGGCGTTGCTGTTTGTACTGAATGACGCTGGAAGTCACAATGTCCAATAATCAGCTTGGATTGAGGTACTAGGTGTTCGCCAGCCTGTGTAAGTGCCAATTACAACAGTGCTATTGAGTGCCATTCTGTACCGCCATTGTTTTGGCGCTGCACACGTTTTTTATACATTTTTGGCATGCTGAAAAGATTGCCACTGTATTTAATAGGTGCTGACAATGAAGACTAACTTTCCAGTTCTCTCTGTATTTTAGTTATTGAGTTCCAAATTACACATTAATAAAGCAAAGAAACAGAGATAATTTATTTTACAGGAAAAAAATATAATGACAGTTGACAACATCGAAGTCCTGCATTTTCATTATTGACAAGTCACAACTAAATGTGTGTAATATAATTCATACGCACGCAAGGGCAGGGCTCTCTCCCTATTCTATCATGTACTCAGAATTTCCACTGTCAAATCTGTAAAACTGCATTTGAAATAGTATATGTAACGTATGTTTCTACCCTGTCTGTAATTACTACTTTGTAAAGCGCTATGGAAGATGATGGCGCTATATAAATAAACAATAATAATAATAAGCATAAAACACTTCAATAAAGTTCTGCTGCATTGGGTTCTATGGGATTTAAACCTACCTACAGCACCACTATAAACTGGCGCAGCTTAAACAAGAGCGCCGGTCATCATGAACAATAGGGCGTTAGTGATAAAATAGACGCAGACTGGCAGCGCTGCCTGTCTTTCTTTGTCCACTGACGATTATAACAGCGCCAGTGAGCGCCACTCTATACCGCTGCACAGCGTATTTATTACTTTTTGGCATGCTGAAAAGATTCACTGGTTGGCATTTTAGTGTTAAAGTTACAGGATTTCATTGCTGGGGACACACATGCACTTAAGCTGTGTTTTAGCTGTTGTAGCCGGGGAGGCCGATTCATTAATAGCGGCAGGTAGCAACAGTTGAGCGACTGTAGCGGCATTTTCAGAGCGCCCGCTAGTAGTCGCTGTGCTTGGCCGTTGTTCGGTAGTTGATAGCGACTCAGTCGGTTTGCCGTAATGTTGAATATTGGGTGAGGAGTCGCTATTTGACAGGTTCCCCGCTGTATGGGAGCGCATGATAGCGACTGCCCCTATCGACCGGCTCCCACCATATTCATTAAAAAATTACGCTCAAAAAATTCTCGCGCTGTAAAATGCATGTTTAAACCTCAGAGCACTGGAGGCGATGGGTTAAAAGTTGTTTTTTAACCCCCAAACCACCATATTTTTGGAAACGAAAAAAAAAAACAAGTTTTTAGAATAATTTAGTAATATGAATACATTAATATCAGACCTGTAATATCAATTCTGTACAATTTTTTTTTCCCTTAAAAAAATTATCTAAAATGGCAGAAGTGGTCACAGAATTTTCCACATTTAAAAAAAAAAAAAAAAAAAAAATTATAACAATTAATTATGAATATTTAAAGATTGTTCCATTGAAATGCATTGGAGAGCGCCAGGTAGCGAGAGGTCATACCTGTCGCTTTTCAAGGTCGGACGCTGGCGCTGTGGGCTGAGGCTGGAATAATGATGAATGAATGGCTATATGGCGCTATCTCAGTCGCTAAGCAGGATCGGCTTGATAAATGTGTGATTGTGGTGGGGAGCCGGCGTTCTCGTGGCAGGGCCGTCATTACTGGCCGCTCACCAGTCGCTACCTGTCGCTATTCCTTCATAAATAAGGGCCTAAATTACACATTGGTAAGCAAAAATATTTTTTAATAACCAAACATTTGGTGACATCTAGAGCCTGTGTTTCCATTAGTGACAAGTCACACAGCAAGTTCTGTACCAATAGTTATAAGCATAAAACACTACAATACAATTCTGCCCATTGGGCTTTATGGGATATTGATCAACAGTGCTTCAATCAGAGTGTCCAGCGACCTGTACAGTACTAGTGTTTTTACTGTTCTTTAGTCTCTTGAATCGTGCCACTGAGGCAAAAAAATGGACGCTGAATGGTATTAACAGGCACTGCCGCTGCATAAATCAGGCTCCAAGATTTCACCCACATCATGCTGCCCCAGGCACAGGCCCTCCAGTACCTAATGGAAAATACAGCCTAGTGGGTAGGCTAACCCTTTAGCATGTATAAGTCATTTATGAGGGATTTCGATCACGCACTAAATTCACATTTTTATAGCATGCTTGAGTTTCTGATTACTTATATCAAGCAGGCAAATAATCCCAGAGAACATTTATTGTCTAAACTTTCAGCTCTAAGTCTTCAGCAGTTTACTGGACGACTCAGATAAACGTCTCCTTTGGAAAACAAGTCTGGGAATCCTCTGGTAGCTCGTCTGCAATATTTTCAGCACAATATCAGCCTTTACTGAGCTTTCTAATGAGTGTAAATGATTCCCTGCCTTGAGACTGATTTCCTGCTAATCTCCAGCAGATAAATCCTAAATTAAGAGCGAAAGTTGCTGTGTTGTCTAATTAAACATATTAAAGACTGATGACTGAATATGTGATGCCATCTGTGCTAACTTAGCAGTTCTGATTTGACAAACCCGTGAGAGGCTCCGCTGATGGAGGCCGGATGTCATTCAAGCTTATCCGAGTAGCCTGGCTCCTTAGAAGAAATGCCAGTTTGTTGCTGAAGACGGTTAAGCTGACGGAAGTTTGATTCAAGTTTTGGCAAAGATAAATGGTGGGATAAAAAGGACAAGCTGCCAAACAGAATCATTTGTAGAAAATATATGACCCCCCCCCAAAAAAAACGTTAAGTGCACCTACACTTGTCTCTGTCAGTCTAGAGAAATGCCAAATATTTTTTGACACTCTAAGCATCAGCCTCATTTACCCGGGGCATTGAAGTCATCGCTAATATTCCGTGCCGTTGGCTGGCCCAGTTCTGACAGTAAACCACAAACATAAATTGCTATTTTACTTAAAAAGAACGAGATAGAAGAAAATGCATCCACAATACAGTTTGTACAGGGGAGCGATCATTATGTGAGCAGTGTGTTGTTATTCATTTGAAGCTTGACAGGTCTTTACCTGGAGGGTAAATTGTTCCTAATAGCCCACTTAGGCAGTCATCAGTAGTCATCACATATACTGCAATCTAGCTCAGTGTTGCGGTAGGCAGCCTGCAACACTACAGTTACTGTCAATCTATATATGTCATGCGCTTGAGAGTGGCAGTCACAGAATAACAGGAGTTGTAGTAGGTGGACAAATTAGCTTTTTGCCTAGCCATGTTTTTGTAAAAAAAAAAAAGGGACATAGCCCCAACAGCTTTACTCGTGTCTGTAAATCACACCTACCAGATATATACTAGAGAATTTTCTATCAATTTTTATAGTATAGTATAGAGAGCGCGTAGCTGATATTTTATTATACATAATAAATTCTAATAGTAATCCTAAAAAACGCATTACATTTGCATTGCAGCTCTTGTAATTATTGTGTATTTTTGAATGATCAAACAGCTTGTTTTAATTGTTTGAGGAAATGCATATTTATTAAATTATTGTTAAAGGGACTGTCTGACCAATAATAACTAAAATCATAAACTCTTCTTTACAGTATTGTGCGATCTGGCTCTGTGAAAATGAGCTGTCTTGGAGATTTAGTCCTGTGGCTTGCACATAAGGCAAAGTATCCCCAGCCCTGGGTTGGAGATAGAAGGTGACAGCATAAACTTTCTTTCTGGGTATAGTATGACTTTAATCCTTTAAACTCCAGCCACGTAAAATTAATGTGGTGCCTCACCATCACTTAACTGCCACCCACATAAATTTTACATGCTTGGATTACCCCTGTTACCCTAGGTAACACCCAGGAGAAGTGGACCTGTTCCACACAGCGCGTAGGTGAGAGGTAGGTGGGGAGGAAAATAGGGCGTTCAGCATTTATATTATTGAATATGTACTAATACTGCGGTTTTTGATACTTGATATGGCGGATGCTCATGGAGATGAGTAGTGGCACTATTTATTTATTACAGAGATGAGCACCTTTGCACTTTGCACTTTGTAGGCACTTTATATGTAGTTTGCACAATATTTTTCATAGTTTGTGGAGTTGATGACTCCCCTATAAGGATTCTATAGATTTTATATACATATTTCACTTTTTTATTAGTATCTCATCACGTGGGCATCCGCATATGCATGTATACAGCAGGCATTATATAAATTGATCTAATGATTTAGACACATCATTATATTGGTGTCATGAAATTAGCCCTAATGCTCCTCCCCACTGTTGGTTTTTAATTATATGTTTTTTATAGAGTGTTTTGTCAAGATTTATGTTGTCTGTACATTTAAAGATCCATGTGAGCAATAAACTTCTAATTAATTTTATAAGGTGTGTGCAGCCTTATATTTGAGGACATAGGAGGGCTAGCCCTGTAGCCTTACCATTGGTGTTATCTGGATTTCCCCTTTGAAATAAAAAAAAAAAAAACGCTTACCTGGGACCACGATTCAGTGGCTTGGGTCTCCTCTCCCCTCAGCGGGGCCTCCGATCTCCCCCTCCAGGGTCTGCAGTGGGCACCAGAGAGCCCGTTCTGGTGCCTCCACCCACTTCTGGCAGCTAAGCCGGATGCCGCCCGGAGATGCATTTATATTAGGAGCGGGATGATGTCATTCCACTCCTTCCGCTTCTGGGGCCCCAGTGGAGGTGTCAGAAATGGCCGGTGACTGACAGCGGGTGGGTGCAGGGGGCAGGGGCCCTGCCCTGCCTCTTGCACCTGGCTTCTGCCAATCACCAGCTAGCTGTCAGTGATTAACACTGTACAGTGGCGTTGAATTGGAGGTGAGTAGAGGAAATTTTTTTTTTAACTTTTTGAATAAATGCCATTTTGGCTCTGCTGCTGTCTGTGTGGTTTTTCCACATTGAACCCTTTGTGAATTGGTAAGGGATCCATGAGACACCTATACCAGTTCACAAGGCTGGGGGGCTAGCAATTCACACGCGGCTAGCTGGGAAGGAGGACCCCATGCCATTTTTTTCAAATTTTAAAGGGTTTTAACCCAGAGTGATCGGCGTGGGACACAGTGAACAGGGTTGAATCGAAGTATTAAAAAAATAAAATAATAGAATCCTTTTTTTTTTTTATCTGTGTGGTGTGTTTTTTTTAAATGTAATCCTTTTTGTACTGGTAAGGGGTCCATTGTTATTGTTTGGGGGAGTTTCCTGGGCAGGAAAGGGTGTCTACCAATACATATGTGGTACCGTTTACATACAATATGGTTTTCTTAAAAATCTTACATTTTTTATTTTAAAGTGGACCAACACCCATGGCTGATCGGCCCGGGAATCTATAAGATTCCCGGGCCGATCAGCTCCCTCCCTGTGGGGCATCCAAAATCGGGATGCCCCGCTGTGTGAAACCGCCCAGGACGCCCACAAACCTTACCTTCTCTCCGTTCCAACGACGCATGCGCGGGCTGTGGCCGCCTCTCGCGCTTCTCTCTAGCAGGGCGCGCACCAGCGCCGGCCGTTTGTGAATGGCTGGTGCGGCCGCGCTTCCTGTTAGAAGGAAGCGCGTGAGGCGGCCTCCAGCGCGCTCAGAGCCGCTGTGGTTATCCGTTGCTTGTCGGTCCATACCACAGCGGCTCTGAGCGCTCTGATTGGACGAGTGCTCGCGTAGGAGCTGGGTGAGGTGAGTTTTTTTGGGTGTTCTGGGGGGTTTCACACAGCGGGGCACCCCCGATCAGGGTGCCCAGCAGAAGTGGACCAAAACCCAGGATAGTGAAAATCCTGGGTGCTTGTCCACTTTAAAAAAAGCTACAAAATGTAAAAAATATTGTTTTAATATTTTTTCCCTTATATTTCACCCAAACATATTGAGAAATCATTTTACAAACAAGACATGTCATGTTAAAGTCCAAACTCTGCTGAAAAAAACAATATACAATCCTGGGAAATCCCTGGATATTCTTTCAAAAATAACAGTTAACATGTATAGTGCAAAATAGTGAAAATTGGTCTGGGAACAGAGGGTGACAAAACCTATAGGTAGTTAAAGGTTTGAAGTGATACCGATCAGCCCAAATAAAGTCTAGCTGTTCTAGTAGGATTGTCCTGACATTTTCCTAGTTGGATTTTACAGCAAAAGCCATAATCAGCTTACAACATATCAAAATGATCCTATTGTTGAGAGGTTATCAGACAGTAAAAAGGTACAAAAAACCCCAAGGCATTAGATATGCCATGGAACACATTGAAGATGATGATCATATTTGGCACAGCAGTGACATTGCTAAAAACTGGACAACCCTAAAACAATTATGAAAAATTAAGAAAATTGGTCTGGAAGGCTGCCAGGAGAAAACATTAAAGTAGCTGCAGAAATGTCTGGTATTGGTTGAGTACTGCTTATGACAAATCTTCCATATTCCTTAAATGTCTGGGCTGTGGTATATAATGGCAGGATGGATTGGTTTTCTTACAAAAAGAAGAAGAAAAAGTCTGACTATGTTTTTCCAAAACTTACATCAAGCATGTGGGAAACATGTTATAGTCTGATGAGAGGTTCAAGGTTGAATGGAGGAAATAATAAGCAGCTTCAAACCACAACTGGGTACAAAACCTTCCTATCGCCACTACAAATCTGAAGATGAAAAGGGAATTTCACCTTTCAGCATGAGTATGGGCCAAAACATATTTTTTGGGATGGCCCCACCAGGGCCCTGCCCTGAATCCAATTGTAGGATGACCTGAAGTGGTACACAGGCAATGCACTCACAGATTCACAGCACTTTTGCATGGGAGTGTTTCTAGATGTCCCATGCTGATAGACTCCTACTCACTAAAGAGTGAATGCTGTCAGACATTCAAGGGGTACTTCAACAAAGTATTTGTTTATCTAGTTTACAGGTTTTGAACATACCATTCTGCTTTTACAAGGAAGATCTGCTCGCATCTAAAAGCTTAGAGACCCATAGGCAGGTTCAGGGACAGGCATTGGAATGGAGCAGGCCTCCCAGAAAAAGTAAAATGGTATGCTCAAATACCTGTCACCCCTTGATTTTATTCCTGCCAAGAGAAGAAAACCACAAGCTTCTCATTGGTTTCAGTTAATGTAGCTTCTCCTTTCACTAGTCAGCATGCTTTTCAATATTGATTAATATTAGTGATAGTAGTGATTTCCCAAGACAGCTCCTTTAAGGAAGAGACACAGCCTGAATCACTCAGCAAATCAGGAGACTTGCTATTTCAGTAGAAGTCTATGGCTGTGGCTTCTACAGAAGAGCTTATCTGTGGTCAGATAACATTAATTGCAGTCTGATTTAAGACTATATTATACAAAATGTGTCTGTCTGTCATTGCCATATTAACATAATAATATACTTTTATTAGGGTCACGTTGTATGAATTTCTTGCATAAAAAATGGCAAAAAAGAAAACAAAACTATTACTATTACCACTATGGGGACATAAGGATCCAAATACACCTGCCTAGCACCAACATTTTGCATTTTGAGGATTTACAATGAAAATCCTTTTGAAGACTATTTGGATACTAGACATTGGTTGTCACACAACCATTGTTGAAATCTCTCTAACCAAACAATGCATACAGAAAAATATAACATTTATTTTATATATATTTTTTTTTTATATAAATATAAAACCTTGCAGTCAGTACAGCCATCAACACAATACAGACACATACTGTGTCCTCTACAGCACGTTGCTCCAATAGGGTTCCTACCATGCCCAGTCACCCTTATTTAAATGTTGCTTTTGGAACAAAATCAAAAAAATCAACATGAAATAGGCATGGAGTACTTTTCAGAGTATATGACAATTAACTGATATGTAGTCATATTTCATCACCATTTGGGGCAGGGTGCAACACAGGCTCCAAGATGGGATCTAGAGGAGTCCAGTATACATCAAGAGATTCAGCTAATGTCCCAGTACAACATGTGCAATACTGTTCTATATGTGTCCCCTCGACATTCGGCTGTCCCTGTGACTTTGGCGTCTGATATATTGAGTAGCTAATGTTTGGTTGATAATATGTCTTTGATAATATGGTATAATATATCTGCGTTCATACAATATATATATATATATATATATATATATATATATATATATATATATATATATATACCCTGTTCCTGTATAATAACCTTTTATATCCTGTTTTCATGTAATAACACGTTTTATATGCGAATTGATGTTGTTTGCACTCAAAGAGTTAATGTATTCACATTGTGCAGTTCCAGAAACTTCAGAACTTCCTAGCCCTGTAACTAAGGGTTGCTAGGGAAGGGTCATGTGACAAGTGGTGAGGCTTTCAGGACTGCTGAGCACCTAAGCCAGCCCTCCCCTCCTTTTTCTAGTCAGAATAGTTGTGATCTCAGGAGGAAGAAGATCTATGCTAGTGTGGAGAAAGAGGTCAGATACAGCACCAGTGTGGAAAATTAATTTTTATCAAGTCAGCTGATAAATCTACAGCATTATCTCTCATATTCCAGGTCGCAGAGCCTGTCTTCAATTCATCTCTAATCTCCAAGGTCGCAGAACCTATCTTCAATCTTCCAAGTTAGCTATTCAGCCTAACGGCACTATAAGTCTCAGCAAGCCCTCTAGTCTCCCACACCACAGGATCGCTCCTGAGCTCCTGATCTGTACTGTCACTGTACCATCTAGACTGCCTGTAAAAGTTCAGTTGATCCTGACCTGGCCTCTGCCTGTTATTGCTACCCAACACCTAGCAAGGGATCTTCTGGGACTCCAGGTTGGAAGGGTAACCGGTGCCACCACACCCTCCTGGCGTTACAACACGGGGCCCCATACCATCGGGGTCTACGGACTGTCCGGAACCTAGGCTTCGGCCTGCCACTCCAAAAGCCGGTGACCCACAGCTGCCTCCTAGCTTCCCTAACCTGGTCACCACACTAGAACACTATAATGTTAACAAGATGAAAAGGGTCAGCGTTTTGGGCCCCAAGGACCCCAATGGCAACCCTGTTTGCGGTGCACTGGATAGAATACAGATTGGGTCCAAGGTTTCAGCAAGTCACCACTGCAGATTTCATGACTGCTTTTACATGTAAACTTTTTTAGTTGGTTTATATTTTATTCCTGTTTGAATCAATACCATTTTAGTAAAAATAAAAAATAGCAGACAATTTAGAAAACAGTAATGTAACAGTTTGATATGAAAAAAGTTTTAAAGCTCAAAGTTTTATAAAACTTTTTTCAAGTATATGGCATGGCTAACTGTGAGAAAATTGGTCAATTGTCTGAACTCCAAGACGTTGGCTATATTCCCACAGAGCTCTAAAGGTTAACCTAGATGCAGTGTGCACTTTCCTGTAACGCAAAACGTCTCTGAATTACTCCTTTATTTGACTCAGAAATCCTCCCAGGAGATCTCAATAAACTGTCCATTGTGCTTGATGAATTAGTGGTACACACCGATTCTCCCATTAGCCCTGGGAGATGCAGGCATGAGCTTTCCTTCACTAATAGATGGTCAAGGGATTTGCCCTGGTACAATCCAACCCTGAATTAAGCCTGTCATTTTCTGTGGTGCGAACATTAATGAGGCTACACTCTTTTCTTGTCCGTGTGCTATGAATCAGAGAGCAATGGCTCATCTTACATTTTAGTCCATTGTTTTGATTAGATAATTTCCCTATGCCTTTTTCTGTTTTTTTAAATTATAGTTTGAATTGGTCTTGAATAAATTCTCCAGTCATTTAATCATTTTGCCCCTATTATAATGTCTGCCTGGATGACAGAGAGAGATGAACAGAAAAGGCACTTTATGAATATCTTGCCACTCCTCATTAAATGGATGTCAGGCTATATGATCAGCCCTAACTCACTGCACCACATTACTGTTACACAAGTAATATCTTCACACATCATAAGATCTCCAAGGTGTGGTCTCTATTATCTGGCTAGATGGGTTGGGGACATGCAATTTGTTCGCACATCTATTTTTAAGTTTCTTCCAAAGTAATGAGCATTGCTTAAAAACTGTTCCACCAAACCTGTACTACAAACTGTATTATCTCCTTGTGGAGGCATTAGTGATATGACTGCAACATCATTTGAAATGAGCATAATATAAGGCAAAGATCAGAACTAGGTACATTCTAATGTTGTAAAGTCATAACCCGTCCTCTATGCTACCCAGTGCTAAGGTGGAGCTAATGTCTGAGTCTGATCTTAAAGTTTCACTTCACAAGTCCTATTGCAAGTCCTATTGTTGTCCCATTGTCTCGGGCTACATGTTGCACTGTCCTAAACTATTATCCATTTTCAAAAAGACCCTGTGGTTCCTAAGTTATCTATAAAATTATTAGTAAAAGTAAAAGTATTAGTATTGGATGACTAATAGTAGTGGGTGACAAAAGCTATGTGGTGTAAGCACACTGTGATGAGTGTGAGAGGAGAAAGAAGTGTGGGGTTTCAGAGCTGCAGAGAGAGACAGCCAATCAGGACATCTGGGCAGGGAGTCGGGGGTGTTTCAGTTCTTGGTCCCCTGAAGGTTGACTGATGGACCAGGTCAGCGGGGTGGAGACTGAAAGCTGAATGAGGAAGTGATTTTACTCACTAAGGAGATAGACAGAGGAGGAAGCAGAGCGCTGGAGCCACTTAAGGAAAGGTAAACTACTGATATTTTTTTTTTGCTTTTGACTTGCCAAAAACTTTAAGCTGGGGAAGACGGAGTACTTGACACGATGGTGCAGATATAGAGAAGATCCTCCCGCTCCAGGAAAAGATATGCTCTGCCCTATCTCTGCCCTCCAAAGAACCCCACTTACCCCCCAAAAAGCATAGTCTGGCATAGTCTGAGCTTAGCATGTTGTTCATCTCACACGTTTTAAAAATGAAATCTACTCCTTTAAAACAATTAGTCTGGCACCCAATTGGTGCTCCTAGGATGATGGTGCCCTATGCAGCTGCTCCAACTGGACACTACCAAAGGCCTGGCCATGCCCACAAACGTTACTGTGATAAGGTAAAGCTTATATAAAGGCGCTGTACTGTACAATGTATAATGCAAATTCTTGAGAGTCTGAAATGTTTGGAAAAGCTGAGTTTTGCAAGACCTTCCAAAGTACAAAAATTTGGAAAGGGGGGAGGGCTGTGGCACTTGAGGTATTTGTGGGTTACCTAAATTATGTAGCACTGTGGATGGGTCATTGCTATTTTTGGGGCATAAACCCAAACTGCAAAGTTTGGGTTCATACAGAACTTTGAAAGTTCGGGTTCCCAAACCCAGAAGTGTCTGTACAACTTACCTAAGCCCCATGATACAATTCCCGATGGCAGATGGGATCCTGCTGTCTAAGACAAATTCTGTCATCTCTGGAAATTCAAGATTGTGCACTTTCAAGGCGTTCCTCTTACCTTTCAGACATTTAGTGTGACCCACTCAAACATGGTCCCTCGCCCTCTTTCAGTTGGTGTATCACAAGGTTCTGTTCTTGGACCGCTTCTCTTCTAAGTCTACACCTATGGTCTTGGAAAACTCATAAACTCATTTGTCTTCCAATACCACTTCTATGCAAACAACAGTAAAATCTACCTCTCTGGTCCAGATGGCTCTTCTCTCCTATCTTGTGTTCTTGTCTGACAGCTATCTCATCATTCATGTCATCTTGCTCACTCAAACTAAACATGGACAAGACAAGTTTTTTGTTTTCCACCAGCAAACTCTCCTACTGCCTCCACACCAACTATATCTGTCAATCTCACAATTTCTGCAGCTCTCCAAGCATTAAACCTTGGTGTTATACTGGACTCCACTCTCTCATTCCCACCTCACATTCAATCACTTGCCACCTCCTGCTGTCTCCAAATCAAAAACATCTCCTGAATCTGCCCCTTCCTTTCTCCTGATACCACCAAAATCCTAGTGCATCCCCTAATCATCTCCTGACTAGATTACTGCAACACTCCCCTTTGTAGTCTACCTGGCACCACTCCACTCAATTCTCAACTATGCTGTGCGACTTATTCATCTCTCCTCTTGCTTCTCTAGTGCTGCTCCTCTATGTCAGTCCCTCCACTGGCTACCAATATCTGAGAGAATTAAATTTAAAGTACTAGCTTTACATACAAAGCACTTTACAATCAGGCTCTGGTCTACATTTCACCGCTTATCAACGAGTACCAACCCAAAGACAATCTCTGCTCTGCCTGCGACCTCATCCTTTCCTCAACCCTAATCACCTCCTCCCACTCCCACATCCAGGACTTCACACGCATCCCGCCACTACTCTGCAATGCACTCTCCCATACATTTTACCACTCCACAAGCCTTTAAGCCTTTAAAGGAGCACTATCGCGAATTTTTCTTGGTGACATATTTAAATGGTACTTTGAATGTAGGTAAGTGTTGGAGTAAGAATTACAAATTTAGAAAAAAATTATATGCGTGTTGAGCAGCTGGAGACTAATAGCTCATGTTTATGTCTGCTGAGTGTCGGAGCCCGACACTCTGGCCTGGTCCAAGCTGAGGAGAGGGGGAAACAATGTATCCAAGGAACAGCTGTTCAGTGCTGGCAGCTGTCCAGCATAAGATAACAACATTGCCTGGCCAGAACTCATATATCTAAAACAGAGAGAAAAGCTCTAGAAGTCATTTAGCTGATTTTGACAGTTTTCCCTTCATGTTGGCTCTGCTGCAGAATCTTTCAGTTTACCATTTTCTCTCTCTTTTCTCAACACATTTTTCCATATGATCTTTCTTTCAGCTTTGTGTGTTTTGAGCAAAGCCCAACCCAGGATTTTCACTATCTGGAGTTTTGTTTTGTGCCCCTAGGGGCATCCCGACTTGGGATATGTGATATGTGAAATCCCCAAGTTTGCCTGTGAAAACTTACCTTTCCCTGTCCCACAGCGCATGCGTGGGCTCTCATCCAATCAGCTCTGTTTGCACGCAGATGGGGAGCCTGAGCAGTAACCTTCCTGGCCGCCCGGCCTGTCTAAATGACTATCTGCGTGAGCGCGCCAGAAAAATGGGGGGATCTGTGGTTATCCAGGGGTCGTTTCACACAGTGGGCATCCTGATTTAGAATGCCCAAGGGGCAAGGTCAATGGCCAGGTCTTATAGACTTCAGGGTCGGCAACTCAGGGTTTTGTTCCACTTTAATACCTTTAGATTTTCCTGCACAGTTCAAAGAAGAATTTCAGTCATTTTCAGTCAGTTTAGTTTATTTTGTATAGATTTTACACATTTGAGTCACCTGGTCTCATAACAAAAGCAGCACCTCACACACACACAGCCGTTACCACTGATTACAGTGTCAGCCTCTGAGGTAAAGTGTTGCTAGGAGACCAGTGGGCTAAATGAAGCAGCTCACTAAATACAACCCAGCAGATCCCCCTATTCAGCAAATGGACTGAGCCATTGTCATTATACAATTTAAAAGTAAGGCAGATATTTTTTCCTTTTTCTATCGCCAGATTATTTATACACATGTTAGAAGCTATTGTGTGGCTATTTAATTATGTATCTTTTTTAATGCAAATTTCGCGATACTGCTCCTTTAAGGGTGCCCTCAAAACCCACCTATTCAGACAAGCATATCACTTGGCCTAAATAAAAGACAGCCCAAGCCACTTCAGATGACTTGCTATCATACGGGGAGGCCGATTCGCAGTTAGCGTTAGTTGAGCGACTGTAGCGGCATTTTCAGAGCGCCCGCTAGTAGTCGCTGTGCTTGGCTGTTGTTCGGTAGTTGATAGCGACTCAGTCGGTTTGCCGTAATGTTGAATATTGGGTGAGGAGTCGCTATTTGACAGGTTCCGCGCTGTATGGGAGCGCATGATAGCGACTGGCCCTAGCGACCGGCTCCCACCATATTCATTAAAAAATCACGCTACAAAAATTCTTGCGCTGTAAAATGCATGTTTAAACCCCAGAGCGCTGGCGGCGATGGGTTAAAAGTAGTTTTTTAACCCCCAAACAACCATATTTTTGGAAACCAAAAAAAACAAGTTTTTTAAATAATTTAGTAATATGAATACATTAATATCAGACCTGTAATATCAATTCTGTACAATTTTTTTTATTTATTTTTTTTACCTTAAAAATGGCAGAAGTGGTCAAAGAATTTTTCATAAAAAAAAAAAAAAAATTAATAACAATTCATTATGAATATTTAAAGATTGTTCCATTGAAATGCATTGGAGAGCGCCAGGTAGCGAGAGGTCATACCTGTCGCTGTTCAAGGTCGGACGCTGGCGCTGTGGGCTGAGGCTGGAATAATGATGAATGAGTCGCTATATGGCGCTATCTCAGTCGGTAAGCAGGATTGGCTTGATAAATGTGTGATTGTGGTGGGGAGCCGGCGTTCTCTTGGCGGGGCCCGTCATTACCGGCCGCTCACCAGTCGCTACCTGTCGCTATTCCTTCATAAATAAGGGCCTAAGTATATACTACTTGTGACCTACCTTTTATCTCCACCCTTAGCCTTTAGACTGTAAGCCCACAGGGGCTCTCCTAGTGTATTTCAGTATGACTATGTACTTGGGCTTTTCTTCATCTGGTGAACGCTGGGCGTTGTACTCAATACCACATTCATGAAGGCGATTCTGGTGAGTGACTCTAACAGCGCCATGTAGCATTCAATTCATCATTTCAGGTGGCTCAGCGTATAGTGCAGGTGCTCTAGCTTCCAGAGCGCCAGGTATTACCTATCGCTACCTGTCGCTCTCCCATAAAGGAAGTTCCTTTTCTTCTGTTTAAACATGTTTTTTTCTTTTTAATTTTTTTTTCTTTCAAATAATTTTGTCACCTTTCCTGGCCTAGAAATAGTCATTTTTGCTTTGTTACTGGTGGATATGTGTCCAAAACAGACTTTAATCACACAGCGTCTGCCGCTCTATGCTATAGCGACCAGATCCAGAGCGCCTGCGCTTTTTTTGTTGAATATGGTGTGAGTCACTGAGAGTCGGTCACACTGAGCTGGTGCTACCATTCGTTCCCTGCAACGCTTTACTGGTGTTAGAACGCCCAACATACATCTCATTCATTAATGCCGGCCAGATTACTACAGCGAATGAGACGCTCTGTTACAACGCGCGATAGCTGATCACAGTGTATACTAGCAGTCGCTCTAAGCGCCGCTATACAGACGCTCATCTGCCGATAGTAATGAATCAGCCTCCCAGTTGCTATTACCTAACACAGCAGTAAATGCACACAGTTTTTTAGCCATGATCTACATGGTCCAGTGCTAATAAGCTTGAAAGCTTTGAATGCTTTGATTTCTCTTCAATCACAAAAATACAGATAACTTACTATTCCTCACTCCAATGCAATTTTCTAGCAGACTTGATCACATTTCTTTTAATATATAGTTAAATTTCATGCAAAATCATTTAACTGTGGGGAGAGTGGAGAAGGTGTAAAGCCAAAAGGAGGGGGGGGGTATTTTGGGGACCTGCTACTCCGTCTACAGCACACTGTAAGAAATGGAAGAGAAGCACAGACTTCAAATAAGCTCATTGTTATTATGTGGACTATCGTTGGTGACCAGTGCAAGCAGTATTGTGTTGTACTGTGTTAGCCATTGCGAATAGTAGAGAATTCAAGTAATAAGGTGATACGTTTTGTAGGATAACTGAGTATATTTTAAGGTGAGCTTTCAGCAAGTGAGAGTCTTTTTGTCTACCTCATTGATTTGTTAACAAATGTTAGATGACAGGAAGGTTATATTTTTTGTACTATGGATATTTCATTCCTTTATTCCAGTATCCCCCATAACCTAGCACTGATGGCCCTGATGGCCCTACAATTTCAACTTGAAAACTATGCACATTACAACAAGAACTTAAGTCAAATTATTATAATGGTTGCAGATTTGTTAATGACACATATCTACTTTGTTTTTGACTCGTGCTTTTTTCTCCAGAAAAGAGTGGCTTCGATGGGTGCTCCTTTTTTCGCCATCAATGGCTAACCTATATATAGGGTGGTTGAAGCACTTCCGTACATTCGGTTGTGTCAGCCCCTTTTGTACATAGATGGTCTTGTATTTTAGATATATTGACAATCTGCTCTTTGTGTGGAGAGGTTCTTAAGTGGAACTACAACAGTTTATCTTAATTACTGTAATAATAACAATTTAAATTTGGATTTTACAACACATTTCTTAGATTTGACCCTTGTAGGTGTGTTAGGAATTAAATATATACCTTTACCTACAGAAATCCCACTGGGGGCAATAACATATTATTACCATCAAGTTGCCATCCATTTCACATTGTGAAGTCTATTCCATGTGATGACCCGCAGTAGTAGGAACTGCTCAAGGATAGAGGACTTTGATAGAAAACAAACCATAACCACTCGAGATTGAGATCAAGGGGATATCCTCCCTGGATGCTCACTAGGGCCAAAAACATTGCTGCATAGGAACACTATTATGGGCAGACAACGTGATTCTGCTGTCCGTAATTTATGTTACTTTATCACTTGTGTATACTGTAAGAAACAACACGTGGAATGTACATAGAGGAAATTATAAATGAGATATTCTGAACATATTCAGGGCATTAGTTGCCCGGATTGTGCTAAAAATTCCAATGTGGCATGACACCACAATGAATTCCATGGCGACCTACCAATTAAATTAATGATAAGTGGTATTGAAAAGGTGAGATTGTGACCTAGGAGAGGGGGCCTCCATAAACGATTGGTAATGCGAGAGGCACATTGGATCTTTATTTTAGGCACAAGGGTTCCCCAAGGCCTTAATCATAAATGGGATCAATCTATTACCTTATAGATACAATATAATGAGTGGATTATGTTTACATCACTGTACCTTATTGAACTTGGCCTTCAGTTCAATATGGACACACTTTTTAAGGAAAACTTGCTTATGTATGTGCATATATTTATATTTTAAAATATTCATTAAAATTCATTACAAATGTTCTATTGTGTTAACCAGTTGTTCAATCAATTTTAATTGGTTGTACATAATTTTGTATTTCACAACTGTTTCCAAATGCCCTGCCCTTGGCGTCCACAGCTATCCCTGGACATTGCTGGCATTTGTAGCCCTACTCTTGGTTCTGCCTCACTGTTCGCTGTTCCCACTCCAATCTCTCTTTTTGTCAACAGAAGCCCCCTTTGAGCACTGTGATGGGCTGATGTGCCTGTTGTGGACCATTTGTGAAGACCAGGCCATGGTCTATCGGTTCCCAGTGGTGGCATCCCTGGCTTCAAGCATTGGCATCCCTGGCTTCCAGTGGCAGCAGCATCCCTAAGTTCCAGCAGCGGCATCCCTGGCTTCCAGCGGCAGCATGCCCGACTTCCAGCTGCGGCAACATCCCGGGGCTCCAGCGGCAGTATCCCCAACTTCCAGTGGAGGTAACATCCTCGGCTTACAGTGGGAGCAACATCCCCGACTTCCAGCAGCAGCATCCCTGGCTTCCAACTGTAGCGCATCCCAGGGTTTCAGCAGCAGTATCCCCAGCTTCCAGTGGTGCCGGCATCCTCAGGTTCCAGTGGCAGAATAGCAATGGGATGATCAGGGACATTGGGTTCCCAGGTATAACAAGGGCAATGGTGGTGTGGGACGGTAGCCACAGACCTACCAGCTGCTTCACCAGGGTATATAAGGCAGACAAGCTTGCCTATTCCATTCAGCGCTCAACCTCATCCAGGCTTCTGGTATATAGCCACACCACGAGTTCCCGCCATTCCGCCGCAGCTCCTTTTTATACAAGGGGAAGTGACCACATATACCCACTTCAATCTAGAGGAAGACCCTGGGACATCCGCAATCGGAAGCATACATGGGACACCAGATATCAGAGCCCCATTTGTTTGGGGCCCTGTCGACTTCCTTTACCTCCCCATACCCTTATTTTAATATATCCCAATGCTTGTAAAGCAACCATAGTCTGGTGTATTGTTTTGTACTGTACTACACATGCTCGGAGGTGAGTATGTCCATGTGGGATGGAAAGAATTTTGGGTATGTAAGTATTAAAGTTGGGATTTTAATATATTCACTGAGAGTGGAGATAGAGTTCTAGTTTCTGTCAGGATGAAGCTGATGGCCTGGAAGAAGTAGTTCCCATCAACTTTGGTTTTATATATATGATGTAATTGTCCAAGGTCCCTTGTGCATCCATAGTATACAACCCTATTAAATGTAAGGCCAAGAGTGGTGCTAAGGAACTTCCTTCCTGAACTTGGTAGTGGGTTGGAAGTTTTAGTTTGTTTGTGTTTCTCTGTGGTAGAGTCATTGGGACAATCATCCTTTGAAGGGTATATTCTGGCCTGGAGGGATATAGTTTGGCCTAGGCTATATTGCACCACCAGATATGAAGTTTTTCCCTGGGGTATAATGTGGCCTGGGCCAGGCTATACCAGGTCTCACATTACATGGGTATATTCTGTCTTGGAGTGGTATATAATTGCTCTCACATTTACTTAACTGCCCCAACAATCAATTATGCTAATAAATGTAAGAGTATTGGTAGTGCCAATCCCTTAATCATACTCACCCATGTGAACCTAAACACGTCTAAAGTTAAATCTGAAGCCACACCTCCAAAGGGAGGGGCTAAAGGAAAAAAGGAAAAAGAAAAAAGGGGGGAGAAGAGGGGGAGTGACAACCAATCAAAGTGAATACATTTTATAGTGATCAGGATCATAGGCAGGATTTGCACATGTTTAGTTGCACTGTTGGAACACTTTGTTTAATGATTTAGCACATATATCTAGGCATTTGATATCAATTAGTGTGGTGAGACTCTCCCCATCGCCTACAAACCTATATGTTGGTTTGTCCTGTGTGTTATTGTCTGATTTATGTGTTACTTAAGAGATTTTATTATGTTGAGTGTATTGTATGTAGTGATTATAAATATGTAATTAATAAAAATGTATTTGTTGATCAATTTATGAGTTGAGAGTGCCTCCCTACGTACTTTTTTTGTTCCTGGCCTAGGCTATTTTACACCCCCAGTATAGTTTGGCCCAAGCCAACTTATACCCCGGGGTATAGTTTGGCCTAGGCCAATTTACAACCTCATGGTATAGTTTGGCCTAGGCCAATTTATACCCTCACAGTATAGTTTGGCCTAGGCCAATTTATACCCTCACGGTATAGTTTGGCCTAGGCCAATTTATACCCTCACGGTATCGTTTGGCCTAGGCCAATTTATACCCTCACGGTATCGTTTGGCCTAGGTTAATTTATACCCTCACGGTATCGTTTGGCCTAGGCCAATTTATACCCTCACGGTATAGTTTGGCCTAGGCCAATTTATACCCTCACGGTATAGTTTGGCCTAGGCCAATTTATACCCTCACGGTATAGTTTGGCCTAGGCCAATTTATACCCTCACGGTATAGTTTGGCCTAGGCCAATTTATACCCTCACGGTATAGTTTGGCCTAGGCCAATTTATACCCTCACGGTATAGTTTGGCCTAGGCCAATTTATACCCTCACGGTATAGTTTGGCCTAGGCCAATTTATACCCTCACGGTATAGTTTGGCCTAGGCCAATTTATACCCTCACGTTATAGTTTGGCCCAGGCCAATTTGTACCCGCAGGGTATAGTTCGGCCTGGTGGAGTTTAGTTTGACCTAGGCTTTTTTACACCCCTGGGTATAATTTGGCCTTTTAATAGACGGCAGGGTTAATTTGGCCCGCTACACTGGCTCCAAGTGCCATGGAGTCAATCGGTGGAGTTTTGGGGGCTGTGTTTCTGCCCTCAAACACCTATTTCATTTATTGCATTGGGGGAGGCATGACGAGGTGGGTTAATCATGCCCTGCCTCAGCACACCCCTTCATTGCAATGAATAGAGTAGACGTGTGGGACAGAGACACCGCCCCAAGGATGTCACCCAGATGGAGTGGCACCTGCACACAGGAGCTGTGGGGGGCAAAAGGTGAGTATAAGCTTTTTTATTTAATGGCTGTTGATTAAAGGAATCAACCTATTTCTTTACCTTCTACTGCTCTCAATGTCTAACAGGACAGCACATTTTTGCTAAAATCACTGATGGCTACTGTTTAGTCATGCTCTCTGGACCTTGTCAATATGGAACTCTAGTAGATTTGTGTTTGTATTTCCAGGAGGAATCTAAATGGAATCTAACAAATCTGTCAACTGTGTCCAGCTTGTGGAAACATTTGACCAACAAGTAGCACCACTTACTCTCTGTTCCTTCCCACCATGGCCAATCCTCTTACGTAAAATATGGATTATATGACCCCCAAGAAACCGCCCTAAGGAAGCTCCTGGAAAGGATCAAGTGGTAGCTAGACAGCCTGTGCCCTTGCTCAATGCATTACCAAACTTTTAAATTATATGCAAAAAACGGATGCGTAATGCTAACTCCCCCAAGGTAATAATAAAGGAGCTTTTTTCCAGCTTCTAGAATTGTTGTCAAAGAGGGTCTAGTGCTGTTGGAGACATGAAGTCCATTCACTTATTCTTGATGACCTGATGTTACCATTATCACCACCACCACAGTTATTACCCCACACACCCCAACTTGCCACCATTCTGCCATTGTATCAGCAGTACATTCATACTTTCTCCAAATGTTTATTGCCATAGTAAACTGTATTCCCAGTTAAAACATATATGTGCCCATGGCTAATATTGTAAAAAATAGGATTATTTTTTTTACTTTTTACTTTCTATCACTCATTGCCAATACAGCACAGAAAAGCATGGCTACAGAGGGACGTGGTGACAGCAACCTCATCACGGCCAATCATATGTATACAGTTTCATAAAAAATCAGCACTCAGTTTCCCAAGTTAAGAACTAACTAGTACAATTTAATGATTACAATTCCTGAAACATCTATGTTAAGTGGAAAGGCCTACCAATAGGGCGTAACTTTCTATGAAATGTCACAGCCTAATTATGAGTGAAAAAAAAGAAAGGAATGAAAAATAATAACACCTTTGGCGTGAAACTGCGTTTCAAATTTTATGAGGCATGAAAAGATTCTCAAACTAAATATACACACTGGTTTAACACTGTCTAAATTTACTATATATACTACTGGAATGTCACTCACAAAGTGCTAAAATAATAACAGTCTGTACTATTTATAGGTTGCTTGAACAGCCAAAATGACTGTAACAAGAAAATCTGCACCTGGGTTTTATCATTACAAGTGAGGGATATGTATTAAAACAAAGAGCAATGTGCAAAATGTAATGAATTGCACTAAAATATCACTTTTCTAGCTTATTTAGACAGATGAAAAGCAGTTGAAAAAGTTGTTGTCGGAGAAGGCCATCATTTGCTCAGGTCATGGTATAGATATGTAGTCTTATTATAGTAGTGTTGCAGTTCTGATTCAGCTCATCTCTTTTTGTTCACACAATTATTAGCAGATTGATTTTATCAGAATTAAATAATGCTGATATTCAGAGCCAATTCAAACATTTAAAAGAATTTCAATCCTTTCAATGCTGATAATGTCTCTCCTTCATCTTGGACAGACAAATGCTTCCTATCGCACCTCTGCCAAACCAGTATTTGCTACCATCCAAGGTATAACGGAGAGGATATCAGCCTCATTTGTCTGTTGTTGTCTGGGGGGTAGTGCAGAGGTGGCAAGACGGGTACCTTTACTCATTGTGGACAAAATGTTTTTAACCCTACTGGGCCACAGATCCTGGTTCCAAAATGCAGCCCTATGTTCAGATTGTATTTGCTTTAAAATTCTGATGCTCAACTTTGTGTTGAGGAAGAAAGAGAGATTTTTTTCTAATGACTCTTCCATGAAGTCCATATGTGTGCAGGTATTGCTGAACAGTACAACAACGTACCACAACTGTGAGTCTGCTAAATCTGGCTGAAGGTCTTTTGCAGTCAAGCAAGGGTTCTGATTTGCCTTTCTAGCAATCCTACCAGTAGCTGTCTCTGATTTTTTTTCCCAGTCTTCCAAACTTTTTCTTGACTTCCACTGTTCCTTGTAACTGCCATTTCTTAATTACATTTAAAATGGAGGCAATGGCAACCTGAAGCTGCTTTGCTATCTTCTGCTTTGTGGGCCTTAACCATATTAATTTTTGGAATGTTGGAAGAAACTATGGGGGCTATGTTTTGGGACAAGGCTAGAGGAGTCTGGGTAGCTATGACATGTGCATCACCTGGCCTCTCCTAACTTGGACTGTGAACAAGTCTTCACTCTAACAGGCTAATTGAAGTCTGATACCTAGATTAAAAGTGTGGGTAAGTGTACGCCATCATTAACTTTATCTCTTTTGGAGATCATTTTATCTTCAACTTGCTAAACTTTTCACAGTAACACTAACCAGAACAATGTTAATGGGAGTGGCAAAACATTTACAGAAAACTGTAGAAGGGGTATTGCAGTGACAGCAAGGCTGTGTTAATGCTTCATTATTGCCTATGAGGATTTTCTATTAACTGTAGCATGCTGCAAAAGAATAATATATCACAGATGGGCAAACATTACATTTAAGATAATTATTTAAAGGATAATTTTTCTATTGTTGCACTTATAAACTGTTGCCATTTTCTCACCTTGGGAAACATTACATTCATCGAACTTATAGAGTATAGAGTAATTGTCCCATTCTAGCAGTTGTTATAACCTGGTCTTGTTACCAGTCAAGTCACACATTTATTTCAGTGCTTTCGATGGTTCAAGTGAAGAACTGAGGCAATGCCATTCAAAGCAGAACAAAACCTGTGATTTTTGCTATCTAATTATTTCGCTATCTACTGTTGAATCATTATGTCCTTGTGTTCCTGCTAACTGTAGGATTCGATCTAGAGCACACTTTCTCTCTGCCCTAGAACAGGTCATGTTTTGTGGATCTCCACACAGGCAGCTCTGTAGAATTGCTGAAATACGAATTAGTTAACCTGTACATCAGTGTGGAGATCTACAAATCCTGGCCAGTTGGGAGTACTTCTGGACAGCGTTGAGAAACACGGGTCTAGGTGAACTGACCAGGTGTCCCACTTTGGGTGGGGCAGTCCCACTTTGAGACATTGCCCCATTGCCTTCCTGAAAACTCTGGGGACACCTAAATATCAAACTTTGCTGATATTATGGGGAAGACTGGCCCACAGGATGGAGGAGGTCCGGCCAGTTTACATGTGAATCTTTGGCTGAATGGTGGTAGTGGAATGCATGCATTGGCTGACCATTGGGTCAATCACTAACATCTTTTATGCACCAAAGATCCATGAAGCAAGTCTTCTGTCTGAGTGTCCTTTAAACGGGGTAGCCTTGCACAAAACTAATTTGCCCCATTTTGATGGGGCACATTTTTTTAGCCTTTTTCCTTTTCTAGCATACCAGCCATGCTGCTGGTAACATTGATTTGTTTTTAAAATTGACAACAGCAGGGGTTAGACTGGTTTAATACCTCAAACTAGGATAATATCTGTGCTCAGTACTAAAAAAAGAAGACCCCTGCAATAGACTTCTGTTCTATAGTCTTAGGCTTGTTGTAAGAAACACCATTCCAAAGGCCTTGTGCCTAGTTATGGAAAGCAGTAGTGGGACAGCTTTACCAGTGTAGTCATATGTTATCACAATACCTTAGAAGACATCCTGAATAGCTTGCATTGCTGAATCAGGGAAAGAGAAAATTCCAGCTCCAAGGATTCCATAACAGGTCAACTTTTCTTTCAGTCCATTGAAAATATCCACAAATTGGTGCTACCAATAGATACAGGTAATCACACGAAGAGTTTCAAGAGTTCAATCCCTTTAATATTATAGTTCTACTTTGTGTTGACCAGCAAATTGAGAGCCCTGAGCTCTGCTTTTAATGCGAGTGTAAGCCATTTATACCTTAATAAATTTACAATTACAAGTAGCATTGCTGGAATTTGCCTCTGATCTGGTGGAGTTCACGTGTTTTGGAATATTACAGGTCTGCATCACCTGAATCTGAATATCAATAAAGTCTGTTTGTGTGCGTGTGCCTCCCGCCTATTTGCTCGTTCCCACCTGCCCATTCACGCGAATGGGCGGACAGGGTCGTGTACCAAGCGGGAAGCCACTCTGTGCTTTATCCACAAGATGGCAGGGATGATACTGAAGCTTTAGCATTGTAAGAGCAGGAGGTGGGTATGCTCCCTACAGTCATGGTGCTGAGGCTGTAGCATTGCAAGGGTAGAACAGGGGTTGTGGTATAGTGGGACAGGAAATGGGTTTTAGAGGTTGACTTGGGAGTCCAGAGGGGGAGGGTATGTTATAAGACAATTTGGATTTTGGTTCCCCTGGACAAAAGGGGCAACCAAGGGTGCACCTATTTATCCCTATAGTAGATGGAGAGGATTTCTGATACTTATTAATTCATTTATTGTATACAGTTTGGTCATTAAAAAGACGAGTGAAAACATACAGTAAAATTAACAAGGTAAACGCCGGCTGTAAATACCCACACAGCTAGCAGGCACAAAGCAACGGCGCAGCCAGGCACAAAGCAACGGCGCAGCCAGCACACTTCACACAGATGATGAAACTCCCTGCGCAGCGTCACTAATACGTCCGGACACCACTCCAGGGATCTGGCAAGAAGTGGCACCGGACAGCCCCAGCTGAGGCTTATCCTCATTACAGATAGGGAAGACAACCCCAGGAGACCAGAGGGACCAATCCAAAGTTAGCAGGCCCTGCCAAACGCACACAAATATTTTGCACTGAAGAAGCTCCCTTTTGGAGTGAAACGCGTTTGCAACCTCATAACCCGTTATAAACAAGGGATCTGGAACCTAACCACTGCAACTGTATAACTTGCTACAAACAAGGGACTTGGAACCCAACCATCTTGCTACAAACGGAGGTATTCACTCCTGACCAACAACTTGCTACAACTGAAGGCATTAAGTACAGAGACCCTACAAAAGGTAGGGCACGATAGTGCCCAATTTCTTTTCAAGCTATCACTAGCCCAGAGGGTATAGAGGACTTTGGACCATACCCTTCCACTTACTTATCTACCTTATGGTATTTACTTGCTCAATGCTTACTGCAAATAAGCAGTTATTTGCTCAATGCTCACTGTAAATAAGCAGCAACTCACCGTATAGGATATTATGCAATAATATGAGTTTTTTGTATGTTTATTTTTACTGTATGTTTTCACTCGTCTTTTTAATGACCAAACTATATACAATAAAAGAATTAATAAGTATCAGAAATCCTCATTTACTATAGGGATAAATAGGCGCACCCTTGGTTGCCCCTTTTGTCCAGGGGAACCAAAATCCAAATTCTCTTTCCAAATCCCTACCTGAGGGCAGGAGCGCCTACACTCCCAACCTACGTTATTATACTCCCCAGGGCCCATCTCCACAACTGTTCACCCTTAACCCCCACCCAACGTGATATGTTATAAGACAAATTAGTGGATTTTGGTACATGCCCTGTGGGGTGTGAGAGGGAAGCTATGCCCAGCCCTGTCCACTATAAAAGTGTGGACCACAGAGAATTCTCCTTTTGCTCCTTATGGCCAGTCCACCCCTGGCTATTTCTATACTGTACTGTTTTCCTCTGTCAGGTTATCATACTGAATTTCCATCTGCACTAGTTGGAGAGTCACTGGAGTGCCCTGACTCTTTAGGCAAGAAGAAAATAATCCTCTTATGACAATATAAGATAAAATATAATATACACCAAATCTCAGGATGTCACGACACGTTTCTTACATAAGATGCTTATATAACACTCAGCTGACTGATTGCAGTAGCAGTTGGCTACATTTGCTAATTTACGCTAATGGAGCATTCAGCTGACTGAATTACATATATCAGTATGTGGGCTTTCATGTCTGCCAGTGATGGCAACTTATACCAACATCAACCAAGTTCTGCACTTAAGTACTCCAATATTTATGTATATTTTTATTTTTAATCATTTATTTTTATCTAAAGAGATATCCTTAGTATTAGTATTAAATTACATTAGACAAAAAAGGAATAACTGTGCTTAACAGCACGGTAACTCACATTATGGACCAAATGTGTATGCCCTGCCAACTGGATTCAGTAACCCTTTAATTAAGACATCACCAGTTAGTTACATAGTATAAATGTCAATCAGGTAGCAAACGACCATATTCTCAGCAAACTTTCATGAAACGAGCAGGCTAGGACTGCCGAGCAACCCCATGAACTAATGAAGTAAACATTTGCATCTAGTGAGACATGGAAAAGGTCCAGATTCTGTGAGCGTACACCTGCAGAAACCTATGATTCAACTCTGAGTCACTGAGCAAACGTTAGCAAAGCTAAGCCAACATCACTGCACAGGACCCATTCCAGCTAGTCCTTTCTTGTCCTGCTAAAATAATGACATTAATGATGCTTACAGGCATATCACGCAGCCCTACACAGCTCTGGGCTCCGGGTTTTAAGTATACTATTTCATTTCTGCTTTGATGGTCAGAGTTTGAACTCGATTTCAAAGTCGAACCTATTGGCCAAAACTAGACAGATAGCGGAAAACACATTTTTTCCTATACAGTATATATATATATATATATATATGTTTTTTATTTTTGTGAGGCTATTTACTACCTTATCATGTCACAACATTTGTGTCCAAAAAAAATTTAAAAAATGACTGATGTATAAATTAAAACTATGCAAACAGCAGCTGGAGATACTCCAAAGATTTTTTCTGCATTACCAAGCGCTTATTTTCTAAAAGAAGATCAACCACCCGTCTGGAGTCCACACCTAAGAAACTGTAGGTGGGGTCTACCCTTTTATGGGGCATTCAAAATTGAGATGTTTTCCTGTATGAGATCACCAGGGGTCACAGAACTACTCACCTCTTCCTTCAGCCTTCGCTCTACCTCATTGCTGCGACCACATCCCCACTATTTCATTTCTGCTTTGATGGTCAGAGTTTGAACTCGATTTCAAAGTCGAACCTATTGGCCAAAACTAGACAGATAGCGGAAAACACATTTTTTCCTATACAGTATATATATATGTTTTTTTTTTGTGAGGCTATTTACTACCTTATCATGTCACAACATTTGTGTCCCAAAAATTTTTTAAAAATGACTGATGTATAAATTAAAACTATGCAAACAGCAGCTGGAGATACTCCAAAGATTTTTTCTGCATTACCAAGCGCTTATTTTCTAAAAGAAGATCAACCACCCGTCTGGAGTCCACACCTAAGACACTGTAGGTGGGGTCTACCCTTTTATGGGGCATTCAAAATTGAGATGTTTTCCTGTATGAGATCACCGGGGGTCACAGAACTACTCACCTCTTCCTTCAGCCTTCGCTCTACCTCATTGCTGCGACCACATCCCCGCTATACCTCTAGGTCTTTCTGAATAGCCGTGCAGGCACACCCCCAGCTAGATGGGTGCAGGGATGCGGCTGACTGCGCTCACACTATTCAGAGGTCCAAAGGTGATCTAAATGGAATAAGTACTGCTGATTGACTGAGTGGCCTGTGCATGTGCCATGGGAGCTTACAGGCGATCACAGGGGAGAAACACACAGCCAAGAGAAATGACAGTGAGAATCTTGGGTTTTGTTCCTTTTTAATCTGCCCCAGGTATTTGCTCCAACTAAACAATTGAAAAGAAATACATTCAACGTAATATTTATCTAAAAACATATTTTACAGACCCAAACCAGACAGATGACTAGGCCAGAGAAAAGGGGTGTTTTCAGGTGCTGTAAGGATGTAATAACACATCAGCTCCTTCTACCTAAAATCAAATTGGTGCCTCCCCAACAAGCAGTGAGGGCAGGGCTGGATTAAGTGTGTTGGAGGCCACTGAGCAGAAAATCTGGTGGAGGCCCCTGATACAGTTAAAAATGTCCAGTGTCTTCATAACCCCATCCTTACATGGGTGGGCAGGTGTGTGCACAGTGGGGTGGATGTTACTCACTGTGCTTCCGCTGCCCGTGCCTGGGTGACTACGTTACAGGAGAGGTAAGGCTTTTATTTGTAACACCCCCAACTCAGCACTCGGGGGGGTTTAAAGTCACTGTACATCCTATTCAAAGTGACAGTCCAGCCAAGTAACATAACAAAAAAAATGCTTGCTTTTGCTTGCACACTAAACGGAATGTCAGATCCAGACCCCTGTGCCATCCTGGTTGTATCATTTTCAGGAAGCCACTGTGATAAACAGACCAACCCCCTGTCATCTGTCCCAGTGATGCTGTCATACCCACTCCATTCACTGCGATAGAGGGGGCATCCACTGGAGTGGATAACCATGCTCCTCCCCTGTAAAACTGCAAAACCAATCATTGCTCCTAGCTCCAATCACTCTAATGATCACAACCCTGAGCGCCATTAGACCATTGCATACACATGTCAGTAACCAACGGCACTAAGGAACAAAACACAAGCCAATTTCTACTATGAGTGGATAAGCTGTGCTCCTGTTAAAACCACTCTATCTAGTGGCGTACATTTGTGCTGTTTGCGGTGTATGTGTGGACCCCACCCACCAAAAAGAAAACAACCTCCCTGTATCTCCTAGGTAGGTTATGTTAGGAAGGTAGTTGGGTGATCTGGCAGGCAGGCATATAGGTGAGTGGGTAGGTAAGTAGGTAGGCAAGTGGGCACTTATGTGGGTAGGCAGGCAGAAAGATCGATAAGTAGTTGGGGGTAGTCAGCAGTGGTTGGACTAGGGCCAAAAATCAGCTCTGGATTTTATCAGCCCCTGGCCAGCCCGAGATGTTCCTGCTAAGGCCCTGCCAACCATGATGCTTGGGATATAGCATTACTTTACAAAAGAGCAATGCACTAACTTATAAGTCTGGTGTGCTCACTTATAAATCCAAAAGCATCAACAAAAGAAGGGAGTGTTTATTCAGAAAGATAACACCAAGACATACACAAAACTACTAAACACAACACATCAGACATTTTTCACAGATTAAAAACAACTGGGCCTTCCCCTTATAAATATAATATACAAATCTGAATCCATCATCAATATAATAAGTATAATAGTTGAACGGAGGGCCCCCCCAAAAGATTTATAATAGGGCGCTAATATTTTTGTGCCGGCACAAAAAGTTAAAAAAGAAAAAAGGATTCTAACACATACTGTGAAGAGGGGGCGATATAACCAAATAAAGTGACTAGTGCTAACAAACAAATGCTGCTTCTGCTGGGTGGGGCTAAAGCATTAGGAGCTGGGGTTCCCTGGCTTGTGGGTACAGTGGAGATGGGGACAGGGCCTGAGAGGGGGACTAAGGGGGCAGGGAATGAATGTGGGTGTTAAAAGCAACAGCCCAACTGGCTCCAAAGCAGTGCGGCCCACTAGGCATTATCCCGAGGCTCCTTATGGCCAGTCCGCTCCCGTTAGTCAAGTAGGTGGGTGAGCAGCCAGGTAGGTGGGTAGGCAGATAGATGGGTAGGTGCTCAGATGAATAGGTAGGGGGTAGTCAGGTAGAGAAGTGTGGGAATTTAGATAGAAATTCCTTTTAGAATGGAATTTAGGTTAGGTAGGCAGGTGGGTGGGTAAACATGTGTTAGTAGGTAGGTGGGTGGGTAAGTAGGCAGGTATATAGCTGGGTAAATAGGTGAATATGTAGAAATGTGGGTAGTTAGGCAGATAGGTGAGTGGGTAGGTGGGGGGAGGGAAGATAGAGAGGTTGGTGGGATGACAGGCAGGGAGTTGGGCGAGTGGGAAGGTAGGTGGGGGGCAACTGCCACCTCAGCTCCAGCATCTGATGATTTTACTGCCAGGTGCCACTCCAGGGAGGCAAGTGAGCAGGTACTTATGTAGGTGGGTTGGTCAGTAGGCAGTTGGATAGGTAGGTTGGTCAGCAGGCAGGTAGATAGGTTGGAGGTTGAGTGGATAGGTGGGTAAATTGGTTGGTGAGTCAGTAGGCAGGAAGGTTTGTAGGTAGATAGGTGACTGACGTCACTGCTAATCTGGGCTGTAGAATGCTGTTGTGTGCTGTCCCTGGCACTGTCCACCACTTGTCTCCGCCAACTCCAGCCCTCACTACCTCTATGCCCTGTCCTAGGCCACATCCAATTGGTTGCTAGTCCCCTCAAGGCCAGAGAACCAGGGCTCCAAAGTGGGTCACCCTGGGAATTGATGCACCTCATCCTGGGGGGTCCACTTCTGAGCCTCGGTTCTCCAGAAGCCCAAAATTACAGGGAATGTAGCTGAGATCTTCAGTTGCAGAACAAGCCCCCCTGGATCTGGAGAGTAGAGGATCCAAATCATCCTGGAAATCAATGCACCTTGCCTAGAATTGTAGGCTTCAAAGCACTAGACCTCCAGACCTAGGGGGGGAAACAAGCTACTAGAGATGTAATTGGAAAGGGGAGACCCGCAGATATACATCCTTGCAAGAGCAGGTGGATTAAGGCTCACCAGACCAAGCAGATTACTGCAAAATCTTGGTACTGTTGCTCACGGGTGCAGGGGTGGTACACTTCTGAATGGCGGATCTCTAGAACTAGGAGGTTAGCGACCCACTGGAGGTGTCATTGGAGATGGGAGAACCTCAGATATAGACATGTGGATCGGGGCCCACCAGACCAAGCGGCAGCACCGCAAATTCCCAGTATAGTTTGCTTGTGGGTGCTGGAGTGGTGCATTTACGGGTGCTGGAGTGGTCGAATCTCTGGACCTAGGGGGGCTAATGACCCACTGAAGGTGTCGTTGGAAAGGGGAGCGCCTCAGTTATACACACGATCCACCCCAGTCCTGGATCGTGGCCGAATGGACTAAGTGACGCCACTGCAAGTTCCTGGTATTGCTGCTCGCAGGGCGCAGGGGCGTTACACTTCTTTAACTGGTTTTACAAACACTATAATCAGCTTACTGATTTTGAAAAGGCAGCTGGGATTGGATAGTTGCTCATTAGGAGTTTAGTAGAGGAGCACAGCGTATCCACTCATGATCGTTTCATTCCACTGCCATTACTATAATGTAGAAGTGTTTGTGTAGAAGGCCAGAATTATTATGTAAGTGGTATGTTTTATGGTCTGATTTATAACGCTTACCATTTTCTGCTAGTGTAAGCTAATTTTCAGAGGTAACTGCCACTGTTGCCTTTAATGCACTAGTCACATAAACTGCTGGAAACTAGCGCATACTGGCGGATGCCGGTGCATGGCTTCTCAAATCAGGCCATTGATACCTTTAAAAAACTTCCTGTGTGTAACCTATTTGTTACATGGAAGGGACATCCAAATATTTGTGATTTAATAGACCATGTCTCCAAACCATATCCCCAACATATCCAACCCCCATGTAAACTGGTCTCCACGGTTGACATTTCTGCTTCGGTCAGAGCCATAACTCGACTTTCAAAACTTTCATATTCTTTCAAATCAAACAAATCAAATAAAAAAGCAAGTACGTTATCTGTATTTTCTGCATGACTGTACCATGGGCTTCTCCTTTCATAACTTCTTCTTTTTACTTCTCATCTCAGTTCATTAAAAACATAAGAGAAGGTGTGTAAATTAAAAAAAGGGGGCCTACTGACATGTCCCTGGCTTTCATTGCTTATGTATATAAGCAATATATATATATATATATATATATATATATATATATATATATATATATAGAGAGAGAGAGAGAGAGAGAGAGAGAGAGAGAGGGGGCAAAAGATGGGGTTCAGAGAAAAGGTAAGTGAGAAAGAAAAGAGAAAGAAAGAAGAAAGTGAGGAGGAAAAGAAACGAAAGAAAAAGGAGAGGAAGAAAGAAAGAAAAAAGATAGTAGGGAAAAGAAAAAGTGAGTGAAGCAATGAAGAGAAGGAAAACAGAAGGGGAAATAGGTAATCAAGAAGGAAAGAAAGAGAGAGAGTAAAAATAGGAATAAAGAGGAAATGATGGAAGAATGTATATGAGGTATAGAAAGAAGAAAAAGGGTGACAGAGAGTGAAAGAAAAGAGAAAGGAATAGTGGAATGAAAGAAAGAGGGTAGTGAGATGGGGAGCAAATAATTAAGAAATAAAATGAGAGAGAGAAAATAGAAGGAAGTAAGGAGAGAGGGAAGGAGGAAGAGAGTAAGAAGATAAATGAGGAGGGAATAAAAAAAGGGAGATAAGGAAGTGATGATGGAAGGAAGGAATGAAGGAAGGAAGAAAGAAAGAAAGAAAGAGATGTCCATGGTTGACATCTCTGCCTAAGTCTGAGCCATGACTCGACTTGAAATCATATTCTTTCAAATCAATCAAATCAAATAAAAAAACAGGTACGCTATCTATCATTTCTATATATGACTCTACCATGGGCTTCCCCTTTCATAACTTCTTCTCTTCTCTTTACTTCTCATTTCAGTTCATTATAACCTTAAGAGACGGTGTGTAAATTAAAAAAAGGGGACCTACTGACATGTCCCTGGTTTTCATTGCTTTTGAGCTGCACTATTCTCTCCCTCTCTACAGTAATATTGATAAATGTCACATAAACATCAATAGAACAGGACTGGCAAATGGTTTACCATAAGCTTATTTGTGTGTTTGAATGGGAAGAGAGAGCGGCACCCGCATAATCACAATCACACATAAATGATGCCGTCAATGACTAGATGTGTATGTGACTACTCATGTGACACACTGAGAAAAACATGCTCAAATGCACAAACTGCACGTGTCAACTTGCTGAGATGCAAGGGCCAATTCATGTGTTAATGTGTGCATAAAATGTGCATATTAACTAGCAAAGGCTGCTTATTGTAGTCTTTTAGCTCCTCTGTAAAAATTGCTTGCTCAGCTTGGGGTTAGTTCTTGGCAAGCAAACTGTAGAAATGAGTGTTAGGGCAATACGTGTTTATTTTTAGATGAGAAATCTGTAATATAAAGTAGAATAGAACAGAGTAACATTATACCTTCTAAAGGCAGCAAAACAAGGCATGACAGATGCACACTTTCCTTTGGTACACATTCATTTGCTACTTTGATACTCATATATATATATTATATTGTGGTACACAAATGATACATTTCCTGACAAGCTGCCCCTATATGAAATGTTACTTTGTTCAATTTTTCAGAATGGTGCCCCCCCCCCCCTCCCAAACAGTCCCAAATATTCACATTTAGAAAACAAAGATTAGAGAGGAACACAGAAAAGAGACAGTGATGTGAACAGATATAACAAAAATAGAAAGAATTAAGGTAAATTCATTTAGAAGAGAGAGAGAGAGTAAAAACTGGAAATAGAAGGCAATTCTAGAGAATGAGAGAGCCAAAGAAGGGGATGAGAAGAGAAAAAGAAATAGATACAATCCGGAAAGAAGAGCTGAAAATAAAGTATACAAAGAGGGAATGTAGAAAACAGGCAGAGTAAGGAGTAAGGGGAGAGAGAGGGGGAGAAACAAGATAGAAAGGAGAAATTGGCCAAAGAAGTAGAGAGGAAAGGGAAAGAGGAAGGTAGAGAAAATCGAATGGGAAGGGAGGGGAGAAAGAAAGAGAAAAAGCTGAGAAAGAGTTTGGGAGAGAGAGAGCAAGGCAGTGGGGGAGAAAAAAAAAGAAAGATGAGTACACAGAGAGAGATGGGGAGTAAGGGAGAAAGATGAAGAAAGAAATTAAAGAAAGAGAGAGAGAAGGGAGGGAAAAAGAAGCAAATGGGGAAATAAAAGAAGAAAGAGCGGCCAAGAAAAGGAAAGCGAGAGACAGAGAAAAAGAAAAAGAGACAGACAGAGAGAGAAAGAGAGAGACAGAAAGATAGAGAGAGACAGAGAAAGAAGGGACAGCAGGCAGGGGGGGGCAAAGAATTGCAGCATGTATAGAAGGGATAAGGCAGCCGATCTCAGGCACCATGTCTTGCACCTGACACAGGCACTCAGCTCACCTCCCAGCACAACGTCTATTCCTGGAGTGGTCCTACTTGCATCCTGAACCACTGATGAGCTCCCTGCCAGCCGCATAAAAAAAAAATCGCTGGTTCCATGACCCCCAATCACTGACCAAGGTGGGCCCCCCCGGCTCTGGGGTCCTCAGCACGTGACCAAATTTGCATCCCTCTGGCGCCAGCCTTGATGATTAGGCCCCAATTGTCAGGATTTCAGCATTCTGGGGCCCTTATATGAGCAAAAGTACCAAAAGAATTTAACCCCTGCCTTCACATCTGACACAATGGGGAGATCTAGCGCTGAGTGCTCTCACTTGCAAATACATAATGCCCTTTCCCCATAACAGTATTGCAGAGCATTGAGAATTTCCAAAGATGGTCCAAACCTAAAGCCAACATTAAAGACTTTTTTTCTATTTTTCCACAACCACGATTCCAATGTGGTTGCACAGCTGTCTTGTCCCTCAGCAGGAGCAAGCCTGGCAAGTGTGACGCGACAGCCCTGTGAAAGAAGGGGGGAAACTTTGGAGACCAGCTAGGCATCTACAGCACACTGCAGGAAATGGAGGAGAGGCACATGGGACAGGATTACGATGTGTTCCTTTCTGCCTTTTTATTACCATTGGCTGTCCCTTCTGAATGCCTGTAGCATCTCCAACTCACCAACCAAAACCAGTGCACACATATTTTACAATTATTTTTGTGTTCACCTTATTGTGTGTTATATTCTATTTTTAAAATTAATTTTATATTACTTATTGTGAATAGTGATTTTTTATTATTCGATAAAAATATTGATTAATGATGATTAAAAAATAAGTACTATAAAGTACTAGGTAAAAATAAGTGGAATTAAGAATGATTCTTTTCAAAAGGATATGGAAAGAGTCCAAAGTTGCACATTTAAATCAGAACAAAGCTCATGATTTTCACTATCCCGGGTTTTGGTCCTTGCCCCAGGAGCATTCGAATTTTGGATGTCCTGCTAGGTGAAAGCCCTAAGATGATGCCTCATAAACCTTGCCTTAGCCTGGTCCTATGGCACCTGCGAGGGCTCTCAGCCAGTCAGCGATGCATGCCATGCATATTAATGATCATCATATGACTCTGTTCACACACAGAGATAGGGAGAAAGCCTATAGGGCTCACCAGGGTTTTGTTCAGCTTGCTTTAGGAAAACATAAGACATCAAACACGATTCATCAGACAAGCGCATGAACTGTCAGTCACTCCAGAGCTCCCCGGGCTGAAGAAGGATCTCTGAAGGGTGGGAGAATGTACGCGGGACAGGAAGCATGACCCGTGCACCAAGATGCTGTCTGCTGATAATCACACTTTGTCTTCTTATGATAAGATCAGTGTCACAAACTGCTTGTTCATTTATACAGCCTAAGGCAACATTCATGCTGCTTTAATGTAGCCCATTTAGGTTTAGACTGGTACTAGTCCAACAACTTTTTATCTGAAAAGGAAATAATCACAAGCAGAATAGTGTGAATACATTCATGGTTTGGGGACACAAGTTTTCTCTTTACATATCTGCTGTATAGAGAAATGCTGCTCAGCCATGCTGCTGCCTGGATTCAATTGACATAACTGACAATGCACAGTAACAGGAAGCCCAGCAGAACCTCCTGTTTGCAGGTGGCCTGCAAATGCATGTGCCGCCATTTTGTTTTTAACATTTTTAACAGCAAGAGTTAGAAAATGGTAAATGAATGTTTATGTGCAGCAATATCAATTGCCCTGGGGAGGGATGCATATGAGCACTGTTTGTTGTGTTGATCTGGTTTAAATACATTTGTACATTCACAAGTATTGAACATGATATGAGAGCTGACATACTGTCAGAGTGATCCGATTTCTGGTGTGACTTCCGTAGACCTGCCTAGGTGGTAATCTCACCTTTCTACTGCCACAATCCAGGCTGGGCCTCAAGGCTAAAGGTCTCACATTTACAGGTGTGGTGTTCAGAGATCTATCTTTACTCCCATGGATTTTTTATTTGTATTTTTAGACCTGTTTGTTTTTTAAAGGTTGTGGTTACTTACTGATAAATGAAAAGTCTTTTTTTCCAGCTTATGCTGCACTGTTGGTATATCTTTAGATGTCATGCCTTCTATTGTTTCTCAATCCTATTTATGTATTTTAGGTGTGATAGGCTATTTACAACTGCTGTGACCTATATCCTTTATGAAAGAAACTTGTTTATGGTTTACTTTTTCATTCCAACAACAATGTGAGAAAAGGTGTGCTATTTTTAAAATAAAAATCTGAAGAGCTAAAAAGCAAAATCATTCTAAAAGCTATGTATAAAGAAACACTACACATAAGTGGATATACAATAGTCAAACCACCATCCAGGGGAGCTTTCTCCCCTCCTGAATTTTTAAGTGCCCGAACAAACCTGTTGGTGGACCTGTGCCTGTGCAGAGACCACATATACTGGTTATCTTGTTACCTCACCTAACTGAACATTGCTGCAGAGGTTGCCGTCCCATCAAAGGATATTAAGGAACCTAAAAAATGATTTCCCTGCCTAGAGAATTTGGTGCTTACTTTTAAAACCCAACATCTTAGATTACATTGCAATTCTAGAGCCACTTTTAAATGGTAATAAACTGCACTGTTGCCATGGAACCCCATCTGAAAGTCATGTGACTAATTGTTTTCCAACATAAGTTAGAAACAGCCGGCGTGGGCAGGCTCCCTGTTAGAGGGAAGTGGAAGATGCTGCCACTGCTCTTAGACGCGCCATGGGACCGGAAAGAGGTGAGCTGGGCTCGGTGCCCTGGGGGGGTTTCACACAGCGAGGCACCCCGATCGGGGTGCCCCCAGGAAAAGGACCAAAACCCAGGATCCTGGGTCCACTTTAATAATTGGAAATGAATTCTGAATGGATTACGGGGCACATCCCACAAGCCATTGCCTCCATTTGCAAATATCAGATATGACTGATGGTAGTGCATGCATCAGATGCAGGGGTAACGGGATGTCAGCAGAGGCCTGCACATGTGGGATTGCTGAATCAAGATGAGTACTGGGCAAGCCAGGGTGTTAAATACAAGTGGGCAGCAAGAAGCGAGAGTTGCATCCTCAGTCTCCCTTTGGTCTGCAACATGCTCAGCCTCAGGGAGGCCAGAGAGGCGGCCCACAAACATGACCTGGGAGGTAAGTAACTGCGCGTCTACATGGGGGGAAGTGAAACAGATAAGATAAGAAACAGGGAACAGGAGAACAGAAAGGCAAACAATACACAAATGGAAGGACCAATACACATGCAGGAAGAAATCCTCAGCCAAGCCATATCTCCAGCACATGCTGGGCATCCAAAATAGTTTACACTAAATTAGGCAATGCGCTACCTGGAGTTCCCAACCACTATTGCTAATAATGGTGCATAAGGCCACTGGGGGATTTAAAATGAATGGAAAGATGAATTGCTGCAGAGAGCTGCTGCACTTGGTGGGGCAGGAAGTGGTTCTTTGTTCCACTGAATTTATAGGACCACTGGGAGCCTAGCTTTAAAGGCTAGACTGGACATCCGCTTTAACAATATTTATACTTAGCCATAGAGTACAATATGAGCCACACATCCCAATGAATAGTGTCAAAGACACTGATAATAATAATAATAATAATAAAGTAAAACACAGGGTGTGCAGATAAATGTGGTCCCAAGATAAAGCAATCGTACAACCCAGGGGGGTCCAAATGCCACCCACTAAATATCGCTACTCCCGCATGAAAACTGATAAACAAAAATGATTAAATAAATCACTTTATTTCTAATCATAAAATACATATATACAGCCACTTGGACCAAGGGGAACAAAACCCACCATGGAGTCTATGAGACTCCAGGGCAGGCATACTCGCTCCCCCTGGGGCAAGCAGATTTGGGATTCCCCGCTGTGTAAAACCCCCCAGGTTGCCCAGTAAGCTCACCTTCTCCCTGATCCAACGGCACATGTGTGAGCAGTGCGGCACCCTGCTATACCCTTAGCAGGGCACGCGCCAGTGCCATGCATTGTAAATGACTGGTGCAGGCACTCTCCCTGCTAGAGGGTAGCGGGGATGCAGCTGCCGGCGCACTCGGGTCTTCTTGTCAGAACTCAGCTAGATTTGTCTTAGACGATCCTTAGACGAGTGGACTAACTTTAAAAAACTTGGTCCACTTTAACAACCTGTTAAGAACAAAGAACCACAACTGGGACAACTGTTAATAGTAGTGACTAATAAGAAATATAATATTAATAATCCTAAGAAGGGAAGGAATAAATAATGCAGCCATCTGCATGCCAAAGCCACCAGCAAGTTGAACGTGCTCTAGGAGTTCAGAGCTTTCTGAAGCCTGGAGCACACATGGTGTGCCGTCGTCTGCAGACCACACCCACCAGTGACACAGAGCTAGTCACCAGAGGGATGCAGTCCACAGCATCAGGCACACCTCTGTCATCTCAAGCCTCTGCTCCCCAGTGTCCTGATCCTCTATAGTGGGATCCAGGGGGAAAAAGAAACCAAAACACCTAAGTACATGGAGAGCATGCTGGTACCAAATAGAAAGACTATTCACTAGCGCTCGTCAATGCGCCAATTTGTGCCTGAAATTTTCCACTCGCGCCATTTTGTCACACCAAACTGTCCCCGGTGCCTGATTTATGGTGTGTTTAGAGGATAGAAAGAGTTAATTTTCTCCAGCAAATAGATGGAGGAAACTTCCGATTCCAATGAGTAATGGCGTATTTTATTCCGAAAACACATGCCGACATGTTTTTGAACAATGAAAGTGTCAAACGCAAGTTCTTTTTAGGGATTGAACCCGTTTTTGTTTGATAAAAAATAATAAAAAGTTGTCCAAAATTACAAAAATGAAGGTCAAAACAACAAAAATGTGGTTATTTGGCCCCAAAGTTTAGCAAAAACAAAAAACGATAAAATTATACTAGGCAAGTCTGATTGTTGTCCCTTTGTCTCGAGCTACATGTTGCACTGTCCTAAACTTCAATTCATTTTCAAAAAGACCCTGTACTTCCTAAGTTATCTTTAAAAGTATTAGAGCATTGGAGATTCATATGCAGATAGAGGCAGCCAATCAGGACGTCTGGGCAGGTAGTGGAGGGTGTTTCTGTTCTTGGTCCACTGAAGGTTGATTGAAGGACTGGGTCAGCAGAGTGGGGACTGAAAGCTGAATGAGGAAGTGATTTCCTCACCAGAGGAGTAGCTAGGCTTTCTGGCACCTGGGGCAAAGATTCAAAATGGCGCCCACCACTTGTTCTCAGGTCCCCCTTTGGCGCCCCCATGACCTGCTGTACCCAGTACAAGTGCCCCCCTTGTCCCCCCTACCTACTCCCCTGTCCTCACTAAGAAGACAGACAGAGAAAAAAAGCACAGCACTGAAGCCACTGAATGATAGGTAAGCTACTGATATTTATTTTTTAACTTTTGACTTGACCAATCACTTTAAATTATTAAGCATTAATATGCAAACCAAACAGGGGAGGGATGGTTAAAGAGAACATCTGAGACAAAACATTGTCCAAAAAAACATTAAGGGTTAACTGGAATTAGAATATCTCCTCAAAAACACCCCCACAAAAATGGAAACCACAGGCTCTCCAGAGAATACATTCCAAAATAGTGAATAGAGCGTCACAGAAAACACAGAAACTGGAGAGATCAAATCACTATGGAGAAACAGTAAAGGAAAGGGGAGAAACATGAGGAACCATTGGGAGCAGTTAAGCACTTAGCTGACCAAATGCGCATGGGGCAGGGTCATTTGCGCTTCAAAACAGCAGAATTTCCTTTTGGTGGGTGCAAGTTGGTGCAAAAAGATGCTATTTGTGCTTCTCCTGTGCACTTGGCGTTTGGTGTAATTCGCACCTGTGTCTGGCGTGCACACACAGCCATGAATCATGTGGCGCATGCGGAATCGTTAGCACTCCACATGAGCGTTTTTGCGCACCGACCATGAATCGACCCTATTGCTAGTTATCTGACTGGCTTTACCAATTCAAAGTGAAAAAGAAAGGCTGGTTGCTATGATTAATCACCGACATACCATGACCTGAATGAAAAGAATGAGAACCTTCACAATTTCCAGCCCAGATTATTTATTGCTTTCATTAACATAATAACTATGGGGGTTTTTAAGGAGGGATAGCGCCAGGTAGAGGCTGGTAGTAGCAGGCAGCGTCTGTGAACACCGGGAGCTGTACGCAAAACTACATTTAAGAAAGCGAATCTGGCGCTATGTAGCGTCCAATGTATTATTACAGGCTGCTCAGCGGCTCTAGGCTCAGGTGCGCCATGTAGTACCTGTTGCTCTGTAACGCTCTCCTATACATTTCAATGGGGCTTCATTAGTTGTGTATAAATAGCATGTCTGGCGATTTAATTTTTTATTTATTTTTTGCTCAAATCATTGTGTGACCTCTCCTGGCTGCAAACACTTTTAGAAACTTTTTAGAATTTTTATATTTTTATGCTGAATTGTCATTACAGATCTTGCCCGAAAGTGTTATTGGCACAGTGTTAAAACAATGTCATTCCATGTGTTTTCGCTTTGTTACTGGTGGATATGTGTTCAAAAACAGACTTTAATCACACAGCATCTGGTGCTCTATGCTACCGCGCCCAGCTTCAGAGCACCGACGCTCTGTGTGTCTAGTATTTTGTTAAATATGGTGTGAAACGCTGAGTGCCAGACGCACTGACCTGGCACTACCCCTCGCTCACTGCAGCGCTGTACTGTTGTTAGAGCGCTCAGCACACATCACATTCATCAATGCCGGCCAGGTTACTGAGACGCTCTGTTACAGCGCCCCATACCCGCTTACATTGTCTACTAGCGGTCGCTCTAAGCCCCGCAATACAGACGCTCAATTGGCAATACCTGGCGTTAGTAGTGAATCAGCCTCCCTGTTATTTTATAAATGACTATTGTATAGATTTAAATTCCCTCCCAAGTATGTTAAAACATTTACAAGTAATGAAAGAGGAACAAAAGTCACTAGGAATCTGAAAGTTGGCTGGCTTTCCCCTCGAACATCCCAAATAGGGATGCTCCACTGTGTGAAACCCCTAGGGCGCCCATACACACTCACCTTTCCCGGGTCCAGCGGCTCATGCACGGGCTCTCGTCCAATGAGACCCACCCACTGAACTGATGTAATTTGGCAGACGTCTCTCATTGTTGTCATCGCTGCCACATCACCTGCATCCCCGGCATCGTGCACCCGTCCCAGCTATTCACATAGGTGCATGGGTGGGGATGCAGGGGATGCGGCAGCACACGCTCCCTATTGTAATCAATAACAGCCATTTGCCAAAAGATGCGGGGAGGCCGATTCATTAATAGCGGCAGGTAGCGACAGTTGAGCGACTGTAGCAGTGTTTTCACAGCGCCCGCTAGTAGTCGATGTGGCCGTTGTTCGGTAGTTGATAGCGACTCAGTCAGTTTGCAGTAATGTTGAATATTGGGTGAGGAGTCGCTATTTGACAGGTTCCGCGCTATATGGGAGCGCATGATAGCGACTGGCCATAGCGACCGGCTCCCACCATATTCATTAACAAATCACGCTCAAAAATTTCTCGCGCTGTGAAATGCTTGTTTAAACCCCAGAGCGCTGGCGGCGATGGGTTAAAAGTAGTTTTTTAACCCCCAAACAACCAGATTTTTGGAAACAAAAAAAAACAAGTTTTTTAAATAATTTTTTAATATTAATACATTAATATCAGACCTGTAATATCAATTCTGCACAAAGTTTTATTTTTTTTTTTTTTAGCTTAAAAAAAAAATAACATGGCAGAAGGGGTCACATAATGTTTTACATTTAAAAAAAAAAAAAAAAAAAAAAACATTAATATGAATTAATTATGAATATTTAAAGATTGTTCCATTGAAATGCATTGGAGAGCGGCAGGTAGCGAGAGGTCCTACCTGTCGCTGTTCAAGGTCGGACGCTGACGCTGTGGGCTGAGGCTGGAATAATGATGAATGAGTGGCTATATGGCGCTATCTCAGTCGCTAAGCAGGATTGGCTTGATAAATGTGTGATTGTGGTGGGGAGCCGGCGTTCTCGTGGCGGGGCCCGTCATTACCGGTCGCTCACCAGGCGCTACCTGTCGCTATCCCTTGTTAAATAAGGGCCTAAGATAGCAAGCGCCTCTCACTGGCAGACTGTTAGACCGAAAGAGAGGTGAGTTTAACTGGGTTGCACACAGCAGGGCATCCCCAAGCAGGAAAGGAGCAAAACCTGGGAAAGTCAAAATCCCAGGTCTAGTTGCGCTTTATTTGTCTAGGTAGCTAATTAAATTAGCATTAAAATCCTCATCTAAATTCCCGTTTTTGCTAGTAGAAAACACTTTTTATTACATAGCGTTGTGTTTTTCTGCCTCCTGTCTGAATATCTGCGCTCTTGTAAGTGAGAACTGTTTGTACTGAAGTGGATAGAGCCTCGAATTCTTTGCCCTACCTCTCAGCGCTGGCTATTAAATAAGCTCCAGTAAGCTCCCATTTGATTTTCTTTGATAGACCTTGATCCCAGCTTTACTTCATCAAAGGACTAATCTTCTCTAATTTAATTTTAATCTTGCTCTTTCTCTGTGTAGGTGCCCTGAGAATTTGCTTTCATTGCACGTTGTTAGGATGTTACTGAATTTTTGAACAGTGTCTAAAGGGCTGGTAAATTTCTTGAGCTTGCCACCTACATAGTAGACACGATGTTGGTTAACTGACAGATATGTAAAAGTGTAGGTGCTTGGTTTGGGACATGATCCTTTCCACTATCTTGGGCATCAAGGATTGTTTGCATGGTGGACCCAGGTTTCTCAGAGGTGGATACATGATACTTTTGCAGCAAGATAATGCATCCTTCCAGAACTACACCAAAGACAGCTGTCAGCAACTATCCATATATATCTATTAAATGATGCACATGGCTAAATAAGTGACGTCTTGTCAGGATTATAGGTTTTAATGAGCCTTTCAAAAAAACAAATATGCGTCTATTAGTGCCCGCAAAACAAGGGCGTCAATTTACTATACTCCATTAAGCTACTTACCTGGTGTTAGCACTGTTTAAAACATTAATCCCCTTACAAAAATAACAACAGCGAGTGATTGGCAGCATAATACTTTGACTTTCAACATATTTTTGATGTTTTTCCTCATTTTACTGCTTACATTTAAGACTGCCCTGGAAAGTGAAGGTTAAATATAGGGAGGGGGCTCCAATGGCTCATGAAATATGTTTGATCACCCCATAGGCTGCCTTTCATTTATGAGTTTGGAAAAATAAATCTCTAGCTTATTGGAAGTTAGTACCTGTCCCATCACAAAACCTAATCAGGTGCCGATTAACAAAAACTTTTTTTTTGCACTTTATTGTGTGTTGGGTTTCTCCAAACATGGTGCATAAGTCATCTATTAAAGCAGACCAAAACCCACAGAAATTGTGAAATAGAATTAGCCGAAGCCCCTGCTATATTCCCTTTTTAGGTTGTAGAACTAGTAATAGAAATTTTTGCTTTCGGAATTGTCCTGGATTTTTTGCTGCCCCTCTCTGTAAGATGGTAGGCGACCAATCAGGTAATGGATGGGGGAGGCGGAGCTTTACAGCTAATACAGACGGTATTATCTTGGATTAGAATGAAGCAAGTGCAGTAAAAATTGACAAAATGTACTCATCATGGGGGAGTCATTCAGGGGATTGCTAGTTAAAAATGTGGGTTTTGGTCCCCTTTAATGGTAGAGGAGGCTCTCATTCTCACAGTGCAACTTGAGGTACCTACCGTGTTTTTCGCCCTATAAGACGCACCTAGGATTTTGGGGAGTTAAATAAGAAAAATAATATTTTTAACCAAATAATAGGCAAAGTGCAGTATCCTCCAATTACAGTAATCCCCCTCCCATTCCCAATAGCCAGTGTGTCATTCCCCCTTCCCATAGGCAGAGTGGAATTCCCTCCATCCCATTCCCCATATAGGCAGTGTGGCATTCCACCCATCCTATTCCCCATATAGGCAGTGTTGCATTCCTCCCATCCCATAGGCAGTGTGGCATTCCCCCTATCCCATTCCCCATATAGGCAATGTGGCACCCCCCTCCTATTCCCCATATAGGCAATGTGGCACCCCCCTCCTATTCCCCATATAGGCAATGTGGCACCCCCCTCCCATTCCCCATATAGGCAATGTGGCACCACCCCTTCTATTCTCCATATAGGCAATGTGGCACACCCCTCCTATTCCCCATATAGGCAATGTGGCACCCCCCTCCTAATCCCCATATAGGCAATGTGGCACCCCCTCCTATTCCCCATATAGGCAATGTGGCACCCCCTCCTATTCCCCATATAGGCAACGTGGCACCCCCTCCTATTCCCCATATAGGCAATGCGGTGCCCCCTCCCAATCCCCATATAGGCAATGTGGCACCCCCTCCTATTCCCCATATAGGCAATGTGGCACCCCCCTCCTATTCCCCATATAGCAATGTGGCACCTCCCTCCCATTCCCCATATAGGCAATGCAGCACCCCCCTTCTATTCCCCATATAGGCAATGTAGCACCTCCCTCCCATTCCCCATATAGGCAATGTGGCATCCCCCTCCTATTCCCTATATAGGCAATGTGGCACCCCCCTCCTATTCCCCATATAGGCAATGTCGCACCCCCTCCTATTCCCCATATAGGCAGTGTGGCACCCCCCCTCCTATTCCCCATATAGGCAATGTCGCACCCCCTCCTATTCCCCATATAGGCAGTGTGGCACCCCCCCTCCTATTCCCCATAGAAGCAGTGTGGCACCCTCCCCCTCTCCCGTTCACCATAGGCACACAATAACAAAGAAAACAAAAATAAACTCACATGTTCATGGCGCTCCCGCGTTGAAGATGGAGGCGCATCCCCACCCGGCCCCATGAAACGGGTGGGCGTGGCCTGTGCCGCATCGGTGTGCATCACGGCGCAGGCCACGCCCACCCGTTCTATGGAGCCGGGTGTCTGCGTGGCCTGGCCAGTAAGAAGGAGCGGCGGGGACAGGGACAGCCGCTCTTTCCTCTCCTCCTCGGGTCTGTGCAGCGAGTGGGCGTGACCTGCGCCTACGCGATGCAGGCCACGCCCACCTGCTGCATGGACCCGGCTGTTCACTCCTGCCCTTGCCGGAAGAGGCAGCAGCTGGAGCGTAGGAGATGATGGTGGAGCGGCAGGCGCTGCCTCCGTCCCTGCCGCTGCTATCACTGCCTCAGAAGGGGGACGGGGACAGAGCCCACCGCTGTTCTGTCTTCTTCTGGCCTCCTGCAGTGCGGCAGGCAACACGGGAGTGCCGGGAACGGGCAAGTTTAATTTTTTTAGTTTTTTTATATTTTTTACATTCGCCCGATAAGGTGCACTGGCATTTCCCCCCCCCCCCCCCCCCCACACACACACTTTTGGGGGAAAATAAGTGCGTCTTATAGGGCGAAAAATACGGTAAATAATTTTCAGATAACAGGTACAGGGTCCTAAGGAACTTAAACTCTTGGGAAATAGGTTGTTTACTATTTTCTAGAATGATAGTGTTAGGTAATCGTTCCCCAGACTGCCTATAGCTGTATTGTTATGTAACTAATTATGCTGTTTTCATGCCTTTTTACTTTTTATTTGTCACAAATCTAGGAGTATTTACATGTCTTATTGCTATAATGTCACATTCATAGTATGACTACGTTTAGGTTCATTTTCTGTGAACACACTGTTGCCTACTTGTTTGGGAATTCTGTTGTATGATATTGTACGATATTTGGCCTCAATAGTCTTACATAGATTTCCGTATGTGATGCTTACTTTCAAGCTACAAATGTTGGGAGTTTGACTTGTCTCTACTCTTGGTAAGTAAAGTTTTGCTGCATTTAAAGTGCCCTGTTATTAATTAAACTGTTTGGAGCCTTCATGTGGTAGGGTCTTTACACTTAAACCGGACCAACAGCCTGGCACAGTTGGAAAAGAAAGGTAGCGGCCATTTTGGAGCTTCCTCTCCCAACAGACATAACTGACAATGCACATTAACAGGAAGCCCAGCAGCACTTCCTGTTTGCTGGTGGCTTGCAAATACATGAACCTCCATCTTGTTTTTGAAATTGACCCCAGCAGGAGTTAGAAAAAAGTGAAATTAATTTTTATGTGCAGCAATCTAAATTGCACTGGGGGTTGCATATGAGCACTGTTTGTTGTGTTGGTCTGGTTTAAGTCATTTTTGACTATTGGCCTGCTTTAATTACATATGCTATAGAGTGATTGCTATTTACTCATTTCTGTAAAATGTCTGACTGCTGATCAACTGAAGCATTTTTACTTAAAACTATAAAGTCCTAAAGTCTACCTTCATGGTCATCTAATAACCATACCTGCAGCAGAATATTAGGCACTGATTTAGCACACCCTAAAACTTTCACCTTACTCAGGGAATTCTGTCCTCTCTACCCTTTCATAATTTAAAAGACATTTTCTGGCTTCCTATTTAACCTTGAGTATAAATGGGTTCAGGTAGCCATCCATTTGATCTAATAGAAACCAATGGAATGCCTATGCATGCTGGTCACATGGACAGCTAGAGCAACCATTGGGTGGCTGTAGATCCCTTGGCTAGCTGAGAAAAATCAGAATCATAATTAAATGTATTTGCCCTATATATATTGCACTGTCATTGCTAATTACAGTGCAATTGGTAGGGGCAATAACCAGGAAATTCAGGCATATACATAACATAGAATACATGAGCACTAAATAGGGTTAGAGGGAAAGTCCTTTCTCATAGACTCGTCACTTAGCTGCCACCTGCTCCCAAGGTACACCTCTCTCACATGCAGCACCAGCATGAGAAACCGGCATTATGGGTAGCTGTGGCCTCACTACAGAGGGCTCCTATTGACTTCAATGGGCACCTCTGTAAAGAACTTCCTCGCTTTGCACTGAGGACATGCCTGTCTGCTGTGCCGGATTCTTACACCAGAGCTGCAAGTTGTGGATATTCCACATGGGTGTGGGTGGCAGATAAGCAGGGAGTCTTATGCCTTCTGGCACTTCTGGCCTGAGGACTGAGGGGTTAAGTCTATAGAATGGAACTCCCCCCCCTCCTTAGTGAAAGGCTAGGATAAGGCCCCAGCTCACTCCAATGCAAAGCCCACTTCTGTTCTGTTTTATTTTTGAAAGATTTTGGAATGTTGGAGCCAAGGTTGGAACCAATATTCTCTATTATGTCATTATAAAATTAATATGGGCTTTATTCATCAAGCCATTGCGCCAGGTAACGACTGGCAGCGACAGGTAACGACAGGTAGCGAACGGTGACCGCTGGGCGCTGTATGCAAAACCACATTTATCAAAGCAAATCTGGTGAGCGACTCTAACAGCGACATGTAGCGACCGATTCATGATCACAGACGGCTCACCGTATACCGCCGGAGCTCTGGCTTCCAGAGTGCCTGGTATTACCTCTCACTACTTGTCGCTCTCCCATACATTTCAATGGACGATCCTTTTAGTCTCTTACAAGGGTTTTTTTTTGTTTTCTAATTATCAAATAATTGCGTCAGCTCTCCTGGCCTATTTAGTCATTTTTGAAAATGTTTTTGAAGAATTGTCCTTACTAGAGATGAGCGAGTAGTGAAATATTCGAAATTTCGAATTTCGATTCGAATAGACCGCGTTACTCGACTACTCGACCGATTATCGAATCCCATTATAGTCTATGGGAAAAAAATGCTCGCCACTTGGAAATCTCAATTCGACCACTTGGAGGTCACCAAGTCCACCCTGAAACATCAGAAAATGATGCCAACACTGCTGGAATGCAACTGGGACAGCAGGGGAAGCATGTCTGGGTGCATATAACGCGCCCAAGTCGCACTATTACGCCACTATCACAGCCTCTCAAAAATACATTCCAAACACAATATAACTTCTACGTAAAGTGAGACAAGACAAGGAAACCTTCTTTGAAAGAGTAGTGCCAAATATATATATATTTTTTAGGAGAACACCTGGCTATACAGCCGTATACTGCCAGAAGGTGAAATGGTGCCTATACGCACCGGGTATATAACAGGGTTTTGTTGGCACAGAGGACACAAAACAGTAGTGCCAAATATAGAAGTTTTTTTTTAGGAGAACACCTGGCTATACAGCCGTATACTGCCAGAAGGTGAAATGGTGCCTATACGCACTGGGTATATAACAGTGTTTTGTTGGCACAGAGGACACAAAACAGTAGTGCCAAATATATATATATATATATATTTTTAGGAGAACACCTGGTTATACAGCCGTATACTGCCAGAAGGTGAAATGGTGCCTATACGCACCGGGTATATAACAGGGTTTTGTTGGCACAGAGGACACAAAACAGTAGTGGCAAATATAGTTTTGTATATAGGTGCTAATACACCACTGAAGTCTTTCTGTCCCTATTCCAGCAGCAGCAGCTACCCCTCACTAAAGCAGCCGTTTTGTGCAGAGTGTATATAGTTTTGTATATAGGTGCTAATACACCACTGAAGCCTCTCTGTCCCTACTGCAGCAGCAGCTATCCCTCACTAAAGCAGCCGTTGTGTGCAGTGTGTATATAGCTAGAATGAGCTATATACCGTTCAGCATAGTAGCCCTAATAAGGGCTCTCAATGACTCTCCTGTCTTCTGGTAGCTGGTATATATGGTGGTAAATGCGATATTCTGAGCTTCTGGGGCCGTGCCTGCCTACATACAGCTACAGCCTGTCTTTCCCTGCTCTTAGCGTCTATCCCTCACTAAGTTCAAGCTGCTAATGCTGACGAAGAGGAAGTGCTGAGTTTTGTATATTCGAGGTCACATGGTTTTTCCAGCCAATGCATCTAGACGCCGTTCTCGCGATGCCAGCGTCCTCCCAGGACCTGTCCCACCCCCCCCTGCATGGTGATTGGTGTAAAAAACGCGCCAGGGAAGGTGGGAGGGGAAACGAATTGTAAGTGCGCCATCGCCGCTGTACTCGATCGAAATCGAGTATGACGAATAGCGTAGTATTCGATCGAATACCGACTCGGTCGAATACTACTCGCTCATCTCTAGTCCTTACATGTCTGGTATTAAAGTGTTCATGTTACAATGAAATAACAATGTCATTCCATGTGTTTTTGCTTTGTTACTAGTGGATACATGTTCAAAAACAGAGTTTAATCAAACAGCCTCTGGCGCTCTGGGCTACAACGACCCGATTTTGAGCACCGTTGCTGTGTGAGGCTATTTTTTTATGAATATGGTGTGAGTTGGTCGCACTGAGCTGGCGCTACCGTTCGCTCCCATACAGCACTGTACTGGTGTTACAGCGACTTACACAATATATTCACTAATACTGGCCAGCGACTGAGACGCTCTGAAACAGTGAACCATGGCCGCGCACAGCAACTAATAGCGGTCACTTTCAATGCCCCGCTACAGATGCTCCGTACCTGGCGCTAGTAATGAATCAGCCTGCTTGTTTGCTTCTGTGGCTACCAAACTGCATGTCCAGCTAATAGAAATGAGTACAGCATGGATTACAGGAGTGTCACTGGCACATGTAGCCCATGTTTTGTGCTGGGCCCCGCCTTTCAGTCCCGGTAGATTGTCTCTCAAATGAAATACCTGTCCTTGGTGACCAAAAAGTAAGGCTATAGCTTCTCAATGGGGTCTATAAAAGACCTTTCTTCTTACATTCAAACGAGTTTTGACTGTAGGTGGGCAGTGTGTAAGATTTCAGACATGCTTTTAAAAGTATCCTGTGTAAATGCTTAAAAAGACACCTCCAAAGAAAATTCTTCAAACACAAACATACTTCTGTAACAAAATGTATGTTTTATTGGACCTCCATTCACCCTGCTCTAGAATGAAAAGATAGGAATAAAGCAGGTAGTGTCCTCCTTTTCAATTTGTTGGGCTGCTCCTCTTTATGGCTTAATTTGTTGAAAATGTAAAATTACAGTAATTGTCCTCAAATAACTGACATTATTTGACATTACAACAACAGGGGAGTGGAACCAAATGACAAATGCACAAAAGACTTTTGTTATCTTTATTTGTCTGCCTGAATAAATCTCAACAAGTTTTTCTAAAGATTTAACCCTTTGGACCGCTAAAAGGGATACAACATTGTTGACATGTATCATTTAGGTCGTAGCACTGGCAGCTAATGGGTTACCATCACTGCCTTAGTATCTGTCAAATAAAATCACACTGATGACTTCTACATCTATTCTAATGTCAGGATTCCCATCACCTCTCTGAAACCCTTGTTAATTCAGGTAATACAGAATGCAAATAATATTTTCAGTGCTCTGGAAATCTGAAAAACCTGAATATAAGCACAAATGTAAACATAAACCCTAAACTCAGCCATAACATAGCAGGGGGCACATACGTTACTATGTACAACAAGAAGATTCTACTAAACTTTTCATGCTGCAAGTCAAATATAAAATTCACTTCATGCAGAAACCAACATAAAACAATCCCATGGATGGAACATCACATGAATTTTTACACTAGAATATTTGTCATCCATTGAACGCATCCTTGGATGGAAGAATAATTGTTTCCTAGCTCCCCTGCCTACCCCAAACAAATAAATTGTTCTTCAAATTAATTTTAAATAGAACCTATAGTGTCCTTTTGCACCCACCCCAGCACTCTCCCCTGGTTCTAAGGCAGGATGGGAGATTAGCTTTTTTTTATATTCTTTATTTATAATTTTCATCAGAAAACATACATCCGGTATACATTCTCGTACAAAAAGAACAATGATCGTAGACTGGTTCAGTCAAAATGTAAGAGTTGTCATGGCAAAAGAGCAATAAAGATTGTTACAAAGTAAACTTTGGTGATCCAATCTATAATACATGTTTGTGTTGCCTCAAGGGGGTTAACTGAGAGGGGGGGGGTAGGGGCGGTGGGGCTTAGAGTGCGGGTCCCTGGGTGCAACCCAGTATGGCACTGCAGTCTGTAGATTCCGAGAATCTCAGCCAGCTCTACCAAGTAACTGTGAAATGCTCAAATCAATTTTCACGAGAAAGTATCACACTCTCAAACCGCATAAGCTAATTTACCTTCAGGATCCACAGGATCCCAGGATCCCTGGCCTCTCTGTGCGGCATGAACCCCACCTGATCCAGACCTATGATATGGTGAAGGTGAGGGGCTAGTCTGGAGGCCAAGATTTTAGCAAAGAGTTTCAGATCTGAGTTCAGGAGGGATATGTAGCTTGCACATTGGGGTCTGTAGCTTGCACATTGAACCGGGTCCTTGCCTTCTTTCGGAATAACCTAAATATTCAGAGTAGCTCTCAGAGTATCTGCCAGGAGGGTATTCCCATCCTTAACCGAATGAATGGCTTCCAGGAGTTTCGGAGCTAGGAGAGGGAAGAACTTATAGTAAAGGATGCTTAAACCATCAGGACCCGGGGCCTTACCACCCGCCGCCCCAAATACTGCCCTATGCAGCTCGGTTATAGTTAAGGGCTCTTCCAAACCTACAAGGATTTCCCTGGGCAACTTAGGGAGCCCGGATTCCAATATATATTGCTCTATGGGACCTCCCGCCCCCTGGTTTCGTTCCTTAGGGAGGTATTATAGCCGTTCATAAAACCTTCGAAAAGCATCCCCTATTTCATTAAAGAGGAACCCGCCCTTCTGAATTGACTATCTTAGGCATATAAGTTTTTACCTGCTCCTCCCTCAGGGCTTACGCCAATAATTTCCCGCATTTATCTCACGATTCGTAGTAAATTCTACGGCAATTGCTGAGTTGAGCTTTGATTTTATCACAGCATAACGATTTGAGCTTCTCCCTTAGGGAGGTTAGAGTAGGCAGACATTCCACAGCTAGGGACTCTTTATGTTTCCTCTCAACTCTCCCAATCTCTGCCACTAGATCCTGTACCTGCTTGTTTTTTTCTTTTTTGATTCTGGACCCGATCTTAATGAAAATGCCTCTAATAACACATTACAACGAGTAATTCCACTCATTGGGGTGGAGTATTCGCCAGGGATCAACTAATTTATAGAGTGTAAGTGTTCTCTTTCATTTTTTAAGTCTCCTATATGATTCATGCGGACTTCCCCTAGATGTGTCTAGGAGGGGGTCAAGGGCGAAGGTTGAAATCTCCTCCCACGACCAGCTCCCCTTCTTTAAAGGTGGACGAGGTGCTAAGAACCGATTCCAAGAAGGCAACTTGATTTGCGTTCGGCAGGTACACATTGGCAAACGTGTAGCTACAGGAGGCGATCTTCCCTTTAAGGAAGATCCACCTCCCCTTGTCGTCCATCTTAAAATCCTCCAATTCCCAAGGGAGGGACGCGCTTAAAAGTATGCTGACTCCTCGTGATCTGGAGTCTGTAAAGTAGCTATGGTATGCCCTTGTGTAATATCTGTTGCCGAGGGAGTGCGACTTGCCAGCCTTAAAATGAGTTTCTTGCAAAAAGGCCACCTGTGCCCTTAGGCCTCTAAGGTTTCTTAGTATGAGAGACCTCTTTTCAGGATTGTTGAGCCCCTTAGTGTTGAGGGAGACTATCTGTATCTCCGTCATAGTTAGGTCCACTCAGGACCGCTCAAGCGGCTCAGTGAGCCGCGAGAAGCACCCAGGGATCAGCACCAACTGAGGAAGGGTGAGGGGGCGGGGGGGATCCGACTCAGTTATAAGGAGGTGTGGATGATAGGGGGAGTAAAACTTAACTGGGAAGGGGGGTGAATCTAGTGCGGAAGCAGTGCCTCCGCGCAGGATAATACAAACAGACGGGGTAAATTCAGTCTACAAGAACAGCACGTGTCCGAGAGATCAGCCTATTGGGGGTGCTGCGTCCGACAAAGACTAGGAGCTTCTTAGAGGGTCAAAGATCGCCCTCTCTCCCAGCCCATATTGACAAGTCAATATCAGCCACCAGGCGGTCTGGAGAGCCCGTTTCGTGAGACAAGTTAGCTTCACGTCCCAGGTTCCAGTAACAAATTCTGTATTCTATAACCAAAACACATGTCAGCCTATTTCAATATCCAAAACAAAACAGAGAAAAGATAGGAGGACTTACTGCGAGGGGATAATGAAACAAACACTTAGAGAGCAACTTCCACTACATCCTCAGTCGTCAGCAGTCAACCCCCCCCCCCTGCCCCAGATGGGTAACTGAGGGAGAGGGGGGACGAAGCCGCCCGTATGCTTGGGATTTTTTAGATTTGTCGGCCGCTGAACCTCCTTGTCGGGGGGGGGCTCAAGTGTGCTACCCGAGGGTGCCTGCATGGGACCCCTGAGGGTCTTGAGATCTCTGCAGCTTCTTGGGCCCAGGTTTCTTCTTCTGGGCGTGCAGGCATCTGGAACCCGTTGGGATCCAGCCAGTCTGGGATACTGATTGGATCACACTCAAGGAATTTGAACAGGTCCTTTATATGTCTTTAGAAGGAAAACTCCTTTAGCATTCTTGACAAGCAGGTGGAAAGGAAAACCCCACCTGTTTGTCGCTCCTTTGCTGATGATAGTTAGTTTCAGCAACTTGCGCATTTGGAGAGTCCGTTTGGACAGGTCCAGTAGTATTTTGACTGTTGCTCCTCTGAGGCTGATGGGGCCCTTGTTCCAGGCTTTCCTCAGAAATTTCCTCTTTTAGAGTAAGGAGATGGACTCTACCGACTATGTCCCTAGGGAAGGCTGGATCCGTGCTCTTGGGGACCAGTGCTCTATGAGCTCTATCTAGCTCAATGGGTGTGGAGAGGTCCCTATCTAGCACATCGTTAAATATGGTGGTGACGATCTCTTTGATGTTTTACATGCCTTGCGTTTCCGGGATGCCCCTGATTCTCAAGTTATTCCTTCTACTACGATTTTCTAGGTCGTCGAGGTGCAGGTGACAAGTTTTTATTATAGCTTCTTGGGAGTCGCACCGAGCCTCGAGCGCCCGAATTCGGCTATCATATGATGGTCCTTCTGCCCCCAGGACCTGAACTCTGGATGCTACATGAGCTACTTCTTGGCGGACCACGGCTATCTCTTGCTTGTGTTTTGCTTCATACTTGGCTATAAGGTTTTCAATCTCTGATTTAGACGGCATACCTCTCAGCAGGGAGATAGTTTCCATATGAATCTGCCGCTCCTGAAGCTTTTCTTCAACTGGGATTTCCACTTGTATTTCCGTTGCCCAATCGTCGGGTGCTTCTGAGTAGGGGTTAGGGCCACAAGTGAGGCCGTTGGTGACATCATTGTTGGGCTACTGCCCCTAGCAGCTGGCATTCTTTCCGGGGAGGAGAGGAGTGGGGATGTCGGCGATCCCAGTAACATGTCAGGTCTCTCCTCCACTTTATGCTCCCCTCTCCTCTCCGCTCCGGGCTTCACCATTCTCTGCGGTAGGGCTATTGACTGCGTCCCTGGGGTCCGCACTGTGGATCTTTGGGGGGACCGGTGGAAGTGTGCCGGGCTTTGCCCTTCTCTGGGTGTGAATGCGAATCTGCACAGACTTGTGATGGTATTTCTCTGATTGCTGATAGAATTCCTATGTTGTTCCATCATTGAGATTACATCTGCTCTACTCTCAGCATGCATCACTGGGCTCTGGGATCTTGCGCTTCTTCCTGTCAAGGGCGTATTACATTGCGCTAACGGAGGCTCTTTTCCATGAAGAGCTTGTTGGGACATTCTTTCATTGCCCCCTCCCCCTTTCTGCGATCCCCTGCTGAAGCTTCCCTCTGTGTCCCTCTGGTGAAGGGGATATTAGCTTTTAACTTTTAACTTTAGTGGGAGTCGGGAGCACGCACAGAGCAAGGGACGCCGCAAGAAGTGCCGGCCAGATAAGGTTTTGTTTATTACTGTTATTACCATTCTGTGCCGTGGGAGGAGCCATGGGGGGGTTCAAAACAGACTTTAGGGTCTCTTCAACACTGTTCCACTATAAATATAAGATACCCATGGGTTTCAAATCCTATCCAGTCACATGCTCTATTCCTGTTTATGAGACATACAAAGATCACATGGTTGCGTGTATTTCTCAGATTTTCTCCTCATCTGAGTATAAAATAAATACATATCCAATAATTGTGTTTACATGTGTAATGTAACCTGTAGATATCTTAAAGCAGACCTTCAGTTAAAAAGTCCCTGAAGTCCCTGTTTGGGATTCGTCTGTAGTTAAAGGGCCTTAGGAAGCTTAAATCAGGCATAAAACACTGTATTATGGGAGCCAGCCAGAAAACAGCTACACACTGCAATGAAGCATGGGTCCAGCCAGGGTCTGACTGGAGCATCTTGTGTGCACCAGAGAAAATATTACTTGGATTCCACCTGCGCAAATCTTATCCTTGGGCCCACCCTTATGCCAAAAGATATTTAGATTGTTGCATAATAAATAAAAACATCTTTATTGAACAAATTGGCCAAATAAATGTGGCTTATAGAAGAAAAATCATAGAAAACACTCCAGTCAAGCAGAGAACACTATTCGTCTGTCCTAAGTGACTCTAAATGAGTGCCTGGGGGCCACTGGAGGATCATTTTGTGCTCTGGTGGGCTAGTCCAACACTGCATTAAAGCGGAACTTCAGTCTAAAATGAACCCCCCCAGCCTGCTACCCTACCCTGACACTATGGCAGGTCGGGTGGTTACAAAGAAAAATCCCTTAACTTATCCTCTGGCCAGCAGCACTCTCCCGGTCTCTGTGCGGTCGCCACTGAAAATGATGCTCATTCACTTGAATGAGAATGGGAGCGGGCGCGAAGCTGAGGCATGCGGCTCTGTGACATTCCGGCAAGATGACGGTGCCCTGGTTCTGGAGTGCTGGAGGAACAGCAGCGGCCAGAGTATAAGGTAAGGTTTTTTTTTTCTTTGTGGCAAGGTGGGGGGGGGGCAAGTTTAGACTAAAGTTCCGCATTGAAAAATATATCTCCTGCATCTAATTTGTTTTACTTTATCAAGGGGTGGTTTTACAGGTGGGTTCCACCTGTCACTATCGGGTTGGTGCATAACTTATTTTCTCCCTGACTGATTCTCTCTCTTTGGTTCAAAAGATTTCTAATTGAATTAGTGGCTTCACTATTATATATGTATTTTTTTAAACTAATTTTCCTAGCATTCACTTTGAACTATGTAGCATGTTGTTTGGAATAGTCTATGAACTGTATATTTTATCTTGTCTGTAATGACTACATTTTAACTCACTATGGAAGCAGATGGCTATATAAGTAAACAATAATAATTGTAATAATAAAATGTGTTGCTAGACACTAGGATCTTGTATTGAGTTTTTTGGGGCATTGTGTTAATTAACTGTGTTAACCAAACTAACTGGTAAAATTTATAAAAAATAGTTTTAACTCTTGTATGTCGAATACTACATTCTTGTAACTGGTAACAGTTACTGAGGGTCTTGGCAAGTACCTACAGCTTGCATGAATAAACATGCCTTGTTTTATGCATCGCATAAGGAAGAGATTTGAATTTTTCACTAGATTTCTGTTATTCAGATGTTTCAGATCAGCGTCAGCACTTCGTAAAGATGTTTTCTAATCCTGTTCCAGGGAAGAACACACTACTCACTTAGTATAGGTGAGGGAGGTTTGGATCTGTGATTATTCAATATATGCAATATATTTCGAAAGAAACATTTTGTAAAAACATACAAGTGAGAATTATTTTTTAACAAAACAAAAATAGAATATTACCTTCCTCCTAAAATAGTGACTATTGGTTGCTCTTCATATTTTTATTCTGCCCTTATTATTGTGAGGAATAGCTCTGCTAGCCTGCTCTAAGTTTTTGTGGGCTCTTGAGCAAGTCTCAGGGGGCCCTTTTGTGGTGTGTCATGTCACATGTCATGGCTAATGGGGAATATCAGGCCTTAGGATAACTTTTGATTCTGTCCCTTTAAGCTTTTAATGCATGCATAATGATATATGAACAATGTACTATATACAATATACTGTATTATAGAAACTTGCCCACGCTGGCTTAACAGCTTATCTGGAACATCGCTGACACAAGTAGCAGAAGTTGTGGATAGGCCATTTGTGTAACTAGGAGTAACAGACAGCATTTCTGAGAAACAAGATATGAAACTGCTTAGACAATGGATTTTGCCATAAGAACGCCGCCTGTATAGGTCCCAAAGGTGGGGGGGGGGCGAAATCCCTCCTAGGGTGTGTGACATGTATTTTAAGACCAGTTGGAATGAATAAAGTATGGTGGACGCTGTTATGTATTTCCTTGCGATCCGTACAATCTCCCGATCTAGATCATACTGAACTGACTGAGGACGATCACAAGAGGTTAAAGGGCGTCTGGGGCTGTAATCCCAGGGTACTTCAGGGCATCTGGGGCCACAAACCCAGGGTATATACAGGTTACCCCAACAGTTTTTCTTGGTGTCAGAAGTGGGATATTGCCCCTCCCAAGAGTAAGTACATTTTGTCTTATCTTTGGGATGCAATATCTGAACTAAAAGGTTGGGATGAGGAAAATTTTACGGAATAGATTCCGGGGATTATTGAAATAGCGCTATAGAAATAAGTATTGTTCTGTGATCCTCCAGGTCAGTGTCTGTATACTATCTGTCTACTCTGCTTCTAAAATACCGCTTAGAGTATAAGATTATTTGTTTGTGTGGATTGATAAGTGTGAAGGAGCACGCTTTAAACCACGGACATTGTTATTTGTTAGTTGATAATTAATAATGGGTAGTCAAGAGTCTAAGACCCCCCGGATAGGAGAGTCCTGTGTGTATGTAGAGAAAGTGATCAGGAAACAGGATTTTTTCGTGCAACCTTTTGGCGGGGTGGACTTTGGGAGAAAGGAGTAGTTGTCCTTTTCCCAGGTAAGGAGCGAATGACCCAATGCTTGGGTGATCAGGAAACGTTCCCATATTATCAAGGAGACCCAAACTGGGATAAAGATTATATGAGGGAGGTGGAAATGGGTTAAAACATGCTCCCTGTTGTTTTAAAAGGGATGACTTAGAGTTATAGTTATAGACTAGTTATAGAGGACATCAAATTCAGGAAACAAAGAGTCACTTGGGTTTTATGCCCTGGAACATAAACTAGAAACAAATTAAAAATATGTAAACAAGAGTCTAGGGCTAAAAGTAACTGCCCTACCACCTAAAAAAAACAGCCGCTATCCCTCCTTTACTGAGGAAGAGATAGAAGTCTTAATAACAAATGAGCAGCGATAGACAGAAACTGTCTGCTGATAAAGATAAAGATAAAGAGGAACACAAAGAGAAAAATGAACTAGGTGAAGATGACAGCTGAGATTCCTATGAGGGTCCTGCCGCAAATACTAGGAGTAAAATTAGTTGGAAAAAGTTAATATAGAAGCCTAACTGCTGAAAAAAGGTCAGGATATCATGTGGGAGAATGTGTCTCAGATTTCTATGAAAGATTCATAGGTATCTAAAACGAAAATTATTTCAGAGACATCCTATGCTGCGGGATAAATTAGCCCTATGCTGAGGGAGAAATCATTAACCCTGCAGCAAGTTGGCTCTCTCTAGCATGATGCCCTGCTTAGCTGGTAGCAGTAACATAAGCAATGGGGATAAATACACAGTCCTTACTAATTTCTGACCCCCTCCAGGCTAGACAGGGAATCAAACATAAGGGTCGATTCAAAGAAACATGTAACAGCTTGGATTTTGGTGCCGATCATCCTATTTTTCCCGTACGCTCGTGCGTTCGTATGAACTTGCGAGTGATTCTATAAGCAAATACGTTTCTATCCTAAAATGTACGTCCGTTCGTATGGCAGTTCGGGAATCAGACCTATGTCAGTTTCCATCCTGAATTTTCCGTTTCATTTCTCAGGTTGCAACATTGGTTTTGCCCTTTTTCCTTTTTTGTCTGGACGTAAATCCTTCTGATCTTGCGGCTGCGCACTACAAACTTACCTCATTAAAGTGCATTCTAAATATTTGGTCTTTTATTTTTCTTTATTTCTTTCATTTTGTAGTAACCAACCATTAATGAATGCATTTGCATAAGTAAATCTTACTTTGTTTAATTTTTAGTTAACTTGCATTTTTTACTTGTGGATTTAATTTTAATATTTTGGCTTCAAATGGTACAACTTAAAATTCTGTGTGTGGTTACCCACACCCTCTCCATACAGATTGCTCTCAAATATAAAAAACACCCAGCAACTTCTGCATGTTATGAGTCTAGAAACAGCCAAGATGGCGGGTCAGGTATTATCGGGCAGCCTGCAAACAGAAAGGGCCTTGTGACTGTGTTGCTCTGCATTCTTTGATTTCTGACCTTTCCGTGCCCCCAGCTCTGCTGTGTCTGTGCAAAATACAGCAGTAACCCACATCCTGCACTTTATCCCGCTCTCCTCTCCTCAGTAAGTGTGATGCATCTGACCAAAGATGAGCTTAAATAATGAAACAAAGCAAAGGTAAACAACTACACCAATAAATTCAATCTAAAAATATTATTCTAGTACATCAATTTAAAAATAAATAACAAAGGACATAAGTTTCTTTAATTAACGCAAATATATGGATGTATTGCAAAATAAAGGTTTACATGCAAAGGACTAATTAAGGTCCACATTAAAATGCTTTTATAAAGCATACATGAATCAGGTATGCATTGCTATACAATTTATGGCCTCGGCCATGCTGATACATGCAGTTCATTGGAGCTCAAGACGCGCAGACTCCTCCACATAGCTAAAAAACCTGTTCAAGAACAGCAATCCGACTGCTAAAAGGTGTCGGCAGTGGCTTTCTTTTAAAACGTATTTAGAGGTTGGAAAACTGTTCTCTGAATCACACCTAAACACATCCAATTATCCTAAGTTTTACGTTTTGATCCTAAGTTTTAGGATTTGATCCTAAGTTTTACGTTTTGATCCTAAAATTTAGGAACGAACTTGCGATGATCGTAAGAGCATATACGAATTCGTATGTAGGCTCGTGCGAGTCGGAAATGGCCAAAAAACAGGAAAAAATGACTAACACCCACCCAAACTTACGATTCTCGATCCGAAATCAATTAACTTTTGCTCTTTGAATCGAGGGGATAGTTTCATAATAAAACTTAACAGGAAAGGTTGTATGCAGACTTAAACCAGATAAACCACTGGATGCTGGATGTGGGATTTTATTCCCAGAATATTTTACAAAGCCACATGGAAACCATGAGATTTGTCTAAAAAAAGATACCAACTGCCCCTTTAGTGTCTGCCCTGCCATCTCTTCTCACCTCGTGACACTGGCTGGTATAGCAACATTGATTTAAGAAATAGTTTTTTTCAGCGTCCTAGTGGACGAGGAGACACAGCCCATCTTTGCTTTTGTTTCAGGTCACATTTGCCCTAAGCCTATGTGTTTTGGTTAATATTTTTTATGTGTAATGGTACAATAGTCCTCCTCTTAAAGCCTGGACACCCAGCCATGGTTCCATCCTACTGCAGACAGATTTCTCCTCTGCAGTTTTGATCGGGAGGCCACCCTGTGGGACAAGAGGGATCATTTGAAATGTCTTTTTGAAAGTGGTCATAAAGTGTCTAAAGAAAGGTTGCAGTGGTGTCAGGAAAAGGTTGAATACCTGGGTTTTGTGCTTTCCCAGGGACAAAGAGAAATCAGCCATAAGAGAATAGCTGCTGTCGTGGGTCTGCCCCGCCCACTTACCAGGAAGGACATGCTAAACTTCCTTGGTAGGATTGGTTGCTGCCATCAATGGATTCTAGATTGTTCATGTTATGACATGTATGTTGATAAACCTGACACCCTGACATGGTTAAATGAAATGTGTAATGTCCAATGATTTGTGTATTTGAACTATGGTGACAGCCCCAGGGTTAGGTTCTCCCGGATATGGCAAGATGACACTTATTTGCCAGGATTTGTAAAACCATTGGCAGGGGCCCAGCATGGAGGTTCCCTGTTGTTTTTCTTAAAGGTGGTCCCTGGGCAGGTACAGGGCATGCCTGTGTGTCTCAAAGCCCTGGCCTTGTGTGTAGTGGTGGTGGAAATGGAAGAAACCTTTACTTTTTGTGACGTGATACAACTTTACTTTACTACTCATAATTTGTCTTTCCTTCTTAAGAACATACATGCAAACGGCAGACATGCAAATGCCCATGCTAGCACCAGAAATACCCCTCCCTGACCAGACTTTGACTGACTTACAAAAATGTGCTAGTACAAAAGCCAGGGAGGGTTGAGAAATGCAGGAGTACACAAAGACCAAAATGGTCTTTGGGGAAAGAGGGGAAGCCTTGTATACCCACTTGCAGTGCCCCGTTGTTCATAGCACAGTACCATGGGATAGGGCATAAAGGATGGAAGAATACATATCAGGCAAGATTTTTTAATCTTAGACTGTGGAGAAATGGTAAAACAGTATGTTAGTCGCTGCATTACTTGCATCAGGAATAACCCTAATACCCCAAATAAACCTAGACATGACTATTTAGTATATCCTACGACACCTTTTACTCACTTACAATTGGATTTTACAAACTTACCCAAAATAAGGAAGAAACAGGAGTAACTCCTGGTAATAGTAGACATGTTTTCCAGATGGGTGGAATGCTTCCCGACGACTAGGGAAGATGTGAGTACTGTTGTTAAAATACTCACTCAGGAGATAATACCCCGTTGGAGCTGTCCCTTGGCCCGGAACTCACAATGGTCCCACCTTCACGGCCAGGGTTTTTCAGGATCTGGTCAAGGTTTTTAGGATAGACTGGAAGTTTCATATTCCATATCATCCACAAAGTTCTGGGTTAGTGGAGAGAATGAACAGGACCATCAAAGATAAAATCAGGAAGTCCACAGGAGGGATGTTTGTGCACTGGAAAAGAGTATTACCAGCGATACTAGCTGATATACACATGACCCCAAATAAAGTGACAGGTTTGTCACCCTTTGAAGTTCTAATGGGAAGGCCCTTCCCAACCCTGTGGGGAGGATCACCCCCCCCCCCCTTGATAGAAACAGGAGATCTAGAAGTAATAAGGGATGAATATGTGCGAAATTTGATCCAAACTCTGGATAACTTTGAGCAAAAAGTCTCTCGGACCTTGCCTTCTCTTTTACAGAAAACGCTCCACAACCTGAAGGAAGGAGACTGGGTGGTGATAAAACAACTGAACCCCAGTTGGAAACAGGCATTCCCATTCAGTCCAGAGACAAGAGTTGTGGCGGTTACAAGGACAGCGGTCTTGGTGGAAAACTGCAGATCGTGGATACACGCTTCAAGAGTAAAGAAATTACCAGACCCTGTTCCTAGAGAGGACAAGGATGAAGTATCAGAAGCTCTACTCAGGGAGCCACAGCCAGACGTCCCACCAAGGGGACAAGAAGGGAAAACAAGAACTGAGTCCCCAGGCCCCCACGAAGAAGGGGAGCTGGATCTTGAACTGGTTGCTGAGTTCAGATCACTTTTGGACTATGATGATGGTGTCTTTTCTCATAGTCTCTGTGATTTGGGTTCTAACCCACTGTCAATATGACCCCACAGCCCTGGGCCACTAAGTGGGAATATGTAATAAAGGTAATGGGAAGCACGTAGACCCCACCTTGACCCCCTCAGTGTCCCTACGGGTAAGACAGCGTAGATCCCCGTCCATAGAATCTTTGGTGACTCGGGATAGTGGAAGTATAGTTACTTTCTGGTTTGACCCAAGCTCACACGTGGTCACGTATACCTTCGACTTTTATGATGTTTACCATTGTAAGGAAGGGATTTGTTATGGTTAATAAGTGAAGGCCCCCATTATATATGCGTAACTGATGACCATTGGGGACAAGAATGTGCCTATTGGGAAGCTGTGGGTTAGAATACGGGAGAAACAGACTGGCAATTTAAACCAAAAATGGCCCTCCAAAGAAGAGACAAAGAAGGGAGGCCCTTGATGAACAGAATGACCTTCCTGTGGAAACCGGGAGAAAAGTGCCCCCGAGGATCTAAATTCCCAATGAAATGTATGACCCTTACGCTGACAATAGACAACTGAAACCCACGAGGATTCCCTGAAGATACTTTCTCCTCGGAAACGGGTTTTGATAGTAACACCAATCTTTGGGTTAAATGGGCTCACTACACTGCTCAGACCCAGAATAAGTCCGATTGTTATGTGTGTGCAGTCGCCAGACCCCATTTAGGGATGGTGCCATTCCCTTTGCCAGAAGAAGAGAGAGAGTGTTTTTTGAATCTATTCAAGAATCAGACACAGGTAGACCTTACAAGTTGCCCGCGATAAGAGGATACAAATCCTAGGTCGATTAACACTGTGCCCCCCAGACCTGGTATCAGTATACTGCCTGGGAATTACACCTGTTTTAATAGCACCACAGGGTCAATGGATGTGGGAGAGTTTAGGGAAGGATTCTGCAAGGGATACAGAGATGCAACTACCTACCAAGATTTTTTCACTGCCTCCGCACTCAATGGAAAGGTCAGTGTGCATTGGTTAAAGTAATAATGCCTTTCCTGATCTCTCCAACCTCAGGCTTCCCAGGAGCTGAAAATGTCTCCAACTATAGGTGCAAGAGAGACCTGGGGGGAAACTTTGATCCACATGTATACCTGGATGTGATTTGCGTGCCCCAAGGGGTGCTGGATGAGTTTAAGGCCCGAGATCCGGTCAACACAGCCAACAAAAATGCCGATTGGATTGATTACTTGTACTACAATCAGCAAAGGTTTGCCAATGCCACCAAAGATGGGATGAAGGGTATGGCTGAACAATTGGGTCCTACCACAGCCATGACCTTCCAAAATCGGATGGCATTAGATATGCTCCTGGCAGAGAAAGGGGGAGTCTGTAAGCTGATAGGGGAAACCTGTTGCACATATATTCCTGATAACACCGGTCCTAATGGAAAGACTACTAAAGCCATTGAGAAATTGGATTCCCTAGCAGCTGAAATAAAGCAAAATGCCGGAGTTACAGATCCCTGGGATCAATATTTTCTGAAAATGTTCTCCAGGTTGAAGGGCACCCTAACCCAGATAGGAGTTGTGATTTTCATAGTGGTACTATGCTATATTATGTTCAGACTATTCCTTTGCCTCCTCACCTGTCAAGAAGTGCCTCCAGCCCATATGCACAGTATTTGAGAGAGAGAAAGGTGGGTTCTCATGCCCGCCCGGGCGTCTACAGGAATGAATCACTGTGAGGTTCTCACGGGATTCAAAGAAGGGATTAATGGGGAATACCAGGCCTTAGGATAACTTTTGATTCTGTCCCTCTAAGCTTTTAATGCATGCATAATGATATATGAACAATGTACTATATACAATATACTGTATTATAGAAACTTGCCCATGCTGGCTTAATAGCTTATCTGGAACATCGCTGACACAAGTAGCAGAAGTTGTGGATAGGCCATTTGTGTAACTAGGAGTAACAGACAGCATTTCTGAGAAACAAGATATGAAACTGCTTAGACAATGGATTTTGCCATAAGATAGCTGCCTGTATAGGTCCCAAAGGTGGGGGCCGAAATCCCTCCTAGGGTGTGAGACATGTATTTAAAGACCAGTTGGAATGAATAAAGTTGGAGTCTTGTATGGTGGACGCTGTTATGTATTTCCTTGCAATCCGTACAATCTCCCAATCTAGATAATACAGAACTGACTGAGGATGATCACAAGAGGTTAAAGGGCGTCTGGGGCCATAATCCCAGGGTACTTCAGGGCATCTGGGGCCACAAACCCAGGGTATATACAGGTTACCCCAACAATGGCATGTCATCTTTCAGCTCTGCGGCCACTAATGGGTCTTTGTCTGCCGCTGATTGCCCTCCAGTTCCCACTCTCTTACCCACTACCACTGGGGCCTCTGGTCTTTGTCACCTTCTCCACTTCTACCAATCACCCTAGAGTCCTTGCTGCCTTTGACAATGCCACTGAAGGGTCCACCGCTGCTGCTGATCATCCTTTGGTCCTCACCACCTCCTGAGCTGATGTCGATTGCCCTTTATCCCTTGCTACCTTCTCCATTGCTTCTGATTGACCTCTGTATCACAGGCAACATAAACAAAGGTAAGTGATTATTTTTAGATATGACAGGGTCATATAATATAACTAGTATACAAATATAATAATAATATAAATTTGATGGCTCGTGTATAGGAGATATGTTGAAAAAAAAGGAATTTGACATTTCAAACGTGTTAGCTATTGGTCCTCTTTAATGACAGAAGGAGAACAACCTAAAATTAGCTGGGGGGGAAACATCAGAAAACATTATTTGACCAGAAGAGTAGTAGATGTTTGAAAAAACTTCCTGCAGAGGCAGTTGGAAAACAACAATAAGTGGATTTAAACATGCCTGGGATAAACATATGTCTCCTAAGATAAACAGAATAATAAATAAGGGCAAACTAGACAGCATATATGATCTCTTTCTGCCATACAGGTTTTGAATTCCACCTAGATTCTTCTAGGTAATATTACTCGCCTCACACTTGATTCCTCTAGCACGGGGGTGCTCAACCTTTTGATGAATGTAGGCCACTTCCATGATTCGGTAAATGGTTACAGTGAAATAATATGGTTTAAAATGTTGCTTTTTTTGGATCATATTTTTAATTAATCTAAATACCTACTACCTAATTATAATAACAACCACCAATATTACCCCTACACGCCAATTCCAAACATATTCAAATCACACTTACCTACTAACTCTCTCCACAACTCCTGCAGACAAACACATGAACATTCATACCTCCCCATTCCACACACAATCCCGACTTACACTATTATCTCAAACTTTATTAACTTCCTAACAGTACCTGGTAAAATGTTTAAAAAGCTCGAGAAAATGTCAGCATTTCATTAGCAGAGACACATCCAAGCACAGATGTAAAGTTCTGGATATCTTTGGAGAAAGAGCGTAGGGGTCTGGCACACAGGCTGAATATTTTTTTAGCCGCAGAGGTAAAGGTCAGTTCCCTATGAGGACTAAACTTGTTTTCTCATTTGCTGAGCATGAGTTAGGCAAAACTGTAAGGGGGTAAAAAAGACTCTTTACACCCCTATGTCCTTCCACTACAACACTCTATTACCACATTCATATGTAACATGCTAGCAAATAGCAATACCCATGCTAATTGCTTTAGTTCCCTGATTATATGGATCCTATAGCTGTAAGCCTCAATAAGTTCCATATCCTAAATTTATCAGAGCTTTCAACCAAGGACTCCAGTGGTGTGGTCAGGGATGGATTATTATTTGCACAGAGGGTGCAGCTGCATCAGGCCCCTGCAGCACAGGCCTTCTACCCCCAGCACCACTATCACCAGGGAAGATGATAGCTGGGCTATTTATTGTGGGGATGGAAGCCAGGTCCTCTATGGCAGAGAAGCTGCACACAGACAGACACAGTACTGCCTGAGTGGGGAACACAGAACAAGTAGGCTCTGCCTCTCCAGATGCAATATCATCCTGCTGCCTGCGTCTCCCAGTCTGTGAAGAGAGAGGAGGAAGTGCTGCAGTAGTGTGGGGAACGTAGCTTCAAACTGACATGCAAGTCTGGTGTGTATGTCTGTCTGTTCATCTGCCTATATGTCTGTCTTGAGTCTTGTGTGACTGTCTGTGTGTGTGTCTGCGTATGTTTGTGTGTGTGTGTGTGTGTGTGTGTGTGTGTCTTTTAGTCTGTATATGTTTTTTACAATTTCTGAAGCAGTGACCGATAGGGTTTACATGATGGAATCCCGATGAAAGAGGTTGTTTTATGGAATCCTTTTATGTCTTTATAGGGAGGAGGATGATTCAAGTCTGAATGGGTTTTAGATATATTGGACCTTAGGGTTGATTCAACACAATGCAAATATATATAATTATGACGCAAATATATATATATATATATATATATATATATATATATATATTTTTTTTTTTTTTTTTTTTTTTTTTTTTTCTAGTGAATGGCAGTTTTCTCTCCTGGGTGCTGAATCGACTCCCTTATGTACAAAATAAATAAAACATGTTTGGGTATGTCCTTGAGTACCATACTACAGTACCATCTGCATAGCCCATATGGCTATCATCCTGCATAGCCCATATGTGTCCTGGACATTTCTGCCCCTACCCGGGCTTTGGCGATGCAAGAAATGGCTTATGGCAAGTCACCCTCCTGTCAGCCCCTCCTACCGTGTGAATTGGTGTAGGTGTCTCAAGAACGCTTTACCAGTTCACAAAGTGTTAAATGTAAAAACACACACACTGACACTAGAAAAAAAGTATTTTATTATTTTGTTTTCTACTTACCTTTGATCCATCGCCGATCACTCCTGCGGCGTTTACTATCTTCAGACAGCTGAAAGTGATCGGTGGAAGCCGGGTGTGGGGGGAGAGGATCTGAGTCCCCGCCCCCACACCCAGCTTCTCTGCTCTGCTGAAGACCCCGGCGGGGGGGGGGGTTGGGTATCAGAGGAGGCGCAGGAGGGAAAGTCTATAAGCCAAGTAGTAGGTATAGTAGAACATTTCAATATTTGTTAGGTGGAGCATTATTTTAAGAATATGTTCAGACATTTTCGCATCAGGTATGGCCATGAACATATGACCATGCAGCGAACATTTACATGTGGAAAACATAATGGTCTTGAATAAAAAGTGCCTTTGGGGCAGTCCTATATACTATATATATTTATGCTCTTCGCTGTGATTACTCAGACCTAAAGAGACTATAAACCCAACAGCGATAATAAAGCAGAAAGGAGCTCACCTGATGCCTGACCCATTTTCTTCTCATCCATTTTCTGCAGCCCCGGGTAGAAGCCAAAGCTGGGCTCCAATATTTCACTTTTCGCTTGGTTCTGAATCAGCCCAGAGGTTTCGAGATGCTTTGAAATGGCTTATTTTACACTGTTCTAAAGGTGGATAAGGTGAGAGAAAGTTAGTGTGTGCTTGGACAGTGGGCCACAACCCACGGCCGTTGGCCCAGGGATCTATAACATTCCAGGGCCACTTGATTCTTGACCCTCGGGGCATCCAGAATCAGGATGCCCCGCTGTGTGAAACCCCACAGGTCACCTGGTGTACTCGTCTCCTCCCCGGTCCAACGGTGCATGCGTGAGCAGGGCTGAATCCCCACTATCCCTTTAGCAGGGTGCTAAGGACTAGGCGTTTGTGAACGCTCTGGGCATGCTCCCTGATAGATGGCAGTGGGGATGCGGCTATCAGCGCACTCAGCTGGAATCGGCTCCTTAGGTGAGCCTAGACGAGCTTGTGTTAGCACATTTGAGCGTGCTGACTGGACAGGAGGCTGTGTCTGCTCCGTAGGACAGTGGAAAGGTGAGTTAGTTTGGACAAACCCCGGGGATAATCCTGGGTTTTTGGTTTAACAACTAAATATTCCCTCATCTGTCCTTTCAAAGCTTCTTATTTATTTGGTATCAGAATTGGATGCGCTCTTTGATGGTATCTAAGGTGGAAAATCAATATAGTGCCTGGGCCTCCGGACCTGAAGTGGTCACTGTACCTGCACCCTTTTTAGTTAGGCTATATCCATTGAAGAGGAATAATTATTTTAACAACTATAACATAACATTTCTCCTTAAATAATATATTTTAAATAATGTTGTTGTCAGAGAGGAATATTGTATTCAATTTTATATATATATATATATATATATATATATATATATATATATAATGTAGATGTGTATTTTCTCTATATCTCAACCATTCCAATTTCAAACATACAATATATGTAAAATATATGGTTAGAAAATAAATAACTTTCTATTTTTGCAGGAAGCTTTCTTCCCCCATAGAGGTGATTTTTGTCCAAATAGAAGAAGACCAGCCAGTAAACACTTCAAGAACCTAGCCTAAGTTTTCCACTAATGACAACAAGAGTGTGATGTCTTTGCTATGCTTTATGAAAAAAGAACAATGGAGAAGGCCCCAAGTGCCCTCCCCTGAATGTTGTTGCATGCTATTAGGCCGATAGGATCAGTAAACTTCCTAAAGCCTGCAGGATGAATTGATGTTTTCAAAGACTTATTTGGGAAAACAAGGGAAGCAAATGTTCACAGTCTTAAAAACCTCTTGCCATGCCTTAGAAAAAAAAAATACTCAACAAGGGATTACTCTCTTGTTGCATTCATATTAAATGAAAGACGTCTGAGCTTGAGTTTTTCCTGAAATATTCACTTGTACTACTTCATGTCAGCAGTAAAGAGATGTGTCAGGGCCAGTGGGATGGAACCGTCTGAGGATCTAGGAGCAGATAACTTTCAGGTCAGACAGAATAGCAACATGTTGAGTCTTAAAAGGCAACAGAAGAATGCTCGGTAACCTAGTTTAAATGAAAAAGTAGGGCTGTCCTAATCATTTTTTTTTAAAGACAGCTAAATATTTTTGATCATGTAGGTACTATTGAAATGTACAATATTGAAAAGTCATTAGGTATCTATCATTTTTATTTTATGTGCTAATGCAACTGAAATGATTGAATGTTACATAATTTATGTATATTTGTATTGATAAGCATGAAAATTTAAAAAACATTTATGTACAGATTAAAAAATATATTTATTTGAACATACTAATGCTTCTGCTGCATGAAACTGTCATGGAAAGACTTGTGGTGTATCGTTAGGATTTGGCATTTTATCATACCTTAAGGTTCATAATGGTTGATTATGCACCGTATTCCTTTTACTCAAGTTTTTGGGTAAGTAAACACTTTTTCTTATGATTTTTCTCCTCGGTGCAATACAGCAGCATAAGAAGCTGTGCAAATGTTTAAAACAATTGCACAGCTAATTTTATTCTGAATTGTACTGGGGAAAGTCATAAGGAAAAGTATTTGCTCACAAAAAAGTGAGTAGGTGCTGAATCAACTCTTTAGTTTTCTTTCCCCCTTTCCTATGTCTTCTACTACTCTAGAACTTTGTGGCTGCCTTAACATATTATACTTTAGTATGATAAATTTCAGACTCGCGACCCCATGGCAGGGCCATCATCATGGGACCCTCATTAACAGAACCCCCCCCCCCAGGAACCTTTGCTGTTGCAGAATGTGAGCAATGATTGGAGGTGTTCACAGCGATTAGATAGGCCTGCCGATAGCGGCGGGCGTAAGACAAAGGGCCGTTGAGTAGGTGCGGTCTGTCTATGGTAGCTCCTTTTGAGAACAATGGGTGCCTCCATTCAAGAAAGATTGTGTGTACAGAGGTGTTCGTTATTCTCAATAGGAGAACTTCGTACAGAGGCCATGCCCCCTCTCCTCCTCTGGTTTTCCTCTTCCCAGGCATGAATTGTCAGACTGGTGCTGACAAGACCTCCATGTCCTCCAGCTGGGCACCCATCTAAAGGCGCATCCCCCCAGCAGGCATCTCATGATGTATGCACCCCGTGGGCCTCTGTAATACAGTGCCAGCAGGAAGGGGAGATTTCCTGGGTTGTATGGTCCTCACTTCTTCTCTGGGATGGGTGGGGGAGGGTCCCCAAGTCCATAAGGGTCCGTAAGAGTAAGGGAGGTCAAAGACATGGCTGGATGGCTGTTTCTGGGCACAAGGTCAGTGGCAGGGCCACCATGGGATGCCATTCTGTTCAAGGGCTCATTTTTAAGGAGTAATGGGGGGTATATGTAATCGCCGCCCCTTGAAAAAAAGAGAGAAAAGGCGGGAACTTGTGAATGCAGGTGGAACCTATGCACCTCTGAGTGAATCTGTACTGGGACAGAGAGTTTGTCGAAACCAGAACCCTGGCCAAGTGGGAACACCTCAGGGAAGAATGTCAGCTCAGTCTACCCTGGTGAAGCAGCCTGTAGGTCATTGGCTCCCATGTCGTGGTTGCCTCTATTATCCTGGGGTCATTGCCCACAAGGCCGAAGCTTTAAATTAGTTGATCCCTGGTATAGACCCAAGGGAAAATCTCATACCCATGTTTGGTGGAAACATTTCCTATAAGCTGAGAATTGCATTTGTGCCCCGCTGTTGAGTTCTTGTGTTAAAGAGGTATCCTTCTACCTACGTCTATAATATATCCCTAACATAAGCTGGTTGGCTTGATAATTGTATCTAGGAACGTGGAAGGAGGGGGGTTGCTAACTAAATGCTGGAAGGAAATGGTGCAGGAGGGAAACATTACTGAAATTCTGGTGGGGCGTATAATATTAACTCATGCTGATGGGGGGTGGGTGGGGAATTATTATTAAATGTTGCAGTGAACAATGCTCACCTGGTTCACACTGAGTCTCTGTTATTTATTCCAAGGATATGTCTGCTTGTGTAATGTTTTATCATTATATGCATCCTATGTTACAAAATCAAAGAACATTACTAGGGATATTTATTAAAATGTGAGCTCTTCTCAATTTACAGATATTCAATTAAGTTTACACATACAGAATTAAGTGTAAAAAAATCAGTTCCCATGTCTGGATGTATTTTTGGCTAATACTCTGTTCTCTTGACATTTTTTCTTGTATTTCTAAAGCTCCTTCCAATTACATTGTTATTTAGATTTTTTTCACAATGCTTATTTTCGCTTCCCTGTCTCTATGTTTTGGCTTGCAATTATTCATTCACTACAGCAAATGAAAAGAAATTGGAAGGTAGTAAGTGGTGACCAAAAACAATCTCCTATCATTACAGTCTTTGCTGATATTCACCTTCCGGCTGATTCCGAGCAACCTGTTATACAGGGCAGCTAAGCAGATGTTAAAGACCTGCGGTCCAAGTTTTCACATGCTAGTTGGGCTTCCCTGAAGTCTGATATACAAGAGATGCTTTCCTCTTTAGGAAGTGCACCTGGATCTGCTTCTGCTTTATTTGATCACCTGGTCAATCCAGGCTAACTGCTAGCTTCAGGAAAATGGCAGATTTCTCTTTTGCTTTGATAAGAATATTTATAGAGTAAATTAGGAAATGTGGAGTCTTTTTTTCACACCGATAAGGGATATATATTGAAAACAAAGTAATAACTACATTAATAAATAACAATTACAAATAAAACCAGTGCAGTTACAGTACTTAATATAATGAATATATTTACAGATTCTTTGCTTGTGAACATTATGTGCAGCTTACGTGTTTTAGTTTTTGCCTTTGGCATTTACATACCTTGGCCATATTGCTCAATTTTAAATGTAACATTTACCTTTATGGAACAAAGCAGGCCTGGCATTATATGTTTCTTTTCCTTTAAATAGGAACATCGGGGGAGGTTAAAGTGGACCATCACCCTCACCTCCCTCCCCGCGGGACATCCGAGATCGGGATGTCCCGCGGGGTGAAACCCCCCCAAACCCCCTTACCTTAGTTTCGGCGGCGGCCGGCCGCCGCCTCCCTCGCGCCCCTCTAGGCGTGCGCACCCCCGCGCCGGCCGTCTGTGAATGGCCGGCGCGGGGGCGCGCGCGTCTAGAGGGACTCGCGGGAGGCGGCGGCGGAGGAGCCACGGACAAGCGGCTGTCAGATCGCTTGTCCGTCGGCGCTGGGAGCGGGGAGAGGTGAGTTTTTAGGGTGATCGGGGGGGTTTCACACAGCGGGGCACCCCGATCGGGGGTGCCCCACCGAAGTGGACCAAGACCCAGGATAGTCAAAATCCTGGGTGTTGGTCCACTTTAAGGCAATGCTTGTCATTAACAGATGACTAAGCGGACGGCGTGCCTGGCTTTGCCCCCTGCTAGCGCCTGAAAAATGTAAAAAAAAACACTTACCTGACCCCTCATTCGAACCGGCCGGGTCTCCTCTTCACCCTGGGGGGCTCCGATCCCACATCGGGGCTCCTCCGGAGGAAGGGGAGAAGCCCCCCATTTTTGCGGCCGCTGGCTTTTCCTGTATGTCATTTTTTTTTTTTACTTTAAGGGTTAGGGTTAGGGTTAGCCTAACCCTAACCCTTAAAAATCCCCCAAAAATGCCCCCCCCCCCTGGGGGGGACCATACGTCATTTTTTTTTTATTTTAAGGGTTAGGGTTAGGCTAAGGGGGGGGGCCCCATTTTTTGGGGGGAATTTTAAGGGTTAGGGTTAGGCTAACCCTAACCCTTACAATTTTAAGGGTTAGGTTTTTTTTTAAAAACCCTTAAAATTCCCCCAAAAATGGGCCCACACCCTGGGAGGGGGGACCCTATGTCACTTTCTTTTTAAATTAACCCCTTATGTTTATAGTGTGGATAGTAGTATTTTATTTGTAAATGTTATAAAGTGCTCATTTCAGTTTGGGGGGTCTCCTGGGCACGAATGGGAGGGCTATCGATACATATGTGGTACCGTTGTAATCGGTAGAAATGGGGCTTTCACATACAATATGATTTTTGTTAATAAAATAAATGTCTTATTTAAAATAAAGGAGACAATTGTCTAAAAAATATTATTTTATTTATTTTTTTGTTTTTTTTACGCAAAAAATTTAAAAAAACAGTAGAAAAATTACAAACAAGACATTTCATGTTAAAGCCTAAACTCTGCTGCAAATAAATATATATAGATTTTCCTGGAAATTCCGGCAAAAATCACGGTTAAACATGGCGCAAAATGGGGAAAATGACCTGTCAACAGAGGGTGACAAAACTTAAAGTAGGCTGGCAATTAAAAGGGTTAATAGTACCTATGCATGTTGGGTATTGTTCTGCTCGGGGGACCTTGCGCTTTCAGATTTAGCTTGTTTTTTTCTTATTTGCATATTGATATTTTAGGAAAAGGTGTTTTTTATTCTGCATTTTTATACATTTTTTTGTGAAACCCTGTGCAACCTAAGAATTCTTCAAGGGATTACTCCCAGAAAGATGAGCCCACTACAACAAGCTGGGTATGCATAGAAAGCTTAAAATGTGTACTTTCAGGGAATATATGGGTTATGGGGGATATTCCAAATGTAAAGGCTTGTTTGGTTAGAAAAAGCACAAGGTGTGCACTTTGTCTGCAGAGCTGAAATTTTGAAGTAAAATTAACGTTACGCACATGCTTTACTTTGGTGTGTTTGGCAACTCTTCCCTTGACAGTAGCTATGCATGCTGGGTATTGTTCTGTTCAGGGCATGTTGCTTTTTTCGGATTTTCAGTTTTGTTCTTGTTTACATATAGTTTTTTTTAGGAAAATGTTGTTTTGATTCTGCTTTTTATTCTTTTTTTTGGGAAACCCTGTGCAACCAAAGAATACATTGAGGGATTACTTCCAGAAAACTGCACCCATGTCAACAAGCCTGGTACGCCTAGAAAGCTTGAGGTGTGTCCTTCCAGAGAATATGAAGTTTGTTGGGGGGTATTTCAAATGTAAAGGGTTGTTTTTCTTGAAAAACTTCAAGGTGCGCATATTGCATAGCACAGTTGTATTTTATCTGAAAATCTCCTAAAGCGTTGTTTCAGTTTGGGGGAGTCTCCTGGGCAGGAAAGGGAGTCTACCTATACATATGTGGTACCGCTGTAACCGGGAGAAATTCGGGTTACACACGAAATAAGATTTTATTGACAAAATTACATTTTTTATTACATTAAATTATTATTTTTTTTTTGCAAATATTTCATCCAAAACTATTGAGAATACACCTAAAAATGACAAACAAGACATTTCATGTTAAAGCCCAGACTCTGCTGAAAAAAACAATATATCACTTTCCTGGAAATTCCCTGGAAATCCTTTCAAAAATCACAGTTGAACATGGGGAGCGCAAAATAGTGCAAAATGGTCTGGCAACAAAGGGTGACAAAAACTCAAGGTAGGCTGGCGGTTAAAGGGTTAATATGCATTAGCAGCAGCCGTGGAGCAGGATATCAGCTTGTATGGCCAGCGCTGGTCGCGCTGATAGGTTCAGCTGCCGGCCATGCTGATTAGAGATGAGCGAACTTTTGAAAAATTCGATTCGACTGATTCGCCGAATTTTCCGACAAAAATCGTTTCGACCCGAATAAATTCGCGACGAATCGCTATTAAAAACGGCTATTTCTGAGCCTCCTACAGCCTCAATAGGGTTGTAAACCATTCAGCCTTGCTGTAACACGCACAGGATGCGTGCTGGGTTTGTTAAATAATACTTTGAAGAAATATCACATGCAGATCAGAGGCATCGCTAATAGAATCGCAGAGCGGCACAATTGCAGAGAGTTGAAGTGGCATCACTATGAGGGGCAGAAGGAGCCCAAATATACACTGGAGTTGGCCTCAGGAGCCCAAAAATTGGATGAATCACACCCTGGAGTTGGCAGAAGTTGGCAGCAGCAGCAGGAGCCCAAATATACACTGGAGTTGGCTTCAGGAGCCCAAAAATTGGATGAATCACACCCTGGAGTTGGCAGAAGTTGGCAGCAGCAGGAGCAGGAGCCCAAATATACACTGGAGTTGGCCTCAGGAGCCCAAAAATTGGATGAATCACACCCTGGAGTTGGCAGAAGTTGGCAGCAGCAGCAGCAGGAGCCCAAATATACACTGGAGTTGGCCTCAGGAGCCCAAAAATTGGATGAATCACACCCTGGAGTTGGCAGGAGTTGACAGTAGTAGCAGCAGGAGCCCAAATATACACTGGAGTTGGCCTCAGGAGCCCAAAAATTGGATGAATCACACCCTGGAGTTGGCAGAAGTTGGCAGCAGCAGCAGCAGGAGCCCAAATATACACTGGAGTTGGCCTCAGGAGCCCAAAAATTGGATGAATCACACCCTGGAGTTGGCAGAAGTTGGCAGCAGCAGCAGCAGGAGCCCAAATATACACTGGAGTTGGCTTCAGGAGCCCAAAAATTGGATGAATCACACCCTGGAGTTGGCAGGAGTTGACAGTAGTAGCAGCAGGAGCCCAAATATACACTGGAGTTGGCTTCAGGAGCCCAAAAATTGGATGAATCACACCCTGGAGTTGGCAGAAGTTGGCAGCAGCAGCAGCAGGAGCCCAAATATACACTGGAGTTGGCTTCAGGAGCCCAAAAATTGGATGAATCACACCCTGGAGTTGGCAGGAGTTGACAGTAGCAGCAGCAGGAGCCCAAATATACACTGGAGTTGGCCTCAGGAGCCCAAAAATTGGATGAATCACACCCTGGAGTTGGCAGGAGTTGACAGTAGCAGCAGCAGGAGCCCAAATATACACTGGAGTTGGCTTCAGGAGCCCAAAAATTGGATGAATCACACCCTGGAGTTGGCAGAAGTTGGCAGCAGCAGCAGCAGCAGGAGCCCAAATATACACTGGAGTTGGCTTCAGGAGCCCAAAAATTGGATGAATCACACCCTGGAGTTGGCAGGAGTTGACAGTAGCAGCAGCAGGAGCCCAAATATACACTGGAGTTGGCCTCAGGAGCCCATAAATTGAATGAATCACACCCTGGAGTTGGCAGAAGTTGGCAGCAGCAGCAGCCCAAATATACACTGGAGTTGGCCTCAGGAGCCCAAAAATTGGATGAATCACACCCTGGAGTTGGCAGGAGTTGACAGTAGTAGCAGCAGGAGCCCAAATATACACTGGAGTTGGCTTCAGGAGCCCAAAAATTGGATGAATCACACCCTGGAGTTGGCAGAAGTTGGCAGCAGCAGCAGCAGGAGCCCAAATATACACTGGAGTTGGCTTCAGGAGCCCAAAAATTGGATGAATCACACCCTGGAGTTGGCAGAAGTTGGCAGCAGCAGCAGCAGGAGCCCAAATATACACTGGAGTTGGCTTCAGGAGCCCAAAAATTGGATGAATCACACCCTGGAGTTGGCAGAAGTTGGCAGCAGCAGCAGCAGCAGGAGCCCAAATATACACTGGAGTTGGCTTCAGGAGCCCAAAAATTGGATGAATCACACCCTGGAGTTGGCAGGAGTTGACAGTAGCAGCAGCAGGAGCCCAAATATACACTGGAGTTGGCCTCAGGAGCCCAAAAATTGGATGAATCACACCCTGGAGTTGGCAGAAGTTGGCAGCAGCAGCAGCAGGAGCCCAAATATACACTGGAGTTGGCCTCAGGAGCCCAAAAATTGGATGAATCACACCCTGGAGTTGGCAGGAGTTGACAGTAGTAGCAGCAGGAGCCCAAATATACACTGGAGTTGGCTTCAGGAGCCCAAAAATTGGATGAATCACACCCTGGAGTTGGCAGAAGTTGGCAGCAGCAGCAGCAGGAGCCCAAATATACACTGGAGTTGGCTTCAGGAGCCCAAAAATTGGATGAATCACACCCTGGAGTTGGCAGAAGTTGGCAGCAGCAGCAGCAGGAGCCCAAATATACACTGGAGTTGGCTTCAGGAGCCCAAAAATTGGATGAATCACACCCTGGAGTTGGCAGAAGTTGGCAGTAGTAGCAGCAGGAGCCCAAATATACACTGGAGTTGGCTTCAGGAGCCCAAAAATTGGATGAATCACACCCTGGAGTTGGCAGGAGTTGACAGTAGCAGCAGCAGGAGCCCAAATATACACTGGAGTTGGCCTCAGGAGCCCAAAAATTGGATGAATCACACCCTGGAGTTGGCAGGAGTTGACAGTAGTAGCAGCAGGAGCCCAAATATACACTGGAGTTGGCTTCAGGAGCCCAAAAATTGGATGAATCACACCCTGGAGTTGGCAGAAGTTGGCAGTAGCAGCAGCAGGAGCCCAAAAAATGGCCTAAAGACATAAATATGTTTTGCACCATTTGTAAAGTGTAAAACGTGGCACCATGCTGAATCTAGTCGCATGCATCAGGCATTGGTGGGTGGAAATCCTGGCTGATCCATCCCTGATTCATTTTGACAAAGGTGAGTCTCTCCACATTTTTAGTTGACAGACGAGTTCTCCTCGCCGTAACTATGGCCCCCGCCGCACTAAACACCCGCTCAGATGGCACGCTACTTGCCGGGCAGGACAGCTTTTCCAGGGCAAACTCTGCTAGTTGCGGCCACAAATCAAGTTTGGCTGCCCAGAAGTCCAGCGGATCCTCAAGGTGTGTTGGCATGGTCATGTCAAAGTATGACATGACCTGCTGGTTCAGGTCCTGCTCCAGGTCTTCCTGCTGCTCATGAGTAGCCTCACTATGCGGGTGTAGAAAGCTACTCATTAGCGACTGAAGACTGAGGCTGCTGCTGCTGATGGAGCTTCTGCTGCTGCTGCTGCCAACCCCCCCAGCGGCCATGGCAGTGGAAGGTGAGCGCAGAGGTCCCCTCGAGTCAGACCTGCGAGAGTATGGACCATGGCGCAGATAGGCATCGGCCAACTGCCTACGTAGAATGTCTTTGTAGTAGTTGAGTTTGTCCTCCCTCTCGGTGGGTTTAAAAAATGCCCCCATTTTGTGCCGGAAGCGAGGGTCCAATAAGGTGGACAGCCAGAAGTCATCCCGCCGACAGATGGAAACAATTCTGGGGTCACTACGCAAGCATGTGAGCATGCTTCGTGCCATTTGTGCAAGTGACTCGGATGGACTACCTGTCTCCATCTCCACTGCATACTGCCACGGTGTGCCCGGGTCCTCTGTCTCTCCTTCCTCAAAAACCTCTAGCTCCTCTGGCTGCTCCTGCTCCTCCTCTCCTGTCCGCTGACTAGATAAACCAGCCATTTCGCCAAGCCTAAACTGTGTTTCGCTGGGCAACTCCTCCTCCTCCTCTTCCTCCTCCTCCTCCTCCAGTTCAGCTCCAACGGGGTTCATGTGGCCGTAAGATGTAAACGCCATGTCTCCAGTGCCCTGACCAGCCATGGTTTCCAACATGTGCTGTAGTACATGAAGCAGTGGAATCACGTCGTTCATCCCGTAATCCTGCCGACTGACAAATAAAGTGGCTTCCTCAAAGGGCCTGAGCAAACGGCAGGTGTCACGTATGAGCTGCCACTGGTTGACATTGAAGTTACACAGGGGAGTCCCCCTATCTGCTTGGATCATCAGGAAATCCGTGATGGCTTTTCTCTGTTCATATAATCGGTCCAACATGTGAAGGGTGGAATTCCAACGGGTGGAAACATCGCAAATCAGACTATGTTGGGGGATACCATTCTGACGCTGTAGCTCAAGAAGGGTGTGTTTGGCGGTGTAGGAGTGGCTGAAGTGCATGCAAAGTTTCCGTGAAGTTGTTAGGATGTCCTGCAGATGGGGGGAACACTTCAGAAACCGCTTGACAACCAGATTGAAGACGTGAGCCATGCAGGGGGCATGGGTCAGGCTTCCTTGGCGCAGCGCAGACAAAATGTTCTTCCCATTGTCGGTAACCATGATTCCCATTTTAAGTTTTCTCGGAGTAAGCCATGTTTGGATTTCCTGATGAATACATTTAAGCAGTTCCTCCCCTGTGTGACTCCGTTCGCCAAGACAAACCATGTGAAGCACTGCGTGACACCTCCGTGCCCTGCACACATGGTAGACTGGAGGGGCACTGAGACTTGAGCCTACAGTGGAGGGTGAGGAGATGGCGGAGGATGAGGAGGCCGAGTCGCACGGTGTCACAGGCCCAATGGGCAGAGAGCGCGGAGGCCGAAGCGGCGTGACCTGTCCTAGTTGCTGCTGCAAAGGGACCACATTCACCCAGTGGGCCGTAAACGACATGTACTGCCCCTGACCGTAGTTACAGCTCCAGATGTCGGCGCTGCCATGTATTTTGCTACACACCGACAGGTTCAAGGACTGGCCCACCTTCTGTTCAACAAAAGTGTGCAGCGCTGGTACTGCCTTCTTGGCAAAGAAATGACGGCTTGGGACTCTCCACCTCGGCTCGGCACAAGCCATCAGTTCTCTGAAAGGTGCAGATTCCACCACCTGAAAAGGGAGCGACTGCAGCACCAGCAACTTGGACAGGAGCACATTCAGCTTCTGCGCCGTAGGATGAGTGGGCGCATACTGCTGTCTCTTGGACATGGCTTCACTGATGGATTGCTGGCGGGATGCATGACTTGGAGGAGGAGGAGGAGGAGCAGGAGCGACAGAGGATGGGTGTGACGCACAGCTGCCTTCGGCTGAGGTGCTGGAGCCTTGGCTGGCAGAAATTGGGAGCTCACTTGGTGAGGAAGCAGACTGGACCACCCCTTGGGAGCCTCGGTTCTCCCAGGTCGTTTTATGGTGACGCATCATATGTTGACGCAGGGCCGTGGTGCCAACATTTGGACCCTGGCCACGCTTCACCTTTTGCCTACATATCTTGCATGTGGCCATGTTACCCTCCTGCGGATGCCTCAGGAAAAACTGCCACACTGCCGAGTAGCTACTTTTCCCACCCCCTGGCCTCACTGATTCACTGCTGCTGTTGCCAACTCCAGGAACCCCTGCTCCACTACCTCCCGATAAGGTAGACTGCCGCACAGCAGGTGCTCTACCCCGGCCCCGGCCCCGGCCGGCTCCAGCCTTTGGAATTGTGCCCCCATGCTGACTGCTACCACCTTGCTGCCTCAGCTGCTGACTCCGGGGCAAGCTGCGCCCCTCTTCTCCTGATGATGACGATGAAGCCCCTTCATCACCCGGCTCCCAAGTGCGATCGGCTTCATCGTCATCATCATCATCATCACCGGGTTGTGGCTGTACGTCACTGATGTTCGTGGATTCGTCAACAGTGTCTGGCGCAGGAGCTGGAACGCTCGCAGCACCCACGACACTGTCCACATCACTATTTGTCTGCCTAGCTAAAGAAGCCACCTCCATTTCTTGGCTGGGCAGTAGCTGCTGACTGTCCTCCTGTATCTGATCGTCCTCCTCACTAAAGAGTGGAGCTGAACCCAAAGCATAGGATACGTCGCTGGGGGAGGGAACGGCGTAGGACAGAGGCAATGGGAGGACAGGGACTGCTCTCGGGGCATGCCAACTCAGGGTTGTGTCAGAGGAACCTACCGACCCTAGACTGGGGGTCTCAGATGTAAGTTGTGATGATGTTGTTGATGAGCGCGTCAGCCAATCTACCACGGCAGATGCGTTACTGGTGGAGACCCGACCGCTAGCAGATACTGGCAGATTAGGTCTCTCAGCGTGACTCCTGCTGCTACTGGCCCCCAGTCTGATGCGAGCTCTGCCTGCGGAATCTTGGCCTCTGCCACTCCTCTTTTCACTTCCAGGCACTTGTCTGCCCGACATAGTCTAACTGGCGTGGTAGTAGGTGATATTTTAAGAACCCCCAGGCAGCAGTGGGTCTATATAAAACAGAATATAATGCACACCAAAAGTGAGCAGTAACACTCAGCCTCCAACAGGCCTGCTTAGTGTAAATAAGAGAGCTGCTTAGTGTAAATAAAGAGGGGTATGCTATGTTACAGAATGGGATGCCTCAACAGAAGTGCACCTGGCAGGCAGCAGTAAGCCTATGCCCAGCAAAAGTGTCTTATAATATAAATATAATAAGAGCAAATGCTTATATGGTCTTAAACAGAGGCTGCTTTAGTCACAGAATGGGATGCCCTGGGCAGGAATGGACCTGGCAGGGTCCAGTAGGGCTTTGGCCAGCAAAAGTGTCTTTATCAGGCTAATTTCAAATATGATAAGAGCAAATGCTTATATGGTCTTAAACAGAGGCTGCTGTAGTCACAGAATGGGATGCCCCGGGCAGGAATCGACCTGGCAGGGTCCAGTAGGGCTTTGGCCAGCAAAAGTGTCTTTATCAGGCCTGATTTCTATGAGAATAAGTGCAAATGTTTATTATGCTATTAAATAGAGGCTGCTTTAGTCACAGAATGGGATGCCAGTGCCACAAAAACCAGAGAGCATGCACAGCAAAAGTGTCTTTATCAGGCCTGATTTCTATGAGAATAAGTGCAAATGTTTATTATGCTATTAAATAGAGGCTGCTTTAGTCACGGAATGGGATGCCAGTGCCACAAAAACCAGAGAGCATGCACAGCAAAAGTGTCTTTATCAGGCCTGATTTCTATGAGAATAAGTGCAAATGGTTATTATGCTATTAAATAGAGGCTGCTTTAGTCACAGAATGGGATGCCAGTGCCACAAAAACCAGAGAGCATGCACAGCAAAAGTGTCTTTATCAGGCCTGATTTCTATGAGAATAAGTGCAAATGTTTATTATGCTATTAAATAGAGGCTGCTTTAGTCACGGAATGGGATGCCAGTGCCACAAAAACCAGAGAGCATGCACAGCAAAAGTGTCTTTATCAGGCCTGATTTCTATGAGAATAAGTGCAAATGTTTATTATGCTATTAAATAGAGGCTGCTTTAGTCACAGAATGGGATGCCAGTGCCACAAAAACCAGAGAGCATGCACAGCAAAAGTGTCTTTATCAGGCCTGATTTCTATGAGAATAAGTGCAAATGTTTATTATGCGATTAAATAGAGGCTGCTTTAGTCACGGAATGGGATGCCAGTGCCACAAAAACCAGAGAGCATGCACAGCAAAAGTGTCTTTATCAGGCCTGATTTCTATGAGAATAAGTGCAAATGTTTATTATGCTATTAAATAGAGGCTGCTTTAGTCACAGAATGGGATGCCAGTGCCACAAAAACCAGAGAGCATGCACAGCAAAAGTGTCTTTATCAGGCCTGATTTCTATGAGAATAAGTGCAAATGTTTATTATGCTATTAAATAGAGGCTGCTTTAGTCACGGAATGGGATGCCAGTGCCACAAAAACCAGAGAGCATGCACAGCAAAAGTGTCTTTATCAGGCCTGATTTCTATGAGAATAAGTGCAAATGTTTATTATGCTATTAAATAGAGGCTGCTTTAGTCACGGAATGGGATGCCAGTGCCACAAAAACCAGAGAGCATGCACAGCAAAAGTGTCTTTATCAGGCCTGATTTCTATGAGAATAAGTGCAAATGTTTATTATGCTATTAAATAGAGGCTGCTTTAGTCACAGAATGGGATGCCAGTGCCACAAAAACCAGAGAGCATGCACAGCAAAAGTGTCTTTATCAGGCCTGATTTCTATGAGAATAAGTGCAAATGTTTATTATGCTATTAAATAGAGGCTGCTTTAGTCACAGAATGGGATGCCAGTGCCACAAAAACCAGAGAGCATGCACAGCAAAAGTGTCTTTATCAGGCCTGATTTCTATGAGAATAAGTGCAAATGTTTATTATGCTATTAAATAGAGGCTGCTTTAGTCACAGAATGGGATGCCAGTGCCACAAAAACCAGAGAGCATGCACAGCAAAAGTGTCTTTATCAGGCCTGATTTCTATGAGAATAAGTGCAAATGTTTATTATGCTATTAAATAGAGGCTGCTTTAGTCACAGAATGGGATGCCAGTGCCACAAAAACCAGAGAGCATGCACAGCAAAAGTGTCTTTATCAGGCCTGATTTCTATGAGAATAAGTGCAAATGGTTATTATGCTATTAAATAGAGGCTGCTTTAGTCACAGAATGGGATGCCAGTGCCACAAAAACCAGAGAGCATGCACAGCAAAAGTGTCTTTATCAGGCCTGATTTCTATGAGAATAAGTGCAAATGTTTATTATGCTATTAAATAGAGGCTGCTTTAGTCACGGAATGGGATGCCAGTGCCACAAAAACCAGAGAGCATGCACAGCAAAAGTGTCTTTATCAGGCCTGATTTCTATGAGAATAAGTGCAAATGTTTATTATGCTATTAAATAGAGGCTGCTTTAGTCACAGAATGGGATGCCAGTGCCACAAAAACCAGAGAGCATGCACAGCAAAAGTGTCTTTATCAGGCCTGATTTCTATGAGAATAAGTGCAAATGTTTATTATGCTATTAAATAGAGGCTGCTTTAGTCACAGAATGGGATGCCAGTGCCACAAAAACCAGAGAGCATGCACAGCAAAAGTGTCTTTATCAGGCCTGATTTCTATGAGAATAAGTGCAAATGTTTATTATGCTATTAAATAGAGGCTGCTTTAGTCACAGAATGGGATGCCAGTGCCACAAAAACCAGAGAGCATGCACAGCAAAAGTGTCTTTATCAGGCCTGATTTCTATGAGAATAAGTGCAAATGTTTATTATGCTATTAAATAGAGGCTGCTTTAGTCACGGAATGGGATGCCAGTGCCACAAAAACCAGAGAGCATGCACAGCAAAAGTGTCTTTATCAGGCCTGATTTCTATGAGAATAAGTGCAAATGTTTATTATGCTATTAAATAGAGGCTGCTTTAGTCACAGAATGGGATGCCAGTGCCACAAAAACCAGAGAGCATGCACAGCAAAAGTGTCTTTATCAGGCCTGATTTCTATGAGAATAAGTGCAAATGTTTATTATGCTATTAAATAGAGGCTGCTTTAGTCACGGAATGGGATGCCAGTGCCACAAAAACCAGAGAGCATGCACAGCAAAAGTGTCTTTATCAGGCCTGATTTCTATGAGAATAAGTGCAAATGTTTATTATGCTATTAAATAGAGGCTGCTTTAGTCACGGAATGGGATGCCAGTGCCACAAAAACCAGAGAGCATGCACAGCAAAAGTGTCTTTATCAGGCCTGATTTCTATGAGAATAAGTGCAAATGTTTATTATGCTATTAAATAGAGGCTGCTTTAGTCACGGAATGGGATGCCAGTGCCACAAAAACCAGAGAGCATGCACAGCAAAAGTGTCTTTATCAGGCCTGATTTCTATGAGAATAAGTGCAAATGTTTATTATGCTATTAAATAGAGGCTGCTTTAGTCACGGAATGGGATGCCAGTGCCACAAAAACCAGAGAGCATGCACAGCAAAAGTGTCTTTATCAGGCCTGATTTCTATGAGAATAAGTGCAAATGGTTATTATGCTATTAAATAGAGGCTGCTTTAGTCACAGAATGGGATGCCAGTGCCACAAAAACCAGAGAGCATGCACAGCAAAAGTGTCTTTATCAGGCCTGATTTCTATGAGAATAAGTGCAAATGTTTATTATGCTATTAAATAGAGGCTGCTTTAGTCACAGAATGGGATGCCAGTGCCACAAAAACCAGAGAGCATGCACAGCAAAAGTGTCTTTATCAGGCCTGATTTCTATGAGAATAAGTGCAAATGTTTATTATGCTATTAAATAGAGGCTGCTTTAGTCACAGAATGGGATGCCAGTGCCACAAAAACCAGAGAGCATGCACAGCAAAAGTGTCTTTATCAGGCCTGATTTCTATGAGAATAAGTGCAAATGTTTATTATGCTATTAAATAGAGGCTGCTTTAGTCACAGAATGGGATGCCAGTGCCACAAAAACCAGAGAGCATGCACAGCAAAAGTGTCTTTATCAGGCCTGATTTCTATGAGAATAAGTGCAAATGTTTATTATGCTATTAAATAGAGGCTGCTTTAGTCACAGAATGGGATGCCAGTGCCACAAAAACCAGAGAGCATGCACAGCAAAAGTGTCTTTATCAGGCCTGATTTCTATGAGAATAAGTGCAAATGTTTATTATGCTATTAAATAGAGGCTGCTTTAGTCACAGAATGGGATGCCAGTGCCACAAAAACCAGAGAGCATGCACAGCAAAAGTGTCTTTATCAGGCCTGATTTCTATGAGAATAAGTGCAAATGTTTATTATGCTATTAAATAGAGGCTGCTTTAGTCACAGAATGGGATGCCTCACAGCAGACTTAAGATCAGTTCAGTATATATGCACAGTTAGTTACTATAAGCAGCCTGAAAACGCTAACAAAGGCTGGATGAAAAAAAAAAATTCTCCCTGTCAGCCAGCTCCGTTTTTCCTACCTTTCCCTGGCTTTCTGTCTGTCTCCTGTCTGTCTCCTGCCTGTCTCCTGCCTGTCTCCAGCCTGTCCCTGTCTGTCCCTGTCTCCAGCCTGTCTCCAGCCTGTCTAACTGCCTCAGCTACACAGCGTTCTGTCTGTCTGTCACGAATGCAATAGAGAAATGAGGAAAAGCAAGATGGCCGCCGTTAAATACCGCTGTGTGACGTCACCGGGCTTGCTGGCTGCTGATAGGCTGCATGTGACTGCCCCAGCTTGCACTGGCGCGGGATACATGTCCAGACATGTCCCGCCCGCCATCTTAGAATGCCTGTAATGTAAATGAATGGATGTTAAAGGAAAACTTCGAGTGATCGAATCGCGGGGAAATTCGGATTCGATCCGAATCGAATTTTTCCTGAAATTCGGATCGAATCCGGGTTCGTCCGGATCGATTCGCTCATCCCTAATGCTGATAGGGCTGCTCGCGATCACCGTGGAGCACAACCCAGAGGGGTGTGTATCCAGGTGACAGGTTCTTTCTTTTAATGGTACAATGCACAGCTGAAGTCCACTTCAGTAGACATTAGTTTTATTTTCACTTTACAGTACATTAAATGCACTTTTTGATATTGTCAGTTTAAAATAAATATTGTTTAAAATACAAACATTGAATAACATTTTCTACATTTTCTTACTTTATTTAAAAAATACACTTGGCTAAATTGGACCTTATATTTAAATAAACTAGATACACTAATGTAAAACAGGTCTTGTTTTACATATTTATAGCAAAATTCAGGTAAAGGTGAACACTGGTATTATATAAAATGTATTTAAACATAATAAGAGGTGATTTATCTTTCTCTCTAAATATATACATTATTTCTGGCATTCATAGATTTGAGTAATATTTAGATTCTGGTGTTGAACATGAACATTAAAATACATTCTGCAGAACTGCATCAGGACTAAACAGAGGCAGATATCAGCAACACTAATGTCTAGTAAAGAAAAATCACTAAAATACTTTTTACTTCTAAAGTATTAAAAGAGGATGAAAAAAGTAAAGGGAAACATGCGAAAGTGAGATCTGGTCAAACTAAGAAGCTTTAATTAATTTTAAATTGTGCATTTCAATGTGTCAACAGCTCAGCTCATTGGAGTGGAAAGGGGGTTAGAACCTGGCAACACAGTTAATCTGGGCACTCCTGAGCAAGCTCATTTCCAAATTTGACATCAGTGCACTGGTATGTTAGAAAACAGCAGCATCAGTTCTCACTGAAAGCCTCAGTGAGCCTGGCGGACTTCTCAAATAAAAGATTTCATTGTCAGTAGAGTCTTTTAACCCATTCTATACGATTTGCTGCAATGATGCACACATGTTTGAAAATATTTAGATTTATTGAAATATAACTTATAACATATAAATAACATCTAATATATAATGTATGATGCTAGACCCCTTACCAAAAATAAAATGAACTCACTGCTGCTGCATCTCCTCTCATATGTCCACCACTGGGTGGCATTCTCTCTGCAGATCCACTAGGTACGGGCTCTCTCTGGTTTGACAGCCCTGGTCTGCTGCTGGTGGGGAGCCACTATTGCAGCCACCCCGCTGGCATCTAGAGTGTGGAGGGACACAAGTCCCTCCATCTCCATCCTTGCCATCCTGCCAAACTAATGACAGGCCACCAGGACAGGGAGGCTTTTATACCACAGAGGAGGAGCCTCTGTGGAATCCTGCCCATGACTAATAATGTCACTGGAGGGGAGAGATATAGCGGAAAATTCCCTAGGAACAGGTTCTCCTGCATCATCTCTGGCTCTCAGCAGAAGGAATGATGCTTTTATACTCCCAGGAAATCACACCCCTAGGTATATCTGATGTGACGGAGGCAGTCTTTGGTCCCCTGAACACAATATCCTAGAGGAGACCTACAGAGACCTGTGACAATATGCAGGAGAATGATTTAATTAACACTAAAGACAGCTGAGTCAAACATAAGCAGTGGAGAATGACGAGGGGGGGTGCATTTTTAAAAATACATTTTTCACTACTAGAGCACTGGTAAGGGTGTTAAATAAACCCCCGATACTCTTCTGAAAGAAAAGTAACTTTAAAGGAAAGTTTGTTTCTTTGGCAGATTTAAGCAATATCTAGTTAAATGAAATAAAATGTAATAAAATATTTATATTGAAAGAAAAACAAACTGGGGAAATAACATTTTTTTATTAATTATAACTATATTTACTGCAAATATACAATATTTCTCGAACTGTCATACCTGACCATAAGACACACCCAGGGTTTGGAGGAGGAAAATTAAGGAAAAAAATATTCTGAATCAAATGGTGTGCTAAAACACCCCCCTCACTAATAACCCAATAAGCTAATAACAAGACAGGGCAGAATCACCCTATAACATGCAAGCGTGCACAATCCCCAATAAAAAGCTGTGTGCAGTACCCCCCCATTCCCATATAATAGGAAGCGTGGCAGAACCCCCCAATCCCTTATAATAGGCAGTGTACAGAATCCCCTCCCCCAGTCCCCTATGACAGGTCCCCCCAACACCCTATAATAGGCAATTCCTATTCTTCCCAATCCCCAATAACTGCTGTGTGCAGAATCTTCCCAAATCACTTCATGCCAGGTTGTGGGCAAAACACCTCCCCAACCCCCCCATAATAAAAAGTATACAGAATCCCACCCCAATCCCCTATAACAGGCAATGTGGTAGAACCCCCCAATCCCCTATAATAGGGAACATGCAAATGCGACCCAGTCCCCAATAATTAGCAATGTGTCAGATCCCCCCATCCCCAATAAGAAGGAGCATGCCAAATCCCCTCTCCCCCTATAACAGGAAGCACGCAGAATACCCCCAAACCCCCTATAACAGCCAGTAAGGCAGATCCTCCCCAATCCCCCTATAACAAGTAGCATGCAAATTCCCCTAGCCCCTATAACAGGCAGTGTGCAGAATGTCCCCAACCCCCATATAACAGGCAGTGTGGCAGATCCCCCGACTGTCGTATATATATAATATAATATATATATATATATATATATATATATATATATATATATATATATATATATATATATATATATTAGAGATGAGCAAACTTTTTAAAGGTTCAACTCGGGCGATTCAACCAATTTTCCAGAGAAATTCAGGTTCTTCCCGAATCGAACTTTAATGAACTCGATCATAAAACAATAAGGAAATAAACGTACCTAATTTTCCTACTGGCCATAGTGTCTTCAGCGGGATGGACAACCCACATCCTGAGCCCTGGGCTGGACTCCCAGCTAGAGATGAGCAAACTTTTGAAAAATTTGATTTGGCCGATTCGCCGAAATTTCCGGAAAAAAACGTTTCAGTCTGAATTTATTTGCGACGAATCGCTATTAAATATGGCTATTTCTGGGCGTCCGAGAGCCTCCATAGGGTTGCAGAACGTTTTGCTTGGCTGTAACATACATAGGATGCAATGCTATTTAATGTGACTGAGACTCAGAAATGAATTAGGCTGCAATTGAGAGCACAGAGAGAACCAATACAGCATAATGCCGCCATCAGGGGAGCAGGAGGCTCCATGAAAATGGCGGAATATAATACATAGTTACTGATGAGAAGAGTAGTGAGGCCCCAACAGCATGGCGGGTGACAAGATAAATGTGATTGATATGATAAGGCTCCAAGAAAATGGCGCGGGAGAAAAGGCGCAGCCGTACGAACATTGAGGCCACAACAACATGGCGCAGGCATACAGGCTCCACCAACATGGCGCCAGAGACGCGCGGTGGTTGGAACGCACGCGTCACTTCCGGAAATAACCCGGCAGTGACGCGAACCCGGTAATCACGGTGGGAGACACATGGCGCAGCGCAGTAAATAAAAGGGGAGGAAAAGCGGCGCACGCTCGTACCCCTAGACCGACGAGCATAGAGATTAGAAGCCCGGACACAGCACCAGCGGGCAGGCTGCTACCATACAACGCCTGACACAGAAAGGAAGGGACACAGCACAAGCGGGCAGGGGACTGCCACACAACGCCAGACGTGGGTCACACACAGAAAGGAAGGAACGTCTCCGCATTCTGTGACTATCAGAGACAGGTGGGTGACAAACAATAAGGGATATGGATAACCACTTGCGCACCATAGATCTTTACTTAATGGAGCCTATCTCTGATTACAGCCTTCCTATACTCGAATTGACCAACAAATAGGATGATGACAATCAGATGGACTAGGAGGGAAACAACTTCATAAATCAGTCCTTTTAAGGTATTTGAGATATCAGTCACATTGGATAGCAAAAGTATAAATATATGGTAACTAGAACTATATGGCCAATTCCCTTTTACTTCAATATACAATTCCTCCCCCTCTTTTTGAAAGGGCTTTTTGAAGGCATCATAAGCCATTAACGTGCTCATGCCACGCCCCCCCGGGGTCTTAATGAGAAAATGGATATTCTTGGATAAAAATCGATGCACCAATACAAATGGATTAATTGCTGTCTCATATTAACGCCAGTATACAGACAGAGGTAATTCTGGAATTTATATCATCTCTGAGTTGATGACACAGATGTAACATGACACAGAGTAAGATTGGGTAATGTTTTCATTCACTTTTCCCATGCATTCATTTGTTTCAGAGGGCATTGATAAAGCCACAGAGATATGGCGAAACATGTCTGCCCAATGCCTGGAACTGGCATTTAAACAGTCTATGAATATCATCAAGTAAAGATCTGTGAACAAATTTTGAGGACTTTAACATATATGGCAACTATAGTCATGTTTTGTGAATGCATAAATGTAATTTATGATGTATAGCACTAAGATGGTATAATAAATCAAGAAGATAGCACTTCTTTTAAATGAAAATATAGCATTGTGTGGTCTTGGTCAAATGCTCATTAGAAAATACCGGAAAGGCCAAAATCCGGATCTCCAAGTATACATAGGATGCATGCTGGGTTAGTGAAATACTATTCTAAAGAAGTATCACATGCAGATCAGAGGCATCGCTATTAGATAAGCTGTCGCAGTGCGGCACAATTACAGAGCCTTGAGGTGGCATCAGCATGATGAGCCCATATATTGCCTGAAAAACACACCCTGAATTTGGCAGCAGCATATGGAGCCCATATATTGCCTGGAAAACACACCCAGGAGTTGGCAGCAGCATTAGGAGCCCATATATTGCCTGAAAGACACACTCTGGACTTGGCAGCAGCATAGGGAGCTCATATATTGCCTGAAAGACACACCCAGGAGTTGGCAGCAGCATAGGGAGCTCATATATTGCCTGAAAGACACACCCAGGAGTTGGCAGCAGCATAGGGAGCTCATATATTGCCTGAAAGACACACCCAGGAGTTGGCAGCAGCATAGGGAGCTCATATATTGCATGAAAAACACATTGGAGTTGGCAGCAGCATAGGGAGCCCATATATTGCCTGAAAGACACACCCAAGGAGTTGGCAGCAGCATTAGGAGCCCATATATTGCCTGAAAGACACACCCAGGAGTCGGCAGCAGCAGCAGCATTAGGAGCTCATATATTGCCTGAAAAACACATTGGAGTTGGCAGCAGCATTAAGAGCCCATATATTGCCTGAAAGACACACCCAGGAGTTGGCAGCAGCAGCAGCATTAGGAGCCCATATATTGCCTGAAAGACACACCCAGGAGTTGGCAGCAGAATAGGGAGTTCATATATTGCCTGAAAGACACATTGGAGTTGGGAGCAGCATAAGGGAGCTCATATATTGCCTGAAAAACACATTGGAGTTGGCAGCAGCATTGGGAGCTCACATATTGCCTGAAAAACACACCCAGGAGTTGGCAGCAGCATAGGGAGCTCATATATTGCCTGAAAGACACACCCAGGAGTTGGCAGCAGCAACAACAGCAGCATTAGGAGCCCATATATTGCCTGAATAACACATTGGAGTTTGCAGCAGCATAGGGAGCTCATATATTGCCTGAAAAACACACCCAGGAGTTGGCAGCAGCATAGGGAGCTCATCTATTGCCTGAAAAACACATTGGACTTGGCAGCAGCATAGGGAACTCATATATTGCCTGAAAAACACACTGGAGTTGGCAGCAGCATTAGGAGCCCATATATTGCCTGAAAGACATACCAAGGAGTTGTCAGCAGCAGCAGCGGCATTAGGAGCCCATATATTGCCTGAAAGACACACTCTGGACTTGGCAGCAGCATAGGGAGCACATATATTGCCTGAAAAACACACCCAGGAGTTGGCAGCAGCATAGGGAGCTCATATATTGCCTGAAAAACACACCCAGGAGTTGGCAGCAGCATTAAGAGCCCATATATTGCCTGAAAAACACATTGGAGTTGGCAGCAGCATAGGGTGCTCATATATTGCCTGAAAAACACACCCAGGAGTTGGCAGCAGCATAGGGAGCTCATCTATTGCCTGAAAGACACACCCAGGAGTTGGCAGCAGCAGAAGGAGCCCATATATTGCCTGAAAACCACATTGGAGTTGGCAGCAGCATAGGGAGCCCACATATTGCCTGAAAAACACATTGGAGTTGGCAGCAGCATTAGGATCCCATATATTACCTGAAAGACACACTCTGGACTTGGCAGCAGTATTAGGAGCCCATATAATGCCTGAAAAACACATTGGAGTTGGCAGCAGCATAGTAAGCTCATATATTGCCTGAAAGACACACCTAGGAGTTGGCAGCAGCAGCAGCAGCATTAGGAGCTCATATATTACCTGAAAGACACACCCAGGAGTTGGCAGCAGCAGAAGGAGCTCCTATATTGCCTGAAAGACACACCCAGGAGTCGGCAGCAGCAGCAGCATAGGGAGCCCATATATTGCCTGAAAAACACATTGGAGTTGGCAGCAGCATAAGGAGCTCGTATATTGCCTGAAAGACACCCTCAGGAGTTTGCAGCAGCAGAAGGAGCTCATATATTACCTGAAAGACATACCCAGGAGTTGGCAGCAGCAGCAGCAGTAGGAGCTCATATATTACCTAAAAGACACACCCAGGAGTCGGCAGCAACAGCATAGGGAGCCCATATATTGCCTGAAAAACACATTGGAGTTGGCAGCAGCATAAGGAGCTCGTATATTGCCTGAAAGACACCCCCAGGAGTTGGCAGCAGCAGAAGGAGCTCATATATTGCCTGAAAGACACACCCAGGAGATGGCAGCAGCAGAAGGAGCTACCATGCATCAGCTACTCGCATGCATCAGCTATTGGTGGGTGGAAATCCTGGCTGATCCATGCCTGATTCATCTTCACAAATGTGAGTCTCTCCACATTTTTCGTGGACAGACAAGTTCTCCTTGGCGTTACTATGGCCCCCGCAGCACTAAAGACCCGCTCAGATGGCACACTACTGGTCGGGCAGGACAGCTTTCCCAGGGCAAACTCTGCCAGTTGCAGCCACAAGTAAAGTTTGGCTTCCCAGAAGTCCAGCGGATCCTCAAGGTGCATTGGCATAGTCATTTCAAGGTATGACATGACCTGCTGGTTCAGGCCCTGCTGCAGGTCTTCCTGCTGCTCATGAGTAGCCTCACTATGCAGGTGCAGAAAGCTACTCATTAGCGACTGAAGACTGAGGCTGCTGCTGATAAAGCTGCTGCTGCTGCTCCTGCCACCCCCCCGCCAGCCATGGCAGTGGAAGGTGAGCGCAGAGGTCCCCTGAGTCAGACCTGCGAGAGTATGGACCATGGCGCAGATAGGCATCAGCCAACTGACTACGTAGAATGTCTTAGTAGTAGGTCAGTTTGTCCTCCCTCTCAGCGGGTGTAAAAAATGCCCCCATTTTGTGCCGGAAGCGAGGGTCCGATAAGGTGGAGAGCCAGTAGTCATCCCGCAGAAAAATAGAGACAATTCTGCGGTAACAATGCTAGCACATGAGCATGCATCGTGCCATTTGTGCAAGTGACTCGGAGGGACTACCTGTCTCCATCTCCACTGCATACTGCCACGGTGTGTCTGGGTCCTCTGTCTCGCCTCACAACCCTCTAGCTCCACTGGCTGCTCCTGCTCCTCCTCTCCTGTCAGATGACTAGATAAACCGCCCATTTCGCCAAAACTAAACTGCGATTCACTGTGCTGCTCCTCCTCCTCAGCTCCCACTGGTTTATGTGGCCGTGAAATGTATGCGCCATGTCTCCAGTGCCCTGACCAGCCAAGGTTTCCACCATGTGTTGCATTACATGAAGCAGCGGAATCACGTCGTTCATGCTTTAATCCTGGAGACTGACAAATGAACTGGCTTCCTCAAAGGGCCTGAGCAAACGGCAGGTGTCACGTATGAGCTGCCACTGGTTCCCACTGATAGTAGTCCCCCTATCTGCTTGGATCATCAAGAAATCAGTGATGGCTTTTCTCTGTTCGTATAGTCGATCTAACATATGTAGGGTGAAATTCCAACTGGTGGGAACATTGCAAATCAGATGTTGGGGGATACCGTTCTGATGCTGTAGCTCAAGGGTGTGCTTGGCGGTGTAGGAGTGGCTGAAGTGCATACAAAGTTTCCTTCCCGTTGTTAGGATGTCTTGCAGATGGGGGGAAGACTTCAGAAAACGCTTGACAACTAGGTTGAACACGTGTGCCATACAGGGCTCATGGCTCAGGCTTCCTTGTCGCAGCGTAGACAAGATGTTACTCCCATTGTCAGTCACCATGTTACCCATTACCAATTTTTGCGGAGTAAGCCATGCTTTGATTTCTTGATGAATTAATTTCAGGAGCTCCTTCCCTGTGTGACTCTGTTCGCCAAGGCAAACCATGTGAAGCACAGCATGACACCGCCGTGCCCTGCACACATGGTAGGCTGAAGGGGCATTGAGAATTGACCGTACAGTGGAGGCTGAGGAGACGGTGGAGGATGAGGAGTCGCACACTGACAGGCAATACGGCCTGGGAGCGTGGAGGCCGAAGCGGTGTGACCTGTCAAAGTTGCTGTGCAGGACCACATTCACCCAGTGGGCCGTAAAGACATGTATTGTCCCTGACCGTAGTTACAGCTCCAGATGTCGGCGCTGCCGTGCACTTTGGTGCACACCGACAGGCCCAAGGACTGGTCCACCTTCTGCTCAACAAATTTGTGCAGGGCTGGTACTGCCTTCTTTGCAAAGAAATGATGGCTTGGCACTCTCCACCTCGGCTTGGCACAAGCCATCAGTTCTCTGAAAGGTGCAGAGTCCACCACCTGAAAAGGGAGGGACTGCAGCACCAGCAACTTGGACAGGAGCACATTTAGCTTCTGCGCCGCAGGATGAGTGGGCGCATACTGTTGTCTCTTGGATATGGCTTCGCTGATGGATTGCTGGTGGGATGAGTGACTTTTAGTAGGAGGAGCAGGAGCATCTGGAGCAGCAGAGGATGTGTATGATGCACAGCTACCTTCGGCTGAGGTGCTGGAGCCTTGGCTGGGTGAAATTGGAAGCGGCATGACACTGGCTGACGCATCAGGCTGGACCCCCACTTCGGAGCCTTGGTTCTTCCAGGCTGCTTTATGGTGACGCTGCATGTGTTGCCGCAGGGCCATGGTACCAACATTGGGGCCCTGGCCACCCTTGACCTTCTGTCTACACATCTTGCATGTGGCCAGGTTACCGTTCTGTGGATGCTTAATGAAAAAGTGCCACACTGCCGAATAGCTAATTTTCCCTCCTCCGCACTAATTTACTGCTACTGCTGTCAACTCCAGGAATCCCTGCTCCACTACCTCCCAAGAAGGCAGCCTGCCGAGCAGCAGGTGGTCTACCCCGCCCCCGGCCATGTGTGGCTCCTGCCACCATGCTGACTGCCAACCCTACGGCCACCTTGCTGCCCGAGCTGCTGATTCTGGGGCAACCTGGGACCCTCTTCTGCTGCTGCTGATGAAGCCCCTTCTGCACCAGGCTCCCAAGTGTGTGTCTGCACGTCACTGATGTCCTCCTCGGTTTCCACAAGAGTGTGTGCTGCAGGAGACGGAACGCTCTCCACACCACCTCCCACACCACTCTCCTCCTCAGTGTTTGTCTGCCTAGCGGAAGAAGCGGCGGATGTCTCCTCCATTTCTTGGCTGGGCAGTAGCTGCTGACTGTCCTCTAACACATCATCCTCACTGAATAGTGGAGCTGAACCCAAAGCATAAGATACGGCGGCTGGAGGGGGGGGGGCGTAGAACAGAGGCAATGGAAGGACAGGGGCTGCTCCCGGGCCATGCCAACTCAGGGTTGTGTCCGAGGAACTTATGGACTGTTGACTGGGGGTGTCAGATGTCACTTGTGATGAGGTCGATGACAGCATTAACCAATCGATGACGGCAGATGCGTTGCTGGTCGAGACACGACCACTAGCAGATACCGGGGAATCAGGCCTCTCACCGCTACTCCTGCTGCCACTCGCCCCTAGTCTACTGCGACCTCTGCCTGATGAATCTAGGCCTCTCTTCAGTGCACATCCTGGCAAATCTCTGCCTGACATTTTTACTGCGTTTAGGAGGGGAAAACAATATACTACACTACACCTACAACAGTATTTTGGTAACAGCAGGTGTGTAGAAAAGTTAGATCAAAATAGGCAGACACTGTAGCTAAAAGCTAATGCAAAAAGACTCTGTCAGATGGTCTTACACAGGATGCCCCTGGTCAGAGTTAAATGCCCCAAAGGCAGTTTTGAAACGTGTTTTTTGTTCAAAATGTAAAAAAGGTAAAGATGCAGGTACTATTAAAAGCTAAGTGCTAGTATTCGGGATGCCCCCCCGGTGAAGGGCAATGGGTGCTTTAAACTTGTAAACAAGACTTTTTTTATACTAAAGGCAAAAGGTTAGTAGGCAGGTACTCTTAAAAGATAAGTAGTAGCACTGACAATGGCCCCCCGTGAAAGGCAATGGGTGCTTTAAACTTGTAAACCAGACTTTTTTAATACTAAAGGCAAAAGTTTAGTAGGCAGGTACTCTTAAAAGATAAGTGGTGGCACTGACAATGGCCCCCGGTTAAAGGCAATGGGTGCTTTAAACTTGAAAAACAGACTTTTTTATACAAAAGGCAAAAGGTTAGTAGGCAGTTACTCTTAAAAGATTAGTGGTAGCACTGACAATGGCCCCCGGTGAAAGGCAATGGGTGCTTTAAACTTGAAAACCAGACTATCTAATACAAAAGGCAAAAGGTTAGTAGGCAGGTACTCTTAAAAGACACGTGCTAGTATTTGGGATGCCCCCTGCTCACATACAGAGGTGGCCTCCTTTGATTGTGGAAAAATGACGTTGATTATAAAATGCAAGCAGTTAGTACACAGGTAGTCTTGAAATATTTATGCTAGTGTTTGGGGTGCCCCCTGCTCACATACAGAGGTGGCCTCCTTTGATTGTGGAAAAGTGATGTTGATTTTAAAATGCAACCAGTTAGTACACAGGTACTCTTGAAATATTAATGCTAGTGTTTGGGATGCCCCCTGCTCACATACAGAGGTGGCCTCCTTTGAATAAGGAAAAGTGACGTTGATTATAAAATGCAATCAGTTATTAGACAGGTAGTCTAGAAATATTAATGCTAGTGTTTGGGATACCCCCTGCTCCCATACAGAGGTGGCCTCCTTTGATTGTGGAAAAGTGACGTTGATTATAAAATGCAAGCAGTTATTAGACAGGTAGTCTTGAAATATTAATGCTAGTGTTTGGGATGCCCCCTGCTCACATACAGAGGTGGCCTCCTTTGATTAAGGAAAAGTGACGTTGATTATAAAATGCAAGCAGTTAGTACGCAGGTAGTCTTGAAATATTTATGCTAGTGTTTGGGATGCCCCCTGCTCACATACAGAGGTGGCCTCCTTTGATTGTGGAAAAGTGACTTTGCTTACAAAATGCAACCAGTTATTAGACAGATAGTCTTGAAATATTAATGCTAGTGTTTGGCATGCCCCCTGCTCACATACAGAGGTGGCCTCCTTTGATTGTAGAAAAGTGACGTTGATTATAAAATGCAACCAGTTAGTACACAGGTAGCCTTGAAATATTAATGCTAGTGTTTGGCATGCCCCCTGCTCACATACAGAGGTGGCCTCCTTTGATTGTGGCAAAGTGACTTTGCTTACAAAATGCAACCAGTTATTAGACAGGTAGTCTTGAAATATTAATGCTAGTGTTTGGGATGCCCCCTACTCACATACAGAGGTGGCCTCCTTTGATTGTGGAAAAGTGACTTTGCTTACAAAATGCAAGCAGTTATTAGACAGGTAGTCTTGAAATATTAATGCTAGTGTTTGGGATGCCCCCTGCTCACATACAGAGGTGACCTCCTTTGATTGTGGAAAAGTGACTTTGCTTACAAAATGCAAGCAGTTAGTACACAGGTAGTCCTGAAATATTAATGCTAGTGTTTGGGATGCCCCCTGCTCACATACAGAGGTGACCTCCTTTGATTGTGGAAAAGTGACTTTGCTTACAAAATGCAAGCAGTTAGTACACAGGTAGTCTTGAAATATTAATGCTAGTGTTTGGGATGCCCCCTGCTCACATACAGAGGTGGCCTCCTCTGATTGTGAAAAAGTGACGTTGATTATAAAATGCAACCAGTTAGTACACAGGTAGTCTTGAAATATTTATGCTAGTGTTTGGGATGTCTCCTGCTCACATACAGAGGTGGCCTCCTTTGATTGTGAAAAAGTGACGTTGATTATAAAATGCAACCAGTTAGTACACAGGTAGTCTTGAAATATTTATGCTAGTGTTTGGGATGCCTCCTGCTCACATACAGAGGTGGCCTCCTTTGATTGTGGAAAAGTGATGTTGATTATAAAATGCAAGCAGTTATTAGACAGGTAGTCTTGAAATATTAATGCTAGTGTTTGGGATGCTCCCTACTCGCATACAGAGGTGGCCCCCTTTGATTGTGGAAAAGTGATGTTGATTATAAAATGCAAGCAGTTATTAGACAGGTAGTCTTGAAATATTAATGCTAGTGTTTGGGATACCCCCTGCTCACATACAGAGGTGGCCTCCTTTGATTGTGGAAAAGTGACGTTGATTATAAAATGCAAGCAGTAAGTACACAGGCAGTCTTGAAATATTAATGCTAGCACGCTTTTTAAAAAATGACACCAGGTAAAGGAAAAGCAAAATAGGCAGGAGTGTTATTAACACTAAATAGGCTTGGAAGCTAAATCAAACACTTTAAATTGTCCCTGTCACAGGCTCTCTCCTTCTCTATCTGCCCCTCGCTCTGCTTCTTCTGTTCTTTGTTCTATCTATCTCTCCCTTGCTGTGTCTATCTACCTATCTGTCTGTTCGTCTGTCTGTCTATCTGTCCCTCGCTCTATCCCTGCCTGATCTGCTCTGGCTGCAATACAGTGTCAGAATGATCTTCCGCAAGATGGCGGCCGTTTATATGGGGCTGTGACATCATCTGTAAGCCTGTCTGCTGATAGGTAGCATGTGAAACCTACCTAGCATTCCTTTCCCCATGGGACATGTCCTGACATGTGGATCCACCATTTTAGATGGGCTGTATAGCAGTAAATGGAGTTTAAAGGAAGCAAGCCATCGAATCGCGGCGATATTCGGAATCTTAACTAATCAAATATTTATGAATTCGGGTTCGTCAGAATCGTTTCGCTCATCTCTACTGCCAGCATCACTCCGCTGGTATAAAAGGCACCTTCCTACAGCAAGATATCAGAGCTGGAGTGATCGGGCCCACACCCAGTTTCCACCGGCTATCAGAAGCAGCGGTGGACAGTGCAGGACAACAGAGATTGGTTGATGGAAGGAGGCAAGTAGGGGGTGAGGGGAAATAATAAAATGTTAGTCTACCTAAAGATTTTGTTACCCTCTTTTGCCAGACAACTTTTCACTATTTTGCGGTATAGATGTTTAACTGTGATTTATGCAGGAATTCCAGGGATTTCACAAGAAAATTACATATTATTTGTTAAGGTTGTGGGCATGAAATGCCTTGTTAAATAATATAAAATAAAAAAATATATGTTTTTTTAAAATGATGTTGCAAGTAAAAGCCGCATTCCTCCCTGTTACCACATCGGTAGACACCCTTTTTTGCCCTGGAGACAGCCCAAACTAAAACAGCACTTTAGGAAATTTTCAAATAAAATACAACTACTATGTGCACCTTGCAGTTTTTCAAGAAAACATATCCAGTTCACTGGTTTCACAGGCTTTCCCTAAAATATGTATTAAAAAAGCAGAATCAAAACCATATACTTTTAACCCTTTTCAACTGCCAGCCTACTTGAGATTTTGTCACCCTCTGTTGACAGGCTAGATGGATCACATGGTCTCCTTCTGCCATCAACCTTCTATATTTCCATGTTTCTATGTAAAGGTCTTGTCATTTTTCCAGTGCTTTCATAATATTTTTGGGTGAAATATGTGGACAAAATATATATTTACATTTTGTTCCTTTTTTTTATAAATAAAGAATGTAAATGTAAAATTCAAGAAAATCATATTGTGTGTAAAAGTCACATTCCTCCCAATTTCATTGGTACCACACATGCATCAGTAGACACATGTTCCTCCCTAGGAGATGCCCCAGACTAAAAGAGTGCTTTATGAGATTTTCAAATAAAAAAAAATAAAAAAAATACTATGTGCACTATCAAGGGTTAAATAAATTCAGGGGGGGTGCACTAGTTATTGGGGCTGATAGACCAGGGCGTGGAGACCCCCGACCCTAAAGGCTATCTTGGGGTTGGTAAACCAGGGTGCGGAGGCCCCTGACCCTAAAGACTACCAGCCTGCATAGCCCTAATGGCCGCAGGTTCTTCTGCTCCCCCTCTGTGCTTTGGGGATGCAAGTAATAGGGCGGGGGTTGTGGCAAGTCACTTGCTGGCTGGCAGCTGACTTGCCAGCTCATCCTGTGAACTGGTATAGGGGTCTCATGAACCAGTTCACAAAGGGTTGAATGTAAAATCTCACACACACAAACACACACACACACACACAGAGGAATAAAAGTCAATTATATATTTTTCTCTAATTATCTTCCAACATAGATCACTATCCCGCTCCACGCTGACAGATGGAAGCCGGCGGGAAGCTGGGTGCGGGGGTCAGAGAATTGGTGCCTCCTGCCCCTGCATCCGGTTCTGCTGATCATTACTGGCTTCTGACTCGCTGGCTGCCGGTGACAGGGGCCTTTTATAGTAGCAGAAGGGGGGTCAGCTTTCAGTAGCCACCATGCTGGGCAGGGAACTTGCATTCTCTGCCCCACTGAAAAGAGGGGCATAGCTTGATCCCGGATGGAGGTGAGCGGCTTTTTTTTGCCTGCAAACCCACTTAAACGCCAGATACGTAGATTCTACGGGCTTGGCAGTTAACAATAGGAGAAGTACCACAGTAGAATCTGCGTGTCTGGCGTTTAAAGGGACAACCTTTTAAACATTAAAAAGTGTTGTGGGGTCCCCCTTGGTAAGAAAAATAGTGGACCAAAACCCACTGAACTGTATGGATACAGTTGGATGGATACTGGATACTTTCGCTTTTCGAATTGTTCAGGAACACTTTTTTTTATTGCTGTCCCTCAATGTAAATGGCAGACAACCAGTCATTGCATATGTGTGGCAATGACATTATTGCCACACACAACAGTAGCAATGAATGGAGGAGGCAGAGCTTTGCAACTAAAATAGGTGCCATTATCTGAGATTAGAGTGAAACAGGAGCAGTGATAATTGGCAAAAGGTACTCATCATGGGGGGAGCAATTCTGGAGATGCTAGTTACAAATTTGGGTTTTGGTCCGCTTTAGCAGAATTGATAGGCGGAAACTAGGCGTGGCCCAGAGGACCAGTGTCCCTTGCTCCAGTTTCTACAGATCATCCTGCTCTGTTTGTCATATCTAATATATATATATATATATTCCTGTTTTCTGTGAATCTAAAATGAAATTTTACTCTATTTCAACAAAAAGCATTAAGAGCATTTCTGTGCATTTGATATTGTTTTCTAACTACAGATTCTAAAAGGTGCTGAGTAGGGTCAGGCTGCAGACAGATCTGAATCCCACCCTGATCTGCTGCCATCTATACATTACCTAATCTTGACTTAATCCAAAACTACAAATGATACAAGTGATATAAACTATTTCTATGTAATTGTGTGCCTTTCATGCACTTTAAATGCATATTTACACATATGGCAGCCAAGTCATACTTACTACCCAGATCTTACATCAGATAACTAGAATCTAGAAAGTGGGTATTTGATGTAGAGAAGTTTGGGGACAGAACCAGCACCTGTCATCACAGAGTAACACTTCCCAAGCAACCAAATGCTTATCGTTTCTTTGTACAACTCTGTACACCCACCCCCAGCACTATATAGGAAATCACTTTTCCTGCTTAAGTATATATTTTTCCATTCAGCTTGTTTGTCAGGGGAAAAGTAAAGAGCTTGGAACTGGATAAAAGATCTCAATAAACAAACAAGCAAACAATTAATTTGATGATCTCCTCCCGCTGATTGTAGGCTTGCATAATAGAAGGATTATTTAATATGTTTGAAATGCAAACACCAAGATGGAGATTGGCCTCACAAAGGCCACGCTGTTCTTGGCAAAGCTGCAGGATAATGCAAACTAAACAGGCAAGGGTAAATAATATACTAGCTGTCCACAGCTGACAGGGCAGGGATGCCACTTGACAACATTTTAAAGGGAAACTTTTGTTGTGTGGCATTGTTCAGTGATACTGGATGGTCATCACTATTTAGTTCCGTCAGTGTTGAAGCCATTGTGTCTAGCCTAAATCCTTCCATCTGGTAGAGCCGACACTTCCAAGTCAGATAAATAATACAGCAGCTATATCAGGGTCAATCAATATTCCAAAGTTTTTAGCTGTTTTAAAACACATTTGCACAATGTAAGCTTACCACTTGTATTTGTATATCCAGCACATCTGAAAAACAGAGCCCAACATATTAATCTGTAAGCAGCACAAATGAGGCTTTCAACGAGCACAATGCAATGAATACTATCAAACAATATGAGATGCTTGGCATTTTTTATATTAAGATTGATGGAGAGTAGTGAAATAATAATAATAAGCTATAAATACACAGGGCATTGTGAGTTATATATAACAGAAATATGCCAACAAATTCCTATAATACACACAGTGTCATAGTCTGATACAACAAACCACATTGGTACAGGAGTACATTAGGAGAGAGAGCCCTTCCCTTGCGAGCTTAGAATCTAAAGGATAAGGGTGGAGAAAAGAGGTTGGGTCACAAAGAGTATATAACATCATTGCCACACATTGCAATCATTTGAATTCTATTTGTTTAATCTGCTAATGTGGGTCACTCTTATCATAGAGCACCATAAGGCATTACTGCTGTATGGGTCCAGGCAAATTATTTGCTTTTATATTAACCAGGTATTAAGGGAACTTAACCATGCACAATTTCAAAATGCCCCTATAGGAGCAGTGGATGAAGGCTGTGCGAAGTGCTTGCTGTGTTTGCAAAGGGGCATATATTCGTGCTTGCTGGGAGCCTTGCTTGAGGAGCAGGGGAGAAGGAGGATAAAGGGGACATGTGTAGGATTTTGGGGGGGAAATATATGTGTATATGTGGAACATGTTTGCTGGAGAAGGGGAAACATATGGCCACATACTCAGAACAAGTGGACCTATTTAAGTATGTACTGTGGGTGATACCATGTATATCTATCTACATGTGGCCTCCTAATAAGAAGCAGGGCATGACTAGCAATAGAAAGTGGTAAAATGTTAGAAAATATTCTTCACCAGTTTGGGACTAAATTAGCCCCCAGTGAGCAACTCACCTCATCCAGAGTCTGTACCAGAATTTACTTTTTCCTGTTAGCGCACTGATACGTCTAACACCCTTCCAACTTCCCTGCCTCCTTAGATTTTCAGAGCCCCTTCCTGTACCCAAACCCATTGTAACCCCCCCCCCCACCAGGGCATAACTTTTCAGTCCATGTTTTGCTTGCCCCAGCAATGCTAAAGCCTCAGCATCATGTCTGTATGTGTATGTGTGTGTGTTGCGAGGGGGGGGGCACACTCCCTGCAACATTATCTGCCACTACAATACTATAGTGTCAATTGTCAGTACCATTACATAGACTGGACCAACACTGGACCTAAAGGGCTCTATAACATGGAAACATAAAGTACTAAAGGCTTGAAACCCTTCCATAGCAATTATGGGTTCTCCCAAATTATGATACATTGCCTTGTGTGAAACTCCCACTATCCCACAGCAATTGAATGTGGATTTAGCAGACTGCTGAGTGGGTAAAGGGCACAGAACAGACACGGTGGGGCAATGCAGTACACTGTTGTTTGCCGACACCATCCCTGGACAAGGTGATTTTATACTTTGGCATACCAATTTGGATTGCCTCTAGGGAAGGGTTTGGCCCCATCATAGTGTCTTTAACACTCCTGGTCTGATGTTGTTCCACTTTAGAAAGTGGCCAACCCTGCCTGTTATCTGGCTCTACAATATATGCTCATACACACTGGGGGGCAGTCTAAGCAAGGATGCCATGGGCTGGCTGGGGCAGGTAAAATCCTGAGCTGTGTTTTGGCCATATTGCTGCCTACTTCTGTTAAGGAACCCAAGATCTATGCTGTACAGGGCTCCAGAATTGCCGATGGTGGATCAGCTTTAATCCTTAAAGTGGATCTCCTCACTCCCTGGCAACAAACCTAACCTACCTGATCAAACCATCAGTTAGCCCTGCATTAGAAAGATCCCTACAGGAAAAGGAATAGCATAGTTCATCCGATAAGGGATAGGAACAATTACTGGTGAAAGCTTCAGGATTGTGCTCCTCGGTAATGATGGGATTTTAATGGGTGAGAAGCAGCCAGTGGGGTTGTGCATAGCAGGGAGCAACTATTTCCTGTCCCCCATCAAGCACAGTTTCATCCCTGATTTTAGATTTACCACTTCTCTGTGGATCTGGCCTACAAGATTTAGCACTAGATGATTGCCTGGCGTCCAAATGAGTTCACCGGTCAGATGTTCACAATGTTGTTGGCTTCTGGCAGTCACATGTACCCAGTCCAGGCAAGGGAGCAAGAAAGCCTTTAGCACAGGCTGCCCAAGACTGGACTTTCAGGTGGGTATGCATCATTCATAGGGATGCCCTCTGTGCGGGCCAAGCAATATACATTAACTGAAGACAGTGTCAAGCTGGCCCACAAGAGCACCATAAGATCCTCTGGTGGGCCCCAAAGCTACAATCAGGGCAGTACAAGAGATATACGCATTTCTCGCCTGCCTGGAGTATGCTCTGAGTTTATTCTTTTTTCAGTAAATACATATTTGCTATTTGCCCAATAAGTATCAGATTTTATATTTTACAACTGAAATGTGTTTTAGCTGAAGGGTGGGTCCCAAGGATCATTTTTCCCTGATGGTCTCAAGAATGATTTTTTCTGGTGTGCCCTAAGTCCCATACTCTGACCCTGACTGGGTGGTTGACTTAAATTGATTTGCCCCACTGGTGATTTTTGTAAAAGCAAGCTAAAGTAATTTTTCACTTCAGCTCTGTTATTTGTGTTTAGAATTGTTTGTTATATGGGGACAGTGTTAGAATGCGAAGCCTGTGGTCCCCCAGGAAAACTGACTCTGCCTCCCTTACTTAGGGCCTTATTTATCAAGGGATAGCACCAGGTAGTGTCTCACTAGCGCCAGGTAGCGCCAGCTATCGGCAGCTACCGACTCCAGAACGCCAGGCTGCGAACACAATCACGCATTTATCACGCTAAATGAGGCTAGCGCCGGCGAGAGCGTTAGCTAGCGCGGGATCCATCATGTTGCAGACTTCAGCGAACAGCGCCGCTGCTAATCCCATCACAGCGCCAGGTATGACCTCTCGCTACCTGGCGCTCTCCAATGCATTTCAATGGAGAAATCTTTAAATATTCATAATTAATTGATATTAATGTTTTTTTTTTTTTTTTTTTTTTTTTAAATGTCAAAAATTCTGTGACCACTTCTGCAATGTTAGATTTTTTTTTTTAAGATAATAAAAATAAAAAAAAAAATTTGTGCAGAATTGATATTATAGGTCTGATATTAATGTATTCATATTACAAAATGTTTATAAAAACATGTTTATTTTTTTTTAACAAAAATATGGTTGTTTGGGGGTTAAAAAAACTACTTTTAACCCATCGCCGCCAGCGCTCTGGGGTTTAAACATGCATTTCACAGCGCGAGAATTTTTTGAGCGTGATTTGTTAATGAATATGCTGGGAGCCGTTCGCTATGGCCATTCGCTGTCATGCGCTCCCATACAGTGCGGAACCAGTCAAACAGCGACTCCTAACCCCGTATTCAACATTACCGCACACCGACTGAGTCGCTGTCAACAGCCGAACAACGGCCAAGTACAGCGAATACTAGCGGGCGCTGTGAAAATCACGCTACTGTCGCTCATCTGTCGCTATTAATAAATCGGCCTCCCCGATGCAAGCATTTGTGGCTTACATTCAGAGCCCATGTGCAGAAATATTATGCCAATTTGTATTGTCTCTGTAGGTTTCCTTGGGTTGCCAAAAATCCCAATAGGTGTTAGGGAGTGATGCATATGAGCACTGTATGTTGTCTGATTGAATTCCTTTTTGACTGTTGGTCCGCTTTAACAGAAAATCTGACAAGCACAATATATGTATACAGTATGTGTGGACCAGTCACAATCAGCAAAATACACTTAAAGGAGCACTATCACTAAATTGTGTAATATTAAAAACCCATATAAACACGTTGGTTAATGAGGGGAGGGGTCACTTATACACCCAAACTGAATAAAACTCCCGCCAAGCTTGTGGTTTCTTTACATGGGGTGACAGGTTAAGTGTATCTGGTTTCCTCTTCCTTCCATTAATACAAATAAAAAACATGCCTGGCTCTATATTTCTTGATGCTAGGTGTATAAGTGACCTCTCCTCCTGCCATCCAGCATATTTATATGGATTTTTATTATTGGGCCATTTTTTTTCGTGATAGTGCTCCTTTAAGTAATTCTTACTCTTTCTCACTCTGCTTTAAAGTAAATCCAAGCTCAAATAATTTCAGCTGATCTTGAAATAATGGGGGTTATTCATCAAGGGATAGTGCCAGGTAGCGCCTCGTAGCGGCAGGAAGTGGCTGGTTATGAAGGCGAATCTGGTGAGCGACTCTAACAGCGTCATGTAGCGTCCAATGTATTATTACAGGCGGCTCAGCGTATAGCGCCTGCGCTCTAGCTATGCCTGCGCCTGTCACTCATCCATACATTTCTATAGACGATCCTTTTCTTCTGTTTAAACAGGGTTTTTTTTTTCCTCTCAAATAATTGTGTCATCTCTCCTGGCCTAGAATTGTCATTACAGGTCTGGCACTAAAGTGTTAATGTCACAATGTTGCAACAATGTCATTCCATGTGTTTTCACTTTGTTATTGGTGGATATGTGTTCAGAAAACAGACTTTCAAAACAGACTTTAATCACACAGCGTCTGGCACTCTGTGCTATAGCGACCGGATTTAGAGCGCCGACGCTGTGTGTGTGTAGTATGGTGTGGGTTGCTGAGAGACGGTCACACTCAGCTGGCGCTACCTATCGCTGCCTGCAGCGCTGTACTGGTGTTAGAACACCCAGCATGCATCACATTCATCAATGCCAGCCAGGTTACCACAGCGTCTGAGGCGCTGTGTTACAGCGCCCGGTACCTGCTTACAGCGTCTACTAGCGGTCACTCTAAAAATCGCTATACAGACGCTCATCTGCTGATACCTGGCGTTAGTAAGGAATCAGCCTCTATGTGTAATTAGCACCACATATAAAATGTAAATAATATATATATATATATATATATATTCCACTGCCACCTATTAAAGACATCAACCTGGATACAATACATATTTTTATTAAGTTCTTAATGTTAACATTACTAATTATAGCTTGATCTAACTACTATACAATGCTTTGACTAATTATTTCATACCAGTAAGTGTGTATGAGTTTCTGAAAGGCAGAGTAAGCCGCTGCCATGTGTCATGTGTGCAGATAACGGCCGCTGCTAGTCTGGATGCAAATTGTAACATGCAAATGATAACAGGAGTTGTAACGTTCTGGCTTTGGATCTGAAGTGGAAACTCAAATTTGCTTTTCTGTGAGGAGAATTTGTGTTTATCAGTGGAGGTTCCTGGGGGCTTTGTGCTCAGGCCTTGATGTGTGACCACTATCCACAGGCTGCCCTTCACCCCTGGCCTTCTATTGCTAGAGTTTTGCCCACCCATACTGACACCACAGGGGGAAGGGTTTCAGAGTAGGGAGAATCAAAAGCCCAGGGAAGAAACAAAAAGTGCTTTTCAGGGTCTGGTGTGTGGGAATCAAATGAGAGGCCTAGCTGAAATCTGGTCTCCGGGCAACCAGAGGGATATGCCGAAGGAATATCATTAAAGGCGAAAACTAAGCCCCCTCTCTGAATTGGTAAAACTGAGCGCAGGAGAATGACGCACCACAACTTCCTCGCACCTCACATGCCTAGTTTGTGCAGGAAGGGGGGAGGGAAGCAGCTGATGTGTGCTGAGTTTTTACTCGGACAAGGACAAAGGGCGTCCAGACACGAAGTTGGTGGTGAAATATGGTAACTGCCACCGCTGCAGCTGGCTTGCTGACACAAGATTAATAAATTGCTGTTTCCCGGCCAACCAGAACCTAGTGGGAACTATCCGGCATTTTTCATTGAATTATGGGTAGCTGCCCCACTGCAAGCTGGCCGACTTTTACAGCTCGCCTTTTACTGATCTCCTAAAGTGCAGTAAACATCTGTGACTGGGGTGAGGTCATTATTTGGGGTGTGAAGGCAGCAGGGCCTGAGAATCTTCCAACCCTCGGCCTAAAGATAATGTACTACTTTTTTTGTCTTGAAGAAAAAAAAAGGCCAGTGACATCGGAAGTCCCGCTCCTTAAAAATGATGTCCTGAAATAATCAGACAGACAATAGCTGTGTTAAGCTTGATGAAATGGTGGGGACGTGATTTATAATTTTATTGTGACATATGATGTCTGGAGAACTCCTCATGTGTAGGAAACCTAGGATAACTTATTTCTCTATGTCTGTCAGCTGGTGGGAGGAGGGGGGGGGTTTTGATTGCTTGAATTTTAATTTGGGAAGTTTTGACAAATTAAAATAAAAAAGATTTTTTACTTAGAGGTTTATGAAATCTAATAATGAAGTGTGCTTTGTCCTGCACAGGCCGTGACCCACAAGAATCGACCATAAATCATAAACTGTAAGTCCATTGGATTTTGTTTTTATTTTAAATAATAGTAGAAATGAATGGTGGAAGGTTCCAGAGAGTCCCCCATGGAAAATGAATGGCAGAATGTTACAACCAATGTCACAGACAAATCACACGTAGCTGGCCCCTATCCTCATACCCATACCAACAGATGCGCCTTTGTAGCCACGCGCACCCCTATACACCCACATCCACACACTCCCAACCAAGCACTCCTCCCTTCACACCTGCAAACTGCACAGATGTGCATGCACTCATTACAGATGTGCACCTACCCATTACAGATGTGCATGCACTCATTACAGATGTGCACCTACCCATTACAGATGTGCGTGCACTCACTACAGATGTGCATGCACTCATTACAGATGTGCACCTACCCATTACAGATGTGCATGCACTCATTACAGATGTGCACCTACCCATTACAGATGTGCGTGCACTCATTACAGATGTGCACCTACCCATTACAGATGTGCATGCACTCACTACAGATGTGCACCTACCCATTACAGATGTGCATGCACTCACTACAGATCTGCACCTACCCATTACAGATGTGCATGCACACTCTACAGATGTGTACCTACCCATTACAGATGTGCACCTACCCATTACAGATGTGCATGCACTCACTACAGATGTGCACCTACCCATTACAGATGTGCATGCACACTCTACAGATGTGCACCTACCCATTACAGATGTGCATGCACTCACTACAGATCTGCACCTACCCATTACAGATGTGCATGCACTCACTACAGATGTGCACCTACCCATTACAGATGTGAATGCACTCACTACAGATGTGCATCTACCCATTACAGATGTGCATGCACTCACTACAGATCTGCACCTACCCATTACAGATGTGCATGCACTCACTACAGATCTGCACCTACCCATTACAGATGTGCATGCACTCACTACAGATGTGCACCTACCCATTACAGATGTGCATGCACTCACTACAGATGTGCACCTACCCATTACAGATGTGCATGCACTCACTACAGATGTACACCTACCCATTACAGATGTGCATGCACTCACTACAGATCTGCACCTACCCATTACAGATGTGCATGCACTCACTACAGATGTGCACCTACCCATTACAGATGTGCATGCACTCACTACAGATCTGCACCTACCCATTACAGATGTGCATGCACTCACTACAGATGTGCACCTACCCACTACAGATGTGCACCTACCCATTACAGATGTGCATGCACTCACTACAGATCTGCACCTACCCATTACAGATGTTCATGCACTCACTACAGATGTGCACCTACCCACTACAGATGTGCACCTACCCATTACAGATGTGCATGCACTCACTACAGATGTACACCTACCCATTACAGATGTGCATGCACTCACTACAGATCTGCACCTACCCATTACAGATGTGCATGCACTCACTACAGATGTGCACCTACCCATTACAGATGTGCATGCACTCACTACAGATCTGCACCTACCCATTACAGATGTGCATGCACTCACTACAGATGTGCACCTACCCACTACAGATGTGCACCTACCCATTACAGATGTGCATGCACTCACTACAGATCTGCACCTACCCATTACAGATGTTCATGCACTCACTACAGATGTGCACCTACCCATTACAGATGTGCATGCACTCACTACAGATCTGCACCTACCCGTTTGGCCAAATAGTAGGTTTATGAGTAACTGCAAGCTTCTGGAGGATACTGTGCTTTGAGTTTCACACGATTCCAGGTGCACCAGCAGCTTCAAATTCATGTTTTCTGCATTGTAATGGCATTTCAGAAGCTGCTCACTTAAAGCAGAACTAAACCTGGGAAATTGACCTTCCTGGGTTTTTTTGTGCCCCCAGGGGCACACTTACTAAAACTCACCTTTTACCGCTTCAACAGTGCATGCACAGGCTCTCGTCCAATCAGAGGCTTTTGCCTTGACTACGTCATTCAGCAATGGGTTCTGATTGAAATGAATGGGGAGCATGTGCTGCAGCATCCCTCCATTTCCCCGGTCTTGTACTCACTACTGCTGGAATGGGTGGTGCACACTGGGCTGGGCAATAAGTTACAGACAAAAAATAAGGAACTCCCCGGAACTCGTATCCCCTCCAACCTGCTACAATCCGTCTAAATTTATTGAAAACAGAGAGGCTTTTCTTGCACACATTTGCAAATGTTTGGGAAGCTGCAAGTCACAGCACATCTTTTTCCTGTGGACCTACTCTTAACGGTGAGAGTTCCCCCGCTTTTGGGATACACACAGCAATGGATAAATTGAGAGCTGATCTTACCTAAGGCTGCCCAGGGCTCCAACCCTTTACCTCTGGTGATTGATATGTGGTGGGGGGGTCAACTCCTCAACGTGCAGCTGCACGAGAAATTCGTATTTGTCCGAATCAAATCTTTACGAATTGTTAAAAAAAAATCACCTGCTGTCTCACTATTTAGCACTGCAGGTGTCCCACACTTCTCCCTGCCACTTCAGACCCCTCATCACTCCAACCTCCATTGCTCACTGCTCTGCCGCTAGCATGACCGCCAGGGCGGGACCTTTTATACCCTGAGGAGTGAGCTCAGGTCACTGTGAGAGATGGAGGAAGCCCTCGTTGCCCCTGATTGACATCGGCTTACTCCTTGGGGTATGGCGATCATGCTGGCGGCCAAATGGTGACGGACAAGGAGAAGCCAGGAGTGGTCATGCTGGTGGCAGAGCAGCGAGAGACACTGATCAGCCTGGAGCGGTAGGAAGTGGTGGCGGTCTTGCTGGTGGCAGAGCAGCGAGAGACACTGATCAGCCTGGAGCGGTAGGAAATGGTGGCGGTCTTGCTGGCGGCAGAGCAGCGAGAGACACTGATCAGCCTGGAGCGGTAGGAAGTGGTGGCGTTCTTGCTGGCGGCAGGGCAGCGAGAGACACTAATCAGCCTGGAGCGGTAGGAAGTGGTGGCGGTCTTGCTGGCAGCAGAGCATCGAGGGACACTGATCAGCCTGGAGCGGTAGGAAGTGGTGGCGTTCTTGCTGGCGGCAGGGCAGCGAGAGACACTGATCAGCCTGGAGCGGTAGGAAGTGGTGGCGTTCTTGCTGGCGGCAGGGCATCGAGAGACACTGATCAGCCTGGAGCGGTAGGAAGTGGTGGCAGTCTTGCTGGTGGCAGAGCAGCGAGAGACACTGATCAGCCTGGAGCGGTAGGAAATGGTGGCGGTCTTGCTGGCGGCAGGGCATCGAGAGACACTGATCAGCCTGGAGCGGTAGGAAGTGGTGGCGTTCTTGCTGGCGGCAGGGCATCGAGAGACACTGATCAGCCTGGAGCGGTAGGAAGTGGTGGCAGTCTTGCTGGTGGCAGAGCAGCGAGAGACACTGATCAGCCTGGAGCGGTAGGAAATGGTGGCGGTCTTGCTGGTGGCAGAGCAGCGAGAGACACTGATCAGCCTGGAGCGGTAGGAAATGGTGGCGGTCTTGCTGGTGGCAGAGCAGCGAGAGACACTGATCAGCCTGGAGCGGTAGGAAGTGGTGGCGTTCTTGCTGGCGGCAGGGCAGCGAGAGACACTAATCAGCCTGGAGCGGTAGGAAGTGGTGGCGGTCTTGCTGGCAGCAGAGCAGCGAGAGACACTGATCAGCCTGGAGCGGTAGGAAGTGGTGGCGTTCTTGCTGGCGGCAGGGCATCGAGAGACACTGATCAGCCTGGAGCGGTAGGAAATGGTGGCGTTCTTGCTGGCGGCAGGGCATCGAGAGACACTGATCAGCCTGGAGCGGTAGGAAGTGGTGGCGGTCTTGCTGGCGGCAGGGCATCGAGGGACACTGAGTGGCGGGGATCAATGTGGGACAAGACGGTAGGTGACTTTAAAAAAACAATGTCTAGTCCTGGGCAAAATAATTCTACATCTACTTTTGTCATAGGCAATTTTTTTCTGGAGCTGTACTGAGCAAAGTAATTCTGGCTCTGCATCTGTCCTGGCCAAAAACCTGGTTATATTAAATTTAGGCTAGACATTTGTATATATTTAAATGGCTGGGGTTGCATTTAATTTCAAGTTTGTTATTAACAGGCCTTTTAAGGCAGCTTTTCAGCATTGTGCATTTCAGTCAGCACATTCTGGGGGTTATTTAAGAAATGCTAACGCCAGGTAGTGCCGCGTAGCGTCAGGTGAACACTGTGCGCGGATGCTGATGTGGCCCTCTTTGAGTTTGATAGTCCTGCTTTAGATTGTAAATTTGCGAGGGCAGGAACCTCATTCACTGTGTACTTCTGCATCATTGTGTATTTGTGCATTTTGGTCAGCACATAATGTGGGTTATTTTAGAAACCCTAATGCCAGGTAGTGGCACGTAGCGTCAGGTGAACGCCGGGCGCAGTATGTGAAAACCATACATGTGAAAGTCAATCTGGTGAGCGCCTCTAATAGAGTCATGTAGCGCTGCATGTATCACTAGCGGCTGCTCAGTGTAAAGCGCCAGCGCTGTGTGTGTAGCACCTGTCGCTCAGTAGCGCTCTCCCATACATTTCAATGGTGTTTTATTTGGTTGGTATAAATAGCGTTTTCCTAAAGTAATGTTCTACATTTTTGGTTCAAATCATTGTGTGGCTTCTCCTGCCCAGCAACCAAACACTTTTATTGTGATTTTTTGTATGCAGAATTGTATGTGCAGGTCTGCCATTGTCACAGTGTTAAAACAATGTCATTCCATATGTTTTCGCTCTGGTGCTGGTGTATATGTGTTGAGAAACAGACTTTTATCACATAGCGTCTAGCGCTCGATGCTAGAGCACCCAGTTTTACAGCGCCGACGCTGGTTGTGTGTAGTTTTTTCTTAAATACGGGCTTCAGCACCAAGTGCTGGATGCACTTAACAGGCGCTACCTATCATTCGCTGCAGCGTTGTCCTGTTGTTAGGTGTGGTGTAGTCTTGGGCGCTATAACCTCGGGACACCACGTTCGCAATTGGCTCTGCAGTGAACCAGGGAGAGTGCTTCTACATCGTCCTCCAGACATCACATTTATCAATGCTGGACAGGATAGTACAGAGTCACTTGTCCGCCCGCTATGCTAGGTCAGAGCGCCAGACACCCGCTTGCAGCCACCACTAGCTGACGCTCTAAGCGCCACTACACAGATGCTCACATGGCAATACGTGACGCTAGTTTTAAATTAGCCTCCCTATTACTTTTTATTTTACCCTGCCTGCTATTTCTACCATGTACACTACCACAGAAGATGTTTGTGCTTTATAAAATAACCTACATGATTGACTTTTTTACAATTTCTTTCCTTTTGTACATATTTTGTTTGCGTTCTCTAACGTTCTCCATATAAGGTTAAGCAATAACTGGGCAATATGACCATAAACAATGCAGTATGTGGGCCTTCCCGATCAAATATGCTTGAAATGTATTGCTTAGGTAGACCCTCATATTACATAGTTCATGGAAAGCTAAAATAAAATGCTGCATGTACAGGCAACATTTCTGTTGCTGGATGTACAGCCTGGACTGCTTCCAAGCTCACTGTGATTTCAATTGCTCACAATTTCTATTAAAAAATATTTGTATAGGCTGGAGCAGGTAGCAAGACGCAGGAGTTCCATGTATTCTATTAGCTTGGTGCTAATATAGCTGATCACACAGGTATTTTATCATGTGTGTTTAAAGTGGACCAAAACCCAGGATTTTGACTATCCTGGGTTTTGGTCCTTGCTGTGTGAAAACCCTCAGGTAGCGAGAAAAACTCCCCCTTCCCAGTCCTGCGGCGCGTGTGCGGCCGCTCGTTCAATCAGCGTGCTCGAATCCGCTCACATCAGCTCGTCTATGCCTTTGAGGCCGATTCATTAATAGCGCCAGGTAGCGACAGATGAGCGACAGTAGCGTGATTTTCACAGCACCCGCTAGTATTCGCTGTGCTTGGCCGTTGTTCGGCTGTTGACAGCGACTCAGTCGGTGTGCGGTAATGTTGAATACGGGGTTAGGAGTCGCTGTTTGACAGGTTCCGCGCTGTATGGGAGCGCATGACAGTGAATGGCCATAGCGAACGGCTCCCACCATATTCATTAACAAATCACACTCCAAAAATTCTCGCGCTGTGAAATGCATGTTTAAACCCCAGAGCGCTGGCGGCGATGGGTTAAAAGTCGTTTTTTAACCCCCAAACAACCATATTTTTAGAAAAAAAAGAAACATGTTTTGCAAAACATTTTGTAATATGAATACATTAATATCAGACCTGTAATATCAATTCTGCACAAATTTTTATTTTTTATTTTTTTACCTTAAAAAAAATATCTAACATTGCAGAAGTGGTCACAGAATTTTTGACATTTAAAAAAAATAAATAAATAAATAATAGCAATTAATTATGAATATTTAAAGATTGCTCCATTGAAATGCATTGGAGAGCGCCAGGTAGCGAGAGGTCATACCTGGCGCTGTTCAAGGTCGCTCGCTGGCGCTGTGGGGTGAGGCTGGAATAATGATGAATGATTCGCTATCTGGCGCTATCTCAGTCGCTAAGCAGGATCGGCTTGATAAATGTGTGATTGCGGAGGGGAGCCGGCGTTCTCGTGGCGGTGAGCGTCATTACCGTTCGCTCAACATTCGCTACCTTGCGCTATCCCTTGTTAAATAAGCGCCTTTGTCTAACCTGAGCGGATCCGAGCGAATTGGCGGCCGCATCCCCCGCTACCCTCTAACAGGGAGCGTTCCCACACCAGCCACTCACAAATGCCTGGTGCGGGCACGAGCCTTGCTAGATGGATAGCGGGGATGCGGCCATGGCTCACGCATGTGTCAGACCAGAAAAGAAGGTGAATTTATGGGCAACCTGGGCGGTTTCACACAGTGGGGCACCCCCGATCGGGGTGCCCTGGGGGGAGGGCCGATCTTTGTGGGTTTTGGTCCACTTTAACTTGTGGCTTCTTGTGTTTTATAGTGTAAATGCCCCAAAGTATGGGGGGGGGGGGGAGCATCATTGTTGCTCCTCTTTTTTATCAGATTTGTGCTTGTTTGGCATAATTTAGAGAAAGGAAGCACCATTTGTCTCTGCTGTTTTAATATTGACTTGTCTGACTGCATCCAATTGAGCTAAAAGACAAAAAGAAAATGTTTACTTTATAAGCCTTCACAGGGCCCAATTTAATTGTTTGCACTGGGCCCTGCCACATTTCTGGTGGCTCTAGCACCAGTTTTGGAGCGCCGGCGTTTTTTTAAAGCTATAGACACATTTTAGACACATGCTAATTTTCTTTTATTGTTGCATTAGGTATTGGTTGGCCTGTGTCAGTGCCTGTTGGACCAGATTAAAAACAGCGCTAGTGAGTGTGGCTTTGTACCGCCGTCTTTTAGGTGCTGCCGAGAGTATTTATTTTAAATTTTGCCACTCTGAAAAGATTTGCACTGTATTTATCCGATGCTGGTCAGCGTTTCATCATTACAGTTACAAGATAAAGAGGCCGATTCATTAATAGCGCCAAGTAGCGACAGTTGAGCGACTGTAGCAGCATTTTCAGAGCGCCCGCTAGTAGTCGCTGTGCTTGGCCGTTGTTCGGTAGTTGATAGCGACTCAGTCGGTGTGCAGTAATGTTGAATATTGGGTGAGGAGTCGCTATGTGACAGGTTCCGCGCTGTATGGGAGCGCATGATAGCGACTGGCCCTAGCGACCGTCTCCCACCATATTCATTAACAAATCACGCTCAAAAAATTCTCGCGCTGTAAAATGCTTGTTTAAACCCCAGAGCGCTGGCGGCGATGTGTTAAAAGTAGTTTTTTAACCCCCAAACAACCATATTTTTGGAAACCAAAAAAAACAAGTTTTTAATAACATTTTGTAATATTAATACATTAATATCAGACCTGTAATATCAATTCTGCACAAAGTTATTATTTTTTTTTTTTTTAGCTTAAAAAAATATATAACATGGCAGAAGTGGCCACAGAATTTTTCACATTTAAAAAAAAAACAAAAAACATTAATATGAATTAATTATGAATATTTAAAGATTGTTCCATTGAAATGCATTGGAGAGCGCCAGGTAGCGAGAGGTCATACCTGTCGCTGTTAAAGGTGGGACGCTGGCGCTGTGGGCTGAGGCTGGAATTATGATGAATGAGTCGCTATCTGGCGCTATCTCAGTCGCTAAGCAGGATCGGCTTGATAAATGTGTGATTGTGGTGGGGAGCCAGCGTTCTCGTGGCAGGGCCCGTCATTACCGGTCGCTCACTAGGCGCTACCTGTCGCTATCCCTTGTTAAATAAGGGCCATAATTGCTGTGGACAAAGGGGACAAACTTTACAGTGCATTTAGGCTGCGTTTTAGTTTTTGTTACTCATTGGTAAGCAAAAGCCATGACAAGTGTTTTTTCCAAAGACAAAAATGTCATTTGGCGACATGTAGGTCCTGCATTTACATTACTGACAAGTCCCAATGCAAGTTCTGCGCAAGTAAATGTGTGTAATATTACTTATAAGCATAAAACACAGTTCTGCTCCTTGTGCTCTATGGGATCCTCCTGACCTACCTATAAAGCAGCACAGCTTCAGCCAGAGCACCCGGCGCTGCGACTTACTGCTATATGGTACTTGTAGTACTAGTACTAGCGTTAAAGTAGGCGCAGGCTGGCAGCCGCATCGGCGCTGCCTGTTTTTTTTTTTTTTGCTCAGGCAAAGAAATTGGTGCTGAGTGGTATTAACAGTCCCTGACGCTTAATAAATCAGGCTCTTAGGCCCTTATTTATGAAGGAATAGCGACAGGTAGCGACGGGTGAGCGGCCGGTAATGACAGGCCCCGCCACAAGAACGCCGGCTCCCCACCACAATCACACATTTATCAAGCCAATCCTGTTTAGCGACTGAGATAGCGCCAGATAGCGACTCATTCATCATTATTCCAGCCCTCAGCGCCAGCGCCCGACCTTGAACAGCGACAGGTATGACCTGTCACTACCTGGCGCGCTCCAATGGATTTCAATGGAACAATCTTTAAATATTCATAATTAATTGTTATTAATGTTTTTTTTTTTTTTAATGTGAAAGATTCTGTGACCACTTCTGCCATTTTAGATATATTTTTTAAGGTAAAAAAATTAAAATAAAAAATTTTACAGAATTGATATTACAGGTCTGATATTAATGTATTCATATTAATACATTATTTAAAATACTTTTTTTTTTTAGTTTCCAAAAATATGGTGGTTTGGGGGTTAAAAAACTACTTTTAACCCATCGCCGCCAGCGCTCTGGGGTTTAAACATGCATTTCACAGCGCTTGAATATTTTGAGCGTGATTTTTTGATGAATATGGTGGAAGCCGGTCGCTCTGACCAGTCGCTATCATGCGCACACATACATCGCGGAACCTGTCAAATAGCGACTCGTACCCTTGTATTCAACATTACTGCAAACCGACTGAGTCGCTGTCAACAACCGAACAACGGCCAAGCACAGCGACTACTAGCGGGCGCTGTGAAAATACCGCTACAGTCGCTCAACTGTTGCTACATGTCGCTATTAATAAATCAGCCTCTAAGTTACACCACTGGACAAACCATTCTGATAAAAATACATTTTCTCATCCTCTTTACCATGTACTTATGTCTCTGATTGCATTGTATGGGCTTGGAGAGATGAACACCGCCCCTCCCCCACGTTTAGTCAGTGCAAGTAGGAATGTGTTGTACCGTGTCAGCCATTGAAAAAAGTAAAGAAATAAAATGATTCCTTTTGTATGTTGAGTATATCATAAAGGGACTCCAAACCCAAAAACTATAATAAGACAGCAAGCAGCTTACCTGATGCCTATCCCACGGGCCTCCCCACCATTTTATGCAATTCAGGGTAGAAGCCGTAGCAGGCCCCAAAGTTTCCCCCACCTTTCAATTTCATGTCTTCAGAACCACACAAAAAAGTGATCTAACAGCCACTCTGTCCCTTGGAGCTTTCAGTGGTGTGGCAAGTGACATTGGTCCCACAGCTGTCTCTGACCACAGACAAGCAAGCTCAAGACCCATTAAGCTGAGCTATGACCCGAAAATTGAAGCTAAAAAATTCTTCAGTCAGAATAAATAAGGCATTTACATGTATTCAGAGATTTCAAGATGCTTTGACAATATTTTTGATGGGGATAAGGTGGGAGCAAGTTGGTGTTTGCCTGCACAAGGACTTTAAAACAGGCTTTTAAGAATACGTAGGCCCTTATCCATGAAGGGATAGCGTCAGGTAGTGCCTTGTTAATGAGAGGTAGCAACAGGTAGCAACAGGTTAACGCCGGACACGGCACGCAATTACACATTTATCAAGCAGAATCTGTTGAGCGACTGGGATAACGCCATGCAGCGTCCGATTCATCATTATCCCAGCCTCAGCGTACAGCGCCCGCGTTCAGCCTTGCAGAGCGCCACGTCTTACCTCTCGCTACCTGTCGCTCTCTCATACATTTCAATGGACGTTCTTTTATTTCTTTTTTTTAAATCCCAAATAATGTTGTGACCTTTTATGGCATATATGGCAATTTTTTCAAATATTTTTCATGTTTTATATATTTATTATTTTTATTTATTTATATTTATGAATTGACATTACAGGTCTGGCATTAATGTGTTCATGTTACAATGTAATAACAATGTAATTCCATATGTTTTCGCTTTGTTACTGGTGGATACATGCTAAAAAATAGACTTTAATCAAACAGCCTCCGGCGCTCTGGGCTTCAGAGAAGCATTTTTGAGCGCCGGAGTTTTATGAGGATGTTTTTTTACCAGTCGCTAACATGCGCTCCCATACAGTGCTGTAATGCTGTAATGGTCAAATAGCGACTCCTCACAATGAGGCTGATTCATTAATAGCAGCAGGTAGCGACAGTTGAGCGACTGTATTTTCAGAGCGCTCGCTAGTAGTCGCTGTGCTTGGCCGTTGTTCGCTAGTTGATAGCGACTCAGTCGGCTTGCCGTAATGTTGAATATTGGGTGAGGAGTCGCTATTTGACAGGTTCCGCGCTGTATGGGAGCGCATGATAGCGACTGGCCATAGCGACCGGCTCCCACCATATTCATTAAAAAATCACGCTCAAAAAATTCTTGCGCTGTAAAATGCATGTTTAAACCCCAGAGCGCTGGAGGCGATGGGCTAAAAGTAGTTTTTTAACCCCCAAACAACCATATTTTTGGAAACCAAAAAAACAAGTTTTTTTAATAATTTGGTAATACGAATACATTAATATCAGACCTGTAATATCAATTCTGTACAATTTTTTTTTTTTTTTTTTTACCTTAAAAAAGTAGTCACAGAATTTTTCACATTAAAAAAAATAAAAAAATAATAACAATTAATTATGAATATTTAAAGATTGTTCCATTGAAATGCATTGGAGAGCGCCAGGTAGCGAGAAGTCATACCTGTTGCTGTTCAAGGTTGGACGCTGGCGCTGTGGGCTGAGGCTGGAATAATGATGAATGAGTGGCTATCTGGCGCTATCTCAGTCGTTAAGCAGGATTGGCTTGATAAATGTGTGATTGTGGTGGGGAGCCGGCGTTCTCGTGGCGGGCCCGTCATTACCAGCCGCTCACCAGTCGCTACCTGTCGCTATTCCTTCATAAATAAGGGCCAATGTATTCATCATTGCTGCACAGCGACTGAGTCGCTATGAACTAGCTACCGGCCGAGCACAGCGACTACTAGCGGGCACTCTGAAATGCCTGCTACAGACGCTCATCTGTCGCTACCTGGCGTTAGTAATGAATCAGCCTGCCCGTTCTTAGGGTATATTATCATGTTATGGTATGTAGGTATTCTCGAAATTTAAACGATACTTAAACTAAATATTTAACACCTTAAACTATACTAGGTTAGCTTCTAAGAGGCATTGCCTTAATTCTTCACTTTTCTACTTCAGTCAGTGTAAGTGCTTAGCGAACCAGTTCTGTTTACTGATATAAGTAAATCGTTTAGTTCTGTTTTAATAGTCGACATGAAGAACGTTGCTCTCGCAGTCCACTTCTCTTTCATTTCAAATGATCTGTAGGATGCACAAGTACATAATAAAGCCGAAGCAATTTCCTTTACAAAGTGAAAAGGCACTGTGATAAGACGTCTATTCTGTAAAAAACGTGGATGTGACCTGTTTCATGTTTGATTACATCTGAAATGCTTTAGCCTGCTTCATGCCTATCTGCTCAAGCTCTATATTCGATGAAATTAGGAGAGCGCCATCAGTGGGGCTGACAGTATAGACCTGCCATTTGCACATTACCATAACCAGCAGTGTTTAAACACCCCTTATGCAATGTATGACTAATAAGAAAGTAACTGGACAGAAACTAAGGTTCATATGTTCCAATAATAAAACGTGGAGGCCATTTATCACTAGCGCCACTTAAGCGTCTGCGGAGAGGCGCTATTAGCTCCTCAGCTACAATGCCAGCCACAGGCAGACGGACGCTGCTGTTAGTGTTCAATGCTGTAGACTACCTGTGGCACTGGCAGGCTGATTCATCACTAACGCCAGGTAGCGACAGATGAGCGTCTGTAGCAGGCATTTTCAGAGCGCCCGCTAGTAGTCACTGTGCTCAGCCGTGAGTCGCTAGTTTATAGCGACTCAGTCGCTGTTCAGTAATGTTGAATACATTGTGACGAGTCGCTATTTGACCAGTACAGCGCTGTATGGGAGCGCATGTTAGCGACTGCTCATAGCGACCGACTCACACCATATTCAGCAAAAAAACAGCCTCACAAATCTCTGGCGCTGAAAAATATTTGTTTGAAGCCCAGAGCGCAGGAGGTGGTGTGTTTAAAGTGTGTTTTCAAGCATCTATCAACTAGTAACAAAGCGAAAACATATGGAATTACATTGTAGCAACATTGTAACATGAACACTTTAATGCCAGACCTGTAATGTCATTTCTGAGGAAATATATAAAAAATTATGAAAAAATTATGAAAAAACTGCTATTTCAATGCCAGAAGAGGTCACAGAATTATTTGTGATTTTTGGAAAAAAACAAATACCCCGTTTAAAGAGAAGAAAGGGATCGTCCATTGAAATGTATGGGAGAGCGACAGGAAGCGAGAGGTCATACCTGGCGCTGTGCAAGGCTGAACGCTGGTGCTGTTCGCTGAGGCTGTGAAAATGATGAATCAGACGCTACATGTCGCTATCCCAGTCGCTAAACAGATTCTGCTTGATAAATGTGTAATTGCTTGCCGTGTCCGGCGTTCACCAGTCACTACCTGTCGCTACCTCTCATTAACCAGCCACTACCTGACGCTATCCCTTCTTAAATAAGGGCCTGTGTCTTATTTGTTTTTTTTCCCAATGGAGCTATTGACAGGTGGGGAGGGCCAGAAATCATTTGTATTTAACATGTAAATGGCGCCAGCGCTGTGAAACCATGATACTCAAGCATACAGCGCCATGTTCAATACAAAAAAAAGGCTTTACCTGGGGATGGCTGCACAGTGACCAAGCAAAAACACATTGGGAACATACAAATGACGTGACACATGGCTGGCAGGCATGAAAACGCAAGTTAGCAGTAGGTAACCCAAGTACAATATTTGATAAAAAAAACATTCTGAACAGGCCAGGGATCCCGTGTCACTTGACTGAGAAAAAAAAAAAAAAAGGTAAAAGAAACAGGACTGGAATGGCTAACTGTAGTCAATGGGATAATGACACTGATCATCTGATGTGATGTGGCGCTGTAGGGAACACAAAACAAATCACCAGGGGCTCTTGATACTTGGCACACTACATGGTGCAAGGAGAGGCACTAAACATTTGTTTGCATCATAAATACAGTATGACTTGCTGGAAGCGCTCACTAAAAACACCTGCAGCTACGTGTCGTTACGTGGCGTTAGTGTTTCTTGAATAAACCCCCTAAACACACCCCTCAACCCTATACACTGATATCATTAGGATTAAACATATTAGTTTATTTAGAAACAATATAAGCAATTAAAAAGCATGGGAAACCCTATTCGGTCACAGGATAACAAAATTTGATGGACATCTAAACGTTATTTAAGTACTCATCGAATAAAATCCATAAAAATATCAAATAAATATACTCTTCTTTTGCTTACCAGTGTGTAATTATGACAACAACCACTAAATCGCAGCCTAAACGCCATGTAAAATTTGTCCCCAGCGGTAATATCTGTCCAAAAAGACAGTGGCGCACACTGGCGCTGCTATACTTGGCAGTCGGGGCACTGACACAGGCCGGCCAATGCCTAATGAAACAACCAGAGCGATGTGAAGGCTTATTCACTGCTAGCGCCACGTACTGCCAGGTGAGCGCCTGTATAGCGGGGCTTAGAGCGACCGCCAGTAGACGCTCTAAGCGGGTGTCGGGCGCTGTAACCTAGTATCCTGGCCGGCGTTGATGAATGTGATGTGTGGTGGGCGCTGTAGAAGCGCTCTCTCTGATTCACTGCAGAGCCAATGGAGAATGCTAGGTGGTGTCCTAAGGTCATAGCGCCCAAGACTACACCACATCTAACAAGTTGACAACGCTGCAGCAAGTGACAGGTACTCGCCAGCTCAGTGCGTCCGCCACTCGGCGCTCAACACCATTATTTATCTATATATATATATATATTTAACAAGAAACTACACACGCACAGCGTCGGCACTCTAAAGCTGGGTGCTCTAGTATAGAGCGCCAGCCACTGTGTGATCAATCTGTTTTTGAACACATATACACCTGTAACAAAGTGAAAACACATGGAATTACATTGTTTTAACACTGTGACAATAACACTTTAGACCTGCACTTACAATTTTGCATAAAAATATTAAAAAAAGAAAATGTATAAAAGTGTTTGTTTGCTGCCAGGAGAGGCCACACAATGATTTGAGCAACAAAAAAAATGTTTACACTCTATTAAAACACCAACAAATGAAGCCCCATTGAAATGTATAGGAGAGCTCAACTGCTCAAAAGGTCAAAGCGGAAAGGTAGAACGCCAGCGCTATACACTGAGCCGCCTGCATTAATACATGTGACGCTACATGGTGCTGTTACAGTCGCTCACCAGAATCGCCTTCATAAATGTGGTTTTGCATACGTTCACCAGACGCTGCGTTCACTAAGAGCTTTGGCCCTTATTTAACAAGGGATAGCGCCAGGTAGCGACTGGTGAGCGAACGGTAATGACGGTCACCGCCACGAGAACGCCGGCTCCCCACCACAATCACACATTTATCAAGCCGATCCTGCTTAGCGACTGACAGAGCGCCAGATAGCCACTCATTCATCATTATTCCAGCCTCAGCCCACAGCGCCAGCGAGCGACCTTGAACAGCGACAGGTATGACCTCTCGCTACCTGGCGCTCTCCAATGCATTTCAATGGAGCAATCTTTAAATATTCAGAATTAATTGTTATTAATGTTTTGTTTTTTTATTTTCAATGTCAAAAATTCTGTGACCACTTCTGCAATGTTAGTTTTTTTTTTTTTATGGTAAAAAAAAAAAAAAAAAAGATTTGTGCAGAATTGATATTACAGGTCTGATATTAATGTATTCATATTACAAAATGTTTTTAAAAACTTGTTTTTTTTTGTTTCCAAAAATATGGTTGTTTGGGGGTTAAAAAACTACTTTTAACCCATCGCCGCCAGCGCTCTGGGGTTTAAACAAGCATTTCACAGCGCGAGAATTTTTTGAGCGTGATTTGTTAATGAATATGGTGGGAGCCAGTCGCTATGGCCGTTCGCTGTCATGCGCTCCCATACAGCGCGGAACCTGTCAAACAGCGACTCCTAACCCCGTATTCAACATTACCGCACACCGACTGAGTCGCTGTCAACAACCGAACAACGGCCAAGCACAGCGACTACTAGCGGGTGCTGTGAAAATACTGCTACAGTCGCTCATCTGTCACTACCTGGCGCTATTAATGAATCGGCCTCTTTGACTTTTAGCGCCATTGTAGTCAAAATAACTGCACCAAAAAAGAAAGTGACGTCAGCGCTCCAGAACTGGTGCTATAGCGACTGGAAAGATTTTTAACAGCGCAATTCACAGATAAACCTATTGTTGCTTTTGATCTTATTGCTATGTGTGTGTACAGTATGTGCTTTTGATTTTAATCATTTCAGTTCATACACTTAGTAAAATCTGATTGTTTTGATGATTTATTGAAATGACATTGTCTGGTCGAGCATCTTATAATTGATTTATTCAGCTAACAGTGAAAGCAGCCATAAGAAGTGTACAGCTGAGGAGGGTCATGGACACATTCTGGGTATGACATGGTAGTGCCCTCTAGTGTAACATTGCCATTATTAATGACACACAACCATTGTGTTTGTGCAGATTGCAGAAGTGAACATACACGGGTGTGTCATGCAAAGGTACGGTATTATTTAGGTGTAAGCTTTAAGAAGATCGTTTGGATGATAATTCGATACAGATATGTAAAGGTACAGTTACACATTTTTTTTAAATTTTAAATAACATTCCCAGAAAGCACAGAAAATGTTCAAATGTGTTTTTACAACCAATTTTATCCAAGGATAAAATAGAAAGGCAGCCTTGATCCCCTGTAGCTCCAGCTTCTACGCTAAGAACACGCTCCCGACCAGCCCTGGCACTTATAAGCATCCATGTCTGAATTCTTTTTAGAGGTGGGTGCTCCTGTAATGGACCCCTGGCACTAGAGCCCACAGCTGTGAAAATGGGACTGTTGTAGACCCTGTGGGTTCAACCTTGCCGACAGGGAGGTAAGTCCCTACACTGCAGGGGAGGGGAACTGCAAGCGGACCTTGTCCCTGAATAATATGTTTCCTCCACCACCTACATACAGACTGCCCACATTAAAATCATCCTACCTGCACCTATTGCATATTTTTAATCTTTTAACATCCAAGATGGCGGCTCATGGTGTCTCAGGCTGAAGTGTCTTCTGACTGTGCCGCTCTGAATTCTGGGATTGCTGTCCTTTTCCTGACCTTAGCTCTTCTCTGTCTGTGCAAAGCACAGCTACAACCCGCCCCCTGCACTTTTCACTCCTCTCCTCTAACTGAAAATATATTCATTTTAGATGCTGGGGAATAGTTTTTAAGGGTTTGGCCTTTTCATTAAATTATGCTGAAGGTCCAGTTTAAGTATTTTTGTATTTTTGTTTTTATTGTGGGCTTAAAGAAAAGAAAGACCCAGAGACATGATCCAGCCCAGCATCAGCACATGCCATTCTTTTGCACATTTTTACTAAGGTTCCAGACTTTTCTAAGAGGCCGATTTATTAATAGCGACATGTAGCGACAGTTGAGCGACTGTAGCAGTATTTTCACAGCGCCCGCTAGTAGTCGCTGTGCTTGGCCGTTGTTCGGTAGTTGATAGCGACTCAGTCGGTTTGCCGTAATGTTGAATATTGGGTGAGGAGTCGCTATTTGACAGGTTCCGCGCTGTATGGGAGCGCATGATAGTGACTGGTCAGAGCGACCGGCTCCCACCATATTCATTAAAAAATCCCGCTCAAAAAATTCTCGCGCTGTAAAATGCATGTTTAAACCCCAGAGCGCTGGCGGCGATGTGTTAGAAGTAGTTTTTTAACCCCCAAACAACCATATTTTTGGAAACCAAAAAAAAACAAGTTTTTTAAATAATTTTGTAATATGAATACATTAATATCAGACCTGTAATATCAATTCTGTACAATTTTTTTTTTTTTTTTCTTACCTTTTAAAATGGCAGAAGTAGTCTCAGAATTTTTCCCATTTAAAAAAAAAAAAATTCATAACAATTAATTATGAATATTTAAAGATTGTTCCATTGAAATGCATTGGAGAGCGCCAGGTAGCGAGAGGTCATACCTGGCGCTGTTCAAGGTCGGACGCTGGCGCTGTGGGCTGAGGCTGGAATAATGATGAATGAGTGGCTATATGGCGCTATCTCAGTCGCTAAGCAGGATTGGCTTGATAAATGTGTGATTGTGGTGGGGAGCCGGCGTACTCGTGGCGGTGCCCGTCATTACCGGCCGCTCACCAGTCGCTACCTGTCGCTATTCCTTCATAAATAAGGGCCCAATTCTCAATCAGCTCCGATGTGATGTTTCTTGACAAATCAAAATCCTGACTGACCAAGCTAAATGCTCTTGGCTTATAAATTTGATCTGGATGTGCTGGAGCTTGCAGTGGGAGTATGTCTGCTGTCCAAAGCTGTGATTCCATAAAAGGAGAGCGTTAAAGCATGATTTTCACCTGAAACCTTCACCTGAAACTGCCATTTTCGGATATTTCCGTGAGGTATATAGCTATACCCCCTGGAATTATCCGGAAATGGCAACTGGACTATCTTCCATCTCCCCTCCCACAGGTATAGCCCTCTTTTGTGTATTTAAAGTGGACCAAAAGCCAGGATTTTGACTATCCTGGGTTTTGGTCTTTGCCCTCTGGGCACCCTGATGGGGTGTGCCCCACTATGTGAAACCCCCCAGGTCTCCCAATCTCACTTACCCTTCCCTGGTCCTATGGTGCAGGTGCAGCCCTCTTGATCAGCATGCTCGGATCCGCTCAAGCTCCTTTGTCCAGGAGCTCGTATAGTGCGAGCGGATCTCAGCACGATGACGGCCGCATCCCCGCTACATTTTAATAGGGAGTGTGATCGCGCTGGCCATTCACAAATGCCTGGCTTGGGCGCACGCCCTGCTAGAGGGATAGCTGGGATGTGGCCGCAGCGCACGCATGCGCTGTTGGACTGGGAAGGAAGGTGAGTTTCTGGGGGGTTTCACACAGCCGGGGGGAGGAAATTCCATTGGGACGTGGGCTTCGAGACACTTTACTATTGTTATGCAGCCATGCCCAGTAACTTTTGAGAACGTTTTTTGATAATAACGCCATGTGTCAGCACTATTTTGGGTCGGTAGCTGTGTAGACCCCAGGTACATAAATAATAATAAATATGGTTCAGCACATATGGTAATTCAGACTCTAACATGACCTATGTAGAGACTCTTTAAAATGCGTTCTAGTTAGCCAGACTATGCTAGAAAAAAAAAGAAGAGAAAGGTATATGCTCCAGGTCTGCTTTAAAGTGTTATTGGCTTTCCTTTTTTTTACTTTCACCAAAAATAAAATGTGGTGTGACTGCTGTAGGCATTTGTAATTTAGCAGCACAATCCTCTGATTAATGATATTATAATTGCTTTTATTTAGACTGAGATGCATGAAAACCCACATGAAGGTCTATACTTTCATATTCCGACCTTCTATTTGCCTGTCTTTATAAAGGCTCCAGAATGACATTGCACGCTGGTCTGAAGGACTCTGCCATGTCCCCAGTAACCAGGGAAACTTCCAAGGAAGCCATGTTATGTTTATGTTTTCAAGGATTAGATATCAGAATGAAGAAGTGAGAAGCCCCCATCCTGGCGGTCAGAGATCACACAGCTTTGTTTGTATGTATTGGTTGAACTCCATCTTGCGTTGACAAAATTTACAAGGACAACAGACAGAACAGGTGTCGGCACAATAACCCATCCTTATTACTGCGCACATACAAACCATTTTTATTTCTTTTAAAGTGGCTAAATAGATGAAACGATGTTCCACTGCCATCTTTATAGATACACACTATGCACTTGGGTTTCCATTGAGACTTTCATTTAAAATAAGCATCTCATTGAAAAGCTGCTGGAAATTTTATCCGCAAGAAAACAGCGACCTGCCTTGCCAGCTTGGGCCTTGTAGCGGTTGACATCATCCTTTGGACTGGTTACAGAAGCCTATTCACATAGTTGTTAGAAGCAGACTTAGCCTGCAAGGCAAAATCCAGCACAGAGGAAAATTAGTGCATTTACCTGTCAGCATCCAGCTAGATTTTCAATCCAGTTCACTGGTCACAGGGACTAGTTTTTCATCCTGTGAGAGATCAAACCGATATGCTGCGAGTGGTGGAGGTGTTGGCTAAAATCCTTTTTTTAATATATTGGCATGAGAATATAAAATTCAGAAGCTGTGTTTGTGTTTTACTGATAGGAATGAACTGTACAGGACCAGCAAGAGGGAAATGTTTCAGATGTCTGGGACACGGCTAAGCACTTGGATTGCTATACATCCTATTTATTCACTAGGTGCTGCAGTTGCACAATGAGATATATTTACTTAAACTGTTCAAAGGCAGACATTTGTAATAAAAAGCACCAATTGAATGACAATAATTTTGCCTGCTACAGAAATGAAAGTGAATGTCAGATAGCTATGATTTAGATACGCTTCACCCATAACGGAGTGACAGTAATACTTATAGCGATATTAACAATGAAGCTGGCTTGCTATTTTAGAGCAAAGAGACATGTAGTTAAAGAGAATATTCCGATCCCCTTGATTATTTAATGATAGATTTGGGAAATTCTATACATGGAGGTACAGGTAAATGCTATTTTTTCACATTACTCTTATGCACGAGTGAGTACGACACCATGCCAAAATAGGAATCCCATATAATGTCGTCAAGTCTTTGTAGAAACAGTTGTGAGGTCTAATCATTAATATAACTTTTATCATGGAAGATATGTTTAACAATTGAACTGATTTAAATGAAATATTGATTATTATTAATTCAGCTTTTTTTCTGAAGTCAGCCTTCTCAACTTTTAATGTGTTCGCCTTTGCTTTTCCCTCTCACGTATCTTCCCCCTCCCCGCCACCAACTCGACCCAGACCGCATTAACGTCGCAGAGCAGAGGGAACAGTTCTCGTCTGTCCGTCACCAGAGAGGCAGACGGGACAGAGGAACAACAAGTCATTTGTACCTGGTGAGGAGGACACTCCTGGGAAACAAATAGATGAGCTAGCCCATGAATCCTAGCCATTCTCTGAGGTAAACAGAACTGCATGAGAAACACAGCAATTATCAGTAGCAGCATCATGCTTAACTCTCTCACTGCTCCACGGCGGCCAGAAGACATGAAACTGTAGATTATCCCAATATCTGCTTTAGGACAAAGGGACAGAAAATAATGTTGTCTCTTTCACTTGGGCTGATATAGGACTAGTTGCTGGTATCATCAGGTCCATATCTCGATCATGTCTGTTCTGCCATGCGTGAATATGCCTCATCAGCTTTCTCTGCCTGGTACTTAGCTTTTAAGGAAATCTTTTTAGGTCCCTATGTGATTCCATGTCCTCTAAAAATTATATTCTGGCACAATCTACAAAACTAAAATGGAAAATGCAATCTAGTGACCCTAGCAAAGTGTGAGGGAAGAGACTAACAGGCTGATTCATCATTAGCGGCAGGTAGCGACAGATGAGCGTCTGTAGCAGGCATTTTCAGAGCGCCCGCTAGTAGTCTCAGTGCTCGGCCGTGAGTCGCTACTTTATAGCGGCTGAGACGCTGTTCAGTAATGGTCAATACATTGTGAGGAGTCGCTATTTGACCAGTACAGCGCTGTATGGGAGCGCATGTTAGCGACTGCTCATAGCGACCGACTCACACCATATTCAGCAAAAAGAAACAGCCTCACAAATCTCTGGCACTGAAAAATATTTGTTTGAAGCCCAGAGTGCAGGAGGTGGTGTGTTTAAAGTGTGTTTTCAAGAATCTATCAACTAGTAACAAAGCGAAAACATATGGAATTACATTGTAACATGAACACAACAACATTGTAACATGAACACTTTAATGCCAGACCTGTAATGTCATTTTTGAGGAAATATTTAAAAAATGAAAAAATTATGAAAAAACTGCTATTTCAATGCCAGAAGAGGTCAAAGAATTATTTGTGATTTTTTTGAAAAAAAAATAAAAACCCGTTTAAAGAGAAGAAAAGGATCGTCCATTGAAATGTATGGGAGAGTGTCATGTAGCGAGAGGTCATACCTGGCGCTGTGCAAGGCTGAACGCTGGCGCTGTTCTCTGAGGCTGTGAAAATGATGAATCAGACGCTACATGGCGCTATTCCAGTCGCTAAACAGATTCTGCTTGATAAATGTGCAATTGCGTGCCGTGTCCGGCGTTGACCAGTCGCTATCTGTCGCTACCTCTCATTAACCAGGCGCTACCTGACGCTGTCCCTTCTTAAATAAGGGCCCTAGTCTTTGCCCACACCAAACTAGATGCCACGGTAACCACTGTATAATCTTGAATGTATTCACATAGCTATAAACAATTACAAGAGACACATAACATATAAACAAAACACTAAAAAACTAGCATCACAACAAGCACTAAATGTATCAATATTCATCCACATCCACATGTATCAACCACATCCTACTATAAAATGTGCCAATAAATATCCCTAAAGTATCAATAAAATGGACACATTCATTGATTTATACCTAAAACTAAGTGCATAGAGATCAACCAGTAAAGTGCCTAGTGCCCAAATACTGAACCACAAAGAAACCAAATACAGTAAATATAGGGTGTAAATAACAGCAACTAAAAACAAAAGATATGGTCAAATATAACATTCAGTAGGTAAGTATGTGAAAAGTATATCCCTAAATAGATTATGGGAGGGGAGCTCCGTCTCGGCACCCACACATTTCATGATACACCACCCCACTTTACCACCCCTGATGTGATGTGGAGGACCATGGAATGTGTGGGTTCTGCTGTGGGACTCCCCTCTCACCTGCAGCCCCTGCTCCCCCGCTGTGCTCATCCCCACACTTGGCTTAGAGTGCTTACACAGCAGGAAATGCCCTCCTATTCCCATTTTGTGTACCATGTGGATTTGGGGATTGTGTGCTGCTCAGACAGGGAGTTATCTAGTGATTCCAGCTGTAGAGTATCCCAAATTGTAATTCCCCCTAGGGATCATAATAACCAGGCCAAAATTCAAGTATGACTTTTGGCCTGGTTGAAGTGTGCCTCTAATTTCAGAATTTTTATATTTTTGGGAATTGTGTCCCTGGATACTGCATCCCTGGAAAACAGTCCCTATTAGCCAAGTAGAGAATGTAATATTTTTTCCTGAAATCATGTGGCACTGCAGACCTGCAGGAGAATAGAAGTGTAATGTTTCCTATCATTTCTTTTTTGGCCAGTTAAGGGACCTGGCCTTAATGCTTCCTGAGTCAGTATAAGAAGGATAGTGGGAGGATGTACACACAAACTCCGCACAGATAAAATCCAATGCATGACAGCTGTTTTCTATATCCATTTTAAACAAGCTTACTTCTGTGGGGCACAAAAAGTCAGGGCATTTGTGTTTATATACTGGGGATGGAGCCTCAAATTTACTAAAATGGGATTATACTGTACACGAGGTATATATTTATGTTGTTTGTTCAGAGGGTACGATTTTGAGACAAAGTTGAATCTCCATTTCTACAGTAGAATATAATGTAAATACCTCCCAATGTAACAAACACAAATAAGACCGCACCAGCTTAATGACCTATTAGGGCGTGCACAACTCCTTGGGTGAGATAATGGTCAATCTAAGAAACAGGATTTATTCAGGCGTACAAGCTCATAACAACCCGTTATGCATTCTCATGTGTGCCACATTATCATGTAGTTGGATAGTTTTATTGTGTGATGATTTTATGAAGGAATAAGATTTGTCTTTTTCAGCACCAAGTTTTTTGGTTTTCAAGGACCTATGCATTACAGTATCTTGAACCCCCAGCTAAATCAAGCTAATAAATAATGGCGTCTTTGCCAATAGCTTGTTGTAATGCGTCAATTAACTGTCTCCGCCACTTAGCTTGCACATAGCTGATATTAGCTTGTTCCTGGTGCGTGGAACTTTTTTTTTAAAATTAATTTCACAGTTGCTTTGGTCATATCCGGTTCCGGTTTCCTCCTTTGCGTTTCAAAGCCACCTAAAGCAAAAAATGACTAGCGCTTAGGCCAATAGCTTGTTGTAATGCGTCAATTAACTTTTTCCGCCACTTAGCTTGCACATAGCTGATATTAGCTTGTTCCTGGTGCGCGGAGCGTTTTTTTGTTTAAATTTATTTCACAGTTGCTTTGGTCATATCCGGTTCCGGTTTCCTCCTTTGCGTTTCAAAGCCACCTAAAGCAAAAAATGACTAGCGCTTAGGCCAATAGCTTGTTGTAATGCGTCAATTTACTTTTTCCGCCACTTAGCTTGCACATAGCTGATATTAGCTTGTTCCTGGTGCGCGGAGCGTTTTTTTGTTTACATTTATTTCACAGTTGCTTTGGTCATATCCGGTTCCGGTTTCCTCCTTTGCGTTTCAAAGCCACCTAAAGCTAAAAATGACTAACGCTTAGGCCAATAGCTTGTTGTAATGCCTCAATTTACTTTTTCCGCCACTTAGCTTGCACATAGCTGAAATTAGCTTGTTCCTGGTGCGCGGAGCGTTTTATTTTTTTTTATTTTTTTTTTTGTGTCCCTGTCGCTTGGGTTATATTCGGTTCCTGTTTCCTCCTTAGCGTTTCCACCATGCTGCCCAGGAGACAGATTCAGCGCCTCCCCAGCTCCTCCTCCGAATCTGACCCCACCACCCCTCCCCCACCTCCCCCACCTACCTCACCTCCCCCACCTAGCACCCCTCCCACCCCTTCCCCTCCTGGGCATGCAAAAAAGAAACGCATGCGAGTGGATAGCCGCGTTAATGGCCAGGTGGTCAAAGTGAGTATGTTTTTCTTGCATTTTATGTTTAAAATGGACCAACACACAGGGGGGATTGGCCCTGAAATCTATTAGTTTTCAGGACCAATCTGATCACTCCCCGCGGGGCATCCCCAATCTGGATGTCCTGCGGGGATGAACCCCCCTGGAGGCCCATAAACCTTACCTCAGCCCCGTCCCATCTGTGCATGCGTGAGCTGCGGATGCGTCTTGCGCTTCCCTCTAGCAGGGTGGTCAAATGCCACACGCGTCCTTTGGCGCTCAGAGGCAGCTGAGCTGGTATGCACGTCCAAATGGCCTTGGATGCGCATACCACAGCGGTGCAGAGTGCTGTGCTAGCCTGGCGCAGTCACGTGGGAGTGTGGTCAGTGGTGTATTTCTGGCCTTCCAAGGGGGTTTCAGACAGCGGCCCACCCCGATTGGTGTGCCCCACCAAAGTGGACCCAAACCCAGAATAGTGATAATCCGGGGTGTGGGTCCACTTTACTCTGGTCTCAGTATAACTGTTTATGCCATTGTTCTGATGTCATGTATTGATTTGTGTTTGTTTTTCATTTCTCATAGGATTTCTGCGTGATGCAATATGACTATGCCCGTGGGGGAAAAAAAAGAATAGCCATGGAGGTGAAGGCCACAGTGTCCCGGCGCTTCAACACCCAGCTCTCCATCCGAGCCATCCAACAGAAATGGTCTGACTTCAAGCGCCGGGACCCTGAAGGCGTGTACCGCCTATATGATGCCTACACATCAGGTAAGTTTAAGCTTATGCTATGTTTATACTTTAGTTTAAATCATCTGCTAAGCTGTGTCCATTTGTGGTCGTAATATTAATTATTTACTTTCACCCCCTCAACACAGATAAGCGTCCTCCCCTGGGGAAACGTGGGAAGGGATTCCTCCCCCGAACCAGGCAGTCGGACTCGGGGGAGTCATCGGGGGAGGGTCCCTCTCGCGGATCCTATTTGGAGGACCCAGGGGAGGAAGGGGATGATGCCCCAGAGGAGTGTGCTGCTGGGGGGCTGGCAGGATCAAGCCTCAGCTCCTCACACTCTGACTCTGAGGAGTCTCACCAGCCAAGGGGCCACTCTCAAGTGGGGAGTCCAAGTGGGGTGGAAGGAATGGACTCTCCCACACTCTCTGAAGGAGCAGGGAGTGAGAGGGAGGAGGGTGGCCCTTTGGCTGGGGGATCTTCCGAGCAGAGTGTGAGGAGCCGAGGCTCCCCGCCTCCTCCTCAGAGCCCTCCCTGGGCTTCAAGTGGCGGATCATCCCCTGGTGAGTGAACATTTTGTCATTGTTAGTCTGTGACAGGTTTCATCTGCCCATTTGTACTTAGCCCTTGCCATTCCTCTCTAATTTGCAGGGCATCATATAGGCGGCACCTCCATGGCCTTTTGGCAACGCCTTCTCCACGGGCATAGTCATGGTAAGTGTTTGTTGTTATCCATCACATTCCCTATGTTATGACATTCCTTAAAGTGGACCAACACCCATTGTTGATTGTGCTTGGAATCTCGAAGCTTCCCTGCCCAATCACCTCCCTCACCCAGGGCCCCCCCCAAAAAACCCCCAAACGTCTTACCTCATTGGGGGTGGCAGAAGCCACCGGCGCAGCCTCCTGCGTGCCCCTCTAGATGTGTGTGCGCCTGCGCTCTCTGTTTCCTAATGGCCTGCGCGTGCGCACACACTGGAGGAGCGATGTGCGGAAGGCAGCGGCGGCGGACGGTGTCTCACTCAAATGGTGGTGCTCTGCCAAAGTGGACCAAAACACAGAATAGTATCAATCCTGGGTCTTGGCCCACTTTTAAGAGACACATGTTTCCTGGTCCATAGTACAAGGTGGTTTGATAATGTACATTAACATCACAAACCCCACTACAGTGCTAGCCAACTGGCAACCACCCCTATGTTTCTGCCCACACCATGATGGGGGCTAGCAAATGTGTTATTTGGTTAAGTTGTTCCGGCTAACACATGTTGCACACTAGTAACATTCGACAATCAACTGCAAATTAGTCCTTAACATTGCACTGTCAAGGTTATTGGCACATTATCTTTAGGGGTCCATGTTGCAACCATAAATAATTTACATGAACTCATGGACCAGGAAATATGCTAATGTTGGACAACATGTATGTAACCATGCAAGCATTTGATTTTTCAGACTCCCTAACCAGATGGATGTCAAATAGTCAGGTGTCATTGGCCCACTAATTTTGCTTTTCTCTTTTGCTTTCTCCTGACAGATGTTGCTACGCAGACGGAGCCAGTGACCATCCTCCCCACCCCAGCTCCAGGGACGGCCAGCAGCATGGGCCCCCGCCACAGCTGCGATGGTGAGTACATCCCACTTCATATGCCTAAACACTTGTGAACCCTATATCTTCTAGTCAAATCTGCAGACATTTACAATGTACCTATGTGTTAATTTAACACACATCTAGGTTACATGTGTTTGGGCAACAATCCTACATGCCTGTCTGCATGCTTGATTGTTGCCTCACATTCTTGAGTTTGCCACATAGAGACAATTTGTGGTTTAGACACAACCAAATGGGGCTGCTTAGGTCGTGACCTCTAAGATTCTTGGCAAAACTAGTTTACTCGTTAGGACTTAGGCCCTGATGTTTGGCTGTGACTAAACACATAAATGTCCACACTGGGACTTATACCTTCTTTGATTCCCAAGAGTTAAGAGTAAATGTATGCTTGGGATGTGGTGGCCAAATTTCAGCCAGCCACTAGTACTCATATAATGTTAACAACTAAGGGCACAGTGGGCAACAATGTTAATGTGAGTGTCAGCTAATTGGACCCACTGACATTACATTGCTACATCTGTGTCTGTTGAGGTCACATTCCATTTATTAAATCTGTTTTTTTTCTACATCTCTACAGCTTGTGAAAACCAGCATCGCAGACTGTGGCGGTCGATCAGGTGTCTGAAGCTTATGCTGCTGGCCAAGAAGAGGCGGCAGCATCGTTAGGGTGGGGGGATGACTGGCCCCTTGTTGGAGGCCCTTTGTGGGCCAATGTTGGGCCTGTTGCCCACCTTTGGAATAAATATTTTTATATTTTGCTAATTACAGTGTTGTGCCTTGTCAAGCATAGTTTAAGTGTCTACAAACCCATTTGTGTGTAAATTTTGCCATACCTTTGGAGCCATTTAATGTGTAAACCATAGTAAGCTATGGTCACAAATGTGTGGCATAAATTTTGAACTACATTTACATATGTAGATCAAGATACTCATCCCTGACTGTGTTCTTAGCTATGTCTTAGGAAAAACACAATTTAGAGGTGGGTTAATCAAATATATTTACAGAAAAAAAATAACCACAAACAAATTAATATTCTTGGCTGGGTGGCCGGGGAGGTTGGGAGTCATTGCTAGGGGCGTTGTTGGGGGACAACAGTGCAGTAAAAAATATAGACTGCTGTTGTATGAGCTGTTGTATCAACAACAAAGTTTGGTCCTGTCGCTGGAGAGATTGCTCCATTAGATTGCCCAGGCGACCAAGTTCCTGGTTCTGCTGTTGGTTTAGGAGCAACTGGTCGATCTGGCGCTGCTGGGCCTCATTTTGTTGCTGACACATCAGCACCTGATGTTCCAACGCCGCAATGCGCTCATTAGTTCCATCACGCGGCTGTTGGCGACTGTAGTCCTCCAGCATCCGGACCCCTAGCTCATAAAAATCCGCACTGGTTGGTGCCACACCTCCTCTTGCTGTGGTTTGAGGCTAACAAAATAGAAAACAACATTTTAGTCAAACCGAACCAATGCAGCTAGGCCCCTCCAAATCATTTGCCCAAACTGTCACAATACAACTTACCCTTGTTTGAGCCTCGGAAGCTTGGCCGCATGGGACTTGGGAAGAGGTCCCAGCTTGGGGTTCTGGTTCCGCCTCCTGCAAAAACGACCAAGAAAATAAATGTGACATGTTGCTTCATCCACTACCCACGAACATGGCAATGTGGTTATTGGTCCTCTAAATCAGCCATGTTACCTCCGTGTCGTCCGGCACAGGTAGGAGCGGGGTATCGCTGCCAGAGAGGGGCAAATCCACATCCGAGATCTCCGGCAAGTTGGCATATGCTAAACAGGAAAGTCAGGTTAGTAGGTCAGTGGACAAAACTCAAATGTAACATGGATAGCCTATCGAGGCCATACCTCCACAAAGTGCCAAATTACACACTAGCCAAAAGGTATCTGTTAAACTCAGATTGATAACATGTATGTTAGAGGAATAAGAGGCAATAATTGGGCCAAATAAGATCAGACACATTGCTAAAATTACACATACCCGCAATCTCCCAGATGTCTGGAGTGGGGCCCTCACTCGAGCTTGGACCTTGAAAATACATGTGGAAACACAAGTTGCCTGAAGAAAGTGCCACAAAAGTAGAGCCAAAATACATACTAGATCATCAAGCCAAAACAACTTACCCTCATCTCTGGCAGCCTGAACGTGAAGGGCCCTTTCCGGACAGCCACTTCCGATATTCTGGCCAACTAAAAAAAACAATTAATGTCTCAAAATATTCCTCAAACTACTAGGGTGAATGTTTGTCTAAAAAAATTTTTAACAAAATGCATTGCAATCACTCCAAAAACTATTAGACTGACCCTGGGGATGGAATAAGCACTCAAAATAGGCAACTTCAAGTTGACAGAGCAAACATGTAGATTATTAGACTAACCAAATAGAACCAGTGTAACATAAACAGCATAAAGGATACATTATGTATTGCTATACACACCAACAGGGTCCTGTTGACCTGCAACATCGGAAGTGGGGTCCAAAGATGAACCAGTCACTTGGCCTACAAATAAAAAAGAGGAATGAGACACATGCACTTGGGTTAAAGCGGATAAAGCAAGGTTGACACATGCACTTACCGACATCCAAAGAGTAGCTTGGCTCCTGAGGAGATGCTGGGGCCAATGGCGGGGCAGCTAGGCAAAAACCAAGCAAACATTGAGCCATTGGTAATGTGCGGTCAAAAATCAAATATGCATTAAGGTGTGTGTGAGCAGCTCATTAACTAATATTCACTAATCAAGCCCAGTGTGGCTTACACATGTATATGCAGATATATGGCCACACATCTCTGCCTTCCAACATAGCTACACATGTTAGGGCCTTGTTAGTTAGTTGCTGTGAGGGTAAAGTGGGCGTGAAATTAGTCCGCAGGTCCATATTATTAATCCTCAACAGTGCCCCACTCTATTGTTGGAGCTGCTCCCACACCCATTTGGTCCCCAAACAACCAGCACCTAAATTAGTGTTAAATACCTTCAATGGCAGACTGGGTTAGGCTTGAGGTTGGTTGAAGGGCAGGAGTTTGTGTGTCCTGAGCCAAATCCTGGACAGCACCATGTGCACCTATGCAGAAAGCAACAGACAGGAAAGTAAAACATTTATGAGGTATAATGTACTACTTCACAGGTCCTACTGTTAGTTGGGCAGAAAGAGAAAATGCAAATCACATACATTAACATTAGCTTGAAAAAAAATGCAGAAAATATGTACCTTCAGTCCAACCTGTGGTGTCATCCCCAGGGTCCACACCCTGCAGCCGAGCAAGTGGAATTTTGGCCTTCAGCATCTCCTCATACGGCCTGTAGGTACTCTTTGGAGCCTGGATGGTCCCACTGTCCACATCAAGATCGTGATTCATCTTTTTGATAAGGGCCCCTCTCAAAGTGTAGAAGCGTTTCCTGCAGGATGGGCCACTACGTGGGTGTTGAGCAGTGCTACTAAGCTCAACACCAATGGCATCCCACAGTTTGCTTCTTTCTTGTTTACCTATTGACTTGCTTTGGGAGCCAAATATCAGCTCCCATTTAGCAAGGGTAAGGCGCACAAGATGATTATTCTCCGCCAAATTAAATTCAGGCTCCCTCTTGGCACCTGGGCGCTTAGCCTGGGGTGCTGCACCACCTTCAGGCTGGGCCCTTTTCCGTAAGGGAGGTCTGCGCACAGCACCCACCACACTCCTACTTGGGCCTGCTGTGGCCGGCAGATGTCCTGAATTTGGCTCCATCCTGTAGCTGCACACACACACCAATACACAACCAACAAGCACGCATGCAGACTACAGAATGGCATCGCACTCTCTTTGGGTTGGCCAGGTTTTATGTGCTCTAACAGCCAATCACAAACCAGTCCACTTAATAGATTCACACATACTGGCCAGGTCCTTGTAGCCACACCTCCACTGCACTGACTGAAGCATGTGTGTTAGCCAATTAACTAATTACAGACCTCATTAACCAAACAACACACAACCAAATACAGCAATGTACTCATGTATATGAAACACTTGTGACATGTGGCTATCCTAACGGCTATTTAAATAAACAGCAGCTTACCTTTCATTGGCCCACCACTGAATTTTCTGCCATGTCCGTTAATGCATGCAAGTTTCGGCTCACGTACGCTAGTAGCGCTACTAGCGTGCGCGTGCGCACTCCGTTTCACGCACACCTGGGTCAGCTAATTGGCGCCCGGAAATAGCAGAGCAACGCAAAAGGCGGCAAAGCGGACCTGTCCTTTTTCAAAGTGAAGTATAAATGGAAGGATTTTGAAAGCTTCTGTTATTGTTACACTGTGGCAAAGGCTGTGGTGTGGTGCTTGTTTCCCTTAGCTCATTTGAGTCTCTGTCTGGGTTTTGTCCTCACTCTCTGTGGCTTGTTGGGTGATTTCTGACATCAGTGCTGTTTCTTTAGGAGATTGATTTTGTTGGCATATGCAAATATTGTGGAGCATACAGCAAGTGAGGCTTGATTTTGGGGCCTTTTGTGGGCTGTGCAGCAACTCCCCTCTTGGTTGTGCCTAACTTAGAAAGCTGCTTTTCAGCAGGCTGGTGGTTTAGACCACTATACTTCTGGCTTTGTGGTGAGCTGCATTGTAGTGAGTGTGTGAGGAGTGTGATTGTTTGTGTGTGGTGTGTTTGTGGTTTTTGTTTTGTTTGTTTGATTTTGTATATCTGTTGAGTGTGTGTGATGGATAAGAGGGTGATGTATGGTGTCTGGGTGGATGGATGTATGCGTATGCTGGAAGAGCAGGAGGACAGGGAGCGGGGTGTTGTGAGGCTTAGGGCACCCCGCTCCTTTGGAATCCGCCTTTCAGTATGGGACTTAAGTGACGAGCAGATCAGGAGCCGCTTCCGTCTGAATCGTGCTGCACTACAGTCCCTATATGATCAGATTAAGCACAAAATCGAGCCATCCACCAAACGCACTCAATCCATTCCAGGCATAGTACGCCTGTGTGCCACTCTTAATATTTTGGCACGAGGGACCTTCCAGGCAACCTCTGCCCTCCTCAGCGGGATAAGCCAGGCTACTATGAGCCGCATATTAATCCAGGTAGTTCTGGCGATTTGTGATTTAATCCCAATTTACATCAAGTTTCCTGAGGATGAGGAGGAGGTTGCCAAAATAAAACATGCTTTCTATCTAATGGGAGGGATCCCGAATGTGCTAGGGTGCGTTGATGGTACACATATCCCTTTCCGCCCTCCCCGTGCACAGGAGCTGTATTACCGAAACCGAAAACAATTTCATTCCTTTAACGTCATGGTGGTCTGTGACCATGAGATGAAGCTGCGGGCGGTGAGATCGGGGTTCCCCGACTCATGCCACGATTCTTACGTCTTGCAGCGGACAGTCCTGTGCCGGAAGTTTGAGAACAACGAAATGCCAGCTGGCTGGCTACTGGGTAAATAATTAACCATGTCAAAGTATTTTGCCTCAAATATGTGGCCTAGTACGCCAAATTCGAAAAAATGAAAACCAAAACATGTACTAGTACTAATTGCAGTCTCCTCTCTCCACAGACCTCTGCCCATGAACGCTACAATGCAGCACACCACAAGACAAGAAGCATTGTGGAAAGAACCATCGGCCTGCTGAAAGCACGCTTTCTATGTTTGGCACGCCCAGGAGGAGAGATGCTGTACAGCCCACAGAAGGTCTCCAAGATCATCCTCGCCTGCTGTGTGCTCCACAATATATGTATATGCCACAGAATTCAATCCCCTGAAGAGACAGCACTGGTGCCCAAAATCCCCAACTTGCCCGCAGAAAGAAGTGAGGACACCCAGACTGGCGATGAGCTAAGGGAAAGGATGATCACTTCCTTTTTTGCGGTAAGCTAACTACCCTTCACTCTAATCCAAGTACTGCACTACCGGGAAAGTTTATTTGACCTCCCATCATAATTTTGCAAAAACCAGTATAAGGGGGGTGTAAGATGACACAAACCACTGTAAGGGAGGTGTAAGATGACCAAAACCACTCTAAGGGGGTGTGTAAGATGACCCAAACCACTCTAAGGGGGGTGTAAGATGACCAAAACCACTCTAAGGGGGGTGTAAGATGACCAAAACCACTCTAAGGGGGTGTGTAAGATGACACAAATCACTCTAAGGGAGGTGTAAGATGACCAAAACCACTCTAAGGGGGGTGTAAGATGACCAAAACCACTCTAAGGGGGGTGTAAGATGACCCAAACCACTCTAAGGGGGTGTGTAAGATGACCCAAACCACTCTAAGGGAGGTGTAAGATGACCCAAACCACTCTAAGGGGGTGTGTAAGATGACCCAAACCACTCTAAGGGAGGTGTAAGATGACCAAAACCACTCTAAGGGAGGTGTAAGATGACCAAAACCACTCTAAGGGAGGTGTAAGATGACCCAAACCACTCTAAGGGGGTTGTAAGATGACCAAAACCACTCTAAGGGGGGTGTAAGATGACCCAAACCACTCTAAGGGAGGTGTAAGATGACCAAAACCACTCTAAGGGGGGTGTAAGATGACCAAAACCACTCTAAGGGGGTGTGTAAGATGACCCAAACCACTCTAAGGGAAGTGTAAGATGACCAAAACCACTCTAAGGGGGGTGTAAGATGACCCAAACCACTCTAAGGGGGGTCTAAGCGTGGTCAAACTGACTGACAGCGCCTACAAAGCTGAGCTCCAACATCATATTCAGCAATGTAGGCGTTGTTCCCAACAACGCCAGGTAGCGACTGAGGAGGCCTGCTATAGCGAATCGCTACCGCCCACGGCGTACGCTAGCGGCGCTCATAGCGCCATACTTCAGTCGCTCATCTGTCGCTACCTGGCGCTATTAATGAATCGGCCTCTAAGTCAGCACAAGGCCGGAGATAGAGGGCTGCATGGGACATAAGACTTGGAAGTGCCAGAACATTGTACAAGTTGCTTTATGGAGAGCACACTTATCTTTTACTGTAAATAGGCAAAGTATTGGCCTCTTTTAGCCCACTAGAGTATCTCTTGAAATTAGCTTGTGACTATGGGGGTTATTCATCAAGGGATAGAGGCAGGTAGTGCCTTGTAAGTGGCAGGCAGTGTCTGGTAAATGCGGGGCGCTGTACGCAATACCATATTTATGAAGCCGATTCTGGTGAGTGACTGCAACAGCGCCGTGTAGCGCCCGATTCATCATTACTCAAGGCTCAGCATATAGCACCGGCACTCTGGCTTCCAGAGCGCCAGGTATTACCTGTCGCTCTCCCATACATTTCAATGGACGTTCATTTTCTTCTGTTTAAACAGGGTTTTTTGTTTTTAATTATTTTTTCTCTCTCAAATAATTGTGTCACTTCTCCTAGCCTAGAAAAAGTCATTTTTGAAACTTTTTAGATTTTTTATATTTTTATACAGAATTGTCATTACAGGTCTGGCATTAAAGTATCAATGTCACAATGTTACAACAATGTCATTCCATGTGTTTTCGCTTTGTTACTGGTGTATATGTGACACAGACTTTAATCACACAGCGTCTGCCGCTCTATGCTATAGCGACCAGATCCAGATCGCCTACGCTGTGTGAGTCTGTTTTTTTGTTGAATATGGTGGGAGTCGCTGAGAATCGGTTGCATGAGTTGGCGCTACCTTTCACTCCCTGCAGCGATGTACTGGTGTTAGAGCACCCAACATACATCTCATTCATCTATGCCGGCCAGGTTACTACAGCGACTGAGGTGCTCTTTTACAGCGACCAATCACAGCGTCTACTGGCGGTCGCTCTAAGCGCCTCTGTACAGACCCTCATCTGCTGATACTTGGCGCTAGTCATGGCCCGTGTATCAAGTAATCAATATGTATTTGTTAATTATCTTCTATGATTAATTATTAGGATTATTTTTCATTTATGACCATAGATCCACTTTTAAAGTAAGGAGAAAAAGATGAAAAATCAGGCTGGCTCAGGAGACAGATCAAGGTGAGCAGTTCATAACCTTAAAAGGCTGGTATGTATAAGTAACCTGTCCTCTCATTATTCAGTGTGTTTCTATGGATATTTAATATTAGACACGATAGAGCTTGTTTAAAGAAACTGTCCAGGCTAGGTGTCTTACCTTCTAGATGGCTTATTTCAATCATTTTTATGTGCTGTTAAAGCGGAACAAAACCTGGGAATTTGGGATGCTCCCTGCAACACTGCACTGGTGTTAGAACACCCAACATACATCTCATTCTTCAATGCTGGCCAGGTTACTACAGCGACTGAGGCGCTCTATTACAGAGACTGATCACAGAGTCTACTAGCGGTCGCTCTAAACGCCTCTGTACAGACGCTCATCTGCTGATACCTGGCACTAGCCATGGCTCATTTTGGTACTCCCTTCTCATACATCTGTCTGTTACTGGCGCCGTGCTGATGAGGGGCCCCACCCCGAAACACATATACACAAGTGGAAAGGATATCTGTGTAACTGTTGCTGAGCACAGTCATTTGGATAGTGGCCAGCAAAAGTTGGAGCATAACTGGCCTGCTCCTAAAAAGGGCATTTTAGGCTTGTTCATAAACTGACTTGGGTCAGAGCTGCTCAAACTGGCACACACAAAACACACACTTTTGATTAAAAAGTTCTTTATTAGTATAACAATAATGTTATAAATGCTACAGATGTGATAGACACAACAGGGCGAAAATAAATATTAATAATTTGCTTCTGTTAGCATCATTTTTGTGGCTATAGCGCCAGCTTTGGGGCGCCGGCATTCCCGTCTTATCTTGCACTGCGTTGTGTACTACATTGGCGCTAGCAGTCGCTGTGCCGAACACTACTAATTAGCTTGTGTGTTGCACTTAGGTATTGGCCGGCCTATGTCAGCATCTGTTGGACCCGCTGGCCGATTATCCCAGCGCCAGCAAGCACCACTTTGTACTGCCATTTCTCTGGCGCTTCCCAGCATACCCATTCATAACATTCTTGTATTGTCTCTGGCAGGTGTTACGGACATCTTCTCAGTTTTTACAGCTATTGTCAGGGATCAAAACTTTAAATGGTATTTATATAATATCCAATTGTATATTTATTTTGAACACTGAGGTGTTGACTTTGACAAATTAGGTTTAAAGTGAAAAGGCGATTAGTAATTAATTACCGGTAGTTATGATGGCATTATGTCTGTAAGTAATGACAAGTTGTATTATGGATTGGAGAAAGCTGTAAGATACATTCTTTTTACCTCATTTAGAGATGCAGGCACTATTAGAAGGAGCAGTCCTATTGTAACTTCGATATTCTGCCACATGAAATAGTCATAAGATTGAGAAAATGAAAATCCAACCTATTTTTATCCATCATAAAGGGATTGTGCTTTTCAGCAAGAACCAACGTCTCCAGCCTTTTAACCCTCACAAATAAGGGAAAGAACTGATAATGGCCAATAAGGGCATTGCTGATGTTCCAGCATATACAGTAAACTGGCCTATGCTTGGATGAAGCAAGAGAAGAGACCCACATGCCACGTGGCACATGCTAGTAATGGGCATACAGACAAATGGATCAGCTATCAAGTACTTTCCTTGACTTGAAACACATCGCTATCCTTGTATAATTCTTATTAGGTTTTGAAATTATTGTGCCATACATGTTAGGCATTAGGATATTTTTTTTCTGGCATTAAAATCGATTATTTGGTTCAAGTAATCTTGAAAAATGAATAATTGTCGATGAAAAGTTTTGCGTGTGCATTGCTGATATACGCTGTATTCACTCCTATGTGTTTTCGATGGAGCACACTGTAGCATTGCATTGCATTTAAAGTGGAGCAATAGTCCAAATGTGACTATATGTCATGTGATAATATAAAAGTTAAGGAATAAAAGGAAGCCTAAAATCAGGAAAAAAGCTCAACCATTCCATTGGTAGAAACTGATCCCAATGCAACCTTCTCCAAACTACCAGTAAACATAAGGTTTGCCTATTAGCCGCTGGCTGTGATATAAATGGTGTAATTGGCAATGGAGTGCTGGCAGTCATGTGGGCATTGAGAGTGGCACTGGAGTGCAGATGGGGTAATTCTGCTGTTTTTCAGTCTATTTTTTTTATCACTGCAGGGCATCACAAATGGGGATCACGCAAAGGTGGGGTGGCTGTATCAAGCAACCAATATTTGTTTGTTAATTAAATATTATGATTAAATATTAGGATTATTTTTCATTTATGACCAGATCCACCTTCAGGAGACAGATCGAGGTGAGCAGTTCATTACTTTAAAAGGCTGGTATGTATAAGTAACCTGCCCTCTCATTATCTAGCGTGTTTCTATGGATATTTAATATAAGACATAATAGAGCTTGTTTAAAGAAACTGTCCAGGCTAGGTGTCTTACCTAGATTTATTTCAGTCAGTTTTATGTGCTGTTAAAGTGGAGCAAAACCTGGGAATTTGGGATGCTCCACTGTTTGAAACCCCAGAACCCCCCAGAAATACGTTATTCACTCACCTCTGCTTTGTCCAGCGCTGCATAAGCAGTCAGTAATCCAGTATGAGCCATTTGCCTTGACTATTTCATGTGGCAAACTTTAATGGGGAGCTAAAGCAGCCACATCCCCAGAGGTCCTGCTCCAGCCCATCTGAATGGCTGGGGTGGGAGCGAGCACACAACCCAAGCTTGCGCTCCCAATTGAAAACAATGAGATTAGTTTGCCGAATTACATAGTCACAGCATTGGACGAGTGCCTGCATGAACCGTTGGACTGTAGAAAGGTAAGTGAATACAGCGGGTCATTCCAATTCAGAATGCCCCAGGGGAAGGCTGGCACAGCTGGGTTTTGTTCTGCTTTAAGAGTTTTGTTGCTACAGTGTCATATTTATTGACTGTAAATTTCTCAGCACCCTTTCTCGGCCAGAATGTTACAATTTAGTTTCTGAAGCAAGTGGTCCTGTCACTTCTGTTTGCATTTCTACTCAAAATACAGATATCAAAAAGTGCTGTGGGGTGTATTATTTGGCTGTTGGTTTCCATTAAAATAAAATAAAAGAAATGGGCAATCCCATTGTCTAGTGTGTATAGACCCTGCTAACTGCCAGGGTGGCTGTTTATTAGTCATTCATAAGTCATTCCTTTTGTTTCAACTGCTCACCCGTTTTGTTGCTTTATAATTTAATACTATGCTGCTGTGCAGTGTAACTGGCGTGGGTTGGCAGTGGAGATGAGGGCCTATGTCATATGGACTGCAACAGGAATGGTCCGATACTGTAAATGCAAATTATTATTTTTTCTGAGCCTGATAGTATTTTCATTTTTAGACCTATGTTATATCCTATTTCTCTTTACCAATGGTGGCATTGCCATATTTGAAACAACCATGTCTCCCATAACCTTATTTGACATGAATACTGCGCTGCTCTGGATCCGGAGTCCAGACAGAGAACAGAGCGAAGATCATTATGACTGTTTAACTTAGCACCACAAACAGCTGGGAACCACAAACAGGCAACTGACAGTAAACAGTGAAAATATTTTACTCCTTAATGTGACAGGGAAACCCTTGCTTGGCAAGACATGAGCAAATATGACTGAGCAGATTCCAAGACAGAAGCATCACAAGTGTTTTATCAGATGTGGTGGGTGTTTACCCAGAGCTCATCCAAACAAAGTGCTAGGATGTCCCTATGAGAACGGAAAACTGTAGGCTCCATGTAAAGACAACACAGCCATGCCTGATATTATTATGATGCCCAGCAAATAAATGGCTATCATTCCACAAGAAGCTGAAAGCAATACAAAGTTTTGGTCTTTTCATAGGCAACAATAGAAAAAGTTTAAGGATCAACACAAGTGAAACAAAGAAAAACACAAAGATATTTTGGTGATGGGAAAATAAATATATGTTCTTTATAACTTGAAAAAGAAGGGCGTGTTAGATTTACGTGCCAGGTTGATTTTAAATGGCAAGCTCTTTACTGCTATCTTTTCACTGCACATAGGTAAAATGCTCAAGTGTCTATGATGTGGCATATTACAATACTTATATTGTATAACCAAATAAGTAATAGCTAGATATGTGTTTTTGGAATCAGTAAACGGGACTGATTCCTGGGATTCGTTGAAGTCTGGTTTGACCTCTCTTACAAGTGCTAAACCTTCCTCCTCTCTTCAGCTTTTATGAACAAAAAAAAGAAAAAAAAAATACCACCTGTGCATAACAGCCTCAATGTACTTCCCTCACCAAGTCTGTTGCTGCAAAAAAAAAAACAACTCATGTAAAAACATACTAATTCATAGTTAAACCGGACCTTCAGCGTGATTTAATGAAAAGCACAAACTCTTAAAAAACGGTTCCCCAGCATCTAAAATTAATATATTTTACGTTTTTAGTCACTAACTTATTATTCTTTCCCCCACTGGGCTGCAACTCTGTTCAGGAATTTAGGATACGGGCGCCGCCATCTTGACTCAGAAGCATCACACTTACTGAGGAGAGGAGAGTGGGATAAGGTACAGGGGGGCGGGTTATAGCTGTGCTTTGCTCAGACAGAGCAGAGCTGGGGTCAGGTAAAGGTCAGCAGTCCCAGAATGCAGAGCAGCACAGTCAGAAGGCACTTCCTGTTTGCAGGCTGCCTGATAAGATGGCGGCTTCCATAAGACGCCATCTTGGATGTTTAAAGGCTCATAACTTGCAGTAGATGCAGGTAGGATGATATTTAATGTGGACAATCTGTATGTACAGGGTGTGGGAAACATATAAGATAGACTCTTATTCAGAGTGAAGGTCCGCTTTAATACTTCTGCATTTATTTTCCAAATAAGAATCCACCCCAGTGCATTTGCATAAATATTTTATTTTCTGAAAAAAGCCAGGCTATCCTATTGGTCCTTATAAAGGCCCATCCATTGCTGCATGCACAGAAGCCTCTATCTGCCATCCTGAGCCGTCCTAGTGACAGAAATACTTTAAAGCCTATTTAAATAAACTATTTATCAAAAGAGGTCTGTATAAATCTGAAACATTTGGGCACATACCAGGTTTTTGCTATTAGACATGCAAATAATAATATGTATTTAATAGAATATTGTATCAGTTTTTACTCGTATAACTGCTTCTGAACATAAAGTTGACTTTTCCCTTTCCAGTGCAAGGAATAACCCAGATAATCAGTTACCTTATCACTGCTTCTGAGCAGCCAATTGGTCTCCCAGAGTAGCTGCAGTAAAGTAAGCGGATCTTCACAGATGGTTAGGTGTCAGTCCAATTCCTAGACATATTCTTCCCTAGCAGAACAAGTCATGGTGAAATACATCCATATACACTGTACTAACCCACATCACCCCACTGGTGAGAAATGTAGACCACTGGCCAGGCATGCCCCATTAGTTTGCACATTGTACATATCCCACTGTGACCAATGTGGATGCATGTGGGTATTCTGTTAGTGAATCCTATTGGCTGCAGGAAGCAAAGGAAGATTGAGACTAGAAATCAGCCCAAGATTTTACCGGCCTTAAACAGCCCATTTCCAGCCCATGAACGATTGAGCCTCAAGGTGATTCGCAGCCGGTTAGTATGTACATTAATCAGCTGAGGCTTTAGCATTGAGCAAGATTGTGTATTTAAAGGATCATACTAAAGCTTCAGTTTTGTGGGGGCAAATAATGAGTCAGGTGTTGGTATAGTGCCCCAAAGCCAGTTAACCCCAAAGGAGTGTGGCCCACCAATAATGTTTCTTGCCTAAAGTACGTAAAATCTAGTTATTTTTAGCAATGAGCTTGAGATACGGGCCAAAGCTAGATTCGAACAGGATCGGGCAAGATCCAGGTCAAATCATCCGACATGCCATCTGGAAAAAGGGGGCGGGTGTAAGGATAGTTAATGTAGTTTGAAAAAAACTTTTTGTGGTGTTTTTTTAACCTTGACGTGACCCATATACCAGTTCCAAGAACAGGGTGGTAGCAAGCCACAGGTGGCTTGCTTGTACCCCCACTCAATTACCTGCAACCCCACCCGTCAGTGGGTTGCAGAAGACCTCAGTACCCCTTGGCCTGGGCACAATGTTTAGAGAACTGTACAGGTATTGACGGGCATAGGGGCTGGTAAGTACTAGGTACTACTACTAGCAGTTCAGCCCTTGAGTATTGGATTACCATTCTCTATGCTTGGCGCATTGAGTTGGTAAGCTTTAGGGAAGAGGGCCACGCATTTTTGTGAGGACATCCGAAAAAAGCATCAATGGGGGGTCATGCATGAAAGCATGGACCTCCCACCCATAAGGTTATGAATCCAATGTACCAATCATAGTGGCTAGTATGCCATAGCTCAAAGATCAACCTGTCAGACCTTCTATTTACCAGTCGCTATGCCCTTCAGCACAGGTCTGGGAGTCTTCCAGGGGTAGATGGTCAGATGGGGGCTTTTTTTCCACCAACCATATCGTTCCCATTATTTGGTAATCTCAAATGTTGAGTACAATTCCTTTGACTCCTACTACTCTGTTTTGTTTTTATTTTTTAATGTGCCTATATGGCTATTCCACATAGGAATCTTTCCTCAGCATTTAACATTCCATGCAGTGAGATAAGCACAAAATATGGTCAGGAGCACCTCAGTCAAGTCCCTCATTCTGGAATCAAACCTGCAAAGCTCCGGTTCTTTATCAATAGGCCACGACTGCCATCTTAACTGTGAACCGGTATAAATAATTTTTTTACGTAAAACATATCTATATTTTCTTTTGAACTGTTTATGAACTGCTGAGATGTCCAAGGGACAGTGATGACTTCACATTAGGCCCTACAGCTCTTAATAAATACCACTAGAATCCCATCTAAATACAAAGTAAAATGATGTGTTACTGTTTTGAAAACAAGCTTTTGTGTTACAATACAATGAGGAGAATTTTCTATGCTATTTGTACTGCTGTGACTATATTTTCAGAGTTACGACAAAGCAAGAGCTGGTTATAAAAAAAAATGAAACAAGCTTATTTATCCCAATGTGCTTATTGCATTTGATTTGAACATCAAAACCTTTGAAGCATAAATTCCATGTGACTGTAAAATTATATGTGCAGTACAACAAAAATAAGGCAAAGAGCACGAGCTGTGGTATGCATATTACAGCTATTTACAACTGCTCGGGGAGCTCAGAAAAAAATGTAATGGACTTAATATGTTGTTCTGTTTTCTACTGCAGTATTTTGAATTGTTTACTGCTTAAAGTTCCTTCCTCTATCTAAACACATACTTCCCATCATTCCTTGACCCACAGTTACGAATACTCACCTGTTTTGCCAGGGTAAAAAGAATAGTAACACTAAAATTGGCAACAATGGTTTTCTCCAAAAGGGTTTTGTGTGAAGTTTAGGTTGTTCGGACCAACTTTTCCACTGTGATGTAAACGCCCTTATTTATTTAATTATTTTCTCTTTCTCAGAGAATTAAGTATTTATTGCAGGGGTCCCCAACCTGTAGCTAATGAGCGGCATGTGGCATTGCGGACCTCTGCTGTGTGGACTGCTAGCTGTCTGCTAATTTTTAACACACACAGAGCGGTAGCACACCTTTAAGACATGGGACATACATGGTACTCAGGGCCAGGCATTGTCAGCTTAGCTTGCAGAGCCACACTTTGGGGGTTATTTAAGAAGGGATAGCGCCAGGTAGTGCCTCGTAGCGTCAGGCAGCGTCTGGGGAACGCTGGGTGCTATACGCAAAACCACATTTATAAAAGCGAATCAGGTGAGCGACTCTAACAGCGCCATGTAGCGTCTGATGTATTATTACAGGTGGCTCAGCGTATAGCTCCGGTGCTCTAGCTTCCAGAGCTCTAGGTATTACCTTTCGCTCTGTGTCGCTCTCCTATACATTTCACTGGGCTTTCATTTGCTTGTGTTTAAACAGCGTGTTTGACAATTTGTTTTTTGTTTTTTTTTTGCTCAAATCTTTGTGTGACCTCTCCTGGCTGCAAACACTTTAAGAAACTTTTTTGACTTTTTATATTTTTACGCAGAATTGTCATTACAGGTCTGGCACTAAAGTGTTATTGTCAAGGTGTTAAAACAATGTCATTCCATGTGTTTTCGCTTTGTCACAGGTGTATATGAGTTCAAAAACTTTAATCACACAGCATTTGGCACTCTATGCTATAGCGACCAGATTTAGAGCGCCGACGCTGTGTGTGTCCTTTTTTGATAAGTATGGTGTGGAGCACCGAGAGTGGGTCACACTGAGCTGGTGCTACCTTTCTCTCGCTGCAGCTCTGTACTACATCAAATTCATCAATGCCAGGGCAGAGAACACGTCCCTTGCGAGTTTACATTCTAAAGAATAAGGGGTGCAGACAAAGGGGAAGGGTCACAATCAGTATTGAGCTTTGCAATTAAGAGACTTCCTTATGCCAGGCTGTATGCTTGCTTGTCTGAATAAGTGGGTTTTGAGGGCACTTTTGAAAGCTTGGAGGGTTGGGGAGTGGTGGATTGAGCAAGAGTCTCCATAGAACTGGACCTTTCCTTTATGCTAAAACACCAAGAAGTAGGTTTTACAATGTTAGCAATGAAAAGAGTGATCTTGAGATCAAACATCATTTTTTAAAAAAGTACCTCCAAATAAAATACAAAAACATTATAATAAACTGTAACCATCCCAAAATCTGAACTATACATTTTGTAGCGTTGTGATGTTTGCAAGAACATCCAGAACTATGGATTGGTGCTAGATCTCTGCATCACAACAAAATATCCTGTTATTCTTCTTGTTATTGAGCAATAGCTGAAAAATATTTATAGTTGTATTTATATTGGTATACTGTAGGTAAGTAGTGCTTATAATTTCAATACAGCACCTATATTACCTGACAGTCAGAATGCCTCTAGAGGAAGGGTTAATCTTCACCCTAAGCATCTTGTTACTGTGTTTCATGTGGGTCTCATAGAGCCAGCAATACCCCTACGTGCTGTCTTTGTTTAGAAGTGATATCAACTTTAAAACATGTAACTGACACCATGGAAAACATGATGGTAGCAAGAGACAACCATGAAACTATGAAGGCACAGCTGTCTGCACATAGAATTCATAAAGCTAAATGTCTGCTCGTGCCATAATATGTTAACATGTACTCCTGTGCTATGATGACCTCCTGAATGTAGTAAGCAAAAATAATAACAGGACAGATCAAGTTTAAACAGCCAAGTAAAGCTGGATAACTACAGGAAATGGGACCTTAATAACAAATTTATTTCAAGGACTTTCTGTGCACAAACAATAGGTATATATATATATATATATATATATATACAACAAAAGTTAAATATAGGTGGTAGGCTTAAAAAAAGTGCTCCTATGTGCTACCATTTTGGCGAGCCTGAGTTGTGCATCTTCACTTACCATTCTTCTCACCTCTCAAAATGTACTATTATAGCTGACTACTACCTCAACCACTGCTGCTATCCATAACCACTGATTGAAAATAGGGGAGCTCTTACTGTTTAGAGTAGGATTGCAGGAAAAAGAGGTGCAGTGACGTGGCCCTGCCTTGTGCAACGAGAAACTCTCTGTTTGAACAGATTTAGACAGATTGTAGGATTTGTTGCAGGCTGGTGGGAATTTGAGTACCGGGGCATTCCTTTTTGTTTTGTCTGTAATTGCCCGGCCCAGTGTGCACCATCCAGTCCAGCTGTAAATTTATGATGCTGCTAGCCATTTCCTTTCTATTAAGTATTGCCTGCACTGTCCTGAATGTGTTGAGGTTGGGTCTGCCGTAAATACAATTCCAAAATGATACTGAAGCCATTGGAAAGATGAAGCAAGGGCATAGAGTGAACACTCAGCTTCCAAGCCCTGGGTAGCTATGTCCCATGTCTGGTGCGTGGGGGGCTGGTAGCCGGGGATGGGGGCATCTTTGCAGAAAATAAAAAAGTAAAAAATAAATGGCAGAACTATTTGACTATTTGCATTTTGCAGCTAATTGGTTCCTGTCTGACATAAACTGAATAGGCTTATAGCACTAGGCACACCTATACAAGAGCAACCTGCTCCTGGCTAGCTTTAGGACCAAAGGAGAAGCTGGTGAGGAATGAAAGGTGATTGACAGCAGTTCAGAATGTGGCAAGCACCAGAGAACAATCAGCAGCAGCGGTAGAACATTCAGCTGAAGTGGAGATGGTGGCAATCAACAGGATGAGGATCACTGGCAGCAATGGTGGACCCTTCAGGGGAAGGCAGTCTGAACTACAGGGAGATCAGTAGCAGAAAAAGTAGTAAGAAGAGGAGGGTGATTCACAGCAGGGGAGGGATGCAGTGAGGATTCAATGGCAGAGAATGATCCATAAATGCCAGTGGATCTAAAAGGTGCCTTACGACATGACACACTTACATTCACTGCCATAAACAACCTATTGCAAGTGCTGTCTTGTGCTGCTGGTGTGTTGCGAACATTCATTGCTAAAAGGTGAACCTGCTCATTGAATTCAATAAGCAGGATCTTTTGTGCCTGTGGTGTAATTTAGCATTGTTACTTCAATACAATGAAAGTGCAAAGGCCTTAGAATGGGTTTTGTTTTGTAAGCTTGTGGCCAAAATGTATATATATATATATATATATATATATATATATATATATTAATATGTATTTACTAAATAAATAATATTAGATGATAAGGCAAATGTTTGACTATCATAATATATTGTTCAGATTTTTTACATGCTATATTTTCTTACAAGGCCATGCCTCTTTGTGGCTTTAGCCATCTACTGTATAACAAAAAAACACATTATTTTGTTACATCAGTGTACTTACGTAATGTTAACATTCCCCAAAACATAAAAAAATTGTATATGGACCACTTTCAAGTTCTGACAGTATGCTATTGTTATTCGTACAAATAGCTCCAGAGGTATTTTATTACAATTAATAGTCACCAGCTAGCTGCTAGATGCTGACATTTAGCATAGTAAGCAGGCAGCATTCTTTGTGTTCAATGAGTTCATAGAAAGTTAAATCCACTTTTGACAACAGTCTCAAGCTTAGCTACCATTAAACTCTCTTCGGTTACTAGATGATGTGTTTGAGTGGTATAAATGATTAATGAAGGTTAAATAGTTCTGTTTCCATCTTAAAACCTGCACCTTTTGTTTTGACAAAGTACAGTACAACTGGGAAGGTGAGCAGTGGCTGCATTGTGTTGCCTGCTTTTCTTTCTCACTAAGAAAATGCCTCGGTAATAACTCATTTATTGAAGGACAAATGCAGACAGCACATTGTTTTTTCTCTATTAACCTTTTTTTGCTACCAAATCATTATTGCAACAAAATAACTACTTGACTTTATGATACTGCTGAAGAGACATTATCACTCGTTATACAGATTCCTAACAAAATCTGCTTACTATAGGGGGGGATTTCAATTACATTTTGTGAACCTGACCACTTTCTTATTGAATTCCGGGGCAATGGGTTTCGAAAATCAACATGCAATAAAATCCTGCATCTTCATATATTTAGCAGTGCAAAATTTTTCTTAAGAGGTAGTGTCCTCTTTAACATAATTCTAAATATTAGCCCCCTTTGGGGTATGCAGTTAGATTTGGAGAGGTACTTGAGATAATTAGAAAATGGAAAGTGGACGAAAAATGGTTAGGAACCTCTGATATACTCCCTAGCACCTCTGATAAAGCCTAGTTTTAAAAATATGAAACAAGTGGGAGGAAACCACATTTATAAAAAAAAATTCCCTGCGCATTTTATGGGACAGTTCTACAAGACTGCAAAATAATTTAATGTCACAGACAAAACAAGGAATGCCCCGGCACTCAAATTCCCACCAGCCTGCAGCAAATCCTACTGTCTGTCTGTCTAAATCTGTTCAAACAGAGAGTTTTTCGTTGCTTACATTTTCAAATGTATGGAAAGCAGGGCGATGTCACTGCACCACTTTTTCCTGAAATCCTACTCTAAACAATAAGAGCCCCCCTATTTTTTATGAATGTTTCCTGTGCATCTGGGTAGAGATCCTCAAAACATGGCCTGTTAGTGCATAGCTCTCATGGAGAGGGTTAGAAAATACCGTTCTATACTTAGCTAGGGTGTTGGCTGTATGTTTACGGTTATTGTCCTTCTGAAAGGTGAACTTATGCCCCAGTCTAAAGTCTTTTGCAGCCTCTATCAGGATTGCTTTGTATTTAGCGCCATCCATCTTCCCATCAACTCTGACCAGCCTCCCAGTCCCAGCCTAAGAATAGCATCCCCACAGCATGATGCTGTCACAACCATGTTTCATGGTGGGTATGGTGTGTTCAGGGTGATATGCAGTATTAGCGTTTGGCATTTAGGCCAAAAAGTTCATTTTTGGTCTCCTGTGACCAGAACACTGTCTTCCACATGCTTGATATGTCTCTTATAAAGCTTGAGGCAAACAGCAAAAGGGGCCTTCTTAAGGCCTTAAGGAATATCGCCATAGTAATAGCAAAGTGCAGATTTGTGGAGTAAACCACTATTAGATGTCCTGTGGACAGATTCTCCAATCTGTGTGATCCTGGGCCTCTTGGCTGCTTCTCTAATTAGTTCTCTCCTTGCCTGGGCTGTTGGTTTAGGTGGACAACCATATCTTGGCAGTTTTTTAGTTGTGCCATGTTGTTCCATTTACAGATGATGGATTGAACAGTGCTGCTTGAGTTGTTCAGAGCTTTATTTATAACCTAGCACTGCAGCACAACTTTAACCCTGAGCTGTCTGGTGTGTTCCTTGGTATTTGTGATGCTGTTTGTTCATTGATGTTGTCTAATAAACCTCTGAGGCTTTTACAGAAGCTATATTTATACTACTCTGTTTACTAATTAAATGTCTTCTGAAGGCAACTGATCATACTGTACTTCATTCAGGAAAATTGGTATTGAAAATTTCAACAAAATGCATTTTATGTCTGGTATCTGCAAATAAACCAAAATATGCCCTTAAAGTGTGACTAAACCCCCCAAAAACCCAAACAGGCACTCACCTTCTCTCCCACGCAGCAGATGCAGCACTGTCCGCCACTCGGAAACCTCACAGTTTTTTCCGAGAACGAAGGCTGGGGTGGCGGAGAGGGGCTCCCTGCTCCTTGTGCAACAGTGAGCAACATGTTCACTCCTGGTCTGAGCCCTGTAGCTTCTGGCACATCGCGCTGATCGCTGTGCGCCATCCATTTCTTGCAATGAAGGGACGACGCACGAGGCATCGGCAGCTCTGTTCTCGGAAACTGGGAGGTTTCTTAATGTCAGACTGGCCTGGATGTGCTGCGCAGGAGAAAAGTTGAGTGTCTGGGGGTTTAATCAGCCTTTTAGTGGGAGTCGGATTTGAACCTCAGGTTAAGTGATCAAGGCTGGCACAAGATACAAAAGAAGAGCTTTGTACACACTGACACGTTAGAAATACAAGCAAAATACTTATTCCCATATGGCTTTACCCTTGTATTTCCCCTTATATTTTTGGGGATGTTTTGATGTAGGATTTCAATTGCACATTTGGTGGGAGTATAAAAGAGTAAACAATTTCTGGAATAAGGTGACAATTGCTCTGGTCAATGATGTTATGTTCTTCAAAACACTTACAGCCTCCGTTAATGCTACATCCTCAAAATTTAAGACAACTAGATTGTTAATTTCTACCCAACTAAGATCAGACTTTGTTAACCGTATAAGGGTAGATTCACCATCATTTTTTCTATACTCATTTTTTTTAGAGAAAACCTTTTGTTAGTGTAGCTTTGTCTTGGAGTGTATTCAGAAAGACCTGAATACAGGATATCAGTTATACAAGAAATACATTCAAGCAGCTGATAAAAAAAAATATGACTTCCATCTGCATGTGACACCCTTGCAAGCTATGTGATGCCTATCCCTTCTCTCCTTGATACCATCATAAACTATTCAGCTGTTCATTAAACATTACTAATATACTGAAATTACTCTGAAATGAAACATCTATACCTATAACCTAAATGTCAGCTCCTGGAAAAAAAACATGCAGTTGTGTGGACCTATCTCATTAAATTTCTCTATTTCAATAAGGCTACAGTTATTTCACAGGACACCTATGGTAGGTTGAGCCATGGTGGTGGTGACTAAAAGTATTTTGCGTGATTATTATGATAAGCAGCATACAGGCTATTATACAGCAGTTGGCTCTATTATCATGAATTGTATGGCAAACTACTTGAGCTGTACTGTATGACAAGATTTAATGACGAATAATATAATTTGTGCAATTTGCAAATCCACTGCTTGTGAATGATCTTTTGGAACTTGCGGGTTGTTATTACTGTATTATTTTTGCCCTACATACATTACGTTGTAACACAAAATGTGATTTGAGTAGAGCTATTTGCTATATTTGTGGCAGCTTGTGTGGTACATCCAATTACATGAGTCAAAATCCAAATCCGATTCATACATCCCATTTATTTTGCAGAACAATGAAGATGTATGTACATGACCAACACGTAGGAAACTATATACAACTGCAAACTACTACCACTAATATAACGAATGTAATCATGCTCATAAGCTCATGTCCAACTTGAAGAATATTAATAAATGCATGACTGAGAGTGTAAGTCTCAAATAAGTTAGACCACAGAGAGAGAGGCAGAGCAGTGCTGCTGACCAGGGACTCCAAGTACAAATGTATGTTTACTATTTTATTGTGGGTAAGTAAAGTTCCACTTGGTTTTCTCTAAATCCTTTCTATGTCTTTGTCTTTGAACTGAACTTTGTGTTTTCTCTGAACTGAGAGCTAAATCCCCCAAATATAAAATTATATTTTATAACAAAAGAAGAAATTAGTCCCCTGAAAAGGTCCCGCTAGGGTCTAACAATATGTAAATGCAACAACAAAAAGGTAAAACAGAAAACTTCATAAATATATGGTCAGAGTGGGACAATAGGCACCTTCAATTAAACTTCATTTAAACATGATGTCTAGCGCCCTAAAACAAACAGAATTTAGTACATTAGTGAAGGATAAGATGTTTGGTGAAAGAATCGGATATACTCCCGACCTAGCTACACAAATGATCAGAAACTAATGGAAAGAGATATTCAAAATAATATTTTAAATATAAAAGATTAACAGTATCATAATATATTTAGCTTTAATCAAAACAGTATCACTTCACAATAAGAGGATGTATATAATTAGACATTTAATAAATAAATTACAACCTTCATCAGTCTAGTGAATGTCAATCAATCATCCTTGTAATGTGTATGGATAATTAGCTATAGGCCAGCCTAATTACTCCCATGAAACTTGAGTTGTGATTCTTAGATTTCTGAAATATAGTCTGGCATGTATCTAGTAACAGCCGGATTGTCTCCTACTTGTGAACTAGGGCTTCATAATGCTGCTGTCTATGGAGCTCTACTACCTGTTATGGCACATATTGGAAATTCTAGCAGCCTGCTTGGGGCCTAGGCACCCTCAGTCCAGTTGGTTTTATGGTTGTAATCCGCTACTAATACTTGTCAAACTTAGATGATACCTAGGTTCCTCTACCTATGTACTACTGCTGCATATACCCTAAATTATTAAAAATGATTGATATTACCATGACCTTCTGTAAGAGCTGTAAGAGAAGGCAATGAAATAGCTTGACAAGGCAGAAAAGATGAAGGGAGAGAACAATTTTTGTAAGACATTAGTTAAACAGGTAAGACATAAGCATGACGTTGAAATAAAACATTTGTAATAGGAAAAAAATACATAGTGCAGAAGACCAACAATGTATTTCATTGATTAAGTGATCATTTTGAGCACTGTATCCAGCAAAACAGTCCAGTGTGTAAAGGTAAATGTATGGTGGTTGGAAGGGGTGCCTGGCCTACAGCTTGTGGGGTAACCTCTTAATTGTGGTCCTAGCTTGGTACAGTGTTTCTACTAGTAAAGTGCTCTATTGGATTTGTTTTTTCTAGAAACAAAACAATATAAAGTGATCTGCAGTGAGTGGCAATTTGTGTATTTAAAGGTACTGTCTGGGAGAAAACAACAGATACACAGTTGTCCCTTTTACGGTAATTCTAAACTAACCTCCACCAGAGATCTAGACTGTGCCATTCCTGCTCATGACCATGGCCTGTGATCACCTTGCTGCCTCCTCACCATTCCCTCCCATCAGTCACAGTCACTAGCCATCCCCACTCCATTAATTTCAATGGAGGAGGGCTGCTAAGGACTGCCACGCTCCTTGCATTAATGGAGCAGGGGTGGTCAGTCGTCCTTGGCATGCCCCCTCCATTGTAAAGAATGGAGCAGGAGCAGCCAGTCACAGTGACTGAAACAAGGGGATGGGCACTCAGTTCCAGGCCACCGGGATGGTGGGAACGAGATCCCCGCCATTTCAGCGTTTAATAGACTGATGTCTGTAACTTTTAAAGTACTGACACCGGGTGAATCAGCTGATTCAGCCCATCAAACAGCTTAACCTAATGCAGAGTGTGCTGCAGCAGGAAGCAGTTGTACAATGTACCAGACCCCCGCGATCTGGTTCCTGTCAGAATGTCCACTGTCGAGGCTTCACAAGATGGCAATTCCTATGAGTGAGGACCCTGGCGGCCATCGTGGGGCACAGGTAAGTTGTACAGACACTTCCTAATGCTTGATTTAGAAGGGGACTGGGTTCGGGTCAAGTTTGGTACCCGAACCAAACTTTTGCTCAAAGTTCTGCCAGACTTGCCAAATCCAAACTTATAGAGGTTGGCCCAATACTATAGTGTGAGTGTGGTTTGCTGTTTTTGCCCAGACATGGACTTTAGCACCATCCTAATCTCCCTGTAAGGGGGCGTCGGCAGATATCAATCATTGTACATAATGTCCACTGGCTCACCAATTTCTTTAAGAAAATTACTATTTTTATTTGATCATCATTGTGTATACAACATTTTAATGACTTCCTCTCTCTTTTTCAAGTTCTATACTTCTTCTTCGTCTTCCTTATTCCACCCCCCCCACACACACACATTTTTTCCACATTTTATTTTACCATCCTATCTCTCTTTGCATCTCATCTGCTTTATGGCTTTATTCTACATTCCAAATACTACAGTTAGGCGGTTTGTTTTTTCCTAACTTGGTAACTATGGTACTGACTTCTTTGTTGCCCACAGCATCAAATTAACTGCCCTCTGTATTTCTGGGCGCAGTAACCCATCATTTAGGTTCATTAGTCACAAATGTGGGGTATTAATCATATCTTGTTCAGTAATTCTACCTATAGCTCTCTTAACCTGGGTCAAAATTTTCACTCCCACCATATATGCATCACAGTAGCTTTCCTATAGTTGAACCACCAACACATACATACGTGATATCTAAAAATAGAATCAGAGGTAAAGAAGAACCTTGTTATGTACTGTATACAGAAGGGGGTCTTTAATATATGTTATCATATTAACTATTTTTCCAGACTATCTAACCCCTTTTACCCATTTCTGCTTTTTGTTTTTTCTCTTTTTTTGCTTTCTGTTTTTTTTCTGTCCCTTGTTTTTTTTGGCTTCAACCCAGGAGAGCATGGGGGGGGGGGGTGGTAAGGAGCAATATCCCTCTAAGAATCTGTCTTTATACACATATATACATTAATAAGAACACACTATAATAATAAACCCCTAACACAATGTCTCTGTGAACCTCTATAGTTGCAGTATGAACTTCCAAAGATCTGTCCTAGAACGGTATGGAAATGATTCCTGAAATAGAATCTCATTAGGGAACAATCTAAGGGGAATGGCTCATACACGACAAGGAGGGAAAAATGAAAAAAACATAAATGTATTGAATATAAGGGACAGGGGACATTGGAGAACTCATTGTGTATCACCACCAGAACACCCTGCTGGCTGTTATATCACTGATTTTTATAAACAAGGGGTTTGGATTGAGAGAACATAACATATGTTTATGATTAACAGTATGACAGCCAGGGAACTAGGATTTCAGAAAGGGCTCATCAGTGTCATCTCTTTGCAGAAGGATTTCATTTTAAAAGTTTGGTAGTAAATCATTTAAAACCCTGTAGATACAAGGTGTGCTGAAGTGTTCACAAACATGGCTGCACCTGCATACAGTCATGTGGACAACCATTTGATGTTAGCCAGGGGCGGACTGGGGACAAAAAACGTCCCGGGAACTTTCTGGTCACACAGGCCCTGCATTTGCCCTTTCATTGCATCTGCAATTGTTGATTGCAATTGCATTGCAAAGGTTCTGCATGCAGTGATTTTGCTGTGCAAGAGTTTGCAACCGCACTCCATTGAATAGTGATCACAAGCATTAGCGCTAGTAAATCACTGTGCTAACGCATTTGCTTGTGTGCTAGCGATTTCCTATGTAAATCACTAGCGCACATGCAAATGCGTAAGCACAGTGATTATGACCAGCATGGTGTGAAAGTAGCCTAAATATTCTTGCAAGTCAATTCTCTCTCTCTCTCTCTAAATATATATATATATATATGTGCCACAGCCCTGGCATCTTGCTGCTATCACCTCCTCCTGGGCCCAATTGTGGAGGGGGGGAGGGACAGAATGCAGAGAAAAGGGGGAGTCTGGAAATGTGAAGGAAGGTGAAAAAGGAAGAACAGAGGCAAAACAGAAGGAACGTAACAGTAATGGGATAAATGGCATCATGTATTAGGGTCACAGCCTTGCAATGCATTGAAGTGTGGTGCAACAATGGCTTTACAACCATCTGTGAGCATTAAAGTGGACCAAAACCCACCTGCCACATGGCCAGTGACATAGCTAAATGTGACAGGGCCCTGGTGTGAAAATTAAGTGGGGCCCTTTCACGGCTCTTTTAACTGCAACTGGATTCAGCTCCTTTATATGGCCCTCCCGATCCCTGGGGCATCCCATTTGTGTGAAATCCCTGGGTCGCTGAGAAAATGCTGCTGGTACAAGGAGGGACTGGCAATCTGGGTGTTTCACAGCAGCACAAACAAATTGAATGTACTGCTTTTGTACAGTACTTGACCTCGACTTGCCCACTTAGTGGCCACCCTAAACTGGAGTCCTGGTTAAAAAATATGCTGGTAGGTGTGGGTAGCTCAGGAGTTAATAAGCCCTCCTCCCCGCACTCCTTGCTGACAGTCTTTACCTCTCTCCCCGTAAACGAGCAGCTTCCGGTCCCACCATCCACTGCCTGGCAAGCAGCGCAGAGGCGGCTGGGAGAGGGTGACGTCACTCCTAGCCGCGCTACTTGTGGAGACGGTGGAGGTCAGAACCGGAAGCTGCTCATTTACTTGGAGAGAGGTAAAGATTGTCAGCAAGGAGTGCGGGGAGGAAGGGGGGGCTTATTAACCCCTGAGCTACCCATGCCTACCAGCGTAATATTCTGACTGTCCTTCAGCCCTTACTACCCAGCATGTTGCTGCTCACAGCAGTAAAACCCAAGCAGCTGGCTTTTTATCAGTTCAGCATGAATTTGACATTATTGCCGTGTGGGGCACTCGCAGCCCACCAGGATTTTGCCCGGAATGCCCTACGGCCAGTCCACCCCTGATGTTAGCTATGTTTAAACACCCTGAAGAGCTTGCAAGCAGGAGCAGATTGGCTATGAGGACAATGGCAACTCTGATCCCTCTAGACTGATGCTGGAAACAGTATAGCGCTGCAGCGAGCAAGAGGTAGCGCCAGCTCAGTGCGTCCGGTCCTTAGCGCGCCACACCATATTTAACAAAACACTAGACACACAGAGCGTCGGCGCTCTAAAGCTGGGCGCTGTAGCATAGAGCGCCAGATGCTGTGTGATTAAAGTCTGTTTTAGAACACATATCCACCAGTGACAAAGCGAAAACACATGAAATTACATTGTTTGAACACTGTGACATTAACACTTTAGTGCCAGACCTGTAATGACAATTCTGCATAAAAATATAAAAAGTAAAAAAGTTTCTAAAAATGTTTGTTTGCAGCCAGGAGAGGTCACACAATGATTTGAGGGAAAAAAAGACAAACACGCTGTTTAAACACAAGCAAACTGGGAAAACTGAGCAAGGAGATTTTTACCTTTTAAATAAACTTTAGCTCACCTGTGTTCACTCACAAATGTTTGGGCTATAGGGTTCAATGTGTATCATACTAAAACAGCCATTAAAGGGACTGTCATGCTAAATATTCAACTTGGAAGGGGCAGACTGGGGTAACAATCATCCTTGGAATTTACTGGCCGAGGCCAACCCATGACCTGCCTATGAGCTGCTGAGCTTCGCCTCCAGGGTGCTTCTGAGCTGATTAACAATTATATTCATCAGCACTGCAAGGGTAGATCACAGCCGGGACAGATATGGCCACTCTTCCTGAGATGGTACTAAAACTTTATTATTGTAGGGTCAGATACTGGGTTAGGAGTATGTATAGCCCCACCACAATGGTGCTGGGGCTCAAAGCATTGCAGGGGCAACATGTAGGATGGGGTGTCTTGGCTGGGGAAATACTATGGGGCCAACTGTGTGGCGAAGGGGGGGGGGGTGTTAGAGGAGGGCTGGAAATTCTCCATGTGCGCCCTATGGAAAGTTTGCCCATGCATCCTGGACCTGGTGTACTGCTGTATAAATCTGTTGTCGAGATTTAGCCCCTTTCCTGTAACCACCTTTTTTAGCATTGACTGTATAGGAGACTCCAATGCTTGTGTGTACATGGGAGGACATATGCTCTTTGCTTTGCTTGTCTATCTTTTTCCTGTTTCTTTGTATAGGTCCACCTTTCAGAGATAAATAATGGCGGTAATGAATAAATAAAATCCAGAGGCTAGGCTACAGAAAATGGGCTGCATTTCAGAAACAACAGCTTTATTCAGAAACTCACCAGGATAAATCTTCTGCATGGAAAGTACACAAACAATTATTTATTTTTATAATTAGATTTGGCCTGGACAATCCGTGAAATATCTGGGGCGACAGCAATACCCTGTGAAGACAGCTGAATCCTCATTGGATCCTGCAGGGCAGTTGTCAGTTATGATGTTACTATATGATATTACCTCAATATGACCTCTTACTCAATACCTTACAGAGTGCCATAGGTGTAACTACCACCATAGCAGCCAGCCCACCCAGATGTAAAAGAAAAGTCCACTTTTGAGGACTTTGGAGGGCCTTCACCAGACTAGAATGGAAGTACAATGTTTCCACACACACCATCACTCTTCTAAGGGCCCAGTGTCTTGTGAGCTCTGCATGGGGTCCTGCATGAACTTACTGGATGTATACAGTGGTGTACAAGGCTAGGCCAACGTACCAGTATAGTGTAATAAGCTCCTGGATCTGGACCCATACCTCAAACACATCACCCACCTTGAGATTGGCAGCTGCAACTGTGGGACCTGGAGTGGAGATCACCAAGAATATAGGGTCGTTTCAGCACCATTTGAGAATGCATTCTCATATGGTTTTAGATGAGAAAAACTGTGTCCCCTGAATCACGCGAGAATTCTCCTGTGCAAGATTAATTTTGCACAGAGACAAGTTTTTTTAATCCTGTGCTGAATCGACCCTAATGTTTATTATCTGGATACAACTGTCTGTGAGGTACAAATGGTTTCTTAAAGTAAATCAGAATTGAAGGGGTTTGGACCTAGTGAGTTGTTAAGTCCAACACACTGATATCACACGTTGTGATAATTACTTGTTGCCATTTTGATGAATTTTGTGAATTTAGCTGCTCATGTAGGCTTTTCCTATTTGTTTATTGGGTAAGGAGAAATAAACATTTTAAAGAACCAAGCATAAGGCTATCCAGTGGCGTAACTGGGAGGCCGATTCATTAACAGCGGCAGGTAGAGACAGTTGAGCGACTGTAGCGGCATTTTCAGAGCGCCCGCTAGTAGTCGCTGTGCTTGGCCGTTGTTCGGTAGTTGATAGCGACTCAGTCGGTTTGCCGTAATGTTGAATATTGGGTGAGGAGTCGCTATTTGACAGGTTCCGCGCTGTATGGGAGCGCATGATAGCGACTGGCTCTAGCGACCGGCTCCCACCATATTCATTAACAAATCACGCTCAAAAAATTCTCGCGCTGTGAAATGCATGTTTAAACCCCAGAACGCTGGCGGCGATGGGTTAAAGGTAGTTTTTTAACCCCCAAACAACCATATTTTTGGAAACCAAAAAAAAACAAGTTTTTTAAATAATTTAGTAATATGAATACATTAATATCAGACCTGTAATATCAATTCTGTACAATTTTATTTATTTATTTTTTTACCTTAAAAAAATTATCTAAAATCGCAGAAGTGGTCACAGAATTTTTCACATTTAAAAAATTAAAATAAAAAATCATAACAATCAATTATGAATATTTAAAGATTGTTCCATTGAAATGCATTGGAGAGCGCCAGGTAGCGAGAGGTCATACCTGTCGCTGTTCAAGGTCGGACGCTGGCGCTGTGGGCTGAGGCTGGAATAATGATGAATGAGTCGCTATATGGCGCTATCTCAGTCGCTAAGCAGGATCGGCTTGATAAATGTGTGATTGTGGAGGGGAGCCGGCGTTCTCGTGGCGGTACCCGTCATTACCGGCCGCTCACCAGTCGCTACCTGTCGCTATCCCTTGTTAAATAAGGGCCAAAATGTGCAAACATTAAATGAGGGCCTTTTATGGCTCATACAGTAAATGTTTTCCTTTGTTTATCTTAAATGGATATAGCAAAAAAAATAGAGACAGCAGCGACAAAGCCTGCTTCCTTATCTAAATGATGCCAAGTGAGCAGGAATATAATAGAAAAAGTAGGGGGAGCAACAATGGTGGGGTCCCCCTGACATTCTGGTCCCGGTGCGGTTGCACCCCCTGCACCCTCTGAAGTTTGCCCCTGAGGCTGTACATACATGCATCCTAGAGGCTTATTCACTACTAAGGTCAGTTATCGGCAGATGAGCGTCTGTATAGTGGCGCTTAGGGCGACCGCTAGTAGACTCTGTAAACATGTATGGGCCGCTGTAACAGAGTGCCTCAGTCGCTGTAGTAACCTGGCCGGCATTGATGAATGAGATGTATGTTGGGCGCTCTAACACCAGTACAGCGCTGCAGGGAGCGAAAGGTAGTGCCAGCTCAGTGCGTCCGGCACTCGGCGCTCCACACCATATTCAACAAAAAAACAGACTCACACAGCGTCAGCGCTCTAAAGCTGGGCACTGTAGCACAAAGTTTTTGAACACATATCCACCAGTAACAAAGCGAAAACACATGGAATTACATTATTGTAATATTTTGACATTAACACTTTAGTACCAGACCTGTAAATACAATTCTGCATAAAAAACTAAAAAAATCTAAAAAGTTTTAAAAAATGATTTTTTCTATGCCAGGAGAGGTGACACAATTATTTGAGAGAGAAAAAAAAGCTCCGACGCTATACGCTGAGCCGCCTGTAATGATGATTCGGACGCTACATGGCTCTGTTAAAGTCGCTCACCAGATTCGCTTTCATAAATGTGGTATTGCGTACAATGCCCAGCGTTCACCAGACGCTGCCTGCCGCTACGAGGCACTACCTGCTGCTATCCCTTGATGAATAACCCCCCTAGTTGAAAGCAAACTGCCTACTGTACGGCCAGGGTAAATGTACTGAATGTTCCTGGTATTAAGTAGTCAAGACACTAGGGTCGATTCAGCAATGGGAAAAATACTATTTACTCAAAAAAAGGAGGGCGCTCTTTTGAGCACTTTTTTGAGCACAAAGTGCAGTGTAATTTCATTGTCTACCCTGCCAAATGTAAAAAGTACCCTTCTATTTTATTGTTGCACCTGTTGCTGAATCTACTCCATTGCCATCACTTCTCGCATAATTCAGCTTTTTGTCGATGCTGTGCAATCATTTAGGTTAGTCAGACTGGATATTAAGTAGTACGTGTGCCTAAACGAAACGGAATAAAAGGTCATTAGATTTACATGGAGCCGGTGCAGCTGCAGTCCAGAGCGGCAGGATTTTCATTGCCCAAATGGGCACAAGCTAGTGTCAGCGCTGTCGCCAGAGGCCGGGCTCTCCAGTCTCTCTGGCTCCACATTTCTATACGCTTCACTTTCCTGAGCCACTCTGGGCTGGCGTCATCCATCCAGCCACAGCTCTCCAAGTTTGCCATGTGCGCTGACCCCACACTGACCCTGAACCATGATACAAACTATGGCATTGTAATTAATCTCTAATTACCCACAATACCTCAGCCTGCAGCTCCCATGTATCCCTCGCCAAGTCTCATGGGGCTAAATGGGGCAATTTATGCTCTTATCTCATGGAGGGAAATAAAGAATGGGATTTGAAATATTTAGGTCACAAATAACAAACAGTTTTTCCACTACCTTTGAATATAAACCAAAAAGCATGTGTTAAACTGATGGCTCATGTTTGGGGGCATTTACACCTTTTTCCTTTTCCCTGCAGCTCCTGACCTGTGAAAATTCACCTCTGAGTTTAAGCTCTAAATAGCTTCTGTAGCGTTATCTTTATTGGCTCAAATGCATTAAATGAGGTTTGTTTTTTGAGCACCCTAAAGCAGGCCTCCAATCACAAAGGACTGATGGTCCACTTTTAATTTGCTACATACATTAAAGTGGACCAAAACCCACGGAGATCGGCCTCCCCCCTGTGGCATCCAGATTCGGGATGCCCCACTGTGTGAACCTCCCCCTAGGTCGGCCCATACACTTACCTTGTTTCCTGGTCCAAAGGCGCATGCACGAGCCACGGCCGCATCCCCGCTATCCCTCTAGCAGGGCCAGGCATTTGTGAATGAGTGTGGGCATGCTCCCTGTTAAAGCGTAGCGGGGGATGCGGCCACCAGCGCGCTCAGAGCCACTGGCCTTAGACAAAGCCTTCGACGACGTGACGTCAACGGCTCAGGCATGCTGATTGGACGATCTGGGGGGTGTCACACAGAGGGGTACCCCCAATCGGCAAGGACCAAAACCCAGCATAGTCAAAATCCTGGGTTTTGGTCCACTTTAATATACAAGTATGACAAGCAGTGAAATGTTCTTATTCAGCTCTTCAGGGAATCATGTAAGTTAGTTTACCTTACATTAGACAAACATGGCTCATCAGGGGCCTAACTATAGTGGGTGCCCCAGGAGGTCAGGAGGGCCCATCATTGTTCCTCCTTCTTTATTATTTCCACTCACTTGGATTGATTAGGAGAAAGGAAGCAGCATTTGTTTCTACTGTTTTAAAGTGGAACAAAACCCAGGAATTTGACTTTTTCCAGGTTACCTTCTATTCCCCAAAATCAGGATGCCCCAGTCTACTTTAAAATCTTTTGGGCAAAGTTGTTTTATTGCTGGGGGCTAGTTTTTTCTCATGGGGACCCTTTCTGATCTGTGAAACCTATGTACTTCCCTGGACCGGAGCCAGGTAGAGTGTTAGCCTGGAAGGAAGAGGGACCCTCATCCTCATTCCTTCCAAAAGCTTGCAGAGCAGCCATAATAACTGCTTCTGCCAGCAGAAATAGATCCAATGAGGGACCCCGGGGGCACCAGAGCAGTGGTAGGACACCGTCCAGTGCTGGGTGACGATGGTGAAGGTAAGTACTGTAGAGTGTAAATTTAGAAAAATAAAATATTTTTGTGTAGTTTGTTCATTTTTTACGTTCACTTATTTGAACTAGTAATGGGTTCAGGGGACCCCTATAATAGTTCAAATGGTGGGGGGGGCAAGTTACCTGCTGCCATAGCCGGTGACCTGCCCATTGGCGAGAGCCTGGTGTTCACCCCTGGGGGGAGTACCGAACTCACGACGAAGTGCATAGGGTTGGTGTCCTGGCATGACCAGAGGCTCGCCATTCAGCTCCAGAGCCATGGGGACCTCAATACCAGTCATTTACCATGGCAATTGGGAGGGAGAGGAAGGGAGGGTAACCTAGGAGAGAAATAGAATGTTCATAGATGAGAACCAAAGTGAAACTTGACTGGCCTGGCTGGTAAGTCTCTTTTACACAGTTCACACCAAAATGGTGCTAGACACAGCACTGAAGGCGTACCGATTGCCAATGCCCCTGTGCATGCAGCCCCTGCAAACCTACTTGTCCTTGATTGCATCTTGCTCTCTATGGGAAACTGGACCCTGCCATATACCACTGATCGTCATGTGGTCCAAACTCCTTTTGATATCTCTGGACTACATGACTGCTGGTAGCCCATTAGTTGTGCACAGTTTCAATGAGGAATTGGGGGTGCAGGTAAAGAAAACTGGGCTTGCAGGGAGGGTATTTGTAGGGGACATCAACAGTGGGGATGTCTCCCTGCACTACGCCCAACACACATTTTTTCTAAAATAGGCATGGTACTCTTTAAAGGAGCACAAAAATGGCTTGATGATAAAAATCCATAAACATATGCTGGATGGTGGGAGAGGTGAGAGGTCACTTATACACTTGGTATCAAGAAATATCCAGCCAGGCTTGGTTTTTTATTTTAATGGAAGAAAGAGGAAATCCAAGGATGACAGGCTCTAATACATACTTGTCACCCTTGGGTTTTTTTTCCTGCTAAGAGAGAACAAACCACAAGCTTGGTAGGAGTTTTACTCAATTTGGGTGTATAAGTGACCTCTCCTCTCATTAGCCAATGTGTTTATATGGATTTTTAAAAAATCATGCAATTCCACGATAGTAGAGAAACAATTGCCTACCTAGAGTCTTTAGGGCTGGAGGTCTCCCTGAATTTTTGTACTCACCTTGCCACCCATTCCACGGCTCATGCACGGGATGCGTCCAAATCCTCAATATACCCTAGTAGATGGGCTGTACCTGCACCAGGTATTTCTCATGAGCTCAGAGCATCATAGAAAATAAATGAATGGAACGCAAGCCAGTGATTGGCTGGTGCCCTGCACATGCATTATGGGATTGCAGGAAAGGTATTCACCTGGGTGATCTGGGGGATTTCCACATCAGGGCAGCCCAAATCAGGGTGCTTTGGGGAGAAGAATCCAAACCCAGGATAGTAAAAATTCTAGGATTTCCTCTTTAACGCTCTACTCTAGTAGTTAATATAGTAAGTGACATTCATCCCTGGCCCCGGTACAAAGGCTGGATACATGGTCCCCCTTTTGTCACCTATTCTGATCCTTAGCTGAAACCTCATATGCAAGGGCATAATCCCCTGATTACTATATATTTTATTAGAGATCTATATATGTTATATAGTTAAGGTATAGCTGAAAGCAAAGTGCCAGGCCACAGTACAGGTGCTGAGTGCACTACAGCAAGTCATTGGTTTCTGAACTTTCATATGCCTCTAACAAGTGTCCATAAAACCTTGTCCTCTATAAACACCCTGACATATGTATCCAATAACTGTCAAACCCAGAACCTGAACACAAACTTACATTTTAAAGATCGAGAAACATGCCACATCCAGCGCACAGAACAACGTATAAAGGAGTTTATTGTCTTATCTTTCTGTCTCTTCATAATTTTAAACAGAGACTTTATCTGTGGGAAAACTCTATAACGAGAGACCATATGGAAAGAAATAGCTTGTGTGGAATAAAAATTTTACTACCTGTTTGCCTCTGAAATCTATGCCAGGCATACACCTAATACCAACAAAAAAGGGGAAGCCGTAGACACAGGGAATGATGGGCTCAGCCATGTTACTAAGCATTATGGTAGATGTAGTGCAGAAACGGCAGCGTTAATAAAAGACATGCATGTAGTTATTTAGGCCTGCGTTGTGTGTAATTATTCAGTGATGCTCATGATCACGCATCTACGGAATGAGCTTTCAGTGTGTAGGTGATGGCCCCATACCATTAGTGAATCTCACTAATTTACAGAATCAGCTCCTCCTAAACCTAATTTATTTCCCTTACCAGAAGCATTATGGTCTAAAAATTTAAAATTCTATAAACATGCTTTTTAGTGGAGAGACTTGACTTATACAATTGAAAAACATTCCAGCCAAGCGTGTTTTTTCCCCTTTACTAAAAGGAAGAAGAATGGGGGTAGCATGTTTTTGAACATACCTTTCCACTTTTATAGGGGATAACGGCTCAACTCCTTGAGTAAAGCTTATGTAAAAAAATAGCATTACCATTTATTTCTGCCCAAAAGCAAACCATTATGTCAAATATCATCGACACTCATCAGAAGAATTGCAACAGCAGTAAGCCAATATCCCAGGACTGGCTAGCTTAGAGGACAGGCCATTAGAAATGAGCAATGCTCCCATATACATGCAGAACGGTACAGTCACAAACCTGTCAACCCTCATTCTGTTACTTTCCGGTAAAAGAAAGAAACAATGTTGATGCATGCGTGTGTATACAGTGACACCTCCTCTAGACACCTAGCATATTTATGTTGATTTTTATTGTTATGATTTATTTCACATTAGAGCTGTTTTAAAATTCACCTAGGCTGTAGGGATCCCCTCTGCTACTGCCCCCTCCAAAAAATAATTAAATAAAAATAACTTAGTAAGTACTCACCTTCTTAACCTGATAGGCCGGGTGGGTTAGGCACTCTATTTTGAACATAATTGTCAGAGAGGGTTTAGGTACACTTATGCAAGACCAACACCCTTACAAGAAACAGTGCTCATATGTATCTCTCCCCAGGGGCAATTCAGATTGCTGCACATAAAAATTAAATTACCTTTTTGAAACTCCTGCTGCGGTTTTTAAAAACAAAATGGCACCTCATGGAGCTGCAGGCTGCCTGGAAAGTGGAAGTTTCCTTCTGTTGTGCATCTGGACTTATGTCAGTTAAATTCCGGCAGCAGCGCAGCTGGGATGCTGGGAAAGGAAGATCCAAAATGGCCTCTACTAGGAGAAAAATGTATGAGGTGGTGTTTCAGCTTTGAGTGGGTGCAGGAGCAAATGAAAGTGCTGACAATGATGCAGTATCATGCGTACAGATAGAGCAAGTGAGTTTTGGGGAGTTTTTTTTCCAATTGCGCAAGGCTGTTGGTCCTGTTTAAAGTTTACAATTCATTAATGCGAGCATGTATATTACATAACACAGAGTGTGTAAAAAAATTCCCCTAGACAGAGTTCTGCAAGTGAGAGGAGAAGCTCTACAAATGTATTTTAAATTGCCCCCAACGTTTCGGCACTTATTATGTAAAGCTTTCAGATACAAAATTCCAGACATAATTATTGTGTCAAAAGTCATTTAAAACATAAAGCATATAACATAGCATGAAACATTGCAATTAAATATGTTTATTATTTTCTAATATGCATTGAATTTTAACTAAAGACAATTACCCCCCCCCCCGCCCCCTCCACACATACCCACACGTTATATAAATGCAGGAGTGGCTGTTTATAAAGCTTAAACATTGAAAAATTAGGCCAGGGATCATATATTTTCAATGTAACAATTGATGGACTTCTTAACATCTTTTCTATTATTTTGGCAAATCCCCCCATAAAAAAATAAAATTAGCACAGCCATTTTGGAATTGTAGGAGCCGGCAAATCAAATTACAAAACAAACCCAAACATTTTGCAAGCTCTACAGGTTTAATAACCAGTTTTGTTTATTTACTTGCTTCTTGTCTCCCCTCTTTGCTTTCTTTTGTTTTGTTCACTAATGAACAGGCTTGTGTAGAAGAGGCATGAATGAACAATGTTTTAGGGCATTTAACCATAAAACGAGTTATTGTTAAGACACAGTAGAGTCCCAATTTGGCTATGAATGAATACAGGACACTGTCTTTTCATTTGTGTTAATATTAGGGCAGCAGTCAGATGCAAATTAGCTATCTGTTCACAGACTATAGACACGCTGAGGCTTTCAGCAGGCAGTTTAATCCTGACGAACAGTGAAAAGATTCTGGTCTTCTTTTTCCTACAAGACTTACATGCTACTATTTATAAATGAAAAATCGCTGAAGAGATTGCATATGTGAGTTGGTAATGATCGGGTGACTTGTGTTCGCACGTGGAAGATTTTAAGATCGGATTTAAAGTGGACTAAGACCCACATCGATTGGCCGTACCCCTGGGGCATCCAGAATTGGGATGTCCTGCTATGTGAAATTCCCCAGGTCGTCCACTATACTAATCTTCTCTCCTGGTCCAACAGTGCAAGTGTGAGCCGCGCTGCATCACCGTTATCCCTTTAGCAGCGTGTCCGCTCTAGGCATTTATGATTGGCCAGCATGGGCCTGCTCCATGTTAGAGCATAGCGAGGATGCAGCACCAGCGCACTCAGCTAAAATTGGCTCCTTAGATGAGTCAAGTCAAGATCGTGTCAGCGCTGTCAAGCTCAATGATTGGATGGAAGGCCATGCATGCACTGTAGAGCCGGGGAAGGGTAAGTCAGATTGGGTGTCCTGGGGGGTTTCACACATCGAGGCATCCTGAATTAGGGTGCTCCAGGGGCAAGAGCCAAAACTCAAAATAGTCAAAATCCTGGGTTTTGGTGCACCTAAATGTATTGTATTGTCCTACTTATAGCCGCTTTCTGTTCCTACATGCCAGCATTAAAACGATGAACAAGAAATCTTATGTCAGCCAAAATACCAACAAGTATATTCTCGTTGATAGCTTGATTGCAGCTGGCATTTCCACGGATCAATCAATGTTTGATTGTGTTCACTGATTGACATCTGCTGGAAATTACCCATTAGTCAAATATTCTTTTACCGAGGTAGGTCCTATCTCTAGTATATCTAGTGCTCCCTATATCTAGTGCCTGGCAAATAATAGTGGAATTCCTTACATAGCCAGTTGCCTGTATCTGAACTGCACCATCGCTTATTAAAACATAAAAAATGGAGAATTTGACAAAATGATGGCTGAATTTTGAATTACCATAGGCGCTTTTATTGTTGGAACTTCTTCATGGAAAGCATTAAAATAAGTAGTTGGCTTTATGATGATTATGTGTTAAGAAGGTGCCAATGGAAAGTTAAATTCAGAGATGAGGGGGTCATGGGGAGGTGCAATGGGGAGGGCACTGTATAGCCAACCTAGATTGTTAGTAGTGACATAACATGGCTGTCATAAAAATGGATACAAGCTTCCCAGAGGACAGAAAGGTTTTAAAGGAGAAGTGGGCACTTCTTGAATCAGTAAAGATGGCCTATGATGAGTCTGCTGTAAATATAGAGCAAGTGTATGAAAATTAGGTCTCCAAATGTCATTACACGTTCAGAACCAGGAATTAAAGTGGGTATCCCCACCACACACATTTTGAGTATTTGTTGAGCAAGTAGCCAGTGATGTTAAGTCTAGGTCTAATAGTAATTTAGGTTAAAAAGAGATTTGGAGTAATATCACTGAGGATATATATATATATATATATATATATATATATATATATTTATTTATTTAACATATTGTTGGTATTCTAAGTATGTCACACACCCCGCTTCAAGATATCCATAACATGTGGGTAATACCGACCTGAAGTGGGCGTTCCTGCAGAGATGATAGCAAAAAAGAAAGCCCCTCCCTGATCCATAAATACCTGGGACCTCCCACTCATCACCCAGTTTTCCATCTCTGCAGACGGCGAGCAAGTCAGAAGATGATGGCTCCTCCTTGCACAGGGGGATTTCAGGTAGCCGGGATGACTCCTGGCCCGCTATTTATTTATTTCCGTTTGGACCCTTTTTTTTTTTCCCCAGAAATCCATATGCCTCCCAGCCTCGGCTGAGGGTCCAGGCGAGGGTATATCAGCACCTTAGGTGCTCAGGAGCTATGCTCCACCGTGAGACCCTATATGAGAGGGTAGGCGGTAATACCGGGTTGGTGACCCCGGTTTGGGATGCCCTGTCCCTTGAATTAATTTTCACTGGCCCTTCCCAATTCCCTTTTCCTCAGCGGGGATGGGGAGTGTGGGTCCCTCCTTTATTAGTTCCAGGGGTTATGTGGAAGTTTCTCTCTCATATTGTGTGTGAGTGTTCCTTTAAATGTTTCACTGTAGCTGAATATCATTCCTTTCACAGGGCAGCATACTTTTGAGTTTCTCTGTCTCCGTTTCTTATCTCCCCCCCATCTTGCCTCTGTCTTCTATGGCGGAGGCAGCTCCCTCACGCCATATACTACACATTAGTGGGGGGGGGGGACGGGGCCGGTCCGTCGGCGCAGGGCCGGGACCCGTCCCTGCTGTTTGCCTGTGTGTGTGTGTGTGCTTGTGTGACTGTACCGGCCGGCGGCCGCACTTCATGCTGCGGCGCCGGCCGGTTCTTGGCGCCTTTTTTAATCTGAGGAGATTTCTCCTCACGATGTTCGGGGGGCGGGGCCGGTGCGGCGCGCGTCCCCGCTGCCCGCCCCCATCTGTCCCCGGCGCCGCTGCGGAGCTCTGCATGGTGTGGGAGGAAGGGGGGGGCGTGGTTCGGCGTCGCGCACGTCCCGCGCTGGCCACGCCCCCTTCTCCTCTTCTCCTCTTCGCCTCTTCTCTCAGCAGCATCAGGAGGATTCTTCTGGTCGCCATTCCAGCTCCGCGGTTCCGTGAGTGGCCTATGGCCCCCTTTTCCTTCTTCACTGTATTGTGCTGTAGGGTGTTTTTAGCCATTGCCTTATTAGTCCTTCTGTGTCTTCCAGGTGGTGGTTTAGGAGGATCTCCATTAGCATTTAGGGGGTCCCTCCCGATCCTTTATCACTGGGTTCATTATTGTTTATAAATCCTCCCACTCGGGACCTTAAAGGGGCATCCCGGGTTGTCTAGCGGCGTAATTCCCTGGGTCATTGCGACTATTCCTAAAAAAGTTCACCTTATGGAGGCATCCCCGGATACTGGGCTCGGGGCCCCTTCGGGGCATCCCCGAAAGTGTATGTTGTGTGGGGTATCCATTTCTGGGGACGATGTACTTCTGTGTATACCATGTGCACAGCAGACCATCACGCGGCAGTCCGAACCCCAGGCGTCTGGGTCAGCACCGCCAGTCGCTTCATCTCCCCTTGACACGCACCCCGTGTGACGTCGTCATGGGCAGGGAGCTGCAATCTGAGATGTGCGCCAGATTGGCTAACCTTGAAAAAATTATCTCCAGCTCGGTCGCCCGTAAGGCTCCGACTAAGAGAAAGCATTTGTCGCCGGCTCCGCTGGTGGAGGACCAGGAGGATGTTAATAATCTGGATTGGTCTGATTATTCCCAGCTAGAGGAAGGGGAAGTTTATGAGGATTCTGATTTTTCGGACGATGAGCAGCCCTTTGGCGCTGAAGCCGAGCTTGGTGACTTGGGGAGATCCTCTGATACTCCCCACGCTCTGGCTCTGATGTTAGAGGTCCTGAATATTTCCCCTCCTGAGGAGGTGTCACAGCAGAAGGGTGAATTGTTTGAGGAATCCAGGCCGCGCTTGGAATTCCCTACACAAAGGCATTTTGACAAAATTATTGCCAAGGAATGGGACAGGCCGGCTCGGCTCCCTGGCATCCCTCAGGGATGGGATAGGAAATATCCCTTCCCTTCGGAGGCGGTTAAGCGCTGGGCATCTCCCCCCGAGGTGGATGCACCGGTTTTGGGGTTGTCCAATTCCTCGGTTTTAAATAGACCTGATTGTTCCATTCTCAAGGATGGAGAGGATAAACGTATTGACCAGATGGCTTGTCATGGTTTTGCTAGCGTTGGGTCAGCCATGCGGCCCGTTTGCGCATCGGCACTAATGGTGTTGGCTGCCAGGTCCGTGGTCAGGTACCTGTTGACTTCTTCCGGGCTGCGTCCTGGTAGTGCTGAGTTCCTTAGCCTTAAACGGTGTGAGTTGTTTTTATCTTTTGTGTTGACAGCCTTGGATGACACTTTGATGATGTGTGGTAGGACATCGGCGCTGCTGGTCACTATTCAGCGCTCGGTGTGGCTGCGCCAGTGGGCGGCAGATTTTATGTCCAAGAAGTCACTAACGGCTCTACCCTTTGTAGGATTACGGCTTTTTGGAGAGACATTGGACTCTGTTACCAAGGGTGGTAGGTTACCTCAACGCAAGAAACAACGCCGTCCCTTTCGGGGGGCGCCTTCCTTTACCCCCTCCTTTCGTGGGGCCAGATCTGGCAGGGGATTTGCATTCCCCTCTTCCAGAGGAGATTCTGGGAGCAGGGGCAGAGGACGTGCCCGTCCAGGATTCAGTTGGGGCTCTAAGCCCAAGCCGGCTGCCAAGCCGGCTCAGCAATGAGGGGGCGCCCTCACCCTTGCGGGTGGGGGGACGGCTGCGACTCTTCTCCCAGGTCTGGGATCAAGAGGTCTCGGACCGATGGATCCGGGAAGTGGTGTCTTCCGGTTACAAGCTGGAGTTCGAGCTCCGCCCCCCTTCCAGATTTTTCAGGTCTCGGATGCCTTCGGAACCTCTAGCGGCGCAGGGGCTCCTGTTGGCAGTGCAGAACCTTCTGGACATGGCTGTCATTTGCCCAGTGCCCCCTTCGGATCAGGGCAGGGGTTTTTATTCCAATCTGTTCACGGTACCCAAGAAGGACGGATCGGTCCGACCCATCTTGGATCTGAAGTTTCTCAACAGGTTCATCCGGCCACGGAAATTCCGCATGGAAACGCTGCGTTCGGCCATTCACTCTCTTCGTCAGGGAGACTTTCTGACGTCCATAGACATCAAGGATGCTTATCTACACGTTCCAATTTTTCCAGCACACCAGAGGTTTCTCAGGTTCGTGGTGGAGGATCGGCATTTTCAGTTTGTGGCACTCCCCTTCGGTCTCACCTCGGCTCCTCGGGTGTTCACCAAGGTGCTAGCGGGGGTGATGGCTCTGCTGAGGGTTCAGGGTATCCGCATTGTGCCCTATTTGGACGATCTTCTGATCATGGCCTCCTCTTTCAACCAAGCGGAGTTGGACACCAGAGTGGTGGTGTCCACTCTGGAGAGGTTCGGTTGGGTGGTCAACCACCCCAAGTCTTCTCTTTCTCCGTCCAGAGTAGTGACCTTTCTGGGAATGTCTCTGGACACTTCGCAGGCCAGGGTGTTTCTGCCCCAGGCCAAGATTCTTTTGATTCAGGAATTAGTTCGGCTTCTCTTGTCGGCCCCTCGTCCGGCCATCCGGCTAGGGATGAGGCTGGTGGGGTTAATGGTGGCCTCATTCGAGGCAGTTCCCTTTGCGCAGTTTCATACAAGGATGCTTCAGCTTCATCTGTTGAAGGTTTGGGACAAGTCCCCTCTATCGTTGGATCAGTCCTTCCTGATGACTCCCCGAGTTCGTCGATCCCTGCAATGGTGGCTGGGGTCAGTCAATCTGTTGAAGGGCAGATCTTTTCTGGCCCCGTGTTGGGAAACAGTCACCACGGATGCCAGTCTGTCAGGTTGGGGGGGTGTTTGGAAGGACCTCCAGTTTCAGGGTCTGTGGGGCCCGCAGGAGGCTCACGAGCCCATCAATGTTCTGGAGTTGAGAGCCATCAGGTTGGTTCTGTTTCGCTTGACTCATCAGTTGCGGGGCCTACCAGTTCAGGTCCGGTCGGACAACAGGACGGCGGTTGCTTACATCAATCACCAGGGGGGGACTCGCAGCAGGAGTGCCCTCAGGGAAGTGTCTTTGATTCTGGACTGGGCGGAGAGTCACGTCCCGTGTATCTCAGCAGTCTACATTCCGGGAGTGGAGAACACGGAGGCGGACTCGCTGAGCAGAGCCTCCTCTCGTCAGGGGGAGTGGTCTCTCAGTCCCACGGTGTTTCGTTCGATATGTCTCAGGTGGGGGTTCCCAGCGGTGGACCTCTTTGCCTCTAGTCACAATCACAAGCTTCCAGCCTTTGTGTCTCTCTCGCAGGATCCTCTGGCTCTGGCAGTGGATGCCATGTCTCTGAACTGGAGGGATCTGGGGTTTCTTTACCTGTTCCCTCCGTTTCCAATGGTAGCCAGAGTGGTGCGCAAGCTGACTCTGGAGGGCGCGTCGGCGATTCTGGTGGCACCAAGGTGGCCAAGGCAGGTTTGGTTCGCAGACCTGGTAAGACTGGCAGAGGATCAGTTCGTTCTGCCTCTACTGCCGGACCTGCTCACCCCGGGGTCGGCTGCGCTATCCCAATTTACCTTCGCTGGCTTTGACGGCGTGGCTGCTGAAACCGCCATCTTGAAGGAGGAAGGTCTTTCTGACGCGGTGGTTCAGACTCTTATTAGCGCCAGGAAGCGCTCTTCCTCTACTATTTACTATAGGACTTGGAGGTCCTATATTGACTGGTGTGAAAGTAGGTCTTTCTCTTGTCGGGAGTTCTCCATTCCCAGAATCCTGGAGTTTCTTCAACATGGTCTGGATCTGGGGCTTCAACTTAGTACCTTGAAGGGGCAGGTTTCTGCCCTGGCGGTGTTCTTTCAAAGGTCCTTTGCACTTCATCCCTTAGTCAAGACTTTTTTCCAAGGAGTTACGCATGTACGGCCTCCTAGGAAGCCTTTTGTTCCAGTTTGGGATTTGAACCTGGTTCTTTCTGCTCTTCAGGGTCCTCCGTTTGAGCCCTTGAATGAGGTTGCTTTGTCTTCACTTACTCAAAAGGTGGCCTTTTTGGTGGCTATCACTTCAGTTCGGCGTGTTTCTGAGTTGGCAGCTTTATCCATTAAAGCTCCGTACTTCGAAAGGCATCAGGATAACGTTGTCTTTCGTTTCAAGCCGGATTTTCTTCCTAAGGTGGTCTCTGCTTTTCATCTGAATCAGGACATTGTTCTGCCTTCTCTATGTCCTAATCCCAGCAACGACAAGGAAAGGGCGCTGCATTCCTTGGATGTGGTTTGTGTTGTGAAATATTATCTGGTGGTTACGTCTTCCTTTCGTAAGACTGATGCCTTTTTTGTGGTGCCCTTTGGGCCTAGGAAAGGCTTGGCTCCTGCCAAATCTTCCATTAGTAAGTGGATTCGTCAGGCCATCATTGGGGCCTATCCTGCCAAGGGGAGGAGTCCCCCTTTTCGTGTTACTGCTCATTCTACTCGTGCGGTTGGAGCGTCCTGGGCTTTCCAGCACCAGGCCTCTGTTGAGCAAGTTTGTAAGGCCGCTACTTGGTCCTCTGTTCACACTTTTTCCAAGTTTTACAAGGTTGATGTTCGGGCCTCAGTGGATGCTGTTTTTGGCCGCAAAGTTCTGCAAGCTGTTGTGGTTTACGTTGTGCATTGTTGCCTTGTTTTGGATCCCCGCCCTTTTATGGACACTGCTATTGGATGTCCCACATGTTATGGATATCTTGAAGCGGGGTGTGTGACATACTTAGAATAATACCATTTTGTGAAGTACTCACCTGTAAAATGGGTATTATAAGTCACACACCCCGCTTCACCCGCCCTTCTTGTATTCTGGATCCTTTATATTGTGAACTTTGCGTTGTTTTGTCTTATATTTGCCTCTTCCTGGTCCCTTACCTTACTGCTTCTGTATACTGGGTGATGAGTGGGAGGTCCCAGGTATTTATGGATCAGGGAGGGGCTTTCTTTTTTGCTATCATCTCTGCAGGAACGCCCACTTCAGGTCGGTATTACCCACATGTTATGGATATCTTGAAGCGGGGTGTGTGACATACTTATAATACCCATTTTACAGGTGAGTACTTCACAAAATGGTATTTTTCCCTCAGCTGGATGTCTCTTCAAAGTATCTACTACTTTTATTTTCAAAGAGCCCAGGGCTGATCAGTACAGATTTCAGGGGCGAGGCAACAGACCCATACCGAAGGGTATATGCTTGGTGCCTGAGCTAGTTGGCCTAAGGGGGTATTTTTGTAAAAATTTTGACAGCAAGCTGCTAGTTGTAAAATTTCTCATGGGAATGAGAATGCTCTAATAGCTTTCTTGCACACTTCTCTCGCGTATCTCATAAGTGAATCATGTGAAAAAGTGAGAATTGTAACGTGTTTTTGTTGAGATTTTCTTGACTGGTGCTGAATCAACCCTAGAGTGGCGATTCTAACCATCTGAAATGTAATTTACTAAACTGGGCTGGCTTCATTGTTGACGGGTGTCAATAAATGTCCCCACTTCCCAGATATTAGCTTTGGCTTCTGAAAGACACAATGAAAAACATATTTTCTTGAATTTGATGCAACAAACCAAAATGATGTGAGGAGAAGATTTAGACATGACTGTTAACATAACTTAATCACTACAATAGAAATCTCACAGCTAGAAAAGAGACTGAAAAAAACTCAGAATTCACAATTAGAGAGCCAGATATAATCTGAGTGCCACGTACTGCTTGTTCTCTTAGCCATATTGGGATTTGCCACATAAAACTATATACACAGGCAAAGGTCACCCTGAATAACCATTATGTCATGTTACTGTGCTAAATGTTTGACCAACAAAGTATGGAAAGTGAAAAGTGCACATAAACAAAGATGATTATAACTAATATTTACAGTCCCATGAGGTCATGCACACAACAAGTACACAGAAGGCACTTTTGGATGTTAAAGAAGCAGAGTGACTTGGTGGGTTCAGCAGGGGGCCCTCCTCCAGGGAGCGCACCTGAGTGAAGAGCAGACTGAATGCTGTGAGTAAGGACAGCGCTGTTTGGTAGGATCGCATTTAATAAATACCAACATATAACCACTGGTAACCACTGATATCCCCAAGGTGTGGAAGCCCCCACAGCCCATCTTGGCCATCCAGAATACCAGCCATTATGCCCTTTAGAATGAGTCTGTAAAAAATATGTACCCCCCAGAGCACTAAACCACCAGGCTTGTCTTCACCCGGGAGAGTGTACGGTAAATTAGGGCATTTGGTGAAGCTATCTGCCCGTCATGATGTACAGGTGACTCGTGACCTCCTGCCCTCTAAAATGGTAAGGATCCTGAGGTACCTGGGCTTGTGTCCTTGGATCACTGGGCTAAGTGATTATAATGGGCAAGACAATACTTTACACTTATTCATTTAGTACTTTAGTATTTTAACACAATCTCCCTCTGCCATTTATTTATTTGATTACATAATTAAATACACCGAAACTAGGTTGCTTCTTGTGGGGCTTCATTTGGCTTTGCTTTTAATTGGGAATTTTAAATGATAGTTTTTTTATTACATATGGTTTATTTGAGCATTATTTATTTGTGCCCCCCATCCCGGAGACTTTGGATCATTTGGGGGTTATATAGTGGGTTCCACCGCATAGGTTACTTTATTATATCTCTGATCCATTGTTACTACCTGAAAATTCTATTTCAACAACTGATAAAGAAACTCCAGGAAAAATTGGTGATGTTGGAGCATTATAGATATCAACTTTTAGCAGAACAATGTATCTTGCATGACAGCAAATCAAGAGATCAAAGCAATACCAAAGACCATCTTGGTAAATATAACAAGGTCTCATGAAATGTAATAATCTGGTAAGATTGAAAAAATTATGACTTCGTCAACACTAATTTAGGACAAGACAATCCCCTCGATTCAAAGAGCAAAAGTTAATTGATTTCGGATCGAAAATCGTAAGTTTGGGTGGGTGTTAGTCATTTTTTCATGTTTTTTTGGCCATTTCCGACTCGCACGAGCCTACGTACGAATGCGTATATGCTCTTACGATCAGCGGAAGTTCGTTCCTAAATTTTAGGATCAAAACGTAAAACTTAGGATCAAATCCTAAAACTTAGGATCAAATCCTAAAACTTAGGATCAAAACGTAAAACATAGGATAGTCGGATGTGTTTAGGTGTAATTCAGAGAACAGTTTTCAAACCTCTAAATACGTTTTAAAAGAAAGCCACTGCCGACACCTTTTAGCAGTCGGATTGCTGTTCTTGAACAGGTTTTTTGGCTATGTGGAGGAGTCTGCGCGTCTTGAGCTCCAATGAACTGCATGTATCAGCATGGCCGAGGCCATAAATTGTATGGCAATGCATACCTGATTCATGTATGCCTTATAAAAGCATTTTAATGTGGACCTTAATTAGTCCTTTGCATGTAAACCTTTATTTTGCAATATATTTGCGTTAATTAAAGAAACTTATGTCCTTTGTTATTTATTTTAAAATTAATGTACTAGAATAATATTTTTAGATTGCATTTATTGGTGTAGTTGTTTACCTTTGCTTTGTTTAATTATTTAAGCACATCTTTGGTCAGATGCATCACACTTACTGAGGAGAGGAGAGCGGGATAAAGTGCAGGATGTGGGTTACTGCTGTATTTTGCACAGACACAGCAGAGCTGGGGGCACGGAAAGGTCAGAAATCAAAGAATGCAGAGCAACACAGTCACAAGGCCCTTTCTGTTTGCAGGCTGCCCGATAATACCTGAGCCGCCATCTTGGCTGTTTCTAGACTCATAACATGCAGAAGTTGCTGGGTGTTTTTTTATATTTGAGAGCAATCTGTATGTAGAGGGTGTGGGTAACCACACCCAAAATTTTAAGTTGTACCATTTGAAGCCAAAATATTAAAATTAAATCCACAAGTAACAAATGCAAGTTAACTAAAAATTAAACAAAGTAAGATTTACTTATGCAAATGCATTCATTAATGGTTGGTTACTACAAAATGAATGAAATAAAGAAAAACAAAAGACCAAATATTTAGAATGCACTTTAATGAGGTAAGTTTGTAGTGCGCAGCCGCAAGATCAGAAGGATTTACGTCCAGACAAAAAAGGAAAAAGGGCAAAACCAATGTTGCAACCTGAGAAATGAAACGGAAAATTCAGGATGGAAACTGACATAGGTCTGATTCCCGAACTGCCATACGAACGGACGTACATTTTAGGATAGAAACGTATTTGCTTATAGAATCACTCGCAAGTTCATACGAACGCACGAGCGTACGGGAAAAATAGGATGATCGGCACCCAAATCCAAGCTGTTACATGTTTCTTTGAATCGACCCAAATCTTTTTAATGGTGCCGAAAGCTTGCCATAGCACCCAGTAGCAGCATTAGCAATATTATACCACATAAACAATGTGTCCAGAAAGCTTTTTTATTTGTGTATTGGCCCCATGTTAACTCACCCACATAGGTGTGCTCTTGTTTCAAACCAATTTAAATTGAAATTATTGGAATTATACTCAATTCTAAATTACATCTTTCATATTCCCAGTTAATTAGATTAAGGGCATTTCGATTGAATTTGCCCTCTTGGGTTGACTCTTTAAACTGTATATGTTTCTCCCACCATGTACATAAAGATTGTTCACATTACCTGCATTTTCTGCATTTTATGAGCCTTTAAACATCCAAGATGGCGGCCCATGGAATCTCAGGCTGCCTGCAGACAGGGAGTTACTTCTGACTGTGCTGCTCTGCATTCTGGGATTGCTGTCCTTTTCCTGACCCCAGCTCTGCTCTGTCTGTGCAAAGGGCATCTATAATCCCACCCCTGCACTTTTGCCCATCCAACTTTGTTGAATTTTTGGTCTTTTTCTCAATAGAATGTTTAAAATGGCCCTCCCTCTAGGGGCCTGCACCACCTGAGAAAAGTAACATCTTAGTTTTTAAAGTGATTCAGTAAGCACACAAAAAAACAAGGGGGTACTTACCTTTTGTCAAATGCAGCGCAATGGTGCTAGTCGTACTGCCACTCTATCAATTCATTGAAATGGAGGTGGTGGGCCAAAGCCTAACACCCCCCTCTCCATTGTGGTCAAGAGAAGGGACTAGGCCAATGCAGAAGTGCCGGTAAATGAAGTTTGAGGCCCCAGACGGCGCTGGAGGATTTTTATTTAGTTAAGTATTGGGCTGCTTTAATCCGAATCACAAACTTAGGATCAGTTTTCAGTTTGCTTTCAATGTTGCTTTTCCATTGTACAGGAGCAATTACGCAAATGTCTCCACTGTTAGTGATCCTGAAGAGCACAGTATGTTATCTCTTGATACCTTGATGTTTGTAAGAATTTTTTTGTCACAGGATTGTTTTTTCACACAGTAATGAAGGAGGAAAACTCTAGCTATAAAAACAAATAAAATGATTTTGAAACAGAAAACATAAGTGTGATCATCGTACTCTGAAGAGATTTTTGACTGATTCAGAGCACAGACAGGTTTGTGCAGATAAAAGGCAAAAGGAGTAAGGTTTCTGGCATACACAGTCATCAGAGCAAATTATAAAATGTCAGTAAAAAGTAGAATCAGGTATTTGAAGCTGCTGGTGTCTTTGGAGTCCTGGGAACCTCAAGGTGTAGGATCCTCCAGAGGCTTGTAGTTGTGCATATGTACTACTTGGCCATTCCTAATCAGTGCTCACAAGCAGAAATGTTTGCCATGGGCCCAAACATACATGAAGACTAATTAACAAATAGTCTTTTTTGGTAGAGGGCCACCATGTCCAAAAAGGCTTTGACATAAGCAAGGAGGTGGCAGAACCATGTTTTTGGGTGGCATCATGGAGAGAAAGCAGGTAGGCCCCTTTAGAGTCCCTAAAGGTGTAAAAATAACCCCATACATGATAATGCACCATATCATGCTGCAAAAACACTTTCAGAGTCATTGCCTATTATGGGTTTAAAAGGAGAGAAACCCCGGTGTGGCCATCATCCTCCTTAAAACCTTAACTCTAGTGAAAACCTATGAAGTATCCTGAAACAAAAGATATATCATGGTTGGAGGCAGTGCACAATTGCAGCTCTGGGAGGCTATTCTGACATCCTGCAAAGAAATAAAAATATTAACTCTCTAAAACGCTCAAGTTCAATGGATGCAAGAATTGTGAAGGTGTTATCAAAGAAGAGGTCCTATGTTACCATGTAACTTGGCCTGTTAAGCTGTTTTTGATTGAAGAAGCTCTTGATTTCAGTAAATGTGATCTGTTAACATAACATAAAATATATACTGAAATTTTGTTGTGCATAATAATTTGGAACAGCAACTTGAGTTTTTTCATTTGTGAAAAATATATAATTGTGACGTTTGTTTAGTAACATTTGGTTTATAAACGCTTGATGAATTGAAAATTATACTGCCATTGGCATCAACCATTTAGGAAAAGCGCAGAAAATTATATTTTGCATAATAATTTGGAACAAGCCCACTCTCACCTCATCTATAGTGATGTTCCAGCTTCCAGCTTCGGGTTTGCATGTAGCTGTGAATCAAGGATCTATATTGACTAAACAGAAAGTGGCAGCACTAGCTTTATATAATCCAAATACTTCTTGCATTTAAAATTGGCATACATCTCCTTTAACTTATAAAAACCAAATGAAGCTATGATGTATTTGGCGAAATAAATAACTCCTCTTCTTGTTAATCGCCTCCCCCTATATCTATGCAGGGTTTAATACCATGATAATGTAACTTTTTGATATCTAACAGTGTCACAGGTGATCAAACTATCACAATGCAAGTTCAGTGGGTAGCTTTCAGCAGCCACATTGGCAATGGTGCTCTTTAATTATGGTTTCTCTTCAAGCAGGAACATGTTTTAGGTGACTGAGAATGTGCAATTACTGTGAGCAGTACTCTACTTCATACTCTGCAGTATGTTATTTCAGAAAATTTGGCCCAAGTAAAAACTACACTTAAAGAAAGCTATACTTATATACTTTGTGCTGTGGAACAACTATTTATTTACCGATGAAAACCATCCTATTGACCTCAGAATACTTACTGTGCATGACCTTGGTGTGGAGTGTTTTGGAGTGGGCTCTGCTAGAGCCATCGTAATAGTTTCTAAAGCAGGAAGAGTTCTTGAAAAAGAAAATCAATGAAAGGTGATTTAGTGCTTGTATGTAATCATTATTTGTGTCTTCATATATGGCAACGTTGAGAAGCTGATCGACTTGCTCAAGTTGGGATTTGATGGTGGTTAAATGTCAGTTCACCGGATGACTGCATGGTTCTTTGTATGCCCTGTAACCACCCAAATGTCAGCCCCTCCCTTCTCAGCTGCCATGATGGGCCACCATACACAACTTCAATATAAATGCTTTCTTCTATTTAAGGTGGAGTTAGTTTTATATCAGAAAGCTGGTAGGAACCAGCACAAACATTACTGTAAAGGAGATATTTGATGATTCTTATCCCCACCTTCAGCCTCATAAAGTGCAGGTGCCACTGCAGAGTTAATTCTGATTATTCCAGATAATATGTATATAAATATCTTTGCTGGTTACCCATTTTTATTGCACCACTAAGGGGGCAGTGATGCCACTGAAATGTGCTTCTCTGTAAAAAAAGATCACTCCCCGTGGCTCATTAAGCATTCCCCAGTTAGGAGTTGAGATAAAAGGGGGGAGGGACCTGCGCCCCCCAGTCTACAACTGGTGGTGGGGGGCATCAGCATGGGACCCCATACCAGTTTACAGGGTAGGGGGCTGCCCTGTCACCTGCCAGCATTGGTTGGTGACATGGCGTTACCCCACCCAATTACCCGCACCCCCATTTGAGAAACCGGGGGGGGTGCCAAAGAGCCTGGTGCCTATCAGTATTCCAATGGCACCCCTGGAAGAGGCCTGAACATATTGAACAGTATAAGGGCTGGTAAACCCGCAGGGCCAGGGGCCAGCCAGATAGTGAAGCCAGCATTTCTTACCAGCTTTTTTTTTATTGAAGACACCTTGATAAAACTAACCGTAAAAAACGTGCCACACAAAGTGAAAAGTGCATTCACACTGAAAAACCCTTTTCCCAATCTAGGACCTTCTCAAAAGAGTACGGACCACTTTCCTCTACTCTCCCAGAGGACGAACCCCCTGACATAGTGTACAAGGATACATATCCCTCCCTCTCTAGGGAGAAGAGGAAAATTGGTACTACCTGAAGGATTCCCTGTGGATTACTGGCTGGCTCCCTCAGTGTAAGGCTTTCTCTGGCTGTTGCCCAACCAGGTACTGGCCAACTTCGGCACCGGGTTTTCCTTGGCTGGCCATAAGACTTGCCTTGAACTAACCCGGGCTTCAAGGGGGAGGCACTGGGCAGGGTTTACCAGACGAGGTCAAAAGGCCTATAACCTCTTTCACCCCCGTTCTTGGGGACAGGGCCTATCAGGGTCCAGGTACCCACAATAAGAACAACACGTGTACACACAAAAAGAACATAAAACATGCTATGACATGCTCAATAAATAGGGGAGTGGGGATAACTGCTATTAAAGCAAAGTGCTCTATGCAGTACATAGTGGAGCTTTACAGGCCCTGAAAAAATGTGTACTGGTGCAAGCTTACACCTTAATTGTGCACTCCGTGAGTGATTTTTGGGCACCCTGGGTGCCTCCCCAGGGGGCTGACAGCAAACGGCTTCAAAGCATTTTCCAGATGGTGGCGGCATACCTGGATGACCAGCCATCTCCTAACGTGGGTCAACACTCCGTCTCAAGCACATTACTGGGCAGAGGGCAGGTCTCAATCCGTTTGCTTAGAGGATGACATCTTCCAGTGCAGATGCCACCCCCCAGCTACTAGGAAAATAACCATTAATGATGTCATGAGATAAAGTCTGGCCCAACACTATCCGGCCACAAGGCCATGAAACGTACTCAGCAGGGTATGGCCACAACCACAAAAGCGGTCTCCCAGGTATCCTCACCCTGGGAGAACCTCCATCGTGTTCATGGTGTCTCCCCTGCTAGCTTTCAGCAGGAGAGAAATGCCTGCACACAAAACCCCGATCTCACCTTAAATTCCCCATAAAACACACTATATAAATCACACTATTTTACACTTTTCAAGATAAATTTCATGTGGTTTCTCACACCCAAAAAAAATCTCTCCACAAAATTCTTGCTCCAGAAAAGTCTGCTGAATTGTGAGAAAGAGGAAGATGGGCAAGAACCGTTTTTTGTCAGCAAAAACCAGGCTGAATCGACCCTAATGTATTGATTTGCGAAATCGACTAATGTATTTATATGAATTTAGGTCTTCATTAGCGGAGTGAAACCGCATTAACCTTTTGTAATGACATCTTCCTTGTGTTTATTTTAGTGTTTTTAAGTTCTAGTGTGTTTTTAATGTCTAATTTGAAGTGTAATATTATCATATGTAGTGTATGGCTTATTATTAGAGATGAGCGAACTTTTGAAAAATTCGATTCGACTGATTCGCCGAATTTTCCGACAAAAATCGTTTCGACCCGAATAAATTCGCGACGAATCGCTATTAAAAACGGCTATTTCTGAGCCTCCTAGAGCCTCAATAGGGTTGTAAACCATTCTGCCTTGCTGTAACACGCACAGGATGCGTGCTGGGTTAGTTAAATAATACTTTGAATAAATATCACATGCAGATCAGAGGCATCGCTAATAGAATCGCAGAGCGGCACAATTGAATTCAAGAGAGTTGAAGTGGCATCACTATGAGGGGCCGGAGCCCAAACATTGCTTTAAAGAGACACTGGAGTTGGCAGCAGCAGGAGCCCAAAAATTGGATGAATCACACCCTGGAGTTGGCAGCAGCAGCAGGAGCCCAACATTGGCTGAAAGAGACACTGGGGTTGGCTTCAGGAGCCCAAAAATTGGATGAATCACACCCTGGAGTTGCAAGCAGCAGCAGGAGCCCAAATATTACTTTAAAGAGACACTGGGGTTGGCTTCAGGAGCCCAAAAATTGGATGAATCACACCCTGGAGTTGGCAGCAGCAGCAGCAGGAGCCCAAACATTACTTTAAAGAGACCCTGGGGTTGGCTTCAGGAGCCCAAAAATTGGATGAATCACACCCTGGAGTTGGCAGAAGTTGGCAGCAGCAGCAGCAGGAGCCCAAACATTACTTCAAAGAGACCCTGGGGTTGGCTTCAGGAGCCCAAAAATTGGATGAATCACACCCTGGAGTTGGCAGGAGTTGACAGCAGCAGCAGCAGGAGCCCAAATATTACTTTAAAGAGACCCTGGGGTTGGCTTCAGGAGCCCAAAAATTGGATGATTCACACCCTGGAGTTGGCAGCAGCAGCAGCAGGAGCCCAAACATTACTTTAAAGAGACCCTGGGGTTGGCTTCAGGAGCCCAAAAATTGAATGAATCACACCCTGGAGTTGGCAGAAGTTGGCAGCAGCAGCAGCAGGAGCCCAAACATTACTTTAAAGAGACCCTGGGGTTGGCTTCAGGAGCCCAAAAATTGGATGATTCAAACCCTGGAGTTGGCAGCAGCAGCAGCAGGAGCCCAAACATTACTTTAAAGAAACCCTGGGGTTGGCTTCAGGAGCCCAAAAATTGGATGAATCACACCCTGGAGTTGGCAGAAGTTGGCAGCAGCAGCAGCAGGAGCCCAAACATTACTTCAAAGAGACCCTGGGGTTGGCTTCAGGAGCCCAAAAATTGGATGATTCACACCCTGGAGTTGGCAGCAGCAGCAGCAGGAGCCCAAATATACACTGGAGTTGGCTTCAGGAGCCCAAAAATTGGATGAATCACACCCTGGAGTTGGCAGCAGCAGCAGCAGCAGCAGGAGCCCAAACATTACTTTAAAGAGACCCTGGGGTTGGCTTCAGGAGCCCAAAAAATGGATGAATCACACCCTGGAGTTGGCAGCAGCAGGAGCCCAAATATACACTGGAGTTGGCTTCAGGAGCCCAAAAATTGGATGAATCACACCCTGGAGTTGGCAGAAGTTGGCAGCAGCAGCAGCAGGAGCCCAAACATTACTTCAAAGAGACCCTGGGGTTGGCTTCAGGAGCCCAAAAATTGGATGAATCACACCCTGGAGTTGGCAGGAGTTGACAGCAGCAGCAGCAGGAGCCCAAATATTACTTTAAAGAGACCCTGGGGTTGGCTTCAGGAGCCCAAAAATTGGATGATTCACACCCTGGAGTTGGCAGCAGCAGCAGCAGGAGCCCAAACATTACTTTAAAGAGACCCTGGGGTTGGCTTCAGGAGCCCAAAAATTGGATGAATCACACCCTGGAGTTGGCAGAAGTTGGCAGCAGCAGGAGCCCAAACATTACTTTAAAGAGACCCTGGGGTTGGCTTCAGGAGCCCAAAAATTGGATGATTCACACCCTGGAGTTGGCAGCAGCAGCAGCAGGAGCCCAAACATTACTTTAAAGAGACCCTGGGGTTGGCTTCAGGAGCCCAAAAATTGGATGAATCACACCCTGGAGTTGGCAGAACTTGGCAGCAGCAGCAGCAGGAGCCCAAACATTACTTCAAAGAGACCCTGGGGTTGGCTTCAGGAGCCCAAAAATTGGATGATTCACACCCTGGAGTTGGCAGCAGCAGCAGCAGGAGCCCAAACATTACTTTAAAGAGACCCTGGGGTTGGCTTCAGGAGCCCAAAAATTGGATGAATCACACCCTGGAGTTGGCAGAAGTTGGCAGCAGCAGCAGCAGGAGCCCAAACATTACTTCAAAGAGACCCTGGGGTTGGCTTCAGGAGCCCAAAAATTGGATGATTCACACCCTGGAGTTGGCAGCAGCAGCAGCAGGAGCCCAAACATTACTTTAAAGAGACCCTGGGGTTGGCTTCAGGAGCCCAAAAATTGGATGAATCACACCCTGGAGTTGGCAGAAGTTGGCAGCAGCAGCAGCAGGAGCCCAAACATTACTTCAAAGAGACCCTGGGGTTGGCTTCAGGAGCCCAACAATTGGATGAATCACACCCTGGAGATGGCAGGAGTTGACAGCAGCAGCAGCAGGAGCCCAAATATTACTTAAAAGAGACCCTGGGGTTGGCTTCAGGAGCCCAAAAATTGGATGATTCACACCCTGGAGTTGGCAGCAGCAGCAGCAGGAGCCCAAATATACACTGGAGTTGGCTTCAGGAGCCCATAAATTGGATGAATCACACCCTGGAGTTGGCAGCAGCAGCAGCAGCAGGAGCCCAAATATACACTGGAGTTGGCTTCAGGAGCCCAAAAATTGGATGAATCACACCCTGGAGTTGGCAGCAGCAGCAGCAGCAGCAGGAGCCCAAACATTACTTTAAAGAGACCCTGGGGTTGGCTTCAGGAGCCCAAAAATTGGATGAATCACACCCTGGAGTTGGCAGAAGTTGGCAGCAGCAGCAGCAGGAGCCCAAACATTACTTCAAAGAGACCCTGGGGTTGGCTTCAGGAGCCCAAAAATTGGATGATTCACACCCTGGAGTTGGCAGCAGCAGCAGCAGGAGCCCAAATATACACTGGAGTTGGCTTCAGGAGCCCAAAAATTGGATGAATCACACCCTGGAGTTGGCAGCAGCAGCAGGAGCCCAAACATTACTTTAAAGAGAGCCTGGGGTTGGCTTCAGGAGCCCAAAAATTGGATGAATCACACCCTGGAGTTGGCAGAAGTTGGCAGCAGCAGGAGCCCAAATATACACTGGAGTTGGCTTCAGGAGCCCAAAAATTGGATGAATCTCACCCTGGAGTTGGCAGCAGCAGCAGCAGCAGGAGCCCAAACATTACTTTAAAGAGACCCTGGGGTTGGCTTCAGGAGCCCAAAAATTGGATGAATCACACCCTGGAGTTGGCAGAAGTTGGCAGCAGCAGCAGCAGGAGCCCAAACATTACTTCAAAGAGACCCTGGGGTTGGCTTCAGGAGCCCAAAAATTGGATGAATCACACCCTGGAGTTGGCAGAAGTTGGCAGCAGCAGCAGCAGGAGCCCAAACATTACTTTAAAGAGACCCTGGGGTTGGCTTCAGGAGCCCAAAAATTGGATGAATCACACCCTGGAGTTGGCAGCAGCAGCAGCAGGAGCCCAAATATACACTGGAGTTGGCTTCAGGAGCCCAAAAATTGGATGAATCACACCCTGGAGTTGGCAGAAGTTGGCAGCAGCAGCAGCAGGAGCCCAAACATTACTTCAAAGAGACCCTGGGGTTGGCTTCAGGAGCCCAAAAATTGGATGAATCACACCCTGGAGTTGGCAGAAGTTGGCAGCAGCAGCAGCAGGAGCCCAAACATTACTTTAAAGAGACCCTGGGGTTGGCTTCAGGAGCCCAAAAATTGGATGAATCACACCCTGGAGTTGGCAGCAGCAGCAGCAGGAGCCCAAATATACACTGGAGTTGGCTTCAGGAGCCCAAAAATTGGATGAATCACACCCTGGAGTTGGCAGCAGCAGCAGGAGCCCAAACATTACTTTAAAGAGAGCCTGGGGTTGGCTTCAGGAGCCCAAAAATTGGATGAATCACACCCTGGAGTTGGCAGAAGTTGGCAGCAGCAGGAGCCCAAATATACACTGGAGTTGGCTTCAGGAGCCCAAAAATTGGATGATTCACACCCTGGAGTTGGCAGCAGCAGCAGCAGGAGCCCAAACATTACTTTAAAGAGACCCTGGGGTTGGCTTCAGGAGCCCAAAAATTGGATGAATCACACCCTGGAGTTGGCAGAAGTTGGCAGCAGCAGCAGCAGGAGCCCAAACATTACTTCAAAGAGACCCTGGGGTTGGCTTCAGGAGCCCAAAAATTGGATGATTCACACCCTGGAGTTGGCAGCAGCAGCAGCAGGAGCCCAAATATACACTGGAGTTGGCTTCAGGAGCCCAAAAATTGGATGAATCACACCCTGGAGTTGGCAGCAGCAGCAGGAGCCCAAACATTACTTTAAAGAGAGCCTGGGGTTGGCTTCAGGAGCCCAAAAATTGGATGAATCACACCCTGGAGTTGGCAGAAGTTGGCAGCAGCAGGAGCCCAAATATACACTGGAGTTGGCTTCAGGAGCCCAAAAATTGGATGAATCTCACCCTGGAGTTGGCAGCAGCAGCAGCAGCAGGAGCCCAAACATTACTTTAAAGAGACCCTGGGGTTGGCTTCAGGAGCCCAAAAATTGGATGAATCACACCCTGGAGTTGGCAGAAGTTGGCAGCAGCAGCAGCAGGAGCCCAAACATTACTTCAAAGAGACCCTGGGGTTGGCTTCAGGAGCCCAAAAATTGGATGAATCACACCCTGGAGTTGGCAGAAGTTGGCAGCAGCAGCAGCAGGAGCCCAAACATTACTTTAAAGAGACCCTGGGGTTGGCTTCAGGAGCCCAAAAATTGGATGAATCACACCCTGGAGTTGGCAGCAGCAGCAGCAGGAGCCCAAATATACACTGGAGTTGGCTTCAGGAGCCCAAAAATTGGATGAATCACACCCTGGAGTTGGCAGAAGTTGGCAGCAGCAGCAGCAGGAGCCCAAACATTACTTCAAAGAGACCCTGGGGTTGGCTTCAGGAGCCCAAAAATTGGATGAATCACACCCTGGAGTTGGCAGAAGTTGGCAGCAGCAGCAGCAGGAGCCCAAACATTACTTTAAAGAGACCCTGGGGTTGGCTTCAGGAGCCCAAAAATTGGATGAATCACACCCTGGAGTTGGCAGCAGCAGCAGCAGGAGCCCAAATATACACTGGAGTTGGCTTCAGGAGCCCAAAAATTGGATGAATCACACCCTGGAGTTGGCAGCAGCAGCAGGAGCCCAAACATTACTTTAAAGAGAGCCTGGGGTTGGCTTCAGGAGCCCAAAAATTGGATGAATCACACCCTGGAGTTGGCAGAAGTTGGCAGCAGCAGGAGCCCAAATATACACTGGAGTTGGCTTCAGGAGCCCAAAAATTGGATGAATCACACCCTGGAGTTGGCAGCAGCAGCAGGAGCCCAAACATTACTTTAAAGAGACCCTGGGGTTGGCTTCAGGAGCCCAAAAATTGGATGAATCACACCCTGGAGTTGGCAGAAGTTGGCAGCAGCAGCAGCAGGAGCCCAAACATTACTTCAAAGAGACCCTGGGGTTGGCTTCAGGAGCCCAAAAATTGGATGAATCACACCCTGGAGTTGGCAGAAGTTGGCAGCAGCAGCAGCAGGAGCCCAAACATTACTTTAAAGAGACCCTGGGGTTGGCTTCAGGAGCCCAAAAATTGGATGAATCACACCCTGGAGTTGGCAGCAGCAGCAGCAGGAGCCCAAATATACACTGGAGTTGGCTTCAGGAGCCCAAAAATTGGATGAATCACACCCTGGAGTTGGCAGAAGTTGGCAGCAGCAGCAGCAGGAGCCCAAACATTACTTCAAAGAGACCCTGGGGTTGGCTTCAGGAGCCCAAAAATTGGATGAATCACACCCTGGAGTTGGCAGGAGTTGACAGCAGCAGCAGCAGGAGCCCAAATATTACTTTAAAGAGACCCTGGGGTTGGCTTCAGGAGCCCAAAAATTGGATGATTCACACCCTGGAGTTGGCAGCAGCAGCAGCAGGAGCCCAAACATTACTTTAAAGAGACCCTGGGGTTGGCTTCAGGAGCCCAAAAATTGGATGAATCACACCCTGGAGTTGGCAGAAGTTGGCAGCAGCAGGAGCCCAAACATTACTTTAAAGAGACCCTGGGGTTGGCTTCAGGAGCCCAAAAATTGGATGATTCACACCCTGGAGTTGGCAGCAGCAGCAGCAGGAGCCCAAACATTACTTTAAAGAGACCCTGGGGTTGGCTTCAGGAGCCCAAAAATTGGATGAATCACACCCTGGAGTTGGCAGAACTTGGCAGCAGCAGCAGCAGGAGCCCAAACATTACTTCAAAGAGACCCTGGGGTTGGCTTCAGGAGCCCAAAAATTGGATGATTCACACCCTGGAGTTGGCAGCAGCAGCAGCAGGAGCCCAAACATTACTTTAAAGAGACCCTGGGGTTGGCTTCAGGAGCCCAAAAATTGGATGAATCACACCCTGGAGTTGGCAGAAGTTGGCAGCAGCAGCAGCAGGAGCCCAAACATTACTTCAAAGAGACCCTGGGGTTGGCTTCAGGAGCCCAAAAATTGGATGATTCACACCCTGGAGTTGGCAGCAGCAGCAGCAGGAGCCCAAACATTACTTTAAAGAGACCCTGGGGTTGGCTTCAGGAGCCCAAAAATTGGATGAATCACACCCTGGAGTTGGCAGAAGTTGGCAGCAGCAGCAGCAGGAGCCCAAACATTACTTCAAAGAGACCCTGGGGTTGGCTTCAGGAGCCCAACAATTGGATGAATCACACCCTGGAGTTGGCAGGAGTTGACAGCAGCAGCAGCAGGAGCCCAAATATTACTTAAAAGAGACCCTGGGGTTGGCTTCAGGAGCCCAAAAAGTGGATGATTCACACCCTGGAGTTGGCAGCAGCAGCAGCAGGAGCCCAAATATACACTGGAGTTGGCTTCAGGAGCCCATAAATTGGATGAATCACACCCTGGAGTTGGCAGCAGCAGCAGGAGCCCAAATATACACTGGAGTTGGCTTCAGGAGCCCAAAAATTGGATGAATCACACCCTGGAGTTGGCAGCAGCAGCAGCAGCAGCAGGAGCCCAAACATTACTTTAAAGAGACCCTGGGGTTGGCTTCAGGAGCCCAAAAATTGGATGAATCACACCCTGGAGTTGGCAGAAGTTGGCAGCAGCAGCAGCAGGAGCCCAAACATTACTTCAAAGAGACCCTGGGGTTGGCTTCAGGAGCCCAAAAATTGGATGATTCACACCCTGGAGTTGGCAGCAGCAGCAGCAGGAGCCCAAATATACACTGGAGTTGGCTTCAGGAGCCCAAAAATTGGATGAATCACACCCTGGAGTTGGCAGCAGCAGCAGGAGCCCAAACATTACTTTAAAGAGAGCCTGGGGTTGGCTTCAGGAGCCCAAAAATTGGATGAATCACACCCTGGAGTTGGCAGAAGTTGGCAGCAGCAGGAGCCCAAATATACACTGGAGTTGGCTTCAGGAGCCCAAAAATTGGATGAATCTCACCCTGGAGTTGGCAGCAGCAGCAGCAGCAGGAGCCCAAACATTACTTTAAAGAGACCCTGGGGTTGGCTTCAGGAGCCCAAAAATTGGATGAATCACACCCTGGAGTTGGCAGAAGTTGGCAGCAGCAGCAGCAGGAGCCCAAACATTACTTCAAAGAGACCCTGGGGTTGGCTTCAGGAGCCCAAAAATTGGATGAATCACACCCTGGAGTTGGCAGAAGTTGGCAGCAGCAGCAGCAGGAGCCCAAACATTACTTTAAAGAGACCCTGGGGTTGGCTTCAGGAGCCCAAAAATTGGATGAATCACACCCTGGAGTTGGCAGCAGCAGCAGCAGGAGCCCAAATATACACTGGAGTTGGCTTCAGGAGCCCAAAAATTGGATGAATCACACCCTGGAGTTGGCAGAAGTTGGCAGCAGCAGCAGCAGGAGCCCAAACATTACTTCAAAGAGACCCTGGGGTTGGCTTCAGGAGCCCAAAAATTGGATGAATCACACCCTGGAGTTGGCAGAAGTTGGCAGCAGCAGCAGCAGGAGCCCAAACATTACTTTAAAGAGACCCTGGGGTTGGCTTCAGGAGCCCAAAAATTGGATGAATCACACCCTGGAGTTGGCAGCAGCAGCAGCAGGAGCCCAAATATACACTGGAGTTGGCTTCAGGAGCCCAAAAATTGGATGAATCACACCCTGGAGTTGGCAGCAGCAGCAGGAGCCCAAACATTACTTTAAAGAGAGCCTGGGGTTGGCTTCAGGAGCCCAAAAATTGGATGAATCACACCCTGGAGTTGGCAGAAGTTGGCAGCAGCAGGAGCCCAAATATACACTGGAGTTGGCTTCAGGAGCCCAAAAATTGGATGATTCACACCCTGGAGTTGGCAGCAGCAGCAGCAGGAGCCCAAACATTACTTTAAAGAGACCCTGGGGTTGGCTTCAGGAGCCCAAAAATTGGATGAATCACACCCTGGAGTTGGCAGAAGTTGGCAGCAGCAGCAGCAGGAGCCCAAACATTACTTCAAAGAGACCCTGGGGTTGGCTTCAGGAGCCCAAAAATTGGATGATTCACACCCTGGAGTTGGCAGCAGCAGCAGCAGGAGCTCAAATATACACTGGAGTTGGCTTCAGGAGCCCAAAAATTGGATGAATCACACCCTGGAGTTGGCAGCAGCAGCAGGAGCCCAAACATTACTTTAAAGAGAGCCTGGGGTTGGCTTCAGGAGCCCAAAAATTGGATGAATCACACCCTGGAGTTGGCAGAAGTTGGCAGCAGCAGGAGCCCAAATATACACTGGAGTTGGCTTCAGGAGCCCAAAAATTGGATGAATCTCACCCTGGAGTTGGCAGCAGCAGCAGCAGCAGGAGCCCAAACATTACTTTAAAGAGACCCTGGGGTTGGCTTCAGGAGCCCAAAAATTGGATGAATCACACCCTGGAGTTGGCAGAAGTTGGCAGCAGCAGCAGCAGGAGCCCAAACATTACTTCAAAGAGACCCTGGGGTTGGCTTCAGGAGCCCAAAAATTGGATGAATCACACCCTGGAGTTGGCAGAAGTTGGCAGCAGCAGCAGCAGGAGCCCAAACATTACTTTAAAGAGACCCTGGGGTTGGCTTCAGGAGCCCAAAAATTGGATGAATCACACCCTGGAGTTGGCAGCAGCAGCAGCAGGAGCCCAAATATACACTGGAGTTGGCTTCAGGAGCCCAAAAATTGGATGAATCACACCCTGGAGTTGGCAGCAGCAGCAGGAGCCCAAACATTACTTTAAAGAGAGCCTGGGGTTGGCTTCAGGAGCCCAAAAATTGGATGAATCACACCCTGGAGTTGGCAGAAGTTGGCAGCAGCAGGAGCCCAAATATACACTGGAGTTGGCTTCAGGAGCCCAAAAATTGGATGAATCACACCCTGGAGTTGGCAGCAGCAGCAGGAGCCCAAACATTACTTTAAAGAGACCCTGGGGTTGGCTTCAGGAGCCCAAAAATTGGATGAATCACACCCTGGAGTTGGCAGAAGTTGGCAGCAGCAGCAGCAGGAGCCCAAACATTACTTCAAAGAGACCCTGGGGTTGGCTTCAGGAGCCCAAAAATTGGATGAATCACACCCTGGAGTTGGCAGAAGTTGGCAGCAGCAGCAGCAGGAGCCCAAACATTACTTTAAAGAGACCCTGGGGTTGGCTTCAGGAGCCCAAAAATTGGATGAATCACACCCTGGAGTTGGCAGCAGCAGCAGCAGGAGCCCAAATATACACTGGAGTTGGCTTCAGGAGCCCAAAAATTGGATGAATCACACCCTGGAGTTGGCAGAAGTTGGCAGCAGCAGCAGCAGGAGCCCAAACATTACTTCAAAGAGACCCTGGGGTTGGCTTCAGGAGCCCAAAAATTGGATGAATCACACCCTGGAGTTGGCAGAAGTTGGCAGCAGCAGCAGCAGGAGTCCAAACATTACTTTAAAGAGACCCTGGGGTTGGCTCCAGGAGCCCAAAAATTGGATGAATCACACCCTGGAGTTGGCAGCAGCAGCAGCAGGAGCCCAAATATACACTGGAGTTGGCTTCAGGAGCCCAAAAATTGGATGAATCACACCCTGGAGTTGGCAGAAGTTGGCAGCAGCAGCAGCAGGAGCCCAAACATTACTTCAAAGAGACCCTGGGGTTGGCTTCAGGAGCCCAAAAATTGGATGAATCACACCCTGGAGTTGGCAGGAGTTGATAGCAGCAGCAGCAGGAGCCCAAATATTACTTTAAAGAGACCCTGGGGTTGGCTTCAGGAGCCCAAAAATTGGATGATTCACACCCTGGAGTTGGCAGCAGCAGCAGCAGGAGCCCAAACATTACTTTAAAGAGACCCTGGGGTTGGCTTCAGGAGCCCAAAAATTGGATGAATCACACCCTGGAGTTGGCAGAAGTTGGCAGCAGCAGCAGCAGGAGCCCAAACATTACTTTAAAGAGACCCCGGGGTTGGCTTCAGGAGCCCAAAAATTGGATGATTCACACCCTGGAGTTGGCAGCAGCAGCAACAGGAGCCCAAACATTACTTTAAAGAGACCCTGGGGTTGGCTTCAGGAGCCCAAAAATTGGATGAATCACACCCTGGAGTTGGCAGAAGTTGGCAGCAGCAGGAGCCCGAACATTACTTCAAAGAGACCCTGGGGTTGGCTTCAGGAGCCCAAAAATTGGATGATTCACACCCTGGAGTTGGCAGCAGCAGCAGCAGGAGCCCAAACATTACTTTAAAGAGACCCTGGGGTTGGCTTCAGGAGCCCAAAAATTGGATGAATCACACCCTGGAGTTGGCAGAAGTTGGCTGCAGCAGCAGCAGGAGCCCAAACATTACTTCAAAGAGACCCTGGGGTTGGCTTCAGGAGCCCAACAATTGGATGAATCACACCCTGGAGTTGGCAGAAGTTGGCAGCAGCAGCAGCAGGAGCCCAAACATTACTTCAAAGAGACCCTGGGGTTGGCTTCAGGAGCCCAAAAATTGGATGAATCACACCCTGGAGTTGGCAGGAGTTGACAGCAGCAGCAGCAGGAGCCCAAATATTACTTTAAAGAGACCCGGGGGTTGGCTTCAGGAGCCCAAAAATTGGATGATTCACACCCTGGAGTTGGCAGCAGCAGCAGCAGGAGCCCAAATATACACTGGAGTTGGCTTCAGGAGCCCAAAAATTGGATGAATCACACCCTGGAGTTGGCAGGAGTTGACAGCAGCAGCAGCAGGAGCCCAAATATTACTTTAAAGAGACACTGGGGTTGGCTTCAGGAGCCCAAAAATTGGATGAATCACACCCTGGAGTTGGCAGCAACAGCAGCAGGAGCCCAAATATTACTTTAAAGAGACACTGGGGTTGGCTTCAGGAGCCCAAAAATTGGATGAATCACACCCTGGAGTTGGCAGAAGTTGGCAGCAGCAGCAGCAGGAGCCCAAACATTACTTTAAAGAGACCCTGGGGTTGGCTTCAGGAGCCCAAAAATTGGATGATTCACACCCTGGAGTTGGCAGCAGCAGGAGCCCAAACATTACTTTAAAGAGACCCTGGGGTTGGCTTCAGGAGCCCAAAAATTGGATGAATCACACCCTGGAGTTGGCAGAAGTTGGCAGCAGCAGCAGGAGCCCAAACATTACTTCAAAGAGACCCTGGGGTTGGCTTCAGGAGCCCAACAATTGGATGAATCACACCCTGGAGTTGGCAGGAGTTGACAGCAGCAGCAGCAGGAGCCCAAACATTACTTTAAAGAGACCCTGGGGTTGGCTTCAGGAGCCCAAAAATTGGATGATTCACACCCTGGACTTGGCAGCAGCAGCAGCAGGAGCCCAAATATACACTGGAGTTGGCTTCAGGAGCCCAAAAATTGGATGAATCACACCCTGGAGTTGGCAGCAGCAGCAGCAGGAGCCCAAATATTACTTTAAAGAGACACTGGGGTTGGCTTCAGGAGGCCAAAAATTGGATGATTCACACCCTGGAGTTGGCAGCAGCAGCAGCAGGAGCCCAAATATACACTGGAGTTGGCTTCAGGAGCCCAAAAATTGGATGAATCACACCCTGGAGTTGGCAGAAGTTGGCAGCAGCAGGAGCCCAAAAAATGGCCTAAAGACATAAATATGTTTTGCACCATTTGGAAAGTGTAAAACGTGGCACCATGCTGAATCTAGTCGCATGCATCAGGCATTGGTGGGTGGAAATCCTGGCTGATCCATCCCTGATTCATTTTGACAAAGGTGAGTCTCTCCACATTTTTAGTTGACAGACGAGTTCTCCTCGCCGTAACTCTGGCCCCCGCCGCACTAAACACCCGCTCAGATGGCACGCTACTTGCCGGGCAGGACAGCTTTTCCAGGGCAAACTCTGCTAGTTGCGGCCACAAATCAAGTTTGGCTGCCCAGAAGTCCAGCGGATCCTCAAGGTGTGTTGGCATGGTCATGTCAAAGTATGACATGACCTGCTGGTTGAGGTCCTGCTCCAGGTCTTCCTGCTGCTCATGAGTAGCCTCACTATGCGGGTGTAGAAAGCTACTCATTAGCGACTGAAGACTGAGGCTGCTGCTGCTGATAGAGCTGCTGCTGCTGCTCCTGCCAACCCCCCCAGCGGCCATGGCAGTGGAAGGTGAGCGCAGAGGTCCCCTCGAGTCAGACCTGCGAGAGTATGGACCATGGCGCAGATAGGCATCGGCCAACTGCCTACGTAGAATGTCTTTGTAGTAGTTGAGTTTGTCCTCCCTCTCGGTGGGTTTAAAAAATGCCCCCATTTTGTGCCGGAAGCGAGGGTCCAATAAGGTGGACAGCCAGAAGTCATCCCGCCGACAGATGGAAACAATTCTGGGGTCACTACGCAAGCACGTGAGCATGCTTCGTGCCATTTGCGCAAGTGACTCGGATGGACTACCTGTCTCCATCTCCACTGCATACTGCCACGGTGTGCCCGGGTCCTCTGTCTCGCCTTCCTCAAAAACCTCTAGCTCCTCTGGCTGCTCCTGCTCCTCCTCTCCTGTCCGCTGACTAGATAAACCAGCCATTTCGCCAAGCCTAAACTGTGTTTCGCTGGGCAACTCCTCCTCCTCCTCTTCCTCCTCCTCCTCCAGTTCAGCTCCAACGGGGTTCATGTGGCCGTAAGATGTAAACGCCATGTCTCCAGTGCCCTGACCAGCCATGGTTTCCAACATGTGCTGTAGTACATGAAGCAGTGGAATCACGTCGTTCATCCCGTAATCCTGCCGACTGACAAATAAAGTGGCTTCCTCAAAGGGCCTGAGCAAACGACAGGTGTCACGTATGAGCTGCCACTGGTTGACATTGAAGTTACACAGGGGAGTCCCCCTATCTGCTTGGATCATCAGGAAATCTGTGATGGCTTTTCTCTGTTCATATAATCGGTCCAACATGTGAAGGGTGGAATTCCAACGGGTGGAAACATCGCAAATCAGACTATGTTGGGGGATACCATTCTGACGCTGTAGCTCAAGAAGGGTGTGTTTGGCGGTGTATGAGTGGCTGAAGTGCATGCAAAGTTTCCTTGAAGTTGTTAGGATGTCTTGCAGATGGGGGGAACACTTCAGAAACCGCTTGACAACCAGACGTGAGCCATGCAGGGGTCATGGGTCAGGCTTCCTTGGCGCAGCGCAGACAAAATGTTCTTCCCATTGTCGGTAACCATGATTCCCATTTTAAGTTTTCTTGGAGTAAGCCATGTTTGGATTTCCTGATGAATACATTTAAGCAGTTCCTCCCCTGTGTGACTCCGTTCGCCAAGACAAACCATGTGAAGCACTGCGTGACACCTCCGTGCCCTGCACACATGGTAGACTGGAGGGGCACTGAGACTTGAGCCTACAGTGGAGGGTGAGGAGATGGCGGAGGATGAGGAGGCCGAGTCGCACGGTGTCACAGGCCCAACGGGCAGGGAGTGCGGAGGCCGAAGCGGCGTGACCTGTCCAAGTTGCTGCTGCTGCAAAGGGACCACATTCACCCAGTGGGCCGTAAACGACATGTACTGTCCCTGACCGTAGTTACAGCTCCAGATGTCGGCGCTGCCATGCACTTTGCTACACACCGACAGGCTCAAGGACTGGCCCACCTTCTGTTCAACAAAAGTGTGCAGCGCTGGTACTGCCTTCTTGGCAAAGAAATGACGGCTTGGGACTCTCCACCTCGGCTCGGCACAAGCCATCAGTTCTCTGAAAGGTGCAGATTCCACCACCTGAAAAGGGAGCGACTGCAGCACCAGCAACTTGGACAGGAGCACATTCAGCTTCTGCGCCGTAGGATGAGTGGGCGCATACTGCTGTCTCTTGGACATGGCTTCGCTGATGGATTGCTGGCGGGATGCATGACTTGGAGGAGGAGGAGCAGGAGCGACAGAGGATGGGTATGACGCACAGCTGCCTTCGGCTGAGGTGCTGGAGCCTTGGCTGGCAGAAATTGGGAGCTCACTTGGTGAGGAAGCAGACTGGACCACCCCTTGGGAGCCTCGGTTCTCCCAGGTCGATTTATGGTGACGCATCATATGTTGACGCAGGGCCGTGGTGCCAACATTTGGACCCTGGCCACGCTTCACCTTTTGCCTACATATCTTGCATGTGGCCATGTTACCCTCCTGCGGATGCTTCAGGAAAAACTGCCACACTGCCGAGTAGCTACTTTTCCCACCCCCTGGCCTCACTGATTCACTGCTGCTGTTGCCAACTCCAGGAACCCCTGCTCCACTACCTCCCGATAAGGTAGACTGCCGCACAGCAGGTGCTCTACCCCGGCCGGCTCCAGCCTTTGGAATTGTGCCCCCATGCTGACTGCTACCACCTTGCTGCCTCAGCTGCTGACTCCGGGGCAACCTGCGCCCCTCTTCTCCTGATGATGACGATGAAGCCCCTTCATCACCCGGCTCCCAAGTGCGATCGGCTTCATCGTCATCATCATTATCACCGAGTTGTGGCTGTACGTCACTGATGTTCGTGGATTCGTCAACAGTGTCTGGCGCAGGAGCTGGAATGCTCGCAGCACCCACGACACTGTCCACATCACTATTTGTCTGCCTAGCTAAAGAAGCCACCTCCATTTCTTGGCTGGGCAGTAGCTGCTGACTGTCCTCCTGTATCTGATCGTCCTCCTCACTAAAGAGTGGAGCTGAACCCAAAGCATAGGATACGTAGCTGGGGGAGGGAACGGCGTAGGACAGAGGCAATGGGAGGACAGGGACTGCTCTCGGGGCATGCCAACTCAGGGTTGTGTCAGAGGAACCTACCGACCCTAGACTGGGGGTCTCAGACGTAAGTTGTGATGATGTTGTTGATGAGCGCGTCAACCAATCTACCACGGCAGATGCGTTACTGGTGGAGACCCGACCGCTAGCAGATACTGGCAGATTAGGTCTCTCAGCGTGACTCCTGCTGCTACTGGCCCCCAGTCTGATGCGAGCTCTGCCTGCGGAATCTTGGCCTCTGCCACTCCTCTTTTCACTTCCAGGCACTTGTCTGCCCGACATAGTCTAACTGGCGTGGTAGTAGGTGATATTTTAAGAACCCCCAGGCAGCGGTGGGTCTATATGAAACAGAAAATAATGCACACCAAAAGTGAGCAGTAACACTCAGCCTCCAACAGGCCTGCTTAGTGTAAATAAGAGAGCTGCTTAGTGTAAATAAAGAGGGGTATCCTATGTTACAGAATGGGATGCCCCAACAGCCAGCAGTGCACCTGGCAGCAGTAAGACTATACCCAGCAAAAGTGTCTTTATCAGGCCTAATTTCAATTATAATAAGTGCAAATGGTTATATGGTCTTAAACAGAGGCTGCTGTAGTCACAGAATGGGATGCCCCAAAAAAGAAGTGGACCTGGCAGGGTCCAGTAGTGCTATGCCCAGCAAAAGTGTCTTTATCAGGCCTAATTTCAATTATAATAAGTGCAAATGGTTATATGGTCTTAAACAGAGGCTGCTGTAGTCACAGAATGGGATGCCCCAAAAAAGAAGTGGACCTGGCAGGGTCCAGTAGTGCTATGCCCAGCAAAAGTGTCTTTATCAGGCTAATTTCAATTATAATAAGTGCAAATGGTTATATGGTCTTAAACAGAGGCTGCTGTAGTCACAGAATGGGATGCCACAACAGAAGTGCACCTGGCAGGGTCCAGTAGTGCTATGCCCAGCAAAAGTGTCTTTATCAGGCCTAATTTCAATTATAATAAGTGCAAATGGTTATATGGTCTTAAACAGAGGCTGCTGTAGTCACAGAATGGGATGCCCCAAAAAAGAAGTGGACCTGGCAGGGTCCAGTAGTGCTATGCCCAGCAAAAGTGTCTTTATCAGGCCTAATTTCAATTATAATAAGTGCAAATGGTTATATGGTCTTAAACAGAGGCTGCTGTAGTCACAGAATGGGATGCCCCAAAAAAGAAGTGGACCTGGCAGGGTCCAGTAGTGCTATGCCCAGCAAAAGTGCCTTTATCAGGCCTAATTTCAATTATAATAAGTGCAAATGGTTATATGGTCTTAAACAGAGGCTGCTGTAGTCACAGAATGGGATGCCCCAAAAAAGAAGTGGACCTGGCAGGGTCCAGTAGTGCTATGCCCAGCAAAAGTGTCTTTATCAGGCCTAATTTCAATTATAATAAGTGCAAATGGTTATATGGTCTTAAACAGAGGCTGCTGTAGTCACAGAATGGGATGCCCCAAAAAAGAAGTGGACCTGGCAGGGTCCAGTAGTGCTATGCCCAGCAAAAGTGTCTTTATCAGGCCTAATTTCAATTATAATAAGTGCAAATGGTTATATGGTCTTAAACAGAGGCTGCTGTAGTCACAGAATGGGATGCCCCAAAAAAGAAGTGGACCTGGCAGGGTCCAGTAGTGCTATGCCCAGCAAAAGTGTCTTTATCAGGCCTAATTTCAATTATAATAAGTGCAAATGGTTATATGGTCTTAAACAGAGGCTGCTGTAGTCACAGAATGGGATGCCCCAAAAAAGAAGTGGACCTGGCAGGGTCCAGTAGTGCTATGCCCAGCAAAAGTGTCTTTATCAGGCTAATTTCAATTATAATAAGTGCAAATGGTTATATGGTCTTAAACAGAGGCTGCTGTAGTCACAGAATGGGATGCCCCAAAAAAGAAGTGGACCTGGCAGGGTCCAGTAGTGCTATGCCCAGCAAAAGTGTCTTTATCAGGCCTAATTTCAATTATAATAAGTGCAAATGGTTATATGGTCTTAAACAGAGGCTGCTGTAGTCACAGAATGGGATGCCCCAAAAAAGAAGTGGACCTGGCAGGGTCCAGTAGTGCTATGCCCAGCAAAAGTGTCTTTATCAGGCTAATTTCAATTATAATAAGTGCAAATGGTTATATGGTCTTAAACAGAGGCTGCTGTAGTCACAGAATGGGATGCCCCAACAGAAGTGCACCTGGCAGGGTCCAGTAGTGCTATGCCCAGCAAAAGTGTCTTTATCAGGCCTAATTTCAATTATAATAAGTGCAAATGGTTATATGGTCTTAAACAGAGGCTGCTGTAGTCACAGAATGGGATGCCCCAAAAAAGAAGTGGACCTGGCAGGGTCCAGTAGTGCTATGCCCAGCAAAAGTGTCTTTATCAGGCCTAATTTCAATTATAATAAGTGCAAATGGTTATATGGTCTTAAACAGAGGCTGCTGTAGTCACAGAATGGGATGCCCCAAAAAAGAAGTGGACCTGGCAGGGTCCAGTAGTGCTATGCCCAGCAAAAGTGTCTTTATCAGGCTAATTTCAATTATAATAAGTGCAAATGGTTATATGGTCTTAAACAGAGGCTGCTGTAGTCACAGAATGGGATGCCACAACAGAAGTGATCCTGGCAGGGTCCAGTAGTGCTATGCCCAGCAAAAGTGTCTTTATCAGGCCTAATTTCAATTATAATAAGTGCAAATGGTTATATGGTCTTAAACAGAAGCTGCTGTAGTCACAGAATGGGATGCCCCAAAAAAGAAGTGGACCTGGCAGGGTCCAGTAGTGCTATGCCCAGCAAAAGTGTCTTTATCAGGCCTAATTTCAATTATAATAAGTGCAAATGGTTATATGGTCTTAAACAGAGGCTGCTGTAGTCACAGAATGGGATGCCCCAAAAAAGAAGTGGACCTGGCAGGGTCCAGTAGTGCTATGCCCATCAAAAGTGTCTTTATCAGGCTAATTTCAATTATAATAAGTGCAAATGGTTATATGGTCTTAAACAGAGGCTGCTGTAGTCACAGAATGGGATGCCACAACAGAAGTGCACCTGGCAGGGTCCAGTAGTGCTATGCCCAGCAAAAGTGTCTTTATCAGGCCTAATTTCAATTATAATAAGTGCAAATGGTTATATGGTCTTAAACAGAGGCTGCTGTAGTCACAGAATGGGATGCCCCAAAAAAGAAGTGGACCTGGCAGGGTCCAGTAGTGCTATGCCCAGCAAAAGTGTCTTTATCAGGCCTAATTTCAATTATAATAAGTGCAAATGGTTATATGGTCTTAAACAGAGGCTGCTGTAGTCACAGAATGGGATGCCCCAAAAAAGAAGTGGACCTGGCAGGGTCCAGTAGTGCTATGCCCAGCAAAAGTGTCTTTATCAGGCTAATTTCAATTATAATAAGTGCAAATGGTTATATGGTCTTAAACAGAGGCTGCTGTAGTCACAGAATGGGATGCCACAACAGAAGTGCACCTGGCAGGGTCCAGTAGTGCTATGCCCAGCAAAAGTGTCTTTATCAGGCCTAATTCCAATTATAATAAGTGCAAATGGTTATATGGTCTTAAACAGAGGCTGCTGTAGTCACAGAATGGGATGCCCCAAAAAAGAAGTGGACCTGGCAGGGTCCAGTAGTGCTATGCCCAGCAAAAGTGTCTTTATCAGGCCTAATTTCAATTATAATAAGTGCAAATGGTTATATGGTTTTAAACAGAGGCTGCTGTAGTCACAGAATGGGATGCCCCAAAAAAGAAGTGGACCTGGCAGGGTCCAGTAGTGCTATGCCCAGCAAAAGTGTCTTTATCAGGCCTAATTTCAATTATAATAAGTGCAAATGGTTATATGGTCTTAAACAGAGGCTGCTGTAGTCACAGAATGGGATGCCCCAAAAAAGAAGTGGACCTGGCAGGGTCCAGTAGTGCTATGCCCAGCAAAAGTGTCTTTATCAGACTAATTTCAATTATAATAAGTGCAAATGGTTATATGGTCTTAAACAGAGGCTGCTGTAGTCACAGAATGGGATGCCACAACAGAAGTGCACCTGGCAGGGTCCAGTAGTGCTATGCCCAGCAAAAGTGTCTTTATCAGGCCTAATTTCAATTATAATAAGTGCAAATGGTTATATGGTCTTAAACAGAGGCTGCTGTAGTCACAGAATGGGATGCCCCAAAAAAAGAAGTGGACCTGGCAGGGTCCAGTAGTGCTATGCCCAGCAAAAGTGTCTTTATCAGGCCTAATTTCAATTATAATAAGTGCAAATGGTTATATGGTCTTAAACAGAGGCTGCTGTAGTCACAGAATAGGATGCCCCAAAAAAGAAGTGGACCTGGCAGGGTCCAGTAGTGCTATGCCCAGCAAAAGTGTCTTTATCAGGCCTAATTTCAATTATAATAAGTGCAAATGGTTATATGGTCTTAAACAGAGGCTGCTGTAGTCACAGAATGGGATGCCCCAAAAAAGAAGTGGACCTGGCAGGGTCCAGTAGTGCTATACCCAGCAAAAGTGTCTTTATCAGGCCTAATTTCAATTATAATAAGTGCAAATGGTTATATGGTCTTAAACAGAGGCTGCTGTAGTCACAGAATGGGATGCCACAACAGAAGTGCATCTAGCAGGGTCCAGTAGTGCTATGCCCAGCAAAAGTGTCTTTATCAGGCCTAATTTCAATTATAATAAGTGCAAATGGTTATATGGTCTTAAACAGAGGCTGCTGTAGTCACAGAATGGGATGCCCCAAAAAAGAAGTGGACCTGGTAGGGTCCAGTAGTGCTATGCCCAGCAAAAGTGTCTTTATCAGGCCTAATTTCAATTATAATAAGTGCAAATGGTTATATGGTCTTAAACAGAGGCTGCTGTAGTCACAGAATGGGATGCCCCAAAAAAGAAGTGGACCTGGCAGGGTCCAGTAGTGCTATGCCCAGCAAAAGTGTCTTTATCAGGCCTAATTTCAATTATAATAAGTGCAAATGGTTATATGGTCTTAAACAGAGGCTGCTGTAGTCACAGAATGGGATGCCCCAAAAAAGAAGTAGACCTGGCAGGGTCCAGTAGTGCTATGCCCAGCAAAAGTGTCTTTATCAGGCTAATTTCAATTATAATAAGTGCAAATGGTTATATGGTCTTAAACAGAGGCTGCTGTAGTCACAGAATGGGATGCCCCAAAAAAGAAGTGGACCTGGCAGGGTCCAGTAGTGCTATGCCCAGCAAAAGTGTCTTTATCAGGCTAATTTCAATTATAATAAGTGCAAATGGTTATATGGTCTTAAACAGAGGCTGCTGTAGTCACAGAATGGGATGCCCCAAAAAAGAAGTGGACCTGGCAGGGTCCAGTAGTGCTATGCCCAGCAAAAGTGTCTTTATCAGGCCTAATTTCAATTATAATAAGTGCAAATGGTTATATGGTCTTAAACAGAGGCTGCTGTAGTCACAGAATGGGATGCCCCAAAAAAGAAGTGGACCTGGCAGGGTCCAGTAGTGCTATGCCCAGCAAAAGTGTCTTTATCAGGCTAATTTCAATTATAATAAGTGCAAATGGTTATATGGTCTTAAACAGAGGCTGCTGTAGTCACAGAATGGGATTCCCCAAAAAAGAAGTGGACCTGGCAGGGTCCAGTAGTGCTATGCCCAGCAAAAGTGTCTTTATCAGGCCTAATTTCAATTATAATAAGTGCAAATGGTTATATGGTCTTAAACAGAGGCTGCTGTAGTCACAGAATGGGATGCCACAACAGAAGTGCACCTGGCAGGGTCCAGTAGTGCTATGCCCAGCAAAAGTGTCTTTATCAGGCCTAATTTCAATTATAATAAGTGCAAATGGTTATATGGTCTTAAACAGAGGCTGCTGTAGTCACAGAATGGGATGCCCCAAAAAAGAAGTGGACCTGGCAGGGTCCAGTAGTGCTATGCCCAGCAAAAGTGTCTTTATCAGGCCTAATTTCAATTATAATAAGTGCAAATGGTTATATGGTCTTAAACAGAGGCTGCTGTAGTCACCGAATGGGATGCCCCAAAAAAGAAGTAGACCTGGCAGGGTCCAGTAGTGCTATGCCCAGCAAAAGTGTCTTTATCAGGCTAATTTCAATTATAATAAGTGCAAATGGTTATATGGTCTTAAACAGAGGCTGCTGTAGTCACAGAATGGGATGCCCCAAAAAAGAAGTGGACCTGGCAGGGTCCAGTAGTGCTATAACCAGCAAAAGTGTCTTTATCAGGCCTAATTTCAATTATAATAAGTGCAAATGGTTATATGGTCTTAAACAGAGGCTGCTGTAGTCACAGAATGGGATGCCCCAAAAAAGAAGTGGACCTGGCAGGGTCCAGTAGTGCTATGCCCAGCAAAAGTGTCTTTATCAGGCCTAATTTCAATTATAATAAGTGCAAATGGTTATATGGTCTTAAACAGAGGCTGCTGTAGTCACAGAATGTAATGCCCCAAAAAAGAAGTGGACCTGGCAGGGTCCAGTAGTGCTATGCCCAGCAAAAGTGTCTTTATCAGGCCTAATTTCAATTATAATAAGTGCAAATGGTTATATGGTCTTAAACAGAGGCTGCTGTAGTCACAGAATGGGATGCCCCAAAAAAGAAGTGGACCTGGCAGGGTCCAGTAGTGCTATGCCCAGCAAAAGTGTCTTTATCAGGCCTAATTTCAATTATAATAAGTGCAAATGGTTATATGGTCTTAAACAGAGGCTGCTGTAGTCACAGAATGGGATGCCCCAAAATAGAAGTGGACCTGGCAGGGTCCAGTAGTGCTATGCCCAGCAAAAGTGTCTTTATCAGGCTAATTTCAATTATAATAAGTGCAAATGGTTATATGGTCTTAAACAGAGGCTGCTGTAGTCACAGAATGGGATGCCCCAAAAAAGAAGTGGACCTGGCAGGGTCCAGTAGTGCTATGCCCAGCAAAAGTGTCTTTATCAGGCCTAATTTCAATTATAATAAGTGCAAATGGTTATATGGTCTTAAACAGAGGCTGCTGTAGTCACAGAATGGGATGCCACAACAGAAGTGCACCTGGCAGGGTCCAGTAGTGCTATGCCCAGCAAAAGTGTCTTTATCAGGCCTAATTTCAATTATAATAAGTGCAAATGGTTATATGGTCTTAAACAGAGGCTGCTGTAGTCACAGAATGGGATGCCCCAAAAAAGAAGTGGACCTGGCAGGGTCCAGTAGTGCTATGCCCAGCAAAAGTGTCTTTATCAGGCCTAATTTCAATTATAATAAGTGCAAAAGGTTATATGGTCTTAAACAGAGGCTGCTGTAGTCACCGAATGGGATGCCCCAAAAAAGAAGTGGACCTGGCAGGGTCCAGTAGTGCTATGCCCAGCAAAAGTGTCTTTATCAGGCTAAATTCAATTATAATAAGTGCAAATGGTTATATGGTCTTAAACAGAGGCTGCTGTAGTCACAGAATGGGATGCCACAACAGAAGTGCACCTGGCAGGGTCCAGTAGTGCTATGCCCAGCAAAAGTGTCTTTATCAGGCATAATTTCAATTATAATAAGTGCAAATGGTTATATGGTCTTAAACAGAGGCTGCTGTAGTCACAGAATGGGATGCCACAACAGAAGTGCACCTGGCAGGGTCCAGTAGTGCTATGCCCAGCAAAAGTGTCTTTATCAGGCATAATTTCAATTATAATAAGTGCAAATGGTTATATGGTCTTAAACAGAGGCTGCTGTAGTCACAGAATGGGATGCCCCAAAAAAGAAGTGGACCTGGCAGGGTCCAGTAGTGCTATGCCCAGCAAAAGTGTCTTTATCAGGCCTAATTTCAATTATAATAAGTGCAAATGGTTATATGGTCTTAAACAGAGGCTGCTGTAGTCACAGAATGGGATGCCCCAAAAAAGAAGTGGACCTGGCAGGGTCCAGTAGTGCTATGCCCAGCAAAAGTGTCTTTATCAGGCCTAATTTCAATTATAATAAGTGCAAATGGTTATATGGTCTTAAACAGAGGCTGCTGTAGTCACAGAATGGGATGCCCCAAAAAAGAAGTGGACCTGGCAGGGTCCAGTAGTGCTATGCCCAGCAAAAGTGTCTTTATCAGGCCTAATTTCAATTATAATAAGTGCAAATGGTTATATGGTCTTAAACAGAGGCTGCTGTAGTCACAGAATGGGATGCCCCAAAAAAGAAGTGGACCTGGCAGGGTCCAGTAGTGCTATGCCCAGCAAAAGTGTCTTTATCAGGCCTAATTTCAATTATAATAAGTGCAAATGGTTATATGGTCTTAAACAGAGGCTGCTTTAGTCACAGAATGGGATGCCCCAAAAAAGAAGTGGACCTGGCAGGGTCCAGTAGTGCTATGCCCAGCAAAAGTGTCTTTATCAGGCTAATTTCAATTATAATAAGTGCAAATGGTTATATGGTCTTAAACAGAGGCTGCTGTAGTCACAGAATGGGATGCCACAACAGAAGTGCACCTGGCAGGGTCCAGTAGTGCTATGCCCAGCAAAAGTGTCTTTATCAGGCCTAATTTCAATTATAATAAGTGCAAATGGTTATATGGTCTTAAACAGAGGCTGCTGTAGTCACAGAATGGGATGCCCCAAAAAAGAAGTGGACCTGGCAGGGTCCAGTAGTGCTATGCCCAGCAAAAGTGTCTTTATCAGGCCTAATTTCAATTATAATAAGTGCAAATGGTTATATGGTCTTAAACAGAGGCTGCTGTAGTCACAGAATGGGATGCCCCAAAAAAGAAGTGGACCTGGCAGGGTCCAGTAGTGCTATGCCCAGCAAAAGTGTCTTTATCAGGCCTAATTTCAATTATAATAAGTGCAAATGGTTATATGGTCTTAAACAGAGGCTGCTGTAGTCACAGAATGGGATGCCCCAAAAAAGAAGTGGACCTGGCAGGGTCCAGTAGTGCTATGCCCAGCAAAAGTGTCTTTATCAGGCTAATTTCAATTATAATAAGTGCAAATGGTTATATGGTCTTAAACAGAGGCTGCTGTAGTCACAGAATGGGATGCCACAACAGAAGTGCACCTGGCAGGGTCCAGTAGTGCTATGCCCAGCAAAAGTGTCTTTATCAGGCCAAATTTCAATCATAATAAGTGCAAATGGTTATATGGTCTTAAACAGAGGCTGCTGTAGTCACAGAATGGGATGCCCCAAAAAAGAAGTGGACCTGGCAGGGTCCAGTAGTGCTATGCCCAGAAAAAGTGTCTTTATCAGGCCTAATTTCAATTATAATAAGTGCAAATGGTTATATGGTCTTAAACAGAGGCTGCTGTAGTCACAGAATGGGATGCCCCAAAAAAGAAGTGGACCTGGCAGGGTCCAGTAGTGCTATGCCCAGCAAAAGTGTCTTTATCAGGCCTAATTTCAATTATAATAAGTGCAAATGGTTATATGGTCTTAAACAGAGGCTGCTGTAGTCACAGAATGGGATGCCCCAAAAAAGAAGTGGACCTGGCAGGGTCCAGTAGTGCTATGCCCAGCAAAAGTGTCTTTATCAGGCTAATTTCAATTATAATAAGTGCAAATGGTTATATGGTCTTAAACAGAGGCTGCTGTAGTCACAGAATGGGATGCCACAACAGAAGTGCACCTGGCAGGGTCCAGTAGTGCTATGCCCAGCAAAAGTGTCTTTATCAGGCTAATTTCAATTATAATAAGTGCAAATGGTTATATGGTCTTAAACAGAGGCTGCTGTAGTCACAGAATGGGATGCCACAACAGAAGTGCACCTGGCAGGGTCCAGTAGTGCTATGCCCAGCAAAAGTGTCTTTATCAGGCCTAATTTCAATTATAATAAGTGCAAATGGTTATATGGTCTTAAACAGAGGCTGCTGTAGTCACAGAATGGGATGCCCCAAAAAAGAAGTGGACCTGGCAGGGTCCAGTAGTGCTATGCCCAGCAAAAGTGTCTTTATCAGGCCTAATTTCAATTATAATAAGTGCAAATGGTTATATGGTCTTAAACAGAGGCTGCTGTAGTCACAGAATGGGATGCCCCAAAAAAGAAGTGGACCTGGCAGGGTCCAGTAGTGCTATGCCCAGCAAAAGTGTCTTTATCAGGCTAATTTCAATTATAATAAGTGCAAATGGTTATATGGTCTTAAACAGAGGCTGCTGTAGTCACAGAATGGGATGCCCCAAAAAAGAAGTGGACCTGGCAGGGTCCAGTAGTGCTATGCCCAGCAAAAGTGTCTTTATCAGGCCTAATTTCAATTATAATAAGTGCAAATGGTTATATGGTCTTAAACAGAGGCTGCTGTAGTCACAGAATGGGATGCCCCAAAAAAGAAGTGGACCTGGCAGGGTCCAGTAGTGCTATGCCCAGCAAAAGTGTCTTTATCAGGCTAATTTCAATTATAATAAGTGCAAATGGTTATATGGTCTTAAACAGAGGCTGCTGTAGTCACAGAATGGGATGCCACAACAGAAGTGCACCTGGCAGGGTCCAGTAGTGCTATGCCCAGCAAAAGTGTCTTTATCAGGCTAATTTCAATTATAATAAGTGCAAATGGTTATATGGTCTTAAACAGAGGCTGCTGTAGTCACAGAATGGGATGCCACAACAGAAGTGCACCTGGCAGGGTCCAGTAGTGCTATGCCCAGCAAAAGTGTCTTTATCAGGCCTAATTTCAATTATAATAAGTGCAAATGGTTATATGGTCTTAAACAGAGGCTGCTGTAGTCACAGAATGGGATGCCCCAAAAAAGAAGTGGACCTGGCAGGGTCCAGTAGTGCTATGCCCAGCAAAAGTGTCTTTATCAGGCCTAATTTCAATTATAATAAGTGCAAATGGTTATATGGTCTTAAACAGAGGCTGCTGTAGTCACAGAATGGGATGCCCCAAAAAAGAAGTGGACCTGGCAGGGTCCAGTAGTGCTATGCCCAGCAAAAGTGTCTTTATCAGGCCTAATTTCAATTGGAATAAGTGCAAATGGTTATATGGTCTTAAACAGAGGCTGGTGTAGTCACAGAATGGGATGCCTCACAGCAGACTTAAGATCAGTTCAGTATATATGCACAGTTAGTTAGTATAAGCAGCCTGAAAACGCTAACAAAGCCTGTCAGCCAGCTAGTAACACTCAGGCTGGATGAAAAAAAAAAAAAAATCTCCCTGTGACAGCCTGCGATTTTTCCTACCTTTCCCTGTTTTTCGCTGACTTTCTGTCTGTCTCCTGTCTGTCTCCTGCCTGTCTCCAGCCTGTCCCTGTCTGTCCCTGCCTGTCTAACTGCCTCTCTCCCTCAGCTACACAGCGTTCTGTCTCTCACGAATGCAATAGAGAAATGAGGAAGGAAAAGCAAGATGGCCGACTTAAATAGCGCTGTGACGTCACCGGGCTTGCTGGCTGCTGATAGGCTGCATGTGACTGCCCCAGCTTGCACTGGCGCGGGATAGATGTCCAGACATGTCCCGTCCGCCATCTTAGAATGCCTGTAAATGTAAATGAATGGATGTTAAAGGAAAACTTCGCGCGATCGAATCGCGGGGAAATTCGGATTCGATCCGAATCGAATTTTTCCTGAAATTCTGATCGAATCCGGGTTCGTCCGGATCGATTCGCTCATCCCTACTTATTATCATCAAAAATCTAATTTTTGAAATTTACTTTATACATATTGGATGGTGCTGGATGAGGGTGATGACATCTTGGGAATTTCATTGTTCATCTGGAGAGCATGTTAAGGCACCAACCCATACCAACCCACACTAAGGACTATTCTCAGGGAATACCAGGAATCATTCCCTTCACGCCAAATCCAATTCCTCTTTCAGGCAACCATCACAGAGATATACTCTCTCAGGGCAGACACTCAACAGCCAACTGTCTGAGCCTTCCTTCTCAGCTGGAGTCTCCCTCTCTTACCCTCCAGGTCCTTACAGGCACACAGCTGTCTCTTCAGGTCTCCATTTTCTCTCTTCAGGTCCTTGCATAGCAAGTGGAAGGATACGAGCTTTAATCCTGCCTTATATTTATGAGGTGTACCATACTATACTTATCCACACTATCTGATGTAAAATCTTCTCCCTGAGGAGTACCGTCTTCTCCAGTGATCCCCAGGGCACCACTCCTGGGTGAGCTGATAGTGTAGTATCCATGTCTACATCATGGCAGTTCTTGCCTCAGAATGCCCAGAAATATAGGTGATGATCTGGAAAATTTTGGAAAAGTCCCCCCAACTGCCAGTCAGGCAACTCATTATATTGGATCTGCTAACTGCCAGTTGGTGATTGGCTGGAGAGTCTGCTGCATACTGCAACCTCTCCATAGACCTCTCCGAGAGGGACTAGAAAATTCCTCTACCCTGCATGAGGAGCTATTTAACCCGAAGTGGGTCCCACAAGGACATCCTGTATAACTATGTAAACAATGTATTCCTTTGTTGTGCATTAGTATTTTCTTAGTTTTCTTAAATGGACTAAAAACCCAATGGAAATAATAAGGTAAGAAGAATCTCACCTGATGCCAGTCTCATGTGCCTCTCCACCATTGCCTGAAGTGGCAGCTATAAGTCATAACAGCACACCAAAGGTTGTCCTCCTTTGAATTCCATTCCTCCAGGACGCGGCAAAAAAGTGGACTAACACCCACTCTTGTCCCTTGGTGCTTTCAGGACGAGTGAGCATGGTAAGCCACAATGGTCTCACAGCTGACTCTGACCACAACAAAGCACACATATGACTCATAAATTTGCACCATGACATATGCCCTTCCCAGCTCATCCACACCCCAGATATTGAAGTAAATTAATCTGTTTGGCTTAGGATACATAAAATCAAGACTTTGAAATGCCTTGAAATGGCTCAGTTGACACTGTTTCCAAGGGAGATGAGGTGGGAGGAAGTAAAAACGTGTCTGGACAGGAAATGTAATTTTGAAGACCCTTTTAGAGATTTGTGCGCTCTACTGTGAGGCCTGACTTTATTGTATTGTACAGAAGCCACCAGCAATAGTACTTCTGCTTGTACTATAACATTTTTGTCTAAGGAAGACCACTGCAAGAGACTTCTTCCCTCTAATACACAATGACTAATTGTTTGTAAGGAACTCCACTATTGAGACCAGTAGCTCTTTTCTTTACTACAGGGAAAATTAGTGCTTTGCAATGTCAGGATATGTATATTGGAGAAGCGCCTGTGCCCGTGCAATGAGCTCGAGGAGAGGAACCAAAACTCAGGATAGTGAAAATCCTAGGTTTTGGACCACTTTAACTAGGGAGCTCAGAAGGGTCGAAGGTCTATGTTTTTGTGTGCACTGCAAAATATTTTTTGCCGTAATTTGTGCTAGAATGGCTTTTAACATTCACTAAACCTGTACAAACTTTAGCCATTAACACCCTTTTGCTTCCAGTAGCAGCCACAACACTGTACACACTGCCATTGATTTTGGAAGCCTTTCTCTAATGTAGGTGTTCTAGAGAGACTGAACCACACCTCCCACATTTCCCTCACTTAAAGGAAAAGTCCACTTTCTTTGACATTTACAAAGACCTCAGACCTCCACACTGCTGAGCACCATTCTGAAAAGCCAGCTGATGGGTTTACATGGCTTGTGTAGGCTTCCATTGAAAACAATGGTTTCAATGGTTATTCTTGGTGCACAGGCCCACATGCCAGCCTGGCTTCTCAGAATGGTGCTGTGAGTGAGTGTTCAGCAGGAGAGTCCTGTTCTAGAGGGCACGTCCTGGTCTGAGGTCTGTTGGAAAATCCTTGAAAAAGGAGTTTACCTTTAAATGTTAGTAGCCTTCAAATTAGTGCCTGCCAAATCCTGAACACATGAACAAACTACATCCAAAATGAACAGGGGGAAACTCCAGCAATACTGAAACCCAAAAACTCTTTATGATTTCTGATATTGCTATATTCTAATGTGTTAAACAAAGAGCTATTGCTATTGTTAAGCTCCTTTTTATAGTAATAACTAAATGTTTCCCCTTTATTCTAACTAAAACCATTTGGATTATGCGATGTTTTCCCTGTGGCTTAGTGACAATCAGGAGATTATGTGATTTAAGAACATTAATTGAAAATATGAAATGATTACCCTATAGTGTGGGTAGATAGCAAATATTTGGGTGACCTGTTGTTAATTGTGACTACAAAATTGTCCTGATAACGTTGTCATCCCCAAATAAACAGACCAGAGCTTTGCGCTACATGTCTTTGAAGTGACTCCCAATTTGCTCCTTGAATCCACTGGAACTGTTCCAGGAGCTATTGTATCTGCTTTAAAAAAGAAGTCAACAAAGTAAACTGTTAGCGGTGGCAGCGTGGGTTCCTATTGTATATTATTTTCTCTTTTCATAGGTGACATGGTGCAATAGTCTGGTTCTTAAAAAGGGAAAAAAACAAAAACTCACACTGTTAAATAGAGTGGGTGGAGAAGACATTCCCACCATTTCACCATACCTGATGGGAAGATACGAAAGTGTGAGTCACACACCTCCTATATTAAACTCCGATCATGTGCTGTGCTAACAGTAAGAGAACGGTTTGGTGTTATTCTTTTATTTAAGGAGCTGGTTTCACAATGCTACATAATAGCAGCTTATACACTCTTCCCTACGCTCCTCAATTATTTTCCCATCTTGGAGCCTTACTTTTGCTACTTCATTTCTACAGTATAGATTTCTTTTACCTTGTGTTCTTTTAATTATTATTGTTGAGTTCATGCGGTGGTAGTATTTATTTTTCTCATAATTGCCCATTTTAAAGACCTTTTTGCATCCAGATATAATGGTAGATGGTGCTTTGCTGCTGAGAAAAAAGGGGGCTTTCTCTTCCCACCCATGTGTGAGAAATAAAGCCGGAGCCAACCGTATTATTCCATGCCTGCAATACATTCCTGACAAGCCCATTCTTATGTTTTTTTGTAAAAATGCATTTACTTCTAGAATATGTGACATGTCCAGGATCATGTTGGTCTTCTTTGCAATATTGACCTTTTCTTGACGGACATCACAAGTGTATAGATAAGGGTAATAGTCACATACTGCAATGTCAGAAAGAACATTCTCAGTGCAGCGTATTCAATGCTTTCTTTTAAAGCACAATTAAAACAAAACAATTTCTGATTGGAAACTAGCTTTATCTATTCAAGTTCAATTCTGCACTAGAAAACAGTGAGTGATTATTTTACTGTATGTTGCTTTTGTTATATTATTTATATTTAAAAAAGAACCTACTGTTCATAGCAAACTGGTTTATGTAAAGGCTGGCATGCAGGGATGCTTGAGGACTAACAATACTATGTTTAGGTAACAGGTTGCTAAATGCATATGATTAAGGAGACAGTCCAGCCAATAATAAGACAGCAAAGAGCAAACCTGAAGCTTCTCCTCCCTTTCCTGCAATGCGCTATAGAAGCTGCAGCAGGGCTTCAAAGTTTGTCAGTACTCTACATTTTAATCCTCCATGATCACGTTAAAATGTGGTCACCCCTTTCCTCTTCCTTAAAGTGGACCAAATGACTTAAGTAAAAAATGAACGAGACCAACACATGAAACAGTGCTCATATGCATCCTTCCTCTGGGCAATTTAGATGGCTACATATAAAAAGTCATTTTCCTTATTCTAAATCCGGCAGGGGTTAATTTTAAAAACAAGATGGCGACTCTTGTATCTGCAGGCCACCTGCAAACAGGAAGTGCTGCTGGGCTTCCTGTTACTATGCATTGTCAGTTATGTCAGTTGAATCCAGGCAGCAGCATGGCTGAGATGCTGGGAGAGGAAGCTCCAAAATAGCTGCTACCTTTCTTTTTCAACTGTGCCAGGCTGTTGGTCTAGTTTAAGGCTCCCAGTGCAAGCCCTGCAAATATTTTCTTGCTTTTACTATCCTTTTAATATGAGGGATCGTGTTGTGGTTCACATTTGGTCATAGGTGAGTTGAATCCAAATATCGGTGATTCAACTAGCAACTTCAACTTGTTCAGAACTGAATTTTGCTAATATTCACATGCCTTCTATTTATCCAATAAGCAACCAATTTAGGCCAAAGAAATCCCAGTTAAAGTAGTTCATCTTGAATATGTCAGGCACACAATTGGACATCTATAGCACCTGCTATTTAGCCCCATCCAGTGTATAAAATCTAGTTTGGGTTCAGTCTCATTTTGTAGCTTGGTTTTTGATTTTGACATTTAGTAGTTTATTACTGATTTATGAAATAACTTACAGAATGATTATTTGTCTACCCTATTTACCCTGCTCTAGTGCACCTCCCAGGTTACTCATAAATTGGTCTGAGCAGCTGCCATGCTTCTCTTTTGTATCCTTTGTATTTGTGCAAGCCTATGAGCTGCACTGTTGGTACTGTATAGGGCAACCTATATCTATTGCTGTGTATGCTCTAAAGGGGGATCCCATATTTTAGAGTTAGAGTGTTACCTACACAGAGACGACAAGGCGTTCGGCGGTGTAAAGTTAACTTCTGCAGATTACTACCAATACCTCTGTTTTTAAAGACAGAGATCATAGGTTTACACACAGTTTTGGGGCAGGCTCTGAAAATCTCCCCACAGGTCTCCAGAAGGTCCGCACTCCACCCAGGACAATATATATATATATATATATATATATATATATATATATATACAACAAACTATGTGAAAACATTTTTATCTAATTTTATTAGGTTAGAAAGACTCAAACAAATATACATAAATACACAAAAATGATCCACAATTTAAAATACATAAACACAATAACAAAAAGGGAAAGGGGGTATCCCACACAGAGGCTTCAAAAATGTATAAATATTACCTTCCTAATCTTATCAATGAGTAGTTAATGTATGTAGGTGTGATTAAACACCATACTAATTGCCAGTGAGAGTAATGTGAATATTGTTATATCCACCAGCAAATGGTATATTTATAGAAAAAACACTGTGTAAAGAAGGAAAAAGTGCTATGTGCAATATATTAGGAGAAGAAAGAGCAAAAAGGATATTGTGCAAAAGAGCAATTATGTCAAAGAGCATAATGAGGTACAATGTGTGAATGAATGTCTGCTCTAAGGCAGATCATGATACACTGGCCGAAGATACATTGTAACACAATAATAGCAAGGGAAGGTATGACATCACCGTTTCAAGAGGTCATAAGTTGCCTGGGGTCCCCCATGTACCAAGCCTGCCGACGCGTTGCGTGGAAGAACCACTTCACCAGGGCGGACTGTTGTATCTTCGGCCAGTGTATCATGATCTGCCTTAGAGCAGACATTCATTCACACATTGTACCTCATTATGCTCTTTGACATAATTGCTCTTTTGCACAATATCCTTTTTGCTCTTTCTTCTCCTAATATATTGCACATAGCACTTTTTCCTTCTTTACACAGTGTTTTTTCTATAAATATACCATTTGCTGGTGGATATAACAATATTCACCAGCACATTACTCTCACTGGCAATTAGTATGGTGTTTAATCACACCTACATACATTAACTACTCATTGATAACTACTCATTGATAAGATTAGGAAGGTAATATTTATAAATTTTTGAAGCCTCTGTGTGTGATACCCCCTTTCCCTTTTTGTTATTGTGTTTATGTATTTTAAATTGTGGATCATTTTGTGTATTTATGTATATTTGTTTGAGTCTTTCTAACCTAATAAAATTAGATAATTTTTTTTCACATAGTTTGTTATATATATATATATATATATATATATATATATTGTCCTGGGTGGAGTGCGGACCTTCTGGGGACCTGTGGGGAGATTTTCAGAGCCTGCCCCAAAACTGTGTGTGTTCATTGTCTTAGACGGGCACGGACGGGTCCAGCACCCCCAGTGCCTATATTGTCGGGTTGTGCGTATTTAATTTTGTTTGTATATAAAGAGATCATAGGTTTGACTGCTGAATAACAGGGTTGAGTGCTGTTTCTCCTTTAAGAATAGTTAGAAGACTGCAGTCAGTGACAGAGACGCAGTGTGTTTGTGTGCCATTATTGCTTTATGAAGTAATTTCACAGCAGCAAATTAAGAAGCATTTAGAAGTGCGTTCATTACACTTACTTCAGAGTCCAATGTCCTATTTTAAGCCAACAAATACATTTCACTGCTCTTAAAGCAGAAGAATCAGAAGTATGCTGGGCTTATGTTATTCAGCTAATGGCTATGATATTCTGCAATGGGGGGGGGCAAACAGGTGCATCCGAAGCAGCGTGCATGCTCATTCAATTATGCTGGGGTAGGAGTGAGGGCAAAGCCCCAAGATTTAGGGGATGCAGCCGCTTGTGTTCCCCACTGCAAAACATCTGAGCCGTTTGCCGAATGACATAGGCATGGCAACTGGCTCCGATTGGAAGAGAGCCCATGCATGCACTGTTGAACCGGGAAAAGGTAAGATGTTGCTGCTGACGTGGGGGGGAACTTTACACAGCAGGGCATCCTAAATCGGGATGCCCTAGGGGGAAGGCCAGTCTCTTTTAGATGCCAGGGCTGGCCGTGCAGGGTTCTTTTCTGATTTAAGGGACAACAACAACATAAAAACTGTGTTAGAGAACTTTGGTAGAGGTAGAGGCAATTATCACAATTACCAACAATTGTTTAAAGCGGAACAAAACCCACATTTCTGACTAGCACCCCCTTAATTGCTCCCCCATGAAGAGTGCCTTTTGCCAATATCCACTGCACCTGCTTCACTCTAATCCCAGATAATGCCACCAGTTATAGCTTTAAAGCTCCGCCTCCTCCATTCATTGCCACTGTTGTGTGTGGCAATCATGTAATTGCCACACCTATGTAAACTGATTGCCTGCCATCTTACAGAGAGGGACAGCAAAAAAAAGTGTTTGAGGGGGATTTAAAAAGGGAAAATATAAATTTCTAGTTCTACACCTTAAGAGGGGAGTATAGGCAGGGACTTTAGCCAAATGTATTTCACAAGGTCAGTGGGTTTTGGTCTGCTTTAAGCATTCAATTTTTATGACTATTAAGGTTGGGAATCAAAATACCCAGTGGTAAAGGGCCAAGGCATTCTACCACTCATCAGGGAAGAATCAGGAACCAACATGGTGCTTAGAAAAAAAGCAGCAGATGCAGAGGCGGAAGAAGCTGCACAGCAGCAAACTGCTGGGACAAGTAGTAAAATGTTCAAAATGAAAATAAAACTAATTCGCCACTATTTCTATTTATAGAGCCTCTGCTACCTAACTTGATGTCAAAACTATAGTCATCTGCATTTGTGCTTTATTTCTTTTTAGTTTTTAGCTTTAGCAGTCATAAGTTGTAAAGGCAAGAGTTCTGTTCCAATTTCAAGGGTATCGCTGTTTAGTAGTACACCTTCTTATATTGTGCTTACAATAAGAGGACCATCCCTGAGCCCAGACCTTAAGCACTAGCACTGAAGGGTTAGTGGCATACAGACTTGGACTGTAGTTACAGCCACACGCATGTGGCTTGTGCTTACTGTCACAAAGTCATTTGTTCATGTCTCTCCAACTGAGTGATCTGTGGTGTGCTTCCAGCACAAAGAGCAATCACATCAGTAACAACCACACATGGGTATCACTAGCTGTCATCAACACTGCCAACCGCAATTTAAACAAATAAATTGGGCCAGTGGAATCACCATCCTATCAAATTCTGTTGCCAAGTAATTGCCATGGTCACCAAACACTTAAAGCGGACCAAAACTAGCATTCCCTGAATCGTTCCCTCCATGAAGAGCGCCTTTTGCATATTTTAAGTGCTCCTGCTTCATTCTAATTCCAGATAATGGCACTTGTTTTAGTTGTAAAGCATCGCCTCCTCCATTTACTGCCATTGTTGTGTGTAGCAATGATGTTATTGCCACACCAATGTAATGTCTGATTGCCTACCATCTCAGAGAGGGACAGCAAAAAAAGGATGATTCGAAAAGCGAAAATATCCATTTCTAGTTCTATACCCTAAAAAGGGAATATCAGCAGGAGCTTTAGCCAAATGTATTCCACAAGTTCAGTGGGTTTTGGTCGGCTTTAAACATTAAACAATTGATACAGATTCTGTCCCACACCTGCACAGAGGCACCATTCACCACTTTACAGAAGTTTTTTGGGAGCCATTCACGCTTTCTACTCTATATGGTTACAGACAATTTTACAATCATTCAACAGATTAGGCAAGTGGTCATACAATCCATAGAAATGGGGTTCGTTTTTAGAGCTTAAAAAGAACCAGAATAAGTAATTTCCAATTGCTAATAAAACTAGTCCCATGCTTAGATGAAAAAAAGGAGGGGGCGGCTATAGAGGGTAATGTGGAGCCAATTTACTAAGCCTCTTCTTTGCTTCCAAATTTACAGAGGGACATAATATGTCAGGGGAGGGAGATATGCAGAGTAATTACCCAAACTCTCAATTAAATGACACCTGTCTAACAAAGGAAGAAGTGTAGCACCACCTTAAACAGATTACAAAATTTAAGTAACAGATAAGCTATTATTTTTAATACTTAAGATTACATAATGACAGGGGCTATTCCACAGGATTGGCGCATAGCAATTGTGAAGCCAGTATTCAAAAATGGGTCTAAGTATGTACCACATTAAAGACTGGTACAAAAGATGAGAATGCTTGGACTGGGCGAAAACGAGGTTACATGTGTAAATAATTGGCTTAAGGATAGGAAACAGAGGATGGTTAGCAACGGTACCTGGACCCAGCACTGGGCCCAGTCTTCTTTAAGATGTGTTACTAAAAACGTAAATAGTAAAACATCTAATTTTGCAGATGATACTAAGCAGTGTAATTAACACAGAAGAGAACAGCATGCAGCTACAAACATATTTGGATAAATTAGAATTATGGGCAGGAAAATGGCAAATGAAGTTTAATACAGATAAATGCTGGGTTATACACATGGGCATGAGCAATTTGTGCCATGATTACACACTAAAGGAAAATGCTGGGCAAAATTATAATGGAAGGGACCTGGGGGCTTAGTTGTCAGGACTATACCAAACACCCGTCTGTCTTAAGCCGGTATCCCCCAATCTCCACCGCCACTTCCGCCTATAGACAAGCCCCCGCTTGTAGGAGACACGGGTAATGCCTCTCCCAGTCGGTTGCCCCCAGGACTTAACAGGCGCAAAGGATAACGGCTTAAGGTGCAGAATGATGTTTGGCAGGGAATCCCGAATGAGGATGCCGGGTGCAAAAGTCCGTAATTCAGGCCGAGGTCAAACCAGGAGGTCACAGGCGAGGTATCCAAGGGAGATAACGGAAGAGTGGTCGAGGGTAGCCGAGGTCAAATCCAGGAGGTCACAGGCGAGGTACAGGAGGGTCAGGCAAAAGAATGGTCAGGCACAGCAGAAGGTCAGGGCAGGCAGCAGGCGAGAATAGTCGAAGTCCAAATCCAAAATATACACTAAGACACAGCAACGCACATCCAGAACCCAGAGGCTATAACGGGCACTGGGAACCCGGAGCCGAAGGGCTTTATAATAAATGCTGGCCATTGGGGAAAAGGGGAATTGGAGGGAACCTGGGTGATTGGTGCGACACCGGATCATGGGATAGGTCCCAGGAGCTGGACGGCCCAGGCCAGACAGGCCGACCAGTCCCTGGGCTCAATCCCAGGATCCAGCCAGAGACTGGATACTTCAAACTTGCCCCCGGCGGGCGCGCTGGGGAAAGCGTCGCCGGGAGGCATAAAGGAGACGTGCTCGCGCGCGCGCGCGAGCACGTTGAGTGTCGGGCGCGCCCCCGGCAGGAGGGGAAGGTGCCGCATCCCCGGACGGAATGGCAGGCCCGCGCAGCCGCGCGGAGCACGTTGCCACACCGGCTCCAGCAGCGTCCCGCGCCGCCAGCCCCCGGACCCCACGACGGCGCTGAGAAGACGGCGGACCCGGAGACAACCGACCAGCCGCCCGCCGGGAGCCACCTGACAGCGCGCCGCGGGACCAGGGACGGCGATGAGGTAAGTGCCTAACATTACCCCCCCCCTGAGGAGGGGCCACTGGACCCTCCAAGCTGGGTTTCAACGGATTCTCTCTGTGAAATCTCTTCACCAAATTCTGCGCATGAACTTCTCTGGCCGGAACCCAAGATCTTTCTTCCGGGCCGTACCCCTTCCAGTCAATTAAATACTGAAGAGAGTTTCTAAACAGGCGGGAGTCAAGAATCCGGGCAATCTCAAATTCCTGATGCCCATCGACTAACACAGGCCCAGGGGAATTATTGGGTTCATGGTTTCTTGCAGGCTTAAGAAGTGAAACGTGAAAAGATCTACAAATTTTCATGGAAGAAGGGAGGGCTAACTGGTACGTAACCTGATTGATCTTCCGTGTTATGGGGAAGGGGCCGATAAATTTAGGCCCTAACTTAGCGGAGGGCTGGCGTAAGGCTAAATTCTTGGTTGAAAGCCAAACCCAATTTCCCACCTCATAACTAGGGTTAGAAGAACGTTTGCGATCTGCAAACTTTTTCTGTTGAAGAACAGCCTTAGTTAGATGTTGCTGGATCTTATTCCATTCCCCTGGCCATTTGGACAGCCATTCATCCACGGAGGGAACTCTAGAGGGTTGGTCTGAAAGGGCAGAAAACTTCAGGTCCTTGCCATAGACGCAATGGAAGGGAGAAACCCCCGTGGAAGAATGTGAGGCGTTGTTTAATGCAAACTCAGCAAACGGTAGGAAGAAGGCCCAGTCCGTCTGAGTATCGGCCGTAAAACAACACAAGTACTGTTCTAAAGATTGGTTAGTTCTTTCGGTTTGTCCATTCGATTGAGGATGGAAAGCCGAGGACAAAGAGACGGTGAAACCCAACTTAGAACAGAAGGCCCTCCAAAAACGGGAGACGAATTGGACCCCCCTATCCGAAACAATATCTACTGGAATACCATGAATTCTAAAAATGTGAGTGACAAAGAGTTGAGCTAATATTTGAGCTGAGGGAAGTTTTTTTAAAGGGATAAAATGAGCCATCTTGCTAAAGCGGTCCACTACTACCCAAATAACTGTAAATCCCTGGGAAGGGGGAAGATCAGTAACAAAGTCCATGGCCAGATGGGTCCATGGGGAGGCAGGAGTGGGCAACGGTAGCAGCGGGCCTTCAGGAGAATGTCTTAAAGACTTATTCCGAGCACAGACTTTACAGGCTAAGACAAAATTCTGAGCGTCCCTTCTCATGGATGGCCACCAAACTTGGCGCGTCAATAGGCCAATAGTTTTCTTGACCCCCGGATGACCCGCTGTTTTAGTATCATGGAAATGAGACAAAAAGGCAGTGCGGTAACGAGAGGGCACAAACTGGACAGACTCAGGTTTCTCAGGTGGAGCTTCGGCTTGGAACTGAGCTAGATCAGGAAGTTGGGGTTGGATGGCGGCTACCACCAGGGAGTGGGGTAAGATGGGAATATCCACTCTTTCGGGCGAGTTAGGGAAAGAAAAACTCCGAGACAGGGCATCCGCTTTAACATTTTTGGACCCAGGTTTATAGGTGATAGAGAAGTTAAACCGGGAAAAGAACAAGGACCAGCGAGCCTGTCTTGGAGTTAGTCTTTTTGCAGATTGAATGTATTCCAGATTTTTATGATCTGTAAAGACCGTAACTGGGTACTGAGCCCCCTCCAGCCAGTGTCTCCATTCCTGGAAGGCCAGCTTGATAGCCAATAATTCTCTGTTGCCAATATCATAATTTCTCTCGGCCCCAGAGAACTTCTTGGAGAAGAAAGCACATGGATGAAGGCGTTCAGGTGACCCATGATATTGTGACAAAACCGCCCCCACTGCAAATTCCGAGGCATCCACCTCCACAAAGAAGGGTGATTGCTCATCCGGGTGAATTAGAACCGGGGCGGAGCTAAACACTCTTTTCAGATTCTCAAAGGCCTGAACGGCTTGAACTGGCCAAACTGAGGGATACCCGCTTTTCTTGGTAAGATTAGTCAATGGAGTTACTAGAGAAGAAAAGTTCTTAATGAACCTTCTATAAAAATTAGCGAAGCCCAGGAATCTCTGCAGGCCCTTCAGATCCCTGGGCTGCTCCCACTCTAAAACTGCCTTCACTTTAGACTGATCCATGGATAGACCAGATTTAGAAATAATATAACCGAGAAACGGAACCTCAGATACCTCAAATTGACACTTCTTTAACTTGGCATATAAACAATTTTCCCTGAGTTTTTGCAACACCATACGCACATGTTTGCGGTGTTCCTCCAGGGATGAAGAAAAAATCAGAATGTCGTCTAAATAAACGACCACAAATCGGCCAAGATAGTCCCTAAAAATTTCGTTTACGAAACTTTGAAAGACCGCGGGGGCATTGCACAAACCAAATGGCATTACCAAATACTCATAGTGCCCCTCAAGGGTATTGAAGGCCGTTTTCCACTCGTCCCCCTGCCTAATTCTGATGAGGTTATAGGCCCCCCGAAGGTCGAGTTTGGAAAACACCTGCGCCCCAACCACCTGTGTAAATAACCCCTCAATAAGTGGCAGGGGATACTTATTTTTAACAGTAACGTTATTTAAACCCCGATAATCAATACAGGGGCGGAGCCCCCCATCTTTCTTTTCTACAAAAAAGAACCCTGCTCCTGCCGGGGAAGATGAGGGCCGAATAAACCCCTTCTCTAGGTTTTCCACAATATATTCCCGCATGGCGATGGTTTCAGCTCGGGTTAGATTAAATATTCTTCCCCTCGGAGGCATAGTACCGGGGAGTAGTTCAATAGGGCAATCCCATGGTCTATGGGGAGGAAGTTTGTCCGCCGCCCTTTCAGAAAAGACGTCGGCAAATTCTAAGTACGGAGTGGGGATTCCAGCTGGGGACAGTTGCGCAACCCTGACCGGGAATTTCAAACAATTCTGAAAGCATTGGTGCCCCCACTTTATGATTTGCCCTGAGACCCAATCAATTTGGGGATTGTGCTCCCGTAACCATGGTAATCCCAGAATTAAAGGGGTGCTAGGCATACGCAAGACCAAAAAACTAATTACTTCAGAGTGATTAGCTCCCACCTTGAACTGTACGGGAAGGGTTCTGAACTGAACTAAGCCTCCAGCCACAGGTGTGCCGTCAATGGCAGAGACCCGGATGGGAGTTGGCAAGGACTGGAGCGTAATTCCTAAACTCTGAGCTAACTCAGAGTCAAGGAAGTTCCCGGCTGCTCCGGAGTCTATGAGAGCCTTTAAATTCAGAAACTTAAAATTAATCTTTATCTGAACTGGAATAAGAACTGGAGACGATACTTGAGGTGATACCTTACAGCCTAGGAGGGCCCCCTCGAAACCCCCTAGGCTCTGGAGTTTCCCGACGGCTTCTTTGGGCATAGTCTGACCATATGGCCGGTTCCACCACAGTACAGACAAAGCCCCTCGGATAAGCGTCGACGTCTCTCGACTTCGGTGAGCCTTGTGGCACCCAGTTGCATGGGCTCTTCCGAAGATTGTGCTACTGGGGCCTCGGACCTTGAAGCTGTCTCAGTATGCGACCCTTTTTCTTGGCGTCTTTCCCGAAGCCGGCGGTCAATGCGAATGGCGAGGTGCATTAACTCGTCTAGGGTATGAGGTTCCGGATGATTCACCATGGTGTCCTTGACGGATTCAGCCAAACCAAGCCGGAATTGGCCGCAGAGGGCAGGATTGTTCCAGCGGGAGTCTACTGCCCAGCGACGGAATTCCGAGCAATAATCTTCGGCTGGACGGCGTCCCTGGCGAAGAGTTCGCAACTTAGCGTCAGCTGTGGCCCCTTTGTCGGGATCATCATAAAGAACCTCCATCGCGGAAAAAAAACTGTCCACAGAGAGACGAGCTGGATCCTGGGATGCCAAACTAAAGGCCCAGGACTGAGGATCACCTTGAAGGAGGGAGATAATCAACCCGACCCGCTGCTCTTGTGACCCTGAAGAGACAGGACGGAGCTGGAAGTACAATTTGCAAGAGTCCCGGAAGTTGGCAAATTTTGCCCTGTCGCCGTGAAATTTTTCCGGGAGTGGAATTTTTGGTTCCACAAACATTGCGGCCGGGGCCCCCTGAGGACTGGGGACGTTAGGAGCAGGACGGTTCTCCTGGGCCGCAACCCGATGAGCCAGGTGCTCTACCGCCGCTGTTAAGGCTTGCACCTGTTCCAGGATTTGGTCCATTCTTCTGGCCCGTTATAATGTCAGGACTATACCAAACACCCGTCTGTCTTAAGCCGGTATCCCCCAATCTCCACCGCCACTTCCGCCTATAGACAAGCCCCCGCTTGTAGGAGACACGGGTAATGCCTCTCCCAGTCGGTTGCCCCCAGGACTTAACAGGCGCAAAGGATAACGGCTTAAGGTGCAGAATGATGTTTGGCAGGGAATCCCGAATGAGGATGCCGGGTGCAAAAGTCCGTAATTCAGGCCGAGGTCAAACCAGGAGGTCACAGGCGAGGTATCCAAGGGAGATAACGGAAGAGTGGTCGAGGGTAGCCGAGGTCAAATCCAGGAGGTCACAGGCGAGGTACAGGAGGGTCAGGCAAAAGAATGGTCAGGCACAGCAGAAGGTCAGGGCAGGCAGCAGGCGAGAATAGTCGAAGTCCAAATCCAAAATATACACTAAGACACAGCAACGCACATCCAGAACCCAGAGGCTATAACGGGCACTGGGAACCCGGAGCCGAAGGGCTTTATAATAAATGCTGGCCATTGGGGAAAAGGGGAATTGGAGGGAACCTGGGTGATTGGTGCGACACCGGATCATGGGATAGGTCCCAGGAGCTGGACGGCCCAGGCCAGACAGGCCGACCAGTCCCTGGGCTCAATCCCAGGATCCAGCCAGAGACTGGATACTTCAAACTTGCCCCCGGCGGGCGCGCTGGGGAAAGCGTCGCCGGGAGGCATAAAGGAGACGTGCTCGCGCGCGCGCGCGAGCACGTTGAGTGTCGGGCGCGCCCCCGGCAGGAGGGGAAGGTGCCGCATCCCCGGACGGAATGGCAGGCCCGCGCAGCCGCGCGGAGCACGTTGCCACACCGGCTCCAGCAGCGTCCCGCGCCGCCAGCCCCCGGACCCCACGACGGCGCTGAGAAGACGGCGGACCCGGAGACAACCGACCAGCCGCCCGCCGGGAGCCACCTGACAGCGCGCCGCGGGACCAGGGACGGCGATGAGGTAAGTGCCTAACATTAGTAAACAATTACCTGTAGTGTCCAGTGATCATGGGACGCAGCAAGGGGGTAGGAGCTCATTGAGCATCATTTTTCACTGGTCAGACCCCATATGGAATATTGTGTACAGTACTGGACATCAGTGCATAAGAAGGACATATTAGAACCAGAGCGGCTTCAAAGGTGGGAAACTAAATTACAAATAGAAATGGGGGGGCGACCTTGCTTTGCCTAACTACTCCTGCTGACCACTGCCTGGGCTGACTCCTGTCTGCCTGACTTCGAACCCGTCTCATCTTCTGCGCATCCTCTGACCACCCAACTTGACACTTGGCTTAATCCTGCTCTTGCTACTCCCTTTAGTGCAGCGTATCTGAGGACTGTCCTTCTGTGTATGACCTCGGCTTGCCCAGCATCACCCATTCTGGTCCCTGGTTCATCCGCCTTCACCTGTAAGTCCTAATCCTTTGTGCTATATGATACATAAGGGCAACCATGTCCGGGGAGGCATGTAAAGCATCCCGGTAAGTGGGAGCTTGGCTAAAGGCTGAAGAAGGAGTGGAGATTGGGTCTTGTGGACTCACCAGAAGGCGGATGTCCCACAGGACTTGACACATGTGATGTTACTAAGTACATGATCTCCAAGGAATTATTTTTAACTAGATACACAATTATAAGAGGAAGAAATAAATATGTAGACTACTGTATATGCACAATGTATACATATAGTAAGAGTGAAAAACTAGGTTGAATGACAAAACCTTTCTCATATTCTTGTAGCACCAAGAGTCACAGGAGGTTTACTGATCTTAGGCCCCTGTACAACCTCCTCTTCAAACATCTCTAACTTACCCACTTTCTTTTCCTAGGATATATTCTCTATATTGTTAGCACCAATATTTGGACTCTCTGAGGGTCATAAATCATACCATGGTGTGCAAGTGAAAGGGTACCAAACTTTCTTTTTCAGAGAGACAACTTTAGATGCTGTGAAGGGGAAAAGGGGTGGCTAGGTTTTTTTTCACGTTTGCCCTCAGTAACCCTTTAAATAAACTACTTTACCATTTCAGTTGTGTACCAAGTTTGACACTCCTTATTTTTCTGTTCATAAAATGCAATACGGCTTTGCATTAGTATAGAATACTGAAATACATTTCTGCTCTTATGTTTGCTCTTTCTTCTCACTGATGAATTGTAGAAATATATTCCCTTAATCTGATTGGCAGGAGCTACTTGCTACTTTTTTGCATTGTTCAGAATTGCATCACATCCCGGAGTGAAAATTCGCCAAGTAAAAAGCTTTTTAAATTTAGGATGTATCTGGGTGTTTTATATTCTTAAGGTATTAAGCCAATACATTAAATCTACATGATACGTCTTATTTTCTTTAGAACAATCTATATGGAAAATGGTTTGTTTTTATCCCTTGGATTTGTGCAAGCTGCTAAAGAAATTGCCAGATTCTGATGGTTACTGTATATGAAACTTGACATTCCTAAACTTAATGGCCTTTGGTTGATTTCACTTCAGAATACTGTAGTACTGTAGTAAAAGCTGCAATCTCTCTGCCTCGTGTGGTAGAGCTTGCTGCCCTATTTTGGTAAAATACCCCTCAAAGAGCATTTTTGTGTTGTTTGTGACCCAGTTCAGGTGATAAAGCCTAACCAGTGACAAAGCCGTGGTGTAAACTATAAAGTGTAAATTAGAGATGTTTCTGCTGTGTGGAATGTTCCATTTTACCGTAGTCTTGGAATGAGGAATATATCTGTATGTTAAAATGATTTGGGGCTTTTGTTTTGCTAAACACGGTGGGGTTTTAATCCTACCCATTTAAAGGGAACATGTTCACACTTCATAAGAAATTGGAATTTTATCTTGGGTCTTCCACGGCGAGGGGCAGACTGGGTAAAAAAATCAGCACTGGACATTACTGGCACCCAGCCAGTCCATGGCACTCACAGCCTGTGAGTTCTTCCCTCTATACACTGCCCAGCCAGTCAACTCAAAGGCAGAGGCTACAATATTTTAGGTACAGATCATAGGTAGAAGTGGATATGGACATTCAAAACAATGGTACCAAAGGTTTAGTATTGTCAGGGAAGATAATATGGCTGGGGTAGGTATAGTCCCTCCTCAGCAATGCTGAGGATAGAGCATTGTGGGCCTGAACATGGGCTGGGGTGCTTTGGCTGGCGGGGGGTAATGTGGGGCCATGTATAGTGAAGGGTGTGAGAAGCAGCATTGTACCAACAGTAAAAAGTGAGTTCCCGCACAGGATTGAGGTTAGGGGCTACAACCAGCCAGGGAATTCTACTGGTTCCCTATAACCAGCCCATCCCTGCCAACTGTTGGTTCAATGTTTGAAGTAATAACACTAAAAATAAAGAAAAAAAAATCAAAAATGAAGAACATTCTCCTTAGAAAATTAGAGTTCAAGGGGCAGGTGCTCCACCTCGTGAAGAGGAACTTCACACATTTGTGGCAAGTTCATTGTATCATGTGACGAGTTTGTCACCTCAGTTGCCCAATATTCATTGATGTTTGGCTAACTCTTTCAGAAAAAAACGAAAAAGTGAAAAAAATATATATTTTTAAATCCTGTGCACCTGACTGGGTTTGAGGTGGGGAAGTTTGGTGCAGAAGTTTGCAATGGAGTATAGGCATTTTTTACAATATTAAAAATAAATGCCTTTGTGGGTTATTCACTAATGTATTAAGAACTCTTGAACACATGAGAGCAAAAAAAGTGTTCCTCCAGCACTGTCCTTCCTCTCAGATCAGTGTAGGAAGCAAGGAAATCCGCTTCCTCACTTTCAGCTCTGGCCACACCTTGCTAATGCGAGCCACCAATGGCGAGCCCCCTCCTGGCTTGAATGGCAGTCTGAGAGCCATCAAACCTAGCTAACCCCTCTCTCCCCTCTGCCCAGCCTCCTCCTAGCATCACTTTTTCTAAGCGCTGGAAGCTGCTCATCCATTCCCAGTGGTGGGTAAAATTACAGTGCTGGGTATAGAAGGTACATGCAGCAGATTCCCATCCCCCACTGGCAAGAAGCCACCACTGCCGGAGGAGCTGCCGCCCGATGTGGCAAGTGAGGCTGCCACTGGCAGCTGCGCCCCCCCACTCCGATGGACAGGGAAAAAGACAGTGCTGGCCATCTGAGGTGCATGCAGAAGACTCTTGGGGTGTGCGCATGTGCATTTGGGAGTGCAAACTTGTATTTCTGGGTGTGCACGCATGGTCATCTGAGAGGGTACATGGGCGTCTGGGATTGTGTGCATGCGTGGCTGGGAGTGTGCGCTTGTACTTGTGGAAGTGCGTGCATATGCGTTCGGGGGTGTGTACATGTGCATCTGGAGGTGCAGGCATGGGCATCTGGTATTGCTCACATGCGCTTATGGGAGTGCACGCGTGTGCATCTGGGAGTGCTAGTCTAAGTGTCCAATGTCGGCAGTCAACAGATAGGGAGCACAGCAAGAGTCTCTGAAGCAGGATCTCTAGCTCTTACTGACTCAGCCTATTATGCTGATTACTATGCTGCACCACAGCTCCAAGGGCCACTTGCTTCAATAGAGAAATCATAAGCCGGGACTGTAAACCATTATATCGCGGCAATTTCTTCTTCAATCTAAAAACATTAAACAGTTTAGGTCAGTGCCAAATGTAGCCCGAACCAAGGGGTTACCAATTGCCTTTGCTTTTTATATCAGTTTAAGCATAAATATATACAACTCCTAAGTGTTACAAGTTCTAAACTTCAGCATTGAATATAAGAAAAATTACGCCCACATCCAATCAAATCTTAATGTTGTCCATTCTGCCTGAGTGGTCCGTGCATTTAGGTGAGAGTCCTATTTCTCCTGAGTTCAGAAAAGGTTTGTACTCACTTTTGATCTTGATGATAGTGTTGCTTTTTTGACTATTATTACATTATTTATTAGTATACAATTTTGTAAATTATATTTATACAAAGTTTGCATTCATTTAAATTATATTGATCAATATGTCATTTGCACATTTTGTTCAACATTAAGATTTGATTGGCATAAATATTAATATTTTTAGCACTGTACTTTAGAGATCTGAATCTTAGATAGGGGCGCAAAGTTCAGGAGTCATATCTAATTATACTTAATAATGTTACTTCCTTATTTAAATGAGTTTATTGTGATTATCGTTGTGCTGTGCATATAGCAGGGGAAGTCAGTCTGTGCAGAAAGTCAAGGATGGCGGCGCCCAAAGCCGGATTCGCCCAGTTTATGATGCTGGCTCCCGGGCATGGTAAGCTGTTTCTGCCCCAGGGCCAGGGGAGAGTATCAGGGCGGGGGGGGGGTTACTTAGGAGACTGGACTTTATGTTAGCCAATGATAATGGATGATAATGTGTCCTGCCTTGTAAAAATTATCCTGATAATATTCACAATAAAATAAATTACATTTAATCAGTTGTAGTGCAGCATGTTGTGGATTTAGTCCACTTTCTGTTTGCTTTGGTGGTTTTTAGCTGGGACATATTAATCTATGGTTTGGTAGGGCTTTGCAGCAGTTGTGTTTCCACATGAGATACTGTACTAAACTTAACACATGAGCTTGGCGATTTTTTTCTGAATTTTTTCTATAGTCCATAGTTAGTTGATACCTAGGCCAGCTTAAAACAGTAATGATAAACTTAATTATTTTCTAACAGATGCTGTATATCAGATGGTTGTCAACTGACGTGTTGGCTAGCTAAAGCAGGCTGGGATAATACAATCTAAATGTCATGCAGCAAGAATATTGTTGATGCTCTTTTACTATACTGCTGTGCTTTATGTGTCATGCAGTACGTATTATTTCAAGCTCTCAAAATGACTTACTTTTACTTGCATCCTAAAAGGAAAGTTACTCTTCATTGTCAGGCCAAGTAGAGCTTAGACACTCGAGCAAGAATGGGACATTTTGTATCTGTGGCAATCGTTCCCTACAAGCCAAACTCCACCTCCTGACTGTCACAGTGGCACAAAATGAATCACTCCTTTTTTTTCTAAAGGCCGCTGGGGGCACCTCAGACAAGGCAAGGATGGGCTAATTCTGGAGAAGTTTATTTTAAGATGCAATTATGCTCAAGGTCAGGATAGGCTGTTATTCATCATTAATTTGATGCACCATTACTTAGCCCTTTCATTGAAATGTTTTCTTTGATAAAAGGGAATAGCAAACCTGCCCAAAATGAAATATTTTCATGAAGAAAACCTTTTTGTACCTATTAATATGAGTCATAACAAAGAAATAAGCCATGCTAAGTATTATTCTGCCTCCAACCTCCTGTACAGCAGTATACACTGTGCTGCTTTGTGGATTTACTTACATAGAATATTGGAATAACATTTTTGTACAACACTTGAATCATGTAGAGAGAAAATATAATGCAGATTTGTGTGCAGGAAGATTGCTATATTTATTCACAATAATGTTTTTAAAACATTTGCTGGGTAGTTTTTACTCCAGTTCTTATTAGGTGATAGACACCAGATTTTATTTAGTAAAAATGGCTCCATTCACCTAACCTGGAACAGAACAGTCCCCCTTTCAGATAAAGATATCAGCCTCCCAGGTCAACAGACTGCTAAGTATTAGGGATAAGCAAGTCCGAGCTGCAATCTGTGCTCCTGGGGACCGGGAAGCTGGTTGATTGGCTGCTCAGCATTTATTTTTAGAAATCATAGCCATGCCCATGGTAGGTATGACTGTGACTGGCCAGACGGGACATGTGACCGCACCATATAAATGGCAGGGTCGTGCAACACGCCATCTCAGGGCGTTCTACAGTACATAGGGACAGGTTTGCTGCTCAGTAAGGGATAGATAGGGCTCTGTTTTACCAAAATGGAAAACCCAATTGTCCTTTTTTAGGACACATAGAAGGGGAGAGGATGCTTGCTTTACCTCAAACTGTCCTTAGGGCACCTAGCTAGCTTTGATAAACCAACATAATTGTTGGCACACCTTGCATTACACCCTTTTGGGCTTTGATAAAACTACTTACTTTTTCTCACCCCTTGCATTATACCTATTTGGGGCTTGATAAAACTAGTTGTTGGAACACCTTGCATTAGACCTTTTTGTTTTTCATATTAATGCTTAATAATTTACCTATAATTTTAGTTTTTATTGTTTTTGTTTTTGCTAAACGTTAGAGCACAATATCTACATTTTTGTCGTTTGGACATTAATTTAAAAAAAAAAACAATAGACAATAGGAAAGGATAAAAGTGTTTGGGGAAATATCAATAATATTGGATTATATGGGATGTTGACTTATGACTGCTATAATGTCTATCTTAACACTGGAAGTCTATTTATTTTTATTCGGTTAAAAAATAGGGAGCACAGAGTATGATGTGAGTTTGCATTTCTGCACATCTAATATAAGGGGCGCAAACTCACCATACAAATGATCACTCATAGCTTGAGAAGCAAAAAGACTTAAGACGGACATACTATTTCTGTAAGAAACCTATTTTAAAAATAAAAAGATCCCTCTATTTGCCTTTGCCGAAACTATATCACATTTTGACTATCCTGGGTATTGGTCCTTGCCCCCCGGGACACCCCCAATCGGGGTGCTGTGTGCTTTGCTGTGTGAAACCCCCCAGGTCGCCCGACCAAGACCTGGATGGATTACCTGGGGAATATTTTAAAACATTTAAAGTGGACCATTACCCAGCTTGATTGACCCGGGAATCTATAAGATTCCCGGGCTGATCGAATCCCTTCCCGCGGGGCATCCAAGATCGATGCCCCGCTGTGTAAAACCCGCCAGGACGCGAGCAAACCTTACCTGACTCACGGTCCAACAGCGCATGCGCGGGCCGCAGCCGCATCTCACGCTTCTCTCTAGTAGGGCGCGTGCCCGCGCCAGCCATTTGTGAATGGCCATCGCAGGCTCGCTCCCTGATAGAGGGAAGCGCGAGATGCGGCCACCAGCATGCTCGGAGCCGCTGAGGTTAGACACGGCTTTGACGCGCATGCCTCAGTGGCGCTGAGCACATTGATTGGACGAGCAGCCGCGCATGCACCGTAGGAGCGGGGTGAGGTGAGTTGTAATTCACGATCTGGGGGGGTTTCACATAACGGGGCACCCTTGACCAGGGTGCCCCAAGGAAGTGGACCAAAACCCAGTATAGTCAAAATCCTGGGTGTTGGTCCACTTTAAGCACATTTTGGGACCACACTTGCTGGAATTCTTCAATGAGATGGAGAATGAGCATAGGTTCACCCCAGAATCTACACAAGCAGCAATAAAAAATGGTGTGTCATGGTCATTTTGAACACAATAATAGACGTAAGTAATATTGGAGATGGAATTGGGGGGAAAATTATGACCCTGTACAATGTTATTGGCTCATTAGAAGTCATGGTAAAAGACAGGGGTGTCCACTGTCCCCCTTCTTATTCAACTTGCATCTAGAACCATTAATAAGAAGGATCCAAGTGGAGGATAGTATAAAAGGGGTAAATATCAATAGAGAAGAGATAAAAATTATAGCGTATGTGGACTCACCCAATCTCTCCTGATATGCTTAACATTAATAAAATAGTTTGGGATACACTTAAACTTTAAGCTGAATAAATCAAAATCTATAATTCTACCAATTAATCTTAATAAGGAAGATTGTGACCGAATGCAAAAATAATGTCATTTTTAGTGGGAGAACCCGAAGCCTTCGATATTTGGGGGTAAATCTACTTAAAGATCTGGCTACAAAATATAGGGTAAATTTGCATTGTATACAGATCACATTTTCCTAAAATATAAATACGCAAACAAGAAAAAGCAAGCTAAATCCAAAAGTGCAAGGTCCCCCGAACAGAAAGATACCCAACATGCCTACTTGAGATTTTGTCACCCTCCGCTGACAGGTCATTTTTCACCATGTTGTGCTATGTTTAACTGTGATTTTTGCAGAAATTTCCAAAAATATTATATATTTTTTTGTGGCAAAGTTTAGGCTTTAACATAAAAATGTCTTGTTTATAATATTGCTAGTGTTTTTAAAAATATTTTTGAGTAAAAAAAAAAGGAAATATTATTTTTTTAGAAAAGTGTCTTCTTTATTTACTTCATGAAAGAAAACCATATATCATGTGAAATCCCCATTTCTCCCGATTACAACGGTACCACATATGTATCGGTAGCCCCCTCATTCATGCCAAGTAGACCCCCAAACTTAAAAGAGAACTTTATAACATTTACAAAATATTTACATAAAATATAACTACTATCTATACTATAAAGGGTTAAACCAAAATAAATGGTGTGGGGTCAGGGGGGACCCCATTTTTTGGGGTTAAGGTTTAAAAATCCCCCTAAAATTACGTGGGGTCCCCCTACTCACAAAGGGTTAAATGTAATACACACGCAAACACACACACACACACGGAAAAAAAATATTTTCTTTTATTTTTTAATACTTACCTACCATCCATCTCGCATGGCGATCACTCTGGCTTCTGCTTCTGATCACAGCCCCTCCAACCCTCTCTCTGATCACCTGGCACTACTAAGAATCTTTGGACGGGGGTGTGATGACGTCATGGATGACGTCAAATATGACCTCATCTGCCTCGCTCACAAAAGGCGGGGCTAGTGGCCGGGCTATGGTGGAAGTGCGGGAGAGGGCCTATTTTGGCTCCTCCTCACCATGGAAGAGCCCGGGGGGTGATTGTAGGCCTGCCTGGTAAAGAGGAGACCTGGTGGGATGGATTGCAGCTGCAGGTGAGTAAATGTAATTTTATTTCCCTTACCGTAAGCAGCGGCAGCGGCTGAAGCTGGGGGGGGGGGCTATTACAGGTCCTCTCCTGACCCCAGAAGAGCTTCGGGTGAAGAGAAGACCCGCCTGTATCAAACAAAAGCTCAGGTGAATTTTTTTATTTTATTTTTATTTTTTTTATAGGTGTTTAAAGTCAACTACATGAGTCTCCCGTAGCTGGCACTTAATGGTAGGAGAGGCAGCTACATGAGACTCACATAGCTGGCACTAGAAGGGTTAATGTGATTGGGCGAATAGCCACTGTAAAAATGTTTTCCTACCCCGCTTCATTTTCATCAGCCGAAACTTTCCAATAAATATTCCATGTAGCTTTTTTTGATACAATTGAAACATTGATTAAAAGGTTTGTGTGGAATAAGAAGAGACATGGAATTTCATATAAGATTTTACTCAGGCCCATTTTGGAGGGGGGCTGGGGTGTACATATATATAAAAATATAGGCTACATTACTGCAAAGATTTTTTAGGGTGGTTTTATGAAAATCACATAACCCAATGGACAAGATACGAGACTTCGGAGATGAGACAAGAAGAAATCACATCTCTGAATAGCAGAATATACAAGCAGATCTTAAGGAAGTCCCCCCACCCATTTATCATAGCGATAATGAAGGCTGTAAGGGGGTGTTGATGTTGAACATATGTTGATTGCTATAGACAATCATTTAGAATTCCCTGCAGGACTAATGAGATCGGAGTGGAAGGAAGTGAATGAGGTAGATACCATCAGGGTTAAAGACATATATCATCAGAGATAAAGGGACTACTGTACATAGTTAATGCAGGAGCACATAAGAATTTTTCGAAAGTAAGGGGAGAAAAAAAAAGGTGTGGCTTCTGCATTCTCCAGCTGCCGAATGGTTGAACATGAGGATGTGATTGCTGCTGGACCATTGACTGGTGTTTTGCATGACTATCTGGGTAATTCTGCTGCTACTGAACTCTTCACACCTCCTGAACCATGACAACCCATGCTTTCTCTTCCTGAGATGTGTCCTGAGCTCCCTGAACTTGTGGCTTCTTTCTCCCCTTACCCGCCTGCTCCTCCACGTCGCTGCTTTACTTCGAGTGCTTCTGTCACTTGTTAAATAGTCATTGTCTGGCTGCTTATTGATGCTAAACATCCCCTAATGTAAAGAGCCGCCATTCTCAAGAATTACACAGCATCTGCTATTTTGATTCATCCAAGCTTTTGGTGGTGCTAGAGGCAGGTTGTGAGGTATCATACGGTGCCTGATTTTAAATGCATTCTAAGCTAAATTTATATATATATATATATATATATATATATACGGTATATATTGAAATTAGTTTAAAGCACTTCAGTTTGAGTACACAATTTCATATCACACTTGGATATTGCGCAGTTCTGTGCTCTTTGTATGTTATGGAAACTGATTCTTATACCCTGTGGCAAAATGTCGCCTTCTGCTACTCTGGTAATTCAAAAATAAGTGGTGGGTAGTTGTAACTATAGAAACCAGGTCTCATTTTACCCCTCAGCCCATTTCCAACCTGTTACTAAATTACCAGGCACCGGAGTGATGCATCAAAGCACTCACAGAGGTGCTGTTAAAGTAATGAAATTGAACACTCATCTGCTTAAAACATGTTGTGTCAGCTTGGGAATAAGGAAGGCGATTTCCCTCCAAGTTGGCACCATGTCAGCTACTTAAAGTTTCAGCGATACAGCAATGAGATTTAAATAAACCAGTATGGTAATGTATAGGTAGCTTTCTAGGTGTGCACAGCACACGGTGCCAGCACAAGGGGGTGCTATATCTTATTTTAATGGGCGCCCTCTCCCAGAAGTGCCATAACCTTGGCTCTTCTGTCATTAATACTTTATGTATAGCTAGCATTTTTGAATGGGATTATCTATTTTTTTGCACAGGTGGGGCCAAGGGAAGGTCCACCTATTGATGGATTTAATTTACACACTTAATGGGGTTGATGGGCATATTCTAATTATGTATTTCTGCTGTGGAGAGTGGAAGGGACCGGGCACAGCCTGTGGTGTTGCTTTTATACGGTCTATTGTGTTCATTTATATTTTGTAAGTGTTGGAAGCAGTGGGTTATTTTCCTAATAAATATGTAGTGACTTTTTATCCCAGTGTGTGGCACTTTATGTATAGGGGGTTATTGGGGCCACCTTGGTGCGGTTACAGTATGGTAATGTATGTATGAGTGTCCTGTTCATGTCTATAGACTATAGTCTATAGTATATAGAAAACCAGCCCATGTGCAGGCAATACATTTATCTGAGAATGAGCAACAGTTGGTCCTACTTTATTTTTCGTTGACATCCATAGTAGAGATAAACAAGGCACGGATGGAACTTTTAAAGGTCTTATCCCCATCATCAGACACAGCACAGACTTTGCATGTTAACATTCATTTAAACCAGGCCTAGACCCTTTCTTCTATTGGAGGAGGCTTGGAGCTGTGGTGTGTGCTATGGTTTTCTGTGCTCTGTCGAAGAAAGACCCATGACAAATAGTAGCTGTTCTTATCCAAGGACTGGGGGTGCAGGAGGATAGGTTCTCACACACAGGGACATCCCAAATTGCGATACCCCTGAAAAACATTCTCAGGAGGATAGAAATTTTGGGTTTTGGTCTGCTTTAAGCTGGCACCTGCTTAAAATAAATGATACTATCTTGTATTGTCTGCAAAGGAACACGCGACTGCTTGGTGTTGGAAACTTGCTTCCTGCATCAGTCAAGCAAAACAGGCAAGATTTTGAATGCTATTGCATAAATGCATATGGGAATAATACAAACTCTGCAAGTTAGTAAGGTAACTTGGCACTTTTCTATTCTATGTGCAATCAGGTGTGCCAAATCTAAAAATAATATATATTGTTTGTACTTTATTGTGTGTTTAGAGGAGTCCCCCCGCTGGTTACTAAAATCACACTCATCATGAAAAAGTCAGCCATATTTATCAATAACTTATGACATACCACATTAAAGCTGCCCCCAGGAATAAAGCTAGTATGGCAGAAGACCCCGGGCACAATTAATTGATATGCAGGGCATGCTGGTTAGGCTCTTTCCCATAGAACATATTATTAGTTCTGCAGTTTTTAACATAATCTATCTTATTTACTTGAAATTCTGAAAGCATTCAGACACTTAAGCTCTGTTCACACCTATACATTTTCTCTGCATTGCAATGCAGTCACACTATGCAACACAGGTATAATGCAGTGTATTGTACTGTACCTGCATTGGACAAGTGTGGTTAGGTGATTTTCCCCCTTTAAAAAAAAATGTGCCCCCCTCCTGTTGGTTACAAGCCAGGCTTGCTAGGCATAGGGGCTGGTAACCCAGGGCTAAGCAACCAGCTCTGCCACGTTACCATCCCCTATGCCCATTTGGCACAGGTATGGTGCTCTTCCAGGGGTGCCGAGTCCAACCCTAGAACAAAACAAAACTGAGCCTCTGCCGATGGGCACTGGGATCTTCTGCACCCCCCTGGCCAGTAGCAGTGGCGTTAATCCGGTGGGGTAATCAAGCCATTTGTCGGCATGCTGGGCAGGTGACCTGCCACCACCCCGTCTCTTTGAATTGAATAAACACCTACAAAGATATTTTAATAATTTAAATGTAATAGTACTCTCCCTTTTGTATCTTTCAGCCTCTTTCCCCGCTGGACGGTGTCCTCTTTGCTGGTCCACTGGGTACACAAATGTACAAATGAGTAAATATGGGTCTTTGAAGGGGAGCATAACAGGCACAGCTAAAAAAAATGATCCTATTTGATCTATATGACATTTTTACACAAATTAACATATTTTTGCTTCATAAGATGCACCTCCTCCTAAAGTGAGCTCTGATGACCATCCTTCCACAGAACTGGTTTCTTGAAGGCAGGCAGTGGTGGACTGAGGCAAAAAATCAGCCCTGGATTTTAACAGCCCCTGGCTGGCCCAAGGTATCTTTGCTGGGGCCCCAAACCACCATGATGCTGGGGCTCCTTGGCTTGTAGGTACAGGGGGACTGGGCACAGGGGGATAAGAAGGAGACTAATGGGGTAGGGATTGAATGTGGGTGTTAAAAGCAAAAGCCCAACTGGCCCCAAAGGAGAGCTACCTTGACAGGCATTGTCCCTGGTCTCCCTATGGCCAGTCCACCCCTGCTGGTGGGTGGGCATGGCATGTGTGCACCAGGCATACAAAGGAGAATCATTGGTATGGGATCCCCTGTAAGTGAACCTCTTTAAGTCCTAGGGTAACCCTGAACTGTGAGTAGGAAGGGGCAAAGCCCTGTACTGACACAGCAGACAGTAAAGCTTGGGTGGGCATGAAGCAGGGATACTCACAAACTGGGTCCCTGTGCTACTTCTGCTCCCTTTCCTATGCAGTCCTGTCACATGAAAGTGTATGTCACTTGTATGACATACAATTCAGTCAATATGGATCTGTCCCTGTGGAGTGTTCTAAAGGGAGGCTGGCAGCTTCCCAGGTGAGTAGCTCTGGCTGCATTGCATGTCCCAACTTTGGGGACTCAAAAATAAGAGTAGGGACCACACTAAACACAGAGTGCCTTTCCGGGGCAGTGGCTTCCACATGTATCTGCAGATATGTGCAACCAAATCTCTGTCTTTCCACATAGCTAGACATGTTTGGTGCTTAATACTTAGATGATGAGAGGGTTAAACTGGGTCGTAAATTGGATCCCAGGCCCTGAATAATAATGATGATAATTTTGTATAAAGAATAGTGATGGAGCTACTCCCACCCCCTTTACTCACTTGTATGAGTCACGTAGGAGTTGTGAGTATAACTGTTCCATCCCCACCAGTCCTCCACTGTCCTCTCTTCATAACAGAGCTGTGCCACTCCCTCCTCACACACACAAACATGATGCAGGGCTCCCCAGGAAGAAATGTCTGTTAGTGGGTTCTGGGAGGGGGGTCCTGCCACATGCCTGTCATGGGGTTCTGGGGGGTCCTGTCACATGTCTGATATTGGGTTCTTGGGGGTCCTACAACATGCCTGTTATTGCATTCTATGTGTGTGCGGGGGGGGGGGGGGTCTCCTTCCACATGCTGCACTGCCTATTATTGGGTTCTTGGAGGGTTCTGCTACACTACCTATTATTGAACTCTGGAAGGGGGTTATGTGCACTGCATAGCATTGGGCCTATTATTGGGGTCTGGGGAGACATTCTGCACACAGCCTATTATCTGGTTTTGTGGGGAGGGGTATTTAGCAGGGTTTAGTTTTTTTTCTTTTTTTTTCTCCCATAAACCCTAGATGTACCATATGGTCTTATAGTGTGAAAAATTCAGTAGATTTTTTAAAGCGATTTTTCTGAGTGGGTGAGCACATAACATGTTATTAGACCAAATAATGCTATATAATCTAAAGCCACAAATTATAATGTTTCATGTGAAACACAGTGTGATATTATAGTATCCTATGAGCTGTCTTATGTGCAATGTGTGTTGACCTAAGCCTCGCCATGCCTAGTGGCTAGTCTTAAAGCGGACCAACAGTCAAAAATGACTTAAACCAGGCCAACACAACAAACAGTGCTTATATGCATCCCTCCCCATTTACCTTTTTCTAACTCCTGCTGGGGTCAATTTTAAAAACAAAATGGCAACCCCTGCATTTGCAGGCCACCCGCAAACAGGAAGTGCTGCTAGGCCTTCCTGTTACTGTGCATTGTCAGTTATGTCAGTTGGGAGTGGAAGTTCCAAAATGGCCACTACCTTTCTTTTCTAACTGTGTCAGGCTGTTGGTCCGGTTGAATCTCGGCACAGGCTGCCACACTTAGTGAAATCGCACATTATTTGAAAAAAAAAATACACAATGCTTCTGAGCGAATTTATTTCTTCGAGGAACACTTCGTATTAATATACAGTACTATTAATCTTACCAAAGACGGAGGGGGGCATCTATTTGAGCACCATATATCTGTGCTGAAGATCAAATCCTAGCAACCATATACTTACCTGCTTCCCCATTACATGCTGGTCGCGTCCCCACCTGTTACCTGCAATCAGCACTAGAAACAGATTCAGAAGACACCAGGCTGCTAGCGCTGGTATGTGGAGTGGGACATCCCTCACTTTTATGACCTCCTGTTGCCCTGTTCATTTATCCTCCAGTCCTATTTTTCTGAAGGTCTTTTACTCACTCACTGTCATAGTGAAATAGAAAAAAATCCAAGCTTCCTAAAATGTGTTTTCATTAGAAGGGGAACGAGACACACAGTACAGAGTGTGGGGTCCAGCAACTCAGAGTGAGGGGGTAGTAAGGGTTTGCAGTCTGCCTAACCAAACTTAAAAGCTCTTTTCACCAAAAGGGGCAAAACATGGGCAAATCAGGGGGATAGAGAAAAGGTCCACAGAACTTAGATCACGGGTGCTATAGAGGCATGTGGCCCCATGTTTTCCCTGACCCTTCGTCACTGCACAGCTAGGGGGCAGGAGGACATTTCCAGAGGAAGCTATGCTCCATTCTACTCTATAAATGCCCCTCCCTGGGGCAGGGAGATCTCGAATGCCAGAAACCTTAGATTATCTGGCCAGAGAGATTCCGAACCAAATAGTCTTGGCGCAACACTAATTATTACTCCATACCTCTGGTGAGAGCATACGGTAGATGACCATCTAATATCAGCTGTGATTTTTCATCTTCTCATTAAGCTGCAGTATAATTCTAACATTTACATACGTTCCCTCGTGCATATAATCAAGCATTTTAGCACCTTTATGGCAATCCTTTGAATACATTTTTTTTCTAGCCTAATGTTTTTACCAGGTAACCAAACTTGTACCCGTTTCAGATAGTAAAACCTGCGCATATGTGTGCAACAAAGTGCAGTGCATGCCGAATACACTTTTTTAAGAACAGTTATGCAAGGGTCATAGTTAAACATAACAACGCTCCAGATGTAGGTTTCAAACACAGATATGTTTTGTTACATGTTTTACAAATGCGGGCTTATAAAATGTCTGAAGTTCTAAATGGCTTTGACAGTTTCACTGAAAGAATACGATGCATGTGTTATGCCTGATCTTAAATCACCTGAGCCGAAGATTAGCGCCGGAGTTCCTTCAGCTGCTCAGGGTCCTAACAGAGAACAGAAAGCTTAGTTATGACCCTATAATTGAAGCAGCCTTGGGCTTCTGGACTGTTTAGTATATACTTAGGACAGGCACATGCTTTCCCAGGAGAGGCTATATATAAAATGATATTACAGATACTTTACTTTACAGATAGAAAAAAAAAAACTGATCTGTCGAACATTCCATTTACAAGAGCTAGAATTAGTCCCCCGCTGTGTTTTTACCTTGTGGCTTTATCATACCAGTCTGCATTTACGTCTCTGTTTTCTAGTTAATAATGCACACATGTAGTACAAAATAAAAATAACAATGATTTCTAATGGAAAGCATTGGGTGATTCATTTAAAAAAGGTAATATAGTACAAAGACAATGCAGTCTGAATAAAATGTAAACACAATCGAGATGAGTTGGGTGGTTGGCTTTAGAAAAATATATTATAGAAGTTATGTATATAAAATGCCAGTGTATATCGCATTCTATTCTACACAGATTTTCTGTATTGTCAGATGGTGACATAATATGGTAACCTGTCTGCTTGTTTTATAATGGCTAAAATGAATTAATAGGGGGTCTGGTGTCAAGGGGCTAATCAACAGAAAGTATATTTTGCAAGAATTAAAGAAAACTAGACTAAACTGGTCAAAGTGGGATACTTAGTTTAGGGGTGTAGTTTTTGAGGAACAATTATTTTTTATCATGCCCCATAAAACTTTGACATATTGTAAATAAGATAAGATAAGAAGTGGGAGCAGTAAAAATAGGTAAAAGTTACTATTCATGGGGGGAGCAATTCAGGGGATACTAGTTGGGGTTTGGTCAGCTTTAATAAAGCAAACCTATTTGTTTGTTTAGGGGATTGGCCTACGAGGCATTAGGGGATTCCCCATGAGGATTTTGTGGAGCCCTAGGAGTCCCTAGACCACAGGTTTCCTATAGAATTCCCAACCATATTAAAGGGTAAGTCCACTCTCGAGTGCATTTTGAAAGTGTATATTTTTGTATGGCAAAATTATGTCTTAAAGATGCTTATCTGATCTAGCATTTTTTAAGTCTTTCTAATGTTAGCAAATTTTATGGAAGCAGTTATTATTATTATTATTATTGTTTATTTATATAGCGCCATCATCTTCCGTAGCGCTTTACAAAGTAGTAATTACAGACAGGGTAGAAACATACGATACATATACTATTTCAAATGCAGTTTTACAGAGTTGACAATGGATATTCTGAGTACAAGATACAATAGGGGAGAGAGCCCTGCCCTTGCGAGCTTACAGTCTAAAGGAAGAGGGGTGAAGACGAGGGGGAAGGATCACAAACAGTCAGTATTGTACTTTGTGGCATGTGCCCTTTAGAAGATTGGTTAGGCCAGATTATATGCTTGTCTGAATAAGTGAGTTTTAAGGGCGCCTTTGAAGGTTTTGAGGGTTGTGGAGTGGCGGATTGGGTGCGGGAGGGCATTCCAGAAGATTGAAGTTGCACGTGAGAAGTCCTGGAGGCGGGCGTGAGAGGAGGTGACCAGGGTGGAGGACAGGAGAAGGTCGGCAGAAGAGCGGAGGCTGCGTCTAGGTTGATATTGTTGGATTAGAGATGAGATGTAGGGAGGGGCCTGGTTGGAGAGAGCCTTGTATGCGAGAGTTAGAGTTTTGAACAGTATTCGCTGTGGGATTGGCAGCCAGTGTAGGGATTGGAAGAGAGGCGCAGAACTGGAGGAGCGAGAGGAGAGATGGATGAGGCGAGCAGCGGAGTTCAGAATAGATTAGAGGGGTGCCAGTCTGTTAGTTGGTAAGCCACAAAGAAGGATGTTGCAGTAATCCAGACGGGATATAACCAGGGCATGCACTAGCATTTTAGTGGTGTCAGGTGAGAGGAAAGGACGGATGCGGGAGATGTTTTTGAGTTGGAGGCGACAGGAGGTGGCCAGGGAGTGAATATGTGGTTTGAAAGAGAGGGCAGAGTCCAGAATGACTCCCAGGCACCGAGCTTGGGGAGTTGCTGTTATTGTGTAACTGTTGACAGAAACAGACGTGTTAGAGAGGGGAGGGGAGTTAGAGGGTGGGAAAATGACCAGTTCTGTCTTGTGTTTTCACTATCTGCAATCTGTTGCTATTGGCAACGTAGACTTGCAGGCTGATTCATTACCAGCGGCAGGTAGCGACAGCTGAGCGTCTGTAGAGCGGATTTCAGAGCGACTGCTAGTAGTCGCTGTGCTCGGCCGTGGTTCGCTAGTTCAGAGCGCCTCAGTCGCTGTGCAGCATTGATGAATACGTTGTGGGGAGTCGCTATATGAGCAGTACAGCACTGTATAGGAGCAAATGGTAGCGACTGGTCAGCGCGACCGACTCACACCAAATTCATCAGAAAAACAGCCTTACACACCGCCGGCGCTCAAAGCGCTTCACTGTAGCCCAGAGCCCAGAGGCTGTGTGATTAAAGGCTATTTTAGAACATGTATCCACCAGTAACAAAGCAAAACATATGGAATTACATTTTTATAACATTGTAACATGAACACATTAATGCATAAATATATAAAAAAGCATGAAAAAATGGCTTTTTCTAGGCCAGGAGAGGTCACAACATTATTTGAGATTCAAAAAAAAAATTAATAAAAACCCCCTGTTTAAAGAGAAGTAAAAGAACGTCCATTGAAATGTATGGGAGAGCGCCAGGTAGCGAGAGGTAAGACGTGGCGCTCTGCAAGGCTGACCGCCGGTGCTGTACGCTGAGGCTGGGATAATGATGAATCGGACGCTACATGGTGTTGTTCTAGTCGCTCACCAGATTTGGCTTCATAAAAATGTAATTGCATGTGTAATGGTGTGCGGTTGCCAATAGCAACAGATTGCAGATAGCTGCTCAGAACACTTATGCTGGGCATGTGTAAGGTTGAGTAAGCTCCCTCATCTCAGCAGTGGCCATAGCAGCAGTGCTCTGTGTGCAGGGTTGCCACCCGGCCGGGGCCGGTATTTTTTTTTTTACTTTACTGGCCAATGTAATAATTGTATTTTTACTGGTAAATGTAATTGCTGGTATACTTTACCCATCCTCAATTGCCACTAAAATAACAAATACTGGTACCACCAGGCCAGTGGCCAGTAAAGTAAAAAAAAAGCAACAGCAAGGTGGCAACCCTATCTGGGGGTTATTTAAGAAACGCTAACGGCAGGTAGTGCCACATAGCGGCAGGTAGCGTCTGGTGAATACTGGGCGCTGTATGTGAAAACCACATTTTCCAATCTGGTGAGCGCCTCTAATAGTGTCATGTAGCGTCACATGTATTACTAGCACCGGTGCTCTAGATTCAGCAGCGCCATGTAGTACCTGTTGCTCAGTAGTGCTCTCCCATACATTTCAATGGTGTTTCATTTGGTTGTGTGTAAATAGCGTGTTGCTAAAGTAAACTTTAATTTTTTGGCAAATCATTGTGTGGCCTCTCCTGCCCAGAAAACTTTATTTTTTTATGCAGAATTGTATGTGCAGGTCTGCCATTGCAGTGTCAGTGTCACAGTGTTAAAATAATGTCATTCTATGTGTTTTTGCTTTGTTACTGGTGTTTGTATGTTTAGAGACTTTTATCACATAGCTTCTGGCACTCTATGCTAGAGCCCCGGCGCTGGTTGTGTGTAGTTTTTTCTTGAATACAGGCTTCAGCGCTGAGTGCCGGACGCACTTAACTGGCGCTACCTATCGCTCTCTGCATCGTTGTCCTGTTGTTAGATGTAGCGTAGTCTTGCGATTGGCGATTGGCTCTGCAGTGAATCAGAGAGAGTGCTTCTACAGTGCCCTGCAGACATCACATTCATCAATGCTGGACAGGATAGTACAACATCACTTGTCCGCCCGGTAAGCTAGGTTATTGCGCCCGACAGCGTCTATTCGCTCTAAGCGCTGCTACACAGACGCTCACATGGCAATACATGGCGATAGCCTTAAATCAGCCTCCCCATCAGCTCAGCACTAGAGGACATCCTTTTGGCACAAATATACACTTTCAAAAATTCCATGAAAAGTGGACCTATCCATCAAGTATCATAATTTTTTAATGTGCACAAATGAAACAACTTGGTGATCTGAATATAAAAAGTTAAGACCTTTATCAACAACACACTAAGAAATTGGCCAGTTGTTACTTTACGCAATGATTATAACTAGGGATGAGCAAACCGGTTCGGACGAACAGAAATTCGCTCCGAATTTCAGGGAAAATTCGATTCGGCACGAACCCGAATTTTTTTTGGTTCGTGCCGATCGAATTTTCCCTGAAATAATAAAAAAATGCCGGCATGGTGGGAGCGGGCAGGCCGGCTACGCTGTCAGCGGGCGGCGGAAGCCGGCCCGCTGACAGCGCAGCCGGCCTGCCCGCTCCCACCATGCCGCCATTTTTTTAAAAAGCAAACACTTACCTGCATGGTCGGAGCGTGGAGGCCGGCGCCGCTCTCAGGCGCCCTCTGATGACGCGCCCTCTGATGATGCGTCCTCTGATGACAGCTGAGAGCGGCGCCGGCCTCCACGCGGCGGCCCGCTTACAGGCGTAGCCGGCCTGCCCGCTCCCACCATGCCGGCATTTTTTTTTTTCAGATGTACGATTCGTGAAAGTTCGATTCTGGCGAACCAGAATTTCTTAGGGAAATTCGGCGAATCGCCCGAATCGAACTTTCAAGAAGTTCGCTCATCTCTAATTATAACCCTGGTATGGATAAAAAATTTTGACAGTAGTTGAATTTTATAACTACAATTTGAGTAACCTTTCCCAAAGCAGGGAGAACACAGTTCCCGATTGTAAAGTGCTGCGGAATATGTTAATGCAATATAAATTAAGATTTTTATTGTTAGAATAAAGTGCTCCTCTGTAACATTTAGCAGAAAAGACACATTTTATTCCGCTTCCATCACAACAGTCAAATGCCATTATGGCCAGGCAGTGGCTGAGCAAACAACCTCCCACATTTACACCACCAGAACCATAGTTCCAATGCTTCTATAAAAGCAATAACTATTAGGTTTCCTATTTTCTCTCATAATTCGAAGCAGAGAGACTGTATTGATTGGATTATTGTGTAAACTTGGACAGCTTTATCTTTTCACTGTAAGTAACCCATTTCTTACCAAAGCCAATATTCCTCCCCCAGGTCTATTCTCTATATATTGATCTATACAGTCTGCTTTGTTTCACTGACATAGAATTTCACAACTACCTCCCGTTTTCTTGTGGCTTTTATGTTTTTCAAATAATAGATTGAAGGCTACTCCCTTCTGCAATTACATCCTCTGCCTGACTCTCTTCAATTTTCAATCAACAGCATGGACAATATTTGTTGTGACCATTTACAGCAAAGTGACTTTGTATTGGCTTACGAAATAACAAACCATGATTTCCTCAAAGCAGAACTACTGTCTCATAAAATATTGGGGAACTATATATTTGCACTGTGTAAATATAAAATATGGACACAATAACTGTTATTTGGGATACTGCCTTTACTATTGTATACAAACTTGATCCATACAAGCTGTGGTCTAGAAGCTTTGGAATTACTTCTTAAGTGGTTGCCTAAATTATAAAGCTTCCCCACATTTCTCTGTTTGACTAAGGCTGGATTATGTATTTAGACATGTAAGCCCTTCTTTGATTTAAAGTGTATTCAACATTTGTGAATTGCACATTTCTGGGATATTTATCAATATCATCTATGATATTCCTAGAGAGTGCTAAAAGCCGCTTTCTCTCCTCCACCAATCAGAAAGCTGCCTCCCTGGCAACTGCTCAGTCAAACACATGGTGCATCACTTGGTCCATCTGGGCTCAGAGAGAGTCACATAGTAGTCCCCATCTGGACACACACATACTCACCTTTTGTCCCCCACATCACTTCCATCCTAGTTCATTAGTATAAACCTTAAAGTGCACCAAAATACATTTGGCCAAAGCCCCTGCAGATACTCCCTTCTTAGGGTGTAGAACCAGGAATGGATATTTTCACTATTCGAATTGTCCTGGAACATCCCTCTCTGTAAGATGGCAGGCGATCAGTCATTGTATAGGTGTGACAATTACATCATTGCCACACAAAACAGTTGCAATGAATGGCGGAGGTGGAGCTTTACAGTTTAAATAGGCACCATTATCTGGAATTAGCGTGAAGCAGGAGCAGTGAAAATTGGCAAAAGGCACTCTTCATTGGGGGAGCAATTCAAGGAATGCTAGTTAAAATGTGGGTTTTGGTCCACTTTAATGGGTCTCAAGATTGAGTCAGAAGGCATCCACACTAACTGACCCCTGGAACAAACAGCCTCCCCTTCTTTGTGTCAATTACAGTGAGGGGGCAATTCACTCTATTCATTGCAATGGAGGGGACATGCTGAAACTAATGGGGTGTGTGTGCTGAAGTCACTGTGACTGACATTGGGGGGGGGAGACAACTTAACAATGGTGAGCAGTGGTCAAGTAGAGATCCTGCAGGAAATGATTCCTAGGTTTTATAGCAAAGGATGAGGATGGAAGACCTCATGTGTAAAAGATAAGTATTCACCCTATCACTACCTGACCAAAAAAGATTTTTGCTGTTTGCGCCCTCCTGCCCTAATCCTGGGACAAGCAAGTGGAATCATATAGTGACACATTGTATCTATATATGAACTTATATATACTTTTACTGATCTTTCAGTTGAAGCAATTTGTATTGTGGTTATCCAAAATATGGAGACCAAAAAGTTTCGTCACGTCCATGACTGCCTGTACTGTGTTCCGGCCCTCCCCTGCATTTTGGTTGGTCCCCTCTCTTTTTGGTGGCCAATCAGGGGGAGGGGGCATGTGGGGTGGAGGCGGCAGTCATACTGCTACCTAAGGTTAGTTTTCACTAGGGATGAGCGAATCGATCCGGACGAACCCGGATTCGATCCGAATTTCAGGAAAAATTCGATTCGGATCGAATCCGAATTTCCCCGCGATTCGATCACTCGAAGTTTTCCTTTAACATCCATTCATTTACATTTACAGGCATTCTAAGATGGCGGACGGGACATGTCTGGACATCTATCCCGCGCCAGTGCAAGCTGGGGCAGTCACATGCAGCCTATCAGCAGCCAGCAAGCCCGGTGACGTCACACAGCGGTATTTAACGGCGGCCATCTTGCTTTTCCTCATTTCTCTATTGCATTCGTGACAGACAGAACGCTGTGTAGCTGAGGCAGTTAGACAGGCAGGGACAGACAGGGACAGGCTGGAGACAGGCAGGAGACAGACAGGAGACAGACAGGAGACAGACAGAAAGCCAGGGAAAGGTAGGAAAAACGGAGCTGGCTGACAGGGAGATTTTTTTTTTTTCATCCAGCCTTTGTTAGCGTTTTCAGGCTGCTTATAGTAACTAACTGTGCATATATACTGAACTGATCTTAAGTCTGCTGTGAGGCATCCCATTCTGTGACTAAAGCAGCCTCTGTTTAAGACCATATAAGCATTTGCTCTTATCATATTTGAAATTAGCCTGATAAAGACACTTTTGCTGGGCAAAGCACTACTGGACCCTGCCAGGTCCATTCCTGCCCAGGGCATCCCATTCTGTGACTACAGCAGCCTCTGTTTAAGACCATATAAGCATTTGCTCTTATCATATTTGAAATTAGCCTGATAAAGACACTTTTGCTGGGCAAAGCACTACTGGACCCTGCCAGGTCCATTCCTGCCCAGGGCATCCCATTCTGTGACTAAAGCAGCCTCTGTTTAAGACCATATAAGCATTTGCTCTTATCATATTTGAAATTAGGCCTGATAAAGACACTTTTGCTGGGCAAAGCACTACTGTACCCTGCCAGGTCCATTCCTGCCCAGGGCATCCCATTCTGTGACTAAAGCAGCCTCTGTTTAAGACCATATAAGCATTTGCTCTTATCATATTTGAAATTAGGCCTGATAAAGACACTTTTGCTGGGCAAAGCACTACTGTACCCTGCCAGGTCCATTCCTGCCCAGGGCATCCCATTCTGTGACTAAAGCAGCCTCTGTTTAAGACCATATAAGCATTTGCTCTTATCATATTTGAAATTAGGCCTGATAAAGACACTTTTGCTGGGCAAAGCACTACTGTACCCTGCCAGGTCCATTCCTGCCCAGGGCATCCCATTCTGTGAATAAAGCAGCCTCTGTTTAAGACCATATAAGCATTTGCTCTTATCATATTTGAAATTAGCCTGATAAAGACACTTTTGCTGGGCAAAGCACTACTGTACCCTGCCAGGTCCATTCCTGCCCAGGGCATCCCATTCTGTGACTAAAGCAGCCTCTGTTTAAGACCATATAAGCATTTGCTCTTATCATATTTGAAATTAGGCCTGATAAAGACACTTTTGCTGGGCAAAGCACTACTGTACCCTGCCAGGTCCATTCCTGCCCAGGGCATCCCATTCTGTGACTAAAGCAGCCTCTGTTTAAGACCATATAAGCATTTGCTCTTATCATATTTGAAATTAGGCCTGATAAAGACACTTTTGCTGGGCAAAGCACTACTGTACCCTGCCAGGTCCATTCCTGCCCAGGGCATCCCATTCTGTGACTAAAGCAGCCTCTGTTTAAGACCATATAAGCATTTGCTCTTATCATATTTGAAATTAGGCCTGATAAAGACACTTTTGCTGGGCAAAGCACTACTGTACCCTGCCAGGTCCATTCCTGCCCAGGGCATCCCATTCTGTGACTAAAGCAGCCTCTGTTTAAGACCATATAAGCATTTGCTCTTATCATATTTGAAATTAGGCCTGATAAAGACACTTTTGCTGGGCAAAGCACTACTGTACCCTGCCAGGTCCATTCCTGCCCAGGGCATCCCATTCTGTGACTAAAGCAGCCTCTGTTTAAGACCATATAAGCATTTGCTCTTATCATATTTGAAATTAGCCTGATAAAGACACTTTTGCTGGGCAAAGCACTACTGGACCCTGCCAGGTCCATTCCTGCCCAGGGCATCCCATTCTGTGACTACAGCAGCCTCTGTTTAAGACCATATAAGCATTTGCTCTTATCATATTTGAAATTAGGCCTGATAAAGACACTTTTGCTGGGCAAAGCACTACTGTACCCTGCCAGGTCCATTCCTGCCCAGGGCATCCCATTCTGTGACTAAAGCAGCCTCTGTTTAAGACCATATAAGCATTTGCTCTTATCATATTTGAAATTAGGCCTGATAAAGACACTTTTGCTGGGCAAAGCACTACTGTACCCTGCCAGGTCCATTCCTGCCCAGGGCATCCCATTCTGTGACTAAAGCAGCCTCTGTTTAAGACCATATAAGCATTTGCTCTTATCATATTTGAAATTAGGCCTGATAAAGACACTTTTGCTGGGCAAAGCACTACTGTACCCTGCCAGGTCCATTCCTGCCCAGGGCATCCCATTCTGTGACTAAAGCAGCCTCTGTTTAAGACCATATAAGCATTTGCTCTTATCATATTTGAAATTAGGCCTGATAAAGACACTTTTGCTGGGCAAAGCACTACTGTACCCTGCCAGGTCCATTCCTGCCCAGGGCATCCCATTCTGTGACTAAAGCAGCCTCTGTTTAAGACCATATAAGCATTTGCTCTTATCATATTTGAAATTAGCCTGATAAAGACACTTTTGCTGGGCAAAGCACTACTGGACCCTGCCAGGTCCATTCCTGCCCAGGGCATCCCATTCTGTGACTAAAGCAGCCTCTGTTTAAGACCATATAAGCATTTGCTCTTATCATATTTGAAATTAGGCCTGATAAAGACACTTTTGCTGGGCAAAGCACTACTGTACCCTGCCAGGTCCATTCCTGCCCAGGGCATCCCATTCTGTGACTAAAGCAGCCTCTGTTTAAGACCATATAAGCATTTGCTCTTATCATATTTGAAATTAGCCTGATAAAGACACTTTTGCTGGGCAAAGCACTACTGGACCCTGCCAGGTCCATTCCTGCCCAGGGCATCCCATTCTGTGACTAAAGCAGCCTCTGTTTAAGACCATATAAGCATTTGCTCTTATCATATTTGAAATTAGCCTGATAAAGACACTTTTGCTGGGCAAAGCACTACTGGACCCTGCCAGGTCCATTCCTGCCCAGGGCATCCCATTCTGTGACTACAGCAGCCTCTGTTTAAGACCATATAAGCATTTGCTCTTATCATATTTGAAATTAGCCTGATAAAGACACTTTTGCTGGGCAAAGCACTACTGGACCCTGCCAGGTCCATTCCTGCCCAGGGCATCCCATTCTGTGACTAAAGCAGCCTCTGTTTAAGACCATATAAGCATTTGCTCTTATCATATTTGAAATTAGGCCTGATAAAGACACTTTTGCTGGGCAAAGCACTACTGTACCCTGCCAGGTCCATTCCTGCCCAGGGCATCCCATTCTGTGACTAAAGCAGCCTCTGTTTAAGACCATATAAGCATTTGCTCTTATCATATTTGAAATTAGGCCTGATAAAGACACTTTTGCTGGGCAAAGCACTACTGGACCCTGCCAGGTGCACTCCTATTTGGGGCATCCCATTCTGTGACTAAAGCAGCCTCTGTTTAAGACCATATAAGCATTTGCTCTTATCATATTTGAAATTAGGCCTGATAAAGACACTTTTGCTGGGCATAGCACAACTTGTCCCTGCCAGGTGTACTTACTGCTGGTTTTTAGGGCATCCCATTCTGTGACTACACCAGCCTCTATTTAAGAACCTAACCATTTGCACCTATTCTAATTGAAATTAGGCATGATAAAGACACTTTTGCTGTGCATAGTCTTACTGCTGCCTGCCAGGTGCTCTCTGGTTTTTGGGACATCCCATTCTGTAACATACCATTAGCCTCTGCATTTACTGTAAGCTGCACATTTATTTAAAGAAATTTGGCCTGTATGAGCCTGCTAACACACTGCTGCTGTGTGCATATATACTGATCTCAAGTCAGCTTGGGGCATCCCATTCTGTAACATACCATTAGCCTCTGCATTAACTGTAAGCTGCACAGTTATTTAAAGAAATTTGGCCTGTATGAGCCTGCTAACACACTGCTGCTGTGTGCATATATACTGATCTCAAGTCAGCTTTGGGGCATCCCATTCTGTAACATACCATTAGCCTCTGCATTTACTGTAAGCTGCACATTTATTTAAAGAAATTTGGCCTGTATGAGCCTGCTAACACACTGCTGCTGTGTGCATATATACTGATCTCAAGTCTGCTTGGGGCATCCCATTCTGTAACATACCATTAGCCTCTGCATTAACTGTAAGCTGCACAGTTATTTAAAGAAATTTGGCCTGTATGAGCCTGCTAACACACTGCTGCTGTGTGCATATATACTGATCTCAAGTCTGCTTGGGGCATCCCATTCTGTAACATACCATTAGCCTCTGCATTAACTGTAAGCTGCACAGTTATTTAAAGAAATTTGGCCTGTATGAGCCTGCTAACACACTGCTGCTGTGTGCATATATACTGATCTCAAGTCTGCTTGGGGCATCCCATTCTGTAACATACCATTAGCCTCTGCATTAACTGTAAGCTGCACAGTTATTTAAAGAAATTTGGCCTGTATGAGCCTGCTAACACACTGCTGCTGTGTGCATATATACTGATCTCAAGTCTGCTTGGGGCATCCCATTCTGTAACATACCATTAGCCTCTGCATTAACTGTAAGCTGCACAGTTATTTAAAGAAATTTGGCCTGTATGAGCCTGCTAACACACTGCTGCTGTGTGCATATATACTGATCTCAAGTCAGCTTTGGGGCATCCCATTCTGTAACATACCATTAGCCTCTGCATTTACTGTAAGCTGCACATTTATTTAAAGAAATTTGGCCTGTATGAGCCTGCTAACACACTGCTGCTGTGTGCATATATACTGATCTCAAGTCAGCTTTGGGGCATCCCATTCTGTAACATACCATTAGCCTCTGCATTTACTGTAAGCTGCACATTTATTTAAAGAAATTTGGCCTGTATGAGCCTGCTAACACACTGCTGCTGTGTGCATATATACTGATCTCAAGTCAGCTTGGGGCATCGCATTCTGTAACATACCATTAGCCTCTGCATTAACTGTAAGCTGCACAGTTATTTAAAGAAATTTGGCCTGTATGCGCCTGCTAACACACTGCTGCTGTGTGCATATATACTGATCTCAAGTCAGCTTTGGGGCATCCCATTCTGTAACATACCATTAGCCTCTGCATTTACTGTAAGCTGCACATTTATTTAAAGAAATTTGGCCTGTATGAGCCTGCTAACACACTGCTGCTGTGTGCATATATACTGATCTCAAGTCTGCTTGGGGCATCCCATTCTGTAACATACCATTAGCCTCTGCATTAACTGTAAGCTGCACAGTTATTTAAAGAAATTTGGCCTGTATGAGCCTGCTAACACACTTCTGCTGTGTGCATATATACTGATCTCAAGTCTGCTTGGGGCATCCCATTCTGTAACATAACATAACCTACCTACCATACTAAGCAGCTCTCTTATTTAAACTAAGCAGGCCTCTTGGAGGCTGAGTGTCCACTTTTGGGTGTGCATTTATATTCGGTTTCATATACAGTGGGGTATCCCAATTTGTAAGATAACCTACCCCAACCATGTAAACTAAATAGGCCTGTTGCAGCCTGAGTTTCTCTGCTTGCGTATGGCCTGCATTACAATCTGTCTCTTTCAATGACACTGCTGCCTGGGGTATCCCAATTTGTAAGATAACCTACCCCAACCATGTAAACTAAAGGTTACGTCCTTCCAGAAGGAAAACTTATGCCGAACACTATTTTTGTTAGGGGCATTGACCTTTGGATTGATCGGCATGAAATTAATTTTTTTTTTTCAAAGTATGGCGCTGTGAAGAAGGTCAAAATGATGTCTCATACTTGGATTATTGTTACTTTTTGTTCAGCTTGAAATATAACAGGCCACACGGGCATCCCAAGGCACATGCTATTTTAAACCTATCTGTTATACAACATAAGCGTTGATCAGGCTACTTCAGTTTGCACTTGTTTTTGACTGATTTTAATAAACCAGGCCGCAGGGCACCCCAAAGCTGCACCTTGCACCCTATCTGGTATACAACATAAGCGTTGATCAGCATCAGCTTCATTAAGCTACTTCAGTTTGCACTTCCTTTTTGACTGCTTTCATTTAACCAGGCCGCAGGGCACCCCAAAGCTGCACCTTGCACCCTACCTGTTTATACTAAATAAGCATCTACAGCCTCAGCTTTATTAAGTTATTGCATTTTGAATTGGTTTTGGTCTGCTTTAAATACACCAGGCCGCAGGGCATCCCAAACCTGCATGTTGCACCCCATCTGTTATACTAAATAAGCGTTGATCAGCATCAGCTTTATTAAGCTATTGCATTTTGCATTGGTTTTTGTACTGCTGCCAAAACACTAGCCCATATGGGCATCCCAAACCAGCACATGTCACCCTATCTGTTATACTAAATAAGCTTCTACAGGCCCTTTTTTTATTTATTTATTTTTATTTATATAGAGCTGCAATAGCTTATATTGTGAGGTTAATTTGCCATTTTGCAGCATAATATAGAGCAGCCCCTGTGTAAATCTGAGGGGCAATAGCTTATATAGTGAGGTAAATTTGCCATTTTGCTTCGTTATATAGAGCAGGCCCTGTGTAAATCTGAGGGGCAATAGCTTATATTGTGAGGTTAATTTGCCATTTTGCAGCATAATATAGAGCAGGCCCTGTGTAAATCTGAGGGGCAATAGCTTATATTGTGAGGTAAATTTGCCACTTTGCAGCATAATATAGAGCAGCCCCTGTGTAAATCTGAGGGGCAATAGCTCATATAGTGAGGTAAATTTGCCATTTTGCTTCGTTATATAGAGCAGCCCAGTTGCCATCTAAATCAACTACTGTCCGGCCAGTACAGCTTTTCCAGGGCAAACTCTGCTAGTTGCGGGCACAAGTCAAGTTTGGCTTCCCAGCAAATCCAGTGGATCTTGAAGGTGTGTTGGCATGGTCATGTCAAGGTATGACATGACCTGCTGTTTGAGGTCCAGCTCCAGGTCTTCCTGCTGCTCATGAGTAGACTCACTATGCGGGTGTAGAAAGCTACTCACTAGCGACTGAAGACTGAGGCTGCTGCTGATGGAGCTGCTGCTGCTGCTCCTTCCACCCCCCCAGCAGCCATGGCAGTGGAAGGTGATCGCAGAGGTCCCCCCGAGTCAGACCTGCGGGAGTATGGGCCATGGCGCAGATAGACATCGCCCAACTGACTACGTGGGATGTCTCTGTAGTAGGTCAGTTTGTCCTCCCTCTCAGTGGGCGTAAAAAATGCCCCCATTTTGTGCCGGAAGCGAGGGTCCAATAAGTTGGAGAGCCAGAAGTCTTCCCGCTGACAAATGGAGACAATTCTGCGCTCACTAGTACGCAAGCATGTGAGCATGCATCGTGCCATTTGTGCAAATGACTCGGAGGGACTACCTGTCTCCATCTCCACTGTAAACTGCCACGGTGTGTCTGGGTCCTCTGTCTCACCTTACTCACAACCCTCTAGCTCCTGTGGCTGCTCCTGCTCCTCCTCTTCTGTCAGATGACTAGATAAAATGGTCATTTTGTGAAACCTAAACTGTGGTTTGCTTTGCCCCACCCCCTCCTCCTCCTCCACTTCAGCCCCCACAGGCTTCATGTGGCTGTGAAATGTATGTGCCATGTCTCCAGTGCCCTGACCAGCCATGGTTTCCAACATGTGTTGTAGTACATGAAGCAGTGGAATCTCATCGTTCATCTCATAGTCCTGGCAACTGACTAATAACGTAGCTTCCTCAAAGGGCCTGAGCAAACGGTCGGTGTCACGTATGAGCTGCCAATGGTTTACATTGAATTTACACAGGGGTGTCCCCCTATCCGTTTGGATCATCCAGAAATCCGTGATGGCTTTTCTCTGTTCCTATAGTGCAGTGGTCCTCAACCCTGTCCTCAAGGCCCACCAACATGTCATGTTTTTTGGATCTCCAAATAGCCAGCTCTATTGCTCTGCAGCTGCACTAATTACTCCACCTGTGCATCTTTGTGGAGATCTGCAAAACCTGGCCTGTTGGTGGGCCTTGAGGACAGGGTTGGGGACCACTGCTATAGTGGATCCTGCATATGGAGGGTGGAATTCCAACGGGTGGAAACATCGCAAATCAGACTATGGTGGGGTACACCGTTGTGACGCTGAGGCTCAATAGGGTTGTGCTTGGTGGTGTAGGAGTGCCAGAAGTGCATGCTAACTTTCTTTCCTGTTGTTCTTTCAGATGGGGGCAAGACTTAAAAACTAGACTGAACACGTGTGCCATGTGAGGACGCATGACTTTGGCTTCCTTGTCGCAGCGCAAACAAGATGTTCTTCCAAGTGTAATGCAGCAGGCTGGACTTATGGTGACGCTGTCTGAGAGGAGAAATCCCTCAGACATCAAGATTAAAAATTCCAAGAATTTTTGAGGGCTAATTATTCAGAGGCAAAGGATACCCAGTTGTTTCTGATTTAATTACAAGGTGGAAACACACCCTCAAACAAAACTTCACTTTGGCAATACTATTGCATTTGTCTATTCATAATTTTATGTATATACACTAACTAACCTACTTTTTCTCCCCAGGATGCTGCATGAAACACTGCCACATCGCTGAGTAGCTGATTTTTCCGAACAACAGTCCGCAATAATCTGCTGCTGCTGCCGCCGCCACCGCCGCAGACTCCAGGGACCCTCTTCCACTACCTCGGCTTGCAACACCTCCTCCCACGACACTCTCCTCATCACTAATTGCCGGCTAGTGGAAGAAGAGGCGAGTGTCTCCTCCACTTCTTGGCTGGGCAGTAGCTGCTGAATTTTATGATTATCAGATCTTCATCAATGGATAGTGGAGCTGAACCCAAAGCATAACAGACAGACAGTTGACTGGGGGTGTCAGATGCCACTTGTGATGCAGTGGACTGCTTTTGCAGCACTTCGAGACAAAGTTGCTTCATTGGCTGACACAATGACTGGTAAATCTGTGGAATATATGGTTTAAAAGCAAGAATAACCATTTGTTTTTATATGAAAAAGACCCTGGTTTATACAGACTTTTTTTTTCCAGAGACTGCCCTGCGTGGAAATGAATGGCGCTTGGATCATCCAAGCTTTCCTCCCAACAATGCCTGATGTATTCCAGTAGATTGATGACGGGGCCAGACCTACACTAAAGAAAGATGGATCGTGCAAAACAGATTTAAGGCGCTGCTCTCCAGTTACAGACATTCCTCCGCATCGGACCACAAGTAAGTATTGATAAAAAATCCTTTACGTTACTCTTACTTTTTATTAATATTCTTCGGATAAGACGGATCAGACATGATTCCAGATTAAAAATTCCAAGAATTTTTGAGGGCTAATTAGTCAGAGGCAATGATACCTTCTTGTTTCTGATTTAATTAAAAGGTGGAAACACACCCTCAAACAAAACTTCACTTTGGCAATACTTTTGCATTTGTTTATTCATAATTTTATGTAGATATTACTAACTAAGCTACTTTTTCTCCACATGACTCTCCACAGGGTGTGATTCATCCAATTTTTGGGCTCCTGAAGCCAACCCCAGGGTCTCTTTAAAGTAATGTTTGGGCTCCTGCTGCTGCTGCTGCCAACTTCTGCCAACTCCAGGGTGTGATTCATCCAATTTTTGGGCTCCTGAAGCCAACTCCAGTGTATATTTGGGCTCCTGCTGCTGCTGCTGCCAACTCCAGGGTGTGAATCATGCAATTTTTGGGCTCCTGAAGCCAACCCCAGTGTCTCTTTAAAGTAATATTTGGGCTCCTGCTGCTGCCAACTCCAGGGTGTGATTCATCCAATTTTTGGGCTCCTGAAGCCAACCCCAGTGTCTCTTTAAAGTAATATTTGGGCTCCTGCTGCTGCTGCTGCCAACTCCAGGGTGTGATTCATCCAATTTTTGGGCTCCTGAAGCCAACCCCAGTGTATATTTGGGCTCCTGCTGCTGCTGCTGCCAACTCCAGGGTGTGAATCATCCAATTTTTGGGCTCCTGAAGCCAACCCCAGTGTCTCTTTAAAGTAATATTTGGGCTCCTGCTGCTGCCAACTCCAGGGTGTGATTCATCCAATTTTTGGGCTCCTGAAGCCAACCCCAGTGTCTCTTTAAAGTAATATTTGGGCTCCTGCTGCTGCTGCTGCCAACTCCAGGGTGTGATTCATCCAATTTTTGGGCTCCTGAAGCCAACTCCAGTGTATATTTGGGCTCCTGCTGCTGCTGCCAACTCCAGGGTGTGAATCATGCAATTTTTGGGCTCCTGAAGCCAACCCCAGTGTCTCTTTAAAGTAATATTTGGGCTCCTGCTGCTGCCAACTCCAGGGTGTGATTCATCCAATTTTTGGGCTCCTGAAGCCAACCCCAGTGTCTCTTTAAAGTAATATTTGGGCTCCTGCTGCTGCCAACTCCCAGGGTGTGATTCATCCAATTTTTGGGCTCCTGAAGCCAACCCCAGTGTATATTTGGGCTCCTGCTGCTGCTGCTGCTGCCAACTCCAGGGTGTGAATCATCCAATTTTTGGGCTCCTGAAGCCAACCCCAGTGTCTCTTTAAAGTAATGTTGGGGCTCCTGCTGCTGCTGCTGCCAACTCCAGGGTGTGATTCATCCAATTTTTGGGCTCCTGAAGCCAACCCCAGTGTCTCTTTAAAGTAATGTTGGGGCTCCTGCTGCTGCTGCTGCCAACTTCTGCCAACTCCAGGGTGTGATTCATCCAATGTTTGGGCTCCTGAAGCCAACTCCAGTGTATATTTGGGCTCCTGCTGCTGCTGCTGCTGCCAACTCCAGGGTGTGATTCATCCAATTTTTGGGCTCCTGAAGCCAACCCCAGTGTCTCTTTCAGCCAATGTTTGGGCTCCTGCTGCTGCTTCTGCCAACTCTAGGGTGTGATTCATCCAATTGTTGGGCTCCTGCTGCTGCCAACTCCAGTGTCTCTTTAAAGCAATGTTTGGGCTCCTGCCTCTCATAGTGATGCCACTTCAACTCTCTTGAATTCAATTGTGCCGCTCTGCGATTCTATTAGCGATGCCTCTGATCTGCATGTGATATTTATTCAAAGTATTATTTAACTAACCCAGCACGCATCCTGTGCGTGTTACAGCAAGGCAGAATGGTTTACAACCCTATTGAGGCTCTAGGAGGCTCAGAAATAGCCGTTTTTAATAGCGATTCGTCGCGAATTTATTCGGGTCGAAACGATTTTTGTCGGAAAATTCGGCGAATCAGTCGAATCGAATTTTTCAAAAGTTCGCTCATCTCTAGTTTTCACCATACCACAACAACCTGATGAAGTGGGCAGTGTGACCCATAGAACGTGTGGCTGGTTGGTGAGATGGTGGTGACTGATTATGTTATTTGGATGCATTGACACATTTTTTGATTAATTAAAATATTTCTTTGCCTGGTTTATCAAGTCTTACAGTTCACATTGGATATGAATTTACTTTTTCTTTGTAGCATTGCAGTGGATTTATTGTTTATATCGGCACTGACATTTTGTGATTATGATTATATTGTGAATGTGGCTTGATTTTGGAATATTGTTGTAGTTTTGTACAGGGTTTATCACTGATCAGGATTATAGGCAGATACTTATAGGCAATTTACCTTAATTTAAATTAAATGTTCTTAATTTTTGGTCCCCCCCATCTTCACCTTTTTCTTGATGTTTATGGTGATGTATTTTAATGTTTTTTTAAATCTGTTATGTGATACATATGTGATTTAAATAAAGATTTTTTGATATTACGGTGTGCCTTCCCTTTAACCATTTTTTGGTCATCATTTTGTGATATATGCTATAGGGCTTGGGAGCAGCACCTGATTATTTTGTGGGTTTGTGCAGACGATTTGTATTTTTGATATACAAAATATGAACACTATGGATTCTGATGTGGATCCACAGTTGGATCGAGACAATGTGTATGCAACTCGTCAAAGTAAATCAGATGATGTTTACTAAGGCCAGAAAGCCAGAGACACAAAGCAACACTAATGCATTGACTGGCATGTTTGAAAAATTCTCTGTAAACAAGTTGTGGTAGGGTCCGACTCTCTTGAAAAATACCAACCAAATGATCTCACGAGGGCTTCGCTTAAAGAAAATACTTACCACAAATTTTCCTGAAATGTTTAGAAAAGAATGGTTTGATATTTTATCTGAAGCCTCTCAAAAACTGCTGAAACTAATAATACAATATGAAAAAACTGAGCTTGATAATTTGAATACAAGGTTAGAGGAAACAAAGAAAGATCTTTCTAAATTGTGGGGCAAAAAATCTATGGACACTTTTCTCAAGAATAACAATAAAAAATTAAATTTGGAGGAGGCGCTCCTAGAATTAAGAAACAAGCTTCAAAGAGACCTTAAAGACTATGGCCTTAACCAGGTATACTCCTGGCCCCAGCATATACTCAGATATACCAGATATGAAAGCTAACAGATTCTGTTTATTTGCATGGCTATACAGTATTTTTTATCCCACAACTTTTTTTTTTCAATAGACAATTTTCCCTGCAGAAATGCAGTGCGAGTATGGGGGCTCCTTTTTCTCCATCTTTGGCCGGCATGGCGGGAATCCTTTACCATATTCAATTAAACTAACCGCTACCTGGAACATCTTTTCTAGTACGGGCACTTCAATTGCAATCCTCTTTGTATCTGGAAAGGGCCAACTGAGTTATTACCTGGATCTTTTTAAATATCTGAATAATAATGATTTGAATTTGACATTGACTGGCACATGAAAATCGGAAAGTACTGAATACTTGGATCTAGAACTTTCCTTTGATGGTGAACATGATATCAAAAATCTTTTATAAAGCTACTGCTGGTAACAGCACACTGCATGCCTCTTCCTTTCATCCTCCCCATACCATTACTGGGGTCCCAGTGAGCGAGTTCCTGCTGGCTCACAAGAACTGCTCCACAAATAATAATTTTTGGCCTTCTTCAGTCCCAGTTCTTAGCCCGAGGATATAAACCTCATTGTATAGATCGTGCAGAAAAGATTGCACAATCAAAAAGTCAGGCAACTCTTTTTCATGGCAGGGGAAGGGGGTTATAAAGAAAGATATTTCGCCAACATTATTTCTTACCTACTCTGGACAATTTAATCAGATCAACGGCATTATTAACAATAATTTACCTATTTTGAAGAACGATCCCCCTGGTTGTCTGAATTTATCCAAGGGGGAATAAGCTATCCCCCACACGTTTACCCAGAGTAATTATGCAATCTAAAGCATGACTAAGTTGTAAATTCATGTTTCGGCGTGGTGAGAATAGGTGCACATCCCACCAGTGTGTCCAGACTGGCCCGGAAATACGATCATGTGCAAATAATAAGGTGCACAAATTAAAGGACTGTATAGTTGTAATTCATCAGTGTGGTGTATATACTGCCTACCATGCAAGATCCAATATATAGGCTGCACCAGTAGGAAATTGAAGCATCAGGTATGAGAAGCACATTGAGGTACAAAGCAGCTTAAAAGTTATTCTTGAGAAAAAGTATTCTTGAGAAAGTGGGTTTAGGTCCAGGTGAGAGTGGGGCAAGGAAGAAACTGCTTTCAAGGGTAGCAAATATATTTTTTGTATATTTGTAACTTTCGAACATGTATGCCAGACAGCATAAATAATAAAATGAACCTAATCTGCCAGACTACCCATTAACTGAGTAGAAGATATAATTAATGTGACTTGATATGGTTAGTTTTTGGAGTTGGTATTTGTTCTCGGAACAGGTCCCCACCAAACTTTACTATTATTATCACAATTATTTTAATTTTGCCTCTTCAGACTAGCAATATTCATTCAGATTAAAACTAATTAAGACATTAGTCTAATTCATATGTGCCGTGCATTTGGTGTATATACATCATCGGTTTTTGTAACCAGATTTTTGGGGTCAAATCAAAATAATTCTTGGTTATTCATTTCCTTTCCCCTTAGGCATATGTTTTTATTAATCTTTACTGACTTTAATTTCATTATGATGTATACTTATGCTCCAATCCTATAGCTACCTTACCATGTCTGAGCATTCCCTGATTGTTATAATAGTCGAGGGAGGTAAGAGGGTCAGGTCATGACTGGAGTTGTTAGACCCCCTCCCTGTTTACGCCCCTGTGGTTTAGTATACACCCCCCATCAAGGCTTGTTATTGCGGCGGACTCATCCTACTCTACTGTGCATGCATTGGTATTAGTATATGTCAATACTGGTCGGACGCCTCTCATTGGCTGTATTCCCGTAACCACCCAGCCAGGCGTCGCTCATTGGCCAGAATTGCCAAATTGGTCAGTTCCATTGGCTATCAACCCGGACAGACACACTTCCAAGTGGAGCAGGCACACTTTTGGGATAGCGCCATATAATTATTTAGATTGCATAGCACTAAGGTAAGCTAGCAGTTGCTTGATAAAGGGGTCTCCCTGAAATGCTGATACTGATAATACTGATTGAGAACCCCTATTTTAGAGATATTTTCTACAAGTAAATAAATAACTACCACTTATTCACAAGAGTATGGAGTACTCTCCACATGATATGCAGAACTTGTCACATAAGGCTGCAAATTCTTCTACATGGTGAGTTATTCTTTAATACATGTGTGTCTGGATGGGAGAAAATCCTGCAGTACTGTTCTAAGATCTCCTGGAAATTCTCAGCAAGGGGGGCATACCTTTATAATTGCTTAGAAGTTTGACTAAGCACACGTACCTGTACATCTGTACTGTATGTATTATGGACAATGGTAAGACGGTCAGGAAAAGGTCAGCCGGAGATTTCTTGTCTTGGTTTCCAAAGATCATAACACAAGATCACTATGTGAAATCCGTTAGTCTAGGTGATTCATTTAAGAAACACTCTATGGCCATCTCAACAGGCCTGCCTTTAGGAAATATGTTTTTTTTTTATTTAAGATATACATTTTATTTACATAATAATACTAGAGTTATGATGCAACAAAATGTTAGGTTAGCGCAGAACTCAGTTCGCCATATTAAACTGTATACATTTTAATCATTTAAACATTTTCTATCTTCCGCCAGTTAAATCAAACTGTAACAGAAAAAAATGCAAGCAATTAACCATGCATGACAAATTTGTATTTGAATACTCTGCTAATTATTATGCTGCTCTTCATTTAACTTTCCATAAGAAACTTGTTAAATGGCAATTAAATATAATTAAACACACAAGCACGCAGTGCCTTACCGATGTGCTGGAGAATTGTTTTAGTGTGGGAAAAAACATACCTTCAAGTGCTTGGGTGAACGTTGAGTGCCGTTATACAAGTGTTCACAGGGTCACTATGGTGTTTTGGGAAAAATTATGTTATATAAAAAAAAAGATGGAAAATGAAAAACAATGCACATGTAAAAAAATGCTTACCTCTGTTAGGAAGCTCTGTCACAGAAGTTATGCTGGAGAAGGCAGAAGATCATGAAATTCAAGGCCAACTTTTTGGTCCGCTTTCAAGCTTTAGACGTGACCTTGTGTAATAATCTTGACTAACAGAGGAGTGGTGGTGGTGTATTATTGTAGTAGTTGGCTTTGTCTGCCTTTTGCAACTTGTGTAAAATTACAACCACTCCCTCTATATAAATTTAAAGTCAGTATCCAAGGTGAAATCTAAAGGGTTGTGATGGGTAAAACTATTAGGGAACCCCTAGTTTAGCAGGCCCATTAAAGCAGAACTTCAGTCACAATATGACCCAGGGGCATATTAATTAACCCCCAGCCACTGTGCCTTTATGGTAATAAAACATTTTTAATCACTGCCCCGTGGCCTAGCAGTCAAGCTTGAGATTGCCAGCTGCTGCCACCATAGGGCCCCGTTATCTTCATCAGATTTGCCTCTCCTGGTGCCACCATGGCGAACATGGCTGTCTAGCTGGGAGCTTCACTCAGCCTAGCTAACTCAGCCCTCATCTACTGCTGCTCATCGGCATGTTTATAGGCCTTCTGGCCTGGAGTCCCATGGAGTGATTTTCCAGCTGACCCTTAAAGAGCCAGTAACTAATGCCTGGATACTCACCTCTAGTTTAGCATCACTGATGCATAGAGGGGAAACAGATCTGGGCTGCCCCGCTGCAGAATGTTAAAGAGGGAGTCCGTCATTTCTGCCCAGAGTTCCTCTATAAGCAGGACGTAGGGGACAGAGGGGACAAACCCTCCATCCTGCACTAAGCATCCCATCGCTTACTCCCGCCTCAGGGAGGGGAATTTCTTCTGATGTCACTGTGACACTTAAAATAAGATTTGTAGTGGACCAAATTTGTTGGGGAAAATCCATGTTTCATTGAATCAGATTTTAAAGAAATTTCCTCATCTCTGATTTCAATATCCTAATAATTTAATTCTTAAAAAATATCAGAACGTCTCTGATAAGAAAGTGCTCTGTAATTAAACAATGATGCTAAATGCGCTACAAGGTCATTCAGTAACAGGTGAAAAAAAAGTTTGCTACTTTTTTGTATAGAAAATAGCAATTCACTTTCATTCTATATCTTGGGGTGATTCAGCTCGAGATGTAAGTAAAACAATGTTTTTTTTTTACGCAAAGTGAACTTTTTTTTACCTGGTAGTGACTCGACCCTAATATATGTCTAAACATTATCAAAGTCATCAACCAACCTGCTATTGGACAAGAAATCCTCCTAGCTGATAGAGTGAGCCAACCACCAGGTAGTACAGTGTACCAGGCATACAGAGGTTCAGAGGAAATGCCGGGGATTGTGGCACTAAGCTGAGCAAGGTAATTGTTTCTCACTTATCTGGGTTTTGGTCTGCTGTACTGTGTGTAGAACCCCCACCGAGAAAGCCGGTGATCCCACAGTGCACGTGTGGCCTCTCCTCCAGGCACAATAGATTGCTGGGTGATGCTAGATATGCTGGGTGATGCTAGATAATGAGAATAGATTGTGTCACACAGCAATCTACTCAGAATGATGTGCAGCTGCGTCGGCCATTCAGAAATGTCTGGCATAGGTGCACGTACCGGCCACGGGAAGCTGGTGATGCCACTGCGACTTGTGCATGCACCTTAGGGTCACCGGATTGGTAAGTATACTGTGGGAAACCAGGGGATTTTCCCAAATCATAATACCCCTGAGACAGTCTTTCAGACACCAGGGCCGGGTTTTGGTCTGATTTAAGTATAATGGTGTAATTTTAAACCATTTTGTTTTAGTATTACAAAGATCAGAAAAGAAAGAACAGACTTTGGTAGAACAAACCCTTAAACCAGACGTTCAGCATCATTTAATGAAAAGCCCAAACCCAGAAAAAACTATTCCCCAGCATCTACAATGAATATATTTTACGTTTTAGTCACTTACTTTTTATTCTAACACCCACTGGCCTTCAGCTCAAAAGTACAGGGGGGTGGGGTTATAGCTGTGCTTTGTATTTTTGTCTCCCTTTGTGCACACTAGCTCCAAAACAAATATAAATTAAAGCAGTGAAAACTGGCCACACACTTAGGCCCTTATTTAACAAGGGATAGCGGCAGGTAGCGAATGGTGAGCGAACGGTAATGACGCTCACCGCCACGAGTACGCCGGCTCCCCTCCGCAATCACACATTTATCAAGCCGATCCTGCTTAGCGACTGACAGAGCGCCAGATAGCGAATCTTTCATCATTATTCCAGCCTCAGCCCACAGCGCCAGCGAGCGACCTTGAACAGCGACAGGTATGACCTCTCGCTACCTGGCGCTCTCCAATGCATTTCAATGGAGCAATCTTTAAATATTCATAATTAATTGCTATTATTTTTATTTATTTTTTTTAAATGTCAAAAATTCTGTGACCACTTCTGCAATGTTAGATTTTTTTTTTTAAGATAAAAAAAAAAAAAAAAACAATTTGTGCAGAATTGATATTACAGGTCTGATATTAATGTATTCATATTACAAAATGTTTTGAAAAATATGTTTTTTTTTTCAAAAAATATGGTTGTTTGGGGGTTAAAAAACTACTTTTAACCCATCGCCGCCAGCGCTCTGGGGTTTAAACAAGCATTTCACAGCGCGAGAATTTTTTGAGCGTGATTTGTTAATGAATATGCTGGGAGCCGTTCGCTATGGCCATTCGCTGTCATGCGCTCCCATACAGTGCGGAACCTGTCAAACAGCGACTCCTAACCCTGTATTCAACATTACCGCACACCGACTGAGTCGCTGTCAACAGCCGAACAACGGCCAAGCACAGCGAATACTAGCGGGCGCTGTGAAAATAACGCTACTGGCGCTCATCTGTCGCTACCTGGCGCTATTAATGAATCGGCCTCTAATTCTGGCATATTATTTTACATGTATACCTACTTTTCAGCAGGGTTAAAGCGGACCTTCACCCTGAATAAAAGCATATCTTATATGTTTCCCGCACCCTGTACATACAGATTACCCACATTAAAAATAATCCTACCTGCATCTACAGCATATTCTGAGCCTTTAAACATCCAAGATTTCGGCCCATGGAATCTCAGGCAGCCTGCAGACAGGAAGCGTCTTCTTACTATGCCGCTCTGCATTCTGGGATTGTTGTCCATTTCCTGACCCCAGTTCTGCTCTGTCTGAGCAAAGCACAGCTATAACCCACCCCCTGTACTTTATCCCACTCTCCTCTACTCAGTAAATGTGATGCTTCTGAGTAGAGATGGCGGCACCCATATCCTAAAGTCCTGAACAGAGTTGCAGCCCAGTGTGGGAAAGAATAATAAGTAAGTGACTAAAAACTTAAAATATATTAATTTTAGATGCTTGGGAATCATTTTATAAGGGTTTGGGCTTTTCAATAAATCATGCTGAAGGTCCAGTTTAACTTTTTTATGGCTCTGCACTTACTCACACTTATGCAACTTTACTTATGAAAGGTTTCTGTAGCAAGCATTTAAAAAAAATGAATTTTACATGTCTTATGAGCTTTATTAGAGATCGATGTGCCCCAAATGCATTTATAAGCAAAAAAAAAAATGTATCACAGCACAGTGCTACATTGATTTATGGTCCAGGGCAATTGAAACAATGTATTTTTGCTTAAACCAGACAAACATCCTTACAAGAAACAGTGCTCACATGTATCCCTTACCAGGGCAATTCAGATTGCTACATATCAAAATAATCTACCTTTTTGTAACTCCTGCCATGGGTGATTTTACACCCTCAATGGCATCCTATGGATCTGTCAGTGGCTTGCAAAAAGCAAAGTGCTGCTGGGTTTCCTGCTTTGCATTGTGGATTATGTTGGTTATGTCCAGGCAGCAGCAAAGCTGGTATGCTGGGAAAAGAAGAAGCCTTTAGGGTGTTTTGATTGGATGTAGGAGCAAATGTAAGTGTTGACTTTGATTTAGTATCACACATGCAGATGGGGCAAGTGAGTTTATTTTTGAGTATTATTTAACTGTGTAAGGCTGTTGGTCCATACGCCTAGGGTATGCCTAGGGTGTAATAGGGTTATGTCAGTGTGCAGATTCTCACTTCAAATGCTTCTAGTGAAATAAAGTTTGTTGCTGTGCCCAGCAACCATTTTAAAATTGTTTATTATGTTTAAATCCAAGAAGCATAAGTACCCAATATATGGCTTTACATCAGCTAGTGATTTGCACAAAAATACTGAGAATTCAGATGGGTTAGCACTATTAGCCAATAGCAGTCTATTACATTACACATCGGGAGTGGCATTTGAGGCCTGGGACAAATCCTCTTACCTGCAGCCACTCAGATGGGGTCTGTCATGCTATATGGCATCCGCATCGCTGTGAGCTTTATAGGCACAGACCCAGGTCCAGGTGCCCAATATTCTTTATGGGGACCTCGGCCAGGTCCTATGCTCCCATGTACAAATCTTGCCAGATATTAGCCACAGTCTAATAATAATAATATTATTATTCTAATAATAGAATAAGGTGATGCCTTATTCCTGGCTGGCGCTGGAAGAGGTAAGCGGACCGTCTACCACCCTCCACTACCTTTCAATTAATGACCATAGTAATGTAAACTATCCTTTGCAGCACCTACCTGAACCTGCAGTAACTTTCCAGTGCCAGCCAGGAATAAGGCATCACTTTTACATAAAGCAAGGTAACTGCCATAGTAAAATTGTAATACTAATAAATACCAATACACCCGCAGTCCCTGTATTGATCAATAATCAATTTAATACCTTCCTATAGATTTCAATACAAAAGGAAGACAAGCGCTCCCTTTCCTCACAGCACTTTAAACAGAGGTACCAAGCATTTTATACAGCATACATGATTGTTAGAACTAAATTATATGTGCAATAAACCAGCTAATGATTATGTTATATATCTGATAGAGAGTGCACTGAAGAAGCATTCTTTTTGCGAAACGTCTACACACTCTTCTGGATATACACACGGGTGATACGCTTGCTACAAACTGTTAACCAGATGCTTGCTACAAACTGGACACAACAGACCATTGAATGATTGGAGGAGACCAGATAAGATTCATTACCTGGCTATCTCATCTCTGTACCTTTTTTAAATAGAAATATGTACACATTTGTAAATATTGCCTGAAATATGTGAAAAAAATTATACAAGGCATGACAATTATGTTAAAATGACACCTTGCATGAATTTATGAAGCAATACATTTATTAGTGCTAGTACGGATGTTACTCATTGATTATTAGTCCGACAAGCTACTAATTTGTAAGAGGGCCCTCAACGAAGGTACCCCCTCTTCCCCCCCTCCTTCCTTTCTACAAACCCAACTGAGGGAGGATATATGTGAGGGAAACACACATGAGATGTCTGTATGGGTAGAAATACAAGGGAAAATTAAAATTAATCAGGTTTGCTAGAAGCCTCCAAATATAACAGAATGCACAGAAATCCTGCTGCTATAACAGTAAAATATACAAATCTGAAAGCATGCCCCCTCCCCCGAAAAGCAAAGAGGGGGTAACTTTAGAGGGGGATGCGAAGAAAGCCAATATACTAAACCTCTTCTTTGTATTCATATTCCCATATGAAATCGATATGCCAGGTGAAATACAGAGCAATAACCCCAACTCTCTATAAATTCTCACTTCTCTAACCAAGGGAGAAGTGCTGCACCACCTTAAACAGATTAAAACGGAATCCCCAGAACTAGATGGCATTCATCCATGTATTTTAAGAAAATTACATACAGTATTAGACAAGTCATAATTCTTATATTTAAAGATTCAATGATAGGGACTGTTCCATAGGATTGGTGCATAGCAAATATCATGCCAATATTCAAAAGGGGTCTAAAGGAGAACCAAGGAACTACTACAAATCAGTAAGTTTAACTTCTGTGGTGAGCAAGCTGAAGGTTTTCTAAGGCCCTTAATTAAGAAGGGATAGCGTCAGGTAGTGGCTGGTTAATGACAGGTAGCCACAGATAGCGACTGGTGAACGCCGGACCCGGCACGCAATTACACATTTATCAAGCAGAATCTGTTTAGCGACTGGGATAGCGCCATGTAGCGTCTGATTTATCATTTTCACAGCCTCAGCGAACAGCGCCAGCGTTCAGCCTTGCACAGCTCCAGGTATGACCTCTCGCTACCTGTCGCTCTCCCATACATTTCAAAACAGCTTGAAAACAGACTTTAAACACACCGCCTCCTGCGCTCTGGGCTTCAAACAAATATTTTTCAGCACCAGAGATTTGTGAGGCTGATTTTTTCCTGAATATGGTGTGAGTCGGTCGCTATGAGCAGTCGCTAACATGCACTCCCATACAGCGCTGTACTGGTCAAATAGCGACTCCTCACAATGTATTCAACATTACTGAACAGCGCTATATAGTAGCGACTCACGGCCGAGCACTGCGACTACTAGCGGGCGCTCTGAAAATGCCTGCTACAGACGCTCATCTGTCGCTGCCTGCCGCTAATGATGAATCAGCCTCTAAGTGATGTTATCTTGTAGTATCAGACAAACCTATCCAGCTTTTATTAGGAAGTAAAATACATAAAAGAATGGTACAAGATGAGATTGCTTGGACTGGGGGAAAATATGTGTTCATGTGTGAATAATTGGCTTAATGATAGAAACAAGGAGTGGTGCAGCTAAGACAAGTACTTTCCATGGGAAAATCAGATCTTTACAGTTACAGCATCTCACAGTTAAGATATTGGGAATGGATTAAATAGTCAAATATAAATCTTTGAGGATGATATTAGGCTGTGTAAAATAATTAACACAGAAGAATACAGCATGCAGCTACAAACAGAATGAGATAATTTAGAAGTTTGGGCAGAAAAATGGCAAATTAAATTTAATACAGATAAATGTAAGGTTATGCACATTTCTGCCACAATTACACACTAAATTGGAAACGCTGCAAAAGGACTTTGGGGTTTTAGTAAACAAATAAACTAAACTCTAGTGATCAGTGCCAGGCAACAGCAAACAGGATCATGGGGTGCATCAACAGAGGTATATGTGCATATGACTGCCTCCCTATATTTTTTTAAAGTAATGTTTTTAAAAGGCCAGTATATAGCTAAATATACTGTAATACAGATTGCAGGTAAATTACATAAAGCACAAAAAAAAACACAAGATAAAGTTTGGAGGTGCTTGCTAGTAGTTAATCTGTGATTTTATCAGGAAATGAAATCTATTTTACTAATTCTACTCATAATGGATTTTGGGATTAGCTCAAGGCAGAAACTTGTTAATTGCTATTCAGGCAGTTGTACTACTTCAAAGTCTGACAAATTGCAGATGAGAGTACAGAGCCAGATCTTGACATAGGATGTCTCTTACAGTAAGTAGGTAAAAACACGCATTTAAGCAAGGTCCATTAGCTGCAGGATGGGAGTGTCACTCACCATCTGTGCCAGGACTGCACTACCTGCATTACAAGGTGTTTTCCTAGCAGAAGCTATCATTCAGGCAAGAAATCCTTAAGCAGTTTATTAGAGGTCTGAGCATGTGGAAGCCTGTAGGACACAAGCTCTCCGTTAAACACCTGTTGTTGCCAAGCCCCTTCTTCTCTAATTTCTCTTCTTCTGCAGAGCTTAGCTTAGGGGGGAGAGACAGATATTTTTCATGTTGCTGCCAGCAGCTGACTAGAGAAGTCTGACCTTGCAACAGGATCAGCCATTCTGTTCTCACAGCCTCAACTTCGAGAAGGGAGTGGGATCCACCCAGTAATGCTACCCAAACATTTCCTCCTCGCCTCTCCCGGGGCTTTTGTTCATACATTCCTGAAGTATCACACACATATCCTATACATCCAGGAGCACTTTCTGTACTTCTTGCCTTCACACTACTGTCAGCCTCCTAATTTAATACTTCCTACTAGGTGGATATATATTTGTCCCAATGATTGCTTGCTGTGGATTTTATTTCAAATAAGTTAACAGCAGTAATGTGAGATGCTGTATCTGTAAAGATCTGACTTTCCCATGGAAAGTACTTGCCTTAGCTGCAGCTAAAAATGGAAATAAGTGAGGTAGTTAATGATTTCTGAAAAAAAGCACATTGTTAAGCTCTAATTACATCCATGTGAAAAGGTATGTTTTTGCACTTGAAAAAAAGACACGTCAGGATTTGGGTAAAGGCTTAAACCACATATGTCAAACTCAAGGCCCGGGGTCCGGATGCAGCCATCCAAGCCTTTTTATGTGGCCTTGGACAGTTGCCAGATGATGGTGGCTGGTTGGTGTCCCTTCTAGTTGGCCTGGTCACTCCACGGCTTCTCTGAAAGTGGAAGTCCGTCTTGTCTGGTGATGCACAGGTACACTACTCTTTACTGCGCTGTACCGTCTCTAATCCTGCGCCAAGGTACGTTGCTTGGTGGCAAGCTGCTGGCAGTTTTTTAAAGATCTAGGGGAGAAGAGATTAGTGTCTGCAACTGTTCTGTGTCTCTGTGCAACCACCTCCCACCACACAAGGGGAGCCAGCCTAACTCACCCAACTTAATGTCACAGCAGAGGGTGCTACATGTGCTTCAGGGGTTATTGTTAGCTTCTGCTAAGTGGGGTGGGCCCTGGGCAAAATAATTCAGTATCGGCATCTGCCTTGGCAAAATAATTTAGTGTCTGCATCTCTACCCTGGCTAAAACTATTTTGTGGCCAACCTGGGTAAAATAATTCAGCATCTATATCGGCCCTGGGCAAAATGTTTTAGCATCTGCATCTGTCCTGGGCCAAAAAAAATATTTGGCTATTCTGGGCAAAATAATTTAGCATCTGCATATGTTCTAGGTAAATTATTCTTTGGTTATTCCTGTCAAAAACATTCAGCGACTGTACTGTACTGTACAAGTTTGCATCTTGTTTTGCGTTTGTTATTAACCAGTAGGGATGGGTTTGTACCAAACATTGCGAGTTTGGCTCCCCGAACCCAAATATGGATTTCAAATTGAAATCCGTGTGTGTGTTCGGCACAGCAGCTATTTAGCATTCTCCCTTCCCCAGCAACCATTGGACAGGTAGGACACCCATTGTATAAAAGGCAGGGTCTGCATCACACCACACAGGAGCTGGAGTCTACAGTAGATAGGTAAAGGTGCTGCTGGCTGCTGCTGTGGCTGAGAGACAGATAGGGCTTGTTTTTACTGAAACTGTCCATTTAAGGACATTTACATAGGGAAAGCTGCTGGAGTGAGGGTTAGATAGGTTGCTAAGCATGCTATTGCCTTTTCAGGACATTTATTCAAGGAAAGACGCTGGATGGCTAGATAGGTTGGGTGTCAGTACTGTTCAATTCCACTAGCTCAAACCACTTGGGTGTCAGTACTGATTAATACCACTGGCTCAAACCATTTAGGTGTGAGTACTTTTTAATACCACTGGCTGTAACCGCCTGGGTGTAAGTACTCTTTAATACCATTAGCTTAAACCACTTGGGTGTAAATTCTCTTTAATACCCCTGGCTCAAACCACTTGCGTGTCAGTACTCTTTAATACCACTGGCTCCAACCACTGGTGTATCAGTACTCCCCTCTAGAAAAAAGAACATTTTTGTGTAGTGTGCACAGGATTGAACCACTTGGGTGTCAGAACTTTTCAATAATGCTTGCTCCACCCACTGGTGTGTCAGTAATCTTTAATATTAATTGTTGGTGGAGTATCCACTGGGTCAGTTGAGAAAAAAAACATTTTTGTGTAGTGTGCACTGGTTCAAACCACTTGGGTGTCAGTACTATATAATAGTACTTGCTCCAACCACTGGTGTGTCAGTACTATTTAATACCAATTGTTTTTGGAGACTCCACTGGGTCAGAGGGTCACTGCTCTTTAATACCAATTGTTCAAACCACTTGGGGGGTCACTGCTCTGTAATACCAATTGATCAGGCCACTTGGGGATCACTGCCCTGTAATACCAATTGTTTAAACCACTTGTGGGTCACTGATCTGTAATACCAGTTGTTTAAACCACTTGGGAGTCACTGCTCTGTATAACCAATTGTTCAGGTGACTTGAGGGGTCACTACTATTTAATACCAATTTTTTAAACCACTTGGGGATAACTGATCGGTAATACCAATTGTTCATGCCACTTGGGGGTCATTACCCTTTAATTCCAATTGTTCAGACTAGGGATGAGCGAATCGATCCGGACGAACCCGGATTCGATCCGAATTTCAGGAAAAATTCGATTCGGATCGAATCCGAATTTCCCCGCGATTCGATCACTCGAAGTTTTCCTTTAACATCCATTCATTTACATTACAGGCATTCTAAGATGGCGGGCGGGACATGTCTGGACATGTATCCCGCGCCAGTGCAAGCTGGGGCAGTCACATGCAGCCTATCAGCAGCCAGCAAGCCCGGTGACGTCACACAGCGGTATTTAACGGCGGCCATCTTGCTTTTCCTCATTTCTCTATTGCATTCGTGACAGACAGACAGAACGCTGTGTAGCTGAGGCAGTTAGACAGGCTGGAGACAGGCTGGAGACAGGGACAGACAGGGACAGGCTGGAGACAGGCAGGAGACAGGCAGGAGACAGACAGGAGACAGACAGAAAGCCAGGGAAAGGTAGGAAAAACGGAGCTGGCTGACAGGGAGAATTTTTTTTTTTCATCCAGCCTTTGTTAGCGTTTTCAGGCTGCTTATAGTAACTAACTGTGCATATATACTGAACTGATCTTAAGTCTGCTGTGAGGCATCCCATTCTGTGACTAAAGCAGCCTCTATTTAATAGCATAATAAACATTTGCACTTATTCTCATAGAAATCAGGCCTGATAAAGACACTTTTGCTGTGCATGCTCTCTGGTTTTTGTGGCACTGGCATCCCATTCTGTGACTAAAGCAGCCTCTATTTAATAGCATAATAAACATTTGCACTTATTCTCATAGAAATCAGGCCTGATAAAGACACTTTTGCTGTGCATGCTCTCTGGTTTTTGTGGCACTGGCATCCCATTCTGTGACTAAAGCAGCCTCTATTTAATAGCATAATAAACATTTGCACTTATTCTCATAGAAATCAGGCCTGATAAAGACACTTTTGCTGTGCATGCTCTCTGGTTTTTGTGGCACTGGCATCCCATTCTGTGACTAAAGCAGCCTCTATTTAATAGCATAATAAACATTTGCACTTATTCTCATAGAAATCAGGCCTGATAAAGACACTTTTGCTGTGCATGCTCTCTGGTTTTTGTGGCACTGGCATCCCATTCTGTGACTAAAGCAGCCTCTATTTAATAGCATAATAAACATTTGCACTTATTCTCATAGAAATCAGGCCTGATAAAGACACTTTTGCTGTGCATGCTCTCTGGTTTTTGTGGCACTGGCATCCCATTCTGTGACTAAAGCAGCCTCTATTTAATAGCATAATAAACATTTGCACTTATTCTCATAGAAATCAGGCCTGATAAAGACACTTTTGCTGTGCATGCTCTCTGGTTTTTGTGGCACTGGCATCCCATTCTGTGACTAAAGCAGCCTCTATTTAATAGCATAATAAACATTTGCACTTATTCTCATAGAAATCAGGCCTGATAAAGACACTTTTGCTGTGCATGCTCTCTGGTTTTTGTGGCACTGGCATCCCATTCTGTGACTAAAGCAGCCTCTATTTAATAGCATAATAAACATTTGCACTTATTCTCATAGAAATCAGGCCTGATAAAGACACTTTTGCTGTGCATGCTCTCTGGTTTTTGTGGCACTGGCATCCCATTCTGTGACTAAAGCAGCCTCTATTTAATAGCATAATAAACATTTGCACTTATTCTCATAGAAATCAGGCCTGATAAAGACACTTTTGCTGTGCATGCTCTCTGGTTTTTGTGGCACTGGCATCCCATTCTGTGACTAAAGCAGCCTCTATTTAATAGCATAATAAACATTTGCACTTATTCTCATAGAAATCAGGCCTGATAAAGACACTTTTGCTGTGCATGCTCTCTGGTTTTTGTGGCACTGGCATCCCATTCTGTGACTAAAGCAGCCTCTATTTAATAGCATAATAAACATTTGCACTTATTCTCATAGAAATCAGGCCTGATAAAGACACTTTTGCTGTGCATGCTCTCTGGTTTTTGTGGCACTGGCATCCCATTCTGTGACTAAAGCAGCCTCTATTTAATAGCATAATAAACATTTGCACTTATTCTCATAGAAATCAGGCCTGATAAAGACACTTTTGCTGTGCATGCTCTCTGGTTTTTGTGGCACTGGCATCCCATTCTGTGACTAAAGCAGCCTCTATTTAATAGCATAATAAACATTTGCACTTATTCTCATAGAAATCAGGCCTGATAAAGACACTTTTGCTGTGCATGCTCTCTGGTTTTTGTGGCACTGGCATCCCATTCTGTGACTAAAGCAGCCTCTATTTAATAGCATAATAAACATTTGCACTTATTCTCATAGAAATCAGGCCTGATAAAGACACTTTTGCTGTGCATGCTCTCTGGTTTTTGTGGCACTGGCATCCCATTCTGTGACTAAAGCAGCCTCTATTTAATAGCATAATAAACATTTGCACTTATTCTCATAGAAATCAGGCCTGATAAAGACACTTTTGCTGTGCATGCTCTCTGGTTTTTGTGGCACTGGCATCCCATTCTGTGACTAAAGCAGCCTCTATTTAATAGCATAATAAACATTTGCACTTATTCTCATAGAAATCAGGCCTGATAAAGACACTTTTGCTGTGCATGCTCTCTGGTTTTTGTGGCACTGGCATCCCATTCTGTGACTAAAGCAGCCTCTATTTAATAGCATAATAAACATTTGCACTTATTCTCATAGAAATCAGGCCTGATAAAGACACTTTTGCTGTGCATGCTCTCTGGTTTTTGTGGCACTGGCATCCCATTCTGTGACTAAAGCAGCCTCTATTTAATAGCATAATAAACATTTGCACTTATTCTCATAGAAATCAGGCCTGATAAAGACACTTTTGCTGTGCATGCTCTCTGGTTTTTGTGGCACTGGCATCCCATTCTGTGACTAAAGCAGCCTCTATTTAATAGCATAATAAACATTTGCACTTATTCTCATAGAAATCAGGCCTGATAAAGACACTTTTGCTGTGCATGCTCTCTGGTTTTTGTGGCACTGGCATCCCATTCTGTGACTAAAGCAGCCTCTATTTAATAGCATAATAAACATTTGCACTTATTCTCATAGAAATCAGGCCTGATAAAGACACTTTTGCTGTGCATGCTCTCTGGTTTTTGTGGCACTGGCATCCCATTCTGTGACTAAAGCAGCCTCTATTTAATAGCATAATAAACATTTGCACTTATTCTCATAGAAATCAGGCCTGATAAAGACACTTTTGCTGTGCATGCTCTCTGGTTTTTGTGGCACTGGCATCCCATTCTGTGACTAAAGCAGCCTCTATTTAATAGCATAATAAACATTTGCACTTATTCTCATAGAAATCAGGCCTGATAAAGACACTTTTGCTGTGCATGCTCTCTGGTTTTTGTGGCACTGGCATCCCATTCTGTGACTAAAGCAGCCTCTATTTAATAGCATAATAAACATTTGCACTTATTCTCATAGAAATCAGGCCTGATAAAGACACTTTTGCTGTGCATGCTCTCTGGTTTTTGTGGCACTGGCATCCCATTCTGTGACTAAAGCAGCCTCTATTTAATAGCATAATAAACATTTGCACTTATTCTCATAGAAATCAGGCCTGATAAAGACACTTTTGCTGTGCATGCTCTCTGGTTTTTGTGGCACTGGCATCCCATTCTGTGACTAAAGCAGCCTCTATTTAATAGCATAATAAACATTTGCACTTATTCTCATAGAAATCAGGCCTGATAAAGACACTTTTGCTGTGCATGCTCTCTGGTTTTTGTGGCACTGGCATCCCATTCTGTGACTAAAGCAGCCTCTATTTAATAGCATAATAAACATTTGCACTTATTCTCATAGAAATCAGGCCTGATAAAGACACTTTTGCTGTGCATGCTCTCTGGTTTTTGTGGCACTGGCATCCCATTCTGTGACTAAAGCAGCCTCTATTTAATAGCATAATAAACATTTGCACTTATTCTCATAGAAATCAGGCCTGATAAAGACACTTTTGCTGTGCATGCTCTCTGGTTTTTGTGGCACTGGCATCCCATTCTGTGACTAAAGCAGCCTCTATTTAATAGCATAATAAACATTTGCACTTATTCTCATAGAAATCAGGCCTGATAAAGACACTTTTGCTGTGCATGCTCTCTGGTTTTTGTGGCACTGGCATCCCATTCTGTGACTAAAGCAGCCTCTATTTAATAGCATAATAAACATTTGCACTTATTCTCATAGAAATCAGGCCTGATAAAGACACTTTTGCTGTGCATGCTCTCTGGTTTTTGTGGCACTGGCATCCCATTCTGTGACTAAAGCAGCCTCTATTTAATAGCATAATAAACATTTGCACTTATTCTCATAGAAATCAGGCCTGATAAAGACACTTTTGCTGTGCATGCTCTCTGGTTTTTGTGGCACTGGCATCCCATTCTGTGACTAAAGCAGCCTCTATTTAATAGCATAATAAACATTTGCACTTATTCTCATAGAAATCAGGCCTGATAAAGACACTTTTGCTGTGCATGCTCTCTGGTTTTTGTGGCACTGGCATCCCATTCTGTGACTAAAGCAGCCTCTATTTAATAGCATAATAAACATTTGCACTTATTCTCATAGAAATCAGGCCTGATAAAGACACTTTTGCTGTGCATGCTCTCTGGTTTTTGTGGCACTGGCATCCCATTCTGTGACTAAAGCAGCCTCTATTTAATAGCATAATAAACATTTGCACTTATTCTCATAGAAATCAGGCCTGATAAAGACACTTTTGCTGTGCATGCTCTCTGGTTTTTGTGGCACTGGCATCCCATTCTGTGACTAAAGCAGCCTCTATTTAATAGCATAATAAACATTTGCACTTATTCTCATAGAAATCAGGCCTGATAAAGACACTTTTGCTGTGCATGCTCTCTGGTTTTTGTGGCACTGGCATCCCATTCTGTGACTAAAGCAGCCTCTATTTAATAGCATAATAAACATTTGCACTTATTCTCATAGAAATCAGGCCTGATAAAGACACTTTTGCTGTGCATGCTCTCTGGTTTTTGTGGCACTGGCATCCCATTCTGTGACTAAAGCAGCCTCTATTTAATAGCATAATAAACATTTGCACTTATTCTCATAGAAATCAGGCCTGATAAAGACACTTTTGCTGTGCATGCTCTCTGGTTTTTGTGGCACTGGCATCCCATTCTGTGACTAAAGCAGCCTCTATTTAATAGCATAATAAACATTTGCACTTATTCTCATAGAAATCAGGCCTGATAAAGACACTTTTGCTGTGCATGCTCTCTGGTTTTTGTGGCACTGGCATCCCATTCTGTGACTAAAGCAGCCTCTATTTAATAGCATAATAAACATTTGCACTTATTCTCATAGAAATCAGGCCTGATAAAGACACTTTTGCTGTGCATGCTCTCTGGTTTTTGTGGCACTGGCATCCCATTCTGTGACTAAAGCAGCCTCTATTTAATAGCATAATAAACATTTGCACTTATTCTCATAGAAATCAGGCCTGATAAAGACACTTTTGCTGTGCATGCTCTCTGGTTTTTGTGGCACTGGCATCCCATTCTGTGACTAAAGCAGCCTCTATTTAATAGCATAATAAACATTTGCACTTATTCTCATAGAAATCAGGCCTGATAAAGACACTTTTGCTGTGCATGCTCTCTGGTTTTTGTGGCACTGGCATCCCATTCTGTGACTAAAGCAGCCTCTATTTAATAGCATAATAAACATTTGCACTTATTCTCATAGAAATCAGGCCTGATAAAGACACTTTTGCTGTGCATGCTCTCTGGTTTTTGTGGCACTGGCATCCCATTCTGTGACTAAAGCAGCCTCTATTTAATAGCATAATAAACATTTGCACTTATTCTCATAGAAATCAGGCCTGATAAAGACACTTTTGCTGTGCATGCTCTCTGGTTTTTGTGGCACTGGCATCCCATTCTGTGACTAAAGCAGCCTCTATTTAATAGCATAATAAACATTTGCACTTATTCTCATAGAAATCAGGCCTGATAAAGACACTTTTGCTGTGCATGCTCTCTGGTTTTTGTGGCACTGGCATCCCATTCTGTGACTAAAGCAGCCTCTATTTAATAGCATAATAACCATTTGCACTTATTCTCATAGAAATCAGGCCTGATAAAGACACTTTTGCTGTGCATGCTCTCTGGTTTTTGTGGCACTGGCATCCCATTCTGTGACTAAAGCAGCCTCTATTTAATAGCATAATAAACATTTGCACTTATTCTCATAGAAATCAGGCCTGACAAAGACACTTTTGCTGTGCATGCTCTCTGGTTTTTGTGGCACTGGCATCCCATTCTGTGACTAAAGCAGCCTCTATTTAATAGCATAATAACCATTTGCACTTATTCTCATAGAAATCAGGCCTGATAAAGACACTTTTGCTGTGCATGCTCTCTGGTTTTTGTGGCACTGGCATCCCATTCTGTGACTAAAGCAGCCTCTATTTAATAGCATAATAAACATTTGCACTTATTCTCATAGAAATCAGGCCTGACAAAGACACTTTTGCTGTGCATGCTCTCTGGTTTTTGTGGCACTGGCATCCCATTCTGTGACTAAAGCAGCCTCTATTTAATAGCATAATAAACATTTGCACTTATTCTCATAGAAATCAGGCCTGATAAAGACACTTTTGCTGGCCAAAGCCCTACTGGACCCTGCCAGGTCGATTCCTGCCCGGGGCATCCCATTCTGTGACTACAGCAGCCTCTGTTTAAGACCATATAAGCATTTGCTCTTATCATATTTGAAATTAGCCTGATAAAGACACTTTTGCTGGCCAAAGCCCTACTGGACCCTGCCAGGTCCATTCCTGCCCAGGGCATCCCATTCTGTGACTAAAGCAGCCTCTGTTTAAGACCATATAAGCATTTGCTCTTATTATATTTATATTATAAGACACTTTTGCTGGGCATAGGCTTACTGCTGCCTGCCAGGTGCACTTCTGTTGAGGCATCCCATTCTGTAACATAGCATACCCCTCTTTATTTACACTAAGCAGCTCTCTTATTTACACTAAGCAGGCCTGTTGGAGGCTGAGTGTTACTGCTCACTTTTGGTGTGCATTATATTCTGTTTTATATAGACCCACTGCTGCCTGGGGGTTCTTAAAATATCACCTACTACCACGCCAGTTAGACTATGTCGGGCAGACAAGTGCCTGGAAGTGAAAAGAGGAGTGGCAGAGGCCAAGATTCCGCAGGCAGAGCTCGCATCAGACTGGGGGCCAGTAGCAGCAGGAGTCACGCTGAGAGACCTAATCTGCCAGTATCTGCTAGCGGTCGGGTCTCCACCAGTAACGCATCTGCCGTGGTAGATTGGCTGACGCGCTCATCAACAACATCATCACAACTTACATCTGAGACCCCCAGTCTAGGGTCGGTAGGTTCCTCTGACACAACCCTGAGTTGGCATGCCCCGAGAGCAGTCCCTGTCCTCCCATTGCCTCTGTCCTACGCCGTTCCCTCCCCCAGCGACGTATCCTATGCTTTGGGTTCAGCTCCACTCTTTAGTGAGGAGGACGATCAGATACAGGAGGACAGTCAGCAGCTACTGCCCAGCCAAGAAATGGAGGTGGCTTCTTTAGCTAGGCAGACAAATAGTGATGTGGACAGTGTCGTGGGTGCTGCGAGCGTTCCAGCTCCTGCGCCAGACACTGTTGACGAATCCACGAACATCAGTGACGTACAGCCACAACCCGGTGATGATGATGATGATGACGATGAAGCCGATCGCACTTGGGAGCCGGGTGATGAAGGGGCTTCATCGTCATCATCAGGAGAAGAGGGGCGCAGGTTGCCCCGGAGTCAGCAGCTGAGGCAGCAAGGTGGTAGCAGTCAGCATGGGGGCACAATTCCAAAGGCTGGAGCCGGCCGGGGCCGGGGCCGGGGTAGAGCACCTGCTGTGCGGCAGTCTACCTTATCGGGAGGTAGTGGAGCAGGGGTTCCTGGAGTTGGCAACAGCAGCAGTGAATCAGTGAGGCCAGGGGGTGGGAAAAGTAGCTACTCGGCAGTGTGGCAGTTTTTCCTGAGGCATCCGCAGGAGGGTAACATGGCCACATGCAAGATATGTAGGCAAAAGGTGAAGCGTGGCCAGGGTCCAAATGTTGGCACCACGGCCCCCCAGTCTAGGGTCGGTAGGTTCCTCTGACACAACCCTGAGTTGGCATGCCCCGAGAGCAGTCCCTGTCCTCCCATTGCCTCTGTCCTACGCCGTTCCCTCCCCCAGCGACGTATCCTATGCTTTGGGTTCAGCTCCACTCTTTAGTGAGGAGGACGATCAGATACAGGAGGACAGTCAGCAGCTACTGCCCAGCCAAGAAATGGAGGTGGCTTCTTTAGCTAGGCAGACAAATAGTGATGTGGACAGTGTCGTGGGTGCTGCGAGCGTTCCAGCTCCTGCGCCAGACACTGTTGACGAATCCACGAACATCAGTGACGTACAGCCACAACCCGGTGATGATGATGATGATGACGATGAAGCCGATCGCACTTGGGAGCCGGGTGATGAAGGGGCTTCATCGTCATCATCAGGAGAAGAGGGGCGCAGGTTGCCCCGGAGTCAGCAGCTGAGGCAGCAAGGTGGTAGCAGTCAGCATGGGGGCACAATTCCAAAGGCTGGAGCCGGCCGGGGCCGGGGCCGGGGTAGAGCACCTGCTGTGCGGCAGTCTACCTTATCGGGAGGTAGTGGAGCAGGGGTTCCTGGAGTTGGCAACAGCAGCAGTGAATCAGTGAGGCCAGGGGGTGGGAAAAGTAGCTACTCGGCAGTGTGGCAGTTTTTCCTGAGGCATCCGCAGGAGGGTAACATGGCCACATGCAAGATATGTAGGCAAAAGGTGAAGCGTGGCCAGGGTCCAAATGTTGGCACCACGGCCCTGCGTCAACATATGATGCGTCACCATAAAACGACCTGGGAGAACCGAGGCTCCCAAGGGGTGGTCCAGTCTGCTTCCTCACCAAGTGAGCTCCCAATTTCTGCCAGCCAAGGCTCCAGCACCTCAGCCGAAGGCAGCTGTGCGTCACACCCATCCTCTGTCGCTCCTGCTCCTCCTCCTCCTCCTCCAAGTCATGCATCCCGCCAGCAATCCATCAGCGAAGCCATGTCCAAGAGACAGCAGTATGCGCCCACTCATCCTACGGCGCAGAAGCTGAATGTGCTCCTGTCCAAGTTGCTGGTGCTGCAGTCGTTCCCTTTTCAGGTGGTGGAATCTGCACCTTTCAGAGAACTGATGGCTTGTGCCGAGCCGAGGTGGAGAGTCCCAAGCCGTCATTTCTTTGCCAAGAAGGCAGTACCAGCGCTGCACACTTTTGTTGAACAGAAGGTGGGCCAGTCCTTGAGCCTGTCGGTGTGTAGCAAAATACATGGCAGCGCCGACATCTGGAGCTGTAACTACGGTCAGGGGCAGTACATGTCGTTTACGGCCCACTGGGTGAATGTGGTCCCTTTGCAGCAGCAACTTGGACAGGTCACGCCGCTTCGGCCTCCGCGCTCTCTGCCCATTGGGCCTGTGACACCGTGCGACTCGGCCTCCTCATCCTCCGCCATCTCCTCACCCTCCACTGTAGGCTCAAGTCTCAGTGCCCCTCCAGTCTACCATGTGTGCAGGGCACGGAGGTGTCACGCAGTGCTTCACATGGTTTGTCTTGGCGAACGGAGTCACACAGGGGAGGAACTGCTTAAATGTATTCATCAGGAAATCCAAACATGGCTTACTCCGAGAAAACTTAAAATGGGAATCATGGTTACCGACAATGGGAAGAACATTTTGTCTGCGCTGCGCCAAGGAAGCCTGACCCATGCCCCCTGCATGGCTCACGTCTTCAATCTGGTTGTCAAGCGGTTTCTGAAGTGTTCCCCCCATCTGCAGGACATCCTAACAACTTCACGGAAACTTTGCATGCACTTCAGCCACTCCTACACCGCCAAACACACCCTTCTTGAGCTACAGCGTCAGAATGGTATCCCCCAACATAGTCTGATTTGCGATGTTTCCACCCGTTGGAATTCCACCCTTCACATGTTGGACCGATTATATGAACAGAAAAAAGCCATCACGGATTTCCTGATGATCCAAGCAGATAGGGGGACTCCCCTGTGTAACTTCAATGTCAACCAGTGGCAGCTCATACGTGACACCTGCCGTTTGCTCAGGCCCTTTGAGGAAGCCACTTTATTTGTCAGTCGGCAGGATTACGGGATGAACGACGTGATTCCACTGCTTCATGTACTACAGCACATGTTGGAAACCATGGCTGGTCAGGGCACTGGAGACATGGCGTTTACATCTTACGGCCACATGAACCCCGTTGGAGCTGAACTGGAGGAGGAGGAGGAGGAAGAGGAGGAGGAGGAGTTGCCCAGCGAAACACAGTTTAGGCTTGGCGAAATGGCTGGTTTATCTAGTCAGCGGACAGGAGAGGAGGAGCAGGAGCAGCCAGAGGAGCTAGAGGTTTTTGAGGAAGGAGAGACAGAGGACCCGGGCACACCGTGGCAGTATGCAGTGGAGATGGAGACAGGTAGTCCATCCGAGTCACTTGCGCAAATGGCACGAAGCATGCTCACATGCTTGCGTAGTGACCCCAGAATTGTTTCCATCTGTCGGCGGGTTGACTTCTGGCTGTCCACCTTATTGGACCCTCGCTTCCGGCACAAAATGGGGGCATTTTTTAAACCCACCGAGAGGGAGGACAAACTCAACTACTACAAAGACATTCTACGTAGGCAGTTGGCCGATGCCTATCTGCGCCATGGTCCATACTCTCGCAGGTCTGACTCGAGGGGACCTCTGCGCTCACCTTCCACTGCCATGGCCGCTGGGGGGGTTGGCAGCAGCAGCAGCAGAAGCTCCATCAGCAGCAGCAGCCTCAGTCTTCAGTCGCTAATGAGTAGCTTTCTACACCCGCATAGTGAGGCTACTCATGAGCAGCAGGAAGACCTGGAGCAGGACCTGAACCAGCAGGTCATGTCATACTTTGACATGACCATGCCAACACACCTTGAGGATCCGCTGGACTTCTGGGCAGCCAAACTTGATTTGTGGCCGCAACTAGCAGAGTTTGCCCTGGAAAAGCTGTCCTGCCCGGCAAGTAGCGTGCCATCTGAGCGGGTGTTTAGTGCGGCGGGGGCCATAGTTACGGCGAGGAGAACTCGTCTGTCAACTAAAAATGTGGAGAGACTCACCTTTGTCAAAATGAATCAGGGATGGATCAGCCAGGATTTCCACCCACCAATGCCTGATGCATGCGACTAGATTCAGCATGGTGCCACGTTTTACACTTTACAAATGGTGCAAAACATATTTATGTCTTTAGGCCATTTTTTGGGCTCCTGCTGCTGCTACTGCCAACTTCTGCCAACTCCAGGGTGTGATTCATCCAATTTTTGGGCTCCTGAGGCCAACTCCAGTGTATATTTGGGCTCCTGCTGCTGCTACTGTCAACTCCTGCCAACTCCAGGGTGTGATTCATCCAATTTTTGGGCTCCTGAAGCCAACTCCAGTGTATATTTGGGCTCCTGCTGCTGCTGCTGCCAACTTCTGCCAACTCCAGGGTGTGATTCATCCAATTTTTGGGCTCCTGAAGCCAACTCCAGTGTATATTTGGGCTCCTGCTGCTGCTGCTGCTGCCAACTTCTGCCAACTCCAGGGTGTGATTCATCCAATTTTTGGGCTCCTGAAGCCAACTCCAGTGTATATTTGGGCTCCTGCTGCTACTACTGCCAACTTCTGCCAACTCCAGGGTGTGATTCATCCAATTTTTGGGCTCCTGAGGCCAACTCCAGTGTATATTTGGGCTCCTGCTGCTGCTGCTGCCAACTTCTGCCAACTCCAGGGTGTGATTCATCCAATTTTTGGGCTCCTGAAGCCAACTCCAGTGTATATTTGGGCTCCTGCTGCTACTACTGTCAACTCCTGCCAACTCCAGGGTGTGATTCATCCAATTTTTGGGCTCCTGAGGCCAACTCCAGTGTATATTTGGGCTCCTGCTGCTGCTACTGTCAACTCCTGCCAACTCCAGGGTGTGATTCATCCAATTTTTGGGCTCCTGAAGCCAACTCCAGTGTATATTTGGGCTCCTGCTGCTGCTACTGTCAACTCCTGCCAACTCCAGGGTGTGATTCATCCAATTTTTGGGCTCCTGAGGCCAACTCCAGTGTATATTTGGGCTCCTGCTGCTGCTACTGTCAACTCCTGCCAACTCCAGGGTGTGATTCATCCAATTTTTGGGCTCCTGAAGCCAACTCCAGTGTATATTTGGGCTCCTGCTGCTGCTGCTGCTGCCAACTTCTGCCAACTCCAGGGTGTGATTCATCCAATTTTTGGGCTCCTGAAGCCAACTCCAGTGTATATTTGGGCTCCTGCTGCTGCTACTGTCAACTCCTGCCAACTCCAGGGTGTGATTCATCCAATTTTTGGGCTCCTGAGGCCAACTCCAGTGTATATTTGGGCTCCTGCTGCTGCTACTGTCAACTCCTGCCAACTCCAGGGTGTGATTCATCCAATTTTTGGGCTCCTGAAGCCAACTCCAGTGTATATTTGGGCTCCTGCTGCTGCTACTGCCAACTTCTGCCAACTCCAGGGTGTGATTCATCCAATTTTTGGGCTCCTGAAGCCAACTCCAGTGTATATTTGGGCTCCTGCTGCTACTACTGCCAACTTCTGCCAACTCCAGGGTGTGATTCATCCAATTTTTGGGCTCCTGAGGCCAACTCCAGTGTATATTTGGGCTCCTGCTGCTGCTGCTGCCAACTTCTGCCAACTCCAGGGTGTGATTCATCCAATTTTTGGGCTCCTGAAGCCAACTCCAGTGTATATTTGGGCTCCTGCTGCTACTACTGTCAACTCCTGCCAACTCCAGGGTGTGATTCATCCAATTTTTGGGCTCCTGAGGCCAACTCCAGTGTATATTTGGGCTCCTGCTGCTGCTGCTGCCAACTTCTGCCAACTCCAGGGTGTGATTCATCCAATTTTTGGGCTCCTGAGGCCAACTCCAGTGTATATTTGGGCTCCTGCTCCTGCTGCTGCCAACTTCTGCCAACTCCAGGGTGTGATTCATCCAATTTTTGGGCTCCTGAAGCCAACTCCAGTGTATATTTGGGCTCCTGCTGCTGCTGCTGCTGCCAACTTCTGCCAACTCCAGGGTGTGATTCATCCAATTTTTGGGCTCCTGAAGCCAACTCCAGTGTATATTTGGGCTCCTGCTGCTACTACTGCCAACTTCTGCCAACTCCAGGGTGTGATTCATCCAATTTTTGGGCTCCTGAGGCCAACTCCAGTGTATATTTGGGCTCCTGCTGCTGCTGCTGCCAACTTCTGCCAACTCCAGGGTGTGATTCATCCAATTTTTGGGCTCCTGAAGCCAACTCCAGTGTATATTTGGGCTCCTGCTGCTACTACTGTCAACTCCTGCCAACTCCAGGGTGTGATTCATCCAATTTTTGGGCTCCTGAGGCCAACTCCAGTGTATATTTGGGCTCCTGCTGCTGCTGCTGCCAACTTCTGCCAACTCCAGGGTGTGATTCATCCAATTTTTGGGCTCCTGAGGCCAACTCCAGTGTATATTTGGGCTCCTGCTCCTGCTGCTGCCAACTTCTGCCAACTCCAGGGTGTGATTCATCCAATTTTTGGGCTCCTGAAGCCAACTCCAGTGTATATTTGGGCTCCTGCTGCTGCTGCCAACTTCTGCCAACTCCAGGGTGTGATTCATCCAATTTTTGGGCTCCTGAGGCCAACTCCAGTGTATATTTGGGCTCCTTCTGCCCCTCATAGTGATGCCACTTCAACTCTCTGCAATTGTGCCGCTCTGCGATTCTATTAGCGATGCCTCTGATCTGCATGTGATATTTCTTCAAAGTATTATTTAACAAACCCAGCACGCATCCTGTGCGTGTTACAGCAAGGCTGAATGGTTTACAACCCTATTGAGGCTGTAGGAGGCTCAGAAATAGCCGTTTTTAATAGCGATTCGTCGCGAATTTATTCGGGTCGAAACGATTTTTGTCGGAAAATTCGGCGAATCAGTCGAATCGAATTTTTCAAAAGTTCGCTCATCTCTAGTTCAGACCACCTGAGCGTCACTACTCTCTAATATAAATTGCTCAACCACTTTAGCCTTCGTTAAAGTTGCCAGAGCAACGAAACGCGTCAGGTGGGATATGGCTTCAATTTAAAGGATTAGTTTTTGCCACTTTTATATATGCTGCTATTGGATACGTTTGACGGCTCTCATTTGCAGTGAACACTTCATCTGTCATATCTATCTTTGTGGATTTTATATGCCCTTGCCTACCTTGTGTTTTGTAAGTGCAATATTTTTTTTTTACATTTTTGATTATGCTACACAGAGCTCCACTGCCTGAGCGCTATTTAGGTGAACATTACTGCTATAAGGAGTATTACCCTGATCAAGGGATACCATCAATGAAGGAGAAGACTGAGGATATACTTGATATTTAAAAGGCTCCCTTTCTCTGTTTTTCTGGTAAGCAGTTTGCTTGGAAGGTGGAGGATGTTATTGCACAGTTTGATGCGTGCATGCACTGTGGGATTCCCTAGTTATATTGAACATTTTAAAAGAAACAATTTCCTTTGAATTTTAAGAGATCATTGCTCTGTGTTTTTCTTCTCAGTAATTGTTTACTGTTGGAATAAGGCAGCTTGTTTACACGTTTGAGCAATTTGAAGATTTTTGCGATTTTACTCATTTTGTCCCTGATTAGCGCTGTGCTTACACTGAATATAAAAACTTGTGGGTCACTGCTCTGTAAGACCAATTATTAATGGAGTATCCACTGGTTCAGGCCACTTGTGTGTCAGTACTGTTTACTATCCTGGGTTTTGGTCCACTTCCGCGGGGCACCCCGATCAGCGTGAAACCCCCCAGAATGGCAGAAAAAACTCACCTCACCCCGCTCCTACGGCGCATGCACGGGCGCTTGTCCAATCAGCGCGCTCAGAGACGCTGTGGTATGCACGTACAATGAACGGACAACCACAGAGGCTCCGAGCACGCTGGCGGCCGCATCTCGCTCTTCTCTCTAACAGGGAGCGCGCCCGTGCCGGCCATTCACAAATGGGTGGAGCGGGCGCGCGCCCTGATAGAGAGAAGTGCGAGATGCGGCCTCGGCCCGCGCATGCGCAGTTGGAACGGGAGTAAGGTAAGGTGAATGGGGCGTCCTGGGGGGTTTCACACAGTGGGGCACCCCGTTTTCGGATGCCCCGCAGGGAGGGATCTGATCGGCCCGGGAATCTTATAGATTCCGCGGCCGATCAGCCTGGGTGTTGGTCCACTTTAATACCACTTGGGTCTTTAATAGCAATTGTTCCTGCAACTTGAGGGTCACTACTCTTAAATACCAATTGTTTGTGGAGTATCCATTGGGCCACCAGCGTTGAATTTAATTTTAACTATTTAATTGTGGACACACCTGGCATTATACTCCTTTCTTTCCAATAATTTTTATTGAAAGTATTACCACAAAGACACACATAATACCACATAAATACAGGGAACAGCACCATTACAGATGATTGGCGGCGATAAAGTATCATATACACGTAATACACATTTTCTAATAAAACATTCCCCAACCAACATATTAACCAACCCCAAATTTGTAAACCGGTCTGATATAATAAATCAATTATTCACCACGCCATAAAGAAAACACCATACCAACTTAATGCAGTTATGTGCCTAAATTGTACATCCCTGTGATTGGACGAAAATGAAAGAGGAAAACACACAACCATACCTCCCACCATCATTCTCATCCCAGGTCAAAACTTAATTTGGGCTCCGAGGAGACACTTACTTAACATATAAAGTGAGAGAGAGGAAGAAAGAGGAGAAAGAGAAAGATAAAAAAGGAGAAACAGGGAAAGAATGGAGCACACCCAGAGTCTTCCCCCCACAGCCCCCACTACTCAGACTGCCTTAAAGATCAAAGCAGCCCAGGGGTGGCCATATAGGCCACCTGTGGGCCCCAAGTAGTTTGGTCTGCCTATCCAATAAAATGGCCGCAACAGGGACCCTGTCCCACCACATGCCTTAAAGCAGAGCGCACATGCCCCAGGCTGGAAATGTGCTACCCTTTCAGGAGTGAGATACCATCTAAACAAAAGCTTATAACCACTCTCCAAACCAGAGCGTTAATAGCGCTCTTGGCTAAAGCCGTGGCAATTTCCGACCAGTCAGCTGCGATGAGACCCTCCCCAAGATGCCCCCCCCCCCGTTTTACTTCATAAGGCAACTTCTCCGATGTTGATGACAAGATCAAGGAGTGGTAAAGGGAAGATATGAGACCTGGCTGAAAGGGAGACTCCAGGCACCTTTTTTTCAAAGTCTGTCAGAGATATAAGGTCTGGATTATCCTCAACCAGAGAGCCCACAAAATACCTTACTTGCAAATAATGAAAGTCTTGATACTCCCCTTCTTACAAAAATTTCGAACTCTGCTGGAACCATAGGAGGCCCACCACCCAAAATGATCCGGACTCTCAAAACCAGGGGGAAACTGCATGTGCCCCAAAATAAAAGATAAGGGAGTACAGGTGCATATAAGCTTACAGGAGTACCTGGAAACCCCAAATAGCCAATTAATGCAGTAGGGGTGGTAGAAGAGTAAAGGGACAAAGGGCTTTAGGAAGCCAAAGAAGTATGCCCAGATTGTAAGAGCTGGCCTCAACAAGTTCCAAAAATACCCAAAGTGAAGTACCGGGGCCAGCAAAGATGTGAGCCAGAGGAGCGATCTGCGCTGCCATGTAATACAACTGAAATTTAGGGACCCCCAAACTCCCCCAAAGATCTTGGATCTAAAAAGAGTTCTCTGGTTGATCCTGGGCCTCTTCCCTTCCCAAATAAACTTGTTGACTTTTCTATGATACATCCTGAGATTCCCCGCAGGGACATGCACTTTATGCACCACCAAGTTGAGCACATGCTCCAAACAACGAATGTGCCTGAACCCAGATTGGCCCAAGGCTGCAATTGCCAATAACAACGGATTGCATGTAACGAAAGCTGTTTCCTTAAAACACAGATTTGCTAACATAAGAAAAACACTTGAGGACATTGTTCTGCCACAAAAAATATACACATTCAAACATGCCATCGAAAGTGGACTTCCTCTTTAATGTGTGATTTTATTGAAAGAAATGTATCACACCTTTACATGAAATGTATTTGCGTTAAGATCTTTTTAAAGTATTATTCTTAGATACTTCTCAATAAAGGCAAAAATCCTGAGTCCTCTTATTGTTGTGAAAGTCAAGGTTTATGCTGAGCCTGAAGATAACATCTGAGAATGCTTTCACATGAATAGACTGCGTATAGTTAGTGCAATCAATACCGCAGGAAAAGCGCTCACTTATCTTCTCACTGCTTCTGAAATTATGGATTGCAGGGAAACACCTTTCTTTTCAGATCAAGTAAAGAGGAGCTTGGCACATATTCTATCACAAATTAATTGCAGATTAAGAATATCAAAAGGCAGATACACGTTGTTCACTCCAGGAAAGCTGTAATAGAGAACAACTTCCAAGGTGTGTCACATAATGAATATTAACAAGCTGCACAAGCCTAGATGTAGCAAATCTTATCTTGCACTGGCATTACCTGTTATTATTACACTGTTGGTTTCTGGGGTTTCTATGGGGCATGATGACTTGGCACTATAGAGAGGGTACAATAGCCATTTAATTATCTGAACACTCACAAACTTAGATAAAAAGCCAGCTAAAATCAGGGCCCTTTACCTAACACATCCTGCCAAGGTATTCTTGTTCTGACCGCCCCTACTCTTACGCCACTTATTAAATCTTTCCTGTACTAAGACAGTGCTGTGGCTGAGTAAACCCAGTTGTCTGCAGGCTGTATGAGACTCCTTGGAGCAGCTAGAGGAAAGCAGCACACCACCAGCTCAGGTCACTGACCTGGAAAATGTAAATGACCAATTGGCAGGATGTGCTCATCTAAGTATGATTGGAAAGCAGGCCAAAACCCAAGATTTTCATTCCCCCTTTCAAGGTTTTGTTTGGCTTTACAGGGCTTCCTGATTTGGGTTGCCCCTGTGTTTGAAAGTCCCTGGTTTGCCACGTATGCACCTTGATCTGGCAATCCAACGATGCATGTGCTGGTCTCCTCTTCCAAGAACATTCATTGGCATGCATATTAATGAAAAACAATAAACACCAATAAATATGGTATGTGTTTATTTGCCACACATAGGAATGTGTCAATTTAACCAAGCCATGCAGTGAGAACAAAACCAGTGAACTACCACCAGTGAACACACTAAGGGGCTGTGAGTACATATACATAGCACGGACTGGTGGGCTGTCCAAATGATAGTGCCAACAGAGCAATTGGGGATAGGTGCCTCAAGAGCGCATCAATCATGTCCAAGCCGTAAATCGAACCTGCCTCCCTACGGTCACAAGATCACTAGGCCATGGCTGCCCCCATGAGCATTCAATTCTTCAACCGTGCCTCCCTCTGGCCGATCCCTCCAGTTGGCCAAGAATGCACCATGGGATCGCATGACCAAGGTGAGTATATAGCGAACCGGGGACTGCAATAATAAGGCAGCAATAAGCTTACCTGATGCCTGTTGATGCCTGATGCCTGCCATGTACCCCTCCTCCATTTTCTGAAGCATAGGATAGCTTTCCCTACTTCCAATTTAATTTCTCCATACAATAAAATTTGGCATAATGTTTCTGTGCATGGGCCCTGTAATGTAAACATCTAATACTTGCATCTAAATATGTAGTGGGTCCCCAGAGTCACTTCTACTACTGGGCCCCTGGCATCTCAGTCCCACACTGTCCTTAGCCATTTACAGTTAACCTATAAATACTTACAGTAAGTGTTGCTTTATATGTATATGTATCATTGCCTCTCTAAGCTAATTAAAGGCGATGTGGAAGATGTTGATGATGCATTGTCTTAGTAGCCAATAGGTTAGGTGAAAATTATATCGTGTAGACTTTGATCTGCTGAACAATATCCTTGTACAAGTGGATCCTCCCCAATGCTTGTAAAAAAAATGGCAGAGCAGCGCGGGCATTTTATATGTCGTACAGCTGTCTAAAATCCGTCCATGTGTTTGCTTTCTTCAGTGTGATTTGTCTCCTGTCATTAGCCGTTCACTTTCAATGCATTCCAGCCCAGCATTCCACAGACCTTACCTTTCTAATGACGGCACATTAAACGCAGTTATAAAAATAAAAAAGATGATGTGACAGAAAAGTATCCTAATCCTCGCTGCTATAAAATAAGGTGCCACAACTCTGGATCTAAGAGTTTTATGGAGATTTGTTTAACATTGCTCTGCCGGCCTCACAAAGTCTGAAAAAGTCTGGGTGGAAAACAAAAAAAGAATATAGACTTGGTATGATATTTGTAAAATAATAAATTACAATATGCGTTGTTTTGCAGATGTTAAGGCATCGAGGGTGCTTTGCCAAAAATACAATGAGGCACTAAGGGGGAGCCTCTACATCCGCAGTGCAACAATTTTTATAAAAAATTTGAGAGTTTTTCCAACTCTTTTAATAAAGCGCAAAAAATAAAAACTTTTTAGTAGTGTAATGCAGTATTTTTGTATTTTTGTCAGCTGATAATTACTAATAATATTAATATTGTTTATTTATAGAGTTCCATCATCTTCTGTGATACTTTACTGGTTAATGTTGGACTATAATAGGAATGAGGTCCTTTGCTGGCTTACAAGGGCACAACTGGTTGGACCACAAGTAGTATGTACTAAGCATGGTGACTTGCGGTCTGAAAAGGTTTAGTAAATTGCTGCCTAAACCCCGACTCTCGCAATTAGTGATGTAAGTTGTTTGAGAAGGCTTAACTCCATGCAGATATTGTGGAATTGCAGGCAGATTCTATGCTACTGAACTGCATGGAAGTGGCCATCTTGCCACGAATTTGACAGCCCTGCTTCGGAGTCCAAATTATCTCTTTGAAATTATGCTTCATCTCTAGCCACAAGTATAGACCCATCAACTGTAATGACTCTCACTGCTCACATAGCTCTTGAAACTTTATTTCAACATTGTAAGTAGTGATGAGTGAACCTGAACTGTAAAGCTTGGGTCTGTGCCGAACTTTGTGAGTTTGGGTTCCAAAACCAGAGCATAATCCCGCTGTAAAAGAGTCCCAGTCCCAGTGCTGTTACAGCACTGTAGGTTACAGGGAGAGGTTGTAGCTGCAACACGGGACAGTGAGGGACCTAGAAAAATGTAATAATTGTTCATTTCAGGGCTTTTAGGTAGGGAGAGGAGGCTCATATACTGGGGGACAGAGAAACAACTGCTAATTTCAGTTGGGGGAGGAGGCTCATATACTGATGGACAGAGAAGAATCTGCTAATTGTCCTATTCAGGGAACTGTCAGTGGGGAGAGGAGGCTATTACAGCGCTGTAGGTTAGACAGGCAGCAACTGTAGATGCAGCTATGGAACCTAGAAATATTTATTAATTGTCATTTTCAGGGCAGTTAGGTAGAGAGTGGAGGCTCATATACTGAGGGACACAGAAACATTTGTTAATTGATTTTTTATTATTTTTTATTTATCTATTTAACTTTATTTTCATTTTGTCATTATTATTAAGTTTGGGCCCCTATTGATTTGTTTAAAGTTTGGCCGAACTTGGCGAACCCAAACTAGCAATACTCTGTGACAGCAGAGGCCTTTGACCTACATTGATACATAGTTACATTCATCCCCTCCAGCAGCTGGTGATTTAGTGTGCGAGTGTGGATAACATGGTAGACATGCTGATCCCTTTTCTGAGGTAAATCTCCCTCTCAGGTTTGTGTGGGCTGCTCAAAGTGGACTCTTAAAGACTCCAGGGCTGGCCGACTAGCTTCCCCCCTGTTCACTGTGTAAATGGCCCTCAATCACGTTACCTTTCCACCCGTCCTTCACTGCGCTCGCATCCCCATCTCTGCAGCTGTGAAGGCTCCTGCCCCCAGCGATTTAGACAGATGAGGTGTGCGGGAGCATAAACTCCACAGAAAACCAGGGATGCAGCCGCTGACACAGTCAAAACAATGGCTTTATGCGGTGCAATATGCCGACTGGACGAGCGCATGTCGCCACGGGAATGGGAGAAAGGTGAGTTTATCGGTCACACAGCAGGGCAAGGACCAATCGCCAGGATAGTGAAAATTCTGGTGATTGGTCCACTTTAAAAGCTAAATCTAAAGCTCCCGACAGCCTGCTTTATACAATATCACACAGGTACACTGTAGCCACTCTGACCATCAATACAGCCAACTTGAGAAGAATTTCATCTCCTTCTAACATTCTTTGTGGAAACTGATAACATTTTTCTCTGGCTGGTGGGTCTTATCATAATGAAGCCCACAGCTCAACTGCAGCATGTCTGTGTGCTAGCAAATGCTCTCCCCCACACCTCACTAAGAAGGGCTCTCAGCTGTGATCCAAGATGGCCACTTCCATGTAATTCCAGAACATCCATCTACTCCACAACATCAGCATGAGGTTAGGACCTCTCAAACAGCATACTTTATTAATTGTCAACAGGGTGCTTTACAGGAGCAAATTACTAAAGATTATTTTCTTGACTGAAGGTTGGCTTTAAGTTGGCATCTTTAGTCAGATGGAAGGCTCATCTAAACAGGTATGTTTTGATGGTAGATTTGAAACCTTGGAGAGTGGCTAATTGTATGAGGTAGGGCATCCCTGGGGAGTGGAGCAGTGTGTTTGAATTCCTGAAGATAAGCATGGGAGGTGATAAGAACTGAGAAGGGAAGGAGGTCCTACCCATTCCTACTCAGGAGACCCCCCCAAACTGAAAAGAGAACTTTATAACATTTACAAATAAAATACAACTATTATCCGCAACATTGGTGTGGGGTCCCCCTCCCCGGCAGTTTTGCAGTTTTTTTGCGGATTTTAATGGGTTAAAAACCCTTAAAAAATAATAAATAGATGTGGGGTCCCCCTTTCGAGCATAACCAGCTCGGGCACCAGTAATGCATAGGCCAGGCTTGGTGGCCCCCCACCCTGCAGGTTACAAGCTCTTGTAGCAGTCGTGGTCCCTGGGCTCTTCTGCCCCCGGGCTTTGGGGAGGCAGGTAATGGGGGGCTGCTACGCAGGTGACTTTCCAGATCCATGACTTGTGAACTGGTATAGGGGTCTCATGGATCCCGTACCAGTTCACCAAGAGTTAACTGTAAAAAATAACACACACAGCAGAGAAAAAATGACTTTTTTTTTGTACTCACCACCGATCCTCAGCTCCCTGTCTCTCGCGGCTGTCTCTCATCAATCTCTATGACACATGCCGGGATGATCAGTGGAGGGGTCTGGGGAGGCATAGGATCAGAGTCCCTTGCCTTCCCAAACCCTCGCCCCTGCCACCCCGGCATCTGACATCTCAGCACAGGCAGTGGGATGACGCCACAAGATGATGTAATCCAGAAGCAGGGGAGAGGGCCCTTTCTACAAGGTGGAAGTACCCAGGTGGGGTGATCAGAGCCCCCCTGCAGGGGGTAGGACCAAAGCATTTGTAAATGCAACAGGTACATGGTTAACAGCCGCCACTTCTGCAAACGGGCTCCATCGTAGGTGCAGAGGATGTAGGCTGTGTTTTCACTAGCAACAAAAGATTGTACAAGATTTTCCTCTAGCAAAAAGATGGCGTAAGTTTGAACCGGAAACCTATGGCTTTTATAGCTCTGAAAACCCACAATTCAAGGCTCTGCAGGCAAAACTTGTAAAATTACAGACGCATGGACGCCCTGAGCCGTAGTTGGCGAACACTAGGTTTGGTGTATGCATACCGTAATTTCCTGCAAAAAGGAGAACTCACCCACAAAAACAGGGCTCTGAATCACCTGACACGGAAATTAGACCAAATACGGTCCCTCGACGTCATTCTCGCTGGCAGGAATGCGTGCGACAGAGGCTCTAAATCAGGCCACATGATTACTCAAACCTCTTTCTAGAGGGCCGAAACAGGTCAGGCTTTCAGCTCTCTACACTGATGCACAGGTGAAATCATTTTGGTGTTTAGACACAAAAAAGTGCCAAAAAAAGTTTTTTAATTTTTTTCCCAAAAATTAACCATACCTGTGGCATTTTTTCATGTAAGATACATTTTTCCGATGAGGTAAGGATGTTGAATGAAAATATTGTCAAAATGACTGCCATAAACAATGCTACCAAAATGGCTCTAGCATGTACCACAATATATATTTTTTGCCCTAGTATTAAAAAAAAGATTTTAGTCAATACATTTTTAAAATGACGCATTGAAACCACATTAATGTGAGTGGTTATTAGGTCTACAATACTATTCATGTCGGAAAATATGAATCTCTATGTCAAAAACAGTGTATCAACTTTGCTGACAACTTTGACTGCCTTTTGTTGCTACAGGTAAAAGAACAATGGCTTTTTTTAATCCACATGGCTGGCTTCTTGTTTGTTATCCACTCAGCACTTACAATTTCTTTTGAGATATATATATATATATATATATATATATATATATATATATATATATATAGATATATTTTACCTTTTCAAACCATTTAAGCAATGACCTAACTTTACATTCGAATAGACATTTGATTATATGATGGATAAATTATAACCTACATATAGCGGGTAAGAAAACTTTTAGAAGTGATGTGCTGCTTTGTGCTTTTGTGTTATATGAGGATAACATTTTCTTAGCAGAGAAATATCAGGAGAGCATTAATTAATCCGGGACATGGGGTTTTCCACATGCAAACCCCTCTTTGCCCCCCCTCCCCCAAAGCAGGTGAATCCCCCCACCCATACAGGGCATCCCAATGGCTTATAGCATGAAAGCCCCAGTATACTCACCTACATTCAGGATGCCACAGTGCATGCAGCCCCACAAGCCTGAATGTTTGCTGGGGGAGTGTTCACAGGGGAAAGGTAGCAGGGATGAATTGCGAAAGCACCCTGCAGCATCCCTATTCCCTCCACACACCATGAATATGCAAAAGGATCCCAGAAATGCGGCAAGTCTTTTAGACACTACGGACAGGCTATTATGGCTTTTGGGCCACATTAAAAGGTATGGGTTAAAAAGATTGTGCTAAGGTGTATATCTAAGTATACAGAATTAGAACACACTGCACCTGTGGATTATTTCACCTGATTAACATTTTAGATGGCGTCTTCCAGGTGGTGTGCAGATTTTTTACAATGAATCTACAACTGCTACTACCAAACTGTAGATGACAACCCCCTAAGCTAAGGGGTATCCAATAAAATGTGGATATCCTTGGTGTACTAGGATTAATTCATGTTTCAATGAATAGATGTTATTTACACATTTATAAAATGTTTCTCCCTTTTGGACTCTTTATGAACTTCCCATAAAATGTAATAATAATCTAGTAAAGTGTTTCCTGACCAGTGGTACATGTAGCACTGGTGGTACACATGATCAAATGGTACGCAGCAAGGCTGCAGACCGACCTGTACCCCAACCCGATCTGTTGCCATTTATATTGTACTTTACACAAGCATAAATACAAAACTGCTAAAAACAATTTGTGTGCATTTTTTGTGGCTGATTTGGTGTGGAAACACAGTTTTAGACTGTCCTTATGAACCACCCAGGGGGTACAGTTTCAGGGTAAGGTGTGATGCATGACGGGGGTACCTCAAGTAGTGCAGCCCACCAGGAACTTCGCCGTTCTCACATTGGTCCGTCCCTGTAAATGTGACAGTTCAGTCCAAATTCATGAACTTAAACCGGACCAACGGCTGACACACAATAAAAAAATGAAATATGCTTGACTTAGGTCACTCTTTGCTATGGCCTACGTCTACCTTATTATATGGGTGTGCTGTCCTCTGCGCCACCTGATCTACAAAATGATGTGCACCACCATTGTTGTACACCCAGGAGTTGTAGACATTCCATGGGACTCCCAGGTACTGGATCTAAAATCCCACATCTGCACACCATGCAAGGAGAGCGCACAGCCAGAGCCGTTTCTTAGGCACTGGGTGCTATGCGCATGTGTCCGGCGGCTGTACAGAGCAGGAGAGAGCTCCAGATGAATCCCCCTGCTGACTCTTAAAAGAAGCAAATCTCATGGGATTGGAGGGACTGGAGGAATACAAACTAGGTACAGGCTAGTTCAGGAGGCAGGCAGTTATAAGTGAACAGATCACTTATGCCAAAGTAGAATGGTACATTCAAAAACCTGTCACACCTAGATTTTATTCCTACCAGTACACGAAAACCACAAGATGGGCAGAGATTATTTTAAGTTGAGATGTATAAGTATGGTAAGATTCTCTCACTATCTTACCATGTTTATAGGTTTTTTATAACATTGCAATAGAGCTCCTATAACTTCCAGCAATCTCCAATCATTCAAGATTGCAGACCGCCAAAAAAAGGTTAAAAAGCCAGTCCCTACATGTTGGATAAAAAAAAACTGTCTGATTTACTCGATTAATAGAGGGTAGCGTTTCTCATATCTTCAGCTTGATAGTACTGTAGTGCGTTAGATGACAAGTGCAATTACTAAGCCAAGAGTGATGTGATACAGACAATGACATTTTAAAATTAAGCTATAAAAACTAAGTTCTACTATAACAAAAAGACAACAGTCTGGAATGCAAGAGTTGCCATATTAAAAATAATCATTTATTTTGCTGTAACCACAATAAAAAATATACATCAAAGCCAAAGCCTGCGCTGAAGCAGATTGATTTCACTAATGAAATGGTATCTGTGGGTTCTCCTTGATATTAGCAGGACTGCAACTTATCAAGTTTAAATCCTACAACATCCCAGAAGGTTATTGTTTGACTATTTATGCACTAGAGATAAAAAGAACATGAATGACCTGTTTTGGGCCGTCAGCTGTATAAGGGATATTTGTATAGCATATAACACAACATAGAGAGTGACAAAAGTGCCCCTAGATATGAGATTTAGAGTTAAATGTCAAAACAGACAAGATGACCAGATAAATTGATCTCTGGGGCTGACTTTTAACATTTTATAGTCCAGGTGCCCCATAACCAACCCGCAGATGATGCTGTTTTTCGTGCATATGGCACAAATTTCAAATGTCATTTTACTCTGTGATACAAATGGTATTCACTTCACTAAGGTGGCCAGTCTGCAGTGGAGATTAAGGCTCATGAATGATCATGAACAGGGCAGTTTTAAGACAAAATAGCTCTCAGCGCAGGGAGGAACCACGCTCAGCAGTGCCCCTACCCACGAGTGTCATGATAGGAGACCTGGTCCTACTCGTGTGTGCTGGTGTGCGCACGCTCATCCCATTTGGGTGTCTCAGTTCATGCAGTGCGTGGCAGGGGGGGCACAGTCACGTAGGTGACCGGTACCCTGGTCTGCACATGCCCGGATAGCTCCTGACCCTGTATGCATTCTGCACCCTTTAAAAGTGGGCCATTTAAAAGGGAGCCTACAACACTAGGGAGTTGCCTGCAGATTTTCTTGGAATGACAGTAGCCCCTGTTCCTGTGTAACTCTGAATTCTGGCTTTGGATTATGACCCTCTCCAGCTTTGACCCTCTGGCTTTTGGAATGTGACCGTACTCTGGCTCTGACCCCCTGGCTTTGAGCATCAACCTCTTTTTAGCTCTCAACTCCCGGCTTGGATGACTACTTGTTTTCTCTGAACTTCGGCACTGGATTACGGCTTTCCCTGGCTCTGGACTCTCTGGCTTCCTTGCATCAGATTTCCGTAAAAGCCAAACTGGACTTTTCCAATATTTGGGCTCACTGGCAACTGGCAACAGTTGTGGGACCCCGACTTATCTGTAGCACAATCCGTCCCTCAAGTAGAAGGCTCCAGCGAAAACCAGATTTAGTGGCAGACTTCCTACATCGGCCTGGTTTCCAGAAAGGTCCCAATATGGGGAAAGGGCCTAGCATATGGCCTTCAACACTAGTCCTGAGCCATCTGCATAAAAGATAAGGATGGTTGAGATTCAGGTCCGCACCCCTTCCAGCATACACAATGGCCTTGGCACCCATAGATTTGTCCCTGAAATTCGGAGAGAACTCTGGTTCATACGAACTAGAACGTGCATCTCTAGTGCTTACCATTGTGGAATTGATGCAGCACCATTTAGAAAAAGTGCAACTTTAAAGTGGACCAACACCCTCCAAAACAACATGTCTCTGATCACTTTAATATGAAAAGACATTTACCTTTTGATGACTTTTGCAGCCTTCTGTCCCTCGCAGCGCCTGTATTCTTCAAAAATCTCCACCGGAAGTCCCGCCCTCCAGCTCTTGTCCGTTCATTTGCATGGTGTCCGTCTCGCTTGTCTGTTCTTTTGCATGTCTTGTCCGTGGATAAGATCTTCTCATCACTCGCGCAATTTCATTTTCTGTTCTTCTCTTCTCGACGTCATTGGGGGGGCGTGGCCTCTCTCCGCTCTTGGGAGCGTGCACGTCTCCCTGGTCTATGTACTAGCTGGGTAGGTGATTGACATCATGTGCTCAGCCGTGATTGGCTGCAGCAGCATGAGTCTCCGCCTCCCCTCCCTCCTCTCACTCCCCTCCCTCCGTTATGCTATTAGTTTCGTTTTCTCCTGCCTTCCCTCAGATGCTGTCTCGTGCTGGATGCGTAGGACAGGTGAGTTTTTAGTTCATATATTTTTTATTATATTTGTTTGTTTCACATCTATCCCCTGCCCTACCAGAGAGCGCTTGTGCGCGCCCGTACCAAGGTAGGGAAAATAGCGCATGCGCAGTAGCGCTGATTTAGGTCAGGTGAAGCGTCCAATGCAAGCGGCGCTTCACCTAACTACTGCGCATGTGCGAGATTTGCTTTAGGAAGAGGTCAAACGATCTCTTCCTTTTTTAAGCAAATCCAAGATGGCGGCCAGATATTCAAATGGAAGCGACACAGCGATGGAGCATTAGAGGTAAGTTATTTTTTCTTTAATATTGATAACGGGTCCGGCAGCATATTTGGCATATTTTTAAAAGACATAAAAAAAAAAGAAAAAGGCAGGGTGTTGGTCCACTTTAAGTGAAAACAAATAAAAGTCCCTTTCACACCAGGTGCTGAATTGACCCCTAGATAGAAAAAAGGGAATGGCACTTTTTATTCCAGAAGAGTGCTCTTTTTACATGAAGCTAAATCCAAGGGGTGATTCAGTGCCAGGTGCAAAAAGTGCACCTCTTTTATTAATTTTTACAAGCAATGAATCGACCAACTATGAGGTAGTTTTAGAGATTTTTCTCTTTCTTTAGGTTTCTAACAAAAAGTTCTTTGCTCCTGTAGTTTTTTTTTAATTCCAGTTTGATGGACCTGAATCTCATTGCTATTCACGTTCATGACTGATAAATTCTGGTGGTGTTTCCTGGTCTCTCAAAAGCAAGCAAAGCAAGCAGAAGCCCCATGTATGTCTGTGAGAAACACTGTGCTATATAAGATATAATAGAGGAAATAGTAAAAGTTCTCCTTTAGCTAAAACATGTATTTTATACTGAAAGGCATATCCTCTAGTAATTTCTTTAAAACATTTTTTAAAATTCTGGAGGCTCCATTGAACTGAACATATTCCTATCTAACTCATAAAAACATTTCTATTACTTGCTAAGGTTCTCCCTACTACATTTTAGAGTAAAAGATGAGGCCCCTTCTAGCTGTAGGAATTACTTTCAGCAAAATAGTTCTTAGAGCTAAAGAGGGCTCCTTCTTCTACTGAAAAAAATGGATTATTGTGTTAAAAGGGCCCTTGGCAGTTAAATAGGTTTCTAATTAAAAAAGAGCTGTCAACATTTCACAGATTTTAGGGAAAAAGTAGAAAAATTCTGACTGAAGTAAACTTAACAATATTTCTCATCAGTCTAAACTGACTCTTTATCTATTTCCTATCTAGCTAAACATTTCCTATGTAAACAGGGATGTTTCTAGCCCTGGGCGAGCCAAGCTGAGACCCAGGATGTAAGAATGGCCGGGGGCTGTATTGTACTGGATTGAAAGTCAGGTGTTTTAAAGGGCCAGTCCAGCCGGACTGACCATTTTTTTTTAATACCCCGTCCATGGCTAGAAAGCATGTCGCCTCGGCTCCTGCCTTCTGCTTTCCATTCTCTGCATCTCCTACTAGCAACATAAGCTGTCATGTGAAGCCTACTTCACCTGTCTGAGACCTGCTTGTGCAGGATTCAGGAGCCAGAGTGAGCATCAAAACAAGCTTACCAGCCACACTTTGCACAGGGCAGTTCCCCCCCCCCCCCCTCTGTCCCAGACTCTACTGCCAAAGTGTTCTAATTGTTGGCTGGATGTATTTCGCCCATTATGCCACCCCCTCCAGGTCTCTCCTTCACACTTCCCCATGTTTCAGAAGTGCAACCTAGGAAGTAGTCTGGATGTATAAGCCTACCTAATTGCCAAAATGTTCCCCTGATAACAGCAAGTATGGGGCTCTGCATGGCAGCCATTGGCTGGAGTGGCAGTTGGCTTTGAGTAAAAGGCCAGTACAGTCACACTGCTGCACAGTCACTCAAGATCCCAGCTTCAGCTTCCATGCAGATCCCCCCCCCCCCCCCCAGTAAGTTGTTTTTTTTTCTGTTCTTGCCTATTTAGGGCTTACCACATGGACATGGAGGGGCTGTTGAAGTGTTACAAAATGGCAGGACTTACTCTTTAATGCTTGGGTTCTTGGGAAGGAGGTAGTGTGTGCCACATGCTCAGCTCATTATTTTTTTTTTAAGTGTAAGCTAGGTTCAATGGGAGGCAGACAGCATTTTTAGGCCAAGAGGAAAGGGACACTGTCTGCTCACCTCTGTCAGATTTATTTTTAGTGTGCATTAGAGGGTGCACAGTCTTTTTTGTCTCTAGGGGGCATCCAGTGGTCTTGAACAGGGCTCCTTCCAATGTAAAGCTGGTCCTGCTTAGAAGAACCACCTGCCATTTTCTCTGGGATCACCAGTTGTCCTCAAACACTTTTTATGACCTTCAACCTTGTGACTACAAAAGTAAATATTGTATTACATAAATGCAGGAAGTGCATACACTAAATCACTACACTACACTAGAGAAAATGTTTACCAAGAACACGCATTGGCTTCCAAATGAGAAGCTGGATTAACTGTCTTGGTATCGGTAAGGAAGTAAGGTAGCGTTTAGGGGAAGCAGATTTACGTATAGCCAGCATAGGGCGATCAGATGTCATATGCTCTTCTAGTCTAACCTGATGAAATGCTATAGATCACCTGCTTCTGATGACTCCCATATCAGGTGTTGATTTTATTTCAGGTGGTGTATATATTCTGTGTACATCCTGACTAATGTCATCACGACACAAAGCAGGTCATAGCTTGTCTAACCAGAAAATCCTGGGACATGAGACCATCATGACAGCTTGTACCTGTGCAAACCAAATGGTGTCCCTGGGGACTGGAGTCATGTGGCTAAAACCTTGCCTAGCTTGGGAGATTTTTAGAGCACAGAGAATACTTTGATCTGAGCTCAGATAACAGCAGTATTACCTGACAAGTGTTTCTGCTAGGTATACTGTTGAGCACAGGTAGGCCTCCAGGGAGGTTTCTGGTTGACCTCAAAGCCCAGTCAAGACATCCGATACCTCAGGGAGGGTCTTTGAGTGGGCAAAAAAAGTCTGGCATCATGCTTGATTATCCTGTCATTCTGATTCTTGTTTTACAGACAAGATTGCAGCCTCACCTAGAAAATGTTCATTTTAAATAAGGAAGCCAGAACTACATGGCAGATATTGTGTCGTCCTGTGGCATTTAATTACATCCAACCATCTTTTGTCCACTTCAGAATATTGATGCATCAGGATGTATAACTTGGTTGTGGGATATTTACTACTCACTTTAGCTATCCAAACTGATCTCATCACAACTGCACAAGTTACAGAAAGTAAATTATTTCTTACAATAATCTGCCCTTACAATAAAATGTATTTCATCAGGGCATCTTTTCTGTCAGGCTGTGGCACACATAGCAGGCACATACAGTATTAAGGCTGCTGACTATGGGGTTTATTCATCAAGGGATAGCGCCAGGTAGTGCCTCGTATCAGCAGGCAGCGTCTGGTGAACGCTAGGCGCTGGACACAAGACCACATTTATGAAGGCGATTCTGGTGAGTGACTCTAACAGCGCCATGTATTACCTGGCGCTACCTGGCTCTCTCCTATACATTTCAATGGACCTTCCTTTTTTTCTGTTTAAACAGGGTTTTTTTTCTCTCAAATAATTGTGTCACCTCTCCTGGCCTAGAAAAAGTCTTTTTTGAAAACTTTTTAGATTTTTTTTATTTTTATGCAGAATTTTCATTACAGGTCTGGTATTAAAGTGTTAATGTCACAATGTAACAATAATGTCATTCCATGTGTTTTCGCTTTGTTAGTGGTGGATGTGTTCAAAAACAGACTTTAATCACACAGCGCCTGGCGCTCTATGCTATAGCGACCAGATCCAGAGCACCGACGCATGGTGTGAGTCGGTCGCAATGAGCTGGCGCTACCTTTCGCTCCCGCAACCCTGTACTGGTGTTAATGCCCAACATACATCTCATTCATCAATGCCGGCCAGGTTACTACAGTGAATGAGATGCTCTGTTACAGCGCCCGATAGCCAATCACAGGAGTGCTTGCAGGGGTCTGAAGAACAGCACCGATATGAACAAACACAAAAGATCCCCCTTAGGCCAAATGCCACACAACCCAGGTTAATATTAAAGAGATTGTGCAGCCATGTCTTGAAAACACACACTGACACAGCTAACTCCAAGTCATAACCAGCTCTGTATGTTCTCCTTTCCCTTCGGTGCACTGGGAAGGGTAAGTCTCTATTAATTTCCCCTGCCACTGGCACCTCCCCAGCAGACCTGGCCATCAATCAGAGCCCTTGGATGTGCCTGGACCGCTGCCCCCTGATTTATAGTCATTACCCCTTGCTTCCCACCCCAGTGCCTAATTAAAATACTGCTTGAAAAAGAAGCAAACCTCCTGTAATTGCTGTGTGTGTGTTGATATGCAGCAGCGCGTTCACCAGATGCATAAATACAGCGTTTACTACTTCACTCAATGTCCGAAGCTTAGTAGCTTCATTTTACAATGAGTTGAGTATTAGCATAACCAAGGCTATTTGAAAATAGCCTGGTAATGTACCATGCCAGAAAAACAGCCACTATGCCCTTCAGCGTTGGTCCAGTGTTACTCTAGGCCCGGGGTATGGGGCAGGAGTAATGGTAAGTCCTCCGCCACCATGCAGGGAGGTAATTTGTCGCCCCTGCCCCACAAAAGTTTTTATTGTTGCAACATTACATTAGACTTACCTCCGTCATCTTCTTCCAGTGCCGGGTGGTGTCCTCCTTCAGTCTAGTGCCTCTCGGGTCCCTCATTGACTCTTCTGCATTTCCAGCAACTTTTCCTCTGGACTGAACTGACGCCAGTCCCTGGCAAGAGCTTCTGCTAGGCCCCAGACAATAAGCAAGATAAGTAGATAGTAGCTAAATAGATAATAGATAAAAAAGCACAGCAACAAACAGTCGTAAATGTGAGTTTTTTTTTTTTTTTTAATGTAAACGTAACTTTTACTTTATGCGTTAAAAATAGCATGCTTCCTTCTGGACTGAAGACATGTCCCACTTCTATTAGATTGGCAGTGTACGGCTCCTTATTGGCCTCAGGGTGGAGGAGCAGGACCTGTCTTCAGTGCAGATGGAGGCAAGCTATTTTTAACCCTTGAAGTAAAAGTTAAGTTTTATTTTTAGAAAAGACCATTTGTTGCTGTGCTGAACTTTCTATTCATCCAGCTACATGCTTGACTTGACTAATTTGTGTGAGGCCACTAGTAAGTCACCTCACACAAAAACGCATTACCAAATACAGAAACCAAATAAAATTATCTAAAAGAAAAGTGATTGTAAAGCATGAGATTAACAGGCTGATTCATAATTAGCAGCAGGTAGCGACCGATGAGCGTCTGTAGCAGGCATTTTCAGAGCGCCCGCTAGTAGTCGCAGTGCTCGGCCGTGAGTCGCTACTTTATAGCGACTCAGTCGCTGTTCAGTAATGGTGAATACATTGTGACGAGTTGCTATTTGACCAGTACAGCGCTGTATGGGAGCGCATGTTAGCGACTGCTCATAGCGACCGACTCACACCATATTCAGCCAAAAAACATCCTCACAAATCTCTGGCGCTGAAAAATGCTTGTTTGAAGCCCAGAGCGCAGGAGGTGGTGTGTTTAAAGTGTGTTTTCAAGCATCTATCAACTAGTAACAAAGCGAAAACATATGGAATTACATTGTAACAACATTGTAACATGAACACTTTAATGGCAGACCTGTCATGTCATTTCTGAAGAAATATATAAAAAATAAAAAAAATGTGAAAAAAACTGCTAATTCAATGCCAGGAGAGGTCACAGAATTATTTAAGATTTAAAAACAAAAAAAAAAAAAACACAGTTTAAAGAGAAGGAAAGGATCGTCCATTGAAATGTATGGGGGAGCGACAGGTAGTGAGAGGTCATACCTGGCGCTGTGCAAGGCTGAACGCCGGCGCTGTTCGCTGAGGCTGTGAAAATGATGAATCGGACGCTACATGGCATTATCCCAGTCGCTAAACAAATTCTGCTTGATAAATGTGTAATTGCGTGCCGTGTCTGGCGCTCACCAGTCGCTACATGTCGCTACCTCTCATTAACCAGGCGCTACCTGACGCTATCCCTTCATGAAGAAGGGCCTAAGACAACGACAATGACTAAGGGCCTGAAATTTGTAAAACATTTGCTTTTATGTTGACAACATTTTTGGTGTTCATCTGATCAGGTCTGTGAGCTCCTTGTTTTCACACAAAAGCAACAACTTTTCCTATATTATTGTCCTGTCCGGAAGACAAGTATATTTTAATGACAGAGTTTTGACTGAACTGATTGGTGTAAGAAATCTTGTCTGCTATTGAGAAAACCTATTGACCTTTTAAACTGTAAAACACAATATAAAGAAAAGGCAGGAAGATTGCTGCCCAGTTCAAGCCTTTGTGCTGCTGAGCCAGAACATTATTGTCATATAAACTACCAAGGTTTGGAGCTGAATTATTTAGAGGTATAAGTTCGCTCAAAGACAGGTGTTCTATTTATGCAGATGGCAAGATAAATTATTCAGATATGGAGACAGGTAAAACAGACAGGAAAGGGAGCCAAAGCAAGACAGCCAGAGGGCGGCTCTTAAACAATTACACAGCAGAATAAAGGGCCCTCTGTGTGAGCTGAGGATAGAGGCAAGATGTAGCCTTGTCCTGTCTGTAGCACATGTTGGTGTGATCATTTCACTCTAGCAACTTACTCAACCTGCTGCTGTCATCTTCTTCTGCTTTGGAAATGTTTCAGTTTAAAATATAAGAGCTTGTGAACATGTGTGTGTCTTAGAGAAATAAACTGCATATAAATGCATGCTTTTATAAAACATCCAGCTGAACTATGGAGAACTTTTTAACATGTCCTAGGAAATTACCTGCTGTAGCTTTCCGTGTCTTTTTTTTCATTGCATTTTATGTTATAAGAAAGCTGCAAAAAATAAGTGACCCATCCAAACAGGGTGGAACCTCAAAAATAAAGCAGCTGGATAGCTGTAACTGTGGGAGTCCCCATGCAACAGTTTGTCAGTTACAGGGTGACATCTCATCATGACATATGGACCCTGGCCCATCATGCCCCTCCCTTGGCTGGTCTCCCTTCACACATGTAAGTAACTCCTCATTTACCCCTGATCAATGCCAACAAAATCAGGGTGTCTGGGGAATTTAGCATGTAAAGTAGAAATAAGAGAGACTTTTTATGACTTAAAATAATTATTCAGTGCTGGACCAGCACCACAATGAAAATATGGCTCATCTTCTGCAAGGCCTGAAGTCTTCTTACAGCTTTGTTGTGCTGAAGCTGATTGAAGTGCCACCCCCCCCCCAAAAAAAAAGCACCCACTCATTTCTACCACTAATACCTATTACTTTTATTATGTCTATTTAAACCGGACCAACACCTGTTTTTTCTTTAACGGGTCTTGGTCCCGCAGTCAGCTAGTCAAAACAAGTTCAGGGGGGCATCCAGAATGCCGGAGTACCCCCTAGAACTCCTGTGAGCCTCACCTTCATTACAAGCTACCATCAGGAACGGAGTTCAGCGATTGGCCGGTGGGGGGTTACAGGACAGGTCGTTCCAGTGGCTGGCACCGAGGATGCAACCATGGATATCAGAATTCGGTTTAAGTTTAAAGTTTAAATATTCTGAAACTAGTCTCTATTTAATTGGATTAGAGGGCTAAGCTGATCAGAGCAATTCTGTATGAGATCTAATTAGATTCTTCTGGGTTCACACTTGCCCAGTGACAACATCTATATAGTGTAAGTGTTTGTTTAATTGTATCATTAATAAATTGTGTCTTAGAATATTACATTGTAACCCTGAAAACACTTTGTGTTTTTTAACAACAAAATTATTAAAGGGGTGAAATACTTGTGCCAGAAGAAGAGCCCCCTTAAACATCTTCAATGAAGTTTGGTCTAATGGAGGATGAGCCAACTACTTTTTTGGGGTGTTTTGGGGGGTGTTTATACAATGAAATCAATATTAACTATATTAACTCCTTTTAAGTTTAAATGTGCTGTAATTTTATTGTAATTGTAATTTTATTGTACTGTATCTCCACTTTGGATTGAGTCAGGAAGTGTTAAAGAAGAACTAAATTAAAGTCATCCAATGCTTACCACTTACCTCTTGCATGGCTAGCAAATGCATGGCTACCATTCAGGTATGATGTGCCCACCCAGCCTGTTGGGTCACCAGTGGTCATGTGATTGGTGGCCATATTAGAGAATGAGAAAGCGGTAAACATTGGAGTTGAATAGTTACCAGTGTAATACCCTTTGTGCTGTCTGTGGCCTCTACTGGGAACCTATAGCCCAACTCGCTTTTTTTACTCACCAAAAAGAATGTTAAAGGGACTCTCCAGGAAAAGAGCAGAGCCAGAGATCGGGGCAGGCAGCAAAGGTGCAAGGTAAATCAAAAGCCAGGGGTTGTAAATCAGTCCAAATCAGTCCAAGACTGGGAAATCAGTCCAAGAGCAAGCCAGTGGTCAAAATTCAAGCCAAGGTCGTCACCAAGAAGCAAGCCAAGAGAAGAGCATGAGGTCCGAGGTCATAGCAAGGAGGTTAGAATCTTAGGAACCGGATCCAGGAACTGAGCAAGGCAGACACCATCTTTGAATAGGGGCTGAGAACTAGGGATGAGCGAACCGGAATTCGCTCCGAATTTCAGGGAAAATTTTCCCTGAAATAAAAAAAAAAAAATGCCGGCATGGTGGGAGCGGGCAGGCCGGCTACACTGTCAGCGGGTTGCGGAAGCCGGCCCGCTGACAGCGCAGCCGGCCTGCCCGCTCCAACCATGCCGGCATTTTTTTAAAAAGCAAACACTTACCTGCATGCTCGGAGCGTGGAGGCCGGTGACGCTGCAGGTAAGTGTTTGCTTTTTAAAAAAATGCCGGCATGGTGGGAGCGGGCAGGCCGGCTGCGCTGTCAGTGGCGCCCGAATCGAACTTTCAAGAAGTTCGCTCATCTCTACTGAGAACCTTAGTGCATCTGTGCGGCCATCCTTTTGCGTTTGTGCACACTTGCTCACGCATGCTTCTGTCCGTGTGCCCGACAGTATGCTGCCCCCCGCGCCTGCGCAGGCTGGCATCGGAGCACCCTGAATGGCCTGACACCCCCCTTTGTTGTTAAATTAAAAAAAGAGTTTACACCCAAAAGCACCTCCAAAGTTATATATATATATATATATATATATATATAATAGTTATATATTTTTACCTCCACGAGCGCCCTGGTGGTGGAAGATCATTTTTTAAAATAAACTGGGCTTTCCCTCCACCATGGGGGGCTTTTCGCCCCATGGATTTCATTACAGTTTTCATTTATACTAGGGCTAGGCAAATAATTAGCTTCATTATAGATTGAAAGCTATGACTTAAATATATACATTACCAAGCAAAAAAGAAGACTTAAAAACTGTGCAGCCTTGGGTGTAAATTGCAGCCTGCATCTCTGTGAGCTTTTTAACTTTAATTCACAATAATGTGCATTAAAAAAGTTTGTTCAAAATGTTTACAGTTGTGGCACATTTATCCAATGAGGTAAGGATATTTTTATGAAAGTTTTAAACCACAGCACCCTGTGGGCTATGTAGGCAAAAATAAGGAGACCACACTTGTATATGTAGTGTCTAACACTAACAGTAATGTTGCCAAAAGCCATGAGGCACATTCTTTATTGATTTTAAAGTGGACCAACACCCTCCTTGATCGGCCCAGGAATCTATAAGATTCCCAGGCCGGTCCAATCCCTCCCCGCGGGGATGAAACCTCCCAGGACGCCCACAAACCTTACCTGAATTCTGGTAATTTGTGAATGGCCGGCGTGGACGCGCTCCCTGTTAGAGGGAAGCGCGAGATGCGGCCACCAGCATGCTCAGAGCCGCTGGGGTTTGATGCACATACCACAGCGGCTCTGAGCGCACTGATTGGACGAGCGGCCGCGCATGCGCCGCAGGAGCGGGGTGAGGTTTTTTTTTTTTTTACGCAAATCTGGGGGGTTTCTCATAGCGGGGCACCCCCAATCAGGGTGCCCCGGGGAAGTGGACCAAAAACCAGGATAGTCAAAATCCTGGGTGTTGGTCCACTTTAAAGTGGCACAAAACCTGCTGTAGCCCCCTCCACCCTCTCTACTAGAGTACCTCGGGTCATGTTGTGGCACTGGCAGTGGCCCCGTTTTTAAAAGGAAAATGCTGAGGCCATACCCACCTGACATTTTTGGATTTGGTTATTGGCTGACCTCAATAATGCTGGCTGATGTGACCATCCTGCTGGCCACATCCCTAACCTTTGTTTAGTGTGGGAAGCACCCCGCCACAGCCTTCCTGAATGGATAGGCACGGGAGCGTACCTCAGCTACAGGGAAGCTGGGAATGCCACTGTGGGCAGCAGAAGTACTGTGGAAGCTGCCAGGAAAGGTGAGTTTACCAGTGACTCTTGGGGTTTTACACAACAGGGCATATGTATTTGGGATTCCCCAGGGAAACTCTAACAGCCAGCCATGGTGTCTTTTAGACTACCCTTGTGATGGCTCCTGACTCATTTACTCACTTTTACCCCCCAGCTTGCCAGAGGATCCATCTTCTGGGTCCCTCGGATTCCGGGAGACCTTCATACGGGCGGCGCCATCTGCATCCCATCAGGCACTGCGCACGGCCCACAATTTTGAAATGGAGCCGCCTGAAATGGAGCCACCTGAAATTCCGCGAGACTTCGCTGATTGGTGCGGGATTTTGAAGCCATGCTGTCAGCTACAGACAGCTAAGCCGGCAGTGGGGCAGAGGATCCGGCACTGAAGAAGCCGGATGTTGCCACAGCAGGCAGTGGCGACATCCAAAAAGTAAGTAGGGGCAAATGGGGGGGGGCAGGTCGGCCTCTTTTTATTTTTGATCCATTGTTCCTTTTTAAAATAGTGGAAACAAGCAAAAACTAGTGAATATTGTAAATCAGGCCCTTAAAATCCCTGTCCACGCACACACTAACTTTCTCCCACCTTATCCTGCTAGGGGAAAAAGTTAAATGAGTAATTTCAAAGCATTGCAAAACATCACCAGTTATTGGTGAATACCTTATCTATTCTATGCAATACTGTTTCCCTTGTCTCAATTTCTAGGTCCTGGCTGTGCGGGGAAGGACTTGGTTCATGGTGCAGCTTTATGAGTCCTGTGCACGCTCTGATGTGGTCAGAAAAAGCTATGGGACCACTCTGGCTTGTGAGGCTCACTTACACTGAGAGCACCAAGTAATGGCTATTAGACCACTTTTTAGTGTTGAACACTGAATTTCAAGTGCTAATATCTCTTTTTTTACCACATTGTAGCCATTTTTATATATTCCTAAATCTTAATTTAATTTAATTCTTTCATTTTTAGTGCGTGGACATTGACTTTTTCATGCCACTTTAAGCAGAAGCAAATTACTTAGGGTGCTGTTGTTTCCAAATATTCAAAAATAATCCTTCTATCAATCTATCCATCACAGGTACAGGTGATTGCTTTGAGAGAAATTTGGAGTGAAAAAAACGCGGGTTGCAAAATGCATCCAGACTTCCACTTTACTAAATGAATAGCATGACTCTATGTGTCACCCTGCAAATATGCTTTTTGAAATCAACACTGCTGATGCTGAACTGTCAAAAACCATCATGAGATTTAGTGAACCTTTAAAGTTTAAAGCGTGTCCCTCCATCGTCATCACCAGTAACTGTGAAAATCACCTGCTGTCTTATTTGATGAACAACAGCTTAGAGCCCAGTTAAAAGTGCTTCATGTCATTTTTGTGCTTTGCCATCAGGTAAATTAGACAGATAACAAGCTTCAGCTGTGATGCCCCAGGGAGGTATCAGCAAAAACAAGCCAAACTCTTGGTATAGGCTTACCATATGTGCTCTGCTGTAGCTGTGCCTTAATACAGCCATTCATCAAAGCAGCAACCTGTGAAAGCGAGGAAAGGCAGAATAATTCCTGGGAAAGAGATAGATAGATAGATAGATAGATAGATAGATAGATAGATAGATAATAAATAGATAGATAGATAGATAGATAGATAGATAGATAGATAGATAGATATTATTACTAAATTATAGAAAGCCCCTACATTCACTTCCGTGCTAGCAATAAGTGTCATTTACTTTACTTTTTTTATTTCGGATAATCTTGGCAAATTTAAACTAACCTAAGGTCCGGATTTAAAAAAAGGGCAAACCAGAGCACCTGTCCTCGGGGGGCCACCACTAAAAGTGGTGCCCAGGGGCTTCAACTACACTTGATTCAGTCCTGCTCCCCCTAGTGTCCGAAATCAGGCCAAAGTTTCCAGTGCTAAAGTGTAGCCTAGATTTTTCTCCTAATATTTGTGAATGATCAGTCCAACCCCACAGCACCTAGAGAGCTAGTTTCTTACGTTTAGTTTACTGGGATTTTTTGGAGTTAGCTTATTGTTTGATATAATAATTAACTTGCCTACAATATAACTTAAAGGAGCAAATCCATCCAACAAGTCAGTTAATTAGAGGAGGTCACTTATACACACAAACTGAATAAAACTCCCACCAAGCTTGTGTTTTATTCTCTCCTGGTAGTAATAAAATCCAGGGGTGACAGGTTTAGTCTATCAGGGGGGACAGAACCTGTCACCCCTGATTTCCTCTTCCTTCCATTAAAATAAAAAAAAACAAGCCTGGTGGGATATTTCTTGATATTCTTGATATTTCTTGATGCCAGGTGTATAAGTGACTTTAAATAAGAATTCACAACCAACCAACTATAAAAGAAATTGGTAAGAAATTGAAAATATATAGAGTTGGAACCAACAAATTTCCATAGAAAATCGGTAGCACAATCACATCATTTCAAGTGTGAAAGTTTCCTTTTTTTTAGCTTGCAATATGTTTATATAAAGAGCTATATCACTAGTAATCTTCAAATGGATAAACTCATTTTCTACACAGAAGTTTTCAAAAATGGCTCTTGGATATACCACAGGTTTCTGCTACAAGTGTAGTGGTAGAATTATAATATCTAGCAATAAGTTTAAATCCTGACATTAGCCTCCAAATGCAAATAGGTCCTACACTGGTACATCAGAGATGATTGTACCTTATAATTAATTGGAGCAAATAATTTGGATTGTCCTATCAACTGAGAGATACAGGTATTCTTGTCACCCAGAGACTAGTATACTAGTAACACTAGATAAATAAGATTGTTACAAATGCGGATCATTTACATCTTATCAGAAGTCTGACTATACAGATAATCATGCGCATGTAAATACTGATACCACATTATTTTATTTTTGATGGGGTGCTAATTATTCAAAGCATTAGAAGACCAACAAGTGTGGTCTTAGCCCTGAGCCTAGCTGAATGTTTGGTCAGATAGTATGTATAATTGTGACTACTTGGTCCTCCTCCGCTTCCCCGTGAACTTTTCATTTGCTAATGGTCATGGGAAACTTGCCTTTAGCCAGAACATGCTATGCTGTCCACTGCCATGGTAAACTACTGGCTGCTTGGCAGTTAGCCGTGACAACTTTAATTAACAGACTGCTCATTATCCTACCCATGTATTAAGTGTTTTGCACATAATGAAGATTCTCTCTATTTTCCACCCAATAATTTGCACACGCTGCACAATTTAGCTCAATTTTCCTAAGGGCAGATATTTCAATTTGAAATCAAACTTGCTTTAAGACACAATCAGAAAAACAGTATGATGCCAGTTTGGATTAGACATGAGCTATGAGTCAATAACAGCTTTAATAAAAGATATGTCAGGTTATATCGGGTTATCCCAGTTTTCCTAATGTAATCTCCATAAGCAAACTTTTTACCATTCTAGGTATATGAACAATCAAACTGGATTTATATGGTTTGCATGATCTGAAGTACTGTATAAGCTGAGAAAGTCAGTAAAGCCAATATCAACCCACGAATAGTGGCATGTTAGCAAGGAGCTTTATTATAAATAGAAGAACACTTCAGACAAGCTACAAAAGGTACATAGGCATTATACAAAGAAACCCCTTTCTGTATGCAGCCTCATATGAAATATGCCATCCAGTTCTGGGCACCAGTTCATAGAAAGGACGCCCTGATTTTGGAAGGGGTGCAGAGAAGAACCACCAAACTGATAAGAGGAATGAAGCATCTTAGTTATAAAGAAAGATTATGTGAATTAAATGTATTTAGTCTTGAAAGGATATTCCTAAGGATATTCCATTTGCAAATATACAAATGGGCAATAGAAACATGTGGAGAAAAGTCATGTAAAATTCTCTCTAAAGACAAGGGAGTGTTCCCTCTAACTGGGAAATGAAAGATTGAATCTCTAGAACCATTTTTACCATGAGAACTAAAAATCTGTGAAATACTCCCCCCCCCCCGCCCCAGAGGCATTTTTAGAATTAAATTGCATTAACAGTTATTATTAGCTGTTATCAAAAATAGGTTGTACGCAAGAATAGGTTGCAGGTTCAATTCCCAGCTGGGACGTGACTAATGTGCCCATGACCAAGGCACCTAAACCCCCAAATGCTCCCAGGGCACCATGGATAGGGCAGCCAACCACTCCGGGCCTGTGTGTTCACGTGTGCATTTAACTTGTGTGTTCACTAGATACTAGGTAAAATGTGGACCATATATTCCTTTGTGTGTTCAAGCATATATTGGTCATATATGCACAATTGTTATTATTATTATTAATAATAATATTAATAATACATTTATTTTCCTCAACTCTGTCTCTGGTTGAACAAAAATATTCTGAACCAGATGATGCACTAAAACAGGGGTCCCCAACCCTTTCCTCAGGGCCCACCAACAGGCCAGGTTTGCAGATTTATACACAGATGCACAGATGCAGCAGAGCTATAGAACTTGCTATGTGGAGATCCGCAAAACATGAGCTGTTGGTAAGCCTTAAGGACAGGGTTCGGGGACCACTACCTTAAAATACCCCCCTAAGAAACCCATAACAGGCAGTGTGCAAAATCTCCCACAGTCACCCTATAACAAGCAGTATGCAGACCCCCCCCCCCATTATACTGTGGGGTGTCATTGTCACATGGCATGCTTATACTCACAAGTCCACACAGCTGTCATGTCATAAGTGGAGCCGAGGGACTCGGGGAGACTCGTGCAGTAGTGGGACTTATGAGTATAAGCACACTGCCTGTTCGTACTTTCTGTATCCAGTCATGCCACATATATGGGAGGGGTGATGTGGGGTCTGCACACTACCTGTTATGTGGTCTATGCTCCATAAGACAGCCCCCCACCCGGGGGTATCTCTTTTTTCAGCTGTAATAGTCTTTCACTATAAATGTTTTCCCCTTCGTTTGATGGCAAATTAAAGGAAAACTGTAAATCAGCTGAGAGGGGATGGGTAAATTAAGCTCTGAGGAGCAGGTGGTTGGAGCTAGGGAGGAAAGAGTTTCCCCGCTGTGGCAACAGAGGGAGATGAAAGGCCTAGGGTGGGTAACATTTTACAGCTGGGCTTGCAGCTCCAATGAAGCTGTACTCTAGATACCAGCATCCCCATGCTTTCAAGAATGTGACTTGCAGGTCACCTGGCAGACAGGAAGGTGGAGAAGTAGACAGAGAAGCTGTATTGATGCCAGCACCTAGGGCTGTAAATAGAGCCTCTGGATATTTGGTTCTGCTTTAAATTGCTGTAACAGCCTTCCTGCCCCAGGCCTATCTTTCCTCCAATGCCAACGAAGAGATGCAGAACTCTGGCTGCAGTCCGTACAAGGTTACAAGGATAATCGGTGGGTTGGGATCACTCAGAGTAGGAGAAGCTTGTTTGAGGCTGCAATTCTGTGTGGTGGCCAGACCCTCTTTTGTAGACACAATACTGCCCTAATGGCATCATTAATATGCTGCTCTGTTGATTTGTGTAATGTTAAATTGGGATGGGCGTGAAGGTGGAAATTCTATTGGTTACAAAAGTATAAATGTCAGCACAGCTTCTAAACTGTCTCTAAAGATGTTTGCAGGGCTTCTGGCATTGTATATATGGCTCTGTTCCCAATACTGTGTTACTGCCTGGAACTCAAGATAAGAAGCAAGAGACAGATCATCAAACATTTTAAAATAATATGAATACATTTAATAGGGAGCTTCTAAAATGACAGTGGTTATAACATCTGTTATTTTAAATGTATAACCTGTTAATTCTATTTAATCACAGCTTTTAGTATGAACATAATGCATATTGAGGGGTCAATTTAACACCATTCATTATTCACTTTAGAGTAGGTGGCGTAGCCAGACGCATACAATACACACACTTAGAATGCAAAATGTGTTTAATGGTTACAAATAGAGATGGGCGAACCCCACGAAATTCGGGCTTGGCATGTGCGGGCAAACTTTGAAAAAATGTTCCAGTTCGGGGTCCCGAATCTGAGCCTGGTCCCTATTGAAATCAATGGGGACTCGAACTTTGGGGGGTGGCTGTGACGTATAGAGTGTGCTGCAGAAAAGCTGCTGTAATTTTTCTGAGCCCTGAACGTCAGTGGCAGCGGAGCAGCGGCGGAGCAGCGGCGGAGCAGCGGCACCAGATGGCACCCGCTTCTATAAGTGAGACAATTCTTGTGTCAGCACTAGGATTATTCTCACTCATAGGAGCCAGTAGCCATCTTTTTGAAGCCCCAGCTAGGGCCAGTTTTATGCCGCCATCACTCTGCCGCCGCTAGAAGAGGAGGATCGGCACTCAGGTAAGTTACAGCAGTGCTTCTGCTGCTGCAACCTTAGTCCCTGTCCAGACACACATAAAGCTCCATGTGGGAACTGTGTAGAATGATAGAATGAGCCATTCAAAACATCTCTAATTATATGTAAGTACCTTATTTATTCTAAGCAAATCTGATTTTTTCACTTCAATCTCTAGGTCGTGGCTGAGCTGGGAAGGGCATGTCATGGTGCAGTCATGAACAGGCTCTGTTGTGGTCAGAGAAAGCTGCGGGACCACTATGGCTTGCCACGCTCTCTCACGATGAGAGCAGCAAGAGATAGAGCAGCTGTTGGACCAATTTTTGTGCGGTCCCAGAGGAATGAAACTGACAGCTTCTACCCTGCAATGCCTGAAATGGAAATGGGGCAGACATCAGATGAGCTGCTTGCTGCATTACTATTGCATTTGGTTTTACAGTCACTTTAAGAACTTAAAAAATAATTGTTATACATGCTACATATTTGACAGAAGTGGCAATTTAAAAAAAGCTGTTACAGAGAGGTATAAATAAGCTTTAAGACACATTTTTTTGTTCTTCTCGCACAATCCCAAAGACTTGGACAATTGACTTATTATATTCTATAGGAAATTAGAGTTCTGCAAAAAGAAAAACAGGTGCACTGATAAGTACTGCGTCACTGTATGCTGATAGTTTCAGAAATAATATTTTACAGACATGTGCTGATGTGAGCAAAAATTTCTAAGCATGGTTTTCACCCATGACGTTGTACGCCGATGTGCAGTTTGGCAGGACACAACGCCATAGTGATTGATAATGCTGACAATCAAAGCAAGTGACATCTTTTGCTCCCTCCAAAAAGTTGTGCAATTCTGTTCACCTGCTGCTGAATCACCCTTTAAATTTACAGTAGAACTATGAGGTTGATTCACTACTAGTGCCAGAAATTGCCAGATGAGCGTCTGTATAGCACTGCTTAGAGCGACCGCTAGTAGACGCTGTAAGCAAGTATCGTGCGCTGTAGCCTAGCGTTGCGGTCGCTGTAGTAACCTGTCCGGCGTTGATGAATATGATTTGTGTTGGGCGCTCTAACTTTAGCACAACATTGCAGTGACAGATAGGTATCGCCAGCTCTGTGCGTCCGGCACTCGGCGCTACACACCGTATTTAAGAAAAAACTACACACACATAGCATTGGTGCTCTAAAGCTGGGCGCTCTAGCATAGAGCTCCAGACGCTATGTAATTAAAGTCTGTTTTTGAACAGATATACACCAGTAACAAAGAGAAAACACATGGAATGGCATTGTTTTATTACTGAGACAATAACACTTTAGTGCCAGACCTGTAATGACAATTCTGCATAAAAATATAAAAAGTCCAAAAAATTTTAAAAAGTGTTTGTTTGCAGCCAGGAGAGGTCACACAATGATTTGAGCAAAAAAACAAAATGTTTAATTGCTAAACACGCTGTTTAAACACAAATGAACGGCCATTTAAATGTATGGGAGAGCGACACTGAGTGAAAGGTAATATGTTGCGCTCCTGAACCTAGAGCGCTAGCGCTATACACTGAGCTACCTGTATTAATACATGTGACACTACATGGCGCTGTTAGAGCCGCTCACCAGATTCTTAAATGTGGTTGCCTGCCGCTACGAGGCACTACCTGGCGCTATCCCTTCTTAAATAACCCCCTTAGTGCAAAAAGTGTGTGCTTTTTTCGGGAGTAAAAAGTGCTGTTCGTTTTCATAAACTACCTGGTGGGTCATTCAGCACCAAGTGTAAAAAGAGCACTTCTATTTTATTTTTCACATAAAAGGCACTTTTTAGAAAAGAAAAAAATATAAATAGTGTGTGTGTGTGTGTGTGTGTGCCCCACTTTCAAATTGGCAAAGCTGTTTCTGCTTCACTGAACCAATAAGCATCCATCCATCAAAAATATGTATTTTATTTTTCTAGCCACCTTCAAACCTTTCTTCCACAAGGTAGATATTCTAAGAGCTGCTGTGCAAGCAAACTATAAAATTAATCCTACAGCTCTGCATATAGCAATTGCAGATGTACTGTGGGTAGAGCGTTTACATGTGTTACTGCCTTTGCACCAGCATAAAAACTCTAGGTCAGTTATGTCTTAAAGGAACATTCTACCTAAAAATGTCAGAACAAACAAAAAACAATACCAAATCCCTCTCCTATTATGCTCCGTGACAGTCATGAAGCTGTTTTGAAGAAAACTCCATTTTTGACAGGTTTTTGGTGTTCTGCCTTATCGTTTTTCTCTTTTGGGATGTAGAATAAACATTTTAAGGATTGTGCCCTAGACCTGTGCTTTACAGACCCATTTTAAAGGCCAGCTCCAGCAAAATTGTAAACAATCAGCCTCCCTACTATAAGCTCACCTCCTGATATAACAATTAGAATAAGTAAGTAGTAGGTGGGCCAAGAATTGACAACAGATGCAGTAGGACAGAGGGAAAATAAAAATAACTAAAGATATCATGTGGCTCCTTCCTACTGCCTCATAGAGGAACAACCTGTAAGATTTCACAGACGTGGCTAGCTTTAGACTTGGGCCCTTATTTAAGAAGGGATAGCGTCAGGTAGTGGCTGGTTAATGACAGGTAGCGATAGATAGCGACTGGTCAACGCCGGACACGGCACGCAATTACACATTTATCAAGCAGAATCTGTTTAGCGACTGGGATAGCGCCATGTAGCGTCTGATTCATCATTTTCACAGCCCCAGCGAACAGCGCCAGCATTCAGCCTTGCACAGCGCCAGGTATGACCTCTCGCTACCTGGCGCTCTCCCATACATTTCAATGGACGATCCTTTTCTTCTCTTTAAACGGGGTTTTTAATTCTGTGACCTCTTCTGGCATTGAAAAAGCAGTTTTTTCATAATTTTTTCATTTTTTAAATATTTCCTCAAAAATGAAATTACAGGTCTGCCATTAAAGTGTTCATGTTACAATGTTATTACAATGTAATTCCATATGTTTTCGCTTTGTTACTAGTTGATAGATGCTTGAAAACAGACTTTAAACACACCGCCTCCTGCGCTCTGGGCTTCAAACAACTATTTTTCAGCGCCAGAGATTTGTGAAGCTGTTTTTTTGCTGAATATGGTGTGAGTTGGTCGCTATGAGCAGTCGCTAACATGCGCTCCCATACAGCGCTGTACTGGTCAAATAGCGACTCCTCACAATGTATTCACCATTACTGAACAGCGACTGAGTAGCTATAAAGTAGCGACTCACGGCCGAGCACTGCGACTACTAGCGGGCGCTCTGAAAATGCCTGCTACAGATGCTCATCTGTCGCTACCTGCCGCTAATGATGAATCAGCCTGCCTGCTAGTATAGACTAGAAAGGAGAGGCATATACCATCTGGCTACTTTTCCTCCTAAATGCGGCGCCAGTATTCTCCTACTGACTTTTGGGTATCACAGCTTTTAATGTCCTAATAAGTTTTACAATTACTTTTTTGGGATCATCCTTTTGGTGGACTTCTTTGCTATACCACCTGATAGTGTGAGCTCTCATGACATACTGATGGGGTGTATAGCATACTTCACTGCACTAAAATCCATACCACAGGCATATGACATTTGTTTTATACTATATAGTGATCATTTGTCAAAAACATAACAACTTTAAACAGCAAGAAAATTATACTGTCAACTGAATGTGACAGCCATAAATACACAGTACGTACACTATATTTCACAGTTAACCCAGTCCTCTGCCTTTATACTACTTAACCCTCCTACACACGCTTATATAGCCAAAGCTATTAAATATTTCATATGTACAAGTTTATATGAGAATGAGCTTTGCATGATGTGGCGTGCCAGTAGCTCCTCAAAGTCCTGAAGCCAAAAGGTAGCTGGCAACTTCCTAAAATCTTCAACATTTATTCAATCCAGATTAAAACATCCAATAAGTCCATGCATGTCAAAAATAAAAGCAGCAGCAGAAAGGACCGGAGTATGACGTGTGTTTCATCCTACCTGTTTCAGACGTCAAGGGGGGTCCTTAGATAGTCATAGATGAAATGAAAGCAAATAGCCCCAGTATAAATAATACAGATAGTCAGACCAATTAATTAACATGCATGGACTTTGCACTTATTTGATGCTTGATGTTTTTAACTGTATGGAATAAATGTTGAAGATTTTAGGAAGTTTCCGGCTACCTTTTGCTTTCAGGACTTTATAGGAGTTGGTGGCGCTCCGGCCTGGCACTCCGCATTCATTAGGTAGTTCATTGGCAGCAGTCTTATTTGCTTTTTCCTCGATTCAGCGTCGTGCAGAAAAAACTTGACGTGGGAAAGCCAATTTGCACAACTGATTTCTTGCTCCTTTGCATGATTCAGTAAACACATGATATTCACACTAATGCAAGCGCATGTCAGAAAGCTGATCAATGACAATTACACCCTGCCCTATTTAAGCAAGAAATGGCATCCAGCAGACCTATTTGTGTGGGAAATGAAAGCACCCTTGCAGCTTTCTCAATACAAAGCTTGCTTGCATGACTGCAACTCCAGAGGTTCAGCTGACGGGTTTCTTCTTTCTCCTGCCTACCATACTTGGCAAAAATATGTGTTCCCCATGCTGATCTGTAGAATTGTAACATCCTCTATACTTTAGTATTTATGCCTAGCATGAATTTTATGACTCCTTAATAATGTTTATGTTTTACCTTTCCTTTTTTACATATTCACACAATAGCATAATTGTTATTTGAACCCGATATTTAAATAGTATTTTTTAATTTAAAGTGGACCAACACCCAGGATTTTGACTATCCTGGGTCTTGGTCCACTTCGGTGGGGCACCCCCGATCGGGGTGCCCCGCTGTGTGAAACCCCCCCTAACCCCCCGAAAAACTCACCTCTCCCCGCTCCCAGCGCCGACGTACAAGAGAAGATCTTGAACGTCTAAGCGGCGGCGGCCGCCGCCGCCTCCCTCGCGTCACTTTGAACGCGCGCGCCCCCGCGCCGGCCATTCGCAGACGGCCGGCGCGGAGGCGCGCACGCCTACAGGGGCGCGAGGGAGGCGGCGGCGGCCGGCCTCCGCCGAAGATAAGGTAGGTGAGTTGGGGTGTTTGGGGGGGGTTTCACCCCGCGGGACATCCCGATCTCGGATGTCCCGCGGGGTGGGGGGTGATCGGCCCGGGAATCTTATAGATTCCCGGGCCGATCACCCGTGGGTGTTGATCCACTTTAATATTTGTGGGTGTTTATATTGAATGACATGAGCTATAAAGGCCACAATCTGCAGCAGAAGTGAGAGATGGAAGCCAAGAGTGAGCAGAGAAAGCAAGGTAGAGGACCCTGATCCTCTGCCCCACAAATTTCTGGCTGTCAAACAGCAACGATCGTACAGTGCTCCACAGCGCCCGGCTATGGAAGCTTCAGCTCCATATAGTGCCACTTTTATGTAATTAGTGGCAGTCAGCGTCTGATTTAACAAATAATAATTAACGAAGGTGATGGCCGCACTAACTAGTAATTGGGATGTGCTATACTGGCCGTATATCTATACGTGCAAACCATAGGAGGGGATCCCACAATCCCCCCAAACACAAAGCCAGAACGCCAGCACCATCCAATAGGGAGTACAAAAATAATCTATATATTTTGAATCATAAATCATGGATCATATATCACAAACATTTAAAAACATCTAAAAGGTCACGCAGTGACCACCAGGGGGCACAAACCGCCGGCTCTTTTCTTTTATCCAACTAATACAACCACTATATATCAAACATAATATTGGTGCTCTGATTTAACTACAAAACATTTAAAGTGCTATGTGCTAAGTGCTATATAATTACATAAGAGGACCGCCAAGAGCGGAAAAGGCAAAACAGATCAAAACCATATAACATGTGAAACAGTACATTACCCATACACTTGGCCAGCCTGTCGGTGTGTCCCCCTGCCCCTAGCCTACGCGCTCGTAACGGCCGGGGACCCGTTACTTCAAGGGCAAAAACAGTAAGGCCCTATACTGATGGACACCCCTATATACTCACCCGCCCCGCTCCCACGCCAATGGGATCTGCTCGTGGCCGCGCCGCCGCACGCACCCCGGCCGGAAGTGCGCCGGCGGCCCCAGCCAATGACAGGCCGCCTAGGCCCACCGACGCACCCCGGCCGGAAGTGCGTCAGCGGCCCCAGCCCCTGACCCAGCGTCAGCCGACGCTGGCTGTGAAACGAGCAGAGAGTGTGACCGGCCGCGGGGAGTACAAGCGTACTACCCGTCGGCCTCACCATTTGGCGCAGCGCGAGGCAGGCGAGCACAGAGGGGACCATCTCCCAGGCCCATACCATAATAAGCCTGCTTACCTAAATACATAAACATGATCCTATTATAAATAAACATAATACGGTCTATAAACTATTCAGCTAGCCATATCTCATATGTTGTAATCCTAAAATTAAAGAAACCTCTAATTAATATCTGTTAACCTCTGCCTGATCTAGAGAAGAGGGAAACACGGAAGAGGGGAGGGAAAAAGAGGAGGGGGGGAGGAAAAAACAGGGGGAAAGGGGGGGAGGGGGAAAGGGAGGAGGGGGGGGGGAAAGGAAGGGAAACAGGGAAAAAAAGGGGGGAGGAGGAGATGGGAAGAAAACAGAAAACATGAAGAAGCTATGTATGTACATAACCCAATTCCAAGGGAAGGGTATTCTAGGGGCTATAGACCCAAACGGGCAATCCCCATCTATCTATCCTATCACACCTTCTACATCAACAATTTATGCAGAGTGTGTGTACCAGACACCCCACCCCACACCCCGAGTGGGGTCTATATTCCATAATTGACCCAAATACTGGCCAGCAGGGACGAATCAAAATGGCCCCAATTGTACTAATGGAGAACCAAAAAAGAGGGGGGGGGGGGGGGGGGAAACCCATGACAACAGAAAATTCTCTAAACCAAGCCCGCCCGCATGCAGGCGATCTCTCATTCCTCAACAATTATTCAATACAACAGAATATAGGTTTCTATTCAGTTCTTGAGCGGCTGATCTTCTAAGGGATGCCCCATCGCACGTCCCTTCACACGAGTTCCTATGGAGGATATCTTCAATATTCCTAGGTAATTCTGAGGACACCGTGACATCTCCAAAACCTGTGTAGCTGTGTCACATTCCGATCCCTTTTCTTGGGGACCAGGAGTCTCTCTCTCGGGGTATCCCTAGCCCGTTTAAAGGCTTTCGCAATGACCTGTTTCGGGTATCCCCTTTTCTGAAACCGCTCCGTCAGGTCTCTGGCTTGGGACTGAAACTCCTCATCCCGGGAACAATTTCTGCGCACCCGAAGAAATTGACCCACTGGTATCCCACATTTCAAACCAGCCGTGTGAAAGCTGTTGAAATGTAGGAATGAATTTACCGCGGTCTCCTTCCGGTATAGTCCCGTTTCCAAGGTGCCATCTCCTGTTAATTTGATGTCCAAATCCAGAAAGGTAACTTGTTTGTGGGAGATATTGGCTCTAGTAAGATTCTGGGGGCTTCTTCCAATCGGTAGTCTTCGGATTTCCTCACAAACAACTTTGAAAAAAGTTGCAACCGCCGGGCTAATTGACCACAAGGGCATGTATGTAGAGGGTTTACGTAAGGTCCTACAGGCTTCTTCTTGTGGGTTTTGTTCGTCTAACAGGGTCCTTAGATCATCCAATGCTACCCCCTCCTCCCAAGTGAGCGCCACATTAGGTATCCTGGGGGTGTCAAATTGTTTTTTGAGAAGAAGTCTCCTCTCATCTGATGTTAACAGTATCTCGGTCAGATTGACCACTGTAAGAAGGTCTCTGTCAGCACTCCCTTCTGCCACATGCTCAGATGGACACAATTCATGGCTCAAGGACTGGGTTCTGTTCTGGGGCGTTTGTTCGCCCAGGATCGCAGCCTGCGGTGGTCCCAACGACCCATGTTTAGGCCTTGATCTGTTTCTCTTCTTCCCCCCCCGGCGCGTCCTCTTGTACCGTTTATACCTAAAAAACGGTGGGTCCCGCTGCTCTCCTCTGAGGATCTACTGGACACTGAAACACTACGACTAGGTGGACGGCTCTCCCTATTCTGATATCTCCTTGTATTTCCTATATGTTTCCATCTATATACACGCCCAGTTTCAAAATCCACCTTATCTCTATTTAATTTAGCCATCTTTACGCCAATAATTTGGTCTTCAAATCTCTTTAAATCCATATCCAATCATTCCTGGCATCTATTGATCTCCTCTTGGGGCACATCCCTAGGAATACTGTCATACAGTTTAACTAATTCCTCCTTGGTTTTTATGAGTGCAGTTTTATCCAAATTTATTAACTCATCCATTAAACTCATAGCACATTTGTTAAGATGTGCTTCCCATCTCTCACGTGCTTCCATAGGTACTTCCCATGACGGGAAAATTTGTACCCTCAATCCTCTGGGTATGAGGGACTGTTCTTTGTAGATTCCCAGGCTCTGCACATTCCACCATAGCCTGGTATATCTCATGTTTTGTAGTTAAATCAGAGCACCAATATTATGTTTGATATATAGTGGTTGTATTAGTTGGATAAAAGAAAAGAGCCGGCGGTTTGTGCCCCCTGGTGGTCACTGCGTGACCTTTTAGATGTTTTTAAATGTTTGTGATATATGATCCATGATTTATGATTCAAAATAAATAGATTATTTTTGTACTCCCTATTGGATGGTGCTGGCGTTCTGGCTTTGTGTTTGGGGGGATTGTGGGATCCCCTCCTATGGTTTGCACGTATGATTTAACAAATAAAACAATGCTAACACTGATGCGGCTGCCATGCAGATGAAACCTAGGGCCTTATTTATCAAGGAATAGCGACAGATAGCGACTGGGGAGCCGGCCAGTAAAGCCAGGTAGCGCAACTCCGGCTCCCCTCCACAATCACACATTTATCAAGCCGATACTGCTTAGCGACTGAGATAGCGCCACCTAGCAACTCATTCATCATTATCCCTGCCTCATCCCACAGCGCCAGCGAACATCCTTGAACAGTGACAGGTATGACCTCTCGCTACCTGGTGCTCTCCAATGCATTTCAATGGCAGAATGTATTTTAATTAATAATTATTTTTTAATATATATATATTTTTTTTTTAATTTAAAATCTGAACACTTCTTCCTTTGAAAATGTATTTTTTGGGGATTTTTAAAAAAAAATTTTTGGGGGCAGAATTGATATTACAGGTCTGATTTTAAACTATTCAGGTTTGAATATTATTTCAAAATCATTCCATTTTTTTTTTGGGTGGTTAGGGGGTTAAAAAACTACTTTTAACACATCGCCTACTGCGCTCTGGGATTTAAACATGCATTTCACAGCGCTAGGAATTTTTAAGGCTGATTTTTTAATGAATATGGTGGGTGCCGGTCGCTATGTCCAGTCGCTATCATGCGCTCCCATACAACAGCGAACCTGTCAAATAGCGACTCAGCATCTTGTATTCAACATTACGGCACACCGACTGAGTCGCTATCATCCACCGAACAATGGGCAAGCACAGCGACTACTAGCGGTCGCTGTCAAAATACCGCTACAGTCGCTCAACAGTCGCTATCTGTCGCTATTAATAAATCAGCCTCCTAGTGCTAGATCCCATAGAGCACAATGGGCAGAACTGGATTGTAGTGTTTACTGCTTATAATTACTATTACACACATTTATTTGTAGAGAAATTGCATTATGTCAACAACTGAAACGCAGGACCTAAAAAGATTTTTTTTGGGGGGGGGGGGTATAAAAATTGATTTTAATGGCTTCTTTTGCTTAGCAAAGTGTAATTTGGACACCAACAACTAAAATGCAGTGCCAAATATTTCAAGAAGGAAACATTTCATAAATATGCTGGGGAGCGTCTGAAAAACGTCATTACAAAGTGGGGCTCACTGGCGCTGGGACAATCGTCCGCCGTGTCTGACAGGTTCTGACATAGGCCGGCCAATACCTAGTGCAACAATCAAAGCTAATTATTAGCGCAGTGACTGCTAGCGCCAATGTAGTTTACAGCACAGCGCCAGATAAGACGGGAATGCCGTCACTTCAAAGCTGGCGCTATAGCCACATAAACGATGCTAAAATGTGCACTTCATAAATTAGCCCCTCATTGCCTCCTTGGAAAATAATGCACCTCACCTGTAAATATAGAACAGAAATGTAGAATATTATAACAAAAATGTTTTACAGAACTTTTTAGTTCAAGTTATAAAGCTCACTTAGAATGATTAGTTAACACCCAAAAGCACACCCTGCTCACCAGATATTTAGCATCACCCCGCTTGTCCTTAATCCCTTTTATCTTCTTCTTTGCGTAACGCTGAATGCTTTTATAGAATCATGTCATTTAAGAGAGGAAAAAATTCCCTTTTCACTATTGTTTAACATCTGCAAATAAAGCCAATGATGCAAATGTATCACTTACGATATTTTTGGATAATTAAATAATGAGAATGTTTACTCCTTTTCAAGATAAAAATAGGTTGGGCGTTGGTCTTTTTTGTTTTTTAAGGGGACCTCTGGCTTTATTTACAGATGTAGTACTAACATTTTTGGGGAATTCTCATGTTGTAAAATTCAATTATTCTGTTATAGGAAACTCTTTAATACAGATATTGTAAAGGGGATAACGTGAGGATATTTTTCATACACCAGCTACATTACTTGGCCTAGGTGATGTTTTGGTTTTAATTACCCCAGATTATCTGGTCTTCCCATCATGTAGTTTGTGACATCTGGCTACTTTGGTTGCATTCCATAGACTCTAAGCACAAGCCTTTGAAGACTTTAAAGTGGACCATGGGGGCGTTAAAAAATTCATTTTTTTTTACTTTTTACCAATCCAAAGATGATCGCTTTGTCCTGTGCCACGCTGTCAGTCGGTAGCGATTGGCCAAAACAGATCAGAGACCCCTGCCCTCGCACCCGGTTCCGTCGATCACCGGCCAGTAGCGGAAGCAGCCGTCATCTTACTCCTCCTAAAAAAGTCCCCTCCCTGCTGTGGTCGCCGAGATGCCAGAAGCCGTCGCGAGGCGCAGGAAATGGGCCCCTCTCTTAACTTCCTGCCATTGCAATTTTTCTGATGAGATGATCTTACCAATTATCCAATGCTTTGGGCAGAAAATAGAGTGGTTAATTATGTTTTTGTCTGTCTGAATCAGAGAACAAGAAGTTAGACTAGAGCAGTTCTCCCCTGTGAAAGTAGAGTGATATATTCATCCTGTCAATCTTCTTCCTTCTAGTTAAGGCTGTTTAACTAGCCCATCACTATCTAGCATGTTGATAAGAAATTTTAATTTCGCAATATGGCTCCTTTAAAGGAAAAGTCCACTTGCAATAGTATTTTTGAAAATGTCCAAAATGATGTCCTCAAGATGCTGAGCTTATGTTAATTGCTTTCTTTTTCTATTTGTTTGTAATTCTTGTATTCTAAAAGAAAATAGTTTTGTCTAGCCACAATAGGGTTGATTCAGAGACACATTCGCATGCACTTTCGCATGTGTCTGTGTATTAATTTTGAATGTTTGCCTTGTTGTTTGGTTTTTACGTTTTCCATGCGTATGTTCATATATTCGTTTGCGTATATGCGCTTTCGATGGGCGGATCTAAATCTGATCATTTGCGTAAGTTCAGATAAGTTACAGATCTAAATCTGATCATTTGCGTTAGTTCAGATAAGTTATGTTATTGAGATGGGCTTGCGTTTGATTCTGAGACCTGATTGCCAATGGACCACCACCCTATAAAACGGTTTCATTTCCGCTCCACTTACGGGACCATTTTTGCCTCGGATTACTATTGTTGATCATGTTGTGCGGCTATGTGGAGGAGTATGAGCGCCTTCAGCTCACTGGCATTACATGTATCAGCATGGCCGAGGCCAGATTGCACCGAAGACGCATGCATATCGATCGCATGCATGACTTTGAGCTGTTCCAGCTGACCGGACTTAATCGCGTTTCCCTCCATAAGTTGTATAGCGAGCTGCGGCCATGGTAAGCCCGCACCACGAGGAAGGGGCAAGCAATTTTAGGTATGACCAAGCTTGGCTGCCTGCAATTTTTGGCGAACGGCTCATTCCAGAGGCTGGGTGCCCTCTCCGTGGGGATGTCCCAGCCTACGCTGAGCCGCGAGCTAACCACTTTTCTGGATGCCATGGCTACCATTAGTCCCAAATATATTTCCTTTCCGGACGACATGGTAACCTGGAACACGCTTAAGTTGGGTTTTTATAATATTGCCGACATGCCCAATTTCATGGATGCGATCGATTGCACACACGTTGCCTTGGTCCCTCCCGCAGCCGATGAGTACATCTATAGGTAAGTTAATTATGTCATTTTGTTATATTGTTTAGCCAAACTTAATTGTAACTATCTATTAATCCCTCCTTCTCAAGTGTCCCTTTGAACCAGTTTAAAATGCATACCTTAATCCCTCCTTCTCAAGTGTCCCTTTGAACCACTTTCCAATGCATACCTTAATCTCTCCTTCTCAATTATCCCTTTGAACCACTTTCCAATGCATACCTTAATCCCTCCTTCTCAAGTGTCCCTTTGAACCAGTTTAGAATGCATACCTTAATCCCTCCTTCTCAAGTGTCCCTTTGAACCAGTTTAGAATGCATACCTTAATCCCTCCTTCTCAAGTGTCCCTTTGAACCAGTTTAGAATGCATACCTTAATCCCTCCTTCTCAAGTGTCCCTTTGAACCAGTTTAGAATGCATACCTTAATCCCTCCTTCTCAAGTGTCCCTTTGAACAGTTTACAATGCATACCTTAATCCCTCCTTCTCAAGTGTCCCTTTAAACCCCTTTCCAATTCATTCCTTAATCCCTCCTAATCAAGTGTCCCTTTGAACCAGTTTACAATGCATACCCTAATCCCTCCTTCTCAAGTGTCCCTTTGAACCAGTTTAAAATGCATACCTTAATCCCTCCTTCTCAAGTGCCCCTTTGAACCACTTTCCAATGCATACCTTAATCCCTCCTTCTCAAGTGTCCCTTTGAACCAGTTTACAATGCATACCTTAATCCCTCCTTCTCAAGTGTCCCTTTGAACCAGTTTACAATGCATACCTTAATCAATACTTTTCATGTAGGCCTTATAAAAGCATTTTACTGCTGACCTTAAATAGTCCTTAGCATGTTAAACTTTTCTAACACATCCATATAATATTTGTTTTTTAAACTACTTATGTCCTTTGTTATTTATTTAGGGATTGTAGAACTGTTTTCTTTGTTTTGTTTTTGGAGTTAGTGTTTTTGTTGGTTACCGGGCCATTCGCTGAATATCCAAGCAGTGGCTGACCAGGACATGTGGTTCCTCAGAGTACTTGCAGGGTATCCAGGCTCATCCCATGATGCGTACATATTGAGGAGCTCCGGCTTATTTCGTTGGTTTGAGTCTGGAGAATTATCTGGTGGATGGCTCCTGAAAATTCAGGCTCTGAAATTCCATCATTCCCTTTTCACTGTATGCCTATGAATATAGTTGATGAACCATGTCTTAACCTATGGCTGTTTGTTTCCCTTGATGACAAGTTAAACAATAATGTTGCTTAGAATGTGTAATTTATGTTATTATTTTGTTATTCTTTCAGGGGATTCTGGATATCCGCTGATGCCCTGGCTCCTGCCGCCCGTTCTTCGCCCGCAGGATGAGGCCCAGTAGTCGTATAATTGGGCCCACCGGAAGACCTGGGCCGTAGTGGAGAGGGCTTTCAGACTGCTGAAGACCCGATTCCGTTGTTTGGACCATACAGGGGGGGCACTGCAGTACGACCCCAACAAGGTGATCCAAATCATCTTAGCATGCTGCGTGCTGCATAATTTTGCCCTGAGCCAGCGTGTCCCTCGTTACAGTGATACGGCCCCCTCTCCACCCAGGCAGGACGCAGATGACATCTATGATGGCAACCGGAGTGCCTCTAGGTAATCTGTGCGTGCCCATGTTATTGCTTCTTATTTTTCTTAAGATTTGTTTTGTTTGTTTCTGTTTTTGTCTGTTTGCAATATTTGGTGCCTATGTGAAGGCCTTTTATTTGGTTTAACAATGTAGTAATGCTTTAATTACTAAACATTTTACACCTGATTTGAGCGCAATGCATTTTATTTTCTCATGTTTGTGATTACAAACCTTCATTAATCTAAAAACAACACAAACATGAATGCATCAACTTAGGCAAGAACAGCTAAAGTCAAATTCAATACAAATTTCTGGAAATATGACAAATTTGACTCGCAGACTCCATGGACATACATTTTCAAACCTAAGTATAAATTGGGCCAGACTCCTGGCCCCTAGCAATTGTTCACATCCAGGAGTTCTAAGGTAACTGACTCCAGGCCTAAGTTTACCCGTCCACCAACATCAAGATCCATAGGGAGCACGACTTTCAAGGGGAATAGTCGGCCAGGAATACATAGGGCCACATACACAACCTCTCCTGCTTGTAATTTTGGCAGCCTATGACAGCCAGACCCCATACCAGTCCAGTCCAATCTTTGCCATTGCCAAATGTTGTTTTTTTCCAGCCAAGAATGTCCCCCAATATTGCCACCAAACAGGATGAGGCAGCCAGCATTTCCTTAGGCCCAAGCCTGCTGCGTGGGAGCTTGAGTGGCCGCTTCACTGAGGCTTAAGCTCAGCCATTGGCTAGTGGGGTATGTGAGCACTCTAATGAGCTATATGGGCGAATTCCAAAACAAACCAGCAAAACCACAAAACACCCAATCTTGGTTGCGCTCACCACACAGGTAAATAGAGTTGGGATGTAGAGGAAAGATGTTTAGTAGATCCAGGTCAAATTTCTTCTTTTGCCCCTTGGACGTTGTGCTCCCTTTCTCTTCGGATGTGGTAGGCCGAGGAGCAGGAGAGGGTGTTCTTTGGGGGCTCGGCCTTCTCGCCTTCTGCTTACTTTTCCCCTTGGATGTTGTGTTACCTTGCTGTTTGGATGTGGTTGCGCGGGGAGCCTTGGAGGATCCTTCCTTGCGGGTGCTTGATGTTTTTGATGGGCCTGGAGTTGTGGCCAATGTAGCCTTGTGGTAGCCACTTTTGCTCCGCGTTTCAGGCACCTTTGGAGTAGATTTGTGCGACCGAGTGCTCAGTCTGGAGGATGAATTGTCCTCATGCCGCTCTGGCTTTTTGGTCTTGGCCTCCTTTGCTGCTGGTTGCTTTGCGCTACCTTTTTTCGGTGGCCCTGGAGATCGTGGCCAGGATGCAACAGGAAACGAACACCACCTTCGTTTATACGCAGATCATGCAGCACTGGTCGGACCTGAAGCGACTGCACATGCCCCGGCTGCGCCGATTTTTTGCGAACCATTTCCCAAGTAAGTAAATACCGATTGCATGCTAGATGTAACAAACACAGAAGGTAGGCCTTTAATTAGAAATGCTTTTCTTTTCTAGTGTCTGAAATGGAGTATCGCATTCGACCCACACGGAGACGCGCAGTCCGGCCAGTGTGGCATGAATCTGCACCACCAAGTGAAGGTGGTGGATCTCCAGGGCCAAGTTCCTACCCCTCCTCTGTAGCAGCGTCAGAGCAGCCCCTGGACCTATCCACAGAGGAGGGGCGTCACGGCGTGGGCAGGCAGTCGTACGAAGCGACGCCATTAGCCTCCGGTATGTGACTCTGAATGAAACCCCACACACATACATGCTATTTAAACAAAAGCTGATTCCCTTAATCTCTTTTTATAGATGAATATGTAGCGGGTAAAGGATCTGGAGCTGAGACTGCAGCAGATCATGCCCAGGAGGAACATGGAGAAGGTGGGTGATGTCACACACAGTTGGTTACTGTTCAATCAGACATTAGAAGTGAGCCTATTCCTAAATCCTAAACCTAAATCCATTGTCAATGTCATGAGCATAATGACATATGGCCTCTTCCTTTAAGAAATTCCTTAGCATAATGACATATGACCTCTTCCTTTAAGAAATTCCTTAGCATAATGACATATGGCCTCTTCCTTTAAGAAATTCCTTAGCATAATTATATATGGCCTCTTCCTTTAAGAAATTCCTTAGCATAATGACATATGGCCTCATGAGTTAATAATCATTCCATTCACAGCTGTTAAACATGTATTTGTAGAACAATAATTTTCTTCTCTTTTTTTTTTACAGATACCGCACATGCGAGATTAGCACAACTCACTGCGACTGTGTTTCGGCTGGTTTCGTTGAGGACCATAGATAAAGATTAATTATCTGGGGCCTGCCATGGCTTTGTATATAGTTTTAGCCATTTTAAATATGTTAAAATGTAAAAATATTTGAATACATTTTTAACATTTGTAAAATGTTGAAAACTAAAAAAATGTTTCTACAAACAAAAAAAAGGCAAACGAATTTGCAATTTATTAATTAAAAAAAACATAAAACTGCTTTCTGTGTCATTTTATGTAAACAAAAAATGAATCAAGGGTTGGTTAGGGGAAAACGTAGGAAGAACTAAAAAAAAATAAGACTGCAAAATGAAGAATCTAGAAACCGCGATGGAATTGAGGTAAGCATTAAGGGTGCAAAATGAAGAAGAATGAAACCACGATGGAATTGAGGTAAGCATTAAGGGCGCAAAATGAAGAAGAATGAAACCACAATGGAATTGAGGTAAGCATTAAGGGCACAAAATGAAGAAGAATTAAACCGCAATGGAATTGAGGTAAGCATTAAGGGCGCAACATGAAGAAGAATGAAACCACAATGGAATTGAGGTAAGCATTAAGGGCGCAACATGAAGAAGAATGAAACCGCGATGGAATTGAGGTAAGCATTAAGGGCGCAAAATGAAGAGGAATGAAACCGCGATGGAATTGAGGTAAGCATTAAGGGCGCACAATGAAGACGAATGAAACCGCAATGAATTTAGGTAAGCATTATGGGTGCAAAATGAAGAAGAATGAAACCGCAACGGAATTGAGGTAAGCATTTAGGGCGCAAAATGAAGAATATCCAGACCGCGATGGAATTCAGGTAAGCATTAAGGACGCAACATGAAGAAGAATGAAACCGCGATGGAATTGAGGTAAGCATTAAGGGCGCAACATGAAGAAGAATGAAACCGCGATGGAATTGAGGTAAGCATTAAGGATGCAACATGAAGAAGAATGAAACCCGTGTTGGAATTGGGGTAAGCATTAAGGGCGCAACATGAAGAAGAACGAAACCGCGATGGAATTGAGGTAAGCATTGTAGCAGAAGTGAGTGATCAAAATATTGAAACAAACACATGAATGAGTTAATTTTGTTGTGCGCATGCGTAATGTCGGGAAGATTTCCGTCTGGACGTTTATTTATAGAAAAAGGAATTCAGAATCTAAGGGGAAACGTAAATCATTCGTTATAGGCGACATTGGAAAAAGCAAAAAAACGAAGCCTACGTTATTTCCTAAGTAACAAAAACGAAAACGAAAGTTGAAAAATGACATTCTCGTTTGCGTATGAATGGACGAACACTGTACAAAATGCTTGCGATGCATGCTTAGAATCACTCGTACACTCATACGCAATCGGAACAAAAACGGAAAAAAGACAGATCGACACAAAAACGAAATTAATTATATGTCTCTCTGAATCAACCCTATATGTTTACGTTAGCAACTGTACACAACTGTACACCTGGTGTGTTTGGTGTAAGAAGCAGTGACTTCCTGACTCTGATTCAGCCACTTCAGATGAGGGGATCATAATCTTGTGTTTGAGTAGCGAAAGGGTTACTGGCATTTCCACCTGGGGATGTAGGTTGTTACGGTTCCCCGATCCAAGCTTTTCTTTGTGGGCGGAGGGGAGCTCACCATTGTCAGTGGAAGGCGTCTGGGATTTGTTGGCAGAAGCTTTACTACAGGCTTTACTGAGGGCCAGGAACATACATTTATTTTATTTTGCAGAAGAAGAAAACAATAAGGCAGAACACCAAAAACCTGACATACGTTGAGTTTTCCTTTTAGGAATGATTTTTGAATTAAGGTCAAAAGGTGTAACTTGAAGGAGTGACTGCACCAGGGCCCAGAAGGTCACAGGGCCCCATCATTGTTGCTCCCCCACCTTATTTAGCATATTTCTGCTCACTTGGCATGATTTAGAACAGGGATACTCAACCACCTCTCGTGAAGGTCCATATACAGACATCCGGTGAGAGGTGAAGGTCCGGGAAGGGGGCTGCAGTGGGTGGATAGTTAGAAATCCGTGAACGGGGGGGGGGGGACTATAAATTCCACAGTCAAAACTAAAGAAGGCAGGAATGGATCGGGCAGAGCTGGGGGGCAGAAATGCATGGGGATGGGATTGATAGGGCAAAGATGGGGGGACAGGAATAGATGTGGCAAAGCTTTGGGGACAGAAATGGATGAGGCTGAGCTGGTGGGGCGCAGTTGGATGGGGCAGAGATGGTGGGACAGGGATGGATAGGGCTGAGCTGGGGGGATGAGATGGTGGGACAAGGATAAATGGGGCTGAGCTAGGGCAGCGGGTCAGGATTGGATGGGGCAAAGAGACTGAGAAACAAAGTTTGTGTGTACCTTGCAATGCCACTTCCTGCCCGTGCAGTACTTCATATTGTAACACTAGGTGACAGGGAGCCATGACACTGGCAGGGAGTCTAAGCACTATATCACCAATCAAGTAAAGGGGGCAGCGCTGAGCATGGCAACACAGAAGCAACTGTGTGCAGGGCTGTCGGGGCAGGGGTCCACATTCGGACTCCGATCTGCCAGTTATGTACCGCTGATTTAGATAAAGGAAACTCAATCTCTCTCTCCTGCTTCAGTCTTCGGTTGTCTAGTTGCATCCAATTGAGTTAAAATACAGAAAAAAAGGTTACTGTAAGAGCCTTAAAAGGGCCCCATTTGATCTTCATCACATTTAGTTACACCACTGGCCAAAAAGTAGAGATGTTTCCCACAGCATATTCTTCTCCCCTTTTTTCAATATGAATTTGGGGATAACTAATATCTGAGGTTTATTTAATTGTACCTGCCATTCGTACCTTGGGATATCGTTCTAGTGACAACCGTCAGACATCCAAGGTTTTTCTACTGGATAAACTGGCTATATGGTCACTGCACATCAGAAGTGTGAAAGTAGGAAGGTAAATCTCTCTAAAGCGGTCCCAGGAAGCAAAATAAGCTTTGCAGTGAGATTGGGGGTTGTTCAATAAATAAATGAATTCTTATGAATATAAATTGACATGTGACATTATGGTTTCTATTCTGAGCGTAACTAAACAGTAACTACTTAAAGTCAAGGTCTTTACATACAAAGCTGTCTCATGCAGAAGCCAGATGAGCTGTACAGATGTGAATACGTCTTTGCAGTAGGGTACAGGCTGAGAGCATTTCATCAATTCTACATCGAACAGAATACAGACTCCTTTGTGTATTCCAGATAAAGCTGCAATTATAAGAGAAAGAGAGCTTAACAGTCAACAATGTTTAGAATTTTTCGATTTACCCCATCATTTTTCTTCCACATCTTACATCGGGGACCTAATATTAGTAACAGGGTGTGCAATGACCGCTATGCCATAGACATATAATGAACTGCTTATATTGGCTGACACACTGGAATATGTGTTATTTTCTTCCTAGGGCACACCGAATTGTTTAGCATATCCAAGTTCAACAAGCTGTTCAACAACCAAATTGCTGTTTTAACCCATTCTTTTTTATTGGCCTTTCCTAGAACGCTAAAGCAATGTTCTAAATGTGGACGACCATGTCAATTAATAAAAAAATTAAAGGGACAGTCCAGTCAATGGCAATAATTAGACAGCAAGGAGCTCACCTGAAGCCCATGTCAGATGTCTCTCCTCCATTTCCTGCAGCAGGTTTTAGAAAGTGTAGCAGGTCCATCCTTTTCTTTCAATTTTTCCACAACCATTCTCCACATGAGGTAGCAAAACCACTTGTCCCACAATGTTCCCAGCATTAGCCAGCTCAACAAACCACAGTGTTCACACTTTACAGGCTCTAATACTTTCTGGGCACTGTGGATCAAGGGCAGCCATGCAACCCCATTTGGAGCATGGCTGTAAAAAAATGGAATTAAAAAGAAGAGGGAAACATTGAAGGCCAGCATCTACAGCTTGTTGCAGAAAATGGAGTAGGGGCACATGGGATAGGCTTTAGGAGGGCTCCTTGCTGTCTTATTACTGTAATTGTCTGGACTGCCCATTTAAGAAAAAAGGAGAAGTCTGCAAGGATGTGCCAAAATATGAAAAGAGGTATAGAAATAAGAAATCTGGGAATAGATAAATAATTTTCAGCCAAACAGCTTTGTCCTTTTACTTGTACAGTAAAAGTAGCATCTATGGGATAATTATTTGGTGATGCAAGTTTAATGTTGGGTGTAAATTGCAAGCATCATGTCAGTGAACTCTTTAATACACAGCAAAACTAGACTGTGGTTGTGTGTCTATCTCAGTCAGGAGTCTCAGTCTGATCCCCCCCCCAGCCCAGTCCCCTGGTACTAAGGCAGGTTAGGGTGTTACAAAAAAAATCTCACTGCAGGCACCCCCTAGGCAAGAACCAGGGTAGACATTTTGTTCAATTTAAGTTTTTCAGTAAAATTACTTTCATATGTCTTTACACTGGTAGATACTGTCAGATAGTTGTATATTAATTTGGCTAATGGCCCTTTCACACGTTACCGATTGTGTCACATGCCTATTGAAATCAATAGGCACCTTCACATCTAGGCACTACATGTGTGTGTGTTTTGGGAAACTGCATGCAGTATTTGCCCCACAACATAGAGCAAGTAAAGTGCATGTATTGTGGTGCAAGGAGATAGTCATCCGAGCTTCCCAGTCCATTGTGGTCTGTCCATCTGGTGAAGCCGTTTCTGTGCCGTGATTCTGCAATGGCTGGTCTCTTACTGGCACCTCCAACGTGGTGTACTTTATCATCCCCGCCTCTGACCCAGATCCCTCTGTAATTCAAATAATAGAGTTAAACAGCAGCAGTCCGACTAAGCTTTAATTGTAATCCAACATATGGCACCTCCAACATGGTATACTTTATCATCCCCACCTGTGATCCCAGATCCCTCTGTAATCCAAATAATAAGGGTTAAACAGCAGCAGTCCCACTCAGTCCCACTTAATTGTAATCCAACATATGTCACAGTCGGACGATAAATCCACACACAGCCTAAACAAGGTAGTTCCACTTTATTGACTTGGCAGTATAGCACATCGGGCTTTAACTTCCGAAAGGCAAAGTAATGGTTTTAACTTGTCTGAGGCATAATCAAAGCTTATCACAGTGCTCTGGTGGTCTGTCCACCACACTTTGAGATGAGCACTAATTCACAATAAATCTGGCAGGGAATAACAGAGGGTAATGAGTGCTAAGGGGAGCTTCTCAACTACAGACACAATTGCCATTACTTAGGTCATGTTCTTCCAGCGGTGTTAGTTTAGAATCAGTTCAATGACCATCGATAGCACTCCCAGACAGGTTCCATAATTCCCCAAGGCTTTTAATGGTTTCCAAACAGGGGCAGTCACAACATACTGCACTCTAGGCACTTCTCTCAGCCTCTTCCCCTCACACGGCAGATGACTCTTTGTAAGTTCCATGCCAAGGCACCCAACTGACCCTCTTTCCCAACATGGTTCGTTCCAGTTGTCCCAAAACTCTTGCACTCTGAAGGTGGTGCCACACCACCCATCTTACATAAGGTGTGGGCTACGAACAATCTTTCTGTATGTCCCTTTAGCTTCCTCTTATAAACCTCTGCTCTATACAATGCAGTTTTCTCTCCAAAAAGCTCCCACCCAATCCCAGCATTTTCCTGTTGTTCCTCAAATGTATTTTATGCCCCTTGACTCATCCTAAAGGGCAACTCTGAGTTGAAATTCTGATCTTGAATTAAATTCTATTTTACCATTTGTGGTCTACTACTTCCATCTAATGTTCCAAGTTAGAACAACAACCATATCTTTTTATTTCAATAGACAATTTACCAGATATTTTTAAGCAACCCCAGAAATGTGTGTGGGCTTAAAGTAGTGCACTAAACTTTTGCTTTTTGCCTTTGCCTCAATCCATCAGGTGCCAACAGAAGTACAGCATAGTACACATATAAAAAGGGTCCTTGAAAGTATTTACAGATATTTATCAGCAAAACAAATGGCTCTGTGTAAATGTTTGCTCCACCAGTTTGCTTACTGGTGTGCAGACAAATTAAATGGCCAGTATCTTGTTATATGAGAGACCTGCCAAGTTACTTACCCAATTCACTGACATAAAGTTCTTCTGCAAAGTCTTAAGGTGTGCCTATACACAGATACTTCATTTCCATGGAAACAAGACTATGGTGGCCATTTCTCCTGAAGGGAGGCTGCTTTGCATAATTCTAATGCAGGAATTTCTGCTAAAAGCACCTGTTGTATAAAAATGACATTGGTAACACTTCCTGATCCATCAATCAGTGGGACCTAACAACAGCACCGCTTGAAATCAAAGGAGAAACAAAATCCGAAAATTGCAGAGAAACAGAGAGGGAATCAGCTAACAGAGGGCTTCTGATGAAACCCCATCTTAAGTATAGAATTTCTGGTGTGTTTTTTATGTGTTGATCAGCTGACTTTAATTCTGCCTTGTGGTTGGCACTTGGGTTTAAAGACTTAGTAATGATGTAACCAGAGTGTGTGGGAACCAGAATGGTGTGACAGATAGCTTTTTCCCCAGTCATTTACTAGACGTTCATTCTAATTCTACAGGCTAACCTGGTTCTGCTACCAGCTATCAGGAAATTCGACCTTCTGCCAAAGGTACAGAATGTTTCACTCCTAGATTTCCTGGTGTATAAATACAGCAACACAAAAATCGCATCCAAAGTCATGACAGTACAGTTTTGTAAACATATAAAACATTGAACCTTAAATGCTGCCCATTCCTTTTTAAACACTTTTGCTAAATTTGCTATGTATTGTTTGTAATACATTTCAAGTACCTCTGTCACCAAATCTGATGATAGATGATTAACCTGTGATGAAAACTTTGCATTTCTTCTTTTATTTTCTTCAGATGATGCTGCAACCCAGTACAATAAAAATGGGCCGACTTGTGGGACTTGTGTGGCCTAGTAATTAGAGAACCAATCTTGTGACCAGAGGGTTGCAGGTTCTGTTCCTGGCTGGGGCATTGATTAAGGGTCTAACCCCCAACTGGGCTGTGGTTAGGGGAGCCCACCTCTGCGTTGGGAGACCTTCCTTGTTTCCCTTTAACAAAAAGTAATTCCAAATGAGAAAATAATGCAAGAAATCTATTTTTGAAATCACCTTTGCCTTTTATTACGATCTAAGAAAGTCAGAGCTTTTAATTACACACAAAACAGTGGATCTGCCGTTCACAATTCATATTATTGGTCTGAAAGGCAGAATTATTTAATTGCATCCATTACACTTAGTAGATTCATGCACAGGTTTAGGTATTTTTTAGTGGGCATATGTTGTTGCCTATTTAGAGAATGCACCTTTCCTAGGCAGATTTTTATTTATTTCCTTTGTTTTCTGCACTTTCCCCTTGTACCTGTCACCTAGATTGACACTAACACTGTACTGATTACTCCGGATACTTTGCAGGACCATTGATCAGTTGAAGGTTAGACTTAGATCACACTGTACAAAGAAAGCAATGATTCCTTCACTAAGTGTTACAAGCAGAGGGGTTAAACGTATATGATGCCCAGTGTATCGGCAACAGATCTGCTGCCTGACAGCTATTCAAGCTCCTTTGAGACCATGTATTAAACATTAATGGAGATTAGTGTTAGACCTGGTGTAAACATAACAAACAATCTACTGAAAGTGTATACTCATATTTCCATAGGTTATGAGGTAAGCAGATCCTTTAGCGAGGAGAGTTACTGGAAGACATTGTCTACTTAATTACTATTTGGACTGGAAAGAAAAACACACAGGTTCATTCTTATTTCATAAGTGTGTGTTTCTCAGCAGATAATTTAATTGTATGTTTCTAATTAACATGAAGTTAGTAAAATTAACATACTGGCATATAGCAAGGCCACTGTGAAGCACTGCTGATGCCGTACTGTCAAGAGATGCTGATGCCATATTTATTTCGGATAGGAGGTGTGTAGCCTTCATCTATAAAGGATGCTGCATACATCATGGGTGCAGAATTGGCACATGCTAACACAGATTAGCATCTTCTTCCTGCTCTTTCCATAGATCTATGGATGAACAGTGAAGCCGCATACTGTGGGGGTGCATTGATGCAGAATTATGGTCTGTTAAACATGGCCAGCTTTAGGTTTATGTGGCGATTGAGTTGCAACAGACCATTTATTACACTGACTGTGAAAAAGCTTTCCTAGACCAAAAATGTATATATGCAGTGTGAGAACTGAACCCCAGAATGCGAGACCCAGACCCCAAAAATAAAAGTGAGCAAGCACATATCACCCCGCCCTAAACATATTTATTATATACAGACCCCTCCCAGCTCTCATGAAGCCCAAAAATGAAAAATCAGGATACGTTTATCACTTCTCAGCTTCACTCCAGCTTCTCTAGTGATATGCTGGCCCTAGGCATTTAGAAGCCAAAGAGGAGGAGACACAGGTGTTGGGCTTGGAGTCACACCCAGTGCCAGAGAACTCAGGTAGGACAACAGACAAACAACACATATCTCAAGGTAAAGAACTCCCAATAACATGTATGCTACGTGCTGGTGTTTTGTGCTTCTCTTTTCCTACAGACTCCTCAGACCAGGGAGAGAATGCGGGTATGGGGCCACCCGAGGCCCAACGCTCACAAGACTCAGTTGGGTTTCTGAAAAATCAAGCTGATGCCTCCTGGAGCAGAACCCGAATCACACATGTGCCTAGTTTTAAAATATGTTTTCATGTCCCTACAGACCCCAAGGAAGGCATGGCGCTGAGGCGTAGGGTGGCTCCATAAAATGGCCAACAACAGGGATGCAGTAAGTATTTAGCATTTGGGGACATTTGCCAGGGAGAACTGTTTTAATATTTAGATAAATGTTTTTACATTTTATAAAGTTTTACATTTTGTAAACATTTTTGATAAAAAACTTTTAGGAGACATTTGAAACAAATCCAAAATGCGGTGTATTTTTTACCCTGAATATGATTAGCGCAGAGTGCCGAAGGTAAAGTTGGGGTGGGGGAAGGTGGCAGAAACCATTAGGGGGAAGTAGGTAAGAACAAGGAAGAAGAAGGCAAGTCTCATTAGGGATACTAAATGGAATGCCCCTAAAGGAACCAGAAGTGAGAAGGTAAGTGTGTGGGGAGGCACACTACATGGAATGTCCAATAAGGAAAAAAGGAGGGAGAAGGTAAGTAACACTGTGGGTAGCAACACTACATGGGATGTCCAAAAAGGAACCAGGAGGGAGAAGGTAAGTCACACTGCAGGGAGACACACAACATGGGATGTCCCAAAGGTGGTGTTCAGGGAGGGAAGAACAACCAACCAGTATAAATATGCAAGCAATATGGACACAGAGCACCGAGAACCAAGGACTCCGTGGCAACATATAACTGGAAACAGGTACAAATTTGACTTACGAGGTTCATTGGCTAAAATAGACGCTGGTGCGAAACAATTACGAGTGCTTATGTCTGACCAAGAAAATACAGACAGAAAAGAAGAAATATAAAAGAGGAAACAAGCAAGGGATGGAGAAGGAAAGAGATGGAAGAGGGTAATAGAGATGCGGAGGCATTTTAAAGATCTTTAAACCACAAGTAGTGTGGGGTCGCAATTTTTCAGCACACCAACACTTTCAAAGTGACTGACTTTATCAAGATTGCTCATAGTCAACTTTTCAAAGGACATTATATTGTTATTTGTAACCACACCCTATAACGAATTTACCGGATTTGTATTTCCAAAAGTTAAAAAAATATACCCCTCTTTCCAAAGATTTAACTCCATCCCAGACACTAAGCAAGCTTGAAATACACCCAATAGGATGCAACCTTTGTAGCGTGCAAAATTGTTATCTGTACTTTTTGAGCAGCCTTATATTTTACCACATTGGGGATGCCCAGACCTCTCAACCAGACCTACAAAGAGAAATTCTAGGTCTAGGTCATTTTCAAATAAATTGCATATTGAAGGGAATTTTTAATATTAAAATGTCATTTTAACAGCAGTCACCCTGCCTAACCAAGATATTTTATAGACCCTCCATTCATTTAGAGCAAGGGTTCCCAGCTAGTGGTACAAGTAACACTGTTGGTACAAGAGATCTTGTCATGGCAAGGATTCAGACTAATGTAGCCCAACCTGATCTGCTGCAATCTATACCTTACCCAAGCTTAATTTGCTCAATAAGTACAACACTGCTTCAAAAGGAAAATTATCTATGTGCATTTTTGCATTCATGTGGTTGTCTTGTGCAATTTTACCATGGTTGTAGATGACTGAAATCCCATATGTACGCCCCGGGTAATTAAAAAAATGAAAGCGGTAATTTATTAAAAAAAGTTGGGACCCAGTGACCTAGAAGGCTATATAGATGTCTTATTAAAGGAAGTAAATTAGTTTTAAACAGTAATTCCTAAGTCTAATGCCCTTATTCATCAAGTGATAGCGCCAGGTAGTGTCTGACGAGCGCCAGGTCCCGCCAGCTAACGGCGGCTACCGACTCAAGTACGCCCGGCGTCGGCCACAATGACGCATTTATCAAGCTAAATGAAGCTAGCGCCGGCGAGAGCAACAGCTACCGCGGGATTCATCATGTAGCCGACTGCAACGAACAGCGCCGCTGCTAATCCCATCAGCGTGATTTGTTAATGAATCTGCAGCAAGCCGTTCGCTCTGGCCATTCGTTGTCAGGCGCACCCATACAACGCTGAACCTGTGAAACAGCGACCCCCCAGCCCGTATTCAACATTACCGCACACCGACTGAGTCGCTGTCAACAAGCAAACCCCGGCCAAGCACAGCGAATACTGGCTGGCGCTGAGAAAATCACGCTACTGGCGCTCATCTGTCGCTACCTGGCGCTATTAATGAATCGGCCTCCCCGTCTAGTGTCACAAAAAATGAAGACAAGACCCTGCACCACCTTAATACTTGAACAATAGTGTTGTGCTCGGCCAGGTATCCCCGAGACCATGCACCCAAACAATCCAAAACATTTTTGTATATGTGGCCCCAGTTACCACAATGGTTTACACCCAGGCCAGCACCAAACACATCAAATAACTAATCGATTATTGCATTAAATCATCCATTAATATTTTATTAAGTATAAAAACCATGATAAGCACAACATGACATAACATAAAACATAAACCCCTTTGTTAAAATTATTCCACAGCGGGGGTATCCCTATTAAATTTGTATCCCATGTCACAAGAAAACCATCCACACAATATCCAAAGAATTCAGAAGAGTTTTTTTTACAAATATTCAAAAAATCCAACAAGAATCAAGAAATATATCCACTTTCCTATTAAACAAACACTGTGCAAATAATGCCTAAGAATAAAGAGTAATAAAGTGCTAATGCATATGTGCTAAATTCATCAGAAAGAAAGATAAGAGAAAACAATCAATAGACAATTGAGCCAATAGGTCTGATACAGTGAGAAAACACTACATAGAACAGTTTCACCTTTGTGTAGGGAAAGTAATACCCGCTGTGCGATATGCTGGAAACCTCTATAGCCGACGCGTTCCGTGGCATACCACTTCCACACGGTGCCAAGTATAGTATACAATGCAAAATGTTTAAACAAACTGAGACAAGAAACCTGCAGGTTAGTAACAGAAAGCATCATGTCAACCTCAAAAAGACAACTTTTGTGCAAGACTCCAGAAATATCTAGAGAATTCCAAATTGCATGGCCCATTTTCAATAACCAATGTGACCAACAGGGACCAACAGACATTCTTGCCTTGTGTAAGGGTTTTTTTATAGGTCTGTGTGTGTGCTGTTTTTTCAGAGGGTCAGATTTGGTGACTGATGTACAATCCTTTAGTTAATGAGTTTATACAAAACAAGTTTGGCACTACACAAATTGGCGAAGTCTGTCATTCATAAATTCTCATAAATGTATAATGTAGTGTTACAAATATGTCATTACTCTCTCTAAAATATTGGTGCACATCAAACATGGCCAACTTTATTGCATATGGATGGCAGATGAACTTTATAAAATCCAACCTTTGCAGGATTACTTAAACACAACAATATATTTGTAGTATTGTAAAATCATACTTCATGTACCATGTCTCTGCAGATTAGTTGTAAGTAAAAAATACCGTTTTATCACACGTGGATATGTTAGAGAAGCATGATTTTCCTTTTTTACTACATTTGGAAAAAGTCAACTAAATGCAAACTAATCCAATATGTATAAAAACATTCATCTTTTTATTTCTTAAAAAGGCGATCTGCTCAATCCCACACCTTTAATACAACAGCTGGAAGTGCTAAAGCCGTGCAGGTGGACATTAAATCATTGTAAGTGGGGGAAGAATTAGAGAAACAGCTGCCCCCATCACTTGATGAAGGCTCACAAAGGTTTAAACCTGCTAACATGTTCAGTCAGAGCTGGTTCTGCACAGCCTTCATCTTCATTGGCTATGAAAACTGCTATATCCTTGTATATCACAAAACGCCTTCATATCAATACAGGTGTTACGTTAACCATTTTCTTTGCAAATTATCTAACAGACCTTAAAGGGTAATTCCACTTTCAATGGCATTTTTATATTGTCCCATATTGTATGTCAATCTATCTATCTGTTATTTTTTAAATGTTCTATTTGTTTGCAACTCTGTGTTATAAAAGAATAAAATATTTTTTTTCCAGGGCAACAATGTGTTTAGTTCCAGGCCCTGAATAATAAAAATAATTTTGTATAAATAATAGTGATTGAGCTGCTCCCACCCCCCTTTGTTCATTTGAATTGCCATGAGCACAAGCAGGGAGGAATTCAGCTAATATGGATTTCTCCCTGTGAAGTGTTCTAAAGGGAGGCTGGCTGCTTCCCAGGTGAGTAGCTCTCAGATATTTGTCTGCATTGCATGTCCCAACTTTGGGGACTCAGAATTAAGAGTAGGGACCACACTAAACACAGAGTGCCTTGCCGGGGCAGTGTGGCTTCCACATGTATCTGCAGATATATGCAACCAAATCTCTGTCTTTCCACATAGCTAGACATGTTTGTTGCTTGATATTTAGTTGATGAGAGGGTTAAACTGGGCGGTAAATTAGTTCCCAGGCCCTGAATAATAATAATAATTTTGTATAAATAATAGTGATTGAGCTGTTCCCACCCCCCTATATTCATTTGAATTGCCATGAGCACAAGCAGGGAGGAATTCAGTCAATATGGATTTCTCCCTGTGAAGTGTTCTAAAGGGAGGCTGGCTGCTTCCCAGGTGAGTAGCTCTCAAATATGTGTCTGCATTGCATGTCCCAATGTTGGGGACTCAAAAATAAGAGTAGGGACCACACTAAACACAGAGTGCCTTGCCGGGGCAGTGTGGCTTCCACATGTATCTGCAGATATATGCAACCAAATCTCTGTCTTTCCACATAGCTAGACATGTTTGTTGCTTGATATTTAGACGATGAGAGGGTTAAACTGGGCCCTGAATAATAATAATAATTTTGTATAAATAATAGTGATTGAGCTGCTCCCACCCCCTTTATTCAGCAATGTGTTTACCTTAGCTATGTACACCAAAGTGGTGATTTCCAGTACATATCATGGACTTCCTCACTCTAGCTTGCTAATCATCTGAGTGTAACATGTTTGTCACTGCTGAAATTCAACTTCTTCAGTTTGGAAGGATCACAGTCTGCAAAGCTGCTAAAGAGTTCACCTGTTACACTGGAACAACTGTGGGACTTGTAGTTCATGTTTTTTTACTCAAGGTCATAAAAACCACTCCCACTGTAGCAAAACAGGAATATGAGAATCATGGAAATCGCATGCTGATAAGTAAAGCACAGGTCTGGGGGCATAATCCTAACACAAATGATTATTTTAAATTACAAAAGGGAAAAACAATAAGGCAGAACACCAAAAACCTCCCAAAAAGGAAGGTTTCTTTTAAACATTTCTGCTGTGATATATATGATGTTAATCAGATAAAGATCCTGTCTCTCATTGCCACCAATCAGACACAAAACATTGATGCTGAATCAGTGTTAAGAGAAGAGCAGAATATAGCCATACACAGAACTGCGGAATTCTGTTTCTATTATACCACACATGTATTGTGCCATCATCTTCTATTGTATTTCTTTCAAAAAATCGGTGCTCATCTGATTTGTGAAGAATCTATAGAACAGCTAAAATAACAGGCAATTGGTATGCTACTCCTCTAAATGAAAATGAACTAGCCCCCCCCCGGGCATGAGCCAAGTAAGTACCTGGATAATACACGAACTAAATTACACTTTATTGCCAAGACGCATATAAAACATACATATCACAGGACATTTTAGGATAGCAGCCAGCATGCAATACAATTATACCAAGTGAATCACCAATCAAAAAATCTCGAGGAAAAATTAAGGGCTAGTAGTTAATAATATTAAAGAGTCTCCAACACACATATAAAGTGCCAGTGCTGTGGATCACAGTAATAATGGCAAGCTGAACAATAAATAGTTAACAGTTCCACATATAACTGATAAGCCAAACGCTAGGGCTGGAGCTGCTGTGCAAATAGAAACAGATTAATACCAATAAATCTAAAATAATATCATCAGGCAAAGGGGTGTCTCAACAGCAAGGGCAGCAATCCCAGAGCTACCATACCACTTCTTAGGGTTCATACTTGGAAGTGGTGTGGTAGCTCTAGGATAACAGTGTTGTTTGAAGGACAGTCATCTATACTGTCTCCTAAAAGCCATCATTAAGTAATGTATTTTCAGTAATTAAAATAAGTTTGTGAAAGACATACATGAACCAAAATAATAAAATAATGTATGTTCTGGCTTTGTATATAATTCGCTTGGCTGATTCTATCATAAAGGCCACCAGGACAAATGCCAGTTTCTATAGGCGACTAGCACAGCCATATCATTTAAAACAATAGTCCTCGGCCTTCCAGAGGTAACCCCTTAAGTGTTAGCATGGGTAAATATACCCCATAATCCAATGCTACAAACCGTTCGTGCAAGGGCAACATGCAAACACACACCAGTGTTAAGTGGCGTGTTGATCTGCAGTGAAATGGACCCCCACTCTAGCATAACACAGAATGAAATTATACCTTGCTTTGTGCAATCTGACAGCTGCTTTGACTTATGGATCCACTAAACAAACACGCAAAGCTATGCAGGTGAAATGCATAGTAGTTCTCTATAGAAGCATTATGTTTATGTCATATAGAAGTGTTTGAATGCATGATTGCGTAGGTACTATTGTTTGAGCAAAACAAAGGTATTAACTCGGCAGGGAGCTGAGGAAATCAGTGTTATAATGCTATAAGGTGATCAGACATTTTCTTCCAATGTAAAATTGCTCCCGTACATGATGTATGGTTTACTGCCTATTAGGTGGGCAGCATATTGTACTTGCCATTTACCACTTTTCTGCAAGTACGGCTCTTTAAAAATATCTCTGGGAAATAAGTAGACTCACTATTCTGAGCTGATGTGAAAAATGCAGGAAGCAGAGAAAAGAAAGTGTTTTATATACCAGCATATTTATTTCTAGGGTAGGAAGTTCTACATCATTAAAAAAAAACATGCTATACATATACTCATAGAGGCTGATTCATTACTAGCGCCAGGTATCGGCAGATGAGCGCTTAGAGCGACCGCTAGAAGACGGTGTAAGCGGGTATCGGGAGCTGTAACAGAGCGTCTCGGTCGCTGTAGTAACCTGGCCGGCACTGATGAATGTGATGTGCGTGTTTATACGTTTTTTAAACTATTGTGTATTGTATAGTGTTGTGTTACAGATGGTGTTGTTAATGTTTAAGAAATTATTTAATAAAACATTACTGCTTAATTTTACTTTTAGAGTGCGGCCTTATACATATGGGGATGGTAGTTTAGGGGTAATCTAGGACTCCTCTATTCTTAGAATTGTTGGGTGCTCTAACACCAGTACAGCGCCGCAGGGAGCGAGAGGTAGCGCCAGCTCAGTGTGATTGACTCTCAGCGACTCACACCATGTCCAACAAAAAAAGCGTTAGCGATCTGGATCTGATCGCTATAGCATAGTGCGGCAGACACTGTGTGATTAAAGTCTGTTTTTGAACACATATACACCAGTAACAAAGCGAAAACACATGGAATGACATTGTTGTGACATTAATACTTTAATGCCAGACCGTTTTCTAGGCCAGAAGAGGTGACACAATTATTTGAGAGAAAACTAAAAAATTAAAAACAAAAAACGTGTTTAAACAGAAGAAAAGGAACATCCATTGAAATGTATTGGAGAGCGACAGGTAGCGACAGGTAATACTTGGTGCTCTGGAAGCTAGAGCGCCGGCGCTATACAGTGAGCCGCCTTTAATATGAATCGTACTCTACATGGCGCTGTTAGAGTCGCTCACCAGAATCGCCTTCATGAATGTGGTATTGCGTACAGCCCCCGGCGTTCACCAGACGCTGCCTGCCGCTACGAGGCACTACCTGGCGCTATCCCTTGATGAATAAACCCCATAGTTATTTTTAGGAGTATTTTTCATTAAGAAAGACAACCTCATATCCTCATAGGAGAGTAGCAGGAAAGTATTGTTTTGAAGATAAAGGTACTTTCTGAATTGAAACTGCACTTATCCCAAATATAATGCTAAAAATGTAACCAATGATGCTTAACATTTAACCAAGAGCTTTAACAGTATTCTATGGGGAGACATAAGGCTCAAGCTTCAGAGCTGGGTGCGAGATGCAACTCGCAAGCAGAAATTCCCCCTTCATAGGATGATTCAGGGACACAAGCAAGATCCTCCTGCCTGTGCGAGAACATGAGAAAGCCTGGAGAGAACTTTCACTTCCATATGAGAATTTATAACTCACAGTTTAGTGCATCACTGTCGAGTTGTAAAAGCTTTCATTGATGAAAAACCAAGCCACTATAGCCAGCATGATGAAAATGACAGCCAACAGTTGATTTTTTTTTATTTTAATTGTAGTACACAGGTGACATGCCAGCCTCCTACTCGGTGAATTGATATAGTGGTCCCCTGGACCCCTTATTAGTCCACCCCAGGTCAGTAATAGAAAAGACGCCAGTTTTTCCTAACAATCTAAATGTGACTACTTAACTGTCCCTGTCTTCTTTCTTATATCCCATGCCATGTGCCCAGATGGGCTTTGGTCCTTCTGGAGGTTGAATCTATGCCCCAGTCTTTCCCTTATGTTTACCTTCATAAATCAACTCTCAACCAGCTTCTTAGTATCCCCACAGCATGATGCTGCCACCACCATGTTTCATTTCTTTTTTACTTATGTTTTAGTGAATAAACACTTTTTCTCATGATTTTTTTCCTAGGTCTTATTCAGCACCATATTTAGCTGTGCATTTTTAAACCTTTTTACAGCTAAACATGATGTTGAATTGGATGGGGGGGACTCATGAGAAAAAAGTGTTTACTCCCAAAAATACTTGAGTAAAAATACGATGTTGAATCAACACTATAATAGCCTTTTGGCTACTTCTTTCTAGGGCCACCTTTCCTAATCCTGCTGACACTATACCGTTAAAGGGTACCACACATTCATCCAAAATTTCCATTCAGCACTCTGCTGCTACCCATAGTGGCTAATGACCCACCTTGGTCATCCCTGTTTCACTCATAGTGTTTGAGGCCCCCCTTGCCACTCTTATGCCACCCAAGGATGCCCTTGGCCTTCCTAGTGTCACACAAGATGCCTATGGCCAACTCTAACTTACGCCTACTCTGAAAAGAACATTTTACCCTTTTTTTAAACTGTTTAACTCTAAAAGCCATGCATACCATAACACAACATTACAGGAAATTGTATGGGGCCGATACTGGAGTCATACCTTTACTGCCCGAATGGCGGCCCTAAGAGATCTGCCTATAATACTGTAAGGGCACTTTCTAAATAAATTATAACCTAAAATATTGATCACACACCTATTTTATACTGTTAGTCTATGCTGGACGCAAGGCATGCATTTTATTTTTCTTATTCCCAGAATATGACATCATAATCCTGATTGTATATCTCTGGACTCTTAGCTTGCCTGGCTGACACCCTATGCAGTTACTGGTAATTAGGAAATATATGATATATATATATGTGTGTGATTTTGTGAGTGTGATTTTTAAAACCCATATCTATCTAAGGTGAACATCAGATACAGGCCGTCTCATAGAGACTTTAGCAGGATCACTGAAACAGGAGGAATCCTGACAGAATTTGCTGTCTCAGTTTTGCCTTAACAGTGACATCACTAATGCAACTGAACAGCCATGTATTATGTGAACAAAACATCTGACCCGATGTTCATGGGTGACAGAGCAATGTATATGGAGGTCAAACTAGGTCCTCCATAAAGGCAACAATTATTATGGATGAGCAACATAAATGTGTCCAAGAGCAACATATAGTTCAGCATCCTAACAAATATAATATTATACCAGTTGTACATATGTTAAAACTGGAATATGCTCTTATACATACAACAATGTATGTATACAGTATTAACTTTCATGTTGGCAACAGTCACATTCATGATCAAATATTAACGATATATGTCAATCAAATGTGAATAATTATATTATTAGTTTAATAGACTCCAGTACCAGTTCCCTGTGGCATCTTGTCCTGGGATGCCCCACTGCATGAACCCCCATGAAGCACATTTACCTTTACAACAGTCTCCAGTAACCCTGCATCTGAAGTGCAGCTCTACCAAGCTTCCATGCTAGACCCAGTAACTTGACCCATGATGAAGCAAGTAAGAAGGAAATGTAAGTATTATAATATAATACTTATCTTCACAGTTTGTTCTTTCATAAGTGGGGGTTGGATAATAAAGTGTAGGATTTCCATTTTGCCCTTTCTCAGTGTGTAACAAACTTTTTATGGCTTGCTTTGGCTTTTACTTTAAAAATGCATCTCTATGCAGAAAGAACTACACTAACCTAACCACCCCATATCATTGAAGGATCTCTCCTCCCAGTGCTGATACCTGAATATCATTGGTTCTTCAGTTTCCTGCCTCAATCCATGCCTGTGTCCTCAGCTGCAAGGGGACAGGTTCTCTCAATGACTGGAGCAAGAGGTGCACCACTTGACTGACCATACATCATACTATGATGCCTATCTCAGATAAGCATCTTACCTTATATCTCTTTAGGCTGCTGTGAGGTGGAGTTTCCCTGTGGGGGCTTCATTCTCAGTGTAAGTGCCTGTCCCATAGATGGGACCCACACATTGGGGAATATTCTAGTGATTTGCCACCAATGAGCCCCCTAGCCCTTACATCGATCATTTTACCACTATTTTACAACAAACATGTTCGGGTCTCCATTGACTACCATGGGGTTCATTGTTCGGGGGCAGGTTAAAGTTCATCCGAACCCAGTGAGCTCTAACATTCATGGAAAAGGAAATAGAAATAGCATAAAATGTACTTTAGAGAAGCTTGCCCTTGCCATTCATTTCCAAAGAACCCACAAAAACTCTGAATTCTGTGTTTTTGTCAAGCACCATCCTCCACAATGTAGAAACACAAATGGAAACATTGGAAAACAGTGAGATGAAGCTTTGAAGGTGAGTTTTAATGTACAAAAGTATAAATATCATTACGTTCTTTATACTAGCTGAAAAGAAAACCTGAGAACATGGAGAAAGAGCTTGTGGAAAATTGCAGGTTTCAGTTTGACCAGGGCAAGCTTTTCAGCTGCTTACAGCTAAATAATGTCACGTTTAAACATTTTATTTACTACAAAGTCCAGCAGGGAAGATGCCAAGTTCTGGCAAGACAGCCGATGCTTCCCGGCATAATAAGGAGGCAGATGTTACGCTGCAAGTAAACAGAGAGCGAGCACGCAACACCTGCTAATTGATTTATTTGAAGGCGCAGCTCCATTCCCCTTCTCCGCCGCTGCTTTAAGATGAAGGGCATCGGAGGAAAGCATGAACGGGAAAATGAGGGGCTGCTAAGTGACTGGATCCATAGTCACATCTTCTTCAGAGGCAATTAGGTAGCTCTGATTACCTTGCCACCAGGAAGTTCTTTAATTGCATAAAGCTTTTTTTCTACATAGTTCTCTCAAGTGTATTCCACTTTCCCATGCAAGTTTACTGTAAAGGGTCACGCTGGAAATTAAAAGGTTACTGTGAGCCATATTGGACATTGTTTACAATGCAGTGTTGAAGTATTTTTCAATTTTGATTAAAAGTGACGTATTTTTTTAATGTGAGAGCTTACATTTCCAACCATGTTTAGGTGCTTTTTAAAATACTGTTATTACTGTTATTTAATACTGTTTGTATTAAAGCCCAAGAAACTCCCCTTTAATACCCAGCAGCATTCCCATCCAGTTCCAAATCTTCAGCCGTGTGCACCGTCTATTACCTAAAGCAGGAGAACCGACTCTAGGGGCCCACCTCTCACTTAGAGGCTGATTCAGTTATCGGCAGATGAGCGTCTGTATAGCGGCGCTTAGAGCGACCACTAGTATATGCTGTGATCGGCTATTGGGCGCTGTAACAGAGCGCCTCAGTCGCTGTAGAAACCTGGCCGGCACTGATGAATGAGATGTATGTTGGGCGTTCTAACACCAGTACAGCATTGCAGCGAGCGAAAGGTAGCACCAGCTCAGTGTGACCGACTCTCAGCGACTCACACCATATTCAACAAAAAAACAGACACACACAGCGCTGGCGCTCTGGATATGGCCGCTGACATTGTGTGATTAAAGTCATAGTTACATAGTTAATACGGTTGAAAAAAGACATATGTCCATCAAGTTCAACCAAGGGTGTTGGGGTAGGGGGAAGTTATTTTTTATTTCATAGGGGAAGCTATTTATTTTATTATTTGTCTTTATTTTTTTTTTTTATTGATAACCACTAGTAATAACTGTTAATGTTATTTTCTTCAAAATAAGCATCTAATCCTTTTTTGAAGCTGTCAGCGGTTGATGCTGTAACAAGCTTCTGTGGGAGGCTATTCCATAGATTTATAGCTCTTATGGTAAAAAACGATTGTCGCCTCCGGAGACTAAATTTCTTTTTTTCCAATCGAAGGCAGTGCCCCCTTGTCCTTAGAGAGGATTTTACGTGAAATAGTGTTCCCCCATATTTTTTGTATGGTCCATTTATATATTTATACAAGTTAATCATGTCCCCCCGCAATCGCCTCCTCTCAAGACTAAACAGATTTAATTCTCGTAATCTTTCCTCATAACTAAGATCTTTCATTCCCTTTATTAGTTTGGTGGCTCTCCTTTGCACCCTTTCCAGAGTCAGGGCGTCCTTTCTATGAACGGGTGCCCAGAACTGGACGGCATATTCCAGGTGAGGGCGCACCAGTGCCATGTAAAGAGGCAAAATTACATCTCTATCCCGTGATTCCATGCCTCTTTTAATGCACGATAGTATGTTTTTGAACACATATCCACCAGTAACAAAGCAAAAACACATGGAATGACATTGTTGTAACATTGTGACATTAATACTTTAATGTCAAACCTGTAATGACAATTCTGCATAAAAATATAAAAAAAAATCTAAAGTTTTCAAAAATGACTTTTTCTAGGCCAGGAGAGATCACACAATTATTTGAAAGAAAAAAAAAATAAACACAAAAAACCCTGTTTAAACAGAAGAAAAGGAACGTAATACCTGGTGCTCTGGAAGGTAGAACACCAGCACTATACTCTGAGCCACCTGTAATGATGAATCGTACGCTACATGGCGCTGTTAGAGTCGCTCACCAGAATCACCTTCGTAAATGTGGTATTGCGTACAGCGCCCGGCGTTCACCAGATGCTGCCTGCCACTATGAGGCACTACCTGCCGCTATCCCTGGAAGAAAAAACCCCATAAATGCCAATCAGCTTATATTTAGAGCACATTCACATAGACAGTATGTAGGCATGTATGTCAAATTGTATTACCTATGTGTGCATTTAGGATGCCACAGATAAGCTATACATACTTCAGGGCTACTGTATATATAACATAATACAGAAACAGTGATGGCAATTTTACACAATGTAACCTCAATATTACAATAGCATTTACTATAGAGAGTGGATAAGCTGTGGATAAGAAGCTGTGCTCTCCTACTGAAGAAATAAGATGTTCAGTATTTCCTGCTGATCCTGTCATAAAAAGATGGACAGCATAGTCATTATTATCATATAGGGGTCGGTCTCAAAACGTTGAGAATTCTCACTTTTTTAGGAGAGTAAACTGAATTTGACTTTCACCCAGGGTGGGGGCCCTTTAATGATGGAGCCCTTTTCCCCCAGAGTCCACTGGGACTCCTGTCAGTTGGTGTTTGTGTCTTACACACCATTACTTTTATGTATTTTAGCTCCTGATCAGACTTTAGGGTGGATGGGGGCGTTGTTAGGTATTGATCCTGGGCTCAGGTCCCCTGATCAGATACTGAATGTATTGAAGAAATAGATCAAGAAGGAAATTCTGAGGAATGAAGTGTCATCTATTTTAAGTTTTGCCCATGGTGGGACACTAATAATTATTTTAATATTTACGTATGTTTTTTTTTAAATTTAACAAGGGGATAGAACAGTTATGTAAAAATACTGAACATGTGTGTTTCATTAAGTCCTACAAGGTCAATGTGGATCAAAAGCATTATGCTTATTACCAGGTGTCATTAGTCTGATTATGATAATTATCTTTTTTTATAAAGCACAATCGTATTCCGTGTTGCTGTCCAAAGGAGTACCATTAATTGTAACAGTAAAAAACTTGTGTATTTCTGGTGCAGTTGCAAGGTACAAATGCAAGGTTGTAGACAAGGCCACCAGGGTATGTCCCCAGCCATACATAAACACCGACATTAAGGACCTTATTTATGATGTGCGCCATTCCATTTAGTATGTTTCTGGTGTCTCTAGCGCCAGTTATGGATCGCCAGCATTTTTGTCTTTTCTGGCGCTGTGGACTGCAATAGTGCTAGAAGTCGCAGCACACTGCTAACTAGCATTTGCTGTGATTGTTGTACTAGGTATTTGTCAGCGCCTGATGGACCCAACTGTTAATTATCCCAGTGCCAGTGAGCACCATTTTGTACCACCGTTTCTCCGGCGCTGCACAACATGTTTATGATTTCTTTTCCTCCTTGAAAAGTTTTGTGCAGTATTTTTCCGGCACTGGTCATCATGTCATCATCACAGTTATAAGAAATCACTGCTGGGGACAAACTTTACAGTGCTTTAGGCTGCAATTAAGTTGCTGTTGTCCAAATTACACATTGTTAAGCAAAATAAGCCATGAAAATCAATTTTAGTAACCCCAAAAAAAGACATTTGGTGACATCTAGGTTCTGCTTTTCCATTTTTGACAATTTACAATGCAAGTTCAGTACAAATAAATGTGTGTAATATTAATTATAAGCATAAAACACATTAATCCAGTTCTGCCCATTGTGCTCTATGGGATCTTGACCTACAGCACCAGGTTACAACTGGCGCTGCTTCAACCAGAGTTGCAACCATTTGGTTAAGTAAGACGCTAGCTGGTGGCCGCATTAGCGCTGCCATTTTATTCTTTCTTAAATTGCACACTGAGTGCCACTGAGGACAAAAGAGTGGCGATGACGTTTCATAAATAAGGCTTTCACTCTCAAAGGGAGGGAGATGAAAGGGAATGTAGAGATCAGAGAGACAGGGGGCACATGGAAAAATGATAAACAGAATCAGGGAGGAAATTTGGAAGCAGAAGGTAAGCGATAAAGAAGGAGAAAAAAAGGAAGGAAATTCAGAAAAAGTCTTAATTAAACCAAACCATTAGCCTGGCCCAGTTGGAAAAGAAAGGTAGCAGCCATTTTGGAGCTTACTCTCCCAACTGACATAACTGACAGCACTTCCTGTTTGCAGGTGGCCTGCACATCCATGAGCTGCCATCTTGTTTTTAAAATTTACCTCAGCAAGAGTTAGAAAAGGGTAAATTAATTTTTATGTGCAGCAATGTAAATTGCCCCGGGGAGAGATGTGTATGAGATCTGTTTGCTGTGTTGGTCTGCTTTTAGTCATTTTTGACTGTTGGTCCGGTTTAAATTGGAAAAGATGAGGATAGAGGAAAGAGAGCGAAAGGGGAAAACAGAAAATGACCTAGAGAAAGCAAAGGAGTGAGATGGAAGGAATGCAACTAGGGAGAGATGATGGGTACACAGAAAAGAGAGAAATATGAAGGAAAAGTAGAAGAACGAGAGAGAGACTGAACACAAAAAAAGGGAGACAGAGATGAACGAGGCAAGAAAATCAGAGTGGTATCACAGACATAAAAACAATAGATTGAAGTAAGATGAAAAAGAGAGATAGGGACATGTTGGAAAAGGTAAAAGAAGAGAAAATGACTGAGCAAAAAAAAGAGGCGGATGGAAGGAATGTGACAAGAAAGATGGAGGGAACTGGAAAACAGAAGAGGGAAAAAATGGGAATGAAATGGGCAATGTAGAAAAAGATGAAAAAAGAGGAAATATGGAAAGAAAAAGATGATCACATGAACAGGAAATGATAAAGGCAAGAGACAAACAAAGGCCAAAAAAACATAGAACATGTTGGGGTTAAAATAAAGAAAAATAATAATGAAGAAGTGTGTAAAAAAGAAGGATTACAAAGCTCACACACCCCAAAGGCCCGGTCAGTTTGGCCATACACCAGGCATTTCTTGAGCAATCATTGGTCACTCTGGACAGAATAATTCAATGTACTGAGTGACAGAGTCCCCTATTGTTCTCCTAGAGTGCTATCAACCAGTATTGGTGCCTGGGCTTATGTAGGCAGGACCTTCTCACACACCAATATTTTTGCAGTTAGTTCTAAAATGAATTAAGCATCCTTCTAAACAGCATAGTATGTATGTGTCTAATTCTTCATATTGGACCTATGACCTGAAATACACAGTAATCAATTTGAAACACAATGGAACCAGCAGTAACACTTGCATAATTTAGGGGTCCATGTAGGGTATAGCACACGGTGAAAGATGGAAAACAAAATGTTGCCCCTTTTATACTGGTGCATATACTCCCTCTTGCTTCAGGTTCTGAAATTAAATCAGGCCTGGGAGCCTCTAAACCAGTGTTCCCCAACCCTCTCCTCAGGAGCCACCAACAGTAAGTTGACCATTTTTTTCAGAAGGAATTATAATATAATAACAGCATTGTATATGATGTGTGACTAATGTTGTCGCTATTGAAAATGAACCTAGCGATTTGTTAAGCTGTCACAATTTAGGTGTCCACAGTTTGTCCCTCTGAAAAAAGTTTCAACTTAAAGCGGACCAACAGTCTAAAATGTCTTAAACCAGACCAACACAACAAACAGTTCTCATATGCATCCCTCCTCAGGGCAATTTACATTGCTGCACATAAAAATCCATTTACCGAGTGCGCATGCGCGCGGCGTGGTGATGGCGGCGGCCTGAAAGGGCTCCCTGCCCGACGACAGTGGAGTGGGGCCGTGTGCGCAGCTAAGCACTTGGATCAGACAGCGCAAGTGAGGGAATTTACCGGAGGGTGTCCTGAGGCGGTGTGCAGCGGCGGGGAGCTGCATCGGCGTATTCCGATGTCTTTCTTTTCTGACCTCTTTTTGACCTCTTAAAGCATTTTTGGGGATTTTTACTATATGTTGGCATGAATGTTGTACTGCATGCTGCCCCTTTTTTTCTGGGATCTTACTGTTGTTTCTTTCCCATTCACAGATCCTGGGATTCCCTCACTACAGTGGCTTCCCGGTTCTATTATACCTGGCTAGTCCTATTTCTCTCAATTGGGATATATATATATATATATATATATATATATATATATATATATATAAAAAATAAAAATAAAAAATAAAAAAGGGGATAATTATAATTATAATTTAAATCCTCCCTCCCGGGACATTAATTTAAAGGGGCATCCCGGGTTGCTTTATGCCTAAAACCCACGGTTGTTGCGAATACCAGAAATCACCATATGGAGGCTTCCGATAATACCGGAAATGGTTCTTCGGGGCCATCTAGGCTGTGTGGGGGTTTTGGGACTCTGCTCCCAGGCGATGATGTTATATTATGCATTCCTTGTGCAAAGCAGAATATTGTGCGTCAGTCCGTCGCTCCGGCTTCTGGCTCTGCGCAACTTCCATCATCTCCTACCCCCCCTCCCTGTTCCGGACCCCGTGTGACATTGTCAAAAGTGGGGATTCGCAATCCGAGGTGTGTGCACGATTGTCCAACCTCGAGAAGATAGTTTCCGCCAAGGTAGGTCAGAAGGCTACAGCGAAGCGGAAACACCCTTCTCCTGTGGCTCCTGCTTCACAGGATAAGGGGTGCGAAGTTGTGGATTGGTCCGATTATTCCCTGGACGAGGAGGGGGAACTCCTCTTGGAGTCGGATGAGCCTGCAGATCAGCTGGAGATCGATGCTGTTGGCGATCTGGCTGCGGGGGTATCCCTTGACACCCCCTCCATTTTGGCTCAGATGTTTGAAATTTTGAATTTAGATCCGCCTGAGGCAGTCGCCCTGCCAAAGGGTGAGTTATTTGATGTACCTCAGCCGCGTTTGGTGTTTCCCAGGCAGCAACACTTTGAGAGGGTTGTGCTTAAGGAATGGGAACATCCCACGCGACTGGCTGGAATCCCTTCCAGTTGGGATAAGTGCTATCCTTTTCCGGTGGAATTGGTGAAGCTTTGGTCAGTTCTCCCTGACGTCGATACCCCTGTGTTAGGGCTGTCTAGCACGGCTATGGTACAGTCTTCTGAGACCACTGCCATTAAGGATAGTGAGGATCGTCGGATTGACCAGTATACTCGCCATGGTTTTATCAGTGCCGGATCGACGATGTGGCCGGTGTGTGCTTCGGCGTTTCTTCTATTGGCGGTTAGGTCCGTTATTCAGGATCTATGCGCAGATCTTGATCCCACTTGTAATGAGTTTAGTGCTCTTAAGCAGTGTGAGTCTTTTATTTCCTTTGTTCTGGCCGTTCAGGACGATGCGCTGGCAATGAGTAGCGGGACAGCGGCAATGCTGGTGGCTATTCGCCGGTCAGTATCGCTGCGCCAGTGGTCGGCGGCCTTAGTCTCTAAAAGGTTGCTCACAGCACTTCCCTTTTTGGGTTTGCGACTGTTTGGTGATAAGATTGATTCAGTTGCAAAAGGTGGTAAGATGCCTCAACGCAAGAGGCCTCGTCGCCCCTTTCGGGGTGCAAGTGCCTTTAGACCTTCCTTTCGGGGATTTAGAGCGGGTAGGGGGGTTTCCTTTCCCGCTATCAGAGGTGCTGGTTGGACCCGGGGCAGGGACCGTGGCCGTCCCACTCAGTCCTGGGGCGCCAAGCCCAAGCCTGCTGGTAAGCCCGCTCAGCAATGAGGGGCTGCCCTCACCCGTGCGGGTGGGGGGACGATTGCGACACTTCTCCCAGGTTTGGGACCAGGAGGTTCCGGACAGATGGATCCGGGAGGTGGTGTCGTCCGGTTACAAACTGGAGTTCGAGTCTCGCCCTCCTTCACGGTTCTTTCGGTCGCGGGTGCCCATCGATCCCTTGGCCGCACAGGGGCTCCTGGCATCGATAAGGAATCTTTTAGAAATGGCAGTCATCCGGCCGGTACCGCAGTTTCTACTCCAATCTTTTCGCAGTCCCCTAAAAGGACGGGTCGGTTCGTCTCGTCCTGGACCTGAAATTACTCAATAGGTTCATCCGTATTCAAAGGTTTCGCATGGAAACTTTGCGTACGGCCATCGGTTCCCTTCGGCAGGGGAAGTTCATGACGTCCATAGACATCAAGGATGCTTATCTTCATGTTCCCATCTGCCAGGCTCATCAACGTTTTCTTCGATTCGTGATGAAAGATCAGCATTTTCAATTTGTGGCACTTCCGTTTGGCCTTACCTCGGCCCCAAGAGTGTTCACCAAGGTGCTGGCAGGGGTGATGGCCATTTTCAGATCTCGGGGCATTCGTGTCGTACCTTATCTGGACGACCTTCTCATCATGGCTCCGTCACTCAGTCAATCGGAGACAGACACCAGGATGGTGGTCTCCACGCTGGAAAGCTTTGGTTGATCAACTTCCCCAAATCCTCCCTCGCTCCGGCCAGGGTGGTGTCTTTTCTGGGGATGCAGTTGGACTCTTGTCAACACAGGGTGTTTCTCCCCCAGTCCAAAATTCATCTGATCCAGGAGTTGGCTCGGGGCCTACTTGTCAATCCTCGCCGTCCATCCATCTGGGGATGAGGCTGGTAGGGTTGATGGTTGCCTCCTTCGAGGCAGTTCCTTTTGCTCAATTTCACACGAGGACGCTTCAGCTTTATCTGTTGGCGTCCTGGGACCAGCAGCCCCGGTCGCTGGATCAGTCCTTCCAGTTGTCCTCCCGGGTCCGGCAGTCCCTCCAGTGGTGGTTGGTCTCGGCCAATCTCGTGAAGGGCAGGTCTTTCCTGACCCCTCTTTGGGAAATTGTCACCACGGACGCCAGTCTTTCGGGATGGGGGGGATTCTGGAAGGAGCTTCAGTTCCAGGGGCAGTGGGGACCTCAAGAGGCCCACTTACCCATCAATATTCTGGAACTGAGAGCCATCCGTCGGGTTCTTGCCCTTCTGACTCAACACGTTCTGGGCCTTCTGGTCCAGGTTCGTTCAGACAATCGAACAGCGGTTGCTTACATCAATCATCAGGGAGGGACCCGCAGTCCGGGTGCTCTCAGGGTGGTGTCCCTGATCCTGTCCTGGGCGGAGGCCCATGTTCCTTGTCTCTCGGCGGTGTACATTCCAGGGGTGGAGAACCAGGAAGCGGACCGGTTGAGCAGGGGCTCTTCCCACCTGGGAGAATGGTCTCTCCATCCTCAGGTTTTTCGCTCGCTGTGTCTCCGGTGGGGGACCCCGGAGGTGGACCTGTTTGCCTCTCATCACAATTGCAGGCTCCCGAACTTCGTGTCGCTCTCCCAGGATCCTCTGGCTCTGGCAGTGGACGCCATGTCCCTGAGCTGGGGGGATCTGGGGTTTTTGTACCTGTTTCCTCCGATACCCATGCTGGGCAGGGTGGTTCGGAAGTTGGCTCTGGAAAGGGTGTCCGCCATTCTCGTGGCCCCAAAGTGGCCAAGATGAGTGTGGTTCGCAGACATCGTTCGGCTGGCAGTGGACCAGTTCGTTCTGCCTCTTCGGCCCGATCTGCTCACTCAGGGTCGGTTGTGTTACCCCAATTTACCAGCGCTGGGTTTGACGGCCTGGCTGCTGAAACCTCCATCTTGAAGGAGGAGGGTCTTTCTGACTCAGTCGTGAAGACTCTGATCAGTGCCCGGAAGTGGTCTTCTTCTATCATCTACTATAGGACTTGGAAAGCCTATATTGCTTGGTGTGAGATTAGATCTTTTCCTTGTAGGGTCTTTTCGGTCTCCAGGATTCTGGAGTTTTTACAATCTGGCTTGGACTCTGGTCTTCAGCTAAGTACATTGAAAGGGCAAGTTTCTGCCTTATCTATCTTTTTTCAGAAGCGTTTTGCGCTTCATTCTTTAGTTAAAACTTTTTTCCAGGGGGTTACGCATGTGCGGCCTCCCAGGAAACCATTACTCCCGGTTTGGGACTTGAATTTGGTTCTTTCTGCTCTTCAGGCTCCTCCTTTTGAGCCTTTGCAAGATATTGCTTTGTCTACCCTGACTCAGAAGATTGTCTTCTTGGTAGCTATCACTTCGGTCCGGCGTGTCTCGGAGTTGGCGGCCTTGTCTATTCAGGCGCCTTACTTTGAGAGGCATCAGGATAAAGTGGTCTTTCGGTTCAAACCAGACTTTCTTCCTAAGGTTGTTTCTGCTTTTCATTTGAATCAGGATATTGTTCTTCCCTCCTTGTGTCCTAATCCTAAGAGAGGGTTTTGCATTGTTTGACGCTGTGTTAAGTACTATTTGATTATTACGTCTCCTTTTCGTAAAACGGATGCTTTTTTGTTGTGCCCTGTGGGCCTAGGAAGGGTTTGGCACCGGCCAAATCTTCCATTAGCAAATGGATACGTCAGGCCGTTATTGCGGCCTATTCTGCTAAGGGGAAAGTTCCCCCTTACCGTATCACTGCTCATTCTACTCGCGCCGTTGGAGCGTCTTGGGCTTTTCAGCACCAAGCTTCTGTTGAACAAGTTTGTAAGGCCGCTACTTGGTCTTCTGTTCATACTTTTTCTAAGTTTTACAAAGTTGATGTGCGGGCCTCAGCGGATGCTGTTTTTGGCCGCAAAGTTCTGCAGACTGCAGTCATTTAAGTTATGCTTCATTTTTGCCTTCGGATACCCATCCCTTGTAGACACTGCTTTTGGATGTCCCATTCGTGAAGAATTAAAGGGGAAGCGGGGTGAGTGGCACACTGAGAATAATACCATTTTGTGAGTACTCACCTGAAAAATGGATATTGTCAGTGTGCCACACACCCCGCTTCACCCCGCCCTTTTCGGTATCCCGGTTCCTTTATATGGTGAAGCTTTTCTTTATTTTGAGGTTACCTTTAGATTACTGGTACCTTGTCTTTCTGCTTTTTAAATCGCTGGTGTTAAGTGGGAGGTACCAGGTATATATAGGCCGGAAGGGGGCTCGTTACAAGACTTCCTCTCTGCAACTGCGTCACCTGGCGGTGAGTAACCCCATTCGTGAAGAATTAAAGGGGAAGCGGGGTGTGTGGCACACTGACAATATCCATTTTTCAGGTGAGTACTCACAAAATGGTATTTTTCCGCAGTCAATGTAGAAGAATTGAAGGCTCAATTAGTGGCTGCAGGTTTATCCAGACCGGCCTCAACAAAGTCTCCTAGGATTGATGAGGACTCTCCCAGATCTCAACGGTCAGGAAAGCGTCAAAGGCGCGGCGTCCGGCAAGCAGGCTGCAGCTCCTCGTTGGTTTATGTGGACACCTGAGTTGTGCTCATTTTTGTTCTTTATCCTATATTTATGCTATATATTATGGCGGCAGTGGAACATTGGGCTCTTTTTCCCTTTTTGTTGTCGGTTGCTCCGCTCTCACTGTGGTTACTATGGTGCTGGATACCGAGTGGTTTCTCTCGGTGGGAGTACCATAGTGTAATATGTGTTACAGTTATATGACATGGTTATATTCTGATCCAAGCGAAGATTTTTTAATATTGCCCCCCCTGTATGTCGGCTAATGTATGTCGTCCTCCTGTTTAATCAGAGGGATAAGCCCCTGTGGTTTTCTTATATACTTTATTAGTGATTTCTATTACTATTGAGTTAGTGGTTAATATTACAAAATCCTGGTTAAACCAGGCTGATGGGCAGTCTCTTACTCACCTTGTGTTGGGTGCTGAGGGGGTGTCTGTCAGAGGAGTGGGGTTGTTGCAGGAGATGGAGGTCACTATAGCTAATTATTATGCACCTAATTCAGGCCAGATGGTGTTCCTCAAAAAAATTTTTAGTATGGTAAATGGGGTGGCGCAGGGTAGTGTGAGAATCTGTGGGGACTCGAATCTAACCCTGAACCCCTATTTGGATAGGCAATCTCTGGCGGGGACGGCGGTTAGTGCTCAGTATGCTGCTGCATCTAGGCAATTTCGGGGGTTATTGGATGAATTTTCCCTGGCAGATAGTTGGCGGGAACTTCATCCAGGGACCCATAATTATACTCATTTTTCCCATCCCCATAATGTTTGGACCAGGATTGATCATATATTTCAGTCTCAGAGGGCTTTAGCGGCAGCAAAGTCGGTTAAGATTCACCCAATATCATGGTCGGCGGTGTAGTTTTAAAGATAGACTCTTTGTTCTGTGGGCGATCTGGATTCTCCTGGTCCCTTAATACTTCCATTTTGGCAGATCCAGGGGTGGTCATGGAGATCTCTGAGGCTCTATTAGAATATTTTCAATTTAATGAATCTCCAGGGGTGGCGGGCCGTGCTTAGCTGGGAAGCTCATAAGCCCTCTATAAGGGGACGGTTAATTGCGATCGCCTCCAGAAAGAAGCGTGAGCGTAATGCCCGCATTGATGAATTAGAAGAAAAATATTTGGAGCTGGCAGAGAAAGCTAAACAACGCATGTCTCCCGAAACGGGCTCTATGCTTTATGAGTTGACTTAGGAGCTTAATTTGGCTCTTGCGGGCAGGGTTGAGCAGGTAATGAAGTGGGTGAAACATCAGTATTATTGTAAGGCCAAGCCAGACTCGTTATTGGCTAGGAAGCTTAAAACCCCAGATTAGGGATATTTGCCTATTAGATTGAGGAATGAGAGAGGGGAACTCACGAGTAATCCAAATAAATTTGTAGGGGTGCTTAGGGACCAACTGTTGAAGTTGTATTCTGATCATGATCCGACCAAGCCTGAAGAGGTGAGTGAGTACTTGGATGGTGTTGTCCTGCCTAGCCTTCCATTGCAGTTGAGGAAGTCCCTGGAAGAAAGCTTTTCTCTGGATGAGGTAAAGCATATGATTGATAAGCTGAAAATTAACAAGAGGCCGGGGCCGGGTGGCTTTCCGGCGGCATATTACAAGACTTTTAACACTATTCTTGCACCTAAATTGGCTGCGTGTTTTCATTGAGTGCGTTCTGGAGGTTCTTTTTCCAGGGACTTCCTCACTGCCTCTATAAGTATGGTTCCGAAACCGGATTCGGATCATATGGTGTGGTCCAATTTCCGGCCGATCTTGCTTATAAATGTTGACATGAAAATATTGACAAAGATTCTTGTGGACAGGTTGTCAGAGTATTTGACAGGATTGATTCATAAGGACCAAGTGGATCTCATCTCTGGCAGGCAGGCCGGGGACAATATTAAAAAAGTGATTCAGCTTGTCCACTTCGCTAAAACCACTCAAACTCCGGCTATGCTTCTCTCATTAGACATCAGGAAGGCCTTTGATACGGTGTCATGGGAATATTTGTTTTGGCTGCTTGAAAAATGGAGGTTTGGGCCTAAATTTTTAGGGATTTTAAAAAAAGATATATTCGGCCCCAAGGGCTTTTGTTAAGTATAATAGCTTTAAATCTGGGGAATTCCCTCTACAGAGAGGTACCAGACAGGGGTGTCTGCTGTTCCCTCTTTTGTTTGCTTTGGTGATGGAACCCTTGGCGCAAAAGATTAGGTTGTCCCCCGAAATTTCGGGGTTACGGGTAAGATCTGTTCAGCATAAATTGAGCCTTTTTGCAGATGATGTGCTTATGGTGGTTCGGACCTTTATATATCCCTTCCTGGAATTTTGAGGAAATTGATGGAGTTTGAGTTGGTTTCAGGTCTCCAGGTAAATACTGCCAAATCGAAAGCTTTAAATATCAGCATTCCCTCTGAGGTGTGTGCTAAGCTAAAACGTTCTTTTGATTTCCAATGGGAAGCAGTAGGGATTAAGTATTTAGGAATTAGATTAACTAGTGATTATCCCTCCTTTTTTGCGGCCAACTACATCCCTCTGAGACAGAACCTTTTCGGACTTTTACATAAGTGGAAAGCATATGGTTTGTCTTGGCTTGGTAAAATAGTGGCTATAAAAATGTCCTTTTTGCCTAAGTTTTTATATTTGGCACTAACATTACCTGTTAGAATATCTCGAAGCTGCCTGCAGGCGCTGCAAAATAAAATGTTTGGGTTTATATGGGGGGGCTAAGCGTCCGAGGGTGGCTAGAAATATCATGTTATGCTCCAGATTTCAGGGGGGTTTAGGGGTGCCTACTCTTACTAAGTACTACCAGGTGGCCCAATTGGCTCAGGTAGTGTCTTATCATGCTAGGTTGGATGTTCCTCTATGGGTACAGATTGAGTCTGAGCTATGTTACCCGTTATCTTGTGATGCTATTTTATGGACCCCACAAAAAGTTAAGGGCAAAGTGGACAACCCGATTATATCCCATTTGTTGGGACTCTGGGATAGTCTTGAGAGGTCTCAGGGTTTGGCTTCCCCTCATATGCCTTTAATGCATCTATGGGGTAACCCAATGTTTCCCCCGGCACTTATTGACCTGGGTAGGTTTGGGAATTGGAAAAAAGCAGGGGTAAAGTGTTTGCTGGACTGCATGGAAGGCTCCCGGATGGCGGAGTTTCAGGTGTTGCAACGTAAATACCAGCTACAACCTAGAGACCTCTTTGGATATCTTCAGATTAGATATTTTGTGAGCTCCATGGTGAGGGAGCCATTGCCGGGTTCTCAGCTCACCTTTTTTGAGAAGAGGTGTAGGCTAGATCCTAGGGGTAGGGGTTTGGTTTCTGAAATCTATGGTGAACTGAATAGTGTTGCTCGGGGGGTTGCTTTGCCGTATAGGCAGAAGTGGGAGAGGGACCTGGGGGAGGTTAAGGAACAGAAGATGTGGCGGAAGATGTGGCTGGCTTCTTTTGGACCAGCGACTTCTGTTTGGGCAATTGAGGTCAATGTTAAAGTGGCCATGCGATGGTATATGGTTCCTAAACAAGTGGGGCGCTTTGGCAGGGGAAACTCTGGGTTGTGTTTCGGAGGCTGTGCTGTGGAGGGGTCGTTCCATCATATTTGGTGGGGCTGTTCCAGAGCTAAGGGGTTTTGGAGGAAGGTTTTCTCTGCCCTTAGTAGAGTTCTGGGGAAACGTGTCATCTTGAACCCTTGGACAGCTTTTCTAAATGGGTCTATTGGTCCTAGCTCAAGAAACCAGAAGTGCTTGGCATACCATATTTTAACAGGAGCTAAGTTGACTATAGCAGGGGCTTGGAAAACTCCGGCCATGTCAATCGGAGAGTTTAAGAATCGGGTGCATTATATAATGTCAATGGAAAAATGTCTGCGATTCAAGCGGGCGAATTGGACAGGTTTCGAGAAATGTGGTCTCCATGGACTCGTGAATTTATGCCGGCTAGTTTTGACGCCAACCTGCTGATGATGTAGTTTTTTTTTCTTCTCCTCCCCTTCTTCCCTTTCCCTCTCCTCTCCTGGGTTTCCCTTTATACATGTTCTATCTTAGGGGTTGTCCCTCCTGTTGATTTGGGCTATGGATTATTGATAATTTACTGAAGGATTGAAAAGTATGTTTGTGGTGTACTGCAGTGCTGTATTCAGCTGTTTTACTGTGATGGGGTCGGTCTGACCTCATACCATTTATGCACTGTTTGATGTGTTTGGGGAATGCATTACCTCCTATAGAAGTATTGTAATCTATATTGCGGTATAAGCGATTGTTAAGATGGCAATATTTTTTAATAAAAATTTCATGATAAAAAAAAAAAAATTAATTTACCTTTTTCTATCTTCTGCTGTAGTAAATTCAAGAAACAAAATAGTTGCTCATGCATTTGCCAGCCACCTGCAAACAGGAAGTGCTGCTGGGCTTCCTGTTACTGTGCATTTTCAGTTATGTCAGTTTAATCCAAGCAGCAGCATGGCTGAGATGTTGAGATGTTGGGAGAGAAAGCTCCAAAATGGCTGCTACCTTTCTTTTCCAACTGTGCCAGGCTGTTGGTTTAGTTTAACCAACAGGCAATATTTTGAAGATCTTCACCACCACAGATGAAGTAATTAGGGCTCTAGAGAGCCACAAAACATGTCCTGTTGGTGGCTTTCGGGATGAGGGTTGGAACACATTGCAGTCTACATTAGCAAAAGGTTTTATTGCTTTAGTACTAGGCAATGTAGGGAGATGTGCCTTCAAAGTTCTCTTTGATGTCTGTGACGTCAGTTATTATGTTTGTATTTATTTAGTTAGTAGTGTATTATAATATCCTCATATATTTAACATATTCTCTGAGTTAACTTTTGTTTACAAGTTATGTACTGCACCACCAAGACAAATTCCTTGTAAGTGTATAGATATTTAGTATTAACTCTTTATTAATCTGATCATTTAGTACATTTGTACAGCTGCGTGCAGTCTTTTTATTGTAAGCTATTATTTCTGTAGCGGGCGCGTGCCTGGCCGTGGGCACGCGCTCTGGGGAGCGAGGGGGACTCTTGGACCTTGGGTAGGGCATCCCATGTCAGTGCGGCATGTGTGGGTGAAGGTGCACTTACTGGTTAGAAAGTCGCTTGGATCCAGTGATGACAATCATGGTTCAACTCAACTTGGTCTTTATTGGTGAGCTTCCTTCCATGGCAAACACAGCAAACAGTCAATACAGCATAATCCACAGGTTACAATGACAGTCAATGGTAACGGTTGCCTCCATGGCTGGCTCCTGGCTCCTCCACGCTACATTGCACTGCATCCCTTCTTAGCAAAGTATGGTACTAGAACCGAACTCAGAACACTCTAGAAGGGTAGGTCTCCTCCTTATGTAATCTTGGTATTGTTGCCTTTCCAAACACTGTTGCGAGTCCCAACCAATGACAGGGCAGTGAATGTTGCCAATGCCATCTGGCTTATTCTCTATTTACAAACCTAAAGAAGGCTCCTAGACCATTTAATTACTGTTTGATCCATTTTTTAGGCAATACTGCCATCATGTGGTTTCATGACGCAATAGGCCCAAGAACTGCATCCTACAGGTTGAACTAATCTATTTAATGGTTCCTATTCACTATCAGGGCCTACTCCACTGACAGGGTTTTAATGTTTTCTACTTTTAAGTGTTGCCCATGGTTTCCACCCGTCACATCTCCCCACTTAACGCAAAAGTCCAGTCTCCGGTAACCCCCCACTTCCCTCCCGTAGTGCTGAGGCAGAACAGAGAAAAAAAGCCTAACCTGGCCCAGGAGCCAGGGCCGGTCGCCTGACGCTTTAGGTCCTGGCGTATCACCATCTTGAAAAAAGCGCACAGAGCAGCCTCTCCCACTATTTGTCGTAATGCTCCTAAATTGGGATGCCCCGCCGTGTGAATCCACCCGGGCTCATGTGATTTACTCACCACTGAAACTCCATGGTATCTCAGTTTAACATGGGCCATTTCATAGGCTGTAAAGAGGACCCCCAGCCTCTGTAAAAAAGCCTCAGCCCCCCCCCCTCCCCCCATGTAACACAATACAATTACGTTTGAAGTAAATCCCAAAAAAATAAACCTGCCTGATTTTACATCACAAAGTTGAGGGCAAATAATTACTAATATTTAGAAGAGTTCCATATTTTGTAACTCTTGTCGCAAAGAATTCTGGGAAAGCACAAATAACAGGCATAAAACAAATCTCCTGTAATGCCGTCTTGAGGCATGCTTTGATTTCTGGGCTATGTTTTATTTGCTTTGTTGCTAGGATTCCTCCAGTAAAGCATGTAAGGAGAATAGTTCAAAGGCTGGAAACATATTACTCTTATCTGCAATGGCCTGCATCAAGATCCCAATAAGTGAAGCATTCATTAGGAAATAGGAGGTTAAAATAAAAGCATCATCTGTTCAGGAATCGTAAAATTAGTTCTGTACAGTCTCTCTGTGTTTCTGAAATAAAGTGGACCTTACACGACCATCCAAAAGATATGTCACTTTTTAGTTTGTTATATTTATTTTTCTAAACTCCCTTCTGAAAGCATTATCTATCCACTACAGGTTCCCCAATTTTCCTTCTCCTCCTCCAGCAGCAGCCATTCTAGACCACCAGCCATTTGTAACCTCTTTCCCATCATTTCCTTCCAGCTACAGTTTGGCATGTCGCTCAATATCCTCTGCAATAGAGCAAAGCCAGAAGTGGAGCATTACATTGGTCATTGGGAAGCAGACTACTAGTTGGTGATCCGCTTTAATATCTTTGTTAACGTCCATTCTATTTGTTCTTTGGTGTTAGAGGACCAGGCACTTTACAGAAAGAAAGACTTCATGTATTTTATACACAAAATTGGCAACATGGGCTGCATGTTGCAGCCTGACGAGCCAAATACCCCATATTGATACTTACTATTTCCCAATCCGTTGAAGGTCACCAAACAAGTAACCATTCAGGTTTGCTCAGTGGGCTAGGACATTACCATAAACCACCCAACTGGTGAGCCTGATTGGTTGCCGGCCATCACATGCTCACTGCTATATGGTAGAGATGAATCTTATCATGCCAGGTATTTGGATTGCTGGGCCTTTTTAGGCTGCCCATGCTGCCAGTATTAACTATGGACTTTCAGATTTGACTTCCTCTTTGAAGGGCATCTATAGGCTTCAAAAATAAAAAAGGGTATTATAATTTATGATGTGCATCTGTTCTATGGCTATAGCGCCAGCTTCGGAGCACCGGCATTCCCATCTTATCTGGCGCTGTGCTGTGTACTACATTGGCGCTAGCAGGCGTTGAGCCTAAATGCTAACTACGGGGGTTATTTAAGAAGGGTTAGCACCAGGTAGTGCCTCATAGCAGCAGGCAGCGACTGGTAAACGCCAGGCACTGTACACAAAACCACATTTATGAAAGCGAATCTGGTGAGCTCCTGTAACAGCGCCATGTAGCGTCACATGTATTAATACAGGCAGCTCAGCGTATAGCGCGGGTGCTTTAAGTTCAAGAGCGCCAGGTATTACCTTTCGCTCAGTGTCGCTCCCCCATACATTTCAATGGGCTTTCATTTGGTTTTGTTACAACAGAGTGTTTGACATTTTTTTGCTCAAATCATTGTGTGACCTCTCCTGGCTGCAAACAAACATTTTTAGAAACTTTTTTGACATATTTTTTTATGCAGAATTGTTTTTACAGGTCTGGCACTAAAGTGTCATTGTCACAGTGTTAAAACAATGTAATTCAATGTGTTTTCGCTTTGTTACTGGTGTATATGTGATCAAAAACCAATCAAACAAGACTTTGGTCACACATTGCCTGGGCTCTATGCTACAGCGCCCAGCTTTAGAGCGCCAACGCTGTGTTGGTGTAGTTTTTTCTTAAGTATGGTGTGGAGCTCCAAGTGGCAGATGCACTGGTGCTGGTGCTACCTCTCGCTCGTCAGTAGCACTTCCAGCGCTGGTTAGCGTTTCATCATTACAGTTACAAGAAATCACTGCTGGGGACAAAGGGGACAAACTTTATAGTGTGTTTAGGCTGCATTTTATGTGTTGTTGCTCTCCAACTTACACTTTGTTCAGCAAAAGAAGCCATTAAAATTAATTTTAATAACCCAGCAAAAAATATATTTTGCACCACCTAGGTCCTGTGTTTCAATTACAAGTTTCAATGCTAGTTCTGTACAAATAAATGTGCTTTATATCAATTATAATTATTAAACACTTTAGTCCAATTCTGCCCATTGTGCTCTATGGGATCTTGAGCTACAGCGCCGGGTTTCATCTTCAATCTGACCGCCCAGCACTGCATTACTTTTTGCGCTAGTGTCAAATAAGACGCTAACCAGTGGCCGCATCGATGTTAGCGTTTTTTAGTTGTTAAATCAGATGCTGATCAGTTGACATCTGTGCATACTATACTTCAAATGGTATTTTTCTGTCAGATTTGAGAACCTTCATTATCCACATATACATCCACAGATTCCCCTGATTAGCAAATGTGTGTGACTCCATACGACTTCAGCAATGCAGCAGAATGTGCAACTCGATAACTTGGAACACATAAAGCAAACCTAAACTCTTTGAAACGTCTGGTCTACACGGATGCTGTCATTACCTAACCAACTTCCTTCCACAAACACTGAGCCTTGAGAAAGTGGTGAGATACTCACTACTTCCTGAAGGAGTTCCATCAAATGGGGGAGGGGGCAAAAACAGCTGCAATTACTTTGCCATCCTCACAGCTGCACCTCCTCCAACAGGGGGCATGCAGCACTGCATTGTGCAGCTGTATCCAGGATATATATATATATATATATATATATATATATATATATATATAGAGAGAGAGAGAGAGAGAGAGAGAGAGAGAGAGAGAGCTCTATAAGTAAAATGACAAAATACATTTTTAATGCAGACCAAAATTCAAGATTTTCACTAACCTGGATGTTGGATGTCCATGTGTGTGAAACCCCTGGGATCCCCTGCTTGTTTACCTCAATCCATGATGCAGGTGCTTGGCGCTTATAGAAAGAATTCTTCGCCGTGTATATTCATGCAAGTTCCCTGTGAACGGATTGCTGGGCGTCTCCCACTGAACACTTCCCCTCACCACCTGCCATTCAGATATGCTGGTTGGGGCGCACACATCAGAAAGAGGAGTGGGGATGACGCCGGAGTCCCATGCATGTGAATACCGAGGTGAGTAAGTGGGTAAAGCAGGGGGTTTCACACAGCAGGGCTAATACTAGACGCCCCATGGGGGGTCAAGTGGTAACCTGGCCCTGGAGTCTTTGAGACTACAGTCAGGTTAGTAGGGATTTGGTACACTTTCTTCCTTGTGAATCAGGACTCTGCCTGTTCTGGTGGGCTTTGTTTGGCTATAAAGCTTTCCTATTCACGCTAGCTCTGTTAAGCATTATGGCCAATAATAGATATGGGAGACACATTAGGAAATACAAAAAGTGGTTGCAAGCAAAGCGTCAGCGCTAACACAATCACAATTTTGCAAGCCATTTGCAAATGACCGTGCTTGCAATCACAACTGAATACAGTGTGATCACACGCAATGTCGCCACAAAAACTCTGCTTGCAGTGTGGGCAGCGTTTCATTTGTGATTTTTCTTGAGGTCGCCCAAGTGTGAAAGTAGCATAATCTACTATCATTGTCTCACTAAAAAGCTAATTGGTAATAATAACCTACTAGGAACTGCTTGCAATAAAGGCACACACCACAAACATATATTTTTATATATTATTTTTTAAAGCATGCAATACATTTGGTCAAAACATAATGCAGACGTAATACAGAGTGACAGAGTAACTAACTCTTATATGTGCTGCATTGAGTAATAAAGGGGGTATAATGACCGTACAAAGCTATAAATACAAATTATATGACTAACATTTGCTAAGAGAGAGGCAAATGGGGAACTGCAAGGTGAAGCAAGTGCCCTAGAAACGAGAGTTTCATAGGACAACAAGGTCAGCACTAAGTTGGAGCATATGAATAGGAGACTCTGAGTAATTTATTCAGGGTCACAAAGAGAATGAACAGGGTCAGAGGGGTCACTGAAAGAGGCAGCCCCTTAGTGAGAGTAAACCGGAGACTTACCCCAGACGGCCTGCAGCCAGGACTGTGAAATCTTCTGTTACCTTCCATATGCTGCTCTCAGCCTGAGTTGCATTATTACATAACAGGTGTTTACTAGTTTCCTAAACTTATCTCACCCTTTGGTGGCTCACACTGCCGAATGTTTAATCTGAACCCGATAATTTGTCGTGTGATCAAATGAGGCATTGCTAAATAGTAAGTACCCTGGCACTGCGGCAAGTATCCTTTGCTGCTCTGCGTTTGTTGTTTTGGTTGCCACCAAAACATTACCTTCACGCTATTTATATAGCCACCCTGTATTTACACAAAATTCCACCGTAAACTGCTCTAGTAAAGAACTGATGGGTTTTAATCTTGTGTTTAAACAGAAAGTCCAGTCGGTAATGATTTCTGAACTGCAAGAAGACTAAAAAAAGCACCTGCTGATATACGTATATGCACACGGTGTTTCAGTGGTACATTCTCTACACCACAGGCACGTGGCACAGACGGACCTCCTACCTCAAACATGGACAAGGAGGGTTTTTGAGCACCTGTTCTCTTTCTAACGTATCCTCTTTGGTCTTTGGTCTTGTTCAAACATTCAGAAATGTCTGAAATGATGTCACTGTTTGCCACACTGGTGCCTGACTGCAGCATCTGCCGTTTAGTGTGCATTATAGAGAGAACTTTCTCACCGTTCCACAACGTACATATTGCACAATGTTTAAAAGGCATTTATAAATATGTGAATACAATAGGGCATCAGGTAGGAAAGGAGGCATGTCCACTGAGAAAGATGCAGTCACAGAGAAAGCTGGGGCCAATGTGTGAAAAGGGGGTCTGGTCAGGTTTTATGGTATGTGCCCGTAGTGACTGCAGCTTACTAATGTCAAAGCCTTGGCATGAGTACACTGTTACTGTACAGTAGGTGTCTTTGGGTGGCTTTTTGGCATTGGGGAGGGGTCATGGGGACGGGAGAGGGGTAGTAGGGTGCAGCGAGCCAGGAGGGGTGGGGGACCATTGTGAAACATGTAGGCCTTTCATCTTTCAAAAAGCTGTATGCTAGCTGCAAATCCTTCTACTAGCACAGTCTGCTGATATATGACTGTCCAGTTTTAGACGTGGTGTGCCCCTGTGCAAAATTAAAAGTGGGACCCAAGTTCCGAAATATTGTTTCAAGCAGTTAGTAAATAGTAAATATAAGTGCAGATACTCTGTGCTTGGTCCTAGCTTCCCCATGTTCAGACTTTTTACAAGTTTCTGATATGCCCCTCAAGCAGTATGGGCCTTCCATAGCATCAGAGCAGCTGTATAGATGGACAGAAGAAGGGGGAAGAAGCGCATTGAACGGAGAGTGTGAAAAGGGATGCTGCAGAACAGACAGGTAGTGCAGAAAATCAATAATGCCCATAAAATGATGAATAATGAATAAAATAATAAAACGTGTCCAATAGCTACAGAAATGTTTTGAATGGGCGCTAGTGAGAATTACACTGCACCCCAATACCCTTGGAAACAGCACATTTCCGATAAGTAGAAGTTGCCATGGATACATCAGTGAATAGTTTCTGCTCAAGATTTTTTTTTAAATCCAGATAAACAGAAACAAACAGTGAGTCAGTGCTAGCTGAGAGGTAAGATACAGTGGTCTGCTCACTGTTCCTCCCTATCATTTTATGGATAGCTATTTTATTTCTTGCTATCATCTGGCCAAATGACATTCCCCCCAGTCAATTGCCTAAACTGATTCCTTTTGTAACACATGTAGAGGCACTAAAGTCAATAAAGGCTTTAGTTCCTCTCGCCCCCACAGCATTAGGACATTCTAATTTAGGATGCCCTCTGTGTACCCCCTCCCAGAAAGCCTGAGACCTGGCAACCAATACTGATTCCACACACTTTCTTGTGACTGCTGGCTGCCACTTGGGTTCACCGGGAGGGCAAGCACACAGGCCTATGCAAGTCTGCCCAGCAAAAAAGTATTTTTTTTACTTTACTTCCACTTTGAAAAGAACCTAAGGTAATAAACTGTTGTGGGATGCCCCACAAGTTGAAACCTAAATGCCCTAAACCAGGCATAATATTATCCTTCTGGGTTTCATTGTTGAGGGAAGCCACAGATTACTTGCTCCCTGCTCTATCACCAAACAATCAAGTTCGATGGCTAGGTATACATGAGCCATATGCATGGCCACATGGCAAACCCTGACAGCGGTCACATGGGCCACTAGCTCGGTGAAGACGTAAGGTCATTTTGTCTGATTTTTAGCTTAGTTCTAACTTTGAACCTGTGGGGGATACCAAACTTAGATGCCATGTTGGGAAGGGGGGTAGGAGAGTTCCTCTTTAAATATGCAGCAATGAGATGCCTAGCTCTTCAAATAGACTGTCATTTGCATAGGCTGGCAAAGCGATAGTGTCTGCAGTTCAAATTACAGAGCAGAAAAAAAGATCACATCAATTACAGGCCAATGAGGGAACAAGGGACTGTTGGTGACCTTTCTTGTGATGTCCCCACTGATTTAGTAAAACATTTCCCTTGGCCACAAAAACAAAACAAAATGGTTTCTAAGATGCCTACAAATTTTACCTGTAAACTACAATGCCACAGGAGATGATGACCCCCAATAGTTAAAGAAGTATAATGGCTGCTATAAATGTAATATTGATGCAATAATAACGTATGCTAAAAAGGACTTGGCTCTCTTTGGCAGTTGTGTGACTTGTGTAACTCATTGTTTAAACCAGGTCTTTCCTACTCTGTGTATATTCAGCATCATAAAATATGTGCATTTTGTTTTCCGGGACTTGACTACCCTAATGAAAATAGAAGAATTGCAGGGAGGACTAAGCAAAGGGCATTAGGAGCAGGGAGTGAGAAGGGCTGCTAGTTTAATTAATGGATGATCCACTAGAATCACAGGGAAAGGTCGGCGTTGCAGATAGCGGCCTCCCTCTGAGCCTCTCTGGGATATAATGAGAGATCTGTGCTTCATTCCTGGCAGCTGAGGGCTGGGGTCACTGGGAATGGATTTGCAAGGCCCTCATTGAGGGATCACTACATGCTGAGAGGAGCTGGCCATGCTCTGGGACACCTGGTCATTAACATTGCTAATTAGCAGCCATTAATCAGGACTCGGGGCTCTTTCTCGCTGGATGTGTGTGCGTGTTTCGCTGGCTCAGACCAAGCGCCTGAATGGGAAGATTGTTTCCGTACCTCGGAAAGAGGTGGAATGAAAGTGGTTCCCATCCACTGGAGATGAAATGGATTAAGGAAAAAGGTTAGACGACAGTTTAAGATGAGCTGCTGGCTGAAGAGACCTGAGCAGAACAAAATCAGTCACCTATAATTAGCAGCATATTCTCTGAGCCGCAGCTAATCAGCGTGCGAGCTTCCGTGCGGCCTCCATGTTTGTTTATTACAGGCCTGTCTTCACCTCAGAGTTTGTGAGGCGAGTTATCGGCCAGATGATTTATCAGTTTAAATTTCCCGATGCCTGTTATAACAAGAGCATACTGCCAATTCCTTAAAGATTATTCTTGTTAGTAATATAATAATTATATAATGTGCCAATGTGATTTCAGATCAGTAAGCTAAGAGATAAAAGAAAAGTGCTCACTGTGGATGAGGGAACCATTTCTCTTATGTACAGAATAGCCTATAATGGAAATAATTGTCACAAAAGTAGAGCAAAGGAAAGTCAGACGCTGCGCTCACATCAACCACTTATGTTTCATAACCTGCAAAGACAGCTTCATCTATAATACAGGGCTTAAGGCAGACCTACAATGACAAACATGTTTTCATATAGTATCTTAAAAAACACTCCCCCCTAGCACTCTTCCTTCTATAGCTGCCAACTTTTCCTGCAGTAACTTCTGCTACCCCAGCACATAGAAATGTAGTAAGTATGATAAACTTATGGGCTTGATAGATTGGTTTATATTAGGATGTGAATTGGCCCTACATAGATTTGACATGGCTCCATAGAAAAAACTTACAGTGAGCCACCTCCAAAAAAGGGTGGGCTGACACTTACCTAGCTTCAAACTTAGTCCCACACTTCCACACTCTCTATAATCCTAGCATGACATAAGTTTGGTAGGTTAGTTTAGTATTCCTGTACACCAGGACCTTCCATGACACACAGTTACGTCTGCTTGAAGGTAGCCTATAGTGTTGAATAGAGTTTCAGGGCTCTGCTTTGAAGACAAAGTGGACCAAAAACCCATCTTGGGAGGCCTTGGAGTCTTAGAGTGTGAAACCCCAAACTAGCTGCGTACCTTTTCACCAGGCATTTGTGAGGCCCAGCTAGAGGTAAGTGAGGATGTGACTGACGGCGCATTCACTCTTTTGCATTTTTTGACGCTTTGAAGTCAGTGCAGCGAAAGAATCTGAACGGAGCAGAGCATAACTGACTGCCTATGCATGTCCCATAGGAACGCCGGAAGGGTGAGCTTTACTGGGCTTTTCATAGCTGACTGTGGGACTTTCGTTCCACATCCGCGATGGTGTGAAACCAGTCTAAGAAGCACCCAGTGTTAGATCTTCAACCTGCTACTTCCACTGGGACAGCAAGCGAGGACCTGTAGAAGCAATCCCAAGGTCTCTGTGGTGCAAATGTTCAAAGCTCAATTTAGATTCCAAATTATCCACACAATCTGCAGTGTCAACCGCTACCCAAAGGAAATAAAAGTCTAACCGCTGCAACAAATTTTCTTTTGGCTTTGGTAATGGATCATAGATCCTCACCTTATGTTTATGTTATCTGAGAGCGGGAAGTTATATCGCTATAAAAGCAGAACCTTACATTTGAAATCTGTAACACCAGAGTCTTCTTTCTTTTATTGAAAGAAACTAGCTTGATAAGCAGAGTTTATAAGAAAATGTTTCTCTTGCTATCTAGCAATTTTGGGGGATTTTTTTAATAACATCTAACATTCTCTAAGCTAGTACCAATTCCCTCAATGTGACCACTTTTACCCATGACTGGTCTGTTAATACCAGCCTCCAGAGGGGTCCATCTAAAACTAGTCTAAACATGTAAACATCTCTAAACTATAACAAGCAGAAAAGTAATACTTTCAGGATCAATCAGGATGTTCAATTATGATTTGGGCCTTACTTACCCAAATGATCTGACTTTACTTTGGCAGAAGGAGCAGCACAGAGATCCATAATTGTACAGGTTGCCTGTCCTTACTGACTCAATGTCCCTCCAACTGGGCCACCAAAAATTAACAATATTCAGTTAAGAAATATAATTTTGACTTTAGAGCAGACGTGTGGTGCTGCAGTCATTGCTTGCCCAATGCAAGACATAATAAGTAAACAGTAGTTACTCTATCAACAAGTTTCATTAGAAAGTGTATACAATTTATATTGGATATCTTGCTTTTAATAAAATTACCTGAAATTCTAAATAATGTTCATAATGAATAATTTTTCATTCTCTGATTTCAAATGGCAACACGCAAATATGTTATATCTGTCTTTATTAATGCACCATAATTGCTATGGTCTGCCTGCTGGTTGGACCTGGGACTTGCCTGTTGCCCAAAATTTTAACAACCTTGCATGAAGCCTTGATTTTTATGATCTGGTAGGTCTGGTGTTAGCTGTGTGCTAGCTATAATCTAAATAGCCATGCCTCCTCATTCCTCCCTCTAAAAGATAATCCAGATTTCCCCTTGGTGAGATTAGTGTCAGTTTATAGGGAGTGGTGCAGTAGAAAGTGTGTGATGTTGGGGCTCTGGTTTATACTTCTAAAACAATCCTAACCTTCACATAGGCCAGGGATAATTGTCAATGACAAATTAATGTGCAGACTCCAAGACACTGTAGCACTTCTTTGAATTCAACTGATTTCCAAAAAGCAGTCTGACCTCTACTGGAATAATCATTTAGACCAGCCTTGAGAGATTCTTCCATAATTCATCACTCCACTTTCATTCTTAGAAACTATAAACACACAAAATCTGCTAAATACAATTATTTCTTGAAGAAAGATCACTTTGATAAATGTCTCTTAAGCTCCAATGCCCCAATGAAGTCCTTCAGTCAGACTTCCAGATACAGCAAAAAAATCAACTAACAGGCGGAGCTATATGGAAACATCAAAACTTCTTCTTCCAGGTTTGTCACCCAGTGCAGATTTATTTCAGCAAGCAGTACCCCTCCACCCATGTACAGGTAATCTTACCACTTTGGTAGGCTCCTCTTTTTAGGAGGCAGCCTAATAAGATCTTAAATATGCGAACACTGCAGCTTTCACTCCACACCTTGCACTATGACTTGAAAAAAAAAAGAAAAGAAAGTAGGTTGGTACTCACACTCCATCAGGCTATGATAGGCAGTAACAGTTTTACAAGAGTATAGAAAAATGGAGTTTGAACATCCCACCTTTTCCATATTGATGTAACAGGATTCTTAAATGGCTAAATAATGCTTTTTCTATAACAAGGATATGATTGATTTCTCATGATTTTGCCATATGTGTTTTCATATTAATTTTCGTCAATATATTGAACACTAAAAGTGGAGCGCCTCTCTCCCTAAGCTGGAGCACATTTTACTACATATGGCATAGGGAGATGCAAGTATTATATATGGAATGTTTATCTTGACCTCATTGAAAAACTTCTGCACCTCACCTGTAGAATGTCCTTATCTCAAAAATCACATTTTAAATTGATTTAACTATGACTATGGGGTCGATCTAGCACCAAGTATAAAAGAGCACTTGTGTTTATTTTTTCACCAAAACTGTGTTTTATACTCCAAAAGGCACTTTTTGCACCTGGCGATGCACCTGGTCCATTTTGTTTATACTCTAGTGTGGAGTAGAAGGTCTCTACTCTTAAAGAAATACCAGTTGCAGGGAAGCAACCAGGTTCTCCAATAGAAGAAATGGCGGGCAAAACATGTGTTGTGTGATCGGAAGAAAGTTGACTTTACATGTTGTCCTAGGAGATACACAGGGCTGAGCATCCCCGAATTGGGTTGCCCCAGACAGGAAGAACAGAACACTAGATCCCATGTTTTGTTCCTTTTTAAGACATCAGGGTACATACATACAAGAGTAGCTACAAAACCACCAGTCTGGAAAAATTGTGGGACATACATCATAATCATATTTGCTATAGTTAATGAAAAGTTATTTGCCTCGATTGAAATACTCATAATGATCCTGGTGTAATGAAGAAAGGCGAAATAAAGAAAATGAAGGGGTAGGGGCCGATGGTAGAGAATGCCTAGAGAACCACCTTAATAAGTGGTTCAAGGTACACAGGGAATGCATGCCAGTAAGGAATATTATAAAAACCTGGCCTAAAGCCCATGTAATTGTCAGCTGCCAATAGGGGTTGGCATTGCCATTCCTTGTGGGCTCTATTTGCTGTCAGCATTTATATGGCCCATGGGGGCTCAGAGCAGGAGAGTAATATTGCTGAATCTTTGGCTGTTTCTAGAGTGTTTCAGTGGTTGGATATCCCAAATCAGGAGGTTCAGAAGATGCTGCAGCTACAGGAGTTAGGAGCAGATTCATTCAATAGGGCAATATTGTAATATGGTAATTAATGCACAATATCAAATAGGGCAAACTATCTGATTATCTCGTGCAAATTACAAAAGTGCGTTTATGCATGTTGAATGTATGTTTAACAATTTAGCCTACTATTTTAAAATGTATGCTATATCTGTATTTTAGAAAGTCTAGCATTCAGTAACAAATGATAAATTACAGATAGAAAGTCAGCCCATATATACCCCAGGGTTTCTTAAAACCAAGTGACTGAGCGTAGAGTGGATTATTTTTAAATCTCCAGTCACAGCAATGGATATTTCCGTGCAGTTATTAATGAATCTCAGCTTTTCCTGGACATTCTCAAGAAATACATGACTTACAACTGGGACAAATAATTGTAAAGAACAATTCAATTAAGATGCTCTGATGATTCCTTCGGGCTAAGTGTGTAAAAGCTGTTCCTGAGAAAATGCATCCTTGTGAGCTGAACATGCAATTGTCCATAACAGCTTCTGCCGCCTGCCTTCCACAATAACGGACAAACAAACTAAGCTGCTTTGCTTGTACACAAAGTTGTTAACAGTAATGGCAGATAAACCCCCTAAATCATAGTGAAATTTAACTGGGCTGTAAAATCCATAATATGATTTCGACACTTCATGGGAAAGAGAAAATGGCACAATGAGTAGCTGAGAAAAAGTTGCATTCTGGCACAGACTCATGCAAATGGGGCACATTCTTCAGGATTCTCATGACGGATTGCCTCTGAACCCACTGAGCCAGGCTGCTGAAATGCTAATGAGGGGAGATGCATCAATGATCTGTGTCATCTCAGAGGCTTGGGAAGGGGGCTGCACACAAGGAGAATGGGGCAACAGGAGGGTGACTGAAGGATATCTTTAAAATATACCTAAAATTACCATGCCAAGCAGACAACTTCTGAACATGGGGATGTCAACGTCAATTTCACATCTCAGTTTTTTGGCTCATATACATAGCTTTTGTAAATGTTTTATTATGTTGGCATCGGGTTGTGTGCTTGTTATACTGAGTGCTTTGTCAAAATATCTGCCAAAACTCTATTGTGGTCAGCAAAACATAAGAGGCCACTTCTAGTCCTCACTATTTATTCATATTAGATCAAGGATATACTTTCATTTAGTTTAAAAGAAGTCCAGACCATGTGACTGTTAGCAACCAATCATGGGGAGCACCATGCAGTTGAGAATAACTAGACTTGCAGGGGTGTATGTGGGGGCGGGAAGCTTGGCTACCATCAAAATGTAACAAGTCAGGCTTGTTTAGACCTTGGTGAGTTTGCATCTGCATTAGGGGGGCTTTGTTCTGTGGAGGGGCTAATTGGGGTGCCCCACGGTGCATAATCTATTTCTTTTGTTCTTTAGGGGAGCCTGAAGGGGGGCCTGCCTGCTCATATCAGGCTCTACGAGATTGCTTTTTGGGGATATAAGTGAGGATAGGCAGTGGAAGAAAGCACTGCTGGTTCAACTCTACCTGAAGAATTTTTTGGGAGGAGAGCGGCCACTGGAGGGTACACACCATGTTATGTCCTGCAGAGGGTGTCATCCTGCAGTCTTCCAACCTAAGGCTCTTCCTATAGGTTTAAGCAGAACAGCCATAATCGCCTTACTGGAACTGAGGCTAGATTCACCACAATAGGGTTGATTCAGCACCGTATTTTTTACTCATTTTTTTTTTTTGTAAGAAAACGTTTTTTTGCATGTTTTTTTAATCGATACAAAAAAATGGGTGTTGGTCCACTTCAAGATTGAGCGCTAAGGTGAAAAACATGGGCTGGGTTTTTTTGGGGGCATCCTGGCTGCCAGGGTTCCCCCCTATTTCAAGCCCCTGCAAATCCTCTAAATCTTACCTGTCACCTCACTCCCTTGGCAAAATGCAGCCGCATGATGAAGGCAGTGGTCACATGTTCCGTTCTCGGCCAGTAGTCGGCAAAGTGGAAGCCCAAGAATGGTACACGTGACTGCCATTGAACATTTATGCAGCCGCGAAGCGCAAGATGACAGGTAAGATTTAGGGGGATTTCAGGGACTTGAAATAGGGGGGAACCGCAGCAATCAGGATGCCCCCTATGCCTAGCCCCCCAAAAAACCCAGCCCATGGTTTTCACCTTAATGCTCAGGCTTGAAGTTCACTGGTTGTCAGGTTAGGCATCACCTGGGGAGGAGGCCCTTCCTCCGGGGCACCTAGATCACCGATGACAACTCTTCCTGGTCCTACGGCCCATGCACGGCCGCTCGTCCAATCAGCTTGTTCGGAGTCGCACCATAATCTATATATAATCTTATTTGACACATATACTTTTCTGTTATTAACCTATGTGAGTAAACTCACAAAATATACACAGTGATGTATACAGACATCAAGCAAAACAGCTTGCTTCTTTTAAAGGGCCAGCTTTAAATGCTTATATATACATAAAATAAAGGTGCCTGTGCCACGTTCCTCTCGGGAAGTGAACAATCATTGAAGTGGACCAACACCGAGAGGTGATCGGCCCGGAAATCTATAAGATTCCCGGGCCGATCACCTCCCACCCCTGTCTGGGTGAAACCCCCCCAGACACCCCAAATCGCTTACCTGATCTTCAGCGGCGGCCGGCCGCCGCCGGCTCCCTCACGCCCCTGTAGGCGTGCGCGCGCCCGTGCCGGCCGTCTGCGAATGGCCGGCGGGGGCGCGCGCGCGCCGAAAGTGACGCGAGGGAGGCGGCGGCGGCCGCTTGGACGTTCCTGATCCCCGCCTGGACGTTGGCGGGGATTGGACCGTCCAGTCACGTGGGAGCGGGGACAGGTAAGATTTTAGGGCTTTCTGGGGGGTTTCACACAGCGGGGCACCCCCGATCGGGGTGCCCCGCCGAAGTGGACCAAAACCCAGGATAGTCAAAATCCTGGGTGTTGGTCCACTTTAAATCATGGTTGCACATTACTATCTTGTACCACTAATGAAAGCATATTAAGAAATATCCTTGGATTCACTATATGAGGTATATGCATTTTATTGCTTATTATTATTCATTCAATAATATAATTGATCATGGATCATATTTATGGAAAACTAATGCACAATTAATTGCTCCCTCTCTTTAATATAAGGGCATTGAGGAAGCCAGAGCAGTAGGCGAAACATGTCTGCCCGATAAGAGTCCCCAATGATTAATTGGATCCACGCAGAACCCAATGGGGAGCATGTAATGTAATAAAAGCACTGTAATGTTCATTGACATAATTTTACCCACAATTTGTAATTTTTGAAGTTACCTTAACAAATATCTATTTAATGTGGATGCATTTCCTTTTAAATTGTTTGCATATAAATAAAATATTTTGCATATAAAAAGTGCGGTTATGGTCAAAGGCATGTGATGTGCAAGCCGGGAATAGCCTAAACCCGGAAATATATAAATATATAAATATATATATAGAATTTTAATAAAGAATATACACATGCAACATGGCTCCCTTGTTGATGACAGCACAACCCTGCTGCATTCTTTTAATTAACCAAATAACCAACCTCGAGGAGAAAAACTGGTCCTCAACAGTGTAATTTGTACTGGCAGTGTCTTTCCACCAGGCTTCATCTCAAGTAGTGTTTGAGCCCAAGCAATAAAAGAAGACCTATACAAGCTTAAAGTTCCACGTTTTGCTCTCTGAGAGGTCTTCAAGAGGAGCCAGGGGAGGGGGTTTTAGGGCTGAAAAATATGCTGAACAAAAGTCCTGATCAGCCTGGCTCTATAAGTCTAATTAATATGACTAGTCCCTGTTTGCTGAAGATCGTGTTAGTAAAAATAATAATAAATTGAGCCCTAGCAGTCTGGATCTGTGCAATTACGGTGTGAATTGCATGAGAGGATTATGTGAAGTGCTCTTGGCACAGAGGGGGAACCAAGACGCTTGAGCTGAAGTACAGCAAGCAGCTGGTTAGGGGTTCTGCACCTGCTGGCTAGCAGGCTGTTTTCACCTTAATACGAAAACAGGACCTTGCTCCAAAGAATCAGGCTGAGGTTACAATAAAATTGGAAGAAGATCATATGAAGTAGCGAGCTACTTTGCAGAGAGGTGGTTATTAAAAATGTTCAGCAGTGAATAAAAATACTCTAGATGTGGAGGAAGAAAAGCTCACTTTCTCCATTGTCACGCCTCCAATCTTCTGATTAGCATAATCTGGATTCTACATCATGGGAATAGCAATGAGGGACACATCGCAGTTTATACATTAAAACGTTTTGACGCCTTCTAATACAGTTGTGCAGACAAAGCAGAGCTTGATGTGGAAGCCTTGTACTTGTGTGTTACTTTGTAAACTTAAACACTTGGATGCATGTAGATGTTGTGTGCCTGGTTGGTGTGATGTAAATCAATAGGAAAGTCAATAAAGAAGGAAGATGTAATTATGTAAAAAAAAGATAAACCTGTAAATGTATGGAATGTTATACAAGTACATGTGTGTGTTTGTATGTACATGTCTATGTGTACATGTATGTGTTCAAATCACTTCAAGGAAAACTCCCTTTTTGCCTTATTGTTTTCCTCTTCTGAGATGTAAAATTAACATTTGCATTTGGATTTTGTCCCCAGATCTGTGATTTACTTATCAGCAAGCTGTTTTCAAGTTTCCTATATTCCTGTGTCTTTGTGTTACTACAGTGGACGTGGCTTTCACGGTGTTGAGTAAAAACAACAGAATCTTTCCACTGTAACAGGTAAACTCATCAGCAGCTTTGGATAAATCATGCAGCAGCAATGACCTCCCCAGGGGAGAACACTGACAGCAGCCCCCTATCTGAAGAGGTTAAATGAATGACTGAATGATTGCCTCAGCCAATGAGATGATTAGCAAGCCAGAGTCAGGAAGTCTCTGATACTTACTTCAAAACACCAATTTGGTGTACATTGCTCACATAAACACCAGTGGTGTAACTAAAAGTGATGGAGCCCTGGTGCCAGGGGCGTATCTAGCGGGGGCAGGGAGCACGTGCCCTGGGTGCAGCAGGTCAGGCGGGCACCAAAGGGGGGGACTGAGCACAGGTGGGGGGAGCCATTTCAAAATCTTTTCCCCCGGGTGGCAGAAAGTCTAGCTACTTCTCTGCCTGGTGCGAACATTAAATAGGCCTATTATCAAATATTGGGCCTTTTCATACAGTAACATTTTTCTGTCTTTTAACTCAGTTGGATGCAGCTAGACAACTTATGACTAGAACAACTGAGACACATGGTCCTTCCTTTCTCTAAATGAAGCCAAGTGAACACTACTATGATAAATAAGGTGAAGGAGCAACAAAAATGCCCCCCCCCCCGACATCCTGGGCCCCAGTGTGATTGCACCCCCTACACCCCCTCAAGTTACACCCCTGATAAACACATTGTTGCTAGGGAAAACTATTTCCATTTATAACACAGAGTTGCAAACAAATAAAAAAGAAAAAACAGGTAAGTTCATCACCTTGAGCACATCATTTTGGTACACAATAATGGAAACTTTTGAAAATGCCATTGAAAGTAGAATTACCCTATAGAGACCACACACACATAATCACCTTCAAGTTTACTTCATGTTTAAGATTATGTCATGCTCTCTTTATGGTTTTCATTGTCTTTCTAAACAGTTAAAGCGGACCTTGACCCTGAAGAAGAGCCTATCTTATATGTTTCCCCCACCCTGTACATACAGATTGCTCACATTAAAAATTATCCTACCTGCATCTACTGCATGTTATGAGCCTTTAAACATCCAAGATGGCGGCTCATGGAACATTATGCAGCCTGCAAACAGGAAGTGTCTTCCGCCTGTGTTGCTCTGCATTCTGGGATTGCTGTCCTTTTCCTGACCCCAGCTCTGCTCTGTCTGGGCAAAGCACAATTATAACCTCACCCCCTGAAACTGTTGCCTCCTCCTCCTCTCCTCACCTGCTCTCCTCTCCTCAGTATGTGATGCTTCTGAGTCAAGATGGAGGCACCCGTATCCTAGAGTCCTGAACAGAGTTGCAGCTCGATGTGGGAAAGAATAATAAGTAAGTGACTAAAAACTTAAAATATATTAATTTTAGATGCTGATGAATCGTTTTTTAAGGGTTTGGGCTTTTCATTAAATCATACTGAAGGTCCAGTTTAATAGCTGCCACTTATTACCTTATAACCTACAGTTTTGCAGTGGAAAAGCAAGGACTTCAAGGGAGACCCAAAATTATGCTCAATCAGAATACAGATCTCTAGTCTGAAAATACCAGTAGGCACGTACAAACAGATTTAAAGTGGACCAAAACCCGCTGAACTTGTAAAATACATTTGGTCAAAAGACCTGCCGATACTCCCTTCTTAGGGCATAGAACAAGAAATGCTTTTTTTTTGCTTTTCGATTTGCCCTGGAAAACTGTATTTTTCGCTGTCCCTCTGTGTAAGATGACAGGTGATCAGTCATTGCACAGGTGTGGCAATGACATCATGAATGGAGGAGGCGGAGCTTTACAGCTAAAACAGGCGCCATTATCTGGGATTAGAGGGAAGCAGGAGCAGTGAAAATTGGCAAAAGTTACACTTCATGGGGGAGCAATTCAGGGGATGCTAGCTAAAAATGTGGGGCTTGCTCCACTTTAACAAAACCAGTGTTATTATTAATTACTGCTAACATCAGAGAGGAACATGATCCTTCTATATCACTGTTTCTCAACCTGCGGTACATGTACCCCAGGCCTGACAGGTCTGGTATATTCTGATCAACTGCCATTTGGTGCCATACACCATGAATGGGGAAGTGTTGCTTTGAGTATAGTGCCATTTTAAATAACTTTCTGTTTCCAACAACCAAAAAATATTAACATTTGAGGCTAGATCTCCCCATTGGGGCTGCATGCAGCTAAATCAATAATACAATATATCCTTTTGCTGGTTCTATAGGAAAAAAATATTTTGTTTCTTTAGTCTAAATATCCCAACCATCATAGATGTGCCCCACTGTGCCTGCTAAACTGGCCAGCAAAGGCTCATATTTACACTGTAAGGCATAGTCAGGTGCAGCAAAGCAACTAAAGGAAAATATTTTGCATGTTATGTTGTGTCGGGGTGTAAAGCTCACCATATTAAAGTGGACCCGCACCCTAAGTAAGGGCCTATCTTTTATGTTTCCCCTATCCTGTACATACATTGCCTGCATTAAAAATCATCCTACCTGCACCTATTGGTGCGGCCCGTGGAGTCTCAGGCTGCCTACAGACAGGAAGTGTCTTATGGCTATGCCGCTCTGCATTCTAGGATTGCTTTGTCTCTGCAAGGCACAGCTATAACCCTGCCCCCTGCACTTTATCCTACTCTCCTCACCTCAGTATGTGATGCTACTGAGGCAAGATGGTGGCACCCGTATCCTGGAGTCCTGAACAGAGTTGAGGCACAGCAGGGGAAAGAATAATAAGCAAGCAACTAAAACTTAAAATATATTCATTTTAGATGCTGGGGAATAGTTTTTTAAGGGTTTGGGCTTTTCATTAAATTATACTGAAGGTGCGGTTTAAGTGAAAAGTTTACCATGTTTGGGCCACAAACCAGGAGATGATGCAATGAGCTTATCATATTAAGATAAAGCTTTAGCCACGAAACACCCTAAAAAGTTTAAACTGCGCAATCAGCCCAACGACTGTAAAAGATTTGGGATTGTAGTAGTGCAGTGCTGCATAAATATACATCAAATACATAAAAAAAGACATCACTAGTATTTATGAAAGTCCCATGTGATCCCCATATCTCTTATTTCTTTACAGCAGTCACGTTCAGTTATTTTAAAGTAAGTCATTCTACCTCCTAATCTCACTCTCCCAAATTAGTTACCTGCAGTGGAATAACTAATGTAGTATTAATGGTGCTCAATTGGACAGTATTGCTCTTAGTTAGTTGTTAATCTGTTTTAGTAATCCCTTGTACATACTGAGAGACTAATCCATATCAAGCTCTGGATTAGGGGGAAGAATGCCTGGAGAGAGAAGATCAGCCTTAGGAGAATGCCGAGCTGGAGTTTGGAGCGCTTCTCAACTGCTAGGATGGCCAGCAAAGAAAGACTCCACTATCAAACGAGGGCATTTCATTTAAATGAAGTGCTTATCAAAACCATGTATGTAGTCCAGTGTTCCTTTTTGCTAATACGAGTTGTAAGGTTACATAGCAATGTATTAATAACAATTCAGCCTTTGTCATGTAACGCTATGTAAAACAGATCAGGAAGGATGATGCTGAAGAGACAACCCATGCTTGGGGGGAGGGGGGTTATCCAGAGGATTTTTCTGGACAAGCAATCACAGCTTTTCTCAATCAGCATCAGTGAAATAAAAAAATAATTTTCTGCCATTCACAAAGCGGTCCTTCACTCTGAATAAGAGTCTATCTTATATGTTTCCCACACCCTGTACATACAGATTGCTCACATTAAAAACCATCCTACCTGTATCTACTGCATGTTATGAGCCTTTAAACATCCAAGATGGTGGCTCATGGAAAATCAGGCAGCCTGCAAACAGGAAGTGCCTTCTAACTGTGCTGCTCTGCATTCTGGGATTGCTGACCTTTTCCTGACCCCAGCTCTGCTCTGTCTGAGCAAAGCACAGCTATAACCCGCCCCCTGTACTTTATCCCGATTTCCTCAGTAAGTGTGATGCTTCTGAGTCAAGATGGCGGCGCCCGTATCCTAAATTCCTGAACAGAGTTGCAGCCCAGTGGGAGAAAGAATAATAAGTAAGTGGCTAAAAACTTAAAATATATTAATTTTAGATGCTGGGGAATCATTTTATAAGGGTTTGGGCTTTGCAATAAATCATGCTGAAGGTCCGGTTTAATTACAGTTACAAAATGACTGCAGCCTACAGGAAACCCAAATACATTTGGAGAGCATCATTTGTAGTTGTAATTTCTAAAATAACATTTCTAACCCATTACAAATAATTTGCACCTCGTCTGTAGAACTGCCCCATCTCCTATGGTGGTGGTGGGGGGGGGGGGGGGGGTTGATTTTGATTCGAAGATATTTTTGTTTTACTTTATTGTGTGCTAATCAAGATAAGTTCTTACCTTCTCATCAGAAATTATCCCAAATCATTTCTAGTAACCCCCTTAGTGTCTATGCAAATTAAAAACACAAGAAAAACACATAAAATACTGATCATGTGACTTGTGATATTCATTTACTTTGACAGTAAATGGAACCATTTGTTTTGTGCCACCACACACATGTATAAGAGGAGGATTAACATTCCTTAAGAGAAAGTTTTCACCATATGTTTTGTGTTTGATTATGAGGGTCATTTAAGAAGGTATAGCGCCAGGTAGCGCCTCATAGCGGCAGGCAGCATCTGGTGAACACCGGGAGTTATACGCAAAACCACATTTATGAAAGCGAATCTGCTGAGTGACTCTAACAGCGCGATGTAGCGTCACATGTATTATTACAGACGGCTCAGCGTATAGCGCCGGAGCTCTAGCTTTCAGAGCATCAGGTATTACCTTTTGCTCACTGTCGCTCTACCATACATTCATTTGCTTGTGTTTAAACAGCGTGTTTGACAATTTTTTTTGTTTTTTTTTGCTGAAAATCATTGTGTGACCTCTCCTGGCTGAAAACAAACACTTTTAGAAACTTTTTATATTTTATGTAGAATTGTCATTACAGGTCTGACACTAAAGTTTTAATGTCACAATGTTAAAACAATGTCATTCCATGTGTTTCCGCTTTGTTACTGGTGGATATGTGTTCAAAAATAGACTTTAATCACACAGCATCTTGTGCTCTATGCTATAGTGACCAGATTTAGAGCACTGACGCTGTGTGTGTGTCCTTTTTTGATAAGTATGGTGTGGAGCGCCGAGAGTCGGTCGCACTGAGCTGGCGCTACATTTCACTTGCTGCATCGCTGTACTGGTACACCACAAAAAACGGGACTTAAGCCAAGATGGCACCACTCTTACCCTGCTAATAAATCAATAACACCATCTACAATGAATATCCATCAATTTAATTCATCAAAAATCTTAAAAAAAAACATACAAACACAAACCAATCCCAGCAGGAGTGACCCAATCAATCCCCACTATCCATGCTATACCATAATATTCCTCCCATTAATTAATAATGTATCTATAATCTATGTGCTAAAGTGCTAATGTGCAATACAAAAGTGCCATGAGAGAATATACAATTAAAATAGAAAGCTTAAACTAACACTAACTAGTTGAAATGAAATCACCTCAGTGTAAAGTATGATCACCTCCTGCCGAGCAAATCTGTCCTTCCACCCACACGTTCCGTGACGTGATGTCACTTCCTCAAGGTGCCACTTCAGATGCCGCCCATCGCTGTACTGGTGTGCCCAACATACATCACATTAATCAATGCCAGCCAGGTTACTACAGCAACTGAGGCGCGCTGTTACAGTGTCCGGTACCAGCTTACAGCGTCTACTAGCGGTTGCTCTAAGCGCTGCTATACAGATGCTCATCTGCCGATACCTGGCACTAGTAGTGAATCAGCCTCCACATATTTTTAGTGCCACAATCAGCACAAAGAGATGGTTGCGAGCCACATTCAGGGTGAGATCTGACTGTAATGCCCATTTGAAGTTAACCTAACTATAAACACCAAAACATTTTGCATTCTTATGTAAAGTGTACATAGATTCCCTTTCTACCCCCCCCAAAAAAATATATGCTTTTGTGCGTGGATCCTCCTCATCTCCTCAAAACTTAAAGGGGCACTCCAGGCAACAACAATAAGGCAGCAAGTAGCACACCTGAAGCCAGTCGATTTGCTTAGAATACTTAAGGTATTTACATAATATCAAAGAAATTCAGATGCTTTGAAAAATAGGTCATTTACATGGTTCCTATGGAGGAATACGAGCCAGGGCATAGTATGTGTCTGGACCCTCCAATCCCATAAAATGCTTGCCCCTTTCACAAGTGGGTACCCTGCCCCAAAGAGGTTAAATGGCAGAGTCAGACAGAGAATTGTGCCAGTTTAGCTGTTTCTGCAGCTACCAGCACATTTTCCCAGCTTCCATCCTCTGCATGGGGGAATGTGACATAAACATCACTTTACACCATGCTAGGAAACCAAGTGCACCACTGAAATCTGCAGACACATTGGCATCCTTCTACTCCAACCTCAGACAGTCCACAATCCACAAAGGAAGGGTCTGTGAGCCACACGTGTCTCCAGAATTACAGGTTGCCGACCCCTAGTGTAGACTTTGCAAAGACAAGCATACAATGCCCATGCAGATGATGGACTCTGTGACATGGTTAAGTTGAGTTGGGCTAAGTTTGGATTAGTTGGGTTGCCCCATAAGACACAGTTTGGAGTCTTAGTTTGACACGGGGATTGCGTCTCAGGAAGCTTTATTTTGCTTATGTGTCATGATTGCAAATATAGTAGGACAGGACAATCTCCTGTACTATGGCACTAATTTATTCTTAAATGCTAGAAACAGAGGGACATTTGGGTGATAGTCAAGTTGATTTGAGTTAAGAAGTAGATACCAAAAATAGGTCTCAGATCTAGTTTTCTGTTATGACAAAAATTATAAAGTCTGTCAATAAACTCACAATCACTGCAGCTCCCCAAGCACTAAGTATTGGCATTACTCTCTCGTTCACACCTCACATTTAGTCGCTAGTCACCTCCTGCCACCACAAATTCTAGTGCATGCTCTTACTATTTCCTGACTAGAAAACTACTAAAACCCTCCTCTGTGGTCTACAAGCAAACACCCTTCCAATTTATACTCAACTCTGCTGCCTGCCTCATCCACCTGTCCTTCCAGTCAGTCCCTCCACTGCCTGTCAATAGCTGAGGGAATTCAATTTAAAAGTCTAACTCTAACCTACAAAGGTCTCTGCAACCAACATTCTTTGCTTCCTATCCAGGCACAACCTCAGATCTGCCCTGGACCTCCTCCTGTCCTGAACCCTGACCACCTTCTCCCCCTCTTGCCCTCAGGAGGTTACATGCTCCATTCCTCTGGAACGCCCATCCTTATATCATTTGCCTCTCCCCACTACCCACCAACCCTCAAAACTCACTTGTCAGAGCATTTGCCAACAGGCTTAGTACACACCATTTGTGACCTTCCTTTCATTTCCACTCACCCTATCCTTTAGATTGTTAGCCCGCAAGTGATGAACCCTCACTCCCAGTATCAATATGTATTGTGCATCTCTGTCACATAAAACGTGTATTATAAATATACGATTTGTTTTAGCCCTTTCGGTAATTTCTAATTATTATTATAATTATTATTATTGTTAATAATAATATTTTTTTAATCATTTTTTCTATTCCCTAAATAATGCAAAACATATGAACTTTATTCAAACATACAAATGGCCCACTTGTCTCACTCATTCTAAAAATACAAATGAACATGCAAATTAACATAGACTAATACATTGTCATCAATATGTACAATAAGATATAAAAACCTCTTTATTAGATGTTTGATATCATAGTCATCACAACACTATAAATAAAAGGAGGTATCTATCCACCACAGAGATGCCACACAGTTGTTTGAAAGACTGTCTGAGATGCCAGCTGGCAAGGGCTTATATTTTTCTGGCAAATCCTGCGTACAAATTGTATAATGTTGGCAAGACTGGAAATAAAGGTTTTGTTTTCTGGGCCAACATCCTGGCAAGCTACAGGTAGAAATAGAAAAGTGATGAATTAGTTAAAATAACTAATTACATATGCTGTTCCCGTTTTTACAATATTTTTGTCCATTAATATTACAGCACTCAACATTACATCTACAGCCTGTTCTACTTTATAACAAGGTTTTCTTGTAAGCTATTAAAGAGAAAAGCCATTTACATCCTCCACCCAGATGCCCGGGTATCTGTTGTTGCCCGTGTAATGCTTACTGTCCCTGAAACCAAATATTAGGAGGTAAGTAAGCAAGACCTGGGCAACAATTCTTAGGCCCTTATTTAACAAGGGATAGCGACAGTTAGCGCCTGGTGAGCGACCGGTAATGACGGGCACCGCCACGAGAATGCCGGCTCCCCACCACAATCACACATTTATCAAGCCGATCCTGCTTAGCGACTGAGATAGCGTCAGATAGCGACTCATTCATCATTATTCCAGCCTCAGCCCACAGCGCCAGCGTCCGACCTTGAACAGCGACAGGTATGACCTCTCGCTACCTGGCGCTCTCCAATGCATTTCAATAGAACAATCTTTAAATATTCCTAATTAATTCATATTAATGTTTTTTTTTTGTTTTGTTTTTTTAAATGTGAAGAATTCTGTGACCACTTCTGCCATGTTAGATATTTATTTTAAGGTTAAAAAAAAAAACTTTGTGCAGAATTGATATTACAGGTCTGATATTAATGTATTCATATTACAAAATGTAATTAAAAACTTGTTTTTTTTGGTTTCCAAAAATATGGTTGTTTGGGGGTTAAAAAACTACTTTTAACCCATCGCCGGCTGCGCTCTGGGGTTTAAACAAGCATTTCACAGCGCGAGAATTTTTGGAGCGTGATTTTTTGATGAATGTGGTGGGAGCCAGTCGCTCTGACCAGTCGCTATCATGCGCACCCATACATCGCGGAACCTGTCAAATAGCGACTCGTCACCCCGTATTCTACATTACTGCACACTGACTCAGTCGCTATCAACAACCAAACAATGACCAAGCACAGCGTCTACTAGCGGGCGCTCTGAAAATGCCGCTACAGACGCTCATCTGTCGCTACCTGGCGTTAGTGATGAATCAGCCTGCAAGTCATCTTTATGGCCAGCCTTTAGGAGTGTTCTGATTTAGAAGCTTTACATAGCATCTTCATCTTAGGGGGGTGCAAAACCGTTTTCCGATTTGGCAAGGTTTTTTATGCTTTTAATAGGCCGGCGTAGATTGGTGTGGGACCACCTGCTAAGCTCAGACTCTAGCAGAATTATTTTTTGGGGATCAGTAGGGTTGTTTTGTCCCCTGCTCACCTCACATTTCACATTTCTTTTTTAAGAGTGGAGGGGGTCTATTGGGGGCAACAAAATCTGATTTGTCCACAGGGGGTCTCACCCTGCAATCTTTCTATCAGAACCCAGAAGGGCAGAGAGTAGTCAGGGAGCCAAAAAAACTGTTACATTGGCATCCAGAATTTTAATTCAATACAATTTAAGCTTTTAAAGTGAAATTTCTGTTTAAACCTTTGTATTGTCCCATCTATGTATACCTACATGGTTCCCAATTACGCAACATGTTCTGTTTCTTCCAAGATACATTAATTACCATCTCTTCAAAATATTATGAGTTATAAGTAGGTCTATTCAGGAGCTTATTTAAAGCTACAGGTGGGAGAAAGATATACACATCATGCAGTAATGAAAATGAAGAGTTACCTGTTATTATCTGCGGATTGTCTGCTTAGCCCGAAAATAATTGTGCTCTGCAGCTATAGGAAAGATATCTCCATCTTATCATATTGTTAACATCATTATGCTTTATGCTTAAAGTAAATAATAGGCTAATTTAGCATTGTTGTATAAATTATCGGTATATTTAGACACAATAGAGGTGGTTTTATAGGGTCCACTGGGAAACCCAGATGTTTAGATCAGCTTAAAATAATAACCTTCTTTCCTACCGTGAGCCTTCTTTTCACAACAAGCTCAGCTTTTATTCTTAGCAGTGAGGACAGGAAATTATCCACCTGATTGGCCTAACAAGGCCCGGAGAGCCGAGGATCTAAGCTGCAGAGGTTATTAGTGGACAGTCGTGTGATTAACCTTAGCTGCCCTGTTTCTTTTCACACTTGGTTAACAACTTTCATTGTAGTTCGTCAGCAGAGCAAAGAACCTGCCTATTGACAGTATAATAAAATTACCCAACCATATATTCCAAAGTACCATGCTGGTTTCAAATATTTATTCATAAGACCAATCAGTATATTTCTAAGAGCTGCTAGGTAAACATGCCTACGGTACTTTTTGCAAACTGGCTGCATTTGCAGCATCAGCCAACAGCATTCAGGTGCTTGTGTAATAGGATGATTTTGGCAAGGCAAATGTTACTTTTCCCCAAGCAGACATGTTATCAATGGATCTGGTCATAGAAATGTGTCTATATACCAGAGTCTAGAGAGATTGGAGGCTGGCATGTCAAATGGGTGGATGAGGGCCAGTGTGTTGGCTAGAGATTTGGATCGGCTTGCATTTACAGATGGGTGGATGGGGATCTATGTGCAGGGTGGAGATAGGTAGTAGGAGTAATTATGTAGGGTAGAAATAGATAGCTGGAAGAGGCCTGCTGTACAAATAGGTGGAAGGTCTATGCCAGTGTCACGCACCTGGATACAGAGCACCGGTGTGTGGAGATCCCCTGGGTCTACACTGCCTCAGATGAAGCCCTGGAACATATTGCCCAGGACCCAAGATGCTCCCGCGGCCCGGAATACCCCCAGGTCTTCACTAGAGCCTCCCGGAAAGGTGGTTAGGCTTGGCTGCTTGAGGGACCCTAGGTCATCCGCAGGGAGCAATCAAGGACCTGAGCAAGAAAGTAGTGGAAGTCCAAGCAGAGATAGCAATGGGTAATAACCCGAGGTCAGGGATCACAGACACTGAAGGAAAGTCCAAAGGCAAAGCCAGAAGGTCAGGGTATCAGGCAGATGTGCAGTAGTATACAAAGCCGGGGTCATACATGAAAAGAGCAGTCCAAGGGTTAATTCAAAGGGTTAAACCAAGAGGTAAATGAGAAGCGAGCCGAGGTCAAACTGGGAAATCCAGCAGTATTCCAAGATCAAAGATAAAAAGGTGTTACAGTCAATATTGAAGAGAATCTCCTGGTGCCATCGTGCTGTCCAGGTTTTTTTTGATTGGAAGTTACCATCAGCTGACATGGCAGATGCATCAGCTGACAAGGCAGGTGAAAACTCACATCAGCTGACAAGGTAGTTGGAAACTGACATTAGCTGACAGGTAGATCTGTCTTTTAAACCAGATCAATAGCCTGGCACAGTTGAAAAAGAAAGGCAGCGGTCATTTTGGATTTTCCTCTCGAAGCATCTCAGCTGTGCTGCTACATGGTTTCAACGGACATAACTGACAATGCACAGTAACAGGAAGCCCAGCAACACTTCCTGTTTGCAGGTGGTCTGAAGATCAATGAGCTGCCATTTTGTTTCTAAAATTTACTACAGCAGTAGTTAGAAAAAGGTAAATGAATGTTTATTTGCAGCAATGTAAATTGCCCTGGGGAGGGATGCATATGAGCACTGTTTGTTGTGTTGGTCTGGTTTAAGTAATTTTTGACTGTTGGTCCACTTTAACTATCACCTGACCTATACATGCCAATACATGTGCCGAAGCAACCGCACATGCTGATCTCACCTGCGCTTGCACAGAACCAGCACAGGATTATGACAGCCAAGCAGAAGACATAGGCAGCAAGTAGTACAGGCTGGCAAACAAAAGTTGGCATTCAGTACAGACTGGTGAATGGAGGTTAATGTATGGTACACATTGGAGGATAAGGGGTGGCACAGATAGTAGATAGAATTCCACCATAAGGTACAGATTGGCAGATTGATGGACCTTAGTGTTCCATACTGGTTGCCAGATCAGGGTCAAAAGGATACAGATTGGTAAAAGGGGGATCAGCATAGCATACAAACAGGAAGATGGTGCAGATGACTGGATGGTGTCTATAGGGTAGGGATGGGGGTAAGCAGAGTAAATATGGGGGTCAGCAGGGTAAAGAAATTAATATGGTATAGTTTGCCTTCAGCATGGGTACATATGGAGGTAAGCAGGTTATAGTTGAGCAGATAAAGGGATACAGGTGGGTGGATGTGTGCTCACTTGAAACCCTGTAATGAAAAAGAAGCACCATTTGTCCATTTGCTATTTTAGCAAACATATACATATAGCTGGCATCACTCATCCCCACTCACCCCAATGCTAAGTGTATGCATGGAAACTGGGGTCCAACCGAATGTATAGAAGTGTTCAACATTTTTAATGCTTATAAGTTATAACTTCTTAAAGAGTATTTGGCACCCAGTGATCTGATAGTAGTTTATTAAGATTGAAGATGAAGGGCCCTGAAGGATGGGGGGCCAAGCGGTCAGGGAGAGCAGCGCCCCCCCGTTCTCTTCTCATCCCTACTTCTGCTCTCCGTGCCCTTTTCTTACCCCAGTTTATTACCTCCCCTTTCCCATCCCAGACCTGGATGCTGCCGTGGTGCTGCTATCGCACTGCCGTGGTGTTGATGTGTTGCCGGGTTGGGGGGGGTGCACCTCCCAAACCCATACCCCCCCATCCCTATGATTTTCCCTGTTCTATAATAGAAAAGCTGGTGGACGGGAGTAATGAGGCACGCGCTCCGTAACGTCAGGGGGGTAGTTAACCCAGATGTCGAGCAGGATATGTGAAAGTGATAACCCATAATGCTCTTTCGATACTTTGTCATGAGCAAGATTGATGTATGGAATTGCTGATCTTTTATGTGTCTTGTTGCCCTGTCAACCTCAATAAAGATTTATTGTAAAAAAAAAGATTAAGATCAAGCCATGGATGTCTATATCTGCTGCAGGTTTGGCCAATTGTCCTGAGCCTTTTAATAGCACCTATGCGCTATGCATCTTAAGTAACATGTAAGCAACATGTTTTTCTTTTTTTATTACATTTTATTAGCTATGGCTAATTGGAGTTTAAAAAATGTTAATTGCGGGATCCCTTGCATCAAGATAAACATTTTTTTTCATCTAATCATATGAAATTAGCAACAGATTTTACACACAACTGACCTCCCAGGTTAGGTATATGGACCTTACTGCTTAAAGTAACCCCAGCAAAGCAAGTCATTGGTTTCATATTGTGACTGGCCAGGTGTGCGACACGTTCTTTGGCTTCCAAATTACTGTTTATCCCCAGGGGAAAGAAAATTGAATTTGGGCTTTTCTTAAGTCTAATAGTTTCTTGTTAACTAAGTTGCAAAGCCTGATTAGTGAACAGTGTTATCCTGCTTCTCTTGCTGTGTTCTAGTACTATATGCATTAAATGGTAGGTATTAACGCTCCCTTTTACAAGGATTACCTGTCTGCAAATAAATGTGCCACTCCTCTCAGAAAGCACTAGCAGCAATTTGGCTGCGTTATTACCGTATAGCCGGTTTCTGGATCTGATTTGCTTAATTCTTCTATAGGGGAAATCGGCATCACATTTAATCGTATTTGAACAAAATCAGGAGGTGGGAAAAGCTGTTATTAGCATATACAAAAGTTTTGCCAGCCATACATCTAGCTGGCTGACAAGGAGGGCTGCCATAAACCTCCCTCAGCTAGCTTTACTTGTTTGTATCTGCCCTTCCCGTAGACAGGCATTGTCTCTGTGTTCTTTTTTCCCCACTCCTCAGCCGGGAGCTTATTCATTTTTACAGACATTCATGTTTGCATGGGACACATGTACTGATTAAATAAGTCATATGATTCTTTATTTAATCATTATGGCCCTTGTTTTGTAGAGGACAGTTTTCTTTTTAATTTTCACAGACAGCCCAATGCTTAGGTCGTTAATTAAAATCATTAAATAAACTTCTGACCTCATTCCTGTCCCAAACCACAAGCTGTTTAATTTTTTTAAATATTTAATTTATTTAATAAAATAATTTATTTCATTTATTTCATGTTTTAATTATTTTATGTGCATCTGTGGGTGTGTACGTACGCACATCGGGCATTTGTGCGCATCTGCGTCTTTGGGCATGTGCATCTGGGGGTGCATGCATCCTTAACTGTGGTTGTGCTGCATGTGCACCCGGGGGTGTGTGCATGTGCATCTGCGAGTGCGTCAAATTTAATAGGACACCTCTCACACCCAAGAACTTCCAAACGCAGTATCAGCCATGTTGATATGTTAAGCGGTTTGGGCGGAATTAATTGCATTCATTGAAGAAGAAGAAAGTGAATTTCAATTTAGTGCCTCTTCCAAGAACTATAATACTAGATCAGAGAATCCAAAAACTCAGCTTAAAACAGCTTCAAATAACAATGCCGTTAGGTACACGAAAGCATCAAACTTGATATATCAGTCTGCATGTCAATCCCCTTGCCACATAAAATCTACCTACCCCACACACACTGATCCACCTGGCCAAAGAGGTAAAAGTGAACCTCTTTTTTCCCTGTCAAAAATAAGTGAAGGTCTACTTACTTAAATCAATGAGAGGTAAATGTTCCCCTTTCCACAGTCCAATGGTAGGGTTGGCTGCACGTCGTTCACACTTCATCACTGGTTTTGCATTGCCTGCTATGCTAACCAAAAAGGTTCAGAAAGCAATAGGGTTTACCAGGCGAGTGTGTACATGTAGCCCGGGGAGCCCCCACTGCCCATTGTCAGGCGAATATGCAGGTGTCATCTGGTGAACCCTATTGCCCACTTCAGACGGGCATGCATGTGCCGCCTGGTGAACCCTATGTGGGTGAGAGCCCAGACTGGGTGAGGTATTTTCAGGCTTTTTTTTACTTTTTCAAATGGGGTGGACAAGTACACTAAGTGGCCCATAATTCAAATTTCAATAGCATTTTTAAAGTTTCCATTGTTGTGTGCCAAAATGATGTCTTTAAGGTGATGGATTAATCTGTTTTTATTTAGTTATTAAATTCGTTACTATTTTGTTTGCAACTCTGTGTTATAAAAGTGTTCCCTAGCATGTGTTTACCTTAGCGATGTACATCAACTGGTGCATTTGATGTAAAGATCAGAGACTTCCTAACTCATCAGATTGGCTAAGGCAGAGAGGACAGGCGTAACCACTTCTGCTGTAATTTAACTTATTCAGATGAGGGAGATCACAATCTTGTGTTCGAGTAGCTAAAGGAAAACTGGCAGCCTTCTCACCTGGGGAGGTCATTACTGCTGCTTGACTTAGCCAAAGCTGCTGATTAGCTCACCTGTTACAGTGGAAGGATTCTGGGACTTAGTAGTCAGTAGTTTTTACTCAAAGCCAGTAAAACAATATCACTGTAGCAAAACAAAGCCAGGGAATTATAAGAAACTTGGAAACAGCATGCTGATGAGTAGATCACAGGTATCGGGGGGCACAATCCTAACACAAATGTTTATTTTACATTCCAATAGAGGAAACGTCAAAATCCTGACAAAAAGGGAGTTTTTCTTTAAAGTCATTATTGTACCAAGACTTCAGACAACACTTGGGGCCTGGGAAGCCAAGTCAGCTGCTGGAAACCGATGTAAGGTAAGTCAGCACTCCTCCCTGTCTGCACGTCTCTGGTCTGTGCTCCTGCACCATTGTGTCCACCAAGGGCAATGGAGTTTGTCTGGCGGGTGTGAACCTCCGGTCATTTATGACTGCAGGTCCAGTTTAAGTAACTACTTCCCGGGTACACCCTGCAAGTGAAGACCTCATTGTAGAAAAAAGACTTCTTACAGTGACAACAGAGTGTATAAATCGATACAGTTAGATGTGACTGGACCACATTCACTTTCCCAAAATAGCCAGTCACACAGATCTCAAATGAACTGTAGACTGGCTGACACAGTACAGTGCCAAGCTGAGATGGCATCTTTCTACATGGAGGACATAGGTAGGTGCATCCTGGCAACCAGGGCTTGCTCCAGGTTTATGTGGGCCCTCGGACGGCATGGCCTCAGTGGGCCCCTTTGCTATGCAGCGTTGCGGGTCAGGGGTCTATAAATTCCATGACCAAAACTAAAAAGGGCTGCTTGCCCTCCAACCCCCTATTTGCTGTTTTGCTGTTTTTTAGTTTGACCCCACATAAATGGGACGTGATGACACATCTTTGGGGTGCGGGGCTTCAGGTTGACTCGGCTCTACGGGGCAGTGCTGGTCCTAGATCAACACACAAGCCAGCGTGGGGCTGAGCAGAGGTTAAAGTGGACCAACACCCAGGCAGACCGGACCGGGAATCTATAAGATACCCGGACCGATCCTTCCCTGCGGGGCATCCAAAATCGGGATGCCCTGCTGTGTGAAACCCCCCCAGGACGCCCAGAGACCTTACCCTGATCCCGATTCAACAGCGCATGCGCGGGCCGCGGCCGTATCTCGTGCTTCCCTCTAGCAGGGCACGTGCCCGCGACGGCCATTTGTGAATGCCCGGCGTGGGTGTGCTCCCTGTTAGAGGGAAGCGCGAGATGCGGCCGCAAGCGTGCTCGGAGCCACTTTGGTAAGACGTCTCATTGACGCGCATACCACAGCAGCTCCAAGCGAGCTGATTGGACGAGCAGCCGTGCATGCGCCGTAGGAGTGGGGTGAGGTGAGTTTTTTCACATGATCGGGGGGGTTTCAGATAGCGGGGCACCCCCGATCGGGGGGCCCAGTGGAAGTGGACCAAGACCCAGGATAGTCAAAATCCTGGGTGTTGGTCCACTTTAAGGGGCGGGACAACTGCACCACCAACGAAAAACCGTTATGAGGTTAGTGACAACCCGGCTCGCTAGCGGGAGGTGGCGCAGGGACCCGATGCAATGTTAGTGACAAAAAAAGTTTAAGTTCTTTAACCACATTGTGTTAGCTGTCAGTGGGCCCCCCTGGGGGTGGGGCCCTCGGCAGCTGACCGGGCTTGCCCGGTGCTGACACCGGCCCTGCTGGCAGCAAAGATTTTAAGGGAAGCGATAGGAGGGTTATATTCCAAAATGTATTTGTGCCTATAAGAAAAAATCTGAAAGATGATGATCATCATAATACATCAATAAATAGGCAACAAAACATAAATAAAAAAAGGTTTTGCTCAGGTTGACTTTGCTTTGCACAGGGCTTTTGGCCAAAAAAATAAGCTGATATCTGTAGATCGAGCTCAGATATTTTATAATAGCAACAACCCATGGAGAAAATTGTGACAGCAAACCCCAGCAAGTGTCATAAACAAACAGCATTTCCCAGCAGTGGTTAAAAGTTATGAAGCATCCGCTGCAGAGATCAGCTGCCAGCCAGCACTCCATTACTTCCAGGCATGGCCCGATACACAGGCTTGCCTAATGTTATGCCGAGCGCTTGTTGCTAGGTGATGGCTTGGATAACTTTGCTATGCCTGCTGAGAGATTTAGAAATGTGCAGCCTTCACAAAACCCCATAAACAACTAGCTTGTTGTCTTCTCTAACCTTTCCACTTACTTTTACTGAGTAAGAAAAAAGAACATTTAAAACTGTTCTAAGTTTCTTTTGCCAAGAGATATGAGTGTTACATGTATATATGCTTCAGGATCTAAGATGAATTCTACCATCCGGAGGCTAAGAAAGCATTTTAAAATTTTATTGGTGGCAGGAAGGGATTCTTTCGCTTAGTAATGAGAACAACCCAGAGCTATCCTTTACCTGGGCTCCATTTCAGAAGCCCTTGGCCCTGAATCTATCACCTGCCTAACAGCAGGAGACCCTGGGAAAGCCTCTGGGCTTGTCGGAGGCCTCCAATCATGTCAGTGATTAATGATGAAAAGTCTCAGAGGTGACACACTGTGAAATTAGAATGCATCACAAAGAGTTAATCCTTGGGCTATATCCAAAACCATCATGCCTGGGATGAAAAAAAATATATTTATTCAGTCTATTGTTAATTTTGTATCTGAGAAGGCTTTTGATATTTTACTGGGCACTTTGCCAGCATGGATAACCCCAATGAACTTTGTTAGGTAGGGGAAGAAATCTACCCTCACACTCACATGCTCTAATTTATTCAGGTTTTACTGAATAACATTGCAGACACTTTTCATTCAGGATTATCTCCCCGGCATCAGAAAGTAAATGAAATGGTAAGTGGCTGGGATGTTTCTAACCAACTTGTCAGACCAGTTCAATTCATTTAAGATTTATAGGTTTTCTATCTAGCCGAAAGAATTCCTGCTGTTGACACAGATTGGTTTATAGGTGTTGTGGGCCTGGAGTTTGGAAACACTGCACTGGGCTAATATTGTATTCAATATACGGTAGAATTACTTTTAGCGTTTTTATATTACTTTCTTTTAAAAATGCAATATTTAAGCATCATCTGTAACAAACAAATAATTACAGCTCCTGGCCTCGAATAAATAAAGGTAGAAAAAAAAATGTCATGGTAGTAAAAGATTCAATTTATGAGAAAAAAGCCTGAGAACTTCACTGTTGCTGAATCACCAGCTAAGAAAACAATGAAAGTCAATGGCACTTTTTTACTCCTAAGAAAAGTAGAGAACTGTTTACCCCTTTCTACACTGTAGTAAAAGCTGCCATTGACTTTCATTGTCTTTTTATCTGGTGATTCAGTAACAGTGACATTCTCAGGCTTTTTTCTCATGAATTTCATTTTTTACTACCGTGAGAATTTTTTTCTACATTTATTGAATCAAGGCCCCTGTCTTAAAATACAGGGGTTTTGACTGCAAAATCAAACATCCCTCTCCTTACTTCCCTTGCAACTGATCCAACCTGCTGTGCTGTTGTTGTTGATTTCTAATCTAAATGCTTGGCTTATTTCTAGCATGACCACCTTTTGGTATACTACATAGAGGACTGAACTCCACCCCCTTTTGCATCACATTCTGTGACACATTTCATTCACTGCGTGCGCAGGGGGCGTCGCAGCTTTTTCACCTGCCCTGTCTTGATTTGTTCCCTATGAGGTTCACTGGCAGAAAATAGACAAATCTTGTTATGCTGGAAGTATAGTGAGCAGGGGGCTGTGGATAATACTACAAAGAAAAATGGAAAGCATTGCTTAGAACAGACATTATTAAGTCAACAACTACATCCTTCAGAAAAAGCACTCTAGGACAAATCAATTTAGAGGCAAGTCAACTGCACATTGGCTTACACTTGACCACAAGGGTTTTTTTATTACAAAAAATTCTGAAAATAGAACTAGTACTGGGCTCAAAATTCCAACCCTTGTCATCAGTGACAAAACATGATTAATGCAACTAAATTATGTATCAGCTTTGTATTTCCTTCTAATGAAGGTATTCCTTAAAGGGAAAGTCTACTTTTCCTGCATTTTCTGCAAAACTTTATTCAGATCAGGGCACAAGACTCCCCTTGAAGACTCCAATCGAAGCCCTTAAAGAGGAACATCGGAGGCCCTGGAGTCGAAAAGTCCCTGCTGTGTAAAACCCCCCAGAAGCCCAATTTCACTCACCATGTCCTGGAGCCCTAGCTGCATCTCTGCACCGCAGCCTGGCTCACCTCTAGCCCCATGCGCACCCTGAATGGCTACAGCTAGGAGGTGAGTGGGGGATGAGGCCAGTGGTGCACTTGGCTCCCTTTGGCACAGCTCGGCTGCTTAGCCATCCAGGCGGATTTAAAGTCAGTGGAGCCAAAGGGAGCTGAGCGAAAGCGAGCGCACTGAGCGGTTGAACGGGCCGCTCATCCAATCAGTGCGTTTGTTCTCGGCCGGGTTTGCATCATGTAACATCCAGTGTTCCCAAGTTATAAGAAATTTCTCATGAGAATCACTGAGAACCCATTTATTCTGGAAGTGACTTCTCCAATGGAGAGATTGCTTCTACCAGGCAATTTGTTTGTTTCACAAGTAACAGCACAAAAAACATCAACACAAATTGTATTTTGTTTTTCCTCTTTAAAGTCATGCTTTAGACAAAAAACCCCACTATACTCAACTTTCATCTAGATGGCTGCTAGTGCGGTGTAACAACACTTAACAAATCGCTTGCTAACAGTTCAGCCAGGCACCACTCCTCCACCTCCTCAACGCTCGACACCGCTGTGAAGAAGGCGACTAAGGTGTGCCCCGCCTTCTCATCACAGCAACTATGGCACGTCCCTCCCCAATAAAGTGAATAGAGAGGGGTGTGCCATAATTCCTGTGACAGGTGATCCAGGAAGGGTCTTTACACCGCACTAGCACCAATAGCCTGCGCTGGATGAAAGGTGAGTATAGTGTTCTTGGTTTTTTTTGGCGCAGGATATTGCTGAATTCTGCAAGTTTTTCTGTTTTACACAGGAACTCGCCTTAAAGTGGACCAACACCCAATTCTGATTGGCCCGGGAATCTATAAGATTCCATTCCTGTGTGACACCCCCCAGAAAGCCCCAAAATCCCTACCTGCTCCTCGATCCAGCAGCGCATGCACGAGCCGCCGCTCGCACATCCCTCTAGCAGGGCGCCCACCCATTTGTGAATGGCCGGCGCGGGCGCGCTCCCTGTAAGAGTGACGCGCGGGAGGTGGCGGCGGGCGCACTCGCTTGTCCGTTGACGGACCTCGCTTGTCCGTCAGAGGGGATTGGCTGCAGCAGTCAAGTGGGAGCGGGGACAGGTGAGTTTTTGGGGCTTTCTGGGGGGTTTCACACAGCGGGGCACCCCCGATCGAGGTGCCCCACCGAAGTGGACCAAAACCCAGGATAGTCAAAATCCTGGGTATTGGTCCACTTTAAGGTTTACAGGTAAAATGACCTTTGGTCGGAAAACTTTAGTCATACTTTAGTAAAAAAAACACTATACTCACCTTTCATCTAGAGCAGGCTATCACTGCTAGTGCGGTCTAACGACACTTACCAAATCGCTTACTGACAGTCCTGCGCCAGGCACCACTCCCACCTCCTCCGCCACCTCAACAATCGACACCCCTTGCAGAAGGGGACTACGATGCGCCCCCTACTCTCATCACAGGAACTATGGCACGCCTCTCTCCATTGAAGTGAATAGAGAGGGGTGTGCTATGATTCCTGTGACAGGTGATCCGGGAATGGTCTTTACACTGCACCAGCAGCAATAGCCTGCGCTGGATGAAAAATGAGTATAGTGGGTTATACTGGATAGTGGATAACACTGTATGCAGGCAACTCAGGACTCCTCCGCTTTTGGGTATGACTGACAAAAAAGCTGTGTGTGACTGCTTCTGTCCTGGCTATGTGCTTGCTCCAAACCTGCTGCATCCCTCACATGTTTCAGATTTCTCAGGCAAATCTGAAGGAGTTGGAAAAAAAGGCCACCTGGGGGGGGGGGGGCTGAGAAGGTTTTACTGAATAAAAAGGGGGTGTGAATGACCACATTATGTACACAAGTCAACATGGCCAGTAAGTGGGTACAGAACTGCAAAGGGACAGTTACTGGCCGGATTGGCGGGGCCAAAATCTACAGCGACTGATTCACCGAATTTTCCGACAAAAATCGTTTCGACCCGAATTTATTCGCGACGAATCGCTATTAAAAACGGCTATTTCTGAGCCTCCTAGAGCCTCAATAGGGTTGTAAACCATTCTGCCTTGCTGAAACACGCATAGGACGTGTGCTGGGTTAGTGAAATAATACTGTAAATAATTATCACATGCAGATCGGAGGCATCGCTAATAGAATCGCAAAGCGGCACAATTGCAGAGAGTTGAGGTGGCATCACTATGGGGGCCCCTATAGTGCCTGAAAAACACACCCTGGAGCTGGCAGCAGCAGGAGCCCAAAAATTAGTTGAATCACACCCTGGAGTTGCAAGCAGCAGCTGCAGGAGCCCAAACATTGCTTTAAAGAGACACTGGAGTTGGCTGCAGGAGCCCAAAAATTGAATGAATCACACCCTGGAGTTGCAAGCAGCAGCAGGAACCCAAACATAGCTTGAAAGAGACACTGGAGTTGGCAGCAGGAGCCCAAATATTGGATGAATAAAACCCTAGAGTTGCAAGCAGCAGCAGCAGGAGCACAAACATTGCTTTAAAGAGACACTGGAGTTGGCTGCAGGAGCCCAAAAATTGGATGACTCACACCCTGGAGTTCCAAGCAGAAGCAGCAGGAGCCCAGACTTGGCTTGAAAGAGACACTGGAGTTGGCAGCAGGAGCCCAAGAATTGGATGAATCACACCCTGGAGTTGCAAGCAGCAGCAGCAGCAGGAGCCCAAACATAGCTTGAAAGAGAACAATGGAGTTGGCAGCAGGAGCCCAAAAGTTGGCTGAATCACACCCTGGAGTTGCAAGCAGCAGCAGCAGCCCAAACATAGCTTGAAAGAGACACTGGAGTTGGCAGCAGGAGCCCAAATATTGGATGAATCAAACCCTGGAGTTGCAAGCAGCAGCAGCAGGAGCACAAACATTGCTTTAAAGAGACACTGGAGTTGGCTGCAGGAGCCCAAAAATTGGATGACTCACACCCTGGAGTTGCAAGCAGAAGCAGCAGGAGCCCAGACTTGGCTTGAAAGAGACACTGGAGTTGGCAGCAGGAGGCCAAAAATTGGATGAATCACACCCTGGAGTTGCAAGCAGCAGCAGCAGGAGCCCAAATATAGCTTGAAAGAGACACTGGAGTTGGCTGCAGGAGCCCAAAAATTGTATGAATCACACCCTGGAGTTGCAAGCAGCAGCAGCAGCAGCAGGAGCCCAAACATAGCTTGAAAGAGACACTGGAGTTGGCTGCAGGAGCCCAAAAATTGTATGAATCACACCCTGGAGTTGCAAGCCGCAGCAGGAGCCCAAACATAGCTTGAAAGAGACACTGGAGTTGGCAGCAGGTGCCCAAAAATTGGATGAATCACACCCTGGAGTTGTAAGCAGCAGCAGGAGTCCAAAATTGCCAGAAAGACACACCCTGGAGTTGGCAGCAGCATGAAGAGAACATATACAGATTTTCGGCACATATATCTTATCCGAAGAATATTAATAAAAAGTTGGAGTATCGTAAAGCATTTTCTCAATAATTACTCATAAACTTGTGGTCTGATGCGGAAGAATGTCTGTAAACTGGAGAGCAGCGCCTTAAATCTGTTTTGTACGATCCATATTTCTTTAGTGTTGGTCTGGCCCCATCATCAATCTACTCTAATGCATCAGGCATTGGTGGGTGGAAATCTTGGCTGATCCATGCCCGATTCATTTCCACGCAGGCCAGTCTCTCAAAAAAAAACATGGAGAGTGACATATTAGTAACATATTAGTAACATAGTAACATATAAGGCCTCATTTCATCAAGCAGAGGTCTCTGCAGAATAGGGGTGAGTGGCAGCAGGAGTCTCAGTGAGAGACCTGATCTCCTGGGATCAGCTAGCGGTCGTGTCTTGAACAGCAACCCATCTGCCATCATCCATTGGTTAACACGATCATCCACTGCATCACAAGTGACATCTGACACCCCCAGTCAACTGTCTGTTGTAGGTTATGCTTTGGGTTCTGATAATCAGAAAAATCAGCAGCTACTGGCCAGCCAAGAAGTGGAGGAGACACTTGCCGCTTCTTCCACTAGGCGGACAAGTAGTGATAAGGAGAGCGTCGTGAGAGAGGAGGTGCTGCAAGCGTATTGACTCCTTAAGCAGACACTGTTGAGGAACCTGAGGAGGACATCAGTGAGTTTTGAGGGCACTTTTAAAGGCTTGGAGTGATGGAGATTGACAGATTTAGCAGCCAGCATGGTGGCAGAAGGGGAAAGTATGGAGGCAAATGTGCTCGGGGTAGACCACTCACGCGGCAGGCTATCTTCCCAGGAGGTAATGAAAGAGGGTCCCTGGAGTTGGCGGCGGCGGCAGCAGCATCAGTGAATTAGTGCGGACTGTTGGTAGGACAAATCAGCTACAAGCCCATGTTGCAGTTTTTCATCAAGCATCCGCAGGAGGTTAACAGGGCTATGTGAAAGATGTGTAGGCAGAAGGTGAAGTGTGGCCAGGGTCCCAATGTTGGACCCACAGCCCTGCGTCAACATTTACAGCGTCACCATAAAGCGACCTGGGAGAGTTGGCTCCAAAGTGGTGGTCCAGCCTGCTGCATTACCCAGTGGCACACCGCTCTCTGTTCCAGCCAGCCAAGGCTCCACCACCTCCTGTGTGTCATACCCATCCTCTGTCGCTCCAGATGCTTCTCCTCCTCTTAATCTGAGTCAGTCATTCCGCCAGCAATCCATTGCCAAGCCATGTCCAAGAGACAACAGTATGTGTCCACTCATCCAACGTGCAGAAGCTAAATGTGCTCCTGTATAAGTTGCTGGTGCTGCAGTCCCTCCCTTTTGAGGTGGTGGACCTTTCAGAGAACTGATGGGTTGTGCCGAGCCGAGGTAGAGAGTCCCAAGCTGTCATTTCTTTGCGAAGAAGGCAGTACCAACCCTGTACAATTTTGTTGAACAGAAGGTGGGGCAGTCCTTTAGCCTGTCAGTGTGTACCAAAGTGCACAGCAGTGCCTACGTCTGGAGCTGTAACTATGGTCAGGGACAATAAATATCCTTTTAGGACCACTGGGTGATTGTGGTTCCTGCACAACCACAAAAGCAACTTGGACAGGTCACTCCGCTGTGGCCTCCACGCTCCTAGGCCTTTGTGCCTGTGACAGTGCACTTGCACTTAGCAATGGTGGCACAGAGAAAAGTGGCAAATTGTCAATTGCATATTATTAATAGTTAACATTTATCTTATTTGATCATATTTATAATAATAACATATAATAACATATAACATAGCAACAATAACATATAACATAATAACAGTAACATATAAAATGTATCAACATTTTTTTTTTTGGTTAATTTTGTATTGTTTTTTTTTTTTGTAATATTTTGTATTTTTTAGAAATATATATATATATTTTATATTTTTTTCCATTGCCTTTAAATATTTTGTTAATTTTTGTACAAATTTATTTTTTAATTTTTTAATTTTTTTTTTTTAGTTTTTTTTCTAAATATTTATTTTTTCTCTTTTTTTTTTAATTTTTGGTCTTTTTCCCAGTGCCCTTCCAGCCTATCATGTGTGCAGGACACGGCGGTTTCACCCTGTTATTTGGTTTGCCTTGAGCAACAGAGTCACACATGGGAGGAACTGCTAAAAGTGAGAACTCAATACATGAAATCATGGCTTACTCCACAAAAACTGCAAATGGGACCCATGGTGACTGACACTGGGAAGAACATCTTGTCTGCGCTGCGACAAGGAAGCCTGATCCATGCGTCCTGCCATGGCACATGTGTTCAATCTAGTTGTCAAGCGTTTTCTGAAGTCTTACCCCCATCTGAAAGACATCCTAACAATGGGAAGGAAACTTTGCATGCACTTCAGGCACTCCTACACCGCCAAGCACACCCTTCTTGAGCTTCAGCGTCAGAACGGTATCCCCCAACATAGTCTGATTTGCAATGTTTCCACCCGTTGGAATTCCACCCTCCATATGCAGGATCCACTATAAGAACAGAGAAAAGCCATCACGGATTTCTTGATGATCCAAACGGATAGGGGGACTCCCCTGTGTAACTTCAATGTAAACCAGTGGCAGCTCATACGTGACACCTGCCATTTGCTCAGGCCCTTTGAGGAAGCTACTTTATTAGTCAGTCGCCAGGACTATGAGATGAACGATGAGATTCCACTGCTTCATGTACTACAACACATGTTGGAAACCATGGCTGGTCAGGGCACTAGAGACATGGCGCATACATTTCACTGCCACATGAAGCCTGTGGGGGCTGAAGTGGAGGAGGAGGAGGGGGTGGGGCACAGCGAAGCAGGTTTATATAGGGACTGCTCTATGTAATGGTGCAAAATCATGAATTTACCTACAATATAAACTATTGCTGCTCCATATAATGGTGCAAAACAGGGCAAATGTATTGTCCAATATAAACTATTGCTGCTCTGATTTACACAGAAGGGCCACTCTAAAGAATGGTGCAACATGGCGAATTTAGCTCACAATATAACAAAAAATGCAAAACAGGGCAAATGTATTGTCCTATATAAACTATTGCTGCTCTGATTTACACAGGAGGGCCACTCTAAAGAATGGTGCAACATGCCGAATTTAGCTCACAATATAACATAGATTGCAAAATGAGATTTTCAGACAGGGCCTGCTCTATAAAATGGCAATTTTACCTCACAATATAAACTATTGCTCCTCAGATTTACACAGGGATTTAGGTTGATATATATAATAGTGTAAAACAGCGAATTTTCCTCACAATACTGTATAAACTATTGCTCCTCAGATTACACAGTGGGCTTCTCTATATAATGGTGCAAAATGGCGAATTTACCTCACTATATAATCTATTACAGCTCTATATAAAAAAATAAATAAATACAAAAAGGGCCTGTAGAAGCTTATTTAGTATAACAGATAGGGTGACATGTGCTGGTTTGGGATGCCCATGTGGGCTAGTGTTTTGACAGCAGGACAAAAACCAATTCAAAATGCAATAGCTTAATAAAACTGAGGCTGAACAAGCTTATTTAGTATAAAAGATAGGGTGACGTGCTAGTTTGGGATGCCCATGTGGGCTGGTGTTTTGACTGCAGGACAAAAACCAATTCAAAATGCAATACTTTGATTCAGCTGAGGAAGGATCAACAAGCGTATTTAGTATAACAGATAGGCTGCCTAGTGCAGGTTTGGGATGCCCTGCGGCCTGGTGTTTTTTTGGTTAAAGGCAGACCAAAATCCAATTCAAAATGCAATACTTTGATTAAGCTGAGGAAGGATCAACAAGCGCATTTAGTATAACAGATAGGCTGCCTAGTGCAGGTTTGGGATGCCCTGCGGCCTGGTGTTTTTTTTGTTAAAGGCAGACCAAAAACCAATTCAAAATGCAATACTTTGATTCAGCTGAGGAAGGATCAACAAGCGGATTTAGTATAACAGATAGGCTGCCTAATGCAGGTTTGGGATGCCCTGCGGCCTGCTGTTTTTTTTGTTAAAGGCAGACCAAAAACCAATTCAAAATGCAATACTTTGATTCAGCAGAGGAAGGATCAACAAGCGTATTTAGTATAACAGATAGGCTGCCTAGTGCAGGTTGCAGCCTGGTGTTTTTTTGTTAAAGGCAGACCAAAAACCAATTCAAAATGCAATACTTTGATTCAGCTGAGGAAGGATTAACAAGCGTATTTAGTATAACAGATAGGCTGCCTAATGCAGTTTTGGGATGCCCTGCGGCCTGGTGTTTTTTTTGTTAAAGGCAGACCAAAAACCAGTTCAAAATGCAATACTTTGATTAAGCTGAGGAAGGATCAACAAGCGTATTTAGTATAACAGATAGGCTGCCTAATGCAGGTTTGGGATGCCCAGCGGCCTGGTGTTTTTTTTGTTAAAGGCAGACCAAAAACCAATTCAAAATGCAATACTTTGATTCAGTTGAGGAAGGATCAACAAGCGTATTTAGTATAACAGATAGGCTGCCTAGTGCAGGTTTGGGATGCCCTGCGGCCTGGTGTTTTTTTGGTTAAAGGCAGACCAAAATCCAATTCAAAATGCAATACTTTGATTAAGCTGAGGAAGGATCAACAAGCGCATTTAGTATAACAGATAGGCTGCCTAGTGCAGGTTTGGGATGCCCTGCGGCCTGGTGTTTTTTTTGTTAAAGGCAGACCAAAAACCAATTCAAAATGCAATACTTTGATTCAGCTGAGGAAGGATCAACAAGCGGATTTAGTATAACAGATAGGCTGCCTAATGCAGGTTTGGGATGCCCTGCGGCCTGCTGTTTTTTTTGTTAAAGGCAGACCAAAAACCAATTCAAAATGCAATACTTTGATTCAGCAGAGGAAGGATCAACAAGCGTATTTAGTATAACAGATAGGCTGCCTAGTGCAGGTTGCAGCCTGGTGTTTTTTTGTTAAAGGCAGACCAAAAACCAATTCAAAATGCAATACTTTGATTCAGCTGAGGAAGGATTAACAAGCGTATTTAGTATAACAGATAGGCTGCCTAATGCAGTTTTGGGATGCCCTGCGGCCTGGTGTTTTTTTTGTTAAAGGCAGACCAAAAACCAGTTCAAAATGCAATACTTTGATTAAGCTGAGGAAGGATCAACAAGCGTATTTAGTATAACAGATAGGCTGCCTAATGCAGGTTTGGGATGCCCAGCGGCCTGGTGTTTTTTTTGTTAAAGGCAGACCAAAAACCAATTCAAAATGCAATACTTTGATTCAGTTGAGGAAGGATCAACAAGCGTATTTAGTATAACAGATAGGCTGCCTAGTGCAGGTTTGGGATGCCCTGCGGCCTGGTGTTTTTTTGTTAAAGGCAGACCAAAAACCAATTCAAAATGCAATACTTTGATTCAGCTGAGGAAGGATCAACAAGCGTATTTAGTATAACAGATAGGCTGCCTAATGCAGGTTTGGGATGCCCTGCGGCCTGGTGTTTTTTTTATTAAAGGCAGACCAAAAACCAATTCAAAATGCAATACTTTGATTCAGCTGAGGAAGGATCAACAAGCGCATTTATTATAACAGATAGGCTGTCTAGTGCAGGTTTGGGATGCCCTGCGGCCTGGTGTTTTTTTGGTTAAAGGCAGACCAAAAACCAATTCAAAATGCAATACTTTGATTCAGCTGAGGAAGGATCAACAAGCAGATTTAGTATAACAGATAGGCTGCCTAATGCAGGTTTGGGATGCCCTGCGACCTGGTGTTTTTTTTGTTAAAGGCAGACCAAAAACCAATTCAAAATGCAATACTTTGATTCAGCTGAGGAAGGATCAACAAGCGTATTTAGTATAACAGATAGGCTGCCTAGTGCAGGTTTGGGATGCCCTGCGGCCTGGTGTTTTTTTTGTTAAAGGCAGACCAAAAACCAATTCAAAATGCAATACTTTGATTCAGCTGAGGAAGGATCAACAAGCGTATTTAGTATAACAGATAGGCTGCCTAATGCAGGTTTGGGATGCCCTGCGGCCTGGTGTTTTTTTTGTTAAAGGCAGACCAAAAACCAATTCAAAATGCAATACTTTGATTCAGCTGAGGAAGGATCAACAAGCGCATTTATTATAACAGATAGGCTGTCTAGTGCAGGTTTGGGATGCCCTGCGGCCTGGTGTTTTTTTGGTTAAAGGCAGACCAAAAACCAATTCAAAATGCAATACTTTGATTCAGCTGAGGAAGGATCAACAAGCAGATTTAGTATAACAGATAGGCTGCCTAATGCAGGTTTGGGATGCCCTGCGACCTGGTGTTTTTTTTGTTAAAGGCAGACCAAAAACCAATTCAAAATGCAATACTTTGATTCAGCTGAGGAAGGATCAACAAGCGTACTTAGTATAACAGATAGGCTGCTAAGTGCAGATTTGGGATACCCAGGTGGGCTGGTGTTTTTTTGGTTAAAGACAGACCAAAAAATATTTAAACTAATCCAGTTATATATTATGATAAATGCTTGTGTGTAACAGATAGGATTAAATAAGCCACTGCATAGATGGCATGCACAGTGGCAAGGCAGATTTACAGCACAAAGAACTGAAATTGAATTGAAAACTGATCTGGCTAATGAAAAAAAAAAAAATTTCACTGTCACTTCTAAGCTGTCCCTGGCTGGATGGTTCCGGTTTTTCCCTATCTTTCCCTGGCTCTGTCTACCTCTCTGTCTGCCTCTCTGACTCTCCCTACCTATCTCTAACTCTTTGTCCCTGTCTCTAATTAGCTGTCCTCTGGCCGCACTGCAAGGCTGAAATGCACACAAGCAAGATGGTCGCCGCTTTATATAGCACGGTGACGTCACCGGGCTTCCTGGCTGCTGATAGTCTGCATGTGACTTACCCATGATACCTTGCCCCAGGGGGTATGTCTGGACATGTTCATCCACCATTTTAGAATGCCTGTAATTGAAATAAATGGAGTTTAAAGGAAAACTTCGATCGGATTCGTTCAGAATCGAATTTTCCATGAAATTCGGAACGAATCCGGGTTCATCCGGATCGATTCGCTCATCCCTAGCAGCTTTTACTACAGTGTAGAAAGCAGTAAACAGTTCTTTACTTTTCTTAGGAGTAATAAAGTGCCATTGACTTTCATTGTTTTCTTGGCTGGTGATTCAGAAACTGTGAAATTCTCTGGCTTTTTGCTCATGAATTGAATCTTTTACTACCATGAGAATTTTTTTCTACCTTTATTGAATCGAGGCCTTCATCTGCAGCATCCCAAACAATGGCAGCATAAGATTAGGAAGATTAGGAAGCCCTGCCACCCGCAAGCCTGATACACAGCATACCAATAATCACCATTTCTGGGATCCAGCTATTGAGTGTTTTGATGAGTATTGGAATGCCTGGTGATTGGGTTTACAGGACCGTCTTCAAAGCTGGGCGTCCTAATTTGGGATACCCTGTGCTACCAACATTTGGGACATTTTAAAGGAAGTAATGTTTTGTAGCTTTACTTTACTCTTAGGTAATGCTCTGTTGTTGCCTCTGATTACATCACATCCTCATTAGCAACAGCCATTATACAAGCTAGTACAAAAATAGATAATATATTTAACAGGAACATTATCTTCTGCATAATGGCCTTAAACATAGCGAAGTAACGCGGTCTAATCATCAATATAGTAACACAAATTAGAAGTCTAATTGCCTTCATATATAACACATTGCTGAGTTAGTAACTCAAGCTTCGAGAATCAATATTTACTGTCTCTCAGAGTCATTTTATAGTCCTATAGTCCCAATAAGTGATGAGCCAAAGCTGCCTTATTCAGTTCTGGCAAAATTCTGCAGCATTTTGGATCTGTATCACCTGACTCTGAATCCCATTTAAGTCTTCAGAAAATTTAGGATGTGTTTTTGCGTCTCTAACTAAATTAAAAGAAGCCAAATGAAAGCTCGGAGGACCACACAATCTGGGGTACATTGGTCTAATTAGAAACAAAAACACCAAAGGACCCCCTAGCTGAATAATTTTGGAGTAGAAGAAGAATCCCCTTTTAATGTATTTAAAAGATTCATTTAAAGTAAAAGTTTTCCTTTAACAGAATAATGCATTTTACAGAGAAAAGAATGACCCTGCTTGATGAAGGCCGTGTTTTCCATAACGTTTTCACAGGGCGAATGCTGGCAAACGGCGTTTCAGTGTGCCAGCTTTTAGCGACAAACCCCATAGGAACCAATGTTATTTTTGGAAAGACTGTCTCTTAATGTAATCTTTATGTCTTTCACTAATACATAAAGCGTGAAGGTCAGATAGATAACTAGTATTGGAAAAACAACTAATAAAACGATTTTATTTTTTTATAACTTTTTTTTAGGTTTTCCAAACATCCCAGACACTCCAGAGACACCTCACATACATTTTGAGAGAAATTCCATGCTGCCATAAGCTGTTTTCATCAGCAAGTTTTCTTGTTTAGTCATTAGCCGCCACAATTCATCTGCAGTCAGGCACAACCTTTTCACTAGTAAACCACACATTTTGACTGGTGAGCTGCGGCAAACACACAGCAAAATGCCGTCAGATACTCAGTGGTTCCCCTCATTTGCCGCAAAACAAATCTAGCTCAGATCATGCCGGATTTACACACTTGCAGCACACACGCGCACTGGCCAGTGCTAAAAAAACAGGTATGAGTGAAGTAATTCAGACCCTTTATATATAGATGATATACTATAATAACATGGTAAAATATACCAGTTTAAAATGGCAAGATTATATTAAAAGGCACATCTAGCTTTACATGCAGGTGTTTTAAATGAGTAAAAGGGATGTTCCAGACAAAGGCCTTGATTCACTCAAAAATTCTCATGGTAGTAAAAAATTCAATTTATGAGAATTTCACTTTTAGTGAATCACAGGATAGGAAGACAAAGTCAATGGCACTTTTTTACTTCTAAGAAAATTATTGAACTATTACTCTGTAGTGAAAAGTGCCATTGACTTCCACTGTCTATCTGGTGATTCACTAATAGTGAAATTCTCATGAATTGAATTTTTTACAACCATGAGAATTTCTTTCAACTCGTGAATCCAGGCCAGTGAATTAAATGAGCCTGCTTTCTGCTCTCCCCATGCTGGCTGTGAGGGGTTATGCATTTAATTTACCAGCACTTTACATTCCTTGATAAACCAGCCAGTATGGGAAGAGCAGAAAACAATATAACAAGAAAACAAGATAATTTAACCCTTTGTCTGGAATGTCCACTTAAAAAGGAAAGCCTTAGACGAAGGCCTAGATGACTTGACATCAGTGGATCCGAGCGCGCTGATTGGATGGGCGGACGCGCATGCGCCGTGGGAACTGGGAAGAGGTGAGTTGGTTTCGGCTACCTGGGGGCCCCCCCCAACCCAGGATAGTCAAAACCCTGGGTTTTGGTTCACTTTAAAGGCACATGGCACATGAATTGCCCCCATCAACATCCACAGCACTCCTCTAGCTAATGCATGCACCTGCAACCAGCATATCTGCATGCCTGGCACAGCAGGATGCCCCTGTAATGTGGAACAAAACCCCTGTGGTTTGGTCTACTTTAAGGGGTCTGTCCAGGCATAAACAAAAACTATTTTTACTCACATTTGTCCCTTGCATTTCTTCCATCCGGCTTACCAATTACCAAGCTTGCATACGTATCCCAGTCTCCCGCCATGTCACCCTTCTGCACGGCCGCTATATTCACTACAATGGAGGAGGTGTGTCATGCCATACAACAGAACACCCCCTACATTGCCATAAATGGAGTGGGGACATGGAGGGGGGAACTATCATTTTGGAAAGAGGAGGCTTCTCCCTCAAGACTTGAGGTCAAGCACTGGACAGAACACACACCCCCATTCCCCTGTTTTATAATACCCTGCTATCTAATGAATTTGTATTGAAACATGCCTACAGCCCATGCCACAACCCATTTAAAGAGGAAGAACACCACCAACCTTCCCTCCTCCTTTACTAAGCCGGATTGGGGCCCATGGTACATGCATGGCCACCATCAGCATCCACAGCACTCCCATAGTTGATGTGTGCACCTGCCACCAGCATACCTGTACGCTTTTTTTTGCTACCATTCTTTCAAAAATAAAAATTAAAATGCAAAACTAAAAGAATAATTGGATTGGTAGCTATGGGCAACTTGGTTCTTTGATAAATGAGTGAGCAGAAGAACGGATCCGACCTCCCCCGCTGCTAGTCACATTCCAAGAAAAAAAAGTCATCTATTATAACCAGCTTTATGTATTTACTTACACTTCACCTACGGACTTTGCATCTGAGAAACTAATATTTACATTTTTATGAGGTAGCAACTTCTCCAGTCTTTGAAGTCAGGTGTTTATAGTTTCCCTCAAACCAACTGAAAAAAAAAGCCGAATATATAAATCAAGAACGTTCCCCCTTTATGCCGGCATTAGTGTGCAAAACGGAGGTTTTAAGGAGACTTTGTTGGGCGCTCTGTTTAAACTAGCAGAATTTCCGTTTCGAGTGGTAAGGGATTACGGCCCTTTCTGAGAGGGAAGTTCACTGTAAGTTGAAAAGCAAACAAATAACAAAAGAATTTCCACCTACAAAGCAGATGGGTGAGCTGGTCTCCCTCCATGCAGTCACGCAGCTCCCTAAGCACAGCTTGTTTGTATCAGGGATCAATCTGCACTGCCAATTGTTACTGTACACCTGTATGCAGCTTTACTTGGGCCTACCCACCATTAAAGACACACACGCTGCCTGCCGCCCATCAAAAAGGCCAGGGCTAGGGATTTCCTAACTCTCCAATATAGACCTGCACAGCTCACTTACTAAGTAAACAGAAAACATGGGCAGCTGAGAAATCAATTTAGCTGAACAAACTAGGTTCCATGTAATGAACTACTAATTATCCTTTTATGTCATGTCAGTCTGAGTGATTACAGAGCCGTGCAGTTTAATTTGACATTTGGGCGCTGACTTGCTCCATTACCCCCAAATAGAGCTATAATGTGATCAAAATTGTGGCCTCTTCATATGCCGTTAGACGTTTTAGAGGCACTTTAGCTTTAATACCCCCCCTCCGGGTAGCTAAGGGTTAATGACAGAATTCAAATAGCCTAGCAGCGCGGAATTTCGTTTGAAAAAATGGTCAATACAAACAGGCTTTGTAATAAGCCAACTCCGTGATGGAAGGGGAAGCCATTTACTAAATGGATAGCATTTTATGGTTAGTTCAATCATTTTGAACTATAAAATAAATATTAAAACAATTTTATATCCTCCCCCTCCAAAAAAGAAAACACCTAACTCTCAATTCATTTCCCTCAAAATATAAATCTACACATATGGGTTGATTCAAAGAAACATGTAACAGCTTGGATTTGGCTCACGATCATCCTATTTTTCACGTCCGCTCGTGCGTTCGTATGAACTTGCGAGTGATTCAATAAGCAAATACGTTTCTATCCTAAAATATACGTCCGTTCGTATGGCAGTTCGGGAATCAGACCTATGTCAGTTTCCATCCTGAATTTTCCGTTTCATTTCTCAGGTTGCAACATTGGTTTTGCCCTTTTTCCTTTTTTGTCTGGACGTAAATCCTTCTGATCTTGCGGCTCCGCACTACAAACTTACCTCATTAAAGTGCATTCTAAATATTTGGTCTTTTATTTTTCTTTATTTCAATCATTTTGTAGTAACCAACCATTAATGAATGCATTTGCATAAGTAAATCTTACTTTGTTTAATTTTTAGTTAACTTGCATTTTTTACTTGTGGATTTAATTTTAATATTTTGGCTTCAAATGGTACAACTTTAAATTTTTAGTGTGGTTACCCACACCCTCTACATACAGATTGCTCACAAATCTTAAAAAACACCCAGCAACTTCTGCATGTTATGAGCCTAGAAACAGCCAAGATGGCGGCTCAGGTATTATCGGGCAGCCTGCAAACAGAAAGGGCCTTGTGACTGTGTTGCTCTGGATTCTTTGATTTCTGACCTTTCCATGCCCCCAGCTCTGCTGTGTCTGTGCAAAATACAGCAGTAACCCACATCCTGCACTTTATCCCGCTCTCCTCTCCTCAGTAAGTGTGATGCATCTGACCAAAGATGTGCTTAAATAATTAAATAAAGCAAAGGTAAACAACTACACCAATAAATGCAATCTAAAAATATTATTCTAGTACCTCAATTTTAAAATAAATAACAAAGGACATAAGTTTCTTTAATTAATGCAAATATATTGCCAAATAAAGGTTTACATGCAAAGGACTAATTAAGGTCCACATTAAAATGCTTTTATAAGGCATACATGAATCAGGTATGCATTGCCATACAATTTATGGCCTCGGCCATGCTGATACATGCAGTTCATTGGAGCACAAGACGCGCAGACTCCTCCACTTAGCCAAAAAACCTGTTCACGAACAGCAATCCGGCTGCTAAAAGGTGTCGGCTGTGGCTTTCTTTTAAAACGCGTTTAGAGGTTTCTCTGAATCACACCTAAACACATCCAATTAACCTAAGTTTTACGTTTTGATCGTAAGTTTTAGGATTTGATCCTAAGTTTTACGTTTTGATCCTAAGTTTTACGTTTTGATCCTAAAATTTAGGAACGGACTTCCGCTGATCGTAAGAGCATATACGCATTCGTACGTAGGCTCGTGCGAGTCGGAAATGGCCAAAAAAACAGGAAAAAATGACTAACACCCACCCAAACTTACGATTCTCGATACGAAATCAATTAACTTTTGCTCTTTGAATCGAGGGGTATCCCCTCGATTCAAAGAGCAAAAGTTAATTGATTTCGGATCGAGAATCGTAAGTTTGGGTGGGTGTTAGTCATTTTTTCCTGTTTTTTGGGCCATTTACGACTCGCACGAGCCTACGTTCGAATGCGTATATGCTCTTACGATCATCGCAAGTTCGTTCCTAAATTTTAGGATGAAAACGTAAAACTTAGGATCAAATCCTAAAACTTAGGATGAAAACGTAAAACTTAGGATAATTGGATGTGTTTCGGTGTGATTCAGAGAACAGTTTTCAAACCTCTAAATACGTTTTAAAAGAAAGCCACTGCCGACACCTTTTAGCAGTCGGATTGCTGTTCTGGAACAGGTTTTTTGGCTATGTGGAGGAGGCTGCGCGTCTTGAGCTGCAATGAACTGCATGTATCAGCATGGCCGAGGCCAAAAATTGTATGGCAATGCATACCTGATTCAATTCATGTATGCCTTATAAAAGCATTTTAATGTGGACCTTAATTAGTCCTTTGCATGTAAACCTTTATTTGGCAATATATTTGCGTTAATTAAAGAAACTTATGTCCTTTGGTATTTATTTTTAAATTGATGTACTAGAATAATATTTTTACATTGCATTTATTGGTGTAGTTGTTTACCTTTGCTTTGTTTAATTATTTAAGCACATCTTTGGTCAGATGCATCACACTTACTGAGGAGAGGAGAGCGGGATAAAGTGCAGGATGTGGGTTACTGCTGTATTTTGCACAGACACAGCAGAGCTGGGGGCACGGAAAGGTCAGAAATCCAAGAATCCAGAGCAACACAGTCACAAGGCCCTTTCTGTTTGCAGGCTGCCCGAGAATACCTGAGCCGCCATCTTGGCTGTTTCTAGGCTCATAACATGCAGAAGTTGCTGGGTGTTTTTTAATATTTGAGAGCAATCTGTATGTAGAGGGTGTGGGTAACCACACAAAAAATTTAAAGTTGTACCATTTGAAGCATAAATATTAAAATTAAATCCACAAGTAAAAAATGCAAGTTAACTAAAAATTAAACAAAGTAAGATTTACTTATGCAAATGCATTCATTAATGGTTGGTTACTACAAAATGAATGAAATAAAGAAAAATAAAAGACCAAATATTTAGAATGCACTTTAATGAGGTAAGTTTGTAGTGCGCAGCCGCAAGATCAGAAGGATTTACGTCCAGACAAAAAAGGAAAAAGGGCAAAACCAATGTTGCAACCTGAGAAATGAAACGGAAAATTCAGGATGGAAACTGACATAGGTCTGATTCCCGAACTGCCATACGAACGGACGTACATTTTAGGATAGAAACGTATTTGCTTATAGAATCACTCGCAAGTTCATACGAACGCACGAGCGGACGGGAAAAATAGGATGATCGGCACCAAAATCCAAGCTGTTACATGTTTCTTTGAATCGACCCTATTGCCTGTAATTAGAATGATACACACACTGCTTGTAATGTGGGATGCCTCACACTGCCTGTAACTGGGATGCCTCATGAACTGCCTTTAATTGGGATACCACACACACTGCCTGTAATTGGGATTCCACGCACACTGCCTGTAATTTGGATGCCACACACACTGCCTGTAATTGGGATTCCACGCACACTGCCTGTAATTTGGATGCCACACACACTGCCTGTAATTGGGATGCCATGCACACTGTCTGTGACTGGGATGCCACACACACACTACCTGTAATTGGAATGCCACACACTGCCTGTAATTGGGATGCCTCACACACTGCCTGTAATTGTAATGCCACGCACACTGCCTGTAATTGGAATGCCACGCACACTGCCTGTAATTGGGATGCCTCACACTGCCTGTAATCGGGATGCCTTACACACTGCCTGTAATTGGGATGGCACTCACACTGACTGTAACTGGGATGCCTCACACTGCCTGTATTTGAAGTGCCAAGCACACTGCCTGTAATTGGAATGATACACACACTGCTTGTAATGTGGGATGCCTCACACTGCCTGTAACTAGGATGTCTCATGAACTGCCTTTAATTGGGATGCCACACACACTGCCTGTAATTGGGATGCCACGCACACTGCCTGTAATTGGGATGCCACGCACACTGCCTGTAATTGGGATGCCATACACTGCCTGTAATTGGGATGCCATGCCCGCTGTCTGTGGCTGAGGTCCGTGTTCAGGTTTGGGTACCTGAACTCGCAAAGTTTGATACGAACCTGAACTCTATGGTTCGGGTTCGCCCATCTCTATTATTATGATTATTATAATTGTGTATTTACAAGCGGGTAAGACAAGGAGCATACATATAAAACACATGATATGATTTGGAAGTGACCGTGCAACAAAAGTGCAACAAAAAACATGGACAGGAGAAGAATAGGAGTGAGCAACAAATATTTTCTATATCTTTTAGCATTGATAAAATACTAGTAATTCCACAAGGGGTAGATCATGAACCGTCAAAAGAATATTTAACACATCGTATATTCATAGGCACTAAACAATATATAAGCTGCTGCTGGGGCAAAACTAGCCCCCCTACTTTTAGACCATGGAAAATCAAGATGTAGTAGAAAACGAACTATCAGCACTTAAACCCAAAAACAACTCCAAGCCTTTCTTAAGGCCTTGAATACCCCTAAAACCACTCTGAACACTAACAGACCACATACCCACACTTTTTCCACTGGATAGGCCACCATATATATAACATTATAATGTTCTACAGGGGAGGGAGGTTAGTGGGTAGGGAAGGGTAGGGTGGTAGGTGACACTTGATTTATTACTTCTTTTTTTTTTTTTTTTTTTTTTTACCTTTCTTTTCTCTCATCTTGCTAATCCTCATGTAATCGCAGTTATATATTCCCATAATGATGTTATATCTACTCAAACTTGAAAGAATATGATAAGGAATGATTATCAAGCTAATTATCCAAGACCAATACTGAATGGGAGAAAAAAAAAAACGAGTGAGCAAAATGGACACTTTTGAAAGTTTTAAGGGTTGGAGCGTAGCAAATTGTATGAGAAAGGGCATTTCAGAGGAGTGGAGCTGCATGTGTGAAGTCCTGGACATGAAAGTTGGAGGAAGGAGGAGGTGATTAGGGTCAAGGAGAGAGGGGGAATGCGAGCAGATCAGAAACTGCATCTGGGTTGGTATTATTGGACTAGTGATGACATGTAAGAAGGAGCTTGGCCTACAGTCTATGTGGGGTAGGGGTAGAAGTTTAATCTGAATTATTTGAGATATTGGCAGCCAGTGGAGGGACTGACAAAGAGGGACTGTAAAAGTGAGAGGAGAGATGGATGAGGTGAGCGGCAGAGTTGAGAAAAGATTGGAGGGGTGCCAGTCTGTTTGCTTGTAGACCTGTCTGGTCGGAAAATGATAAGGGCATGCAGTAGAATTGTAGTGATATAGGCGTGAGGGTGCAGATGTTTTTGGAAATTGCTGGAGGTAGTTAGTGAAGAAATGTGAAGAGTGAATGAGCACCCAGACAGGAACTCGAGATAGAAGGGAAGAGAGCTCTGGGCCTGACATATATTTGAATGTCCTCTGCATAGACGTTGTGTTGGATGCCAAATGAGCTTATGAGTTAGCACCATAGGTGCAGACTATAAAGAGTAATTGTCCAAGGACAGATCTTTGTGGTGATATGTTGTACTCACCTTAACTGTATTTTAGAAGGACAAGAAATTCCAGCATTATGGTCTCTGTGCCTCCACCATTACAGGTCCCATCCAGTGGTCTCCATCCGTTTAGGGCTGTATAATGCCAGTCTATGTTCATATATTCTTGGGAAATTCCTAAACAAATAAGTATCCAAGGGAAACTAGAGGGAGGATGTTACAGTTTATTTCTATAGTAACAGTATTGCCTGCGCATACTGTATGCACAGTGCTTCATGGGGCAATGTATCAAACCAGCAGTGCCACTGCTGCTACAAGGGGCAATTTGGATAGTCAATGAAAATAGCTGAAACCACTCAAGTTAGGGTCTGTCCAGGCAAGTAAAAAAAACCTTTACCTTCCCATCCCAGAATTTTGACTATCCTGGGTTTTGGTCTTTGCCTCTCGGGCACCCCCCCCCCCCCGGGGATGCCCTGCTGTGTGAAACCCCCAGATCGCCAGATCTCACTCACCCTTCCTTGGTCCTACGGCGCATACGTAGCCTATTGTCCAATCAGTGCTCTGGCGGCCGCATCCCCCGCTACCCATGGCGTCCATTCATAAATGCCTGGCACCCTGCAAAAGAAATGCTCATGCATGTGCCGTTTGACCGGGAAAGAAGGTGAGTTTTCGAGCGACCTGAGGGGATTGACACAGCGGAGCATCCTGAATCTGGATGCCCCGCGGGGAGCGAGTATGCCTGGAATCTCAGGGTGGGTTTTGGTCCACTTTTCTTGCAACCTTCTACAATCTTGGACAAAAGAAGGCCATGGTTTCAGATCAGTCTGAGCCGCATGCTCCCCAGCTGGCCTCTGTGCAGGTTCCTTCTGCTTGTCACAGGTAAGAGCACTCTCACTCAGATGATCCCTCCAAAACAAGAGCTATGGCGTCTGCAGGACTACAAGGGATTGAGCTAGTTGGGAAAATATAGTGTGCTTTGTTTGTCTTTGACTTGTCTGGACTGTCCCTTCAAGTGTTCCTCGGATTGTTAACATTCCCTTTAAATGGTTACAAACTGATGACTTTCATGAGTCGTCATTGCTTTAATACATAAAACAACATTGAGAAATCAGTACAGTTCTACATACAATAAAAATATCTTATGGTAAATAAATAAACTGGTGACTGTAGCAGAAATAACAATATAACGCTATTAGATATTATTTTTCCCATGATTACCTTCTGCCCACCACCGTTAGGAAAAATGAAGAAACTGTCAGGGCTTATCCTTTGCTAATATTTCCGGTGACTAATCTCACTCATTCTTCCCCTTTTTATTGTATTGTGCCATTTAATTGTACAATGTAGTCAAAGCAAAAAAAGTGTTATGTCATATCTTTCAATGACTTTACTTAAGTTTTAATAACAACGCCACAGTCTGGCGTGGGAGCAAAATCTAAAAACGGTGTCAAAATAGGATTCAACATGATACCTCTCAAAGGTATAATGTGCAATGAAAGGAAAATAGCTGGCTGCCATTGCTGTATTCCAGATAAACACACTGCACACATTCAGTGGACAGCTATTAATCAGGCCTAGATTTAAAAACACTGAATACATAATGATGTATAATAGTGCTGTAACGTCCCAAACGGGTGCTACATTTTGCCACTAAATGTACTTTACGTGCCAGAATATTCAGTTTATGTGTTTTAAAGGTGGACTTTTTTTATTGCTTTTTCAATATGCATATGCAATATCAGAGGTGTAGCTAATCTTACGGGCACCCGGGGCAAATATCCAGAATGGTGCCTCCCCTCCTCTGTCTTGCCTTTCACTGCCCCAGCTATACATCTCAGATCTCTGCGGTAGTCAGGCACTTTTCTGTGGCAGAGAATGAGCTAGACCTGCCATAAGTTCTGAGTCAGCCAATTACAGGTGCAGCAGCACTGGGCCGCCACAAGGATTGGAGGAGGATTGCGGCAATGAGGTGAGTATTTTTCCAAATACCTCAAAATTGCTCAGGGGAAGCGAATAGGGTGGGAAAGGGTGGCTAGGGAAGACTGGAGGCTCTTTTTAAAGTGGAGTCAATCTAACATGTGCCAGGTTCTAAATAAACCTTACCCACCCCCTGTAGTTACCATCAAGAGAAACAGAAAAGGTAAGTATCTCTGCAATGTCAAGCTCATGGGAGGCATTAGGAGGTGGATAAGGTTCATTTGTCATCCCTATGGACCTGTGGTTTAGGTTTACTTTAAAGCAGACCCCCCTGGCCGTTTTTTTGTCTGTAACCCACCTCCTCCCACCTTTAAGGCCAGTGGGAGCCCCCCTCTTGCTGACTCTAAGTCCCACAGACCAAAGCATATGATGCTTTACTTTTTCTTGCATTGCCTTATCTGGTGGTCCCAGAAATGGCTGTGCTCATGCAGTGTGTGGTGCTGCAGTGTATAGTCATGTCTCAGTCCACAACAGTTGATTAAAGTAACTGTATCACAGCACCACATAGTCCCCCCACAACTACCCATGTGCATTCATGTGGCCTCAGACCAAAATAAAAAAGTAAGAATTAGAGTTCAAGCAGATTACACCCCCGACCCAAAAATAAAAAATGCAAAGAACTAGGGAATCCCCTTTAGACCAACAAATGAATAGGTAAAGGAGGGGTGGACACCCCAGACAGAGTTTTGATGCCGCTTTGTGAAATCCCCTGTTTCGCCTGATACTCACCTAGAGCCAGCTCATCATTGCTGCAGCACTCACCACCATGTCTGCTCCTGCTGGCAACCATTCTAGTATGCCTGATGCAGATGACCATGAATGCCACTGGGAACCCATGCATGTGCAGGATTCGGGATCCAGGTATCAGGTGAACTGGGGGGGGGCTTTCACAAAGCAGGCATCAGGATGCCCCGGTAAGTGTACCAAAACCCAGGGGAGCAAAATCCCAGGTTTTGGAAAATGAGGACTTTACTTCCTCTGACCTCTGCAGCATGGGGGCATCCAGATTTTGGATGCCCCACTGCACATTCCCATCTAGCAAGGCTGACCATTCAGGTTCGCCAGGCTCGCAAATTTTGCACACCAGTCCAGCAAACATAAATTGTTGCTGCCAAGTTGTCTGCGAAAGGCAGAATGAGGTCAGTATCAGCTACCTGGTAACTGGACATGCTGGATGATGGTACGTAATAGGGCATCCTAAATCAGTATGTCCTCATGTTGTGGTGAACCAGAGAAGTAAAGTATTTTGTAGCAGCTAAACTATAACATCCCACGGAAGTTTCCATTTCCCTCTGCAGCACATACAATACCCCCCTTCCCCCAAACAGCACAGGATAGGAGCAAGACTTTTTAATTGGCTTTGGCTTCTCTTCACTCTATAGTGTACCCCCCCCCCCCCCCCCGTTTCAAGTTGTTAGCCACAACCTGACCTTTGATCCATTTCTGGAGTTAGCCACAACCTGACCTTTGATCAATTAATCTGCTTCTTATTTTCCTTCAGTCCAGGCCTTGATGGTGGGGGTATGCTCACTGTGACACAGGCTAAGCTAGTGCAGCCACAGCAGCTCTCCGCTCCCCCACCTCATTGATTGCATTCCGCATGCCAATAAGCAGTGCTGTGTGTTCTGATCCAACAGCTCCTGCTTAGCTGCACCAGCTTTGTTGTCTGTGCCACCTGTGTCTGCGGCCCCCCTTTTTGCACCCCAGCCGCTCCCCCCCCCCCGTGCCCGGGGCCCATGCCCCGCTTGATCCCCCTCGCTAGGCCCCTGGCAATATCATCATACTTGATTACAATTTTATTCTGTTTATTCTGTTCTGTTTTATTCTGTTCTTTACATGAGACACCTATCAAACCCGTCTAAATGTAATGAGTGTAGTCTAAAAAATTCAAATTAATAAGTTATTGTGAACTTACCGTAATAAAGGATTCCCCCAGGAACAGCCCCCCGCTCTTCTTTTTCCACATTTGGTATACCTACAGTTTTTTTTGAGACAACCTTTGAATTTTTTGAAGTTTTGAGCAAATGGTCATCATAGAGTTTAATACAAAAAAGACTTTTCAATAATTTGTTGGTTATTAACAGGGCCTCTATTTAGAAGTTGATGTATTGTTTGTAAAATTCAAGGCTATACATGATAGCTCTATGAGTTAATGGGAACTGCTCGTACTCACAAATTTTGGTTTGGGTCTTTGAGATGGTAACCGCTCACATTTTGCATATTGTGCTTTGGATCTTGGAAATGGGAACTGCTCACACTATGCTTACTGTGTTTTTATTTTATTTTTTGGGGGGGGGGTCTATGGGAAGAAAACTGCTTACACTTATTTTATCTTAGTTTGGTTTGGGAGAATGGAACCACATACACACTGAATTTTTTTGGTTCTGGCTTGGGTTGGGGGAGTCCATATATTTAAAGTCACTGCCCAGTGTACATAAGGAGGGCTATTTTCAAAAAGCCCTGGTTATGCTAAAGTTCCCCCTTTTTTTAAAAAAAAAGGCTTCCAAACCTCTAAAATCATACAGTGAATTTTTACATTTTGATTTCCTTTTCCCAGGTGGTGGGTGTGTGTGCTCATCAGGAAAAGTCCTATTAAGTATCATAAGGGCTATCTCTAAGACTGCTCCTATGCAAAATCCAGGCATGATCACAGTGATGGAGCTTTTACCCCAGGTCCCTGCCAATTGCGCTCATTGCATGATGAAGATCAGTCTTGTAAGTGGCTGAATGTTCACAGCAAAGGCATGAAAGAAGGAGTACACACTGCATTATGCATCTTGTTGGGAACACACTGCTGCCTACTGTGTTGTATGTTTTTTATAAACAAGAAAAAAAAATACTCGGGGTCCAACGCTACCAGCCATACACCAGACATAGGGGCTGGGGTGCCCATGGTTAAGAACCCAAACAGCTGGCCTCCACAGCCGACCAGGCACTGAACACCTGCCCTTATATGCCCTTCATCGTGGGTGCAGCTCTAGTGGGCCTGTGCCAGTGGGCACAGGATTTTCCATACCCCCCCTGGTCATTGGGGGTATACCACGTTTCCTTGAAAAAAAGACAGGTATTTTTTCTAGTTTTTGCTCCAAAAATAGGTGCCAGAGCTTATTTTCAGGGGATATAAATAACGGGATGGCAGAGGAGAGATGAGGGCATGTGCCAGGCAAGTGGTAGCAGCCCTGCAAAGTGGCAGCGGGGGGGTGCAGGGGGATTCAGCCGTCTGCCCAGCATCTCGGCAGACTGAGATAGTGACAGCAAGATCAGGCCTTTTAATCCCAACTGACAAGCTTACCTGTGCGACTTCATGTGTCCTCACCCTCCTTTACAGCAGTTATGTGTCCTTACCCTCCTTTACAGATGCTCCCATCCCTCTGCTGAAGTGCAACAGTGGGATTATGAATTGCAACTAGGGCTTATTTTAGAGGAAACACAGTAGGTAATGGTTACTGTAAGTCACCCGCTACAATCTTAGCAGGTACTTTGCCACCCTCCATCCTCTGAACTGGTACAAGAGTCCCTTGGACACCTTACCAGTTTACAGTAGAAAAAAAAAGATAACGCACAAGCCCTTTAGTGTTCTACTATCAAAATCTACTCACGTGTCACTTTCTTCCAGCACCAGACGGCGTCCTTCTACTGTCTGGCAGCTCTGGGCCTTCGTATCAGCTTCTCTTCTGCCAGAAGCAGTCAAAATGACCGATCTGCCGACATTGGGATTGAAGAAGTACAGTGGTCCAGTTTTCTTATAGCTGCCAGGCTCTGAGTGCTGCCCACTGAAGGTAGGTGCATTTTACTGAAAGGACATGCAGATGCAAACTCATTTATGAATGCTCTAAGACAGGTGACTGAGGGAGGTGGTCCCATCAGATGCCCCAGGGTTCCATTGGTGGACAGGATTGTTATGGGATGCATTTTTGGGATACTTCAGTTTGCCAGAGTTTTAGTAATGGGGGAGAGGAGGAATATGCAAATAACGCCTAGTTTTGGGCTCCAATGGTTTCTATACATTGCACTGTCAATGCAGCAACAGCAGCAAAGCCAATGCAAGTGTCACTTTTGAAACTACTGATGAAAAACAAATCTCAGTGTGCTGAAGAAAAAAATTGTTATTTTACATTGTAATTGCTTCAAACACAAACTTCCTATCCACTCAATTTTCATATTTGAAAGCTATTTATGGTGATAGTAGCAAAAGTCAAAGGGCGGAGAGTTTTTGAATGGGATGTGTTCATTGGTTTACATCATCATTGTTTTTTAAAAACACCTCTGTCCTAAATACTAGCATATCCAGTTGCTACCGGAAACAGCTGAAATATTTTTGTTGTAGAGATTTTGCCTTTTGATTCCTATGAGCTTTACCCTGGTGCTGGGAATCTCCACATCCATGGACAGACTGGGACCAAAAATCAAGCGGTGAATTCACTGGTCTTGACCAGTTCATGTCCTGTCCCAATGTGTTTCCCAGCCAGCCAATCAGTGCGGTCTTCAGCTGAGGTTGTAGCATTGCACTGACAAGGCAGGGGTGGAAATGGACATTCCTAAAGCAATGGTACTGAAGCTTTAGTATTGTAGGGGCAGAGTTACATGGGTGGATATGACACCCCACGTCCATGAAGATAAAGCTATAGCTATGTGAGGGCAGAACATAGGCTCTAGTGTCTTGGCTGAGGGAGTACAGTAAGGCCAGGAATGGTAGATTGGGGGAGATTTGCGAGACAACGAGTGGAGGGGGGAATTAATAGAGGAATGCGTGAATTCTGGAGCCGGCTCCAGGTGAATTGGTATGAGAGATGTGGGCTATGTGGCCCAACAGGAATCCACCTGTGCTTCTTATTGCTAGCCCCCCCCCCCCCCCATCCACATCCTTACCATGTCCCATCTCCAGGTAGTTTAGTTGCAGCCTGTAGGTAAGCTTCTACAAGAACCTATATCCAGGTGGGCATATTATGACCCTCTCTATGGAAGATCAGGGATTCACCATCATGGCACGGCTAACCTTACTTCAGAAGGCATCCTGTGCAAGATTGCAGCATGGCACCCTCCCCTGACCCTCCCCCCCCCAGGCTAAAATGAGTGTGTGCCCTGCAATTAATGGACAGGACCTGAACTGAGTAGGTGGATCCCCCCTTGCCCCCACCAAACGAATCTTGACCATTTGAAGAGAAAAAAAATTTGAACGCACCAAAGGGCGCCATGCCTGCTTTGCCAGAATGATGAAAAAACTCACTTGGGATACACTGATAGTATGAAATACATCATTACAACCTAATACTGTAACATAAAAATGTTGTTCATACTCTTTCAGCCTTTTTGGACCGTACAAGCAATCCTAATCCTAAAAGGATACACCATATCTTTTGTGCATCACCACATTTCTAAGATCTGGTCATAAATCTTAGAAATGTCCAGTGTCTCTTTCCCCTATTTTTTATCCACAAGATAAACATACAAATTAAACATTACTCTTTCACATAATATTTATAATAGTAAAATGACAGTGGTCATCAAACCAGTGCAACAATGTAGGTCATAAAGCAACATGTAGCACACACATGGAATTAAACATAATGGCTATGCAATGGCTAGGGTTTAGCAGAAAGGGATCAGCACATGTCTAATAAGAGATCCACACCTAGGGCTTTATTCATCAAAGGATAGCGCCAGGTAGTGCCTTGTAAGCGACAGGTAGCATCAGGTGAACGCCAGCCGCAGTACGCAATACCACGTTTATGAAAGCGAATCTGGTGAGCACCTCTTACAGGGACAAGTAGCAACCGACTCATCATCACAGATGGTTCAGTAGATTCTGGCGGTGCTCTGGCTTCCAGAGCACCTGGTATTACCTGTCGCTACCTGTCGCTCTCCCATACATTTCAATGGACATTTCTTTTCTTATGTTTAAACAGGGTTTTTTTAAAATATTTTTTATATCAAATCATTGTGTGACCTCTTCTGGCCTATTTAAATAAATTTTTTTTTTTTTAGATTTTTTATTTTTTATGCAGAATTGTCATTACAGGTCTGGTATTAAAGTGTTAATGTCACAATGTAATAACAATGTAATTCCATGTGTTTTCGCTTTGTTACTAGTGGATATGTGTTCAAAAACAGACATTAATCACACAGCTTCTAGCGCTCTGGGCTACAGCGACACAATTTTGAGTGCCTGCGCTGTGTGAAGCTGTTTTTTTGATGAATATGGTTTGAGTCGCTCACACTGACCAGTCGCTACCGTTTGCTCCCATATAGCCCTGTACTGGTGTTATAGCCACTCACACATTAAATTCATCAATGCCGCAATGTTACTACAGCGACTGAGGCGCTCTGTAATAGCGACTCACGGCCTATCAGAGCGACCACTAGCGGCCACTCTTAGCGCCGCAGTACAGACGCTCATCTGCTATTACCTGACGCTAGTAATAAATCAGCCTGCCCGTCTGACTCTGCTCCATTAGATAAAAAAAAGAAAAATTGAACCCCACCATGCCACCTTCTATACTAGAATGACAACAAAACTTGCTTGGGATACACTGGAGGCATGAAATACAACATTACACCCTAATACTGTACCATACAATGTACTGTAAATACACTATATGGCATTCCTAGCTTTATGAATCCAGCAGAAATTCTGTTCTATTCTATTAACTAGGGACATGTTAAATGATAAATAAACACATTAATTGTTGAGTAACTCTGTAGTGAGAAATCATTACACAGTTTCTTTGGAGATAAACTGATGTTTTTGATTGCTTAGATTTTTAAATAGCATTATTACCAAGCACCGTCAGTCATCAGCCAAACACAAAAGCGGCTTATGCTCATGATTTATCAGCTAGAACAGTGCTGAGGTATTCATATTTGTACAATAGCACAAGATCCTTTGTCATCTAAATTAGGCTGATGCAAAAGGAATACAAATAAAATGCATTTAGTAAATAATTGCTGATAATAATGATGTTACAGTCATATAACATCTGTAGGCCATCAGATTTGTTATAGGATCAGAAGAATAAAGATTTTATTTGGTCTCTCTGGATTATGATTTCTATTACCCGTTGGACTTTGCCTTGCTGAATTTAAATATTTAGGAGCTGAATTTCTCACCTCATGCTCCTTGGCGGGGACTGTGTGTTTTCTCCAGCAGTGATTTGCATTCCTAGATACCGTAAATCTTCAGATGATATTTAAGGAACTTGCCCCCTTCTCCTGAACCTATTGTGCAGTGTCCCTTCATGAGAAAATACAGTTGTTTTGGGGACTAATCGCCCATTTCCATGGAGCGGTTAGCGAATGAAGCAATCAAGCCATTATTGATCCATGCAAATGTTGGCTTAATATTCCACAATCAACCGTCGAATTAATGAAAAGTGGAAGCATTTTGGAACCACTGAAACTCAGGTAAAATATTAGAGCAATGTTAACAAATGCTGAGGTGCACACCAATGATTGCTGACTAACTTCAGCGTTCCAAACCTCTTTTGATTTTAGTATCAGTTTAAAAACTATGGAGTGGAAGCATGGGTTTCCTACCTGAGCCACTGTGTGCAAGTCTTTCTGAAACAATGACAGACCTGGATGGATCGGTATAAAAAATGCCACCACTGAACTCTGGAGCTGTAGCAACATCCTTTGTGGAGTGACTAAAGTACAGTGCAAGGAACTACCCAAGCATGACAGGGGCATGGTTTATATTAATAAATAACTTTGCAGATATCTGGTTTTATGTAATCTAAGGATTTGCTAAGCTTAAAGTGGACTAAAACCCTGGATTTTTACTATACCAGGTTTTGGTCCTTCCCCCTGGGGCATCCCGGTTTGGGCTGCCTTGTTGTGAGAAACCCCCAGAACGCCTCACTCACCATTCCTTGAGACCCAAGAGCAGGCGCAGCCGCTGGTCAAATCAGCTTCTGTGCAGCTCGAGAGGCTGAATGAAATCCTAGCCGCACTTATGAGTGGCACATATTATCAAAATATGTTTTCTCCTTGGCTGTGCGTGCACACAGACAAGAAGGCACCCGCCGCGTATGCGGTGTGGGCTCAGAAGAAAGGTAAGATTAGCAGATGCCCTGGGAGGAGGGCGTGAGCCTGCCCTAGAGTTTTTAGACTCACTTTCAAGTGGACCAATCAACCCCCTGCTGGCCGCCTGCCCCCGGGGCATCCTATACCGGATGCCCCATTGTGTGAAACCCCCAGGGGGTAAAGGTCATCTTACCTGATCCTGGCGGTTCCTGTAATGCTGTCTTCATCAGCAGCTGCATCCCTGGCTTCCCTGTAGCTGTGCCTGCTCCCTGCGCCAAGCTATTCAAAAAGACGGGGCACATGGAAACGCATACTCACATGGGAGCCAGGGATGTGGCTCTCAGCGGCCATACTGCTAAGGCAACTGGAGCCAGCCAGCACTCAGCTTGCACTTGCTACCAGATGGCGTGGAGACACTGGTTTGCTTGGGAGGGGGAGGTTGTGTTACCCAAGCATGGAAGGCACATACTGTTTCTCAGCTCTGTTAAGGAGCCTTTTTAAAAGTGAAAAATCCCCAGCAGCCATCAATAGGACATGGGTTGCTCGTTCTTCCTGTGTAAGTTAGCAGGAGAAAAGGGTTTCAAGGCCTTGGCAATTAGGCAGGTTAAAGTGTGAAAATGAGGGAAACTCTTGGACAACTTCAAGCAGAACTTTTTGCAGTCCTCTGGCTGTGCTCAGTGGTGTATAGTGCACAATCAGGTTGGATTAGGCCCAGTGAGGTCTGGCTTGTTCATTCCTTGTCTACTGGGCAGATAGGAGTTCTGATTCATTGAGCAGCAGGTTGCTACTGTCTCCTGAGTTCCGAGAAGGGTCATGGGAAAAGAGATGGCAGGGTTGAGGATGGATTGACAGCAGTCAGCCTGCGTGTTAATTCATGCGAGTGTTAAATGATCTGGGGAGATAAAGAAGAGGGAGATCTTGGCGGTACTGTAACAATTATATATTAGACCGCGTGTGGTCAACTCTATTCCAGAAAGAAGATTATGTTTCTGGACCCAGAGTGATCTGGATTTTCAAATATATGATTGTTTATTGGACAGCATTGGCACTTTGATGAGAATTTTTTAGGGAAGCACTGGCACTAGAGATGAGCGAACTTTTGAAAAATTTTATTCGACTGATTCGCAGAATTTTCCGACAAAAATCGTTTCGACACGAATTTATTTGCGACGAATCGCTATTAAAAACGGCTATTTCTGAGCCTCCTAGAGCCTCAATAGGGTTGTAAACCATTCTGCCTTGGGATGCGTGGATGCGTGCTGGGTTATTGAAATAATACTGTAAATAATTATCACATGCAGATCGGAGGCATCGCTAATAGAATCTCAAAGCGGCACAATTGCAGAGTTGAGGTGGCATCACTATGAGGGGCCCCTATAGTGCCTGAAAAACACACCCTGGAGCTGGCAGCAGCAGGAGCCCAAAAATTAGCTGAATCACACCCTGGAGTTGCAAGCAGCAGCAGGAGCCCAAACATTGCTTTAAAGAGACACTGGAGTTGGCTGCAGGAGCCCAAAAATTGAATGAATCACACCCTGGAGTTGCAAGCAGCAGCAGCAGGAGCCCAGACATTGCTTTAAAGAGACACTGGAGTTGGCTGCAGGAGCCCAAAAATTGGATGAATCACACCCTGGAGTTGCAAGCAGCAGCAGCAGGAGCACAAACATAGCTTGAAAGAGACACTGGAGTTGGCAGCAGGAGCCCAAAAATTGGCTGAATGACACCCTGGAGTTGCAAGCAGCAGCAGCCCAAACATAGCTTGAAATAGACACTGGAGTTGGCAGCAGGAGCCCAAACATTGGATGAATCACACCCTGGAGTTGCAAGCAGCATCATCAGGAGCCCAAACATAGCTTGAAAGACACACTGGAGTTGGCAGCAGGAGCCCAAAAATTGGCTGAATCACACCCTGGAGTTGCAAGCAGCAGTAGCAGCAGGAGCCCAAATGTTACTTTAAAGAGACACTGGAGTTGGCTTTAGGAGCCCAAAAATTGGATGAATCACACCCTGGAGTTGCAAGCAGCAGCCAAACATAGCTTGAAAGAGACACTGGAGTTGGCAGCAGGAGCCCAAAAATTGGATGAATCACACCCTGGAGTTGCAAGCAGCAGCAGGAGCCCAAACATAGCTTGAAAGATACACTGGAGTTGGCATCAGGAGCCCAAAAATTGGATGAATCACACCCTGGAGTTGCAAGCAGCAGGAGCCCAAACATAGCTTGAAAGAGACACTGGAGTTGGCAGCAGGAGCCCAAGAATTGGATGAATCACACCCTGGAGTTGCAAGCAGCAGCAGCAGGAGCCCAAACATAGCTTGAAAGAGACACTGGAGTTGGCAGCAGGAGCCCAAAAATTGGATGAATGACACCCTGGAGTTGCAAGCAGCAGCAGGAGCCCAAACATTGCTTTAAAGAGACACTGGATTTGGCTGCAGGAGCCCAAAAATTGGATGACTCACACCCTGGAGTTGCAAGCAGCAGCAGCAGGAGCCCAAACATAGCTTAAAAGAGACACTGGAGTTGGCAGCAGGAGCCCAAAAATTGGATGAATCACACCCTGGAGTTGCAAGCAGCAGCAGCAGCAGGAGCCCAAACATAGCTTGAAAGACACACTGAAGTTGGCAGCAGGAGCCCAAAAATTGGATGAATCACACCCTGGAGTTGCAAGCAGTAGCAGGAGCCCAAACATTGCGTGAAAGAGACACTGGAGTTGGCTGCTGGAGGCCAAAAATTGGATGAATCACACCCTGGAGTTGCAAGCAGCAGCAGCAGGAGCCCAAACATAGCTTGAATTTTGTTTTGTTTTGTTTTTTTAACATTTTGTATTTATTTTTAATATTTTGTATTTTTTAGAAACATATATATATATTTTTTTTTTTATTTTATTTTTTTTATATTGTTTTCCAAAGCCTTTTAATATTTTGAACCACAAATAAATGTAATGCACAGCCAACCAATTTCTAACATACAGGGGTGCAGGCCCCAAGACACCCAGATACAACGTATCACCTAGTACATGTACAAAAATAGTGAGCCTGCCAGCACAGACCCAAAAAGGATGTCCTACAAATGAGGCCGCACAAACCGAAGTAAAAATAATTCAATCTATTTAATATTATAAAGTACCAAAAAAAAAAAAACTCCACATACATACATATAAAGACAAAGTTCAATTAAAAAAATATAATAAAATAAAAATAATATTTTGTGAATTTTTGTACACTTTTTTTCACTTTTTAATTTTTTTTTTACTTTTTTTCTAAATACTTATTTTTTCTCTTTTTTTTATTTTTTTATTTTTTATTTTTCCCAGTGCCCTTCCAGCCTACCATGTGTGCAGGACATGGCGGTTTCACGCTGTTTTTCACATGGTTTGCCTTGAGCAACAGAGTCACACATGGGAGGAACTGCTTATGGGACCCATGGTGACTGACACTGGGAAGAACATCTTGTCTGCGCTGCGACAAGGAAGCCTGAGCCATGCGTCCTGCCATGGCACACGTGTTCAATCTAGTTGTCAAGCGTTTTCTGAAGTCTTCCCCCCATCTGAAAGACATCCTAACAATGGGAAGGAAACTTTGCATGCACTTCAGGCACTCCTACACCGCCAAGCACACCCTTCTTGAGCTTCAGCGTCAGAACGGTATCCCCCAACATAGTCTGATTTGCGATGTTTCCACCCGTTGGAATTCCACCCTCCATATGCAGGATCGACTATAGGAACAGAGAAAAGCCATTACGGATTTCTTGATGATCCAAACGGATAGGGGGACTCCCCTGTGTAACTTCAATGTAAACCAGTGGCAGCTCATACGTGACACCTGCCGTTTGCTCAGGCCCTTTGAGGAAGCTACTTTTTTAGTCAGTCGCCAGGACTATGAGATGAATGATGAGATTCCACTGCTTCATGTACTACAACACATGTTGGAAACCATGGCTGGTCAGGGCACTAGAGACATGGCACATACATTTCACAGCCACATGAAGCCTGTGGGGGCTGAAGTGGAGGAGGAGGAGGGGGTGGGGCACAGCGAAGCACAGTTTAGGTTTGACAAAATGACCATTTTATCTAGTCATCTGACAGGAGAGGAGGAGCAACCACAGGAGCTAGAGGGTTGTGAGGAAGGCGAGACAGAGGACCCAGACACACCGTGGCAGTTTGCAGTGGAGATGGAGACAGGTAGTCCCTCCGAGTCACTTGCACAAATGGCACGATGCATGCTCACGTGCTTGCGTAGTGACCACAGAATTGTCTCCATTTGTCAGCGGGATGACTTCTAGCTCTCCACCTTATTGGACCCTCGCTTCCGGCACAAAATGGGGGCATTTTTTACACCCACTGAAAGGGAGGACAAACTGACCTACTACAGAGACATCCTACGTAGTCAGTTGGGCGATGTCTATCTGCGCCATGGTCCATACTCTCGCAGGTCTGACTCGGGGGGACCTCTGCGCTCACCTTCCACTGCCATGGCTGCCGGGGGGGGTGGCAGGAGCAGCAGCTCCATCAGCAGCAGCCTCAGTCTTCAGTCGCTAATGAGTAGCTTTCTACACCCGCATAGTGAGTCTACTCATGAGCAGCAGGAAGACCTGGAGCAGGACCTGAACCAGCAGGTCATGTCATACCTTGACATGACCATGCCAACACACATTGAGGATCCGCTGGACTTCTGGGAAGCCAAACTTGACTTGTGGCCGCAACTAGCAGAGTTTGCCCTGGAAAAGCTGTCCTGCCCGGCCAGTAGTTGATTTAGATGGCAACTGGGCTGCTCTATATTATGCTGCAAAATGGCAAATTTACCTCACAATATAAGCTATTGCCCCTCAGATTTACACAGGGCCTGCTCTATATTATGCTGCAAAATGGCAAATTTACCTCACAGTATAAGCTATTGCCCCTCAGATTTACACAGGGCCTGCTCTATATAATGCTGCAAAATGGCAAATTTACCTCACTATATAAGCTATTGCCCCTCAGATTTACACAGGGCCTGCTCTATATAATGCTGCAAAATGGCAAATTTACCTCACAGTATAAGCTATTGCCCCTCAGATTTACACAGGGCCTGCTCTATAGAATGCTACAAAACCAAGAGCGGATTTAACTCATACAATATAACCTATTTCTCAGGTTTATATAGGGACTGCTCTATGTAATGGTGCAAAATCATGAATTTACCTACAATATAAACTATTGCTGCTTCATATAATGGTGCAAAACAGGGCAAATGTATTGTCCAATATAAACTATTGCTGCTCTGATTTACACAGGAGGGCCACTCTAAAGAATGGTGCAACATGGCGAATTTAGCTCACAATATAACATAGATTGCAAAATGAGATTTTCAGACAGGGCCTGCTCTATAAAATGGCAATTTTACCTCACAATATAAACTATTGCTCCTCAGATTTACACAGGGATTTAGGTTGATATATAATAGTGCAAAACAGCGAATTTACCTCACAATACTGTATAAACTATTGCTCCTCAGATTTACACAGTGGGCTTCTCTATATAATGGTGCAAAATGGCGAATTTACCTCACTATATAATCTATTACAGCTCTATATAAAAATAAATAAATAAATTTAAAAAAGGGCCTGTAGAAGCTTATTTAGCATAACAGATAGGGTGACATGTGCTGGTTTGGGATGCCCATGTGGGCTAGTGTTTTGACAGCAGGACAAAAACCAATTCAAAATGCAATAGCTTAATAAAACTGAGGCTGAACAAGCTCATTTAGTATAAAAGATAGGGTGACTTGATGGTTTGGGATGCCCATGTGGGCTGGTGTTTTGACTGCAGGACAAAAAACAATTAAAAATGCAATACTTTGATTAAGCTGAGGAAGGATCAACAAGCTTATTTAGTATAACAGATAGGCTGCTAAGTGCAGGTTTGGGATGCCCTGCGGCCTGGTGTTTTTTTGTTAAAGGCAGACTAAAAACCAATTCAAATTGCAATAATTTGATTAAGCTGAGGAAGGATGAACAAGCGTATTTAGTATAACAGATAGGCTGCTAAGTGCAGGTTTGGGATACCCAGGTGGGCTGGTGTTTTTTTTTGTTAAAGGTAGACCAAAAACCAATTCAAAATGCAATAGTTTGATTCAGCTGAAGAAGGATGAACAAGCGTATTTAGTATAACAGATAGGGTGTAACGTGGTGGTTTGGGATACCCTGCGGCCTGGTGTATTGACAGCAGGACAAAAACCAATTAAAAATGCAATAGCTTAATAAAGCTGATGCTGAACAACGCTTATTTAGTATAACAGATAGGGTGCAACGTGCAGGTTTGGGATACCCTGCGGCCTGGTGTATTTAAAGCAGACCAAAACCAATTCAAAATGCAATAACTTAATAAAGCTGAGGCTGTAGACGCTTATTTAGTATAACAGATAGGGTGCCACGTGGTGGTTTGGGATACCCTGCGGCCTGGTGTATTGACAGCAGGACAAAAACCAATGCAAAATGCAATAGCTTAAAGTGGACCAACCCCGATCGGGATGCCCCACCGAAGTGGACCAAAACCCAGGATAGTCAAAATCCTGGGTGTTGATCCACTTTAATAAAGCTGATAATGAACAACGCTTATTTAGTATAACAGATAGGGTGCAGCGTGGTGGTTTGGGATACCCTGCGGCCTGGTGTATTGACAGCAGGACAAAAACCAATTCAAAATGCAATGACTTAATAAAGCTGAGGCTGTAGACATTTATTTAGTATAACAGATAGGGTGCAACGTGGTGGTTTGGGATACCCTGCGGCCTGGTGTATTGACAGCAGGACAAAAACCAATTCAAAATGCAATAACTTAATAAAGCTGAGGCTGTAGACGCTTATTTAGTATAGCAGATAGGGTGCCACGTGGTGGTTTGGGATACCCTGCGGCCTGGTGTATTGACAGCAGGACAAAAACCAATGCAAAATGCAATAGCTTAATAAAGCTGATGCTGAACAACGCTTATTTAGTATAACAGATAGGGTGCAACGTGCTGGTTTGGGATACCCTGCGGCCTGGTGTATTGACAGCAGGACCAAAACCAATTCAAAATGCAATAACTTAATAAAGCTGAGGCTGTAGACTCTTATTTAGTATAACACATAGGGTGCAACGTGGTGGTTTGGGATACCCTGCGGCCTGGTGTATTGACAGCAGGACAAAAACCAATTCAAAATGCAATAGCTTAATAAAGCTGAGACTGTAGACGCTTATTTAGTATAACAGATAGGGTGCCACGTGGTGGTTTGGGATACCCTGCGGCCTGGTGTATTGACAGCAGGACAAAAACCAATGCAAAATGTAATAGCTTAAAAAAGCTGATGCTTAACAACGCTTATTTAGTATAACAGATAGGGTGCAACCTGGTGGTTTGGGATACCCTGCGGCCTGGTGTATTGACAGCAGGACAAAAACCAATTCAAAATGCAATAACTTAATAAAGCTGAGGCTGAACAATGCTTATTTAGTATAACCGATAGGCTGTTAAGTGTAGGTTTGGGATGCCCATGTGGCCTGGTGTATTTAAAGCAGACCCAAAAATATTAACACTAATCCAGTTATTTAAATGCTTGTGTGTAACAGATAGGGTTACATAAGGCACTGCATAGATGGCATGCACAGTGGCCTGGTGTATTTAAAGCAGACCCAAAAATATTAACACTAATCCAGTTATTTAAATGCTTGTGTGTAACAGATAGGGTTACATAAGGCACTGCATAGATGGCATGCACAGTGGCCTGGTGTATTTAAAGCAGACCCCAAAATATTAACACTAATCCAGTTATTTAAATGCTTGTGTGTAACAGATAGGGTTACATAAGGGACTGCACAGTTGGCATGCACAGTGGCCTGGTGTATTTAAAGCAGACCCAAAAATATTAACACTAATCCAGTTATTTAAATGCTTGTGTGTAACAGATAGGGTTACATAAGGCACTGCATAGATGGCATGCACAGTGGCAAGGCAGATTACGGTTTACAGCACAAATAAATCAAATTGAATTGAAAACTGATCAGGCAAATCATCCGGTCACTGTCACTTTTATGCTGTCCCTGGATTGTTCCGGTTTTCCACTATCTTTCCCTGGCTCTGTCTGCCTCTCCCATCTCCCTACCTATCTGTAAATCTCCCTACTTATCTGTAAATCTCCCTACCTATCTGTAACTCTCCCTACCTATCGCTAACTGTCTGTCCCTGTCTGCAGCAACCACCGCTGTCTCACGAATGCAAGTCTGAAATGCGCACAAGCAAGATGGCCGCCGCTTTATATAGCACAGTGACGTCACCGGGCTTCCTGGCTGCTGATAGGCTGCATGTGACTGTCCCATCATACCTTGCCCCAGGGTACATGCCTGGACATGTGCGTCCACCATCTTAGAATGCCTGTCATTGAAATGAATGGAGTTTAAAGGAAAACTTTGATCGATCCGAATCGCGGGGAAATTCGGATTCGCTCAGAATCGAATTTTCCATGAAATTCGGAACGAATCCGGGTTCATCCGGATCGATTCGCTCATCCCTAATTGGCACTTTATATTTTTGGTTATTAAACTGGACCTTCACCATGATTTAATGAAAAGCCAAAACCCTTAAAAAAAACTATTCCCCAGCATCTAAAATTAATATATTTTAAGTTTTTAGTCACTTACTTATTATTCTTTCCCTCACCGAGCTGCAACTCTGTTCAGGACTCTAGTATAGGGGCGCCGCCATCTTGCCTCAGAAGCATCACACTTACTGAGGAGAGGAGAGTGGGATAAAGTACAAGGGGTGTGGTTATGGCTGTACACAGACAGAGCAGAGCTGGGGTCAGAGAAAGGACAGCAATCCCAGAATGCAGAGTGACACAGTCAGAAGACACTTCCTGTTTGCAGGCTGCCTGATGCTCCATGAGTCACCATCTTGGATGTTTAAAGGTTCATAACATGCAGTAGATGATTTTTAATGTGAGCAATCTGTATGTACAGGGTGTGGGAAACAAATAAGATAGGCTCTTATTCAGGGTGAAGGTCTGCTGTAATTCATTAAATTAATTACTGATTGGCTTTCTGTGATGGGTTATAGTTTTGGACACAGCACGGCACTTTCTTGGCGGTGATGTTCCTGCTGTATAATATGTTTTTAATTAGTTTTTTATAGAATAAATTCATGCATATTATGTGATTGGATAGTTATGTGATTTATTGGGGAGTTGGTGCTTTGGGAGTGTTCTCTATGGTTGCTGGGGCCACAATTTTTAATTGTTTAAACTTTTTATTGTTTATTGGGCGGAGAGATGGGCTGAAGTTCTGTGGAGAGGCAGGATGCTACGATATCCTGGCTAGGGGATTCAAACGTTGTTGTTGGAGGAATTGTTGATGACAGCTCATTACAGAAGGGCGTCAGTCAGCCCGCCACATGTACAGTGGATCCATGCAAATGGAGAGGTGGGTTACCAATGGAGACTCTGATTGCAGCATTTAAAAAAGTGGCCATTAAAACATGGTGATCATTTGGTTAGAAATGTTCCCAAGGTTGCTAAAGAGGCTTGCTAGGGAAAGGGAGGCAGTTGTTGGGAACAAGATTAAGGAGAACTGAGCAGTTTCAAGCTCTGTGGTGTCTTTTCTGGGGGTGTATCACAGGGACTAGAGGTCAGTGGGACTGTGAAGGTTTTATTGTGGAGATGGGGGTCCATCTTGGGATTGATAGGTTTATTTCTCCCCTGTAATGGGATTGAAGTGTAGGTGGAGTTGTGGTGGATAGGCCAGCAATAAGGGATCATCACTGGCCTGTTGGTGGCACTGTCCATGCTTGCAGGTTGTGAGGTGGCTGGTGGTGGATAATGCTCCTCAACAAGAGGATGGCAGTTGGGAGAAGGTTGGTTAGGGTTACCTTTCAGAGTTTCAGCAGGTTGGGGATCCACCTGGCTATGGTTGATTGGTAACTAGTAACGGTTAAGGTGGTGAAGCCCCTGTAATCTCCTGAGCTGGTTTGCAGCTCGAGATAAAGTGTGGTTTCCACTTTTGGTTGCTCGGTTTAGACTTAATAATTAATCCAAGGTTGTGCCCCTTGAAAAGAACGCAAAAAGGGCATGGTCATTACAGTATTGTTATGCTTTTTAAAAGTTATGGATTGGAGCTATGTTAATTAATTTCATCAAGCTGTGGCCGTTGGAAAATAGAGCTTGTGCCTTGTTAGTTTAAGGGGGGTAAGTGGGGTAAATTGGGGAGAGCGGACTGGCCCCTTGGACAAGTGTCCCCATTGCAATTCCCTGTGTTTTTTTTAATTTTCTGCACTGACCCTTAAAAATAAAAAAACATCAATTACCATAAGTGCTGACACCCTCTAATCCCCTTTTCACAGTGCCTGTGTGGGTGCTGTGTTCTTTTATGGTATATTCACTGTCTTTCCAGCGCTAGGGGTCATAAGTACATTGACTTACATACAAAGCCAGCACTGCGTGAGTGCAAGCTGAGCACTGGCTGGCTCCAGCCGCCGGCTAGAGAAAATAATAAATTAGACTGCCAGTCTATGAGTTACACACCAGCATTTCGGAGCAGTATGCCCAAACCAGAGAGCAAATCGATGCAAGAACATAAGCAAGTGAAGAAAGTAGTGCTGAAACAGGGAACAGAGAATGAATGAAGGCATAGAGAGGAGAGAAATGCGGAATAATGGCAGAAATGCCACCTTACCAATTTTCTCCTTGTAGCGGCCATCTTGGCACACCCAGGAGGCTTCTCCCTTTCCCAGCATCCCAGCCATGCTGCTGTCTGGGCTTAACCGACATAACCCACAAAGCAGATCCATAGGACGTCATTGAGAGAGGATAATTGACCATAATATGGAGTTAGGTACATTAATTTTTATGTGCAGCAATATGAATTGCCCTGTAGAGGGATGCATATGAGGACTGTTTCTTGTAAGGGTGTTGGCCTAACTCCAGACTGATGATTACCACAAAACTGACTTACTGACCCTCTACCCTTCAGTAGACTTCTGCTTTCAGTAACAGTCCAATAATAATGAATCATTAAAGGATAAATTGACAAATGTACGAACAGTTTAAGTGCAACTGTAACTACTGTACAGTATTGTGATTTATTGCAGGCAGTACTCATTTACAGCATATCCCCAAAACGTTGTACTTGTCTTTCATTATTGGCTAATTAATAAATGTGTGCTAGAGTTATTACACTAGATCTATACCAGCCTTGTTAGTGCTCCGTAACACTAAACCTTCCATGGACTTTCCCTGAAAGACCTCAGAACAATAGTGCCCGAGGACACAAAGCAGCTCATCTAACTTACCAGTGCTCCTGTGCCGCACAATGCTCACCCACTGCGCTGGGTTTGGCATCCATTCAGAGTGCTTTTATTGACTTCATTGGGCGCCTATGTATAGGAGGAACAGTGTACCAAGGCGCCCATTGAACACTCCAGATGGAAACCACACCCACCTGTCAAGACGACTTCTCATACTGGCCCGGCAGATGAGCAAGGTGTGGTACAGGAGCGCTTGCAGGTAAGACGGATGACCTCAGACACTATTGGTCTCAGGCCTATCAGGGAAAGTCCACAGGAGAGGACTTTCCAATTAACTTTCCATTTGGCTACTATTTTCCCAACTTGAACTAGGAACCCCCACAAAGTGCCTCAGAAGACTCCAAGGACTTCAGGGATCCCCTACTTTTCTTTTATATTTTAATGTCTGCTTCTGTACCCCACTAGCTACCCTTCTTTACCTTGTATTTAGACCCCTTCATGCGGCACCCTTAGAATTAAATGGTTGCCTGATCAGAAAGCTTCCATTTCAAGGAGATCTTCTTTCTTTTAGCATTAATATCTGGTCTGTGGTCTCACCTCCAATACTCTTTCTTTCCTCCTTCTCATCCTTGTCCAAGACCCCGGCCCCCTCCTTGTAATTGATTGATTGGATGGTGTCTCTCAGGACTAAGAAGGTTTTTCTTGAACTCCTGACAGGCCTCAGAACTGGAGTGTCATTGGAAGCTGCTCACCCTCACCCGGTCCAGCAGTAGTGGCCGTTCTCTCTCCCCAGAATTGGAAGCTAGGTGTTGGACTTCCAGGATTAAGCTGTGTGGAGGTACAGACTAGGACACAGCAGCATCCATCTTTGGATACCAGGGCTTCTGGAAAGTGATCACCAGGATTGTGCCCCCTATGGCACCACTGACCATAGTCTTGTCGGGAGAGTCCATATGAGAGTGGACTTTTTTAAACCCTGGTTCCATGCCCTCTTCACCTTATTTTGTCTATGCTGGAATTGTAAATTGTTTAGTCATCCCCCCCCTCCGTTTTATTTGTTCTAAAATACCAAATTATATTTGAATGACTATACCCAGAAAATAAATCTAAATCTGAATAAAAAATACAATAGTCTGAATTATAGCGGGGAGAAAATCAGTTTGAACATTGGAGTCACTCAGTATCTTCTCAGCTGTTCAAAATCTACAAAGAACCTACCACAGTCCCAAAGGCCATGCAATCAATTTACTAAAGAATATCCTTAACCATCCATTTTTGCTCAGACTTTGTCAAAGACGCAAGAAGATTTCTCACGTCAAAAGCAATAGCAAATGTCATGACAACTCATTTTATAAACAAAGATTCAAGGATTAAATAAATTTACAGTGTATTCACTGACAATTATCTTCCTAGCAGGTGACTAATGAGTGCTCCATTTAATTGGATCATCAAATACATTTGTATATGAATGGAACTCTAGTCAAGACATTCACTACCTCCCATAAGTCAGAATGAATTTTGACGTTGCCACTACACTACACTAAAGTGGCATTTTGCCCCACTCTGCTCCATCAATAAAGATTTTTAAATAAAAATATTTTTTATAGAAGGCGCTAGATGAGCGTCTCTTCTGAGACGTTATCAGCGCCTGCACTGCTGAGGCGACTGGAGCCAGCCAGCGCCTACTTGCACTTGGCGGCTGGGTGCAACACTGGCCTTGTATAAGCTGATGCGCTAGCGCCCCCTAGTGCCAGCTGTGGGTGCTAGAAAGTCAGTGATTTTACCATTAAAGAACACAGCACCCACACTGTGCTGTGAAAAGGAGATTACAGGGTGACAGCGCCTGTTGTAATCCACATTTTTTATTTTTTAAGGGTCAGGGCAGTAAATTTAAATAAAATAACACCGGGAAATGCAATGGGGACACTTGAAAGACACAACAAAGCTTTAGCACAGCCTGAATCACAACTTTGCAGTGCAACACAAAAGTGCCTAAATGCATACAAAAACAATTCCAAACAGCCCAGGGATCCTGTGTCCCATGCACCAGGCCAAAAAAATAATGTCAAAATAATTACAACCATTCAAGCCCATTAAAATTTATGGGATAAGGTCACACACCCGGTCTTGTCTGTGCTGCCGGCACTCATCCCATCGCCAGTGCTATCGACAGATGGGACATTACTTGGCACTCTGTTTATTTAATTTGATAAATACACCTTTTGCACTAGGGCCTGACTTTCACCACTATGTGACGTTAGCGTTTCTTAAATAAACCTCCTAATCAAACACTACAAATTTTAACACTTTTTTTATTTACAAATGCTTTTGAAAAGTGCAAGTATACAGGTCTCTCAAGTATACACTGCATCATAAATGAGTAACCTAGTATGATATTCAGGGTATTATCAGGCAGATAAACTGATATACAGGCAATCCATAATCAAATGCTAAGACTAGTGATACACTTTCCACATTTATGAGCTCAGAAATCTCTGTGTTAGCTAGATAACATTACATAGTGATACCCCATTAATCTACGTAAATCCCACAATTTGGACTTGTACCTTTTCCAGTAGAACATACTTCATTTTAGAGAAGCAAGCATCTATTATCTGTACTGGATTTTGGGCCCAAAGTGGAATAGTGATTATTAAACATTGGAACGTCACTAAACATTGCTAATATAATGGTTTAAAGTTATCTTTCCTAACGAAACAAAAATGTTGATGGACATCATCTTGGTGGCATGGAAGGTACTAAGATGTTGTTTGTGATCTTAGAGGTCCTGAAACTGATGCACTGATCACATATCAGTGAAGCAAATATTTGTTAGGTTTATGGTGATATTTGAGCCCTAAAGGCTACGAGCCCCCCATACCTCACATATGCACCAGGCTGTTGTACACCCCTGGCCTTTGGGGATGGCTTTTCAAGGACCTGTTACCAGTTCACGATGGCTTAAGGATATAATTGAACATTGAACAACAACATATTGAACAATGAAAAGAAGGTAAGCTATAGTTTGGTGATGCATGAATACAATTCTGAAGGGCCGACACAGGGCTGATACAGCAGACCAACACCCATTCGCCCACTAAGGGGTGTTGGTCTGCTTTGATAAAGCAGGCTCTCATCTGGTCCAGTAGGTCTTTTTAACATGTTCCCTCAGTGTTCCATGTTCCTTTTCTCTCTTGTTACATACCTTCTATATATCCCTTTTCACCTTATGTAAAGTACCTCTTTCTCTCTTTTACACATTCCCTCTCTCTCTCGGACCCAGGATTGAAGGCCCCAGTGGAAGAGGAGACCCCCTGTGCCGTGATATTGCACTGTGTAGAACCCCACTGGTCACCCATGTACTTACCTTGGGAATCGATCCTGTAACAGCTGATGCACAAATCTACAGCCAGCATATCTGTGCACAGCAGAGGGGAGCAGCCAGTAGAGGGCAACTGGCAGTTGGTTCCATTCAGAACTCATTGTCAGACATAACTGGCAATCATGATTGGACGAGCACTCACAAATGCGTCATGGGATTGTGGCTTAAGACAGTCGTGATCGGAAAAGCGCTTACGCATGTGTCATGAGATTGTGGATTGAGACAGCCGTGATTGGACAAGCGCTTACTCGTGTGTCATGAGATTGTGGATTGAGACAGTTGTGATCGGACAAGCGCTTATTTGTGTGTCATGAGATTGTGGATTGAGACAGTCGTGATCGGACAAGCGCTTATGCGTGTGTCATGAGATTGTGGATTGAGACAGTCGTGATCGGACAAGCGCTTACTCGTGTGTCATGAGATTGTGGATTGAGACAGTCGTGATCGGACAAGCGCTTACGTGTGTGTCATGGGATTGTGGATTGAGACAGTCGTGATCGGACAAGCGCTTACGTGTGTGTCATGGGATTGTGGATTGAGACAGTCGTGATCGGACAAGCGCTTACGTGTGTGTCATGGGATTGTGGATTGAGACAGTCGTGATCGGACAAGCCCTTACGTGTGTCATGGGATTGTGGATTGAGGCAGCCGTGATCGGACAAGCCCTTACGTGTGTCATGAGATTGTGTATTGAGACAGTCGTGATCGGACAAGCGCTTACGCGTGTGTCATGGGATTGTGGATTGAGGCAGCCGTGATCGGACAAGCCCTTACGTGTGTCATGAGATTGTGTATTGAGACAGTCGTGATCGGACAAGCGCTTACGCGTGTGTCATGGGATTGTGGATTGAGGCAGCCGTGATCGGACAAGCCCTTACGTGTGTCATGGGATTGTGGATTGAGGCAGCCGTGATCGGACAAGCCCTTACGTGTGTCATGAGATTGTGTATTGAGACAGTCGTGATCGGACAAGCGCTTACGCGTGTGTCATGGGATTGTGGATTGAGGCAGCCCTGATCGGACAAGCCCTTATGTGTGTCATGGGATTGTGGATTGAGGTAAATAAACAGCTGATCCCAGGGGATTTACACATAGGATACCCATGTAATGCAGTCCAAAACACAGGTATTGTAAGTGAAATTTATTTTGGTCAACTTTAAGGCAACCACTAGTATATACAGTATTTTTTACCAGGAGGGTTTCACTAATTACCATCTAGGGACATTTGACTGTCTAAATGGCTCCCTTTCCAGAGACAGGGATGATAACCTGAATTTTCCCTCTAAAGACTTGTATGTTGGTAGAATATCTTGCTAAACTGCCTAGGTACCAAGTGTGAACATATTTGGGTAGTACTACTACCTATATCCTCCACCATTTATGTTTCCATGAGTCCATACAATTCATACAGGGAGACATCTACTTCCGTCAAAGAAATATTCATTTTCTGTCACTGGTGTGGCAAACAAGGGGTGGAATCCTGTGGGTCATCTGCATCACCCATAGCTACCAGAAGCTCTACCCATGAGTAGGTCACTCATGTCCCTCAGGGAGCCTATGACAGTATCCACGATACACATTTTGTTTGTTGATCACTTGCCTAATCCCTATCTTTGTAACTTTATCCCTCTTTGTGTTGCTAATTGTCTTTCTGTGTTTGACCCTAGGACCTGATCCAGCTCACTTATCCTTTGAGTTATATACACCTTGCCACCTATAAAGTTGTAAGTGATAAACCAGGTAAATGTATCCCACTTCATTAAAGATTTAAAGTCCCGGTCCAGACAAAATAAAAATAAACCTCATTTGCCTGTCAGACCGCAGGTATGATCCCATGGTGCCTTGGTGTGTGTCCCTGATGCCAGTCATATGGAAGCAAGCATTCTCAATTGGCAGCACAGGCGCCCCCTGGTGATATCAGCCTTTGTGGATATGCTCTCTGCCCACCATCGGCCAGTCAGGAGCATCCTATTAGCATTTAGGCTGAAAACACTGCAACCTTACTGGCTCAGCACACAGGACTATGAAGGATTGAGCCTGCAGGTTTTTTTTTACTTTGCCTGGACTGTAACACAAAACAAATCTAGATTCTGTTATAAAAAGGAAATACATTCCCCCATGAGGTCTCCTTCATATGGTTTGGCCAGGCTCAGGTTTCTTCACATGCAAAAGAACACCTGGCAGGGCCGGGCAGCAGCCAGGAGACGGGTCTGAAACAAGCACCCCAGCATTCCATGAGCCATAAGGGATTATTAGGTGAAACTAGGAAAACCCTATGTGCCCTAGGTGTTGGATAAGTGATGAGGATTCCATAGGAGGTGAGCAATTAGACTCTTTAGACAGTATATTCTTTCTCTCTTCCTAGCTGGTGATTCAGCAACATTAAAATCATCATGCTTTATTCTCATAAAGTGAATTGTTTTACTACCATTTAAACTCTTATTGAATCTAGACCATGTTGTTGTATATTAAAGTGGACCATAACTTACACCGATCTGCCCTAGATTATTGCATAATAAAAGAGGGGCTGGGACACTACCTGGAAGGGTATGTCTTATATTTACCTTACATAGGACATAACAGAGGTCAGCAACTTGGGCAGCAGCTCGGTCATGGTCAGGACATTGAATAGGTAGGCAGTGAAATCCGAAAGCAGAAGCAATTTGGCAGTCTGACGATACAGTCAGCGCCATGCAGTTCCTGCAGGCTGTCTCCATCGGGCCTGTCGCTGTCACCCATTGCTAGGTAATGGGGCACTGGCAGTGAAGCAGCAGCCAGCACTCACAAGAAGTATAGGTTCCCATGAGCGACACTGCCAGCTGTTGCCAAGCAACACTGGTGCCCACTGCATCACCAGTCAGGAAGCTATGTGTATGAGATAGTTCCCATAGGAATCATCTTTCTATGGTCTATTCTCACACAAAAATATTCAAAAAGACCAGGAAAACGCAATAAACCATTTGTTCCTTATATTGTCAGTCTTCCAAGTTTCTGTGATTTCTAACACATTTTTTTTGAAAAAGTAATTCACAGCAACCAAGCAGACTGCAAATGTTAAGTACAGTCTAAGCAATAAAACGAGGATGCTGATTGGCTGGCTGTGGATGATCACCTTGTGTACATGTAACCTTAATAAAGCTGTACTGAGAAAACAGGAATTACACTGAAGTTTCAAGCAGAATAAAACAGCACAAACACAACGCTTTGTTGCGTGAATCATTATTTGCAGAATTGGCTGCGTTAATCCAGCATCAGGCATCTTTATATCTTCACATGTTATGTTCTAGTTCAGCATCAGTTATTATGAGCCGCACACCCTCTACCCGTTTTCTCACTCGTGGTTTGATTACAAACCTTCTTTGGAGAGTTCACTCATGCAGAAAAGTGAGTTACATTGTGAAATTAAGCATATAACACAAGACCTACCCTTTCTATTGAAAAAGTGTTACTAATATGACACAAGATGTTCATGTGCACTCACCTGGCAATAACACACAGGGATAGGCAAGAGCACCACCTATTGGAAACAGGCATCCAGCGGAGCTAGAATGCTTTCCTTCTACTGTGCAAAGATGCCTGAAACTAGCAGGTCACCTCCTGGACTGTTTTGTTTGGAGTCTTGAAGCCTTACTTATACAAAAATGGAATAACATTTTGTAGAAGTCTGGGCCCATCTTTAGCTTCTCAATCGGTCCCAAGGACAGGATGTTTATTTGACAAAAATGCATAGATGTCATTGAGTGACAGTGTACAGGAATGTGCAGCTGAATCTCCATACTGGGGACATGGACACTGCAAAGAATACGCGGTACTCTAACTCTAAAACTAAATAAATAGGCAAGTAGGTCAAAGCCCTAGTAATCTGACTTGGGATGGATTGCAGCTTGTCAGGGCCGGCTCCAGGTTTATGTGGGCCCTTGGGCGGCATGGTCTCAGTGGGCCCCTTTTTGGTGAAGAGTCGCGTCACATCACTGAAGGACGTTCCAAATCTGGATGCCCCCTGGATGCACTGCCACCTTGGTCGTTGCTGGTGCACCACGAGTAGATGTGGGCTTCAGCTGTGGAGGTGCCCCCCTGGAGGCCAGGGCCCTCGGCAGCTGCCCCCCCCCCCCCTTGCCGGGTGCTGACCCCGGCCCTGCAGCTTGCCCCCAGAGGATCCCAAATGTGGATGTATGAAACCCCCAGGATTGCCCATATACTCACCCATAACGCATAGCACTCTTTATGTGATGCACACACCCCCACCAGGATTTCTGATTGGCTGATGGCTGGTAGGGGAGTAGCCAATGGGAGGCACCTGGCAGATCAGTTACTAGGAGCAGGCAAGCAGGGCGAACACCCTGGGCACCAAGGCCATTGTGTATGCTGGGGGGGGTGCATATATTACAGCGAATCTGTTTTCTGTACATAGATCAGGGTCTCTGTTAGTGGTATCAGCCATCTGCTAGGCCCCGCATCCCTTCATATTGGGCTCAGTCATAGGGAGGGGGCACTGAGGAAGCAGAACCATAGGATGGGTGAGAAACTCTGCCCCTGCACCTAGCAACTAATTAAAGTGGACCAAAACCCACCCTGGAGTCTATGAGAAACCAGGGCAGGCATACTCGCTCCCCCTGGGGCACTCCAAACGGGGGGCAGTTTTGGTCTTTGCCCCCCATGCACCCTGATTGGGGGCGTGCCCCGCTGTGAGTTAAAAGACAGAAAAAAAGTTTACTGCATGAACAGTGTAAGGGTACCATTTAATGTTCTCACCAGGGCCCCGTCACATTTAGTTACACCACTGATAGTATAGTATGGGCACCGCTACCAGGGGATATAAAATATCTTTTCTATAAACAACATTAATATTGTGGTTGGATTTCAACCTGCTTCTGCAATCCTTTCTACTTCACAATACTACCCACGGATTGGTTGCACAATTAAGGCGATATATCTCACTTGGGTTTCCCAGCAGCAGCCACAATCCCATCCCCCAGCCTGACTTAGAGGCTGATTCATTAATAGCGCCAGGTAGCGACAGATGAGCGCCAGTAGCATCATATTACATGTTTAAACCCCAGAGCGCTGGCGGCGATGGGTTAAAAGTAGTTTTTTAACCCCCAAACAACCATATTTTTGGAAAAAAAAAAACATGTTTTTACAAACATTTTGTAATATGAATACATTAATATCAGACCTGCAATATCAATTCTGCACACATTTTTTTTTTTTTTTTTTTTACCTTAAAAAAAATATCTAACTTTGCAGAAGTGGTCACAGAATATTTGCCATTTAAAAAAAAAAACATTAATAGCAAATAATTAAGAATATTTAAAGATTGATCCATTGAAATGCATTGGAGAGCGCCAGGTAGCGAGAGGTCATACCTGTCGCTGTTCAAGGTCGCTCGCTGGCGCTGTGGGGTGAGGCTGGAATAATGATGAATGATTCGCTATCTGGCGCTCTGTCAGTCGCTAAGCAGGATCGGCTTGATAAATGTGTGATTGCGGAGGGGAGCCGGCGTTCTCGTGGCGGTGAGCGTCATTACCGTTCGCTCACCATTCGCTACCTGCCGCTATCCCTTGTTAAATAAGGGCCTTAGCTATTTCTGATCATCTGACTGCACTGATTGTCTGTCCCAGGATTCTGGCGTGCTGAAGGCCCCCATATGGGGATATCCCCCTCCTTGATGATATATAAAGTATTAAGTATCTAAGCTCTGTGGAGCATTATGTGCTTGGAGTGGGCTGCAGCCCGGAGCACTTGCTCCTATGCTCCAGGCTTAATCCAGCCCTGGTTCTATATATCTTTCTTTATAGAAAAACATGGTCTCAGACGTTTACATTAAACTGCACATCATCTAAGTGACAGAGCTTTCTTCTTCAGTATCTAATTGCATGGCAATAAAAACATTCCGCTTTAGCACTAAGTAAGCGAAGACAATACTGCTACCTGGATAAAAACTGTAAAGAGAAAAATAGCTATTATAAGTATTAAGTTTATGCTCATTTTGATTCAGTTGTAATCGGAATAGAGAATGTTTCAGCTGCAGTGGTCTAGATGTATTAGAGCAGAGTCACTGGGAGCCATGCTAATTATTTCGGGAAGCAAGGTGCGCTTTGGGTGTGCTTTTTAACTACACATACAAGAGCAAGAAATAATTTCCCACACAAACCACCTGTACACATTATAGAACATTTTTACAGATGAGGTAAATAATTGTCCCAAATGAGGTAGGGATATTATATATATATTTTACATTTGGAAATAATGAACTCTATGGGCTACATAGGAAATAAAATTGCATGTATTCTGCCTACCCCATAGACACTACTATTTTAAAATCACATTTTTATAATATATCAGTTTCAATATTTGTGATGATACATGAGACAGTTCACCCAACAAACCCTGGTCACATTTATAAGTCCAGTGATTTTTTTTTTTTTTTTATTAAACCGAACCAACACTCATTTGGTCCGCGTGGGGGTGGGGATCCTGATTGCAGGGATCTCCCTCAATTAACCCAAGAAATAGAAGATGAGCCAGCACTCCATTTATAATCAAGGAGGCTGATTCACTACTAGCGCCATGTATTGCCAGATGAGCGTCTGTACAGCGGTGCTTAGAGCGACCGCTAGTAGATGCTGTAAGCAGGTATCGGGTGCTGTAACCTGGCCGGTGATGTGATGTGTTGGGCCCTGTAACAACAATACAGCGCTGCATCGAGCAAGAGGTAGCGCCAGCTCAGTGCGTCCGGCACTCGGTGCTCCACACCATATTTAACAAAACACTAGACACACACAGCGTCAGCGCTCTAAAGCTGGGCGCTGTAGCATAGAGCCCCAGACGCTGTGTGATCAAAGTCTGTTTTGGAACATATAGCCACCAGTAACAATGCGAAAACACATGGAATGACATTGTTTTAACACTGGGACAATAACACTTTAGTGCCAGATCTGTAAATACTATTCTGCATAAAAATATAAAAAGTCCAAAAAATGTATAAAAGTGTTTGTTTGCATCCAGGAATGGTCACACAATGATTTGAGCAAAAAAAAAATTAAATTGCCAAACACGTTATTTATACACAACTAATGAAGCCCCATTGAAATGTATGGGAGAGCCCTACAGAGCGACAGGTACTACATGGCGCTCCTGAGCCTAGAGCGCCGGCGCTATACACTGAGCCACCTGTAATGATACATGTGATGCTTAGAGGCGCTCACCAGATTCGCTTTCATAAATGTGGTTTTGCGTACAGTGCCCGGCGTTCACCAGACGCTGTCTGCCGCTATGAAGCACTACCTGGCGCTATCCCTTTTTAAATAACCTCCAAAGTCTACAAATATCAGACGACATTTCAGGGCAGCATCAGTGTCCCTTTTTTCAAGGCAAATGGTCAAACATTCAACATAGCAGAAGGGTCCATATTATGGATTAACCCCCTGAGAAACCACTAAAACTTACCTGAAACCGGGGGGGGGGGTACCCAGGAATGAAAAATGTACCTACATTCAGGCTGCTTGCTAAACTCAGAGCCGAAGCTCCTACCTGTCTATAGCACACTGGAGAGTGATCGCCATGATATCATGCCTGTGGGATGCCAGGGAAGTTCTGCTTTTCTTTTCTTAAGCCCAGACAGGGAGCTATTGCTTATTCAATCAAAGGCAAAGTGCTCCCAGCAACCCGACAGATGTTGCATTATAATGGGTGATATGTAACCGATTGTTATGGCTCATTCCATTGCCTGCATTGCTGAGTACAATGCACTCACTGGGACTCCCATGAGTTCTAGTAGCCTACAGATGCACTACTACCAAAACAATCACTACTACCCTATTAAGAGGCAGATGCTCTCAACCATTGGATGCAGTCAGCACGGCTTCCATGTGTTTTGAGTTGTACATTTTTTTCAGCTGTTTGAATTGAGGGCAGAAACACACAGAAAATGCATCCTGCCAGACTTTTCAGACATACTGCACTGATACCCCGAAATTTGGCTTCTCCTGAAAGAGATGTAGGCTAAGGCAATGTAAACCAGTCCAAACCTAGACGTAACCTCTCACCTTATCCAGGATAAAGTCAAGTCAAACTAGAGCTGGGCTACCTCATCTTATACATGGCATCCTTGAAGTTATACATTTAATTCCAAATGATGATACCCCACATCAGATGAAACCCTTTTGCAGGACATAAATAGACCCCATAGAGGGATTGAGGAGGAACAAGATTTTGGATCCAAACATGGACATTTGCACATATCAGACCACACAAGTAGGCTCCAGCAAGTGCTAAGAACTGGGAAGGTCAGTTTACTAAGGGGAACCTGGCCACACATTAGGGCTTTTTCAAACAAGCAATGAGCTGTGACCTTCAGGCCAAGGTTATCGCTCTTATCACCCATCACTGAGACATACTTTCCTGTAGGAATGACAGGCTCCATTTATCTCTATGGTGGAACAGAGCTGTCATTCACACACGGCATGGGGACATGGAGTAACAAATACTGCCGTGCACAGGAATGCCTTCATATGCAGCTTCTTACTTTCCAAGCCCCATTCATCCATATGGGTTAAATGAGTTGGTCATCTTTGCAAAAAATGCACATATAGGAATTAAGAGGCAATTATTTAATGTAACTGGCTGCACATTTGGGTGTGAATTGCAGTCTGCATTTGGGTGAGCTTTTTAAAGGAGCACTATTACAAAATTATGTAACATTAAAAATCCATATAAACACATCAGCTAATGAGAGGAGGGGTCACTAGTACACCTGAACTGTATAAAACTCCCGCCAAGCTTGTGGTTTTATTCTCTCATAGTAGGAATAAAATCCAGGGGTGACAGGTTTAGTCTATTAGGGGTGACAGAGCCTGTCACCCTGGATGTCCTTTTCCTTCCATTTCAAAAAAGAAAAACATGCCTGACTGGATATTTCTTGATGACAGGTGTATAAGTGACCTCTCCTCCCACCATCCAGCATATTTATATGGATTTTTATCATTGTGCCATTTTTCACAATAGCGCTCCTTTAACTTTAAAACACAAAAACAATGAAAATGTTTGTTTTAATTCTTCCCTCATCTGCACCTGTGATTTTTTTAGGTAAGGAAAAATATTTGATAGTTTTGAAACCACAGCACCATATGGGGTATGCAGGGAACAAATGCAAATTATTTAGGATAGTTCAATGGCTGCTGTTGCTTCCAAACTTTCAAAAACATATCCCTGCGTCACTAGAGAAATGCTGTGCCTCACCTGTGAAAAATGCACCATTACAGATATGGATGATTTTTGGGAAAATAACTTTGAACTATTTTTATAGAAATTCAGGTCCCAATGCACACCCAAATGTGCACCGTGATGTAAAGTGATTGTCCAGGTAAATATATTATTTATATTTTCCAGTGCACCTCGACCTCCCAGACCTGCTGGTGTTAATCCTACGGGCGTGGAGAACAGGCGTCCCCTCAGACTTCTCCAGTCTAAATTTTTTCCTTGCATGCCCACTTTACTTGAAATGAAAGGAGTGGGCATGCTGTGGGGCGGAAATTAGACTCAACCATGGCCACCATCTTGGACCGCAGAAGACCAACGGGACACTTGTCCTCTGCTCCAGATACGTTTTACAGCAGCATGTCTGGGCGGTGGTGAACAGAAGGTGAGTATAGCTATTTTCTTTTAGTCCTGCCTGGACATACTTTACTTTATTAGCATGCCAACCCCCCCCCCCCCTGTAATTTGCTTGTAGCTTATTTCAAAATCCAAAATTGTGATGCCCCGCTGTGTGAAACCCCCCCAGGTCGCCCCATACACTTACCTCGTTTACCAGGGGAATGGCGCATGTGCTACCGCTCTAGCAGGGCGCATGCCCATGACAGTCATTTGTGAATGGCTGCCGCTGGAATGCTCCCTGTTAGAGAGTAGCAGGGGATGTGTCCACCAGTGTGCTGGCCTTAGACGAAGCTTAGACTATGTGACGTCAGCGGCTCCAATCGCACAGATTGGATGAGCGCCCGCACAAGCGCCGTAGGACCGGGAGTAGGTGAGTTGGCTTTGCCGATCTGGGGGGTGGCACGCAGCAGGGCACCCCCAATCGGGACAAAATCCTGGGTTTTGGTCCACTTTAAGCTACATACAGCTAAGGTTGTCCAATTGTGTGAATTACAAGTTGTCTGAGCCCCGTCCCCCCATTATAGCATATCTATCCAACTATCTATCTATCTATCTATCTATCTATCTATCTATCTATCTATCTATCTTTATAATATAGAATTTATATATATATATATATATATATATATATATATATATTTCTTTTTTTACAATATAAGCTTATAAATGTCATATATATATATATTACAATATAGGCTTATATTATATATAATATATATATTATATATATAATATATATATTATTTACAATGTAGGCTTAGACACAAACACATATTTGTCTTCCAGATACATTTACAAGGTCATATACTTTGAGCAACAATAAAATCCACTGAAGGCAGCGGCAGTAGCAAACCTTGCAGTTTTATTACGTTATTCACAAAGGTAGAAGTAGTGGCGATTTTTTGTAATGTTGTTAATCTACACATAAGTAAAAGCACAGTTTATAAACACAAAAACTGGTTAATAAAGGACTCCTTTATTCTAACTGCCGCAAACAGAAACGCACTGCATAAAAACTAACACTTTTTTTATTATAGACAATTTAAAACATGGTACCTTTGTTAAATTGAAAAAAATTGTTACTGCGGGGAAGCATATAATTCAGTCCTGAAAACTATTGTAACCAACTAAAATCATGCATTAATTTTAAATGAAAAAGAAATATGAAATGGACAGAAAGCTTTTTAGAGGGGTTACAATCAGTCAGGGATTGCAATCTGCAATAAAATTTCACCTACTTTAATTGCACTTGGCAACTGGCCTTTAATTGCATGTCTGAAGATGTGTCACTGACATCCTATACTACTAAACTTTTTATCCTCCTGTTACATATTATTTGCTAGCCAAAGTATTAGCAATGGAACTGCTATACAAAGGTTATGCTAGTAAAGAGTGACACCTAGTGGCCAAAACCTAGAAGCACAGAGGATACAAGAAAAAGAAAATAGGAGACTGGTTTAAAGTTGTTTCATTATGTATTCAGTATTTAGGTTGAAGGTTTACGTATTTTACAGCACGCTTAAAAAATAGACTGAAAAGAAGAAATATGTATTTGTGTTTGTTTCTAGCTGTTCTGAAACCTAATCTGCAGTGTATGTATACATGAGGTTGTTGGCAGGGCATGCTGAGACTTGGGCCGTTTTGGTCTACTTTAAGACAATTGTCACCAAGTAAACATGTAATTCTTTATATAAGGACATGGATACATATGTTACTGGTATATATTTAAAGGTAAATTCCAATTTCAATTCCAATTCAATTCCAATTTCAACAGCATTATTGATCTTGGTGTAAAGACTTGCAGGCTGATTCATCACTAACGCCAGGTAGCGACAGAAGAGCGCCTGTAGCAGGCATTTCAGAGCGCCCGCTAGTAGTCGCTGTGCTTGGCCGTGGGTCGCTAGTTCAGAGCGTCTCAGTCGCTGTGCAGCATTGATGAATACATTGTGGGGAGTCGCTATATGACCAGTACAGCGCTGTATGAGAGCGAATGGTAGCGACTGGTCAGTGCGACCGACTCACACAATATTCATTAAAAAACAGCCCTCCAGCGCTCAAAAATGCTTCGCTGTAGGCCAGAGCGCCGGAGGCTGTGTGATTAAAGGCTGTTTTTTAACATGTATCCACCAGTAACAAAGCGAAAACATGGAATTACATTGTAATAACATTGTGACATGAACATATTAACGCCAGACCTGTAATGTCAATTCAGCATAAAAATATAAAAACTGAAAAATATTTTCAAAAATGGCTTTTTCAAGTACAGGAGAGATCCCAACATTATTTGAGAATAAAAAAAAAATTAATAATAAAAACCCCCTGTTTAAAGAGAAGTAAAAGAACATCCATAGAAATGTATGGGAGAGCGCCAGGTAGCGAGAGGTAATACCTGGCGCTGTGCAAGGCTGAACGCCGCCGCTGTACGCTGAGGCTGGGATAATGATGAATCGGGCGCTACATGGCGCTATCCCAGTCGCTCAACAGATTCTGCTTGATAAATGTGTAATTGCGTGCCGTGTCCGGCGTTCACCTGCCGCTACCTGTCGCTACCTGTCATTTACAAGGCACTACCTGACGCTATCCCTTTATGAATAAGGGCCTTGGTGTACAGTTACCAATAGCAATAGAGTGCAGGTAGTGCCAACTGCTTCCATACATTTCACATAAGAAGAAAAAAAATACTAGATAAGCTCAGCACCACGAGGACATCATTTAATATTAATTGTTTGCCAGAGAAAAATGAGGGATTTAGGTGTGAATGATGGTGCTTATACATTATTACAGAGCACTTCTTTAGGACTGGATACAGAAACGCATTAAAGAATTGTCTGAATATGAACCAGATTGGACTGTAGGTTTGCTTTAAAGCGGAACAAAACCTTTCCCGGATTTTATGTTCCGTGCCCGCGGGCTATCCCGAATTCGGATGTCCTGCTGCGTGAAACCCCCGTTAGCCCCAAAACAGGTTCCAGACTCCAATGGCACATGCACTGTGACTATGTCATTCAGCAGACGGGTCTCATTGACTAGAATAGGGAGCTGACACTTCCCCCGAATCCCCAGCCGTGCGCACGATCCTGCGCCAGGCTACCTGAATGGCTGGGGTGGGAGCGCACACGCGACGCCGGGAATGCATTGGACGAGAACCTGTGCATGTGCCATTGAAGTCTGGAGCCAGTTTTTGGGCAAACAGGGAGGATGCAGGGAATGGCGTCCTCCTTCTGAATGATGTAGTCACAGCACTTATGGACAAGAGCCCCTGAAAGCGCCATTGGAGCCTGGAGAGATGTGTTTTTATGGGTGAACTGGGGGTTTCACACAGCGGAGTATCCCAATTCAGAGAAAAGCCAGCCCTGGATTCCAGGACGGCTGCTGCTGGGGTTTGTTCTGCTTTAAAGTTAAAGATAGTAAAAATCCTGGGTTTTGGTCCTTGCCCCTGTGCCCCCACTGTGTGAAACCCCCCAGGTCGCCGAAACAAACTCACCTCTTCCCGGTCCTACGGTGCATGTGCTCATCCAATCAACATGCTCTGATCCGCTCACGTCAGCACATCTAAGCCTTCCTCTAAGGCGAGCAGCTCCGAGCGTGCTGACAGCCGCATCCCTCGCTACCCTCTAACAGAGAGCGTGCCCACGCCAGCCATTCACAAATGCCTGGTGCTGGCACACACCCTGCTTGAGGGATAGAGGGGATGCGGCCGCTGCTCACACATGCGCCGTTGGACCGTAAAAGAAGGTAAGTGTATGAGGCGACTTGGAGGGTTTCACACAGCGGAGCATCCGGATTTTGGATGCCCTGGGGGGGAGGGAATCGATCGGCCCGGGAATCTATACGATCGCCGTGGGTTTTGGTCCACTTTAAAGTTCCTTTTCACAATAATGGTTTACTGGTGACAGGATAGCACAACACAGTTTTGTGTACTGCGCTTTACCTGAGTTGCAGTGCAATGCGGTTTGTACGCCAATTGTATTTTGCTACTTTATAATTATTAACTTAATATGCACCATTATCTTCGGTGGCGTCTTACAAAATAGTAAATAAAGACAGGTAAAACAGACACTACATATACAAGGTGCTACAGAATACAAGGTGAATATTTGGAATACAAGTTACATTAGGAGAAAGGAGAGAGATCCAATAGAAGCCATGACTTACAATCTGCAATGCAGGTCAAGCGAAGGCAAAGTGTAGTACACGGCGCATTGCTAGAAACAAGATCGAAGCATTTGCTAATCACAGCATGCAGCACTTTACTAGAATCCAGGCCAACGCAGTGACCTGATGGAAACATATACATTTAAATAGATTTGAGTTAAACTGGACCAACAGCCTGGCACAGTTGGAAAAGAAAGGCAGCGGCCATTTTGGAGCTTCCTCTACCAGCATCTCAGCCATGCTGCTGCCTGGATTCAACTGACATAACTGACAATGCACAGTAACAGGAAGCCCAGCAGCACTTCCTTTTTGTATGTGTAGCAATCTAAATTGCCCTGGGGAGGGATGCATGTGAGCACTGTTTGTTGTGTTGGTCTGTTGTTATTTTTGACTGTTGGTCCGCTTTAAAAGATTGCTGGGTAATGGTTTCTAGCAAAGCTGTCATTAGATCAAAGCTAAATTTAACTACTTACACTTCAGATAAGAGGTAGGAAACAAATTAAAGCAGACTTAAAGCCAAACAATGCTTGGCTTACCTTGGTGCCAGTTGGTCCGGCCGCAATTTGACAGCTCTTGCGACCTGCATTTTGCGGCATGTATTCTGCTTTGTGTTTTTATCTTCATTTTTGTTTGCATTTGTGCCTTTATGTTATAATTATACCTGTTTCAAAGGGTGCGTTTGTGGCCAGGACGCAGGACGTGTTTTTCTCCTCTCTGCCGCACGAGAGAGGTGTGAAAAGGGCCATAGAGGTGCCATTGATGGGTTTTTTTGTGATACCGCTTCATCTGCCATGAACTCAGAAATGCTTACGGTCCTGGACAGGTGTGAATGAAGGCTTAGCGTGTACAGTCAGACCTCATTTCTAGATAGCTTCCATGAGTATAAGGTGAGTATATTGTGTTTTTTTGTTTTACTTTCAGGGTATTTTAAATGGATCCGTTTTGCCCACATGTTCAACTTTCATAGACCCTTACCAGAAAAATGACATACCAAAGTAGCAGGACTTAAAGTGGACCTTCACCCTGAATAAGAGCCTATCTTATTATATGTTTCCCCCCAACCTGTACATACAGATTGCTCACATTAAAAATCACCCTACCTGCATCTACTGTATTTTCTGAGACTTTAAACATCCAAGATGGTGGCACAGGCTGTCTGCAAACAGGAAGTGTCTTCTGACTGTGTCGCTCTGCATTCTGGGATTGCTGACCATTTCCTGACCCCAGCTCTGATCTGTCTGTGCAAAGCACAGCTATATCCCCCCCTGCACTTTTGCCCCCTCTCCTCAGTATGCTATGCTTTTGAGGCAAGATGGTGGCACATGAATCCTAGAGTCCTAAACAGCTGCAGCCCAGTGGGGGAAAGAATAAAAAGTGAGTGGCTAAAAATGTAAAATATATTAATTTTAGATGCTGGGGAATCATTTTTGTGGGGTTTGGACTTTTCATTAAATGATGCTGAAAATCCGGTTAAATGTAAATGGAGAAGAGTGTTCAGGTAGGGCCAATTTTTGGAACATTGTATAAAAGAAGCACAGCCTATAAGGTGGATGATAATAGCTTCAGCAAGTATGGCAGCGGGTGCAATGTCACAGGGCTGCTACCAGGGCCAATGCCTGGGCCCCTGAGATACAGGGGTCCTGCTAATGGCAGCCCTTCTTTGCAGTAATGGTACCAAGCTCAGGAGCCAAGGCTAGATTGAAGAAGGGGCAAACCAGGGCTCCCATCCCAGGGTCTTCACCACTTTGGGGCATCCTCCACTTGCTAAAATGAGCAGTGACAGTTAATTCCTCCAGGGGCCTCTACTAGACCTCTAGGCCTCTACTAGACTTTCTGCCTATGGGTCTCCACTAGACTTTCTGCCCATGGACCTTCACTAGACTTTCTGCCAGTGAGCCTTCACTAGACTTCCTGCCCATGGGCCTCTACTAGAATTTCTGCCAATGTGCCTCCACTAGACTTTCTGCCCATGGGCCTCTACTAGACTTTCTTCCCATGGGCCTCTACTAGACTTTCTGCCAATGGACCTTCACTAAACTTTCTGCCAGTGGGCCTTCACTAGACTTTCTGCCAATGGGCCTTCACTAGACTTTCTGCCAATGGGCCTTCACTAGACTTTCTGCCCATGGGCCTCTACTAGACTTTCTGCCAATGTACCTCCACTAGACTTTCTGCCCATGGGCCTCTACTAGACTTTCTGCCCATGGGCCTTCACTAGACATTCTGCCAATGGGCCTTCACTGGACTTTCTGCCAGTGTGCCTCCACTAGGCTTTCTGCCCATGGGCATCTACTAGACTTTCTGTCATGGGCCTTCACTAGACTTTCTGGCAATGGGCCTTCACTAGACTTTCTGCCAATGGGCCTTCACTAGACTTTCTGCCCATGGGCCTCCACTAGACTTTCTGCCCATGGGCCTCTACTAGACTTTCTGCCCATGGGCCTTCACTAGACTTTCTGCCAATGGGCCTCGAACAACTGAATCCAGACATTTCAGGAGCTTATACCCTTCCAGAGCTTTAAGTAGGACCAAAAGTTCTGGATCCAAGACCAGCAGCACTGGTAGCACACGATTTGGAAGGTTTATCCTAAACACATCCAAGTGCACCCATAATTATTTATTGCCAGTTCCTACCTATACAAATAATTTAGCCCCAGCTTTATCACTTATAAGCAGTGCTTGGGCAAGAAAAGAAAAATGAATGTTCTGCTACTTCTGATGAGACACAGAAATGCGGATATAGGAAAAAATCTCTGCTGCTTGTACTAAGCTTTCCTATGTCTGCGTGTATCCAAGAATAAACATGTCCCCCACCTCTCATTTTATGGAAAAGTCAATCATGGTAATGAAAAGCTGCTGCTGTCTGGAATGAAAATAAAATGAGATTTTAAAATGTGAAAGAACCAGATTTCACTTATGTAAAAAAATGTGACTTTTTCCAGCCTGTTATCTTTAAGAATTAAAAGGCACATTCCATCCTGCTTAGATGTGAGTCTGCTCTACTATGTTCAATAGGGGATAGCGAGCATGTGATATCAGAGGAAGTATTCTAAAGGTGGCATTAAACTCTATGTTTGAAATGAAAGCGTGTTCTTTCTTCCTGTAACGCTTCAGTAGAGGTTAGGCGCATGGCCCACATGAGGAACAGCAGTGTGATTTCCATCAAACCGAGCAGGCATGAACAGCTCACTTTAGATTTTTCTTTCCTAAACAGGATGGCAGATGAATCATAGATGCAGCCGGGGCCACACAGGTTGCAAGAACCTGGTCTAACCAGGTGTAATGATGGAGGCTTCTCGGGGAAATAGTGCTGAGGATACACATCATGTCCTCACTTGTTCCAATTACTCCAATACCAACATTAATCCTAAGCAAAACAATGCCTATTCCTTTCCTCTCCACTAAAACAGTGCTGTTAGAGAAGCTTATCAAGCAGAGAGCGTCTGAGATGTGTGGAACTGTGTGCTGCACATCAGCCTGTCTTAAGTGGCACATCAAACAGCGCTGCATGGAAACCAGGAGTAACCTACTGGCCCCTTTCATGTTATTTTTAGGCTTTGTTCGTTAAGAGGAAATAAAAAAAAACTTTTACTGTGTTATTTGTAGGGTTTTTTTTGTAAGAGCACCTGGTATTTAAGACATCTTCATCCAAAAAAATTCCAAAATCTTTCACAGGCATCTTTTTTGTTTTGCATTAAGAATTATTTAAGATTAAAGGCAAAATAATTTGATAGCCTAATTTTACCTAATAAGATAGCAAGAGGATATTTCCTATCCTGATTATTCAATACCCAAACACCTGACCAGTTAGTGTTTTCTGTCAGTAAGGTGTAGACAGACTACAGGACTGAAGGTGCTTTAAAAGTGCCACATGTTTAAAGAGAAACAACAGAACTTAAATCGACTTAGCTTCAGTAACTCCTCCCCATGGCGCCTTTTACCTTACAGATGTTGAGCGCTGTCGGGAGAACAAACATCCTGCTGTTTTTCCCTTTTCCTTAACCTTCCGCAGCTGCTCATCACCCTGCTTTGGCCCTGCTGATAGCCGTCGCTTTTGCTCTAGCCGGCATTGTCCTTCCCCCTAGGCGTACCTTTGATTAGACATTCCTGCAGAGAGATATTAAGGGAGGGTCGGGCAGGGGTGTCACCTAGTATCTGCACTTAGAGGGCTACTGCGCAAGCGTATGAGTGGGGGGAGCGCACAGTGCATGATAGGAAGGTCCATTGACGCAGAGATGTGCCAAATCACCTACACATTCGAAAGCAACATGGTGAATATAAGTCAATTTAAATTGATTCTATGTTGTGGCAGCTGAGAGTGGACCAGTGTATTCTATGGTATGAGCGGATTTCTGAACCACTGGATGGAAGGACCAGCCAAGGGAGGAAAAACAGGGTGGGTTAGAGTGTGCAGTCAGCCTTCCACATGTCACGTCTAAATAGAAGGAAGGCAAAAAATTTAGCACTTACAGTTCCATTGATTCTACTGCAGCAGGCAGAAAATGAGAAGGATTTGGTAGATGACAATGTAACCTAAGAGGATGTGACATCACAGAGCAGAGGACTGGTGAAAGGGGAAAGAAGGATTAAAGTTTGTGCAACAGCAACCTCCTGAGGCAGGGAGCAGTGTGTCCAAAACCAAACGTGCCCCAATTCAAATCCATGAGTAGTCCCATCAGTCCTTTGCTATCTGTGAGCAGAGGTACACAAGAACAGCTAATGTCCACCACTAAGGATATTCACAGTACCTTTGCTGCTGAGCTTTTGATTACCTTGCCTGCGATAACCATGGTTATTTGCAGTACCTATACCAGCATTTGAACATATGAACAAGCTAGGTTCTACATGGATGAGCATCTGGCTTTTTTGGACAGCCCAATATAAGACAGAGCAGCTGGCTCATCCTACTCCTGCTCCCTCGGATGTAGATGCCTACTCTTCCATCTCCTTTCTGCTAATGCTAAACAAGTAGCCCTTGCTGTCTAGAACCAGTTGTAGACACCACCTGGGACGACCTGGTTAGTACATGTGGGTTGTCAGTCACCTAAAACTGCGTTAAAACACACAGGACAGCCATTTAAAGTGCATGGAATGCATATAAAATGCCACAAAAATAGTGTGCATCACCATTTGGAGCAGTTTTGAACTTAAAGGAGCAGTATCGGGAAATTTGCATTAAAAAAGATAAATAATTAAATAGCCACACAATAGCTTCTAACATGTGTATAAATAATCTGGCGATAGAAATAGGAAAAAATATATGCCTTTCTTTTACATTGTATAATTACAATGGCTCAGTCCATTTGCTGAATAGGGGGATCTGCTGGGTTGTATTTAGTGAGCTGCTTCATTTAGCCCACTGGTCTCCTAGCAACACTTTACCTCCTGTAATCAGTGGTAACGGCTGTGTGTGTGTGAGGTGCTGCTTTTGTTATGAGACCAGGTGCCTCAAATGTGTAAAATCTATACAAAATAAACTAAACTGACTGAAAATAACTGAAATTCTTCTTTGAATAACTGTGCAGGAAAATCTAAAGGTATTAAAGTAGAAAAAAACCCTGAGTGGCCGACCCTGAAGTCTATAAGACCCGGCCATTGACCTTGCCCCTTGGGCATTCTAAATCAGAATGCCCACTGTGTGAAACGACCCCTGGATAACCACAGATCCCCCCATTTTTCTGGCGCGCTCATGCAGATAGTCATTTAGACAGGCCGGGCAGCCAGGAAGGTTACTGCTCAGGCTTTCCATCTACATGCAAACAAAGCTGATTGGATGAGAGCCCGCGCATGCGCTGTGGGACAGGGAAATTACGTTTTCACAGGTGAACTTGGGGATTTCACATATCAGGGCATCCCAAGTCGGGATGCCCCTAGGGGCACAAAACAAAACTCCAGATAGTGAAAATCCTGGGTTGGGCTTTGCTCAAAACACACAAAGCTGAAAGAAAGATCATATGGAAAAATGTGTTGAGAAAATGGTAAACTGCAAGATTCTGCAGCAGAGCCAACATGAAGGGAAAACTGCCAAAATCAGCTAAATTACTTCTAGAGATTTTCTCTCTGTTTTAGATATATAAGTTCTGGCCAGGCAATGTTGTTATCTTATGCTGGATGGCTGCCAGCACTGAACAGCTGATACATTGTTTCACCCCTCTCCTCAGCATGGAACAGGCCAGAGTGTCGGGCTCCGACACTCAGAAGACATAAACATGAGCTATTAGTCTCCAGCTGCTCAACACAGACATCATTTTTTTCTAAATTTGTAATTCTTACTCCAACACTTACCTACATTCAAAGTACCATTTAAATATAAGTCACCAAGAAAAATTTGCGATACTGCTCCTTTAATGAGCAAACCAGGCTTGAGTAAGGTGTAGATGGAAGGTACAGATAAGTGTGCAACCTTTCTGAGTACCACCTGAAGGGCTCTCGAGTATGATCGATGGTACTACCTGTTGGGAACCCCGGGTCTAGACTGTGTAGCAGAAACATATGGATCTCTACCTCCAGCAATAATTAGAGCCCGTTTATATCACTTTTCAGCAGCCAGCCTTTCTTACGAAATGTTATACACAATTATTTGTATAGAACTTGCAATTTTGACTTGTCAATATTGTAAACGGAGGAAAGGATGTCACTAGATGTCATTTTATTTTTTTCTGGTCAAACCTCTTATGACAATGGTCAGCAAATACATATTGCCCCAATCCAAGCTAAATATATCGGCATTGTAACTTGCAGCTCCATTCTGTAATAATAGCAGCACCAAAATATTAATAGATGCCGGCGCAGGGTGGAATGGACCATATGCCATTATAAATAAGGCTCATAGACTGCACATTTGAAGGAGCTTGGGTTGAGAGGTTAGCAGTAGTGATAGGGGTAAAATATCTAAAGTACTAATCAACTACCTTGTGCAGGGTAAAATATATGGGCCATCAGAGAAGCTTTATTAAAACATATAATCTGCGGGATGTTGTCAGCTTGTGCCTTTTAGGCAGGTTTCAAGCAATATGAAACCACCAAGAACTTGATTTTTAACATATAGCGGTAGGACTACAACACAAAAGGGAAGAACAATTATATCTATTTAATTTTTTTTTGATGAAGGCATTAAATAGAGCCAGTGTCAGACTGGAGCACTTTGGGCGCACCAGTAAAAATATTTTCTTTTAGGGCCCACCCTTCAGCTAAAATACAATGATATATGTATCAACAATATGTATACAATGTACTGTCACTCACTGAATAAATAACAAAGTAAAAAACACTTCAGAAAAGAAGAAACACTGTGTTAATTTTAAATCTCTAGTACTGAGGGTGGCCCTGAGCCGGTGCCTGGGGAGCAGCACTAAATGGGACCCCAATGTTGCTCATACAATAACTTTCCTCCTGTCACATTAAGCCCTTAGGATGCAAATGTTCAACACAATTGGATAATATTATATTGCTAATCTATTAAATAGCCAATACAAATGATGCTTTCTTTGTGTATATAATGCACTGTAAGCTCAAACAAGCAATAAGTTAGAGAAGTAAAAATGGTCGGACGCCCTGACCGCTGCACTCCTGTAATTATGCCCCAAGTTTTACCTGTTCCAAAGAAAGACGGGTATTCTGAATTAATATATGTGACAGTGATGTGGCATTCTTTAATCAGTGGCGTTGCATACTGCACCTCTCATTCTTGTAGCCAGCTGTATTATGGCTCACCATGTTACCCATGAAAATGACCCTTTGGTTGTCAATAAATTCTTAGCAGCTCAATATATTCTTACCAGCTCACTTTACTCACAAGCACCAATTAGCGAGTAGCAAGACACAGCAGAATAGCTTCTAAAACATTGAACCAAAGCATGTGTAAAATAATCCCCCTATAGTAAATGGTGTAATGTATTTACTTTTTGGAATGTAGAAAGTAATGCAAGGACAGCACTAAACTTTCACCATTTTATTGATTATATAAATTATAAATTGAGAGAGAACAGGCCAATGTAATGTGTAATAAAAGGTAAATACTTGGTACAACAAATGACTTACAATTATAATATATGAGGCCTGCACAGTCATCATCTGAGCACATTCTTATGAAAAAGAAAATTAAGTAGAACAGGAAATGTATTTAGGCACAAATAGCTATTTATTCTCCTTTTTTGTCCAACTGTTTGTAATCGTTTTAATGTATATTTCAGTTAGCTTGGTAACACTAAATGGAAAAGACTAAATGGCGTAAGTAAACAAGATAGCAGCATGATGGACGCATCAGGCAAGACTGCTACCTACAGTTATGTCATTTAGCAGAATTAAAGAACACCATTATGCAATATTTGCATCCAGACTGGCCAGCTTCAGTTATTTCTCTGCCGCTAGCTGCCAGAACCCATGCGGAGAATTCTTCTTCTGTAGCATGTCGCAGATGTAACAAAAAGGCAATTAAAGCTTTTAATGCTTTGCTCTTTCTAACAAGTGCTTTCAGTCAACATGATTTAAAGGAGGGGGTGAGCACGTACACAAAGTTTGAGAGGATTGGAGTGGATTTTATTCACTGCTTTTTATTTTTTAATGCATGTTGTTTTTTTTCTAGTTTTTACAATTAAAAACATTAACATGGAGATATTTTAAATTATTTGGATCATTTGGATGTGAATATACAAAAAACTATAATGCCAGCAGTTTCTTACAAGGACAAGTGTTTCAACATACACTTGTACATGGGTGTAGCTAACCATTTACTTAAAGTGGACCAAAACCCAACTGGATCGGCCTGGGAATCTATATGATTCCCGTGCCGATCCATTCCCTCCCCGCGGGGCATCCAAAATAGGGATGCCCGCTGTGTGAAACCCCCAGGACACCCGCTACACTTACCTTAATCCCGGTCGCACGGCGCATGTGCGGGTCGCGGCCGCATCTTGCGCTTCTCTATAGCAGGGTATGTTCCCTGTTAGAGGGAAGCGCAAGATGCGGCCGCCAGCGCGCCCGGAGCCGCTGAGCTAAGACGCCTCTAAGACGCGCATAGCTCAGCGGCTCCGAGTGTGCTGATTGGACGAGTGGCCACGTATGCGGCATAGGATCGCGGTGAGGTGAGTTGATCCGGGCGATCTGGGGGGTTTCACATAGGGGATGGATCAAAACCCATCTGTAAGAATTGGTGGTATCTAATTTCTTTGGTCTTCATATTTTGCACACATTTGTTCCTGAATCTCCTGCATTGGGTGTTAACCCAATCACAAAGCTATAGGTTAGTAATCACACCTGATTTATTATATGCAGTAGCGTGTCAGCCGGGACCCGCAAGGTTTACAGGGATTGAACAGTCAAACTTTAAAATAATTTGCATGCCAGTTATCTGATGCCTGTCTCTTTGCTCTGTTCACAGAAAGAAAGAGGAATTTCTTCTTCCTCTGCCTCCAGCACCCCCCCTGGTCCAATTCAATTCTAATGCTGGGTTTACACGAGCAGATCAATTGGCTGTTCACTCATGCAAATCTTCTGCGATTGTGCGTCTGTGTTCAGATGCCAAAGATTTGTTGTTTAATCGGTTTTCATAGCAAAATACATTGTTTTGAGAGCAACCTCTGTTTACACTCCACAACCATCAAACGATGAACAAGACATTTTTGGTCAGCCAAAATGATACAACAGCCAATGGTCACTAAATTGCGGCAGCTTTAGCGATTTCTTGCTTGATAATCGCTCTGTGTAAACCTAGCATCAGACTTATGTCAGGTTCAACCTCCCTCTGTTAGTGACAGGCTAAAATGGAGCTCTCTACACTGTTGGTCACAGCTCAACTCAGTGCAATGTACACAGCGTGCCTTATGACATAGCACTGCCATTTCCATCATAGAGTACAAGAGAAAAAGAAATTACATATCAAACTACTCTGACAAAATAGCTTCATTTTTAAAAAGAAAAAAACATAATTGTCATGTGTTGCCCTACAAAATCAGAATCATTTTGAGTGTGCTTGGAAAGTCACTTTAAAGCGGACCAACAGTCAAAAGTGACTTAAACCAGACCAACACAACAAACACTGCTTATATGCATCCCTGCCCAGGGCAGTTTAGATTGCTGCACATAAAAAAAATAATTTACCTTTATCTAATCCCAGTTTTCGTTGTTCAGTATGGCCATACACATGACCACATATTTGTCAGTGTTCATTACCACGACGTTACTGCCTTTATCTGCTGCCTTTGTCATGATCCTGGTATCCTCCTTCAGCTCTTTCATGGCTCTATCTTTTTTACTTTGATACCACATGTAATAAATCTGGAAATACCTATATGGATTGATAGTGGGGAAAAATGATTGATTTTTTTTACGGATTCTATATCAATCTCATAATAATTTTCCTCCCCAAAGTTAGACTTCTCATCATCCTCCCACATTTGCATTAGTTAATTTAAGACTCAATAGTCTTTTTTAGATCAATCTGTCCATTCTTTTATCCCTGTCGGCTTAATAAGATCTATGTCTTCAAATTTCACCCGTAGGGCCAGTTTACGGGCAAGCAAGTAAAGATCTTTTACTAATTTAAATTTGTCACACCCCTCTCAGGTCAGAAATTCAGGCCTAAGTATAGCACCTGGATTTGTGCCTCGGCGAGGGTGACTGAGGACAGGTTAAGTATATTGTTCTGACTTCTTGTTTGTCTGGTGGAGTTTTTTTGGAGGTCGTCTTATGACCTGTGATGCTGCCTGGTCCGGCCCCCATCTGACTGTCTCTGTATAGAGAGGACTTCTCTCTAAAAAAAATCATTTCTGGGGCTAAAGGGAGGGAACTTCCTTTCTTTTTGGTAAATCCCATTGTCTTGATCAAATCTGGCAATTTTGGGATGGTTAAACAAGTGGGTGACTCACTATAAGTCCCCGCCCCATTACCTGCATCGCCAAAGTCCAAGGGAGTGCAGAAATGTTTGTGGCCCATGATGGCTATGCAGGATGGAAGCTCTCAGGGCCATGGTCTACCATTGGTGGTACCCAGGCTGTTTGTGCTTGTATAGGGGGGACCCCACACCATTTATTTTTCAATTATAAGGGTTTAACCCTTAAAAATTACAAAAAGGTCTGTATGCTTCTCTATCTATTTTAGACATTACAATATAACAGCAGCCCATGAGGAATCCAAACTAATTTAGAGAGGCTCATTTTAATTGTGTGATTTTGTGACTTTTAAAATCAAATACATGAATTTACAACTCACCTGTAGAACTGAGCCAACACTTGTGCAGGGTATTTTAATTTTTAAATTGAAAAAAAATATTATTATTTCACTTTATTGTATAGCGATTGAGAAAAGCTGCCTTTCCAAACTCAACCACTCCAGAAATATCCAAAATCTTTTGGATAACCCCCCATGTGATACTAATTACAGGTGCTTTATGTTTGACTAGTAATACAGCCCCAACAAACATGTTTGCTGGCTCATGGATGATGGCGTCAGATATAACCTAAACACTTCAATCACTAAATCCTTCTTATATGTAATAAAGTCATACTAATCTACCGAAAACTCTAACCTCATTTTCAACACTGTGGCTTTCCCTGCATGGTGTGTAAGGACAAAAGTATTTCTAGCTAATCATGTTAAAGTGTAGAGACAACATGTCTTGTTGACTAGTAAGGTAGGGCATTCTGTCCCGATAACATCTGGGATCTCCGATGACTGAAGACAAAAGCCTGGAGGCTCATGTTCCTGCCGTTTTAACATGAAGATAAGTTCTTAAACAGTAACTAGTAAATACAGCAAACAGAGGTATTTTTCTGCTAACTAGCTTTGCACCTGTCTAAATCAAGACCTGAGGAAGTGAGTGTCAACAGCCACAGAATGCGTGGCTGGTGGGATTGGCTCCACGTGACCTGTGGCCCTTCTGTTTGGACATGTTTTTGTTGGTAATTAATTGTATGTTTTTCCACCCATATATTTGTATATGTAGTTTCATTTTATTTATTTATATATATTTTTGCTGGTGATTTTTACACCTGGGTTGGTGCATTTGTAGTCAAAATAAACGTAATACATCCCACTCTAATGCAAAATAAAATGTGTCTCGTTCCTTTGACCACAAATATGTGCGAGAATGGGGGGAGGACTTGAGATTGGAGAAGGAGGAGGTGGACTGGGTGGGTGTGTGGAGGGCGACCTGGGGCTGTTCAATTAATTCACTCACAGTTGAGTCAGCCTATAAAGTCCTGTTACGTTGGCATCTGGTCCCTGCTAGAATCCATAAAATTTATCCCGCCTACCCAGAACAATGCTTCAGGGGCTGCTCGGTAAAAGGCGATGTGCTTCATACATGGTGGACCTGTCCCTTTGTATCACGCCTTTGGCAACAGGTCTTTCGCTTGGTGGCTGTAATCATGAATGTTTCCCCCAAAAGGGACCCCTGGGTGGCGCTGTTGCGCCATAAAGCCCCTGAACTTAATAGGCTCCAAAACAAGCTGTTCTCCTTTATCATGCTGGCCACCAAACAGACGATTGCAAAGGCCTGGAAACAGCAGTTGGTTTCTATTTCGGAGGTTAAAGCTAGGCTAAATGGATTCTTGATAAATGAAAAACTTACCAGCATCTTGAATGATAAACATGAGCACTTCCTAGAGGTTTGGGAGCCATGGATCCAATTTGCAACCCCTAACATATCGATGCTAGCATTGAATTGATGGATATGTAGAGAAGCTATTAGGAGCGGACCAGGGACTCTTACCTCTTACCTCCTTCCCCCTCCCCTAGTCACTCCCCTTTGTGGTTTTCCTTTCCCTCCCCCTTTATTTGTTGAAACCATACCTCTGATTGTTGATAGAACCAGAATGACATGATTCTTGTATTACGTATTGTGTATCATGACATGGCTGGTCTGTACTCGGGATAGTGGAAGGTATCTCCGGAGATCGAGAAGGGGAGGCCCCCCTTTGTGCCTCCTGCCCCTCGGGTCGGACCAGCCATTTTCCACATTATGCATCTGGCTCCAGACAATAGTTAGTATACTGTCTTGATGTCTTTGACACAGTTCTTTTTTACTATGCATGTAACGATACTGATTTCAATGTGATCTTGAAATATTGTATTGTCAAAATTCAATAAAAAGATTGAAAGATAAAATGTGTCTCGTTCATCACTAAGCCATACCATACTCATCACAGAGGACCAAAAATGGGTTTTAATCCACTTTAAAAAGAACATTGTCATGTGTGGCCCTACACAACAGGAATACCTTTAAATGTGCCTGGACAATAGGCTTGATTCAGAGGCACATTCGTCTGGACTTCCGTAGCTGTCTGTGAAAGTTTTTGTGTGTATTAGTCATTTGTTTAGTTTTTTTCGTTCATTTTCCATTCGTACGAATGTTCGGGCTAATGCGTATATGCGCTTCCGAAGAACAAAACTAAATCGGATCATTTGCGTTAGTTCAGATCATTTTCCCATCAAAATCTGATATTTTGCGTTCGTTCAGATAACTTACGTTGTTGGGATGGGCTTGCGCCTGATTTAGAGAGCTGATTGCCGAGGGACCACCACCGTATTAAACCGTTTCATTTGCGATCCCCTTACGGGACCTTTGAGGCCTCGGATTGCTATTGTTGAACATGTTTTGCGGCTATGTGGAGGAGTCTGCGCGCCTTTAGCTCCATGGAATTGCCTGTATCAGCATGGCCGAGGCCATAAATTGTATAGCAATGCATACTTGAATCAATACATTTCATGTATGCCTTATAGAAGCATTTTAATGCTGACCTTAATTAGTCCTTAGCATGTAAACCTTTATTTTCCCACACATCCATATAATTGCTATATTTTTTTAGACTTATGTTCTTTGTGAATTATATTTGGATTGTTGAACTTGAATCTTAATTTGTTGTAGGAGTTATTGTTTTAGTTGTTTACCTTGGCTTTGTGTAATTATTTTATATTTGGTTGCAGGAACCGCAAGATGTTCCACTCGCACAACATACAAGCAGTGTTTGGTCCGGATATGCGATTCCTCAGTGTTCTTGCAGGGCATCCAGGGTCGTCCCATGATGCTTATATATTGCAGAGCTCCGGCTTATCGTCAGTTTGAGTCAGGAGAATTATCTTGTGGATGGCTCCTGGGTCCATCAATCCATTTTCACTGTATGACAATGAATATAGTTGATGACTTATGTCTTAACCTATGGCTGTTTTTAGCCCTTGATGACATGTTAAACAATATTGCTGCTTAGAATGTGTATTTTATGTTAGTATTTTTAAATTCTTTCAGGGGATTCTGGATATCCGCTCCTGCCCTTGCTCTTGACGCCCGTTCTTTGCCTGCAGAATGCGGGCCAGGAGTTCTATAATTGGGCCCTATGCAAAACCCGGGCCATGGTGGCGAGGGCCTTCGGGCTTTTGAAGTTCAGATTTAGGTGTTTGGACCATACAGGGGGAGGGGGGGCACTGCAGTATGACCCCAACAAGGTTATACCAATAATTTAATTTACGATTTTTAACAGGGACCACATGTGCCAGAGTGGCATAACTGAGTGGGCGAGATGCAGGAGCTGCACGACTCGTTGGGGACCACAGATGAAGAATAATGTTCTGTGGCCTGCCATTGCTATGTATTTAGTTTTTTATAGTTGTAAACATTTTAAATTTAGTAAATATTTTAATATTTTATATTTTATGAAGAAAAAAAAAGTTACATTTTCAAAAAAAGGCCAAACAAAAATGGCATTTGGCATTAATAAATACACTAACACAAAACTAATAGGCCCAGAAATATTTAGAGATGAATATTCACATGACCGCAAAGTGATTTGGGTAAGTTTTAGGGGTGAAAAATGGAAGAAGAACCTAACCGCGAAGTGGTTTGGGTGAGTTTTAGGGGTCTAAAATGGAAAAAGAACCAAACCGCAAAGTGGTTTGGGTGAGATTTAGGGGTCTAAAATGGAAGAAGAACCTAACCGCGAAGTAGTTTGGGTGAGTTTTAGGGGTCACACATGGAAGAAGAACCTAACTGCGAAGTGGTTTGGGTGAGTTTTAGGGGTCAAACATGAAAGATGTAGGAAAGCACAAAGTGATTTAGCTAAGCATTGTAGCAGAAGTGAGTGACCCAAATATGTAGGCGAGCACTTTGAGTTAAGTTTTAGTTAAGTTTGTAGTGCGCAGGCGCAAGATTGTAAGGATTTACGCCCGGGCGATTATTTATTGAAAAAGGGAAACAGAATCTAACGGGAAACGTAAAGGATTCGTGGGAGGAGACGATGGAAAAAGGGCAAAAACGAAAGCCTACGTTGTAACATGAGAAAATGAAACGGAAAAGTCATGCTGGAAAATGACATCCTCGTACTCGTACCCAGCCGTACGAACGGACAAAAACTTTACAGAAGGATAGCAATGCATGCATAGAATCGCTCGTACACTCATACGAGAGCGGGAACATTTTAAAAAAAAACAGATCGGCACGAAAACAAAAGTTTTTTTTTGTCTCTCTGAATCAACCCTAATGACTTTACATTTTTAAGGTCTGCAATAGTCAAGTTTTGTTTAGTCGAATTACAAGCTATTTGTATTGTATTGCACTGTGCACTTTATGTGGGGTAGGGAAATGTCTTCTTACCCACATAATATGGTTGCACAAGAATACAAATTTTTCTTATTACATATATATATATTCTGTTTACATTTCATTGATAGAATGTAGTATATTTTGTTCATACTATATATTCTTAGTATACAGTACGTCCTGCTCCAGATAAGAATCATTACACTTGGGTATTACTCCGCCAGATGGCGCTGGACAGCAGAGACCGCGAAATTGGCTCCTCCCCGCCCCTCAAATACCCGGGACCTCCCAAAAATCCCCAGAATTTCTCTGCAGTCTGGACTGCGAAGGACAAGAAGATGGCTCTCTCTTCTCGAAGGTGAGCGGGGCTATTAGCCTGCGGCCCTGTAGGACTATTCCCACCCGTTCCATGTTTAATGTGCCTCCCAGCCTTGGCTGCGCTGGTCCGGGTGATGGTAGGCAGCACCGCTGTCAGGTGCTTAGTAACGCTGCTCCACCTCTATGGGATGCCCCTCCCGCCCCTTGCCCCTGTCTATCAGTGGGCCCTATGTTAAGTGGCCGCTGCCCTTCCTCGCTCTCCCTTGTAGCTCTCGGGGGAAGGTGTATATGCCTTGGTGCTTCACTGTATTATGCCTTTTCTGGTTGTGTCAGTCTCCGCGCTGACTTGGTTGCACTGGTTGCGTTTTGAATATGCCGCTGCCGCCGCGCGCCCTTCCACTGTGCTTGGCGGCGCCATTATCTCAGGCGCTGGTGCGCTGTCATTGGCTGCTTGCTGCTTCACGCTCTTCGGGGGGGGCGGGGCCCGCGGATGGCGCGTTCCGCGGCACTGTCTCCGCGGCCCGCCCCTCGAGGTATACCCGGCGCCATTTTGTCTCTGGATTCGGCGTGGCTGGCATCTACCTACCGCGGTCCGTGAGTGCCCTCGCGGGCGGCTTCATTTACCCTATGTCTTTATACATGTCACTTACGGGGTGCTCTTCGCTTATGTCTTTCAGACGGGTCAAACTCTATTGGTTTCTCCCGGCCCTACTCCCTCTATTTAGTTATTTAACTTGTTAGGCCTAGTGTGTAAATTACTCCCACTTCCCTAGCGGGCTATTGGGGCATCCCGGGTTGCTTTTATAGCGTGAATCCCTATCGGCCTATTGCGCTGCTGTAATCACCATATGGAGGCGTCTCAGAATAATGTGCTCGGGGTTCCTTCGGGACAAGCCCGGCTGTGTGTAGCTTGTGGGGTGTCCCCTACTAGTGCTGACAATGTGCGGGTCTGTGTACCTTGTGCCCAGCGGGTGCTTGCGCTTCAGCCTGGTTTACCAGTAGCTGGTTCTGCGCCTCGCGTGGCGTCACCTACTCCCCCAAGCTTAAATTTGACTCCCATTGAGTTGCATACCAGTGGGGATTCTCAGCCTGATGTGTCTTCCAGACTGGCTAGTGTTGAGAAGTTGCTTGCTAATACCCTAGCGCGTAAGGCCTCTGCTAAGAGGCGGCACTTAATGCCTGATGTCACTCTTTTCCCTATGGAGGCTGATGAGTTTTTGGAACTGTCTGGTTATTCCCGTTTGGAAGAAGGGGAGTTATTCTCTGACTCGGAGTCATCTGATGAGAGGCCCAGGGGTCATGATGATTCTGGCTCTGCCCCTGGGCCCCAGATGATACTGATAGGCTGTTGGCTCAGATTTTTGAGGTACTGTCTATCTTTCCCCCGGTTGCGGCCCCCAGGCAGCAGGGGGAATTGTTTCATACTGCTAAGCCGCGTTTAGAGTTTCCTGAGTAAGCCCATTTTAATAATCTTGTGCTCAAGGAATGGGAGCGTCCCAGCAGGCTTCCCGGAGTCCCTAAGAGTTGGGATAAGAGGTATCCCTTTCCTGCTGATGTAGTGAAGCGTTGGTCAACCCCTCCAGAGGTGGATGACCCGGTCCTAGGGTTATCTAACACCTCTGTCATGCATTCCCCTGACTCTACTATGCTCTGCCATTACGGCTGTGGCTATTAGGACCCTGCTTAGAAGTGTCCTAGATGGTGCTCCTGATGATGTGTCTAGTGAGGAGTTTAATGCACTCTCTCGTTGTGAGGTTTTTGTGACTTATGTCCTCTCTGCCTTGGATGATACCATTAGGATGTGTGGCAGAACCTCTGCCCTTGTGGTGGCTATACGACGCTCCATTTGGCTGCGCCAGTGGGCTGCTGACAACGCTGCCAAGAAAGCTCTCACTGGTTTTCCCTTCAAAGGACTATGCCTGTTTGGGGACCGCCTGGACCTGTTTGCTAAGGGAGGCAGGTTTCCCCAGTGCAGGCGGCAGTCTCGGCCCTTTAGGGGACAGGGCTCCTTTTCCTCCCCCTACCGTGGTGCCAGACAGGGGAGGGGGGTCTCCCTTACTGGGGCCCGAGGAGATTTCTGGGGCAGGGGCAGAGGACGTGGACGCCCTGGCTCATCCTGGGGCTCCAAGCTTAAGTCTTCTCCCAAGCCCCCTCAGGGACGGCTTCAGCATCTTGCTCACGTCTGGAGGCTTCATGTCTCAGACTGGTAGTGTCCTCTGGTTACAAGATAGAGTTTGCTGCCTGGCCGCCCCCAAGATTCATCAGATCCCGGATCTCTCAGGACCCTATTTCAGCTCAGGCTCTAGTTCTGGCGGTGCAAAGCCTTCTGGAGCTGGGGGTCATCTGTCAGGTCCCCTTCCAAGAAAGGGGCAAGGGGTTCTATTCCAACCTTTTCACTGTGCCGAAAAGAGATGGGTCAGTCAGGCCCATCCTAGACTTGAAAATCCTCAACATATTTGTCAGGTGCAGGCGCTTTCGCATGGAAACTTTGTGCTCTGCCATCAGTTCCCTGGGTCCAGGGGACATTATGACCTCTGTGGACATCAAGGATGCTTACCTTCATATTCCTGTTTTTCCAGGTCATCAAAGGTTCCTCGGGTTCGCTCTGGAGAATCAGCACTACCAATTTGTGGCATTGCCCTTCGGTCTCACTTCAGCTCCCAGAGTGTTCACCAAGGTGCTGGCAGGGGTAATGTCTCTGCTCAGGTCTCAGGGCATTCGCGTGCTGCCCTACTTGGACGACATTCTCATCACTTCTCAGTCCCTCCAACAGGCGAAGCTGGATACTCAGCTGGTAGTGTCCACTTTGGAGTCATTTGGCTGGGTGATTAACCATCCCAAATCTTCCCTGTCTCCCTCCTTGGTGACACCCTTCCTGGGAATGAATCTGGATACAGTTCAGGCAAGGGATTTTTCTTCCTCAGCAGAAGGTGGACAGTCTGCTAGCGCAGGTTCAGTTCCTGCTATCTTGCCCTCACCCTTCCATCAGGCAAGGAATGTAGCTGGTGGGTCTGATGGTGTCGTGCTTCGAGGCGGTCCCTTATGCTCAATTTCACATGAGGCCTCTGCAACTCCACCTCTTGTCAGTATGGGACAAGGATCCTGCGTCCCTGGACCAGGCCCTTGTGCCTTCCCCCCTAGTCAGGCGGTCCCTCTCGTGGTGCCTGGACTCCAGGAACATGTTGGTGGGCAGATCCTTTCTGGCCCCCTGCTGGGAGACGGTCACCACAGATGACAGTCTGACAGGTTGGGGGGGTCCCTGCAGTTCCAAGGGCGGTGGGGCCCTCAGGAGGCCCACACACCTATCAACATTCTGGAACTGAGGGCGATCAGGTTGGTTCTGGCTTACTTGACCCAACATCTTCGGGGCCGACCCAGAGCAATGGGGCCCTCAAGGAAGTGTCTCTGATCCTGGCCTGGGCGGAGGACAATGTTCCCTGCATATCAGCTGTGTACATTCCGGGGGTGGAGAATCTGCAGGCAGACTCTCTGAGCAGGGGGACCTCTCGCCTGGGAGAATGGTCCCTCTGCGACAGGGTGTTTCAATCTCTGTGTCACCATTGGGGCCTACCAGATGTGGATCTGTTTGCGTCCCCTCACAATCACAAGCTCCCGGCCTTTGTCTCCCTGTCCCAGGATCCTCTGACCTTGGTCACGGATGCCCTAGCAATGTCATGGCAGGACTTTCAGCTCCTGTATGTCTTTCCTCCATTCCCCCTGTTGGGCAGGTTCTGCGCAAGATAGCTCAGGAGGGGGTGCCAGCTATCCTGGTGGCCCCAGGTGGCCAAGAAGAGTGTGGTTCGCAGACGTGGTGCAGCTGGCAGTAGATCAGTACGTTCTGCCCAGGGTGCCAGACCTGCTCACTCAGGGTCACTTACGCCATCCCAATTTACAAACTCTGGCTTTGACAGCCTGTCTGCTGAAACCTCCATCTTGATGGAGAAAGGGCTGTCTGCCTCTGTTGTTGATACCATGATAAAGGCTAGAAAGAAGTCTTCTTCTTCCATTTACTATAGGGTTTGGCGAGCCTACATTGACTGGTGTGAGTCTAAGTCTCTTCCCTGTCATGTGTTCTCTATTCCCAGGATCCTGGAGTTCCTGCAGCATGGTTTGGAGCTGGGGCTCCAACTCAGTACTCTGAAGGGTCATGTCTCTGCCCTGGCTGTTTTCTTCCAGAGGTCCTTTGCCCAGCATTCTCTGATCAGGACTTTTTTTCCAAGGGGTTACTCATGTGTGTCCCCCACGTAAGCCTTGTTGCCTGTTAGGGATTTGAACTTGGTCTTGTCTGCCTTGCAGGGTGCTCCCTTTGAACCTGTGCAGGAGGCTGCCCTGGCTATTCTTACTCTCAAGGTTGCCTTTTTGGTGACTATCACCTCTGTTAGGCGTGTGTCTGAGTTGGCGCCGCTTTTGATCCAGCCCCCCTACTTTGAGAGACACCAGGACAAGGTGGTGTTTCGCTTCAAGCCAGATTTTCTGCCTAAGGTCGTGTCTGCCTTTCATCTGAATCAGCACATTGTTCTGCCTTCCTTGTGCCCTAATCCTAGCAATGCTAAGGAGAGGGTCTTGCATTCCTTGGATGTGGTTAGGTGTCTGAAGTACTATCTGGTGGCTTCTGCTCCATTTAGAAAAACTGATGCTCTTTTTGTGGTCCCTTCTGGTCCTAGGAAGTCAGCCAGTCAGCCATGAAGAAACATTTCTTAATATTTATTAGAATTTTAGAATTTTATTAGAATTTTCTCTCTTTCGCTGTACATCACACATGCGCAGCCTGCGAAACCACATGTGGCCCCACATGTGGCCCTCAGAACCATCCGAAGTGGCCCCTGACCTGCTGTGGGGAAAGTGGGAGGGGTAAATCGAACTGACATGTTAAGGTAGTTAAATAGAGGTACAGTAAGTGTGGGCGATAGCATGGAGAGTGATACGGGAGGGGGGGCACATTGACAAATAGAGGTGACAGCGGAGGCTTGGAGGAACAAGGTGACAATAATTGTACATCAGCATCCGTGAGTGAAATTTGGTAACATAGTTGTTTTTCTATAATAATTGTATGCTTAGCATTGGTTAGAGCTTAGCTGGGTTGAGTATTGGGATACATATATATACCGCCTGCAAACTGCAAGTGTCTTCTGACTGTGCTGCTCTGCATTCTGGGATTTCTGTCCTTTTCCTGACCCCAGCTCTGCTGTGTCTGAGCAAAGCACATCTATTATCTGTCCCCCCCCCTGCACTTTTGCCCCTCCTCCACTCCTCATGTGATGCTTCTGAGGCAAGATGGCGGCGCCCGTATCCTAGAGTCGTGAAGAGAGTTGACGCCCAGTGGGGGAAAGAATAAAAAGTAAATGGTTAAAAACATAAAATATATTAATTTTAGATGCTGGGGAATAGTTTTTTTTAAAGGTTTGGGCTTTTCATTAAATGACAGTGAATGTCCAGTTTAAGTTTTACAGTAGCTATATCTTTTTAGGTGGCACTAGCCAATATTTGAGCACTTAAAGCAGGATTCCAGTCTACATACAACTGCCCACCCTCCTTGTGCTGAGGCAGGACAGGGGGGTTACAAAGAAAAAAATAATTCCTGTGGCGATCCAGCGATGCTCTCTGGGGCACGGGCAACCTGGCGCTGAGAAGACACAAAGCGGCATCCCCGGCTCCATGTGAGCCCCCATTGCCCATTGCAGCTGCCGCCCGTGCCCCAGAGGCCGGTAGCTGAGGGAAGGGATTTTTTCTTTGTAGCCCCGTCCTGCCTGACCGCCAGGAGCGGGGTGTTTTGTTTTTACTGGACTTCTGCTTTAAATAATTATAAACTTCAGGTACGCTCTCTCTTCTTTGAATTACATTACCTTACATTGCACCTTATTTTAAATTAAAGCATAAATATTATTGTTGGGGGTAATTTAAGGAAGTTTAGTGAATCAAGGTCATTAAACCCATGTACAGTCATTTTTGTATCTACAGTTATACACGCATAAGCCGATATGGGATAACCCACTGTGTGAAACCCCAGGGATCACCCGTAATCTTATCTTTCTTCATGCTACCATGGTGTATGCAATGAATATATTTGGGGGTTCGCGCACTAGATAAAGAAGTGCAAGGAATTCCGCCAGAGGCCCGCACATGTGCTATGAGATCAAGAGGGAGGCTTTCACCCCACCATGGAGTTTTTTAAAGCTAGCACATGGTGGCTAGGGTTTTAGTTGGCATTCAATAAGGCATTTTACTTTAGCATTGTGGCTGTGCTTGTTTCTATCACCATGGTTGTGACTATGGATGGAGGGGGGTGTTGGGGAGCCAGCATCCTGCAGGCATTGTAGCTATGTCACTAAGCCACAGGTGTGCTCCAACAACACAGCGGAATTCTTCTTCTTCAGTTGAGCAGAAAGAAAACAAAAAAGGCCGATTAAACCTCATACAGGTACTTGAAGTGTCTGGAGTGTGGTTGTAGAAGGCAGAGGGGAGATATTTATGTGTAGGACTACGTAGCAAGGTTATACCATTAGCCATGGTATGTGAAATGCCTAGATAAAAAAAACATAATACAACAACTTCGGAGCTTCCTCCCAGAACACATCATCTGTAGGAATCAATCTTCAGCAAATATGGCCACTTCTAAACATTCTAAAATATTCAAAAGTAACCCCCCCCCCCCCCATCCCTTCCCAGGGGGTTTTCCACTGACATTCCAATTGCAACATTGTGTGCTGAAAATACACAGGAAAATACATTCCTAATCAAAGGCTTTAGGGACTTGCCCAATAATGAACATGCTATATGGCAAAAGGAGGGGTAGTTTATACACCTTGTATCAAAAGAATATCCAGGCCAGCTGCTTCTTTCTCTTACTGTCAGGAAGAAAAATTAGGGTGACAGGTTTGGAAATGCACCATTCTGCTTTTACGGGGGGGGGGGGGGGTTGCATGATGGTTAAAAGTTTCTACATACATCAGAAGGATTGAAATAGCCCATCTTTATTGCAATCCTTCTGATGATAGAGTGGCCACAGCTACGGTTCCCCACAGGTTGGCTCAGGAGACAGACAGATACAGGGCAGGTTTCCTTTGTAAAAATGGATTAGTACATTCAACTACCTGTCAACCCAATGTTAATCTCTTCCAATAGATGTGGGGTATATAAGTAACCCCTCATCTCGCTATCAAGCATGCGTATGTGAGTTTTTATTATTTAAGAATTTCACAAGAGAACCCCATTAAAATGCACCACCACCCATTTTAGAGTGTACCAACACATACTTATTATCCCTGAAATCAGGGTAAACTTACTTACCTTTCCCCTGTTCCATCACTGAGGACAGCTGCCTGACCACTAGCTAACAATCAGGAACCACATGTGGGCTATGAAAGCAATGTGGGAGTGTAGACTTGGCAAGAAGTTTTCTCCAATCTCAGGCATCTTTTTGAAATTTTTGTGGCAAGACCCCCAGTGATTTTTAAACAAAAATCTATTGTAATGGCCCACAGGAAATTAAAAAAATAAGTACCCTTAATTATTATATTTTATGGAGCTGTACAAATTAATAGCAAAGCATATATCTAATATTATAGGGGCTAATAATATTATAGGTGTACAAAACATGTTTAAAGACATAAGGTGGGTGAATCACTAAGAGTTTGCCATCCATTCGATGGCCATGTGTTGTGCTTTTGCTTGTTTGGTGCATTTACTATGCTAAAAAAGGCCTATTCACTAGACAAAGGCTTGGTTTGCTGTATAAAAGTCCCTTTGTTTTCACCGGGTGAATGCTGGTGAACGGCTATTTAGTGCGCCAGATTTTAGGAATCAATGTTACCCCATAGGAATTATTATACATCGAACGTGAAGGTCAGATAGATAACTGGTATTGGAAAAACAACTAATAAAACATTTTTTATTTTTTATATATATATAATAATATATAACTATTTCTCGGGGGCTTCTCAAACATCCATTCTGAGACAAATCCATGCTGCCATAAGCTGGTAAATGGGTTTCCATCACCATTTCTGGTTTTGTAACAGCAAACTGCACTGTCGCAGTTCGAGTGAAATCAGTGGTAGAGAAACTTTTCAGAAAAGCTCCACAATTTGAGGGGCCTTTGAAGATTTTAAGAGTGGCTAATGTGGTGGGAAATGGGATTTTAGCACAGAGAATGCAGGGGGGGGGGGGGGTAAACAATATTAGAAGAAGGTTGTTGCAGAGGTTGCTACTGCTTTGGTGTCTGTTAAACTGGTAAAAAAAGGGCAGGTTTGATGGAACTGAATAAGTTAGGACTAAAATATTTATCTCCATGTTTGAAGTTGAGGAATAGATTGGTGGAAAGATGACACTTATTTTCTTTCTTGTATATTGTTTTCAGAATCAGACTGGAGAACAGAGAATATCATTCTTGGGGCCCACCAGAGGAAATCATATTTGAGATATAAAAATATAAATGCAAGGAGCCTAAGTTAAAAACAGCCCTAAAACACTAAAAAAAAGTCCAAAGTCTCTGTTAAAATCGGATTTGGATTAATACAATGGCTCCAAGTGACTTCCAGACGTTTTGTTCCTGCTGAACTCCAGCAGGCTCCAGCAGGAATGAAATGTGTCGGTAGGAGACTAGAACGACATATATTGGATGTAATAGGATAGTATTGGCTAGAATCTCGATGTGTCATTCCCAGCTTGGTGGCCTCAAGTATGGTGACGGAACACTCCTGGTTATATGATGACGAATTGAGATGTTATATCTCTATACATGCATGCATTCTCTGGAGCTTTGTGAGTGTGTAACTTTCTATATTATTAAACTGTGAATATTCATGGGATAACGCTATGTTGCGTTTTATATTTTAACTGTTACTCGGTATCTAGATTGTTGGTGGCAACATGAAGCCCTGCTGGCAAGGCTACCCTCAGAGCACTAGCTGGGCATCATTTAAATGTGCTGCTTTGATTTGGAAATCTAGTAAGCAGTTTGCAAATGTGGTGGATGCACACAGTTGGTGTAATAGTCAGTGTATGAACAGCTATCTGAAAGTCATCTGGAGCTACTCTTATTAATCCAAATCCCATTTTGACAGGGACATTGAACTTTTGTTTAATGGATTGTTTTAAAGCTCTATGCGGGTATCTTTTTATATATATATATATATATATATATATATATATATATATATATATATATGTGAGTTGACTAAGCCCCTCCCTTTAATGTATATGTTTTAACATCTGTTCATTAATTTTAGCGCAGCATAACAATATTGATCTCTAGAAATGCAAGATCACTGTTTGGGTTCAAGACCAAGCATTGCAATGCAACTGTCATTTCCTAGGAAATCACTATTGCACTATAGTGCAATTGTACAGCAATTTGCAAGCAAATGCTGTTCAAAAGCTCTCTCTAACCAGGCCCCTTCCTACATTTCATCTTTGATCCAGCATTACCAACCAAAACGCAACCTCCGCTCCGCCTCTGACATTCTCCTGTCCTCTTCCTTGGTTACTTCCTCGCACTCCCGCCTTCAAGACTTCTCCCGTGCCTCCCCACTTCTCTGGAATGCACTCCCCCGCTCGATCCGCCACTCTCCGTCACTCCAAGCCTTTAAAAGCGCCCTCAAAACCCACTTCTTCAGACAAGCATATGACCTGGCTTAAGCAACCACTATAACCTTCAATGGCACGTGCAGCCATACTCAAGCTCTACCACTTGTGACCCCACCCCCTTTGTCTCCACCCCCATCCTTTAGTCTGTAAGCTCGCAAGGGCAGGGCACTCCTCCCTATTGTCTCCTGTGCTCACAACACTTGGTTTTAACCTGTGGCATCTAATTTTGTATTGTTGTCTGTGCTATCTGTTTTACCTTGTCTGTATTCTTACTTGTAAAGCGCTACGGAAGTTGATGGCGCTATATAAATAAACAATAATAATAATAATAATAATAATAATAGTCTTGAATCACAATAGTCTCCAAAATCACTGCAGGTAAAACTGTTGCTGATCACTGTTCAATCATGAATGCCATTTACTTGCTGGCTGATCTCAAATGGTAAAATGCCTCTCCTCCCAGTCACCCCATTGTGCAGAATCCCCCCAGTCACCTCATTACAGGCAGTGGGCAGCATCCCCCATTACAGGCAGTAAGCATCATCCCTCATTACAGGCAGTGTGTGGCATCCCTTATTACAGGCAGTGTGTGGAATCCCTCATTACAGCCAGTGTGCAGCATCCGCCATTATAGGCCGTGTGTTGCATCCCTCATAACAGGCAGTAAGCAGCATCCTTGATTACAGACAGTAAGCAGCATCCCCCATTACGGGGAGTAAGCGGCATCCCCCATTACAGGCATTAAGCGGCATCCCCTATTACAGGCAGTAAGCGGCATCCCCCATTACAGGCAGTGAGTGGCATTCCCCATTACTGGGAGTAAGCGGCATCCCACATTACAGGCAGTAAGCGGCATCCCCCATTACAGGCAGTGAGTGGCATCCCTCATCACAGGCAGTAAGCGATTTCCATTATTACAAGTGGTGCAGCACCATCCATTACAGGCAGTGCAGTATCCCCTGATTACATGCAGTAAGCGGCATCCCCCATTACAGGCAGTGTGCAGCATCCCCTAAAGAGGGAGCACAATGGAGGACAAATGGGCAGGAAGCTGAAAAACTTACACTTGCAGCCTGCCAGTCCTCCAATGCCTGGTATTCCCCCCCCCCCCCACGCACAGACACACATACACGCATGACCTATGAACGGCCTGTGTCCATTCAAAGATGCCAGTTGTAAATAGGCAACACCCGCCCACACATAGGCTCCACTACCCTGTCGAAGCCGAGAACACAATCTTCAAGTATAAGTTTATCTTTCTGCCCGCCGGTGCTCCATTACGCTCCCTTCTCTCACACACACATTCATTCCATAAGATGCACCAATATTTTAATACCACTACTGGGAGGAGTGCAACTTACAGAAAAATATGATAAATAGCAAAAATAACTTACTAAATAAATTACAAAACGTACAAAGTGCTTTAGGCAAACCGGAACACTTCTAGTCTTGTTGCTCCTGGGCTGTCTTGAGGGTGGTCCTGATTCAGTGACTGGGACCTACCGAAGGATAGTCTGTTCCTCTTCCCAATCCAGCCTCTTCCCCAAGACACAAACAAAACTACTGATAGCTTTACTCCTTTTCTGCTGATTCCTTTGGGACTACTATTGTAACAGCACTATTCTTTCAAGATGAGGCCAGTTCATAGCAGTTTTATTTCCATATCAAAAATGACAAAATTATTACCACTCTTAATCTTTAGGAAATCCTGAGAACCAGGAATACATTATATCACAACCCTCTGAATGTATAAGCAGTTTGAAATGACTGTTCACTAAAATGTGGGTCACCATGTCAAACTGATTCTACGAACTTCGGGTTAGAATTCAATCTTGCCAAATAAGTCTCAGTGGAAAAGACTGCTTACAAACTTATCTTCTCCAACACATTCAATAGAAGAGCCAATTAGTGCTCTATCCCTGTCTTTAGTTTAATCGGGATTCCTCTGAGCTTTCTTTTACTATTCAATTAATCTCATTATTCACTTTATTATCTGAACAGCCTGTACCATACTGTTCAAAAACAATTTTCCATTTTTAAAGCTGAGCTATAGGCTAACATAAAACTATTAGCAAATATATTTAGTCATATAATATAATATGCACATTAAAAATATTTATTCCCAATGAGCATATATAGATAAGAAATATATGTATGAAAAAACAGCCCTCCAAAAACTTTACTACATTGTTTTGTTCTCATGAGCATGGCCATTTTCACCCAACCTTACTCGACAGCAAGACAACTGGAAAGGTTGAGAAGCCAAAAAGCATAGCTGGAATGTCTATAAAATGCAAGCCACTATATGGAGAGACTCTTGTTAAACGGGGAGGCCGATTCATTAATAGTGGCAGGTAGCGACAGTTGAGCGACTGTAGCAGTATTTTCACAGCGCCCGCTAGTAGTCGCTGTGCTTGGCCGTAGTTCGCTTGTTGACAGCGACTCAGTCGGTGTGCGGTAATATTGAATATGGGGTTAGGAGTCGCTGTTTGACAGGTTCCGCGCTGTATGGGTGCGCCTGACAGCGAATGGCCAGAGCGAACGGCTCCCAGCATATTCATTAACAAATCACGCTCAAAAAATTCTCGCGCTGTGAAATGCTTGTTTAAACCCCAGAGCGCTGGCGGCGATGGCTTAAAAGTAGTTTTTAACCCCCAAACAACCATATTTTTTTATTTAAAAATTAAACAAGTTTTTCTAAACATTTTGTAATATGAATACATTAAAATCAGACCTGTAAGCTCAATTCTGCACAAAATTTTTTTTTTTTTTTTTTACCTTAAAAAAAAAATCTAACATTGCCGAAGTGGTCACAGAATTTTTGTCAGTTAAAAAAATAGAAAAAAACTTAAAATCAATTAATTATGAATATTTAAAGATTGCTCCATTGAAATGCATTGGAGAGCGCCAGGTAGCGAGAGGTCATACCTGTGGCTGTGATGGGATTAGCAGCGGCGCTGTTCGTTGCAGTCTGCTACATGATGAATCCCGCGCTAGCTGACGCTCTCACCGGCGCTAGCCTCATTTAGCGTGATAAATGCGTGATTGTGTCCGCCACCTGGCGTTCTGGAGTCGGTAGCCGCCGATAGCTGGTGCTACCTGGCGCTAGTGAGACACTACCTGGCGCTATCCCTTGATAAATAAGGCCCCCAGTGTAGGGAGACTAAAGAGACCAAAAAGCACAAGTAGAATACAACCATGTATGTAGCGTCTAGACATCGACTTTGGAGAGACTACAATCAGTGTATGGCCCAGCTTTGAGAGCTTGAAAAATAAATTCCACCAAGCTTATATTTTTTCTCCTGGTAGAGATAAAATTCAGGAGTTCATGAGCATACCATGATCTGCTTACCTCTGCTTGGGGAACAGCAACATTAACATTAAGCACTACATGTGCTCAAAGCAATGCATCATGGCTGAAGCATCTAGACACATCAGAAGAATTGCAATACAAATAAGTTTGCTTGGCCAAGAAACAAGCTTGGCTGGATTTTTTATGCAGGATATAAAACTACCCCCCCCCCCCACATCACCTATGTAGCATATTTAGGCCCTTATTCATGAAGGGATAGCGTCAGGTAGTGCCTTGTAAATGACAGGTAGCGACAGGTAGCGGCGGAAGTGTGTACGGCTATTTTTTTAATGAATATGCTGTGAGTCGGTCGCACTGACCAGTCGCTAACATGCGCTCCCATACAGCACTGTACTGGTCATATAGCGACTCCTCACAATGTATTCATCGTTGCTGCACAGCGACTGAGTCGCTAAGAACTAGCAACACACGGCCGAGCACAGCGACTACTATCGGGCTCTCTTTCGCTACCTGGCGTTTGTGATGAATCAGCCTGCCCATTTTTTTACCTTTTTTACGTGATAGTGATTCTTTCAATAGAAGCAGGAAGTGTGGAACCATCTGTCTACTATGTAACATGTTGTCTTATGGCTCATTTGCATAAACAGATAAATTGATAAATGAATTGGAGCGAGCGAACAATCTAACGACACGTATTCGATCAGATGACTTGTATCCAGATGCAAGTGATTTGTTGGATAAATATTTCTTAGGTCCCTTTCACACCTGGCTGTTTGCGTCACGTTGGAGTATGTCACAAACGGCCTTAAAATGCAGCACAACAAAATGAATGGGCCCTTCTATATCGGTCCAATGCGATTTGAAAAACATTGCATGCTGCGTTTTGCCCACAGCGCAACCACAGCATGCCTCCATAGAAGTCTATGGGCACTGCAGGAAAAGCATATGGCTGGATGGCCTATTGTGCTTGCTTGTTATATCCCTGACAAAGGGGCACAGGCTGGTCCGAAACGACGCACTTTAGCAATATTACGCTTCTTTGCCAATATATGACTTGGAATTATTATTATTATTGGAGTGCTGATTTTTTTTGTTTTTTCTGGATTCTGCAGTGCCACCGTGGCCCATTGCACCCAACGGAACTACGGTTTGGTAAGAGTGCTCCTGTGCCACTATTTTGTCAGATGGGTAAAATGCAAAAATTCCAATGTGTGCACAAGTATACTGTTATTATTATTGTTTATTCATAGACAGAATATGATGGTGCTGTACAAGGTGGAAGTACAGGGGTTGAACAATACATATAACACAAAAATGACGACAATGTGTATAAAATACACAAGGTTATGAATCAATTGTAGCAAACAAGTAAATAAACACAAGATGCAGGAATACTTTAGGAGAGAGGGCCCTGCCCTTGTGAGCTTACAATCTAAAGGCCAACACAAAACCCCTTCCCAAATATATTTATATATGGAACAATCATCTACAAAGGGAATTATTGCAACTTTGCTGCATTTTCTGTGCACATAAATCACCCACAGGCTTGGATACCTGAATCAACATTGTGTGACATTGTTGGGACCAATGTTCAACAGAAACCAGTTGAAGTGAAGCATGAGGAAAGTGGACAATTAGAAGACATGCTGATTTTACATACTTAGACTCTCACTTAAAAATCTCAAGAATCTCAGTATCGTTGGCTCCGTGATGGTCCTCTGTTGGCCTCTTGTCAGTGGATCTCTATAACCCATCCGTAAACAACTTGCTTACATGACATGAAAAAAACAGCAACTTGACACCTCTAACATTAAGCCCATTCCAACGGTGTTTTCTTAAGAATGGCTGTGTGTTTTTGTTCCTGCATTTGTTAATCAAGCTTGAACTTGAGTCAGAGCCATGTGAAAGTTTCTATGGGCTTGCTGTCATCCCCTGTGATTCCTCTCTTTGACAGCATGTTTGGAGTGCTGGTCAGCCTCTCCCAAGTCAGGCTTAATGCGGTGGATGAGTAGTACTAATTGGCAGTTGATACCCCCCACTGAGTGTCAGAATACACGGTTGTGCATGCTGCTCCTTGGTCTGGGTCACCTGAAATGATAGATGCAAGAGCTTGAGAGATTAGGTTCAGCTGAAACCCTACACCCTACCTGTAATAGTAAATGTCACCAAGGGCTCAGCAAATGCTTTCAGCTGAAGCCAGTAAGAACATGGGCTCAAAGCCTGAGCAACCACTTGAAATAGCCCAGAAACAAGAGTAAAAATTCACCCTACACTACCTTTATAAGAGACAGAATACCAATGTCTACACCAGACATGATGTTGCCTGTAATATAACATGTTAAGTATATAAGAGGTTTTTTTTATTTATTTAGCATATTTAATGACTGCGTTACATTCATTTTGCAAGTATAGAAGCATGAAAAGTATTATGTTATGTAGTGTCATCTTCTAGTTGACTCTTAGGCATAAGCTAAATAATTATCATACTAAATAGTATTCTGTTATGTAGTGTCATCTTCTAGTTGACTCTTAGGCATAAGCTAAATAATTATCATACTAAATAGTATTCTGTTATGTAGTGTCATCTTCTAGTTGACTCCTAAGCATAAGCTAAATAATTATCATACTAAATAGTATTCTGTTATGTAGTGTCATCTTCTAGTTGACTCCTAAAGCATAAGCTAAATAATTATCATACAACACTGAACAGTTTTCCCATATTTCTATTTAAAGCTACTATCAAAAATATTGATTGCCGAATTAAAGGTGAAGTTTTTCTATTTGAAGTGTCCATTGGCTGTTTGGACTTTATAATATTAAAATATAACAATGGTGTCCCATCATAAATCTGTCACAGTCATCCTCCAAGTTTCTTTCTTAGAGAGGCTGTTTAAGTGAATTGAAACTGAGCAGAATCGGCCCAGGAGTCTATAAAATTCCCAGGCAGATCCATTCTCTCCCCCCAGGGCATCCAAAATCAGGATGCCCCGCTTTGTGAAACCCCCCAGGTCGCCCGCTACACTTACCTTACTTCCCGATCCAACGACGCATGTGTGGGCCGCATCCCCGCTATCCCTCTAGCAGGGCGCAGGCACGCTCCCTGTTAGAGGAAGGTGGGGGATGCAGCCGCCAGCGCGCTCGGAGCCGTTGTGCTAAGACGTCGGCTTAGACGTCCATAGCTCAGCGGCTCTGAGCGTGCTGATTGGACGAGCGGCCGCGTATGCGCTGTAGGACCGGGATGAGGTGAGTTGATGTGGGGGATCTGGGGGGTTTTACGTAGCGGGGAACCCCTGATCGTCAAAATCCTGAGTTTTGGTCCACTTTAAATATATAATTACTACCTGATCCAACTAGGCCTCAGACTGTTTAGTAAACATTAACGAGTAAAGCTGAGCGTGTCAGACTAGGGTGCTTTGAATGGCGTGTGCATGTGAGATGCCACAGGTAAGCTATACATAGTGCTGAGAGGATGCTGGGGCGTGCGTACCATGGGCACATCATGGGAGGCAGCTGCTATCGGGCCCTTGGCAGAATTGGGCCTGGTGCAAACTGCCTTTTTCTACCTTGCAGAGCCTGTAGGCCAGAATTTTATGTTGCAGAAGCTGATGGGCGGCAGAGAGACTGGACTGCCACTTTCTTAGTGTGGCTACTTTTGGAATATAAAGTGCATGTGCTTTATGTGGCCCATGATAGTTGCCATTTTTACCATGGTGTAACATATTACTACTTATAAGGTGTAAAAAAAAAACCACAACATTTTCTGGCCACAACATGGATAGGATGGTCAACTTCTCACTTGGATTTTGCTGTAATATAAAGGAGATTTATTTGTTTCACATATATTGATTCTATTTATTGTTAACCATGTGTGATATATTGGAAATGAACCCACACAGTGCATTTTAAACACTTCAATAAATTCAGTTGATTTTATAGTAGGGTATTTATTGTAACTTTAGAGCTAGTGACGTAGGCCAGACCCACATTAGGTCTATGTACTATAATACCCCCAAAAGTAAATGTAAAATTCAAAAGACCCTTTTACCATGCAAGGCATGTGAGTTGGATAGTATTTAATAGGTGTTGCCATATGTGGAAGAGCATTAGGTTTCCTCCCAATTCTTTCTTGATGGGAATTCTTGGTGAAAGTCTGAAGAATCTAATTCATTTGGGAAATTATCATATGCACAGGCATCCATGTGACAAGGAAAGTGCCTCCTCAGCATTCACTTCAGTCCACTTCCCTTGAAGTGCTAATAGTTTGGCGATGAAAGCTGAAGAACTGGCACAAAGTGATCCAGCCAGCAAGAAAAAAAGCCTCCCAGACAGAAGAAGTTAAAGAAGAGTTTTAGGCGTATGAAAGAGACCAGGAAGATTGAAAGACATGGTTATTTTTATCCAGACTGGAATACACTGTCTAGTTTCCATGGTGTTAGCCTCCAATCTTCAAACGAGGTCTATTTGACACAGTTTGAATTCTTTTTGAGAAAGGTAGATGAACCAATAATCATTGTCAACAACTTACACGCAATAATAATTGGATGATATTTGAATCAAAGCATGATGTGAAGGCAGCTGTTCTTCTATAATCAGAGGGAACTGGAATAATATTTTATTTAAAATCATTTCAAAAGTTCCAAAGCTGAAGAAAAAAAAACATTGATGCAGAATAAAATGTACAGACAACAGAGCAATACATGCCCTTAATGCCCCCTGTACTGCACGTTGCAGATTTTTTATATTTGCATACAGGTACAACTGTGCCCCACATAAATAATGCATTTTATGGAAAACACAGTAGATGAGGCATTTATTCTTAGGACCAACAGCCATTTTACAGCAAATGGGTTTTGGTCCATGTGTGGGGGGAGGTGTCCTTCCTACCTGCTTTATATTCCCCTAGTGAAATCCAGCTCCGCTGTTGGCCACCGGAGGTCTTTGATCTGAACTGCTTTAAGCCACCAAAGCAGTCCAGACCACATGATGGTCAGCAGCCAATCATGAAGTCGGATTTGCCTGGGGGAATGTGGTGTAACTATGGCGAAGCCTCAGAGAATTCAAACTTGTGGATGACAGAGTTGTTTTGTTATTCCAGATGGGGTAGAAATTGTAATGATATTATTCTGCACCACGTTTATGCTGGATTGCATGAAGTAATTTTAAACTTTGGCTTCACAGGAATCACCCTAGAATCAGCTAGGGAGATACCTGTATAGCCACGTCCGGAGGGGAATAAATACCACTCCCATTAGTAGGGAGCATTCAGAGCCTTGTTGAGAGGTCAGCATGAAAGGAAGAGGGTTGCCCATTCTCCTTCCTCCTAGAAGAGGAACCGAGGGACCCCAGAGGTGCCGGAGTAGCGAGTAGACACAGCCAGTGCAGAATGATGATGGCAGAGGCAAGTATAGTGTAAAGTTAAAATAATAAGACGAAGAGCCTGGTGTCCATCGGTACAGGTCAAGTGTTCACACCAGGGGGAACATGGGACCCCTTCCAAACGGCTTGGAGGCGGGTGTTCTGGCATGGCTGGAGGCTTGCCATTTATCCTCTGGAGCCATGGAGACCCCAAACCCTATGCTTGGTGTGCTGGCTGGTAGCTTCAAAAGGGGGGAACCACACATCATTTTTTTTTCTATTAGGTGCAGTGTCTTGGGCACTGCAATAGCCCATCTTGATGAATGTGCTGAAAATTTGCATAAGGACAGTCTTAGTGACCACCCTTTTGTGCTAATTTTAAAGCACAAAAAACATGACTGCATCACAGTGCTTAGGCCACACCGACTACACCCAAAATGAACTCAAAGTGATTAGGCATAAGATTCTGATCACTTACCTCTCCGCACACTGTTCACAATACTGATCTACTGTCTAACTATTGTGCTACCAGCCTCAGATCTGTACATACAATGCATACCCCTGCTAATGAAAAATCCTTCTTCACCCCCCTCATATCTCCTCTCATGAATTTCTCTGTCTCACTAAAACAATCTCCTTTATTCCAACAACACACAGAAAACACACTGTCTCCTTTAATTCCCACAGCCACCCTTTCCCTCTCTATCTCTATCTCTCTCTGCTCCTCCATGTTACAGGTGACTTCTGACCCAACCCTGGCCAATCTCTCTCCCCTCACCCTACCTCCAAACCATCTTCATGAGCACTACTAACTCTCACCATTGAGCCACACTTCATGCTCATTACCTTAATAATCATGCAAATAACCCAAACCCCACGATCCTCGACCACTGTCACCTGCTTGCTCAATTCAGATTTCCTTGCTGCACTGACTTCAGTGTGCCGTTGTAAAGTGGAAAAGGTAAGTTTAATTGGTGAACCCAGGGGATACACAAAGCAGGGCATCCTAAATAAGAATGCCCCACCAGAGAGGAACAAAACCCAAGAAAGTCAATTGTTCCTCTCTAAAGGTAAACATCACTAGAGCTAATAAGTAATCCAGAATGCCACCTGCTGGCCACTAGTGGTAAATATGGTATTTATTATTAAAGCCATCCAAAAGTAAAAAATAAATACAGCCAGAAACATCCCCCCTAGTGCTGATGAGAGCCTAAAGCTCGAAACACATGTCCACTGGTTGGATGTGTAAACTTAATACGAATCCTTGGCATTGCACCCTTAGCATTACTAAGGGCCTTGGATTGCTCAGAGATATAAAGGGATGATTTGCATAGCCCCACCTGCTGCAAGGATTGATGGGTAATGCTATTATTCCTTGTGTCGTGTACTGTGCAATTATTTTCTGTTTTAGGAAAGCGCCTCTTTCCTTTACCTTTGAGTAGAGGGTTTTTTGGTCTCTTTAGCCCCCCCCACTGTATTAGTGGCTTGCAATAAAGGCCTTGAAAATGCTAGTAATGCCTGTTAAGGATTCCTAGGGGTCATGAAGATTTGACATTGGAGTCCTATCCATAAATAGTTTATATAATATACCATGTAACTTTTTAAATCAGTGTAAGATGGTTCATAAATGTATTTTCTTAAATTAGACAATTATTTGTCCAAAAGTAACACTGATTGAAAAAAGTTATGTGGTATATTAAATAAACTATTCATGCAAAAAATAGGATAGGGTATAGTCCGATCTTTCATGCTTTCTAGGCACAGGTGTAAAATAAAGTACATTTCACTTTCAAGTAGTCAAAGGTGATATGCATAATAAATGAATAAGCCGACAGCATAACGTAGTTGGAGGACTTTCCAGAGGGCAGCTTATGTCTCTGAACTCCCAGTACACTTACCTTCCTTCTCTCACTTCCTTCCTCATTAGGTTGGCACTGGGATAAAAGTGCAGAACAGGTCAAAAGGTCCTGTCCTAAGTAATTAGAGTTGCTTCTTTTATCTAATTGTACCTTGTTAAAGTATATCAGTGTCAGCCAGGTTAATTGGAACTTTAATACATAATTGATGTTAATTTATGGCCTTTTTGTTCCACCATGCTCATTCGAACCTTAATGTCAGGATACAGTTTTCCTGTTATTATATACAGAAAACTAATATCCCCTTGAGGATAGCTTGCTTTCAGGTTATAAAATATCCAGTACTACAGTGTGTATCAATTAGAGGCTCTGTTGAACCTAAACCTCTCAATATTTTACAGCTTAAATAAGGAAATACAGTATGTGGCATAGTCAAAATGCACATGCATATATATATATATATATATATATATATATATATATATATATATATATATGTATCTCAAACAGTTGTGTATTTTACAATAAATATATGTTAGCAGTCATATATATATTAAAGTGGTCCTATGGTCAATTTACCCAAAGCAGCCCTTGGGGTTGCGGCATCATTGGGAAGCCTGGCTGTTTGAATGCCTAAAGAAACTCACAAGAAATAACAAAATTATTTATCTTTGTGAGTATACCGAGCCATGCAAATCATATGTTTATACCTCTCACTGCTATATTGCTAAGTGCTTAGAAGCCAGCAAAGTATGCAATGCTTGCATGTTTTTTGTCATTAGGCCCTCATCCACACACGGCTGGAAGTGAACAACTAGACAGTGTGGGGAGGAGGGATTGGGACCTTAAGCAGATACTCATGTCCGGCTTCCAGTGAACAGAGCTGCACAGCCTAGCAGGTGGAGCTTCAGGTGTGAGGTACTCAGACAATCTTCTCTCAGGGACTGGAGTGTACTGGCAGGCTTGGTTTTCACTGTTACCAGCTGCAAGGGGGGTCAGACTGTGCTGCAGACAAACCAGGGTCACCAAGACAAAGGAAGTCACAGCAGCGGCGTACCTTAGGATCAGGAGAAGCCATAGTCAGGAGTGCCGAGGTCGGGGGCACAAGCGAAGGAGCAAAGTCGACGTTCAAACTGAGTGAAGTGTCAGAGCCAATAATAGCCGGGGTCGGTGCAGGCGGTGGTCAGATTACAAGCCGGGTCACAACAGGTAAGCAGATCACAAGGTAGCACTGAAAAGGCAGGTCTCAGGAACAAGGAAGCTGATAACATAGAAAAGAGGAAGTGCCCCAGCGGCCATTTTATGCAGGAAACTGGTGAAGGTCCTATCAGCGAAATGGTGCTCGCCTGTGTACATCATGCCAACGAGCCCTCTTGCTTGTGCATTCCCCACAGTTGCTACTCTGTTGCAATTGCCCAAAATAAAGCAATATTATATATAAAACTGGCACTCAGTGGGGTACAGCTACAGAACATCCTGCCTAATCCAGTCACAGACATTAATATTCAACTGCACATTCTTACCTAACTTCTGTAGTATAAAGTTAAACCTATATATTGTGTTGCTTAGCATCTCTCACTGATGTGTAATATTATGTGTTCAAACTGGGTCCTTTAGGAGTTTTACACTTCAAGGCTTTGGCAGTATTGTATCGACCTGTACAGTCAGTTAAGGCTTGTAAGTCTGTCTATGTGCTCCTTTCACTCATCTTTCATAATCAGAACCTCTTATCTGAATATGCCCCCACCCTTCCAAGGTAAACTGCCCTATCCTCTCAATTAGCACATAGTTTACCTGATTTAACAAAGCTTCTACAATTTGGGACACAGCAACAACCCCCCCAACACAACATCCTACCCTTCAAATTGTGATCCCCACCTTTTCATTGCCCTCCATTTCACCCCAGAATATATATTTTTATATATATTATATTTATATATATTTTTTATATATATTTTTTCAACACTTGAGCTGGGGTGTTACTCCTACCCTAGACAGGATGGCATCAACTACACTGCCTTCCTCTCCAGTAATGGCAATATTCTCCCCAGGACAGTTGTGCCATACCCTCCCCCAATAGTGCAGCCTTCCCATCTAGGCAGCTGCTTATTCCTGCCATATCCATAACAGCTACTTCCCCTCACCACAACAATATCCCCGACCTATATTGAGACACTGCTCCCCAGGATGATATAACCCCCTAATGGGGACAGTGCTCCCCCTCATGACACATTCAGATAATGCTCCCACTCTATCTCAGGTCTGTTGTGCCCTTCATTGAAATAAACTCTTCTGTCTCCTACACTCTCCTAATGTTCACATGACCACTGCTTATGTCCCTTAACTCTAAAGAAAACTCCAATTTATTCCCACCATCAAGCAGAAAATTGTATGCGTCTCTTCGTTCTCAGTAAGAAGTCATGTATGCATCTCCATCTCAATTAGGTGTTAACATCTGTTACAGATGTTAAGATAACTGGCTTGTCACTGGCATGTTCTCTACTACCGTATTTTCACCCTATAATATGCACCCGCCCATAATACACACTAAGGATTTGGAGGCGAAAAATACGAGAAAAATTTGCAGAATTCTCCCGATCACGTTGTTACAGACTCCCTATTACATGCAGTGAGTGCCATCCACCAATACAGGCAATGAACGTCATCCCACAATACAGGCAATAAGCACCATCCCACAATACAGGCAATGAGCACAATCCCACAATACAGGCGGTGAGCAGCAACCCACATTACAGGCAGTGAGTGGAATCCCACAATACAAGCAGTGAGTGCCATCCACCAATACAGGCAGTGAACGTCATCCCACAAACCAGGCAGTGAGTGGTATTCCACAATACAGGCGGTGAGCAGCATCCCACAATACAGGCAGTGAGTGGTATTCCACAATACAGGCAGTGAGCAGCATCCCACAATACAGGCGGTGAGCAGCATCCCACAATACAGGCGGTGAGCAGCATCCCACAATACAGACAGTGAGTGCATCCCACAATACAAGCAGTGAGCGGCATCCCACAATACAGGCAGTGAGTGGCATCCCACAATACAGGCGGTGAGCAGCATCCCACAATACAGGCAGTGAGCAGCATCCCACAATACAGGAAGTGAGTGGCATCTCACAATACAGGCAGTGGTGACATCCCACAATACAGGCAGTGGTGACATCCCACAATACAGGCAGTGGTGACATCCCACAATACAGGCAGTGGTGACATCCCACAATACAGGCAGTGGTGACATCCCACAATACAGGCAGTGGTGACATCCCACAATACAGGCAGTGGTGACATCCCACAATACAGGCAGTGAGTGGCATCCCACAATACAGGCAGTGAGCAGCATCCCAGAATACTGGCAGTGAACGTCATCCCACAAAACAGGCAGTGAGTGGTATCCCACAATACAGGCAGTGAGCAGCATCCCGCAATACAGGTAGTGAGCAGCATCCCACAATATAAGCAGTGATGACATCCCACAATACAGGCAGTGGTGGCATCCCACAATACAAGCAGTGATGACATCCCACAAAACAGTGAGTGGCATCCGACAATACAGGCAGTGAGTGGCATCCCACAATACAGGCAGTGAGTGGCATCCCAAAATACAGACAGTGAGTGGCATCCCAAAATACAGACAGTGAGTGGTATCCCACAATGCAGGCAGTGAGTGGCATCCCACAATACAGGCAGTGAGTGGCATCCCACAATACAGGCAGTGAGTGGCATCCCACAATACAGACAGTGAATGGCATCCCACAATACAGGCAGTGAGTGGCATCCCACAATACAGGAAGTGAGTGGCATCCCACAATACAGGCAGTGAGTGGCATCCCACAATACAGGCAGTGGTGACATCCCACAATACAGGCAGTGAACGTCATCCCACAAAACAGGCAGTGAGTGGTATCCCACAATAGAGGCAGTGAGCAGCATCCCGCAATACAGGTAGTGAGCAGCATCCCACAATACAGGCAGTGGTGGCATCCCACAATACAGGCAGTGGTGACATCCCACAATACAAGCAGTGAGTGGCATCCCACAATACAGGCAGTGAGTGGCATCCCACAATACAAGCAGTGAGTGGCATCCCACAATACAAGCAGTGAGTGGCATCCCACAATACAAGCAGTGAGTGGCATCCCACAATACAAGCAGTGAGTGGCATCCCACAATACAGGCAGTGGTGACATCCCACAATACAGGCAGTGAGTGGCATCCCATAATACAAGCAGTGAGTGGCATCCCACAATACAGGCAGTGAGTGGTATCCCACAATACAGGCAGTGAGTGGCACCCCACAACACAGGCAGTGAGTGGTATCCCACAATACAAGCAGTGAGTGGCATCCCACCATACAAGCAGTGAGTGGCATCCCACAATACAGGCAGTGGTGACATCCCACAATACAAGCAGTGAGTGGTATCCCCCAATACAGGCAGTGAGTGGTATCCCACAATACAGGCAGTGAGTGGTATCCCACAATACAGGCAGTGAGTGGCATCCCACAATACAGGCAGTGAGTGGCATCCCACAATACAGGCAGTGAGTGGCATCCCACAATACAGGCAGTGAGTGGCATCCCACAATACAGGCAGTGAGTGGCATCCCACAATACAGGCAGTGAGTGGCATCCCACAATACAGGCAGTGAGTGGCATCCCACAATACAGGCAGTGAGTGGCATCCCACAATACAGGCAGTGAGTGGCATCCCACAATACAGGCAGTGAGTGGCATCCCACAATACAGGCAGTGAGTGGCATCCCACAATACAGGCAGTGAGTGGCATCCCACAATACAGGCAGTGAGTGGCATCCCACAATACAGGCAGTGAGTGGCATCCCACAATACAGGCAGTGAGTGGCATCCCACAATACAAGCAGTGAGTGGCAACCCACAATACAAGCAGTGAGTGGCAACCCACAATACAAGCAGTGAGTGGTATCCCACAATACAAGCAGTGAGTGGTATCCCACAATACAAGCAGTGAGTGGCATCCCACAATACAGACAGTGAGTGGCATCCCACAATACAGGCAGTGAGTGGCATCCCACAATACAGGCAGTGAGTGGTATCCCACAATACAGGCAGTGAGTGGCATCCCACAATACAGGCAGTGAGTGGCATCCCACAATACAGGCAGTGAGTGGCATCCCACAATACAAGCAGTGAGTGGCATCCCGCAATACAAGCAGTGAGTGGCATCCCACAATACAAGCAGAGAGCCAATGCACGGCCCTCCCCACAGACACATACAGTACCTTACAGCGCTCCTGCACCATCGCTGTTTGAGTTCTTGCTTCTGGTGGGAGGTGTGGCCTATGCAGTCCAGCGTTCATGAATGAATGCCAGACATGCACAGGCCACACCCACCCTCCGAAGCTAGGAACTCGATCAACAGTGCTGTAAGGTACTGTATGTGTCTGTGTGTGGGGGGGGGGGCACATTGAAGGACCAGAAGACAGAGAGCAAATTGAACTGCTTCCTGCCCCTGGTCCTCCATTGGGCTCCCTCCTCACACACATTTTTGCCCTATAAGATGCACCCATATTTTCCCCTCACTTTTACGTCTTATAAGGTGAACCATACAGTACTTATAGATAGGTGAAGCATTGGCAGTTCTCCAATCAATCTTTCTTGAGAGACGCGGGAGAGCCCGGGTGGGACAGCGCGTTTGGGGGCCGCGTATGGTCGCCACATTATAGACTGCTGCCGCGGCAGCCCAACACAGCACCAATATCATAGGTATGGCAATTTATTTAAGCACACAGATATTATATGCCACAGTAATACAGCAGGGAATATTTAAGTAAGGGGCACACACATATATTGGTCCTGTCTATTACAGATTACCACACAGGTTTCCCGAGATAACTCCAAAGAATCCCTAATTAGGGACCAGCTGAGCAACCCCTTAAAGGGGAAACCGCCTCAAACAGGTACTTTAGAACAGCAATGTTGATATGTCCATAAAATGACAAATGAGGAAATGTAAAAGAATAATTAATACTAAATATCAAATTAATAATCCCTGCAAGGTGAAAGGGCATTGGCGCACCACCAATTCTCTTTGGGGAATTTGCATGATGTATACGAAAGAAAGGCCATATGGTGAAATATCATAACAAGGTATTTAATCTTACCTCATTATCTGTAATATATCATTGTAAATTAACACACTAACTCACTAACAAGAAATGTTTGTCTGTCATATGTATAGGGCATTGAGAAAGCCAAATTAGGCGAAACATGTTACATGTCTGCCCACAGAGGGAATACTGGAACATAGATGTATGAAAGGCTCCGCAAGGAGTACACACGTGACATGACAAGAATGTACTTAAGCATATGGATGTAAATGATGTCATTTCAATGTAATAAGCATTTAAACATATTTAATAAAAGTATATGTTTTTATAAAATTAGAAGGCGTGGCCATAGTTCTAAGCCCAAAAATGTCCTAAGGGGACCTAGCCCTGGGTAAAGTATTAGTTCTCCAATCATCTGGAATCAGAGAGGCAGAGATCAGAAACTGGAGTTTCTTAACAACACTGGAGTGGATTCCATGTGCACCCATACCCCCTCCCACCACCCATAAACCGATAAACTGTTTATGAATGTATAGAGCTTTAACACCCTGTGATGTTTGCTCCCATTCATTAACACAAACCTAGCTCTAGGAAGCTCAGGTGACTGAAAAACCTAGGGCTGCTCGATGGTTGGCTAAGCCACCTCCACAGGCCTATATCCCCCAGCATGTGTATAAGCCTGTTACAATAGCTGGGGTATTACATAACAAGCTGGCACTGCACACAAGTTTCATGATGACTGAGAGAGGAATAACATGACACGACCTTGCAGGCATAAGGTCAAATGAAATACAATAATGAAGTTAAAAAGAGGTCACAGACATTCACCTTTCAACCAAGAATATGTTTAACCAGGAGATAACATACTCTTACTTTAAACATTTTGGTTATATAGATATTATATAGATGTAATGATATAAGTATATAATGATATAATTTAATTGTGATGTAATGATATCATTATGATTTGCCACCATGCAAATCATCATTTCATTATTTCTTGTATAATACAAGCTATTATACCTAATATACCTATATGCTATACCCAATGCATCCTCCGTTTTAGCAAATAGCCTGAAGTCCTCTCTAATAATCATTTAAACAAACATAATAAAACTAATTTCACACTTGGACAAAAACACATTTTTTAAAAAACAAAATGAATAGGGTTTAAAAGATATAAGGTATTGCCACTGCAATCAACCCGCCTCACAACTGCTGGCCGATGACTCTGCTAGACAACAGGCACATAAACCTCGGCTAGTGCAACAGCTGATTGGAGGGTGGGTAATTCAAAACCGTCTCCGCTACTGGCCATATTGTTCAGTGTGCGTACTGTTCCAGCCTTCTGTAAATCCAAACTTGTTGCCGACCCTGCCTTGTCTGACCATGTCTTCTGAGAAGCCCTGATGCCAACACTGCCAAACAGACCATGTCTGCTGCCAAGCCCAGTTGCCGACCCAACCATGTCTGACCACCTCAGGTGCCAAGGCATGTGTCTGACCCTTCCATATCTGCTGTTAAGCCTTGTTGCCAGCCCTGCCATGACTGACCATGTCTTCTGCCAAGGCTTGCCTTGACAGCACCTGGAGGTCCCTGGTTTCAGACAGCAACAGTTGGAAAAAAAATTTGCCCTCTCCTCACCAAGCCTATGGTGCTATGTGTCCCTCCCTATGAGCCCAATATGAGGGGGGGTCTGGGGTATGGCCAGCCCTGACCGATATGCAGAACGGGGTGGCTTGGATAAAGGCACCTCATCACCACCTATACAATGTTTTGCTATTCAACACAATCACCCTGCACATCCACCTCCCTACTGGTGGTCAGAGGAATTGTTGAAAACTGCCAAGTGAGGTGCTTATAGAATAAGGGATGCCATGATAGTGAGGAAACCCCATTAGAATGTTTCTTGACACATTCTGCAGTTACGCATAATAAAAAATTAAAGTAACATGTAGGAGTAGTCAATATAAGTGCAATCATAATATATACATAATATATAAAATATAGGGGGAGAGAAAAATATGCCTTATTACAAGAGATCCCAGCCAGTGTTACGTATACACAATTCTATCAGCAAAGCTGCAAACAGATCTGTATCCCAACCTGCCATCTTTACCTTATCTCAACTCTCCCTAAGGCTGATTTGCTCCAAAAGTACACAACTGCTTCACAAGTTGATGAAAACCTCTATGTGCATTCTTATTATTTGTTCATGTTTTAAATATGGTTTTAGGTGACTTAAAGGGATTGATCACCTTATGTCCCGCACAGCAGATCAGTGGTAGTCTGACGATCAGCAATGCACCTGATCGCTAGATCTCATCCCCCAGCCATGAACAGGGGTCAGAAATGATTGCGTGTCAGGCTTGAGTCCCCCCATCAGCAAAAGGAGCGCTGTCATGCCCTCTCTATTCATTGCAATGTTTGTAGGAAAAGGAGAAAAGATACCTGATCTTCGCTAATTTATCTGACGCCACCCTCGGGGAAACACTTATTAAATTCTCCTTACGGGAGGGGTTTGCTCCTGACTGTATGGGTATGTCTACATTATATTATGTTATAAAAGTGGGATAACCCACTGTTACCCTCACTAGTCAGGGTAACAACCTCCTCAACCAAATAACACATAAACGGTTTGAAGTCTGCTCATTACATTTTTACTGTAAGGAATTTTTGTATACAAAAAGCCAGTTGGGTGACACATTGGAGGAATCTGACAAAAAGGAACACAATAAAGCCAGACTAAACCAGCTATGAGTTTGAAATTGAAAATCTTTAAAATGTATTATCAGCATAAATGTGAAATAATGTTTGTATACAAAATATCTTACAGTAAAAATTTAATAAACAGACTTGAAACCGTTGATGTGTAAATTGGTTGAGGAGGTTGTTACCCTGACTAGTGAGGCCAACATAATATTCATTGCAATAGAGAGTGTGTGCCGAGGCTTGACATGTGCCCTCCAAGCGATAGTCAAAATCCTGGGTTTTGTTCCAATTGAAGTAGTATGTGTGGGTACACATTTTTCTAAACTAAAAATATCAATATAAGTTTACAGATGTTAATTTTAAAATGGACACTAGATGGTGCAGGATGCACACAATTCCAAGTGACAAATAGAGGAACATCGAGTCAAAAGACATTTAGAAGGGTGGAAATATCTGACAATGCCTAGAAACCTGCAGCCAAGTGTATTCAGTATATATTATATTCATTTTAAATCTGACATACTAAAGGAATAATTAATAAAAGTGTATGTGGGTGTGGGTGTGTATGTCATCTTACCTGCTCTATTGTGATGGATGATGCTCATCTCTGGCCCTCGTTGCTGCTAGCATCTTGTCTTAGTACAAATGAATAGGAATGAATATATATATATATATATATATATATATATCAGGGTTTTCCAACTAGTGTTACCAGTACCACTGTTGGTACGTGAGCTTCCCCCTAGTGGTACACAAGGCCACTGTGGTGCCATGAAAGCCCTGAAGACAAGATGCTTCTCCACCTGGAGGCAGTATATGGCCAATGGGTCATAATGCATATTAGAATTGGCATTGTTCCACAATGCTTTTCACAGATGGTTGAAGCTCTGATCATTTTTGCTTTTGAGAGACTCTGCCTTTCTAACATGCTCTTTTTTATATATACATGTATATTATCAGGGGTTTCCAAATTGCACCCCACAAATAAAGCAGCAATAGTAATAGCGAATACAGATTTTTTTACTCTATCCCAATGAGTTTTGTTAGTTTGTTTTAATTTTGGTGTAAAATATGTATATAGCTCTCCAATGTCTCATGTCTCTGAATATTGCAATGTGGCTTCAGGAAGGTCTGTTTGGGACAATAATTGGTGTCTTTGTAGACACTGCAAGATGAGGGGATTGTTACAGAGTAGACTTTTTTTACTATTGATAAATATGATTTATGCTATTCTCTTACTTCCTCTAGTAATTCTGCTGAGCTCAAGCTACACTCTTCCAAATATGGTTAAGACAACCAAAAAAGCCAACTAGACCAATGGCCAAGAAGATCTGATTGCTACAGTAGTGCACTGGGCCAGGTCAGTGGTCTAATCTTGGGAAGCTGCTATTAGGGTCTAATTAGAAAGTATTTGAAATACTTTCACTTCATTCCATATATTTTGAGACAATACAATGTAGAGCTGCCTAGTCTCCCAAAAGTTGGTTTTAGGGCCTATTCCATTTTACAACAATAAATGTTGGGGTAGTTATTTCCCTTAATATGACTTTTCCTGGCACATCTGCAGAAGTATGTTGAAGCTGCAGCACCAAACGCCAAAGTGCCTCTGTGTAGGTGCAGTCCTAACACTAATCTATGCAAGTTCTATTTGGGACATACAATGCAATGAATAAATTGGGAGCCGCTTACCCGAGGTTGACCTATACCTCAAGTGCAGCACAATGGGGAGGGGTCGAAAGCCTGCCCCATACAGCTCAAGACCCACCACCCCATGTGCTTACACAGAATCAAAAGAAACAAAGGAGTGGTAGCAGCCACTCAGACCAATTTATAACTAACCTGGGAGGTGCATGCGGACAGGGCAATTAAAACACACAAATCTTAAAGGGGCCACAGTACTCAACCGTAGTAGCTAGCCACCGATCCTATATGTATACTAAATCTGGTTAAAAACTGAAGTCTCATATCTGCAGAGGTATGTTGCAGTTGCACCACCAAACGCCATGGTGCCTCTGTGTAGGTGTAGCCCTAATTCTAATATATGACAGCCAGGGACTGAGGCCCTATGCAAAGTTGAATCAAAAGACAAATTTTGTATAGCGAAATACAATATTAACGCACAAGCGCGAGCCATTACAGAGGGTTTCAAACAGAGGGGTCCGGGAATTGCCCGTATGGCCATCCAATTTCTACTCCCTGTGGCATCACAAACAAGTGCAAAACTCCATTAAATCGCCGCACCAATTCACCTAACCTTGTTCCAATGATGCATGTGCAGGTCACGGCCTCACTATATCTTTAGCTAGATGCATTCCTGGGGAAGCATTTGTGATTGGCTGGCCCGGGCACACCCCCAGCTAGAGGTGAGCAGGGATGCAACCAGTGGCCCACTCTGCACCAATCAGCTCACTATCTGCTGTAATATCACAGTATCTTGTATAACTGAATGAAGCTCACTGATTCTGCAGCAGCTCACATAAGTGTACAGTGGCTTCCTAACTACTGCACACTCTGCACTGTGTTATATGGCACCTCTCACTCACTCACGCCAAGTGCCATTATTTGCAAGTTTCCACCGATCTGACCCTGCCTTTGGGGGCCCCCTGGCAGGTGGGGGCCCCCATGCATTCACATGGTTTGCGTGGTGGTTAAGCACGCTACTGATGAGAGCCCCCTTTGGGACATACAATGCAATGGATACATTGGGAACAGCCTATTGGGGATAATGCTTCAAGAGGAGCAACCACCCCCACCTACACAAGCCAAAGCCGCATCCCCACATCCACCTGTGTGTACCCATGTCGGACATTCGGAAAATCCTGGTCCAGCAAGCAAAAATGGTTGCACTTGCCTGGCCCACTCATACTGGAATTACTAAAGCACAGGAGTAGGTGGCTGGCCACATTTGGAGCATGGTTGTGAAAAAATGGAAAAGAGTAACAGCGGACAGCAAACTTTGGACTCATGCCATAGCATCTACAGCGTGCTGATGCACATGAGACAGGCCTCTCCTCCATTTCCTGCAGTGCGCTATAGATGCTGTGGCAAGAGTCCAGAATTTGCTGTTTTCTTATTGATTTCATGTAATACAAAGACTGGTATGCCAGGTATCATTTTGTATACATCTCCAATAGAGGTTCTAGGCTAGGTATGGTTTTGTTGGGTTTAAATAGAATGTAATAGTATGAATAGTAAATGTGCATATACAATAACATATCAACATAAAAAGACTAGGCAGGCTGTCATAAGAATTTAACAGATGTTTATTTTAAAATGGACACTAGGTGGAGCAGGTTGTACATGTTTGTAACTGGCACTGGCTGAAAAATTGCAGGAATCCAACCACTAAAATATATATAATAGGGAGAATAAAGGAACACTGACTACAATCTAAATTCACACAACCTGGCCAGGGGCGTAACTATGGGGGTAACTGCACCAGGCCCAGAAGGCCAGAGGGGCCCCATCATTGTCATTCCTCCACCTTATTTATCAGATTTGTGCTCATTTGGCATCATTTAGAGAAAGGAAGCTGCATCTGTCTCAGCTGTTACATTCTTTAGGTGTGTAGTTGCATCCAACAGAGTTCAAAGACAACAAAAAGTTTACTGTATGAGTCTTAAATATCGCATTAGGGTCCCGTTTTAATTAGTTACGCCAGGTTCAGTTTAATAAACCATGAATTTTTATACTGAAATAATGTCCCTTTAACTCCCATTACATCTGCCTTTATGTTTAGACCCTCTCTTTATTTGAAGTAGTTAAAGAATAATTTCACTTTCGATATCATAAAGTTTCCATTATTGTGTGCCAAAATGATGTATTCAAAGTGTTGAGCGTATCTGCTATTTTTTTAATAAATTTTGCAATGTACATAAACTGATGCATTTAATGCGCAGATCAGAGACTTCCTCACTCTGGTTTGCTAATCATCTGACTGGCTAAGGCAGAGATGACAGGTTTAACTCCTTATGCTTTAATTCAACTTATTCAGATGGGAGGATCACAATCTTGTGTTCCAGAAGCTAAGGAGTTACTGGCAGCATTCTCACCTGGGAAGGTAATTCCTGCTGTTTGATTAAGCCAAAGCTGCTGATGAGATCACCTTTTACATTGTTCTGGTATTTGTAGTCAGTAGTTTTTACTCTAAGCCAAGAAAACCACTACCACCTTAAGATCACAGACACACAGGAATATAAGAAATTTGGAAACAGCATGCTGATAAGTAAATCACAGGTCTGGGGGCAAAACAGGAGGAAAAACAATAAGGCAGAATACCAACAACCTTCTAAAAAGGGAGTTTTACTTTAATTTGCAGATAATAAAAAAAGCCCATTTTAAAGAAGCACTATCACGAAACAATGGGCCAATAATAAAATACATATAAATATGTTGGAGGGAGGGAGGAGGGCTCGCTTATACACCCAGCATCAAGAAATATCCAGCCAGGCACCCCTGATACACTCAAACCTGTCACCACCTTCTTATCAAGAGAAGAAAACCACAAGCTTGTTGGGCATTTTACTCAGTCCGGGTATATAAGTGACTCCTCCTCTAATCAATCAATATGGTTATATGGATATTACACAAATTTGTGGCACAACATCCTTGACCCTCATCTTCGTCCGACTTTGCTCACTAACTCTCCTCTTCCCCTCTGTAACGACAACTTTCTCTCCTTCACCTCCAGAAATCTGAAGGCCATTGACCCTCAGACATTTCACAGCACAATACAGTCCTCATTGTCCCCAAACACTTCTTTCTCATGTCCTGAGCTAGCTACAAATCACTATGACACCACCCTCAGATGCACTCTTGATGAATTATTACCCCCTACACTTTCTAAACAGAGAATAAAGCAACCCTGGCACACAACCCAAACTCGCTTCCTTCAGCGATGCTCCAGGAGCGCTGGACGCCTATGGAGAAAAACACATACTCCCCAAGATTTCAAACATTACACATTTATGCTTTCCACTTATAATTCGACCCTTCACCTCCCTAAACAGACTTATTTTACTAACCTCTCATCATTATCCAAAAATCCCAAAACTCTTTGACGCTTTTCAAACACTTCTTAGTCCAAAAGTGCAGACACCTATCTCTGACGTCTGTGCTGAAGATCTGACCACCTAGCAATCCTGTCCTGCTCTGCAGAGCTGATTGGGGGGCAGGTTGAAAAAGAGCATGTCATTGGCTGAACCTGTAAACCCCAATATCTTTCTGCTTCAATTTAAAAACAGAAAACAGTCTAGGACAGCGCCAAATGTAGTGTGACACAATGTGTTACAAAGGTGACAAAATGTGGGGCAGTTATGGCCTAGAGGTAAGGGAAGGGGGCAAACGCAGTGTCAAAGGAAGGCAGCAAGAAAGGAGGGAGCACCGAAAGTAAAATATGGGCAAATCCAACGGTAGCCAAAGTGTCAAAGGATGGTACCTCCCAACCCCTGCTGCTCTTCGGCTGTTATAGCAGTGCATTAGTTTCAGGGTCTGCTGCTCACTGCATCACCTCCAGCACTGCAGTACAGTCCATGTCCCATTGCTAGTCACCAGCAGTGGTGTCTCAGCTGATTGGGAGGCAGCAATTCTAAAGTTGCCTCCAGGAACAGCTCAGCACTGACTGTACTGTTAGGCTGCCATGTTACCAGGGCAGGGATTGGCCACCGGCAGACCAGGAAGTGTAGCGAAGACAAAGTGAGTCCTTGTGGGGGGGATGAGCAGGGGACCATGTTACCAGGGCAGGGATTGGCCACCAGCAGACCAGGATGTGTAGCGAAGACAAAGTGAGTCCTTGTGGGGGGCATGAGCAGGGGACCGTTGTGGCCCAGATGAGAGAAAGTGGCCTTGTGACCAGGGGATGGCAGGTTTGATTGCCAGCTGGGACATGACTGAAGTTATATTGAGCAAGAGCACCTAACCCCACAACTACCAACTGCTCCCTGGGTGCCATAATTAGAGCAGCCCAACTTTGGGCATGTGTACACCTACTGCTTGCGTTTGTCTCATTGCACGGATGGGTTAAATGCGGAGGAAAAATGTGTGCAAGCTTACAATGGTCAGATATGCCTCCCCAAAAAAAATAAAAAATTGAAGGTGAACAATCTAGTGCTCATCATCAGTAGAACCATATCTCCCAAGTGCCCCTCACTTAGAGCCCATGTCCCCCTGTCCCTTGTTGTTCTCATTTGTCCCTCTTAGTGGTTAAACATGCAGATCTGCATCAATAAATGAGTAATTTACTTATTCAATTCGTTTATATTGTAACTGTTACAACCTATCTCCTATCCATCGCACAATGAGGGAGCGTGGCTTCATTTATTAACTGTCTCTCTTTCCCACCCTGAAAGTTGGAAGGTATGGTAAAACTGAGTCTCTACTGATCAATATTGATGGACAGGGATGGAAAGTTGAGACTGGATAGGAAAGCTAAGGCCATACAGAGGCCTGGTATGGTGGTGCTACTTAAAGTGGACCAACACCCAGGGGTGATCGGACCGGCTGATCACCTCCCTCGCCATGGGGCATCCGAGATCGGGATGTCCCACGGGGTGAAACCCCCCCAAAAGCCCCAAAAAACCTTACCTCATCGGCAACGGATCAGCCGCCGCCACCTCCCGCGCGCCCCTCTAGCAGTGCGCGCGCCCGCGCCGGCCGTTTGTGAATGGCCGGCGCGGGCGCGCGCCCTGTAAGAGGGACGCGCGGGAGGCGGCGGCGGCTTGTCCGTCGCCGAAAAGGTATGTTTTTTGGGGCTTTTACACAGCGGAGCATCCTGATCTCGGATGCCCCGCTGAAGTGGACCAACACCCAGCATAGTGAAAATCCTGGGTGTTGGTCCACTTTAAGTATAGAACCTGTTTACACAGTACGGCAGACTCAGACTGGCCCACACGGTTAACAGCGAATCCCCCGGTGGGCCCCTTTGAGGGCCTTTATCATCAAAAACCTGATTTAAGTGCACACACAGAGACAATGCAGTTTGGCATGTTTCTGTGCATAAGCCCTAAATATAAGCTAGTGATACTTGCATCTATGTGTGGGGTGGGCCCCCAGAGTCCGTTCTACTGGCTATCGGACACCTGAACACTAGGTAACTCTGCTTGTAAGATCAGTCCGTCTAACCAGCAACAATAACCTATAGTATGCACTATGGATTCTGATTATATTCTCTAGCACTTCATGTATAATATTTGTAATATTTTTTATCCATATCTCCCGTTAACCCACTCTTGTCAAAATGATTCCTTGTATGTACCCTGTTTCCCCCCAAAATAAGCTCTAGTAAGATTTTTCATCATTTTTTGCTAATGTGTATAACAGAAGCCCTACCCCAAAAATAAGTCCTAGTTACAATTTATAATCCAGCTGCCGGGCTTCAGTAGAGGGACGGGAACAGCTGTAAAGGAGGGTGAGGACACATCACGGCTGTAAAGGAGGGTGAGGACACATCACGGCTGTAAAGGAGGGTGAGGACACATCACGGCTGTAAAGGAGGGTGAGGACACATCACGGCTGTAAAGGAGGGTGACACATCACGGCTGTAAAGGAGGGTGAGGACACATCACGGCTGTAAAGGAGGGTGAGGACACATCACGGCTGTAAAGGAGGGTGAGGACACATCACGGCTGTAAAGGAGGCTGACACATCACGGCTGTAAAGGAGGGTGAGGACACATCACGGCTGTAAAGGAGGGCGAGGACACATCACGGCTGTAAAGGAGGGCGAGGACACATCACGGCTGTAAAGGAGGGCGAGGACACATCACGGCTGTAAAGGAGGGTGAGGACACATCACGGCTGTAAACGAGGGTGAGGACACATCACGGCTGTAAAGGAGGGTGAGGACACATCACGGCTGTAAACGAGGGTGAGGACACATAAAGTCACACAGGTAAGCTCGTCTGTCGGGAGTGAAACGCCTGATCTTGCTGGCTATACCCCAGCCTGCTGCCATGCCATGGCCAAATCCTCCCGCTGCTAGCCGCCGGCTCTGTTTATGTACTGTACTGGAGCTGCTGTACTGTCGCCACCATCTTGCGAGCTGCCAGGCGGCTATAAGACATCCCCTAAAAATAACTCCTAGCATCTATTTTTGGAGCAAAAATTAATACAAGACCTGTCTTATTTTCGGGGATACATCTTATGTTTATACTTGGCAAATCACTGATTTTAAAACAGTTTCTGGCATCCAGGATCAAACGCAAGGACAAATACACTGTGTGAAGTGGACCTAAATCATTGTGGTAAATGGAAAGGATCCTTGGAGAGATGGATCTTGCTCGGTGAGAGAGTAAGCCCAAGTGTTGCAGTGTAAAAGCACCCTCGCTGTAATAAATCCTCCTATCACAGAAGGAGAGAAAGGCCTAACAAACTGATAAGGGTTAGGTGGAATTATCAGAGAAGCGAGAAGCTCTCAGTGTGCTGGTAAGGGCTCAGAATATCAGCTTTCATTCTTGGCAGCACTCATACGGTACCTGTAACAGCATCCACATTAACTACTATAGCTTTCACTGAAGATAAACATGTCTTCCCCAGTTCTAGTTTAAACAGAAAATGATAGGAAAACTAAAGCTGAACTTTGGATTTTTATAATTTGATTTTGCCCTTGACGCAGAAGTATATCCAATCCAAGGGTCTCACTTTTTATTTTCAGCTTGTCACTTACAGTAGTTCAGCTATGGTATGTAGGTCACCAATATTAGAATTTTTTGTGAAAGTGCCAATAATAAGCATACCCTGCACCTGTCCCGATTTTCGTGGGACAATCCCACTATCGGCCTTTTGTCCCATTGTCCCGGGCCACTATGATGTGACCCGGCTTCTGTCACCTTGCTAGCGCCAGCCCCCATGCAGCTGAGCACTCACACGGCGCTGACATCTTCCCTGGGGTTCACGGGCTTCTTCTGCATTTTATTTTCAGCTTTATTCATTGGTGGTCCAGTGGGTAAGCAGGCAGCATGCTGTTCTAGCCACTCCACCAATCCAGGAAGGAGCTTGTGCAGGGGGCGGAGCCACCAAAAGCATCAGCATGGCGCCGGCTCAGGTGCAAAAGCATGCCGGCCCGGCACTCTGATCCTTTTCGACATGCCACTCATCCAGCTGCTGAAAGCAGCTTTTGTAGAGTCACCTGGACTGTCACCTGCTCAGACTGGACTGTCACCTGCTCAGACTGTCAGCCTGACTGCTGCCACCATTGTTTCCAGGAGGGAGACCTGGTAGGCAGATTTACTGACCACATGTATCCTCCTCCCCCCTGCTGGCGGCTCACCGGGGGCTGTAGCAATCACCCTCAGCCCCGGGGCTGCCATTGCTGCTGGCTGTCACAGGCTCCTCCCTTCACTAAGGGGAGGGCGAGTATCGGAGCCGGCCATGTGTGGAGGCTTTCCCCACAACCAAGCCTTATAGAGCTCTGCTGCATGTGTGTGAGTGCATTTACGATGGTTGATGGCTGATCGATTCCCTCCCCCCCGGGGAATCAAAAATCGAAATGCCCTGCTGTGTGAAACCCCCCAGGTCGCCCAGACACTTACCTTCTTTAATGGTTCAAAGGCATATGCGCTAGCTGCGGGCGCATCCCCACTATCCCTCTAGCAGGGAGCGTGTCCGTGTCAGGCATTTGTGAATGGCCGGCGTGGGCACGCTCCCAGTTAGAGGGTAGCGGAGGATGCGGCCGTCAGAGTGCTCGGAGCCACTGGCCTTAGACGATGTGATGATTATTGGACGAGCGGCCGCACATGCGCCGTATGACCGGGAAGAGGTGAGTTGGGTTCGGCAACCTGGGCACCCCCAATCGGGGGCCAGGACCAAACCCCAGGATACTCAAAATCCTGGTCCACTTTAAATAGCCAAGAGGTTGCCAGGAGATGACTTACAGCTGAGGGGGGGGGGCATACAGAAGGGATATGATAAACATAAGACTAAGATTCACAGATAAAGATAGAGAATAGAGCTGCTGCAGGGCCAGAGCCGGTTGCCAGGTTTGAACCTGGCGACGATAAGGGGGGCAGATTTCTGTGGGGACCCTTAAACTGCCCTCTCTGGCCACCAAAACTTACCACTATCCTTGTATTTCAAACCAGTATATCTACTGGTTGGTAAAAGGAGTAAATGAACTCTAGTAAATACTGCTGACCCAGGCATGAACCATCCTTAGGGGAACTCTAGCCCAATATGCCCTGGTTTTATGAACATGCTTTATTCATTTATAAACAGGACATTTTTGACTAATTTAAAAAAAAAATGCAAATAGCTTCAGAAACACCACCTCAATAAATATTGATTCAGTCATGAAACAAACGCTTGACACTAATGACGTATTTCGTCCTTGGTGCATTTGCAGGCGCTGCTTTGTTTATTTTTTTCTTCGGAACATTTCATCTTTTGTCCTTGCCAGGTTTTTTATATTCCTGCATTTTTTTAACAGTTACAGTGCTTTGTTCTTTGATTAAAACAAAAATCTGTGTTTTATAAATAATCTACAAAAGTACTTAATTGTCAGTTTCAGTTTGTCTTTTAAACTTGACTTGTGTAGAGAGGGAGTTTCACATTTGTGATAAATAATTCCAAACACCTTGACTATCCTGGATTTTGTTCCCATCCCGTGAGGCATGCACTGTAGGACCATTAAATGGTTAGTTTTTCTGGCCAACCTGGGGGTTTCACACAGCGGGCATCCCAAAAACTAATCTTTCCCCGGTCCTATGGGGCATGCGCAGGCCCACGTCCAATCAGCCATATTTAATGCTTGGCAAATGGCTCTATTTATGGCAATGGGCTGCATCCCCAGCAATGGGCGTGCTCCCATCCCCAGCCTATCTGAAAGGCTAGGATGGAAGCGAATGCACAGCCCAAAGATGCTGAAGATGCAGCCACCAATATTTACATCGGCAAGGGAGCCAGGAAGGTGAGTTTTGTGGTGCCCACAGCGGGCTATCCCAATTTACACAAAAGAACAAAAGGGTACTGATCTTTTCTCCTGATACTACTAAGCGCAAAAATGACGTGGGGTCCCCCTTCAACAGTGAAACCAGCCTGGGTACCAGCTAAGTGGGCTAGTTGAACAGGGTCAGAAGCCGAGTGGCCAGCCCCCAGCCCTGATGGCTACCAGCCCAAACAAATGTGTGTTTTATGGAAGCGGTTTTCACTATCTGCAATCAGTTGCTATTGGCAAATGTACATATAGAAGAGAAATATGAGTTCTGTACATGCTGCACTACTGCAATGGCTGCTTCTGTGGTGAGGGCACTCAGTTAACCTTACATGTGTGTTTTATTGAAGCAGTTTTCACTATCTGCAACCTGCTGCTATTGGAAACTGTACACCAAAGAAGAGAGAAGCGAGCCCTGTACATATATAACACTGCTTGTCATCATATGTAAGGTTAACTGTAAGGTTTCCTCACCTCAGCAGCAGCCATTGCAGTAGTGCGGCATGTACAGGACTCACATTTCTCTTCTATATGTACAGACTTGCAGGCTGATTCATTACTAACGCCAGGTAGCGACAGATGAGCGTCTGTAGAGAGGATTTCAGAGCGACCGCTAGTAGTTGCTGTGCTCGGCCATGGATCATTGTTTCAGAGCGCCTCAGTTGCTGGCCGGCATTGATGAATATGATATGTGAGTAGCAGTACTACGCTGTATGGAAGCGAACGGTAATGGCGGCTCAGTGCGACTGACACACCACATTCATCCAAAAAAAAACAGCCTCAAACATAGCCGGCGCTCAAAATCATGTAGTTGTAGCCCATAGCGCCAGAGGCTGTGTGATTAAAGTCTGTTTATGAACATGTATCCACTAGTAAGAAAATGAAAACATATAAATTACATTGTTATAACATTGTAACATGAACACTTTAATACCAGACATGTAAGGACAATTCTGCATAAAAATATTATTAATCCAAAACATTTCAAAAATGTCATTTTCTAGGCCAGGAAACATGTCAGAAAGATTTGAGATTTTTTTTAAGGAAAAAAAAATTGGGATCAGGAAAGGGATTTAAGGATCGTCCATTGAAATGCATGGGAGAGCGCCAGGTAGCGAGAGGTAATAGGCGCTCAGCAAGGATGAACGCCGGTGCTGTACGCTGAGCCTGGGATAATGATGAATTGTACGCTACATGGCGTTGTTCTAGTCGCTCACCAGATTCGGCTTCATAAATGTGTAGTTGCGCGCCATGTCTGGTGTTCACCTGCCGCTACCTGGCGCTATACCTTCATGAATAAAGCCCTCAGTGGCAATAGCAACTGATTGCAGGTAGTGAAAACAGCTTCCATGAAAAACACATTTGCAAGCATAAAAAAAATACATAAGCTCAGCACCTGGAGGACATCCTTTCGGCACAGAAAGTATACAACTTTCAAAAATGCCATCCCCTTTAAAGTCATGAACCAGGCACAATCAAAACGTGGGATTTTTTTCCATTTTGAAAAAAAGCTATATTGCCCTAGTAATTACAAAATAAAGTTACACCTCGTGTTGTGCTGTCCTCTGTGGTGCGAGTGGCAAAGCTGAGTAATGCAAGCACACTGTGTTCATTGCAGTGGAGGGAGCTGGGCTTGAATGACAGCATGAAAGGCTCCATTCTTGCCTAAGAGAGGGGGTGGTAACCTGACACAAAACTCACGCTTCGATTTGTGGTCAGGCTCAGAGGGGAGTTGCTGTAGCAAAGAGGAAGAACAAATTATTCTTTCTTATGGCATCTGAAGCGAAGAGACAGCATGGGAGTGACACTGCATTAGCTAAGCTGCCAAGACAATTGATTCTAAAGTTTGACTGGTCAATGCCTTTAAAATGTTAGCTGTCCTGTTCCCATGTGAAAACTTACCTGCCATCTATCACGGGTCACTATTGCCAAGGGAAAAGCCACCTCCTCCAAGAGGAACATCCCTCCCACTCTTAAGCCTCGATTCAAAGACACATTCGTCTGGACTTCCGTAGCTGTCTGTGAAAGTTTGGGTGGGTGTTAGTCTTATTTTTGCTTTTTTTCGTTCATTTTTCATTCGTACGAACGTTCTGGAAAATGTGTATATGTGCTTTCGATGAACGGAAGCAAATCGGATCATTTCCGTTAGTTCAGATCATTTTCCAAACAAAATCTGATATTTTTTGTTCGTTCAGATAACTTCCGTTGTTGGGATGGGCTTACGTCTGATTCAGAGAGCTGATTTCCGACGGACCACCACCCTATAAATCCGTATCATTTCCGATCCACTTACGGGACCTTTGAGGGCTCGGATTGCTATTGTTGAACATGTTTTGTGGCTATGTGGAGGAGTCTGCGCGCCTTTAGCACCAAGGCATTGCATGTATCAGCATGGGCGAGGCCATAAATTGTATAGCAATGCATACCTGAATCAATACATTTCATGTATGCCTTATAGAAGCATTTTAATGCTGACCTTAATTAGTCCTTAGCATGTAAACATTTATTTTCCCACACATCCATATAATTGCTATATTTTTTTAGACTTATGTCCTTTGTGAATTATATTTGGATTGTTGAACTTGAATCTTAATTTGTTGTAGGAGTTATTGTTTTAGTCGGTTACCTTTGCTTTGTGTAATTATTTTATATTTGGTTGCAGGAACCGCAAGATGTGCCACTCACACAACATAAAAGCAGTGTTTGGTCCAGCTATGCGATTCCTCAGTGTTCTTGCAGGGCATCCAGGGTCGTCCCATGATGCTTATATATTGCAGAGCTCCGGCTTATTTCATCAGTTTGAGTCAGGAGAATTATCTGGTAGATGGCTCCAGGGTAAGTTTGCTCACATTCCATCAATCCATTTTCACTGTATGGCAATGAATATAGTTGAGGACTCCTGTCTTAACCTATGGCTGTTTTTAGCCCTTGATAAATGTTAAATGTTAAGATGTTAAACAATATTGTAGCTTAGAATGTGTATTTTATGTTAGTATTTTTAAATTCTTTCAGGGGATTCTGGATATCCACTCCTGCCCTTGCTCCCGATGCCCGTTCTTTGCCTGCAGAATGCGGGCCAGGGGTTCTCTAATCGGGCACTATGCAAAACCCGGCCCGTGGTGTTGAGGGCCCTCTGGCTTTTGAAGTCCAGATTTAGGTGTTTGGACCATACGGGGGGGGAGGGGGGGCACTGCAGTATGACCCCAACAATGTTATACCAATATTTTAATTTACATTTTTTAACAGGGACTACACGTGCCAGAGTGGCACAACCGAGTGTCAGGGTCCTTCAGTTGGTGGGCGAGATGCAGGAGCTGCGCAACTCGTTGGGGACCACAGATGAAGAATAATATACTGTGGCCTGCCATTGCTATGTATTTTGCTTTTTATAGTTGTAAAAATGTGAAATTTTCAAAATTTTTTACATTTTTATATTTTATGATCGAATAAAAAAAAATGTTACAGTGTCATTTCATTTACATAACTAATGGGCCCATAAATATTTAAAGATGAATATTCACATGACCGAGAAGTGATTTGGGTAAGTTTTAGGGGGCTAAAATGGAAGAAGAACCTAACCACGAAGTGGTTTGGTTGAGCTTTAAGGGTCAAAAAGGGAAGATGGAGGATAGTGCTAAGTGGTTTGGGTGAGCTTTAAGGGTCCAAAAGGGAAGATGGAGGATAGTGCTAAGTGGTTTGGGTGAGCTTTAAGGGTCCAAAAGGGAAGATGGAGGATAGTGCTAAGTGATTTAGCTAAACATTGTAGTAGAAGTGAGGGTGGCAAATATGTAGGCGAGCACTTTAATGAGTTAAGTTTGTAGTGCACAGGCGCAAGATCGTAAGGATTTCCGTCTGGATGAATTTTTTTTTTGAAAAAGGGAAACAGAATCTAACGGGAAACATAAAGGATTCGTGAGAGGATACGATGGGAAAAGGGCAAAAACAAAAGCCTACGTTGTAACATGTGAAAATGAAACGGAAAAGTCACGCTGGAAAATGACATCCTCGTATTCGTAATCTGCCATACGAACGGACGGAAACTTTACAGAAGGATTGCAATGCATGCATAGAATCGCTCGTACACTCATAGGAGAGCAGAAACATTTCACAAAAAAAACAGATCGGCACTAAAACGGAAGTTTTTTTTGTCTCTCTGAATCGAGCCTTTAGTCTCCAGAGCACGCAGACTCCATTCTCTACAATGTCGGGGCTGGCCTTTGCATGCCTGACACCGACACAAACATTTAAGCTAAGGTCGTCCTGCCTATTATATTTGCACTTTAACCAATAGAGGCAGAGAGAGGAGAACTAGTCATCTCGGTAAGCCAGACCCAGATTTCAGAGCAGCCCACTTGAACACAACAGCTGTGTTTTTCTTAATATGCATAATTCTTATTTAAAGTGAGTCATTATCTAAAATGTATCATTAAAAAACGAAGTAGAGTAATGTTATTTGCCCTGGTCTCAAGAAAGCAGTTGATTTGTAACTTCATTATCAAGCAGCTGAAACTCTGGCATAAGAATTGGCAACAGATGTCACCGGCTCCAGTTTCACAGCAGGGACTGGTTAAATTTCAAGATCCAGCCAGGAAAAAGGGAAAAAAATAATAAAATCCTGCATACTTAAACGAAAACAGATTTCTAAAATACTTAATAGAGATTGGACTAGCTTTGGGAGACACCCACACGTTCTGGGTGTTCTATAAAACAATGCTTATATTGAGGGCACATTCTACAACTTATTATCAAGCTGTAAGTCACTATGCCAGTGCAGTGGCCCCTTTGCACACAGTGAATAAAGTGCTCCATTTTATAAAGTGTATCCAGCCTCTTGCTGACGGGTCCTTTAAAGTCCTATTCAATAACACTTCATTGGAAACAAAGTTGATGTTTGTACTGACTAAAGACAGGTGGCCTGGAGAATCCAGAGCCATATCTCTCTGTAGTTTATTTGGCATCATCTGTAAATATGTAGGTTGAAGAACAAGCAGCCTAAAGCAGCAAACCCAGCCCACAACACAGGCAAAATGCACGAAATCCACTAGTTGTGGCCCTAAAAGAAATAATGAAGTCAAGAGAATATTGAAGCTACCATTGCCACTCTTCATCTAAGGACTGCTAGTTGCCTGGATGACAAGCTGTGTCTCCTACTGCAACCCTTGATGAGCCTTTGTCCTTTAGCAAGTAGGCTGCTTCTGCAGACTGTGCAGTTCATTTGCACACCTCCTTTTGTAGAAAAGGGATGGTTAAATCGGTGGTGGTGGGGGGTTATCATTTTTTGGGCCCAATGCAAAGTTGTGTCTGGGGGCACCTATGAATGACATTTACTATATTAGTGTTTGTACAACCTTGATTTTCTAACTGCATTCTGATTCTGGTTTCCACAAAAGTCTTAATATGTTTATGAAGAAAAGGGTACCCCACCCCAGCATGAATATGACACCCTACGCCAGTAGGAATATAGTAGCCCACCCCAGCATGAATAATATGGTTTCCCACCACAACATGAATATGACACCCTACGCCAGTAGAAATATGGTACCCCACCCTAACATAAATATGACACCCTAACCCAGCATTAATATGGTTCCCCATTCCAGCATGAATATGGTCCCACATCCCAGCATGAATATGGTCCCACATCCCATCATGAATATGGTGCCCCACCCCAGCATGAATATGAGAGCCCCTACCAGTACATTACCTTTCTTTTATTTGCATGGCCCGGACCCAGGGGTGGATCCTAGGCTCTATGCTGTGAACTAAAGAGCGATGCCCCACAGTGTGTGCCAATCCAGTTCTCAACTACCTGGCCCCTTCCTATGATGGTGCTGATGATGACGACTCAATGCGAGGGGAGCAGGGCCATGGCGATTGAGCCACCAATGTGCAGAGATGGGGGTTCAGCAGCTTTTGGTGGGGCCCAGAAGAGTGCCTGGCCAGTAGTGTGAATAATTCTGTGGCCGGAGTGGCCGTCTTGATAGAACACATTTTAAAGTGCATCTCTAGCCATATAAATAAGGTATACTGACCTCAGCTCCCTCACAGGCGATGAGTCCAGTTATGGAGCTGTAACAAATACCCACTCTAGTCTCTAGTCACTCTGCACCCCAGAAATATGAGCCCCACTACAACAAGCTGGGTACACCTAGAAAGCTTAACATGTGTTCTTTCAGGGAATGTATGTTGGGGGAGCTGACATTTTCAAGTAAAATTACCCTTACCCGCTTGCTTTGGGGTGTTCCCTTGACAGTACCTATGCATGTTGGCCATTGTTCTGTTCGGGGGAATGTGGCTTTCTTTTTTTCTTTTTTTTTTTTTTTTTAGGAAAACCCTCAAATGTATTTCAAATGTATTGTTTTCATTTCTTGAAAAACTGCTAGGTGCGCATAGCAGGGTGTCTACCAATACATATGTGATACTGTTGTGACCAGGAGAAATGAGGATTTTACATGCAATAAGATATTGAAAAACGCCCATTTTTCATTACAAAAAAAAACACTACAAATTGTAAATAAATTATTTATTTTGCACGTATTTCACCCCAATATATTGATAATACACTTAACAAATGACAAAGAAGGCATTGAATCCCTTCAAAAATCCCTTCAAAAATCACAGTTGAACATGCAAAACGGTGAAATTCTGGGAGAAATTCTGTTAGTAAGTCTAACAGGGATTTTCTCCCATTGTCCTTCAGTACAGCCACGGAGAGGAGAATCAAGAAATTAAGATTCTAAGGGTGGGATACCGCCTGTAGTTCATTTCTACCAGAGCTTATTTGTCTTATAAAAAGCTTCAACATTAGTGCTTATGGAAGGTGTGGGGCTTCTATGAAAGCTTCTGATATTTTATCCCAGGAAGTGGAGACTATGAAATGAGCCGAAATATATGGAGCAGATACATTCATACAAGTGTAGGCCCAGGTTTTGGCCTGTATATTCCATAGCTATAGTGGCTTTTGAAGAAGATAGTTGCCTACTCCTTTCTGAATAGAAAATAACATTTTTTCTGAAAACCAAGGAGACAGAGGACAGGATAACTGGCTTTTGTGTGCAAGGAAGAGACTGCTGTTCAATGCAGAATAAGTGGATCGGGACTAGGAACAGGAATGTAATCACCAAACAGCCTAATGATTAGGAGACCCTGAAATGGAGTTGAGGGGCCTTTAGGAACTAACAATAAATACCAGGAAGGACAATCTACAAGCCACCAGGATCTCGACAAAATTGATGGGGAACAAATTCAGACCTGACTAACAAGACTGATAAGTCTGAAGCCTGAGTCTTTAAAATATTTACGGGTATATCAATGGGTTTATGTGTGGAAGTATAGTTTATTTCATCCAGAACCCCCATGCATATGGATTTCTTATGGAATAAGCAGACCTAGACAGGTTTTTGTATTTTGCATATACTTGCTTCTATCTTCTATCCCATGGCTGCGACTGTCATACCCCACAGCATCCCCCTGACACTTTGCAGCCATGATGGCACCTGGGTCATCAGGGCTGATTCTAGTTTTTTTTCCTAGATGGGTCCAAGCCACTGTTAATGGTGCCACACATACACCAGGCTGCTCATCTGCTCATATTGGGCTCAGTCATGGAGAGGGGACATAGCCTGCTGCCAAGAAATAGGCAAAGCATGGCGCATACCGGCATGTGCCAGCAATAGCACCATAGGATGGATGTAGAGGGGGGAGGATTTTCTTTTCCTCTCACACTGAGAGCTATTATGCCTAGAACCCACCCTGCGTTTCAATATTATTGAAGTAAATTGTGATAATAATTTCAAGTGACGCTGTAGGCATTTTTTTATAAGCTACGTGCTTATCTGCCCTCCCCTGAAAGGACACTCCTCGGTCAGTTGTACTGAGCTGTTCTACTTTGATGCCCTAGGGCCGGGCCAAGGGTTTTGTTCTGCTATAACAGCAGGGTTACCACATGAGGCAGTGAAAGGGCAGTTAAGTAAGTAAGTAAGAAAAAAAAGGCTACACACAATAATACTTCTTCCTGTGCACAGGGACAGATTATAAGATCCTGGGCCTCCACCGGTTATTGATTGTGGTAATCAAGAAGCAGAGGCAGGAAAGATTACAGGGGTGACATTCCTGCATCAAGAAAATCAGACTGAGTAGGAAAGGGCTCCTGCTTACAGCCTTGGGGGCATCTTCCAATACACAGCAGCAAGTGCAGGGGGCCAGGAATGTGGACTCCACTGGGTGAAACATAAAAATGCTTCTTCCCCCCACCCTATAGAGGGAGCACCAAAAACAAGCTACCTGCATCTCTTCAGCCAGAGGGAGGAGGTCGGCAGCAGCAGTGGTGAAGATTAGAGACAAGGTAGATTGCGGAGTCCAACAGTGGTGGATAAGAAGAGCTTCAGCGGCTAGGGCAGCAGGACAGATAGACAGCAGTTGGCACCATGGCAGACAAGGGGGGGGGGCAGTCTATTGTTTGCACTGGACTATTACTAAAAAAGAAAAAAAATACAGCAGCCTCCACCATATTTTTTGGCCAGGGACCTTCACCCCACGTAATCCGGCTCTGCTACTCAGCACCACATTAAGTGCTACAATTTTTAATACGATTTGCTTTGGCTGCCGGTGACCTATGGAACTCACTATGCAAGTCTGCTTTGTAAACCTCAGTGGCTATCAGCATGCATGTGGGGCTGCACTTGTGCCATTTAAGAACAAAAACAATTCTACAGGTGTAGTATTCATAAAATTTCGGACATCCAAAAGCAGTGTACAAAAGTAGGGTGGGATCCCCAATGAGTAATGGCCGGCAGTTCAAGTCACTACCACCTGAAGTACCTTGCATCAACCTTATAAAACTTGGAAAAAGTATGAACAGAGGACCAAGTAGCGGCCTTGCAAACTTGTTCAACAGAAGCTTGATGCTGAAAAGCCCAAGAGGCACCAATAGCACAAGTGGAATGAGCAGTAACCCTAAAGGGAGCTTTCTTCCCCTTAACAGAATAGGCTTGTACCACCGCCAGACGGATCCACTCGCTGATAGTGGATTTAGCCGGAGGCAAAAAGAGCGTCAGATTTCCTGAAAGGCTCAGTAGCGACCAAATAAACCTTCAGAACCCTGACCACATCCAAAGAATGCAGTGTCGGCTCCTTGGAGTTAGCAGGATTAGGACACAATGAAGGCAAGACAATGTCCTGATTGAGATGAAATGCAGACACAACCTTAGGCAAGAAATCCGACTTAAGCCGAAACACCACCTTATCCTGATAATCTCAAAATAAGGAGGTTTGATGGAAAGCGCCGCCAGTTCAGAAACTCACCTGACAGAAGTGATAGCCACCAAAAAGGCTACCTTAAGAGTCAGAATGGGCAAGGCAGCCCCACGAATTCTTGTAGCATAGGCTTACAAGGTGTGGACGCACATGAGTAAAGGTTTTAACCAACCGGTGATTGGCAAAGGATCTTTGGAAAAAAATTGCCAGAGCTGAAACATGGCCCTTGAGGGTACTCAGTTGAAGGCCGGAATCCAAACCATGTTGCAAAAATTCCAGAATCCTGGGGATGGAAAAAACCTGACAGGGAAGAGACTTGGACTCACACCAGGCAATGTAAGCATGCCAGACCCTGTAATAGATAAAGGACGAGAACTTCTTCCTAGCCCGAATCATGGTATCCACAACAGAGGCAGGCAACCCCTTTTCCATCAAGATGGAGGTTTTAGCAGCCAAGCCGTTAAAGCCAGCGTTTGTAAATTGGGATGGCGTAGCCGCCCCTGAGTGAGAAGATCTGGATCCTTGTGCAAGACGTACCGATCTACTGCCAACTGCACGACATCTGCGAACCACACCCTTCTTGGCCAACAGGGATGGCTGGCACCCCCTCCTGGACAATCTTGCGCATGACCCTGCCCAGTAGAGGGAACGGAGGGAACACATAGAGAAGCCGAAACTCCGTCCAAGGCATTGCCAGTGCATCTGTGGCGTAGGCCAGAGGATCCTGTGACAGGGAGACAAACTTGGGAAGTTTGTGATTGTGACGGGACGCACACCCGGCTGGCCCCAGCGGTGATACAGGGAGAGAAACACCTGGTTGTTGAGGGACCATTCCCCCAGACGAGATGTCCCCCTGCTCAGGGAGTCCGCCACCTGGTTCTCCACCCCTGGAATGTATACCGCTGAGATGCAGGGAACATTCTGTTCCGCCCAAGACAGTATCAGGGACACTGAAGGCTCGCTTGCTCCGAGTCCCTCCCTGATGGTTGATGTAGGCAACCGCCGTCTGGGTGTCTGAGCTTATCTGAACAGCCCGACCCCGAAGGTGTGTGGTCAGCTAAGAAAAAAACAACCTGATCGCCCTCAGTTCCAGTACATTGATGGGAGCATGGTCCTCCTGGGGGTCCCACCGACTCTGGAACTTCAGAGACTTCCAAAAGCCCCCCAGCCTGTCAGACTGGCATCTGTGGTGACCGTCTCCCAGCACGGGGGCAGGAAAGTCCTGCCCACCAGAGGGTTCCTTGAGTCCAGCCACCACGAAAGGGACAGTCTGGCCAGAGGAGACAGAGCCAATTCCTGATCCAGGGACACAGGGTCCCGATCCCAGACTGACAAGATGTGCAACTGAAGAGATCTCATGTGAAACTGAGCAAAGAGGACCTCCTCGAAGCAGGACACCATCAGGCCCACCAACTGCATCCCCAGAGGGATGGAGGAAAGAGGACACAAGAGCAGAGCCAGTGCCTGCTTCTGAAGGCCCTTCACCTTCTGCTGAGGAAGGAACACCTTGACCTCACACAAGTCTTAAAGGAGCCACAGCACTCAACCCTGTTAGCTTGCGGGCCAGCCTATAATCTGTCTCTAAACTTGGTTAAAAACAGAGGACTCGGTCACACACATCTGCAGAAGTATGCTTAAGCTGCACCACTACGCCAAAGTGCCTCTGTGGGGTGCAGTCCTAACTCTAATCTCTGAGAGCCCATCTGGGATATACAGTGCAATAGATAAATTGGGAGCAGGCTTACCTGAGGTTGCCCTAAACCTCTAAAGTGCAAGCCATGGGGTGGAAGGGTCAAAGACCTTGCAGTACAGCCTAGACCCCACACACCATGTGCTTGCACAAATTCAAAAGAAACAAAGGGGGGTGGCAGCCGCTCAGACCATTTTATAACTAACCTGGGAGGTGCACGTTAGCAGGGCAATTAGTACACACAAGTCTTAAAGGAGCCACAGCACTTAACCCTGTTAGCTTGCGGGCCGGCCTATAATCTGTCTCTAAACTTGGTTAAAAACAGAGGACTCGGTCACACACATCTGCAGAAGTATGCTTAAGCTGCACCACTACGCCAAAGTGCCTCTGCCCACTGACGCAACCAAACAAGAGGCCCTACCGCCCAGCCTCACAGCATCATCCATGGCAGTAAGGATAAATGCAACAAAATCAGAGCAAAGCAAGAGGGCCCTATAATCATCCCTCCTCCTACCAGCCATAGCGCCATCACATAGGCGCTTGAGCAGTTTCTTAAGTGCAATAGCTGTAATGGCAGCAGCACAGGCCGGGCGCAGCCCAGCCCCCACACAAGTAAAAGCATGGCAGGCCAGCTGATCCATGCGCCGGTCCTCGCTGTCCCTCAGAGTGGTAGTGTCAGGGGAAAGGCATGAACGAGGTATTGGACAGACCTAGCACGGGAGCGTCCACCTCAGGGGGACCACCGCTTTACTAGATCAGCAGAAAAGGGATACCTCTTATCCAATCCCTTGGGCACAGCGGGCAGCCTGTTAGGACGTTCCCACTCCTTAAGCACCATAGTAGTGAAATGTCCCTGCTCAGGGAACTCAAGACGCTGTTTATCAGGGCGAAAGAGCTCACCAGAGCGACACACAGGAGGATACAGCACCGCAGCCAGAAAGGGAGAAAACCAGACGCGCAGCTAATCCAAAATGGCGCCAGCAGAAGTACCTCAAGGGGCGGGCCACTGGGGGACGACGCGATACGCGTCATACCCCGGCCCCACCCCCTCCGAAGAGTGCGAAAATGGCGCTCACGTGACCCCGCCGGCGCCATGACTAAGCAAAAACGCCACAGGTTATAGTGCCACCTGCTGCAAAGCGCAGTACAAAGCGGCGCGGTGGCTAAAAAACACCAAAAAAAAACACTGTACACAGCAAAATATACCACAACTAACACCACTCGCCGCTACCCCCCCCCCCCCCCCGAACATAAGTCAGAGAGGGGGGCGGGAGAGAGACGAAAGACGGCAGCGAGTATCCAGGCCGGGGGGGGACCCCCTGAAGGAAAAGAAAAAGACACAGCCCCCCAAAACTCACCCCCTCAGAAGCCAGAACAGGAACTCTGCATCCCTAGTAGGCTCACCATAAAGCCTATGGCCGGCTACCCTTGGTGGAACAGGGTCTGCAGCTTTGAGCAGCGCTCCTGGAGAGCCATCTTCTATCTTCGTAGTTTCACTGCAGAGGAAACACTGGGAACTCTATGGTTAATCCCGATTTTATAGGGGGCCGGGAGATGCCACAGCTTTTCTGCAGTACACTGCGCCACCTTGTGGCGGTATAACCCAACTGTTATGAATACTGAAGCAGGCAGTGCCATGCAATAAGAAAAGTGGCCTTTTTTAACCGATGTAGCTGCACCCACCTGTCAAATTTTAGATTGCTGATTGGCTAATCTCAAATGTGCGGGGTGATGTGATAAGACCACTAGACTAGGCTCTCTCTAGTCTGAGGCGTGCACCTGTCCCTAGGCTATCTGAATGGTTGGGCACGGTTGGGAAAGGTGAGTTATGCAGATGACCATGGGGGTTTCACTGGGCAGCCAATACTCACTGCTTCTGCTTACTCTTAAAGCGGACCTTCACTCTGAATAAGAGTCTATCTTATATGTTTCCCACACCCTGTACATACAGATTGCTCACATTAAAAATCATCCTAAATGCATCTACTGCATGTTATAAGCCTTTAAACATCCAAGATGGCGGCTTATGGAAGCAGCCATCTTATCAGGCAGCCTGCAAACAGGAAGTGCCTCCTGACTGTGCTGCTCTGCATTCTGGGACTGCTGTCCTTTCCCTGACCCCAGCTCTGCTCTGTCTGAGCAAAGCACAGCTATAACCTGCCCCCCTGTACCTTATCCCGCTCTCCTCTCCTCAGTAAGTGTGATGCTTCTGAGTCAAGATGGCGGCGCCCGTATCCTAAATCCCTGAACAGAGTTGCAGCCCAGTGGGGGAAAGAATAATAAGTTAGTGACTAAAAACTTAAAATATATTAATTTTAGATGCTGGGGAATCGTTTTTTAAGAGTTTGGGCTTTTCATTAAATCATAGTGAAGGTCCGGTTTAATGGCTGCTATTAAAAAGGCTGCTGGGAGCACACAGAGATGTGCAAACCCACCTCGAAGCTGAAATTCACATTGGGCAGTAAACTGTTACTGTTACACATAGTGAATTGGGATGCCCCATCTAAGAGGAACAGCACACTGGAAAGTGAAATTCCTATGTGTTGTTCCTCTTTAAGGGAGCTGTATAATAATAAAAAAAAAAAATCTAATATCAAAAATCCATATAAACATGCTGGACAGTGATAAAAGGAGCTACGTATACCCCCCAACTGAAGAAATCAACACCAAGCTTCTTCTCTTGGAAGAAATAAAATCCAAGAATTTTAGGATCCAAGGTTTTGAAGCGTAACATTTCAATTTTACGGGGGTAATCTGGTCCATTCCAATCTCATGTGCTAGCCTGTGGGGAGCAGCAGCAGCATAAACCACTCTAAATATCTGCCCAAAGCATAGCAGGATGAACTAGATTTGCATATCCAGGAGGAAATACATAGTGCTTGGAACTGAGGTGACCGGAGATTGCATTAGAGGAGCATGTGTGGTGAGTCTGGGAGGTAGCTGGACTCTAATATCTTCAATGGCAGTTGAATTATGATAAATAATCTTTGAAAAAACAAAATAAAATCCATTTAAAGCGGACATAAAGTGGACCTGATGTGGGCATTAATGAGTTAAATTATGATACATAATCACTAAAACAGTTTCTTCAATTTACTTTAATGTGGACCTAAAGTAGTCAGGGTTGTGCTCATGGGCTTTGTCGGTAGAATGGGTGGTTGTTACACTCTAAAATCATTGTACAAAGTTAACTAGCAAATGTTCAAGCTCTATGGAGAACCCCCCTTCCAAAAAGTATTCCTTGTTTGTATTCTGTACATACTTGGCGACCAATAAAGTATTCGTTCGTATTCGTAAATATGGGAAATTATACCATCCATTTCTAAGGGAGAAGAAAATCATTGGATTTCATTATAATGCTTGTTCCCAAGCACTATAATAAAAGCATCAACACATATCAGAAAAACTCAGAGCACAGGCCATTGGAGTTGATCAGTCCACCCCGGTAAAAGCAGAATGGTATCTGCATCTCCAACGGCCAAGATCCCCCTCTTAAGCAATACCAGTTATGTGGACTGGTAGACCCAAGTGCTGGTATTGCTTGAGAGGGGGGAAGCCCATACCATTTTTTCAATAATTTTATTAAATGGTTTAAAGTGGACCAAAACCCTGCTGGATTGGCCCGGGAATCTATAAGATTCCCGAGCCGATCCATTCCCTCCCCGCGGGCATCCAAAAACGGGATGCCCCGCTGTGTGAATCCCCCCAGGTCGTCCATAAACTCACCTTCTTTCCTGGTCCAAAGGCGCATGCACGGACTGCATCCCCGCTATCCCTCTAGTAGGGCTTTCTTGGAAAACATACATTTCCTATTAAAAGTTTATAAAACAGGATTTTATATATTTTTTCTAAATATTTCCCCCAAAATACTGAGAAGGCACTGGAAAAAAGACAAACAAGACATTTGATGGTAAAGGCCAAACTCTGCTGCAAAAAACAACATATAATTCCCCTGGAAATTCCTGCACAAAGCAGTTACACATATTTGGTGCAAAATTCTTAAAGGGATTCTACAGGAAAAAAATAAACAGCAGCGTACCTTGCCAAGCGTGCCTCCAGCACTGTCCTTCCTTTCAGGTCAGCAAAATCCCCTTCTTCACTTGCAGCTCCTGCCACACCCTGCCGATGCAAGCTACCAATGGTATTCGAGGACCAATAATGGAACCACGTCCCCTCTGGCTTGAATAGTACTCTCAGAGCCATCAAGCCCAACTGACTCCTACCCCCCCCTGCCCAGCCTTCTCCTACCAGTGGTCTCTTACCCAGAGCAAACAGCTGAAGCTCCCCCCATCCAGTGGCAGGGCAAATGACCACACCGGGGACGGGAAGTTGTGAAAGCAGATCCCCGACCCCCACCGCCTACAAGTGATAATAGTGGCCATTGTGAGCAAACACACAAATGGAATTCGTTCTCCACATTTACCCATCCGTGCACACGTGCCCCAGTGGGGTGGGCTGCCCTAAACTCAGCACCCAGGGTTAGGTGTCTTGCTCAAAGGCACTTCAGTCATGTCCCATGGTTGGGGATCGAACCTGCCACCTTCCGGTCGCAAGCCAGTTTCCCTACCTCTAGGCCATAACTGTCCCCAAGCCGCCCACCACCACCAAGCCGGGGAAAAGCAGCAGCAGCCCTGGCCGCCACCCGCCCACCAGTAGTCGGAGCCCCTGCCAAAGCGCGTGCAGAGGAGCCACAGCCGCTGCCCACCCACCGGTAGTCAGAGCTGAATGCCTGCAGGTAGGAAGACCCATCCCAGTGTGTGCCACTTCCTCTACAGCTGAAGTACTCCATCCCTTTCTCTTGTCTTGCTGCCCACATTCCTACTGTATTATTATACTTATATCCTTTGTTCCCCTAATATACCTATTAGTATCTGCACTAATATGGAGTTGTTTCATATATAGGTGGCTACTACAACATTTTAAAGTGACATGCAACTCTAATCCTGGGAGCCTTAAACCAGACCAACACACATTTTTTTTTAACGGGTGTTGGTCCCGAGGTTCAGCGAAACATGTCTGCCCGAAGGAGATGATGTGGTTGAATTTTTGCTGCCAGACTATAATGTGGTTGTTGTAATATGGACTTGGTGATGGTGACAAACTTTTTTAACGAACAAAAAAGTATAATTTTATACTCTCAGTGTGGTGTACGGCAAGGTTTCATATATAGGGTTTTAGTCCAACCTCTTCCCACATAGTTGCTGCCCACCTACCAGTTCACCCACCTTCTTTGGCCACCTGCCTACTGCCCTACCTAACTGCCTGCCCACCCACCTAGCTGGCCATCCATCTGCCTGCCCACCTACGTACCTATCCACCCAACAACCCATCTGCCTGATCCTGTGCCCACCCACCAAAGAATCTGAGAGAGCGCACATGCACATCTGGGGGTACGGGCATGCACATTTGGGAGTACGCGTATGTACATTTGAGTGTGCGCATGATCATTTGCAGCTTTGCTCATTATCACCTGGGAGTGCGCACATCCGAGGCTGTCCATCTGGGGAGTGCATGCAGGTGCATTTGGGAGTGCGCACATTCACAATTGGAGGGTGTGCTAGTCTAGGCATCCAATGTTGACTAGAAACAGGTAGAGAGGGAGGGGGCACAGAAACCTCAAGGTCTCCATCTCTTACTAACCCCGCCCATTATGCTGATTATTAAAGTGGACCAACACCCTGAGGTGATCGGCCCGGGAATCTATAATATTCCCGGGCCGATCACCTCACACACCGCGGGACATCCGAGATCGGGATGTCCCGCGGGGTGTAAACCCCCCAAAACCTTACCTCTCCAGCCGCTGCTTCCGCCGCCGCCGCCTCACTCGCGCTCCTCTAGACGTGCGCGCGCCCACGCCGGCCGTCTCTGAATGGCCGGCGCGGGCGCGCACACGTCAAGAGTGACGCGCGGGAGGCGCCGACGGGCAAGCTGCTTGTCCGTCGCTGTCAATCAGCTTGTCCGTGGCGGGGAGAGGTAAGTTTTGGGGGCTTTCTGGGGGGTTTCGCACAGCGGGGCACCCCCTATCGGGCGTCACTGCTCCAAGGCCACACTCATTAACTCTGAAAGAGGAATCAACAGGTAAATCTGTAAACCTTGATATCTCGGCCATTTTTTCTTCAACTTAAAGCGGATCTTCACTCTGAATAAGAGTAAATCTTATGTTTCCCACACCCTGTACATACAGATTACTCACATTAAAAATCATCCTACCTGCACCTATTGCATGTTATGGGCCTTTAAACATTCAAGATGGCGGCTCATGGAGCATCAGGCAGCCTGCAAACAGGAACTGTCTTCTTTGTTGCTCTGCATTCTGGGATTGCTGTTCTTTCCCTGACCCCAGCTCTGCTTTGTCTGTGCAAAGCACAGCTATAACCCCGCCCCCTGATCTTTATCCCGCTCTCCTCAGCATGTGATACTTCTGAGTCATTATGGCGGTGCCCATATAGTCCTGAACAGAGTTGCAGGCCAGTGGGGGAAAGAATAATAAGTGACTAGAAACTTAAAATATATAAATTTTAGATGCAGGGGAATAGTTTTTTTTAAAAGTGGACCAACACCCAGGATTTTGACTATCCTGGGTTTTGGTCCACTTCGGTGGGGCACCCCGCTGTGTGAAACCCCCCAGAAAGCCCTGAAAACTCACCTCATCCCGCTCCCACGTGACTGCTGCAGCCAATCCCCGCCGCTGGACAAGCGAGAGGCAGCGACGCATAAGCAGAGCGCGTCTGCCGCCGTCTCCCGCGTGTCCCTCTTACAGGGAGCGCACCCGCACCGGCCATTCACAAACGCCCTGCTAGAGGGACACCGCTGGAACGTGGAAAAGGTAGGATTGTGGGCTTCCTGGGGGGTTCCTCCCCGCGGGACATCCTGATTTCGGATGCCCCGCGGGGAGGGATCTGATCGGCCTGGGAATCTTATAGATTCCCGGGCCAATCCCCCCTGGGTGTTGGTCCGCTTTAAGGGTTTTGGCTTTTCATTAAAGCGGTCCTTCACTCTGAATAAGAGTCTATCTTATATGTTTCCCACACCCTGTACATACAGATTGCTCACATTAAAAATCATCCTACCTGCATCTACTGCATGTTATGAGCCTTTAAACATCCAAGATGACAGCTCATGGAAGCCGCCATCTTATCAGGCAGCCTGCAAACAGGAAGTGCCTCCTGACTGTGCAGCTCTGCATTCTGGGATTGCTGACAGTTGCCTGACCCCAGCTTTGCTCTGTCTGAGCAAAGCACAGCTATAACCCGCCCCCCTGTACCTTATCCCACTCTCCTCTCCTCAGTAAGTGTGATGCTTCTGAGTCAAGATGGCGGCTCCCGTATTCTAAATTCCTGAACAGAGTTGCAGCCCAGTGGGGGAAAGAATAATAAGTTAGTGACTAAAAACATAAAATGTATTAATTTTAGATGCTGGGGAACCGTCTTTTAAGAGTTTGGGCTTTTCATTAAATCACGCTGAAGGTCCGGTTTAAATCATGGTGAAGGTCCGGTTTAAACACAGGGTACAGTTTAGGACAGTGCCAAACGTAGCCCGACACTATGCAATAAAAATTGAATATATCTGAAATATCACTTTCAAAATATCCTGGCAACAGAGGGTGACAACATGTCTAGGCACTATGCTGCTGTGTGGCTGGGAAGATTAGGCTGTGTGGCTGGGAAGATTAGGCTGTGTGCCCGGGAAAGGCCAGACATCCCCCGCCAGCCAGCCAGGCAGCCACAGGTCAGCGCCACTCAGGCCGGGCCCGCCTTCACATGCTGCCGGGTTCTCTCTGGTAGACGTCATCACAAGTGGTGACGTAGCAGGCGCTCCTGAGGAGGCCGTCTCCTGTCCCTAGTGCGCGCCTCCGCTGTATGTTGCTAGCGGGAGCGCGCTTTAGCAAAGAGCCTGACGGCCGAGGAGTCGCCACCGCGATCGCCAAACTCAGCCGTGTGCGGGCCAGCGGGGGCCATGCGAGAGCCGGGATACTAGCCGCCCCCCGCTCGCCAGCCGGCGATGGATTCGTGGAGGGAGTGTTTCCTGGTGCGCTGGCTCTGGCAGCAGTTGGTAGGTAGAGCGCCTCCCCCTCCGCCGCTTGTGTGATCCGGGTCACTGTGAGTCCCGGCTCTCTGTAGGCCGCAATCTCGGCTAATGCTCGCCACAACTTTTCCTCTGGGCTCCGGTGTGATGGCGGGAGGGGGAGCCGCCCCTTCCCCCGAGTCTGGCGGCTGCCACACACTTGGGCAACTTTCTCCCTGTGCAGGGGCTGTATTTACTGGGGTCACTCGGGGCTCTTCTCCCACCACCATGGTTAGCAGGACACACACACAGCCAGCTGTCACCCCATTTTATCTGGGTGACATCCAGAGTCCTGAAGTGGTCCGGTGATTGGTCCTCCTTCCCTAAATCAGGATGCCCTGCTGTATGAAACCCTCCAGATTGCCCACTCCACTCACATTTCCAGCACTCCCACAGCACATGTGCAGGCTTTCAGCCAATCAAGTCACTTAGTGGATTCTCCTGGACCAGTGATTGGTTCACTTTAAAGTGGACCAAAACCCAGTGCAATCAGCCCGGGAATCTATAAGATTATCGGGGCAATCGATTCTCTCCCCCTGGGGTATCCATGATCGGGATGCCCTGCTGTGTGAAACCCCAGGTCGCCCCATACACTTGCCTTGCTTCCTGGTCCAACGGCGCATTTGCGAGCCGAGGCCGCATCCCTGCTACCCCTCTAGTAGGGCGTTTGTGAATGGCCGGCACGGATGCACTCCCTGTTAGAGGGAAGCAGGAGATGCGGGCGCCAGCGCGCTCAAAGCCACTGGCCTTAGATGAAGGCTTAGACAACGTGACGTCAACGGTGATCTGGGGGGGTTTCACACAGCGGGGTGCCCCGGGGCAAAGGACCAAAATCCAGGGTTTTGGTCCACTTTAGAGCAGAACAAAACCCGTGAATTTGACTTCCCCTAGTTTTGTTCCATTCGCCCGGCTGTTTGAAACCCCCCAGAATGTCGCTTTTCATGCACCTCTTTCTAGTTCAAAGGGCGCATGCTCTCGTCCAATAAGAGCTGTCTGCTGTGACAAATGGCTCTCATTGACTAAAATGGGGAGCATATGCTTCCGCATACCCGGTGGCATGCACGCTCCCGCCCCAGCCTGAATGACCAGCCATCCAATACATGCTCTCCCCATTGTGAGAGACATTTGCTAAATGATGTGGTCACGGCAAACGGCTTTCATTGGACTAGAGCCCGTGTATGCACCATTGGAGCTGTGTAAGGTGAGTGTTTACAGGCACCCCAGGGGGTTTCACACAGTGGGGCGTTCCGATTGGGTGGAAGGCCAGCCACCATTTATGATCCACCACCTGTATTATCAGATTTGGGCTGAAAGCAGACTAGACCTCTTAAAGTGGACCAAAACCCAGGATTTTAAAGCTGTGTGAAACCCCCCAGGACACCAAGACCAGCTCACCTCTTCCCGATCCCATGCCGCATCTAAGAGCAGCGGCTCTGAGCGCCCTGATGGCTGCATTCCTGAGGAAATCGGGGGTAACAGGTTTTGTTGCCCCTTATATACTCAAACCTTTCACCCCTGGATTTTATTCCTACCAGGAGAAGAAACTACAAGCTTGGCAGGAGTTTTATTTAGTTGCGGTGTATAAGTGACCCCTTCTCTCATTAGTCGTCTGTTCATATTGATTTTTAATATTACACAATTTTTCAATGCTGCTCCTTTAATGCTGGACGCACATCAGTTGGAGAGAAGCAGCCAGTGGGAGGCGCCGGTACTCCATTCAGAATAAATTGCTGTATATGATGCAATGTTGGCTGGCGTCACCTGGCAATCTATTTTGATTGGGGGAGAGAATACTCGGCTTTCTTGGGGTTTTCACAAACGGGCATCCTTAAAACGGATTTGCTTTTACACTCAAAGAGGACCAAAACCCACAGGGCATCCAGAATCAGGTTGGCCCTCTGTGTGAGGTCGGTGAAAACTCGCCTTCTTACCCGGTCCAACGGTGCATGTGCGAGCAGTGGCCCGCATCCCCACTATCCCTTTAGAAAGGCATGTGCCAGGCATTCGTGAATGGCTGGTGCGGGCACGCTCCCTGTCAGAGGGTAGCGTGGGATGCTGCCGCCGGCACGCTTGGGTCTGCTCCCTTACCTGAAGGCTTAGAGATGAAGGGGGCGGGAGCAGAACTGATCACGTTGATTGGACAAGAGGCTGCAATATGTGCCTTTTTGGTTTTGGTCTGCTTTAAGCTGGACAATCCCTTTAAAACCCAGACTCTTAAATCACCTGGGTTTTAATCTGCTTGAGGGATTGACCAGGCTGTAAAACAAATCATTGTTGTCATACCTGCCATTTTGAATTGTGCCGCTGAGATAAAGTTGTTGTCACTGAGATTCAGCAGCTTAGCTGTAGCTCAGCCCCTCCATTTTATTTATTCATGGCCACTTTTTGTAGCACTGAAAAGGTGGACCTTTACAAAAAGCAGGGAACAGACATGCAAAGCAAGGAGCAGTTATCCTCCCCTACACACACACCAGTCTGATGCAATAGGGATGGGGATAGGTAAACACCTCCATGAAAAGAAATGTGGCAATGAATAAGGCTGAGCTACAGGAAAGGGGCTAAATCTCACCAACAACAGCTGATATCCTGAAGCTTATCAGGATGGATCCCCTGTATGGCTAGTGAGCAAACAATGATGCGCTGCTGTGATTGGGTGATAAGACTGTCACGTGTGGTCTGAAGTGTCTTAGAGGTTAAAAAGCGCAGTTCCCGGCATATGATTGGGTTATCACTGGGTCCAAGTATTCTTTCTCTTTTTTTTTTTTTTTTCTTAGACCTTTTATGTGGCTGAACGCTGGAGAAGGGGCAGCTATGAGACATGATTTATTTCTGCTGTTTCGACCTTTAGCATTCTAATTGTGTGTAGTTCAAAACAGACAGGAAGAAGATTACTGAATGAGCCATAATGGTGCCCATGTAATGTCTGCACCAGGGTCTGGTGACATTTCAGCACACCTCCTTGGTGACATTTGGCTGTGTGCATTGCTTAAACCGGACCTTCAGCGTGATTTAATGAAAAGCCCAAAGTCTGAAAAAACAGTTCCCCAGCATGTAAAATTAATATATTTTACGTTTTTAGTCACTAACTTATTCTTTCCCCCACTGGGCTGCAACTCTGTTCAGGAATTTAGGATACGGGCGCCGCCATCTTGACTCAGAAGCATCACACTTACTGAGGAGAGGAGAGTGGGATAAGGTACAGGGGGGCGGGTTATAGCTGTGCTTTGCTAAGACAGAGCAGAGCTGGGGTCAGATAACGGTCAGCAGTCCCAGAATGCAGAGCTGCACAGTCAGGAGGCACTTCCTGTTTGCAGGCTGCCTGATAAGATGGCGGCTTCCATAAGCCGCCATCTTGGATGTTTAAAGGCTCATAACATGCAGTAGATGCAGGTAGGATGATTTTTAATGCGGACAATCTGTATGTACAGGGTGTGGGAAACATATAAGATAGACTCTTATTCAGAGTGAAGGTCCACTTTAAGGCAAAATTGTGACAGGTCTGCATGCTATAATAGCGTCTTTGCCTGGTGTCATATGTGTTTATATGAATCAGCATGGTGTTCCCAGCTGCCCATGAACACCCAGGGCCTCTGTCCAGGGCAGTGGGACCTCCGCTGGTACTTGCTGTTAGGGTGCCCTGCATGGTTATAGGTGCAGCAGCATTAGATGAGCTGGGAATAATAGTATCATTGTTATGGCTAACACAGTACACACTTGGCAACTGTCAATATTTGTTGATCCTGTATTTAAACCTCCCGACTTTAGTTTTTCCAAATGAGGAGCCAGTAATGAGAAGTCAGTAATGTACTGACTTTTTATGAAATTAAGTCCACCTAATTTATTCTAGTATGGGTGTACCTGTTGCTGAATGTGCAGAAGCCTTCAGCTGTCATCCCAAGCCTTCCTGACAGATAAGGGTTCCATATTACATTACAGTGTGTTACTATTTAAGCGGAACCATTGGCCAGCTTTGAATCTATTCCAAGGCTTTGATTGTTTACAATGGGAAGCCCGCACTGCCGTTCTAGCCATTCAGATAGGCTGAGAGGGGAGTGTGTGCTGTGCCGGAGATGCAGCAGCGCATGCTACCTATTGAATTCAATCAGAGCCCTTTGCCAAATTATGTATCCAAGGCTAGGGCTTGGATTGGATGAGAGACCACGCATGCGTTGTTGGACCAAGGCAAGGTGAGTTTTATTGGGCGTTCTGAGGGGTTTCACGCATCGGGGCATCCCAATTCAGGGGAACTGAACAAAACTTGCTAATGTCAAATTCTCATGTTTTGTTCCGCTTTAAAATGATGGTTCTTTGCTTCATTTCTGCCACCCTCTGTACCAGCGATGACCAGAGAAGTAGTTCCCGTCTTCTGATTTGAGATGCACAGGCATGATGAGTGACAGACTTGTCATCCAATCACAGCAGCTGCATGGCCGCCAAGCCAGTAGATGGACAGAAGCTCCAGCAGCTTGGTACTCGCCTCCCTGCTTCCACCAAGTGACTGGGTGGCAATCCGAAACAAGGATATTTACAACTTTGCTGCATATTTGTCGGTGGTGGGGCAGGGTACATTTTATTCTGGAATTGAACAGTCAATTTAGGCAGATCCATGCTCTTCAGCTCTCAGGCATCCTGATCAGGGATGCCTGCCCAAATACAGGTAGGAAACATTCTCCTCAGTGCTCCCATTGCGCATCCTCTGTGTATGAAAGCTGTAGTAGAAGACCCTTTACAAAATAAACAATAGCCCTTGTATGGCTGTCATCAGGAGGGGCCCAATTCTGCCCGGAGAACAGGGAGCAGGTTAAAATGCTGGACTTTGTGAAGGGGGTGTATGTGTGGGGCATCAACATTCGGCATGTTTACCCATGCCTGGACCAACACTCATTTTGTCTAAAAAAGAAAAAAAACAAACATTTTCTTAAACCGGAACCCCCACTGTGTACATACAGATTGCACACATTAAAAATCGTCCTACCTGCATCTACTGCATTTTCTGAGCCTTTAAAGTGGACCAAAACCCAGCTTGATTGGCCCGGGTATCTATAAGATTCCCAGGTCGATCTATTCCCCCCCCCCCAGGCATCCAAAATCGGGATGCCCCACTGTGTGACACCCCCCAGGTCACCCCATTCCCTTACCTTGTTTCCCGGTCCAACGGCGTGTCTAAGAGCATCGGACGCATCCCACTATCCCTTTAGCAGGGCGCGTGCCCCCAGCAGGCATTTATGAATGGCCGGCACGGGCACGCTTCTTGTTTTCCTAGAGTATCCTAGAGTCCTGAACTGAGTTGCAGTCCAGCAGGCGGGCATTTTGCAGCACAGGACAGGTCCTGTTACCTGCTGCCACTCCCTGCACTTGGCAGGCAGAGTTTCAGAGAGCTTGCCAGTGGCTGTATGTGAACAATAATGGGGAAGACCTTTCATTTCCCCCTGCTTTCAGACCTCGCCTGTGGCATCTAAGTCCAGGGGGACCGATGAAGCTCATCTAGGGGAGCAGTGTCGCTATCCGCTTCTCCTGGAAGCCGTCAGTCAGAGCTTGCTTTCTAGATAGAATTCTCACACCTGTGGTTGTTTCCCAATGTTTGTCTGTTTCGGGTTATGTTTTCTCTGAGTGAAAGCCTTTCCCCACAGTTTGTGATGCGGGGCAGTGGCTATTGGTTTCCTAGAGGGAGAGGCCTCGTGGCTTTGGGATGCTATTATTTAGCATATTCATGTAACACGGATACTCTGCAGTGCTTTACCAAATACACTGACGCATCCCCACCAGTAACACATAGCGTGTCCTGCAGCTGGTGCCATGTTTTACAACAAGCAGGGCGTGGTGGTGAGCATAGCTGGCGTAAAATCTGGCTTTGACACCGTGACATTTGTGGCATGTGAATAATGTCACTTCTCTACAGCTGCCCTTTTGTCTTTTTGTAGCAACATTACTCTCTCTAGGAGGATCTCAATGTATGTGCCTCACCTTATTGTTAGTTTACTGTGATCAATAGATAAAAGAAGTCTACCAGTGCATACCATGCTGCAGGAAATCTCTGCACATCTGTCTGCACAAGCCCAATATTATGGCATCGGGAAGATCCATGCACAGAAAAAAGGTGGCTTGGTGTGTGTGTGTGCACGTGTATGTGGTGTGTGTGCGTGGGGGGGGTAAGTAGGACATACACTTAAAGTGGACCAACACCCACTGCTGATCGCCCGGGAATCTATATCTATCGGGGGTGCCCCGCTGTGTGAAACCCCCCAGGACCCCCAAAAATCCTACCTTTTCCTCATTCCAACGGCGCATGCGCGGGCCGCCACCGCCTCTCGTGCTTCCCTCTAGCAGGGCGCGCACCCACGCTGTCCGTTTGTGAATGGCTGGCGTGGGTGCGCTCCCTGTTAGAGGGAAGCACGAGAGGCGGCGGGCGCGCTCTTCTTGTCCGGTCCATATTCCAGCTTGTCCGTCCGCGCTGATTGGCAGAGCGCTCGCGCATGCGCCCCGTGGGAGCAGGGTGAGGTGAGTTTTTTTGGGCTTTCTGGGGGGTTTCACACAGCGGGGCACCCCCGATCGCGGAAGTGGACCAACACCCAGGATAGTGAAAATCCTGGGTGTTGGTCCACTTTAAACTCGACCAAAAGCCTGGCACAGTTGGAAAAGAAAGGTAGAGACCATTTTGGATCTACCTCTCCCAGCATGCCAGCCATACTGCTGTCTGGATTCAACTGACAATAAACAGTAACAGGAAGCTCCAGAACACTTCCTATTTGCAGTTGGCCTGCAAATGCATAAGCCGCCATTTTGTTTTTAAAATGTACAACAGCAAGAGTTAGTAAAAGGTAAATTAATTTTAATTAGCAGCAATTTAAGTTGCCCCGGGGAGGGGTGCATATAAGCACTGTTTCTTGTGTAGCCAACTATAAAGTGGACCAAAACCTACCACTATCGTCCCGGGAATCTTATTCCCTCCCTCCGGGGCATCCAAAATCAGGATGCCCTGCTGTGTGAAACCCCCAGGTCGCCCCATACACTTACCTTGTTTCCCGGGCCAATGGCGCATAAAGATACACGTAGAGCTGATGAGAGAGTTGCCTTGGCTTGTTAGAAAATATAAAGCAGCCTGAAGATGTGGCCCCTAACAACCAGCACAAACCCTTTGGCTGGAATGTCCCTCCTATACCTTTTTTATATTGTTTCATTTAATTCCTACAAATTGCGTATTCCTTCGTGACTGAAAATACTCCTCCAGGATGACAGGAGGAGTATTTCTACTCTGCTTCTAGGGGAAAAAGTCTAGAGCCACATCTGACCTGGACAATGACTTTATACTAAACAAGGCCTAGAGCTTTGGCGTGGGGTTAGGATTGAAGTTGTCACTAGAATTGCCACACTGGCTGACAATATTTAGAGGTTGGTCTTAGACTATAACAGACTAAAACTGACAAGTTTTCTGTGCTTGCGTAAGAAACTGTTGCATTTTATTGGCTTCCCCTTTCTCAAAAGCAAACTCTCTGCGGTTACATTAGCTGCTGGGAAGCTTGTTCCAAGTAATCACTTTAAATGATTTCCCCTAGTTGTTTGCGTAATTTCAAATGCACACCATTGTACACCGCTCTAACTGGTATTTTATCTTGCCCGATGAACCTATTAGATCTTTTTAGGGGCAACTTCCCTAAAGCAGGTCAATAGTTTAGGTCATGCTTAAAGCTCAACTCCAGCCAAATGTTAATATTTTGAAGATGACATGAGGTATTATTTTTTGTGCCAGTTACACCTATCATATCTGTATAATCATATCTGTATAAAAGAGGACGAAAACCCATGCCCCATGGGCCCTGAAATGTATAAGATTAAGAAAATAACTGACGACTCGATGAACCCAGGACATTCCTTCTTCAGGCTCTTACACTCTTACACACGCAGATTCATGGCTCATTCGACTAAAACCCCCAGACACAAAAACATTTTTTTTTCCTTTGGCCGTTATGGCTCTAAACAAATCCAGTATGAGAGGTTCTTAAACTCAATCTCGATTATGCATTGTTGCTAATTTTGTTATTCTATACAGATTAATTTGTGCTGAACCTTAATACCTGTTACTACTGTATATAATTGTTTATAGCTCTCCTGGTGTATCTCTTTGCCAAAAAGCATTCCTTGTTTGTATCCTGTACTTGGCAGATTAAATAAAATATCTAAAAATATATGGATTCCCTCCCCCCTGGGCATCTAGAATTGGCATGCCCCGCTGTGTGAAACTCCCCAGGACACCCGAAACTCGCCTACTTTCCCAGTCCGATGGCGCATGCGCGAGCTGCTGCCGCATCCCCGCTATTCCTTTAGCAGGGTGCATTCCCGCGTCAGGCATTTGGGCAAGCTACCTGTTAGAGGGTAGCGGGGGATGCGGCCACCTGCATGCTCAGATCACCTTGCATTAGACGAGCTCCTCGCATGCATCATAGGACTGGGAAGAGGTGAGTTTGTTCGGGCAACCTGGGGGGTTTCACACAGCGGAGAAAGGACCAAAACCCAGGATAGTCAAGATACTGGGTTTTGGTCCACTTTAAAAGAACTGGCTGTCTCCAAAAAGCAAAGCGTAATAGTGAATTAAAGTGGAACAAAACCTAGAATTTTGAGTTTCCCAGGTTTTGTGCCTTGACCCGTAGAATCACAATTTGGGATGCCCTGCTGTATGAAACCACCCAGATTGGCCAGAAAAACTCACCATTCCCTGTTCCTACGGTGCATGTGCGGGCTTTAGTCCAATCAGTTGATAGCTGTGCATATTAATGCTCGACAAACAGCTCTGCACTCAGCATTCGTGAGCGAAAGCGGGCGCATCCCTGGACACGGGTGCACGCCATCCCCAGCCTATGTAAATGGTTATAGCAATTTGTGGGGGCCGGGGGGTGTTTACACATAGCATTGTGCATCATGGGGCATGGCCTTTGAAGCTTTTAGAGCTGACTGTGTTGGGTTTCGTTCAGATTTAAGCTCTCTGTATGGCCCAGTCTCTAGAGCTCTGGATGCCCCACCGTGTGAAACTCCTGGATTGGCCGATATTCTCAACTCTTCCCGAATCTCTCGGCGCCTCAACTGCATCCCTAATGTACTTCTGTCTGGGGTGCACTATTTCTGAATAGCTGGCACAACCACAGCTAGTGGCCCTGCTCAAAAGAACTTAAACCGAACCAACACCCCTATTTTTTGTGAAATAAGACCGTGAATAACAATAAGCTTGGGGGGTCATCCAGAATTCTGGAGCCCCCCCCCCCCCCCGACCATATCCTTCCCCAGAACACCCAATATCCTTCACCTCTAACCAGCACCATGAAAGGAGTCCCGCGATTGGCCACCGGGCGGTTACGTGGGCCATGGTGTGCGGATGTCCCCTGAGCTTATTCTTATTTGCTGTCTTTAAAGAAAAAAACAGGTTTTGGTCCAGTTTAAGTCATGTCCCAGCTGGGAATCCAACCTGCAACCATCCAGTCACAAAACTGGTTCCTTAACCACTTGGCCATGACTGCCCCTCTCTGGGCATCCTGACTTTGGATGCCTACCTTCGGAACCACAGAAACTCAGTAACAAATTAACAGCAAATAACTCCTTCCTTCTTTATCAAGAAGCTCTGCCATTGCCTTGCCCGGGCCTTCTTAGATGTAAGGGGGGGGGGGGGGGGGGGGTTAAATGCTGAGTGTCATTTGCCTGCACTTTCAGTGATGGGTTGGATATAATTTCATCCTCGGCTGATAAGTTTGTTACATTGTAATACATTTTATTCTACTCTACTTCTACTTCTAATTGAAAAAGCATTCCAATGTATCACAATGTAATGCCACAGAGAATGTAACACATGTATCAGCTGAGCTGCAGTGAGGAATGGCTTGCGATGAAAACAGAACAGGCAAATGATACTTGTCCTTCAAAGAGGAACAACACACCCGATTTTCACTTTTCATGGCACAGCAACGTGGTGAGGGCTCCAGGACAAGGTGAGTGAAACAGGACTTCTGGCGATGCCCCAACTGAGTGGAACTTGGATGGTTCCGATGTTCCTCTTTAAAGTGGACCAAAACCCAGCTCGATAGGGCCAATCGATTCCCCCCCCCCCCCCAGGTCATCCAAAATTGGGTTCCCCTGCTGTGTGAAACCCCCCCAGGCCGCCCTGTTCACTTACCTTGTTTTCCGGTCCCATGGCGCGTCTAAGAGCACCTGCCTTTAACACTTTCATCGTGTCATACCAGTGTCACAATAACATTTCTCCTGAGCTCACTATGAAAAGTTTTGTTGTTGCTTCTACTTTTGCCATCTCCCTTATTATGCGTTTCTTTGTTGCCCATACTGTTTACCGATTTCACAAAATAGGACCTTAAGCACTATAAAGAGTGATGGGCAATAGGACTAGAACTCGGTGCATATGGTGTCATAGTGCAAGAGGATATGACTGCAGTTACCACAGGGCATTCTGCTTGCTAGAGGCAATGCAGCCATTGGCTGGATTTAAAATGTGGGTGTTACTGCGGCCATCAGAGCTGCTCTTAGACGCGCCGCAAGACCAGGAAGAGGTGGGTTGGTCTCAGCGTCCTGGGGGATTTCACACAGCGGGGCACCCCCCGATCAGGTGCCCCCGGGGAAAGGACCAAAACCCAGGATTGTCAAAATCCTGGGTTTTGGTCCACTTTAAAGTGATTTACTATGCAATAAAAAACCCCAAACAGAGGCTAACCTTTTGTCCCACGCAACTCACCTGATTGCTGGATCGGAAGCCTGCACTTCCGTTGTCAGTCACAGGGGTGTGCCCACACCCTCTCCATTCACTACAATGAACGGCATGTCAGGCCTTGGCACATTCCCTTCATTGCAATGAATGGAGAGGGCGTGGTAGCGCTCCTGCGACTGGTTTGTTGTGAGCCCGACTGAACCAGCGATCAGATGAGTTACTGACTGACGGACTGACGGACTGACGGACTTGGATCGATCAGAAAAAAGAGTAACAATTTGTGTTTTTTTTGTGTTTTTTGGTTGGTTAATCACTTTAATAAAGTATATTAGTAAATTTAGTTGCAAGGTGCCATCATAAATTAGACACTTTAACTGTAGACATTTTAAAGTAAACCAAAACCCAGGATTTTGACTATCCTGGGTTTTGGTCCTTTCTATTGTGTGAAACCCCCCAGATCGCCGAGTGCAACTTGGCTCTTCCCAGCATGCGCTGGCGCTCATCCAATCAGCATGCTCCGAGACGCTGAGGTCACGCGGCTCCGAGAGTGCTGGCAGGCCACACCCCCTGCTTCCCTCTAACATCCCTGCTGGAGGGATAATGGGGATGCTGCCACAGCTTGTGCCGTTGGACCGGGAAGCAAGGTAAGTTTATGGGGCGACCTGGGGGGTTTCACACAGTGGGGCATCTGGATTTTGGATGCCCCGAGGGAAGGGAATTGATCAGCCTGGGAATCTATAAGATTGCTATGGGATTTGGTCTACTTTAATAAAGTATATTAGTAAAATTAGTTGCAATATGCCATCATAAATTAGACACTTTGGCCTCGATTCACAGAGTTGAAAAAAACTCTCATGGTAGAAAAAAATTCAATTCATGAGAAAAAAGCCTGAGAATGTCACTGTTAGTGAATCACCAGACTTTTTACTACAGGTAAAAAGTTCATTACTTTTTCCAGGAGTAAAAAAGTGCCATTGACTTTCATGGTCTTCCTATCTGGTGATTCACGAACAGTGACATTCTCAGGCTTTTTTCTCATGCATTTAATTTTTTTCAACTCTTAGAGAGTTTTTTCAACTCTTAGTGAATCAAGACCAAATTTATTTTTAGACATTTTAAATTATACTTATTCTTTAAGAATACCTCTGGGCACTAATTGTTTCAGTCCTATGTGAGTGCTGATGCAGGGCTGTGGGTGTACCTTACCTTTCACACTTACTTTCATCATGTCCTGCCACTGTCACAATGGCATTTCTCCTAAGCTCACTAGGAGCAGTTTTGTTGTTGCTTTTACTTTTGCCATCTCCCTTATTATGCAGTTCTTTGTTGCCCATAGTGTTTACCTATTTCCCAAAATAGGACCTTAAGCACGATAAAGAGTGCCGGGCAATAGGATTAGAAGTCTGTGCATATGGTGTCATAGTGCAAGAGGATATGACTGCAGTTACCACGGGGCATTCTGCTTGCTAGAGGCAATGCAGCCGCTGGCCGTATTTAAAATGTGGGTGTTACCTTCATGAGAAATCTTCTGAGAACTTAAGAAGATGGAGATGCTTTATATCTCTGCACTGATTTCTTAGCCATTCAGGAAGGCAAGGATTCTTAGCCTTGAACAAGCCTTTCCAAGCAGATCGACTATTACTTAGCAAGCAATAAGCGAATCAATCATTTGCTGGTCTAGCGGAAATAGAAGGACTGGGCACAGTTCCCTTTTGTATTCCGTGCTGCTTAATTATTCGTTTATGAATAGCTAACCTATTTTATCTGTAGACCTAAACCTTAACCACAGTCCTCACCACATATCTGCTGCACATTTACATTTTAAAGTAATGAAGCTATAAATATTGAATGATGGTTGCCCTACCAGGCTGATGTCACTATCATTATATTTATTGCTCAGCTGGATATATCCCAGGAGCTACACATTCTACCCAATCTTTACATCAGAGAGATTTACTTTCAACCTATAGAACACGTCTTTTTTTTTTTTTTTTTTTTTTTTTATTCTTTCAATCTGTATTTTAATGAATAAACTGAATATTCTTTCCTAAATACAGCATAAAGAGAAAAGTGGACTTAGGACCTAAGTTATCAAGCACTTCTGTCAGACAGTGCCACATTGGTGTAAATTAGAGTAAAAAAAAAAAAAAAATGTAAAAATCATTTTTTCACACTTGCACATGTTGCTGCAATATAAGAAGCACATTTACTAAACATCAGCAGTGCAGAAACATGCTGAAAAAAGTGTAAATCCTATTTTTCACTACTCTAATTTGCACTGGAATGGCACTGTCTGGCAGAAGTGCTAAATAAATAACCCCCTCAGTGTTCCATGTGTGTAGCTAACCAATCAATTTCCCCAACCATCAAAGCAAAAGCAATTGTAAAACATATGCCTAAGCAACATGGATGCTTCCACCTATACCCTGGACAGACGGGTATACCTGCCAGCGCCATGCATTTCTGGGCTGTCGTCATAACTTGTGAGATGTATTAGCTTTGATCACTTGACAGGCAAGCTTACTATACAGATTTGCCTGGGGGTGGCCAGACATCCCTTTATCCCTCTATGGGATTCCCAGTGTAGTTGTAACCAAGGGTATATTTCAGGAAGTTAGGTTTGCTTTCGCAAAAACCCAGGATTTTCACCCCCTGGGTTTTGGTCTGCTATTTGCGTTAAACTGTGTAGCACCTGCATTGTAATAATTTCTGTACTGTATGTTTTACCTTCTCTGTAATGATCACTTTTTATCTTTACGGATGTGTTTGTTGCTAAATTCATTAACAATACTAGTAATGTAGCCGGCATGCACAATGTGCAGACCAGGTCACAGGCATGGCTGATGTGTTCTCAATGGCTAGTTTTCGGCCATTGCTCTGGATTTATATGTACCCCACACCGAATGTGCTCCTCAGTTTACCTGGATTTTCTTAGGCTACTAAGTAAAGGAGCTCTACAGACATATCCTTGACGAAGACAACATTGGACTGTCCCAGAAAAGGGTCATAACGGGGGCAAACCACCTTAGGGAGAGACCCATGTTAGGCTTAAAGTGGACTCAAACTACAAAAAACTGTACCTTGGAGAGTATCCCGATTTGGGACGCCCCACAGTGCAGGACGTGAGGGTTAAAAATAAGAGAGAGCCTTGCCTCGCCCATGGTCCAACGCTGTTCTCCCAGGTACATGTGGCTGCTGCACAAAGCGACACCCCCCACTAAATTCAAGTGAATGGGTAGACGGGGCCAAGCACAGAGCAGGGAAGCCTTCTCCTCAAATTGGTGTTGCTGGGCCATGGGCGAGGTAAGGGTTTTTTATTCTTCGTAATCCCCTCCTTCTGTGCCTAGAGAGGGTGACAGGGTGGGGGGGGGGGGGGGGTGATTACCTTGAGACTGGGCTCCTGCTTTATTATAGCAAACTAAAAAGCCCTGTATTAAACGGTCCGAGGTAAGGCATGCTTTCCTAAAGCAGCAATAATTTACATACTAGGGCTTAGGAGACAGTTAGTCAAGTTCTGACCCAGACATGCTTTCCTATAGCAGAAATAATTTACATGGTGCATACTAGGGCTTAGGAGACAGTCCAGTTCTGACCCAGACATGCTTTCCTATAGCAGAAATAATTTACATGGTGCATACTAGGGCTTAGGAGACAGTCAAGTTCTGACCCAGACATGCTTTCCTATAGCAGAAATAATTTACATGGTGCATACTAGGACTTAGGAGACAGTTAGTCAAGTTCTGACCCAGACATGCTTTCCTATAGCAGAAATAATTTACATGGTGCATACTAGGACTTAGGAGACAGTTAGTCAAGTTCTGACCCAGACATGCTTTCCTATAGCAGAAATAATTTACATGGTGCATACTAGGACTTAGGAGACAGTTAGTCAAGTTCTGACCAGACATGCTTTCCTATAGCAGAAATAATTTACATGGTGCATACTAGGGCTTAGGAGACAGTCAAGTTCTGACCCAGACATGCTTTCCTATAGCAGAAATAATTTACATGGTGCATACTAGGGCTTAGGAGACAGTTAGTCAAGTTCTGACCCAGACATGCTTTCCTATAGCAGAAATAATTTACATGGTGCATACTAGGGCTTAGGAGACAGTCAAGTTCTGACCCAGACATGCTTTCCTATAGCAGAAATAATTTACATGGTGCATACTAGGACTTAGGAGACAGTCAAGTTCTGACCCAGACATGCTTTCCTATAGCAGAAATAATTTACATGGTGCATACTAGGACTTAGGAGACAGTTAGTCAAGTTCTGACCCAGACATGCTTTCCTATAGCAGAAATAATTTACATGGTGCATACTAGGACTTAGGAGACAGTTAGTCAAGTTCTGACCCAGACATGCTTTCCTATAGCAGAAATAATTTACATGGTGCATACTAGGGCTTTAGGAGACAGTCAAGTTCTGACCCAGACATGCTTTCCTATAGCAGAAATAATTTACATGGTGCATACTAGGGCTTTAGGAGACAGTTAGTCAAGTTCTGACCCAGACATGCTTTCCTATAGCAGAAATAATTTACATGGTGCATACTAGGGCTTAGGAGACAGCCAAGTTCTGACCCAGACTCCAACTCTTTCATAAATGGTCAATATTTAGTAATAACAAATTTATGTGAGCGAGACAGGATTACAGGAGATTCACCAAAGAGACAAATACTGTAATCTTTATTTATAATCGGCTGTTAAAACACGCCAGGTACATTTATTACTATGACCAAAAATAGGGTTGTTTTCATGTACACACTTTACTATTGGTTAATTATAGTTTGTTGAAAGGTTATTACTTGCCTTTCTGTTCTGTCTGGTATTTCTGAGATTACTGCAGGCGCACTCGGGGTTGAACTTCCTCTGGTCTTTAAAGGAACTCAGTACTGACCATGTGCGTCACAGTCCGTTTCAGGCATTGTAAGTTAGGGCCTTGGGGAAGCATGAAGATACCTAGTGCAAGGGGCAGGGGAGATTGGAGAACACCCTTATCACTTTGATTGAGAATATATATATATATATATATATATATATATATATGTTACATTCATTATACAATACTAGTAAGATTTGGTTCATTTCCTCGGAATCCAGCCAAAACTAGGTAGGGGTTGGACTCCACAGCCCTGGTGCATGCAGCCCAAGAATACCAGGCTACTATGCTGTCTTGTTTCTGATTTCCCAAGCTCTGAGAAACCCATTGAGCGTGCAGTGCTTGAGCATAGCTTCTAATATTTACATAGCCGTCAGAAAAGGGCCGGGCAGTTATAATAGGAGTTTCACTTTTGCTGACATCACTGTCCTTTGACTTTCCCATTAAGGTTGTTTTTTTTTTTTTTGTACCTGATCATTTGTAAACATTCCTTCTGTTAGTGAAAAATTCATCCAGCCGGCAGCCACTGTCCAGCCACTGTACCTGTAGGGAATCAAAAAAAGATAACCTGCATCCAGGAGTTGCATCAGTGTTAGATGAAATGAATAGAACAGCAAATATCTGAAATGCTTGTAGGCTTGCCTCTGAACCAGTCATTCAGGGTTCTTATTCTAATTACGCTCCCAGCTTTAGAGGACATATGTGCAACAAAGGGTTGGGTGAGTTAAGAACACATCTCTCTTCCAATCAGAGCCCACCCTTAGTGTGCTGTCATTCGGCAAAGGGCCCTGTTTGTTTACAATTGGGAGTGAGAGTGGCCGCTCCAACCAATCAGATAGGCTGGGGTGGAGGCATGTGTGCCACTGGTGATGCAGCCACACTTGCTCCCCATTGAATCAGGAGACACAGGAGGAGTTGAGTTAATGATACTATGGATCAGGACCCTTCCTGGGGGTCTAGAAGCAATCACAGCCCGTACTGGCACTGTGTGAACCCCCCTCCTCCAAGATTGCCTGCAATCACCTTACCTCTCAGCCCATACCTTGCTGCGATTGTGGGCCACGGCTGCATCCCATCAGCTGTGCGCGCTCCCAGGGCCAGCCATTCAGATACGCTGAGTACAGGGGAGTGTACACTTCGCATGGACACTGGGGATACAGCCGCTGACGCTCGGTCAAGACGGCTTCAAAAGCGCTTATTCGATGAGTGCCTATGCATACTCTGTTCGAACAGCAGAAAGGTGAGTTGAGTAAGTGATCTGGGGGGTTCACACAGCAGGCAATCCCAAATCAGAATGCCTGTGGGGCAGGGACCAATCACCAAGATGGTGAAAATCCTGGTGATTGCTCCACTTTAAGTATTCTGTAAATTACTGTGGGCAACGAGATCTGGTTGTGTTTTTCCTAGTCATATTCTTCAGCATTTCATCCATAGCTATGCTTGTGATACATGGGAGTGTAATGTCTGCACTGAAGTCTGCAAGGCCCTGGAAGCATTGGATCAATAGCCATTGCCTAATGGGTGTCTGTTACCGAGGTCAGGGCTGATATAGTGTATTGACGGAATACTCCTAGTGACCAATTACCACTTGTGCTCTTTAATTAGATTTTTTTTTTACTGCTTGTAACTCTGTGACATGTCCAATGTCAAGTGTTTTTAGTTATGGGCTATAGTAACACAGTATTTTTGGCTTCTGCAGGAGAGAGTCGCTGGGAGAAAAGGTGAATATGATTCTTTATTCCCTTCCCTAATTTTCCCTATTGTACAATTGTAACTGGATGGGGAGTTCTCCACTTTTTATATATTTTTTTTTATATATGTTCTATCTTTATTTGACTGAATCCATAGTTATTCCATTGCATGTGCCTATAGGCAGGGCCGTATTTAGGATTTGTGCTGCCCTAGGCACTTTTTGCCCCCCCCCCCCCCCCCATATTAGATTTTCCTGGGTTTTGTTCTGGTCCCTCGGGGCACCCTGAATTCAGATGCCCCATTGTGTGAAACCCCCAAGAAAGACATTTTCCACTCACCTGTTCCTCACTCCAACGATGCACATGTGCGGGGTCTTGTACAATGAGAAGTGACTGTCATTTGCCAAGCTGCTCTCATTGTTGTGGATGGGCAGCACATGCACACGCTCCCCATTCTACTCAATAAGAGCTGTTTGCAGAATGTCACGGCTGGCGGCACTCAGTGGACTAGAGCCCGCGCATGCACCGCTGGAACAGGGAAAGGTGAGTGTTTGTGTGCCCCAGCGGGTTCCACACAGTGGGGCAGTGGTGGTGGGAGAAAATGGGATTACAGCATAAATGTGTGTGTCAGGTAGGTCTGCTTTCCAATAAATCTCTTAAGAAAAAAGGGCTCTAACCCTGTCCCACTCTATCAAAAACAAAATGGTAGACAAATGGTAGAAAATCACTGTGAAAAAGCAAGGGGGGTGACAGAGACACGTAAAAAGAAAGTAGGAGAAAGGGGATCAAGAAGCAGGAGATGTAGAAGAGGTGTAAAAAGCAGGGCCAGCCTTTGGTAAATGTCGGTCTGTACAAGATGTTCGGATGACTGGCCGCAAACTCGAACATACATTCACCTTGAGAAGAGAAAAAAGAGAAAGCGGCAACAAAAAATAAGGTGTATGGTGCACAGAACAAGAAAGAAAGTCTAAAGTAAGGTAGAAAAGAGACTGGTGTAAAAACAGGAAAAAGAGGAATAACTATGAAAAATGAAAGGAAGGTGGCAAGAAAAAGATGGGAGGAATGTGGAAAATAGAGATGAACAGAAGGTTTAGAAAAAGAGAAGAAATGTGAAAAAGAGAGGAAGATGTGGAAAAGGTGAAACAATGGTGGGGGGGGGTGACAAGAGAAAGAGATGGACAGAATGTGTAGAGGAGAGGTGAGGGCAATGGGTAATAAAAGATGAGCAGAAACATTTAGAAAAAAGAGGAGTGAATGGAAAAACAAAGGAGGACATAGAGAAGGTTAAATTAGAGAGTGAAGAAAGGTGATGAGGGCAAGATAGAAAGAATGTGGAAGAGAAATAGAAAGTGTAAATTTGGAATTAAAAAAATAAAAACTAAAGAGGGAATGTAAAAACTAAAGAGGGAATGTAAAAACTAAAGAGGGACGAAGGGGAAAAGAGATAATTCAAGGGGAATGTAAAGAAAGCAAGACAAAGGAAAACAGAAGAAAAAAGGCAAGCTGAATGTTCAGGATGGAACTCCGTGTGACCTCACACACCCCAAAGGAGGCCATGGTGAAGGAAATGTAGAAGAGAAAAAGATTGGGGGGTATGAAAGGGAGAGAGAGGAAATTATATGTAAAAATGAAGAAGGGAAGGTGGAAAAAAAGGAATGAGAAAAAGGACTAATGGATGAGACATAGAGAAGTGAAAGTGAGGGGGTGGAAGAAGTTTGAGGGAAAGTAGGACAAAGTTTGGATAAATGAGGGAGATAGGAAGCAGCCTAAGGGAGTGAGAATGTGAGGAGAGATGGAGAACGCGGGAGAGCGACTGACATGAAGGTGGGGAAAGAAGAAAATGGGGGGAAAGTGAAATAGAGAGAATGTGACTAAGGAAGACAGAGGAAGCAGTGCAGCAGTAAAAGAGGGGAAATGAAAAGGAGAGAGTGTGGGAAGAAAGGAATTAGAAGAGCAAATAGAAGAAATAATATGAAAGAGAGGGGGTGTAGTAAGCAAGAGAGAGAGCAGAAAAGAGGTTATGTATGGGACAACACTCGCTTACACTTGGCTCCCTTTGGCACCACTGACAGCTAAGCAGCCGAGGGGCACCAAAGGGAGCAGAATGCGCATCTGGCCACATCCCCCGCTCACCTACTAGGCGCTACGCGTGCGGTGTACATGCAGAGGTGAGCCAGGAAGCGGTGAGGGCTCTGGGACAAGGTGAGTAAAATGGGGCTTCTGGGGGGTGTTTTCCACAGCAGGGCATCCCAGTTCAGGATGCCCCTAGGAGTGAAACTCTGATGGTCCTGGAGTCTCCAATATTCCTCTTTAAATTGGAGCAAAACATACCAGGGCCGGCCGCCAGCTTTGTCCTGGGATACCTCACTGTGTATAACCTCCTCAGAAAGTCCAGTAAACACTTACCCTCCCTGGCTCTAACGGTGCATGCGCGGGATCTGGTCCAATGAAAACCGCCCACCGTCAATGCGTAATTCCGCAGGCTGGGATCCCCATTTATACTAATGAGAGTTAGCTGCTGAATTAATTAGTGACGGTGGCCAGCTCTCATTGGACCAGAGCCTGCGCATGCACCATTGGACCTGGAAGAGGTGAGTGTCTGGGTGTTGTGGGGGCCTGGCCTGTGATCTCTAGATCCTCAAGTGTTTTGTTCCACTTTAAAGTGGACCAAAACCCAGGATTTTGACTATCCTGGGTTTTGGTCCACTACCCCAGGGTGCCCCACTGTGTGAAACTCCCCCGATCGCTGCAGCAAACTCACCTCACCCTGGTCCTACGGCACATGTGCGTCCGCTCCTCCAATCAGCGTGCTCGCAACCACTGAGCTATGGGCGTCTAACTACGTCTAAGCTCAGCGGCTCCGAGCACACTGGCGGCTGCATCTCGCGTTTCCCTCTAACAGGCACGCGCCCTGCTAGAGGGGATGCGGCCGCGGCTCGCGCATGCATCGCTGGACCGGGAAAGAAGGTGAGTTTATGGGCGACCTGGGGAGTTTCACACAGTGGGGATGGGATGGATCCAGCAAGGTTTTGGTCCACTTTAAAATCAACTGGATGGGTGAGCACCCCTTGGTCCAATATCACGATCAGACCCCTAATCCCAATTCATGCAAACGCACACGCACAGACGCGCGCACGCAGACGCGCGCACACAGACGCACGCACGCACACAGACGGTCGCCCTACTGCCATGCAAGCACCCTAGGCACAGGCCTAGATTTGCCTTGCTGTAAATACGGCCCTGCCTATAGGTACATACATGCTGATCCTAGTGGTGTTGTGCTTTCTTGTCTGCTTTGACTCTTGTATGAAGAGATTTGTAATTAAACCGGCCAAGCCCAACCCTTAAAAACTATTCCCTTGACTCAGAAGCATCACATACTGAGGAGAGAAGAGTGGGATAAAGTACAGGGGGTGGGGTTATAGCTGTGCCTTGCACAGACAGATCAGAGCTGAGGTCGAGGAAAGCACAGCAATCCCAGAATGCAGAGCGACACAGTCAGAAGGCACTTCCTGTTTGCAGGCTGCCTGCTGCTCCATGAGCCGCCATCTTGGATGTTTAAAGGCTCATAACATGCAGTAGATGCAGGTAGGATGATTTTTAATCTTAGCAATCTGTATGTACAGGGTGTGGGAAACCTATATTCTTATTCAGGGTGAAGGTCTGCTTTAAATAGTGTTTTCTTCCATCCCCTGGTGGTGATATATTCTGGAACACCAAATCTTTCTGATGATGATCCCAAGTCGGGTTACTGGTATACAGGTTGTGTGGAAGTACCATTCAGACTTTAAAGCCAAGTTAGGTGTAAAACTAGGACATAACCTCTTTTCACCGTGGGGCTATGAAAGATGGTGGTTTACCAAGTATAAAGTAACTATTTGAGTCTGTGTGCAAGCACAGGTTTAATTTTTACCTTGCACACCATGCACACTGCAAATAATGACCCAATAATAATGTCCAATAACACCTAGAGCTATATTGGCGTGAAATAGGATCATCTTTGCAGACTGTGGCCTTGATTCATCAAGAGTTGAAAAAAATTCTCATGGTAGTAAAAAATTAATTTCATGAGAAAAAAGAAAATGAATCACCAGTTAGAAAGACAATGAAAGTCAATGGCTTTGGGGTGCCCCGCTGTGTGAAACCCCCCAGAATGCTAGGCAAGCTCTTTGAGCCTACGGCACAGACGCGGCCGCTCGTTTAATCAGCTTCTCCCGCCGTGCGTATGAATGTGTGACTGGAGAAGTTGTATGGAATCCCCAGTCGCACACATCGGCAGCTCGTGGCATCACTTTCTCCCTTTGGCTGTGTGCGGCTACACACAGCCATTCAGTCACAGCGGGCGTGGATGTGCACAGCCGAGAAGGAAGTGTGGGCATTGGGTGTGGAGGTGCTATGGGCTCAGGGGGAAAGGTAAGAATATTGGGTGCCCTGGGGTGTTTCACACAACGGGGCATCCCAGTTTGTGATGTCCCAGGGTGGGGAAGTAAGCCTGCCCTTGAGTCTCATAGACTCCAGGTCGTATTTTGGTCCACTTTAAAGTAGAGTTAAAGTAAAACTACCCACACTGTCACCATCCCTCGAATATAGTGGGTATGGCCAGTCTCCATGGGTAATCAGAGGAGCGGGGATAGCACTGTCTGGATGTCCAGCTGTGGCAAGTTTTAAACTCCTGGTATAAGGCCGATCAGCAAACTTTAAGGGATTTTTCATGCAAATGGTTAAAAAAAAAAAAATAAACGGCATCTTACCTTGCCAAGAGTTCCTCCAGCAATGTGCCTTGTGAATGAGGAAATATACTACCTCATCTTTCCCTCAAGCAACACCCTGCCGATGTGGGCCACCAATAATAGCTGGAGGAGCTAGTTCAGACCACGCCCGCCTCTGTATTGATGGTGCGAATGACACTCAGAGCTGTCATTCAAGCCCAGCTAACCCCTCCCTCCTAGCAAGTGCTCTCGCTCCCAGTGCCGCCCCACCCATTTTGCTACTATGCAGCATCACAGCTCCAGGGGCCACGCCCACATGCTTCAGGAGAGAGAGCATGGAGGAAAATTGTAAACCTTGATATCTTAGCCATTTCTTCTTCAACTTAAGAAGGGAAAACCGTTTAGGACAGTGCCAAATATAGCCTGACACAATGGGCTAACAATTGCCATTACCTGAAATATCACTTTAAATTGAGCCTCCAGTAAAGAATGTTTACATTGCTGGCAGCAGCCTTTTGGTGTTGCTTTGGGCTGCAACTGAAGGTTCTTTGGGTGGATGTGCATTTGCCGTATCCGTGCCCACTCTGCCAACCCAACCAACAGCAGTCACATGGGTGGTAGGTAGCATTCCCTGATTTTATGCCCCTTGTTAAATGGGGATTGCTGGGGGGGGCGGTATTTGAGCAGGCCTACTGTCCGTTTTGACTGGAGGTCCATTCAACCCTCTCTGTGCCATTGTGGAGTTCAAATGGGCCAGGTTTCCGGTCTGTGGCATTTTGGTATTTCTGTCCACCACCGCTTCAGGCGCAGTGGTATTTTAATTTTTATGAAATATTTTGAAAGCATAGCAATGAGGTTGTGCCTGTTTTGTAGAGGTTTACCTTCTCCTCCTGTTTGGTCATCACTGACCCACCATGGTGGGGGGGGGGGTTCTTTATTTGTAAGCTGATGCAGTTGGACAGCAGCTGGCAGGAAGGAACTGAGCAGTAGCCTGGGCTGGAAATGGCAAATCTGAACAGTCGCCATATTCGTGTGCGTCCTGCAGTTGCATTAAAGCATTGTAACTGGGCACGGTACACTATGACGTGGGCCATGAGTGTTTTGTTGGCTGCACTTACTCTGCCTGATGTATTAATTAACTCATCTGTTTTATTTGATAAACCAAAATGTATAGCTGCTGTATTGGAAACCAGACCACAGTGTGAAAGCTTTTACTATGCTTGTGGTTATGGTCCCTGATGATCCAGTTTCTGTCCTTAGAGAATATGGTTACCACATGCAAATATTCTCCTCAGGAACAGTTTTCTTCCTATATATAGCATTCTTTCCAAACACAGCTTTTTTATTGCCATACCATAATAAGCAGGTAAGGTGAGTACACTTTATTGGCCTACAGCAACACGTAATGACTCTTGATAGAGACGTTTTAGCACATTTCCACACCTTAAAGTGGCACGAAACCTACTTTGCTGACCCCTAAGTACCTCAGACGATGCAGCCGATGCGCGGTGGCCTGGTTTTAAAACCACAGCCGAGGCCAAGCCTACCTGGCATTTTTGAAATTGCCATTGAATAGCTGGGTGCACCACAGATACAGGAAAGCCAGGGATGCGGCCTCCAGTGAACATAGCGCTGTGGGAGCGACTGGTAACCGATGACCCCAGGGGGTTTCACACAGTGGGGCATTACGAATGCCCTGGGAGAAAGCTATTGGCCGCCACGTCTTTGGTGCCACTTTAAAGTAACCCTGTAGGCTATTTGTTTAATTAAATACTTACCTGCCCTTCCACTGCAATGGAGGAGTGGCCCAAGGGCTAACATGCCTACTCCATTGTAGTAAATGGAGAGGACATGCCCCTGTGACTGATGGCAGACTGTTGCAATCCTGACATGGAAGTGGCGGCGAATGGAGTCCCAACACAGTTGGAGCGGGTTGCGATCAAGTGAGTTGCTGATCGTCTAGTAGGATCGATCAGCTGCAGGGGACAAAAGGTGAGTTGCACAGTCAATCCCTTTATTTCTGCTGCCTGCAGCTCGCCCATTTCAGCACAGTCTGTGCAACCTGCTGCATATCGGAGCTAGGGAGCCACATATGGCTTGCAGAACCCTCCTGTGTGGCTTGCAGGCTGACTGCTTAACACGCTAGGCATTATTAGCATTGTGCATGGGCCAATGCTGAATTAAGCAGAGGAAAAACATGCCAGCTTACCTGTCACAACCTTTTGCAGTGCCCCCCCCCCCCACCTGGCTTTTCTTTTTGCCCCTGTTTTGTTTGACTTTGCCCTGAGAGCAAACCTAACCCTCAGAGCCAGAGTTGACTTATTTTTCCACGTGTAAAAGAGAAAAATAAATAAAGCTTTTTTTACTAGAATAGTTTCCCTAACATGAGAGCAGCAAATCTCCTGAGCTGGTCAATAGTCATGTTAATGCTCAGTACTGCTTCTTAGTATTGTGGATAGAGGAATGATTAGGGCCTATAGCTCTGTTTTACAACCTTCTTTTATAATATTGTAATAAGGATGTGACTGTACTGAGGCCCAGAAGGTCTGGGAGGCCCCATCATTGTTACTCCTCTTATATTTGTGCACACTTAGTAACATAGTATGTAAGGCTGAATAAAGACTTTAGTCCATCCAGTTCAGCCTGTTTAACTCCTTCCAGTGGTCTAGTAGCCATAGCTGGAAATGTTATTACATGCCAGGAAGGCATCAAGGCCACATTTGAACATTTTTAATGTATCCATCATTACTACCTCCTCTGGCAGCGAGTTCCATAGTCTCACTGCTCTTACAGAGAAGAATCCCCTCCTATGTCGGTGAAGAAAACACCATTTCTCTAACCTTAGTGGATGCCCCCGGGTTATGGTTACACTCCGGGATATAAATAGTTTGTGGGACAGATCTTTGCATTGACCCCGAATATATTTATACATAGTTATTAGATCACCCCTCAGGCGTCTTCTTTCTAAACTAAATTAACCTAACTTGGACAATCTTTCCGGGTACTCTAGCCCCCGCACTCCTTTTATTAACTTTGTTGCCCTTCTTTGAACGCGCTCCAGTTCTGATATGTCCTTTTTAAGCACAGGTGCCCAGAACTGTACACAGTATTCCATATGGGGTCTGACCAGTGACTTGTACAGGGGTAAAATGATGCTCTGGTCATGAGCACCTATGCCCCTCCTGATGCACCCCATGATCTTGTTTGCTTTGCCAGGTGCTGCCTGGCATTGATTACTACAGTTTAGTTTATTGTTAACTAAAACCCCCATTGTTGTTTTACCAAGTGTCTCTTTATTTAGTGTGTAATTATGGTACATACCGTATCTCTCCTTCCCATGTGCATCATTTTACATTTGTGTTAAACTGCATTTGCCATTTAACTGCCCACTTGGCATCATTTAGAGAAAGGAAGCACCATGCTTCTCTACTGTTTCAGTTGTGTAGCTGCATCTAGTTGAGTTAAAATACAGAAAAAAGTTTACTGTATGAGCCAAGATGGAGGCCCATTTAATAGCCGAGCCGCTGTGTGAAACCCCGGCATTACGGCATAAATTCATCTAGCCAGCAGTCCCATGATGCATGCGTGCTGTACCTCAATCTGAGGCATGTACCTGTGCCAGGCATGAATGGTTGCCACAGGTACGTAGGCTCCATTCTTGTTTCCTAGTCAATCGGATGTCAGACCTGACACCATGTCAGCAAAGGAAAGTATTAATGCAGCTTCTGCGCAGAGTTTTTACAAGCAATCACGGCGGGTTTGACACAGGATGCCCTGCTGTATAGGAACAATGGGAGAGGAAAAATCCTTCCTTAAAGTCCCTGTCCAGGCATATACCTCTTTTCTCCCACCTTATCCTCCAGTAAATAGCCATTTCAAAGCACCTGAAAATCTCCGATTGTATGTACACATAACTTATGTATCTTCAACAAAACTGATTTTTTGCTTTAATTTCTGGGTCGTGGCTGAGCTTGGAAGGGCATGACATGCAGCTTTGTAAGCCTTGAGCATGCTCTGATGTGGTCAGAAACAGCTGTGGGAACACTGTACCTTGTCATGCTCATTCACACGGAGAACACCTAGGAACAAGGTGGCTGTAGGACCACTGTTTTGCATGGTGGAGGAATAAAATTGAAAAAAGAGCAAACTTTGGAAGCCCTGCTAGAGCTAATTATTGCCTTTGGGTTTAGAGTCTCTTTAAACTGGTCCAACAGCCTGGCACAGTAGGAAAAGAAAACTCCCCAAAACTTCCTTGTCCTATCTGCACGCATGATACTGAATCCTTGTCAGCACTTATATTTGCTGCTGCATCTACTCAAAGCTGAAACGCCGCCTCACAGATTTCTTCCTGGCAGTGGCCATTTTGGAGCTACTTTTCCCAGGTTCCCAGCCATGCTGCTGCCTGGATGTAACTGACAGTGCACGGTAACAGCCCAGCAGCACTTCCTGTTTGCAGGCGGCCTGCAGCTCCAGGAGACGTAATTTTGTTTTTAAAATTGGCCACAGCAGGAGTTAGAAAAATGTAAATGGATTTTTATGTGCAGCAATCTGAATTGCCCTGGGGAGGGATGCATATGAGCACAGTTTCTTGTAAGGGTTTTGCTCCGCTTTAACTTTTAACTCTGTGGCGAAATTTCCATTTAGAAGACTTGAGTTGTGTTATAAATATTACTCCATCTTTCCCTCTTTCACTGTTGTCATCTTAAGCAATATTCAATGTGAAAGGAAGCTAGAGTGATAAATAACTGTACCTGTAAAAGCTTAGACGCAGGAAGTGACCAGTAGAACTTATTAAGCAATCGGGCTAGCCTTGCAAAAGATTGGGACATCGGGGGTCATGCTAATTACTTTTGTAAAGCAAATTTAGAACCATTCCTTTATTTGCAATGTAAAAAATAGCCAAGCCAAATGCACACCCCATGTCACAAGTAATTATGATGAACCCCCCCCGTACTGTGTTATATTTTACTTAATACTTCACATCATCTGCCCCTATCTTCCTTTCACTCCAAAACAGAAATTCCTGGTAATTTTGTAAGAAAAACAAAGATTTAGTTTGCAGTCTTGTGAGAGGGGCTCTACATAAATTATAGCATCCTGCTGGTACCTCTAAGACTAAGGAAAGCCTGAGTGTCATATTGGTCCCAATGATTTTAGATTTCATCCATGCAAATATGAGTAATGCGTAACTTTTTACGGGATGGCAGAAGCTTTACATTGAATCTTTGGATAGTTTACCCATACTCCCCAAGCGTCCTGATTTTTGTGGGACAATCATGCTCTGGGGTCGTTGTCCTGACAGCCTGTACCGGTGGTCTTTGTCCTGCGCCATCTCGCTGGGGATCGCTGGCTGGAGTGTGCATTTTTTTTTCCTGACTTCACATTGGTGATGGATCACCAGTGGAAGGATCAGGGCGTGGCACCTGAGCCGGCACCATGCTATTTTCTGGGCCACTCATGTCACAGGATGGAACGGGTCATGTGAGGGGGTGGAGCTAGAAAGCAGCAGGGTGCCGCTGAGAGCTGTTCACTAGAATGGGAAGTAAAAAGGAGGATGGATTGTGTGTGGGGGGGGGGCTAACCTGCATGTATGTGTGTGGGGGGGCTAAACTGCATGTATGTGTGTGGGGGGGGCTAACCTGCATGTATGTGTGTGGGGGGGCTAACCTGCATGTATGTGTGTGGGGGGGCTAACCTGCATGTATGTGTGTGGGGGGGCTAACCTGCATGTATGTGTGTGGGGGGGGCTAACCTGCATGTATGTGTGTGGGGGGGCTAACCTGCATGTATGTGTGTGGGGGGGCTAACCTGCGTGTATGTGTGTGGGGGGGCTAACCTGCGTGTATGTGTGTGGGGGGGCTAACCTGCGTGTATGTGTGTGGGGGCTAGCCTGCGTGTATGTGTGTGGGGGCTAGCCTGCGTGTATGTGTGTGTGGGGGCTAGCCTGCATGTATGTGTGTGGGGGCTAGCCTGCATGTATGTGTGTGGGGGCTAGCCTGCATGTATGTGTGTGGGGGCTAGCCTGCATGTATATGTGGGGGCTAACCTGCATGTATGTGTGTGGGGGCTAGCCTGCATGTATATGTGGGGGCTAACCTGCATGTATGTGTGTGGGGGCTAGCCTGCATGTATGTGTGGGGGCTAACCTGCATGTATGTGTGTGTGTGGGGGGGATAGCCTGCATGTATGTATGTGTGCGGGGGGTCTAGTATGTCTGGGGGGGGGGGCTAGCCTGTATGTATGTGTGTAGGGCTAGCCTATATTATTATGTAATTCTTTGGCGGGGTTTCCCTTTAAGATTGTGCCTAGAGGTGTGCCATAATTGTGCCCCGCACATGTTCCGCCAGTGAGGCCTTCCTTGCACAAGTTATGGTTTAAACTGTAAAGAGCTTATTCCATTTCAAATTGACCAAAACCAGACCTATCATCTAGAAGACACTGAGACCAGTTTGAATTCCACCCCTGTGGCATCCCGATTTGGGGTGTCCCACTGTGTGAATCCCCTCCAATTGACCCAAAGGCTTACCTCTCTGGCCAACCCACGGAAAATGCGTGACCGGCGGTGGCATCACTTGTATTCTCGAACTGTGTGTTGCCACACTCGCCATAACTGAATGGCCGGTTGTGTGGTGATTGTGTCGCACATTCATTTGCCTGGCCAGAGAAGTTGATTAGAGGGGAGCCGCCCCTGTGCTGTGGAAAGGTAAGAAAAGTGGGCCACTAGGGTTTCACACAGAGGGGCATCCCAAATTGGGATGGACAAAAACACAAGATGGTGAAAATACAGAGTTTTGGTCCACTTTAATAAAGGATAATAAGATATCGGCCTTTAACGGCGACCCACCTGGTTAGGTATTATGTGTCACATCTAGCCTCTTGGCCTCCTGCAGAAATGCAGTGGAGTGAATTGATTCTGGGTCATATACCTGGGGAACTGATGTTTGTTCATTCCATCTTCTTTGCCCCGGGACCTGAAATTGCCATACTGAAAGGGAAAGCAATGGCTGTAATAGGGCAGCGGGGAGCTCACATGAAGCCTGTTCACATGCCTCTCCATTTCCTGCAAGGCAAACTGGAAACTCGTCACAGTATGTACAGCGTGCTGCAGGAAATGAAGGAAAGACACATGAGACAGGCTTCATGCGAGTTCCCTGCTGCATTAACATTGATAATACCTGGCCCGTGCTTCAAACTTGATGATGTATACAATTTAAAGCGGAATTCCACCCAGAAAACAACCCCCTCTCCCTGGCCTGCCAACTTTTCCTGGCTCTAAGGCAGGACAGGGAGGGGGGTTAATTTGGACTGGGCTTTTTTTTTTATATAGATGTTGGTCCTGCAGATGGCCAATAAAAACAAGCTCAGGGGGGCATCCAGAATGCTAAAGCCCCCCGCGTATAACCTCCCGCCCCCCAGAAACCTGATATCCTTATATAACCGCTATTTTCCACGGGCACGCACGTGGGCCATGGTCGTGTCCTCAGCAGCAGCCACCGGAATGCCCCACCCACGTGACTACCCAGCAGTCAATTTCCCGGCAGGATTCCTTTCCCCGGCGCTTGCCTATAGTGAAGGTAAGGATATCGGGCATTCTGGGGGGTTATGTGTGTGTGGGGGGGGCTCCAGCATTCTGGAAGCCCACCTGAGCTTGTTTTTTTTTTAGCTGTCTGCGGGACCAACGCCCATTAAAGAAAAATCAGGTGTTGGTCTGGTTTAAGTATTCAATCAACTGGATGTGTGGATATTGTTTGTCTGCACCTCTGGCAATACTTGTGTGTGGAATGGGATACTATGGTTTGCTTGGTCAGAAATTTTTAATCTTAATGGTTGATGTAGGATTGTAGGACGGTAGGATAGGGCTTTAAAAAAATAAGAATAAACCAAGCCACTGCCGAACCTGTTACATTGCCCAAGGTACTTGGGTGGGCTGTATGATAGGGGCATGGGTGGTGGTTTAGATGGTTTTAGTCTGCTTTAAAGTAGACTTCAAAATTAAATTCTTTTTGGTGGAGTTAATTTTTCGGAGCATCCAGTTGCAGAGTGACTGATGTTTTAGAAGTACCCAGCGTTCCTCAACTAGAAGTTTGAATATTTGTGTCTTGGCCAATCATGTGTTTTCTGTGTATAAATTTGGGTCTGTACTAATTAACCTTTTACTAATTTTATTTATCTGGTATTTGTAATATTTTAAAGTGAAATGGACTTCACCGGTTCCAATTTTAAGGTTAAAAGAGGAAATTATAGGCAGTATTTAACTGGACTTACTGACCAGGGGAAAATGTAAAAGCTCTTGGAAGAAGTATTTACTTGATGTTTATAGTCTTGGCTATTCGTGTCTTTTCTGATTATGGTTCTCTACCTACTTATTTTGAAAATGCTTGGTCTGTAATATTTACTCATTTTATTTACCAGATATTTCCAAGCACAATAGCTTTCCTCAGTCGTATATTTTGGGTTAAAAGAAACATTTTAAACCAAGGGTATTTACATGAGCTTACTGACCAGGAAGTAAAGAATGAAAGATTATTATGTGACCAACTGTAGGCTTTATTCCCTATGTCCTGCAGCGTTCTGGTTTCTGTGCCCTCACTTTGAAGCTGAAAGTGAGCTTCCAATTGTGCCCCTGTGTTTAACCGGACCAACAGCCTGGCACAGTTGGAAAAGAAAGGTAGCGGCCATTTTGGAGCTTCCTCTCCGAACTGACATAAATGACAATGTGCAGTAACAGGAAGGCCAGCAGCTCTTCCTGTTTGCAGGTGGCCTGCAAGAACATTAGCGGCCATCTTGTTTTTAAAATTTATCCCAGTAGGCGTTAGAAAAAGGTAAATTATTTTCAAGTGCAGCAATCTACATTGCCCTGGTTTAAGTCATTTTTGCCCGTTGGACCACTTTAATGTGAGCATCCACTCTTAATAGCATATCAAAAGTGGAAGCTGACATGATGCTCTGCCTGCTTCCCCCCCCCCCCACCTGTTGCTCACTGTGCCTGGTCCATGGGGGGCCCTGTCCCTTCATTTTATTTCAGCTTGCCCTGCCGGATATTTTTGATTGTATGTGTGTGAGTGAATGTATGAGTGTTTTTTTTTACATTGCCAGGCCGCGTCTGGGGGACGGCGGCCTGGAGTCCGGGCCGGGTCTGCGGCGTGCGGGGAGCGCGGCCATTGTTCCTTCTGCTCATTTAGGAGAGGGGGCGGGGCCGGGAGCTCGCGCGCTGACGCAGCCCGCCCCCCTCTCCTCGGCGCCCACGGAGGTTCCTCTTCCTTACAGGAGGGGGCGGGGCCACGCGCGGCGCGCGATCCACACTGGCCCGCCCCTCTTCTTTCACTTGGCATTGCTGCTGCCGCTGGTGTGGTCCGGTCGCCAAAATTGCTTGGTCCAAACTGTGAGTGCCCTGCGGGGCTTGTTTGTTTCTCCTGTTGCCTGATTGTGCTCACCCCCAGAAGTCGACGCTCCGATTCTGGGGTTGTCCAACACATCGGTTGTCTATTCACCAGACTCCACCACGCTGAAGGATGGTGAGGACCGTCGTCTTGATCAAATGGCGTCACACGCCTTTGCCAGTGTGGGTTCGGCCCTACCAGATCTGTAATTAGGGGCCTGTTGAATGGTCCCCATCTTAACCCTGCTAGTGATGAGTTTGCAGCGCTTATGAGGTGTGATTTGTTCATGACCTTTGTCTTATCAGCTTTGGACGATACGATATGCATGTGTAACAGAACCTTGGTTTTGCTTGTGGCTATACGCCGATCGGTTTGGTTGCGCCAATGGGTGGCTAAGAAGGCGCTCACAGGGCTACCCTTCTTGGGTATGCGCCTGTTTGGGGATTAATTGGACTCGGTGGCGAAAGGAGGAAAGCTGCCACAACGCAAAACGCAACGCCGCTCCTTTCGGGGGGGAAGGCTCCTTTAATCCTTCCTTTCGTGGCTCTCGAGCAAGCAGGTGAGTTGCTTACTCTGCGTTCAGAGGTGACTCCTGGGGTAGGGGCAGAGGACGTGCCCACCCCGGAATTGCCTGGGGTGTCAAACCCAAGGCTGCTGCCAAGCTCTCTCAGCAATGAGGGGGCGCCCTCACCCTCGCGGGTGGGGGGGGGGGGCGGCGGCGTCTACGGCACTTCGCCCAGGTCTGGACCCGGGAGGTCACAGACAAATGGATCCTGGAAGTGGTCTCTTCCGGGTACAAGCTGGAGTTCGAGTTCCGGCCTCCTCCCAGATTCCTCAGGTCTTGGGTTCTTTCGGACCCCCAGGCCGCGCAGGGGCTGTTGTTGGCAGTACTAAATCTTCTGGAGTTGGAAGTCGTTTGCCCGGTGCCCTTCTCAGAGAGACACCAGGGCTATTATCCAACCTTTTTACAGTGCCCAAAAAGGATGGTTCCATAGACCCATTCTGGATTTAAAGATTCTCAACAGGTTCATCCTGACCAAGAAATGTTGCATGGAGTCTCTGCGCTCGGCCATCATTCCTCTTCGTCCAGGGGACTTTATGACGTCCATGGACATTAAGGACGCTTACCTTCATGTGCCGATTTTCCCAGGTCATCAGCGGTTTCTCAGGTTTGCGGTGGGAGATCAGCACTATCAGTTTGTGGCTCACCCGTTCGGGCTGCCCTCGGCACCAAGGGTATTCACCAAGGTGTTGGTGGGTATAATGGCTTTTCTCAGGGCCCAGTATTTCGCATTATGCCGTATCTGGACGGCCTTCTCATCACAGCTTCCTCTCTCGGCCAGGCAGAGCTGGACACCAGGACGGTGGTGACATCGCTGGAGAGGTTCGGTTGGGTGATCAACTACCCCAAGTCTTCTCTCTCCCCGTCAAGGGAGGTTTTCTTTCTGGGCATGAATCTGGATACCATTCAGAACAGAGTGTTCCTGCCTCAGTCGAAGGTGCAGATGGTTCAAGATCTGATACGTCTTCTTCTGTCCAACCCTCGCCTGTCTGTTCGGCAAGGGATGAGGCTGGTGGGGTTGATGGTGGCCTCCTTCGAGGCGGTTCCCTTTGCTCATTTTCACATGAGGCCTCTTCAACTTCATCTGTTAGCGGCTTGGGATGGATGCCCTCTGTCTTTGGATCAGTCATTTGTGGTTTTCTGGAAGGAACATTAGTTCCAGGGGCTGTGGGGTCATCTCGAGGCTCACACCCCCATCAACGTCTTGGAGCTGAGGGCTATCCGGTTGGTGCTGTTGCACTTGACGCATCACCTCCAAGGCTTACCGGGTCAGGTTCGATCAGACAATCGGACGTCGGTCGCTTACATCATTCACCAAGGAGGGACTCGCAGCAGGAGCGCCCTCAGGGAAGTTTCTCTGATTCTTGCATGGGTCGAGAACAATGTTCCATGCATCTCGGCGGTGTACATTCCAGGTGTGGAGAACATGGCAGCGGACTCCCTCAGCAGGGGGTCCTCTCGTCGAGGGGAATGGTCCCTCAACATCAAGGTATTTCTATCCTTTTTGTCACAAGTGGGGGTTCCCGGAGGTGGATCTCTTTGCCTCCCGTCACAACCACAAGCTCCCTGCTTTTTTTTTTCTCTGTCTCAGGATCCTCTGGGTCTGGCAGTGGATGCCATGTCCTTTGCCTGGAGAGATCTGGGTCTCCTGTTCATGTTTCCTCCCTTCTCCATGGTAGGCAGGGTAGTGCGCAAGCTGGTTCAAGAGGATGTGCCAGCAATTCTGGTGGCTCCAAGGAGGCCAAGACATGTGTGGTTCGCAGACATCGTGCGGCTGGCGGTCGATCAGTACAGGTTGCCCCTGTTTCCGGATCTGGTCACTCGGGGTCAGCTTTGTTACCCCAATTTACAAACGCTGGCTTTGACGACGTGGCTGCTGAAACCTCCATTCTAAAAGATGAAGTTTGTCTGATGCCGTGATCCAGACACTTGTTAGGGCTAGGAAGAAGTTTTCCTCTAACATCTACCACAGGACTTGGCGGTCCTATATTGATTGGTGCAAGGCTAGGGCCTTGCCTTGTAGGGTGTTTTCGGTTCCCGGGATTTTGGAGTTTCTTCAACACGGTTTGGACCTGGGTTTTCAGCTTAGTACCTCGAAAGGGCAAGTCTCCGCCCTGGTGGTTTTCTTTCAAAGATCTTGCCCAAACAGGCGCATACCCAAGAAGGGTAGCCCTTGCTCTCCACTCTTTGGTTAAGACTTTTTTCCAGGGGGTCACTCATGTGCGGCCCCCTCGAAAGCCTTTGTTGCCTGTTTGGGACTTGAATTTGGTTCTGTCGGCTCTCCGGGGGCCTCCTTTTGAGCCGATGCAGGATGTTGCACTTTCCATTCTCACGCAAAAGGTTGCCTTTTTGGTGGCTATTACCTCTGTTCGATGTGTTTCTGAGTTGACGGCTCTGTCTTTTCAGGTCCCTTGCTTTGAAAGACATCAGGACAGGGTGGTCTTCCATTTTAAGCCAGATTTCCTACCTAAAGTGGTCTCTGCCCTCCATCTCAATCAGGATGTGGTTCTCCCTTCCTTGTGTCCTAAGTCTAGCAATGACAAGGAGAGGGCCCTGCATTCTTTGGATGTTGTTCGTTGTGTGAAGTACTGTTTGGTGGCTACTTCTCCTTTCTGTAGGACACCTTGATTGTGGTGCCCTCTGGGCCCAAGAAGGGTTTGGCGCCTGTCAAGTCTACCATTAGTAAATGGATATGTCTGGCCATTGTTGGGGCCTATACTGCCAAGGGGAGGGGTCCTCCTTTTCAGATCACTCGTGCTGTTGGGGCTTCCTGGGCTTTTCAACACCAGGCTTCCGTTGAACAAGTTTGTACAGCTGCTACTTGGTCTTCTGTTTATACCTTTTCCAAGTTTTATAAGGTTGATGTGCGGGCCTCAGCGGATGCTGTTTTTGGCCGCAAAGTTCTGCAAGCTGCAGTGGTTTAATTTGTGCACTTTTGCCTGTTGGGATCCCCACCCTTTTTGGACACTGCTATTGGATGTCCCACGTGTACTTAATATTTCCGAAGCAGGGTGTGAGACATACTTGGAATAATACCATTTTTTGTGATTACTCACCTGTAAAATGGGTATTACAAGTATGTCTCACACCCTGCTTCATCCCACCCTGAGTTGTATCTTGGATCCTCTATATGGTGAATCTATTGGTAAAATTATTGGTAAAAAAATTTTATTTGCTCTTCCTGGTCCCCTTACTGCTTTACTATACTGGGGAATGTGTGGGAGGTCCCAGGTATTTATGGACCGGGAGGGGCTTCTTTTTTCTAGTCATCTCTGCAGAAGTTCGCCCTCTACTGGACATAACCCACGTGTAATTAATATTTCTGAAGCAGGGTGTGAGACATACTTGTAATACCCATTTTACAGGTGAGTAATCACAAAATGGTATTTTTTTTGCCTGGAAATGGGCCTTAACCATCATCCCTGGTCAGTGGGTGGAGCAGTGCAGATTATTCAATGTTTGCATTGGTAGTGCTTAGATATAGTTTACATCAGAACAGTCATAATAAGCCTATTTGGGGTTTCGGGGTTCAAAGCACTCTGGTAAAGCAAAAAAACTAGCAAGATGCCAGATGGCCATTGGCAACATTGACCAATGCTACAGCATGTGTTATGAACTGTAGCACTGAGAGTTCCAAACCCATTATATGGCTTTTTTTTTTTTTAGCTCTTACCAATTAGCTTTTTTTGTGACTGATTACTGTAAATCTAGAGGGTTTTTCAATTTACCTGCCTATGTTTGGCCATATAATATGTCTTATCTAATAATGTTAGTCTAATTTTTATGGTTGCATAGTTTGTCACAGAGAGTATAGATTTAGGCTGAAAATCAATTTTTTATTATGTTCATAAAAAGATGGCTCTACTTACCATAATTACAGGTAATCTCTACACTAATGTCTAAATAAATGATCAAACTAATAACTAAATAACTCAATCAATGCTATAGACTCATGATTATTGAACGTGTGTAGCTCTTTAAACGTATTATTTTGCAGTGTGTATAAGTGGTACCTGACGTAAATGTAATGTTCTGTTTCTTCAGGGATGTGACCCTCCGAATCACAGTGAAACACGGACAGTGTATGTGGCAAACAGGTTCCCTCAGCATGGCCATTATGTTCCTCAGAAGTATGCAGACAACAGAATCATTTCATCCAAGGTGGGTTTACCATGCTTAGCTGATTAATATGAACACAGTATACAGTGAATGGATTCTTCCAAACTAATTCTGCTTAAACCGGACCTTCAGCGTGATTTAATGAAAAGCCCAAACTTTTAAAAAACGGTTCCCCAGCATCTAAAATTAATATATTTTACGTTTTTAGTCACTAACTTATTATTCTTTCCCCCACTGGGCTGCAACTCTGTTCAGGAATTTAGGATACGGGCGCCGCCATCTTGACTCATCACACTTACTGAGGAGAAGAGAGGGGATAAGGTACAGGGGGGCGGGCTATAGCTGTGCTTTGCTCAGACAGAGTATAGGTCAGAATTCCCAGAATGCAGAGCAGCACAGTCAGGAGGCACTTCCTGTTTGCAGGCTGCCTGATAAGATGGCGGCTTCCATAAGCCGCCATCTTGGATGTTTAAAGGCTCATAACATGCAGTAGATGCAGGTAGGATGATTTTTAATTTGGACAATCTGTACAGGGTGTGGGAAACATATAAGATCGACTTTTATTCAGAGTGAAGATCCGCTTTAAAGTGGACTGTCACCCAGGGGTGATCGGCCCGGGAATCTATAAGATTCCCAGGCCGATCACCTCCCTCACCGCGGGACATCCGAGATCGGGATGTCCCGCGGTGAGGGACCCCCCCCCCAAAACCCCCGAAAAACGTACCTCATCGGCAGCGGCCGCCGCCGCCTTCCGCGCGCCACTCTAGGCGTGCGCGCCCCCGCGCCGGCCGTTTGTGAATGGCCGGCGCGGGCGCGCGCACTGTCAGAGGGGGCGCGGGAGGCGGTGGCGGATGCGCTGACCGGGGTGCCCCCCTGAAGTGGACCAAAACCCAGGATAGTCAAAATCCTGGGTGTTGGTCCACTTTAAGCTTGGAAGCTGTCTTCGGTGGTTAGTGTTTACCGGGATTAGGCCTAAGACTGAAGACGTAGTTAAAATCTTCATGGCTTAAACAGGGGAGTGGTGATGACTCATTGTGTTCTTAAATCTACTAGTCTTCCTTTATGTAAAGGATATATTATTAAGCACCCATTCATAGAAAATGTTTTGGCAGTAAAAAAAAATAATTCTAATATGCATTCAGCTCTGAAATGGTTGGATGAGTTAGAGAATATTTCCACCATAATAGTGGAATACAATTAAAAAGAAAGTTGAGGCTTTATCTTGCATTTTTTTGGTTAGGAAAAAAATGTAATCCTCTTGGGTTTTACTGTTTGAATACAAAGTTATGATCTTCTTGGAGAGCTGTAAACTAGTAAAATAAATGTTATGATTCGTTACTGCAGGCAATAGAATCTCAGAAAGCCCCTACATTCGTATGGGATTTAAAGCAGTCCTTCACTCTGAATAAGAGCACATCTTATATGTGTCTGCCACCCTGTACATACAGATTGCCCACATTAAAAATCATCCTACCTGCATCTACTGCATGTTATGAGCCTTTTAAACATCCAAGATGGCGGCTCATGGAACATCAGGCAGCCTGCAAACAGGAAGTGCCTTCTGACTGTACTGCTATGCATTCTGGGACTGCTGACCTTTTCCTGACCCCGGCTCTGCTCTGTATGAGCAAAGCACAGCTATAACTTGCCTCCTGCACTATATCCCACTCTCCTCTCCTCAGTATCCTCAAGATGGCGGCGCCCGTATCCTTAAGTCCTTAACAGAGTTGCAGCCCAGTGGGGGGAAGAATAATAAGTAAGTGACTAAAAACATAAAATATATTAATTTTAGATGCTGGGGAATAGTTTTTTAAGGGTTTGGGCTTTAATCTTTACTTTAAATGAAACCTATAGCTGAGGGATTTGCATGACAGAGTAGGTGATTATATACATACACATACTGTATCTATCACTCAGTAAGATGCACCTGACCATACGTTGCACCTAGGGTTTAACGAAGAAAAGATTTAAATAAATGGGCCAATCGGGCTGTGAGTGGGGGGGCCTGGCAAATATGAGGAAACTGTCTTTTTCGTCTGTGAGGAAGACTGAGGGAATAAGAACCCAGAATGTGGTGTCCATGGAACCAGGGGATCCAGCTGAAGCAGATTATCCGAGTTTTCAAGTAGACCCTGAACACCTGCAAACTTATAGGCCCACTGGCAAAACCTAGGCTGGCTCGAACCCCCTGGGCATGTCAAGGGAGGCCTGAGGCTGTCCACCTCTTGTAGATCAGATCTGAAAAGGAAGCTGCACACTATAGCAAGGTGCTCTCTGTTTTTCCATCAGAGACAAGCTGGGGATTACACATGCTTTCAGGAAGCCATCTTTGCTTTGGACCACCTTTTTCAATTCTCTTTCTGAGGAATTTGCTCAAGCTAACAACCTCCTCTTAGCCCAGATAGGGCTTCCAACATTAAAGCGGACCAACAGTCAAAAATTACTTAAACCAGACCAACACAACAAACTGTGCTCATATGCATCCCTCCCCAGGGCAATTTTTAAACATAATTTACCCTTGCCTAACTGTTGCTGTGGTAAATGTTAAAAACAAGATGGCGGCTCGTACATTTGCAGGCCACCTGCAAACAGGAAGTTATGCTGGGCTTCCTGTTACTGTGCATTGCCAGTTATTTAAGCTGAATCCAGGCAGCAGCTGGGAGATGCTGGTAGAGGAAGCTCCAAAATGGCCGCTACCTTTCTTTTCTGACTGTGCCAGGCTTTTGGTCCAGTTTAAACCAGGCCAACACTCATTTTACATGGGTATTGGTCCAGCCTGTTTTGCGCAGGGGCCATCCCAGTTGCCGCCTCCCCCACTTTAATCCTCTTCAAGCCCTGCTTTTCTTGCCATTCTCCTTGCTCCTCGCAATTGGCCGCAAGCAGTCACATGGTCTGTCAGCCAGTGGGCAGATGCCCGGAAAAGGCCTGCAGACCATGAGTGCCAGTGTCCAATTGCATACCATATGATGTACAGACGGGACACCCATTAGGTGTAAAATTGATGTTGGTCCAGTTGAAGTACTGCTCATTCCATTTTTCCTTTTTATTTTTACATTTGCTATTTATTCCTATTCATAGATTACCGTACTTTAACTGTTTATATTCTTAGTATACAGTACGTCCTGCTCCAAATATAATACTTACAATCGGGTTATACTCCGCCAGATGGCGCTGGACTGCAGAGACATGGAAAACAGGCTCCTCCCGGCCCCTCAAATACCCGGGGACCTCCCACAAATCCCCAGACTTCTCTTCAGTCTGGCTGCGAAGGACGAGAAACTGCTCTCTACTCGCAGGTGAGCGGGGCTATTAGCCTGCGGCCCTGTAGGACTATTCCCACCCGTTCCACCCAGCCTTGGCTGCGCTGGTCGGGTGAAGGTAGGCAGCACCGCTGTTAGGTGCTTAGGAGCGCTGCTCCACCGCAATCCCCCACCAAAGGGTAGGCGGTATAGGCATATGGTGAGCCTCTATGGGATGCCCCTCCCGCACTAGTGCCCCTTGCCCCTGCCTGTCGGTGGGCCCTGTTTAAGTGGCCGCTGTCCTCCCTCATTCTCCTTGTAGCCTTCGGGGGAAAAGAGGGGGGATGTGTGTAAATGTGTATGCTATGCATTCTGTGTTTTACACTTTTTATATTTATTCTGTCTGTCTTGTGTCAGCCGCCGTGCTGGCTTCCTTTTACTGTCTTTTAAAATTCCCGCCGCGCGCTTTTTGTCAACACTTTGTTCCGCGCTTGGTGGTGGCATTACCTCAGGCGCTGGTGCGCCGTCATTGGCTGCTTGTCACGTCCTGGCTTCGCGCTCTTCGGGGGGGGGGGGGGGGGCGGGGCCCGTCTATGGTGCGCTCCGTGTCATCGCTGATACCGGCCTGCCCCTTGAGGTATACCGACGCCATCTTGAACCTGCTTGGTTGGCCCATGCGCGACAGACCTCTTCCTACCGCGGTCTGTAAGTGCCCTCACGGGCGGCTTTATATTCTTCCTTTTATTACTGTGTGCTTACGGTCTTGTCTTCTTATGTCTTTCAGGCGGGGCGAACCCTTTTTGGCTTCTCCCGGCCCTTTATTAGTTATATAACTAGTAGGCCTTGCTAATACTCCCACTTCCCTAGCGGGTTATTGGGGCATCCGGGGTTGCTATATAGCGTTATTCCCTATCGGCGTATAGCGCCGCTATAATCACCATATGGAGGCATCCCAGGATAATGTGACCGGGGTTCCTTCGGGACAAGACCGAAGTGTGTGTAGCGTGTGGGCAGCCTCATGCTGACGCTGACTAGGCGCGGGTCTGTGTACCCTGTGCTGAGCAGGTGCTTGCATTGCAATCTGGCCTGCCAGTGGCTGCACCTCGTTTTATTTAGTCTACTCCCCCAAGCTTAAATCTCACTCCTGCTGAGTTGCATACAAGTGGGGATTCTCAGCCTGATGTGTCTTCTAGACTGGCTAGTGTTGAGAAGTTAATTGCTAATACCTTGGCGCGTAAGGCCCCTGCTAAAAGGCAGCACTTAACGCCTAATGTCACAATTTTTCCTATGGAAACAGGAGTTTTGGAATCTTTGTGGCTATACCCCGTCTGATGAAGGGGAGCTGTTTTCTGACTCGGGCTCATCTGATGAGAAACCAAGGGGTCATGACGATTCTGGCTCTGACCCCTGGGCCCCGGATGACACTGACAGATTATTGACCCAGATTTTTGAGGTTCTGTCCATCTCTCTCCCTGTTGCGGCTCCCAGGCAAAGAGGGGAGCTTTTCCATACAGCAAAATCACGTTTGGAATTTCCAGAGCAGGCACATTTCCATAACCTTGTGCTCAAGGAATGGGAGCGCCCAAGTAAACTTCCTGGGGTTCCAAAAAGTTGGGATAGGAAGTATCCCTTTCCTGCTGAGGTGGTTAAATGTTGGTCACCCCCCCCCCCCCCCCCCGAGGTGGATGCCCCAATCCTAGGGCTATCTAACACCTCGCATTCCCCTGACTCTACTACCCTGCGGGATGCTGAGGACCAGTGCATTGACCAGCTGGCATCCCAACCCTTTGCATGTGCGGGACGGCGCTGCGCCCGGTCTGTGCCTCTGCCATTACTGCTGTGGCCACTAGAACCCTTATCAGAAATATACTTGATAGTGCCCCTGATGATTTGCCTTGTGAGGTGTTCAATGCACTCTCCAGTTGTGATGTTTTTGTAAATTTTGTCCTCTCAGCCATGGATGACACCATCAGAATGTGTGCCAGAACTTCTGCCCTTGTGGTGGCTATGCGCCGCTCGGTTTGGCTGTGCCAGCGGGCTGCTGACAACGCTGCCAAGAAGGCCCTCACTGGTTTTCCCTTTAATGGACTGCGCCTGTTTGGAGACTGCCTGGACCTTTTTGCTAAGGGAGGCAGGTTACCCCAGCGCAGGCGGCAATCTCGGCCCTTTCGGGGTCAGGGTTCCTTCTCCTCCCCTTACCGTAGTGCAAGACAGGGGAGGGGGGTTTCCTTTCCTGGGACCCGGGGAGATTTCTGGGGTAGAGGACGTTGACGTCCTGGCCCCTCTTGGGGTCCCAAAGCAAAATCCTCTCCCAAGCCCGCTCAGGCATGATGGGGCGCCCTCACCCATCCGGGTGGGGGGAAGGCTGCAACACTTCACTCACGTCTGGAGGCTTCATGTCTCAGACCGGTGCATTCAGGAGGTAGTGTCCTCCGGTTACAAGATAGTTTGCTGCCTGTCCCCCTTCAAGATTCATCAGATCCCGGATTCCTCACGACCCTGTGTCAGCTCAGGAGCCAGTGCAAGCAGTGCAAGGCCTCCTGGAGCTGGGGGTCATCTGGACTTGAAGATCCTCAACAAATTTGTCAGGGGCAGGCACTTTCACATGCAAACTCTGCGCTCTGCCGTCAGTTCCCTGCTCCAAAGGGATTTCATGACTTCTGTGGACATCAAAGATGCTTACCTTCATATTCCTGTGTTCCCAGGTCATCAAAGGTTCCTCAGGTTCGCTCTGATGGATCAACACTACCAGTTTGTGGCCTTGCCCTTTGGCCTCACTTCAGCTCCCAGGGTGTTCACCAAGGTGCTGGCTGGCGTGATGTCTCTGCTCAGATGTCAGGGCGTCCGCGTGCTTCCCTATCTGGATGACATTCTCATCACTTCCCAGTCTCTACATCAGGCAGAGTTGGATACTCAGCTGGTGGTGTCCACTCTGGAGTCATTTGGATGGGTGATCAACCACCCCAAGTCCTCACTGTCCCCTTCCTTGGTAACTCCATTCCTAGGAATGAATATGGATACAGTTCAGGCAAGGATTTTCCTTCCTCAACAGAAGGTGGACAGTCTGATTGCACAGGCTCAGTCCCTCCTAGCTTGTCCCCATCCCTCCATCAGGCAGGGGATGCAGCTGGTGGACCTGATGGTGGCGTGCTTCGAAGCTGTCCCTTATGCTCAGTTCCACTTGAGGCCTCTGCAACTTCACCTATTGTCAGTATGGGACAAGGACCCAGCATCCCTGGACAGGGTCTGTGTGCTCTCCCCTTGGGTCAGGAGGTCCCTCTTGTGGTGGATGGACTCCAGGAACCTGTTGGGGGGGCAGATCCTTTCTTACCCCTCCCTGGGAGACGGTCACTACGGATGCCAGTCTGTCAGGTTGGGGGGGGGGGGTTCTGAAAGTCCCTGCGGTTCCAGGGGAGGTAGGGTCCTCAGGAGGCCCACAAACCTATCAATGTCTTGGAACTACGGGCGATCAGGTTAGTTCTGGCTCACTTGACTACTCGCCTTCGGTGCCTGCCTGTTGAGGTGCGCTTGGACAACCAGACGGCAGTTGCCTACATCAATCATCAGGGAGGGACCCGGAGCAAGGGGGCCCTCCAGGAAGCGTCTCTGATCCTGACTTGGGCGGAGGCCAATGTCCCCTGCATATCAGCTGTGTACATCCCGGGGGTGGAAAATCGCCTGTCGGACTCTCTGAGCAGGGGGACCTCTCGCCAGGGAGAATGGTCCCTATGCAGCTGGGTGTTTCAATCCCTGTGTCACCGTTGGGGCCAACCAGATGTGGATCTGTTTGTGTCCCGCCACAATCACATGCTCCCAGCTTTTGTCTCTCTGTCCCAGGATCCTCTGGCCTTGACCTCAGATGCTCTAGCAATGTCATGGCAGGACTTTCAGTTCCTGTATGTCTTCCCTCCGATTCCCCTGCTGGGCAGGGTTCTGCGCCAGATTGCTCTAGAAGGGGTGCCAGCAATTTTGGTGGCTCCCAGGTGGCAAAGAAGAGTGTGGTTCGCAGATGTGGTGCAGCTGGCAGTAGATCAGTACGCTCTGCCCTTGGTGCCAGGTCTGCTCACTCAGGGCTCACTACGCCATCCCAATTTACAAACTCTGGCTTTGACGGCCTGGCTGCTGAAACCTCCATCTTGATGGAGAAGGGGCTGTCTTCCTCGGTTATGGATACTTTGATAAAGGCTAGGAAGAAGTCTTCCCCTTCCATTTATTACAGGGTTTGGCGTGCCTACATTGACTGGTGTGAGTCTGTTTGGAGACTGCCTGGACCTTTTTGCTAAGGGAGGCAGGTTACCCCAGCGCAGGCGGCAATCTCGGCCCTTTCGGGGTCAGGGTTCCTTCTCCTCCCCTTACCGTAGTGCAAGACAGGGGAGGGGGGTTTCCTTTCCTGGGACCCGGGGAGATTTCTGGGGTAGAGGACGTTGACGTCCTGGCCCCTCTTGGGGTCCCAAAGCAAAATCCTCTCCCAAGCCCGCTCAGGCATGATGGGGCGCCCTCACCCATCCGGGTGGGGGGAAGGCTGCAACACTTCACTCACGTCTGGAGGCTTCATGTCTCAGACCGGTGCATTCAGGAGGTAGTGTCCTCCGGTTACAAGATAGTTTGCTGCCTGTCCCCCTTCAAGATTCATCAGATCCCGGATTCCTCACGACCCTGTGTCAGCTCAGGAGCCAGTGCAAGCAGTGCAAGGCCTCCTGGAGCTGGGGGTCATCTGGACTTGAAGATCCTCAACAAATTTGTCAGGGGCAGGCACTTTCACATGCAAACTCTGCGCTCTGCCGTCAGTTCCCTGCTCCAAAGGGATTTCATGACTTCTGTGGACATCAAAGATGCTTACCTTCATATTCCTGTGTTCCCAGGTCATCAAAGGTTCCTCAGGTTCGCTCTGATGGATCAACACTACCAGTTTGTGGCCTTGCCCTTTGGCCTCACTTCAGCTCCCAGGGTGTTCACCAAGGTGCTGGCTGGCGTGATGTCTCTGCTCAGATGTCAGGGCGTCCGCGTGCTTCCCTATCTGGATGACATTCTCATCACTTCCCAGTCTCTACATCAGGCAGAGTTGGATACTCAGCTGGTGGTGTCCACTCTGGAGTCATTTGGATGGGTGATCAACCACCCCAAGTCCTCACTGTCCCCTTCCTTGGTAACTCCATTCCTAGGAATGAATATGGATACAGTTCAGGCAAGGATTTTCCTTCCTCAACAGAAGGTGGACAGTCTGATTGCACAGGCTCAGTCCCTCCTAGCTTGTCCCCATCCCTCCATCAGGCAGGGGATGCAGCTGGTGGACCTGATGGTGGCGTGCTTCGAAGCTGTCCCTTATGCTCAGTTCCACTTGAGGCCTCTGCAACTTCACCTATTGTCAGTATGGGACAAGGACCCAGCATCCCTGGACAGGGTCTGTGTGCTCTCCCCTTGGGTCAGGAGGTCCCTCTTGTGGTGGATGGACTCCAGGAACCTGTTGGGGGGGCAGATCCTTTCTTACCCCTCCCTGGGAGACGGTCACTACGGATGCCAGTCTGTCAGGTTGGGGGGGGGGGGGTTCTGAAAGTCCCTGCGGTTCCAGGGGAGGTAGGGTCCTCAGGAGGCCCACAAACCTATCAATGTCTTGGAACTACGGGCGATCAGGTTAGTTCTGGCTCACTTGACTACTCGCCTTCGGTGCCTGCCTGTTGAGGTGCGCTTGGACAACCAGACGGCAGTTGCCTACATCAATCATCAGGGAGGGACCCGGAGCAAGGGGGCCCTCCAGGAAGCGTCTCTGATCCTGACTTGGGCGGAGGCCAATGTCCCCTGCATATCAGCTGTGTACATCCCGGGGGTGGAAAATCGCCTGTCGGACTCTCTGAGCAGGGGGACCTCTCGCCAGGGAGAATGGTCCCTATGCAGCTGGGTGTTTCAATCCCTGTGTCACCGTTGGGGCCAACCAGATGTGGATCTGTTTGTGTCCCGCCACAATCACATGCTCCCAGCTTTTGTCTCTCTGTCCCAGGATCCTCTGGCCTTGACCTCAGATGCTCTAGCAATGTCATGGCAGGACTTTCAGTTCCTGTATGTCTTCCCTCCGATTCCCCTGCTGGGCAGGGTTCTGCGCCAGATTGCTCTAGAAGGGGTGCCAGCAATTTTGGTGGCTCCCAGGTGGCAAAGAAGAGTGTGGTTCGCAGATGTGGTGCAGCTGGCAGTAGATCAGTACGCTCTGCCCTTGGTGCCAGATCTGTTCACTCAGGGCTCACTACGCCATCCCAATTTACAAACTCTGGCTTTGACGGCCTGGCTGCTGAAACCTCCATCTTGATGGAGAAGGGGCTGTCTTCCTCGGTTATGGATACTTTGATAAAGGCTAGGAAGAAGTCTTCCCCTTCCATTTATTACAGGGTTTGGCGTGCCTACATTGACTGGTGTGAGTCTAAGTCTCTTCCCTGTCGGGTGTTCTCTATTCCCAGGATTTTGGAGTTCCTGCAGCATGGGTTGGAGATGGGACTCCAGCTCAGTACTCTGAAGGGTCAGGTTTCTGCCCTGTCTGTTTTCTTCCAGAAGTCCTTTGCTCAGCACCCTCTGATCGGGACTTTTTTCCAGGGGGTCACTCATGTGCGCCCTCCAAAGGGAGCCTTGCAGGGTGCTCCCTTTGAACCTGTGCAGGATGCTGCCCTGGCCATTCTTATGCTCAAAGTTGTATTTCTGGTGGCTATCGCCTCTGTCAGGCGTGTGTCTGAGTTGGCAGCGCTTTCCATTCAGCCCCCCTACTATGAGAGACACCAGGACAAGGTGGTGTTTCGTTTCAAACCTGACTTTCTGCCTAAGGTAGTGTCTGCCTTTCATTTGAATCAGGATATTGTTCTTCCTTCTTTGTGCCCTAATCCTAGCAATGCTAAGGAGAGGGTTTTGCACTCTTTGGATGTGGTTAGGTGTCTGAAGTACTAACTGGTGGCTACTGCACCTTTCAGGAAAACTGAGGCTCTTTTTGTGCTCCCTTCTGGTCCTAGGAAGGGTTTGGCTCCTGCCAAGTCTACTATCAGCAAATGGATTCGTCAGGCTGTGATTCAGGCCTACTCTGCTAAGGGGAAGAATCCTCCCTTCCGCCTTACTGCTCATTGGTGCTATTGGTGCCTCTTGGGCTTTTCAGCACCAGGCATCTGTTGAACAAGTTTGCAAGGCTGCTACTTGGTCTTCTGTTCATACCTTTTCAAAGTTTTACAAGGTTGATGTTAGGGCCTCAGCTGATGCTGCTTTTGGCCGAAAGGTTTGCAGACGGCAGTGTTTTAAACTGTCTGCTGCTGCTTTTTATTGGGGATCCCACCCTACTTTGACACTGCTATTGGATGTCCCACTTGAAAGTATTATATTTGGAGCAGGGCGTACTGTATACTAAGAATAATACAATTCTGTGATTACTCACCTGTAGAATTGGTATTATGAGTATACAGTACGTCCTGCTCCAACCCACCCTTGGTTTTGCATTATCTTGGATCCCCTGTATGGTGATTGTTATCATTGTTATACTTGATAGTTTCGGTTGTCTAATTCTCCCGGCTTCTTGTTAACTACTTTTTAATGCTGGGGATTTGTGGGAGGTCCCCGGGTATTTGAGGGGCCGGGAGGAGCCTATTTTCGATGTCTCTGCAGTCCAGCGCCATCTGGCGGAGTATAACCCACTTGTAAGTATTATATTTGGAGCAGGATGTACTGTATACTCATAATACCAATTCTACAGGTGAGTAATCACAGAATTGTATTTTTTCATATTCTGGTCCCAACGATTATTTTTCCTGTATGCATTTTTTTTTTCTTTAACCCGCTAACTTTCCTAGTGAAAGAGGAAAAAATGTGTCTCCTATTAGCAGGGGCAGCTCTAGGCACACAGTGCAGAGCGTGGGGTCCTGACATGCAGGTTGAGGGGGCAGTAAGGGTCAACAGTCGCAGGCAATATAGTTAGGGGTTAAATTAACCCTTGCTCGTAAGCTAATCTGTGTTCTCTGATTTATATATAATGAACAGTATCATTCTGTCTTGGCAGTATTTGACCATACCTGTTTCTGGGGGAAGAAAACTGTACCCCCTCACTATGGGCTGCTAGCCCAGCGCACCAAGCCTAGGGGCTGCCAACGTTGGGCTCTGCCAGCTTGCTAACCCCTACACTCCTCATCAGTACAGATCAAATGCTCTTTCATCGTCCCGTCAGGTAACTTGCCAGCCCTACTACCGTTTGGACTGGTAAAGGGGTCCCTGGGCTTAAACTGTACAAAAACACACTGACATTGACTTACAAAACGCTTGAATACACTACAATAACACTACTTACATTTGCTGTCTTCTGCAGCACCATCCAGGCGGCTTCTGCAGGTCTGCTGGCAGATCGGTGCAGCCAGCATGCACGACTAAAGTGATTGATGTCGCTGGCATTTAGGTGGCAAGGGGACACAGGTCCCTCCTGCTTCCATGCTGGTGTCCACCATGCGTCACTCTCCAGTGGCGTAATGAGCCGCAGTGGCTCCGCATCTGTAGTATAAAAGGTTCCCTCTCCCACTAATTACTCTTGGCAGGATGCCAGGAATGAATTAGGGGGGACCTGCGTTGTCCTTAACTACGGATGCAGGCAGGGCGGCATTGGCACTTTACTGACTGGTGGCAAGTGGCTGTGTCTATACTGCGTTGCCCTTATGGAGGAGCCATTGGCTGCAAAGAAGCTCATGCACCCCTAGATGGCAGCTGTAAGTCCAGAACTGGTTTAGCTTGCTTTGGAGGTAAGGTGAGAGTTGCTGTATTTTCCATACTGCCACCCTACTGAAGGAGGGGCTGCTGCCACACAAGTGTGCAGCTGTTTCCTGTCTCCCATTGAATAGTACGATCTCTCTAATGCAGGGCTCACAGATTGCATGGGGGGTAGGTTAGGTTATTTTGAGTCCTTATAGACGGAAGGGTTTAGGTCCGCTTTAAAAAAGTTTACATCCAAAGTATTGGTGTTATTTGAAACAAAACACTGACTTGAACCAACACCAGCATATCACTAAAACAATCCTGCTTGCTTTTTTTTAGAAAGCTCATCTGGCTAATTGAGAATTCTTTTTGTGCTTTCTTACCTAATTCCATGACCCATTATTGTCTGTACAGCGTTGTGCAGATAATATCCTGTAATGCTGAAATGTTCCCATCCAGTGCACATACTCGATGCATTTTGTGCATGTCACCTATGCTGTCACACAATTCTTACTTTCTATATTCATGTGCACCACTCATGCCAATTATTATTCTATATGTTACAAACACACTAATCGACTCTGTTTATTGCTCTTTAATACTAAGCCAAGCAGGCAATTTAGGGCTCCATACAATCTTTATAAATATCCCCTGATGGTAAGCCTTTTAAAGAGCAGAGATAAGGCTATAACTTAAGTTGCTATCATTTAGAGTGCTGGGCCGCAGACTGTGGTTAGCCACAAAGAATGTGAGCCTAGGGGAAGAAGATCACTGGTAGAGAACAGCTCCGCTGTGCCACAAAGCTTAAGAACGATTAGTGAGTAAACTTGTCTAGCAGAGCAGTAAATGAATTTCCAAGGCCATAAATGATTAAAGAGGAACACCAAGGATATTCTAAGTATACAGTACATCCTGCTCCAGAAATAATACTTACAATTGGGTTATCCTCCACCAGAGGGCGCTGTGCACTGAAAACATGCAAAAACAGGCTCCTCCCGGCCCATCATGTACCCAGGGATCTCCCACAAATCCCCAGATTTCTCTGCAGTGTTGACTGCGAAGACATGAAGTATCACTCTCTCGCAGGTGATCGGGGCTATTACAGCCTGCGGCCCTGTTGGACTATTCCCGCCTGTCCTTGTGATGTGCCTCCCAGCCTGGGCTGCGCTGGTCGGGTGAAGGTAGGCAGCACCATGGGTGCTTAACAGAGCCATGCTCCACCGCAGTCCCCCACCATAGGGTAGGCGGTTTAGGCTGATGGTGAGCTTCATAGTGATGTCCCTCCCGCATTATTGCCCCATGCCCCGTGTAGAGGTGGACCCTGTTTAAAGGGTCGCCATCCTCCCTCGCTTTCCCCTGTATTCGGGGGGAAAAGAAGGGGGGGGGGTGTGGCGGTCTCAGTGCATACTATTCTCAAGATTATGGCCGTACTTTGCCCCTGACCGACATCTAGGTGTCAGAGCCGCACTACTTGCTCCGTCTATTCTGGCCGCCGCCGTCTGTTTTCTTTTGACTTCTCAATCTATGTAATTGTGTACAGCTCGTGCTGCCTTATCATCCTGCAACTTGAGGCAGGAAGCTAATCTTTGTACAACGCCTACGGGCGGCAAATTGGTGGCGCGTCTTTGGTCCTTACGAGTACCCACTAGCAGACGCTCTTACTCATACTACATTATTGACTTGCCAGTCTTAACGGCCGCTTCAGAGCTTCGCGCTCTTTGGGGAAGGCGGGGACCTGGCGTGGCGCGCTCCGCGTCACGCCCAGATCAGACCCGCCCTCTGAGGTTCGGTCGGCGCCATTTTGTTGATCTTCGCGCGCGTGCGTGTTGGCGGTCCTTCTCTTCCCCTGGTCTGTAAGTGCCCTTGCTGGCGATTTCACTCTTTATTAATTCTTTTGCTGCGCATGGTTCTGACACCTATTATTCCCCTTCTGTCTTTCAGACGTTAAAGACTCTGGTGGCTTCTCCCGGCCTAACATTACTCGTAGCGGGCTTACAAAAATTCTCCCACATTCCTAGCGGGCCTTTGGGACATCCAGGGTTGCTTATTGCATAAATCCCTACTGACATATATTGCACTAACAATCACCATATGGAGGCATCTCGGAATTTTGTACCAGTGGTCCCCCTGGGACAAGACCCGCTGTGTATAACATGTGGCTACCCCCACTTCGGTGCTGAGAGCGCACCGATCTGTGCACGCTGTGCCGATCAAGTACTGGTCTGGCTGCCAGGATCGCCAGGGGCTGTTCCTCGCCCTAACACTCCTATTCCACCAGGCTTAAATCTCGCTGCTGACGAGCCACTTACGAGTAGGGGCTTACAGACGGCTGCGTCTTCCAGACTGCCTGCGGCTGACCAGACTATTACAGGGCCGACAAAGCGCTCGGGCCCTGACCTGAAGTGGTCCTCTACGCCCTCTGTTTCTGCCCCTGCTAAGGGATCGGCGGAGTCCGCACTTCTGATGAAGGAAGGTTGTTCTCGGACTCGGGCTCATCCGACGAGGAGCCGAGGAGTCATGACGATTCTAACCTCGATGACTGGAACCATTTTGATACCGTTGGCTTGTGGAGTAGAATCTTTAAGACCCTGTCTATCTCCCTCCCCAACGCGGCTCCCCAGCCGAGAGAGGAGCGTTTCCATACAGCGACACCGCGCTTGGAATTCCTAGAGCAGGCTCATTTCCATGCTCTCGTACTCGAGGAATGGGAACACCCCGGTCGGCTTCTAGGGGCCCCAGGGGACTGGAATTGGAAATACCCTTTCCCCCCTGAGATGGTTGATTGTTGGTCATCGCCCCCTGTGGTAGACGCTCCGATCATTGGGGTTCCTAAACCCCCCTTTATTGCAGCTCCTGCTTACTGTACCCTTTGGGACGACGAGAACCGGCGCATGGATAAGCTGGCTTCACACGCTTTTTCCTGTGCAGGAACGGCGCTGCGCCCGGTCTGTGCCGCGGCCATCACTGCAGTGGCCGCCAAAATCCTCATCGGACAGATGCTTGAGCATCACGTTAACGATCTCTCCTGGGAGGTGTTTAATGCACTCTCCAGTTGTGATGTATTTTTAAGATTTATCCTTTTAGCTATCGATGACACCATTAGAATGTGTGCGAGAACTTCCGGCCTTGTGGTGGCTATGCGTCGCATGGTCTGGCTGCGAGAGTGGGGTTCTAAGGCACTCTTAATGCACTCTCCAGTTGTGATGTTTTTGTAAATTTTGTCCTATCAGCATTGGATGACACCATCAGAATGTGTGCCAGAACTTCTGCCCTCGTGGTGGCTATACGCCTCTCGTTTTGGCTGCGCCAGTGGGCTGCTGACAACGCTGCAAAGAAGGCCCTCACTGGGCTTCCATTTAAGGGGCTACGCCTGTTTGGGGACCGCCTAGACCTTTTGGCTAAGGGAGGTAAGTTACCCCAGCGCAGACGGCAATCTCGGCCCTTTCGGGGCCAGGGCTCCCTTTTACTCCCCGTGGTGCTAAACAAGGAAAAGGGGTGTCCTTCGCGGGGGCTCGTGCAGAGTCCTGGCTCCTCCTGGGGGGCTAAGCCCAAATCCTCTCCCAAGCCCCCTCAGGCATGATGGGGCGCCCTCGCCCATCAGGGTGGGGGGGCGGCTGCAGCACTTTGCTCACGTCTGGAGGCATCACGTCTCAGACCGGTGGATTCAGGAGGTAGTGTCCTCCGGCTACAAGATAGAGTTTGCTGTGCACGCCCCCCCCCCCCCCCCCCCCCCCCCAAGATTCATTAGGTCCCGGATCCCCCAGGACCCTGTCTCAGCTCAGGTGTTGGCGCAGGCTGTGCAAGGCCTTCTGGGTCTGGGGGTCATTTGCAGGGTCCCCTTAAAGTGGACCAACACCCAGGATTTTGACTATCCTGGGTTTTGGTCCACTTCGGCGGGGCACCTTGATCGGGGGAGCCCCGCTGTGTGAAACCCCCCAGAAAGCCCCAAAATCTTACCTGTCCCCGCTCCCACGTGACTGGACGGTCCAATCCCCGCCAACGTCCAGGCGGGGATCAGGAACGTCCAAGCGGCTGCCGCCGCCGCCGCCTCCCTCGCGTCACTTTCGGCGCGTGCGCGCCCCCGCCGGCCATTCGCAGACGGCCGGCGCGGGCGCCCGCACGCCTACAGGGGCGCGAGGGAGGCGGCGGCGGCCGGCCGCCGCCGAAGATCAGGTAAGCGATTTGGGGTGTCTGGGGGGGTTTCACCCCGCGGGACATCCCGATCTCGGATGTCCCGCGGGGTGGGAGGTGATCGGCCCGGGAATCTTATAGATTTCCGGGCCGATCACCTCTCGGTGTTGGTCCACTTTAAGAGAAAGAGGCAAGGGGTTCTACTCCAACCTCTTCACAGTTCCCAAAAAAGATGGGTCAGTCAGGCCCATTCTGGATTTAAAGATCCTCAACAAATTTGTCAAGAACAGGCGTTTTCGCATGGAAACTCTGCGCTCGGCCATCAGCTCCCTGCGCCCAGGGGATTTCATGACGTCTGTGGACATCAAAGGCGCTTACCTTCACATCCCTGTGTTTTCAGGACACCAAAGGTTCCTCAGATTCGCGTTGGAAGATCAACATTACCAATTTTTGGCCTTGCCATTTGGCCTCACTTCAGCTCCCAGAGTGTTCACCAAGGTGCTGGCGGGGGTGATGTCTCTGATGAGGTCAAGGGGCATCCGCTTGCTGCCCTACCTGGACGACATACTCATCATCTCTCGGTCTCTACAGCAGGCAGATTTGGACACTCAGCTGGTGGTGTCCACCCTGGAGTCCTTCGGCTGGGTGATCAATCACCCCAAGTCTTCTCTGTCCCCTTCCTCTGTGACCCCGTTCCTGGAAATGATTCTGGATACGGTTCAGTCAGAGCTTCCACCTTCTGTTGAGGAAGGAATATCCTTAACTGCGCAGGTGAGGTTCCTGCTGTCGTGTCTCCATCCCTCCCTCAGGCAGGGAATGCAGTTGGTGGGCCTGATGGTGGCGTGCTTCGAGGCGGTACCTTTTGCTCAGTTCCATTTGAGGCCTCTACAACTTCACCTTCTGTCAGTTTGGGACAAGGACCCAACGTCCTTGGACGGGGTCTGTGTGCTCCCCCCCTTGTTCAGGCGGTCCCTTTCGTGGTGGCTGGACTCCAGGAACTTGCTGGGGGGCAGGTCCTTTCTGGCCCCCTCCTGGGAGACGGTCACCACGAATGCCAGTCTGTCAGGATGGGGGGGATTCTGGAAGTCCCTGCGGTTCCAGGGGAGGTGGGGGCCTCGGGAGGCCCACTTACCTATCAACATTCTGGAACTACGGGCGATCAGATTGGTTCTGGATCAGTTGACCGACCACCTGCGGGGTCTCTCTGTGCAGGTGCGCTCAGACAACAGGACGGCGGTTGCATACATCAACCATCAGGGAGGGACCCGGAGCAGGGGGGCCCTCCAGGAGGTGTCACGGATTCTGACATGGGCGGAGGCCCATGTTCAATGCATTTCGGCTGTGTACATCCCGGGGGTAGAGAATCTACTGGCAGACTCTCTGAGCAGGGGTCCTCTCGTCAGGGAGAGTGGTCCCTCTGCAACAGGGTATTCCAGTCCCTGTGTCACCGTTGGGGTCTACCAGATGTGGATCTGTTTGCGTCCCGTCACAATCACAAGTTCCCGGCCTTTGTCTCCCTGTCTCAGGATCCTCTGGCCTTGACCACGGATGCTCTGTCCATGTCATGGCAGGAATTTCGGCTCCTGTATGTCTTTCCTCCATTCCCCCTACTGGGCAGGGTTCTGCGCAGGATTGCTCTGGAAGGGGTGCCAGCAATTCTGTTGGCCCCCAGGTGGCCAAGAAGAGTGTGGTTCGCAGACGTGGTGCAGATGGCAGTAGACCAGTACGTTCTGCCAGGGGTGCCAGATCTGCTCACTCAGGGCCCCTTACGCCATCCCAATTTACAAACTCTGGCTTTGACGGCCTGGCTGCTGAAACCTCCATCTTGATGGAGAAAGGCTTGTCCGCCTCGGTGGTGGATACCATGGTGAAGGCTAGGAAGAAAACTTCTTCCATCTATTACAGGGTATGGCGTACCTACATTGACTGGTGTGAGTCTAGGTCTCTTCCCTGTCGGGTGTTTTCAGTTCCCAGGGTTCTGGAGTTCTTACAGCATGGGTTGGAGTCGGGACTCCAACTCAGTACTCTGAAGGGTCAGGTTTCTGCCCTGTCTGTTTTCTTTCAGAAGTCTTTTGCTCAGCATTCTTTGGTTAAAGTGGACCAACACCCAGGATTTTGACTATCCTGGGTCTTGGTCCACTTCGGTGGGGCACCCCCGATCGGGGTGCCCCGCTGTGTGAAACCCCCCGAACCCCCCGAACTCACCTCTCCCCGCGCCGACGGACAAGCCGCGGACAAGCGGCTCCGCCGCCTCCCGCGCGTCCCCCATTCACAGACGGCCGACGCGGGCGCGCGCACGTCTAGAGGGGCGCGAGGGAGATAAGGTAAGGAGTTTGGGGTGTTTGGGGGGGGTTTCACACGGGGAGGGAGGTGATCGGCCCGGGAATCTTATAGATTCCCGGGCCGATCACCGGTGGGTGTTGGTCCACTTTAAGACCTTCTTCCAGGGGGTTACTCATGTGTGTCCCCCACGTAAACCTATGGTCCCTGTTTGGGATTTGAACTTGGTTTTGTCTGCCTTGCAAAGTGCTACCTTTGAACCTATACAGGATGCTGCTCTGGCTGTGCTTAGCCTCAAGGTTGTGTTTCTGGTGGCGATTACTTCGGTCAGGCGTGTGTCTGAGTTGGCGGCTCTGTCTATTCAGCCCCCATACTATGAGAGACACCAGGACAAGGTGGTGTTCCGCTTTAAGCCAGACTTTCTGCCTAAGGTGGTGTCTGCTTTTCATTTAAATCAAGATATTGTTCTTCCTTCATTGTGCCCTAATCCTAGCAACGCTAAGGAAAGGGTTCTGCATTCCTTGGATGTGGTCAGGTGACTGAAGTATTACCTGGTAGTCACTGCGTCCTTCAGGAAAACTGATGCTCTTTTTGTGGTCACTTCTGGGCCCAGGAAGGGTTTGGCTCCTGCCAAGTCTACTATTTGCAAATGGATTCGCCAGGCTGTGATTCAGGCCTATTCTGCTAAGGGGAAGAATCCTCCCTTCCGCCTTACTGCTCATTCTACTCGTGCTATTGGTGCCTCTTGGGCCTTTCAGCACCAGGCTTCTGTTGAACAAGTTTGCAAGGCTGTTACTTGATCTTCTGTTCATACCTTTTCAAAGTTTTACAAGGTTGATGTTAGGGCCTCAGCTGATTCTGTTTTTGGCCGCAAGGTTTTGCAGGCGGCAGTGGTTTAAACTGTCTGCTGCTACCTTTTTTGTTGGGGATCCCACCCTACTTTATGGACACTGCTATTGGATGTCCCAAGTGTAAGTAATCTATCTGGAGCAGGACCTACTGTATACTAAGAATAATACAATTCTGTGAAATACTCACCTGTAGAATTGGTATTATAAGTATACAGTACGTCCTGCTCCACCCCACCCTTGGTTTTGCATTATTCTGGATCCCCTGTACGGTGATTGTTATCATTGTTATAGTTACCAGTTTGGGTGGTTAAATTCTCCCGGCTTCTTCTTTTCAATGCTGGGGATTTGTGGGAGGTCCCCGGGTATTTGAGGGGCCGGGAGGAGCCTGTTTTACATGTCTCTGCAGTGCAGCGCCATCTGGCGGAGGATAACCCAAGTGTAAGTAATCTATCTGGAGCAGTACGTACTGTATACTTATAATACCAATTCTACAGGTGAGTATTTCACAGAATTGTATTTTTTTTCTGGTCTGCGTGTTTTGTTTTGAAAAATGACTGAAAAACAGAGGGTGACAAAATCTTAAGTAAGCGGGCAGTTAAAAGACTTAAAGGTAGCTATGCATGTTGGGTATTGTTCTGTAGACCTTTGCTATTTCAAATTTAGTTTGTTTTTTCTTGTTTGCACATTGATTACTGAAACCTTTTAGTGTCTCTAAGTTAGGGAATGGAAATGCAGAGTTTTTAGTGTTAAAAGTGCTTTGTTTAATACCTCCAAGACAGCACCACTTCCCATGTTGTGATCCAGTCGATTTTCTTTATTGATGCTATAAAACCACAAGTAGACACTGGGGGCACCCAAACGCCACCTGCCCGGTCTGGACCTGGAGACTGAATTAATAACACTATATAATCTTCTAAACTACCAATGATTAACAAATGTCTAAGTTGTACATAAATATGTGCAAATAGGTGGCGACAATCTATATATAGAGTAAAAGTGCAAAAATATCATTATACTGACCCTGTAAGGAAAAAAAATGAACCCGCAGAAATTAAATTGATTAAATAAATTACTGAATACAGTATATACAGCTCAAAGGTCCAGAGTACAGTGCAAATGCAATCACACAAAGATCACTTAAGTTAGAATTACTAAACACAAAATTGCTACAAATTGATGTTTTCCTCTGCGTTTGTTTTAGGCCCTTTTTAATGTTTGTCTATATTCTCTTTACAGTACACAGTGTTGAATTTCATTCCCAAAAATCTTTTTGAACAGTTCAGAAGAATAGCCAATTTCTACTTTCTCATCATATTTCTTGTTCAGGTAAGCACTTTCCAGAGGTCTAATGATGCGCAGTAAAGCCTCATAAAAATGTGGGGCCCCTAGGAATGCCATCGAACCATTCTAAGCCAATATTTTGTGCAGGAACATACCCCGGGCCTTTGTTGGAAGGATTAACCTGGCAGGCAATAGTATTCTCCAGTTAACTAGAATTCTATAGACAGTTGGCAAATGGACATCTAGGACCTTTGCCAAGCTTCACAATTCAAAATTAAACTGTACCACTAGCGCAGCTGCATTTATGGCTCTTGCGATCATATTTGCCCATTTCTGCCAAAAGACAGGCTAATTGGTTGCATTGAATAACCAAACTGGTGACTTTAGTGGCCCGCCCCAGACTCTGAGGCAGGATGGGGGGGTCAATTTAAAAATAATAAATAAATGTATGTACAAACAGGTAATACCACTTCGTTTTTTTTTCTTTGCGGCCTGTGATGCCAGTGACTACCCTTACTTTCTGTTTAGTGACTAAAGACATAAAGTTCTTATAACCAAAATCCATGGGTGACCTCTGAATCCATTATTTGTGACCAGCGATGAGAAGACTAGTAACACCACTCTGGACCCTGTGGTCGTTGTTTGGGGAACATTTGAAACCATAGATTCTAACCCCTCACTATCCTTTTTGTAAAATTGATTTTGGCTATTTTTCAGTGCTTTGTAATAGTATTCATACCCACCTTGAACTTTTCCAGTTTTTTAAAGGTTAGAGCCACGCACTTAAATGTATTTTATTGATTTTCTTATGTGACAGAGCAACACACAGCAGCAAGTATTTGTGAAGTGTAAAAGAAAATATGTTTAAGAAATTAAAGACTGGAAAGTCAATACTTTATTATTTGCTATAGGCTGAAATCTTTGCCTATTATTCTTTGCAAAATAGCGCCAACCCGGTCTGGACGGGGAATTTATGAACAGCAATTTTCATGTCATGCCACAGATTCTCAATGGGATAAAAGCCTGGACTTTGACTGGGCCATTCCAACATGTGAATATGCTTTGATTTGAACCATTCCATTGTAGCTTTAGCTGTATGTTCAGGGTTTTTCTGCTGGAAGGTCAACCTACCCCTGAGTTTTAGGTCTTATGCAGCCTCTAACGGGTTTTCCTCCATGATTGACTTGTATTTATCTTTAATTAATTACCCGATAATCAACTCTGGCTAGCTTCCCACCCCCTGCTGACAGAAAGCATCCCCACAGCATGATTGCTGCCTTCACTATATTTCAAGGTGGGGATGGTGTGTTCAGGGTGCAGTGTTGGCTTTCCTCCACACGTAGCTTTTGGCATTTAGGCCAAAAAGTTTGACTTTGGTCTCCTGACTAGAGCACTTTCTTCACATTGTAGCTTGTCTTTCTTCTTTCCACTCTTCCATAAAGACCTTCTTATAGTTGTTCTGTGGACAAATTCTCCCATCTGAGTTGCGGATCTCTGCAGCTCCTCCAAAGTGACACCAGGCCCCTTGGCTGCTTCTCTAATAAGTGTTCTCCTTGCCTAGGTTGTCAGTTTAGGTGGACAGCCATGTCCTGGTAGGTTTGCTGTTGGGCCATATTTCTTTCATTTGCAGATAACCGATTGAATATTGCTTTGTGGGATATTCAGATCTTAGGCTATTTTTTTTATTGCAATACACTCTGCTACAACTTTAGCCCTGAGCTGCCTGGTGTGTTTGTTCATTAATGTTCAAGCCTCTGTGGCCTTCAGAGAACAAGCTGTAGTTATACTGAGATTACATTTACTATTAGGTGACATCTAAAGGCAACGGGTCACACTGGATTTTACTTAAGGGTTTAGGAGTACAACAGGGGGCTGAATACATATACCCACCGCCCTTTTCAGTTTTTACTTTTTCTCTTTCTTTGGAAGTCATGTATTATTTTCTTTACACACCAATACTTGCTACTTTGTGTTGCTGCATGGCAAAAAACTCTGTTAAACAATCTGCAAATGTTCAGGGGGTATGAATAGTTTTTCAAGGCACTGTAAGTTTTGAAATCACAGTTACAGTTAGCAACTTAGCTGGTTTTATAGTTTTTGTGTGCAGGGTATATATGTAACCCTAGTACTTCCATCAGTCAGTATTCTCAATGTAGTCCTGAAAGGGAAATTCCACATTCAATTGCATTTTTCCATCATTGTGTGCCACGCTATGTCCATAAGGTGCTGAGCTTATCTGCTTATTTTTTTCTTATCTGTTTGTTATAAAAGAGGATAATTTTCTGTAGCAACAGTGTGTTTGCTTTAGCAACAGTGTGTTTAGTGTACAAATCGCAAGCTTCTTGACTCTGGCTTGCTAACCATAATTGACGAAGTCAGAGACCACAGTTTTAATCCCTTCTGCATTAATTTACATCAAAGCAGTTCCAGCTATAGTAGCCCCCCCCATGTTTCTCCCCTTGTGCTGATGCAGGCCAGGGTAGTAACAAAAAAAAAAAACCTTACCTTGCCTGTTGTATTGCGGTGTATCGCGGCGATTCAAGTGCTGGATGCAGTCATCTTGGAGAGGCTACACAGAGCAGCATCCCTAGTTCTCTGCGTGGTCCAGCCCTCACATTCATGCGCAGAGTGTGGGGGTGTCCGACATCCACTTAAATGTTAAGCTGTTTTATCAGTAGTAACGATACAGTACTGTATGTGACAGGTTTTTAGCAGTTATATTTGGTAAGATGCTGGTAAATAATTATCGTTTATGTATTTGCAGCTTATGATCGACACTCCCACAAGTCCAGTCACAAGCGGACTTCCATTATTTTTTGTAATTACCGTAACCGCAATTAAACAGGTAATTCTGTATAATGGCAAACGCCTCTGAGTTTCCACCTTGCTCTGGCAAGGAGCTTGAAACTTGGCTCAAGCGTAATACTAATGGAGTTACTAGTGTATAGACCATTTATTTACGGAGAGTCCCTGTCTGACTATGAGCCAGCAATCCACCGAGCTTTGCGCTTTTCCTGGTACCACTGTACAATGGAACTGAGGGTAAACTACCGTAGTTTGTGGAGGGTGCAGTGGAAACTTATCCAAAGACCTCAGATCAGGAGGCTCTTTGTTTACATTACACTCACTCCTGCTCCACCGAGGAAGACGTGGAAGTGCCATAACTGGCTTCACGTATCAGAATGGGAGTAAGCGTAAGGTAAGCAGTCTCATGCAAGAGGCACCCATCAGAGTTCTGAAGGAAGGTCTACAAATGTGGACTTTTATAATTTTTAAAGTGGACCAATCACAGGGATCTTCTCTATTCTGGCAGTTGGTCTTTTCCCCTGGGACATCCCAATTTGGGATCACAGATTTAATCCCTTGAATCCCAAATTTAATCTCAAACTTCCCAACGCATGCTTAGGCTGTCATCCAATCAGTGCTTTATGCTGTGCATACTAATGCATGGCATAAAGCTGTTGTTTTGAACTGAGCGTAGGCACAGGGAGCAACAGCAGCTGTGTCCTTGGTTTCTTTTTGGACTGCGTGCCCCCCCATGTCCAGCCTATCTGAATGGCTGCAGGGATGCGAGAACCGGCGGGGCAGGTAAAGAGTTTGTTGGGGGCGATCTGGGGGGGTTCACACCAGGCCAAAAGTCTAAAAGACGCCACAGCCGTCTCAGCCTGTGATTGGTCCACTTTAAATGCCAGCCTGATGTCTAGAAGTGTGGTGCTTACTGTAATCCCTAAGACACAAGGGGGCAACATTCTGTATTAGTAATACAAATTATCAAGCCCCAATTTTCGGTTTATAGTCACTAACTAGATATAAACCTGGCCTGAGAATTGGGGTGAAAGCTTGATTCTGGTTGGTGACATTGTTGTTCTTGATAAGTTTATTATGAATTTGGCTGTGAAAAGTTTATGTCCATTTTAGAGTAACCTTAGTCATAAGACTGCATGACCTATTCTTGTGGTTTGTGCTTTAGGACATTCCGACTGTAAATTGCACTCACCCATGGATTCCCTAATGCTAGTGCATCAAATGATACGTATGGGTTTGCCTTTTGCTCAATACCCTGTGAGTGCTCTATTTGCTTTCTCCGAGAACACAGACCCTCTATAGCTTGTGGGCAGGCCCAAGTGACCAAATAGACAAGCAGAGATGTAGCATGAGTTCTCCGCAATAGGAGGTGAGCTGTTTTTCAATATGCAGATTCTCAGCCTTTTGTGGTTGCAGAGCTCCTTTGGAGCCAGAATTTGGGTGTAGAAGCATAAGCTACCCGACCCACACCCAGACAAGGCACTCCTGCGGTGACTGTTATGAATCTTAGCTACTCTTTCTGACAACCCCATTGTAGTTTTAGATTTACAAATCCCCCTTTAGAGCATTTAATGCAGAGTTTGTGCTGCTGTACTGGGAGTGAGTGAGAAGATAAAGCTTGCATTGACTTCATAAATGACAAAGCAATTGAACCTCTATTATCTGAGCATGATAATACACGGCATCTTCTTACATGGTGATTTATCTTGTGTCATGTTCCTGGCTTCCTGTATCACTCATCTCAAAAATCACATGAGAACGTTGTGTGAGAAGCACAATAACTTGTTTTGACAGTGTTTTACTGTGTTTTTAGGGCTATGAAGACTGGCTGCGGCACAAAGCAGACAATGAAGTTAACGGGGCACCGGTGTATGTTGTTAGAAGTGGAGGCCTTGTTAAAACCAGGTCAAAAAACATCAGGGTAAGTACAGGAGGAGTACAACTCCACACATTGTCTGCATTTCAGGTTCGATTTCTGATTTATCTCCCTTGTTTTCTTACATGTCATTTTTTTTGTAGGTAGGGGATATTGTCCGAGTAGCCAAAGATGAAACCTTTCCTGCTGATCTAGTGCTGCTGTCTTCAGACAGAGTAAATGGATCGTGTCACGTGACAACTGCAAGTTTGGATGGAGAGACAAATCTCAAGGTGCGTAACTGATGCTGCATCAAAGTCTGGCGCCTTATTGTAGAGGAAACCGTAGAGGAACCTACTGTGGAGGAAACCGTTGGCATACTCTGCTGTGGTAGTCTTTAGTAAATGCAGACCTGGGTAATTCACATATGGCTTGCCAACATCTGTATTTGCTAAATTAGTTCCTTAGCACAGCAAGCCTGGGTATGTCTATAAACTTAATACAACTTTAAAGATGTTTTCCAGATTATGGTTTGGTTGCCCTTTGCTTCAATAAAAATGAGTTCTAAAGTGGACCTAGGACATGCATCTCTTTACTTATCCATTTCAAACAGTTTGAACAACTCACCAGGTCCTTAAACCTGTGCCAAACTGGGCTGCTGGCGGTTACATAAAGCACCAAAACAGTCACTGCCAGTGATGGAACCTGGCACAATTTCTGCTGAATTCTGGGTTTTGAGTTATCAGTAACACAGTGGGGCATCCCAAATCTGGCTGCCGTAAGGATGCGCGGGGGGGGGGGAGCTCATTTATGTAGGGGGGGGGGGCTAATTGTTGTCATTATGTACTGGGAGACTATTGCACTTCACTTTGAGTTAATATATATACAGTGCCTTGAAAATGTATTCATACTACCGCTTGAACTTTTCTTTTGTTGAGATTGTATGTGATAAAGCAACACAAAGCAGCAAGTAAATAAATTGTTTAAAAGTTATCTGAAACACCTAAATAAATAAAAGCCAGTATGCCCAATTGTCTTCAGAAGTAGCCTAATTAGTTAAGAGTCCACGTGTTTATAATCCATTTTCAGTATTAGTACTGCTGTTCTGTAAAGGCCCAAGGCCCCTTTCACACCTAGGCATTTATGTTTGCTGTTGCAGAGACTGTTTCTGTCCTAGTTTGGCTCCTTTCTCCTCCCTACGCGTTCCATTCCTAAACAGGAACTGGAACAGAAACCACTTAGGTGTGAAAGGGGCCTCCACGGTTTCTGGGAGAACATTAGTGAACAAATGTCAACACGAAAACAAAGGCACGCATCAGACAGTTCTGGAAAGGAGTTTTGGTTAGGTTTTAAAAAAATAAAAGCCCAACTCAACATCTCACAGAGCACTGTTCAATACAACATCCGTATATAGAAGTATGGCACAACTGCAAACCTACAAAGATATGGCCATCCACCTAAAATTATACTAATTTGAGAAGCAGCCAAGAGGCCCTGGGTCACTTTGGAGGAGCTTCAGAGAAAACCTGTTAGGATCTGCAAAAGACTTGAGACTGGGGTGTAGGTTCTCCTTCTGGCAGAACAGCCCTAAACATACAGCTAAAGCTACAATGGAATGGTTTAAATCAAAGCATTTTCATGTGTTTGGCCCCGTCAAAGTCCAGACCTTTCTAAATCCTATAGAGAATCTGACCTGCTATTCACGAACCCTCCAAATAGCTTAAGTTATTTTGCAAAGAATAGGTTTGGTAACTTTTCATTTTAGGTGTGTATGTATCCTCGCAACTTTACACACCTCGTTGCAATAACAAAAATGAATGTCCCTGAAAACTGCTAGCGTGTTATACTAGCAGTTACCCAGTTTATCATAATATATTATATAGAAATATTTATGTCCAAGAGCCTTACTTAGCTTTGTGATTACTGGTTCGCTGTGTAAGGGATTCTGTCAACACCAAGGCTTCAATGCATGCAGCAACAATAATGGCCATATTGAAACCAGCTGGTTTGTGCTGGCAGTAGGGTTTAACCTCTTTAGGCTGAATGTGTGATGAGTGGCACCCGGCTCAGCAAGGGCTCAGCAGTGTGACCTAAGCTGCCTCTGTAGCATGCCGGATTTGAGGTAAGTTTATAAACTCCAGGGAAAGTTTCCCTTTTATATACTGGGCATGCTGTGAGACGCAATCCCCTGTTGCTGTTTTTAAATGGTAACCCCTAAAATGAAACACACTGACTTTTAACCCTGCCTATTTGTTTTCAGACACACTTTGCAGTTCCAGAAACGGCAGTGTTGCAGTCTGTTACAAACCTGGATACTCTTATAGCAGTCATAGAATGTCAACAACCGGAAGCAGATTTGTACAGGTAAGGAAAGTAACACAACCCCAAACACAGCTGGCTTTGTGCCAAAGTGGACCAAAACTGGACCTATAGAACCTCTTGCTGTGGATGGTCTAGCGCACATGTGTCAAACTCAAGTCCTGGGGGCCGGATGCTGCCCTTCAAGCCTTTTTATGTGGCCCTCTGACGGCTAGCAGACAGTGGTAGCTGGGCAAAACACCTTCTGGCCATCTTGGTCACTGCAAGGATGCCGACACCGCCAGCATATCTTTGCGCCTGTATGTGGCTCTGCCAAGTGATGGGCCAGTACGCCATGCTCCACCTGCCCTCAGACAAGGTGCCTAAAAAAACAGCTGGCGTAAGCCTTTTTAATTGTTCTGGTTAGAAAAGAGTAGTGTCTATGTGCCTCCACTCAAACACCTCTCATCACACAAGCAGAGCCACCAAACCTGCCCATCAACTGCCAGAGAAGAGGGTGCTACAGCTAATGCTGGGGTTACTGCTAGCTATTGCCAGTTGGGGTGGGAATTTCAAAAGAATTCAGCTTCTGTGTCTCTTTCCTGGGCAAAATATATTGATGGCTGCATCTGTTCTGGGCAAAATAATCTTAGATATTTCTTGGGCAAAATAATACAGCTTTTGCATCTGTCCTGAGCAAAATATTTTTTGTGTCTGTGACCATACATTTGAATGGTCATGTTTGCATTTTTCTTGCGGGTTAACTGGCACTTTAAAAGGCGACCAGAATGCTGATGTGGCCCTTGGTGAAAATTAGTTTGACGCTCCTGGTCTAGCGCTTGCAAGCTTGTACAAGTTTGTGCCCAAACTAGTAAATGCCTCTTCAAAGTGATCACTCCAGGCTCTGAGTTGGCATGACTATTAAAACCATGCACTGTATTGGCTTGTACTCTGTTCAAACTACAAAAGGCCTAGTAGATGGTATACATGATATCTGAGGTCTAGGTCTTTGCCCATTTGTACTTACCTAGTTACCTACCTAGACTTCCAGTTATAGATATACATGTTTAGATTAACTATTTAACTCTTAAATATGCAGCGAGACCCGGGCTGCCCCAATGTGCATCATGCCTGTTAAAACAAAGAACTGGCTGCCCGGATACTCGATGCTTTTGGAATACTCTTCTACTGTGGGGGGAGGGAGCCTATCGGCCTCCACCAGCCAGCGCTTATAGGCTCGCCCGCCGAACAGCCTATCAACGCGATCAATGCCAGCCGTGAAGCGATGAGTATACAGACGGCTGTTTATTTGCCTTACCGGTGCGCTGCCCCACTGCTGCACATTTAACAGGGACTATGATCATTTTTGACCATATTTCCTCCTTAAGAGCCCCCTGATCCCACCATGCCATTTGGGCGATGGCTAAGAAATACAGATGCAGATGTTCTTTAGTCCTTTGCCACCAGGCCTCGGTGGAGGCCTTTTATATTTGGTCATATCGTGGTTATGAAGTTCTCTGGACACAGTTCAAGAAAATTACTTTGTGCTGGTGGCAGTTTGTTGCCCAAGAAAACCCATGCATTTACAATCTCCAGTTACCAAAAAGGTCTTCCTTGTTTTAAAGAAAGCACAAAGACCTACAGTACCCAGTCAACTAAATGAGGCCACCTTTCAGCTATCATGGCCAAAAGGTGGTCAGCTCAAGATGTATTTCTAAAACCTCTGTTTCTGCATTCATTGGGAAGTGAGCCGGAATGTAGATGCTAATCATATTCTTCCTATCAAGCATACAATAGCCATTGAAATGTCTTTGCTTAATCAATTAATATGTTTTACGTAGGTTCGTTGGAAGAATAACCATAAGGCATAACTCTGATGATATTGTAAGGTAAGCAACTTTCATTTATTCCACTAATTCTGGAAGTGAATCTTTTCTCCCTTCGTCCTTCAGGACGACCCATGGAGAGCGGTCCTACCCCCTGGGAGGAAAAGGTTAAAACCTCGCCCCTTACCCTCCACCTCAGTTGTTTGTTTCCTCCCTAAGCAAACCACTGGACAGATAGGCTGCAGCCAATTTGTTGTTTTATTTTATTTTTTTTATTTCAGCTCCAGGAACTCCTGGAGAAGCCCACTGAGCCCTGAAGCACTTGATCGTCGGGTGCAGTTCACTCAAGGTCCGTAGGTGGCCAGGGCAGTCCCCCGTAGTCAACAGTGCACGAGTCCTCTTTAAAGTGGACCAACACCCAGGATTTGGACTATCCTGGGTCTTGGTCCACTTCGGAACCCCCCGAAAAACTCCCCGCTCCCAGCGCCGATGGACAAGCGTTTTGACAGGTGCGGACAAGCGGCTCCCGCGCGTCACTCTTGACGCGCGCGCGCCGGCCATTCACAGACGGCCGGCGCGGGCGCGCGCACGTCTAGAGGGGCGCGAGGGAGGCGGCGGCGGGTGTTTGGGGGGGTTTCACCCCGCGGGACATCCCGATCTCGGATGTCCCGAGGGGAGGGAGGTGATCTGGTGCTGGCCCGGGCCGATCACACCTGGGTGACGGTCCACTTTAAATGCCGTCCAGTAGCGGCAGGTGTTGGCGGAATTTGCCCTGAGGATCCTGGGCTGGCTTGCCAGAGCCTTGGGTCCAGTACGAGGGGGGGGGGGGGGGACTTGCTGCTGCTGACCCAGCGGCACTCTGACATCACTTCCAGGCACAGCCTCTACACGTGGGGCGACCCAGAAGTATAGCCAGCACCAGTTCTCACAGCCACTACACAGACTGGAAGTGATTTTGGATGAAGAAAAGAGAAAGTTATGTAAAAATGTTCTATATTTTTCCATCTATGCTGATATCCGGGGGGAAATGAGAATAGAACCCCTGTTCATCAGGAACTACTTCTATCATGTCCTTTTGGAATAATTTTTGTAAGACTATCAGAAAGACTTCCCTTTTTCTGGTGTCCCTTGGTTTTCCTCACAAATGTAGGCATTTGGGGCTTTCCCCAAATAGACTATTTGCCAAGGCCAACAATTCAAAATGTGAGATCTTTTACTCACTGATGGGGGAAGACTGTGCCATAGCAGTCGATGTCCTGGCACATACCTGGAATTTTCACCTAGCTTATGCCTTCCCTCCTTTCAGATTACTGCAGCAAGTGATCTGGAAGATAATGTTGACCTCTTCTCGCGCTATCTTCATAGTCGTTTGGAGACAGGATCACCTTATTAATCAGTTCTTTAAGGCGAATACCCATAAAAGACCAGCACTCTTTAAAGGTTTTAAGATGTGGGACTTAATTGTCCTGTTGAAATGGTTACTGGAACCTCCATTGGAGGCAGGCTTATACATCCAGAGGAGTCCCCCCCCCCCCCCCCCCTCCCAGCAGGTCTCAACACTTTCAACAAGAACTATGGCCTTGATTCAGAGCCCCTTTCTCATCATTTTTATGGAGGTCTTGCTAAATAAAAAATCATGCAAAAATGAAAACATTTCACACTTAAGTTCTCGCAGAAAAAAGGCTTTACTGAATCAGACGAGGAGAAAAAGTGAACGAGAATGAACATATTCAAGCAAAAAAAAGGTGAGAAAGGGACTCTGAATCAACCCTCATGTCAGCTCCCTGGGCAGGACAGGTACCTCCATCATACAAGGGATCTGTAAAACATCAATGTGGTCTTCACCCCACAACTTCCTTAAGCACTATAGACTAGGTATCCTTTCTGCAAAACATCAGTCCTTTAGTAGAAGGGTCTTACTAGCAGCTTCCCACCCCTAGGATATAATTCTTTCCTAATCTTCTCTGTGGGTCGTCCTGAAGGACAAAGGGAGAAAATCCCCCCTTAGATCTACCAGTAACGTTTTTTCTACGAGTCCTTCAGGACGACCCCTTAGTTCCCTCCCATATCCCTATGGTTAATCTTATGTTACACGATTAGGAATGAGGTGAAGGGAAAAGTTTGTGTTTCTTCCTAGGGGTGGGACCGCTCTCTCCATGGGTTGCCCTGAAGGATTCATATAAAAAAACGTTACCAGTAAGTCTGATTTTTCATAGTTATAGTTATTTCATAATGGCTTTTTTTGGTGATACTTGTTTTTGGAAATAACCTTTAATAAATAAAATAAATGTGAAAATGTTTGCTGCTTTTTCTTAGACCGCTGGGACCTGAAAACCTTTTACTTCGTGGAGCAAGGTTGAAAAACACAAAAGAAATTTTTGGTACATTCACTTTGTGTAATGTGATTATTATCCCTGCCTAGTTCTTTTTCCTGATGCTCTTCAGCTTTTATTCTTAGTATACAGTACGTCCTGCTCCAAATCGAATACTTACAGTTGGGATATACTCCGCCAGATGGCGCTGGACTGCAGAGACATCGAAAATAGGCTCCTCCCGGCTCCTCAAATACCCAGGGATCTCCCACAAATCCCTGAATTTCTCTGCAGTCTGGCTGCAAAGGACAAGAAATTGGCTCTCTACTCGCAGGTGAGCGGGGTTATTAACCTGCGGCCCTGTAGGACTATTCCCACCCGTTCCACTAGTAATATGCCTCCCAGCCTTGGCTGCGCTGTTCTGGTGAAGGTAGGCAGCACCGCTGTTGGTGCTTAGGAGCGCTGCTCCACCGCAATCCCCCACCAAAGGGTAGGCGGTTCAGGCTTATGGTGAGCCTATATGGGATGCCCCTCCCGCACTATTGCCCCTTGCCCCTGCCTATCGGTGGGCCCTATTTAAGTGGCCGCCGTCCTCCCTCATCCTCCTTGTAGTCTTCGGGGGAAAAGGGGGGGGTAGTATATGTGTATAGATATGTATGTTATGCAGTCTGTGCTCTCTCGTTTCACATGCCTTTATTCTTGTGTCAGCCGCCACGCTGACTTGTCTTTACTGCTGTTTAAATTTGCCGCCGCACCGCGCTGACTTGGTTCCGCGCTTGGCGGCGGCATTACCTCAGGCGCTTGTGTGCCATCATTGGCTGTTGGCCGTTCTGGCTTCGCGCTCTTCGGGGGGGGGGGCCTGTCTTCGGCGCGTTCCCGTCATCACGGTTACTGGCCCGCCCCTCGAGGTATATCGACGCCATCTTTCCTGCTTGCTTGGCCTATGCGCGACGGACTCCTACCTACCGTGGTCTGTAAGTGCTCTCGCGGTCGGCTTTATTTCCTTCACTTTGGTTACGATGTACTTAAGGTCTTGTCTGCTTATGTCTTTCAGGCGGGACGAACCTTTTTTGGCTTCTCCCGGCCCTGTTTTTAGTATATTACTTGTAGGCCTTGTAAAAATTATACTCCCACTTCCCTAGCGGGTTATTGGGGCATCCAGGGTTGCTACATAGCGTTATTCCCTATCGGTGTATAGCGCCGCTATAATCACCATATGGAGGCATCCCATGATAATGTGACCGGGGTCCCTTCGGGACAAGACCGGCTGTGTGTAGCGTGTGGGCAGCCTCATGCTGACGCTGACAAGGCGCGGGTCTGTGTGCCCTGTGTTGAGCAGGTGCTTGCATTGCAATCTGGCCTGCCAGTGGCTGCACCTCGTTTCACTTCACCTACTCCCCCAAGCTTAAATCTCACTCCTGCTGAGTTGCATACTAGTGGGGATTCTCAGCCTGATGTGTCTTCTAGACTAGCTACTGTTGAACAGATTATTGCGAGGTCTTTAGCGCGTAAGGGCCCTGTTAAGAAGTGGCACTTGACGCCTAATGTTACTGTTTTCCCTATGGGAACTGAGGAGTTTTGGAATCTGTGTGGCTATACCCTGTCTGATGAAGGGGAGCTCTTTTCTGATTCAGGCTCATCTGATGAGAGACCAAGGGGTCATGACGATTCTGGCTCTGACCCCTGGGCCCCGGATGACACTGACAGATTATTGACCCAGATTTTCGAAGTTCTGTCTATCTCTCTCCCTGTTGAGGCTCCCAGGCAAAGAGGGGAGCTTTTCCATACAGCAAAATCACGTTTGGAATTTCCAGAGCAGGCACATTTCCATAACCTTGTGCTCAAGGAATGGGAGCGCCCCAGTAAACTTCCCGGGGTTCCAAAGAGTTGGGATAGGAAGTATCCTTTTCCTGCTGAGGTGGTTAAATGTTGGTCATCCCCCCCCCCCGAGGTGGATGCCCCGATCCTAGGGCTATCTAACACCTCTGTCATGCATTCCCCTGATTCTACTACCCTGCGGGATGCCGAAGACCGGCGTATTGATCAGCTGGCATTCCACGCCTTTGCATGTGCGGGGACGGCGCTGCTCCCGGTCTGTGCCTCTGCCATTACTACTGTGGCCACTAGAACCCTTATCAGAAATATGCTTGATAGTGCCCCTGATGATTTGCCTTGTGAGGTGTTTAATGCACTCTCCAGTTGTGATGTTTTTGTAAATTTTGTCCTATCAGCATTGGATGACACCATCAGAATGTGTGCCAGAACTTCTGCCCTCGTGGTGGCTATACGCCGCTCGGTTTGGCTGCACCAGTGGGCTGCTGACAACACTGCCAAGAAGGCCCTCACTGGTTTTCCCTTTAAAGGACTGCGCCTGTTTGGGGACCGCCTGGACCTTTTTGCTAAGGGAGGCAGGTTACCCCAGCGCAGACGGCAATCTCGGCCCTTTCGGGGTCAGGGTTCCTTCTCCCCTTACCATGGTGCAAGACAGGGAAGAGGGGTTTCTTTCCCTGGTGCCCGGGGAGATTTCTGGGGTAGAGGCAGAGGACGTGGACGTCCTGGCTCCTCCTGGGGTACCAAAGCGAAATCCTCTCCCAAGCCCCCTCAGGCATGATGGGGCGCCCTCACCCATCCGGGTGGGGGGACGGCTGCAGCACTTCGCTCACGTCTGGAGGCTTCATGTCTCAGACCGGTGGATTCAGGAGGTAGTGTCCTCCGGTTACAAGTTGGAGTTTGCTGACGATCCCCCTTCAAGATTCATCAGATCCCGGATTCCTCAGGACCCTGTGTCAGCTCAGGAGCTAGTGCAAGCAGTGCAAGGTCTCCTGGAGCTGGGGGTCATCTGCCAGGTCCCTTTAAGAGAAAAAGGCAAGGGTTTTTATTCCAACCTATTCACAGTACCCAAGAAGGAGGGTTCTGTCAGGCCTATCCTGGACTTAAAGATTCTCAACAAGTTTGTCAGGGGCAGGCGCTTTCGCATGGAGACTCTGCGCTCTGCCATCAGTTCCCTGCGCCAAGGGGATTTCATGACTTCTGTGGACATCAAAGATGCTTACCTTCATATTCCTGTGTTCCCAGGTCATCAAAGGTTCCTCAGGTTCGCTCTGATGGATCAACACTACCAATTTGTGGCCTTGCCCTTCTGCCTTACTTCAGCTCCCAGGGTGTTCACCAAGGTGCTGGCTGGAGTGATGTCTCGGCTCAGATGTCAGGGCGTCCGCGTGCTTCCCTATCTGGATGACATCCTCATCACTTCCCAGTCTCTACATCAGGCAGAGTTGGATACTCAGCTGGTGGTGTCCACTCTGGAGTCATTTGGATGGGTGATCAAACACCCCAAGTCCTCACTGTCCCCTTCCTTGGTAACTCCATTCCTAGGAATGAATCTGGATACAGTTCAGGCAAGGATCTTCCTTCCTCAGCAGAAGGTGGACAGTCTGATTGCACAGGCTCAGTCCCTCCTAGCTTGTCCCCATCCCTCCATCAGGCAGGGGATGCAGCTGGTGGGCCTGATGGTGGCGTGCTTCGAAGCGGTCCCTTATGCTCAGTTCCACTTGAGGCCTCTGCAACTTCACCTATTGTCTGTATGGGACAAGGACCCAGCGTCACTGGACAGGGTCTGTGTGCTCTCCCCCCTGGTCAGGAGGTCCCTCTTGTGGTGGATGGACTCAAGGAACCTGTTGGGGGGCAGATCCTTTCTTGCCCCTTCCTGGGAGACGGTCACCACGGATGCCAGTCTGTCAGGTTGGGGGGTTTCTGGAAGTCCCTGCGGTTCCAGGGGAGGTGGGGCCCAAAGGAGGCCTACACACCTATCAATGTCTTGGAGCTGCGGGCGATCAGTTTAGTTCTGGCTCGCTTGACTACTCCTCTTCGGGGCCTGCCTGTTGAGGTGCGCTTGGACAACCAGACGGCAGTTGCCTACATCAATCATCAGGGAGGGACCCAGAGCAAGGGGGCCCTCCAGGAAGCATCTCTGATCCTGACTTGGGCGGAGGCCAATGTCCCCTGCATTTCAGCTGTGTACATCTCGGGGATGGAAAATCACCTGGCGGACTCGCTGAGCAGGGGGACCTTTCGCCAGGGAGAATGGTCCCTATGCAGCAGGGTGTTTCAATCTCTGTGTCACCGTTGGGGCCAACCAGATTTGGATCTGTTTGCCTCCCGCCACAATCACAAGCTCCCAGCTTTTGTCTCCCTGTCCAGGGATCCTCGGGCCCTGACCTCGGATGCGCTAGCAATGTCATGGAAGGACTTTCAGTTCCTGTATGTCTTCCCTCCAATTCCCCTGCTGGGCAGGGTTCTGCGCAAGATTGCTCTGGAAGGGGTGCCAGCAATTCTGGTGGCCCCCAGGTGGCCAAGAAGAGTGTGGTTCGCAGACGTGGTGCAGCTGGCAGTAGATCAGTACGCTCTGCCCTTGGTGCCAGATCTGCTCACTCAGGGCTCACTACGCCATCCCAATTTACAAACTCTGGCTTTGACGGCTTGGCTGCTGAAACCTCCATCTTGATGGAGAAGGTGCTGTCTTTCTCGGTTGTGGATACCTTGATTAAAGCTAGGAAGAAGTCTTCCTCTTCCATTTATTACAGGGTTTGGCGTGCCTGCATTGACTGGTGTGAGTCTAAGTCTCTTCCCTGTCGTGTGTTCTCTATTCCCAGGATTCTGGAGTTCCTGCGGCATGGGTTGGAGATGGGGCTCCAACTCAGTACTCTGAAGGGTCAGGTTTCTGCCCTGGCTATTTTCTTCCAGAAGTCCTTTGCTCAGCACCCTCTGATCAGGACTTTTTTCCAGGGGGTCACTCATGTGCGTCCCCCACGTAAGCCTATGGTGCCTGTTTGGGATCTGAACTTGGTTCTGTCAGCCTTGTAGGGTGCTCCCTTTGAACCTGTGCAGGATGCTGCCTTGGCCATTCTTATGCTCAAGGTTGTGTTTCTGGTGGCTATTACTTCTGTCAGGCATGTGTCTGAGTTGGCGGCGCTGTCCATTCAGCCCCCCTACTAGGAGAGACACCAGGACAAGATGGTGTTTCATTTCAAACCTGACTTTCTGCCTAAGGTAGTGTCTGCCTTTCATTTGAATCAGGATATTGTTCTTCCTTCCTTGTACCCTAATCCTAGCAATGCTAAGGAGAGAGTTTTGCACTCTTTGGATGTGGTTAGGTGTCTGAAGTACTATCTGGTGGCTACTGCACCTTTCAGGAAAACTGATGCTCTTTTTGTGGTCCCTTCTGGTCCTAGGAAGTGTTTGGCTCTTGCCAAGTCTACTATCAGGAAGTGGATTCGTCAGGCTGTGATTCAGGCCTACTCTGCTAAGGGGAAGAATCCTCCCTTCCGCCATACTGCTCATTCCACTCGTGCTATTGGTGCCTCTTGGGCTTTTCAGCACCAGGCCTCTTGAACAAGTTTGCAAAGCCGCTACTTGGTCTTCTGTTCATACCTTTTCAAAGTTTTACAAAGGTTGATGTTAGGGCCTCAGCTGATGCTGTTTTTGGCCAAAAGGTTCTGCAGGCGGCAGTGGTTTAAACTGCCTGCTGCTGATTTTTCTTGGGGATCCCACCCTACTTTATGGACACTGCTATTGGATGTCCCAACTGTAAGTATTAGATTTTGGGTAGGACGTACTGTATACTAAGAATAATACAATTCTGTGATTACTCACCTGTAGAATTGGTATTATGAGTATACAGTACGTCCTGCTCCAACCCACCCTTGGTTTGCATTTTCTTGGATCCCCTGTATGGTGATTGTTATCATTGTTATAGTTGGTAGTTTGGATTGTTTAATTCTCCCGGCTTCTCATTAACTGCTTTTCAATGCTGGGGATTTGTGGGAGGTCCCTGGGTATTTGAGGGGCCGGGAGGAGCCATCTGGCGGAGTATATCCCAACTGTAAGTATTAGATTTGGAGCAGGACGTACTGTATAGTCATAATACCAATTCTACAGGTGAGTAATCACAGAATTGTATTATTTCTTTTGTTATTGTGTAACTTTGCATCTATGACAGTTTAGAAACCAGTTAGTGTTTGTTACTATGTTTTTATTAAACTTTGACGTTTTTGATCTGACCTTTGATTTGGGAAATTTGGCAGGTTCTTTAGTAAAATACACGACCGATGATCCAGATTTGGGATACCCCCTAGGAAAGATCCGGTCTGTTTTTAAACTTTGTACTGTTTTTACCTAAACCCTAGTATTCTTAGTATACAGTACGTCCTGCTCCATAGTACTTACACTTGGGGTTATCCTCCGCCAGGTGGCGCTGCACTGCAGAGACATGCAAAACAGGCTCCTCCCAGCCCCTCAAATACCCGGGGACCTCCCACAAATCCCCAGATTTCTCTGCAGTGCCGACTGCGAAGACATGAAGTATCACTCTCTCGCAGGAGAGCTGGGCTATTAAAGCCTGCGGCCCTGTTGGACTATTCCCACCCGTCCTCCCTGTGATGTGCCTCCCAGCCTGGGCTGCGCTGGTCGGGTGAAGGTAGGCAGCACCATGCGTGCTTATGGAGCCATGCTCCACCGCAGTCCCCCACCAAAGGGTAGGCGGTTTAGGCTGATGGTGAGTCTCTAGGGGATGCCCCTCCCGCATTATTGCCCCATACCTCTAGCGGTGGGCCCTGTACAAAGGGTTCGCCATCCTCCCTCGTTCCCCCCGTAGCTCGGGGGGGGGGGGGGCTGTGTGGTGGTCTCACTGTATTGGGTTTACACGTTTATGGCCTTAGTATTGTCCTTTGACTTATATACCTGGTGTCAGAGCCATGCTGTTTGCATTTTTATTGTGTATCTCTTGCCTTTATTGGATGTGCATGCGCCGGGCGGCGGCGTCACCTCAGACGCTGCGGCGTCTTCATTGGCAAATCATTTTTCTAAGTGTGTCATACTCTCGCTTCTCTTGACAGCGTTGACTACTGTCTCAGAGCTTCGCGCTCTTCGGGGGGCGGGACCTGGCTTGGCGCGCTCCGCGTCACAGCCCGCTCTGGCCCGCCCTTCGAGGTTCGCTTGGCGCCATTTTGATGCTCGTCGCACGCGCGTGCTCCTCCTCCCTCGTTCTGTAAGTGCCCTCGCGGGCGATTTTCATCATTCTTGCTTACTGCGCATGGCTCTGACATCCCTATTCCCATTATGTCTTTCAGATGGTTGAATCCAGTGGCTTCTCCCGGCCCGGTGTAATTGCCAGTTGGGCCTAGTATAATTACTCCCACCTCCCTGCGGGTCTTTGGGGGCATCCAGGGTAGCTTACAGCGTCAGTCCCTACTGGCCTATTGTGCCTATTAATCATATGGAGGCATCCCAGGATATTGTGAACGGGGTTCCCTCGGGACAAGCCCGGCTGTGTGTAGCTTGTGGGGTCTCGCCTATCAGCGGTGACAATGCACGGGTCTGTGTTCCTTGTGCACAGCAGGCGCTAATGGTACTTCCCGCCCCTCCTGTGGCTGGGCCTGCACCCCGCCTCACTTCACCTACTCCCCCAAGCCTGAGTCTAACCCCCAATACAGGATTCTCATCCTGATGTGGCTACTAGACTGGCCAGTGTTGAAAAATTGCTTGCTAATATTCTAGCGCGTAAGGCCACCGCATAAAAGCGGCACCTAATCCCTGACTCTGCTCTTTTCCCTACGGAGTCTGATGAGTTTTTGCATCTATATGGCCATACCCCCTCGGACGAAGGGGAGCTGTTCTCTGACTCAGGGTCATCTGACGAGAAGTCAAGGGGTCATGACGATTCTGGTTCTGATCACTGGACCCCGGATGATATTGATAAACTGCTGGTTCAGATTTTTGAGGTTTTGTCCATCTCTCCCCGTGTTGCGGCTCCCAGGCAAAGGGGTGAGCTATTTCATACTGCTAAGGCTCGATTGGAATTTCCTGAGCAAACCCATTTCAATAACCTCGTGCTTAAGGAGTGGGAACATCCCAGTAGACCTCCCGGGATCCCTAAGAGTTTGAACGGGAAGTATCCCTTTCCTGCTGATATGGTCAAGTGCTGGTCATCGCCCCCCGAGGTCGATGCTCCTATTCTAGGGCTGTCTAACACCTCTATTGTGCACTCCCCTGACACTACTACGCTGCGGGATTCTGAGGACCGGCGCATTGACCAATTGGCATGCCATGCCTTTGCATTTGGAGGGGCGGCGCTGCGCCCGGTTTGCACTTTGGCCATTACTGCTGTGGCGCTCAGGGCCATGGCCAGGAATGCACTTGACGGCCCAGACGAGTTGCCTCCTGATACTATTAATGCACTGACTAACGGTGATGTGTTTGTGAACTTTATCCTGTCTGCATCGGATGATGCTATTAGGATGTGTGCCAGATCTTACGCCTTGGTGGTGGCTATACGCCGCACGGTATGGCTGCACCAGTGGGCTGCTGACAATGCTGCTAAGAATGCCCTTACTGGGCTTCCATTTAAAGGGCTGCGCCTGTTTGGGGACCGCCTAGACCTTTTTGCTAAAGGAGGTAAGTTACCACAGCGCAGGCGGCAGCCTCAGGCCTTTTCGTAGCCAGGGCCCCCTTTCAGTCCCCTACAGAGGCGCTAAGCAGGGGAAAGGGGTTTCCTTCGCGGGGGCTCGCGCAGATTCCTGGCATAGGAGCAGGGGACGACGTCCTGGCTCCTCTTGGGGGACCAAACCCAAAGCCCCTCCCAAGACCCCTCAGGCATAATGGGGCGCCCTCGCCCGCCAGGTTGGGGGGACGGCTACAGCACTTCGCGCATGTCTGGAGGCGCCAAGTCTCAGACCGGTGGATTCAGGAGGTAGTTTCCTCTTGTTACAAGATAGAGTTTGCTGTGCGGCCCCCCACAAGATTCATCAGGTCCCGGATCTCCCAGGACCCTGTATCAGCTCAGGTCCTGATGCAGGCCGTGCAAGGACTTCTGGATCTGGGAGTCATTTGCAGGGTCCCCTTGAGAGAATTGGGAGAGGGGTTCTATTCCAACCTTTTCACAGTGCCCAAAAAAGATGGGTCAGTCAGGCCCATTCTGGATTTAAAGATCCTCAACAAATTTGTCAAGAACAGGCGCTTTCGCATGGAAACTGCGCTCGGCCATTGGCTCTCTGCGCCCAGGGGATTTTATGACGTCTGTGGACATCAAAGATGCTTACTTTCACATCCCTGTGTTCCCGGGACATCAAAGGTTTCTCAGATTCGCGTTGAAAGATCAACATTACCAATTTGTGGCCCTACTATTTGGCCTCACTTCAGCTCCCAGAGGTGCTGGCGGGGGTGATGTCTTTGATAAGGTCAGGGGGCATTCGAGTGCTGCCCTACCTGGACAACATCCTCATCACCTCACGGTCTCTACAGCAGGCAGAGCTGGACACTCAGCTGGTGGTGTCCACCTTGGAGTCCTTCGGCTGGGTGATCAATCATCCCAAGTCCTCTCTGTCCCCTTCGTCGGTGACCCCATTCCTGGGAATGATTCTGGATACGGTTCAGTCACGAATATTCCTTCCTCAACAGAAGGTGGAAGCTCTGACTGCGCAGGTGCGGTCCCTGCTCTCGTGCCCCCAGCCCTCCCTCAGGCAGGGAATGCAGCTGGTGGGCCTGATGGTGGCGAGCTTTGAGGCGGTGCCCTTTGCTCAGTTCCATTTGAGGCCTCTGCAGCTTCACCTTCTATCAGTATGGGACAAGGACCCCACGTCTTTGGACGGGGTTTGTGTGCTTCCCCCCTTGGTCAGAAGGTCCCTCTCGTGGTGGCTGGACCACAAGAACTTGCTAAAGGGCAGGTCCTTTCTGGCCCCCTCCTGGGAGACGGTCACCACGGATGCCAGTCTGTCAGGTTGGGGGGGATTCTGGAAGTCCCTGAGGTTCCAGGGGAGGTGGGGCCCTCAGGAGGCCCATTTACCCATCAACATTATGGAACTACGGGCGGTCAGGTTGGTACTGGAGCAGTTGACCGATCACCTGCAGGGAATGTCTGTGCAGGTGCGCTCAGACAACAGGACGACGGTTGCCTACATCAACCATCAGGGAGGGACCCGGAGCAAGGGTGCCCTCCAGGAAGTGTCGCAGATTCTGACATGGGCGGAGGCCAATGTTCAATGCATTTCGGCTGTTTATATCCCGGGGGTAGAAAATCTTCTGGCAGACTCTCTGAGCAGGGGGACTTCCCGTCAGGGGGAGTGGTCCCTCTGCAACAGGGTATTCCAGTCCCTGTGTCACTGTTGGGGCCTACCGGATGTGGATCTGTTTGCATTCCGTCACAATCACAAGCTCCCGGCCTTTGTCTCCCTGTCTCAAGATCCTCTGGCCTTGGCCACGGATGCCCTGTCAATGTCATGGAAGGAATTTCGGCTCCTGTATGTCTTTCCCCCGTTCCGCCTGGCAGGGTCCTGCGCAAGATTGCTCTGGAAAGGGTGCCAGTAATTCTGGTGGCCCCAAGGTGGCCAAGAAGAGTGTGGTTCGCAGACGTGGTACAAATTGCAGTAGACCAGTACGTCCTGCCAGGGGCGCCAGATCTGCTCACTCAGGGCTCCTTACGCCATCCCAATTTACAAACTCTGGCTTTGACGGCCTGGCTGTTGAAACCTCCATCTTGATGGAGAAAGGCTTGTCTGCCTCGGTGGTGGATACCATGGTGCAGGCTAGGAAGAAAACTTCTTCTGCCATCTATTATAGGGTGTGGCGTAGCTACATTGATTGGTGCGAGTCTAGGTCTCTTCCCTGTAGGGAGTTCCTAGTTTCTAGGGTTCTGGAGTTTTTACAGCATGGATTGGAGTTGGGTCTAAAACTCAGTACTCTGAAGGGTCAGGTTTCTGCCCTGTCTGTCTTCTTTCAGAAGTCTTTTGTTCAGCATCCCTTGGTTAAGACCTTCTTTCAGTGGGTCACTCATGTGCGTCCCCCACGTAAACGTATTGTCCCTGTTTGGGATTTGAACTTGGTTTTGTCTGCCTTGCAGGGTGCTCCCTTTGAGCCTATTCAGGATGCTGCTCTGGCTGTACTTACCCTCAAGGTTGTCTTTCTGGTGGCTATTACTTCGGTCAGGCGTGTGTCTGAGCTGGCGGCTCTGTCTATTCAGCCCCCATACTATGAGAGACACCAGGACAAGGTGGTGTTCCGCTTTAAGCCGGATTTTCTGCCTAAGGTGGTTTCTGCTTTTCATTTGAATCAAGATATTGTTCTTCCCTCATTGTGTCCTAATCCTAGCAACGCTAAGGAAAGGGTTTTGCATTCATTGGATGTGGTCAGGTGTCTGAAGTATTACCTGGTAGTCACTGCAGCTTTCAGGAAGACTGATGCTCTTTTTGTGGTCCCTTCTGGTCCTAGGAAGGGTTTGGCTCCTGCCAAGTCTACTATTAGCAAATGGATTCGTCAGGCTGTGATTCAGGCCTATTCTGCTCACCTTACTGCTCATTCTACTCGTGCTATTGGTGCCTCTTGGGCCTTCCAGCACCAGGCTTCTGTTGAACAAGTTTGCAAGGCCGCTACTTGGTCTTCTGTTCATACCTTTTCCAAGTTTTACAAGGTTGATGTTAGGGCCTCAGCTGATGCTGTTTTTGGCCGCAAGGTTTTGCAGGCGGCAGTGGTTTAAACTGTCTGCTGTCACCTTTTGTTGGGGATCCCACCCTGCTTATGGACACTGCTATTGGATGTCCCAAGTGTAAGTACTATGTCTGGAGCAGGACGTACTGTATACTAAGAATAATACAATTCTGTGAAATACTCACCTGTAGAATTGATATTATTTGTATACAGTACGTCCTGCTCCACCCCACCCTGGTTTTGCATTATTCTGGATCCCCTGTATGGTGGTTGTTATCATTGTTATCTTTACCAGTTGTTCTGGGTGTTTCATTTCTCCCGGCTTCTTGTTAACTGCTTTTCAATGCTGGGGATTTGTGGGAGGTCCCCGGGTATTTGAGGAACCTGTTTTGCATGTCTCTGCAGTGCAGCGCCATCTGGCGGAGGATAACCCCAAGTGTAAGTACTATGTCTGGAGCAGGACGTACTGTATACAAATAATATCAATTCTGCAGGTGAGTATTTCACAGAACTGTATTATTAACCGTTTTAATTTAATAGTTAAACATTCTGCACACAATACAAACCGAAAAATGGACCAAAACCCAGGATAGTCAAAAGTTTTGACTATGCTGGATTTTGTTCCTTTCCCCGGGGCACCCAGATCGTGGGTTTCAAGTGGCAGTGGGTGTGGCCTGCGTATGGCCTGCTTTTGTTGAAAACAGTGGGCACCTCTGTACACAGAATTCAGATTGCCGCACATAAAAATTATTTTACCTTTTTGTAACTCCTGTCGTGGATGATTTTAACGACAAAATTGCTTCCTATGGAGCTGCAGGTAGACTGCAAACAGGAAGGGTTGTTGGGTTTCCTGGCAATATGCATTGTGGGCTGCAGGTCTCCTGCAAAATGGATGTGCTGATATGCATTGTGGGTTATGCCTGCGCAAGCTAAATAAAAGATGCAGCTCCTGACAGCCAGCATGGGAAGAGCAGAAAGCAAGATAAATTGGCCCTTGGCCAATGTCTTTAAGTCTTTGTAGCCCTGGCACTCCTATTGGCATCAGCACTGGGGCTGACGGCACACTCCTCTTTGCTTCCAGGTACTCCGTTGGCTTTAGTTATGAGAGAGCAGGTTCCATTGCTTATTTGGCGTTTTCAGGAGCCATCAAGGATTGTGATATTAGACCATTTCTTTGCAAATCAAACTATAAGAGAGTACATTTTTACCAAAAACATGTTTTTTTATTCTTGTCCTTTCTAATGCTAGTTGTTTTGCTTGCTTATTGTAGGAGTGGCTGTATACACAGGGATGGAGGCAAAAATGGCATTAAATTACAAGAGCAAATCACAAAAACGTTCTGCTGTGGAAAAGTAGGTGTTGGTGTAGCTTTACATATTTCAAACGAAACAGTGAAAAATCGTAATCTTTGGTTGTATGTTATACACATGCAAGTACTGTAGCATGAACCCAGATTAATGTAGTGATGGGTCTACACTGGGCAGACAGCCGGGTTGCGGATTTAAATGTTTAGGTATTGCTGCTGAACAGCCCAGCATGAGAAAGGGTTCAGTAGAATCCCTGATTTTCTGCCTTCCTGTGGGGGTTCATGTGGGCAGGCATCCAAAATCAGGATGAGCTGGAGGTGGCAAATGGCAACAGTGCAAATGGCACTGTGGGCTGTTTTAGCTTTAAGTCTAAAGCAGGGTCTCCCAACCTATTCTCATGTACTGCCACCTTATATTTTGAAATTCTATAGTACCACCACTAATGTAGAGTTCCCTGGGAGGGTGGGGGTCGTATACCGGACAACATTTATCTCCTCCTCTCCACTCCTACAGCTTGTTCATTTGGACACCTAGCACATTGATTTTGAGCAGTAACTGTCTGCAGTGCTTCATGTCCCCCCATTTTCACCCACAGTGGCCATTGAGTACCCCCAGAAGGGAGCTTGAGTTTCACTAGTGGTACTAGAGAAAAAAATGTGCCAGCACAATTCTATGAGTTCTAACATCGTGCTCACACCCAAAAGGCCAGAATACTACTTGAGTATCTTTAATGGATACAAAAGAAGGCACAGTTTAGCACCGTTCTGCAACAGATGTGATTCTGTTATGATCTGGATGTTCAGCCTCAGCTGATTTTTTTTCGTTTTTTTTAATAGATCCATGAACTCCTTCTTGCTGGTATATCTGATCATTCTGCTTTTTGAAGCTATTCTCAGTACAATCCTAAAATATGCCTGGCAAGCTGAAGAGAAGTGGGATGAGCCCTGGTACAACCAGAAAACAGACCATGACCGGAATAGCAGTAAGGTTTGTACAACAGGTTTTGTAAGTTGTTGCTCTTTCTTAGTCTACCAGTGGGAGACACAGCAGCCAATAGGATGGGGCTAGGTCAACGGTACATACTGTTTTTGAATAGGTCACATGATATACATATAGTAGGGGAACATTTGCTTGATACAGTTTACTTAAAGGGGCACTATCACACAATATTAAAAATCTGTTTGAACACATTGGCTAATGAAAGTTAACTTAAAAACATATACACCCAAACTGACAAACTGAATATAACTCCCACCAAGCTTTTGGTTTATTCTCTCATGGAATAAAATCCAGGGGTGGCAGGTTTAGTGTATCAGCGGAGACAGAACCTGTCGCCCAGATTCAACCTCCTCCTGGCCAGTGCTGGGGTGTAAAGAATATATACAAAGCTTACCTTACTGGCGCTTCCCTGATGATCGTCAGCTGGCGCTAGGAGTCTGACCATTTGGATTATGTTCTGGGTATGTGGGGGGACCTGAAGTCCAGAAGGGAATAAAACCCTGTATGTTTTTCTCGGGCCCTCTACTCTCTTGATCGCCAATTGGCTGATCTCAAATTCACCGAATGACGTGCGCCAGCACGCACAGGGTTTTTATTCACTTTTAAGTGGATGTACATAAATACAATAAAAACCCACATTTCCACTGTATATTAACTTTGATGTTACTATGGGCATTTTGCTGTCACAGTCCTATTACCATGGGCTTTTATTTAATTTTTTTTTATGTTGTTTTTTGTAAGATTTGGTAACCATGCTGTTTTACTGTCATTTTCTTTTTTGTCAGATTCTGAAATTCATTTCTGATTTCCTGGCATTCTTGGTACTTTATAATTTTATTATACCTATATCACTGTATGTGACTGTGGAGATGCAAAAGTTTCTTGGCTCTTTTTTCATTGGTTGGGACCTTGATTTGTACCATGAAGAAAGTAATCAGCGAGCTCAAGTCAACACTTCTGATCTGAATGAAGAACTGGGGCAGGTAAGGCTGTCCATCGAATGTGATCAACCTCATTCAGCAAGAATTCTCTGTACTCTTTACAGCAGTGGTGACGAACCTATGCCTGCAGGTCCATAGGATGCCATTTTGGCGGTAAAATTAGCCACGGCTGTGCAGCAATCTGGATTGCCCTGGGGATGGATACATATGAGCAGTGTTTCTTGTAAGGTTGTCGTCCTGTTTTAAGTGGACCAAAACCCACAGAGATCGGCCCAAGAATCTATAAGATTCCCAGGCCGATTGATCCCCCCCTACCCCCCCCCCCCCCCGGGGCATTAAAAATCAGGATACCCCGCTGTGTGATCCCCCCAGGTCGCCCCTAAAACTCAATGTCTCTTCCTGGTCCAACGGCGCATGCGTGAGCCAGGGTCTGCATCCCTGCGCTAGTCATTTGTGAATGGCTGGCACAGGCACGCTCCCTGTTAGAGGGTAGCAGAGGATGCGGCCGCCAACGCTATCCACTCATATTAGACGAGCTCCTGGACGAAGGGGATCAAGCGGATCCGATTCACTGAGTGGACAAGCGGCCCTGCATGTGCCATAGGACTGGGAAGAGGTAAGTTTCTTTGGGCGACCTGGGGGATTTCCCACAGCGGGTTATCCCCAGTCGGGGTGCCCCAGGGGCAAGGACCACTAACAATATAAGCCCTCCCCCAATTACTGTCAGATGCCCGGGTGCTGTGATGATTCTGGGCCCGGTTATTGCGAGCACTTTTTTTAATGAGATGTATACATTTTTTATTCATTTTTTTTTAGGTGGAATATGTATTTACAGACAAAACTGGTACATTGACAGAAAATGAAATGCAATTCAGGGAATGCTCTGTAAATGGAATAAAGTACCAAGAGATTAATGGAAAACTTGTGCCTGAAGGAGTGACTCTGGATTTCCCTGATGGAGACTCTACGGGCTTGGTAAGAATTTTTCCTGAATAAATAACCTATTTGTAAATTATTAGGAACATTGGACAAGTACATGATGAACTTGCTCAACCAAGATACGTAGATAATTTCACTTTGTGTACCTAAAGCCCCCCTACCCCCAGGGCCCCTCACATGATTAGGAAGTAGGGGTCTTTGCAGTGGCCACCACTTTGGGAGCTCATGAGTGACTGCCTAGTGTCCCATTACTTCTGTTACTACTGTGGTTGACTGATGAGACATTCAAGACCTAGAGGGGAAGGGAGTGAGAGGGGACTGGGTGAGTATGAGGCAAGGATGTAGGCAAAGCATTGGGGAGGGGAGATAGCTGGACACTATAATCTTTAGGGAAGGAGACTTATGCTTTCTTTGTAATGTCCGACATATTAATCCAGTACCAATGTGGAGAAGGCTTGTGTTTTTAAAATATCAATATTTTTTAAGTTGGATTTTCAGTGTGTAAGATGCAACAAAAATATCTTTGTTTTAATTGCAGAGCATTGAAGAAGAGCTTTTTTTCAAGGCGGTCTCTCTTTGCCACACGGTACAGATAAGTTACGACCAGCCAGATAGCTGTGTTGATGGTCTTCGTTTCTCAAATGGAATATCCAGTCAGAAGGAATACTATGCATCTTCTCCAGATGAAAAGGCTCTTGTAGAAGCTTCTAGCAGGTAAGGGTATTCTACCTGTACATTGATCAGATGTCCCGCCAAAGAGCAACAACACCCAGGAAAGTCATTTTCTTGGGTGGTGTTCCTCTTTTAACCCAATAATTTTCCACCTCCTCCCTGTCATCATTTTATAATTTGGAAAGCAGCTTCTTTTTTTTTCCCCATGGATTGTTCTCTATGTCCCAAAATGGGAAAAGAGACTACCACTTGTCCTGTTAGGGACTATCAAGCTTTAAAAGGGTTACTAAACCCAAGAAAAAAAAACAGACTCACTTTGGTTCACGCACAGCAGTCGAAGCCCTGTCCGCCTCTTGGAAACCTCCCAGTTTCGTGAGAAGGGTGGCTGGGGGCGCTCCCCGACTAACAGCAACAGCTTTCTCTCGAGTTGTGTGCCTGTTTTTTTGTTTTATGTGGGTTTAGTAACTTTTTAAGTAAATATTTACAGATGCAGCATTCTTTAAGCGTCAACTTATTGCACTGGTGCATAGTGCTATCTTGGAATCTCCAATGCTTCTGTGCTGAGATAATCCAATTAGTTGAGCTGTGATTTCTCAGCTACCGATAGTTGCATATGTTTGTATGTGTGTATATAATATAATTTATTTTAATTATTAAATTGAGTTTCTCTTACATTGCCCCTCCCTCCTTTTTTTAATTATTTTTCTTTCCCTTTTCTTACTTCCAGCCTATGTCTTAGTTGTGTGTGTTTGATTACTTGAACGTGATTTTCTCAAAACATCCTTCGAGACCTCCGGGCTCCTCCTACCAATTTGGAACACCTGACCACCAGACAGAATAAAATCCTCCTCCCATTTCTCAGTTGTTTTCGTGTTCCTCCATGAGGTAGGAAGCCAGACCACTAGCTCCTGAACCAGGCAGGTTTAGGTAAGTATTTCCGGTGCTGTGGGCCTTTGCAGGGGGCTCATTTCTCGGTCCTGGAGGCTTGTATTGTTGCCTGGGGCCCCGGTTACCCTCGGGATTTTTAGGCCAAGAATCCCATTCTTTGAATTTTTACAAAGGGGGGTAAGCTTTATTTTCCCTCTTACTGAGGATGACTGTTTGGAAGAAGCTGGGGTGGCCGGCCCTAAAATAGTATTTATTATGTTGTGATGGCTCAGAGGAAGTTTTTTTCCTGGGAATTGGTTGCACTGGATATGTTTTATTCTTCATTTGTGTTTGTTTATTTTCACAATGTACCTTTAAGAGGCGGGGAAGAGAGGTGAATGACGCTTCTCTCTCTCTCTTCCCCGCCTGACATTACTACAACGCCGATGCCGCTTACCTCAGTGTCAGCGGTCGGGTAGCGCTCGGCCCGGGGGATCGATCGGTGGCAGTGCAGCCAACCATCATGCGTTCCTCCACAGGTTGTTGATACAGTGAAAAATATGCTTCCACAGAGCCCTTTCATGGTCTCAATAGATCTGAAGGATGCTTGCTGACAAGTTCCAATGAGCCTTGGACTTGTCCTGCTCCTGCTAGTCCTGCTTTTAAGATTCACAGTAAAGGACTAGGTTTTTTACACTTTCAATTAGATTGCTTCCCTTCGGGCTGGATTCAGCCCGAGATTTTTTTTTTTACAAAGATATTGGCAGAACCTCTTTTACAAAGATATTGACAGAACTCTGTCTATCGAAGACAGAGTGGAATCAGTATTTGGCTGATCCCGACTATCTGCTACTTTTTTGCCCATTTAAGGGACAAATTGCTACAGGGCCTCAGTTACATCTTGGAGCTGTTTTCAGCTCGGTTAGGCTCGGTTAGGTTCTGAGCCTCGAGAGTTCAAGTCTGGTTCCCTCTCAGGCAATGAGTTATTTGGGGTTTGAAGTCGACACTTTTCTTCAGACCCCTATTCTGACTTCTCAAAAGATTTCGGCCCTTCAGGAAGCCGTTTGATTCCTTTGTGCCAGTTCAACATCTTCTATAAGACAAGCCATGTGGGTATTAGGACTGTTAAAATTGGCATTTTTCCGCAGTAAAGATGACTTGTATTCAAGGACTCTTCATATACATATCCTGAGCATTTGGAACCCAGCTCCCGGTATGGGTTGGAAGATATAGTTTCAGTGCTCGCTCAAGGGAAGCTATATCGGGAACCCCAAAAGGAAAGATGGTTACTACAGATACCTCAGCTTGGGGTTAGGTAACCCATTGCGAAAGTTAAGCAGCACAAGGAAAGTAGCCCAAGGCACTGAGCCAGTCCTCGAACCTAAGAAAATGGATAACAATAAAGTAGCCTTGATAGAATTTGTAGAACATTGGAAGATCAGCATGTACAGATAAGATCAGACTATGCTACAACTGTAGCATACATTAACCATCAGGGGAGAGCGAGACTCATCGCTAGATGGTGGTCACATTAGTGATCCTTATTGGTTTAGAAGGAAACCTGAAGTCTCCGTCACAAGTGTTCCAAAAGGAACTTTGAATCATGTGGCAGATTTTCTGAGTGCTTCTCATGAGAGGGTCAGATTGGTCAGTCACCTCTAGGGTGTTCAAGCAGATCGGCTTTTAAGGGACTTTTCAAATATGGATCTATTGCTTCAGCAACAAGTCACAAGCTGGTCAAGTACTTTGAATCCAGAGGGTCCAGCAGTGGGAGCAGACACCTTATCCCTTACACGGCATTTCAGTCTAGCCTATCCTTTTTTCCGGTTCAATGGTGTTATCCATTCGGGTCCCTAGGCGGACTCTAACCCTAGGCTGACTCTAACCCTAGGCTGACTCTAACCCTAGGCTGACTCTAACCCTAGGCTGACTCTAACCCTGGGATGTTTCTAGCCCTGGGCCGTCTCTCTAGCCCTGGGCTTTCTCGGGGGCCGAGGCTGACTCTGGCACTAGGCTAGTCCTTACTCTTACCCGAGCAACTTTCAGGGTTAAGATTTTTATTCAGGATCAAGTGTTCAACCTTTTGAGCTTTTTTCCCAGATCCAGTATTCTGAGAGTGGATCCTTGCTATTGACCTAAGGTCTCGTCAGTTTTCTTGGACTCAGAATGGTCCTTCTTTCTATAACTGATGAGGAAGCTTTGTATAATATACTTTAGATGTTTTACACATTGTTGATGTCCCTTTACCAGACTAAGGGAGATCCGACAGTGGGTTCATGTACGTTGTAGGTCCGAGTAAGGGACAAAGAGGTTCTAGTCTTCTTTGCAGGATTTGGCTTATCGAAGTTATGTCAGGCCAAATGGTATCACGTTTCATTTACAAGAAGTGATGCTTCATCTGGGGCAGAGCAGGCTGGGGTTAAGCAGCCACTTGGTCCTCCAGCAAAGGTTTTTTTGCTGGACTCTTTCAGTTGGATCTTCTGTCCCAGATGGATCTGTCTTTTGGCAGAAGTGTCCTCCATGCTATTCTTCCCACCCAACGCGGTAGTACTCGCCTATCTCTCAGGCGTATGCTGCCCGAAGGATGTTTTGAGAAACCTTAAGTTAGGTACCCGGTAACTTTTTTTCTAAACATCCGAAAGGGCAGCATACGCCAGTTTCCCTCCCCTTTTTTTCTTATGTGGAGTTGGATTATGTATTGATTATATGTTGGAGTTGTGGGTCTGTTTCTTTTCTCTCTTTCAGATCTCTACAACAACTGAGGAATGGGAGGAGGAGTCAAGATTTTATTCTGTCTGGTGGTCAGGTGTTCCAAATTGGTAGGAGGAGCCCGGAGGTCTCAGGCGTATGCTGCCCTTTCAGATGTTTAGAAAAAAAAGTTACCAGGTACCTAACTTAAGTTTCTTTTTCGTAGTATATTATCACGCCCAGGAGGAGAAGAGAACATGCTTTCAAAAGTTGACAGCTTATAGGATTTTAGGGATGTTGGTCCCATTGTTTGCTTGCACACACATGAATTTTCCCTCCGCACTTAGCCGGTCTGTGTAGTGGTTATTCACGTTCCCGGAGGGGTGCGTTGCCCTTATTACAGCTCTTGGGAAGCAGTTGGGGGTAGGGTTCCTTATATTTGATTTTAAATGTTTTCATATAACTGTTTATTTGCATGAATGAGGCTCAGGTTTTATAGTACCCAGTATACTATAAGGTAAATATAGATATCAGGATTCTGTCTATGATTCCGCTCTTGCTTAAAATGTACCAAAACCCAGAAATTCCCTCCCCCGGGGCATGCAAAATCGGGATGCCCCACTGTGTGAAACCCCCCCTCCCCCCCCAGGTCGCCCCGTACACTTACTTTGCTTCCTGGTCCAACGGCGCATGTGTGAGCCGCTGCAGCTGGCCCTAGACGAAGGCTTGGACGACGTGGCATCAGCGGCTTTGAACACACTGATTGGGCGATAGATCGTAGGACCAGGAAGCGATCTGGGGGGTTTCACCCAGTGGGGCACCCCCGATCGGAGTGCCCTAGGGGAAGGGACCGAAGCCCAGGATAGTCAAAATCCTGGGTTTTGGTCCACTTTAAGCATTGGTATAGTCTGTGTGTGCAGGGGAGGTTTTTTATTTAACTCCAGATGTTATGTAATTGGAAAGCCACTTCTGATATGCCTCAGAGTATTGCTTTCTGCTATATATCTGAAGGTGTGCATAAACATTACTCATATTACTCATTTGCTTACTTATTGTGCCTGCCCTCAGCAATTTTTACAACTTTTGGAGTTGCAAATTCAACTAACCCAGCTGTGTCTTCACTGCATCACACACATAGTAAAATATATAAAAATGCTCTTTAGAATACTAGAATCCCTTAATAAATTTCCTCTGGAATGGGTGAAACGATTTTCCTGCTTTGAGTCACTATAATTAGCTACTCGTCATGTTGGTGCTCAGGTGGTACCTGTATTCTGTTGTGTTATTTTCTTTTATTCAATCTCAATTTGTCTGCTGTAGGATGGGCGTTTCTTTTTCTGGAACCAATGGGGACATCATGGAAATCAAAATTTTAGGAAAACTTGAAAGGTAATCTTTTAAACTTTAATGTTATGTTGAACTTGAGCACAGTGAAAATATAGCGTGTTACTTCTCCGAAATTGTGTATTTCCTGTGTGTCCTGGGTGATGGTAAATCAGCCAACCTGTCACTGGAAGGTTTACCTGCTGCAAGATGAAGGCAATTAGTTGTTCTTCTGGGGAGCACTCCATCCTCCTTTTTGCTACATTGCAGTATATGATGTGACCATATTTTTCTGGGCTGTAATTTGCATTCATGGGGTGTCTCACAGCAGCCAGGCTTTTCTGCAAAGTGATTACAGACCTCACCAGCCTAGATTTTCATTTTATATGTGTCTGATTTTAGTAAAATAATACTATAGGTGTTGAGCCAAATGGCTTAGCCTGTATTCTAAGTATGTCACACACCCTGCTTCAAGACATTCATTACATGTGGGCATACCGACCTGTAGATGGCGATCTTGCAGAGTCTTCTGCAGTGGCGAGCAAGTCAGAAGAAGATGTCTCCTCCTTGCAGGTAGCGCGGCTGCGGGCGCGTTTTTATGTCCCGGCTTCTGGCCGGGAGAGACGGGGGCGGGGCCGGACGCGACGCGCAAGCCGCGCCAGGCCGCCTTCCCTCCTCCTCCTGCGGTACTGAAGGTCGGGTGAGTGGCCTGATGGCCATCAGATTCATCTGTTTTTAACTCTTTATACATTCTAGCATGGTCTGAGCGTGTGCTTGTTTTTTTGTGTTCCAGGTGGACCATTGATCATATTAAAGGTGGGGTTCTCTCGGTCCAGGGTCCCTGGTTAAATTTTAGCTGGCTTAAAATCCTCCCACTCAGGACTTAAAGGGGCATCCCAGGTTGCATTTTTGCGTAATTCCCAAAAGAGCATTGTGCGCATATATTTATATATATATATATATTATTAAAAAATCACCATATGGAGGCTTCCCCGGATACTGGGCTTGTGCCCCCCTCGGGGCAATCCAGGCTGTGTTTGGGGTGTGGGGTATCCCTTTTGGGGGATGATGTTTTTCTATGTGTACCCTGTGCGCAGCGGTCTATTACGCGGCAGACCGGATCTCATGCGTCCGGTTCTGCTCCGCCGGTTCTGCTCCGCCAGTCTCCTCTCCGTCTCCCCCTTGCTTGACACATACGTGTGATGTCGTCATTGGCGGGGAGTCGCAATCTGAGGTGTGTGCCAGATTGGCCAATCTTGGTCTGATTGTTCCCCGCGTGAGGAAGGGGAGCTGTATGAGGAGTCTGATGACTCAGACGATCAGCAGTTTGTTGGCGCTGATACCGAGCAGGGCCAGGGAGATTCTTTGGATACCTCTAGGGTCCTGGCTCATATGTTTGAGGTCCTGGCTATTTCTCCCCCCGAGGCGGCTCCGCTGAAGGGGGAGTTCTTTGAAGTGACCAAGCCGCGCTTGGAATTTCCTTATCAAAAGCATTTTGATGGTATCATTCTCAAGGAATGGGAGAGGCCGACGCGGCTTCCGGGTGTCCCACCGGGTTGGGACAAGAAATATCCCTTTCCGGAGGACGCGGTGAAGCACTGGTCGTCTCCCCCCGAGGTGGATGCTCCTGTTTTGGGGCTGTCCAGTTCCTCAGTCCTCCATTCCCCGGAGAACACTACTCTTAAGGATGGTGAGGATAAACGCATTGACCAGATGGCTTGTCATGGTTTTGTGTTGGATCGGCCTTGCCGGTTTGTGCTTCTGCGCTTGTATTGGTAGCTGCCAGGTCGGTTGTCAGAGGATTGTTGATTTCTTCCGGGCTTGACCAGGCTAGTGAGGAGTTTGCCGACCTTAAGTGCTGTGAGTTATTTTTGTCCTTTGTGCTGTCCACCCTGGATGACACATTGGTGATGTGTAGCAGAGCTGCGGCCCTGCTTGTGGCTATCCGCCGGTCGGTTTGGTTACGCCAGTGGGCGGCTGATTTTGTGTCCAAAAAGTCGCTCACAGCCCTTCCCTTTGTGGGGTTGCGGCTCTTTGGAGAAAAATTGGATTCGGTGGCAAAGGGAGGTAAGTTACCTCAGCGTAAGAAGCAGCGTCGCCCCTTTTGGGGGGCGGCTTCCTTCTCTCAGTCCTTTCGTGGGGCTAGAGTTGGCAGGGGTTCGGCCTTCCCTTCGTCCAGAGGTGATTCCTGGCCTAGGGGTAGGGGTCGGGCCCGTCCAGGACACAGTTGGGGCTCCAAGCCTAGAGCCGCTGCCAAGCTGGCTCAGCAATGAGGGGGCGCCCTCACCCTTGCGGGTGGGGGGACGGCTGCAACTCTTCTCCCAGGTCTGGGTCCAAGAGGTCTCGGACAGGTGGATTCAGGAAGTGGTGTCTTCCGGTTACAAGCTGGAGTTCGAGTTCTGGCCCCCTCCCAGATTCTTCAGGTCTCGGGTGCCGTCAGATCCTCTGGCCGCCCAGGGGCTTCGGGCGGCAGTAGCAGGTCTCTTGGACATGGCGGCCATCTGTCCGGTGCCCCTCTCAGACCGGGGCCTGGGCTTCTATTCCAATTTGTTCACGGTGCCCAAGAAGGACAGTTCCGTTCGTCCCGTTCTGGATCTGAAGTTGCTCAACAGGTTCGTCCGTCCCCGGAAGTTCCGTATGGAAACTGCGCTCTGCCTTCCATTCACTTCGTCAGGGGAACTTCATGACGTCCATACACATCAAGGATGCTTACCTGCATATTCCAATATTTCTGGTACACCAGAGATTCCTCAGGTTTGTCGTGGACAATCGACATTTTCAGTTTGTGGCTCTTCCGTTTGGCCTTACCTCGGCTCCAAGGGTTTTTACCAAGGTGTTGGCAGGAGTGATGGCCATCCTCAAAGCCAGGGGTATCCGCATCGTGCCCTATCTGGACGATCTTCTCATCATGACGTCTTCCCTCAGTCAGGCGCAGCTGGATACCAGGAACGTGGTGTCCACTCTGGAGAGTTTCGGTTGGGTGATCAACTATCCCAAGTCCTGCCTCACTCCCTCCAGGGTGGTGGAGTTCCTGGGAATGTCTCTGGATACTTCTCAGGCCAGGGTGTTTCTCCCCCAAGCCAAGGTTCTTCTGATTCAGGAATTGACTCAGCGTCTCCTATCCATCCCTCGTCCGTCCATCCGGCTAGAGATGCGACTGGTGGGGTTGATGGTGGCGTCGTTCGAGGCGGTTCCCTTTGCCCAGTTTCACACAAGGACGCTCCAGCTCCATCTCTTGGCGGCCTGGGACGGGTCCCCGCTGTCATTGGATCAGTCCTTTCTGATGTCCCCCCGGGTGCAGCGTTCCTTCGGTGGTGGCTGAAACCGAGCAATCTGATGAGGGGCAGGTTCTTTCTGACCCCTCGTTGGGGGACTGTCACCACGGATGCCAGCCTGTCAGGTTGGGGGGGATTTTGGAAGGATCTTCAGTTTCAGGGGCTGTGGGGGCCTCAGGAGGCTCATGATCCCATCAATGTTCTGGAGCTGAGAGCCATCAGGTTGGTTCTGGCTCACTTGACTCATCAGTTACGGGGCCTACCGGTTCAAGTTCGGTCGGACAATCGGACGGCGGTCGCCTACATCAATCACCAGAGAGGGACTCGCAGCAGGCGGGCCCTCAGGGAAGTGTCCTTGATCCTTGCTTGGGCAGAGAGCAATGTCCCATGCATCTCGGCGGTGTACATTCCGGGAGTGGAGAACACTGAGGCGAACTCCCTGAGTAGGGGGTCATCTCGCCGGGGGGAATGGTCGCTCAGCCCCAAGGTGTTTCGGTCGCTTTGCCACCGGTGGGGGACTCCGGAGGTTGACCTCTTTGCCTCTCGTCACAATCACAAGCTTCCGGCATTTGTGTCTCTCTCGCGGGATCCGCTGGCTCTGGCAGCGGATGCCATGTCTCTGAACTGGAGGGATCTGGGGTTTCTGTACCTGTTCCCTCCGTTTCCCATGGTGGGCAGAGTGGTGCGCAAGCTGGCCCTAGAGGGCGCGTCAGCAATCCTGGTGGCTCCAAGGAGGCCAACACAGGTTTGGTTCGCAGACGTGGTAAGGTTGGCAGAGGATCAGTTAGACCTGCCCCTTCTGCCGGATCTGCTCACTCAGGGTCCACTGCTCTACCCCAATTTACCAACGCTGGGCTTGACGGCGTGGTTGCTGAAACCTCCATCTTGAGGGAGAAGGTCTTTCTGATGCTGTCATTCAGACTCTGGTTAGGGCTAGAAAGCAGTCTTCCTCTGCCATCTATTATAGGACTTGGAGGTCCTATATTGATTGGTGTGAGGCCAGGGCCTTGCCTTGCAGGGCTTTTTCTATCCCTAGGGTCTTGGAATTTCTGCAACATGGTCTGGACCAAGGTTTGCAGCTTAGTACCCTGAAGGGTAAGCTGCAGTGGTTTAAGTTTGTGCCTTGTTGCCTTGTTTTTGGATCCCCGCCCTTTATGGACACTGCTATTGGATGTCCCACATGTAATGAATGTCTTGAAGCGGAATAATACCATTTTGTGAATACTCGCTTGTAAAATGGATATTATAAGTATGTCACACACCCTGCTTCACCCTGCCCTTTTGTATTCTGGATCCTTTATATGGTGAACCTTTGTTAGTTTTAATTGGCTTTCCTGGTCCCTTGATTTTACTGCTATCTTTATACTGGGGAATGAGTGGGAGGTCCCAGGTATTTATGGGCCGGGAGGGTCCTTCCTTTTTTTGTTATCATCTCTGCAAGATCGCCATCTACAGGTCGGTATGCCCACATGTAATGAATGTCTTGTGTGTGACATACTTATAATACCCATTTTACAGGTGAGTATTCACAAAATGGTATTTTTTGTAATGGGCAATGCTTTCATTTGTTTTCTTTATTATTAGCAGCTTATACTAAATACTACAATTGAAAAATATTTCCATTATATTTAATGTTTGAATATCCAGTGCAAGTCCTAAAAATTACCTTGAAATATACTGACAAAGTCAAGTACAGCAATGTTACATAAACCCAGCTTTCATTGAGCATAAGCTCCCTTAGCAATAGCATTTTATTCTTTTACCCTACATCCAGTCCAGGTTGTCCCAATATCCTTACAGATGGGTGTTCGCCCCTAGGGGGCGCTCGACTGCAAGATCAAAAGATTTAGCTCCTCCCAGCCCCCTATAAAGGCAGGTGTCCCTCCATCATTTCCCAATTGTTCATCTTGCAGTCTAGACTGCAGAAGATGGTTGCCACTCTCTCTGATAATGGCAGCAGAGCGGGGCCACCTCGCCCGCTGTCTGCCGCTGCGGACCCTATTTCCATGGATCCCTCCTCACCCATTCCTGCCTCCCAGCCTCTGGCTGCTACGGGATTCGTGACGCTAAGGTGAACGCGGGGGTCTGTTGGCATTCGGCAGAGCTTAGGCTCTGGGCCGCAGACCCTATACTAAAGGGTAGCCAGCCACAGGCTTATGGTGTGCCTGAGGGGGAACCACTATATAGCTATATGTTGTTTGTATCCCTCCCTGCCCACAAGCGGTATTTAATTTTTTTGACTGTGTCTGTTCACTTGGACTCATTGTGACTTCATGACTTGGCTCCTCGCTGCCTCAGCGAGGAGCGCTCTCACTCACCTCCCTCGCTCCCTCGTCGGCGTCTGGATGCGGGGCCGGCCGCATCGCCGCTCATGCGGTGCTGTCTGTATGAGGGGGGGCGAGAATGCGGGGCCTGCGCACGCTTCTGCACTATAGGTGCGGCGGGCCTCGGGTGCCGCCGCCGCCATTTTAGGTTTGAGGCAGTGCTGAAGGGGTGGGCGTCTTCTCAGACAGCTGGGCCTGCGCACGCTGCTGCTGGAGGCCTGGCTGGACGCTGCGGAAATGTGTGGCTGCGTTCCTGCTGCTATTGCTGGGGGATCACACTGGCGTTTCTGGCTGCGGATGCTGCAGATCCTTCTGTCGGCGTCGTGAATCCCTCTCCTTTTTGGCTGCATTTATGTTTATTGCATTATGCTTTCTTGGATCATGGTCCCTTCTGTATAGTTCATGGGCTTGAGGTTGAGGGTTGTGGTTCCTCCCGGTCCCCCTTTTTATTAAGAGGGATCACTTTTATAGGTTTGGGCCATTAATGTCTTGTAACCTTATTGATTTTTACCATTTTTAATCACCATAATGGAGGCATCAGGGGATAGTGAGCTGGGGGCCCCATTTGGGCAGGACAGGCTCTGCCCCTTGTGCAGTAGGAATCCCCCGGGGCGTATTCAGCACTGTGTGTACCACTTGCGCCAGAGGCATTATTTTGGACCATGAACAGGCAGGCGTCCCTGCCCCTAGCCCTGCGCTGCCGTCAGCCTCTCCGGACCCTCCGCTGCTGCATTCAGCCCCCAGCGAGGGGGGAGCCAGCATGGGGTCTCATGCTTACTCGAGAGACAGATCTCGCAGACGGCCCCTAAAAAAGCCACGAGTAAGAAGCGGCATCTGGAGCCCATTTACTTGGATTATGACAATCTTTTTAATGGTCTGGGCTCTGTGGAGGATGGTGAGTTGCCAGATGATTCACGCTCCACGGTAGATTATTCTGCTGGCGATGACAGTATGTCTGGCTCTTTCTCGGACGAGGATGCGTGGCTCCCGGATGATACGGAGCAATTGCTTTCCTCAATGTTTCATACTCTACACATTGTCCCTCCCAGAGTGGCTAAGAGGAAGCAGGGAGATTTGTTTAGGCCTGAGAGGCAAAGGCGGGTCTTCCCGGAGCAGGCCCACTTTTCTAACATGATCCTTAAGGAATGGGAAAGGCCTAACGAGTTACCGTCGGTTCCTAAGGGCCTGGATAGGTGGTATACCTTCCCTGATAAGCTGGTTCGGATATGGTCTCACCCTCCCGAGGTGGATCCTCCCGTGTCGGGGTTGTCCATTACTACTGTTATGCCGTCACCTGACACTGCTTCCTTACGTGACTTGCTAGTTGCTCTCCGCCGCTCGCTCTGGCTGCGGCAGTGGTCGGCTGATGCGGCTGCCAAGAAGTCTCAGAGAAGGAAGCCTGCTCGGTCCTTTCGGAACCCCTCTTCCTATCATTCCTTTCAAGGAGGAAGAGGTTCTTCATTTCTAGGTGGCCGCAGAGATACCTGGGGCAGAGGTAGGTCCCGCGGTCGACCCAACCCCTCCTGGGTAGCTAAATCCAAGCCCCCTACCAAGCCCTCTCAGAAATGAGGGGGCGCCCTCACCCATCCGGGTGGAGGGATGGCTTCTGCTGTTTGCTCAGATCTGAAGGCAGCACGTCTCGGATCAGTGGATTCCAGAGGTAGTGTCCTCCGGTTACAAGATAGAGCTGGCAGCCAGTCCGCCCACAAAATTCCTCTGTTCAAGGATATCCCGAAACCCGCTAAAGGCCCAAGCCTTGAGAACAGCTGTGCAACACCTGCGGATAGGTGTGATTTGCCCTGTACCTCGGCGGGAACAGGGTCTGGGATTTTACTCCAACCTGTTCACGGTTCGCAAGAAGGACGGAACGCCGAGACCAATCCTGGACCTGAAGGGTCTCAACAGGTTTGTAAAAGTCAGACACTTCCGCATGGAAATATTACGGTCAGCAGTGAGATCTTGGTGACTTCATGACCACGGTGGACATCAGGGATGCTTATCTGCACATCCCGATTTTCCAGGGACATCAGAAGTTCCTGAGGTTTTCTCTGGAGGATCAGCATTACCAGTTTGTAGCACTTCCATTCGGGATATCCTCAGCCCCCCGTGTGTTCACCAAGGTGCTGGTGGGCATCATGGCTATCCTGAGGAGCCAGGGCATTCGTGTGTTACCCTATCTGGATGACTTGCTGATTGCAGCCCAGTCCCTTCAGCAGGCCAAGAGCGATACTCGGACGGTGTTGTCAACCCTGGAGGCATTCGGCTGGGTAATCAATTACCCCAAGTCCTTTGTCACTCCCGCAACAGTGAGATCCTTCCTGGGAATGACGATAGACACCGCTCAGGTCAAGGTTTTTCTGCCACAGCAGAAGGTTTTGGGTTGCAGGTGCAAGCTTGCTGTCTTGTCAGCAGCCGTCTGTACGTCTGGGGATGAGATTGGTGGGCCCAATGGTGTCCTGATTCGAGGCCGTGCCCTTCGCCCAATTTCACATGAGACCTCTTTAATTGAACCTGCTGACCAGCTGGAATCAGACGCAGGAATCTCTGGAACAAGGCTTTTCGCTATCCCCCCTGGCCAGGCAGTCCCTCTTGTGGTGGTTGGACTCCCGGAACCTGCTGGTGGGCAAGTCCTTTTTGACTCCCCATTGGGAAATAGTTACCACGGATGCCAGTCTGACAAGCTGGGGAGCCATTTGGCAGATCCAGGGTCAGTGGGGTCCGCAGGAGAATTGCTTACCCATAAATCTCTTGGAGCTGAGAGCGATCCGGTTGGTGCTTCTACGCTTGACTCCCCATTTAAGGGGTTGTGCGATCCAGGTTCGGTCGGACAATCAGACGGCTGTCGCCTACATCAATCACCAGGGCGGGACTCGGAGCAAGAGAGCCCTCAAGGAGGTAACCCAGATTCTGACTTGGGCAGAGGAGAATGTTCCCTGCATCTCGGCGGGTGGAAAATCAGGAGGCAGACTCCCTGAGCAGGAGCGCCTGGGGGAATGGTCTCTCAGCAGCAAGTCTTTTTATGCTCTGTGTCTCCGCTGGGGTCAGCCAGACGTGGACCTGTTTGCGTCCAGACACAATCACAAGCTTCCAAGGTTCGTCTCCCTCTCAAGATACCTCTGGCCATTGCAACAGACGACCTGGCGATTCCTGGGACAGAGTTCAAATTTCTGTATGCATTTCCTCTGTTTCCACTCCTGGGCAGAGTGCTGCGCAAAATAGCCCAGGAAAGGTACCAACCATCCTGGTGGCTCCTCGCTGTCCGCGAAGGAGTTGGTTTGCGGACATAGTTCAGATGTCAATAGATCACTACATCATGCCCGACGACCCAGGGCTTCTCACACAGTGGTCGCTGCGGCACCCCAATTTACGGACGCTGGCTTTGACGGCCTGGCTACTGAGACCTCAGTTGTGACGGAGAAGGGGTTATCGGCCACGGTTGTGCATACTATGATTCAGGCACGGAAGAAATCTTCTTCCATGATATACTGCAGAGTTTGGCGGGTCTATATCACTTGAGCTATTGGTGCTTCTTGGGCTTTTCAGCACCGGGCATCGGTGGAACAAGTTTGTAAGGCCGCAACTTGGTCTTCTGTTCATACTTTTACTAAGTTTTACAAGGTGGATGCCAGGACCTCAGCTGATGCTGTTTTTGGCCGAAAGGTGCTTCAGGCGGTAGTAAAATTAACTACATGCTGTTCCGCACTGGGGATCCTGCCCAATTGGACACTGTTTATGGATGTCCCATCTGTAAGGATAACGACCTGGACTGGATGTAGGGAAAAATACAATTCTGTGAAACTCACCTGTAGAATTGTTTTTGGATACATCCAGTCCAGGTCGTCCCACCCCGCCTTTGTGTTCATTATGTCCGGTTTGCCTGTTATGGTGATCAACCATTTTTTCTTCATTGGACATTGTTCTAATTTTGCTTAGAGAGAGTACAAGCTGAAGCTATGTGAAGTAACATGGTTTCTTAGGCCTCCCGGCCTGCCCTCTTGTTGATTTCTGCTTTTTAACCACTGGGGAATGATAGAGGGACACCTGCCTTTATAAGGGGCAGGGAGGAGCTACATCTTTTGATCTTGCAGTCGAGCGCCCCCTAGGGGCGAACAACCATCTGTAAGGATATTGGGACGACCTGGACTGGATGTATCCAAAAACAATTCTACATGTGAGTTTCACAGAATTGTATTTTTACTTCTAATTTAAAGCGGAACAAAACCCACCAGTGGCCAGCCTGAAATCTAAAAGATTCCAGGGCCGCCCGCTAACTTTACCCCTGGGGCATCCTGAATCTGGATACCCGCTGTTTGAAACCTCCCAGAGCACCCGTACACACCCCCCCTTATCTTTCCACCTTTCATTTTGTTCTGCTTTTTAAGTCAACAATTGGGCTAAGCACTTTGTTGTTGTTTCAGTGAATCTTGACGCTATTTATCTAATAAAGTAGACCAACCTCCCATTTGGCTGTGCCTGGAGCTTAAAAGACTCTAGACCAGCCGATCAACCAACCTTGGGGCATCACAAATCTGGCCCCCCTGGATCGCCCAGAATTCACTCACCACCTTCGGGGCCCCCACACCGCGCTAGCTGGCACCACACAACAGGGTAACTGGGGGTACAGCCACTCTCGCTCTCTTATGCTGGGCGCTCTGTTTAAAGTGGACCAAATCTGGCCATGGGATCTGAGACTCCAGGGCTGGCTGATTCCCTCTGCCCTGGGCATCCTGAACTTCAAATCCCCAAAACTCGCCAGATAAGCTTACCTGTCACATTAGCCCTCGTCACACGCACGGGTGGCAGCGGCATCGATTGCTTTCCTTTCCGGCTTTGCACAGCCACACCTACCGCAACTGAATGGCTGTGCACGGTGCGAGTGATGCTGCGTGGCTAGGATTTTATTCAGCTTTTCCAGCCACAGAGTAATATGCGCGGCCGGAGAAGCTGCGGGGTTTCACACAGTGTGGCATCCCAAACCGGGGTGCAGACCAAAACCCAGGAGAGTGAACTTCCCGGGTTTTGACCATCTTTAAACGGGACTGTATGCTGATCATTAATATGTACAGCATACAGCGCTGATAGGACCAGAGCCTGTGCAAGCGGCGCAGGATGGGGGAAAGGTGAGTTTTTGGGGTGAGGGTTTGACACAACAGGATGCCCCTTAGGGAAGGGCCCAAAACCCAGGATAGTGGTCCACTAAGTATCTTGACATTCCCCCAAAACGTAAATAAATAGCTTTGATTTGATAAAAGACACAAACTACCACTAATCAGTGATGTATAATAACCTGGTCTATGTATAAGAACATATCCATATTTGCAAAATGTAATACATATGTCTGTGTTATAACAGTCTGCATTTTCTATCTATCTTTTAAGGTACAAGCTTCTTCATGTCCTAGAGTTTGATGCCAATCGTCGACGAATGAGTGTCATTGTACAGAGTCCTACAGGTAAAATGTCCGTTCTCTATAGGGAGTTACAGGACTGACTTTTTGCCATTATCTTAAAGCTTACCTTTGTGTCCTTTTCAGGGGACAAGATTCTATTTACCAAAGGAGCAGAGTCTTCTATTCTTCCACATGCCAGAGGTGGGGAGGTAGAGAGAACAAGGCTGCATGTAGATGAATTTGCTTTGGTAAGTTTTGATCTGGGTTATCTTTATAATTGTTTACAGTTGAAGTATGATCTGGTAATTGTTTCAGCAGCTATGTGTACTCCAGACCAGTCCAGCCTTTCTTTAGATATGCCTATGACTTAAAGTTTTTATGGTTTGCAAAGTCCTGAGTTTTTCCTTACTGTTTTTAACAGAGATCGCTGTGAGCAATATATATCTATGAAAAGATATGAAAAGCTGCATATTGACACCTCTCATCTAGTATACTACATTAGATGTCACTTTGTAAAGTAAAATAAGGTTCCTAATTGTACAAGGTATATGTGCAATAATAACACACAGCATTTTTTTTCACGGTTGCACACTTAAAGTGGACCGTCACCCAGTGGTGATCGGCCCGGTAATCTATAAGATTCCCGGACAGATCACCTCCCTCACCGCGGGACATCCGAGATCGGGATGTCGCGCGGTGAGGGACCCCCCAAAAACCCCCGAAAAACTCACCTCAGCGGCGGCGGCCTCCCGCGCGCCCCTATAGGCGTGCGCGCGCCGGCCGTTTGTGAATGGCCGGCGCGGGCGCGCGCATGGTCAGAGGGGCGCGCGGAAGGCGGCGGCGGACGCGCTGTGTTGTCCGCAGCTGTCACCCGCTTGTCCGTTGGCGCTGATTGGTCAGCGCGGCCACGTGGGAGCGTGGTGAGGTGAGTTTTGGGGGCTTTCTGGGGGGTTTCACATAGCGGGGCACCCTTAATCGGGGTGCCCCCCTGAAGTGGACCAAAACCCAGGATAGTCAAAATCCTGGGTGTTGGTCCACTTTAAACTATCAGGGGGACCAGATCTCCATCCCTGATGAAACTTGGGGATTCAGTACTGGTTCCACTGCAGGATCAGTTTCCTTCAAGTTCCGCAGTTCACTTAAACGGGACCTTAATCAGGATTGCAGATTTTCTGAGCTGAGTGGAGGTGCAACAGTCGGAATGGTGTTTAAACCAGGAGGTTTTCCTCTATGTGATATCCCAGGGAAGCCAACCACGGATTTGCCAACACAAGCAATTCCAAATGTAAGGCCTTTTTCTCACTAGTGTGTGTGGGGGGGGGGGTGCTGGCAGTGGATGCCTTAGCCCAACTCTGGGACTTTCAGCTAGCTTATGCTTTCCTCCACTAGGCTCCTCCCCCAAGTAGTAAGAAAAATCACAATAGAAAGGGCAAACGTTCTACTAACACCCTGCTGGCCAAAAAGATCCTGGAATGGCACAAAGAAGGCATTGTGAGCTCCTGAAATTAGATAATCTGCTGCATCAGGGTCCAATACATCATCTGTATCCAGGCGGCCATCGGCTCTTGGCATGAATTTTAGAGGCTCCTCCTAGAAGAAAAAAGTGTTCAGCCAGGGTGATTAAGTCCTTGCTGGATAATGACAAGGTGCATATATGCTAAGGTTTGGAAGTGCTGCTCATCTTCTGAAGCTAACAATTTGAAGAGCAGTACTACTCCTTCAGTTCTAGAATTTCTACAAGAAGGATTCAAGAAAATACTGACAGTACCTTGAAGACTCAGACCTCAGCTATTTCAGTTTTTTTTGCAGAGTCAGTTGAGTGAAGATCAACTTATTATTTTTTTCAAGGCAGTTACACACAAGACCAGTCCCATTCAAGGGATTTCCAGCTTGGGATCTCACCGTGGTCCTAAAGGGTTGCTGCTTTTGAACCCTTGGGCAGAGTACTGGAGAAATGGCTATCCTTAAAGTTTTGTTTACTTTTAACAATGATTTCAGCAAGGAGAGTCCATGATCTACAGGCCTTTTCTATGAACGAGCCCTATTGCATAATTCTACCCACTAAAGCCATTTTGCGACCAGACCCATTATTTTTGAGAGATTTAAGATTGCTTCATCGTTCAATAGATCCCTGGAGATTGTGCTGCCGACACTGCCTCCTAGGACAGGAACGGAACATAATCTTACTCTCCTGTGTGTTAGAAGATTAATAATCTATCTAGAAAGATCACAAGAGTGGCGTAGGTCAGACCGCCTCCCCACGCTCTCCAATGGTCAGAGACGCGGTCTTGCAGCTTCCACATCCACCATTTCAAGATGGATTACGCAGGCTGTCACCCAGGCATACCCATCCAGTGATCTACCGCATCCAGGGCTAATGAGATCACCATGCGGCCATCATTCTGGCTCCGGGTGGCTCAGCGTGCAGGAGATCCTCTGATCTCCTCCCCTCTCCAGTGATCACCGCATCTGTCGTTGTATTGGCGAGGGAAAGGCGGAGGTAAAGAATAAGGATTTTTTTTTTTTTTTTTTTTTAATAAAGACATTTTTTCTGATGTGGCTTTTTACTGTTAACCCTTTGTGAACTTGTAACGGGTCCATGAGACCCCTATACCAGTTCACAGGGCTGGGGGCCCATGGAAGCTATGTAAGCTTGCAGCCGGCAGTGCCTGGGGCCCAGGCACCCTGTTCTACAAGCCCTGCATAGCTGGCCCGGTTTTTTATTTTTAAGGGTTTTTAACCCTTAAAATTCCAATTTTGACACTGTCAATTTTTTTTTAAAAAAAAAATATTCTATAAAAAAAAAATCACGATTATATCGTCATACGTGTATCACGATCCAGATTTTGCCAATTCACACCCCCTACTAGATATGATTTTACTAACCATTATGAGTTGATTTCATCCCATTGTTGAAGTTGCTTTTAAAACCTAATATGTCTCCTAATGTATTTCTGTTTCTATGTTTTTAATTACGCTTTTGTTACTGTACCCTATAGAGAACCACAAACTATGCTAGTGCTCTATAAATAACACATAATAATAGTTATTTATGGTGGTTCTACAATTTGAGGGTAGTAGACCTACCCCCATATGTTTATTTTAATTTAACAACAGATTTCTTTGCTGTCCTAGAAAGGACTGCGGACATTGTGTGTGGCCTACAGAAGGTTCACAACAGATGAATACCAGGATATTGATCAGCGTCTTCATGAAGCCCGCACTGCATTACAGCAGAGGGAAGAGCGCCTTGCAGATGTTTTTAACCTCATTGAAAAAGATCTGGATCTTCTGGGGGCCACTGGTGTTGAAGACAAGTATGCTATATGACTACCATTTATCAAATTACATACAAATTATGTTTCGGGGGTTGTACCAGTGATTTTATTTATTATATTATATTTTATATTATTATATTTTATTATTATATGCATATTCTATCTATACAAGTTGCAATGTTGGATTTGTTTGATCTTACTTTTGCAGAGTGATGACATTTAAAGTAGAAAAAGTGTAATTGAAACATCCAATGGATGTGAATATGGTACATCCCCTACACTGCCATTTGCCAGAATACTATGTTATTGTTAGCATGCCATCATGCAAACCCCCAGAAACACTGAGCAGCAGGAAATGGCCAAGCCTGCTTTTTAAAGAACAGCATTCATTGGTCTTACTCCTTCGCCTCTGCTGCACGCTTTATAGCTATAGACAATACTTATTGTAGGGTATACACGTTGTATGTGGTCTGAAGCTAGATGAGACATCCTGACCAATATTTCTCGACTCTTCCCTGATCCATGGTGGAAACCAGGCTACTAAACAAAACCCACCTGGGCCAACCCTGCAATTCTAGGGCCAACCCTTGGCCTTCCCCCTGAGGCATCCAGATCTGCATTCCCGCTGTGTGAAACCCCCCAGGGTGCTGGTAAACTTGCCATCTTCCTGGCTCCCTCACTGATGTAAACATCGGTGGCCGCATCCCCTGCATCTTTTGGCCATGCTCATGCTCTTACCCCCAGCCATTCAGATATGCTGGGGACAGGAGGGCATACACTGCAAAGGATACAGCGGCTCAAGCTCCCAATTGCTATAAACCGAGCCGTTTGGCAAACATTACATATGCAACGCAGAGCCCAAGCATGCGCCGTTCGGACCGGGAAGAAGTGAGTTTTTACAAGAGAACTGGGGGGTTTTATACAGCAGGTCATCTCAAATGTGGATGCCCTGTGAGGCAAGAACAATACCCGGGATAGTCAAACTCTCATCTGGAGTTTTTATTTGTCTTTTGTTAAAATTTGACTATTAAACTATTCTCTGAAAAAGGGCCCCAGGATTCCCTTGCGTGGTATTTCTTCCTTCTGGGAGGTGGTTAAACCTCCTGGTTTCAGAGAACATCACTCCTGGAGCCTTGCATGCCGCCCTGCCTAGTCAAACATTGCGTCCAATCATTGCAATGGTTCTTGCTTCATTAGATAATATAGGGCTCTACTATTTACACCAGTGTTTTTTGCTGTGCTGAGATGCAGAGGGATCCAGGGCATTATGTGTTAGCAGTACTTAGTAGTGTGTGTATTAATATTTGTGTTGTTTTTGTTTGCTAGGTTATATTTGCATAATTCTTTTATTTTTCTAGGCTCCAAGACAAAGTTCAAGAAACCATTGAGGCTTTACGCCTGGCGGGTATAAAAGTTTGGGTGCTAACTGGAGACAAACATGAAACCGCAGTTAGCGTCAGCCTGTCTTGTGGACATTTCCACAGAACGATGAATATTCTTGAACTTGTACAGCAAAAATCAGACCGGGAGTGTGCAGAGCAGTTAAGACAGCTTGCCAGGCGGTATGTGCGAGATATTATATAATAAAGTTGCATAAAGAGCATATGCGTAATGCAGCTGTCTACAAGGTGCAGACTTACCTGTGCCCCAACCTGATCTGCTACCATCTTTACTTCATTCAAGCGTGAGTTGCACCAGAAAAAAAACTGCCCCATACTTTGTGAATCATTCAATATAAATGTTATTTTGTGTGTTTTGATAACGTTTCTTGGGAACAGACAACGCTCATGCATGATTCAGGTGGTACTTGATATAACCAGGAAATGGGAAGTAGTACTTTATATAGAAAAAATAGTTAGGAACCCTTGGTCTAGTTCATGGGTTCCCGGCTTAGTGGTACTAGTACCACAGGTTGTACTCAAGCTCCCTTCTGATGGTACCCAATGCCACTAGGGGTGAAAGTGAGGGGCCATGAAATGCTGTAGACAAGCTACTGCTGCAATAGGATGTGCAAGGTGGCCAAGTTGATAAGCTGCAAGAGTGGAGCAAGCCCCTACTTAAACAGATAACTTTAATTAACATTGCAGCTCATGTAATAAAAGAAAAAAATAAAAAGACACTCACCTTCACCCCGAATCCAGCCCCCGAAGTCGGTGGTATAGCTAATGCGGAACCCGAACGCCCGGCACCATTTTCCCAGAAGTCCTGTCTGGCCAATGAGAGCTGGTGCTTTCAGTATTGCGTGTCGCCTCCCAGCAGCTGGCCGGGATGTCAGTAAGATGGAGGTGGGCGTTTGGTGCCACATTTGCGTCACCACCTACTTTGGGGGCCGGATTCAGATTGAAGGTAAGTGTCTTTTTTTCTTTTATTACATGAGCTGTAACAGTAATAGTAGGGGGCAGGGCGGGTGGATTGGCCCTTTAATGAGCCAATTTAAGACCCTACACCAGGGGTGCTCAAGGTTTTGACAAGCGTGGGACACCTTATGGATTTATTACCTGGTTGCAGGCTACAATGATTAGATTCAGAGTTTTTTCATTTGGATGAGCATAATGAATATTTTCCCACTTTTTACCCACTGTCTTCACAAACTCCACTCCTCTCCATCAAACCCCTAGCTTTATATGTAACAATCCTCACATGCTAGCAATACACATGCTGAATGACTTACCGCTCTAAATATATGGGTCTCTTTTTTTTTTTTATAAGCGCTCTCCCATCCTAACCATGTTCCCAATGCTCAACCCATCTAAGCTCCCACCAATGCTAAGCATACAATTATTATAGAAAACTTTACCAAATTATTCTGCCAAAGAATTTGCTTCATGTCTCTGTGTTCCTCCAAGCTATCATGTCAGTTCTATTTATGACTCTCCCCACAGCAAGTCAGGGACCACATTAGATGTCTCTAAGTGCAGAATTTGGACCCTGGGCCACAGGTTGAGCATGTGTGGCCTATACCCTTTTAAGAAAGTGTATATTACTGGTGTTTATATCTTTTCTACTTCGGGTATTCGCCATTTTCCCACTGGTGAACTGCATTTCTCCAGTTAACGCCATTTAAGCTCGTCACTGTCAGGCATATATACTATATAGTAATATATAGTGGCATAAGGAGCTTTATGAATTTATGTACTGGTGTAAAAGAAGGCCAATAGTAAAGAGGGTTAAATAGAGGTGCCGGATTGTTATACATATGGGGAATATAATGCAAGCTGTGTAGGAAAGAGTCTTCTGCTATGGTACATGTATATGCGACTATTTTATTAATGTGATTAATAAAAATGGAGCCCCACATTTGGCCGCCAGGTTTGCACGTGTGTAGGGGTTGTGTCCTTGGCTTCAGCAGCCAGAAAGCCCTGGTCGGAGGCTTGAGGATAAGGTGAGGATGACCGGCGTTCTGGGGGGTGATGTGTGTGCGGTCTCCAGCATTCTGGATGGCCCCTCAGCTTGTTTTTTTTTTTGCTGGCACCCAGACCATCATCTATTAGGCTAGTATCTATTTTGTTGCATATGGTGACACAAAAACAAGCAGCAAAGCTTCTTGAGTGTTGCTTGTTTAATATTCTGTAGAGAGCTTGGGAGACACCAATTATTCCTATTATTATTTGGTGCCTGGCATTGACTGGGATTTTTATTCTTTAAATTGTAGGTGTCAGATCAGAGTGTGTTCATTTAGCGCTTACTTTGAGCTTTCTCTCATTTAGGATAAAAGATGATCATGTGATCCAGCATGGGTTGGTTGTGGATGGAGCCAGCCTCTCTCTTGCACTCAGGGAACATGAAAAACTTTTCATGGACGTCTGCAGAAGCTGCACTGCTGTGCTGTGCTGTCGGATGGCACCATTACAGAAAGCAAAGGTATGGAGGAAGGAAACTTGGAAATGTTTGGCTTATCAGGGAAATTCTTTTTATCTACAAAACATTTGGCTATAAAATGTGCTTATTATTTGCAGGTGGTAAGGTTGTTAAAAATCTCCCAAGAGAAACCCATCACCCTGGCCATTGGAGATGGAGCAAATGATGTCAGCATGATACAAGAAGCTCATGTTGGCATAGGTGAGTTAAAACTTCCTTAGGTGTTCCGCTCTTATGCACAGCCTGCTAAATCTTGACCACAGGGGAGGCTAATGGATGTGATTGATCCTAATATGGAAATACTTGTGTGCCAGAATTTGGATCTAGGGTGTTCTTTCATATGGGTGTGTGTAGTGTATAACGTCTGTGTATGAGGTTCCTTCATCTACTGCACTAATATAGTAATAAACTATACAAATCAGGCACAGCAGCAAACAGTCTTGGTGATGAGGATGAAAATTAAAAAACATAACCATTACTACAGCTATTAAAAATGAACATGCTTCCATCAGGGAATGGGACTTCAGTCAGGCTCCCCCACCCGGCTGCTAAGTGCTTTGTGGTAGTGCTTTTTTCAAGCGACTGCACTAATATGTCTCTTATGAAATTTAATTCAGCCCAAGATATGCCTCCTTAAACACATTCAAGTGCTGGGCCCTACCATCTTAGATCTGCTGCACAGATAGCTTCAACCTGCTCTGTGTACTGTCTGTTTAGCAGACACCCATGCACCATTGACATTTAGACTGGACTTCGGCTTTACTAGTATCAGCTCTATTTTCAAAATTCCATCAGTTCCATCATTATTTTTGCCTTTTTCGTAGGAATCATGGGCAAGGAAGGAAGACAAGCTGTGAGAAACAGCGACTATGCAATCGCGAGGTTTAAATTCCTTTCAAAACTGCTCTTAGTGCATGGCCACTACTACTATATTAGAATAGCCACACTTGTACAGTACTTTTTTTATAAGGTACGTGGAAATATTTTATTTTCTTTATTGTATTTTTATTGAGTTTTTTTCTTTTTGTAAAACTGCTATTTTTATGTGTCTGTCCAGGGTAAAATAGAACAAAATACACTGCTTCTTTCAGCTGTATTCCAAGTATACAGCACGTCCTGTTCCAGAATATTCCTTACACATGGTAATACATCCACAAGATGGCGCTGGACTGCAGAAAACTTGTGGCTCCTCCCCATATAAGTCAGGGACCTCCCACAAATTCCCCAGTTCTTATCTGCAGTCTAGGCTGCGAAGATAGAAGATGGCTCTCTATGTTGCGCAGGTGAGCGGGGCTTATCAGCCTGCGGCTCTGCAGGACTATTCCCACCCGTTCCGTACCATATCACTGCCTCCCAGCCTCGGCTGACAAGGTTCGGGTGAAGGTAGGTCAGTAAGCACCAGGTAGGTGCTGAGGAGCTCTGCTCCTATCACAGTCCCTGCTCTGACAGGGTAGGCGGTTTAGGCTGGTGGTGAGCCTTTTGGGATGCCCCCCCTGCTCCATGGGTTTTGCCAGGCTCCCTGTGCATTAACCCTTATCCCCATAGGTGTCTCCCTTCACCCTCCCGCCTCTCATTTTCCTCTTGGGACGCTGCTGTTACCCTGGAATTCCTTTATATTCCTGCCTCGCTCTCCCTCCAGGAGATCTCCGGAAGGGGTGGGGGTGGCTAGTGTTTCTGTGCGTTTATTTTGTGTATTGTCACTTTGTTCGCCGCGCGCTTGTACGGCGCTCCACAGACGGCAGCGACATTTACTTCAGAGACTGCGGGCCACTATTGGCTGGCCGGATCACGTGGTGCGCGATTTGCGCTCTTCGGGGGGGGGGGGTCTCGAGGTCTCTACGGGCGCCATTTTACCCTGTCCTGTCGCTGGGTGCGACGCTTGTTCCCTGCGATCCGTAAGTAACCCCTGCAGGGTGGTTTTCTAGGCTATTTTCTTATGGGGATGCTTTTATGTCTTTCAGGCGGGTTAAAACTTCAGCAACTGTGGTTTCTCCCGGCCCTCTCCCCTCGCTATCTCCCACTTCCCTAGCGGGTCCTTGGGGCATCCCGGGTAGCTTTTTAGCGTTAACCCTTACTGGCCTGTTGTGCCGCTCAAATCACCATATGGAGGCTTCTGGGGATAATGTGCTTGGGGTTCCTTCGGGATAAGCACGGCTATGTGTTGCGTGTGGGGTATCCCCTATAAGTGATGATGTCAGTGTGTGTGTGTGTGTGTGTGTACCCTGCGCCCAGCAGGTGCTTGCGCTGCAGTCTGGGTTGTCTGTTTCGGGCATACTGAGGGGCATACTAGCGGGGAGTCTCAACCGGATTTGGCTGCACGGGTGGTCAGCATTGAAAGACATATTGCTGGGTCTGTCCCGCGTAAGGCTTCTGCTAAGAAGCGGCATTTATCACCCGCGGCTTCCCTGTTGAGGCTGAGGAATTTTTTGACATTTCTGGTTATTTCCCCCGTTGAGGAGGGGGAATTATTCTCTGATTCAGAATCATCTGAGGAACAGCCTAGGGTTTGTGGTGGTACCGGGTCTCACTTTGGAGAAGACCCATGGTCCTCAGATGACACTGACAGGCTTTTGTCTCACATCTTTGAAGTGCTTTGTATTTCCCCTCCTGCAGTGGCTCCGCAGCAGCAGGGTGAGCTTTTTCATACGGTTAAACCACGCTTGGAGTTCCCGGAGCAGACTCACTTTAATAATCTGGTCCTCAAGGAATGAGAAAGGCCTAGTGAGCTCCCTGGGTGCCCAAGAGTTGGGACAAGAGGTATCCCTTTCCTGCTGATGTGATTAAGCGTTGGTCATGTCCTCCCGAGGTTGAGGCGCCCGTTCTGGGGCTGTCGAATACATCTGTCATGCATTCTCCTGACACTACTACCCTGCGGGATGGTTAGGACCGGCGCATGGACCAGCTGGCTTGTCATGCCTTTGCCTGTGTGGGGTCCGCGCTGCGCCCGGTTTGTGCCTCTGCCATTACAGCTATTGCTATTAAAGGGCTGCTTAAGAGTCTCCTAGATGGGGCTTCTGATGATGCGGGTGGAGAAAAGTATAGGTCTCTTCTGCTTTGCTATGAATTTGTTGCACATGTTCTATCTGCCATGGATGATGCCATTAGAATGTGTGGGAGGACATCTGATCTTTTGGTGGCTATACGCCGCTCTGTTTGACTGCGTAAGTGGGTAGCTGATAATGCTGCTAAGAAGGCTCTCACTGGCTTCCCCTTTAAGGGTCTGCGACTTTTTGGTGAACGCTTGGACTTGTTTGCCAGGGGCGGTAGGTTACCTCAACGTAGGAGGCCGTCCTGGTCTTTTCGGAGGATGGGTGCCTTTCTCCCTTCCTTCCGTGGTTCTAGAACGGGTCGAGGAGTCTCCTTTGCTGGGGCTCGCGGAGACCATTGGGGCAGGGGACGTGGCCGCCCAGGCCCCTCCTGGGGTCCCAAGCCAAAGTCCTCCCCCAAGCCCCCTCAGGCACGAAGGGGCACCCTCACCCATCCGGGTAGGGGGGGCTGCTTCGGCTCTTTGCTCACGTCTGGCGGCTTCACTTCTCAGACCGGTGGATTCAGGAGGTAGTGTCCTCCGGTTACAAGATGGTTTGCAGCCTGGCCGCCCCCAAGATTCATCAAATCCCGGATGGCTCAAAATCCCCTGTCAGCTCAGGGTCTGTGCCTTGCTGTTCAAAACCTTCTGGAGTTGGGGGTCATCTGCCTGGTGCCTTTCGGGGAAAGAGGCAGAGACTTCTACTCCAATCTTTTCACTGTTCCTAAAAAGGACAAAAAGGACAGGTCCCTCAGGCCCATCCTGGATTTAAAGCGCCTCAACAAATTTGTCAGATTCAAACATTTTCGTATTGAGACCCTGTGTTCAGCAGTCAATTCACTGCGCCCGGGCAACTTCATGACCTCTGTAGACATCAAGGACGCTTACCTTCATATACCAATCTTTCCAGGTCATCAGAGATTCCTCAGGTTCGCTCTGGGGGGATCAGCACTACCAGTTTGTGGCCTTGCCTTTCGGTATCGCCTCGGCTCACAGGGTATTCACCAAGGTACTGGCGGGCGTAATGGCTCTGCTAAGATCTCAGGGCATTCGCATCCTTCCTTACCTGGACGACATTCTCATCACGGCTCAGTCCTTCCAGCAGGCAGAGCTGGATACCCAGATGGTGGTGTCCACACTGGAGTCCTTCGGCTGGGTGATCAACCACCCCAAGTCTTTCCTGTCCCTGTCACTGGTGAGGTCCTTTCTGGGCATGACTCTGGATACATTTCAGGTCAGGATTTTTCTCCCTTAGCAGAAGGTGGAGAGTCTTCTAGCTCAAGCCAGGCTTCTTCTGTCTTGCCCTCATCCCTCCATCCGTCAGGGGATGCAGCAGGTGGGCCTGATGGTGTCTTGCTTCGAGGCGGTTCCATACGCTCAGTTTCACATGAGACCTCTTCAACTCCACCTCTTGTCAGTATGGGATTGGGACCCTGTGTCCCTGGATCAGGTGTTTGTTCTGTCCCCTCTGGCCAGGCGGTCTCTTTCGTGGTGGCTAGACTCAAGGAACCTGTTCATGGGCAGATCCTTTCTGGCCCCTTGCTGGCAGACAGTCACCACAGATGCCAGTATGACAGGTTGGGGGGGCTTCTGGAAATCCTTGAAGTTCCAGGGTCAGTGGGGCCCTCAGGAGGCCCATACCCCTATCAACATTCTGGAGCTGAGGGCGATAAGACTGGTCCTCGCCCAGTTGACTCCACACCTTCGGGGTCGGGCGGTTCAGGTCCGCTCGGACAACCAGACGGCGATTGCCTACATCAATCATCAGGGAGGGACCCGGAGCAAGAGGGCCCTCAAGGAAGTGTCCCTGATACTGTCTTGGGCAGAGGAGAATGTTCCTTGCATCTCAGCTGTGTACATCCCGAGGGGTGGAAAATCTGGAGGCAGGACTTCTCGTCTGGGAGAATGGTCCCTCAGCAGCAGGGTGTTTCGCTTTCTGTGTCACCGCTGGGGTCAGCCGGTACTGGATCTGTTTGCATCCCGTCACAATCACAAGCTCCCAGTCTTTGTCTCCCTGTCCCAGGACCCTCTGGCCTTGGGCATGGATGCACTAGCAATGTCTTGGAAGAGCTTTCGGCTCCTTTATGTGTTCCCTCCGTTTCCTCTGCTGGGCAGGGTGCTACGCAAGATATCTAAGGAAGGGGTGCCAACCATTCTGGTGGCCCCCTGTTGGCCAAGAAGAGTGTGGTTCGCAGACATCGTGCAGTTGGCAGTAGATCAGTACGCCCTGCCCAAGGTTCCAGATCTGCTCTCTCAGGGGCAGCTACGCCATCCCAATTTGCAAACGCTGGCTTTAACGGCCTGGCTGCTGAAACCTCCATCTTGAAGGAAAAGGGGTTGCCTGCCTCTGTTGTTAATACCATTGATTCGGGCTAGGAAGAAGTCCTCGTCATCTATCTACTACACGGTTTGGCATGCTTACATTGACTGGTGTGAGTCTAAGTCACTTCCCTGTGTTTTCTATCCCCAGAATTCTGGAATTCCTGCAACAAGGTTTGGATTTGGGTCTTCAACTTAGTACCCTTAAAGGTCATGTTTCAGCCTTGGCCATTTTCTTCCAAAGATCCTTTGCCAACCATCGCCTGGTTAAGACCTTTTTTCACGGGGTTACTCACGTGCGTCCTCCACATAAGCCTATGTTACCAGTCTGGGACTTGAACTTAGTCTTATCTGCCTTGCGGGGGTCTCCCTTTGAGCCCTTGCGTGACGCCCCTTTGTCCATTTTTGGTGGCTATCACTTCTGTTAGGCGTGTTTCTGAGTTGGTGGTGCTTTCCATCAAACCTCCTTACTTTGAGAGACACCAGGACAAGGTGGTGTTTCCTTTCAAGCCTGATTTTCTGCCTAAGGTTGTGTCTGCTTTTCATCTCAATCAGGACATTGTTTTGCCTTCTCTGTGCCCTAATCCTAGTAACCTTAAAGCCTATTCTGCTAAGGGGAAGGAACCTCCCTTCCGCCTTACTGCTCATTCTACTCGTGCTATTAGTGCCTCTTGGGCTTTTCAGCACCAAGCTTCTGTTGAACAAGTTTGCAAGGCCGCTACTTGGTCTTCTGTTCATACTTTTTCAAGGTTTTTCAAGGTTGATGTTAGGGCCTCAGCTGATGCTGCTTTTGGTCGCAAAGTTCTGCAGGCAGCAGTGGTCTAATCTGCCTGCTGCTTCTTTTGGGGATCCCACCCTATCTTACGGACACTGCTTTTGGATGTCCCATGTGTAAGGAATATTCTGGAACAGGACGTGCTGTATACTTGGAATAATACAATTCTGTGATTACTCACCTGTAGAATTGGTATTATAAGTATACAGCACGTCCTGTTCCATCCCACCCTTGTTATCATTTTTCTGGTTACCTCTGTATGGTGATTGTTCAAATGTTTATTTGGACTTTTTGTTATTATTGTTTCTCCCGGCTTCTTGTGTAACTACTTGTCAATACTGGGGAATTTGTGGGAGGTCCCTGACTTATATGGGGCCGGAAGGAGCCACAAGTTGTTTTCTGCAGTCCAGCGCCATCTTGTGGATGTATTACCATGTGTAAGGAATATTCTGGAACAGGACGTGCTGTATACTTATAATACCAATTCTCCAGGTGAGTAATCACAGAATTGTATTTTTGTCCTACTCTGGCTGTAGAAAAACATTGAGTCCTATGGCATCCACACCATGAAGTGTGCTGAAACAATGTCTGGCATGCCCCATCCATTGCAGTGAGTGGAGTGGGCATCCCTTATGTCGCCGGGGCACATCATGGTACATCTCGGTATTATGTTTTAGACAGCTGGAATAGGACAGAACAAGGGCTGGGGAAAAGAAAACAGTATGACATTTAATTTTCACTTAAAGCGGACCTTCACTCTAAATAAGAGTCTATCTTATATGTTTCCCACACCCTGTACATACAGATTGCTCACATTAAAAATCATCCTACCTGCATCTACTGCATTTTATAAGCCTTTAAACATCCAAGATGGCGGCTTATGGAAGCTGCCATTTTTGCAGGCAGCCTGCAAACAGGAAGTGCCTGCAAACAGGAAGTGACTGTGCTGCTCTGCATTCTGGGACTGCTGACCTTTCCCTGACCCCAGCTCTGCTCTGTCTGAGCAAAGCACAGCTATAACCCGCCCCCCTGTACCTTATCCCACTCTCCTCTCCTCAGTAAGTGTGATGCTTCTGAGTCAAGATGGCGGCGCCCGTATCCTAAATTCCCGAACAGAGTTGCAGCCCAGTGGGGGAAAGTATAATAAATTAGTGACTAAACATGTAAAATATATTAATTTTAGATGCTGAGGAATTGTTTTTTAAGAGTTTGGGCTTTTCATTAAATCATGGTGAAGGTCCGGTTTAAGAATCAAACGGGACAAAATAATTATTTGCAGCTAATGATTGTTATGCACCAGTTAAAGCACATGCAGAAAGTTTCATCTGGCCTGTAGTTACTCTGTACAACAAAAGAGTCTTTCTTAGTTTAGCATAGTTGCTATGCTTGTAGCTGAAATAAAAGGTTTCTCAGGAATAGATAGGCTGGTCCATCTAAAGCCAGGAAATGGATGAAGGGCAGCATACTCCACGTGCTTCTGTCGTCTGGAAAAGTGACTGCGTTATCCAATGGGGTCTGATGGGTGAACAAAATGCTTCAAAGAGGTACGTGGGAGGTGAATTTAATACCTGCATGTGAATGGCTTTCCAGTCACGAGTGCCCTTAACCTGTACTTGCACCCTGTGAGATTCTGGACAATCTAATTTAATAAATTAAAAGCAGGATAGATTACTTCTAAACACATGCTTTGTTTAGGATTGGTTGGGCTTTAAACTGTAACACCACCCATACATTTTTATACAAAATTGGACACCACCACGTAGTCTGTACTCCTCCAGTGGCTAGATACCCGGATCAAGTGACTGTCGGCAGCCAGTTGCAGGGCTTGATTTTGCCAGTGGGAAAAAGGATAAAGTTAAATCTCAGTTTGACGGGGATTAATGTGGTGGTCTAGTTTAATTACACTGAACAGGGTTTAATGTCTGTGTTCATCCATATTTGCTACATATTTCATTTATTTATTTATATTCTATATATTCTCTTTCTCTTCCAGAATGTGTGTTTTATCACACCACAGTTTTTGTATCAGTTCTTTTGTTTATTTTCACAGCAGGTACGTGTAACCTTTCTTACTCGACTTAATGTGCTTCCATAGAGTCAATCATATGAAGATTATATTTAAAAAATAATTCTCCCTTTGCAACTAAAATTGAGTTGAGTTTTATAGTATAATTGTAGTTTTATGTGGCATTGCTATAGGTGTTCTTTTAATGTTATGAATCATTTTGTTTTTCGGCATCTAGTGATTTAACAAAAGGAAGCTGCCTAATTTTGTGCCAGAATCCTTTACAGTAGCTATGTTTGTAAGCCAACTTGAAAAGTCTGTTGGGTCATTCCACCATTCTCAGCCTGCCAATGGCCTTTTTTTAAATGCCTTCTAAAAATATGTTTTTATGAGCCTCTTGGGCTAGTATTTTTCTGTGTCATTTTCAAATTAATTTTGCTATTAATCTAATGACTCTAAATTATGCAGTGGCTCATAATCTGTGTGGCTCATAATCTGGCCCTTCCCCTTGAAGGAAGTGACTGCCACTGTAAACTTTTTCTCTAACTTGTATGTTGGCCAAGACTACAGTTGGGTTAAAGCCAACTATTATTTTTTTTTAGCAAGGCTTAAAGAAAAGTGATCCACTAGGTTTTGCTCTCATTTGAATTATTTGGCCCTCAGCTTGTCCAAGACTGGGACAGAAAACTTAGAGCTGTAATGTGAACAAAAATACCTGACATGGCACTAAAACATCGTATCTTGCAATGCAATGCATGTACCTACCGGTTAACGCAGACCAATCACTCCCTGCAGCTGGCCTCCAGGGCATCCAGCACCCCGGTGCACCAGTAATCTAGCCTGATTCTGGTGGGTCTCGCCATGCTGTCTTTGCTTGAGGTCGCATCCCTAGATTCCCTGTAGCTGTGCATGCTCTCAGCCATTCCAATAGGCTGAGCTCGTGGGAGCAAGCACTTCACAGGGGAGCCAGGAATGCAGCCACTGGTGTGAAGCTTTATGCTGTGCACTAAATGGACGGGCGTTCCTGCATGCACCTTGGGAATGGCAGAAAGGTGAGTGAAAGTAAGGTGATCTGGGCGGTTTCACACACCATACATCGGGATGCCCCCGGGGCAGGGACCAATAACCAAGATAGTCAAAATCCTGCTGATTGGTCCACTTTAAGCTGTAGCAGCAGTATATTATATACTGTGGTATGTAATTGAGGTGTTTTTAGGCCATGCACAGGTTTCAACTCATGTTATGTCTATATTTGAATTCTTGATTATGAAGGCTCATTTACAAATGTACCAACATGTTTAAGAGCAATCCCAGTCACAAAAGACTGGACTTTGGGCTTTACCAGATCTGGATGGCTCATGCTAGAATGTGCAAAGGAAGTCCAGTCTTTGGCTGCATGTTGAAAAGCAGTGTTGTACATTTAACATATTATCATTTTATTTTTTTCAGACACTGTACGACAGTGTATACCTGACTTTGTACAATATATGTTTCACTTCCTTACCCATACTGGTGTACAGTCTATTTGAACAACATGTGCATCCACATGTATTACACACAAAACCTGGTCTCTATAGGTGAGTGAGTTGGACTGCCATTGTGTATTGATTTTAAGGCTGATTCAGCACAGTGTTTTGTTTTCTTATGTTTTTTGTAAGGATTTATTTTTTGCTTACTGCTTGTACTTAAATAGTATTTTGGTTTCCATATCTATCTATTTTAACCTCCCTCCTTCATTCAGACTACTTGGCCTAAGCAGCAGCTACATCTGCCGATATCTGTGGCACGCCACTGAATGCTCCTGAGATCAGCAGCTTTGCAGCAGTGCTTCCCAAGTATTGTCCCTTCCCACTTTAGACCTCCAATGAAATGTCATCTTGCTAAAATGAAATGTAGTTTACCTCAGAAATCCAAAGCTCTGACTTGTTTTGGAGTATGTGGGCATTTTCTAGTGTTTTCTGTGTGGAGCAGTGATAGGCTTCTTCCAAAGTATATTTATACCACACTTAAAAGGGTGGTTTCAAGTGGAAAAAAGGTTATTGGGTCTATTAAAACTACTCCCAAACCGTATTGGTGGTACAGTCAGGATGGTCGGTTTGAAACTACAGCAGCACCGAATTTCTGCCTGACGCGGCGTAGACTAAAACCAGATCAGGTCCTTGATGTAGCATCTTTGTGTAGCCCATATGCCCCACATCATGTCCTGTCCTCTCTAATTTGTCTTTTAAGTAGACAACCAATATTTAGTGGGCAGTGAGCCTGAAATAGGTGTCCAGAGAGGGAGCAGGCTTATCTTTTTAGTAGCATAAATGAGGTTTTTTTACCCTGTGAGTTGGTAAGTAGTTGAATCAAGACCAGTTTTACTTCAGTCCACTGTGCTTCCTAAGTATGTTAAATAGTTGGGCTCCGTTTTCTTCTCTTATCTGCTTGCTGCAGGTAGTGATCACACATTTGCTTACATGAAACAAGTCTGAGCTTTCTCATCTGGGAGCCTGTTGAAGGTATAAGGCTCAGAGAACGGCTAGAGTGAGAATTGAATGCAAGAAAATGAAGTAGTTCTCACAGATTGCAGTAACACATGCTTTGCTATACAAATGTTAACTCCCTTTGTGTGTATTGGAACTAAACCAAAAAAGGGAGGAAAAAAACAAATTCGACATAATGTCACACCAAACTCCAAAAATGGGCTGGACAAAATTATTAGTACCCTTTCAAAATTGTGGATAAATAAGAGTTTCAAGCATGTGATGCTCCTTTTAACTCACCTGGGGCAAGTAACAGGTGTGAACAATATATAAATCACACCTGAACGCAGATAAAAAGGAGAGAATTTCACTTAGTCTTCGCATTGTTTGTGTGTGCCACACTAAGCATGAACAACAGAAAGAGGGGAAGAGAACTGTCTGAGGACTAGAGAACCGAAATTGTGGAAAAATATCAACAATCTCAAGGTTACAAATCCATCTCCAGAGATCTAGATTTGCCTTTGTCCACAGTGCACAACATTATCAATATGTTTGCAGCCCATGGCATTGCTGGCTAAATTCCCTGGGCGTGGACGGAAGAAAAAAATTGGTGAAAGGTGTCAACGCAGGATGGTCCGTATGGTGGATAAGCAGCCCCAAACAAGTTCCAAAGATATTCAAGCTGTCCTGCAGGCTCAGGGAGCATCGGTAGTGCAAACTATCCATCAACATTTTAATAAAATGAAATGCTATGGCTGGAGATCCAGGAGGACCCCACTGCTGACAGAGACATAAAAACGCAAGACTACATTTTGCCAAAATGCACTTGAGTAAGCCAAAATCCTTCTGGGAAAAGGTCTTGTGGACAGATGAGACCAAGATAGAGCTTTTTGCTGTTTTCGTCCGAAATATTGGGCCCTTTTCCAGAAGGACAATGACCCCAATCAAATATGTCAAAAAGCACCCAGAAATGGATGGCAACCAAGTGCTGGAGAGTTCTGAAGTGGCCAGCAATGAGTCCAGATCTAAATCCCATTAAACAGCTGGGGAGAGCTATTAAAATTCTGTTGGGAAAAGGCATCCTTCCTATAAGAGAGACCTGGAGCAGTTTGCAAAGGAAGAGTGGTCCAACATTCCGGCTGAGAGGTGTAAGAAGCTTATTGATGGTTATAGGAAGTGACTGATTTCAGTTATTTGTGCAACCAAATATTAAGTTAAGGGTGCCAATAATTTTGTCCAGACCAGTTTTGGAATTTGGTGTGACATTATGTTCAATTTGCTTTTTTTTCCTCCCTTTTTTGGTTTAGTTCCAATCCTTTTCTGTGAGAAATACTTCATTTTCTTGAAAATTTTCATATTTTCAATATATGTATTCTGGTCCACCGTCCTTTATGAGAGAGTAATCGCACTCAGCTATATGCTATATGTTTTAGCTTAAAGTATAATTAGATAATATATATGTTATGAGAGCTGGAAAAAGCGTTCTGGGGTAATGATGGCCCTACATCCTACAGTAGTTAATGATGTGAATTACAATGTATTATAACAATATATATATATATATTCTTAGTATACAGTACGTCCTGCTCCAGATAGATTACTTACACTTGGGTTACCCTCCGCCAGATGGCGCTGCACTGCAGAGACATGTAAAACAGGCTCCTCCCGGCCCCTCAAATACCCGGGGACCTCCCACAAATCCCCAGATTTCTCTGCAGTGCTTACTGCGAAGACATGAAATTATCACTCTCTCGCAGGTGAGCGGGGCTATTAGCCTGCGGCCCTGTTGGACTATTCCCACCCATTCCTCGTGTGATGTGCCTCCCAGCCTGGGCTGCGCTGGTCGGGTGAAGGTAGGCAGCACCATGTGTGCTTAAGGAGCGCTGCTCCACCGCAATCCCCCTCCAAAGGGTAGGCGGTATAGGCTGATGGTGAGCCTTTATGGGATGCCCCACCCGCATTATTGTCCCATGCTCCGTGTAGCGGTGGGTCCTGTACAGAGAGCCGCCATCCTCCCTTATTCTCCCTGTAGCCTTCGGGAGGGAAAGAAGGGGGGTGTGTGTGTGTGGGTGAGCGTGTATCGTGATTCGTGCATACGGCGTTTTGTCATGTTTTTTGACTAGTATATGTGGTGTCAGCCGCCACGCTGACTTGTCTTTTTTTACTATTGCAAATGCCGCCGCCGCACGCGTCTTTTCCTTCATTTGGATGTTCCGCGCCGAGCGGCGGCGTTACCTCAGACACTTCTGCGTTCTCATTGGCTGCTTGTCTGTGGGCTTCGTGCTCTTCGGGGGGGCGGGGCCTGGCTTGGCTGTGCTCTGCGTCACAGCTCGCTCTGGCCCGCCCTTCGAGGTACTCTCGGCGCCATTTTGTCAGGTCGCGCGCGTGTCACGGCTTTATACTCATTGTAGTGTGTTTGGTTCTGACACCCCTTCTTCCCATTGTGTCTTTCAGACGGGTGAATCCATTGGCTTCTCCCGGCCCGGTGTAATTGATAGTTGGGCCTTGTATAATTACTCCCACTTCCCTAGCGGGTCATTGGGGCATCCAGGGTTGCTTTATAGCGTCAATCCCTACTGGCATATTGTGCCTAATAATCACCATATGGAGGCATCCCAGGATAATGTTACCGGGGTCCCTTTGGGACAAGACCGGCTGTGTGTAGCGTGTGGGCAGCCTCATGCTGACGCTGACAAGGCACGGGTCTGTGTACCCTGTGCTGAGCAGGTACTTGCATTGCAATCTGGCCTGCCAGTGGCTGCACCTAGTTTCACTTCACCTACTCCCCCAAGCTTAAATCTCACTCCTGTTGAGTTGCATACTAGTGCTGATTCTCAGCCTGATGTGTCTTTTAGACTGGCTACTGTTGAACAGATTATTGTGAGGTCTTTAGCGCGTAAGGGCCCTGGTAAGAAGCGGCACTTGACGCCTAATGTTACTGTTTTTCCTATGGGAACTGAGGAGTTTATGAATCTGTGTGGCTATACCCGTCTGATGAAGGAGAGCTCTTTTCTGATTCAGGCTCATCTGATGAGAGACCAAGGGGTCATGACGATTCTGGCCATTCTGGATTTAAAGATCTTTAACAAATTTGTCAAGAACAGGCATGGAAATTCTGCGCTCGGCCATCAGCTCCCTGCGCCCAGGGGATTTCATGACGTCTGTGGACATCAAAAACACTTACCTTCACATCCCTGTGTTTTCAGGACACCAAAGGTTCCTCAGATTCGTGTTGGAAGATCAACATTACCAATTTGTGGCCTTGCCATTTGGTCTCACTTCAGCTCCCAGAGTGTTCACCAAGGTGCTGGCTGGGGTGATGTCTCTGATGAGGTCAAGGGGCATCCGCATGCTGACCTACCTGGACAACATACTCATCACCTCTCGGTCTCTACAGCAGGCAGAGTTGGACACTCAGCTGGTGGTGTCCACCCTGGAGTCCTTCGGCTGGGTGATCAATCGCCCCAAGTCTTCTCTGTCCCCTTCCTCAGTGACCCTGTTCCTGGGAATGATTCTGGATACGGTTCAGTCAAGGATATTCCTTCCTCAACAGAGGTGGAAGCTCTAACTGCGCAGGTGAGGTTCCTGCTGTCGTGTCTCCATCCCTCTCTCAGGCAGGAAATGCAGTTGGTGGACCTGATGGTGGCGCGCTTCGAGGCCGTGCCTTTTGCTCAGTTCCATTTGAGGCCACTACAACTTCACCTTCTGTCAGTTTGGGACAAGGACCCAACGTCCTTGGACGGGGTCTGTGTGCTCCCCCCCTCGGTCAGGCGGTCCCTTTCGTGGTGGCTGGACTCCAGGAACTTGCTGGGGGACAGGTCCTTTCTGGCCCCCTCCTGGGAGACGGTCACCACGGATTCCAGTCTGTCAGGATGGGGGGGGGGGATTCTGGAAGTCCCTGCGGTTCCAGGGGGGGTGGGGGCCTCAGGAGGCCCACTTACCTATCAACATTTTGGAACTACGGGCGATCAGATTGGTTCTGGATCAGTTGACCGACCACCTGCGGGGTCTGTCTGTGCAGGTGCGCTCAGACAACAGGACAGCGGTTGCATACATCAACCATCAGGGAGGGACCCGGAGCAGGGGGGCCCTCCAGGAGGTGTTGCGGATTCTGACATGGGCGGAGGCCAATGTTCAATGCATTTCGGCTGTGTACATCCCAGGGGCAGAGAATCTACTGGCAGACTCTCTGAGCAGGGGGACCTCTCGTCAGGGAGAGTGGTCCCTCTGCAACAGGGTATTCCAGTCCCTGTGTCACTGTTGGGGTCTACCAGATGTGGATCTGTTTGCGTCCCGTCACAATCACAAGCTCCCAGCCTTTGTCTCCCTGTCTCAGGATCCTCTGGCCTTGACCACGGAAGCTCTGTCCATGTCATGGCAGGAATTTCGGCTCCTGTATGTCTATTCTAAGTATGTCACACACCCCGCTTCAAGATAATCATTACATGTGGGTAGTATGGTCTGAAGAAGGCGATCTGCAGAGATGATTGGAGGAAAGAAAGCCCCTCCCAGTCCATAAATACCTGGGACCTCCCACTCATTACCCAGTTTTTCATCTCTGCAGACGGCGAGCAAGTCAGAAGATGATGTCTCCTCCTTGCACAGGGGGATTTCAGGTAGCCGGGTTTATTCCCGGCCCGCTTTTCTCTCTATTTCCACCCGGTTATGTTTTTTATAAGTCCCAATACACATGCCTCCTAGTCTAGGCTGTATCCCGGGTGAGGGTAGAATGGCACTTTTAGTGCTCTGGAGCCATGCTCCACCGCGAGACCCTGTACCAGAGGGTAGGCGGTTATCCGGGCTGGTGACCCCGGTTTGGGATGCCCTGTCCCTTGGCCCCCCTTTCCTGATGCCCTTCTCCTGTGGTGGTGGGGATAAAATGTCGGGGGCCACCTTTTTTACCTCAGAGTTAGGATTTATTTATTGAGCATTGTTTCACTTTAACAGTGGCGCTTGCTGCTACTGGCACCAGAGCTGAGGAAAACTTTTCTCCTCAGAAGTTGTAGTTGGGGGGTGGGGCCAGCTGTTGGCGCTGGCTTGTCCCCCTGGCTTTACTGTTTTTTGTTGCGGTGACTACCGCAATGGCCGCGGCGCGGTTATTTGCGCTGGCGGTTCCCTTAATCTTGTGAGGGGAGATCTCCCCTCACGCGCTGGCCACAGTGGGCGGGGCCGGGCGATTACAGTATATGTGTGCGCTATAGTGTTTTTCTGAGGTAATTTACCTCACACATTTTGCCATTATGGGCGGGACCAGGCTTTTGAGCGGGACGCCACGGCCTGCCCCTGTTAGGCAGACCCACTGCGGAGCCCGCTTTCTGCTCTGTAAGGGGGCGGGGCTACGCATAACGCGCGCTCCGCGCTGGCCACGCCCACAGGATCCTCTCTGCCTCTGTGAGCTGCGTGTGTGGTGGACGCCATTTACCTCACGCAGGAAGGCACAGTGAGTGGCCCTATGGGCCCCATATATATATATATATATATATATATATATATATATATATATATATATATATATATATATATATATATATATAATTTACTTATATGTAACCCTTTATATCCAGCAGTCTTTCAGGTAGAACGCTTTAGGTTTTAAGGGGTCTTCTTCCGGTCCTTGGGTCCCTGGGATAAATTCCATGTTAAAATCCTCCCACTTGGGACAATTATAAGGGCATCCCGGGTTGCTTACTAGCGTAATTCCCCCGGTCATTGCGACTACATATAGGTTCACCGTATGGAGGCATCCCCAGATACCGGGCTCCCCTCGGGGCAATCCCGGAAGTGCATGGGCTGTGGGGTATCCCTAACAGGGGATGACGTATTTCTATGTATACCATGTGCACAGCAGACTATTACACGGCAGTCAGAACCCCAGGCGTCTGGGTCAGCACCGCCGGCGTTATCCCCTTCCCACCCCGTCTTGGCCCGTGTCCCGTGTGACGTTGTCACGGGTGGGCAGTCGCAATCTGATGTGTGTGCTAGATTGACTAATATTGAAAAATGTATTTCTTCTGCGGTTGCCAAGAAGGCTCCAGCTAAGAGAAAGCATTTGTCACCGGTCCCACCGACATTTGAATATGACGATGAGGATCGCCTGGATTGGTCAGATTACTCCCCTCTGGAGGAAGGGGAGCTATTTGACGAATCGGATTATTCGGACGACCAGCTATTTGTTGGCGCGGACTCTGAGAAGGGGTCAGGGAGTTCTTTGGATACTCCTAACGTCCTTGCTCAGATGTTTGAGGTTCTGGCTATTTCTCCTCCAGAGGTTGCTTCTCATCAACAAGGGGAGTTTTATGAGGAATCCAAGCCGCGCTTGGAATTCCCTAATCAAAGGCATTTTGATAAGATTATTTCTAAGGAATGGGAGAGGCCGGCTCGGCTCCCAGGCATTCCTCAGAGTTGGGATAAAAGATATCCTTTCCCTTCGGACGCGGTTAAGCGCTGGATGTCCCCCCCCTGAGGTGGATGCACCAATTCTGGGGTTATCCAATTCAGCCGTTTTTGAATAACCCCGATTGCTCTTCTCTTAAAGATGGAGGGGATAAACGAATTGACCAGATGGCTTGTCATGGTTTCGCCAGTATTGGGGCAGCCATACGGCCCTTTTTGCGCTTCGTCTCTGCTGGTGGTGGCTACCAGGTCGGTGGTCAGAGACTTGTTGTCATCTTCGGTTTGCACCCGGACAGTGACGAATTTCTGGGACTTAAACGTTGTGAGTTATTCTTGTCTTTCATGTTAGCCGCCTTGGAGAGCTTCTGCTCTGATGGTGACTATAAGGCATTCAGTTTGGTTGCGCCAGTTGGCGGCCGACTTTGGGCCAAAAAAGTCGCTGACGTCTCTCCCATTCGTGGGGCTACGGCTTTTTGGAGAAAAATTGGATTCAGTAGCTAAGGGGGGTAAGTTACCTCAACGCAAGAAGCAACGATGTCCCTTTCGCGGGGCGGCTTCTTTCAATCATTCCTTTCGCGGATCCAGAGCAGGAAGAGGTTTCGCCTTCCCTTCCACTAGAGGAGTTTCCTGGAATAGGGGCAGAGGACATGCCCGCTCAGGATACAACTGGGGTTCAAAACCCAAAACCTGCGAACAAGCCTGCTCAGCAATGAGGGGGCGCCCTCACCCGTGCGGGTGGGGGGACGGCTGCGACACTTCTCTCTGATCTGGATTCGGGAGGTTTCAGACAAACGGATCCGGGAAGTCGTGTCTTCCGGCTACAAGTTGGAGTTCGACTCCCGTCCTCCTCCGTTTTTCTTCAGGTCTAGGGTGCCCCCGGACGCACCTGGCGCACAGGGGCTTCGGGAGGCGTTTTTCAAGTCTTCTGGAGATAGAGGTCATCTCGCCAGTGCCCCTATCAGATCAGGGTCGGGGATTTTACTCAAATCTGTTCACGGTCCCCAAAAAGGATGGCTCTATCCGGCCCATCCTGGATCTGAAGATCCTCAACAGGTTGATCAGGCTGCGAAAACTTCGCATTGAATCGCTTCGATCAGCTATCAGCGCTCTCCGTCAGGGGGACTTCAGGACGTCCATAGACATCAAGGACGCTTTCCTCCATGTTCCGATTTTCTCCTGCGCACCAGAGATTCCTCAGGTTTGTGGTGGAAGATCGGCACTTTCAGTTTGTAGCTCTTCCTTTTGGTCTCACCACAGCTCCAAGGGTTTTTCACCAAGGTGCTCGCTGGGGTGATGGCTCTTCTTAGAGCGCAGAGAGTTCGCATAGTGCCATATCTGGACGATCTCCTCATCATGGCATCATCATTCAGCCAAGCGGAATTGGACACCAGGACGGTAATATCCAGTCTGGAGAGGTTCTGCTGGGTGATCAACTACCCCAAGTCCTCCTTTTACCCGTCCAGGATAGTATCCTTTCTGGGAATGTCTCTGGATACAGATCAGGCCAGAGTGTTCCTTCTTCAATCCTAGGTTCTTTTGATTCAGGAATTGATTCGGTCGCTCATGTCCATTCCTTGTCCGACCATTCGACTAGGAATGAGACTGGTGGGGTTGATGGTGGCCTCCTTCGAGGCAGTCCCCTTTGCCCAGTTTCACACGAGGACGCTACAACTCAATCTATTGCCTGTCTGGGACAGATCTCCTCTGTCGCTGGATCAATTCTTTCTGATGTCTCCCCGGGTTCGCCGACCACTCAGGTGGTGGCTGAATTCAACCAATCTGTTGAAGGGCAGGTCTTTTCAGACTCCTCGTTGGGAGGTGGTCACCACGGATGCCAGCCTCTCAGGATGGGGGGGCTTCTGGAATGATCTGCAATTTCAGGGGTTGTGGGGTCCCCTGGAAGCCCACGAGCCTATCAACATTCTGGAATTGAGAGCCATCAGAATGGTTCTTTTTCGTTTGACTCATCTCCTGCAGGGCTTGCCGGTCCAGGTTCGGTCGGACAATCGGACGGCGGTTGCCTACATCAATCACCAGGGAGGGACTCGCAGCAGGAGTGCCCTCAGGGAAGTGTCGTTGATTCTGGACTGGGCGGAGAGCCACGTCCCGTGCATCTCGGCAGTTCACATTCCGGGAGTAGAGAACTCGGAGGCGGACTCTCTGAGTAGGTGGTCAGCCCGCAAGGGGGAGTGGCCTCTCAGTCCCAAGGTGTTTCGTTCGTTTTGTCTCAGGTGGGGTTCACCGGTGGTGGTCCTCTTTGCCTCCCGTCACAATCACAAACTTCCAGCATCTGTGTCTCTAGCGAAGGATCCGCTAGCCTTCGCGACGGACGCCGTGTCCCTGAACTGGAGGGATCTGGGGTTTCTGTATCTGTTCCCTCCATTTCCCATGGTAGCCAGAGTAGTGCGCAAGCTGGCTCTGGAAGGAGCGTCAGCAATTCTGGTGGCTCCAAGGTGGCCAAGACAGGTTTGGTTCGCAGACGTGGTAAGGTTAGCAGAAGATCAGTTCGTTCTGCCCCTGCTGCCGGATCTGCACACACAGGGTCATCTACGTTGCCCCAATTTACCAACGCTGGCTTTGACGGCGTGGCTGCGGAAACCTCCATCTTGAAGGAGGAAGGTCTTTCTGATGCGGTTATTCAGACTCTTATTAGCGCTAGGAAGAGGTTTTCTTCTTCCGTTTACTATAGGACTTGGAGGTCTTATATTGATTGGTGTGAGACTAGGGCTTTCCCTTGCAGGGAATTCTCTATTTCTAGAATCCTGGAGTTCCTGCAACATGGTTTGGATCTAGGGCTCCAACTTAATACTCTGAAGGGGCAGGTGTCTGCCCTGGCGGTGTTTTTCCAAAGATCTTCTGCGCTTCATCCGCTGGTTAAGACCTTTTTTCCAGGGGGTTATGCACGTGCGGCCCCCTAGGAAGGCTCTGATTCTGGTTTGGGATTTGAATTGGTTCTTTCTGCTCTTCAGGGTCCTCCGTTTGAGCCTTTTGCATGATATTGCCTTGTCTTCCCTTACTCAGAAGTTGGCCTTTTTGGTAGCTATCACTTCTGTTCGGCGTGTTTCTGAGTTGGCGGCTCTGTCCATTCAGGTCCTGTATTTTGAAAGACATCAGGACAAGGTGGTTTTCTGTTTTAACCCGGATTTCCTTCCTAAGGTGGTTTCTGCCTTTTCACTTAAATCAAGACATTGTTTTGCCCTCTCTGTGTCCTAATCCCAGTAACGAAAAGGAGAGGGTCCTGCATTCCCTGGATGTGGTTCGAGTTGTGAAGTACTATTTGGTGGTAACGTCTGCCTTTCGTAAGACTGATGCCTTCTTTGTGGTACCCTCTGGGCCCAAGAAAGGTTTTGGCGCCCGCTAAGTCTTCCATCAGTAAGTGGATTCGTCAGGCCATTGTCGGGGCCTTTTCTGTTAAGGGGAGAAATCCTCCCCTTCGTGTTACAGCTCATTCTACTCGTGCGGTTGGGGCTTCCTGGGCTTTTCAGCACCAGGCCTCTGTTGAGCAAGTTTGCAAGGCCGCTACCTGGTCTTCTGTTCACACTTTTTCAAAGTTTTTACAAGGGTGATGTTTGGGCCTCAGCGGATGCTGTTTTTGGCCGCAAAGTTCTGCAGGCTGCAGTAGTTTAAGTTGTGCTTTATGCCTTGTTTTGGATCCCCACCCTTTATGGACACTGCTTTTGGATGTCCCACATGTAATGATTATCTTGAAGCGGGGTGTGTGACATACTTAGAATAATACCATTTTGTGAATACTCACCTTGTAAAATGGGTATTATAAGTATGTCACACACCCCGCTTCAACCCGCCCTTTTGTATTCTGGATCCATCGATTTGTGAACCTTGCGTTGTTATGACTAATATTTGGCTCTTCCTGGTCCCTTACCTTACTGCTTTCTTTATACTGGGTAATGAGTGGGAGGTCCCAGGTATTTATGGACTGGGAGGGGCTTTCTTTCCTCCAATCATCTCTGCAGATCGCCCTCTTCAGACCATACTACCCACATGTAATGATTATCTTGAAGCGGGGTGTGTGACATACTTATAATACCCATTTTACAAGGTGAGTATTCACAAAATGGTATTTTCCTCCATTCCCCCTGCTGGGCAGGGTTCTGCGCAAGATTGCTCTGGAATGGGTGCCAGCGATTCTGTTGGCCCCCAGGTGGCCAAGAAGAGTGTGGTTCGCAGACGTGGTGCAGATGGCAGTAGACCAGTACGTTCTGCCAGGAGTGCCAGATCTGCTCACTCAGGGCCCCTTACGCCATCCCAATTTACAAACTCTGGCTTTGCGGCCTGGCTGCTGAAACCTCCATCTTGATGGAGAAAGGCTTGTCCGTCTCGGTGGTTGATACCATGGTGAAGGCTAGGAAGAAAACTTCTTCTTCCACCTATTACAGGGTATGGCGTACCTACATTGACTGGTGTTCCCAGGGTTCTGGAGTTCTTACAGCATGCGTTGGAGTCGGGACTCCATCTCAGTACTCTGAAGGGTCAGGTTTCTGCCCTGTCTGTTTTTCTTTCAGAAGTCTTTTGCTCAGCATTCTTTGGTTAAGACCTTCTTCCAGGGGGTTACTCATGTGCGTCCCCCACGTAAACCTATGGTCCCTGTTTGGGATTTGAACTTGGTCTTGTCTGCCTTGCAGGGTGCTCCCTTTGAACCTATACAGGATGCTGCTCTGGCTGTGCTTACCCTCAAGGTTGTCTTTCTGTACGTCCTGCTCCACCCCACCCTTGGTTTTGCATTATTCTGGACCCCCTGTATGGTGATTGTTATCAATGTTATAGTTACCAGTTTGGGTGGTTAAATTCTCCCGGCTTCTCGTTCACTGCTTTTCAATGCTGGGGATTTGTGGGAGGTCCCCGGGTATTTGAGGGGCCGGGAGGAGCCTGTTTTACATGTCTCTGCAGTGCAGCGCCATCTGGCGGAGGATAACCCAAGTGTAAGTAATCTATCTGGAACAGGACGTACTGTATACTTATAATACCAATTCTACAGGTGAGTATTTCACAGAATTGTATTTTTGCGATTTCTACAGAGACATTAGTAAAAATGCCCTTCTAGGATTTAAACCATTTATCTACTGGACCCTTCTGGGCTTTGTTCATGCCTTTATCTTCTTTTTCGGGTCATATTATCTGATGGGAAAAGATACATCACTTCTTGGAAATGGCCAGGTAGGTAATCATTTTTTATTTCATGTAGCCTCTAATGTAAACCGAGATGTCCATGTAAAGAGGTGCCCATTGGTCTCAATGGTAGTGCTTTGTGCACTTCTGCCAGCCCAGCTTCTCATACAGTTGAGAAGCATGTCATAGGTAAGTGGGGGAGTATCATGCCCTCTGGCACTAGCGGACCTAAGGATTCGAAAAGTCCATAGAATTGGACTTGCCTTCTTTGGTGTGCTGTGTAGAACAAAATAGCAGGTCACCTTGTTAATCACTATTAAACCGGACCTTCACCATGATTTATTGAAAAGCTCAAACCCTTATAAAATGATTCCCCAGCATCTAAAATTAATATATTTTAAGTTTTTAGTGACTTAGTTATTCTTTCCCCCACTGGGCTGCAACTCTGTTCAGGACTTAAGGATACGGGCGCCGCCATCTTGACTCAGAAGCATCACACTTACTGAGCAGAGGAGAGCGGGATAAAGTACAGGGGGGCGGGTTATAGCTGTGCTTTGCTCAGGCAGAGCAAAGCTGGGGTCAGGAAAATGTCAGCAATCCCAGAATGCAGAGCAGCACAGTTAGAAGGCACTTCCTGTTTGCAGGCTGCCTGATGTCCCATGAGCCGCCATCTTGGATGTTTAAAGGCTCATAACATGCAGTAGATGCAGGTAGGATGATTTTTAATGTGAGCAATCTGTATGTACAGGGTGGGGGAAACATATAAGATTTGCTCTTATTCAGGGTGAAGGTCCGCTTTAAAGGGGTCTTCCAGTCCAAAAATGAGAACTTAGTAAATTACTTTCCTTAGCAACCAGTGACCTAAGCTATTTCAGAGGACATAACAGCATGCACATGTTATGTAATAGCAGGCAGATTCTTTGCTGGTGAACTGCATGGGATCGGCCATCTTGCAACACACATTAGAGTCCTGCTTCTCAAAAACCCAGTCCCACATTCAAAATTGCCCCAAATCACTGTGCAGTCATTCTTTATTTCTAGCCAGAAGTAGAAAGCCATCGGCTTTAATGACTCCTCATTGCTCTGTTCATCTAGATATATTGTTTCCACTGACGGAATGCTCTGCAGCTGTGAAACCTATAGAGTTGCATTGTAACAGCTTCCCTCTCACATGCACAGAATTCCTCCAGAAGCTGTTGGTTCAGTGTGTGTATGTGCAACATGATAACTCCGGTGTGGGCTACTGTGGGCACAGCTCCCCATTATGCTCATGTGTAAGCAGGGTTGTCAGCTGTGTAGGAAGATGGCCACTCCCGTGTAGTTCAGGAGTGCAGAATCTTGCTATTCCACAACCACTGCATGTGGTTAAGCTCTCTCAAACAGCTTTTGCCAGTGATAATCAGAGAAGGTGGTTTAGGGGAGCAATTTGCTAAACTTTCTTTTTATTGACTAAAGGGCCACTTTAAGTGTGCAACCAACGTTACAATAGTTTGGCATAAACACACAGGTCCTGATGGGGTTACAGTTTAGACTTAATAGGAACGTAAACAAAGTATGGCCAGATCCCCCAGACAAACAGCCCCCTTTCTGGCCAGAGCATCACAGTCTAACTTTCCATTGTATTTGACCAATCCCAAAACTAGCTGTCTGCATCACCTAAGCTACTGAGCTATTTTTAATATTGTGTATAACAAAAAAACATAAAAAAATCGGGAACTATACACTTTTTAAGTAGGTGCTAGACACTTGCGATGCAATAGCCACCCGTGATCACCTGGTAACCTGTAACTGCGTAAAAGAAACTCGGATCACATGACCGCCAGCTCAACACCACCCCCACCCCCACCCCATTAGCATTCACTGCTGGCATATTTTTCTCTTGTTTTTCATTCCGTAGGCTCATTGTGTTTATAAAACTTTAATGTCACTTGTCTGCACCTGTCGTTTTTATATTTCTTCATCACAAAACATTGTGTTTAAAGGGCAGTGTTACTAGGTGTTCACACACAAAAGCCTTCTAACAAAATACAACCTAATCTACCTGTGCCATTTTATTACGTGCTAACAAAATAACCGATTTCTGTATCATTCAGTGAAACACCAGTGACACTTCCCCCTCCTCTCTGATATTCATCTCTGCTGTTCTCTTGCTTTATCTCTTGGCTCTATTTTTCTTTTTCCTCTTCTCCATGCTGTGCATGCCATCAGATAATGAAGCCTAACAGGCAACTGGTAAGAGTATCACTGAAAGATAAGGAGCCGTTTTCCAAAATGTTAACTGTCACATTAGCATTTGGCTTTCTTCCTGGTGAAAGGGATACGGTGCTGGAGACTTAATGCTTAATGATCAGGCTAAAGAATCATGGTTACTCCTTTACAGCGTTCCTTTACTCGCTCTCTCCTTGGGCCACAAACAAAAGCATTTTTCCTTGCACATTCGATTTCCTATTATGTGCTGTTTTGGGATAATATCTGCCTGAATGGCCTGAGCAGCAATTGCAATGACTGACTTGCTCTGCTGCTAATCTGCAGCCAAAAATAAGCCCCTCAGCCGGATATTAGCAATCACATTAACACTGAGTTTTGGCTAAGCCCCTTCTCATTTTTACCAATGTGGGTTTCTTATTTAGAGATGATTCAATGTTTGAATACATTTTAATAAAACTGTTTGGAGGTTTGTTGCACCATGCTATAAAAAAGCGGTAGTAAAAAAGCATTAGGTAAGCTTAGCATTTTTAACATATATTACTATATTGTTGAAATGTGAAGCATTGCATATAATCTTAAAAATGTGTTGTATTTTTCGTCGTAGATGTTTGGGAACTGGACATTTGGAACCTTGGTGTTCACAATTATGGTTTTAACAGTTACCATGAAGGTAAGATAAGGTTGGAGTTTCACATTTTATTTGTAGAGGGTTTATACTTTTTTTTCCCTTGTACTTGAACATTATATATCTGTAATTGTTATATAGTACAATATTAACATTGTATGACTATCAGTGATCATACATGTATTAATATTGTGCTATGTAACCATTACACAGTAATAATAAAATATGGTAGGCTACAATGGCTAATATGGTAGATATTGTCTCCTGTGCTCACAACACTTGGTTTTAACCTGTGGCATCTAATTTTGTATTGTTCTCTGTACTATATGTTTTACCCTGTCTGTTTTCATACCTTGTAAAGCACTACGGAAGTTGATGGCGCTATATAAATAAACAATAATAATAATAATATCGTAGGTGTACAACATCCCACAATTTGTAAATGTGTTTTGTCTTTTATAGATGGCTCTGGAAACTCAATTCTGGACGTGGATGAATCATTTTGTCACCTGGGGCTCTATTGCATTTTATTTTATATTTTCACTGTTTTATGGTGGAATTATCTGGTGAGCAAATGTTTCTGGTTCCTATTGCAAGAGACTGTTTTCTGTGATTCCAAATAGCCTCTCATTACAGCCAGTGACTCGGCCCACTGTCCATTGTTTTCAGTGGAAAGCCGGCCCTATACAGGCCACGCCCACCCGCCGCCAGAAACGCATATGGTGGGGGGAACGTGAGTGTGGCAGCTGCCGGCCATCGGTATGGGAGCACCATGAATTCCCCATTTTTCCCAAACTTTTGGTAACATGGAAATATCTTCTGTCCCAAGTTATCTACATGTCTGGGGAAACTACTGTATGATGTTAACCACAGCAACCAATTAAAATACTTCAGTGTACGACATTGCCTTACAGCACTGAAAAAGATGATGATCCAGCTCCATTCGTAATGCTGTGTTGCGTGGCCCGGTGCAGCTGCTGAAACTTAGCATTTAAAAGGCATGTCTAAAAAGCACATAGGTGCATCCTGTGCAAAATTCTGGGAGTCCAACAACCAGAATTTTGCACAGGATGCGCCTATGCACTTATTAGACATACCTAGTATCGGGCCAACATGGCATTACGAGTGGCACTAGACCATCCTTCCCTACTACATGCTTCATTGGCTTTGCAGCAGCCATTCTGGGCTTCCATTGTTTTGCATCTGGGGACTAATCGATCTTTAAGGGTGAGCTGTAATTATACTATTTCACTGAAAAATAAGAATTGGATATCTGTAGATAATGCAAAGAATTTTTCTTTCAAGAATTTAATTATTCCTAGTATGTCACACCCCCCACTTCCCGATATTCATGACACTTGGAAACCGGCCAGTCCATAAGTACTGGGTTCCTCCCACTATTCCTTAGTCTTTTCGTCTCTGCAGTCGGCGAAGCATTCAGAAGATGACTCTCCTTCAAGCTGCAGGTAGCCGGGTTTGCTCCCGGCCCTTTTTTTCTCTATTTCTGTCTGAAACTCTTTAAACCTGTTTGGTTATATTGTATGCCTCCCAGCCCTGGCTGTGTGGTTCAGGCAAAGGTAGATACATACACCTTCTGGTGTATACAGAAGTATTACTCCTCAGTGAGACCTAAATGTGGGTAGGCGGCTTCCGGGTTGGTGTTCCCGGCATGGGATGCCCCTGTCCCTTTATAATCCCCTTGTGCCTTATGGGTGCTTTTCTATCCTCTCCCCTTAGTTCTCCTTTAACCCTGCTGGGTAAAAAGGAGGGGGGAAGGGGGGGCGTTATCTGGGCTTATTTGTCACCATGCACACACAAAAAAAAAAAAAAAGATATATAAAATAAGTCTTTATTTCTTATTTTTATTATGTATGTTTTACTATACTATTTAATAGGAAATGTTTTATTTAGATTTTCCTATATCTCTGTCTAGGCAGCATTTTTTGCTTACCTATTAAAGCTCTTTGTTTTCTGGCTGTGTTCAGATTTGAATTTTCCCTCCATTTTTGGCCATGTGATCCTGGAAGTGGGCGGGGCTTAGGCATGCTTTTATTTAGAGAGCACCTGTATGCTCTGTTTGACTTCCTGTTTCCTGCTTCCTTGTGGCCTTACCTCATGATGTGAGCTTATTGCATGGGCTGTGAGTACCCTTCAGCTTGGCTGAAGGGAGTTTTTTTTTTTTTCTGTCATTTATTTATATTGTGTGCATTTGGTGACTGTTTTTTTGTTTTCTCTGTAGGTAGAAACTCCTTATTTAAAAAGGGGTTTCTCCCGGTCCTTATATAAAATAAAAAAGCCCTTAAGCCTTATTTGGGGTCCATTTGTGTTTCAATCCTCCCACTTGGGACTATTTAAAGGGGCATCCCGTGTAGCAATTGCGTAAATCCCATATATACTTGGCGACTATAATCAATTATAGTATAATACTAAACACCATATGGAGGCATCCCAGGATAACGGACATGCAATTCCCTCTGCACAGACTCGGCAATGTTTTGGATGTGGGGCATCCCTTGTTGGGGATAACGCAATTCTTTGCGTCCCTTGTGCACAATTAACTATTATGCAGCAAACTGAGGCCCAGGCTTCAGGGCCTGCGGCTAATGCCTCATCTCCTACTCCGCCATGTCTTGTCCGTACCCCCAATGATATTGTCATGGGTGGTGAGTCGCATGCTGATTTATGTGCCAGATTGGCTCATCTTGAAAGATTAATGTCTACCTCTGTGCCTAAGAAGGCCTCAGCTAAAAGAAAGCACTTGACTCATGCCGCTCCGGCAAGGGAGTCAGACAATTGTGAATTGCTTGATTGGTCTGATCCTTCTCAGTTAGAAGGAGGAGAATTATTATGAGGAATCAGATGTTTCTGATGAACAGCAATTTGTTGGTACTGAGATTGAGCAGGGTGAAGCAAGTGTTGTGGATACCCCAAAACCTCTTGCTCAGTTATTTGAGGTTTTGGTTATTACTCCTCCTGAAGTAGTCCCTCCTCAAAAAGGGGAATTCTTTGGAGTCTCTAAACCTCGTTTAGAATTTCCAAATCAAAAGCATTTTGATGAAATTATTCTTAAAGAATGGGAGAAGCCTGCACGGCTTCCTGGCATTCCCTTGGGCTGGGACAAGAAATATCTGATACTGTTAAGCGTTGGGCATCACCACCTGTGCCCACCGCTCTGGGCATGTGCTTAATTTATCCAAATCTTCTGCGTTGCATTCTCCTGACTCCACTACACTTAAAGATGGAGAGGATAAGCGTATTGATCAAATGGCGTGCCACGCTTTTTCTAGTGTGGGCTCGGCCTTGCTGCCTGTTGGTGCTTCGGCACTCATGACAGTGGCTATTAGGTCTGTTGTGAGAGACCTAATGAATTACTCAGGGCTTGATCCGCCACTCTTAAGCGATGTGAGATGTTTGCATCTTTTGTACTTTCTGCCTTAGATGATACTCTGCTCATGTGCAACAGAACCTCTGCCTTGTTAGTCACCATCCGGCGGTCAGTATGGTTGCGGCAGTGGGCAGCTGATATTGTAGCTAAGAAATCGCTTACAGCGCTCCCTTTTGTGGGATTGCGCCTCTTTGGAGAAAGAATTGGATTCTGTCACTAAAGGAGGTAAATTACCTCAGCGTAAGAAACAACGTTGTTCCTTTCGTGGAATAGAGGAAAGGGACGTGGCCGTCCAAGTCAGAATTGGGGGTCCAAAACCAAATCTGCCACTAAGCCTGCTCAACAATGAGGGGACGCCCTCACCCTTATGGGTGAGGGAACGGCTGCGGTTCTTCTTCCAGGTCTGGGTTCAGGAGGTATCAGACAATTGGGTTCTGGAAGTAGTCTCTTCCGGTTACCAACTGGAATTCGAGTCCCAGCCTCCTCCCAGATTTTTCATGTCCCAGATGCCGTCAGATCCGGCAATTGCGCAGGGACTGTGGGCAGCAGTAGCGAATCTGTTAAACATGGCTGTTATCAGCCTAGTGCCTCCAGCGGAAAGGGGTTTGGGGTTTTACTCCAACCTATTCACGGTACCTCTGTTCGGCCTATCCTAGACCTAAGGAGACTCAATCAATTTATCAGTTTCGGAAAATTCTGCATGGAGTCTCTGCGATCAACGATCAATGCTCTCCGTCAGGGGGACATCATGACATCCATAGACATCAAGGATGCTTATTTGCACATTCCTATTTTTCCGGGTCACCAGAGATTTCTCAGGTTCTCGATAGAAGACCAGCATTATCAATTTGTGGCCCTGCCATTCGGCCTTACCTCGGCCCCAAGAGTCTTTACCAAGATGCTGGCAGGAGTGATGGCTATATTCAGGGTCCAGGGCATCCGCATTGTGCCTTTTCTGGACGATCTTTTTATCGCGGCCTCCTCCCTCGAACAATCAGAGTTGGACACCAGGATGGTGGTCTCTACGCTAGAGAGGTTCGGATGGGTAATAAGTTACACCAAATCCTCTCTCTGTCCGTCCAGGGAAATTCTCTTCCTGGGCCTGATTCTGGAATGGTTCTGATTCAGGACTTGATTCGTCTATTCTTGTCCAACACTCGTCAGTCTATCTGTCTAGGGATGAGACTAGTGGGATTGATGGTAGCTGCATTCAAGGCAGTCCGGTTTGCCCAGTTTCACATAAGGACGCTTCAGCTCTTCCTCTTGGCGAAGTGGGACAGGTGCCCACTATCATTAAATCAGGCTTGTCTATTGTCTCCCCACGTTTTGCAGTCCCTTCAGTCCCTTAATATCGCACAACCTCCAGAAGGGCAAGTCATTTCTGACTCCGCGTTGGGAACTGGTTACCACGGATACCAGCCTGGTAGGCTGGGGGGGGGGCTTCTGGAAGAAGCATCAGTTCCAAGGATTGTGGGGGCCTCAGGATGCTCATTCTCCAATCTATGTATTAGAGCTTCGGGCCATACGTCTTGTTCTACTTCAACTGACCCATTTCTTACAGGGTCTGCCAGTTTAGATTCGGTCAGACAACCGAACAGCTGTTGCATACATCAATCACCAGGGAGGGACTCGCAGTTGGGGTGCCCTCCAGGAAGTGTCTCTGATCCTTCAGTGGGCAGAGATCAATGTTCCCTGCATATCAGCAGTTTACATTCCGGGGATAGAGAATGTGGAGGCAGACTCCCTGAGCAGGGGATGTTCTCGCCAGGGAGAATGGTCTCTCAATCCAAGGGTCTTTCAGTTCCTCTGTCACAAGTGGGGGACTCCACGGTTGGACCTGTTTGCTTCTCGTCACAATCACAAGCTGCCAGCTTTTGTGTCTCTATCCCAGGATCCTCTGGCAGTGGCAGCGGATGTCATGTCTCTGGCCTGGAAGGATCTGTGGTTCCTATATCTGTTTCCCCCATTCTCCATGATCAGCAAGGTGGTGCGCAAGCTAGCACTGGAGGAGGCGCCAGCAATTCTGGTGGTGCCAAGGTGGCCAAGACGTCTGTGGTACGCAGACGTCGTAAGGCTGGCAGTGGATCGTTTCCATCTGCCTCTTCTTCCAGATCTCATCACTCAGGGTCAACTTTGTTACCCCAATTTACAAACGCTGGCTTTGACGGCATGGCTGCTGAATTCTCCATCTTGAAAGAAGAAGGTCTTTTTGATGCGGTTATTCAGACTCTTATTAGAGATAGGAAGAAGTCTTCCTCTGTCATTTATTACAGGACTTGGAGGTCCTATATTGATTGGTGTGAATCCAGGGCTTTGCCCTGTAGAGTATTTTCTATTCCTAGAATTCTGGAATATCTGCAACGAGGTATGGATATGGGATTACAGATTAGTACTTTGAAAGGGCAAGTCTCTGCCTTGGCAATTTTCTTTCAAAGATCGTTTGCTCTTCATCCTTTGGTTAAGACCTTTTTCCAAGGAGTCGCGCATGTGCGGCCTCCCAAAAAGCCTTTACTTCCTGTTTGGGGTCTTAATTTGGTGCTTTCGGCTATGCAAGCTGCTCCCTTTGAGCCATTGCAGGATATTCCTCTTCCTATTCTTACTCAGAAGGTTGCCTTTTTGGTTGCTACTACTGTCCGCCGAGTTTCTGAACTGGCGGCTTTGTCTATTCAAGCCCCTTATTTTGAGAGGCATCAAGATAAGGTTGTTTTCCGTTTTAAACCGGATTTCCTTCCTAAGGTGGTGTCTGCTTTCCACCTAAATCAGGATATAGTTTTTCCTTCCTTTTGTCCTAAACCTAGTAATGACAAGGAAAGGGTCTTACATTCTTTGGATGTAGTTCGTTGTGTTAAGTATTATTTAGTTACTACCTCGGCCTTCCGCAAGACGGATGCCTTTTTTGTTGTGCCTTCTGGGCCCAAGAAGGGTTTTGCTCCTGCCAAATCTTCCCTTAGTAAGTGGATACGTCAGGCTATCATTGAGGCCTATATGGTGAAGGGGAAGGTTCCCCCTTTTCGTGTCACCGCTCATTCTACTCGTGCTATTGGAGCCTCTTGGGCTTTTCAGCACCAAGCTTCTGTTGAACAAGTCTGCAAGGCTGTGACTTGGTCTTCTGTGCATACTTTTTCTAAGTTTTACAAGGTTGATGTGCGGGCCTCAGCGGATGCTGTTTTTGGCCGCAAAGTTCTGCAAGCTGCAGTAATTTAAGTTATGCATTATTCCTTTGGGATCCCCACCCATTATAGACACTGCTATTGGATGTCCCAAGTGTCATGAATATTGGGAAGTGGGGGGTGTGACATACTAGGAATAATACCATTTTGTGAGATACTCACCTGTAAAATGGTTATTACGAGTATGTCACACCCCCCACTTCCCCCGCCCTTTTTTGTTTGAGGGATCCTTTATATGGTGATTATTATTTCAAATAATTTTACAATTATTGAATATAATTGGCTCTTTTTGTTCTAAGGGATCCTTTATTTGGTATTATTATTCTCATATAATTTTACAATTATTGAATATAATTGGCTCTTCCTGGTTCTTCACTGCTGTTTAAAAAGACTGAGGAATAGTGGGAGGAACCCAGTACATATGGACCAGGAGGGGCTCCTTTTTTCCATGTCCTCTCTGCAAGATCGCCCTCTACAGGCCGGTTTCCAAGTGTCATGAATATCGGGAAGTGGGGGGTGTGACATACTCGTAATAACCATTTTACAGGTGAGTATCTCACATAATGGTATTTTCTTTGGCCAGATACATTCTCTTCATTTCTATATATCTTTCTAACCTGAAATATCTAATCTAATATTTAATCGCTTCCGCAGACACTTACCCAGCCACATTCAGCCCCGTGGTAACAGCTTGTGTTTCCTCCTAGTCTTCTGGCCCTTTCTCACAGTGCTAGTAAATTGTGTTGACCAGAGACAAGTTAGTAGCAAGGTGTTGGAGTGCTTGCTTTAGATTTCTTGCATTAATGATTGTAATGTATGATTTGGCTAATACAGTTTCTTTTCTCCTCCCTCTATCCTGCAGGCCGTTTTTACATACACAAGACATGTACTTTGTATTCGTGCAGCTGCTCTCCAGTGGATCTGCATGGTTTGCCATAATCCTCATCATCCTTGCTTGTCTGTTACTTGATGTCATGAAGAAGGTGGTTTACCGACACCTCTATCCTAGCAGTACAGAGAAGGCACAGGTATCCAGAACGCTACATGGCCATCCAACAGTTTTTTCAGAGAGGTTTTTTTAGCAGTGTTTGCTTTCACTTCCTAAATGGAGAAATGTAGCAAATGAACTTTACGATTGCAGAATGAGTTTAAATGTTAGTACTACTTAATATTGCTCAGTCTTCCCCTGCACAATACCTAATGGCCTGGCAGTACTTAATAGCACGAAAGCCATTTCTGGTAGTTTGGTGTGCTGAGCAAAATGCTGATCAGCATCTTAAAATAATGCTTTTATTGCCAAAAGAATGATAAATATATAGTTTCTTAGACCTTTTGTAAGTGCCTGATTTTGCAGAGGAGGATGCCCCTGGATTGCATTGCTTCCATTTTAACCAGCAAGGGTATTGGGGGTATACACTTCTTAGATATGTGTGCTATTCTGTCTCACACTCTGTGGCTTGTTTGCAGCCCAAAAATATCTGTGTGACCTTAAAAGTGTGCGTTTTCCAGTGCAGGATTAAATCCGGTGTCTGATACAGTAAAGAACTGTTCTAGGTTCAAGCCAAAACTGTTATTTGTACTTAGTGTATGTTATGTGAAGAGAACGTTCTTTTTTTTTTTTTGCTGCTTATAGTTTGATTCAGTTGGTGAGATCTTTTTCTCTCCTTCATGTCCTGGTGAAACATTTCAAATGAATCTCTGTGATTTTGACTCCTATAGCTGTCTTGAGAACTTTAGACACAGGGGTCTGGGGGTGAGGGCAAAACACATTGAGTAATAAATCATATTATACTTTACAATACTCTCCACAGGCACCTTTTTTATTTTTTTTTGCTTGACCACTAGTTTTATGGTTGTTATAGGATTTAAAATGAGCCTGTTGATTGCTCCCCGATTTTCAGCAGTGTGGGATCTATGACTTACAGCACGTATGCAAGTATAAATCTGGCAGATCGACTTTCCAGGAAGGCCTTAATCAATTTATTAATGATCGATTGTGGGTCCAGTCCCCCAACAGCCATATTGGACCATTTGAGTCTAAATTTTGACTAGCCAGTGTTGAGCTCAGGAATTCCAAACGATTGAACCCCAACTCCCCAGTTTAGTTTAAAATTGAGCACCCTGCTGTTTATAACTTTCCAGATGGCTTTTAATAGCCACCTTAAGCAGACTGCATTATAAGCTTGGCACTGAAGGGGTCAAAAGTGCTTCCTGGGCTTCATGGGCAGTCATGCTCGATTTGCATGCATGATACTGCATCATTGTCAGCACTTACATTTGCTCCTGCATCCACTCAAAGCTGAAAAGCCACCTCAGATTTTCCCCTGGCCATTTTGGAGTTTCCTTTCCCAGCATCCCAGTCAAGCTGCTGGGAAGCAGGAAAATTCCTCTTTGCAGACAGCCTGCCGCTCCATGAGACACTGCTTTGTTTTTTAAAATTGAACACAGCAGGAGTTGCAAAAAGCAAATAAATTTTGATATGCAGCAATCTAAATTGCCCTGAGGAGGGATGCACATGAACACTGTTTATTTTAAAGGTGTTGGTCAGGTTTAACTGACTGGACATCTTTAAGGAATTGGCCAGTTTGCCAGTCTCTAAAATTCTTTTAAAGGTCATGTTAAAATGGGAGTTTTGCCTTTCTGTGAACTTCTCGTTTAATGCGGAATTTAAGGGCATGTGTAAAAAATCAAATACATTGATTCTAATAATAATCAATACATTGATTTTAATAATAGAGACTGATAATTCTAATCATCAATTCTAATTATCTTTCGTATCACAGCCTTGATCCCACAAAGTGCTGCCTGCATTGATTCGCCAAGTTCTTTTTTGTCCGCCTTAGTAAGGGGTGATAGCATAACCCCTGGCCAGCTCCAAGGCTTGATGCACACAGAATCCGGCAGGGCAATGGCCTGTCTGCTCCTGCACTGACGGCAGCCAGCACTTTGTGGGAGTAAGGTTACTTTTTTAATGTTTTTTAATCATTTTTAATAATGACAGTATAGTGGCATGATGGATCACCACAATTAATCTCCTAAAACAGCTGTATGTGATTTTTCATTCAGGAAAACATTTCGTATTTGCAGATTTAGTCTGATTGACTAGCCTGGCAAAGTGCAGTGGCATTTTATGACGTTGTTTAATAGCAATTTTCTGCATACCTAAATGCATATGAATGTCCGAGCACAATGAGAATAATGAATTATCTGTAATAAAATAAATGTTTTACATGTACACATGCCAAATACAGCTTTACCTGTTTTGTGTATCTTTTTTTATAAAATAAAAATCCTGAAATCTAGTATGGCTTTAACTATGACTATTAGTATGACCAGATTGGAGGCTTTAGGACATTGTTAAAGCCTATCTTCTCTGCTTTTCAAGTTGTTGGAGGTTGAAAAATGGTTAGCATGGAGATGTGTGTGGGGTTGTTTTCCACAAATGTACTCGAGTTTGACATGTTACATGAAATATTGTGCATGATAGTACAGTAGTCTGATCATAATTGTTACTGCTTGCATTTAAAATGTGTTTGGAAGTCCTTTTCTCATGTATGACATGACTAATTGATATTGACATGTGTGTTGCATACCTTTTCTGTCCACCTATAGATGTATTCCAACAGAGTTACTTTAGGGGACGAGTTCATCGCTCTGCAGCCTCTGTCCCGGGCCAGGAATCAGCTGAGCAAAATTAGGTAGAGTAGGAGGGGAGGCTCCTCATCCACTTTTTTTTTTTTTTTTTTTGTCTTGCATGCTGAGGCTCTACTAACCAACCCTTTGAGATGGAGCAAGGCATGAGTACATTATGTTAACAGCCAGAGATTGCCAGCTGTTTTTCTGTTCCTTTTTTTATTTATTTTTGTGGGTTCAAGAGCCTGCAAGAAGAGTGCATGTGGTGCGTTCCCATTTTCAGCATGACACTCTGATAACGGACCTACTGTGCTATTCCACTACTTTTCTCAGCATGGTTTGTGTGCTTGTTGATGGAGAAGAAGTGTACAATTAACTATATTTGGTGCATGCTAGATAATTATAGGGCTCCAGAAGGCAAGGTTGACTGTGCTTTATACTTTATTTTTATTGGTGTGAATTTATTTACTGTGTGCTTTGGCTTTTATTCTGCAGTCACACTTTGGGCTGTTTTGATAGTATTTTTTTTCACTGTGTGTGTATATATATATATATATTATTTGCTGTTCTCTTTTAACATCATTTTTTCTCCTATTGAAAGAACAATTTTTGGCAAACAAAAGTCAAAAAATGACTTCCCTCACATAGGCCTTTTCTTCCTGTTTATTTATTTATTTACCCGGCTTGCTCCAGCAGTTATTCTTTTCCTCAATAATGGGGGAGCAGTCTCCCTCAGAGGTTTGAAGTGGACCAACATCTTATTTAAAAAAATAGTATTGGTCTTGCATGAGGAACCATACTTGACCTCCAACTGCTTTCTGGCAGCTGGGACCTGATCCTATGAGACCACTGGTGGCACAGAGCGGTCACAAGGGTCCAGGTATCCTGCCGGTTATGGCTGGATCATCTCCCCAGGGGGTAAGATGTGTAAGGCAGGCAAAGGTAATTGTTACACCATTGTGTTGGGCTACATTTGGCACTGTCCTAAACGATTTTCCATTTTTTAATTGAATCAGAAATGGCCGAGATATCGGGGTTTACAGGTTCAACTAATGACACACTTGTTTTCATCCCATCCCCCGATCAGCTCAGCAGAGCGGGACAGGATTGCTGGTTCCTCCCTCCCCCTCCTCTTCCAGGGGCTACTCCCACTTTTTTCAGAAGAGAAATCATAAGCTGAACCTGTAAACTCCAATATCTTGACCATTTCTCTTTCAATTTAAAAAGTGAAAACAGTTAAGGACAGTGGCAAACTTAGCTCGATGCAATGGTCTAACAATTACCTTTCCCTGCAGTAGCATTTTAAAGCCACTGGCCAGGGATTGCTACTTTCTTTGCCTTCTCCTCAGTTTGTTGTTTTGTCAAACTCCATTTTTTTTCTGGAGCAGCTTCTGCTTCTAAACGTTGTGATAGAAGACCAGGTTTTCCAGTGAAGCAGACTTTTTAATATTTAATATGTGACTGAAGTCACAAGAACATCAGCCTGATTGGGCTGGTCTTATATCCTTTCGCATTGCCATGCTAGGCCACATTTCCTTTAGACTAATTTCTTTCAGAAAACTCTCCTTTTCATCGGTCATTTTTTGTTGTACATAAAATTATCACAAAATTTCCAATTTTAAACACTTGTCCCCATGTAAACAGGCTGACAGACTGAAAACTAAAGATGTGATACTTGTTACAGAAAATGGTTTGAAATCCCATTATAAGCCAATTATTTATCTGTGCTGAGGTTACCAACACATCTGTCATCTTTATAGATTATTGCTTATGTTACATGGGCATTATTTACCGTTCCAGTGAGCTGTAAGGGCACCAACACGTGTTGTCCACAGCTGTAAAGAAAATCCTTTATAGCTACAAGAAACTAGTTTCAGGTCCAGACTATTCTCCTTTATCGGTTTCCTCTTTTGACTGTGGTGATGTAGAAAGCTTCTGATCACAGCCATTTGTATAGCTATTAGTAAATGGCAAAATGTATTCATCTGGAAAATTTAACTCTTTTCAGACAGGCTTTAACTTCAAATTGTGTCCAACGTTTAGTGTCCAAAATTGTAAATTATTAATTAATTTAAAATTTGAAAAATTGGACTGTCTTTGCGCATATTGGCTGTTGCCTGAGAGAGGCAGAACGTCTAGGAAACTCCGAAAAGTGCTCTACCTAATGGCCTATTTCCATGAACAGATAAATCAAACTTTCGTTGGGTGAGCAAACAAATTGCGACTCAAATACGAGTCAATTTGCATATGGATGCAATTCGTCTGCTAACTATTCGTTATAGCGATTACTTGTGCTGTGCGCTCCATGTCCTATTTGTGGTTAATTTCTGTTTCCACATGTCAATGGTCATGGGACAAAAATTCATTGTGGTAATGTACAATTCAGATGCAGTTGAAGTTCAGACTTTCAACTTTTATTCAGTGGGTTGAACCAAATTCCCTTCATTTCAGGGGCTCAAAAGTAATTGGACAAATTAAATAATTGTAAGTAAAATGTTAATTTCTGATACTTGGAAGAAAACCCTTTGTTGGCAATGACTGCCTGATGTCTTTAAAGTGGACCAACACCCAGGCAGATTGGCCCGGGAATCTATAAGATTCCCAGGCCCATTCCGATCCCTCCCCGCGGGGCATCCAAAATCGGGATGCCCCGCTGTGTAAGTGCCCCCCCCCCCCCCCAGGACGCCCAGAAACCTTACCTGGATCCTGATCCAACGGCACATGAGCGGGCCGCGGCCGCATCTCGCCCTTCTCTCTAGCATTCGTGAATGGCCAGTGCGGGCACGCTCACTGTTAGAGGGAATCGTGCTCGGAGCCGCTGTGGTAAGATGTCTCATCGACGCGCATACCACAGCGGCTCCGAGCGTGCTGATTGGACGAGCGGCCACGCATGTGCCATAGGAGCAGAGTGAGGTGAGTTTTTACACGCGATCGGGGGGGGGGGCTTCACATAGCGGGGCACCCCGATCGGAAGTGGACCAAGACCCAGGATAGTCAAAATCCTTGGTTTTGGTCCACTTTAAATCGTGATCATCACTGGATGCTGTATTTTCTCTTTTTTAATGCTCTTCTAGGCCTTTACTGCTGCAGTTTTCAGTTGCTGTTTGTGGGCCTTTCTGTCTGAAGTTTAGTCTTAAACAAGTGAAATGTGGCTCAATTGGTTTGAGATCAGGTTACTGACTTGGCAATTCAAGAATATTTCACTCCTGGGTAGTTTTGGCTTTATGTTTTGTCCATCCTTGTTCTGAAACACCAATCTGTTTGGCTGGATTGGAGCACACAGTATGTCTCTGAATACTTCAGAATTCACCCAGCTGCTTGTGTGCTGTGTCACTTCATCAATAAACATTAGTGACCCAGTGCCACTGGCAGCCATGTATGCCCAAGTCTTCACACTGCCTTTGCCATACTTTTTCCCATCATTCTGTTAGAGGTTGATCTTGGTTTCATCTGTCTAAAGAATGTCCTTCCAGAACTGTGCTGGCTTTTTAGATGTTTTTTTGTTAGCAATGTCCAATCTAGCCTTTTTATTCTCAAGGCTTATGAGTGGCTTGCACCTTGCAGTGACCCCTCTGTATTTACTTTCATGCAGTCTTCTCTCTATGGTAGATATTTGCATATTGATACACCTACATCCTGGAGTGGTGTTCACTTGGCTGGCTGTTGTGAAGAGGGTTCTCTTCACTGTCTATCACTGTTGTCTTCCGTGGGCATCCAGGTCCTTTGGCATTGATGTGTTCACCAGTGATTTCTTTCTTTCTCAGAATGTACCAAATTGTATATTTGCTACTTTGACCACATGTTTTCTTCACAGCAAAATCTTCCAAATGCAAACACAACACCTCAGATAAACAGGTGTTTTATCTGCTTAATTGAGAATGACATTGTGAAGGAATAGCCCACACCTGCCCATGAAACATCCTTTGAGTCAATTGTCCAATTACTTTTGGTGCCTTTTAAAACAGGGTGGCACGTGTTAAGGAGCTGAAACTCCCAAACCCTTTATTCAGTTTTAATGAAAGCTGAAAGTCTGGACTTTGCCCATGTCCATTATAGAACTAAAACTTGTATATGTTTCAGTAAACGGGTAAAAAAAAACTAAATTTGTGTCCATGGCCAAATATTTATGGACCTAACTGTATATATCATAATAAAATACCTAGCCTGTTTTTTTTTTTGTTTTTGTTTTTTTTTTTATAAGACTCCATCTCCAGGTAATTTAAGCAAATTTTTCCCGAAAAATTCAGCCCAGCCCATTGATCCCAATAGGATAATCGGTTACTAGCTTGCACAGACTTCCCTGTCATACCTGCAGGTTAGGGCAAGACACTCCCCACTTACCCTCCACTCAGTCCCACTGGCCTCTGGACATACACAGAAGTTCCTCAAAAGCAGAGGCACCCATGCGCACCTACCGGCTTCCCATAATCCACCAAGGAACTATATTAATCCATTATCAAGAAAAAAGCATTCAAAAAGTAAATAATAAAGCATACTGACCCGTAAAGGGGGAGGGGAACAGTGGTCCACACACATTCTGTGGCAGCTGTGGCTTCTCATGCAAATCCACAATAGGAAAGACTTATCTGCAGGCGACTACTGTTGAGCACTATAACTGGTACCTGGTTTTATGCTGCCAGGCAATATTTGCCTCTAGTTCCAATGTGAAGTTTCATGGTTACGACATACTATCCTCGGTGCTCCTTCCTCTGCTTTTTCAGCAGAAAGTAATACCTTTTATTGGCTAGCTCAATCAATTAAAGATGCAAGCTTTCAAAATGCAATAGGTTGCTAATAACAAAACTGGATCTCGCCACAGATTAACAAACAAGTGGTTATTTCCTGACAGACCTATGAGTATTCTATTGTGCATTGCTTTTGTTGTTTTGTGTATATTTTCTTACACCTGAAGCCAAAACCTAGTGGGTTTTAAAGCTTGTCACCTTGTTCTGTGGCCTGTAAATTGTATTACTTGTTTTCAGATTCTCTGCTTACCATGATAATCAAGGCACAGTTTACCTCTTCAGTGATTAGTAAGCCAGCACATTTGTGTGTATAAATGTATATACATTTTGTCTTTGTTTTATCCAAATAACATTTTCTGTAAAGAAATGTCTTGCATTAGGAAGACATGAAAAATAACTTGCCTATTTTTCATGCTTAAAAAGCTTTTATTTTTTTAAAAATGAAAACATTCTCTTTGCTGTAGACATGTTTTCTGTCCCTTGGAAGCTTCTTGTGGAGTAATTGGATGTTTCATTCTATAGTTTAAATGCTAGGACAATGACTGCAGCCCTCTCCTTCCTTGTATTTCCCCAAGTGGATGTGCAACCTCTTCTGGTGTTTTTAGACGCCAAGTTAACCAATTCCACCTTTCTATAACCAGGTCTAACAGCTCTATAAAACACTGGTCATTTTGTGCAAAACTTTTTTCCCATTTGACATTGGCACAGGATAGGGGGGATTTTCAGTCTGTAACCTTGTTACCATAATGTACTGTACAGCAAATCTAAAAAAAAGTCTACACACCCCTCTTAAAATACCAGGTTATTTTTATTTAAAACAATCATTTCAAAACATTTTCCACTTTCAATATTACCCATAATCTGTATGATTCATACATTAAAAAACAAACTTAACTAATGTAGCTGTATACTTCTAAACACCCTCATAGAATTTGGCATGTGGTTGTGTTCAGTTAGCAAATCACATTTAAAGTCATGGCCAACAGTGGACAGCTGGCATCATTTAAATTGGTTCCGATCAACCCTGTATACGGTTTTGCACTCTTAGTATGATTTTCGGACATTACAATAGGGGTTTTCAATTGTTTTCATCAAGTGCTACTTTCTATGTTTTTATTATCTTTAAGTATCACATGGGGTATCAACTGGTGCATGTGGGTTGTCAATCACCTAAATACGTATTAAAAATGTACAAAACAACTATTTAAAGCACATGAAATTAACAATTTTGATCACCATTTTGAACAAATCCTACTTGCGTAGAGTATAGATGGCAGCACATCAGGTCTGGCTACAGATCAGTCTACAGCCTCGCTGAGTACCGACTGATAGGATCTTGAGTACCACCACTGGTACTCATTGCACTAATTGGGAACCCCCGTCCTACTGCAAGGGACTGTAGGAATTTTTGGCAGGAATTGGTTGTTTCCATATTCGGTAAATGTCTACCTGCAGTGCAACAAAAGAATGGCTTTACCCGAAGAGGATTAAAGTTTTGTAAAGGCCCAGCCAAAGCCCAGACCTGAATTCTTGTAAAAGATCTGTGTTTGGTCCAAAGAGGGCTGTACACAGAGGGTGCCCTCACAATCTGACATATTTGGAGAGTTATGTCAAGAAAGAGTGGGTGAAAATTGCCAAGTCTAAGTGTGCAATGCTGATAAAAATAAAATACATTTGAAGGGTATATTCAACACAAATATTAGTTTAAGGGTGTGCAACCACAAGATTTCAATTTGTGCATATTATAGGTGACATTAAAAGTGGAAAAATGTTCTTAAATGATTTGTATATAGAGTTTTATATCCACTGTATTCTGTGTGCAGTGAGATGTATGAGGTGCATCAGACAGGAAGTTATGGGTGGCAGCAGTAGATTATAATCCATGCTGTGCTGGTAACACTGGCTTGGTGTGAATATTGATTGTAAATTTCGCATTACATAAATGTCCTCTTGCATTGGCGTAATCAGTAGGTGAGGAGCCGACAGATTAGTAAAAATATGTCCGTGAATATGTTTTTACCAGTGTAACCTAAAAGCTTTTTTTACCTGCCTGTATGCAACAATGATAAATCTATGTTATTGCTGTGGTCAGCATTTTTTTAAATGCTTTTGATAGTGTGCACAGAAGTTTTTAAAGTCATTGTCCTGAAATCAAAACACTATACTTGCCTTTATTCCCCCGTAGACGATCGCCTCTAGTTAAGCGCTCTGACACTTCCCTGATTGACCAATTCAGGTCCACCACTTCCGAAGTTTTGATGATTCACCACTCCCTGTCATCCATCACTCTATTCATTGAATCAAGGATGCATGCCGTAGTCCCTGTGATGGAGGCGGTTCATCGTCCATACTACTGAAGCAGCAGACGGTTGATCAGGTGAAGTGTCAGAGCACCGGAACTAGGAGTGATAGTCTATGTGAAGATAAAAAAAAAGTATAGTTTTTTTTTTTTTGTTTTGATGTCTGGGAAATGACTTTTCTCATACTAGACAATTGTGTAGCTGTTCTGATTGCCAGTGATGAAGGATATATGTAGTAGATAGCCATATTTTATTCCCTGTGATATGTTAATTTTAAACCTCCATTCCTTAATGGTTGCAGTTTACTAGCTATGTTACTTTTCTGTCCCTCTAGATGGAAGAGGATAAGGGTTCAGTCAGCTCAGCATTTGACTTTGCTGAAAGCGAGCACAGAGAGTCGGACAATAGGCAATTGCTAGCAGCAGCTGCTTCAAACCAGCAGAGCACATGAGCACACTAGGTAGTACTTGAACCTGCAACGTGATGTATATCACTCCTGGCAAGGCCCATATCATGCACTAAATGGTGGCATGTATTTCCCATTATTAGACCGTGTGTCAGCCACATCACTTTAGAAAACATTGTGTTTGTAAAGTCATTCATTAGTGTACCTGTGCCTTAACCCACATTGTGTGCTTTCATACCAGAACAGTAGACAAGTAGCATGTCAAACTAACATTCTTTATTTCAATATTTTGTAACCTGGCTAACTTTGAAAATTTTAAAATTTGATGTCTTTGGTCACCCCCCCCCCCCCCCCCCCGCCAATATGAAAAATACCTCCTTAGGTAAATATCTAATGCTAGCCTGGGAAGCATGTGTAGAGGAAGACTAAAGTAATGAGTAATAATTATCTTAGAATTATCTTTGGTTAAAGATCTTTCATAATGCTGGAATATGTATCTTAAATGATTACCTTCCCTTGCAGTCATTTGAAGGAACTCTGTTCTCGATCCAGGAAAGTTGTTGAATAATGCAGTGTAGTATTCTTGTAATTTAACATGTGCTTTTCTTCATAGTCGAGGATTCAGGCAAATGTGCATCCATCTGATTTGTTTTGATGCCTTACTTACAATTCAAGGGCTCCAAACAACCTTGATATAAGCCGAGACATTCAACAGTTTTGACCCGTTTACACAAGCAGATAAATTGACTCAGCGAAGTGGAACAACTGCGTTCAGATGGTGAAGATTGCTGGTTAATCGCTCTTTCTCGTAGCTAAAACACATTTTTTGTGGGCGACTTTTGTTTCCCAAGTCCAACGATCGAGCGATAACTGGGAATTTTTTGTCAGCCAAAGCGAGATGATGGGTGACCGATAAATCAACTCTTGTTCATCGTTTGATCGCAGTGGCCATTTACACGATTATCACTTAATTGTGTTCACTTTAGCGATTTCTCGTTCGATAATCGCTCTGTGGTAACGGGGCATAAGGGACAGCTCAGTCAATACAATCAAGTTAATGTATTCATATGATAAGTATCATACATTATTAAGCAGGAATACAGTAACGTAGGAAAAAATATTCTCACCACCCCAAGGGACAAACTATCACAGGCAGTCAGTGTTTAACAGGCATGTGACGAGCTTTGCTCTGGCCCACTTTATATCTACACATTGTAATGCATACAACCACTTTCATAGCAGTAAATAAGTGCGGATGGTAGATGCGAGACCCAAAGCCACCTTATCTACATTGTAAGCTTGTACCTAGTGCTGGGGTGTGAAATTCCTGCTAGGGCCCAAGTCCTGAATCCTTTACTATTTTATCAGGCTCTGACTCCTTAATAAATGGCCGTAATACATTTCATCTATTAATTTAAATAAAATGGTTGCATCAGGCCTTTTCTCACTATTAATGTATAATAGTAATCATTCTGTGTAGAACATAAAGCTAATTAACTGGAATACAAGTTCCTGTCGAGGCATTGTCTATACTCACCTTTTGTTCCACCGGAGATCCTCTTTGAAGTGCCGGCATCTTCATACTTACTGATGAGGGGGAATGTGCAATTGTGTCCTCTATTGTTGGGCAGACATTGTGGCATCCATTCACATGGCTTTGCACCCCCCTAACACACCTACTCCGTTCATTGCAATAGAGGAGGCTTACCAATCTCGCTTTCGCACGCCCCCCTTCATTGAAATGAATTGAGTATGAGTATGAGAGGCTCAGGCTCGCTATTGGTAAGCAAGTCGATTCTGGCGCTGCACAGAGGAGCAGCATGGCAGTTGGGACAGTGGGTGGATATAGGCTTTTTTTATTTCTGTCTGGACAATCCCTTTTACATTTCTGTAAGTTTCAGCCATTATGACTAAGGGGTCAGTATAAAGTAAAAGGAACAGGAGATTGGAAACATTATGTATCAGCATTAGAACACCCTGCTGCTACTACTGCTTATCACTGTTTTTTTTCTAAACAAGGGTCTTAGATTGAAAAAACATAAACTGTATTTATGATTAGCATTTCTAAACCCTCTGTGAAAGTTATATTAACGACACAATGTTAGTAAGAGATTTTATTTTTCATGCTGGACTTGGAACAATTCTAACGACTCGAGAAACCACCAGTCAGTGAAAAATAGACTAGATTAGAAATAAATGCTGTAGGTAATTACAGAATTCAGAATACAAAAAAAACATTAAAGACCCAATTCAAAACAGTATCTTATTATATGCAAAAAACAGCAGTGTTGTAGTTTGCTCTCTTGGACCCGCACTAGCAGGAAAGTTATAGTAATAGTTGTACTAGCTAACTATATTTTTTTTTTTAGATTTAATGTATGCAGGTTTACAATCTCTTGGTGAAGTGGTTAATTAATAAACTTCATTTTCTCCAGTTCACTATTAGGACTTACCATCAGCATAGAGCTTGATATATATATATATATATATATATATATATTTTTTTTTTTAATAAATACCCTTCAGTTTAGTTATTGCTACAGTAAAAAGCGAATAATTAACCATTTTCTGTGGAGTGGTGTATTTTAAAGAGGAACACCACACAGGAATTTCACTTTCCAGTGTGTTGTTCCTCTGAGGGCATCCTGAATTGAAATGACTGTGTGTATCCCCCCTGGATACCGATCCACTCACCTTCCTGTCGCTCCCATGTGCCGAAAGCAAGCACTCGATTTTACTTGCCTCCTATCGGCTTTGTCAGTGACTAAGCCTTTTGAACGGCTGAGCAGAGCAAAAGGGAGCCTCTTCCCCCGCTCAGTTTCTAGCTGTGGCCTTCCCCTGTCACCCATTCAGAAAGGCCTGGTGTAGGTGTGCAGATGGCTAGAGGGGAGCCAGGGTGTGGCACTGAGACACGGCAATGGCTCCAGGATCAGGTGAGTGGAATGGGGGATCCAGGGTGGTTTTACACAGCAAGGAGTGGAACTTGGGCGGCCCTGGAGTCTTTAAGATTCCAGCATCCAAAGCTTCTTTTTAAAGGGACTGTAAACCCAAGGGCAATAATAAGACAACAAGCAGCTCACCCGATGGCTCATGTGCCCTTCTTCGATTTCCTGTAGTACAGCTTATAAGTTGTTATAGCGGGGCGTCTAAGCTTGTCCAATAATCCAACATTTTAAGATACTTTGAGAGAATGCTAATCTTTCACAATCTAACACTGTTCCCAAGGGGGATACAGGGGAGGAAGTCCTTGGCCAAGGCCTTTAAATTAGGTGACAATGAGTCACATGGTATCTAGTTCTGTAGCTGCTTAGATTGTGTTTAAGAATGAGGCCACAGTTTAAACACTTCCTAAAACTTACCTAAAATCATATCAAATATTCAGAGCTTGTTTTCGCCAAGATTTGTAGAATAAGCGATTGGCCTTCAATGGGCACCGTCATTAATATTACAGTGATCCTATATCCAGAAAGGAAGTTTATGTGGTCACCTTTTATCCCCAGCCCATTGCCCCAAAACAGCCTGTTTCTTTTTACAGCCTTCACTCAATATTCATAACAACACGAGACGGATGCCATCTGCCATATTGCTCCCTGGCTGATGCTTTCCTATGAGGATACATACAGCTCAGCATTGGGTGTCAGCCTTATCAGTTATAACTGCAATAAGTGCAGAGAGCACTGCAACCCAACTGCCATTATGTGACAATTTTAGCTAGTATCTGAATGAATTATCATATGACTACCATTCATAATCATACTGCTTCCTGTTGGTGTTTTTATGAATATTGGGCAAAAACTTTACTAAAAGAAACATAGACCGTTTTGGGGCATTGGGCAAGGGATAGAAGTTAGACATAAACTTCCTTTCTGGGTATAGGATCACTTTAACCTTGCTGGTGAAGGGTCTGTCGTCCACAAGTATGAACTAGTCTGCACACTTGATGTATAATAGGTTCTGACTTTAACTTTACAATATGAAAGTTTGACTCTTACTTTAGGATTTAACCACTGTTTTTGTCATAGACATTACCAGGCATTTGTGGTAGAATAATAACATTTAATCAAACAAAGGGAAGGGCTTGCCAACAAAATTATATTAAAGCACTGTCTGGGCAAATGAGGAAAAAAACATACTAGTTGCGTAGCAACCCATGGACTTTATTTCATGGTGGGCTGAGCTTGTCTAGTTGCTGTGCTGTCACCTCTGAAGCTCCTGACAATCCTCCCGGCAAACATTTGATCGTCCACCACTCGTGGAATATCATGGTGCTTCCCCTGTATCCAGTCAGTGAGATAGCCTGCCATGTGGTTGGAAGCAGGGGCATGCAAGGATAGGTTCAATGTGGTTGGAAGCAGGGGCATGCAAGGATAGGTTCAATGGGGATGAAGAATTCCTAAATGTGCACAAGCATACAGTGGCCACCTATGCCCCAAATATCCCTAAAGGAGGCCGGCCAGGCAGTGCACAGTCAGCACTCGAACGGACAGTGAAGAAACCAAACTGGCATTCCTCACCAGACCCCATAGGATCCAGACCGCAGGCTTTTAGGCAAGTACCACCTCAGAATTCCTGCTCCAATGTCTAGCTTCAGCTCACAAATCTCCTCCCTCCCCTCCTACAGCAAGCAGATATTGGCACAATATTCCTTTCTACAGTCTTTAAAATGAAAAGTCTAGTTTTGCAGGCTTCCCGGGCCCATTTGCTCTTCTAGTATTGCCTATCTGTAGAAGCCAAAACCTGGCCAGCCTCTTTCCGTACTTCTATAGGATGAGCTGGGTCACCATGAGAACAGGTGCATAATAATCTTTTCCACAGTCTTTAAAATAAAAATGTTTGGCCTGCAGGCTTCCCGGCCCACGTTCTCTTCTAGTATTGCCTATCTGTAGAAGCCAAAACCTGGCCAGTCTCTTTACGTACTTCTAAAGGATAAGCTGGGTCACAATGAGAACGAATGAAGTTAATGCACTTACGATACTCTGTGTGTTATGTTTTTCTCCTGACATGCCGTCTATTAAAGTGTTATTGGGTTCTTTAACATGCACGTTCTCAGGGGAAGTTAAGGAATTCTTTATAGTAATATATATGGTATTATAACATGCTAACACTCTAATCTTTTTAGCTGCAGTGTGTGTGTATTTTGTTTTCCGCTTTGCATCAATACCTTTCTCTTGCCCTCCATTACAATGTTGTTTTTCTAGCTGAAGGTTTACATGCACTTGTAACAATCCCCTGCTGTCCTATTTCTCCCTCCTTTTCAGCTTACTGAGACAGGATCAGGTATCAACTGCTTGGACTCAATGTGCTGCTACACAGGCGGGGAGACAGCGTGTACGTCTCTTAGAAGACTGCTGGAACGAATGATGGGCCGCTGCACTGCACCCCGAGTCAGCAGGTGTGGAACCCCCCTAAATACCTTTTGCTGCCAACGATTCTCCTATAAACTGGAAAATGATGAACCTGCAGCTTTAGATGACTAAAGAAACCTCTCTGTCTCTTGCTTTCTCTCTCTTGGGGCTTAATTGCTCTTCAGTATTGAGAAGTAAGGTGGAACGATATGCAATGCTGAATTTCCTTTTTCTCTTATTTAATTTCCTACATTTTCTGTATTTTTATATAATGCATCTGTGTTGTATGTGTCTTAACTGTCGGGCTTTTCTGTATTTCTTTCTGCTGTCATTTTGTCTGCGTAATTTAATGTTGGGTAACATTTCTTTGTATACCTATTTTAATTTTGGGGATCTTTAAACCTTTGGGGTGCTTGGTTCTAATGTGATACACAAAAGTTGTGTTTTTCCGCTGATGCGCCACTGACCATGTCTCCCTCAATACGACACCATGAACGCCAATTTACAGAGAATATCTAAATAGTGTGTCTGCTGGGAAAGGTCTTTTGTGTATCCTCAGTCTTTGTATAGTCTATATGCCCATCACTCTTTACTTCCACTTGCAAACAATGTGGATATTTATATGTAGGGAAAACGCAGTTTGTTTCTGGTAAGTGTGTTATTCACCTATTAGAAAACACCTGATTATTTTTAAAGTTGTTTAAATAATGCCATTCATTTTAGCATGTTTAATGTGTTATTTGTCAGGGGCGTTTAACGCCATAGTGTCCCTGTTAGGTCAGCATTAAATGTTTCCCAGCAGAAGTTGTCTGGTCACTTTTTGAAGGCTTGTCACCTAAACGTAAAAAAGGCAGCCATTTTGTCAGGTGATGTCCATTAAAATGCATTCTTTTAATGAGGAATCTGCTTCCTTTAGATATGGCAGCATTTAATCTGTCCTTGGGGAGATTGGAAATATTCCGTCACATGCACAGGTACTAAGAAGTAGATTCTCCTCATGGGGCACTTAGGACAGTGTAATGTAAATGTGGTGGCATACACTGAATCTTATAACCACTGTCGCGTTTTAAAGCTTTTTAAATGGAAGAGCTGCTTTTTGACAGATTTGATGATGGAAAGCAAGGCTCTGGGGGCTATGCAATTATTTGGTGAAACAAGCTAACTGGGTGTGGTTTTTGGCGAGATTTACTTCTGAGTGACAAACCAGAAAGTATGAGAAAGAAAAGTACACGCTTTCCCGCCAAACCACCAGCATTTGCAAGCGAACATTTTTTTAATGAGTGGCAGATTTTTTTTTTTTTACTTTTGCAAAGGGGACTGTTTTCCAGAGTTTTCAAAACCTATCCCATCCGCATTGGAAAAATGCCCCAACACAGGTGATGTTAAAAAGCTCACTCAGATGCAGGTTGCAGTTCACACCTCAAGGCACACTCAAAACTGAACTTGCTTCGCCAAATTATTAGCATGCCTTTCATTGTGATTTGTTACGCAATGCTAATGATGACAAAGATTTAGGGAAGAGGGTTCAATCCTGGCTGCACGTTTGGGGGTGAATTATAACCTGCATCTATCTCTGTGAGCTTTTTAATTTAAACACACACAAATGTGCAATAAAAAAATATTTGTTTTAATTTTTCCTTACATATTTTAAATGCGATGTGCATCATTTTTCCAAAGAGGTATGCAGAAAAAAAATTAAGAAAATCTTTAGCATAGCAGCATTCTGTTTCCAAACGTTTTTACTCATTGTAAAAATGATGGACCTCACATGTAAAAATGCCTTATCTCATGTGCAGGGGATTTTTAATAATACATTTTTTATTGCACTTATTTGTGTTAAAATGAAAAAGCTCACCGAGATGCAAGCAGCAAGTCGCACCTAAATATGCACCCAGAGATGAACTTGCTTCACTAAATCTTTAGCATCACCCACACCCTCAACCCGTTGGTGCTTATACATGTCTTTAAGTCATTTTTTCCCTATGGGAACATTTTGCCTTGCATCATCATATCTGTATCGACAAGAAGTTCTGAAAAAAGAAGTCCTGGATGTCACTGGACCACTTCTCTTTTGTGTGGTTCTGTATTCAGTGTATGTTATGTAACAGGGTTTGGGTGTATATTCCACCCAATAATGACACCTTGGAATTGGGGATAGCCTCATAAACAAATCTTGCTCTCTGGTGTTATTTTAAAGTGGCTTTGTCCTTACATGAACACACACAAAATTGGGGTTGTTTTGCTTTTTTTATATAATTAAATAAAACAATTAATAAACAGTAGCTGACCAGTCATGTACTGTACTTCAGTATGTTTCGATATGCATCTTCATTAGCCTTACAAGCCCATGGCTGGACATTAGAACAATTATCATAACCAATCATTTCCTAGTAACAGAGGATTCTTCTCTCCATGAAATGCAACTAGGTGTACAAATAATTATAACTTCCTCCTTGGAAAGTATTCCTGAGAGGATTTAAGATGTATATCACTCTAATGACCTTTAGATCTTTTATATTGGGAAACGTTTAAAAATGGAAACAACTGAGAGCAAAAGAAAAGTTTGTGAGGGTAATCCCTAATCCCAAGTGGTAAAAGTGGACCTCCAGTCAAAAATGACAATTGCTCCTGGGGAGGGGGTGGAATATTTCTGCAGGTAAATGGAGTTTGGGACTCTGGGATCGGAAGTAGCCACTTGCTGCAGTGAAGCCCCTCTCCTATTGGAGGAGGTGTCATATAAGCCGGAGTTCTGGTAGGAAGAGGTGAGCATCTCTCTAATTCAAGACTCACTGATGGTGTCATGGGGTAAGTTAAGTTAGTTAAGTGTCCCTGTGAACTTGGCTCATAGTTGTCTAAGAGAAGATGTAAGTCCACTTTATGTGCAGTTATTGGGTCTGTAGCAGAGCCTTCCAGCTCCTGGCTTATCTGTATGCATTTGTTTCTCTGTTATGACCGACAGGAATAATAATAGTTAATAATTGGACAAATGTATTGCCACGTCTACCACCTGCCATTTTATTGCCAAGATGATTTCCTAAGAAGTAGGCTGAAAGCAATTCTCAAGTATCTTAGGTTACCCATGTCATGCCAAATCTCTCCTTTGTAAATTGGGACTTTTAAAATAAGATAAAAATGTCCTGTATCCATATCCTTGGCAGGGAGGGTCTTGGTTAAGGGCTGTTGTAACCTAACCTAATGTAACCTTCCCGCCACACACCATCCGCAAACAGGAGACAGACTTCACTCCAGTGCGCAGCTACTTCCTGTCCCGTATTAAACAGAATTCTAGGACTTATTTTGGCTTCCTAAGGGGAATCCCAAAAATAGGATTCCTTATGGGCAATTGTCAACGGGGACTGAAGTGTCCACTTGTTTAAATCTTACAATATCACTTTTATCACATAACGTTTGCATCACCTATTTAAGGTCACAAGATGGCTGCCTATGGTAAAGTAGGGGTGCCCGGTCTATGATCCTGTTTCATGTTAATATGTGTTTCCAATGAAGCAATATGCAAATCTTTGTTTTATATGTATAGCTCTTACATGTCGCAGTATCAAATGCATATATTTTCAATGTCTGTGTGTAGCTCAGAGCTTCAACAAGAGTAAATATTTATAAAGAATATGTTATAAAACAAATTGTAATTTTTTTAGCATTCTTATCAGATCTCTCCATTTTCATAAATAAATGCATCCTTTGCAAAATCACAGGTTCTCTTTTGATTTGCTAAATCTGAATGCTTCTATTGGGAATGTGGGAACATTTTAATTTCTTTCTTTTCTATCCGCTGCTTGTTGATTTCACTTTTTCTGGTGGAGTTTAATCTGGGCTCAATTTTCGGTTCACCATTTATCTTGCAACATGGCACAAAGAGTTGTTGTTCTGAGCAGTATTTTATTGAACTGTTAGGTTTTAATGCTTTACACCACCATATCCTCCGGTGCTATTGTTTGTACATGCCTGACTATATTAAACATGGCACTGAAAAGTGCTTTAAAGTGGACCAAAAACCTAGATTTTTACTATCCTGGGTTTTAGTCCTTGCCCTCTGGGCACCCGATCTGGGATGCCCTGCTATGTGAAACCCCCCCATGTCGCCCAGTCTAACTCGCCTTTCTCCACTCCATCATGCCTAGACTCTCATCCGTGCACTGGGATCCGCTCATGTCATCTCATCTAAGACTCAGCTCCAGCCTAGTCTAGCCCAGTAGACCCTATTGCACTGGTGGCCGCATCCTCAATACCCTCTAACAGGGTATGTGCGTTCGCCCACCATTCACAAAAGTCTGGCACGGGTGCACGCCCTGCTAAAGCTATAGCAGGTGGCAGCCGTTGGATCTCGGGAGAAGGTGAGTTTACTGGGACCAGGTGGGTTTCACACAGCTGGGCATCCCGAATCTAGATGCGCCGGGGGAGGGGGAATCAGGCGGCCCTGGAATCCTATAGATTCCAGGGCCATTGGCCGTGGGTTTTGATCCACTTAACCTCTAGCAGCCATTCAAATTTCAATTTTGTTTGGATTGTGGTCTGGATTAATGCACTTAAAGCATAGTCATTGCTGTTTGTGCTAGTTATTAGTAAGGTTTACTCAATGTAATCTAATTCTTCAGTCTGGTTTTGGTCGTGGAGACTACTGCCACGTCCACCTTCCCGCAGCTCAAATGAGAACATAAATATGGCTGTATCCATCAACTGTAGTAAAATGTCACAGTATATACAAACCTCTGTGTCAATAAAACAAGCTAAACACCAATGAATTGTGTGCATGGCACCATAACCAAGAAAACCACTCCATTTGACATGCATTTTTTTTTTGTTTGTTTTATTTTAATGTACTGGAGAAATTAGCCCAGTTCCAGCCGAAATGTCATGGCTTAGTAAAGCTTTTTCTCTGCAGCTGGATCACATTTGCAAAATAAAGCTCTACCCAAAACCCCTGATGGTTTGAGTTGGGCTTTAAATAAAAGAAGCATAGAATAACAACTTACTGGGCAAGCTGCAGACTTCTTTAATTTGTATGCTGAGTATACTTTTAGGATCTTGATTTTGGGAAGATCAAGGGAAGAAAAGGTTTATTTGCATGGCTTGGGGAGATCTCAATCTGTGCCATTTACTTCTACAGAACCCACAACTACCAGCTCCAAACCCCTTTTTCTAGTGCATATCATTCTAACTCTCAATATTTCTGATAGATTGGGTGTGACCTGTCTTGCAGTTAGTTTGTCCTTTTACTGTTATGTTACAGTTAACAGTACACTGTTTAATAATAAAATGCATATTTGTTTGTAATAGAATATACAGGTGCAGCTCAATAAATTAGAATAGTATTGAAAAGATTATTTATTTCAGTAATTCCAGTTAAGAAGGTATTTATTACACACATTGGGGTTGATTCAGAGCCTGGTGAGAAAACCCACTTATTTTTTGGAGGGAAATCTGCCATTCACGTTCATTGTCTACCGGGTGTAAATTTTCACTTGGCTCTGAATCAAGGTAGACAATAAAAGTCAGTTGCCTATTTCTTTCGTAAAAGAGGAGTGAGAATTCTCACCTGGCTCTGAATTGACACCATTGTGGTCTATTTCATGTGTTTACTTCTTTGAATGTTGAAGGTTATGGCTTACAGTTAATGAAAAACCCATATTTACTATCTCAGAAAATAGTATTCTGCCAGACCAATGAATTTCAATACAAAAATGTTGACCTAATGAAAATGATGTACAGTACAGTAGTAAGCACTCAACGATAAGCTTGGCATGGAGGTGATTACTCTCTGGTAGTGCAGAGCAAGCCAAGGTTGCTTTTAAAGCATCTACAGCTTGCCTGCATTATTGGGTCTAGTGTCTCTTCTCTTGACAATACCCCATATATTCTCTGTGGGGTTTAGCCGAGACCTAGGCGGGAAGTGTTTATTGAAAAAAGTAGGGGTTCTAGGACTTATCCTTGTAGTACACCAACAGACAGAGGCCGGGGAGAGGAGATTGTGTTTGAGTAAGATATGCTAAATGTGCTATCAGATAGATGGGGGGGGGGGGGGGGGGGGAGACAAGAGATTGCAAGACCTTGAATTCCAAGAGAAGAAAGAATATTGAGCAGTAGAGTATGGTCAAAAGCAGAGGATAGGTTGAGAAGAATGAAGAGAACAGAGTAGTGGCCTTTGGATTTGATAGTTAAAAGATCATTGTTGACTTTGGTGTGGGCAGGTTCACTGGAATGACGAGCAGAAACCAGACTGGAGGGGATCTAGGAGGGAGTTTGTAGACAGGTAGTGAAAGCCAGTTCTGTGTGGACATGCTGTTTAAGAAGCTTGAAAGAGAAAGGGAGCAGCAAGATTGGGTGGTTACTGGGGGGGTCAGAGGGGTCCAGAGAGGGTTTTTTTTTTAAAGTGGAATTATAGCAGCATGCTTATAGGGGGGAAGAAGAGGGAGAGGTTGAATAGAGATGTTAAGGCTGGAATGACAGACAGTTGAGGGATAAGGTGGGATTAGGATAGGATCAACGGAGTAGGTGGTCGGGTAGGACTTTGAGACAAGAAAGAAGAATCCTTGTACAGTTAGCTGAGTGAAATTAGTTAACGTGGGGGGCATGGGTGAGGTTGGGATTTAAGAGGTATCTGAGGGGTGAAGCCACATCAAATCTTGTTTTTTATCTTTAAAGAATCTGGTAAATTGATCTGCTGTTATCTGAATGATGGAGAAGATGGCAGTGGACAGAGTAGTGAGTTGAAAGTGTTGAATTGCCTCTCCACTCTTCCTCCAGACTCTAGGACCCCTGATTTCCAAATGAAATGCAAACTTTCCTTTTATGTAAATACAGGACTTTGGGCCATTGAACAACAGTCCAGTTCTTTTTCTCCTTAGCCTAGGTAAGGTGCTTCTGATTCATCAGGAGTGGCTTGGCACTAGAAATGTGGCAGTTGTAGCCCATGTCCTGGATAGGATCTGTGTGCGGTGGCTCCTGAAGAACTCACTCTAAATGCTGCTTACTCCTTTTGAATCATCTCTAAATTCTTCAATGGCCTTTTCTTGACAATCCTTTCAAGGCTGTGGTTATCCCTGTTGCTTGTGCACCTTTTCCTACACACTTATTCCAAGTGTGATATACACTCCGCTTCAACTCTTCATGACATTTGGGTTATTCTCCAGTAGAGGGCGAACTTCTGCAGAGATGAATGCAAAAAAGGAGCTCCTCCCAGTCCATAAATACCTGGGACCTCCCACCAATTCCCCAGTTTCTTCTCTGCAGGAAGGCGAGCAAAACAGAAGATGAAGAATTCTCTTACTTGCAGGTAAGCCATTTTTGTCCCTATTGCTGCCAGGACCTTTCCTAAATTATTTGAGCCTTCCAGCCTTGGCTGCGGGTTCTGGTGAGGTTAGGTAGCACCTTGTGGGTGTGCAAGGAGCCTTGCTCCACCGTGAGACCCCATTACAAGGGGTAGGCGGTTGCCCAGGTTTGGTGATCCCGGTGTGGGATACCCTGTCCCTTTCATTCCTATGGCCAGATTCTGGCTGGGATCCCCCCCTTCCGGGTCCCTTACTTCCCTCTATGGGGGGGGGGGCTGGCTGGCCTTTATACTTAGATGGTCTTATGTGTGCACTGTGTGTGTGTGTGTGTGTGTTTTCACTTGTGTTGGTGCTGACAGGTGTTTGCCTTGTACATGGGGCCATAACTGTACTGGCCTCCTAAATTCAGCCTGGGGAGCTTCTCCCCCTCAGGCTTTGTTCGGGGATGGGGCGCCGGGCTCTCGGCACGGGCGCGGTAGCCCCGCCCCCTCAATTGGCGAGATGCTGCGGGCCAGCCCATGGCTGGGATCCGCGTTGCTGGGAGGGGGGCATGGCCTGCGTTCTGCGCTGGCCCGCCCTCCTTCTCTTCCTCCTCTTCTCATGAGGCTCTTCTCCGGGGGCCATCTTGGTGCTGCTGTGGCTGATCCTGCATGCTCCTGGCCGGTAAGGGCCTGTTGGCCACTTCCTTAGCTTATGCGGGGGGCCCCTCTTTAGCAGGGGGGCCTCCTTTTTTCTCGCATGTGTGTATATAGGTATATATGGAGATATATGTAATTATATATATATTTTGAGGTGATTGTGACTTATGATGCCTTCATTGTGTGTTACAGATTGCATCGTATATGTGCATAAGGGGATCCTCCTGGTTCTGGTGTCCCTAATCTTAAAATAGATCTCCACAAATCCTCCCACTGGGACTTTTAAGGGGCATCCCGGGTTGCTTATTGCTTAAATTCCCTGCGGTCTTGCGACTGACCACAAGAATCACCATATGGAGGCTCCGCAGGATACCGGGCTCGGGCTCCCTCTGGGACAATCCCGGCCATGTGTGGGTTGTGGGGCATCCCTTACGGGTGAGAATGTGCTTATTTGTATACCATGTGCACAAAAGGCCATATCGCGGCAGTCGGGTGCCCAGCCTTCTGGGTCGCCCCCCGCTTCATCGCCTTCCCTTCCCCCCTTAACCGTACCCCAAGTGACATTGGTGCCAGCGGGGAGTCGCATTCCGATGTTTGTGCTAGGTTGGCCAGCATCGATAAATTTATGGTTAGTGCGGTGGGCAAGAAGGCTAAAAAGAGACCTTTGTCGTCAGTCCAGGTGACTTGGGATATTGATGATGATTTATTTGATATGTCGGATTATTCCCCGTTAGAGGAGGGGGAATTGTATGAGGAGTCAGAGGCTGACGATGTACGGTTTGCCGAAGCTGAAGTTGGGCAGGCGCTGGGGGATGCTGTTGACATGGCCACGGTTTTGTCACATCTCTTGGAGGTTTTGGATATTGCGCCGCCTGAGGTGCCCCCTCTCAAGAAGGGGGAATTTTTTGGGGCCCACAAGCCTTGTTTGGAGTTTCCTACCCAGGGTCATTTTGATGCACTGATCCTTAGGGAATGGGAGAAACCTAGTCGGCTTCTGGGTGTTCCTCAGGGATGGGATAAGAAGTATCCTTTCCCGGTGGAAGCGGTTAAGCGCTGGGCTTCTCCTCCCGAGGTCGATGCGCCAGTTTGGGGTTGACCAACTCCTCCGTGCTTCACACCCCAGACGCCACTGATTGTGAGGATAGGCGCCTTGATCAGATGGCATGCCATGCCTTTGCCAGTGTTGGCTCGGCCTTGTGGCCTGTTTGTGCATCTGTGCTAGTGTCGGTGGCTGCTATGTCTCTGATTAGGGACTGGTTAAATGACGCTCACCTTGATCCGGCCAGTGCTGAGTTCACTACGCTTAAAAGATTTGAATTGTTCATGGATTTTGTCTTGGCTGCTATGGAAGACACTATTGTTAAGTGTAGTAGGACTTCAGCCTTATTGGTGGCCATGCGCCGATCGGTATGGCTCCGTCAGTGGACGCCGGACTTTGCGGCCGAGAAATCGCTCACAGCTCTTCCCTTCTTGGGGAAGGTAAGTTACCTCAGCGGAAGAAACAGCGCCGTCCCTTACGGGGGGCAGGCTCTTTCAATCCTTCCTTTCGAGGTGCCAGAGCTGGCAGAGGTTTGGCCTTCTCGGGTGTCAGAGGCGCTTCCTGGAACAGGGGCAGAGGTCGGGCCTGTCCCGCTTCTGCCTGGGGTTCCAAGCCTGCGGGTAAACCAGCTCAGCAATGAAGGGGCGCCCTCACCCGCACGGGTGGGGGGACGGCAGCGGCTCTTCTTTCAGGCCTGGGCCCGGGAGGTCACAGACAATTGGATCTTGGAAGTGGTCTCCTCCGGGTACAAACTGGAGTTCGAGTACTGGCCTCCTCCAAGATTTTTGAGGTCTCGGGTGCCCTTGGACCCTCAGGCTGCACAGGGGCTCCTGTTAGCGAAAAACCTTCTGGACATGGGAGTTGTATGCTCGGTGCCTCTGTCAGAGAGAGGCAGGGGTTTCTACTCCAATCTTTTCACGGTCCCCAAAAAAAAGAAGGTTCTGTAAGACCCATTCTGGACCTCAAGGTCCTCAACAGATTCATCAGAACCAAGAAGTTCCGCATGGAGACTCTGCGCTCGGCCATCAATTCCCTTCGTCAAGGGGATTTCAAGACATCAATAGACATCAAGGATGCGTATTTGCATGTTCCAAATTTTCCAGCGCATCAGAGATTCCTCAGGTTTGCGGTGGACGATCAACATTTTCAGTTTGTAGCCCTTCCCTTCGGGTTGACCTCAGCGCCGGGGGTCTTCACCAAGGTTCTGGCAGGCATAATGGCCCTATTCAGAGCTCAGGGAATTCGCATTGTGCCGTATCTGGACGACCTTTTGATTTCAGCTTCTTCCCTCTGTCAGGCGGAGCTGGACACCCACCAGGTGGTGTCGACCCTGGAGAGGTTCGGGTGGGTGATCAACCGCCCCAAGTCCTCTCTCTTGCCATCACGGGTGATTTCAGTCCTGGGCATGAATCTACCCTAGACCAAGGTGCAGGGGATTTAGGATCTAATCCGCCTTCTTCTGGCCAATCCTTGCGCCTCTATTCGACAGGGGATGAAACTGGTCGGATTGATGGTGGCCTCCTTCGAGGTGGTCCCGTTTGCGCAGTTTCACGAGATCTCTTCAACTTCATCTATTGACGCATTGGGACAGGTGTCCGCTGTCATTGGATCAGCCGTTCAGGATGTCTCCCAGGGTTCGGCAGTCCCTTCGGTGGTGGCTGGAGTCGAGCAATCTGTTGAGGGGCAGGTCCTTTCTGGTTCCTCGCTGGGAGACGGTTACCACGGATGCCAGCCTGTCGGGCTGGGGAGGTTTCTGGAAAAGTCATCAGTTCAGCGGGGTGTGGGGTCCTCAGGAGGCTCACAACCCCATCAATGTCTTAGAGCTCAGAGCCATCCGGCTTGTCCTGTCACGGCTGACGTCGCACTTACAGGGTCTTCCGGTTCAGATTCGATCAGACAATCAGACGGCGGTTGCCTACATCAATCACCAAGTAGGGACTCGCAGCAGGAGTGCCCTCAGGGAAGTCTCTCTGATCCTGCATTGGGCGGAGAGCAATGTTTCTTGCATTTCGGCAATCTACATTCCGGGAGTGGAGAACACGGAGGCGGACTCCCTGAGCAGGGGGTCCTCTTGCCAAGGAGAGTGGTCTCTCAACCCCAGGGTTTTTCGGTCTCTTTGTCGCAAGTGGGGGACTCCGGAGGTGGATCTCTTTGCCTCACGGCACAATCACAAAAATCCCAACCTTTGTGTCTCTATCTCAGGATCCTCTAGCTCTGGCAGTGGATGCCTTGTCCCTTGCTTGGAAAGATCTGGGGTTTCTGTACCTGTTTCCTCCCTTCTCCATGCTGGGCAAGGTAGTTTGCAAACTGGCTCTGGAAGGGGCACCAGCAATTCTGGTGGCTCCAAGGTCGCCAAGAAGGGTTTGGTACGCAGACCTTGTAAGGCTGGCGGTGGATTAGTACCGGCTTCCCATGTTTCTGGATCTGTTATCTCAGGGTCAACTACTTTATCCCAATTTACCAACGCTGGCTTTGACGGCTTGGCTGCTGAAACCTTCATTCTGAAGGAGGAAGGTTTGTCTGAGGCTGTGGTTCAGACCTTGATTAGGTGGTGTGACTGGTGTGAGGCTAGGGCCTTGCCTTGCAGGCTGTTTTCGATCCCTAGGATTTTGGAGCTTCTTCAGCATGGTCTGGATTTTGGGTTCCAGCTTATTACCTTGAAAGGGCAGGTCTCTGCTCTGTCTGTTTTCTTCCAAAGATCTTTTGCCTAACACCCGCTGGTTAAGACTTTTTTCCAGAGGGTCACTCATGTTCGACCCCCTCGGAAGGCTATGGTTCCTGTTTGGGATTTGAATTTGGTTCTTTCGGCTCTCCAGGGTCCTCCTTTTGAGCCGTTACAGGATATTGCTCTTTCTGTTTTCACTCAGAAGGTTGCCTTCTTGGTGGCTATTACCTCTGTTCGGCATGTCTCTGAGTTGGCGGCTCTGTCGATTCAGGCCCCTTACTTTGAAAGACACCAGGACAAGGTGGTCTTATGCTTTAAGCCAGATTTCCTTCCCAAGGTGGTTTCTGCTTTCCATCTCAATCAGGATATTGTTCTCCCTTCCTTGTGTCCTAAGCCTAGCAATGACAAGGAGAGGGTTTTGCACAATTTGGATGTGGTTCGCTGTGTTAAGTACTATTTGGTGACTACTTCTTCTTTCCGCAAGACGGATGCCTTTTTCGTGGTGCCCTGCGGGCCCAGGAAAGGTTTGGCGCCCGCCAAGTCTACCATTAGCAAATGGATTCATCAGGCCATTGTTGGGGCCTATTCTGCTAAGGGGAGGACTCCCCCTTTTAGGGTCACTGCGCATTCTACTCGTGCTGTTGGTGCGTCCTGTGCTTTTCAGCACCAGGCTTCTGTTGAACAAGTTTGTAAGGCTACTACTTGGTCTTCCGTTCATACTTTTTCCACGTTTTACAAGGTTGATGTGCGGGCTTCAGCGGATGCCGTTTTTGGCCGCAAGGTTCTGCAAGCTGCAGTGGTTTAAGTTGGTGCATTCTTTACTGTTTATGGTTCCCACCCATGACGGACACTGCTATTGGATGTCCCAAATGTCATGAAGAGTTGAAGCGGAGTGTATGTCACACTTGGAATTATACCGTTTTGTGAGTACTCGCCTTTAAAACGGATATTATGAGTGTGACATACACTCCGCTTCACCCCACCCTTTTGGTATTTTGGATCCTTTATATGGTGAACCATTGTTTCTTGGTTGTTAGTATTGTTTTATTTGGTTCTTCCTGGTCCCCTTACTGCTATCTTACACTGGGGAATGGGTGGGAGGTCCCAGGTATATATGGACTGGGAGGAGCTCCTTTTTGCGTTCATCTCTGCAGAAGTTCGCCCTCTACTGGAGAATAACCCAAATGTCATGAAGAGTTGAAGCGGAGTGTATGTCACACTCATAATATCCGTTTTAAAGGTGAGTACTCACAAAACGGTATTTTTCTTTCCACTAAACTTTCCATTAGTATCCTTGAAGCCAGCTTCTTTAGCAATGACCTTTTGTGCCATTACCCTCCTTGTGGAGGGTGTCAGTGACTGTTTCTGGAGATCTATCAAGTCAGCAGTCTCCCCCAAGATTGCAGAGCCTATGGAACTAGACTGATGGAACAGTTAAAGGCTGAAGAAGCCTTTTCAAGTGTGCTGTGTTGATTAGCTGATTAGTGTGACAATATTAACTTTTTTCTTCCAATCCATTCCAGACCCTCCTTGCACTTGGGATTACCTCCTTGCTGATAGGGTGTGACTGCAAGACAAAAAAGGCCTGGCCCCTCCCGGCCCCATAAGTAGCAGCTGCCTAACCTAGATCAGTTTCTTTCTTGCAGTTGCAAGTGACTGTGAAGGTTGTTCAGGAAATTTGCTCTCAAGGATTGTGCAGCAAGCAGGGGAATGCACCCTGTTGGCTTCCTGCGTAGTTTTATTTCCACGGATCCCCTAGACCCAATTGTGCCTCCCACAGCGTCTGGCTGTTTTGGGGTTTGTGAGGTAAGGTGGAAGCGTCGGGGTCTTGGGGCGCTTACAGAGCTCTTGCTCTCTGGGCTGCAGGCTTCTTGGAAAACACGTCAGCCGCAGGTTTCTATGGTGTACCTGCTGAGGAACATTTTTATTTCAACCCATCCTTCTTCCTGTTTAGGTTAGGTTTTTTCCTAAAAAAAAAAAAAAAAAAAAAAGTGTGCCCTTAAGGGGCGTGGCCTGACATCACGCAGGGGGCAGAGCTTATGTATGGAACCACAAGGCGTTTTTTTCTCAGTGTGTCTCTCTCCGGCTGGAGGGAGTTTGTATCCAAGGCTCCCCTGCAGAGTTCCAGGTAGATGCATAGCAGCCCCCGGCTGGGGAAGTGCGGCTGCTGCAGGGCTTTGGCTGCTGCGGCAACGGCGGCGGCCTTCGCTGGCCAGGCCGCTATTCAGGGGGACCCAGGTCATTATGAACCTAGGGGTTCTCTTGCTGGGCACATACGGCCGCTGCGGCCATTCCGGGCCAGGCCGCTGGTCTTCCTGGGGACCCAAGGTTTTCTGAGCCTAGGGGCTCTCTTGCTGGTGCAGATGCGGCCGCTGCAGCATGCGGCTGCGGGCGGCAGTTCCTTTGGGATTGGCGGCTGTTGCGGGCCAGGCCGCTGGTCTCTTCCGGGGGTCCCAAGTGGGTCTGAGCGTAAGGGCTGCTGCAGCATTGCGGCCGAGGCAGCCATTGCGGCCCGCTGCCTGTATTTTAATATTCAGGATCAGGTTAAAATAGCCAGCTGGTTTTATTCTTAAGCAGCTTAATACATTAAGTGTATAGACATCACTTTCTTGTTTCTTTGCATAGGCTGTTGTGTGAAGAGCTGCTGGGGTGAGAAGACGTCGACATTATTATTATCATTATTATTATTATTACTATTATTATTATCTTGATTATTTAATGTTTTATTATGTTTACTGTTTAATATTTATTGGTCATATTTCCAAGAGTTCGTTAGCTCATATTTATTTTATTGTTTACATTGAGATTAATGAATTATGCATAAAAAGGGGGAAATTACTTTTTTTCTAATAGGATTTTTTCTCCTGTTTTATTTTTTAGATATTTGGAAGAAGGATAAAAAGGGTTGTGGTTCCTCCCAGTCCCTTTGGGATTGGGTTAGGCTTAGGGCCTTAGGTCTTTTTGGCAAATTAAAAAAAAAAAAAAACACCATGAGGGAGGCATCAGGGGATAGTGATTCGGACATCCCACTTGAGCAGAGCGGGCTCTGCCCCTTATGTAAGTAGGATCCCCTGGGTAGTTTCAGCACGGTATGTTCGGCTTGCGCCATAAGAATTGGTTTAGAGCATAATAGAGCGGCGGCTCAGGTTTCTAGCCCAGCTATTGCTGGAGGGAGCGCGACGGCTCAGCCATCTCTTACATCCCCCGGAGAGGGGGAAGACAGTGTGGTGCAGGCGGAGGTGGCGCACAGATTGGATAGCTTAGAGAGACAGTTATCCTTGGTCATTCCTAGGAAAGCCGCCTATAAGAGGAGGCATTTGGAGCCTGTTTCTGAGGAAAGAGATTTATTCGCCTCTTTTGGGTCTGAGGAGGAGGAGGAGGAGGAGGAAGAGTATATAGACGAGCAGCTCTCAGAGGGCGAGTTACACTCTGGTGAGGAGGATAGTAATTCTATTTTATTCTCTTCTGATGAGGATCCCCTTCTCTCAGACGAAACAGAGTGTTTACTTTCATCAGTTTTTTAAACTTTGAATATTACCCCTCCTGAGATGGCAAAAAGAGGGAAGGACGACCTGTTTAAGCCAGTAAGGCAAAGGCAGGTGTTACTGGAACAGCCGCATTAAATCCTAACAAGCTACCGGCTGTTCCCAGGATCCTAGACGCTAGGTATCCTTTTCCGGCGGATATGATTAAGCTTTGGTCTTATCCACCCGAGGTGGATTCTCCAGTATCAGGTTTGTCTAATACTTCTATCATGCCGTCGGCTACTATGGGATCCTTAAGAGATCCCACGGCGAGACGGATGGATCAATTGGCCCGCCATGCTTTTGCTATGGTAGGTTCCTTTCTACGCCCTGTTTGTGCCATGGCTATTGTATCTTTGGCTTCAAGGAAGAAGATGAAGAAAAATCTGGCCAGGGACAAGTCCCGCAGGCTTACTCAAGAGTCCAAAGATTTTAGGGCTTGTTTGGACTTTAACTCTTTCGCTATCACTGCTATGGATGATGCGGTCAGGCTAGCTGCTAGAACTTCGGCTTCGGCTGCTAAGAAAGCTCTTACGGATATACCTTTTTTTGGGAGCAGACTCTTTGGAGAGTGGCTGGTCAAGGATGGCAAACTTCCTCAGAGGAAGAGGGCGACTCGGCCTTTTCAGAGGCCTTCATCATACTGGCCCTTTCGGAGTGGCAGAGGTGCCTTCCGTCCTTGCTCCTGTAGAGATTTTTGGGGCAGAGCCAGAGCTCGTAATAGGGCAGGAGGGGCCTGGAGGAGTAGGCCCAAACCTCCAGCCAAGCCCACTCCAGCATGAGGGGGCGCCCTTACCCGAGCGGGTGGGGGACGGCTCTTGCATTTTGCTCCTATCTGGAGACGTCACGTGGTGGTGTCATCAGGCTACAAGATCGAGTTTGCAGCCAGACCGCCTTCAAGGTTCCTTTGGTCAGGGTCATCCCGGAACAAGTCAAAGGCAGATGCCCTGAGAGCCTCTGTTCAGCATCGTCTTCAAAAAGGGGTAATTTGTCAGGTACCCTTTCAGGAGGAAGGTCAGGGGTTTTACTCCAACCTGTTCACGATTCCCAAGAAGGATGGGTCGATTCGTCCCATTTTAGACTTAAAGGGTCTCAACAAGTATATCGGGTGAAACATTTCCATATGGAGACTCTGAGGTCAGCGGTAACATTGATTCAGCCCGGAGATCTTATGACTACAATAGACATAAGGGACGCGTATCTTCATGTTCCGATTTTTCCAGGGCATCAGAAATTCTTGAGGTTTGCCCTGGAAGGCCAGCATTTCCAGTTTGTGGCACTTCCATTCGGAATATCCTCGGCTCCAAGAGTATTCACCAAGGTCTTGGCAGGTCTCATGGCCATTTTCAGAAGCCAGGGGATATGCATCATTCCATATTTGGACGATCTCTTAATTTCAGCCGGGTCTCCTCAGCAGATTATGAAGGATTCGCAGACGGTCCTATCAACTCTGGAAGAGTTCGGCTGGGTGATCAATTATCCGAAGTCCCATATCACTCCGGCACCAGTAAGGAATTTCTTAGGAATGAATCTGGACACCGTTCAGGTCAAGGTGTTTCTGTCAGAGCAGAAGGCTCTGTTAATTCGGAATCAAATAGAGTCCTTACTGGCCTGCCGGCAGCCGACCATTCGGCTAGGGATGAAACTAGTAGGCCTTATGGTGGCCTGCTTCGAGGCCATGCCTTTTGCCCAGTTTCACATGAGACCTCTTCAGTTAAATTTGTTGGCAAGCTGGGATAGAGTCCCGCAGTCGTTGGATCAAGTCTTTGTTCTGACACCCTCGGCCAGGCAATCTCTCCTGTGGTGAATGGACCCTCTACATCTGTCTGTAGGCAGGTCTTTTTTGACACCGCAGTGGCAGATCGTTGCCATGGATGCCAGTCTCACAGGCTGGGGGGGTATCTGGCAGACCCAGAAGATCCAGGGACAGTGGGGGCCGAAGGAGAATCGGCTTCCCATAAATATTTTGGAATTAGCAATCCGGCTAGTGCTTCAGTATCTGACCCCCAGTTTAAAGGGACAGGCTGTCCAAGTCCAGTCAGACAATCGGACGGCAGTAGCCTATATCAATCATCAGGGGGGTACTCGGAGCAAGAGTGCTCTAGAAGAGGTAAACCGGATTCTGATTTGGGCAGAGGAGAATGTTCCCTGCAGCTCTGCAGTTTACATCCCGGGGGTAGAAAACCAGGAGGCAGACGCTTTGAGCAGGAAGGCGCTGTGTCGGGGAGAATGGTCCGTCAGTCAGAAGATCTTTCAAGCTCTTTGCCTTTGCTGGGGTTGTCCGGAGGTGGATCTCTTTGCATCCAAGCACAATCACAAGCAGCCAAAATTCATGTCCCTGTCAAGGGACCCTCTGGCCATTGCAACGGACGCCCTGTCTGTCTCTTGGGTAAGGTTCAAGCTTCTGTACGTTTTTCTCCCGCTCCTGAGTCGTGTACTAAGAAAGATAGCTCAGGAGGGGGTACCAACCATTCTGGTGGCTCCTCGCTGGCCAAGGAGAAGTTGGTTTTCAGACGTAACAAGGATGTTGGTAGACCATTGGCACCTACCAGACGAGCCAGATCTTCTCACACAGGGGGCGCTTCGGCACCCGAATTTACAGATGCTGGTTTTGACGGCCTGACTATTGAGACCTCGATCTTAGCAGAGAGAGGTTTATCGGCTAAGGTTATTCATACCATGATTCAGGCCCGGAAGAAGTCGTCTTCCATGATATACTACAGGGTCTGGCAGGCGTTCATATCCTGGTGTGAGACTAGGAATTTTTCATGCAGAAAGTATTCAATTTCTAGAATTTTAGAATTCCTACAAGGTGGCTTAGAAATGGGCCTACAATTAAGCACCCTAAAAGGGCATGTGTCGGGCTTATCTATTTTTTTCCAGAAGTCTATCGCTAGCAATAGGCTCATTAAGACTTTTTTTCAGGGAGTCACTCATGTCCGACCACCGCGCAAGTCTATTTTACCGATGTAGGACTTGAATCTGGTATTGTCGGCTCTTCAGGGTGCTCCCTTTGAACTTATGATTGACGCTCCATTGAGCATTTTGACGCTTAAGGTGATATTTTTGGTGGCAATCACCTCTGTGCGGCGAGTTTCTGAATTAGCCTCCTTATGTATGAAGTCTCCTTATTTTGAGTTACACAGAGACAAGGTAGTTTTTCGGTTTAAGTCTGATTTTTTTACCTAAGGTCGTCTCTCCTTTTCACCTTAATCAGGAGGTAATTCTACCTACAGATTCCTTCCGCAAGACGGATTTTCTTTTTGTTATATCGAAAGGGGCCGAGGAATGGGCTTCCGCCAGCTAAAGCCACTGTCAATAAGTGGATTAGGCAGGCAGTAGAAAGAGCCTACTCGGCCAAGGGGAAGGAACCCCCTGTTCGGGTCACGGCCCATTCCACTAGGGCCATTGGTGCTTCCTGGGCTTTTCAGCATCAGGCTTCGGTGGAACAGGTTTGCAAAGCTGCCACCTGGTCTTCGGTTCATACATTTACCAAATTCTACAGGGTAGATATTAGGGCCTCAGCTGACGCTGTGGTTGGTCGAAAGATTCTTCAGGCGGTAGTGAAATAAACTACCTGCTGTTCTGCGCTGGGGATACCGCCCGTAGATGGCACTGCTTTTGGAGATCCCAAGTGTAAGGAGGGTCTGGAATGGATTGGAAGAAAAAACACAATATTCTTAGTATACAGTACGTCCTGCTCCAAATATAATACTTACAATCTGGTAATACTCCGCCAGATGGCGCTGGACTGCAGAGACATCGAAAATATGCTCCTCCCGGCCCCTCAAATACCCGGGGACCTCCCACAAATCCCCAGAATTTCTCTGCAGTCTGGCTGTGAAGGACGAGAAATTGTCTCTCTACTCGCAGGTGAGCTGGGCTATTAGCCTGTGGCCCTGTAGGACTTTTCCCACCCGTTCCACTAGTATTATGCCTCCCAGCCTTGGCTGCGCTGGTCGGGTGAGGGTAGGCAGCACCGCTGTTAGGTGCTTAGGAGCGCTGCTCCACCGCAATACCCCACCAAAGGGTAGGCGGTTCAGGCTTATGGTGAGCCTATATGGGATGCCCCTCCCGCACTATTGCCCCTGCCTATCGGTGGGCCCTATTTAAGTGGCCACTGTCCTCCCTCATCCTCCTTGTAGTCTTCGGGGGAAAAGAGGGGGGGTATGTGTATGTGTATAGATATGTATGTTATGCATTCTGTGTTTTACACTCTTTTCACATGCCTTTTTTCGTGTGTCAGCCGCTGCGCTGACTTGTCTTTACTGCTTTTTTAAATTTGCCGCTGCCGCGCGCTGACTTCGTTCCGCGCTTGGCGGCGGCATTACCTCAGGCGCTGGTGCGCCATCATTGGCTGCTTGCCGCTCTGCCTTCGCGCTCTTCCGGGGGGGCGGGGCCCGTCTTTGGCGCGTTCCGCGGTATACTCGAGGTATACCGACGCCATCTTTCCTACTTGCTTGGCCTATGCGCGACAGACTCCTACCTACCGCGGTCTGTAAGTGCCCTCGCGGGTGGCTTTATCTCCTTCACTTTTGTTACAATGTACTTAAGGTCTTGTGTGCTTATGTCTTTCAGGCGGGACGAACCCTTCTTGGCTTCTCCCGGCCCTGTTTTTAGTATATTGCTTGTAGGCCTTGTAAAAATTATACTTCCACTTCCCTAGCAGGTTATTGGGGCATCCAGGGTTGCTACATAGCGTTATTCCCTATCGGCACATAGTGCCGTTATAATCACCATATGGAGGCATCCCAGGATAATGTGACCGGGGTCCCTTTCGGGACAAGACCGGCTGTGTATAGCATGTGGGCAGCCTCATGCTGACGCTGACAAGGCGTGGGTCTGTGTACCCTGTGCTGAGCAGGTGTTTGCATTGCAATCTGGCCTGCCAGTGGCTGCACCTCGTTTCACTTCACCTACTCCCCCAAGCCTAAACCTCACTCCTACTGAGTTGCATACTAGTGGGGATTCTCAGCCTGATGTGTCTTCTAGACTGGCTACTGTTGAACAGATTATTGTGAAGTCCTTAGCGCGTAAGGCCCCTGCTAAGAAGCGGCACTTGACGCCAAATGTTACTGTTTTCCCTATGGGAACTGAAGAGTTTTGGAATCTGTGTGGCTATACCCCGTCTGATGAAGGGGAGCTCTTCTCTGATTCAGGCTCATCTGATGAGAGACCGAGGGGTCATGATGATTCTGGCTCTGAACTCCGGATGACACTGACAGATTATTGACCCAGATTTTTGAGGTTCTGTCTATCTCTCTCCCTGTTGAGGCTCCCAGGCAAAGAGGGGAGCTTTTCCATACATCAAAATCACGTTTGGAATTTCCAGAGCAGGCACATTTCCATAACCTTGTGCTCAAGGAATGGGAACGCCCCAGTAAACTTCCCGGGGTTCCAAAGAGTTGGGATAGGAAGTATCCCTTTCCTGCTGAGGTGGTTAAATGCTGGTCATCCCTGCCCCGACCCCCCCCCCCCCCCCCCCCCCGAGGTGGATTCCCCGACCCTAAGGCTATCCAACACCTCTGTCATGCATTCCCCTGATTCTACTACCCTGCGGGATGCTGAAGACCGGCGTATTGATCAGCTGGCATCCCACGCCTTTGCATGTGCGGGGACGGCGCTGCGCCAGGTCTGTGCCTCTTCCATTACTGCTTTGGCCACTAGAACCCTTATCAGAAATATGCTTGATAGTACCCCTGATGATTTGCCTTGTGAGGTGTTTAATGCACTCTCCAGTTGTGACATTTCTGTAAATTTTGTCCTCTCAGCATTGGATGACACCATCAGAATGTGTGCCAGAACTTCTGCCCTCGTGGTGGCTATACGCCGCTCGGTTTGGCTGCGCCACTGGACTGCTGACAACGCTGCCAAGAAGGCACTCACTGGGTTTCCCTTTAAAGGACTGCGCCTGTTTGGGGACCGCCTGGACCTTTTTACTAAGGGAGGCAGGTTACCCCAGCGCAGGCGGCAATCTCGGCCCTTTCAGGGTCAGGGTTCCTTCTCCTCCCCTTGCAAGACAGGGAAGGGGGGTTTCTTTCCCTAGGGCCCGGGGAGATTTCTGGGGTAGAGGCAGAGGATGTGGACGAGCTGGTTCCTCCTGGGGTACCAAAGCTAAATCCTCTCCCAAGCCCCCTCAGGCATGATGGGGTGCCCTCACCCATCCGGGTGGGGGGACGGCTGCAGCACTTCGCTCACGTCTGGAGGCTTCATGTCTCAGACCGGTGCATTCAGGAGGTAGTGTCCTCCGGTTACAAGTTGGAGTTTGCTGCCGATCCCCCTTCAAGATTCATCAGATCCCGGATTCCTCAGGACCCTGTGTCAGCTCAGGAGCTAGTGCAATCAGTGCAAGGCCTCCTGGAGCTGGGGGTCATCTGCCAGGTCCCTTTAAGAGAAAAAGGCAAGGGCTTTTATTCCAACCTATTCAAAGTACCCAAAAAGGATGGTTCTGTCAGGCCCATCCTGGACTTAAAGATTCTCAACAAGTTTGTCAGGGGCAGGCGCTTTCGCATGGAGACTCTGCGCTCTGCCATCAGTTCCCTGCGCCAAGGGGATTTCATGACTTCTGTGGACATCAAAGATGCTTACCTTCATATTCCTGTGTTCCCAGGTCATCAAAGGTTCCTCAGGTTCGCTCTGATGGATCAACACTACCAATTTGTGGCCTTGCCCTTCGGCCTCACTTCAGCTCCCAGGGTGTTCACCAAGGTGCTGGCTGGCGTGATGTCCCTGCTCAGATGTCAGGGCGTCCGCGTGCTTCCCTATCTGGACGACATCCTCATCACTTCCCAGTCTCTACATCAGGCAGAGTTGGATACTCAGCTGGTGGTGTCCTCTGGAGTAATTTGGATGGGTGATCAACCACCCCAAGTCCTCACTGTCCCCTTCCTTGGTAACTACATTCCTAGGAATGAATCTGGATACAGTTCAGGCAAGGATCTTCCTTCCTCAGCAGAAGGTGGACAGTCTGATTGCACAGGCTCAGTCCCTCCTAGCTTGTCCCCATCCCTCCATCAGGCAGGGGATGCAGCTGGTGGGCCTGATGGTGGCGTGCTTCGAATCAGTCCCTTATGCTCAGTTTCACTTGAGGCCTCTGCAACTTCACCTATTTTCAGTATGGGATAAGGACCCAGCGTCCCTGGACAGGGTCTGTGTGCTCTCCCCCCTGGTCAGGAGGTCCCTCTTGTGGTGTATGGACTCAAGGAACTTGTTGGGGGGCAGATCCTTTCTTGCCCCTTCCTGGGAGACGGTCACCACGGATGCCAGTCTGTCAGGTTGGGGGGGTTTCTGGAAGTCCCTGTGGTTCCAGGGGAGGTGGGGCCCTCAGGAGGCCCACACACCTATCAATGTCTTGGAGCTGCGGGCGATCAGGTTAGTTCTGGCTCGCTTGACTACTCATCTTCGGGGCCTGCCTGTTCAGGTGCGCTCGGACAACCAGACGGCAGTTGCCTACATCAATCATCAGGGAGGGACCCGGAGCAAGGGGGCCCTCCAGGAAGCGTCTCTGATCCTGACTTGGGCGGAGGCCAATGTCCCCTGCATTTCAGTTGTGTACATCCCGGGGGTGGAAAATCGCCTGGCGGACTCTCTGAGCAGGGAGAATGGTCCCTATGCAGCAGGGTGTTTCAATCTCTGTGTCACCGTTGGGGCCAACCAGATGTGGATCTGTTTGCGTCCCGCCACAATCACAAGCTTCCAGCTTTTGTCTCTCTGTCCAGGGATCCTCTGGCCCTGACCTCGGATGCGCTAGCAATGTCATGGAAGGACTTTCAGTTCCTGTATGTCTTTCCTCCAATTCCCCTGCTGGGCAGGGTTCTGCGCAAGATTGCTCTGGAAGGGGTCCCAGCAATTCTGGTGGCCAAGAAGAGTGTGGTTCGCAGACGTGGTACAGCTGGCAGTAGATCAGTATGCTCTGACCTTGGTGCCAGATCTGCTCACTCAGGGCTCGCTACGCCATCCCAATTTACAAACTCTGGCTTTGACGGCTTGGCTGCTGAAACCTCCATCTTGATCGAGAAGGGGCTGTCTTCCTCAGTTGTGGATACTTTGATTAAAGCTAGGAAGAAGTCTTCCTCTTCCATTTATTACAGGGTTTGGAGTGCCTACATTGACTGGTGTGAGTCTAAGTCTCTTCCCTGTCGTGTGTTCTCTTTTCCCAGGATTCTGGAGTTCCTGCAGCATGGGTTGGAGATGGGGCTCCAACTCAGTACTCTGAAGGGTCAGGTTTCTGCCCTGGCTATTTTCTTCCAGAAGTCCTTTGCTCAGCACCCTCTGATCAGGACTTTTTTCCAGGGGGTCACTCATGTGCGTCCCCCACGTAAACCTATGGTGCCTGTTTGGGAACTGAACTTGGTTCTGTCAGCCTTGCAGGGTGCTACCTTTGAACCTGTGCAGGATGCTGCCTTGGCCATTCTTACGCTCAAGGTTGTATTTCTGGTGGCTATCACTTCTGTCAGGCGTGTGTCTGAGTTGGCGGCGCTTCCATTCAGCCCCCCTACTATGAGAGACACCAGGACAAGGTGGTGTTTCGTTTCAAACCTGACTTTCTGCCTAAGGTAGTGTCTGCCTTTCATTTGAATCAGGATATTGTTCTTCCTCTTTTGTGCCCTAATCCTAGCAATGCTAAGGAGAGAGTTTTGCACTCTTTGGATGTGGTTAGGTTTCTGAAGTGCTATCTGGTGGCTACTGCACCTTTCAGGAAAACTGATGCTCTTTTTGTGGTCCCTTCTGGTCCTAGGAAGGGTTTGGCTCCTGCCAAGTCTATCAGCAAGTGGATTCGTCAGGCTGTGATTCAGCCTACTCTGCTAAGGGGAAGAATCCTCCCTTCCGCCTTACTGCTCACTCCACTCGTGCTATTGGTGCCTCTTGGGCTTTTCAGCACCAGGCCTCTGTTGAACAAGTTTGCAAGGCTGCTACTTGGTCTTCTGTTCATACCTTTTCAAAGTTTTACAAGGTTGATGTTAGGGCCTCAGCTGATGCTGTTTTTGGCCGAAAGGTTCTGCAGGCAGCAGTGGTTTAAACTGCCTGCTGCTGTCTTTCTTCTTGGGGATCCCACCCTACTTTATGGACACTGCTATTGGATGTCCCGATTGTAAGTGTTATATTTGGAGCAGGATGTACTGTATACTAAGAATAATACAATTCTGTGATTACTCACCTGTAGAAATGGTATTATGAGTATACAGTACGTCCTGCTCCAACCCACCCTTGGTTTTGCATTATCTTGGATCCCCTGTATGGTGATTGTTATCATTGTTATAGTTGTTAGTTGGGTTGTTTAATTCTCCCGGCTTCTCGTTAACTGCTTTTCAATGCTGGGGATTTGTGGGAGGTCCCCGGGTATTTGAGGGGCTGGGAGGAGCCTATTTTCGATGTCTCTGCAGTCCAGCGCCATCTGGCGGAGTATTACCCGATTGTAAGTATTATATTTGGAGCAGGACGTACTGCATACTCATAATACCAATTCTACAGGTGAGTAATCACAGAATTGTATTTCTGTGAGTACTCACCTGTAGAATTGTTTTTTTCTGGGAATCCATTTCAGACCCTCCGGCCCACCCGTTTTGGGTCATGATCTATCTTTTGATGCTTTTTTTGATGGCGTTTAATCCACTTATTTTCATTGGCATTAAAAAAAAAAAAGAATAAGAAAATAAATTTATGTTTTGAGAGTATTCTGGCGGAGTTCGGAGTGAAGTAACATGGACTCCTATTTAGGGGCCTCCCGGCCTGCCTCTGATTTATGTTTTTCTGCTTTTTAAGTACTGATCTAGGTTAGGAGGCAGCTGCTACTTATGGGGCCGGGAGGGGCCACGCCTTTTTTGTCTTGCAGTCACATCCTATCGGCAAGGAGGTAATCCCAAGTGTAAGGAGGGTCTGGAATGCATTCCCAGAAAAAACAATTCTACAGGTGAGTACTCACAGAATTGTGTTTTTCCCAATATACTTCTTTTCTGAGATTTTGGGTTTTCATTAGCTGTAAGCAATAATCAACAACATTCAAAGAAATAAACACGTGAAATAGATCACTGTGTGTAAGAGTCTATAAAATTAGTTTTACTGTTTTGACTTGAATTACTGAAATAAAACAATGTGTGATAATATTCTAATTGATTGTACCTGTATGGCATTGCATATTACATTGTAGCCTTGAAAAATGTGGAGGCCTAAACATAGAAAAACAGACTATATTCATATAGAAATTAACCATGCTGTGACCTCCGGTGGTAGCACTAGCATGCTATAACTTTTGGCACCTACAACAGTAAAGAACGATAATATAGTCAGCACTGAACTCTACTGCTGCCTGCCGAGTTAAGATTTGGATAGGTAAAATTAACGTCTTACTTTACTGGGGCCACCCAGCCGTCAAAGGGCTGCTGCTTGCCGATTTGCTGACTAGGCACCCAGTCACAGCCAAGGCACGATCTCTAAACACAGAATCGTTGCTCCTGGTGGGGGGGGGGGGCAGGTGGTAAGTGCCGGTAAATTAAGACTCATTGTTTTACTACCCGAATCTTTCCACTTTAACACAATCAGCTATGAACTGCAAGATCGAAATATAATGTCCATTATAAAGATGTGAATGACAATAATGTACCAAGATAAAGTAATACATTATGCAAAGCTAGGCAACATGCATGCAGTTTTGTATACTGAATTATTATGAAATTAAAAACCCCATTCCCCTGCAGGATATTTACACGTTCTGTGTTGACAGGTACCAGCTAGGTCCGCTGCCAAAGTTTTCATAGTGTTTTGCAACACTGCCAATCTATTCATTGATTTTATTTGTAGGGAAACTACGGGCGTTATAAGGCACCCTTACCCCAAAAGAAGTTTTATTTCCTGAACAGAACACCTGTCTCTAGCTCCTTGTTGTTCCTTTCAAAACTGAGGTGACAAGAAACCTTCCTATTCCAACTCACAGAATAGAAGTAAATACCTGTCTCCTGTTCTACAGTTTCACACAACATGCAATGCCCAATAGTGTGCGCAATTAGAGCTATATATTGCTCAGTGTTGGTATAATCAAGTTCTGTGCAGTTCTTTTATCCTGGTCCCTGTACCCTGCTTCTTCATATTTGATTTAAGTATTCCTATCTCAACTACTCTGACACTTGGCTTGATCTCTATTCCTATGCTGTCCACCACTTCAGCCACTTCACCCAGCTGGGCCCACTGCTGGCTGTGGCTCATGCCTCAAGTCTGCTACGTTTATAAAGAAGGTTTCTGCCCATCTGCCTTCTCACACTCGCAAGTTGCCTCCTGATCTGTTGGGTGTATGGCTAAAGTAAATACCAAGTTGGTAGACTCTGCCCCCCCCCCCCCATTCATCATTGAGTGTACCTTGGTGAAGCATCCTCTTAACTGAAGCTTGATAAGGCCAAAGCAGGTGTCTAAAATAGCTACCTGGTCTTATGTTTTACACTTCTGCTAAGTTTTACAGGATTGACAGGCTGGCATCAGCTGACGCAGTTTTTGGCCATTTTAGGGCAATTTTTTTTTCTTTGCACAGTTCATGTTTCTTGTTTTTGTGTTTTCCTTAGTAATCTTGCCCACCCTAGTTATTACTGCTTGAGGAATTCCATAAGCATCTGGAAATTAATGGGTTTTATTTCTGACCACATCTAGCAGGGATTCTTTCTAATTTTTCAGTAGCATGTTCAGGTTCTGCCCTCGTATACTTTACTCTGGGATGCCCTATCTGCTTACAAATGTCAGCAAGCCTCCTGAAAATTGGATGTGTATGTGCATGTCTTGGTACCGATCCCCCAAGACAGGTAGACATTGAACACAGGGCCAGTTGCTGCAGGGGAAACCTCAATGACCACAGTTTACATTATTATTTCTGTCAAAAGTTCAACCTGGCAAGCAGTTTGTTGCGATGATTGCATCCAGTTTCCACTCACCTACCCCCCCCCCCCCCTCCCAATTGAACTTAATTGATAGACAAATTTTTCTTGACTTTGAAGCCCATTGGTTGGGTATATTGGATTCATGTAAACAACTTCTACTCATGCAAATATGAGAAGAAACTCCTGAATTTTGGTCCTATAGTGGAAATGCCCAGAGCAACCCCTGCAGACTCCTGGGGATTGCCAACTGCTAAAATCCCCCTTGAAATATGTAAAATTGGGCATTACCACCCCCCCCCCCCCCCCTTTTTATACATGCTCCTGTGACCTGGTTTCTGCCTGTTGTTCTGGCATTTTCCAGAGAATTAAGCAGTCATACATCTGGAATTGGGATGTCCAAGGATGGGGGACACTGCAGCCCTGTTGGCTCCTTTGGGTTTAGATCGAGTATCCAAACTGGTAACAGCGTCAGCTTTAGGTATTTACAATATCCAATAATTTGTTACCAGTAGAGTAGGCTAGAAAATTAATTAAATATTTTACTAATGTGAAAAGTGTTTTAGTGTTTCTATTTCTTTTTATTGCTCTAGATCTTGGAGTGAGTTGGACCCCTACTATTCGAATGACAGAAGCATCTTGACTCTTTCGGCCATGGACTCCTCAACATGCTAGAAGGACATATGCTGCTAGATTCCTGGGCCTTTGCCAGCTCTCTAGTACAGGGCCCTCAGCCTTTTGTATTCATACTGAATCTGAATTGAATTTCTTACAAAATAACCTCAGCTCAACTTAACAAGGGGGACATTTTAAGGTGTAAAAACACCTAGATGCTGTACATCCAGGTGTTGTGGTTGACCTTCAGGTATTTTGAATGTGTTGTGATCAATTCAGTGGTTCCTGAAGTTCTTACTTCTAATGAAGTAGATTACTCCTAATGATCAAAATGAACGTGATATGTTTACAATGTCTCTAGCTGAAAAGCAATCTTCGATGTGCAATAGAGGTCTTTTTTCTTTTTAAAACCAAAGTAATTATTTATGCAGGTACGCTTATTTAAAAAGGCCTGGCTGACTAACGGACTTGATTTTTTTTTTTTTTAATTAAAGAATACAATTATGTCTAGAAATAGCTTGATTATGGAATTGCCATTAAAATGATTGGGTTCCAACCCCAATATGACCCTCCCTGTTTTACATGAAGATGGACCTAATAGAATCTAAACAAAATGGCTATGCAATCATTCCACAAAATGTTTTTAGATTTTTGTTCAACATAATAGAATTGGGGTCGTTGACAGGACTTGTGCATATTGTGATAAACTCTTTTCCGTAATGTGTGATTAGTTATCATTGGGAACGGCAGATATGGGAAGTTGGCGTCTATTTCTGAAGTTCACATCTCATCTGTATGTTTTGTACTGCCCTTTTAAATAAGCCATTGTAATCCAAAGATTACATGTACTCATTTCATTTATTTGAGACCTTCGAAGGTGCGAAGTGCAGTAATCCTGAGTAGGCCATTTGAGGTAAAATTATAATTGGTTTATTTGTGTATTGATTGTCACTTTGCTATTTTATTAAAACGGTGTTTGAATGTACAGTATGTCTTGGTCTGTCCTCAAGAAGTAACTAAGGGAAATCTGTGATTGGCAACTTGTATAAACAGACACACTAATGGTAAATTAAAAAAAAGGTTTAACTAACTTTACGGTCCAGTGTTTTTAGACTCCAGGGCCACCCAGCTCGGGTTTACATCTGCTTTAATTTCGGAACAAAACCTGGGTCTTTTAGATTCCAGGGTGGGCCTTTGGCCATGCTTCTGCTGTGTAAAACCCCCTGGGGTGGCGGCTAAACACACACCTTTTCTCACTCCCACAGCACATGAGCAAGCTCTGACCAATCAAAGCTGTTTTCCTTTTGGCAAATGGCCAAAACATCACCAGAAGCCTCTGGCGGGACTGATCCTTGCAGTTTTTTTTCTGTTTTAGGTTCTATGAAAAGAAATGGCTATTAGTGCTCCAAGCTAAATTCTTGTTTACTCTCCCCTGACTTTAATAGTAGTTGCTCAGTAGTGAAATTCCCTGCAATAGTCAGAGATAATTCAGTCCCCTGGCTCTTTAAAGATGCAGAATTATCCACCTTATAGCCATCCAACACACATTTTATACATAATAGGTGTTTATTGCAGCTCGTAGGGGCATCCCCATTGCTGCTTTCCCTTTTTTTGATGGGCAGAAACCCAGAAGATGACTCTGGAGCAGGGGAACTAGAAGGTAAGAAAACTGGGGCTTGCCAGTGTAACTCTGCAATCTGATCAGATGGGTGTTGAATTGCTTTAAAGGGATGTAAGCCCAATGGCTTACTCGTGCCTCTCATCCATTTCCTGCTGTAGCTGTGGCAGAGCTGCATTACATTAACCCATTCTTTCAATTTCATTCCTCCAGGACCACTCTCAAAAAAAGTGGTCGGACAGCTATTTTGTCCCTTGGTGCTCTTGGCATGAGTGAGCACAGCAAGCCACAGTAGTAAAGCAGCTATGGTGACCGCCACAGTAGAGTGAACACATCCTTCCCAGCTCAGCCACAATCCAGAAATTGAAGTGAAGACCGCTTTGCTTAGAATACATAAGCTATTTACATAAAATTTCATATGCTTTGAATTAGCTCATTTTACATAATTCCCATGGGAGATAAGGTGGGAGGAAGTTGCTGTGTGCCTGAACAAGGTCTTCGTGAATAAAATTAGCACCAATCCACATGCCCTTGCAGGCATGCAAGGCCTGAGGTTCTCCCCTTTCCAACAACAGCAGTGGGTCGTTACCCCTCCCCCCGATCCAGAGATCTGTACCATCCTGCGTGAGGTGCATTGATTCTTAGGACGATTTAGAGCCTCATTTCTCTGGATCCAGGGGGGCTAGTGACTTGTTGGAAAGAGGAGGACTTCAGTTATGCACCTCTGCAGGGACATGGGGATCCAGTCAGTAGTACCGCATGATCCCGGTACTGTTTCTCTCCAGAGCTGGGGTCTAAAAATCACTCAAGGGGCTTGTTCTGCAGCTGAAGATCTCGGCTACATTCCCTGTAACTTTGGAATGCCCCCATGGTCCTGGAGAACCGGGGCTCAGAAGTGGACCTCCCTGGGTGAGGTGCATCAGTTCCCAGGCTGACCCGCTTTGGAGCCCCGTTCTCCAGGTTTAGGGGAGCGAGCAACCAACTGGATGTGCTAAGGACAGCGTTGAAAGGTGGTGAGTGGAGACAAGTGGTGGACGGTACCAAGGACAGCACACGACAGTATTCTCCAGCCCAGATCAGCACTGATGTCAGTGAGGTATGTTGGCTATTTCTGTAAAACATAGGTTAAAAATTGGTGCTTGTGTTGATGTTCACATCCTGACTGGCTGACTAGCCTACCCACCTATCTTGACTACCTACTGAACTATCCACCCACCCATCTACATACTTATCTACATGCCTACTGACCCACCTTGACCTACCTACCTGCTGACTCAACCACCTACCCACTCGCCCTCCTACCTATTTACCTGTCTGCTTACCAACCCACATTCCTATACAACTGCCTACTGACCCACTTACCTACCTATGTTCCTGCCAACTCGCCTCCCTACCCAGGACATGGAGAGGCAGCTGGCAGCCCTGGTGCAGAGGCAGAATAGTCAGACACTGGAGCAGCGGTGGCAGTCGCCCACCCACTTCCCTACCTTCCCTCCCACCTACCAACAGAATCCCCTCTATCCCCTAATTATTACTTCATATCAACATCTATATCTCTTGCTATACATTAAATAGTATCAAATAATAACATTTTGTGTTCATTCAATAAAATACTTTATTCCTGCATTGTAGTCTGCTTTGTTTCATCTCCAGGTAATACAGCATGTTGTTTCCTATGTACAGACCACAGTGAAAACATGTTTCGACTCATTTTGTCAATTTATACACCGTGGATTTATTAACAAATACATCAATTCCATGTTTATTAAACCATCAAAGGAGAGACAATGTACATCTAAAGTGCATCATATTTGATTACTCACAATTTACTAGTATATACATGGAGCTGGGTAAGTCTAATAGAGATGAAGCCAGGTGAAGCATAAGAGTCAGCATGTCTTTCCCATTGCTCTAGACAAGAGAAAATGATTGTTTTAGTTAATGTTTGTGCCCCTGATGTCTATTGGAGCCCCATCGCTGTTAGTATTTACCTTGTATGTAAAGGTCTGTGGATTATCACCCTCCAGGAGCGTTTGAAAAGTCCTTGTAGTGCGCTGGAGGTGAGCATGGGAGACTCTGTTGATCGTACAGCCAGCGTGGTGGATCCCAAACTTTAAACTTTTAAATTAAATATATTGATAAAACCACCACCTAGAAACTATCTTTGCACTTAAATGACACCCTTTAGATTAGTAGCTACAAGTGGGAGTTATACTATATTTTATTCCAAAATGTGTCTTATTATCCAGTAGGATACTACTACTGTATCCTTTTTAAGCTATAAGTGGGAGTTAGACCAGATTTTACTCCAATATTTATTTATTACACGATAGTATACTGCTTTTCTAAAAAGGGTGCAAAGCTACATCCCTCATTCAGGCCTGAAGGTCTGTGTGCCTTGAATTTAAAAATCATTCTAGTTTTTTTTTTTTTTTTGCCATTTTCTATGTTGCCCCCTACCCCCCTTTCATTTGAATGGATTCTGTCTATGCCCTGTACCCGTAATTGTTCTGCACTTGCGCCATGGTGAATCGCAAAGTCACTGCCTACCAGTGTTCTCATGCTGGCATTTCTGATGTCCCCCACATGTTCCTGGATGTGGATTATTCATTTTCTGTTTGTTTTACCTATATAATATACAAAGGAGAATATATGCTGATAGTAATAATTCTAAAGGGGGTAGCGGGAATTCTTTTGACTTTTGCTGCCCTCTGGTGGCTTAAAAAGCTTTTTTTTGTGTTTTTATAATGTATTAAATCCTTAGCCCGTGAAATGAGTATATTCAGGCACAATTTATTCTTTCTTGTTTATCTACCTAATTACCCAACTTTCTACCTGCTCTCCTACTTACCCAACAAAAAAACCTGCTTACTGACCTATGTATCTACATGTCTACCCACCTGCCTACCTATACCAAATCTAAAATCCCACATACTCCTCTCTGACTACCCCCTACCTGTCCATCTGCCTGCCCATCTACCCGCCTGCTCACCAACCTACCCAACTACCCCACCTACCCATCTTTCTACCTGCCTACCAACCTAAATGCCCACTTACCTACCCACTCACCTATGTGCCTGTCTGCTTACCCACCTACCTTCCTAACATAACCTACCTAGGAGATACAGGGAGGTTGTCTGTGTTTGGTGGGTGGTGGCTTATCCACTGATGTTTCTTAGGGGCATTGGTTACTGACTGACTCGCCTCTCCTCAGTCCAATAGCGCATGTGCTGCTCTTTGCCGTGTTTAACTCCTACGGCAAAGGGCTCTGATGGCCTCCTATGGGGAGTGTGCGCTGCCACATCCCTGGTGGCGTCCATGCTCCCATCCCAGCCTAAATGGCTAGGATTGGATGAGAGCCTGCGTGTGTGTGCCATTGGACCAGGAAAAGGTGAGTTATTATTGGCGTCCTCGATGGTTTCCCACAGCTGGCCATACTGATTCTGGTTGGCCCTGCTGGTGAGTTTTGTTCTAGTTTAAAGAGAAAATCCAGGAAGAGATGCAAAAAAAAACCTACCTCTCACCAGCTGCTTCAGCAATGTCTGGTTGAATACACAAACCAGTACCATGGTGTGCATGTGCCTGGGGATTCCACCCATCTACTTGTGACATGTACTGCTCACTTGATTCACTGCAATGGAGTGAGTGTGTGTGGTGATAGGGAAGTGTTAAAATCTGAATATTGCTGAAGCAAGTGCAGGGGTAAGTATTTGCATTTTTTGCAGGTTTGGCCAGGGACTCCACATAAACCTAGGCATAGTAATTTAAAATGATTTTATCCCATGTTAAAATACATAGATAATATATTCAACTTGAACAATATTTGTACAGCAGATGAGTATATTAAAGTGGACCAAAACTCTTGGGGTGCCCCTGCATGTGACACCCCTTGGATAGCTGCAAATCTTACCTCATTTCATGCTCCCACAGTGCACATGCTCAGACTTTTCTCCAATCACAATAGATTGCCATGCATATAAATGCAATCTCTTCTGGTGTGTCTAAAGCTGGCTGTGTGCACCCTTCCGAACATTGTTCTGTCTGGTAGGGGTTTGACTTGACAGGATAAAGGGGTGGGGGAGATTCCTGTTCATGCAAAGTAGGAGCAAAGAACGAAAAATTTGGATACCCCACCTCAAACCCCCTGGATGACCCAATTTACTCACCTCTTCCTGGAGCCCTCACAGCGCCTTAGCCATATGCACCAGCATCTATCTGGGTCGTGCATCCACACCAGTCCTTTCTGAATGGCATGCCAACAGCTAGAGGTGAGCAGGGATGTGGTGAAGTTTGCTTCATTCTTGCTGCACTGACAGCATTGTGGCCAAGGAAATCTTAATTGAACAAGCGCTGCTGATTGGCTGAGCGGCCCACATGAGAACCAGGAAGAGATGAGGTTTGGGGTAATTTGTGGGGCAAGTGCAATATTTAGTTTGTCCCTCTTTAAGGTAAACTGCCAAAGCCATGTATAGTCCGATGCAACTAAAACCCATCCAGAGCAGAACCATCTTCCTCCCTATGAAGACAGGACAGGGTTCCATAAATCAACCTCTGTCAAATTAATCCTAAATAAATATTTAATCGGGGTTCTATCATCCAAACCATACACCCTATCGGTCACTGCTTTGGTAAATGGTAACAAAGTCTGACACATCCACACACACACACACATACACACATACACACATACATACACACCCCCATACATACACATACACCCATACACATACACATACACACACACACACACACACACACACACACACACATACACACACACACACACACACACACATACACATACATACACACACACACACACACACACACATACACACATACATACACACACATACACACACATACACACACACACACACACACACACACACACACATACACACACACACACACACATACACACACACATACACATACATACACACACACACATACATACACACACACATACATACACACACACATTTAAACATCCAAGAATGCGGCTCATGGAAGCCGCCATCTTATCAGGCAGCCTGCAAACAGGAAGTGCCTCCTGACTGTGCTGCTCTGCATTCTGGGACTGCTGACCTTTTCCTGACCCCAGCGCTGCTCTGTATGAGCAAAGCACAGCTGTAACCCGCCCCCTGCACTTTATCCCACACTCCTCAGTAAGTGTGATGCTGCTGAGTCAAGATGGCGGTGCCCGTATCCTAAAGTTCTAAACAGAGTTGCAGCCCAGTGGGGGAAATAATAATAAGTGACTAAAAACTTAAAATACATTAACTTTAGGTGCTGGGGTTTTTTAAGGGTTTGGGATTTTCAATAAATCATGGTGAAGGTCCGGTTTAACATTCAACACACTTTGGAAGGTTGATTACTCATACCAATTGTTTACAAGAAATGAATACTTAGTGACAAATTTAAAATGAGCAACATTTTTCCAAGTCATCCTTCAGTGTGACCACATGGAGATTCAATGCTCCACCCTCTGGGAGTAAAAACAAAACAGGAACAGAGGTTAAAAGCCTCGTCCCTTCCTTCCCATTTTCAGTTCTTTGTGTTCCCTCTTTTGGAAAGAGTGTGCCTGGATGTGTTAGACTTCGGCCAGTTTGTTATTTTATTTTTTTATTTTACGACCTCCAGAGTACTGAAGTAGCCCGCTGTCCTGGACAATTGCCAGAGGAGTTCATCTGAGGTCCGGGCACAGCCGGGGCTAGATTCCCACATAGTCTTTTACATGTGCACTAGTTGTGCAATGTCACTTTAAATCCTAAACAACTGAGTCAGTTGTGGGTATGCCGATCCTTTAAAATCTACTGATCAGGTGCTGGGTCTACTGAACAAGATGTTGTTTTTTACTTGTTTTTGTAAATCTATTTTATAGTTGTGTACATTTTTCCCTCCAAAATTTTCAAATTTGGGGGCGTGACTGCTCAGTGACCAGCACCTGACGTCATAGAAACATAGAAGGTTGGTGGCAAAAGGAGACCATTTAGTCTGCCCTTATGTGTATACTGTATGTACTCTTTATCTTAGGATAGATGTGTGCTCATCCCAGGCATGTTTAAATTCAGTGACTGTTGATTTTTCAATTATCTCTGGGTTCAGCAGTGAGACTGAAACCCAGAAGTGGAAGGTGGCATTTCTCCCCGGCCACTGTACTGGACGGAAGGAGACACGTGGAGGAAGTCTGGGAGAAGAAGGTTCCTCTCCTCCTCATTAATCGGCACCCGGGCTAGAAAGATTTGCCTCTGCAGTGCTGGCACTGACAAAGGAAGAGCAGCAGCGGCAGTAGTGTCGGCAAGGAGCGCGGCTGGGATATCGTTTGTCGGCCTGACGGGTAAAGCGGACCTGTCCTCTCCAGCAGATGTGGAAGTGACCCTAAGGAAGCACAGCCTGTGGTAGGATCTCTTAATTCTGTTATATTTTAGCTGGAAGTTTAAGTCCAACGATTTGTAGTTCAAGTTTCAAGCTTGTAGTTCAATGCTCCCGGACACTAGCAGATGGTTCTGTGCCTGGGTTGGGTGAAGCTTTAAAAAAAGGGGCAGACTCTGTGGCTAATCCGGAGTGTTGGTTGGCCTTCCGCAGAGAAGTAAGGGTTGTTCAATAGAGCGACAGAAACTCTTCTGGCCAGCCGAAAGCCAAAATTGAGGCAAATGAACTATTTATTCGTTTTTTCAAGGCAGTTATGCCCAAAAGACCGGCACCATTTAAGGGGTTTAATATGGGCTCACTTTGAACTTCTGGATGAGGTGTCAAACAAGATGGTTGTTGCTGAAATGTTGGTTTTCTGCTAGCTATACTCCGCAAGACAAGTTAGTTAACTACAGGCCTTATCCATATAAGAAGCATGGTTCTGCCAAAGATAGTGACTTGGGCTAACAGGAGAGTAAGAGTTAGTTCTTCCGACCTTAGCAAAGGGAGCAGGCAAGAAAGAGGTTTCTTTCTGCTAGATGTTAGAAGAGCCTTGATCATTATTGAAAAGATCCAGAGAATGGCATATAGCAGAACAGCTCTTAGTAATTGTTGAGGTTGAAAAAAAGAGGTTCAGCAGCCTCCAAGTCCACTATAACCAGATGGATGAAACTGACTATTGCACAAGAATATTCTACTAGGGGGGTCTCTCCCCCAGAGGTTCGGGCCCATTCTACAAGAGCTATGGCAGCTTAGGGGCAGAAAGGGCTGGTGCCTCTTTGCATGAGATATGTAAAGCAGCAAGGTGGTCTTCGCCCAACACCTTTCTCAAAAAGTATTACTTTCAGCTTCCCACACCTATAGGTATAATTACTTAATCCTCTCCATGTGGTCATGCTGAAGGATGACTTGGAAATAACAACTGACCACTTATTACCCATCCATAGTCCTGTTTCTCTTTTGTGGTTCCTCCCAGGGGGTGGAGCATAATCTCTCTATATGGTCACACTGAAGGATTCCTGAAAACCGGTAAGTCTAACGGTGGTTTTTACCCACACTTAAAAGAGCCCATAGCCGTCATCTTACTCACAAGCTTAGTATTATAAATATATAAATATTCTTTGAATCTATAATCAATCATTTATTAACACCTGTAAAGCCAGAACGTACCCGTAACATACATTTCAGAAAAAGGGGAGAAAAGAGGAAAAAATAAGAGAAGTAAATAATACAAGGAAAAAAGAAAAAAAAAGAAAGTGTCAGTATATGGAGCTTCTCAGCACTAGAGCAGCACTTCATCCTCTCTCCTCAGAGTTATGTGTCTGGGGCAGAGGAAGACACACAATATTGCCTGTGCAGCCCCGGTGACCACACAATAAACAGCGTGGCCTGCCCTTAATGCCCCCCTCAGACAGCTCTTCTGCTCTGCCATCTAACTTGTGCTGAGGTATCCTCCTGGCAACTCAGCACCCAGGGCGCCTGCACTCCCAGGCCCCTGTGTGTGTAATAGCGTGCAGTGTTGTGATCATTAGAGTGATTCGGAGGAGGAGCATAGTTTATCCACTCAGTGTGTGAAATGAGGGGATGGGTAACCTGTTTCTACATCCTTGCAAAGCCTCGACATGCTCCTTCTGTTGCAGTGAATGAGGTGACAGCATCTCTGTGACAGATGATGGGGGGTGGCCTGCTTATCATAGTGGCTGCCTGGAGATGATACGGCCAGGATGGCACAGGGGTCTGAATCTGACATTCTGTTTAGTGTGAAAGCAAAGGCAAGCATTTTTTTTTGTTATGTTACTTGGCTCGACTATTACTTAAAATCGGATGTCCAATGTCTTCATATCCCATCCCCCCTGGGTGCTGAGATGGAGGGGTTACAAAAAAAGCCTTACCTCTCCCGTAATTCAACACTGTCATCCGAGCATGGGCAGCGGCCAGAATCTACAGGTTTCCAGGGCCTCTAGATTCCTTCCCCCCATGGAGTGTCCAGAATGGGGATGCCCCGCTGTGTGAAAACCCCTAGGTCACCCGGTATACTCCCCCTCTCTCCCAGTCCAACATCATATGCATAAGCAGATATCCCTTTAGCAGCATGTGTGCCTGAATTTATTTTTAAGCCCTAATTTTGCCAGGGAAGGTGCATTTTTTTGCCTGGACTTCCTGTGCTGGGTGTGAGTCCATATTATGCACCCAGATCATAACCATGTACTGTTTTTTGGGAAATTTGCTAAATATGTCTATTGCTTTTAAACTTGACCTAAAGTGTAAAAAGTGAACAAGTCTACAAGGAAAGAATGTGCTTGGGCTGAAATATTTTAGTATTTAGAAAATACTGTTCCTACTATAGTAGAAAGGTTTATATCCACTAAATTTACATTTTGGATTCTTTAAATGACACCCTCCATACATTAGTCTATAGTATGTGTAACAGTGTCTTTCTATTAGTGTTGTATCCATATTCTGAAGCTAAAGCTTTAAGGGCCTGCTGTGATAAGTCACCTCCATCTCTATGCTGCTAGTACAGCTCCCTCTGCTGGAAATAAAAGTAACTATTTAAGGCTTAAAGGGAAACATCAGAACTTTTCTGATGTTCCTCTGTAAACATCATTCCCCCTTCTGCACTGCCTTTTGGATGTCGGTGTTATCTAAAACGAAGACATCCGGCAGCATTCCTGGCCCCTCTCCAACCTCCTCTCCCCCTTAGCTGTCCCAGAGTGAAGGCATCAGCTTTAGCCGTACTCGCCATTTGCCGGGCGCTCTTCTGAAGTCCCCAATACCTCTACTCTGGCTACATCTTGACAGAAACAGTAGAACGCCATAGAAAAGAGGGCCTATACTTATTTGCTGCCTGCATAGGATTAGGTGACTACCATTGTTCCCCTGGTGTTTTAATGCTTATGAGTCTGCAGTATATGGGATAATATGACAATACAATCAGCAGTCTCTGCAAAGGAGTAATATCCTGATATGTTAATGAGGAACATCAGACATCTTTTCAACCTATGACCATCCTCCAACCCCGCCCCCCACCCCATCAGGAGTTGCCACCATCTGAGAAGTTAAGTTAAGGGAGTTAAGATGGTGCTGCCCGACTTAGGTTGCCCAGAATCTGAGGGATAGAGAAGACAGAATTCCCAGCAAGATAAGTAAAAAGAAATGCCCAAAATAAAAACCTGAGGGGGGTTGTTAAAGGGTAGTTATTCCAGCTTTGCTTTTCTTTCATGAAATCCATAGAAATAGTTTTATAAGAGGACCAACAGCCAGACCTATACACATGTCTGTCTGCAAAAAACAATCACCACATGAATCTTATGGACTGAAATGTATGAGAGAAGCTGCTCACCCTGTTGGAAATGGCAGTGCTAGACCGAAGTACTTCCCACTTCAAGCAAGTATGAACGATGTGGAGGCTCCCCTCATTACAGCCAGTGAGCAGCATCCCTCATCCGGGAAGTGTGCGGCATCCCCTGCCCAATCGCATGTGTGAGGAGGGAATGCAATGTAGGGCCAGTGGACAGGAAGCAGATAAACTTACACTTTCTGCATGCCAGGCCTTCAATGCCCAGTGCTCCATATAGTAAATACAGTTGAAAAAAGGCATATGTCCATCAAGTTCAACCAATGGTCAGGGTTGGGGGAAGTTATTTTCTATTTTAATATTTTTTTACTGATAGCGGCTAATAGTAACTTGTTATTTTCTTCTAAATAAGCATCTAATCCTCTTTTGAAGCTGTAAGCTGTTGATGTTGTAACAGGCTTCTGTGGGAGGCTATCCCACATATTTATAGTTCTTATGGTAAAAAATGATTATTGCTTCCGGAGATTGAATCTTTTTTTTCAGTCGAAGGGAGTGCCCTTCTGTTTTTAGCTAAGATTTTACCTGAAATAGTGTTTCCCCATATTTTCTCTCATGTTCCACTCCATGGCATCAGGAAGTCAGAGGCGGATGGGTTAACACTCGTTCCTCCAGGTCTATATATACTTCTGGCTGCTCTCTGCAATCCATTTTCATTCTTGCAGTTGGGACTGGACTGATGTTCCACTGTGAATGTGTGCCTGGATTTATTTTCTCTAATTCCTTTATTTCTTCCTTTTTTTAATAGGTATTACTCAGGAAGCGGGGGAATTAACCTCATCTCCTTCCAGGCCCTTATGGTTCCACTGATCCGGTGGAACAAGCCTCCCTGATCAGTTAAACTGATGCGGATCAGGGTGAGTTAGGGGTAAGCACCAGGGTCTTGGGGCCCTACGGAGTGTCACCTTGGTTTTTTAAGCTGACACTCAAGGGCTAGAGATCTTGCCTGAAGGGGCAACCAGCCGCAGGTTTTTTGTCTGATGAGCTTGCAGGTGGGACCATGGGGACAATAATCCTCTCTTTGCCTTTCTGCCCACAATATACCATTTTTGTTTAGGTTTTTGCACGTGTATGTGGAATTTCGCGCAATTGGATGGGGTGGGACCGCTCGGAGGAGAGAAAGGAGCGGGGCAGGAAGGAGGAAGACACTTCGTCCAGCGCTTGGACACTGCACATCCGAGTGTAGTGCAGGTCATGTCTCGGGCCCGCTGCTCAGTCTATCTCGGTGCATAGCGGGGCCGTTTTTTTCTGACCATGGCCTGTCCAGGATTGCTCTGGGATGGAGGAATGATCACTGCTGCCGCCCTCCTGCTTCTGTGCCTCGGGACCAGGGCCTTATAGTGAGTTGGTCTTTCCCTTGAATCAGCATCCCCAGGTAAGTTGTTGTTATGCTGTGTGTGTATATATATATATATATATATATATATATATATATATATATATATATATAGTAAGTTATGCTATATTTTAATTATGTTAATTTTTCTTGCTTTGTAGATTTGTGTGTAAAAGATATATTGGTTGTGGTTCACCCCTAGGGTCTTGGGAGTAGTCACTTGTGACTATCGAGATCCCTCATATACTTCAGTCTTAGGCCCTCAGGGTTATTTAGAGTCTTTAAACCATGATTGAGGCATCTGGGGCAACTGGGTCTGGTACATTAGTAGACAGGGTCACCCCATGTCCTGTGTGCCTGCAAAGGCCTCTGTAAGAGGACAGCCCTATTTGTGCTGATTGCACCATGGAGTACTCTCCAGTTTTCACCTTCAGAGAGGTTTTCTATAGAAACCTCTGGGTCTGGACCCTCGAATCTTACGGCTCCTTCAGCAGCTCCACATCGCTCGGACAAGCTGGGATGTATTGTCCAACTTGCTATTGCAGAGAGGTTGGCCCATATAGGGAGCCATTTAGAGCCTCCGGGTTCAAGATCTTTGAAGCGGAAACATTTAGTTTCCAAGGTTTCTTCTGATTACGAGGAAGATATTTATGCTGCCATAACTCTTGAGTAGTTATCGGAAGGTGAACTCTCAAAATCTGTTTTACCAGACGAAGAAGAAGACCAAAAAAATGAGAAAAGCTGGATAAGCTCCCCCTCCATTCCTAGAGTTCTGGATACTAAATATACTTTTTCCTCAGACTAGATTAGGTTATAGACTTTTCCCCCTGAGGTGGATGATCCAGTTTCAGGACTCCCTAGTAATACTATTATTCCTACTTTTGATACTGCCTCATTAAAGTATCCAGTGTATAGGTGCATAGATCAGATGGCATGGCATGGTATGCTTTTTTCCATAGTAGTATCAACTTTACGGCGAGCCTGTGCTGCATCCATAGCAGCCTTGGCAGGCAAAAGGTTGTTAAAAAAAGCTGGATTGTCAGATTTGTTCGGGAGATTCACATAGGGTATGCTCCCAGTTGAACAAGACCAATATGGAGATGAACAGGTATGTCATCTCTTTTATGGATGATAAGGGCATACATCTCCAAGGGGGCAGAATCCTCCTTTTTCGGGTTACGGCCCACTCTACACGAGTTATCGAGCCTCCTGGGCTTTTCAGCACCAGGCTTTGTTGCAGCAGGTATGCAAGGCTGCTACTTGGCCTTCAGTTCATACATTTACCAAGTTTTAAAGAACAGATGTTAGAGCTTCAGCAGATGCCGACCTAACACCTGGGATCCCTCCCTGAAGTAAGGGTACTGCTTTCGGAGGTCCCATCCGTTTCTGACTTCCTGACGCCCTGGAGAGGAATATGCAAGAAAATACAATTCTGTGATTCACCTGTAGAATAGTTTTCTCTCTTTTTCCACTCCAGGGCTGCAGGCCCTCTCCATCTGCTAGACTACTATATTCTTTCCTCGGATCCCATAGTCACAGTGGAATATATATATATATATATATATATATATATATATATATATATGTAAATAGTTGATCAGCATCAAAAAAAAAGAGAAGGGAAAAAAAGAGGGAAATAAACGGAGAGGGGAAGAGAGGAGAGGTAGGGCTTCCTAGAAGTTTGGTGGCTCTCCTTTGCACCCTTTCCATAGTCAAAGCGACCCTTTTATAAACTGGTGCCCAGAACTGGACGGCATATTCCAGATGAGCAACAGTGCCTAGCTAAGAGGCAAAATGACGTCCCTATCACACAAACATAAGTGCACAGACACAAAGACACATTCACACATACCTACAGGCTCCCTTGACTGATCTCCTTGCTTCGGTGGGTGGGACTGACATTTATGGGCGTATATGTGACTGGATACTGGCCATTCATAGGCCATGCCCACCTGCCAAAGCAATGGAAGCCAGGGCTGCTGCAGAAGGCATCTTATGGAGCAAAAAATACGGTAATCTCCATTGAAACTCAATCTTGTAGCTGGTGGGGACCACCTTGAATTGGGGGTCTCATCAACTGTATCTTTCAGACATCCACATCTTCTCCACCATCTTGGTATAAAGGCATATATTTTTGCATTTTTAAATGTTACAGACATTGACATTATTGAGATTTTATGTGACAGAGCATCACTAAGTAGCAAGTATTTGTGAAGTATAAAGAAAATATTTGCTTTTCCAAATTAAAAAATAAAAACGTGGGAGTGCGCACGATTACAGAGATGGCAGAAGCTTAAGCGTGCTCTGCAGACACTTGCCTCTTAAAACCCCCCAGCTTCTTTTCAAGTCAGACTGTGGTGGTTCTTTAATATAAGATATTGGGTCAACTTCAGAAACCCCAACAAGAGGAAAAAAACTAACTTTTACCTCAGAATAAGCAAGCATGTACTGATCCTGTGCAGCACGCAGCGGGATTGCACCAGCGCACCATCTTCCTGATATTCTCAGCCAAGGCAAAGAGCCCTTACTACTACACTCCATTTACTCTGAGGTGAGAAGAATATTAGTCAACCCCCCCCCCCCCCATAGCAGCTCCCTTTGCTCTACCTAGCGCCATATAACCTGACCTTTCATAAAAAGTGCTAAGTGTAAAAGAACAACAGGCCAGTTATTCATGTTTAAAAAAATTATTAGTGCAATTATTAGCACTTTCTTTCCTTTGTTTAGGCAACAACCACAGGTATAAAAATGCATTAATAATAACAATAGGGTGCTCATATTATTATCTTATCCACCATTTTGTCATGACGCACATACAATTATCTAACAGTGAAGACTGCTGAATAACCTTCAGCTGGATTAACAAATCTCAAATGGTCATTATGAATAAACAATTCCATGACCTGGGTCTGTGAGCTGCAGAAATTGAACATAAAACATCAAAACTTACCTCAGAATTATCATAACAAAAGGAAGAAATTAAACCTCACTTTAAACTTACAAATAGAAGACATAGAAAACAGATTAGGTCAAACATATGCATTAGAGGAATCCCAGAATCAGTAACAGACCTACAATCTGCAATCACATCATTATTCACATCAACAGCTGGCCCCTGAAATCCCCTTGGAACTCCCTGAAATGGAGCGCATTCATAGAGCCTTAACCAAAAAAAATTTAGAAGGTTGCACTAGGGACATTTTAGTAGAGATGCACTACTAGAAAACCAAAGTAAGACTTACACAAGCAGCAGGAGACAAAGAACCCCTTATCTTTCAACAACAGCTCTACCAAATATTCATAGATTTGGCTCCACAAACTATTATGAGAAGCAAAGAACTAAAACCTTTTCTAGAAATTCTCCAACATAATTGCATTCCATATAAATGAGGCTTTCCATTCAGACTTCTCTTCAATTTCAAAGGCGATACACATACTTTTAGCATTATAAAGGATACAGAATTACTTATTCAGTATTTGGGTTTTCTACCTCGTACAACCACTACCGCTTTAACCTCAGAAAAGATGGATACCACTAGGGAAAATACAGCACCGTCAATTCAAAATATAAAGGATGCCCTATCAATCCTATGACAACATACCAAGCTCTGTGTAGAAGATGATCTCCTCTCCATAACAATGAGTAATACTCTTAACGTCTCTCACAAACTATATCCTTTATACTAACTTACTAACCTCAAGATTCACTATATAATCCAAAACAAGGGAATTCTACTGTTTTTTTCTGTCCAGATTAAATTTGGGTATTTACTAATACAATTATTCCCTTCTAAGTTTTTGCTAGACTAAAATTTATGCTTTAAATTTTATAGTAGCTTTCTTTATTTAAAGTCCCATTTGTTTTTGCTTCACAGGTTGAAAATCTTCAGTAATAGTTATAATACTTTTTGAATGTGGATTGAACAGCTATTTTAGTCTTATAATGTTTTATGAATCCATATAGATAAAATAGAACATTATAATAGTCCTCGTATTTGCAGGGCTTTTTGTTTTTGGTAACCCTAACTCATTAAGAGAAAATCTTAATTCTCCAGTAATTCTTACAAACGGTGGAGGCACGGGTGTTCTCAACATGCTCACTCATCCTTCACCTACCTGATCTTTGGTTAGATAGTTGAAGGAATACTGCAATATAGGATTTTTTCCTCGCCTTACGGGCAATAGATTTATTAGCATGTAAAGCTTATATTGTTTTCAAGCACATTTCTTTAGTTTTGTTTAGGAAATAACTTGCATAAGTTTTCAAATTACAATCTATACAACACCATCCTCCCCGTATCAAACAAGTTATAACTTTTACTGGTTTGCTCATGGTTATCTAACCAATCTAACCAGTCACAGAACAAATTTTGAGCTGGAGACCAGTGGTTACCTTTGAATATGGGTGTTTTGAACCATTGCTGAATATACGGGGTATCCAGTCCCTTTCTATACCCAGCATCTGACTTGGGTCCCATACTTGGATCTATATCAGTGAAAATCATTACTGTTGAACAGAGTGGGTTCTTTAAGAGTAAGAAGAGTAGATTGGTGCAGATGAAGCCCCCCATGTAGGGGAGAAACTAGTTCACCACCACCGGACTCATATATTTTTTTTTTTTTAAATTCTTTATTTAAGATTTTCAAAGATAAAGGTACAATTACAGTATACTTTCATAAACAGAAGTGACAATGAGGTTAGACCAACATGGTCTCTCAGGAAAGGTAAACTGAGTAGATTAAAGATAAGGTACGTTAACATGACAAATTCTGATGTTACATCTAGTTACCGCGCAAGCGTATTCCAAAGAACATCAAATGGGGTGGGGGGGGAGGGGCGGTTGGGATTATTGGTCCCCGGGTGTCCCCCAGCAGCGCCCTGCACTCCGAGGACTCTGAGAATTTCAGCCAGTTGAACCATGTAATTGTAAACTGTTCAAATCGGTTCTCTCGGGAGAGTATCACACTTTCAAACCGCATGAGCTCATTTACTTTAAAGATCCACATCTCAACCGAGGGCGGGTCCGTTTGTTTCCATTTTGTGGGGATGCAGATTTTTGCAGCATTTAGAAGGTGACATAGCAGGGATTTTTTATAGCTCTTCAGGGGAGCCTTGGATAAGTGGAGTAGACAAGAGGCCGGATCGGCTGGCACTACTTCCTCCGTTACTTTACATGCTATACCTCTAACTGAATCCCAAAAGTGTTTCAGAGCGGGGCAGGACCAGAAGATGTGCAACATGTCACCTCCCGGGTCACCACATCTCCAGCAATTGTCTGGGACTTCCGGGCACCATTTGTTAATCAACGACGGCACCCTGTACCAGCGAGAGAGTATTTTAAAGTTACACTCCTGATAGCGTGTGCATATGGACGTTTTGTGTGGCATAGACAAGAGCCTTCTGCACTGCTCCGGGGAGAAGGCGACACCTAAGTCAGCCTCCCATTTTCCCAGAAAAGAGGGTCTCTCCTCCTCTGGGGGGGTGATTAACATTTTGTAAATAACTGACAATGTGTGTCTGGCTGGGGCTTGACTGGCACATAAATTTTCAAAGGGAGTGGTTTTCCTCATATTACCCGTAAATTCCCGGAGTGAGTGTAGGAAGTGGGACAACTGATTGGATTGCCAGTTTGTCAAAGCCGTTAGTCCCTTAGATCGAGCCAGTGTCCCCAAATCCGCCCAACTCCCGCCCTCCCAGAAGTGCCCAGCTCTCCACACGTTCGCTCCTTTCCATTCTCTGATAGTTGGGCCTTCGTTCCCTGGCGGAAAGCTAGGGTTGCCAAGAATCGGGAACATGGGAGAGGGACTAGGGGAGAGATCCGGATGCGGACTCATATTTAAAAAAATAATTGAGTGAGAAAATATGAACTGAATATACTGAATTGTGAAATATATGATTATATGCTCAATTGAACAATTAGCTGTATTTTTTCGCTGATTATCTTTACTGTCAAAAAATTTTTAACCAGTTTTTCAATATCATGTTTTGTACATTTATTGGAACTTGTATGATATGTAGGTGCTTTTCTTGGAACAATTGACCTTAAGCCAATGGTGGCTAAGGTCAGTTCCATATGCAAATAATGCATGATTTTAAGGATAATTGATGTATTAATAAAAGAATCTGTCTTTTTATATATGCTGGAGTGATATTTGAATTTGTGTGGCGTGGTCACATTTAAAGTTCTGCCATCATTGAGGCATTTTAGAAAGTCACAGACTCCTAAATTCTTAAATAGAGACTTCCCTTTGTTTTTTACTGCTTCAGCAGAAACTAAACAGAGGGGAGTCTTAGTTGCCTTCAAAAGAATTCGGTTTTCACAAGAAAAAGTCATTAAAGATCCAAAAAGTTATTACATTATCATAATAGGAAATATACAAAATAACCCTGTTACCATTGCAAATATGTGTCTATCCTTCTCTTTGGCCTTGGTATATTCCTGTTTTAGTATTTTTCCGGAATAGCCCCCGTTCTCTGATGCCATTGGCTGCAATCTGAAAGTCGTCCTGGGATGTACAGATTTCACCATGTAAATAAATGCACTTGTTTTTTTGAAGAGAACTATATGTCACATTGTTGAACAATTGCACGATCTACTGCTAGGAGGAATAAGTCAAAATAGATACTCTCTCACCCCAGGACCTGGAAAAAAGAGGTAACCCATATACCCCCTTTCACTCACATTCCCCTCGATTCAAAGAGCAAAAGTTAATTGATTTCGGATCGAGAATCGTAAGTGGGTGTTTGTCATTTTTTCCTGTTTTTTTGGCCATTTCCGACTCGCACGAGCCTACGTACGAATGCGTATATGCTCTTACGATCATCGCAAGTTCGTTCCTAAATTTTAGGATCAAAACGTAAAACTTAGGATCAAATCCTAAAACTTAGGATCAAAACCTAAAACTTAGGATAATCGGATGTGTTTACGTGTAATTCAGAGAGCAGTTTTCCAACCTCTAAATCCGTTTTAAAAGAAAGCCACTGCCGACACCTTTTAGCAGTCGGATTGCTGTTCTTGAACAGGTTTTTTGGCTATGTGGAGGAGTCTGCGCGTCTTGAGCTCCAATGAACTGCATGTATCAGCATGGCCGAGGCCATAAATTGTATGGCAATGCATACCTGATTCATGTATGCCTTATAAAAGCATTTTAATGTGGACCTTAATTAGTCCTTTGCATGTAAACCTTTATTTTGCAATACATCCATATATTTGCGTTAATTAAAGAAACTTATGTCCTTTGTTATTTATTTTTAAATTGATGTACTAGAATAATATTTTTAGATTGCATTTATTGGTGTAGTTGTTTACCTTTGCTTTGTTTAATTATTTAAGCACATCTTTGGTCAGATGCCTCACACTTACTGAGGAGAGGAGAGCGGGATAAAGTGCAGGATGTGGGTTACTGCTGTATTTTGCACAGACACAGCAGAGCTGGGGGCACGGAAAGGTCAGAAATCAAAGAATGCAGAGCAACACAGTCACAAGGCCCTTTCTGTTTGCAGGCTGCCCGATAATACCTGAGCCGCCATCTTGGCTGTTTCTAGGCTCATAACATGCAGAAGTTGCTGGGTGTTTTTTTATATTTGAGAGCAATCTGTATGTAGAGGGTGTGGGTAACCACACACAAAATTTTAAGTTGTACCATTTGAAGCCAAAATATTAAAATTAAATCCACAAGTAAAAAATGCAAGTTAACTAAAAATTAAACAAAGTAAGATTTACTTATGCAAATGCGTTCATTAATGGTTGGTTACTACAAAATGAATGAAATAAAGAAAAATAAGACCAAATATTTAGAATGCACTTTAATGAGGTAAGTTTGTAGTGCGCAGCCGCAAGATCAGAAGGATTTACGTCCAGACAAAAAAGGAAAAAGGGCAAAACCAATGTTGCAACCTGAGAAATGAAACGGAAAATTCAGGATGGAAACTGACATAGGTCTGATTCCCGAACTGCCATACGAACGGGCGTAAATTTTAGGATAGAAACGTATTTGCTTATAGAATCACTCGCAAGTTCATACGAACGCACGAGCGGACGGGAAAAATAAGATGATCGGCACCAAAATCAAAGCTGTTACATGTTTCTTTGAATCGACCCTATTCTCTCAAGAAAAATTAACAAGTGTTTGTGACTTGTCCACACATTAGGGTTGATTCAGAGAGACAAAAAACTTTTGTTTTTGTGTCGATCTGTTTTTTTTTTTTTTTTTCCCGCTCGCGTATGAGTGTACGAGCGATTCTAAGCATGCATCGCAAGCCTTCAGAAAAGTCTTCGTCCGTTCATATGCCAGCGAGAATGTCATTTTTCAGTTTTCGTTTTTTGTTTATGTTACTCATGTTACAACATAGGCTGTCGTTTTTGCCCTTTTTCCATCATCTCCTCCCACGAATCATTTACGTTTCCCGTTAGATTCTTATTTCCTTTTTCAAAAAATAATCGTCCAGATGAAAATTGTTACGACCTTACATCTGCGCACTACAAACTCATTAATGTGCTTGTCTACATATTTAGTTCACTCACTTCTGCTACAATGTTTACTTTAATCACTTCGCAGTCACTATATCTTCCATTTCCCGCACCTAAAGCTTACCTTAATCACTTAGCGGTCTCATTCTTCTTCCATTTCCAGCACCTAAAGCTTACCTTAATCACTTAGCGGTCTCATTCTTCTTCCATTTCCAGCACCTAAAGCTTACCTTAATCACTTAGCGGTCAGTATATTCTTCCATTTCCCGCACCTAAAGCTTACCTTAATCACTTAGCGGTCTCATTCTTCTTCCATTTCCAGTACCTAAAGCTTACCTTAACTTAGCGGTCTCATTCTTCTTCTATTTCCCGCACCTAATGCTTACCTTAATCACTTAGCGGTCAGTATGTCCTTCCATTTCCCGCACCTAAAGCTTACCTTAATCACTTAGCGGTCTCATTCTTCTTCCATTTCCCGCACCTAAAGCCTACCTTAACTTAGCGGTCTCATTCTTCTTCCATTTCCCGCACCTAATGCTTACCTTAATCACTTAGCGGTCAGTATATTCTTCCATTTCCCGCACCTAAAGCTTACCTTAATCACTTAGCGGTCTCATTCTTCTTCCATTTCCCGCACCTAAAGCTTACCTTAACTTAGCGGTCTCATTCTTCTTCCATTTCGCGCCTAATGCTTACCTTTATCACTTAGCGGTCAGTATATTCTTCCATTTCCCGCAACTAAAGCTTACCTTAATCACTTAGCAGTCTCATTCTTCTTCCATTTCCCGCACCTAATGCTTACCTTAATCACTTAGCGGTCTCATTCTTCTTCCATTTCCCGCAACTAAAGCTTACCTTAATCACTTAGCGGCCTCATTCTTCTTCCATTTCCCGCACCTAATACTTACCTTAAAGTGGACCAACACCCTGGGGTGATCGGCCCGGGAATCTATAAGATTCCCGGGCCGATCACCCCCCACCCCGCGGGACATCCGAGATCGGGATGTCCCGCGGGGTGAAACCCCCCCCAAACACCCCAACTCACCTACCTTATCTTCGGCGGCGGCCGGCCGCCGCCGCCTCCCTCGCGCCCCTGTAGGCGTGCGCGCCTCCGCGCCGGCCGTCTGCGAATGGCCGGCGCGGGCGCGCGCGCGCGTCAAAAGTGACGCGAGGGAGGCGGCGGCGGCCGCCGCCGCTTAGACGTTCCAGTTCTCCCCTTGTACGTCGGCGCTGGGAGTGGGGAGAGGTGAGTTTTTCGGGGGGTTAGGGGGGGTTTCACACAGCGGGGCACCCCGATCGGGGGTGCCCCACCGAAGTGGACCAAGACCCAGGATAGTCAAAATCCTGGGTGTTGGTCCACTTTAATCACTTAGCGGTCAGTATATTCTTCCATTTCCAGCACCTAAAGCTTACCTTAATCACTTAGCGGTCTCATTCTTTTTCCATTTCCCGCACCTAATGCTTACCTTAATCACTTAGCGGTCTCATTCTTCTTCCATTTCCCGCACCTAATGCTTACCTTAATCACTTAGCGGTCTCATTCTTCTTCCATTTCCCGCACCTAATGCTTACCTTAATCACTTAGCGGTCAGTATATTCTTCCATTTCCCACACCTAAAGCTTACCTTAATCCCTTAGCGGTCTCATTCTTCTTCCATTTCCCGCACCTAATGCTTACCTTAATCACTTAGCGGTCTCATTCTTCTTCCATTTCCCGCACCTAAAGCTTACCTTAATCACTTAGCGGTCTCATTCTTTTTCCATTTCTTGCACCTAATGCTTACCTTAATCACTTAGCGGTTTCATTCTTCTTCCATTTCCTGCACCTAATACTTACCTTAATTACTTAGCGGTCAGAATATTCTTCCATTTCCCACACCTAATGCTTACCTTAATCACTTAGCGGTTTCATTCTTCTTCCATTTCCTGCACCTAATACTTACCTTAATTACTTAGCGGTCAGAATATTCTTCCATTTCCCACACCTAAAGCTTACCTTAATCACTTAGCGGTCTCATTCTTCTTCCATTTCCCGCACCTAATGCTTACCTTAATCACTTAGCGGTCTCATTCTTCCATTTCCCACACCTAATGCTTACCTTAATCACTTTGCGGTCTCATTCTTCCATTTCCTGCACCTAATGCTTACCGTAATCACTTAGCAGTCAGTATATTCTTCCATTTCCCGCACCTAATGCTTACCTAAATCACTTCGCGATCTGGCGAATCTTCATATCTAAATGTTGTGTTTTGCATTCGTTTTGTGGTAACCAACCCTTAATGAATGTATGTAGGAAAGAAAATGACACAAACGTTTTTTTTTACTCATAAGTGGCATTTTTCTATTGCCTTTTTTTTTTTTTAATTTTTTTATAAAGTTACAACTTTTACATTTTGTAAAAAAATTTGTTTTAAAAATGCAAAGTGTTAAAATTTTAACATTTTTTTTTTTTAGAAAAATAAAACATCTAAAACTATATACACAGCAATGGCAGGCCCCAGAAAATGATTCTTCATCTGTGGTCCCCAACGATTCGCGTAGCTCCTGCAGTATTCTAGCTGTGGCCTTACCAGGGCTCTATACAGCGGCATCACAACCTCCCTCTTCCTACTGGTGATGCCTCGAGCTATGCAGCCAAGCATCCTGCTTGCTTTTCCCACTGCCTGGCTACGCTGTCCACTCATCTTGCAGCTATCAGTAATCAGTACCCCTAAATTTCTCTCCTCCGAGGTCCTGTCTAACACAGTGCTGCCCATACGGTACTCAGAGCAGGGATTCCTTCTACCCAAGTGCATGATTTTACATTTAGAGACATTAAACTCTAGTTTCCACAGTCTTGACCATCTATCCAGTAAAGCTAAATCATTTTCCATGTTGCAGACACCTCCCGGAATATCCACCCTATTACTAACCTTTGTATCATCAGCAAACAGACAAACCTTTCCTACCAAGCCTTCTTCTATGTCACTTACAAATATATTAAAAAGAATGGGGCCCAGGACAGAGCCCTGCGGCACACCACTTGTAACTCGCCTTTGTTCAGATTGCACACCATTTACAACAACGCTCTGATACCGATCCCTCAGCCAACTGGAAATCCACTGAACTATCCAGGGATTGAGTCCTACCTTCAATAACTTATCTATGAGCTCCTTATGTGGTACGGCCTAGGCCTGCATTTAGATGGCAAATCAACGTCCTTACAATACACTTACGAGCATAATCAGCTCTTGTTGTTGGCGGGTAAAGATCGTGGGCGCCATCTTGTTTCTTGTCCGCAGCAGATAAGTAATGCCCCAGCGGTTTCCAGGTTCCGCATGGCCCGACGAACGACTGTGTGTACGCGAACGCGTGTCATACACAGTCATTAGTATTTAAAGGGTCATAGACACACAGTTCATTCTCTTTGAGATTGTCAGCATGGCACCAAAAAACAGAGCACTAAGGCAACACCAGCAAAGGAGGCCACCAGCAAAAGGGCACAGCGGCATGAGGAGACTTCTCCCTCCCGTCCGACCACTCGGTCACACCAAGCGACTAGCAAGGTGCGGGAAACGCGGAGCCAAAGTGGCCAACACAAGGCGACATTGGCCACAAAGGCCAGAACATCAAAACCACCAACCAGCAAGGAAGGAGCATCAAAGAAGAAGGCACCCACATCCAAAGAGCCAGGTACGAGGCCGTCCAAGGCCACAAAGAAGCAGAGGGTAAGAACCCCGAGCCCAACAAGAACACCCTCTCCTCCTCCCCGCCCTACCACATCCCTTCATAAACGGAGCACCAGTGCCAAGCCCACTAAGAGCCAGCAGGCCCGAAGCCCCACCTGGGAATAGAAAACACCCTGCAGGGAAAAGACTCACACCAGGCAATGTAAGCATGCCAGACCCTGTAATAGATAAAGGACTAGGATTTCTTCCTAGCCCTAATTATGGTATCAACAACAGAGGCAGGCAACCCCTTTTCCATCAAGATGGAGGTTTCAGCAGCCAAGCCGTCAAAGCCAGCGTTTGTAAATTGGGATGGCACAGCTGCTCCTGAGTGAGCAGATCTGGGTCCTTGGGCAGGACGTATTGATCTACTGCCAACTGCACGATGTCTGCGAACCACACCCTTCTTGGCCAACAGGGGGCCACCAGGATGGCTGGCACCCCCTCCTGGGCTATCTTGCGCAGCACCCTGCCCAGCAGAGGAAACACATAGAGGAGCTTAAAGCTCTTCCAAGACAATGCTAGTGCATCCATGGCCAAGGCCAGAGGATCTTGGGACAGAGAGACAAAGACTGGAAGTTTGTGATTGTGACGGGACGCAAACAGATCCACATCCGGCTGACCCCAGCGGTGACACAGAGAGCGAAACACCCTGCTGCTGAGGGACCGCCTGGTCAGGGGGGACAGAACAAACTCCTGATCCAGGGACACAGGGTCCCGATCCCAAACCGACAGTAGGTGAAGTTGAAGAGGTCTCATGTGAAACTGAGCATAGGGAACCGCTTCAAAACTGGACACCATCAGGCCCACCAGCTGCATCCCCTGCCGAATGGAGGGATGCGGACAAGACAGTAGTAATTGGGCCTGAGCCTGAAGATTCTCCACCTTCTGCTGAGGGAGAAACACCTTGACCTGAGATGTATCCAGTGTCAGGCCCAGAAAAGACCTCACCAGAGACGGGAACAGAGAAGACTTGGGATGGTTGATCACCCAGCCGAATGACTCTAGTGTGGTCACCACCACCTGGGTATCCAGCCCTGCCTGATGGAAGGACTGGGACGAGATCAGAATGTCGTCCAAATAAGGGAGAATGCGAATGAGCTCTCACCAGAGCCATCACGCCCGCCAGCACCTTGGTGAAAACCCTGGGAGCCGAGGTGATACCGAAAGGCAGTGCCACAAATTGACAATGCTGATCTCCCAGAGCAAACCTGAGGAATTCCTGATGACCTGGAAAGATTGGTACATGAAGGTAAGCATCCTTGATGTCTACGGAGGTCATGAAGTCGCCTGGGTGCAATGAATTGACTGCTGAGCGCAGCGTCTCCATGCGAAAATGCTTGAATCTGACAAACTTGTTGAGACACTTTAAATCCAAGATGGGCCTGAGGGACCCATCCTTTTTGGGGACCGTGAAGAGATTGGAATAGAAGCCTCTGCCCCTTTCCCTGAAAGGTACAGGGCAGATAACCCCCAACTCCAGAAGGTTTTGGACCGCAAGGCGCAGGCCCTGAGCTGACCGGGGGGTTTGAGCCATCCGGGATCTGAGGAATCTTGGGGGCGGCCAGGCTGCAAACTCTATCTTGTAACCGGAGGAAACCACCTCCTGGATCCATCTGTCTGCTACACGTCGCCTCCAGACGTGAGCAAAGAGCCGAAGCCATCCCCCCACCCGGATGGGTGAGGGCGCCTCCTCATGCCTGAGGGGGCTTAGGGGAGGATTTGGGCTTGGGACCCCAGGAGAGGCCGGGGCAGCCACGTCCTCTGCCCCTGCCCCAATAATCTCCATGTGCTCCAGCAAAGGAAGCTCCTCGACCAGCCCTGGAAGCGCAGAAGGAGGGGAGAGAGGCACCAGTCCCCCGAAAGGGCCGAGGTAACCTACCACCCCTGGCAAACAAGTCCAAGCGTTCACCAAAGAGGCGCAGCCCCTTAAAGGGAAAACCAGTGAGAGCCTTCTTAGCAGCGTTATCAGCTACCCACTGACACAGTCAGACAGAGCGACATATAGCCACCAACAGAGCAGACGTCCTCCCACACATTCTAATGGCATCATCCATAGCAGATAGAACATATGTAACAAATTCATAGCAAAACAGGAGAGATCTATACTCCTCTCCTCCCGCAACATCAGAGGCCCCATCTAAGAGACTCTTAAGCAGCCCTTTAATAGCAATAGCTGTAATGGCAGAGGCACAAACCGGGCGCAGCGCGGTCCCCACACAGGCAAAGGCATGACAAGCCAGCTGGTCCATGCGCCGGTCCTCACCATACAGCAGGGTAGTAGTGTCAGGAGAATGCATAACAGATGTAATTGACAACCCCAGAACGGGCGCGTCCACCTCGGGAGGACATGACCAACACTTAATCACATCAGCAGGAAAGGGATACCTCTTGTCCCAACTCTTGGGCACCCCAGGTAGCTTGCTAAGCTGTTCCCATTCCTTGAGCACCAGATTATTAAAGTGAGTCTGCTCAGGGAACTCCAAGCGTGGCTTCACTGTATGAAAAAGCTCACCCTGCTGCTGCGGAGCCACTGCAGGAGGGGAAATACAAAGCACTTCAAAAATGTGAGACAACAACCAATGTCGTCTGAGTGTCATCTGAGGACCATTGGTCTTCTCCAAAAGGAGACCCGGTATCACCATACACCCTAGGTTGTTCCTCAGATGATTCTGAATCAGAGAATAGTTCCCCCTCCTCAAGGGGACCATAACCTGAGATGTCAAAAAAATACCTCAACAGGGAAGAGAGAAACAGCGGGGGATAGATGCCGCTTCTTGACAGAAGCTAGCAATATGCTTTTCAATGCTGACCACCCGTGCAGCCAAATCCGATTGAGACTCACCGCTAGTATGCCCCTCGCTGGGGATCAAATGCAAGCGTGGGGGGGTAGGTGAAGCCAGAGGGCCGCCGCACCAGGGCCTGTAGCAGGCGACCCAGACTGCAGCGCAAGTACCTGCTGGGAGCAGGTTACACATACCCTGACATCTTCACTTATAGGGGAAACCCCACACGCAACACACAGCCGAGCTTGTCCCGAAGGAACCCCAAGCACATTATCCCCAGAAGCCTCCATATAGTGATTTTTACAAAAAGTATGCACAATAGTCAGAACAGGGACACAGCTAAACAGCCACTCTATTTTGGATGTCCCCGAAACCCGCTAGGGGAAGTGGGAGACTGGCAATAGGCAGGTCCGAGAGGACCACAGTCAAGGGACCCGCCTGCAAGACACAATAATGTACACCATAAACATCCCTAGCCATACAATAATAAACCAAAGATAAAAAACCCCCGTAAGGGACTCACGGACCAAGCCGGCAAGCGCACAGATAAGCCGATCACCAACCGCGTCGCAGCACCGCAATGGAAGGGCCCCAAAATGGTGCCGACAGCAGTACCTAGGGGTCGCCGACTACCCTTTGGTACAGGGTCTTGCGGCCCGGAGCAACGCTCCTTCAGCACCTGACCCTAGTGCTGTCCTACCTTCACCTAAACCGCCAGCCGTGGCTGGGAGGCAGTGGGTCCAGAACGGGTGGAAATAAGCCTGCAGGGCCCTAGGCAAAGCCCACTCCCTGCGCAGAAGAGAGCCATCTTCATCTTCGCAATCCAGACTGCAGGAAGACTCTGGGAATTAGTGGGAGGTTCCTGGCTATTTAAGGGGCCGGGAGTGGCCACAAGTCTTTTTCTGCAGTCCAGTGCCATCTTGTGGATGTATTACTCATGTGTAAGGAATATTCTGGAACAGGACGTGCTGAATACTTGGAATATGTAAGAATTAGACTCCTTTACCATCAACACCTTGCTCCTGGTGGTTTATGAATGCCAGTGCTATGGCACTGTCCAACTAGATTCTGGTTGGACCTTCAGCAGCGTTGTGCATTGCCAAAGGTACATGTATACTACCCTCAAATGCAAAACACTGATTGGCAGGACCATATACAGTGAAGGCCAATGATCATTCAGGACAGCACCTAAGCCACAGGCTGGCAATAGTGGTCACAATTTTCCATTGGATCCATGTCCCTAATTAGAGGCATAGAACACTGTGCAAGGCGTGTGTGTGTGCCTTATGTATGCAGGAGATCAGGTCTGAAACCCAGTGGCAACAGCACACCTCTTCCTTGAGTCAGACATCTTTCTTGACACCTGTGACCTCCACAAGTTGTAGCAGCCAACCCCATGATTGAACAAGTAAAAGAAAAAACTGCAGGATCTCCTGAATTGGAAGCCTGTAGGTACAAGAGATCTGATTGGCAATATCACCTAGGTGTTCTCTGAAGATGCACACACGGGCCATTAGCAGCTCTGAAGCTGTGTCCTTGTGAAGTGGGAGTAAGTGCATGTTTTGCTGGTACTGGATTGTTTAGCTCTGGGAAACATGGCCACCATTTAAGATTCTTCTTAAGAAATGGGTATGGGTACCTTTTTCTAAGCACTTTGGGGCAGGCAATCTGAATGCTTCCAATGCCTATGAATAATATGGTGGAAATACTAATGGTTTTGTTTCCACAATATCATCTAGTATTTGCCTCTGGGATCTAGGCCTAGCAGGCACAATGCTGAAACCACCAACTTTTCTACTTGCGAGGGTGCTGACACCAAGTGCTCTACACAAATGTCTTCCTAAGGCGGCTTTCCTCCTTCTGGAGAGCCCCCTTTCCCCCTCCAATAGTGATTTCTCTCTTCATGTGAGTGATCTGCAAGTACAACTAAAGAATTATCAAATGTGGCTTACATTAATCAAAGTTTACCTATACTCAGAAAGTTATGTTCTCATCTTCTATTCCCAGCCCAGTGCCCCAAAAGAGCCTGTATTTTTTTTTTTTTATTTTTACTAAACTGCCACATAATTTAGTTAAAAAAGCGAGGACAAACGTCCTTTCTGTCCCTTTATTTGTATGCACTTAAAGCAGCTAGAAAGTCGCAGGGCCAGCCGCTAGCCTGGGTTTTGGTCCTTGCCCCTGGGGCACCCCGATCGGGGATGCCTCGCTGTGTGAACCCCTCCCAGCCCTCTCTTCTAATCAGCACGCTGGGATCCGCTCCTGCCCCCTTCGTCTAATAGCTCAATAGCAGGGATGGGTCCGCATCTCGCGCATGCGCCGTGGACCAGGAAAGGTGAGTTTTCGGGCAACTTGGGGGTTTTACGCAGCAGGGCATCCCAATTCTGGATGCCTGGGGATCTTTTGGTCCTCTTTAACGCAGTCCTTAAAGAGAGAATGTTGACAAATGTAAGTGCCAGTATCCCTCCATATGTCAGGATTGCCTTGGAGGAGCCACTGTTTGCTGTGTGGCTTGCCCAGTCCAAATGTAGAAAAGAAAATGGCAGGTTTTAGACAAAATGTGGCCCTAAGCAAAATTTAAAAGTGAGGGCCCTCTGGCTTGGAAGAGGTGTTAGGTAAGGAGTTAGGGTCAGCCGGTGGGTAGAGGGTTTAGGCAAAGTATTCGGAACAGCAGCTAGGGGGCAGGATAAGTGACAAGATTCCGGTCAGCAGAAAGTTAGATGCGCGTCAGGGAGGGAGGTTAGATGAGGGATTTGGATCAGTGGGTGGGTAGAGGGGTCAGGTGAGAGGTTTAGGTCAGTGAGTTGGTAGAAGGGTTAGATGAGGGGTTTGAGTCATAAAGGCAAGGATAATAATTTACACACACATAATTTAAACATGCCTGGGATAAGCACACATCTATCCTAAGATAAAGAGTACATACAGTATACACATAACGGCAGACTAGATGGACCGTATGGTCTCCTTCTGCCGTCAACCTTCTATGTTTCAAGCATAAATACAGGGACATGCACAGACCCCACACACACACGGACATGTACAGACCCCCACATACATGGACATGCACAGACCCCCCCCCCACACACACACACATACATGCACAGACCCCCCCAAACACATACATGGACATGCACAGGCCCCCTCACACACACATACATGGACATACACACACTGATCAGAGGAAGAGCAGATCAGAGATGAGCTGCTGGCCTGGCTGCACATTGGACTAAGGGAAGAGGGGAGTATAGGAATGTTACTGCCTAGCTTAACCCTTTCCATACTGCTGGTATGATACTGACAGAATCTTTGCTTTAAAGCCACATTCATGGTCAGTGCCAGCACTGCAAATACCCCCATTATAAGCCATATGGGAACCCACATTTCCTATATAGCCTATAATGGAGGTATTTGCACTGTTGGCAGTGGCCTATGACAGCCTGAAATAGTCCATATAAGAAGTATGGGTGGGTGAAGGGTTGATGTTGTCCACCATTGCCAGCAGTCTAAATACCACAATATAAGCCACTATAATGGGGTATTTGGACTGCTGGAAATGGCAGACAGCACCAACCCTTCACTCACTCACCTTTCCCAATATCAAAGCCTATAATCAAGGCTGCTGTCAGGCATTTTTGGGCCCCAAACAACCACAATCTCTGGGCCCCCTATAACCTCTTTGGGTTAACTGGTCCTATATTTCCACTTCTTCTTTTACTAACTACTGTTTTTTCACCTTACAGTTACAGAACAGTCCACACACAAAAAGATAACACGTTTGAATGCTGTACTGCCTACTGGCTAAAAAGCATGAAAGCAGACCTAAAGACTCATGAGGGGTGTCCCACAGTGTAATTTCACAATAGAAACATACAAGCAACTTTATTGAAGAGGAGCAACCAGGCAGTGGCCTGCCAATGTTCTGTGGGATTGAAGGAAAGGGGAGTTTACAGGTGACCTGAAGGGTTTCACTCAGTGGAGCATTCGAAATCTGGATGCTCCAGACAAGAGGAACACAACCTGGGGTATGGAAAATCCTGGGTTTGGTCCTCTTTATCAAATCACTTGCAGCACAAATCATAACTGAATAACCACATCTTATTCTGTAAAGATTCACTTACTTTAGGCTGGTTGCTTGGTACAGATGGGTCAGGATATGGATGTGATGAATATAGCAAAACAAAGCTAAGCTTAGAACATAGGTTTGGCACTGATCCACTGTAAGCACCCCAAAGACCTCTGCTTCTAACACCTTGCCATGTTACCTCCCTTACAATGCTGGACATCCTTACCTTCTGTTCACCCTAACACTTTCCACCTCACATGACCCTTCCTCCCATTCCCCATGCCCTCTGCAGTCACTGCATGTGCTGAAACATGAATTGTAAGCTGCTACAATATGCTCACCTGATTTCACACCAGGGGAAAATCAGACAACCCTTTAGACATGCTAATTATTGTGGGTCTGGTTTCTTACGGACGAATAAACCATTTACATTGCAGTATGGCCTATTGTTGGCCATTGCTAAACTAAAAAAACAATCATTTTGGCCTTTTACAACGCTGCACTCCCCCACCCCACACAAAAAGTCATAACATATGCAATTTGCATGGCTTGGTCAAGAGCTGACGAAGAACATACCCTCGTTGGCCTTTAAGTAGCACTGCTTGAAGAAAGGTTACCTAATATAACACTACTTGTGAGGTTAGATGGACTCCTGCAGGAGGTGTAGGTCTGACAGAAGGGCATCTGGGCTCTGAATTATAACCAAGAGACATGCCTGTGAATTATGTACAACACTGCCAGGCTAACAGCACAAAATGCAGCAGGAAGCTGAACGTTACTAGTGAAACTAGCTAGATTGCAACCACGCTCTTTGGGGCTATGTTCAGGAATGATATGCACCTTGAGGTGTACTTTGTCCAGTAACCAATAGAGCGTATAAGACAGTGTTCCCCACCCTCTCCTTGGGTGGCACCAACCAGTCATGTTTTGTGGATCTCCACATATGTTCTATGTATGCTCGGTCTGTATGGAGATGAGCAAAACATGGCTGTTGGTAGCTCTCAAGGAGAGGGTTGGGGAACACTGGTGTAAGATAACAGCCACAGCCCATGCAGAGAGTTTTTAAGAGGAAGTAAAAATACCATTTTGTGAAATACTCACCTGTAAAATGGGTATTATAAGTATGTCACACACCCCGCTTCAAGATATCCATAACATGTGGGTAATACCGACCTGAAGGGGCGTTCCTGCAGAGATGATAGCAAAAGAGAAAGCCCCTCCCTGATCCATAAATACCTGGGACCTCCCACTCATTACCCAGTATATAGAAGCAGTAAGGTAAGGGACCAGGAAGAGGCAAATATAAATCAAAACAACGCAAAGTTCACAATATAAAGGATCCCGAATACAAGAAGGGCGGGTGAAGCGGGGTGTGTGACATACTTATAATACCCATTTTACAGGTGAGTATTTCACAAAATGGTATTATTCTAAGTATGTCACACACCCCGCTTCAAGATATCCATAACATGTGGGACATACAATAGCAGTGTCCATAAAAAGGGCGGGGATCCAAAACAAGGCAACAATGCACAACTTAAACCACAACAGCTTGCAGAACTTTGCGGCCAAAAACAGCATCCGCTGAGGCCCGAACATCAACCTTGTAAAACTTGGAAAAAGTGTGAACAGAGGACCAAGTAGCGGCCTTACAAACTTGCTCAACAGAGGCCTGGTGCTGGAAAGCCCAGGACGCTCCAACTGCACGAGTAGAATGAGCAGTAACACGAAAAGGGGGACTCTTCCCCTTGGCAGAATAGGCCCCAATGATGGCCTGACGAATCCATTTACTAATGGAAGATTTGGCAGGAGCCAAACCTTTCCTAGGTCCAAAGGGCACCACAAAAAAAGCATCAGTCTTACGAAAGGAAGACGTAACCACCAGATAATATTTCACAACACGAACCACATCCAAGGAATGCAGCGCCCTTTCCTTGTCATTGCTGGGATTAGGACATAGAGAAGGCATTCCTCAAACAATTCACCCTTCTGCTGTGACACCTCCTCAGGAGGGGAAATATTCAATACCTCTAACATCAGAGCCAGAGCGTGGGGAGTATCAGAGGATCTCCCCAAGTCACCCAGCTCGGCTTCAGCGCCAAAGGACTGCTCATCGTCCGAAAAATCAGAATCCTCATAAACTTCCCCTTCCTCTAGCTGGGAATAATCAGACCAATCCAGATTATTAACATCCTCCTGGTCCTCCACCAGCGGAGCCGGCGACAAATGCTTTCTCTTAGTCGGAGCCTTACGGGCGACCGAGCCAGAGATAATTTTTTCAAGGTTAGCCAATCTGGCGCACATCTCAGATTGCAGCTCCCTGCCCATGACGACGTCACACGGGGTGCGTGTCAAGGCGGGAGGTGGAGATGAAGCGACCGGCGGTGCTGACCCAGACGCCTGTGGTTCGGACTGCCGCGTGATGGTCTGCTGTGCACATGGTATACACAGAAGTACATCGTCCCCAGAAATGGATACCCCACATAACATACACTTTCGGGGATGCCCCGAAGGGGCCCCGAGCCCAGTATCCGGGGATGCCTCCATAAGGTGAACTTTTTATGAATAGTCGCTATGACCCAGGGAATTACGCCGCTAGACAACCCGGGATGCCCCTTTAATGTCCCGAGTGGGAGGATTTATGGCAAAAAATAACCCAGTGATAAAGGATCAGGAGGGACCCCCTAAATGCTACTGGCGAACCTCCTGAACCACCATCTGAAAGACAGAACAGAAGGGCTAATAAGGCTAATGAAGACATATAAAATCAACCATACAGTGAGAAAAGAAGAATGGCCAGAGGCCACTTACAAAACCGATAGACAGAAATGGCGACCGTGAGGACCGAGGCAGAATCCACCAGAGCTGCAGCCAGAAAGGGAGAAGGGGGCGTGGCCAGCGCGGGACGCGCGCGACGACGGGCAACGCCCCCCTTCTCCTCTCCACAGAGCTCCGCAGTGGCGCCAGCGAAGGATGGGGGCGGGGAGCGGTGACGCGCCGTCACACCGGCCCCGCCCCCCCCAGTCAGCGTGAGGTGAATCACCTCAGAAGACAATGGCGCCCAGAGCCGGCCGGCGCCGCAGAGCAAAGAGCGGTCGCCGGCCCGGCCAGTTACACAAAAACACGCTCACACACACACACATGTGAAAACGGGAGGGACAAGCCCCGGCCCCGCCGACGGTCCGGACCCGCCCCCCCCCAGAAGCACAGTATCATGGCGTGAGGTAAATACCTCCGCCATTAATAAAAGTGAAGGGAAGATGGGGGGAAGAAGTCAGGTCAGCACCGCACAGGCCCTGTAAAACGGCTGCGGCGGTGAATACAGTTAAAGAGACACTACACTCACACACACACACCCTCAAAGTATGCTGTCCTGTGAAAAGAATTAATTAAGAAGGGACCCACACTCCCCAACCCCACCTATGGAAGGGGATCCTGGGAGGGCCATTGGATGTTAAGTAAGGGACAGGGCATCCCAAACCGGGGTCACCAACCCGGAGTAACCGCCTACCCTCTCATATAGGGTCTCACGGTGGAGCATAGCTCCTGAGCACCTAAGGTGCCGATATACCCTCGCCTGGACCCTCAGCCGAGGCTGGGAGGCATATAGAGTTCTGGGGAAAAAAGGTCCAAACGGAAATAAATGAAAAGCGGGCCGGGAATCATCCCGGCTACCTGAAATCCCCCTGTGCAAGGAGGAGCCATCATCTTCTGACTTGCTCGCCGTCTGCAGAGATGGAAAACTGGGTGATGAGTGGGAGGTCCCAGGTATTTATGGATCAGGGAGGGGCTTTCTTTTTTGCTATCATCTCTGCAGGAACGCCCCTTCAGGTCGGTATTACCCACATGTTATGGATATCTTGAAGCGGGGTGTGTGACATACTTAGAATATCAGTTGTATGGCAACCATTCATGGTTGACATACAAGCACACTTGGCAAAGCTATACAATGAAGGAGGAAGTGGTAAGCACTGGCTGACTTGACTTAAGGTCCTCTAAGAAAACTGTTGATGCAGTTTTCAGCATTCCCATGCCCCTCCCCCTAGCAGAGGAAGATTGGATCAGGAAATATAGCAGAACAAGTTTACAAATCCTAAGCACCATTCGCAGTGTAAAAGACTTTCATGGGGAATGGAAAGGAGCATTCTGGTGGAAAAAACAGCTGTTTATACTGGTGTCCCGTTGTCAGGCTACCCCAAAATGGTACCAAACTCCTGCCCTGGAGCAGAAAAGCTAACAAACCGCATTGACAACCATAACAGCAAAAGGTTCAGTAGCTAACTCAGGTCCAGTTGAAGGACTAAAGATGAGCACACTTGGAGCTCACCAGCCATAGTTACATAGTTAATACTGTAGAAAAAAGACATGTCCATCAAGCCACGAGGAGAATAAAAACTGGACTGCCCAACTTGAACATGCAGATAAGCATAAACCTGATGCAGCTGCTAGACAGGGTCAGGAACAGGACATGTTCATGTTCTTGAAGATGAGCGTCATAGGGGGGAGAAATCAGAATCATCAGGTAAAGAAACAGCATTTCAGAATGTTTTCCACTTATTCTGCACAATTCCATTGAAAAACAAACTGAAACCTTTTAGGGTGTGGTTGTATAAATTTGCAAACCCTTTGTTGAAATAATACCATTTTGTGAATACTCACCTGTAAAATGGGTATTATAAGTATGTCACACACCCCGCTTCAAACATAGTTACACTTGGGTATACACACCTCTAGGTGGCGACTTTGCAGAGAAGTCCTGAAAAACGAGCCCCTCCCGGTCTATACATACCTGGGACCTCCCACTTATTCCCCAGTATTCAAACAGCAGTAAGACAAGGTACCAGAAAAAAAACAACCATTGGTAACCCTCAAACTGTAAACAAAAGCTTCACCATATAAAGAACCAGGATACCAAAAAGGGAGGGTGAAGCGGGGTGTGTGACATACTTATAATACCCATTTTACAGGTGAGTATTCACAAAATGGTATTATTCTAAGTATGTCACACACCCGCTTCAAACATAATTACACTTGGGACATCTAAAAGCAGTGTCCAGAAAGGGCGGGTATCCAACAAGGCAATAATGCAGAACTGAAACCACTGCAGCCTGCAGAACCTTGCGGCCAAACACAGCATCCGCTGAAGCCCGCACATCAACCTTATAAAACTTGGAAAAAGTGTGAACAGAAGACCAAGTAGCAGCCTTACAAACTTGCTCAACAGAAGCCTGGTGCTGAAAAGCCCAAGACGCCCCAACAGCACGAGTAGAATGAGCAGTGATACGAAAAGGGGGAGCCTTCCCCTTAGCAGAATAGGCCCCAACAACAGCCTGACGAATCCACTTGCTAATGGAAGACTTAGCCGGAGCCAAGCCCTTCCTAGGCCCGCAGGGCACCACAAAAAAGGCATCAGTCTTACGAAAAGGAGATGTAGTACGCAAATAGCACCTAACACAACGTACCACATCCAAACAATGCAAAGCCCTTTCCTTGTCATTCCTAGGCTTAGGACACAAGGACGGAAGAACAATGTCCTGGTTAAGATGAAAAGCAGAGACCACCTTAGGAACAAAGTCCGGTTTGAAGCGGAAAACCACTTTGTCCTGATGTCTCTCAAAATAAGGGGCCTGAATCGACAAGGCCGCCAACTCCGAAACGCGCCGAACCGAAGTGATGGCCACCAAAAAGGCAACCTTCTGAGTAGAAAGAGAAATATCCTGCAAAGGCTCAAAAGGAGGAGCCTGAAGAGCAGAGAGAACCAAATTCAAATCCCAAACAGGGAGTAAAGGCTTCCTAGGAGGCCGCAGATGCGAAACCCCCTGGAAAAAAGTCTTGACCAAAGGATGAAGCGCAAATGACTTTTGAAAAAAAGAAGACAGCAAAGGCAGAAACCTGCCCCTTCAAAGTACTCAGCTGAAGACCAGAGTCCAGCCCCGATTGAAGAAATTCCAAAATCCTGGAAACAGAAAAGACCCGACAGGGCAAAGATCTAGCCTCACACCAATCAATATAAGATCTCCAAGTCCTATAGTAGATGGTAGAAGAGGACCTCTTCCTGGCACTAATAAGAGTCTGAATGACAGAATCCGAAAGACCTTCCTCCCTTAAGATGGAGGTTTCAGCAGCCAAGCCGTCAAAGCCAGCGTTGGTAAATTGGGGTAACGCAGTTGACCCTGTGTGAGAAGATCCGGCAAAAGAGGCAGATCGAACTGATCCACCGCCAGACGAACGATGTCTGCGAACCACACCCGCCTTGGCCACCTTGGAGGCACGAGAATGGCGGGAACCCCTTCCAGGGCCAGCTTTCGCAACACCCTGCCTAGCATGGGGATCGGAGGAAACAGATAAAGGAACCCCAGATCCCCCCAGCTCAGGGACATGGCATCCACCGCCAGAGCCAGAGGATCCTGAGAGAGCGACACAAATGTCGGAAGCTTGTAATTGTGACGAGAGGCAAACAGATCCACCTCCGGCGTCCCCCACCGGAGACAAAGCGACCGAAACACCTGGGGGTGGAGAGAACATTCCCCCCCGGCGGGAAGAGCACCTGCTCAGAAAGTCCGCCTCCGTGTTTTCCACTCCCGGAATGTACACTGCCGAGATGCAAGGGACATGAGTCTCCGCCCAAACTAGAATCAGAGACACCTCTCTGAGGGCACCCAGACTGCGAGTCCCTCCTTGGTGATTGATGTAAGCAACCGCCGTCCGATTGTCCGACCGAACCTGAACCGGCAAGCCCTGTAAATGCTGCGTCAAGTGAGACAGAACCAACCTGATGGCTCTCAACTCCAGAACGTTGATGGGCAAGTGGGCCTCCTGAGGACCCCACCGCCCCCGGAACCGAAGATCCTTCCAGAAACCTCCCCATCCTGACAAACTGGCGTCCGTGGTGACAGTTTCCCAAAGAGGCGTCAGAAATGACCTGCCCCTCAAGAGATTGTCCGAGACCATCCACCACTGTAGAGACTGCCGAACCCGGGGGGACATCCGGAAGGACCGATCCAACGACCGCGGTCGCCGGTCCCAAGACGTCAACAGATGAAGCTGAAGCGTCCGCGTGTGAGCAAAGGGAACTGCCTCGAAGGAAGCTACCATCAACCCCACCAGTCTCATCCCTAGCCGGATGGACGGGCGAGGATTGGAAAGAAGAAGCTGCGCCAATTCCTGAATCAAGAGAACCTTGGCCTGAGGGAGAAACACTCTGTGCTGGCAAGAATCCAAGGACATCCCCAGAAAAGGCACCACCCTGGCCGGAACAAGAGAGGACTTGGGGTAGTTGATCACCCAGCCGAACCTCTCCAGAGTGGATACCACCGTCCTGGTGTCCATTTCCGCTTGACTGAAGGAAGGAGCCATGATGAGAAGATCGTCCAAATAAGGCACAATGCGAATCCCCTGAGCTCTCAGAAGGGCCATCACGCCCGCCAACACCTTGGTGAATACTCTTGGAGCCGAGGTAAGGCCGAACGGAAGAGCCACAAACTGAAAATGCCGATTTTCCACCACAAAGCGAAGAAACCTTTGGTGAGCCGGAAAGATAGGAATGTGAAGGTAAGCATCCTTGATGTCTATGGACGTCATGAAGTCCCCCTGCCGAAGAGAATTGACGGCAGAGCGCAGAGTTTCCATACGAAACTTCCGGGAATGAATAAACACGTTGAGAAACTTCAGATCCAGGATGGGACGAACCGACCCGTCCTTCTTGGGCACTGTGAAAAGATTGGAATAATACCCGTGACCCACTTCCGAAGGCGGGACCGAGCAGATGACTGCCATTTCCAGAAGATTCCTCACCGCCGCCAGGAGCCCCTGCGTGGCCAAAGGATCTGAAGGAACCCGAGACCTGAAAAATCTTGGAGGAGGGCGGGACTCGAACTCCAGCTTGTAACCGGCCGACACTACCTCCCGGATCCATCTGTCCGAGACCTCCTGGTCCCATACCCGGGAGAAGAGTCGCAACCGTCCCCCCACCCGCAAGGGTGAGGGCGCCCCCTCATTGCTGAGCGGGCTTTGCAGCTGGTTTGGGTTTGGCGCCCCAGGCGTGAACGGGACAGCCACGGCCTCTACCCCTGTTCCAACTAGCACCCCTGGGGGGCGAAAAGCCTGCGCCTCTGCCAGCTCTGGCTCCCCGAAAGGAAGGATTGAAAGAGGTCGCCCCCCGAAAGGAACAACGAAATTTCTTGCGCTGAGGTAACCTACCTCCCTTGGCAACCGAATCTAATTTCTCACCAAACAGGCGCAAACCCAAAAAGGGAAGAGCCGTAAGCGACCTTTTGGAATTAAAATCAGCAGTCCATTGCCGCAACCACACCGACCGTCGGATAGCTACCAACAGAGCCGTAGCCCTGCCACACATCAACATGGCATCATCCTGAGCGGCAAGGACAAACGAAATGAAGGACTCGCAACGCTTGAGGGCAAGGAATTCATCACAAGTAGGATCAAGATCCGCACATAAATCCCTGACAATAGACCTAACCGCCAACAACAAAAGTGCCGAAGCACAAACAGGTCTCAAGACCGAACCCGCACAGACAAAACCATGGCGGGCCAGCTGGTCAATCCGGCGATCCTCGCCATCCTTAAGAGTAGTCGTGTCCGGAGAATGCAAGACCGCCATATTGGATAGCCCCAAAACCGGAGCATCAACCTCGGGAGGGGCAGACCAGCGCTTCACCAAGTCCGCCGGAAAAGGATACTTCCTATCCCAACTAGGCGGAACACCAATGAGACGCGTAGGTTGCTCCCATTCCTTAAGGACGACATTCTCGAAATGTCGTTGACTGGGAAACTCCAAGCGCGGCTTGGTCACCTCAAACAACTCACACTTTGGCGGAGGAACCGCCTCAGGAGGATCCAAATCCAAAACCTCAAACATTTGAGCCAATATGGAAAGGGTGTCCGAAACAGTCCCCATGGCCTGGTCACCCTCAGCACCAAACAGCTGCTGGACCTCAGGATCGTCCAAATCTTCAATCAGCTCCCCCTCTTCAACCAGGGGGCAATCTGACCAATCCAATGCCTCAACAACCTCAACATCTGAGTCCGGCAGAGGCGGGGACAAGTGTTTCCGCTTAGCTGGAGCCTTCTGAGCAACCACAGCGGAAAACATCTTCTCGAGGCTAGCCAGCCGGGTGCATACCTCGGATTGCGAATCCCCACCCATGACAACGTCACACGGGGTCCGGAACAGGCGAGGAGGAGACGGACACCGGGGTGCCGGACTGGCGCTCAATGTTCCGCTGCGCACATGGAATGCATATAACATCATCCCCTGGGAGCGGAGCCCCACAACCCCCGCACAGCCTGGAATGCCCCGAAGGGCCGTTTCCCGTATCTTTGGTAGCCTCCATATGGTGAATTTATGGTATTCGCAATGACCCAGGGATTTACGCAATAAGCGACCCGGGATGCCCCTTAAAATTTTTTTTTTTTTTTTTTTTTAAATGGCCCTGAAGTGGGAGAATTTGCAAAATAACCATAAGGATAAAATTGTAATGGACAACCCCACTAGCCAGGTAGCTAAGACCGGGAGAGCCCTGCGGCGTGGGATCCCAGGATCTGAAACAAAAAAGACAACAGTCACTCCAAGCACTAATGGATCAGCACATGTCAAATACAACACCATAGCACAAAAATGTCAGAAATGAACCCACACAGGGAGCAGTATACAGAAATACATACAATGCACATAGCTATGTAATATATATATATAATATATAAATGTGGAAGGCTAGGGATGCACCAGCATAAGGGGCCCAGCAAATAATGCTACACAATGACAGGCCGACAAGGACCAGGACACAACCCACAACAAAGGGAATCTGCCCCGAAACTTTCCCAGGTGCCCCCAGCCAAGAACCACCTTAAAACATACAGAGCAAACCCCCGGCCTACCTTAAAACCGCGACCGAAATGGCGGGCAGCCAGCATGCACGAGGAGGCAGAAGAAGGGCAGGCCCCGCAGAGCGCGGCAGACGCTCCAGCCCCGCCCCTCCCTCCAATCAAGGCACAGCGCGGGCCACGCCAGACGCGACTCCGCCCTCCTCCTCCGGAGAGCCGGACAAGACAGCGGGCGCCTAACATGGCGCCCGCACATGGTGACAAGGACAGGCGGCCTGGCGGCACACTACACGCCGCCCGGCCCCGCCCCCGGAGAACCGCCTGTGCAGCGGGCACCAGGACATGGCGCCCTCACTGACAGGAGGCAAGGGCACACACGCCGCCTGGACCCGCCCCCCCTTGCCCTCCGGAGAGCCGATCCTACACAGTCCGGGGAGCTCAATGGAGCCCCCAAAACACAAAACAAGCTGGTCAGACGGGCGGGCCGGCGGCAACACACACGCCCCGCCCCACACCAGTCATCACCAAGTAAAACACACTCACACAGCCAAGTAGCAAAGCATACCCAGGCACACAGACAAGCCCCCCCCCCCCCAACTAGCGCAGGGAGAAGGGACCAAGCGGGGCAAGGGCAAGCCTGATAGGGACAAAAGGGCGGGGGCATCCCAAATCCGGATCACCAAAACCAGATAACCGCATTGCCCCATAATATGGGGTCTAGCGGAGGAGCTAAGCTCCTAGGCACCATAGGTGCCGTCTACCCTTGCCCGGCTGACAGCCTAAGCTGGGAGGCTACATATTTAATCAAGGGGCTAATAAAAATAAGGCCGGGCAGAAATAGACCAGAAGTAGGGGGGGGCCGGGGTGTTACCCCGGCTACCTGCAAGCAGGAGACTTCATTCTTCTGTCTTGTCGCCATCTTGCAGAGAAGAACACTGGGGAATAAGTGGGAGGTCCCAGGTATGTATAGACCGGGAGGGGCTCGTTTTTCAGGACTTCTCTGCAAAGTCGCCACCTAGAGGTGTGTATACCCAAGTGTAACTATGTTTGAAGCGGGGTGTGTGACATACTTAGAATAAAGTAGATTTAACAAAGTGGGTAATTCAGCTCGTCCGCCGCATGGTTAGATCCACATAGAGCAAGTAAACTAGCACTGGCTGCCCGGAAGCAAACTGCAGAAAAAAGGGATGATTCAGCTCTAGGTGAAATCCTTCACAATTAGCTTAAAATTAAGTCCTTTAAAATACAAAGCCTGTTTGATTACACAGGGACCCGGACCAAAATCCATTAGCCAGGTGTTGGTCCTCTTTAATCTTACCTCCACATCGTGCCAACCAAGATGATATTGGATGAGGGAGAACATGAGACCGGCCAATCAAGATGTGAGACAGGGCTGCGCTCCCACACACATTCATAGATGGAAGGCGCAGAGCTGCAGCACAGAACCTTCCCCCAGCACCAATAAATGTGCATCCCAGAGAACAAGGCATAGACACAGCCCTCATTATGTAAACCTTCTGCACATGGATTAAGAAGGCCCCCCCCCCCCAAATCAGTGACACACACATAGAGCCCATTAGCGAAACAATAAATGGGTAGAACAGCAACACACACATGGGAAGGTGAAATAGGGCGTCTTCGTCCATGGGCAGGACATTTACGTCACTTGTATGCCTTGTTCTCCAGGAAACACACTTATCAATGCCAGGGTCAGAGCCCTCCATTTAGGAAGGTGGTTAGGGTGGTCCTGTCTATCATGGCAGGCAGGGCATTTGGTCAAAGCTGGATCAAAAGTTGGAGGCATCTCGCCGACGAAAGTGGATACGGCCACAACGATTAGAGGAGAGCATTTCCACTATGTGGAAGTAAGATTAAGGAGATGCATTCCCCAAAATACATCACCACTTGTCAGGATCAACAATTCTGTATATCCTTTTAAAGATTTTACCTGGAGATGGATCATCTCTTTTTTCCCCACATATAGATTGGAAATCTTCACCCACTCTTTGAAAAGTGCTCCAAATCTGTCTAATGTACAGCCCTCTTCAGGTCAACTAACAGATTTTCAATTAGAATGTTAAAAGGTGCAGACAGGAGAAAATACCTGTTTGTTTTTTGGTAAAGGATTTTTAATTGAACTCTGCACTGGGTTTGGCTGAACCACTCCAACCCTTTGATCTTCTTCTGGCAAAGTCATTCTTTTGTTAATGTGGAGGCGTTTGGGTCGTCGTCATGCTGAAAGGTGAAATTCCTCTTCATGTTTTCAAGCTGAAACCTGAAGATTTTGGGCCAAACTGACTGATATTTTGAGCTGTTCATAATACCCTCCAGACCTTGACTAAAGCCCCAGTAGCAGAAAAATACAATTATGTGAAATACTCACCTGTAGATATTATTTGTATACAGTACGTCCTGCTCCAGATATAATACTTACACTTGGGTTATCCTCCGCAAGATGGCGCTGCACTGCAGAGACATGGAAAAACAGGCTCCTCCCAGCCCTTCAAATCCCCAGGAACCTCCCACAAATCCCCAGCATTGAAAAGCAGTGAACAAGAAGTCGGGAGAATTAAACCACCCAGAACTGGTAATGATAACAATCACCATACAGGGGATCCAGAATAATGCAAAAAAACAGGGTGGGGTGAAGCAGGCCGTACTGTATACAAATAATATCAATTCTACAGGTGAGTATTTCACAGAATTGTAATATTCTTAGTATACGGTACGTCCTGCTCCAGATATAATACTTACACTTGGGACATCCAATAGCAGTGTCCAGAAAGTAGGGTGGGATCCCCCAACAAAAGGTGACAACAGGCAGTTTAAACCACTGCCGCCTGCAAAACTTTGCGGCCAAAAACAGCATCAGCTGAGGCCCTAACATCAACCTTGTAAAACTTTGAAAAGGTATGAACCGAAGACCAAGTAGCGGCCTCTCAAACTTGTTCAACAGAAGCCTGGTGCTGGAAGGCCCAAGAGGCACCAATAGCACGAGTAGAATGAGCAGTAAGGCGGAAGGGAGGATTCTTCCCCTTAGCAGAATAGGCCTGAATCACAGCCTGACGAATCAATTTGCTAATAGTAGACTTGGCAGGAGCCAAACCCATCCTAGGACCAGAAGGGACCACAAAAAGAGCATCAGTCTTCCTGAAAGCCGCAGTGACTACCAGGTAATACTTCAGACACCTGACCACATCCAATGTATGCAAAACCCTTTCCTTAGCGTTTCTAGGGTTAGGACACAATGAAGGAACAACAATATCCCGATTCAAATGAAAAGCAGACACCACCTTTGGCAGAAAATCTGGCTTAAAGCGGAACACCACCTTGTCCTGGTGTCTCTCGTAGTATGGGGGCTGAATAGACAGAGCCGCCAGCTCAGACACACGCCTGACCGAAGTAATAGCCACCAGAAAAACAACTTTGAGGGTAAGTACAGCCAGAGCAGCATCCTGAATAGGCTCAAAGGGAGCACCCTGCAAGGCAGACAAAACCAGACAGAAACCTGACCCTTCAGAGTACTGAGTTTTAAACCCAACTCCAATCCATGCAGGGAAGAGACCTGGACTCACACCAGTCAATGTAGGAACGCCATACCCTATAATAGATGGCAGAAGAAGTTTTCTTCCTAGCCTGTACCATGGTATCCACTACTGAGGCAGACAAGCCTTTCTCCATCAAGATGGAGGTTTCAGCAGCCAGAGTTTGTAAACTAGGATGGCGTAAGGAGCCCTGAGTGAGTAGATCTGGCTCCTCTGGCAGGACGTACTGGTCTACTGCCATTTGTACCACGTCTGCGAACCACCCTGGCACCCTTTCCAGGGCAATCTTGCACAGAACCCGGGGGAAAGGCATACAGGAGCCGAAATTTCTTCCATGACAGTGACAGAGTGTCCGTGGCCAAGGCCAGAGGATCCTGAGACAGGGAGACAAAGGCCGGGAGCTTGTGATTGTGACGGGATGCAAACAGATCCACATCCGGTAGGGCCCACCGGTAACACAGGGACTGGAATACCCTGTTGCAGAGGGACCACTCCCCCTGACGGGAAGTCCCCCTGCTCAGAGAGTCTGCTAGAAGATTCTCTACCCCCGGGATATAAACAGCCGAGATGCATTGAACATTGGCCTCCGCCCATGTCAGAATCCGCGACACTTCCTGGAGGGCACCCTTGCTCCGGGTCCCTCCCTGATGGTTGATGTAGGCAACCGCTGTCCTGTTGTCTGAGCACACCTGCACAGACAGTCCCTGCAGGTGATCGGTCAACTGCTCCAAAACCAACCTGACCGCCCGTAGTTCCAGAATGTTGATGGGTAAATGGGCCTCCTGAGGGCCCCACGTCCCCTGGAACCTCAGGGACTTCCAGAATCCCCCCAACCTGACAAACTGGCATCCGTGGTGAACATCTCCCAGGAGGGGGCTAGAAAGGACCTGCCCTTTAGCAAGTTCTTGTGGTCTAGCCACCACGAGAGGGACCTTCTGACCAATGGGGGAAGCACACAAACCCCGTCCAAGGATGCGGGGTCCTTGTCCCATACTGATAGGAGGTGAAGCTGCAGAGGCCTTGAATGGAACTGAGCAAAGGGCACCGCCTCGAAGCTCGCCACCATCAGGCCCACCAGCTGCATTCCCTGTCTGAGGGAAAGTTGGGGGCACGAGAGCAGGGACCGCACCTTCGCAGTCAGAGCTTCCACCTTCTGTTGGGGAAGGAATATTCGTGACTGAACCGTATCCAGAATCATCCCCAGGAATGGGGTCACCGGTGAAGGGGACAGAGAGGACTTGGGATGATTGATCACCCAGCCGAAGGACTCCAAGGTGGACACCACCAGCTGAGTGTCCAGCTCCGCCTGCTGTAGAGGCCATGAGGCGATGAGGATGTCGTCCAGGTAGGGCAGCACTCGAATGCCCCCTGACCTTATCAAAGACATCACCCCCCGCCAATACCTTGGTGAACACTCTGGGAGCTGAAGTGAGGCCAAACGGTAGAGCCACAAATTGGTAATGTTGATCTTTCAACTCAAATCTGAGAAACCTTTGATGTCCCAGGAACACAGGGATGTGAAGGTAAGCATCTTTGATGTCCACAGACGTCATAAAATCCCCTGGGCGCAGAGAGCCAACGGCCGAGCGCAGGGTTTCCATGCGAAAGCGCTTGTTCTTGACAAATTTGTTGAGGATCTTTAAATCCAGCATGGGCCTGACTGACCCATCTCTTTTGGGTACTGTGAAAAGGTTGGAGTAGAACCCTTCTCCCAATTCTCTCAAGGGAACCTTGCAAATAACTCCCAGATCCAGAAGTCCTTGTACTGCCTGCATCAGCACCTGAGCTGATACCGGGTCCTGGGGGATCCGGGACCTGATGAATCTTGAGGGGGGCCGCACAGCAAACTCTATCTTGTAGCCAGAGGTAACTACCTCCTGAATCCACTGAGACTTTGTTGCCTCCAGACTTGCGCAAAGTGCTGTAACCATCCCCCCACCCTGGAGGGCGAGGGCGCGCCATCATGCCTGAGGGGTCTTGGGAGGGGTTTTGGGTTTGGTCCCCCAGGAGGAGCCAGGACGTCGCCCCTGCTCCTATGCCAGGAGTCTGCGCGAGCCCCCGCGAAGGACACCCCTTTTCCCTGCTTAGCGCCTCTGTAGGGGGCTGAAAGGGGGCCCTGGCTGCGAAAGGGCCGAGGCTGCCGCCTGCGCTGTGGTAACTGTGGTAGCAAAGAGGTCTAGGCGGTCCCCAAACAGGCGTAGTCCCTTGAATGGGAGCCCAGTAAGGGCTTTCTTAGCAGCATTGTCGGGCGCCCACCGGCGCAGCCATACCGCGCGGCGTATAGCCACCGCCAAGGCGGAAGATCTGGCACACAGCCTAATAGCATCATCTGATGCAGACAGGATAACGTTCACAAATACATCACAGTTAGACAGTGCATTAATAGTATCAGTAGGCAACTCGTCTGGGCCGTCAAGTGCATTCCTGACCATGGCCCTGAGCGCCACGGGAGTAATGGCCAGAGCGCAGACCGGGCGCAGCGCCGCCCCTCCAAACGCAAAGGCATGGCATGCCAATTGGTCAATGCGCCGGTCCTCAGAATCCCGCAGCGTAGTAGTGTCGGGGGAGTGCATAATAGAGGGGGGCGATGACCAGCACTTGACCATATCAGCAGGAAATGGATACTTCCTGTCCAGACTCTTAGGGATCCCGGGGAGTCTACTGGGATGTTCACACTCCTTAAGCACGAGGTTATTGAAATGGGTTTGCTCAGGAAATTCCAATCGAGCCTTAGCAGTATGGAATAGCTCACCCCTTTGCCTGGGAGCCGCAACAGGGGGAGAAATGGACAAGACCTCAAAAATCTGAAGCAGTAGCTTATCAGTATCATCCGGGGTCCAGTGATCAGAACCAGAATCGTCATGACCCCTAGACTTCTCATCAGATGACTGATTCAGAGAGCAGCTCCCCTTCGTCTGAAAGGGTATGGTTATATATAGAAGCATAAACTCATCAGACTCCGTAGGGAAAGGAGCAGAGTCAAGGATTATGTGCCGCTTTTTACTAGCAAGCAATTTTTCCAACACTGGCCAGTCTAGTAGCCACATCAGGATGAGAATCCCCGCTTGTATTGCGGGGGTAGGTGAAGTGAGGCGAGGTGCAGGCCCAGCCACAGGAGGGGCGGGAAGTACCATTAGCGCCTGCTGTGCACAAGGGACGCAGACCCGTGCATTGTCACCGTTGATAGATGAGACCCCACAAGCTACACACAGCCGGGCTTATAAGCTACCCTGAATGCTCAAAGACCCGCAGGGAAGTGGGAGTAATTATACTAGGTCCAACTGGCAATTACATCGGGCCGGGAGAAGACAATGGATTCGACCGTCTGAAAGACATAATGGGAATAGGGATGTCAGAGCCATGCACAGTAAGCAAGAAAGATGAAAATAGCCCGCGAGGGCACTTACAGATCGAGGGAGGAGGAGGACAGTTACCACACACGCGCACGATGAGCATCTAAATGGCGCCAAGCAAACCTCGAAGGGCGGACTAGAGCGGGCTGTGACGCGGAGCGCGCCAAGCCAGGTCTCCGCCCCCCCCGAAGAGCGCGAAGCTCTGAAGACAGTAGTCAGCGCAGACAGTAACACGCGAGTGTATGACACACTATAGAAGGAAAACGGGGATTACTTCCAGATGCACCCGACAACGTTTACCAATGAAGACGCCGCAGTGTCTGAGGCAACGCCGCCGCCTGTTCGCATGCCCGTCCAATAAGGGCAAGAGAATCGCGCGGCGGCGGCCGATAGACAATAAAAAAAAACAAATAGCGCGGCTCTGACACCAGGTGTATGAGTCAAGGACAATACTAAGGCCATAACGTGTACTGAATACACTAAAACCACCCCCCCCCCTTCTTTCCCCCCAAGCTACGGGGGGAACGAGGGAGGATGGCGACCCTTTGAACAGGGTCCACCGCTACATGGGGTATGGGGCAATAATGCGGGAGGGGCATCCACTAGAGGCTCAACATCAGCCTAAACCGCCTACCCTTTGGTGGGGGACTGCGGAGGAGCATGGCTCCATGAGCATGCGTAGTGCTGCCTACCTTCACCCGACCAGCGCAGCCCAGGCTGGGAGGCACATCACATCAAGGACTGGTGGGAATAGTCCAACAGGGCCGCAGGCTGTAATAGCCCCGCTCACCTGCGAGAGAGTGATATTTCATGTCTTCGCAGTCAGCACTGCAGAGAAATCTGGGGATTTGTGGGAGGTCCCTGGGTATTTGAAGGGCCAGGAGGAGCCTGTTTTTCCATGTCTCTGCAGTGCAGCGCCATCTGGCGGAGGATAACCCAAGTGTAAGTATTATATCTGGAGCAGGACATACTGTATACTAATAACAACAGCCCTAAAGCAAAATTCTGCCTCCACCAATCTACACTGTAGGAATGGTGTGTTTTGTTGGCATACAGCTGGCTTTGTTCAAAAAGTTTAACATTTGGCTTATTAGACTATAACAAAGTTTCACACATTTTTTTTGGCTTGGAACTTTTTAGTAAAACTTGGTTGATCTTGGATGTTCTTTATTAAAAATAAAAAAGGCTTCAATCTTTCCCTCCTATCACACAGCCCAGACATATAACAAATATAGGAAATTTTTGTCATATGCAGTACACAAACAGTATTTATTAGAATTTGCTGCAGCTCCTTTAATGCTACTGTAGGCCTTTGGGGGGACTCCAGGGCTAATTTACTTCTGGTTTTTCATCAACGTTTACGAGACATCCAGTTCTTGGTAATGGCAAGCAGGCTAAATTTGAGCCAAATATTGATGACCACCTTTACTATTCCATGGTAAATGCTTTTTAAAGTATTTATAACCCTTATCTTGATAGATACTTTTCAATAAGATCCATTTGACGCAGTGTAAGTGGTTGACAGACCATGGCTTTTGCTGTAACCGGCGACAAAGATGACGTTGGCATCAGCTCATTCTGAACACGACCACATCTCCAACATACATTTATTGTTTGTATTTTTTTTAACTCTTTCCCAGTGACTGCAGTGTGTTTTTTTGTAGCATTTTACAGATTAAGGGTCACAATAAAGGTGGGAAATATTCAGAAACAATTGTTCTTAGTCTGATTTTTTTTTAGGTGACAAAAACCTGCCATTTTGACAGCAGTGTATAGATATGTATTCACTATATCCAGTCTGCTGAGCATTCAACCTCTTAGAACACATTCACTAAAACTAGAAGATTTACACTATGATCGTGCCTCTACCCAATAAATATTTTAGAAGCTGAACTGGGTAAATCTGTGCAATTACTTGTTTCTGTACCCATATATGATCAAATCAGACAATGCCAGTGGATGCAGATCCAGTGGGTGATCACAGCTTCACAGCTAAGGTTGCTGTTCACCCTTTTCACTCTCAGAAGATAACTCATCAGTCTATTCAGTATGGGGGATATTTTATGACCATCATCTGGCATTTTTTGCTATCTGAAATCCCACTACATGCATTACCATTGAGTAAAACCCAAGTACAGCCATGCTGTACAGTTACCAAAAGTTTTTTTGTATATGGTTAATAGATCATTCAACACCATATCTAAATTCAAAAGACTGTAAAGTGTATAAACGCATTATCTGCCTGTTAAGCAAAGGATTCATCCTGCTGTGGCACTGCCTAAAGGTGTTGTTGCTGTGATCCAAACCAAGTCTCTATAATGCATGACCAGCTTTTTTCGCCTTGTTATGGTTTTAATCCTATCCCTTGTGAATCAGACTATGTGGGATACAACTCTCTGCAGAAGAAACAGGTTGCCTTTCTGCTTGTCTGTCTCTTATGTGCTACTGTGCCAAATAAAAAATCTGAGGTTAGAGAGATTGACATACAGCCACATATTCAGTAACATGGCGCCATCCCTGGCCTTCAAAGTGGCAATGGTATGTTCCGAAAAAAATCACCACAGCAATACTCTGAGAATTCAGACATCAACTGGGAGAGCAAAAAGGCTTTCATTTAACACTCTGCCTTTACTATCCCTTCAAATATTCTGAAACCTTAAAGAACAACATAAGGCAAGTACATTTAGATAAATTAAATGTTATTTCGCATGTCACAAGGAAAACGCAATATTCAAATTTTTCTGATAACTCTCTAGCTTAAAAAAAAAAAAAAAAAAAGAAAATGAAAAAACTCCGCTGGACATAACTGCAAAGCAGACAGGACCATGGAGATGTGTGCCATAATGATTAAAAGAAATAATCAGTATTCATACCGGGTTGACAGCAGGACAGGTTATGTACGTTACTGAACGTCACCTGAATTCTAATGATTTACCTTAACTTTATACGCTGTGACGCAGATATGTACTTTACATGTGCATGAGATACTACATAGACATTCACTTTCAACATTTGGGAAGAGTCAGTTTTTGTTTTCCTTCGTTTTAATAAGAATGGGCAGCTGCATGTTGCTATAGGATGGCAAAGAAGTGATTTACAGGTGCCATGAGAGGACAGGAACAAGATGGCACAGACATGTCAGATTTATCCTTCCCAGAATTGGACCAGCATTGATGATTTTAGTCTGTACACACGAAGAACTGTAGAGCATATGGACACAAACCATCTTCAAGGATTCCAACACAGAGCAGCACTGAACCTCAAACGCCATCATCTTCGGGGAGGTATAGGCACAACTCCTTTCCATATTCAGCAAAATGATAAAAGAATACTTGAACAACACTGGCAAAGGGAGAATAAATCACACACATTTTCAATTTTCTTTTTTAATGTCCTCTCCAAATCCACCAAAACACTTGCTTTGGTATTGAAACGGAGCTTTGCCGACCATGGACAGTGAGATCTAAAGCAGATGATGATCATCACTTTCCTTTGTCTCTATAGGAGAACATTGCATTTTCTGATAAGGTGCTACCCACTTAGTCTCTGGAACGAGCATACAAAGTATCCCCGGCCATGATGAATGCAGCATTGTGCTTTTCAATGTTAGTGTGAACAAGCTGCAGAACCAGTCGGAAAGGATAACTGGGTAAACTTGCGTACTCCACAGAGAGGTGATGGAATCCATGATGTGGAAACGGATTACACTCCAGGACTTGTAGACAGGCCCAAACCACCAAAAGAATGAAATAGGATATGGTCTTAAAAGAGGTCTCATAGTGTCTTTTTCAACCCTCTGGAGTTGCTGCCAGGGTTGGTCTTTAGATCAGTCCAGCCAGAAGAAACTGACCATGTAAAATTCATCTGTTAATTTGTACACACTATGCACATTCCATAAATGTTCCTTAGTGCTACACTGTTGTACTTTTTGTACCTGCAATTTGAGGACGTGCAAATTCCACAAAGTCATCAATAAGTACTGGCCATGCTCCTGAAAATAATAAAATATGCAGTTAGCAAGAGTATACATAGAAACATAGAAGGTTGACGGCAGAAGGAGACCATACGGTCCATCTAGTCTGCCCTCATGTGTATACTGTATGTACTCTTTATCTTAGGATAGATGTGTGCTTATCCCAGGTGTATACTAAACACAGACCACCCAATGTGACAAAAAAAGGTACTACTCTTCATGGCGAGAGCAATTCAGGGGATGCTAGTTAATGTGGGTTTTGGTCTGCTTTAAACCAAGCTATACTCGTTTCTTTTAATAAAAGATGGGGCTCTCATAACAATGATATAGATATATAGATAGATATATATATTATATTCAGCAACAGGCTTGATTCTCCACACTCCAGCCGGCTCATGACCATTCACCACGAGATAAGCATCTCAGCATGGACGGTCACATGGTGCAACCACTTGTACAATCAATGAGGGAGTTGGATCCCTTATGACTGGAAAACAGCTGGGGATTCCACGCTGTCAGCACTGCAGCAGTCAGAAGAGAGACACAGAATCCGGCTGTGGTTGTGAGCATGCGCCACAGACATTTTAAAACCATACCTTCTTCATCGTAGTTTGACATATCATCTGCTATCATTGTGCTGAAATCTAGTAGAAGGTTCCACGTGTCTTTAGGTATTGACCGTTTATGGTGTTCCTGATGTCAGAAAAATTTGAAGTCAGAGTTGTAGAAGACATTAAAAGGAAAAGTAACCACAGAAAGTCAGTGAACATCAATCTCAGCAAAGTTTAGGTGCTTCAGCAGGAGACCAGCAGAAAAAGTATAGTTTATAAAATCGTGGGTAGAAAGTGGTAGCCCTCTTTCTGGGGGTCCTCTAAAAGCGGGTTTAGCAAAAGCCAAGTCTCCAGCACATGACCCATCATCAATCATGGCACAATTATCTAAAAACCCATCACAAACACCATTGCTCTGAATGACAGACGGAAACCTGAGTCAATAAAATGTCTGTTGCTACAGGGCAAGATCCTAACTTTAAAATGCAAAAAGACAATTACTGCAAAACTAACAAAATAGAGAGTCTTACCAATAAAAACTTGTTCCATAAGTCTAGGAATTTAAATCTTCCATTTAGTACTAAATTCCAGTAGGCAATGGCCATTTCTAAATCTAAAAAGAAATAAGATTATGGTCATCCCACATCTAGGAATCTTTAAATCCAAGAACCAAGTACAGGTAGTTATTGCCAATCTGAAATAGTGGCTATGTTAGGTCAGAACATCTAGGGTTATTTTAGTTATAAAATGAAACCATGACGTTTTATAAGAGCAATGCATATTGCTTCATCTCACATGCTTTTTATGGACACCAAAACCGGCTACAAGACAGACAGGGGAGGACGGGCCATACAGAGACGGGACAATGCCCAGTGGGGCCAGTTGGGCTACTGCTTTTAACACCCACATTCAATCCCCACCCCCTTAGTCTCCCTCTGCCTCCTGTATAGCCCCATGGTGCCCACAAGCCAAGGAACCCAGCCCTGACATCATGGTTCGCGGGGCCACAGCAGGGATAGATCGGGCTGGTAAAATCCAGGGCTGATGACAGGGTTGCATTTTATTGAAAAGATTCACATGTGGGTGTGGATGTGGCCGAGCACCTAGACGAGCTACTCGCTGGGCAGGCAGCTTGCTTCTTGGAAGGAAGTTAAACCACACACCCCAAGCTATATCATGTTGGGATTGTGGCCAACTCTTACAGTCAATAAGCTCAGTATACAAAAGGTGCTTTGCAACTTGCATTGGCATTTAGTACCAGGGTTTTTTTGTTTTTTTTAATAATCCTTAGGTTACATAGCAACAGGTGCACTATAAAGCAGGCTTACACCCATTTTGGGAAGCCTACCATAAAGCAATGATACCCATCATAAGCAGTTTCCTGTTTAAAGTGGACCAACACCCAGCTTATAGATTCCCGGGCCGATCCAATCCCTCCCCACGGGGCATCCAAAATCGGGATGTCCTGCTGTGTGAAACCTCCTCAGGATGCCAGCTAACCTTACCTGAATCCCGGTCCAACGGCGGGCCACGGCCACATCTCGTGCTTCTCTCTAGCAGGGCGTGTACCTGCGCCGGACATTTGTGTCTCTGTTAGAGGCAAGCGCGAAATGCGGCCGCCAGCGTGCTCGGAGCCGCTGAGCTTTGACGCGCATACCTCAGCGGCTCCGAGCGTGCTGATTGGATGAGAGGCCGGACCAAAACCCAGGATAGTGCTGATTGGATGAGAGGCTGGACCAAAACCCAGGATAGTGCTGATTGGATGAGAGGCCGGACCAAAACCCAGGATAGTACTGATTGGATGAGAGGCCGGACCAAAACCCAGGATAGTGCTGATTGGATGAGAGGCCGGACCAAAACCCAGGATAGTACTGATTGGATGAGAGGCCGGACCAAAACCCAGGATAGTGCTGATTGGATGAGAGGCCGGACCAAAACCCAGGATAGTACTGATTGGATGAGAGGCCGGACCAAAACCCAGGATAGTGCTGATTGGATGAGAGGCCGGACCAAAACCCAGGATAGTGCCGATTGGATGAGAGGCCGGACCAAAACCCAGGATAGTCAAAATCCTGGATGTTGGTCCACTTTATAGGGGGACTAGCGTTAGAGCATTTTCCAATGCTGGCTAAAGTATTTTTTTTTTTAATATTTACCCATAGACACATACCTAGTCCTTTCTGTCCTGGATTTTTTGCAAAGTTGAATGTAAACTGATAAAAGTCTTTAAATCGACCTGGTTCTTTTAACTCTTGCTCGAGTTTTGGTAGCTGTGCTTTTAATTTTTCTATGCTGTCGCACCTAGTAAACAGAAAGGAAAAAAAATAATGCAGTACATATTCCATATTGTCTGCATGACAAGGTTATTCACATAATTTAAAAAGGGACACTCCATGCAAAGTGTAAAAAAATAAACATGATTCAGCAGCTTAAACCGGACCTTCAGCATGATTTATTACTGAAAAGCTCAAACCCTTATAATAAAACGATTCACCAGCATCTAAAAGTAATTTTTAAGTTTTTAGTCACTTATTCTTTCCCCCACTGGGCTGCAACTCTGTTTAGGACTCTAGGATACGGGCACTGCCATCTTGACTCAGAAGCATCACACTTACCGAGGAGAGGAGAGCAGGATAAAGTGCAGGGGGCAGGGTTATAGCTGTGCTTTGCTCAAACAGAGCAGAGTTGGGGTCAGGAAAAGGTCAGCAATCCCAGAATGCAGAGCAGCACAGTCAGAAGGCACTTCCTGTTTGCAGGCAGCCTGATGTTCCATGAGCCGCCATCTTGGATGTTTAAAGTCTCATAACATGCAGTAGATGCAGGTAGGATGATTTTTAATGTGGCCAATCTGTATGTACAGGGTGTGAGAAACATAAGATATGCTCTTATTCAGGGTGAAGGTCCGCTTTAAATGCATCATAACTGCCCTGTTCTTTTCTCCAACCTTGCCACAGCACCTAGAAGCAGACATTTGGCACTAACTTCTGGTTCTCCTAAAAGTAGACCACCAATCATAGGGCTCGACTGGTGGTTCTACAACTCTGCCCTCCATTGTGATTTGGTGTCAGTATGTGGATATAAACACACTACTTGTTATTGTCCTGAAAAGCAGCCACGCCTACTCGCTGGAGATTTTGAAAAAGGATGAAAACTTCTACAAAAATGTTGTTTTTCAGATATGAGGGAGTTAGGATTGAGGAAAATATAAAAAAGAAAAAAAAAGGAACTGGGAGCATTAAGAGCTTTAGGGGCTGTGTGATTAATGATCTACGTAGTCGCCAGAAATATCCCTTTAATAAACAGTCACTAAAAAAAAAAAAGCAAATATTTCACAACTACTGGATTTTTTTTTAGCAAAGCAAATTGCTGCTAAAGGGTGATACAGGTTATTAAATTCACGTTTTCTCCCGGTGGATGTGCACAGTTAACAAAGCTGAACTAAATTCTAAAAGGACTTTATGTCACTTTAAAGGGTTTTGTTCTATGACCCACTGTGTGAACCCCACCTAGATTGCCCATAACAACTCGCCATTTCTGGTCCCACAGCACATGCACGGGCTCTCACCCAATCAGAGCAGTTTGCCATGACTTTATCATTCGGGAAACTGCTCTTATTTGTGTGCAAGCGGGCACATCCTCAGTGGCGCTCATGCTCCCGCCTCACCCTATCTGAAAGCCTAAGGCAAAAGCTTGCGCACAGCCCGCCTCACCCTATCTGAATGCCTAGGGCAAAAGCTTGCGCACAGCCCGGAGACGCAGGTAATGCAGCCGCTAGCACTCCTCATTGAAAACAAAGCAGTTTGCAAAATGACTGTCACAGCAAAACGTAGGAAGATCAGCAGCCAACCCCAGAATCTTTTAGATCCTAGGGCTAGCCACTCGGCGTTTTGTTCCTCTTTACTCAGAGTAATGGTAAGATGGAAGCACTGTACTTCCAAAGAGGACCCAGAACTATTCTTAGGAGTTTCTTTTAATCTCCAGTGAGATCATTACAGAACTACAGAGAGATACATCCCAAACCTCTCCCACTCTGCTTGTAACCAGTGGCACTTAAAGAAAGTATATGTAGTCACCTTCTATCCTCAGCCCAGTGCCCCAACACAGTCTACCTCAGTCTTTGCCCAATATTCATAACAACAGGTGACCACAAACTTCCTTTCTGAGTATAGGTGCACTTTAAATCAGGCTCATTGGGTGTATGTGCACAGTGCTGGTAAATACAATACAAGCGCTTTACCTGCACTGTTTACGGATTTTTATGGGCTGTGATGGAGGTATAACTTAGGGAAGAGATGTGTTAGCCCTGGATGCTGGCTGGATACCGTTTGCACATGACGGATATGTGAAAAGGCACATTTACTCATTGTGCTGTACTTTCCTCCCACATGAGACACGAGTATGACGGGGGCTTCGACGGCAGGCAACCCAACAACCTGAGTGATTTTATTATTTATTGCCTTTAGGTGCTCTTTATATTGTGTTAATCTAGCCTTGTGACTGAAAATTCAGATCATGGCATAAATCCAAGTAATTCTAAAGGGTTTGCGCACCAGCATACCTCATTTTAGAATATACATCGTCAATACTAGGAGCAGAACAATTAGAGGACGAGGCTTGTTCAGAAAAAATCTACCCTAACTTCCATAGTGTGCACTCCAATCACAACCACCTGTAACTACATTGTGTTAAAGTGGACCTAAATACCCCCTGACCACTCCCGCCTGCTCTGCTGCCCATGAACCCTGAATTTAGGGGATTTCTTTTCCTCATGGAAGAACCAGTCACACACTACAGAGCCGCACACCTCCTAATGGGGGATGGAGCTCCGCTAGGAAAAGCTAGGCCTCTCTTCTGGGCTAGGTTAGTTTCGGAATTGCATAAGAGGGTATAGGTTGTACATTTAAAGTAGCTAGGAGTTTTACTTACCCTAATTCTACCATGCCGTCCATGAACTCCTGTTTTGAAAATTCACATTGTGTGGCCGCTCTAAACTTCCATGCGATAAGGAGGACACTGACACTGGCAGGATCAAGCGCCAAATCATCACAAAACTGCTGAATGCCATCTATTCCAATTTTATTTTCATCCTGAGGATCTGCAAGAGAGAATAGTTCAGTGGGGAGAAAAAGGGAGCCCCAAGTAACATGGCCAGAAGCATCTATGCATTTTAAATAGATTAAAATAGCTCTATCACAAAATGTATCAAATATTAGAAATAGAATAAGAAGAAATTACACAGGGAAGTATTGGCGCATGCTTACTGAAACATATTTAAAGCTGATCAAAACCCTTTTTTGGAAAAATGGGTGTTGTTCTGAGTGCAGGGGAGCATCCCAATTGCGGATGTCCCCACGTGTGTTACGCATCGGTACCCTGGAGAAATCCAGCGCTCTGGTGCGGTCACGTGGCTGCCAGCACTCAGCAGGAAACTGCGGACCGGCAGCAATGTGACGATGCAGGCCAATTAGAGAGATGAATAGGTGTTAAACCATTAAACTATAACTATATATGTGAGAATATTCATTACAGGGTGAATTTTTTTCTATAATAACCCTCTATGACAAAGGGTATATATATCAGTGGAATAGGAATTATATCTGCTGGAGTGGAATTTGCAATTCTATTGGTTCGAGATTTGTTTTGGATAATTAACCCATGCCTGTCTAACTCCCTTATCTGGTGAGTGCATTTGATGTTGGGCGTCGGTGGTGGTTAACCTGGACATCCCTACAGTAGGTCACTCAAGTTTTAAAAGACGTTTCAAAAGTATTTGCTCCATGCTATATTTTATCTTTTCATCCGTGGAATCCTATACTATGGATTCTTTATTGCATGTAATAGCAAAAAGCCGTTATTCCAACACAGGCCGACGCAGGAGAGACAGGAGTTAAGAAGTTGTCCCTGTAAAAGCAAATGGTATGTTCGAACCCAGGATTCTTTTTTTCTGTCAGCAAAAGAAACAAGCTTGGCTGTTTTTGATGCAGAGTGTATAGGTAAACTCTCTCCTCTTGCCTTTTAGCATGTCTATGCATTTTTATTATTAGACTGCAATCATGCCCACTTAAAATTCTGCTGCATCACCATAAGCCATAAAGCAATGCTTTTTTAATTTTAAAACTATTTACAGGCAAGAACTATGAGGATTAGAGCCAATTAGGCTTCTTGATGTTAACATCAGGGTCACAGAAAGAAAAAAAAAAAAAAAAGAAAAAAAAAAAGAAAGAAACACTGATGCTAACCATCATTCCACACCATTCCTGAAAATAGAGGACATTTCCAGAATATAACTAAATAGAACAAAGTGGGGACCCACCCTCCCCTAACCACCCAAAACCCCCAAAAGCCAAGTGCCACCATTCAATATTTCAATAAATTATATCCAATCTTTATTCTCAATTCATATATATACACAACGACAAAAAGACTGATTAAAACCCATTAAAAAACACAAACACAATGAATAATAAGAGGGAGGGAAGAGAGAGGGAACATATAGGGGGGGAGATTAGATGGCACCTATAGTGCTGTATATTTTCTCACAATCACAAGTATATATGTAATTCATAAGTGCCTAAAAAATACCATCCAAATTAATATAATAACTTATACACATACAAAACTATCTACAACTGGGTATATATACCTACCTGAATAAAATGCAAAAAACGTGCTGATCAAAAAATGTGCTAATCAGAAACAACTCCCGTGATGACAACAAATATACTACTTAAAAAGTGCATAATATTTCTTCCTAAAAACATATAAAGGACCAGCCGGGTGACAAACAAACAAACACAGCACATATAACCAACGCGGTCTCACAGATCCACAATGTACAAGCTGACGCGTTGCGTGACGTCACTTCTTCAGGGCTTGAAGAAGTGACGCGGTGACGTCACACAACGCGTTGGCGTGGAGGCGGGTCGGAGAGAGAGGAGGGGGATTCGTGCTGTTGGTACATTGTGGATCTGTGAGACTGTGTTGGTTATATGCGCTGTGTTTGTTTGTTTGTCACCCGGCTGGTCCTTTGGATATATATATATATTTTTGAAAAATAATGCCAATTGAATAGTTCTTCACTTGATTGAGGTTAGGATATTAATGTATTCTTTCATAAGTTGTTTTTAGGAAGAAATATTATGCACTTTTTAAGTAGTATATTTGTTGTCTTCATGGGAGTTGTTTCTGATTAGCTCATTTTTTTAGATCAGCACGTTTTTTGCACTTTATTCAGCTGGGTATATATACCCAGGAGATGAGTTGTTGTAGATAGTTTTATATGTGTATAAGTTATTATATTAATTTGGATGGTATTTTTTAGGCACTTATGAATTACATATATACTTGTGATTGTGAGAAAATATACAGCACTATAGGTGCCATCTAATCTCCCCCCTCTCTTATTATTCATGGTGTATGTGTTTTTTAATGGGTTTTAATCAGTCTTTTTTTCGTTGTGTATATATATGAATTGAGAATAAAGATTGGATATAATTTATTGAAATATTGAGTGGTGCCACTTGGCTTTTGGGGGTTTTGGGTGGTTAGGGGAGGGTGGGTCCCCACTTCGTTGTATTTTGTGTTGGTTCATGTAGCTACACCCACCCCCTGTGTTGCACACTCACATAGTATAGCAAGTTAGTTCGGTCTTGTGTCGTATGTTATATAACTAAATAGATTTGTTCTAAAAGGGAACCTACACCCTTATGTGAAGCCTTGACTTGTTGCTCAAACTTCACCTATTGTCTCCAGAAACCACCCAAAATAGGCTGGCGGTTACCTAACTGTAAAAGGAGGCATCCCAATTTGGATGCACAACGCCACCTGGGAAGCCCAACAGAAGGCCAATACTCACATCTTCTGCATCTCAATGTGGTTTGTGCCCCCCCCCCCACACATGACCACCAGCAGCCAGTACTGCTGCTTCCCAGAGGTAAGGGGTATGAGCATTCTGGCATCGGGCTCCCTGTCCAATGCAGAGGTGGATTTTGGCATTTAAAATAAAAAACAAAGCTTACCCTAACTTCATCTGCAACAGACATCCCTGTTGTCGCCATGGCCATGACTTAGTGCCTAGTTAGAAGCCCAACTGCTACACCGATTGGTTGGCTAGAAACCCAGCCATGGCCAGGGAAGACAGTCTCCAGCCGCTGTTGCTGTGTGGCAGGGGGACAGGTGGCAAGCATTCGTGAATGGCCGGAGCAGCCACTGTCCCTGTTCGATGGTAGCAGGGGATGTGGTTTCCAGCATGCTCAGATCCGCTCGCCTTAGACGAAGGAGAATCCGAGAATATGCAAATGAGTCATAGGACCGAGGAGAGGAGAGTTCATCTGGGCGACCTGGGGGGGTTTCACACAGCGGGGGCAACACCCAGTTGGGGTGCCCGGACCAAAACTCAGGATTTTGACTATCCTTTCATTTTAAAAGGAGTTCACTCATGTAAAAGTGGAATGGCAGCTCAAAAACATGTCACCATCAAATTTTATCAGGACAAACATGGTGGGATTATTTTTTTTTTTTTACATTTGGGGTGTATAAGTAGCACCTCTTTTCATTCAATGTAACATTAGCATGTTTATTAGAATTTTTAATACAGTTCCATTTAACTCATGCATGTTATTACTCTTCCAGGAAGATGTCCAGGGCCATGGTGAACTGACAGCCTTACTGGTGTCATCATGGTTGTAAGAAAAGGGGAGTGGTGACCACTGAGCCAGCAATAAGGAGCAGAAGCAAATTTAGACTGGCAGGTCTTTTGGCCACTTGCCGGCCAGCTGTCCTGTACTTACCTTTGTATCGATTATAAAGCTGTTCCAACCTTTTCCTGTCCAAAGCTCCTTTGACGCTTTCCCGGATATAATGTTCAGGGTTTTGGAAAAAATTATCTGTTGCCACATCTAGCTTCCAGTCATTCTGGGATAGACAACTAACTGCAGTCTTTTCACTGGATTGTGTGAAGATCATAAACTGGCGAACTTTATCTTTCTGCGAGGATTTCAGCTTGTTCTGTCAAGAGAAGCCAATCGGTTAGTCATAATGACTTTCATGTTCATAGGAAAAACGTTACATTCTATTAGGCTAGTCTAATGTTTAGAGTTAAAGCTGAACAAAACCCAAGATAATATTTTTCTGGGAACCCCAATTCCTACTACTTTTATGGCCCATTCTTTAGTTGTGGGATGCCACCTGGAAGACCAATATGAAAGGAAGATCTAGGATAGCTGTGAGTATGATGGAATGCATGTCCAGTAGTTTGAATGTAAAGTACAGGAACATTGAGATCACAGCTTGCCGTCTCAAGTTTATGACCCGTGAAAATACAACCTTGAAGAACAAACGTGTAGCTGTCAGATCATGGAATATTAGCACACAGACCCAAATCACATGCACATCAAGAACATAACCACACAGAGAAAACCTGTCAAACAGGTCCTAGAGCCACAAAACTAGAACAGGAAACTTATACCTTTGACATATAGTACACTGCTACTGTACTCTATGGATACAGGAGTCACTAATGCTTCAATAAAATGCAGCCATACATAATGGGATTATAGCATATGCATATTTCAATTGCAGGTCATACACATAATAAATAGTAATTATTATTATTACTATTATACCTAAAGCACAGTACATACTAGTTGCCAGTGCCTTCATGTGGCAAGAGGTACCCAGTTTGAGCAAGCTAGTCGGTCAGTAGCAGATAGCTACATGTTACCCTACATTTCTGTCAAATGCCAAAATACAACAGCAGTGTGGCATCACAATGAGAAACTACCACAAACAAATCATATTGTCATAAAAGTCCAGTCCAGGTCAACTTTCTCTACCAAACATTGTAGGTGACTATACAGGCCAGCCACAATGAACATGCTTGTATAGATAGAAAGATAAGGGAGTACCAATATGGCCACTGCTATGCAGATACACAAATACGATTTCTCTTCATGCGATCTGTATTTTTCAAGGTCTATACAATGATGGTTTGAAGGGCCCATTATAGCTTTATATAGGTAGCTGGGCATCCACCGGCTGCTCTGCACAGTAGGTAGCAATGGGAATTCTGTATTCATAGACCTTTATTATACAGTCTCTCCAACAGGAGAAGACACATTTAAGCATCTTTCACATGACAAAGTGTCATCAAGCCAATCCATCAGACTGTGGCCATACTAGGTCAATGAGACATTTTGTCACCCGTGGATAGTGAGAAAGACAGGGCTTAATGCAAATGGTTCCTTGTACAGCAGTATACACATTAGCCAACACTATGCTTGACCTCAGTCAAGGGTGCTGCACGAGGCTTACCTTAAACCCACATCAGTAATCACAATCCAGTAACCCTGATGTTCCGCACTTCCAGGTTGCTGAAGGTGTGTGGCGGTGTATGAGATCAGAATAACGGGTGTCATGGACTGGCCTTGTACATGGCACACATTACCTACAAGCCAGAGGAACATCACACACCTTCAGATAACAGCGCTGCAGGAATGAAGAAGATACAATGGGAGCCAAAGAAAAGTAAGCAGAGGAGCAACAGGCACCCTCAATATGAGGTCTGAAGGAAAGTCTATGAGTGGACCTAAGATTTCCTCTTGTCCAGGCAACAACAAATAAAACACTATATTCAACTTTTGTCTCCTGCACGATCCTCCTAGTCTGGTGTTCGAATTTCTTCTGATCTCTAGATAAGAGTCCCACACCACCCCAGTCACCCATTGTTTACTCATCAACGAGGAACTCCGTTAGCTGCCATTGGTATCTGTGACGCCAGCATTCCCCCTTCATTCATTGCAATGGAAAGAACAAGTCAAGACCTGCTACACCCCCTCTATTGCAATGAATGCCTGCATGGGACTTAGATCGAACAATCAAGTAAAAGTAAGAGGGCCAGACTAAAAGTGGTCATCAGCAAGGGACAAACACTTAGTATAGCGCTTTTCACCAATGAATTTCCAAATGCCAATATGCAGCAGCGCACACCACTTTGCGGCATCTCTGCTGCAAACTTGGATGGACTTAAATGGATTTCTGCTTAAATGTTACATGAAAGCCTGAAATCAGGCGAAAAATACTTACCCTACCAGGGCCCATAGATTTTTCACTTCCCAATCTGCTGACATCCCCTGGGCAGGTGTGTAAGCACTGAATGCACAACAGCCTGGGGAAACCGATTGGCTGCTGGCAGACACATGGTTCAGGGGCACAGAACAGGGAAGTATGTTTGCCCAATTTCTTCCATTTATCATTTGACATCTGAGGCATCCCAAATAGAGATGCCCAGCTGGTTGGGACACATGACCTAGAGTCCTTTTTTTAAGGGGATGCTTACCTTGACACCTATTGGAAAGGTTTTCAGGTCCCCTGCTGGACAGAGCACCCTAATGAAGAAATGGATATCTCCTTATTGCAGTGAGAGTTTACTTTGGGGATACACATAAGCATTTAATATTACTGGCAAATCATGGTAAACTAATGGATCATTTATTTTGTACAGCTTAAACTAATAGCCTAATTTGGGGAGAGCTGCACAATTGATGTGTGAATTGCACTTTCCTGTACAGCATGGGATGTAATAAAGTCTAATGGGAGACCACTCTATGGGACGCAGAGCATCGGGGCACCACTCTGTGGGGCAGATTTAGATGCCAGTGTATGGGGGGGCATTACATTTTGGGTCAGATTTGCATAACAGTGTAAGGAAGTATACTACATTGTGGAGCCAAATTGCATGGCAGATTATGGGGGGGGGGGGGGGGGGGGCACTGCACCACCTGGCAGATTTGGATAACTGATTAAGGAGGTGTACGACACAGTAGGTCAGATTTGGATGGCAGCTTATGGGAGTGCATTACATAGTGATAAACATTTGAATGGCAGTGTAAGTGGTGGGGTACACAACAGAGGCAGATTTGGATGGCAGTGTAAGGATATGTACTACAAAGTGGGGAAGATTTGGATTTCAACGTATAGTTGTGTTAAGAGTATTACACAGTGGGGCAGAATTGGATGGCAGCTTATGGAGTAACACACAAGTGTGGCAGAATTAGGTGGTAGGGGACATATTTGGCCGACAAGAGGGCACCACACTCTGGGTAGATTTTTATGGTTTTAGGTTTATGGTGGAATAATAAACAGTGCAGCAGAATTGGCTGGTAGTAGGGGCAGATAATAGGGGCGGGGGGCACTACATTGGTGGAGCACTACTACTTGAGGCAGAATTGGGTTACAGGACAGCCCTAACCTGTGGGGCAAACTTGACTATCAGTTTATGGTGGTGATTGAGTACCACAAAGTGGGGCAAAATAGGGGGGGGGGGGGGTAGAGTGATGTAGTGCTTTAGACAGTGGCCAGAATTGGGTGGTAGTGGGAGCAGATTTGGGTGACAGGGGGGCACTACATTGTGGGGAAGATTTGGACGACAGTATATGGTGGTGGACTACACAGTAGTGCAGATGGGGGGGGGGGGGTAGAATGACGTAGTGCTTTAGACAGTGGCCAGAATTGGGCGGTAGTGGGGGCAGATTTGGGTGACAGGAGGGGAAGATTTGGATGACAGTTTATGGTGGTGGAGTACTACACAGTGGGGCAGATCAGGGGGGTAGAGTGACGTAGTGCTTTAGACAGTAGTCAGATTGAGAATTGGGTGGTAGTGGGGGCAGATTTGGGTGACAGGAGGCGAAGATTTGGGTGACAGTTTATGGTGGTGGAGTACTACACAGTGGGGAAGATGGGGGGGGTAGAGTGACATGGTGCTTTAGACTGTAGTCAGAATTGGGTGGTAGTGGGGGCAGATTTGCGTGACAGTTTATGGTGGTGGAGTACTACACAGTGGGGCAGAATGGAGGGGGGGCAGATTTGGGTGACAGGAGGGGAAGATTTGGATGACAGTATATGGTGGTGGAGTACTACACAGTGGGGAAGATGGGGGGGGGTAGAGTGACATAGTGCTTTAGACTGTAGTCAGATTGAGAATTGGGTGGTAGTGGGGGCAGATTTGGGTGACAGGAGGGGAAGATTTGGATGAAAGTATATGGTGGTGGAGTACTACACAGTGGGGAAGATGGGGGGGGTAGAGTGACATAGTGCTTTAGACTGTAGTCAGAATTGGGTGGTAGTGGGGGCAGATTTGGGTGACAGTTTATGGTGGTTGGGGAGATGGGGGGGCAGATTTGGGTGACAGATGGGCACTACACAGTGGGTAAGCATTAGGTGGCATGGCAAGGGCATGCTTTATACTAGGGCACATAGGGTGGGCACATCACAAGGTACATTTACACTGGTGTAAGCACAATTGGTACCAGCAGCCAATAAGACATCTTCTGGTTACTGCCGTGTTGCCCCAGCAGAGGGGTGGGCGCCATCAGCAGTATCACCTCTACCATAAGCACCAGGAGAGCCCCCATCCCAGGCTGAGGATCCCGCCATCAGTCCCCAGCAGCAACACAAACCATCCCTAGGCCCCGAATCCCCGAGCTAAATTAGCAGCTGAGGCCGGTGGGGAGAAGCTCCGCCTGGCTCCGTCGTGAAGCAGAGCCCCGTGTCCCGAGCGAGGCCTCGGAGTCCCGATAGCCGCTCCGTTTGCCTCTCGCACTGTGGCATTAGGCGGCAGCGGGCCCGCTCCTCTCACTCACCATGTTGGTGCTCGGCCTCCCGGTGAGTGTGAGTGGCGCTCTCCGCTCTCACGGGCTCTCTGCGATCTCGCTCATGCGCACTGAAGCTGCGGCCTATGTCGGCCCCGGGTGAACAGTACGGTCACACGCTACTGCCCGGCTACCCCGCCGCCCCTCAGCCTGTGCTCGGCCCCCGGGCACTCTGCGACCGACTGTGTGTACACTTTACAAGCGGCTGCCGTCCTCCATGGCGGGTTTATATACACAGCTGCTTCTTGCTCCTGAGAGGCCCTGTACTTAGAGCCTCGCACAGTCCCGTGTCAGTGACTCCTTCATTCAGCCTGTAGTGGCCAAGGAACGGAACGCCTTCCAGTTTTTATTCTCTCCGTCTCCAATGCTGCCCCATCCCGTAACAGCAGAGAGCTAGTTCAGGGGGGCATTATCGTCCACCCTATGCATAGACAGAGCATACCTCCCAAGTGCCCGTTATTTTGAGGGACTGTCTCTCTTTTGAGTTTGCCCCCCTGCCCCTAGTTGTTCTCATTCGTCCCTCTGTGAGGTGTAACATGCAGATTTGCATCAATAAATGATTCATTTGTCTATTTAAATTGTTTTAAAGTGAACCGAAACCGAGCTGGACCCGGGCCAATCCATTCCCTCCCCCGGGGCATCCAAGATCAGGATGCCCTGCTGTGTGAAACCCCCCAGGTCGCCGGCTACACTTACCTTACTTCCCAGTCCAACGACGACGCATGGGCGTGGCTGCATCCCAGTTATACCTCTAGCAGGGCACGTGAATGGCCGGCGCGGGCGCGCTCCCTGTTTAGGGGGATGTGGCCGCCAGCGTTCTCGGAGCAACTGTGCTAAGATATCGGCTTGGACGTCCATAGCTCAGCAGCTCAGAGCGTGCTGATTGGACGAGCGGCCACACATGCGCCATAGGACCGTGATGAGGTGAGTTGATGTGGGAGATCTAGGGGGTTTCACATAGCCCCGGGGGGAAAGGACCAAAACCCAGGATAGTCAAAATTCTGGGTTTTGGTCCACTTTAACTTCCAGCAAGATCCACTCCATTGACAGATAAAACCCAACTTTTACTAAATTACCATAGTGCTAAAATCATTGGATGCCCTCCCCAATCTCAATAGCGCTACGCATTTCGGGGAAAAAAAACCCTTTATCAAGCTGCACGTTTTATCTGTCATTGGAGTGGATCTTGCTGGAATTTGTATATTTTGGACTTTGGGGCTGAACAGCCAGCCTGTCCATGCACTGATCTGTCTCCTTTTGTTATTGCTGGTGGAGCTGCACACACAAAAAAATGAAGATTTTTCATATATTGTTTTAACTGTTACACCCTATCTATCAATATCTATCAATCAATGAGGGGGTGTGGCCTAATTTTACAAATGTCCTTCTTTCCCACCCTGAAAAGTTGGTGGGTATGCATAGAGCGACATTGAAAGAGAGACTGAGATAATGTGACAGAGCAGGAGATGAAGTAAAAGGGACCCAATGAACATTATGGACAGTACAAGGGGGACATGGAAAAGCAAGAACAAGGAATGTAGGGAAGAGAATGTGGAAATGGTGAGGAGGGAGAAATAATGAAATGCAAGAAAGAAATTGGGATGTGGAAACAAGAGGAGAGGCTAAAGGAAAGTGTGGGGGCATTAAAAAAATATGGTGTAGAGATGAAAGCATGTTCTCCAGCAATACAGGGAGGACCCAAGGAGGTGGTCCTCCACCCCAGTTGGGGACCCAAGGAGGCGGTCCCCCACCCCAGTTGGAGCACAGCACCAAAGTGGAACAAAACCCTTTTTTTCTCCCCCACACCCACCACCCGAGATGAAGCTGTCAGCTCAGCAAAAGGTGGGTTTTCCAAAGCCACATCCTCTAGCAATTTTGAGATTGACAATTAGCTGATCTGATGGCTGACATTCCCAGTTTCCCTGTGAACTGCCTATCTTAATGGCTGGGTGCAGCCCGCTGCCCACCGCCTCCACAAAATCAAGTTCCCGGGGCCTGTTCCAGCTACCAGGTGGCTGTGGCCTGTGACTGATGCCATTGGACAAGGAAGGAAAAGGAGCAGAGCTTCCTTTGAACCCAGGTAAAATCAAGAGGGATTAGATACAAAGTGGAGGACAATCAGGGTGCTGGCCCAGTGGGACAATCTAAAAGTTTAGGAAAATTTGATTCCTTTGCACAAGGCTGAGACAAGAACCTCTATCAACTGCAGACTTCGTCCCTTTCCAGCTCTATTGGTGGCAGCCAGGCCTTGGTCTGCAAGGTGAGGGGTGGCCATTCAAACAGTAGGCTAGTTCTATTGTGACTTAAACCTATGCAGCCACCAAGATACAGGCCCTTTGGAAGTGTAAGGAGAAGGGAGCACCCATGAAGGGGTGGGTCCTATTCCTATAGGTCCCAACCACCCTAGTCACAAACAGAAGGTAAGGGAACAGCTCACCTGAACAGGGTGGGTTCTAGCAGACGGGTCAAGACCCTAAGGGTTACCCCCTCCTTGGCTATACAGAGGTCAGTCTAAGAAGATTGACACTATGTGGAGGACTTACTGGGCGGTAAGGGTAGTGAGAGGTAAGGGTCATTATGGGGCACAGCCTAGAAAGGAGACACTTGCAGAGTGGTAACTCTACATGGCCCAGGGAGCTAACAAAGTGCCAAATGCCCTCCCAATATTTGTTCACATGGACTGAGGGCACAGAATTCCTCAGGGATAGTAGATGATGGTAGGATCCAAAATCCTTGAGTTAAAAAGGACCAGGCTTTTATACAATGAAAGTTAGTGGACCGAGGCCTTGTAACAATCCTTTAGGAAGGTCAATAACAAGGCAGGGTTAACTGGATCTTCCAGGCAGCTTCTGCTATAGTTCCAGAGGCAAGGCATCCCAACACTCCCACAAGGCAGGAGGAAGGGACAAACCTAATAATTGTGAAAAAATACCATTTTGTGAATACTCACCTGTAAAATGGATATTGTAAGTATGTCACACACCCCGCTTCAAAACATTAATTCTTACACTTGGGTTACTCCACCAGCAGGTGGCAACGTTGCAGAGAAGTCCTGAAAAACGAGCCCCTCCTGGTCTATACATACCTGGGACCTCCCACTTATTCCCCAGTATTCAAACAGCAGTAAAGACAAGGTACCAGGAAAAAAACCATCGGCAACCCTCAAAACTGTAAACAAAGCTTCACCCTATAAAGAATCCAGGATACCAAAAAAGGGCGGGTGAAGCGGGGTGTGTGACATACTTACAATATCCATTTTACAGGTGAGTATTCACAAAATGGTATTATTCTAAGTATGTCACACACCCCGCTTCAAAACATTAATTCTTACACTTGGGACATACAAAAGCAGTGTCCACAAAGGGCGGGTATCCAACAAGGCCATAATGCAAAACTCAAACCACCGCAGCCTGCAGAACCTTGCTGCCAAACACAGAATCCGCTGAAGCCCGCACATCAACCTTGTAAAAACTTGGACAAGGTGTGAACAGAAGCAGCCTTACAAACTTGTTCAACAGAAACCTGGTACTGAAAGGCCCCACAGCACGAGTAGAAGGAGCAGTGATACGAAAAGGAGGAACCTTCCCCTCGGCAGAACAGGCCCCAACAACCGCCTGACGAAACCATTTGCTAATAGAAGACTAAGCGGGAGCCAAAACCCTTCCTAGGCCCAACAGGGCACCACGAAAAAGACATCAGTCTTACGAAAAGGAGATGTAGTAAACAAACAGTGCTTCACACAGTGTACCACATCCAAACAGTGCAAACCCTCTCCTTGTCATTCCTAGGCTTAGGACACAAGGAAGGAAGAACAATGTCCTGGTTAAGATGAAAAGCAGAGACCACCTAAGGAAAAAAGTCCGGTTTGAAGCGGGAAACCACTTTGCCCTGAAGTCTCTCAAAATGAGTAGCCTGAACCAACAAGGCTGCCAACTCCGAAACGCGCCGAACCGAAGCGATGGCCACCAAAAAGGCAACCTTCTGAATCAGAGTAGAGAGAGCAATAACCTGCAAAGGCTCAAAGGAGGAGCCTGAAGAGCAGAGATAACCAAATTCAAATCCCAAACAGGGAGAAAAGGCCTCCTAGGAGGCCACAATGCGAGACCCCCTGGAAGAAAGTCTTGACCAAAGGAGGAAACGCAAAGGACTAATGAAAAACAGACAGACAAGGCAGCAACCTGCCCCATTAAAATACTCAGCTGAAGACCGGAGTCCAGCCCCGATTGAAGAAATTCCAAAATCCTGAAAACAGAAAACACCCGACAGGGCAAAGATCTAGCCTCACTCCAATCAATATAAGATCTCCAAGTCCTATAATAGATGGTAGAAGAGGACCTCTTCCTGGCACTAATAAAAGTCTGAATAACAGATCCGAAGACCTGCCTCCCCTAAGATGGAGGTTTCAGCAGCCAGACAGTCACAGCCAGCGTTGATGAATTGGGGCAACGCAGTTAACCCTGTGTGATAAGATCCAGCCGAAGAAGCAGATCGCACTGATCCACCACCAGACAAACGAAGTCTGCGAACCACACCCTCCTTGGCCACCTTGGGGCCATGAGAATGGCTTGAACCCCGTCCAGGGCCAGCTTTCACAACACCTTGCCTAGCATGGGGGTCGGAGGAAACAGATAAAGAACCCCAGGTCCCCCCCAGCTCAGGGACATGGCATCCACCGCCAGAGCCAGAGGATCCTGAGAAAGCGACACGAATGTCGGAAGCTTGTAATTGTGACGAGAGGCAAACAGATCCACCTCCAGCGTCCCACCAGAGACAAAACGACGAAAAACCTGAAGGTGGAAAAACCATTCCCCCCGGCGGAAAGAGCACCTGCTCAGGAAGTCCGTCTCCGTGTTTTCCAATCCTGAAATGTACACTGCCGAGATGCAAGGAACATGAGTCCCCGCCCAAGCTAGAATCAGAGACACCTCTCTGAGGACATGCAGCTGCGAGTCCCTCCCAGGCGATCGTTTGTAAGCAACCGCCGACCGATCGACCGACCGAACCAGAAAACGGCAAACCCTGTAAATGTTGCGTCAAGGCAGACAGAACCAACCTGATGGCTCTCAACTCCAGAACATTGATGGGCAAGTGGGCCTCCAGAGGACCCCACCTCCCCCGGACCGAACGACCTTCCAGAAAACTCCCCATCCCGACAAACTGGCGTCCATGGTGACAGTTTCCCAAAGAGGCAACAGAAAGGACCTGCCCCTCAAGAGAATGTCCGAGACCATCCACCACAGGAGAGACTGCCGAACCCGGGAAGACATCCGGAAAGACCGATCCAACGACCGCGGTCGCCGGTCCCAAAACGTCGACAGATGAAACTGAAGCGTCCTCGTATGAAACGGAACAAAGGGAACTGCCTCAAAGGAAGCTACCAGCAACCCCACCAGTCTCATCCCTAGCCGGATGGACGGGCAAGGATTGGAAAGAAGAAGCTGCGCCAATCCCTGAACCAAGAGAACTTTGGCCAGAGGCCGAACAACTCTGTGTAGGCAGTAATCCAAGGTCATCCCCAAAAAGGGCACCACCCTGGCCGGAACGAGAGAGGACTTGGGATAGTAGATCACCCAGCCAAACCTCTCCAAAGTGGATACCACAGTCCCGGTGTCCACCTTCGCTTGACTGAAAAAAGAAGCCCTGATGAGAAGATCGTCCAGACAGGGCACAATGCGAATCCCCTGAGCTCTGAGAAGGGCTATCATGCCCTCCAACACCTTGGTGAACACTCTTGGAGCCGAGGTAAGGCCGAATGGAAGAGCCACAAATTGAAAATGCCGATCTTCCACCACGAAACGAAGAAACCTATGGTGAGCCGGAATACATGAATATGAAAATAGGCATCCTAGATGTCTATGAACGTCATGAAATCCCCCTGCCACAGAGAATTGATGGCAGAACGCAGAGGTTCCATGCGAAACCTCCGGGGAAGAATAAACACATTGAGGAACTTCAGATCCAGGATGGGACGAACCAACCCGTCCAACTCGGGCACGGTGAAGAGATCGGAATAATACCCGCGGCCCACCTCCGAAGGAGGGACCGGGCAGATGACTGCCATATCCTGAAAAAAATCTTAGAAGGAGGTCGGGACTCAAACTCCAACTTGGAAACCGGCCGACCCCACCTCCCGGATCCAACTGTCCGAGACCGCCAGGTCCCATACCCGGGAGAAGAGTCGCAACCCCCCCCCACCCGCAAGGGTGAGGGCGCCCCCTCATTGCTGAGCGGGCTTTGCAGCTGGTTTGGATTTGGCGCCCCAGGCGTGAACGGGACGGCCACGGCCTCTACCCCTGTTCCAGCTAGCACCCCTGGGGGACAATCTAATTTCTCACCAAACAGGCGCAAACCCAAAAAGGGAAGAGCCGTAAGCGACCTTTTGGAATTAAAACCAGCAGTCCATTGCCGCAACCACACCGACCGCCGGATAGCTACCAACAGAGCCGTAGCCCTGCCACACATCAACATAGCGTCATCCTGAGCGGCCAGGACAAACGAAACGAAGGACTCGCAACGCTTGAGGGCAAGAAATTCAACACAAGCAGAATCAAGATCCGCACATAAATCCCCGACAATGGACCTAACCGCCAACAACAAAAGTGCCGAAGCACAAACAGGTCTCAAACCGAACCCGCACAGACAAAACCATGGCGGGTCAGCTGGCCAATCCGGCGATCCTCGCCATACTTAAGAGTAGTCGTGAAAAGAGAAAGCAAAACTGCCATATTGGATAGCCCCAAACCCGGAGCCTCAACCTCGGGAGGGGCAGACCAGCGCTTCACCAAGTCCGCCAGAAAAGGATACTTCCTATCCCAACTAGGCGGTACACCAACGAGACGCGTAGGTTGCTCCCAATCCTTAAGGACGACAGTCTCAAAATGTCGTTGACTGGAAGTTGACTGGGAAGCTCCAAGCGCAGCTTGGTCAACTCAAACAACTCGCCCTTTGGCGGAGGAACCGCCTCAGGAGGATCCAAATCCAAAACCTCAAACATTTGAGCCAATATGGAAGGGGTGTCCGAAACAGTCCCCATGGCCTGGTCACCCTCATCACCAAACAGCTGCTGGACCTCAGGATCGTCCAAATCCTGAATCAGCTCCCCTTCTTCAACCAGGGGGCAATCTGACCAATCCAATGCCTCAACAACCTCAACATCTGAGTCCGACGGAGGCGGGGACAAGTGTTTCCGCTTAGCCGTAGCCTTCTGAGCAACCACAGCGGAAAACATCTTCGCGAGGCTAGCCAACCGGGCGCATACCTCCCCACCCATGACAACGTCACACGGGGTCCGGAACAGGCGAGGAGGAGACGGGGACGACACGGGCGGTGAAGAGCCAGACACCGGGGTGCCGGACTGGCGCTCAATGTTCCACTGCACCCATGGAATGCATATAAGAACATCATCCCCTGGGAGCGGAGCCCACAACCCCCGCACAGCCTGGGCTGCCCCGAAGTGCCGTTTCCGGTATCCTAGGTGAATTTATGGTCTTCGCAATGACCCAGGGATTTACGCATTAGGCGACCCGGGATGCCCCTTAAATTTTTTTTTTTTTTTCTATGGCCCTAAGGTGGGAGAATTTGCAAAATAACCAATATAGGGATAAAATTTGAATGGACAACCCCACTAGCCAGGTAGCTAAGACCGGGAGAGCCCTGCAGCGTGGGATCCCAGGATCTGAAAAGGGAAAAACAACAGTCATTCCAAACACAAAACAGATCACATGAATACACATGTAAAAACAATACTATAACACCAAAAGGGTCAGCACAAACCCACATGGATCAGTATACAAGGGCATTACCGGTACATAAGTAAACATACACAATAACAACATATGGAAGGCTAGGGATGCCCCAAGGTATCCAGCAAAAAACGCCCATACACCCTGACGGCACCCTGACACAACCCCCACGCAAGGGGGCTACTGACCTACAAGCTGTAAAGGCCCCCCGGCCAAGAGCCACCTTAAAACGATAAAGGACCAGCCTACCTTAAAAGCAAGTCAAAATGGCGGCCAGCCAAGAGAAGAGAAGGGAGAAGAAGGGCGGGCCCAGCAAAAGCGTGGCAGACGCTGCGGCCCCGCCCCTCCCTTCAATCCTGGCACAGCGCGGGCCGCGCTCGACGAGGCCCCGCCCCTCTACACCACCAACGTAGCATGACACGGGAGCGGGCGCCAACGTAGACGGCACCCGCACAGACAGGCAGGCGGGCCGGCGGCACTACACACGCCGCACGGCCCCGCCCGCGCATCACCCCGGGAACGGGCGCCAAAGGAGACGGCGCCCGCACAGACAGGCAGGCGGGCCGGCGGCACTACACACGCCGCCCGCGCATCACCCCGGGAACCGTCAGCAGCGGGCCTCGGCGCCCGCAAACGAGCACCCCAGACCGGCGGGCCGGCGGCGCACACGCCGCCCGGCCCCGCCCCCGGAATAAAAACCACGGCAGACCAGGGAGGCACTGAGCCCCCGAGTGAATAAAGAGAAGCCAAACAAAGCGCGGGCCGGCGGCGACCACACAAACACACACACACACCGCCCGGCCCCACCAACACACAGCCACGTGTAGAAATCACCCAGGCATACAGACAAACCCCCCCCCCTCCCAGCAGCGCAGGGAGAAGGGACCAAGCCGAGAGGGGGAAGCCTATCCGGGACATCAGGGCGGGGGCATCCCAAATCCGGATCGAGCGGAGGAGCTAATCTCCTAGGCACCTTAAGTGCCGTCTACACTTTGCCCGGCCGACAGCCTAAGCTGGGAGGCTACCAATCAACAAGGGGCTAATCACAAAAAAAACGGGCAGAAATAGACCATGGGGGGGGGGGGCGGGGTGTTACCCCGGCTACCTGCAAGCAGGAGACTTCTTTCTTCTGTCTTGTCACCATCTTGCAGAGAAGAACACTGGGGAATAAGTGGGAGGTCCCAGGTATGTATAGACCAGGAGGGGCTCGTTTTTCAGGACTTCTCTGCAACGTGGCCACCTGCTGGTGGAGTAACCCAAGTGTAAGAATTAATGTTTTGAAGCGGGGTGTGTGACATACTTAGAATAGCATCAGCTACTGGAAAGCGGATTTGCTGTTTGGCAGCCCATCACTGGAACAACCCAGTTAAATAGAAGTACAGGAGGGTAGAGGGTAGCAGGTCCCGAACCTTTCTCTCCAAGAGTGCAAACCCTTGGAGGAGTAGGAGAATGAGTTAGAAGATAAAAGTCAGTGAGCCTGATGACACATCTGTACTGGGGGCTAGGGAAGATTATGGCATGTATGTGAGCAAAAAGTTGACTGACATAGCCTCTTTAGGGGAAGATATGTAAAAAATAGATTATCTCCAGCATGTGTGGTTAAGGCACCATGTGCACACACCTCTGCTTCCTCGGTCAGCCCATATAGCTTCAGCTCACAACACTTTTCTGCCCAGAAGATTAAAGTGGACCAACACCCTCAGGTGATCGGCCCGGGAATCTATAAGATTCCCGGGCCGATCACCTCACACACCGCGGGACATCCTAGGTCGGGATGTCCCGCGGGGTGTAAACCCCCCGAAAAACCTTACCTCTCCAGCCGCTGCTTCCGCCGCCGCCGCCTCACTCGCGCTCCTCTAGACGTGCGCGCGCCCGCGCTGGCCGTCTCTGAATGGCCGGCGCGGGCGCGCACACGGCAAGAGTGACACGCGGGAGGCGCCGACGGGCAAGCTGCTTGTCCGTCGCTGTCAATCAGCTTGTCCGTGGCGGGGAGAGGTGAGTTTTGGGGGCTTTCTGGGGGGTTTCACACAGCGGGGCACCCCCGATCGGGGTGCCCCGGGGAAGTGGACCAATACCCAGGATAGTCAAAATCCTGGGTGTTGGTCCACTTTAATGGTGGGACTTGAAGCATACATGCAGGGCAGTTTCTAGTCAAAACAGCACTCAGTGCCCTCTTCCTTACTCATCCCATTGTGTGGCTGCTGTACTATACAGGTATTGACCATGTCATTCCTCTAACTTAATAGCAGACCGTGTCCCTGCTCCCAATGAGTAAGCCAAATATGGGGTTTAAAGGGTCTGTCTTATAGCCTGCACCAACATTGGCCCTGACTCATCACCATGCTCGCCCTTCCCTTAGAAACAGCCCTGCAGATGTGTAATCTCTCCACTACCTCCCTACTGTATTGAACTATAACCATGGAGTTCATCATAAATTTAACAGCTGTTTTTTACCCTTCAGGAAAGTATGAATGTGAGGGTTAAAGCAGACCTATACCTTGCAATGCATCAGCTGTCAGTCACACATCAACAGCCAACAGTCTCTATCAGTCAGTGCCCGAGAAAGCTCCCCAGTATTACACAGAGTTTACAGAGATGCTGGGGGTGTGTATGCACTGCCAGCCTCCTTCTTTCTGTGCTGGAGATCCCCTGTCAACCCTGGAAATTAGAGCAAGCATTTTTCTGCACATTATAATTATGTCCTGTAGTAGCTTATACATGGGTTATTACCTGTTATCTGCTGTGGCGATATTCATTGTCTGTACAAAAAAAGGGCACTGATTTCTAACTATCTTCCTGCTGCGACAGCCCCCCTGCCCGGACCTTCACCTCTCACCGGATGTTTGTAAATGGACCTTTACAAGAAGTGGTTGAGTAGCCCTGGTCTAGGGATAGGGCATGGAAATGGCAAGGTGCCCAACTTCTTTAATGGTAGCATGGTGCATACATTGAAATACTAGTTTACAGCGCTATGAATGATCACAGCAATGATTAAGCATTCCATGCTGGAGTTTGTGGAACATAGAAAGGGTTTTCAGGGAGTCACATCCGCAGTCACAGTTTGTCTGGTACCATCTAGACACAGGTCCCAGTCTCAGTTTTGATGATGCTTAATTTGGTATAAAAGAAGGGCCTGGACCAGTGTCTAATGTTGACAAGATAACAATGTTTTTTTAATAGTAATGATAAATGTTGAGAAATGCATGGTATTTCTGGATACCCTGTTATATCACATGCAAAACATTATTTACAGGTATTTACAATGAATTTCATGTGTTTGATTATTGTCTCCTTTTAGTACTGTAAGTAGCGAAGTGTTAGAACCATTTGCGTTTCACCCTTTAAGTTGTTTCCTCAGGAAATTAGTATGTTTAATATATGGTTGGACATAAATTAAGTATACATGAAATATTGTGTCAACGTAAAGTACAGCATGCATGGGGCCTGGTATTCAGTATTGCCGTACAGGAACAGGTAGACCAGATATTTTACATAACAAATATAACAGGTATAGATATAGGTTTATTAGTTATTTTAAATATGACCTAGTGCCCTATAATAAGTTGGTATGTTTTGGGGGGATAATTACCTTGGTATTGTGTTGTATTTAAATGTATGTTTTGTGTATAGGTGTAACACCTAATGTAGCCGAAGGTAGTGCTGCAGGACAAGAAGTGTTACTCATGATCAAGGTGTAACTAGAAATATAAGGTCAAGTTTACATTTTGTGATACATTTCTAGGTTAGGATTTAAATTAATTTGCTGCTGGGATGTACCTTAATAGAGGCGAGGTATCCAAAAGCTGGCTTGCCTTCATCTCTAATGTGTGCCGCTGAGGATTACATTCACCATCTCCAGCTGCACATTATTATACTCGTTGGAGAAGCTGGTTGGACAAGCGGTCATGGGGGGCAAAGCCGGGCAACTCAAGCCAGGGTTTTGTCCACTTTAAAAGTCCCTGTCCTGGCAAAAAACTCCTCCCACATTATAGTTCTCGGAAAGTGTAAAATAAACTTTTCACAGCGTATCAAAATCCTTGGTTAAATAGCTTATGTATTCTAAACTGAGCTAATTTATTTGCTTAAATTTCTGAGTCATGGCAAGCTCTGCTGTGATTAGAGACAGCGTCAGGACCATGCTGTGCTCACGCTGAGAGCTCCACAGAACAGAGTGGCTGTTTAGACCACTTCTTTGCGTGGTCCTGGAGAAACAAATTGAAAGAAGCGGCAAACTTTGGAGCTCTGCTACAGCTTCTACGCTGTGCTGCAGAAAATTGAGGAGGGGCACATGGGACAGGCATCAGGTAACCTGTTTGATGTCTTGTTATTGCCCTTGGGTTGACCTTTAAATTGGACCATAACTAAAAAAGATAATGGAGACACATTAGGAAATAAGGTAGCATAGTTCAGGGAGGGTGGGTGGATGGGTGCTCCCCCACAAACACGAGATCTCTGTATTTGGGCCTGGACCTCGCCCCCCCTATTTTTTTCTTTTTTCCCAGTTCCTTACCCCATTGTCTTATTATCTGTGTGGCGTCGTGCCCTTGTTCTTAATCTGTAAGTGTATCTGTTAGCAGACGTTAAGGTGGTAGTGTGTGCTGGGAGAAAGGCAGTAGGCAATAGAGTGGCGAGAAACGCTTGGATGAAACAAGGAATGAGATAAGAAACTAAAAGGTTGTAGAAGCTGAAATATGTGGAGGTTTATATAACCAATATTGTGATGAATACTGAACTGCTGGTTATAAGATTGTACAGAGGAATGAAGAGATTGTACTTTGCTATAATGTTGTATGTTGTGTACATGTGTCAATGTGTTCTATCTGAAAACCTAATAAAATAAGATTAAACATAAATTGGACCAAAAGTCTAAATAGATGTTTGGTCCACTGGCTAACATTACAAGGAGGCATCTTGCAGTGGGGTTCTGCGCAGATTTAGTGAAGCTGGAGTGATAAATTCACCTTTCTTCTGGGTTCTGGCGGTAGGGCAGTGCAGCATACATTAATACAGAACCGCCATGGGAATCTAGAAGAAAATTGAGTGTATTGCCTGATATTGGGCATTACTACAATAGTTAGCTGCATTGTGGGGATTTCTTGGACACATATTAAAGAAACACGTTTAGGTGAAGATTCTTTATTGTGTGTAAAAGTATAACCACATGGGAAGTGTTGAATTAACACAAAACTAAATTTCACAGAAACTAGTATTATTCATAGTGGTCCTCAAACTCAACAAGTGGAGCATGCCGGCTGGCTTGTACACCTTCTTTGAAGTTCACTTTTTTGATGGTACCTGCTTTAGGTGACCGTATTGTGTGCTAAAAGGAAGAAACACAAGGTCATTGATGTTCTTTTTGATACAGGCTGTGGTTTTAGGTAAAATATAAAGCATTAGATTATAATCTCTAGCATTAAATGTTTTCTCCAGCTTATTTGGACACATGTCCCTGAAAATTTGGGCCTGAATGTCATTTCAACATAACAGTCATTAGTATGATGGATATAAAAGGTCTACACATTCCTGTTAAAATGCCAGGTTGTTGTCATGTAAAAAAAGGGGAGTCATTTAACATCACATATAATCTGTACAATGTAATTGAATAACAAACTGAAATCTTTTAGGGTGGAGGAATTAAAAAAGTAAAATAATGTGGCTGAATAAACTAATGCTTAAACTAATAATCTGAATGTATGACAGCATTCAGTCTTTTTGCCATAGGAGTCTATCAGCTTGGCACATCTATACTGGACAATCTTTGCCGTCAATGCAAAAACGCAACAAAAAAGTGTAGGGTGTTTCCATTATTGGTCCCCTAAAGGTTGATTGATGGACCAGGTCAGCGAAGTGGGGACTGAAAGCTGAAGGATGAAGTGATTTTCCTCACTAAGGAGACAGTCAGAGGAGGAAGCAGAGCACCGTAACCACTTAATAAAAAGTAAGCTACTGATATTTTTTTTTTAACTTTTGATTTGTAAAGCTGAAGCTGTATAGCTTATACCAGCAACAACCACAAGGTACTCTATACAAAGCGGTTGCCCAATCTAACCATAATCAGCTGCCACCTACTGATTTGAAATACTTACCTCCATTTTCATAGCAATCATGACCATCAGTGGATCTCCGGCTTCCACTTTATCTCCCACTTTTACAAACACCTACAAATAAGCAATAAAGAACAGTATCAGTTTGATGCAGTCTGATTTATTTTAAAGCTACAGTTAAAAAACAATAAAGTTTGTAACTTTTCTGATAGGTGAACTTTCTGTGTTGTCGCAACACCAAAGAATGGAGCCTAATTTCCAGCAGTGGGGTCACAGCAACAAAGACAAGAGGGCCTAACCGTAAAATACATTTTTTTTCTATTTACTTCCACGGGGTCCAGTTACACTGGATGGGATTTCTAAGCTTAGTTACAATGTACAGTTGACTCTAATGGCAAGTGATAGCTGAGAAAAACTGTAGCACACGTATGAATCCTGTACATTGCAAAGACACACATGTCTCAATGTCACACAACATTAACATCCAATATCTAATAGGGACTACCTTTTCAATAGTTCCAGTCATTGGTGCTATAGCCCCTCCTTGGCTTCCTGATGTGCCGACCTCAGAAAGAAATTTGGGAACAGGAATACCCAGCTGTGCATTGCCCTCCTGTGAAAACATACATTTAGTATCAGCACCAGCAAACATATATCATGTATCAAATCTTCACAAGGGACCCCAAGATCCATTACACCAGTAAATATTTTACTGTGCGTTTTATCAAATGGGAATACTTTCAGTTGCTCTGACCAAACCCAGCCTTACCCAAGATTAATATAACCTATGCCAAAACTGAACTCTATCACCAACACATTCCTGCAGTATTGCTGCTGATCTTATCCATTAGTGTGCATCAGAAGGAGACATCATCTGTCTGCAGCTCTGAGTTAGTGCTCTAGACATGGAAAACCCATATAGACTATGATGTTCAACAGTTGTACAGCCACCCCCTGCATCAGCCACAGTGATTGGCTATGCCCCCTCCATTCACTGCAATGGAGGGTGTGTGCCAGGCCTCAACAAGCCCTCTCCATTGCAGGGACGTGGCCAGTCACTGTGACTGATGGAATGGAGACAGATGTTCAACACAGGGCTTGCAAGTGAAGAGAGCAATGCAGGACTTGTGACCTGGTACCTGTAGGTCATATTTAATTGACTAGGATGAATCAACTGCAGGGGAAAAGGGAATTATTTATGTTTTTTATTTTGTGCCTGAGGAAGGACTTTAATCTGATGCCAGTTGCATCAGCAGATAATTTCTTCACACTGCCACACACATTTCTTCAATTTCTTCACACTGCCACACTGTCCCACGCAAACAGAGTCGCAAACTACCATGTGGAGAGACCCATGTGTGACAGACTCTCTGCCCCTTTGGACTTTACACAGGTTCATTACTTTCTTTTTCTTAAGCATGTTACAGACTGCCAGTGTATTGATTGATTACGTTATTCATTGTTCTGACTGCCATTGTATTGATTGATTACGTCACAGACAATGGCATTGTTTGGATTGAGTGTATTACAGACGTCTATTGTATTGCTGATTGCGTCACCGGCAGAGTTGAGGGATTGTGTGCCCTGCTGCTATTGGTCGGTGTGTGTGTCATGCAATGGAGACTTGTGTATATAAGGCCCAATGTGGCACTAATAAACTACACTTCACCTTCACCCTCAATACTGAAGTTCTGTCTCTTATTGGGGGAAACGCTATATTACAATTCACTAGCCCTTGTAAGGGCTGTTCCTGTTTCCTCACGGACGACTCTGGAATTCCAGCAGCACCTCTTACGATTGGGAAAAGGACGTCTCGGGCGGTGAAGCCCTCCGGCGATAAGGGTTATCGCTACACCATGTTAGACTTAACTCCACATGGTGGCTTGCAACTCACCAAGTCTCACCCTCCATAAAGCCAATTACATCCACCCTAGTGCTGATGAAAGCCTATCGCTGGCAGCTAGTGGATGGGTTTGGCTGTGTAAATGTAAAGCTAATCCTTGGCATGGCACACTCAGCAGCTCAGAGTGCCTTGGATAGCTCAGAGACGTAAAGAGATGATATGCATAGCTTCGCCCACTGCAAGAAGTGATGGGTAATTCTATTATTCCTTTTGTTGGGTGCTGAGCAAATTTGCATTCTAGGAAAGCACCTCTTTTCCTTGTCTCAATTAACAAGAAGCCTGTCTCCCTTGGATTCCGGACAGAAAGGAGAGCTGTGCGCTGGAAACAGCAGGGTAGCACCCCATTTAAAAGATAAATGTTGCTGTCAGCTAACGGCCAGGGGGGTATATTTTTTTGCTACTTTTCACCACTGAGGTCTCAGATACAATCATATATCTTCGGATCTTGAACTACACAAAATATGTATTGTTAAAACTATGACTGTGATATATTCTGGAAAGCTAAATGATAATGAATTTTGTATGGCAATCCCTGCATCTGATGAGTTTATAACCCATCAAACAAACTCACACTGTCACTCCACCCAAGGAGATTGCATATTAACTTTAAAAGTTAAAAAAAAATTATGAAAGCATTTTGTTTCATCATTGGAAACTTTCAACCACACACAATATATTGCTCAGTTTGCTTGAGAGGTTAAAACATCATTTCTGCAGTTTCTGATCAGGTCCGCTGTGCTCACCATGAAGCTAAGGAATATTTGAGGGGATCAGCAGTGGTTTAAGAGCAAGAAAAAGAAAAGCTAAAACATTTTCCAGAAATGAAATGCAGCTGCCTTACCATTGAGAAGAGGTGAATAATGTGATCAATGATTATTAGCTTAGATTTAGTGAGAGTGCCATTCACAGAGCATATCAGGTAAGTTACGCCACTTTCATTCAGAAGTTCTCCTGACACTTTCAGAACTTTATCTTGAACCTAAAACACAAAACAACGAATGTCAATAAAACTAAAACCACAAAAAACATACAGCCAGCTATTGATATTAGGTAGTAGACAAAAAGATGTATGCTTTTTTGACTACTATTTGAGTAAGTGAAAAAGAAAATAACCTACTCAACATATATGTGAACTATCAAATTATAACAGATCTGCCTCTTCTGTTATCAGCAGATTAAAAAAACCCCACTGTAGCAGGCCAGGCCAGGTAGGTGATAAGAGAAAAGGGATACTTTCTATTGCTGTTAACTCACTGCTTGAGCAGCTTAAAGTCACTGTCCAGACAGGGATTAAATATTGCCATGCAGGTCCGCTGTCTTCAGCCCCTCCATTCAGAATGTGTGCCTCTGTTCCTTCCCCTCCAGGCTTCTACCAATTCCTCTGTTCCCCCTCTGTCCTCTGATCTCTCCACTCCCTCCCTCTCTTCTAGCCTCATGCTAATACATGCAGTACTCTTGGGGAAAGTACACTCCCCCACCCGAAAAAAGTAGAAATCAAAATAAAACAAACAAAGAGTTTTCTCTGCGCTGCAAACTTTGTTAAAAAAAAACAACTGGGAGCAGGGGGACATGTTGGGCAAATTAGTTAACCGCAGTACCTGAACAAGGACTTTTAAGACCAATTTTTGCTGCAAATAGGAACAAATTATATATATAGTGTGCCACTGGCATAAAACAGGCAGGCACTGGCAGAGTTCTTGTGCAAACACAGGATTTGTCACCATTTCTGGTTCAACATTGCATCAAAAATCCATCAAACAAATAAAGGAAAAAGTCAGACATATATAATTTCAGAGCTCACCCAGTAACAGGCTTTCAGGTAGATGCTGGCTCTCTCCAGCTTCCAGCAAAGCTGCAGGGTTAGCTCACTCCTGCTGTATGGTTCACCGCCGTGAATTTTCAGTCAAAACATAAAGCTATAATTACCTTTTCTCCCACGCAGACCATCACTCCTAGCCCGGGGTTGCAGCTCTTACCTGAAAGGCTTCAACCAGGTACCTCTCAGTACCGGCACCTCTCGCAGCACCGCTCACTCATTGGGCTTCTGTTTCTGTCTCCCTTCCTCGGACGTGACAATGCCCCCACCATCAGTCATGGTGAGCTACCATGCCTCCCTCCATTCACTGCAATTGAGGGGGGTGTGGCAGCTCACTGTGATTATATATATATATATATATATATATATAGTAAAATGCTGGGCATTTACAGGAATAGCTGGTATCACAAGAGACATGATTATGTGGTCGGATAAGGACCTCTTGTTCATATAAAAATCTATTGTCCATGTTGCCTGTCCTGCTTAGCAACTCTTCTTGACCCAGTTAGCTGCAAAACCTACACCCAGTTATATCGCCAATTTACCTGCATGTCAAATGATCCATCCTGGTTGAAAACGATTTTCAAGTCCACTTCTGTAAAATAACGAATTGTCAGAAATTCATTGCTAACAAAATTACTGTGTTGTGTAGCACACAATGCAGCAAAGAAGTCTTAACAAATATTTAGAAGAGCTGGGAAGGAAGTACACATTGGACTTGAAACTAAGGATGTGACGAATTTAATGTAGTGTATAGGGTGTGCCTGGGGGGAGGGGATGCAGAAGCCCCTTGGGAGAGTCCACTTTAATTAGGACACATGACTGGGGAAAGCAGTACAGTTACTTACTATTATCTCCATCCATCAACGTAAGGCTTCTGGTATATACTATGTTTAATCGTCTGCCACTGCTGGAAGCAAATGGAGAAAATCTGTCTAAAATTAAAAATTAAAATGTCAGTATTTTACGTCATTTTTTCCAGATTATGCTTGTTTGTTGCTTGTTGTTTTGTTTTGCTTGTCTTGGGCTTTAATGTCTACCCAGAATGACGAAAATAACCAGTTAGTTCCTCTGTCTTACTACTACTACTTACTATTACCCATTCCTTGTTACCCAAGTGTTTTGTAACTAATATACTTAACCACTGAATCTATATACAAAAATGTAGCATTCTTTTTAACACTGTTTACTACAATTCGTGGTTATTTTTGTGGGTGATCTGTCTAGAGCAGGGTTTCCCCAATATCTCCAATTTCCCACCTTCTTTCAATTTCCTCCCATTTTCCCTTCTCAAGTACCATCCAGCCACCAATACAACTGCCCAGGAGGGGGAGGTCCACTGTAAAAAGGATCCCTTACTTTATGTACTCCACATGGCCCATCTCTTTTGCCAGCAATAGCATCATCCAAAGATAACGCCTGCAGTTTATTGGCTTGGCCCTCCAACACATATTGCAGCAGAAATCTGGAGTGCTTCCCATGTTTTATTAATGGTAGGTACCACCAGTTTTACCAGTACCACTGGCTAGAATACACTGGTATAGGGATTATCCATGGTTTTTAGCTCCTCGTTCACACCTGTCATGTACCGCACCTTTTATGTGTTTGTGTCAGACAGTGCAGTCCCCTGAAGCCTGGCCAAATCTAGTGCGGCCAGCCCTGGAATATTAAAGATTTGGGTCGCTGGTCTTCCCTGGAGCATCCTGATTCGGGATGCCCTGCGACCCCCCCCCCCCAGGTTCAAAGGCGCATGCGCGAATTCTCATCCAATCAAATCCGTTTGCCTTTGTTTACAATGGGGAGCGAGAGCATCCGCATCACAAGCATCCTCGGGCTTTAGGCATCCCCAGCCATGCGCGTTATTCAGATAGGCTGGGACGGGAGCACGCGGACTTATGGTGATGTGTTCGCTTTTGCTCCCTATTGAAATCAATGAGCGCGGGTTTGCCGTAGAATGTGAAGAAATTAAAGGGCTCTAAATGGACAAGAGCCCACGCATGCACCGTTGGACCGAGGAGAGGTGAGTTTTACTGGACGAACTGGGGCACAAAACAATCCCGAGTTTTGTTCAGCTTTAAAAGAAAATTAACAAAATTAACCCATTTCCCACCTCTTTAATGTGGAGGAAAACACAGGCGCAAAAAGTCCTGCCTACTGTGTCTGGGCCGCAAATGCGCTTTAAAGTACATGGAACCACAATCGCAAACCAGTTTTTCATGCGTTACCGCATGCGCTTTGCAGCACAATAGATTTTAAGAGAATTAGATATATAGGAAGACAGGGCATAGGACCTGGAAACAGGGATTTTTTATAAATGCATGCGCGAATGCAAACAAAAGCGCAAATACAAAATGGAATTCCTACTGCGAACACTGCCACAAAACCAATGCTGTGAGCGTGTGAGGTATGAACTTTCTTGGTTGTTTGTATTATCTTTGGCAGTGTAACCCTAGAAAGCCACATTTACTTTGTGGCTGCCAACTTTTTCCCTTCACCCCCAAATATCATAATATTATAAAATGCAGAGCAACTTTTTAGGAGCAGGCAAACAAATCTGTAAATATATTAAAGCAAGACGCACCTTCCCAATGCACATTGAAATTATCAGTTAAAAGTTTTTCTTTCAGAATGAGGCCCAGGGCAGCCTGGCACAACATCTCGCTAGAAATGCCTTTCTTAGGAGGAAAGAGTTCATTGTAATGCTGGGGGATAAAACTGGTATGTACATCCCCGGCTTCAAATGCTGGGTGTCCGGAAAGACTGAGGAGGAAATCAATATTGGTGCTCAAGCCCACAATCTGTAAAGACAAAACAAATTCTAATCAACGAACACATTGTATTGAGAACAAAGCAGAGAAAATAGAATATAATGATACATTTTTTTCTATACATTTCAGTGCATTCCAGCTGGTCCAACAACATCATTATATTTGGAATAATGTAATAGCTGCTGTGAATGAGAATGGCACCAACTGAGTAGGAAAGAAGAAAAACCTCTTAATAAACCAAAATATCCTAAATATTAGCCCATACAGTTAGGTCCATAAATATTTGGACACTGACATAAATTTAGATTTTTTACCTATTCACTGAAACAGTTATAATTATATAATGGACGTGGATATAAAGTCCAGACTTTTAGCTTTCATTTGAGGGTATCCACATTAAAATTAGGTGAAGGGTTTAGGAGTTTCAGCTCCTTAAACAAGCACTTTTGTGAAATTGTGTAATATTAAATTTACATATAAACACTTAGGCTAATGAGAGGAGGGATCACTTATACACCCAAACTAAATACAACTCCCTCCAAGCCTGTGGTTTATTCTCTCATGGTAGGAATAAAATCTAGGGGCAACAGGTTTAATGTATGAGGAGTGACAGAACCTGTCACCCCTGATTTCTTCTTCTATTAAAAAAAACAAGCTTAGATGGATATTTCCTGATGCTGGGTATATAAGTGACATCTCCTCTCACCATCCAGCATATTTATATGGGTTTTTATTGTGATTGCAATTGCCTTTTAACACGTGCCACAGTGTTTCAAGGATATGGACATTTGACTCAAAGGCTGTTTCATGGGCAGGTGTGGAGCTGGTGAAACAAGCCATCTTTAAGCTGCAAAAACAGAAAGAAACGTATTCGAGAAATTGCTCCAATGTTAGGAGTGACAAAATCTACAGTTCAGTACATCCTGAGAAAGAAATAACGCACTGTTGAACTCATCAATGCAAAAAGACCTGGAGGCCCAAGGAAGACCACAGTAGTGGATGATCACAGAATAAATTGCATGGTGAAGAGAAACCCCTTCACAACAGCCAACTAAGTGAACAACACTCCAGGATGTAGGCGTATCAATATGCAAATCTACCATAAAGAGAAGACTGCATACAGAGGGGTCACTGTACGGTGCAAGACACTCATAAGCCTCAAGAATAAAAAGGCTAGAATGGACTTTGCTAAAAACATCTGAAACATTCTTTGGATAGATGAAACCAAGATCAACTTCTACCAGAACGATGGGACTAGATCACTAAAGTCTGAAACAGCAGATATAACTGGGGTGCTTCTTATGGGCTGAATTAATGGGCCTGGTCTAGTCGCTACCTTTGCAAACCCAATTTTTACACCCATATTCAGAATTGCTTCTAATTTCTATCACACATCCAAAAAAAATGGCTTCAAGACTTGATTCAGAGTTTTTTAGGCTAGGTTGCGTAAAATACTGAAGCCTTTGTTGACTTGTTTTATTGTTTGTTTTTCCTGAATAAAAATGTATTGAAAATAACTGTACATCAAATCTATCCCTCCTCGTTTCAGTTTTACATGTATTTGAGCTTTGGTTCCTATCTGTGGCTCAAGTAAGATGCTCCATGGAAGCTAGTAAATTCCAATATATCTACTAACAAAGGGTGCACCGCCCAAATCTTCCTACAAAATGTATACAACTGTGTGCTCACCCATCAAAAATGCAATCCTCAATAATTTGGAGTGGGCGTGCAAAGAACACACCAATCTCCAAAGGAAGCACCACTACAATCAACAGTATATATTAATGATTTTATTAGTACAAAAAAACCAAAAAATTTCAATACATACACCACAAGACAAATTTAAAAACAACCAGTATGGCCAAATTTATCTATATCAATGTGTATGGCCCCTAAGGGCCTCTTAAATAACTGCCCTATGGGTGAATAATATTAATTATCCTAGAATAGTAATAACCCATCCTTTTTGTGCCGGCACAAAAAATCCTAACCACATGTAAATATATGTGCAAATTTCATAAAACCAATACTACAAAAAAAATAATATATATGGCAAAAATATGTGCAAAAAAAAAAAAGTGTATATACAATAATCAAATATAAACAAAAATATCAATATATAAAGTGCAAATGCATGAAAAACACATAAACCCAAAACACTACCTAATATTGCACATAGAAACCCATTCCAATAAGACTTTAAAGTGCAGTCAATAACAGTATATGATATAAATGCAAGTGCCAGCAGAGAGAAAATAAATGGTTAAATCTCACGTCATAAGATAACACCCAGGGCAACAGTCAGGCCAACCTCAATGAAAAATGTCTGCGCACGCAGCCCCCATGCCGCTTCAAGGACAAGGGTAATGTGCGTGAAAGCAGCTCTCCCTTAAGTAGTGAACACCCACTAATTTGTCCCGCCCTCCAAATACATCCATACACAGTAATTGGCCAAATCATGCCCTCAATCTCTACTCTGAAATTCCAATATATCCATTATGGCTTACTAATTAATGTAAACTACCAACATCATTATTCTACTCACATTGTATTGGTGTAAGCAATATCTCAGTTTTGTCAGCGCAGCATGCCGATCCTTTGCCCACACCACCAATTTGGCAATCATTGGATCATAGTGTACAGAAACTTCATCGCCTTTCATTTATGGCATAAAGAAAAAATGCAGAAAAGAAGAACATAAGTACACAAGAAGAAGCTAGCTACACCCTCCCACGATATATATATATATTTATAATGAATACACTATCATCAGCATGAACATACAAAAAATACAAGGTTAAAAATCAATCAGATGATTTCACTCAAGCACATTTAATCACCAACGAAATGCATCTATGTTGCAGAATGTATCAACTGTCATTGTGAACAAGGTGTAACCAATCAGTGCTAATACTATTAACAAATATAAAAGTATATAAATATATATATTTAACAAATAGTCTGTGCCGATAATAAACAAGGAGTCTGTCCAAAAGGCACATGCACTTTATTTGTGATCCTCAAATATGTTTTTGTATAATGTTAGCACTTGCGGGACACATTTCAGGGAGTCTCCTTATTTATTATCTGCACAGGCTATTCGTTACATGTGTATATTTGTATACTGTGTTCACACCGACAGTGAATAAATTCTGCAGCATTGAAACATTTTGCTAGAGATAAATGTGCTTGAGGGCAATCCCCTGATTGATGTTAACTTTGTATTTTGTGTATGTTCAAGCTGGTGATAGTGTATTCATTATTAAAATATTGTTTTGTATTAATGGAGAGCAACCTGTTTTTGGTTTCATTTTGGAAAATAATACGTGGGCATATAGTCCCCCTAAGAGAGAACGGTTATTAAAAATAAAAGAAAAAATTGCACCATAAGACACCCCAACACCCCAGAAAATTGTGTCTTATAGAGCGAAAAATATGGTAGCTCAGAGGTTCAGGTGCATCATCACCTTGCCTGACCCCAGTTTCGATGCGGGTGTAAATATCACTTGGTGGGGTAGAAAGATGAAGGAGAGGCCCAGCTCCTGGCATAAAGTTATTATCAGGATCCTCTGCATATATTCTAGCTTCAAAGGCATGGCCATTTAGATTAATTTCATCCTGGGTTAAAGGAATCCTCTCTCCAGCTGCCACCTACAAAACAAGAGAAGAAAAGTAGAAATATTTGTCAGGTAAATTAAACATAGATCATTGGTAAGAAGTTAATGGATTTGCTTCCAGACACGACACTGTAATCATGGCTGATCACATTTAATGCATAGCATGTGGATGCACTGCTGACAGCATGCTGCCATATAGGTGTGATCCTGGTGGGAGGGGAGATTACTTCTGCATTATGCTTCACTTTGTGCAGGGAGTTCCCCATTGTCTTATAGGAGAGCTATCAAAATATTCAAATCTGTTTAACTAGACTAGATGGCAAAACTACAGTACATAGGGGTCTCTTCTACTGAAAGGAAGAAATATTTAAATATTTGCTTATGAACGTACCATTTAACTTCTGCAGAGGAGAACTGTCCATATTTAATGACCTGCCCCTCGAGCCAGATCAGGAGAAACAGTATAAATAATGACTTGAAGGGTCACAAATATCTACACATATTGGTAGAACTACAATAGCAGTTCAGGAGACACTATGTTATTTCTGCAGTCCTCCCGTTTAAAAGTAAAGTAGTACATTCAAAAAAACGGGCCATTCCTGGTTATTCTTATAAATGAGGGAAAAAAATCAGATTGGATGGTATGTGTATGCAGGTTGTGCAGATATAATCCCTCTTTTGTCATCTATCAAGTTTATGTAAATGTGTAATATTGCCCCATGATTTGCATTTGAACTCCTTTAAAATGGAACTTCCAAAAGACTTAATTTTGCCTTACTCGGGGTGGCAAGGGGTATCGTTCATTAACCTCTGTGATTCAGGGCAATTGGCTTTCATTTATTAAATGTTAGGAGTCCCCACACCTACCCGCAGCTGCCACTCCACCAGGTCAGTTCCAGTAATCATCTCGGTGACCGGATGCTCCACTTGCAGTCGGGTGTTCATTTCCATGAAGTAAAAATTGTGATTGGAGTCCATAATAAATTCAACTGTTCCTAAAAGCCCAAATTTTGATTAAAAAAAAAAATAAAATTATTTCATACGACAGGAAATTTTAAAAAATTGTACCCATACATCATTAGATTTTATGCTAGAGGTTTTCTAGCATAATTTTGGCCACATACCTGCACCCACATAGTTAACAGCTTTTGCAGCTCGGACAGCAGCCTCCCCAAGTTTCCTCCTGACATCAGGACTGATTCCAGGCTGTTGAAATATTAGGTTAGGTTTATTCAAACTTACTGTATGCAGATGATTAGTGATGGTTGAACCCGAATCGCAAAGATCCCAAACCCGAACAGCGACTGCAGCCAGAATGGCTGCTGAGCAGCCCATTAACCCACCTCAACTAAGGGGGCAGCATCACGAAGCTCTGCTGTAACCTACCCCAGACTCGCGATCTTCTTCCTGTCAGCGGCAGCTTCCTTTGAAATCAGCCGCCACCGGGGCTACAGAAACTTGGCCACCAACTGCCATGAGTGCGGACACTCCCAGCCTTGCCAGGTGGTACTAGAAGTGTCCCCACACATGAGAGATCGCAGCCATCTTTCTCTGCAACTCCCCCCCCCCCCTGTCACAGCAACCCTACAAAGTTCAGGTCCGCATTGATTTCAATAAGGACCAGGTTTGGGTCCCTGACCCCAAACATTTTTTCAAAGTTTGGCTGAACCTGCAGGCCCCGAACTTTGGGGGGTTTGCTCATCCCTACAGATGATGAGACATGCATTTAAAACTGAAGAGTTTGAATGAAGAGTGGCTGAAGCTTGTTTGAGATAAATAACCAATAAAAGCCAACAACAAAATTCTTTGAAGTGGACCAAAACCCAGGATAGTCAAAAGTTTTCACAATCCTGGTCAACTCTATGTGGACAAAGCCTTAGAATTCACATTTCCACTTATGACAATTGGGTTTTAGGAACACACAAGTTCTCAGTGTTAAAGCCAACAATTTTCCTGTAGAAATAAAAAATGTTGTATGTGTGTAACAGGAGTATTACCCCCGGGGCCTCCTCTATGATTTTCTGATGTCTTCTTTGAACACTGCAATCTCTTTCAAATAAGTACACTGCATCTCCATATTGGTCCCCAAACACTTGGACTTCCACATGTCTGAGAATAAAGAGAGATAAACACATTTTTCTCTGGATCACACTCAACATTCAAGTATATCACAAATATTTGACACCAGCCTAATGATGATAATATGGCTTATCATTTGTATCCAACAGATGTTTGGGAAAACAATAGATAAACAGCTCTTCTGCCAACTACCACAGTTTTTTTTTAAGTTGGCTTATTTATCCTTATTTATAAAAGATAAATACTAATAGTATAATACTAGTCTTATCCTGCATTAATGCCTATGCAGATGCAATCGCAGATTCGGTTTCTGTTTCTGGTTTGGCCGGCTTCAAACCTTTCTGGATTCTGCACCCAAACTGCAACTAGAACATAGGTGCATAGGAAAGTACAACAGTCAGATGACTTTACCTTGGATTGTCCACAAATTTTTCAATTAGCATGACATCATCATTAAATGATTTTCTTGCTTCCCTACGAGCAGATTCTAATTGTTCTACAAACTCTTCCTCAGAACGAGCAATTCTCATACCCTAAATCAAAAAAAGCAATATATTATAGCAAACCTGTGATAAAAAAAACATAACATAAATGTGGCACTTTGCATTCTGGGTGACAGGGCTTTTTAGAAGAAGAGCTACAGAGGTAAAGTACAAAAAAGCTCGTAAGATTGTCACTTTGCCCCTTCCACACAGCAGCATCATTTAAAGTTGAACAAAATCCACTGCAGCTGGGCCTGGATTTTAAAGGAATCCAGGGCCAGCTGCTGGCCTTCCCCTGGGGCATCCCAAGTGGGGATGCCTCACTGTGAGAAAGCCCCATAGGGTGCCTCAAAACCAGGGCTGTGGAGTCGGTAAGCCAAAGCCCCACTCAGTTTTATCAGGGCCTGACTCTGACTCCTTTATATATGGCAAATAATTAGTAATACATTTCCTGTAGTAAATTTGTATCAAGTTTTTTGTCTCCATTATATAGACAATAGGGCTACAGTCCTTATATAGTAATGGTACCCTTTAAAGTCAGAGGCAATGATAGCCTTGGAATAGCTGCACTTGGTTGTTAACCTACAAGTACTGTACAGTTTGGGGAGGGCTGGGCAGTTACAGTAGTGCTTAGTATAGGTAGTGATTTCAAAGGCCCCCAGTGAATAAATAGTATAGTATAGTAAATAGTATAGTAAAATATATATAATAAAAATGAATGTCTGTCTGTCCTCTATAGACTTCTGAACACCTGAACCTAAATTTAGCACACAGGTACATTGGGTTACCGGGAAGGTTAGAGGGAAGGTCCCGCTCTTGCCAGATGTACAGGAAAGGAGGGGGATGGGGAAGACCGACCCATAGAAATGAATGGGAGAATCTCCACACAAATGCACAGGCGACATAATTAGAGCTGTAGTTCTCCCAGCAATGCGCATGTGACATAATTAGAGCTCAGTCAGAGATCTAGAGCCAGGAATGTGCAGATCCAAAGAATCCAAATCAGCATTTTTTTATTGGTCCCCAAGTATATACATTACATACATATAAGGAATGTTTTGCCAGTATTCAAGCATATGGATATCGGAGAACAAGAGGAGATGACAGCCAGGTCTGTTGGTAGCTCACGAGGAGAGGGTTGGGAAAAACAGACCCATAGAAATAAATATTAGAATGTTCTGGAGATCACCATTTACCTCACAAAAATGAAGGCCGCAACTGACCACACCCCGTTCCTCACACACACTTACCTCGTGAGATTACCACATATTTCGACCTATAAGACTCACTATTCTTCCGCTAAAGTGTGGGAAAGGTCAGTGCGTCTTATTGGGTGGACGTAAAAAAAAAACAAAAAACAACAAAAAAGTAAATAAAAAAAAAAAAAGATACACTTACAGGAGCCACTGGGGAGCCAGTCAATGTGTGGCCATCAACAGGCAGCGCCGGGTACATATATGTTTTATAAAAGGAACAATGTTTGGAATTGGACCTATAACCACAGGTTACACCTTTGGTGTGTGATCACACTAGTGATAAAAACAGCTTACCTTACCACCTCCACCACGGACAGCTTTAATCATCACAGGATAGCCAATTTTTCTAGCTTGTTCTTTAAGATGTTGGTCAGTCTGCTCCTCCCCATGATAACCCTCTATGATAGGGACTCCTGCAGCAGACATGATTGCCTTGGATGTGCTAAGAGAGATAGAGGATTTCACTTTATTATTCCTTCTGCACAGCATTTGGTATACATGACAAGACTCATTGGTTCCTTACCTCTTAATTCCCATATCTCGGATTGCAGAGGAGGGAGGCCCAATGAATATAATATTTTCTTTTTTGCATAGGTCTGCAAATTCAGTATTCTCGGACAGAAAGCCATAACCTGGGTGTACAGCCTGACATTACAAAAAGTGTTTAATGAAACCTTCAGAAGAAGAGTATACATTATTCAAGTGGAACAACAGTCTATTTTATTTCATTTTTTTTACTTTTAAATTTAAAAAAACAAAAAGGGTCATTAATAAACATGCAAACCGTAGCATGCTTATTAATGACTTTCTCGCCTTACCTGCCTGTCGGCTCCCGGGCATCTCGCTACCCTGCCGCCATCTTGCTACACCCTGGATTATGTATCCCACAATCCTCCCGGGTGCAGCCTTTGACCCTCCCGGTAGAGCCGGCCCCTAACAGCGGCTTTTTTTACACTGGGAGGCGGTGTGCTGATAGGGAGGAGCGGGAGTGACGGCATCGTGTAGCGCGAGTCACCGCTCAATGAGGTAAGAAACTGCTGACGCTGGTCACTAGTCTGCAGCTTGCTGTTCAATCGGAAGCGGCTTGCAAAATCAGTTGCTCAGCCGACATCAGTAGGCTGTAGGGAAATCCGGACCTGCACTGGAAGTCCTTTTTTTTTTCTACTGTTGTTCACTTTAACTATAGACAAATCATACATTTGTGTTTAGTAAATATTACATGATATTATATAATAGGGGACAGAAAAAATAGCTAACTTAAAAAAATCATCTGTACTTTTTCCCCCATTTGAAGTTGGAGAAAGCACTAATGAAATGTATACAAATGAAAAAAAAGTTTTTTTCTAAATAGAAAGTATATTAGCCAAATATTTATTTAGTGAGGCGTATCATGTAATAGCATTTTAAAGAGGAAGTCCAAGGTTTTAGTAACCCCCCAGCCACCCCTCCCCTCCGTCTGTGCAAAGCCAGATTTGAGCGTTAAACTAGTCAAATAAATCACCTAATCACCGCAATCCTTCCCTGATGCCTGCGGGGGGGACGGACACTTCAGTCATGTCCCGGCCAGGAATGGCACCTGACACTCTCCTAAACCACAAGGCCATATATTGCCCTCATCAAGTTTAGCATGGCGGAGTGAGAGTTACAAATGCTTGCGGAGGCCCCACTGTGTGAAACCCCCAATTAACCAGGTTAAACTCACCTGTTCTTGGTCCAGAGGCACATGTGCAGACACTCAGCCAATGAAAGTGCTATATTTACAAACGGCTCTCGTTGTTTTGAATGGGGAGCGCATGCTGCCGCATCCCAGGCGCCATGCGCGCACTACTGTCACAGCAATTCAGATAGGCTGAAATCATCCCCATTCAAATGAATGACTTTAAGGGAAGTAAATTATTAAGCTCCGATTTTTTGACTGGATGTCCGCTTTAAAGCCAGAGAGGTCTGAAGAACTGAAGAACAATGATGCCACTTAGGTTTCCCTTTTGTTCCCAAGGAAAATAAAACAAATTGTCTTATTGGCATATAATTGCTACTCCCCCACCTTTTGTTTTCTTGCTCCCGATATTTAGAAATAGGAAATCACCCCAGTTGTATTACCTGAGCACCAGAAGTCTTTGCAACACTGATTATTTTGTCCATTGCAAGATAGCTTTGTTGAGAAGCAGCTGGACCAATAAGATAAGCTTCATCTGCCTGAAGAAAATAATAGATATACAATAGATTATAAATATTGTTACTGAACCCATCAAGTATGCCATCTGTATTTAGGCTTTCAATAATAACGGCTGATACCTGAAACATTATGAGCCCTATTTCTCTGCACTCAACCCGCAGCCTTTTCATCTTTGGCCCCACCACCTGGCTATGCCGGTCACTCTATTGGCTGGAGAGGTCCACATGACCAGAAATAAGGCAGGGCCATCAGTGAGACAGGAGTGGATGGGTCTAAGGGAAGCAGTTATTGTGCCAGATTAAAGCGGTCTCATGCCCATTTTCTACATAATAGGTGTGAGGCTGCATTGTGACAAGCTCGAGGGGGCATCCTGATTGCTGGAGCTACAATGGGGGGTTGCAGATTCACATGCCCTGATCAGGGTGGCCAACAATGGGGGAGGCACCTCCCAAACACAGAAAGGTGAAATAATCTAAATTCTTAGGCCCTGTTCACATTTCTCCATTGTGTTAAGATCAAGTGTTATGTAAATATGCCAGAGGGGCATTGTATCAAAACAAACACTGCGCTTTTCATGCGTTCGAAATTAGTTTGCATTGTGTTTCTGTTTTAAAGAAAATAATTTTTTGCATAATAAATAGTTCCTAAATAGTCTATGAATAGTCTAGTAAAGTCTATAGCAATGCAAATGCAACACAGGTACACTGCGTTATACATGTGTTGCGCTTGCATTGCCATAGACTTCTATTGACCTGCGCTGTTACAACTTTGCACTGGAAAAGGTGTCTACAACACTTCAACTATCCCATCTAGAATAATGTACAATGTTTCCTCTGTATTGTAACTGTGTTGCAACGCATCACAACAACACAGAGAAAGCGTAGAGGTATGAACAAGGAATTTACCCCCTAGGCTAACCAAAATGTTTCTTTATCACCTCAGTGTGCTCCATTATTTTTAATGGGACAGTTCACATATATATATATAAATATATATAAATGTAGCATATATATTGAACTGGCCCATTAAAAACAATGGTCGGCATTTTCCTTTGCGTTTTGACTGCGTTGCCTAAGATGTTAGCACAATAAATGAATGATATTTCGTATATACTTAAAGTATATAAAGTATATGATATACGTGGTGCATCCGACACCGCCCAGGTTCAAACTCCCTTCACCGCCACTTCTGTGATGAGATTGCGCCCTTCCATCATCAGTCAAAGAGGTGCAGCCACGCCCCATATCTATTAACTGCAATGGAGGGGATGTGCAGAGGCCTGACACACCCACTCCATTGTAGTGAATGAAGAGACCGTGGCCACACCTCTGTGACTGATGGCAGTGGGGAGTGTGTCTGACACAGAAGTGCTGGTGAATGGAGTTCCGATACAGCCAGTGCAGAATGCAATTCAGCAAATGAGTGCTGAACGCCATAGTAGTACTGAATAGCTGCAGGGTACAAAAGGTGAACAGCCTTTGTTTATTTTAGTTGGGCAGTCAATCCCTTTAAATATACAGAAAATGCATATATTTAGCATATTCAGTTCAATTGTGTTTACTTGTTATGCACAACTCCGCTAAGACAAATTCCTTGAATAAATATACATAATAGGCAATAAAATATTTCTATAAAATATTTCTGTGTGTGAACAAAGCCTAAGAGGGAAGTATTTTTTAAAACAAGAAATTGGTCAGGGTGGTCACATGGGTGGCATTGAGGTGGAGATGGATGAGAGATAATGGTTCTTTGACATATTCTGCTTTCAATCTTTCAATGACATTGTTTCTACACATACCCATGAATGAAAGCTAGACAATTTGACTGTGTACTATTTCAAAGCAGTCCTCCACCTCTCTGTGCCCTGACATGGATGAGTTTAACAGCAGTGAGTCTGTGAGGAATGTTGGTGCCATTTACCTCAGGCCCCTGATTCACCTCATTCCAATTACTAAAGGGGATTTACAGGAGGGTTTGGAATTTTTTTTTGGCAAAATTAATTTAGCTTTTCAGGATGCACTAAAAATTATGTTAAGGAACGAAATTGTTGCTATTGGCAACCATACTGACTAATTAGATTTCCTCTCCAGGACATGCAGAAACAAGTTAACTCATTATCTGCTGAAAACCAAACATTAAAAGGACAAATGGAAGATTTTGACAACAGAGGAAGAAGGAATAACCTCCGTATTAAATTACTTTCTGAAACTATTGAGGATCTGCAGTTTCTGTCATACATTTTTCATCCTGTTTCCAGTAGAAACTCATATATATATATATATATATATATATATATATATATATATATCTTTGCAAAAAAGAAGACAACTGAAACCTGCGACAGCTCATTTAAGAGCATCACAAATAAAATATAGATGGGATTTCCCATTCCACCTAATGGTCCAGAAGGAAGGCTTTACACATTCTCTATAAACATTTGAGCAGGCTCCTACGTTTCTGGCTTTACTGGGCATTCTACCACCTCAGAAAGTTCTGACACCATCGGTCTGTTCCCAAACCTCTCATCAGATGCCAGAACCAGAATGGTCGACTGTTTCAAATTATCATCGGAATTAAATGTTCAAGTAAGTAAGTAATCGAGGTTCCAGCAAAGTTCTTCCCTTAATTTCATCCTCACAACAGGACATTATAACCTCATTTGATCCTAATGAACATCTTCTGATTTTATTTTCCTCTGGATCCTATTTCAGATTTATTTTATATACAGGGAAACTTGGAAATTAACTCTTTGTGGTTCAGTTGTTTGATGTTGCTGAATGTTATGAACGTTACACCATAGCTTTATGTATATTCGATTGAATATATGATGTACTGTATATGATGATAATTTAACCATCTGTTATGGGACCAAAATTTCCCTGAATCGTACAGTGTTATCTATTTTCGTTTTTTTTCTTTGTCTTCTCCTCTTTGTGGGTGGTATTCTCAATAAATAGGCGGGCTTGTGGAGTCTGCCCCTTGTGAACATCCCTCTCCCCCAGGTTCCCGTACTGTTTGGGCCCCACCTTGTTTCTCATTGTATCTCTCTGAGCTATGGGTTTATTAGTACCTGTAGAAGGCATGCCAGTACTTGGGGAATTATATGAGAAATTTTTCAACATTTTATCCCTCCTAGGTTTTTGAAGAGGGTTTTTATGTTTTTTTTTCTTTGGTGTTTTACTCTGTTTTCTCCAGACAGGATATTTATTTCAGTTGACTGCTAGAAAATTATTTTTTAGTTTATACTTTTTCTGTGATATATGGTTATATTAATTTCCCATAATGTGAAGGGATTTAATTCACCTGAGAAGAGGAGATTGGCTTTTAGACATTATAAAAGTTTGAAAGCCATTTTCCTTTTCCTACAAGAGACACATTTTTCTAGCCATAATTACCTGACATTTTTTGATAAACCCTTCCCTGTTGTTCATTACACTAAAGCTGACAAAATGAAAGGAGTGGCTATATTCATTCATAAGAGGGTAGGGTTTAAAACACTCTCTGTATTTAGAGAGGATAGTCGATATATAGTAGTGATAGGATAGGTTGGAACGGTGGCATCAAGAAAAAAGAAAGGTACATTAATTGTGTGAGTGTTAATTGGGCAGAAACTAAAAAGCTAAAACTCTTTCTAAATTGTACCAACTCATTCTTGTAGATATTTGGAGATATTTAAATCCATCAGATAATGAATTTTCATTCTTTTCTCCACCACATAATGTTTATACAAGAATTGGTAGGTTTATGGTTATGATATGGTCTCTCATGCCTCTTTGTTTAGCTTCTGAAATAAAGCAAGCAGCATGGTCTGATCATTCTATTCTATCTGTTTTAGGGGTGGTAGGAATGAAGGATGCAGTGGTCCATTTGATAGAAGAGAATTTGCCTTTAATTCTACACCTGACATATCACCGGCTTTGTTATGGGCAGCTTTTAAACTGGTTATAAGAGGTGAGCAAATTTCCATCTGCTTCCATCTGCGTCAGTTCAAGAACAATTTCATATTTAATGGATAGATTACAAGCTCTGGTAAATTGGATCAAAGCAACCCATCCCCAACCTTGAAGGCCCAAATACTCTCAGTCAGAACATCTTTAGCAGCTGTTCAGTTGCAAGATGCTGAGAAGGCTATAGCTTGGACTAACCATAATTTTTACTTAGAAGGAAATGCCCAATAAAAAATGTTTGCTAACAAACTATTACTGCAAAAAACAGGTTCCCCTATATGTTCAATTAGGGATTCTGGAGGTCAGATTCCGAATAGCCCATCAAAAATATTTGATGTTTTTTGGATTTTTATTAGTTACTATATACACAACATTCTCAGGGTTCTGCAGAAGCAATTAATATGTTCCTGAAAGACTGCACCGTTTCCAAAATTTCTGCAGATGCTCTAGAGTTATTAAATAGTCCTATTACCAAGGATGAGATAGAGCATGCTATCTAAGTTAAATTAATAAACCACCTGGTCCAGATGAGTTTTCTGGAAAATTTTATAAAATGTTTATTTACATTTATTTAGTTCCTTATTTGGAGTCTGCTTTTAATTCTTTTTTGCAGCGAGAACCCATCCCACAGGAGATGCTGAGCTACTACCTCAGCTATCTCTAAGCCAAACATGGATTTAACCGATTTAAAAACTCCAGACCAATAACAGTCTTGAATATTAATATAACATTATTCATATCAGTACTAGCTAACAGATTAAATCAATTTACTCCATGCTTGGTACACTCAGACCAATCCGGTTTCTTTCCAGGTCAACAGATAATGTGCGCAGGGCCATTACTATATTAGATGATGCTTTTAGATCCCATACTCATTTGTTGGCTTTAAAAAAAACATTTGACACTGTTTGCGGTCCTGCAAAGTTTTGGAATCTCTGGACCATTTGTCTCTGCGATTAAAGGCCTATATTCCCATTCCCTTAGCAAATATTAAAATTAACTCAAATATTTATCAGGACCAGGCAGGTTTGGCCCTTTATCCCCAGCACTTTTTGCTTTAGCGATGGAACCACTTGCCTCTAGAATTAGACATCACCCAGATATAGGTGTATATGGTGTAGCAGGTGTAGAATACAAAGCGAACTTATATGCTGATGATGTGCTCCTGACATTAACTAATCTCATAATTTCCTTACCCAATATGTTTATTTTAATTCATGATTTCACCATTATCTCTCGATTGAAGATTAATTCTTCCAAGTCTGAAGCTATCTCAATTCATCTTCCCCAAAGCATTAAAAAACAGCTACAATCAAATTTCAATTTTGTTTGGAGGTCAGATTTTTCTCCCCTATTTGGGTCTCAAGCTGACCTTAATTACCCTTCGACTTTTACAAAACTCGAAGAACAAATTGAGGAGTGGTCCCAGTATGCCATATCTTGGTTGGGTAGGATTACTGCTCTAAAGATGGTTACTCTTCCTAAATTACTGTTCATATTTATCTCAGTTTCAAAAGAATATGTTTAAGTTTTTATAAAACAAACGGAAACCACGATTGAAGAGAGCTGTCTTGTATAGGCATATAATGGAGCCCCCCCCCGTGCCTGATTTGCTTTGTTATTATAGATCAGCTCAAATTGCTGATCTCAGATTGGGTGAAAATAGAGCAGGGATTAGCTGGCCCAACTAGATGATTAAATCTGATATGGCTATCACATCATTCTTGTGGAAAGTTGTGTATCAGCTCTCCTTCAGTGGCGGTATAGCGATTGTGCAGAGAAAAATAAAATTATCCTCCCCATACTGTCCTATGATTTATTTTGAAGGGAACCCAGATTTCACAACTGCATTTTATAATCAAAGATTCCTGGGTTGGTCCACCTTGGAAAGTTCAAGATATGATTTCTGGTTCAACCATTAGATCTTTGGAGGTTTTTGGAACTTCAATCTATGTATACAATCCCCAATAAAGAATACTTTAAATGTTTACAGGTTTGTCATTATATTAGAGGTATTTATAGGGGACCACTATCTGATCAGATGACTTGGTTTGAGAAGAAAGGTGCATTGAATAAACTTATGGATTAATCTTTATTCTATATGCAAAATTTACTTATCTGCACTCCACTATTAAACCACTTTATTGCATGGCTTGGGACAAAATTTATATATCCATCTTTATCTACTAATAGAATTGATATTCCTTACTTCCATATGATACATCAAGAACAACAGTTTTTGAAATGTATGATTACTCTTCTAGTTTTTGCTAAAAGATAAAGTCATGTTATATATTGTTATATATTATCTGTACCATACTGTACATTGGCATTGAAATGGTTACATGCTTGTTACAAAACTGCTTGACTGGTTTTTAGAAAGTACTGTTGTTGTATGCAGGAATACGTACACAAATGTAATAAAGAATATGTGTGAGGAAAAAAAAGAAATGGTTTTAGAAGTTGTGAAAAAATTAGCAAAGTACCAGAGAGACGTGCATAGAGCCCCTGTCAGCTTCACTATAAACAGCCACAGTTTGCACACCCATCTTCTTTGCTGTGCGCATCACTCTGCAGGCAATCTCCCCTCGGTTTGCAATAAGGACCTTCTCGATCTGGCTTCTTCCTGGGAAAACCAACAAAAAGAAAGCAAACATCAATATAGTCAGGGTATGCTGGTACCAAACTTTGGGAGTGCTGGCACCCCGCCAACATCTAGATACATGCTGATGAAGTGCCAGGTGTGCAGCTGCATCTCTGCTGTGAGGTTAGTGACTCACAGAGCAGAGGTATACGCTACATTTCATCCCTCTATGAGCCGGAAAAAGGTGAGTATAAAGCACAGCTCCCAGCATCCCGATGCCCCATTTTTGATTGCATATTCCACTTTTGTATGAGGTTTCTCTGCATCTATGATCATGTACATCTTCTTTTCCTAATCAATTTCTCTTCCCAGTTGCAAAGGAATGACAAACCCAGGTACGCCCTGAAGCCTTTACCAACAACATGATCTATACTGACAAGACATGCTAATGACTGTAAAGTGGCAATGCGGATTATGCCAGGGGTGCCACATTGGTGATGCCACCTCACACATAGCCCCCCACAATCCCAAACAACAGGACCCTGGAAACAACCTCTTCTGTGTTCCTCTTACAGATTCTGGACCCACAGGACCTCCAGCAGCCAATTGCTGTTCCAAGCAGGCCTACAGCAATTGGCTAACGGCAGCCACGCGGGTCTGGGACTGGCTGTCAATAGAACCAGTCCAGGAAGAGGTAATCATGGCTTCCAAGAATGCTCTGCCCCCTCTTTACACAGATCAGCAGAGGAAAACATGTAAACAAGTATTAATTACCTAAATTCTGATATTGATCAAATCAATCAAATTTGAGCATAGTTTTTTATTTAATTTATTGCTGGCCCCGAGATGGGTCTATCTGGGCTACTACAGTACTAGGCAGCACCCGGATGACAGTGTAAGCGCATCATACCTGTATCTGAAGCATATCTCACGCATGTGAAGCCACCTGTCCATTTCCTGAAAAAAGAACACCAATCATACAGCAACTATAGAAAGCGTGTGTTATGAGACACCAACAGCTCAGTAAAATACCTAAACCTTTAAAACAGAACAAAATTCTTTTTTCTTTCCGGCCGCCCCACTTGTCCAAGTACCTTGGGTGATGCTGCCAGCTCAGCGGTGGCCCGCTTAAAAAAAATGTCTATTCACCACGAGGCCAAACCCACCTGGCAATTTTGAGATTGACAATTGGCTGGTCTCAAGATTGCCACATGACGTTCAGCAGCTGACAGGCCTCATCCCCAGCATTTTTCTCTAGCACTCATGCTCCTGCACCTAGCCTATCCAGCTATAGGATGCCCTGGGTGCAGGCCAGCGTCCGGCCCTGAAGTCTTTTAGATTCCAGGGCTGAACAGCAAGGGTCTTGAGCAGCTTTAAAAATATTTACATTTACAAGGTGAGGATGATGGGGTCAGTGTCTTTGACTGGACTTCCACTTTAAAAATCTGTCCCTATTTAAAGCTGACCACAACCCAGGAATTTCACTTTCACGTTTTGTTCTGCATTACAGGGGGAATCTTGATTTGGGATGTCCCTATGTGTGTGAAACCCCGGGATCAGCTGTTTACTCACCTTGATACACACTCCCACGACACATGTGCAGGCTCACCTCCAATCCAAATACAGTGCAGTGCATAACAAACCAGGATGCCCTAGGGATGAGCAGTAATCAGGCCCTGGAGTCTTTTAGACCCTGGAGCTGGGTTACCAGGGTTTTGGTCCATTTTAAAAGGGACAGGAAAGGCTGCAAAATAAAACAAATGGCACTTAAATGCCAGCCCAAAGGTCCGATCCAACAAAGTCTCTGGTGCCAACAGCGTGATTCTCTTCTGGCCCTTAGGGTAGAACGCTCTTGAGCCATCACCTGATGCCCCCCTTCTGCCTGCTTCCACATGACCAGTAGTAAGGATGCTCTGTGAGGTTGGGAAGAGAAGCATGCTGTCGGCATCAAAGCTAATGACAATGAAACTAGAGGACATCAGCATGAGGATATCAAGTCTGCAGGCTGGCAGGTGAGTGTCCTTTGATTATTTTTTTTTGCTGCAATTTAAATGTCTACATTATTTAGTTACCCGTCTGATCACAGTAACAAAACACAAGCCTCCCCCACCAACACCAAGTATTACATACCGTACTACTCCTATCACTGTAAAATAATCACCACACACAGTGTAATCATAACACAGTCTCCATCTGCTTCCCCTTCTACACCCTTAAAGGGTGGGTGAATTGTGTTAGTAACAGGGTGAGGGAGGAGCAATTTCAGATTGGGCCTAAGAAAAACCCAGGATTTTACCTGGCCTGGCCAGCCAATGGCATCCCAGATGTGCCCCCCCCCCCTCCAAGTGCACTCCACAGCCAAGACTTTAGCATGCCACAGACAATTTCATGGATACTGTCACTCTTAAAGTGATGGTACTGCAGCTTTAAAGCAGAACAAAACCCACCAGCGGTCGGCCTGGAATCGAAAAGGTTTCAGGGTGGTCCACTGGCTTATCACCGGATTTGGGGTGCCCCACTTTGTGGAAACCCCCCAGGGCACCCGTGAAAACACACCTTCCCATGCTCCAATGGCGCATGCGCGGGCTCTCTTCCAATGAGAGTAGCCTGCCGTGACTACGTCATTGTGATTTGAATGGCAGGAGGCCAGGGGTGCGGCAGCGTGCTCCCCATTCATTACAATTAGAGCCCTTTGCTGAATGATGTAATAAAGGCAAATGGCTCTGATTGGATGAGTTCTCGCACATGTGCCGTTGAAGCAGGGAAAGGTGAGTTTTAGGGGGATTTCTGGGGGAATTCACACAGCGGGGCATCTCATTTCGGGATGTGCAGGGGGCAAGAAGCAAAACCTGGGAAAGTCAGATTCCCGGGTTTTATTCCACTTTAATATTAGAGGGACAGATAATAATTTAGGAGTGTGTATGACCTGCTACAGGCACGAGGGGGTGGGGGGTGGAGGCAGACAGAGATTGAATAGGGGTGTAGTAAGCAGCAGCTCAGCCAGCACCAAATCAGCACAGTCTGCCAGGAATTCTCCCAGGGCTCCCTATAGCCAGTATGATCCTGCACTGCACACGTGGATGAGACATTAGATTCAGCTCTGATCCTGCATATGGAGGGTAACAGGAGGGGGCTGTGCCATCACAATGGACCACAGGCAGATATCAGACAGACACACACCCGCTCGTGTCCCCATCTAACCACCATCACAAGGCTGCCCTCCATACACCTCACCCACCGAGACTGCAGCAAGGCTGCCCAGCACCGTCTCCTCCTCACCAGCACCAAGGTGGCCGCCATGATTGTGTCTCCCTGACAGCACGGTGACACCTCAGCCCCGCCCTTCCGCGTGGCCCCGCCTCCTCAGCTACTGCTTTGCTCTCTTTACGCGGCTGAATGAATTGAGGCGCAAAGCAAAACAATGGCGTAAACAGCTTCCTATGTTCGGAACGCTTCCGCTTCCAGCTACTGTTTACTCCAAACAAAAACCTGAAAACCGCTAATTACCATCAGCCAATCAACTATTGGGGGCGTGTCGCGACAGCCAATCGTATTCCTCGGACGCTTGAGGTCGCGTCATTCGTGACCAGGTTGCGGCTCTTGTGCTCTGTGGAACAAAACATTGAAGCTCAGATGTAAATTAGACCAGATCTGATCATCAGAAGAAAACGATCAAAGATGCCTGGCTGTGACAACTGAATCATTCAATAAGCTAAATGCCATAGAATGGTATTTCGAGAGTTTTCAGTATTCCATTAAAAATAGTTTCCCTTTAAATTTAAAAATGTCTTCAAAAGGAATCCGAGTCTATCTGGGAGCCCTGAACTACAAGAAATGCCAGCAGGTGTCTTCAGTCAGGTGTCATCTCAGCCCAATAAATGATTTGATGGAGTTCACAGTTTTGAAGATCAGGTATATGTTGTTGTCCATAAAATGAAGAGAATTGTTTGATTGATTGTTATTTATTAGAGTTTTTTTCCCCCTTTCCTTTCCTTCCTGGTGATGTAATTCAGGTTGATTGATCTTCCTTTTTTCCCTTCCCCTCCAGTCCTCTTCCACACGCACTTTAGATATGTTATTTGTTATTGAGATGATATATATCACATACTATCAGTTATAGGATTGGTTTATATGCATTTAACTATTTATTGCACATGCACTTTGGGGTATTTTTATTAATAATGGTTCACGGTAGTAACTTGGATTTATGCACTTTATGGGAATATTGAGGTTTTTCCTTATAGTTAAAGGATATTGTGGGGCTGGGGGGGGAGGGAGAGGAAGTTTATATATATATATATATATATATATATATATATATATATATATATATTGCATAATTGATGCTTTAGTCCAGTGGATGCCCTTTGTCCTGTGTATATGTTAATTGCCCTTTTAGCATTGTCCATGTGTTTAGTATATGTTGTTGCCTAAATAAAATGATTTGATGTTTACAATAGTGGTGTGTTCATCTCTGGTCTAGGGGGTGAACAAGCCACCTCCTTTTTTTTTTCTTTAGACATAACGTATGTAGCCTGCACCCCATGCAAGGCTGGAGGATGGCACTACAGATTTTGTGCCCCCGAATGAACCATCCCTAGAAATGAATCTGGCAAGGGTGAGCTGGTGGTGCTCCCTTCCCTCCTGGGGAAAAGAACACACAGCCTGCCCCCCATTGGACCCCACTTAACACCCATAAAGCAATCTGACAGAGCCTGAACAGCATCCCTTCTTATTTGTCCCCACCAGACAACACATCTCGTCCATTAAAATAAAAAAATCCAATTAAGATAAAAAAATTGGTGCCCTATCAACTTCCCTAAGATGATGGCATTGTGTGCAGAGAAGCCCAAAGAAAGCCTTTGTTTTAAAAATTGCACAGCTAAATATAGTGCTGAATTGTGTTTTCTCTCCAAAAAACAAAAACAGGCGTATAAAAAATGATGGTGCTGAATCAACCCTAAAAAACTACAATAGTCCATAGTCTGAGTAGGTATTTCTAGCTAGACCTTCATCTGAGATGATAATGCTCAAAAGGGACAGTCCCTCCAAGGGACACTTGTGAGATATGTATTTGTAAGACACACTGCATTACCTGGTCTGTTGTGCGTGCCTGTGCATGCACTGGCTTGCTTTATGCCCTCTGATGGCGGTGCACGGCCGTTGGTAGGCTGCGTAGCTGCCAGAGGGAATTTTGAAATGGCCAATGAGCCCTAGTATTACTGTATGGGCTAACAGACCTTGTTTGTGTGCTGGGCAAATTAGCACTATTGGTAATGCAGCCCAATTAGCCCTGGATGTTGGCAATACATTTCTGTCACTTTGGCCCCTATAAAGTTGCATCAGCTGTGGGGGGTTTCAGCTTTTTAGCTGTAGAATGTGATGCCCAGCAGGACACCAGCCTTCTGTAAGCAGACAACCCCCAATCTCCAGCGCCGCTTCTGCCTATAGTCAAGCCCCCGTTTGCCGGGATGCTAGAAACGCCTCGTTGAACACAGTTACCCCCAGGTTTTAATAGGCGCAAAGGATGTCTGCTTACGGGGAAGGTCGATGAACCGAGAGGGTATCCCAAAGCCGAGGTCATACACGGGAAGACAGTGCGGATGATGTGTCAGAGTACAGGGATGAGACAAGTGCGTAGTCAGGGGTAGCCGAAGGGTTAAGCCGGGAGGTCAGAGGGGCAGGTAGGTTAGAGGTCAGACAAAGCAAAGGTCGGTACCGGCAGCCGATGGGGATGGTCGATCAATCCGGGTCAGAAACAGATAATCACTAGTAAAATCACACCCTAATCACAAGGGACTATCACGGGCACTGAGTACTGGGCTGACTCCATGTTTATTGGGGGAGTGTATGTGCTGTTTGGTGCAATGTAATTGGTGTAACTTACAACACTGAGTGATTGGACACACTATCCAGGGGCTGGTCAGTCCCATCAGGTGTGGAGGACTCTGTGCCGCCTGCCACTCGCAGCATGCGCCCACACAGCTAGAGAGGGGAGGGGGAGGCTGCCAGAGTGACACGCCGTGCAGGAGAGCTGTGTCGGCGCGGCCGCCACATTGAGGTCTTCAGTAGTCAGTGACAGACACAGGAGCTCAGTTTAAAACCAGGCTTACTAGCTTTTATTTCATGGCACAGCCCTTACACTCAGGTATAACATATTCATCATGGTCTGGGCACTGACTAAACAACATGTCTCCCTCAATTTACAGGTGATCTACTACTGATAACCTGATACAGAAAGCAAAACAGGTAGTGTTACCTCAAATAAAAGCATATAATGTCCAGTGCGGCCAGCAGGCCTCAGATCTTTCTCAGACCAGCTCTGTTTCAGAGCAAAGCTTCTCCTATCTTGGTATGCACACACTATACACCTTATAGGCCAGTAAATGGGCTGGACACAATGGCCTCGATTCATCAAGAGTTGAAAAAAAATTGCCACGTTTTTAATCCGGAGAAAAGTAGTGAACTTTTTACTCCATTTTACTCTGTAGTAAAAAGTGCCATTTACTTTTGTTGTCTTTCTGTCTGGTGATTCATCCGCATTGAAATTCTGAGGCTTTTTTCTCATGAATTGAATTTTTTACTACCATGAGAATTTTTTTCAACTCTTGATGAATCAAGGCCAATAACCGTGAGCCAAAAGAAAGTCAGGAAAGGAATGACAGGTGGCTCCATAGTAAGGCTTATTATTCTCTAGAAATCCAGGCCGAGTGCTCCTACTTACAAACGCCTTAGCAGACTATCCTCTGCTAGGCAATACAGCTACCCTGGATTTCTTATCTCCCATCCAGTTAACCCTAGATGGGACATATCCTAGAGAACATATGACAAACACCTTGGGGAGATATAGCGACCATCCACCTCTTTTCCTGCCACTGTCTCACACAGCTCATTGCGTCAATGGTTGTTAAAGCCGTCAGTTGGGTGTCATTGTATCTGACTATCTGCTATCTACTGTGTATGACCATGAACCTCGTTTGACTTTGTCCATGCCTGACCCCTTGTACTGCACCTTCTGATCTACTGTATCTGACCCCTTCAAATTCCTCGACTCCGTCTTTGCCTGCTGATCCCGTACTGCATACTGTGTCTAACCGTGAATGACCATTGACCCATCCTTTGAGCCTGAGTACTCTTCATCCTTGTGCCTTGACGGCAGTATGGACAGGTGCTCCTGTGTACCTTTGGCTATGTCTCGACGACCAGTGAGGGCTCACCCGCCTGTAGTCCCAGCACTTAGTTTGTGTTACCTAGTCTTGGGGCAAACCATGTCTGGTGAGGCGTCTCAAGCGGCCTGCTGAGTTGGGGCTTACTTCAGGTGGAGATTGGGCAATATCCCTTGAACTGTGTCCTACACACTGGGGAGCCATACCATATTATAGTGGCATACATTTTATCCTTTAGGTGTATTTTAATGTCTGCTTCAGGGCCAGGTTACATTTTGTTATCCCTCTGGATAAGAAGCTAATACCAAACCAGTGACCTATTTAGTTATGCACCTACGGGTCCTTGCTTATGGTCAGAATTCAGCTACAGTATTAAAGGGATCTTCAAAGTACTCTATCAGAGGAGAAGCCTTTTTCACCTTTTACTTGTTGCTATTTTGCTGGTGATTTTTGAATTGACCAGCTGAGAAGAACATAAGAGACCTTTTGCAAAGGTTGCAGAATTCTGTGAGTCGAGTGCCGCCATCAGTTCAGATGTGGAAGTAACAAAAAAGAGGTAACACGAAAAATAGTATTGTTTTTCAGTGGTTAGGCCTAGTCTGCAAAATATCTGAAAGCATCATGACTGAATCAGGAGGGCTAGAACCCCATCTCTAATGGCTTTTTCTGAAGCCATTGTGAAAGCAATGGCATCCTATAGGCATCCTATTGTTTTTTTTTTTTCTGCATACCACAAAGGGCACTGTTATTTCTAAATTATTACAAATATACTATGGGCCTTATTTATCAAGGGCTAGCGCCAGGTAGTGTCTGACTAGCGCCCGGTAGCGCCAGCTATCGGCGGCTACCGACTCCAGAACGCCAGGCGGCGGACACAATCACGCATTTATCACGCTAAATGAGGCTAGCGCCGGCGAGAGTGTCAGCTAGCGCGGGATTCATCATGTAGCTGACTGCAACGAACAGCGGCGCTACTAATCCCATCACAGTGCCAGGTATGACCTGTCGCTCCCTGGCGCTCTCCAATGCATTTCAATGGAGCAATCTTTAAATATTCATAATTAATTGATTTTAAGGTTTTTTTTTTTTTAACTCTCAAAAATTCTGTGACCACTACGGCAATGTTAGATATTTGTTTTAAGGTAAAAAAAAAAAAAAAAAAATTTGTGCAGAATTGATATTACAGGTCTGATATTAATGTATTCATATTACAAAATGTTTAGAAAAACTTGTTTAATTTTTTAATCAAAAAATATGGTTGTTTGGGGGTTACAAACTACTTTTAAGCCTTCGCCGCCAGCGCTCTGGGGTTTAAACAAGCATTTCACAGCGCGAGAATTTTTTGAGCGTGATTTGTTAATGAATATGCTGGGAGCCGTTTGCTCTGGCCATTCGCTGTCAGGCGCACCCATACAGCGCGGAACCTGTGAAACAGCGACTCCTAGCCCCGTATTCAACATTACCGCACACCGACTGAGTCGCTGTCAACAAGCGAACAACGGCCAAGCACAGCGAATACTAGCGGGCGCTGTGAAAATCACGCTACTGGCGCTCATCTGTCGCTACCTGGCGCTATTAATGAATCGGCCCCCCCATCTCATTGCAACAAAATTTTTTATTGCACTTCCTTGTGCAGTAAAACTAAAGCTGGCAATTCAATTTGTAAGGCACAACGAAAATTAAACTTGCTTAACTAAATAACCAGCATGACCCCCAATGGCTCCAGAATTGGGCTGTGTGGATATTTTGTGGTTCATCCATCACTGAGGAGGCAGGGTTCCATTGCCAGACATAAGGTAATAAACAAACTATCGTTTTGGGACATTCTGCCTAGTTGTTTGTGGCAGCTGTAGGTTTTGGACATTTAAGGACAGCTGAGGACATCTAAGAATGCTGCCTGCTTTCTGGGGCAGGTTTGTTGCCAGAAAGATGTATCGTGTACCTCTTTGATTTCAAATATATACGTGTCTTAAAAACCTTTCAGGGTTAAAGGGATTAAAGTCCACTGAACTGAACCCTGCTGACACTGCACACCCTGCATGATGCTGAGATCGTTTAGGTAATTAAAAATAAAAAAAGAGTCTTGCCTGACCAACACGAATACCTGCTCCCCTGCCATTTGGTGGTGGCTACAAAGAGATGAACTGCCACGACGTATGTGAAAGCTCTAAGTGCTCTATGCTGTGCATATTAATTAGTAACATAAAAAACGCTGAATGGAAAAAGGATGCAGCAAGCATCCCCATGATCGTTTCCCAATGATCCTGCATACCCAGCCCAGCCATTCGGATAGTGAAAATAGCCAGCATTCAAAGATAGGCCATGGGCTGGAGCATGCAGCAACCTGGGGGATGCTATGGGATCATCAGAAAGGTAGGTTTGTTATCCGGAGATCCTTCTATACATTGGGCATCCTAAATCGGGATTCCCCACAAATCAGGATGTCTTATATATTGTAGCTTGGTGGTTATTCTTCTTAATTAGTGTTTATTGGAATTCTTATTTTAGGGGATGAGGAAGGGATCATCTTATGCTTTGCCATACTGTATATAATAGGGTTGAAAATATTTTGCTACTAATTTCAAAGTTGTCACAGCCCTACAGCTGCTAGGAAGCAAAACAATGTAATGAACCATCTTAAAACATTTTTTTATAAAAAAGAGCAATAAACAGTACTGAGTGGAATCACAGTATGTAGATACAAAATCTAAGACTTACAGGTATAAATCACATATTGGCTTTCTAGCAAGTGTCCGTAGACAGAACAGTATCATGGCAAAGGTGGCAAAGGAAAAAAAATCCCCCCCCCACCATAGTAGCCAGTGCCACACAACAAACCCAATATTTATTAGGCAAAGTGCCAACAGATTTATTATGCCCCAGACCCAATAATGTATATGAAAGTACAAGTGGATTCTCCTCTCCATCATCAGGGGACACAGACGTCACAGGACTGCCTATCTCACAAGTCTAGACCGCAGAGGACGGGAAGCACAATACAGGAGCTGGAGTAAGACATGCTTTCAAGCCACACTCTTCTGTCAATGTTGCAACTACCTTCTCCACACACCTCTCCCAGGACATGGTAAGGGGAATTTAAAATATCCAGGGACCACTCTAGAATAATGCAAGGGGGTGTTGCGCTCAGAGCCAAAGGCAAAACTCAGCGGTCATCTTGGTGCTCCCCCGGTCTTTCTGTTTGGCAAGGCCTAGAACCAGCCCTGTGTGTAGGCACTTTCATGGTTTGACTTTTTTTCAGGTAAAGCTTAAGAAAGAATCAATCTACAGAGATAGTAAGTACATGTAAAGTTAATTTGGCACCAGGAAGGCTCAGGCTGACAAGTAGGCCATAGACTGGTCTGACTTTGTACCCTACTGTGTACAGTTACTAGAGGATGGCCTCCTTAAAGAAATAATAGAATCAGAATTAGTAACTAGGCATTAGTAGGATTATGTATATGCTGTTTCAGATCTAAGGACAAATGTAACTACATTTAATCCAGAATACCCATACAGAAGCATTATTCATCTCTTTTCAAAAGCCCTGTTTGCGTATATTTTTACTCCATTTAGTTAAAAACTATCTTTTTTTTATCAATCAATGAAAAAGTCCACTGCTGTTGCCTTAAAATTTTCTGCAATAAAGTATTATAGTTTGATTTTGTCTTCCTTTTAATGCAAATTATTACTTTTTTCCTCCATGAATTAAATTTGCTGATATCCAGATGATCTTTTCTTGTGACAAATGAAGTAGATAATTACTGCTATGATAATGACAACTAGAACAGTTACACCAACGGCCACTGCAATAATATTGCGATCATAGGAACAGACTGCCTCTGCAATGATAAAACAATTCACAGTGAGACGCTTGTACCTGATAAAAAGAACACAACTATAAGCTTTTTTTTATATAATTCAACATTGTACTGTGTTTTATTTTTTGTTTTTTTACCAAAAAAACAATAGCCACATGACAAAGGTGCATGCCCATTATTTAACAATTTATTTTTGTGCATGGTAAAAAAAAGCTATAATCAATACAATATGTAAACTGAATATATGCAAGAAACATAGTATATAAATAGTATATAAACATCTTAAACATCTTGATATAGATTATGTTTAAATATGTACATTTTGTCCAATCCTGCTGGAAAGAATATGAAGACCTCATTATGTAATCATCTAATCCAGTGGTTCTCAAACTTTTTACGTCAAGTACCCCCTAGCGACAAGCAATCATGACCAAATACCCCCAAATAGATCAATTAATAATGTTACCACAATAAGTAGGCCATGGGCCTAGTAGTGCTTTTTGAAGCAAGACAGAATAAAGTTTTACAGTTAAAATAATATACCAGATCTGTCAGACCCCCCCCCCCCCCTTGTTGGTGCACCCTTGAACCTTGCTAAGTATCCCCTGGAGTACACGTACTGCAGGTTGAGAACAAAATTATCTAGTCTGTATAAAGGTAATATCATTCCAAGGTTATTCAGATTTTGTTTCAATATTGTTCAAGGCCCTGTCTGGGCAAAGAGGAAAAAAACTCTTCCCCTTCCTAGCTGCTTTGGCCGGTTGCAGCACTGTAATACTTGCCCAATCCTAAGATCAGGTCCTAAAGCATCTAGACGTGCTCCTGACACCTCACACTAAGGGCCCCCATCTGTTGCAGTGAGTGCACAGTGCTCCAGTCACTGTGACTGGAATAGGGGACTCTTATTCGATCCATGAGTGCCTGCTTACTGCAGGACCCAATGTCAGGAGTTGTGCCAGAACCTGAAGCAGCAGCTGCAGGAGAGAAGATGTATTTATGTTTGTAGAACTAACAGTTTAAAAAAAAAACCTTTTTATTTAAAATTGAAAATAAGGTACAGATAAAGATAAAGAAACAGATCAGGGACTCTGTAGACCCTATTGGCTCAGTTATAACCAACATAAGGCAATGAAATTATACATAACAAGTGTATTTATAACATCCCTGAAAGTAGAAATATCATAAAAAATAAAATTGTAGATTGTAGAATGTATACCCCTGAGGAATCTGGGTTACCCGTCAATGTCTATATTGACAAGGCGTACCTCTGATAGTCATCATGGGGGACATTTCTCTTTAAGTCTACTCCGAAGAGTATCAAGGTACAGAAATGAGCATGCAAAGTGAGGTTAGGCAAGGAGAAGTAGAAAGGACAACCAAACTGTTTATGAGGAAAAGGGGGGAAATAGGAGGGTAGATAAGGGTGGGTGGGAAGGTTTGGCCATACACAATGCCAGCCCCCCCTCCAACTATTGTTGGTATTGTTTGTAATGGTCTTTGAGAATGGACCATAGGAACCAGGTGTCTCAAAATAGTTTCTCTCGTAAAACTGAATTGTTAAATGTTCTGAAAAAGCAAAGTTGGGCCAGGTCAATTAATAAAAAACCTGGTCAAATTTTGTTTTAGTGTTCCCTATCTATCTAGTGTTACAGCCTATCTAATTGGCTGGAGGCGGGAGCGCACTCACAGACCAAAGAAATGTGTCCAAGGGAGCCAGGAACCTGGTGAATTTTTCAGTGCCGTAGGGGAGGTTCACACAGTGGTGCATCTCGAATTGGGGGAAGGCCGGCAGCCAGCCCTGGAATCTTTGAGATTAAGGGCCAGTCACGCTGGGTTTTATTCCGCCTTAAGTTTTACAGCATAACACCCTATATCTACCGATAAGCCTAGAGTAAACATGATTAAACACAGACAGATCTACAGTCACAAACTTGTTAACCTCCAGTAGTTCAAAGTCCTGCAGTTGAAAAGAACTCAACTATAAGATGTGGAAAAACATATTTGTCTTTATTAAATCCTTTTCTATATTGATAGTGAGTCATCATAATAATGAGCATATGCCATTTTGACTTAAAAATCAAATGTCTTCATTATTTTTGTTTTATCAAATCTAACTGAGAATTGTTGCCCTTAAAATAACAATGCGAATGCAAAAACAGTAGAGTCTCATAGTCGTTCATATGCAGCGTTACGCCTTCTTCTTGCGAGCAGAAACACAAGGATGATAATGAGTATCAGCCCCACGACCGCCAAGGACACACCCACTGGAACTAACAGTTTGTTGCTGTCTGGATAGCAGATGCTTTCTGCAATTAAATTCACAGATTTGCTTATAAAATGTAATGTCCTGAGCAGATCCATTGCTACTCTTTTCTTACTGTAACTAACACTAGACAATTATCTCAAAGCTAAGAGTAGCTTCCATTGTTATATTATAAAAGCATCCTCAAAAACAAATAATAATGCTATACAGTACTAGTTGAAAATAAGAATAAACATATATATGATACGTTCTCAACCAGTCTAGGCAGTTATATGCAAGATAAGACTGGGAGGCTGATTTATTAATAGCGCCAGGTAGCGACAGTTGAGCGACTGTAGCGGCATTTTCACAGCGCCCGCTAGTAGTCGCTGTGCTTGGCCGTTGTTCGGTAGTTGATAGCGACTCAGTCGGTGTGCAGTAATGTTGAATACAAGGTGATGAGTCGCTATTTGACAGGTTCCGCGCTGTATGGGAGCGCATGATAGCGAATGGCCATAGTGACCGGCTCCCACCATATTCATTAACAAATCACGCTACAAAAATTCTCGCGCTGTGAAATGCATGTTTAAACCCCAGAGCGCTGGCGGCGATGGGTTAAAAGTAGTTTTTTAACGCCCAAACTACCATATTTTGGGAAACCAAAAAAAACAAGTTTATAAAAACATTTTGGAATATGAATACATTAATATCAGACCTGTAATATCAATTCTGCACACATTTTATTTTTATTTTTTTCTTACCTTAAAAAAAATATCTAACATGGCAGAAGTGTTAACAGAAATTTTCACATTAAAAAAAAATATATATATATTATTAACAATTAATTATTAATATTTAAAGATTGTTCCATTGAAATGCATTGGAGAGCGCCAGGTAGCGAGAGGTCATACCTATCGCTGTTCAAGGTCGCTCGCTGGCGCTGTGGGCTGAGGCTGGAATAATGATGAATGAGTCGCTATCTGGCGCTATCTCAGTCGCTAAGCAGGATTGGCTTGATAAATGTGTGATTGTGGTGGGGAGCCGGCGTTCTCGTGGCGGTGACCGTCATTACCGTTCGCTCACCAGTCGCTACCTGGCGCTATCCCTTGTTAAATAAGGGCCTCAGCCTATTCCATGCTACAGGATATCTGTACCTACCAGATATACCACACCAGTAATTTGTAATCTTCCCAACCTATTGAGAATAGGGACACCTATTTATAAATATTTCAACATATTCCCCATTTAGCCAATCAAGATGATAGGAGACATCTATATGATTTCCTGCCATGTACTATTGGAAAGGCTGTCCCTCAGCTGTAAGCAGAGTAATGCCTCCAAGGTTTGACCACCCTCATTTTAACAGAATTCTTATGTTTTAAACCTACTGCAGGAAAGAAATGACCCCAGATTTCTCACGAAGAGGGACATTTACTAGAGAGAGTCCATACATAGGAAGTTCAAACATATGCTACCGTCCATAGAAGATATTAATGCATTTTGTAACACAATTTATTTTTAAAATAGAAAGTTTACTATTTGAGATGGGCGAACCTGAAGTTCGGGTTCTTACCAAACTTTGCGAGTTCAGGTGCCCAAACTCGGGTCAGACGGAGTTCAGCGTCTGGCCCGAACATGGAAAAGCTGGGTTAATGGGCTACTGAGCAGCCCCTCAACCAGCTTCACTGAAGGTTGTAGCAGCAGGAAGCTGGACGACGGCTCCCATGAGTGAGGACATTCCTAGTGGCTAGGAGTGTCCTCATTAATTGGAGTCGGTGGTCATCTTCCTGTAGCCCCGGCTGGGGCCAGTTTCAAACGCTGCTGCCGCTGACAGGGCAGGGTGGGGCAGAGGTGAGTTTAAGCAGTGCGCTTCTGTGGCACACTCTGCACCCCCCCTGCCATAGCCACCCCCCCCCCCAAAGTTCAGATTCCCCATTGATTTCAAAGGGGACCAGTTTTGGGTTTGGCTCCCCAAACACGAACGTTTATTGAATGTTTAGCTGAACTTTGGGCGGGGAGGGTCACCAATCCCTACTTACTATGTCAGTGTTTTCTTATTTGTAAAAAGAACACATCTAAATCGTAACTATAGGTAACTATAGGGGTTGTGGGGGGTGCAACTGCATTCTTACATGAACCAAAATTGTGCTAGCAGGTAGGTGTTGGTAAATTAGTCTTAGGCCCTTATTCATGAGGGGATAGCATCAGGTAGTGCCTTGTAAATGAGAGCTGGCGACAGGTAGCGACAGGTTAACGCCGGACACGGCACGCAATTGCACATTTATCAAGCAGAATCTGTTGAGCGACTGGGATAACCCCATGTAGCGTCCAATTCATCATAATCCCAGCCTCAGTGAACAGCGCCGGCATTCAGCCTTGCAGAGCACCAGGTATTACCTCTCGCTACCTGTCGCTCTCCCATACATTTCAATGGACGTTCTTTTATTTCTTTTTAAACATGGTTTTAATTCTCAAATAATGTTGTGACCTCTTCTGGCATAGAAAAAGCCATTTTTACAAATATTTTTCATGTTTTATATATTTATGCAGAATTAATTACAGGTCTGGCATTAATGTGTTCATGTTACAATGTAATAACAATGTAATTCCATATGTTATCGCTTTGTTACTGGTGGATACCTGCTAAAAAACAGACTTAAATCAAACAGCCTCCGGCGCTCTGGCCTTCAGAGAAGCATTTTTGAGCGCCGGAGTTGTGTGAGGCTGTTTTTTTGATGAATATGTTGTGAGTCAGTCGCACTGACCAGTCCCTAACATGCGCTCCTATACAGCGCTGTACTGATCAAATAGCGACTCCTCACAATGTATTCATCATTGCGGCACAGCGATGAACTAGCGACCCACGGTCGAGCACAGCGACTACTAGCAGGCATTTTGAAATGCCTGCTACAGACGCTCATCTGTCGCTACCTGGCGTTAGTTATGAATCAGCCTGCCTGATTAATGTGATTTGAGTGTGGCACGCACAGAATGATATGAGTGGAACTTTGCACTCAGCAATGTCCAGTATTAGCTTCAGAAAAAAAGAAGAAACACAGAGAATAAGCATATCTAAAAAAAAATAACAGCTAGGATTAGTGTTTAGCTTATAGGGAATAATGTCCACGGGCCCCTTCACAAAATGTCTCGTGCTGCTGGCACATACAAGCTCTGGCTTTAATATAATACAGTAAATATGCGAATAATAATAGGGGATTGGAAAAGAGTCCATGCAATGCATTTCTGAGAAGCTGATTCACATTTGGCTGTGTTCTCTATGGTAAGGGAACTTGTAAACATCGATTAAATTGTTTGTACATGCAAGATGCTGACATGATCTTGTGACCGGTGACCAAACATTAGCACGAGGTGGTGAATAATAAAAGACAGTTTTAATGGGATGTTTTTTGTAAATTAAAAAAGAACTGAAATTTTGGTTCACATTTGGGTGCAGCACTCAATGTCTAGGAACGGACTTTCCCACTCTTGGGGTGGCTGCAAAGAAACCAACCCATTCTTAAAGGAGCTCTAAGAGCATCTAGCATGTTTATACAGTTTTTGTTTTTATTAAAGTGGACATTAAATCTTGGGAAACCCCCTCCGCATGGTTATCGGAGCACAGCTCCCAGAGGAGCTACATATTTAACCTAACTGAATAAAATCCCAACAAGCTTGTGGTTTTCTTCTTTTTATAGGAAAAATATCCGGGGATGACAGATATTTGAGGATACAATTCCAGTCCATTGAGCTCAATGGAAGTGTGCTGTACTGAGGCAATAGCGACCTGCCACACCAGCTTCTCGTACCGAAGCGGTGGGTGAGAGATATGCAGCGTGGAAATGAGTGGAAAGTAAATAGAGTATCTTGTAATCATAGTTGTCTGAGCTATCAATGACATAGTAACGTTCAGTGTCAGGATTTACTATGCAGTTTATATATTTACCTTTGCCAAATGATTTTTTTTGGATCTCAAAAGCCTGGAGTTTTACGTCTGCCATTGTAAGCTGCACACTGCCACCCAGCTTTATCGTAGGTGTGTTTTTGCACTTTACAGCATAGCCAACTGCTGTTTTCAGCAAATTCAGGTTTGTGACTGTTTCATTCCAGTGTCCTACAAGCAGAAAAAAATCTGAATAACGTACAACCTAATAACATGAAGTGTAGCTGCTTGGATTTAAATTCTGTTCAATCAGGCTTTTACCAATTCACTCCGGTTTGATAAGTAATGATTTTGACTATCCTGGGTTTTGGTCCACTTCGGCGGGGCACCCCGATCGGGGGTGCCCCGCTGTGTGAAACCCCCCAGAAAGCCCCAAAATCTTACCTGTCCCCGCTCCCACGTGACTGGACGGTCCAATCCCCGCCAACGTCCAGGCGGGGATCAGGAACGTCCAAGCGGCCGCCGCCGCCGCCTCCCTCGCGTCACTTTCGGCGCGCGCGCGCCCCCGCCGGCCATTCGCAGACGGCCGGCGCGGGCGTGCGCACGCCTACAGGGGCGCGAGGGAGGCGGCGGCGGCCGGCCGCCGCCGAAGATCAGGTAAGCAATTTGGGGTGTCTGGGGGGGTTTCACCCCGCGGGACATCCCGATCTCAGATGTCCCGCAGGGTGGGAGGTGATCGGCCCGGGAATCTTATAGATTTCCGGGCCGATCACCTCTCGGTGTTGGTCCACTTTAATTAACACAACCACCTTTCTGCTGGCCCAGGAATTCGGACACCCTCCTGTATGAAGCCACCCCCCCCACCATGCCATGTACCTACCACACCAGCCGTTCCTGTCTGGTGCCGGTGTGTGCAGAAGCTAGAGAAATGCAGGGGGTGACCATGGCGATCCACGCATGTGCCATAGGTAACAGCCTAAGCAAACTGGGGGGCATCATGCAGCAGGGCATTTCAAATCGGGAAACCACTGGTCCTAGAGCCCTAGAAACTAAAGGCACACCATCCTTATAAGATCTAATCAATAATCAGGTTCTAGGCTGAACATTATTCTGTTGACAGTGTCTTCCAAACTCGACAACAGCAAATATGGGTGGAGCAGTTGGTAAATCTGACCCATATTATCTGAGGTCCTTGTGATCTAGACAAAATATTTTATTTCAGATATGTTACAGGGAAACTAAAGTCTCCAAGCTGATTTTATAACCCCCCCCCCCCCCCACATACACACCACACACAGAGGCTGCACAACAGTTTAAAAAAAACATATCTTGTCCCAGCAGCAGCATGCCCCCCCCCCCCCCCGCCCCCAGTGCATCTCGAAGGTCGAAGCTGCTGGCTGCGGGTAGAAGGTTTTTTTTTTAATCCCTCCATGGGAGGGGGGACACTCTTAAAGAGCCTATAAAGTCTTTTTAAAGTGGAACTTAACTAGAAAATGACATCAGGCCACTTTTATTCTTCATTTTAATTTAATATCTGGTCTAGAAAGCTTGAATCTCTCAAAAATGTGAACAAAAATTCCAATGGACACCCTCCAAAATCTTGTAAAAGTCTTTCCAGATAATTGGAGAGGGAAGTGGTTTTGGCTGCGGGGAGGGGGGGAGGGGGATTTTATATATACATACATTTATATACATATAAACGCCCATTTATTTAGAGTGGGAGTGGGATGTCATATAAAAACTTCCTATAGGTGTCCACATTATTTTGTCATATTGCTAGAACCATCACAGACAGAATTGTGTAATACCATTTAAAAAATATAGTCCTACCTGTTCCCTCCCAAGTAAAGATCACAGAAACTTCAGATATATAATACATCTTGTTTTCCTGCAAGCAAAATAACGGAACATGATGTGTAAAGCACTATTATTCACAGAGAGCCATCCAAAAATATAAATAAACATAAAACAAATGCATTTTTGATGATAGGACTATATCAGTGTTCACAGTTCTAAAAGTTTGTGTTTTGTTTGTGTCTTGTGTCGTAAAGTAATTAGTCTTTAAAGTGGACCAAAACCTGGGATTTACGTGATACTCCGCCAGTGGCCTATTATACATACCAGCGATCCCACAACATAGGTGCAGCTCTCCTCCACTCAGTTTCCTTTGGCTGCGCATACAAATGAGAGGCTACAGAAGCTAAATAGGAGTGTAGCCACGTTTCGCGACTGGCAGTAGCATTTCCATCTTCCGCCCTGCAGGCGAGCAAGGTTGCCGCTTAAATATACGGCAGCCCACACAGTATTTCCTTGGAGCAATATTGTTTTTTTGGCTTTCCATGCCATTAAAGATAAATAACGCTTTCCAAAACCTATTTGTTCCTTTATACAATAGGTCAAGTACAGTGCAAATAGTTTCCAGAGAAACACTTAATTTAATGGCTCTTTATAGTTGAGTCAGACATGACCTACATCACTAAGAGCCTTAATTAAGAAGCACCAGCCACCCAGCACCACTTTTTTTGGCCTCAGCGCCACTCAGCGTTTGATTTAACAACTTAAAAATGTCAGCTAACAGTAGCGGCGAAAATGATGCAGCACTGGCTGCTCTGGTTGAAGCAGAGCCAGTTGTAACCTGCCGCTGTAGCTCAAGATCCCATAGAGCACAATGCACAGAACTGGATTGTAGTGTTTAATGCTTATAATTAATATTAAACACATTTTTTGGTACAGAACTTGCATTGTGACTTAATTGAATGTAATTGAAACACAGGACCTAGATGGTCCAAATGACCAGCGCCAAATATTTAAAGGTGGAAAATTTTCATAAATATGCTGGGGAGCGCTGGAAATGCGGCAGTACAAAGTGGCGCTCACTGGCGCTGGGATAAAAGGCCGGCAGGTCCAACAGCGCTGACATATGCTGGCCAATACATCAGTGCAACAAAGGCCCTTATATATCAAGGGCTAGCGCCAGGTAGTGTCTGACTAGCGCCAGGTAGCGCCAGCTATCGGCGGCTACTGACTCCAGAACGCCAGGCGGCGGACACAATCACGCATTTATCACGCTAAATGAGGCTAGCGCCGGCGAGAGCATCAGCTAGCGCGGGATTCATCATGTAGCCGACTGCAACGAACAGCGCCGCTACTAATCCCATCACAGCGCCAGGTATGACCTGTCGCTCCCTGGCGCTCTCCAATGCATTTCAATGGAGCAATCTTTAAATATTCATAATTAATTGATTTTAATTTTTTTTTTTTTTTTTTTAACTGTCAAAAATTCTGTGACCACTACGGCAATGTTAGATATTTTTTTTAAGGTAAAAAAAAAAAATGTGTGCAGAATTGATATTACAGGTCTGATATTAATGTATTCATATTACAAAATGTTTAGAAAAACCTTTTAATCAAAAAATATGGTTGTTTGGGGGTTAAAAAACTACTTTTAAGCCATCGCCGCCAGCGCTCTGGGGTTTAAACAAGCATTTCACAGCGCGAGAATTTTTTGAGCGTGATTTGTTAATGAATATGCTGGGAGCCGTTCGCTATGACCATTCGCTGTCAGGCGCTCCCATACAGCGCGGAACCTGTCAAACAGTGACTCCTAACCCCGTATTCAACATTACCGCACACCGACTGAGTCGCTGTGAACAAGCGAACAACGGCCAAGCACAGCGAATACTAGCGGGCGCTGTGAAAATCACGCTACTGGCGCTCATCTGTCGCTACCTGGCGCTATTAATGAATCGGCCTGAAAGTGGATAAGTTAGCGTAAGTAAACGGCACAGCGCCAGGTTAGACGGGAATGCCAGCACTCCATGCACATCATAAATTAGGCCCAAAGTAAACTAGTCGATGTTAACATTTCTATTTGATTCTTGTGGTCATGTAGTCATATGTGCACATTGTACAACACTCTATTTGGGATACAGCCAATTTTCAGTCAATTTTTTCTAATGTTTTATTATTTTCTTCAATTTTTATTATTCCATTCTATTTATTTATTTAATGATTTTCATTACTTGTATTTAATATATATTTATAAATAACAGGCATTTTACTATGCAAAGGTTTGCCTATATGTAGACTGCTGCATCAGTCCTTCGTGTTCATGACGATAAATGTCTTGTGTAACTGAAACAAAGCAGCATGTGACAATCTGAAAAGTGAAGTGGAAACTCAATGTGGGAAATGAGAGCTCTTATCAGCAGTATGAGAATAATGCCAAGCAAGACTCAGCTAAGATCATCTTAAAAGCAGAATTCCAGCCTATTGCTCAACATGTGCCAACATCTGAGAAGTTCTGAAGACTTATGAGTGTCCACTTAAACCGGACCTTCACCATGATTTAATGAAAAGCCCAAACTCTTAAAAAACAATTCCTCAGCATCTAAAATTAATATATTTTACATGTTTAGTCACTAATTTATTATACTTTCCCCCACTGGGCTGCAACTCTGTTCGGGAATTTAGGATACGGGCGCCGCCATCTTGACTCAGAAGCATCACACTTACTGAGGAGAGGAGAGTGGGATAAGGTACAGGGGGGCGGGTTATAGCTGTGCTTTGCTCAGACAGAGCAGAGCTGGGGTCAGGGAAAGGTCAGCAGTCCCAGAATGCAGAGCAGCACAGTCACTTCCTGTTTGCAGGCACTTCCTGTTTGCAGGCTGCCTGCAAAAATGGCAGCTTCCATAAGCCGCCATCTTGGATGTTTAAAGGCTTATAAAATGCAGTAGATGCAGGTAGGATGATTTTTAATGTGAGCAATCTGTATGTACAGGGTGTGGGAAACATATAAGATAGACTCTTATTTAGAGTGAAGGTCCGCTTTAATAATTCAACTACTACTACAGAAGATTTATTTTGACCTTGTTAAGGCTTATTCAAAAAGTCAATCAGCCTATTTATAGCAGTCAGAACAATGGACATGGTGTGTGAGTAGCACCAAAGCAGCCCAGGTAAGCGCTTGGTTCCAGGACCCGGGTCACATCCTGAAGTGAATTGTTTTGTGTATTGAAATGATACAGATCGGCACCTTTGGTCACTTTTGGAGCTCATGATTGATTGCTCTTTTGAGTAAGGGTTCCCCAAAAGTGCACAGTGCTCTAGATTGGTTCTTCATTTTTTGATCCCCCACCAACAGATCGACAGGGCATAATAATTATTCTGTATCCCTTAATAACCATTATGTCATTATCATCAGTTGTGTGAGCTGTCTAACCACAGGGCCATACCTTAAAGAGGAAAACTAATATTTTTATAACCTCCCAATCACCCCTCCATCCCCTTGTGCTAAGCCTGATTTGGGTGTTAACATAACTAGACAAAGTGCAATTTCTGGGGAAATTGCTTGAAGTGTTCTTGCATCCACCAGTTCTCTACAACTGGAGTGGGCAGAGTAACTGGGTGGAGTGACTTGAGTAACTTTTGTGTGGTTGGAGTGGCTGGAGTAACTGTGGAAAGGTTTGTCTGGGCAGAGAAACTATATGGATTGTTTGGAGTGAGTAAAGATAGTAGGCATTAAATTATGAAGTATTTATATCTTGCTAAATGACTGGCTATGTCATTTGTCTAACCTGTTTTCCATAACATGTTTTCATGGGGAGTTTTCCTGAGACTGGCTGTGTGGGCGGAGCAGCTGTAAAATGAATGTAACAAGCCTGGCTGCAGGTGTGTTCCTATGGCAACTCACTCTGAGGTAGCCAGAGAATGCAGTTTAAAACACATTTCTAATTCACTGGTGGTTGCCATATTCAAATGGCTGTAGCTTCAAAAGTATACATCCTACAGAAAAGAGCTTTATACTGTAAGAATCACAAGAGCCAGGCCTACAATGTGTTATATAGTCTCTGTCTCATGTCTCTGAAATATTAAAAATGGAGGTACAGTCGCAGTTTAGAAATTGCCATTCAAATTTGTGGTGTCTAGAGTGGAGTTTCAATGAATGTCAATGGGAGGTGTGAGTTGCAAACAAAAGGTCATATTGTGAAAACTGTTAGGGCTATGGCTTAGCCTTGGACATTTTTAGTGGCAGCAGGGATAGCTGAAAGTTTTGATATAAGATTTGTGTAGGTGGGCTTAAAAATGAGGGAGAGGTCGCAGTTTAGAAATCATGTCCTGATTTTTCACTTCACACTCATCTCCCACTCTAGTTTTGAACATTCCTCCCATTCATTCTTATGGGAAAATTGCGCCAGAAAAACGCCAATATTTCGGAAAACCGTTTGGCAAAACGTTCCACAAAGTAATAGCAAACCATTCGGGAACGATCCGCACGTTTTGGTATATTATGGTCTGAGTCTGCACACAGGGATGGGAACATCCTTATGTTCAAGAAGTTGAGGAATTCCCTGTCCAAGGAGATCAGGGCTGCAAAGAGAAGTTACGCTAAGAAACTGGAAAAGCAGTTCTCCTCCAGTAACCCGAGAGAGGCCTGGCAGGGTTTTCGGCATCTTACTAACTACAAAAGGTCCACCCAGATACTGAACCCTAGCAGGCAGCAAGCAGAGGAACTCAACAACTTCTACTGCAGATTTGATTCAGCTCCAAACATGGCAGCTTGCCCCCCGCAGTCCCTAAGTCAATCAATATCGTCAATCGACCATAACAATGGCTCTAAAACTGCAGACACACTTTTGGTCTCTGAGATTAAAATTGCCCAAGTTCTCAAAGGCCTCAACATAAGGAAGGCGCCAGGACCGGATGGAGTATCCACAATCTGCCTCAAGTCATGTGCGGACCAGCTATCGCCAGTGTTTTCAAGGATCTTCAATGCCTCCCTGGAAATGGGCGTAGTTCCACACTGTCTCAAAAGATCCGTCATTGTCCCAGTGCCTAAGAAACCTTTGGCCACCGAGATGAATGATTTCAGACCAGTTGCACTTACATCCGTGGTCATGAAGTCATTTGAGAGGATTGTGCTGGAATACCTGAAAACAACCACCGGCAGCCTTATGGACCCCATGCAATTTGCCTACAAGGAAAACAGATCTTCAGACGATGCTGTAAATATGGCCCTCCACTACATGTATGAGCATTTGGATAAACCAGGCACCTACGTCAGAGTTCTCTTTGTCGATTTTAGTTCAGCATTCAACACCATAAGTCCGAAACTGCTGGTGGAAAAGATGTCCAAGCTCAACATTCCCCAGAACATCTGTGCGTGGACAGGGAGCTTTTTAACAGAGCGTTCCCAAATAGTTAGGCTGGGTCCGGTACGGTCCAGTGTCAGGCACACTAACACCGGTGCCCCTCAAGGCTGCGTTCTGTCACCTCTCCTGTTCTCCATTTACACCAACGACTACACCTCCTTGGACAACTCTGTGAGGATTGTGAAGTTTGCCGATGACACAACCATCATAGGCTTGATCAGGAACGGCAAAGAGGAAACCTACCAGGGAACAGTGGAGGAGCTTGTCAATTGGTGCTCTACACACAACCTGGTCATTAACCCCTCAAAAACCCTGGAGATGGTAATAGACTTCAGGAAGAACCCGGCACCCATGTCACCCCTGACCATCAAGGGGGTGGAAATCAAGAGAGTAGAGGAGACAAAATTTCTGGGGGTGACCATATCCAATAACCTCAGCTGGGATAAGAACACCATGGCTCTACTGAGGAAAGCACACCAGAGACTTTTCTTCCTGAGGCAACTGAAGAAGGCCGGTCTGTCAAGAAAGTTGCTAGTGCTCTTCTTCAATGCCGTCATTGGTTCTGTTCTGTGTTTTTCTTTCTCTGTCTGGTTCGAGGGAGCTACAAAAAAGGAAAAGTGTAGACTCCATAGAACAATAAAGACAGCAGAAAGAATAATTGGAGCCCCTTTACCATCCCTACAGGAACTGCACAACCGCAGAATCAAGATTCCGGCAGATAAGATCCTTCGGGATCCCTCCCACCCTGGACACACCCTATTCCAGCACTTACCATCAGGGCGGCGTCTCGCGGTACCAGCCTGCAGGACTTCTAGGTCTAGGAAGGGTTTCTTTCCCTTGGCTGTCCGCATACTAAACAATAGCCAGGCTTCATATGCCCAGGCTCAAGCCGGTATCACTTGCAATTTAGAAGAGTATCTGTGCCTGCACCTCTGTTTCTAGGTTCCCCTTCCTATGTTACTGTAACTTTAGTTAACTGTGTTTTTTTTTTTTATTTTTTTTTTTTTTTGTTATTTATTCATTTATTTATTTAACTTCTTTGCACTGTGTATATGCCAAAAAGAATTCCTTGTTCATCTCACGATGTACTTGGCTAACAATAAATTGAATTGAATTGAATTGAAATGTAGTGTAAAAACTGTGGGAGGAGTTACAGTGCAAAATATGGTGAAAATATGGTGGAATAATATATCATCAAGAACAATAAGTGTTCTTGCCATGCAAGAACACTTAATAATATATATGTGAGAGAACAATAAGTGATCTTGCCATGCAAGAACACTTAAAGGAGCAGTATCGCAAATTGTTCTTGGTGACTTATATTTAAATGGTACTTTGAATGTAGGTAAGTGTTGGAGTAAGAATTACAAATTTAGAAAAAAATGATGTCTGTGTTGTGCAGCTGGAGACTAATGTTTATGTCTTCTGAGTGTCAGGGCCCGACACTCTGGCCTGTTCCATGCTGAGGAGAGGGGTGAAACAATGTATCAAAGTACCAGCTGTTCAGTGCTGGCAGCCGTCCAGCATAAGATAACAACAATGCAACATTGCCTGGCCAGAACTTATATATCTAAAACAGAGAGAAAAGCTCTAGAAGTCATTTAGCTGATTTTGACAGTTTTCCCTTCATGTTGGCTCTGCTGCAGAATCTTTCAGTTTACCATTTTCTCTTTCATATTCTTATTTTTCATTTTTCCATGTGATCTTTCTTTTAGCTTTGTGTGTTTTGAGCAAAGCCCAACCCAGGATTTTCACTATCTGGAGTTTTGTTTTGTGCCCCTAGGGGCATCCCGACTTGGGATGCCCTGATATGTGAAATTCCCAAGTTCGCCTGTGAAAACGTACCTTTCCCTGTCCCACAGCGCATGCGCGGGCTCTCATCCAATCAGCGCTGTTTGCACGCAGATGGGGAGCCTGAGCAGTAACCTTCCTGGCCGCCCGGCCTGTCTAAATGACTATCTGCGTGAGCGCGCCAGAAAAATGGGGGGATCTGTGGTTATCCAGGGGTCGTTTCACACAGTGGGCATCCTGATTTAGAATGCCCAAGGGGCAAGGTCAATGGCCGGGTCTTATAGACTTCAGGGTCGGCAACTCAGGGTTTTGTTCCACTTTAATACCTTTAGATTTTCCTGCACAGTTATTCAAAGAAGAATTTCAGTCGTTTTCAGTCAGTTTAGTTTATTTTGTATAGATTTTACACATTTGAGTCACCTGGTCTCATAACAAAAGCAGCACCTCACACACACACAGCCATTACCACTGAATACAGTGTCAGCCACTGAGGTAAAGTGTTGCTAGGAGACCAGTGGGCTAAATGAAGCAGCTCACTAAATACAACCCAGCAGATCCCCTTATTCAGCAAATGGACTGAGCCATTGTCATTATACAATTTAAAAGAAAGGCATATATTTTTTCCTTTTTCTATCGCCACATTATTTATACACGTTAGAAGCTATTGTGTGGCTATTTAATTATTTATCTTTTTTAATGCAAATTTTGCGATACTGCTCCTTTAATAAAACAGCTCACCTGATCACCCCAAACCCCTGATGCAGACGGGGCTTGAGTGACAGTTAGACTTGAGTGACACACCAGTACAGTCACACTGCTGCAGGGATTGGCTAACTGACTGGAAAGCTACAAATGCTTAGATGTGCTCTTTAAGGTAGATAAAGGTACAAGGACCCCATTACAAGTTCACACTAGAAAGTTGACAGGTGCATAAATAATTTGGGGCTTAGATTAGTGTTGGGAAGCAAGTTACTAAGAGGCCTGTATACCAGCTGGGATGCACATACAGAAGAGACACTAATACAAGAGCATAGATCTTGTGGTTAGCTTACATGTAGAGTAAAATGTTTGTGCAATATTTTACCCATAAGTGTAAATATGTGTGAATTGAATATTTTATAATTGCTCTCAGGAACAATTTGTTATTCCCAATATACTCACTACAATACCAGGGCTCGGTTCACACTGTGAGTTTACAATCCAAAGTCTACCTAGAAGTATCTTATCAACAATAAGGCCACACCCTGCGCTCTGATGATTATGAATCCTGTTTCTCTCATTTACAATATTTGCTGCTTTGCAGTTCACCTCTTAACACAAAATTGGCCAATATGAAAAATCCAAAAGAAAGTGATGTGAGAGGAAAAAATTCCCATCATGCTTGTGGTTTTCCTATATTGATTTGAATTAAATCCAGGGGTTGAACTAACCATTACAATTTTACAGAGGAGAGCCGCTCACCTCTAACGTCTCCTAAGCCAGCCAGTGAGGAACAGCAGCAGTTGCCACACTAATGTCTTCCCAAGGCAATGTAAGGGGGTTATTTAAGAAGGGATAGTGGCGCTCTGAGGAGAATTAAAGCCCTCCTGTTTGAGCATCAACTCCTAGACGTATGGCGGATCGTGAACCCTAGAGCAAGGGATTACACTTACTTCTCCCCCCCTCACAACATTTACTCGCGTATTGACTGGTTCCTGGTCCCCCACCGTTTCGTGCATCTTATATCGCGCCCCTCCATAGGCTCAATTTCAGTCTCCGATCACGCTCCCATTTCTATCACTTTGTCGATCCCGGACTCCCCCCCCCCATCGGGACACTGGAGGCTTAATAGCTCCCTCCTCCAGGACCCTGACTTCAGGGCGGAAATTTGCTCGGCAATCACTGAATTTTTCTCGGTAAACGACACCCCCGATGTTCCTCGCCTATCACAATGGGAGGCCCACAAGTGCGTGATTCGCGGCCTGCTGATTAGAAGGGGTGCGTACCTTAAAAAGGAAAGGGAGAAACAGACTGCCCGCTTGTTGCAGGAGATTCGGAGCCTGGAAACCCGGCACAAACAATCTCTGGACCCCGCTGAGGGTGCAAGACTGGCTGAACTCCGAGAGGCCCTCCGGGATGCGAGTTTCGTGAAGGTTAGGGGCCAGATAGCTAGATGCCGTAGGTTTTTCTACGAATACAGCAACAAATGCGGTAAAGCCTTAGCTAGAGCTCTGCGGGGGCAACGGGCTAGAAACTATATCCCTAGCATACTTGACTCGGGCGGTACCAGACACCACAACGCAGGAGACATTGCTAAGACCTTTAGGGACTTCTACGCCGATCTGTACAACCTCCCGCAAAATAAGTCCCAGGCTCACTTACAAAAAATTAGGGCATATATCCGGAAATCGGGCCTCCCCCGCATCGAACGGCGCGTGGCGGAGGCTCTGGAGGAGGAGATTGACGCGGGGGAATTTACGAGGGCCATCAAAGGAATGAAGCCCGGAAAGGCCCCCGGCCCAGATGGTTTTAGCTTGGAGTATTATAAGGACCTGGCGGGCATTCTGGGCCCCCACTTTATTTCGTCCTTTAGCTCCTTGAGCGATGGAATCCTCCCCCCGCGCGATACCCTCCGAGCTAGCATCGCAGTCATCCCTAAACCAGGTAAGGACCCAGCACAGTGCGGCAGTTATAGGCCCATATCCCTGTTAAACTGCGACCTCAAGATTTATAACAAAATCCTGGCGGACAGAATAGCTCCTATCCTCCCGGACCTCGTACATTGGGATCAGGTGGGCTTTGTTCCGAATCGCGAGGGAAGAGACAACACAACAAGAGTTATGGGGGTGATTCACCACGCGCAGCGGATGGGGGGGGCTGCGCTGCTTCTCTCCACGGATGCCGAGAAGGCCTTTGATCGGGTGAGCTGGGCCTTCCTAGAGGAGACCCTGAGGCACATCGGGCTGGGCGACAAGATGCTTCGCCGGGTCCTGGCCTCATACACCCGCCCCTCGGCGTCCGTGGTGGTGAACGGCCTGCCCTCTCAGGCTTTCCAGCTATTCAATGGAACGCGGCAGGGCTGCCCACTGTCCCCGCTCATTTTCATTCTTACGCTGGAGCCTTTCCTTCGGCTGATCAGACGAAATGTTGACGTTGCGGGCGTGAGGATAGGTGGGACCGAGCACAAGGTGGCGGCGTACGCTGACGACCTGATGTTCTTTCTTACAAAGCCAGAGGTCACCTTGCCGAACTTGCTTGCAGAGCTTAGGAGCTTCCAGGAGGTCGCCAATTATAAAATCAACTTTCAAAAATCTTCCGCTTTGAACATTAATATCCCCGCAGAGAGACTGAGCCACATCATGAAAAATTTTCACTTTAACTGGGAGCGGGAGGCTGTTACGTATCTGGGCACGCGGATCCCTTCCAAACTTCAAGAAACGTTCGCATTGAATTTTCCCCCACTGTTAAAAAGGCTGGAGGAAGACCTCCGGAAATGGAACAGGGGAGTATTTTCTTGGTTTGGAAGGGTGAGCGTCGTCAAAATGAACATCCTCCCCAGGGTACTATATTTGTTCCAGGCCCTCCCGATAGATGTCCCTTCTGCCTTCTTTAAACAACTCACGAGGATGTGCGCCAGGTATGTCTGGGCTGGTCGGGCCCATCGCATGGCGGCTTCCCTCTTGACGGTCTCCAAAGCTAGGGGGGGGTTGGGCTTGCCGGATTGGAGGTGCTATCACGCAGCGGCCCACCTGAGCCGAGTTATTGACTGGTGCCGTCACTCCGCCTTGAAGCAGTGGGTCCAGTTGGAACAAGCTGCTTCCCCCTGCCCCCTCTCGGGTGTACCATGGGTCCCGCTGAATAGACTCCCACAGCTAAACAAGCACCCTACAATTGGCCCGTCCAGGAGAGTGGTGGATAGATTCTTTTCAAGGCCGGGCCTCTCCCCCGGGCAGTCCCCCCTGACACCGGTCCTGGGCCACCCCGACTTCCCGGTGGAGATAGCCGGGGGCCCCTTTAAAGCTTGGATTCAGCAGAACTGCTTCAGAAGGCTTCATATGCAGGCCGGGGGCGAATGGAGGAGACCGGAGGCTCTGGTCGAGGACCTCGCACTCAGACCCATCACGCAGTTACAGACCCTACAGCTTCTGCATTATCAGCGGTCGGTCGGGTCTGCGGCTGACGCGACTAGGTGCCCAACACAATTTGAGCAGACCTGCTTAGGGGTCGGTCACTTTCGGGGAGCCTTGTCATACTCGTACTCGTTACTGATGGAACCTCCAGACGACTTTGTTCCACCCTACGTGAGGGGCTGGGAGAAGGAACTGAACAGAACCTTTACGGATGAGCAGAGGAGTGCCATGATTCAGTTGGCGCATAAGAGCTCCATCTCCTGCAAGTATCAGGAGACCACTTTCAAAATACTTTCCCGCTGGTATCGTGTCCCGGCACGCCTGGCGGCTATGTTCCCTTCCTCCTCCCCCCTCTGCTGGAGGTGCATGCGAAGTAGAGGTACTATGCTGCATGTTTTTTGGGAGTGCGAGGGGTTGGCCGGCTTTTGGAGGGGGGTGAGGGAGGTCGTCAGGAAATTGACGGGGGTTGACCTGGGTGAGGATCCCGCGTGTTACCTGCTTAACCTGGCCCCAGCCTCTATGGGACTGAGGCGTAAATCCCTCCTTGCCCCACTGCTGAGTGCTGCCAGATCGTGTATACCAGCCAAATGGAAGTCCACAGACCCCCCCACCACAGCGCAGTGGCTGGCCACTGTCCAGGAGATTTGTAGGATGGAAGAACTCACTGCTTCACTTAAGGGGACTCATGAAAAGCACAGACGGATTTGGCAGGAGTGGGATCGCTTCACCTTCTCGTCGGACTTCCCCCTCTACACGTAGCATGGCGTGGGTGGGTTTCTGGTGGGGTGGCCTCTCCGCCCCTCCCCTTCTCTCCTTGTACCTACACAGTCCTTTCCCTCCCGTCTCTTCCTTGATTGTGTGTGTCTCGTTTAACCCCCCTTCCCCTCCTCCTCCCCGTTACTTACTCCAGAATGGTTCGGTTTCGCTTTGTTGTTATACTTTTTGAAAGGAAAAATGGAGGCGCGGGTTGCAGCAGATAAAGTATGCCACTGAACGGGGCCGCGGCCCAGGGTCTTGAAGGTGAGGGGCCTACTCTGGCCCAGCACCTCTATCGTCAGGTCTCTCGACCGCGCATTGTCGTTATCAAGCGACCCCGCTCATGTTTAGCTCCATGTTTAGATATATGTTTATGTACGCATTGTTACATGTATACACCAGTGGCACTGCGTTGCCAAGCACTGTAATTTTTTTCACTGTAACTCTCGCTTCCTTCAATAAAAACATTTAATTGAAAAAAAAAAAAAAAAAAAAAGAAGGGATAGTGGCAGGTAGTGCTTCGTATCAGCAGGCAGCATCTGGTGAACAGCGGGCGCTGTACACAAAACCACATTTAAGAAAGTGATTCTGGTGAGCGCCTCTAACAGCGCCATGTAGCGTCACATGTATTATTACAGGCAGCTCAGTATATAGCGCAGGCGCTCTAGGCTCAGGAGCGCCATGTAGTACCTGTCGCTCAGTGTCGCTTTCCCATACATTTCAATGGACTTTCATTAGTTGTGTATAAACAGCGTGTTTGCCAATTTTATTTTTTTTACTTTTATGCATGCATGATTTGTCATTACAGGTCTGGCCCTAAAGTGTTATTGTCGCAGTGTTAAAACAATGTAATTCCATGTGTTTTCACTTTGTTACTGGTGTATATGTATTATAAAACAGACTTTAATCTCACAGTGTCTGGCGCTCTATGCTATAGCGACCAGATTTGGAGCACCGACGCTCTTTGTGTGTGTAGTGTTTTGTTAAATATGGTGTGGAGTGCCGGACGCACTGAGCTGGCGCTACCTCTCGCTCACTGCAGCACTATACTGTTGTTTCAGCGCCCAACACACATCACATTCATCAATGCCAGCCAGGTTACTAGAGTGACTGAAGCGTTCTGTTACAACGCCCAATACCCGCTTACAGCGTCTACTAGTGGTCGCTGTAATCGCCGCTATACAGACATCTGGCAATACCTGGCGTTAGTAGTGATCATCCTCCATGATGGGTTAAAGCATCTACACACATGAGAATTGCAATAGCAGTATGTTAGGTGTTATTGCACAGGCAGGCCCAGGACACACACTTAGCAATTCTCCTTTATAAAAGCACAATAATCCTTTAATTCTGGTGAAGGAATGAAACAGACCTGCCTGCATTTCTTGATGTGAGGTGTATAAGTCACCCCTCCTCTTCCTTTCCGGCTTCCTGTATTTATGTGTTTTTTTATTATTAAACCTATATTTTTTGCTATTGCACTGTTTTAACTCAGGAATAAGCTGTCTTGCAACATTTAAAATCCATATTAAATATAAATGTAAAAGAGACCTACCTTAGCAAAAACAAAATTGATCAAACCTTGATGAAAGCTCAAGACGAGATTTGCTTTTGTTTCACCACAAGTGCCATTTGAATAAGTATTCATTGGGTCAATATTAAAGTATCTTTTCTCCTGTGTAAAAGAAAAGCAAGAAGTTGTGTGCTGCTATATTCTCGGGATAAGAATGCAAACATTGCTATTCTTTAAGGACGAGCCCAATCTTTGTTATCCCTGCTCTTTTAGATGTCTATTTTATTTCGATTTAATAAAAATGGAACAAAAATGTAAATATTTTTTTTTCATTGTATTAGAATTTAGTTACATTGTATAATAAGCAGAATACATTCAAAAAGTGTAGCAAATGGCCTATAGCCCCTACCCTATATTTATAAAGAATTTCTGTTGTATCTACTATATTATCTAGGTGAGTTTTCTCAACCATCTTCCTCAAGGCCCACCATCAGGTCATGTTTTGTGGATCTCCACTATAGGGTTGGTTCATGGTCAGTGCACAAAAATGCTCACGCGGAGCGTAAGTGGTTCCGCATGCACCTAGGCGCATGATTCATGGCTGCGTGTGCACGTGAGAAGAGCACCAGATGGTAAATTTTAGAAACAAAATGGCGGCTCATGCATTGCAGGCCACCTGCAAACAGGAAGTGCTGCTGGGCTTCCTGTCACTGTGCATTATCAGTTATGTCAGTTGAATCCAGGCAGCAGCATGGCTGAGATGCTGGTAGAGGAAGCTCCAAAATGGCCGCTACATTTCTTTTCCAACTCCTGATGGTCCCTCATGTTTCTCCCCTTTCCTTTACTGTTTCTCCATTATGATCTCTCCAGCTTCTGTGTTTTCTGTGAAGCTCTATTTGCCATTTTGGGGTGTATACTCTGGAGAACCTGTGTGAAACCCCTCAGTGTGCCGCTAATCACTCGCCTTTCCCAACGGTGCATCTTGTCCAATCTGTTGACCTGACGTAATTCGGCGAGGCAGTTCTCCTTGTTGTCAATGGGAATCGAGAGTGACCGCATCCCTGCATCCTTGGGCTGTGTGCACGCTCCCTGCCGAGCCATTCAGACAGGCTGGGGTGGGAGCCCGGGGCAGGAGTGGATGCGGCTGCTTTTACTCCCCATTCACTTTTATCAGAACTGCTCGACAAATTACGGGCAGCTCTGATTGAACGAGAGCCAGCGCAGGAGTGACTGGTCTGGGAAGAGCTGAGTCGAATGCGCCGGGGGGCATGGAACAAAACCTGGGAAAATTATAATCTCCCCTAAAAGTGGACCTATCAGCGTTGTTGCCAGCCCTGAAGTCTTAACTTCCCCCGGGGCATCCTGATCTTGTATGCTCAGCTGGGTGAAACAGTGCCAATCTCCTGCAAACACTCACCTTTCCAGAGATCCCACACTGCGGGTGCATCCCTGACATCTCGTGGTGGGCCCCTGTGCACAGCTGGGTGGGAGTGCACCACAGATTGCAGGGAGACCTGGGATATGGCCACTCCCCTGTCTTAATGCTAGTTTCTATGTAAACAGCTGTATGCTGTGCATTACTATGCAATGCATACAATGCTGATTGGACAAGAGCTTGCTCATGCACCATGGGACCAACAGAAAGTTGAGATTTGATCAGGGGGGGGTTCCATATAGTAGGACATTCCAAATCAGGATGCCCTATGGGACAAGTACCTATCACCATGGTAGTAAAAATCCTTATATATCCACTTTCAGCTGAAGAGTTTGGCAAAACAGCTGTTTGGAGGCAAGCAGGGGCAAACACATTTATTTATTGCTCACCCACAATCTTGGAACTATTTATTGAGTCGTCAAATACTAATAGGGTTCTATCACCTATGGGGTGCCTAAAACAAAAATGTCTGCTGGGGGATTAGGTGGGGTCAGACAGGATCACCTTGGGCCCACCAGACAAAATAATTGTTACATCTGGTCCTGAAACACTCCTTATTATATTTTTGGAGTAAAAAGTGACATTCACTTTCATTATCTATCTAGGTGTCAGTTCATCACCATTTTCTAAAGCACTTCTATTTTATTTTTCACCTAAAGTGACCTTTTTATAGTTGGTGGTAGCAAGCTTCCAGAACATGAGCCCTGAGTGCTGATGTAAGATATTAGAATTGCTTCATGTAAAAAGTATTTGTTCTTGCTAAGAACATTCTTTGTGGCTGTCTTTGTAAGCAGCATGTACACAACTTTTTGACTAAGCTTTGAGGTTTAAGGTTTCTATGGGCAATCAGCTAGAGAGGTTTAAATACAGTATTGAGGCTGTTTATTGATGGGCCATAAATACCTGATCTCTAAATCTCCTATAAAAAGAAACCTTTCTTCTCTAAAATACAGTTACTTTATAAAGAATTTTCTGCACAGCAGCTGCTTTTACTGGTCTTGTTCCATAGTGGTCTTTGATGCCTCCTCTGCTGTTGCTGCTGGCACCTCCTGGTATTTGTGCGGGCCTCAACTGCCTTGCCGCTGCCACTAATCAGGATTCCCACTGATGGCCTCTCCCTCCTCTTTTCCACTACTAATAACCTTACTGTCTATGTGGCTGCTACCACCACATGAACTTCTCTTTGGTCTCTGCTGCCTCAACCTATTGCTGCCACTAACGCCAATTCCTTTACACTGCCTGACTTGGAATATTTTTGGCTTAGCTGCTGCCTGATTATATAATCCACTGATAATACCCCACAATACACAGCAGCAGGAACCTTAGCAGCATATCCTCTTTGCAGGCAGCCTTCAGGCCCATAAGACTCCATTTTGTTTGAAATCAGCCATGACAGTAGTTACAAAATGGTAAATTAATTTTTATGCACAGCAATCTGAATTGAAATTCCATATGAGCACTATTACTTCTAGGGGTGTTGGTCCAAGTCAAAATGAATCTTGCTGAGATACATCTAATTATTTTTAGCAGTACTTTTACCATTCTTAATTTCCAGCTCATTAACACAAAAGATAAGTGGCCTTTGAAGTATTAACCAAGGTAAAAAGATTAATGCCATATAGCTGTGCTAATAATTGCTGAGCATAACATGAAAACAATTGTGATCTAGCATAATTGTGTAAAATAAGTTGTGTATACTCATACCTTTGATATGTCCAGCTCTAGTGATAGACCCATGAGTGCGAGTATGCATGCATCATTACCATTTTGCGCTGAGTAGTTGCCAGTCGATGGTGGAGAGGGCTTTGGTGGCAGGGTTGGTAAAGGGGACGATGTGGTATCGGAGGGTGCATGTGTTGTTGTATTGGAGGGTGCAGGTGTTGTTGTATTGGAGGGTGCATGTGTTGTTGTATTGGAGGGTGCAGGTGTTGTTGTATTGGAGGGTGCAGGTGTTGTTGTATTGGAGGGTGCAGGTGTTGTTGTATTGGAGGGGGCAGGTGTTGTTGTATTGGAGGGTGCAGGTGTTGTTGTATTGGCAGGTGCAGGTGTTGTGTTATTGGAGGGTGCAGGTGTTGTTGTATTGGAGGTCAGTCCTTCATAGGAGTCAACCAAAAACACCCCTAAAAATTAAATTAAAAAAAGGATTAAGACATAAAATGGTAGGGAATAGAAGGCTTTTTCAGGCCCAACTTTGCATCTATGAATACAATAAGGAAGCGTTCAAGCCATTTTTCTTGCTGTCTATGATTTAATTGAACAAATCTAGTCAACTTCATGTTGGGTCACTGGAAACAATTAGTTTTGCAAAAAGTATTTTACTTTATTGACTCCCCAACAGGGTTCACAAACAAAAAGACTATTGCAAAGGAGCAACCACTCTCTAGAGTCTATAAGATTCTAGGGGAGGTGGTCTCTTACTTTATGGGACATCTTTATCCCTGCTATACCTTTAGCTTGGGAGTGTACCCGTGGCAGGCATTTCTGAATGGTTGGTTCACAGCTAGAGGTAAGCAGGAAAGTGGCCAGCAGTGCTCGTTCCACTAAGATCAGAACATGTGAATAAAATGCACACTGCTGGTTGGCTGAGCAGCCATAACATGTGTCATGGGAATGTGAATGAGTGAACATGTGTCATGGGAATGAGTTTACGCGAGAACCTGAGGGATACACATAGTGAGGCATCCCCATTTGGACCTGAGAAACAAAACCCAGGATAATGAAAATTTTGGGATTTGTTACTCTTTAGATAAGTTCTACCCCTTCTTTCTAGCCAAGGAAAACACTCATCAGTAGAATTACACTTTACATTTTAGTTATATATAATACATTGCGCTGAACGTATTGGCATAAAGTGTTTTCAACAAAATGCAATCAATGTATGTATTTTAGCATTTAACCCTTTCACTACTATATTGATCTGCGGTCTCTGTAAATCAGTCTCTTGGAAGAAAGAATGAAAGAAAGAAAGTACCCCAAATGTATGGAAAGTTTATTTTGCTGACACACACTGCTGTTAGCCGATCTCATAGGTTATAATCCTTTACAATTTGCAGAGGCTTTATACACTTTTTAAGCCTCTTTAGTCTTAAATAAATACATGAGTACTTTTTTTAGATTTTGGAAAACCTTATCCAGTTGGCATTGCTCCAGTCAGACAAGCAGAAAATATAGGTGTATTTACCTCCTCTTTCCATCATTGCACCCCTATCACTGTCTCCATGTTTACCCCTTGAAAGGTCCTTCTTTCTAGTGACCCGTCCTCCTGTTTTTATACCCATAATCATCCCAGGGGATTGCAGTACACTGAGGCATCACAAGCTCCTTCAACCTAGCAGAGTAAGGCTAGCAAAAAAAGAAAAATAGACTCCAGAATGGTCCTGCTACCTGGATCTTGCCATATGGGCTCTTGGGTGCCTAAAAGTAATGGAGTTGTGGTATTTTTCTTTAAGCTATCTTAACGTCTAATGTACAAGATTATCAGCATAAAAGATTTTCTGAGAAGGCCTTTTCATTACAGCACAGCTCCAATAATCTGTTCACTATAGAATTAATAAAGCAATTAATAAAGCAGCCTTGATTTCCATACAAGGTCACTTTACACATTCAAGAACAGTGCCCTGTGAAAAAAAGCAAGGGAAGGTGTGTGTGAGGAAATGAATCCTGCATAAATCCTTTAATGCCTTTTACTCTCCTGTGTATGCTAGACAACCTGATATCACAGTGCCAAGGGGTTCAGAAGACAGCTTCATATCTCCCAATGAGCAAGCCTTATCTATATTAGCTATCACTTTCATAGCCATGATACCACCAACCTTTGTAGCTGCATTGCAGTAAGCATAATAGCAGCACTACTCACCCAGATTGTATACTGTATATTGTTGCTATGATTATCTACTTTATTACTCTTCACTTCTTGCCTAAATTTGAAGAGGACTGTCAAAAAAAATCTACTGTTCCTCAGAGAGTCCTCCCTCTTGCTGAAAAGCCACCTGTTTTCTTCGCCATAGAAAAGTCTTTCCTACTTGTGGGTATGGAGGGCAGCTGCTATCCTGGTGCCCCATCATCCTGAACAGACCAAACACCAAAATGTCCTACTTTGCTGACATTATAGGAAAGACTGTCCCACCAAATGCAGGATGTCTGTATACAACTGCTCTGACTTGGCCCGAATGTCAGTAGTGGAATGCATGGATTATCTGAGCATTGGCTCAAACACCGACATTTTTTATAGACCAAAGATCCCTAGAGCATGTGACCTGGGGCGGATCTTCACCTACTCATAGAAATAAGTAGCATAGAATGCTGTGGTTATTTGTTCCTAAAAAGCCAGTTAATACGTCACACCCCTAAATCACACCCATCATCCACAAACTGGTTTAAGCTGTCCCACTTTAAGGACCCCCAAAAAAGGTTAGTTTATTTATGTCCTGTGGAGCCCTTAAAAACAGCTCAGCATCAGAATCATCCAGAATGATCCAGCAGGGGTTTTCTAAAAATGTCTACTGCCTCTCCACTCAATGAACATTACATGCCAATGTGCAACCTATGTACTTTTCAGTCACTTGCATGAAATGAGAGATTGTTTAAAACTGGAGTAAGGAAGAATATGATGCCAATGTCCCAGTAGGGCCCCCGTCTGGATGGTTGTCATTCCAATAACAGAATTTAAATCAATTACAGAATAAACCATAATGTTCAATTACAATGAAGATATCAGGACTAAAATTGGAGAAATAAGCCCCATATGTCTCCCATAATAGCCCTGATAGCTTCATGCCACTGTTAATGCCCCTTTAGAGAGTCTTAGAGGCCTTGCTAACATGCTGGCCTGTAAATAGGTTCTTAGACAGTCATTGGCCTGAAACAGGGATAATTAACTCACTTATTCAAGGATAATTACCTTGGGGACTGAAAGCGGCAGTACCTCCTGGTTAAGCAGATATCGGCCTTTACTATGTGTGCTGCAGCTTTTGCTTCCCCAGCATATGGAAATCCAATATGAAACTAGGGTGCTGTGCTAGCACAGCAGACATCCAGTTGAAATGACTGAAAACTATTTAGGTGCATGGGACAGGTGTGGCTGCCGATGGAGAAGGCTGGGCTTCCTTTTAACCTTAAACGTCCGGGCATCCCAAAATGGTTGGTGGTGGTGTAAGTGCACCATCAGACATTTTTGTACTGAAGCTCTTAATAGCACATACAGTACAGGCAGCCTATTCATGGAGGGTGTGGAGCAGCAGTCATCCGAACTGGCAGCCTCTTGCATGACAGGTATACTTTAAACAACAATATACAATCCAACAGATTAAAATCCTGGAAGACCTAATAGAGTAAATAAGTCTCTCTTACCTGAGAGGAGGAGAAGCCCCCAGAGTAGCAGCAGACGGGCCATTTCCCAGCTTTAGCAGTTCCTGGCTGTGCAGGGAGAGAGATTTGCAACTCTTCTAGGCTGCTAAGAGGAAGTTTCGAAACTTTGTACTGCTGTCATCACGTGAGTTCAGGGAAATAAAGTGCTATGCACAGTATGAGAGAAAGGAAAGTAGTGTGGGTGTGCATGTTACATTCCGCTCTCCATTATTCTGTCAATGATTCAGATGCCTTGGGGGGCTTCTCTTCAAAGTGGATATCTCTTATCCATCCCTCAATGAGGGGGTAGGGTTCAACTTAACAACTGTCTCTCTTTCCCACCCTAAAAAGTTGGAAGGTATGCTTAATATTTTCCCTGTTTGTACGCCATGTTACTCTTTGGCATATGCTTTTTTAATGGTTGATGAGTCCACATTTGTATTAATACATAATTTGCTTTGTGGAATTACATTTTCATTGTCATGGGGGTCGAATCAGAGCCGGGTGAGAAAACTCACTTCTTTTTTAGGAGAGAAAATTGCCATTCACTTTTATGATCTTGGGACTGATTCAAAGCCAGGTAAAAGTGAGTTTTCTCACTAGGCTCTGAATCCACTCCAAAGGTGAAAGTTCAAGATGCAGTGAGAATATCTGCAATTATGGATCGGGGGTCTTTCATACCTTCCTGTTTGCACTGCAATTAAAGTGGACCAAAACCCACACTGAAGTCTATGAGACTCCAGGGCAGGCTTTCTCCCTCTGGCAGGGCATCCCAAACTGGGGAAGGCTGGCTAGGAAAGACTGGAGGCTTTATTTAAAGCAGCCCCCAGAAAAATCTAACAAGCCTCCGTCCTAAATTAATCTTACTTACCCCTCCTGTGAACACCAAGAGGGGTTTTTCCTATTGGATGAAGTGATTTGAAGAAAAGGTAAGAATCTCTGCAGTGTCTTTTTTGGCATGAAGGGGTTTGTATGGGATCCTTGTGGACCAGGACCCTTAACCCTTCTAATGCCAGCTACATAAAATTTATGTACCTGGCTTCCCCTGCTAGCGCCCCCTCCCCAAGAAAAAGCCTCTCACCTGACCCCTCGATCCTGCCGGGTTTCCTGTTCACACGGGGGGTCTCCGATCTACCCCGGGCTCTCCTGGCTTCATTTACTGTAAATATATAAATAAATAAAAAAGGCATCTGCTTACCTCAGTGTGCTTTCCCTTCTTCACCCAAGGGGCATCTGATCCCCCCCTCCTGCTCTTCTGCTGTGAGGAGAGGGCAGATAATGTCATCGCGTGATGACCTCTGTATAGCAGTCACACTGCTGCTGCACTAGTTGATTATCTAAGCAGTTCTAGCCAGTATAGCAGCTAAAAAGGCATTGGTGCGGCTCCTGGTTGTGGATCGCGTGCCCGGTACTCAGTACTCGGTACTCTTTGCTTTAAATCAGGTCTAGCACTTGGTAAGAGTTGGACTAATAAAAATAGGATCACCACTGTTATAACTACATCTATAAGAATGTGTGACCATAACTGTCATATATCCCTTCCCACAATCAATCTGGTAATAGGTCCTTTTCACTGGGGCATCCCGATTTGGGATAAGGTCTGTAAAACCCCTCCGGATCACACACACAACTTTCTGCCATTCCCACTGTGTATATATGTGCTTACCCTTGTCCATTCATCGCTTTATGTTGTACATACTAATACACAGCATAAATCATTATTTCGGCGAATGGGGCATGAGAGTGCCAGAAAGGTTCACACAGTACTGCCATCTGTGCTTAGGCCCCCTTTTGGCACCCCCCTGACCCACTGCACCTGGGGAACATGCCCCCCTAGCTACGCCCCTTCTTCACTGGATCCTTCGTCTTCGCCAGAGCCTCAGGCATTAATGACAGCCACTTCATCTCCCACAGGGCAGGAGAGTCTTAGTGGGCCCTAAAGTAGTGTGTCACATGATGTAACCTTTCAGCTCCGCTGCCACAAATGGGTCATCTTCTGCTGCTGATCGCCCTCCAGTCCTTAATGCCTTCCCTATAGCCTCCTATTGTCCTCTAGTCCTTGTTGCATTCTCTATTGTCACCAAGCACCCTTCAGTCTTTACTGCTTGCTCCACTGCCACTAAAGACTTCATCATCAGTTGTCACATGGTTCTCGACACCTGAGCTTTCATCCATTGCCCTCCATTCCATGCCACCTTTTCCAATGTTGCTGATCATCCCTTATTGCTAAAGCCAGCCATGAGCAGGTCTGCACACAACACCAGGAATTTGGTGGTTCGGGTCCACTGTAAAATAAAACCCATGGCCAAGTGTGAGCCTGAATGGGCCCCTAAAAATACCAGGGCCCCTGGCAATTGCCCGGGTTTGCCCTGTGCTGGCGCTGGCCCTGAAACTGACTGGTTCTAAAACTTAATGCAAATGCAAACCAAAATCTATACAGACTTGCTTCATTATATCAGCTGACCACACTTGACGCTTCCTCTTTCTGACAGAGACATGTGACTAAGGCAAATAGGGTAGAAGCTATTGCTAATCCCCTTCCTGAAAAAAGCCACACCAAGAAACTGACAGCATCTGCTTTCTCTGCACCACAGCCAGAGATGTTCAGCTGCCCCTGATTATAACACGCTATCTGTAGCCAAACCCCAGCTTTTATTTTTAGGTGTCCATACGTATCCCCGTGAGAGGCAGTTTGAACACCACCCCTTCTTTTTTTTTCCTTCACCGCCCCCTCTGGATCACATTGTGAGGGACACACACCATTCCTGTGACTGCAGGCAGGGGCTGCTTTTCTTAGTTGTTTCTATTAGTTCATGCACAGCATTACAGCATGGGAAAGCCACGTATGAACTAAAAGGAATTCTTAGCATCACATTTATGTAAATTGTATCACTTGGGAATCCTCACATGCCACACCACTGGGGCATAAGAGGCAGCAGATACATTTAGGGGGTGCAACCGCCCCAGGGCCCAGGAGGTCAAGGGGGGGGGGGCCCATCATTGTTGCTCCTCCACCTTATTTATTATATCTGTGCTCACTTGGCATCATTTAGAGAAAGGAAGCAGCATATATCTCTGGTGTTTCAGTCATTAGTTGTCAAGTTAAGTCAGAAATGAATGTAGGGGGGGGGTCTATTTCACTCTGAAGAGTGAGTACCAACTCCGAATAGAAGAAGAAGAGGAGAGGAATGCCTGTCAGCGATGAACGAGACAATGAGGTGAGTATAGTAAATGTAGACTATTACATTTTTTTTTTAATTTTGCCAATCCTGGGTTTTGGTCTTTTCCCCCAGGCCAACCCGTTGCGTGAAACCCCCCAGGATGCCAAGACCCGTTCACCTCTTCCCGGTCCCACGGCACGTCTAAGAGCAGCAGCTCTGGCAGCCGCATCCTCCGCTTCCCTCAAACAGGGAGCGTGCCCGCACTGGCCATTCACAAATACCTGGCACGGGTATGCACCCTGCTAGAGGGATAGCAGGATGCAGCCGCTTCTCCTAGACTCGCCGTGGGACTGGGAAACGAGGTAAGTGAATTGGACGACCTGGGGGGTTTCACACAGTGGGGCATCCTGATTTTGGATGCCCCGGGGGGGGGGGGGGGGAATTGATTGGTGTGGGTTGTGGTCCACTTTAAAGTGGGCTCTGATACTCCAGAGCTTCATCTCTCTACACTCATATCAGCGCTGGACTTCGTACTTAATATGTCATTAAAGATTGTATGGTGGTAAACTAACGCTATATTGGCTATGTGAAAAAGCCAAGAAGCCTTCCAGTTTCTACCCCACCACCTCAAAAACATATAATAAGGGCTGTTGCCACCTATGCTTGTTCTGCATCTACAAAGGACCCAGACAATCTTCAAGTTGCCTCCGGTGTAATTTCACCTGTACTGCCGGTTGATAATCTGGTCTTGTAGTGTCTTAAAGTGGACTGAAACCGAGCAGGATTGGCCCTCCCCCCGGGGTATTCAAAATCAGGATGCCCCACTGTGTGAAACCCCCCAGGTCGCCCGCTACACTTACCTTACTTCCCGGACCAACGACGCATGCGTGGGCCGCGGCCGTGTCCCCGCTATCCCTCTAGCAGGGCACATGCCCGCGCCGGCCATTTATGAATATTAAAGGGAGGTGGGGAATGCAGCACACTCGGAGCCGCTGTGCTAAGACGTCTGCTTAGATGTCCATAGCTCAGCGACTCCGAGTCCGCTGACTGGACGAGCGACCACGCATGCACCGTAGGACCGGGATTAGGTGAGTTGATGTGGGGGATCTGGGGGGTTTGGCGTAGCGGGGCACACCCGATCGGGGTGCCCCAGGGGGAAGGACCAAAACCCAGGATAGTCAAAATCCTGGAATTTTGGTCCACTTTAATGCATTTTTCTCTGGTTGATAGACCTCCATTTGTAAATACTTGCTGTAGGATGCTGTTGAAGATCCCCATGTGCTATGGTGCTTGAGTAGCAATACCATAATTTAGTAACACTAACTTTCAATTCAGCACAGCTAGAGCAAAATGCTATTGGATAGGATCACACACACAGATCACATACAAGCAAACAGATCACCAACACACAGATCACTAACAAACACACATACACTCAAGTCTATGATTGCCATGCAGAGCCACCTGCATCATCACGAGAGGATCACATCAATTAAGTGAGGTTTTATTATTTTAACACCCCAAATCGTGCTTAGCACAAGGGAAGCTAGGGGTGACAGGAGGGTTTTAAAAACATGCAACAACTCTTTGAATGCTTAGTATATTCATTGATGAAAGACTAAAACGGGATATTGAATGCAGCTGTTTCAAAGAAACGTCATTGATAAACCAAATAACCTAATAAAGGTTGTTTACAGTAGAAAATTCTTCTTACTATAATCACCCTACAGAAATAGCCCCCCCTACCATGATCAGAGACATATTTCATCAACATTACTTATAGCAGAACAATACATTGCAACAGCACCTTTGCCAGACTGAATGCAGTTTAAAGTTATGACAAGTTATGACAGTAGATGGTGCTGTTACCAATGCTTATGTGTAGTTTCTCTATGCATTCTTCTGATGTGTTGTATTTCCTGTATATTCAGCTGTGCTCTATCACTTCCCTTTTCCTGTCTGTGTTAGCCATCATGTTAAGGAGACGTTCTATTACTGCATTTAAGCTAAACTATGATGATTAGCAGCTATGGAAGTTTAAAGTGGAAATGCTATTATCCAGAGATGGGTTGTGGGAGGTTATCACTACAGAGAGGCCACATGACACTAATCATGACTGGGACAGGAAAAGAAAGACAGGCATGGAACACCAAAAGGTTAATAGTTGAAGACAAGATCAGCTTATTCACATAGGCAGTGAGAATATAGTGAAAGGCATATGGGATGTACTGAAAAGACTGCATGAAAGATTCAGCTTAAACAGTTAAGTTGTTTCTGCTGAGGAACCTTTACAAAATTAGGCTTAGCGGTGAGCAGGACATGCAAGAGCAAATGCCATGCTAGAAGTGATCGCACAACTCAGATCAATTGGTGAGAATATAACAGACAGTCACGCTGCCGCCATATTGTTGTGCAGCTTACCCAATACATATGCTGCACTGATTAATGCATTGGAGACAAGGCCTGAGACAGATCTGACACTAGCATCTATAAAGACCAGGCTCACGGACGAGAATCAGCAAAGAAAAGAACTTGTGCATGATTCCACAGAAACTGCCACCAGAACCGCTCTTAAAGCTACAGACACAATTTACCATACAAGTGAAGGATGTGCTCTATGTTCCTGATCTAGAAGGAGGACTCTTATATGTGAAGCATCTGACAGCCAAAGGAATCACTGTAAAATTCCAAGGTTACAAGTGTTGTATCCTGGACCACAAGCAGACCATAGCAAGCACCAAGCTGGATGGCCATCTGTATCACCTCAACACAATGAAGAAAGAAGTGAGACTAAGCACCCATAAACACAATGACTGTATACACATGTGGCACAGGCATTTAGGTCATAGACACCCAGAATGCGTACAGGAACTACAGGAGAGTAATCTGACAAGTATCCCCTTGTCCAGTTACTGTTAAGTGTGAATGTTGCATCAAATCCAAAGCTACAAGAGCAACACTTCCTAAAGTCAGTCAGAATAAAACTTCAAGACTGCTTGACCTAGTTCACAGTGATGTATGAGGTCCCCTAAATCCAACTATACCTGGAGCCAATAGGTGCATAGTATCTGACTATTCAAGGTACACAGTCACTTACCTAATGCAACACAAGAGTGAAGTTCTTCACAAATTACAAGTCTATGTAGTATAGACAAGTAATACATTTCAGGGTAAGCCTCTCATACTTCTGGTTCCTGTTATACCACTAATGTCTGTATTTGATGCTACTGCACCCAGAACTCACACTCTGCAACAAAACAAACCCCAGGATTTTGACTTTGCCTGATTTTGTTCTGTTCCCCTGGGGCATCCTAAATTGGGTGCAGTTGCCATGCTGTGTGAATCCTCCCCCAGAATGCCGCTATTCACTCACCTCTAACTTCCAAAAGGCGCATACACAGGCTTGTGTCCAATGAGAGCCATCTGCCGCACCTATGTCATTCGGTAAAGGCTCTCTTCTATGGGGAATGCAGGGGATGCCGCAGCACAAGCTCCCCATTGACAACAATGAGAGCCATTGCTTAATGACATAGTCACGGCGGATGGCTCACATTGGAGTTGAAGCAGGTAAATGGAAGTGTTTACAGGAACCCAAGGGGATATCACACCAGATGAGCTGCTGGCCCTGGAATCTAAATCTGGGTTTTGTTCTGCTTTAAAGCGATCGTAAAGCTTAGTTTTTGGTTTAACACCTGAAACTAGAAGAAAAATGACTATTACTATTGCACTTGCCCAGGGTTCCATCCCTATAGGTGCTCCCTGCATAAACTGACCATTTTTGGGGTACTTAAAGTGGGACACTTAGTTACAGGGTAATGGGTTTGGCGGGGCTGTCATTTGGGGGGGGGGTGTCCTATTAGCAGGCTTTTGAGGAACAAATATATGCAGAATTCTACCCTGTTGCAGCATTTCCTGCTGTTTCTGGTCTGTCCATGTATGAAAAGTTATCTTTTACTGGCGGCAGTAGAAGGGATGTTTAGGTGCGCTCCGTTAAAAGTTCTGTGGGGGGTTTTAACATTAAAAAAATGATAGATACAGTGTATTAGGTGTACTTGAGACCATCAGAAAAATGGTAGGTGGTACTTTCTGAAAATAGGTTGAGAACCCCTGCTCTAAACCATTGAGCCCCTGCAGAAATGCTTACTCACTGCTGAGCTAAGGGCATTCAATAAAGTGAATGCTGAACCTCCAGGTGGTTTCAAAACTGAGAGTTGACTGCCTAAGATACAGCCCGCTCCCATAGTACAAAGTGGGGCAGATATGCAACATGCAATGAGAAATGACTTGTCTTAATAAAGTAATGTAATGATGTATCATGGATATTATCATTTTTGCCAACAGTTCTTTAAAACTGAGCTCATGCTTTAAAACTGAGCTCATGCTTTAAAACTGAGCTCGTGCTAGATCTAGTTTCAGGTGCTAAGTTAGTTTTAGCTTGATCTGAAATGTCAGCATAGTTCCTTATTCTTATTGTTTTAGTGCCGCATTCCTCTCCTTTTTATGGAAAGTAATGTGACCCTCTATATGTGGTTTAACTGCAAGTTACAGGCAAGGATGTTATTCTTAGCATAGCAGCTAGCAGCTTAATGTGTATCTGGGAGAACCTGTATCTGTAGGATGCCAATCATTACATTCAGGGCCGGATTAAAGTGGACCAACACCCAGGATTTTGACTATCCTGGGTCTTGGTCCACTTCGGTGGGGCACCCCCGATCGGGGTGCCCCGCTGTGTGAAACCCCCCCAAACACCCGGAAAACTCACCTCTCCCCGCTCCCACGTGGCTGCGCCGTCCAATCAGCGCGGCTGGACAAGCGGTCTGACAGGACTGGACAAGCGGCTCCTCCGCCGCCGCCTCCCGTGCGTCACTCTTGACGTGCGCGCGCCCGCGCCGGCCATTCATGGACGGCCGGCACGGGCGTGCGCACGTCTAGAGGGGCGCGAGGGAGGCGGCGGCGGCTGGCCGCTGCCGAAGACAAGGTAGGTGGATTTGGGGTGTTTGGGGGGGTTTCACCCCGCGGGACATCCCGATCTCGGATGTCCCGCGGGGAGGGAGGTGATCTGCCCGGGAATCTTATAGATTCCCGGGCCGATCACGCGAGGGTGACGGTCCACTTTAAGTGTGGTGGTGGCCCCCGGGCACAAAATCTGGTGGAGGCCTCAGATACAGTATTATTTTCTCCTACAAAATAATAATCCAGTCAAGTTACTGATTGGTGGTTGTCTGGCACCCGTCTACTTACTTGAACATCAGTTTGAGTCCCTTGTGTCACCCCTGTGTCACCCTTGTGTGGGTGCGTGCTGCTCAGGAACTCCTGCTTTGCCATTCTGGGTGGGGGGTAATGTAGTCGTCCAGCAGAAAACAGTTCACTGCATTGAGCTGCCAGCAGCTGTGCTTGGTGGCTTATGTGCAGTGAGCGGCCGCTGATGAACAGCTCTGCACCCCCCCCATCACTGTAGCGTTGTTGACCGTGGCTTTGCTGCTCTAGACTCTCCATCCTGCCTTGTGGTGGCTTTGGCTGCAGGTTTGCAAAAACAAAAAAAGGCTTTCCCAGGCACTGGGGGCCCCCAATGACACTGATAACTTTGTTGCTGGCCCTGTGGCCCGTCAGACCAAAGACTGAAAAGCCTTCTGGGCCAGACCATAATCCAAAGGTAGGTGGAGGCGCCCTTCGCAGGGCAAGTGGTGGAGGCCCTGGGGCACATGCCTCTAGCGCCCCCTCATAATCTGGCCCTGATTACATTTCTTTCAGCAGGTACAGAAAATCCAACTGAGTTTGTGATCTAAACAAAACTGTCAGACTTGTGTAGGGAAAGATTAAGTGGTTTGATGAACCAAGATATGGTCAATAGGGGCATACAGGTTTTGAGGGGTTTTCTCTCCAGAAGCCCAACAGCTTTTGCTCTCTAGACGTGTGCAAAACATTTGCCAAGGCGGAATCTTTTAATAATAATGAAAGTATTATCCATGCAATAATCTAACTATAACATTGATCACTTGTGATACTATAGATCAATATGTATATTTACATTTCCACCCCTATCAATCACTATGCTGGAGGAGACATGCTCCACAACCGCACTGCTTTACACTTCTCAAGGAGGTGGCCTGGGCACAGGATGCACTGTCAGGGGAGGGGGTGGAGACATCTGTAGAGCCACCAATGACTGCGCAACAGCACATTGGGGCCTGCCCTGTGGTAGGGGATGGGGGGGCAGCACGGCATTGCTCAACAGGGGCTTGCCTCAAAGCACGTTGCAAGAGCCCCTGTGCATACCTCTCAAATACCCGGCATTTAGCTACTGCCGGACAGATTGGAAACCCCATAGGATGGCAGGACTACAGCATGATCCCAGTACTGTCCTGCTAAAAGTGGGATGATTAGGAGGTATGTGAGGTATCATATGAGATGGGATACCTCCAGCATTTTAATTATTTTTGCTGTCAGTACCCAGACCCCAAAATTAATAAACAGGCACATGAGTACAGATGAAAAGTGTGCAGTCATACTCATTCCTAGGCCCCTATAGTCTGCTCCATGTCTTTTGTGCCTTACACAGCACAGAATACAGCGCTGATTGAACAAGAGCATGTGCTGTGGTACTGCCAGAAAGGTACGTTTTTACTGAAATTTCACATAGAGAGCATCCCCAATCAGGTATAGTCAAAATCAAAGGATCTGGTCCATTTTAAAGTCAAAATAGAATGTGCATCCTGATTAGGCATGCCCTACAGTCCAAACCCTCAACATTTCTTCTGCAGAAGTATCTCAGCACAGGATCACGGAATTAGGTTAGTATGTGGCCCCATTGGGCCTTAAATAGGAACTTCGGAGACCCTAAAGTCTAAAAGACTCCTGGGCCATCCCCCAGATGGCCAGATCCATTCACCTTCTCCCGAGCCCTCGCCGTGTCTCTGTGCTGTAGCCACATCCCCGATCACCTCTAGCCTCTACCACCTTTTCCTTTCTGAATGAGTGGCATGTGGCCATGCCACGGCTGCAAGGTAAATGGGCGGTGGGCAACTTGGCTCCCTTCAGCGCCGCTCCAGTGCTTAGCCGCCAGTGGCACCGAAAGGAGCTGACTGACAGCAAACACGCTGATTGGCTCCCACTCGAGTCTGTGTCTTGGGAGCAGCAGGAAGATGAGTGTATGGGGGACCTTGGGGGGATACATACAGCGAGGCATTCCAATTCTGGATTCCGCCGCACGAAGGAACAACACACAGAAATGAAATTCTGTTGTGTTGTTCCTCTTTAATAAAGAAGTTGAGCTCAATCAATGTATCTAATTTTTGGCCCTTAATTGGGCACAGTAAGTTATGTAGATATTATGGTCGATTCATGGTCAGTGCGCAAAAAAGGCTCAGGTGGAGGGCAAAGGACTCCACGTACAAATGCTAAACGCATGTGTGAATACCACCAAATGGCAAGCGCATGGAAGAAGCACAAATAGCATCTTTTTGCACCAATTTGCCCCTTCCGCAAGGAAAATCTGCTGTTTTCAAGCGCAAATGGCCCTGCCCATGCGCATTTGGTCAGCTAAGTGCTTAAGTGACCTGATGGTCCCTTATGTTTCTCCCCTTTCCTTTACTGTTTCTCCATTGCGATTTGACCTCTCCAGCATCTATGTTTTCTGCGATTTTCTGCCATTTCGGAGTGCATTCTCTGGAGGGAAGGGGGTTCAGCGATTCCAGTTAACCCTTAACATTTTTTGGCCCAATTTTTGTCCCAGATGTTCTCTTTAACCCTCCCTCCCTTGTTTGTTTTTTAAATTAATGCTTAATAATTTTACTTTTTTTATCATTTTTTATTGTTTGTGTTTTTGCTAAACCTTGGGGCCCAATATCCATGTTTTTGTTGTTTTGACCTTAATTTTTTAGATTTTTTGACAACTTTTATAATTTTTTCCAACAAAAACAAAAAATGGTTCATTGTTCAAAACATGCCAGATGCTGCCATCATGTATTTTCAGAATGAAGTAAGACTGTTACTCATTGGAATTGTCAGTTTCCTCCACCTATTTGGTGGAGCAAAATTTCAGGAGCAAATAGGAGCATTGGCCAATGCTAGTGCGCAAAAACAAATGTGCATCCCAATTTGACGACCATGAATCATGCGGAAGCCTGATCGCAATTTGGCACTCCAAATAGTGTGCGCAAAGACCATATTCAGGGACATGCTAATTCTTTAGTAAAGCAGGGTGCACCAATGGTGTGCCTTGTGGTGTGAATTGCAAACTGCATCTTGGGGAGCTTTTGAATTTTAGCACAAAAGTATATGCAAGAAAAAGTTTTAGTTCCCAAAATATCACCAGTACCTGTGATGGGGCATTTTTGAGGCTGCTTTCACACCAGCGAGGATGCGGAGCACTGGTGCTTTTGGGCAGGCACCCCCCGCAGCCACCTGTGAAAAGCTGTCCATAGTAATCAATTGAGGCTTGTACTTCGAGCGTTTGCAAATCGCTGAGAGCGTTCCGTAAAAGCCCTGCCAGAAGCATCTTGAGGCACAGCACTATCGATCCCCCTACATGTGATTGGAGTGCGCTAGCACTGAATGCCCTCCACATGCTGCACACAGCGATTGTGGGGCACTTCCCCGAAAGCACCAGCGCTCCGCAATCAACGTGGTGTGAAACTAGCCTAAAAGTTAGGGCCATCATTTTTCCAGTTAGTTGTGTACTTTTTTAAAGTGGACCAACACCCAGGCTGATCGGCCCGGGAATCTATAAGGCCGATCAGATCCCTCCCCGCAGGGCATCCAAAATCAGAGCTCGGAGCCTCTGTGGTTGTCCGTCCCTTGTACGTGCATACCACAGCGGCTATGAGCGTGCTGATTGGACGAGGCCCGCGCATGTGCTGTAGGAGCGGGGTGAGGTGAGTTTTTTCTGTCATTCTGGGGGGTTTCACTCTTCCAGGGTGCCCCGCGGAAGTGGACCAAAACCCAGGATAGTGAAAATCCTGGGTGTTGGTCCACTTTAAGCGTGGAAATAACAGTGTCCTATGGGCTATGCAAAATAATTTGACATTTCTTCTGCATACCCCATTGGGACATGTTGTTTCTAAATGCCAAAATAAATTCCCTTACCTCACTGCAAAAATCATATATGTTATCTGTAAAAATGCTTAATTGCAGGTGTAGCGATAACCCTTATCGCCGGAGGGCTTCACCGCCCGAGACGTCCTTTTCCCAATCGTAAGAGGTGCTGCTGGAATTCCAGAGTCGTCCGTGAGGAAACAGGAACAGCCCTTACAAGGGCTAGTGAATTGTAATATAGCGTTTCCCCCAATAAGAGACAGAACTTCAGTATTGAGGGTGAAGGTGAAGTGTTTTTATTAGTGCCACTCTAGGCCTTATATACACAAGTCTCCATGCAATGGGACCTCCCCCGTGGACCTCATGACAAATACACAGACCAACTCTGCCGGTGACGCAATCAGCAAAACAATAGGTGTCTGTAATACACTCAATCAGAACAATGCCATTGCCTGTGATGTAATCAATTAACACAAAGGCAGTTTATAATACAATCCAAACTACAATGACCTAATTAAGAAAAGGCCAGTGAATGGCCCGGTGGGTAACTGAATAGTGATGACATCCAAAAGACAGAGCGTCTGTCACAATGCCCCCTTTTTGTGGAACACCCGGCGGACCCGGATTGACCCTGTTCGGGTTAACGTGGGGCTGTCCGGACTCTTGTTATGGGCAGAGTTCTGTGTAAGGACAAGTCTGCACATAGTGAGTAACCGGACTAAACATTGACGTAGGCTGTACATAGGAATCGGTCATGGGTGGGGTCCAAACATTGGGATATTGTGGCGTTGGTGAGTTCAGCACCAAAGTCCTTGGTTGGATGTGTGCACAGGTGCTTTGCTTTCTTATAGCTGGTCCAAGTTTCAATCTCTTTCCATGGTAGCTGATCGGAGAATCCACAATCTTCTGCACATCTACATCATCGTAAAAGTAGACAAAACCATAACCCTTAGAAACGCCAGAGGCATCCCTAATAATTTTGACACTCTTTACAGCGCCATACTTCGAAAAAACATCCTTAATTTCAGGCTGATTAATCCGACGGCCAATGCCCCCAACAAAAATAGTGTTTGGCATACGTTTCCCTTCTGGAAGGATGTAACCTGATGGCTGATCCTCTTCTTGGCTTCTTGTAACAGACATGACGTGATGCAGACGAAACCCCTGGGTCTCCCCGACCAGTGGGCTGGAGTCGGCAGCTCGGGCTGGAGACCGGGTTGTAACAGGGTTGACGCTGGCTGGTCCAGAGGTAGCGTAGGCAGAAGTCATTGGTCCTAGATCATTTCCCAATAGTACTTCTGCTGGTAAGTTGTCCATAAGTCCCACCTGTACCCTGCCGGATCCAGCGCCCCAGTCAAGATGTACTCGGGCGGTGGGGAGTCGAAACACAGCTCCTCCTGCCACCCTTACTGCAACGGTGTGTCCAGTGCGGTCTTTGTTCTTGACCAAATGAGGTTGAAGCAAGGTAAGTGTGGCTCCGGTGTCGCGTAATCCTTGCGCGGTGCGCCCATTGACTCGTACCTCCTGGCAATGGTGCTGTCGGTTGTCTTGGATGGCCGCTTGTACGGGATCAGCTTCATACAGTACCCCCAGATACTCTTCCGAACTGCTCTCAGCTTCCAAACAGTGTGCCACAGGAGTACGGGAGGTGTAAGGTTGCTTTTGCCCCCACGTGTTTCGGGGAGGCTCTAGGGCGCAATCGCTGCGATAATGTCCCCATTGTTTGCAACGATGGCACTGAACTGTGGAGAGGTTCGGTTGCTGCGCTGGCCTATGTGGCCCAGAGTCACGAGTTGGCGCTGAAGCCACAGGTGCTTGAAATTTGATGGGAGGTTGTGGTTTTGGAGCGGACTGTTCTGTCCGGCGAGCATCAGTGTACTCGTCGGCTAGACGAGCAGCCTCAGGTAGCGTTAGAGGCCTCCGGTCACGTACCCACTCTCTTAGCTCTGGTTGCAGGGCATTGAGAAAATGTTCTAGTAAAAACAACTGTAGTACATCCTCAGCGGTCGTGGCTTTGCATCCAGTGACCCAGTGTGATGCTGTACGATGGAGGCGACATGCCCACTCCGTGTAAGAATCCCCTCCCTTCTTTTGGGATTCCCGAAATCGTCGCCTGTAGGCTTCCGGGGTGACAGCGTACCGGGCTAACAAAGCCTCCTTTACCAGATGGTAGTGTGGTAAGTCCGCATCAGGGATAGCCCGGAAAGCATCGGAAGCTTTCCCAGATAGTTTCCCTGATAATATGGTGACCCATTCCTCCGTGGGTACCCGGTGTAAAGCGCACTGCCGTTCAAAATCGGCCAAAAATCCGTCAATCTCGTCGTCACTTTCCTGGAAGGACTTAAATGCTGCAAATGGAATCTTTCTCCCCCCAGTGTAACTGAGGCTGAGAGGCTGCTGGTTTGAAAGTCGCCGATCTTCCCTTCGCTTACTGGCCTCTGCCTCCGCTGCGGCGAAGACTCGGTCGATCAGTTCCTGTGATGGATTCGGGCCATAGACCGACAATCTGTTCCGAACCGCTTGAACAAGAGCAGCGTCTTCATCGATCTCTATATTGGTTTCGGTCCTCACTGCTGCATGATCCATTTCGATCAGCTCGGCTATCAGTTCCCGACGTGGGCGGTTGCTAGCTGACCTTCCCCGGCTCTCGAGTAGATCCTTCAGGGTCAGCCTTTTCAACTTGTCCTACTGACTCTCCATCAGGGTAGCACTCTCTCTGGGTACAAAGGACCATCCGACCGCTTGCCACCAATTGTAGCGATAACCCTTATCGCCGGAGGGCTTCACCGCCCGAGACGTCCTTTTCCCAATCGTAAGAGGTGCTGCTGGAATTCCAGAGTCGTCCGTGAGGAAACAGGAACAGCCCTTACAAGGGCTAGTGAATTGTAATATAGCGTTTCCCCCAATAAGAGACAGAACTTCAGTATTGAGGGTGAAGGTGAAGTGTTTTTATTAGTGCCACTCTAGGCCTTATATACACAAGTCTCCATGCAATGGGACCTCCCCCGTGGACCTCATGACAAATACACAGACCAACTCTGCCGGTGACGCAATCAGCAAAACAATAGGTGTCTGTAATACACTCAATCAGAACAATGCCATTGCCTGTGATGTAATCAATTAACACAAAGGCAGTTTATAATACAATCCAAACTACAATGACCTAATTAAGAAAAGGCCAGTGAATGGCCCGGTGGGTAACTGAATAGTGATGACATCCAAAAGACAGAGCGTCTGTCACAGCAGGTACAGGTGATTTTTGGTGGATAACTGGAACAAACATTTTTTTTGCACTTTCATGTTTGTTAAAATTAAAAAGCTCACTGAGATGCAGGTTCACACCACAAGACACACTGCTGGTGCACCATGCTTTATCAAAAAAATTGCATGACACCTATTATTAGGCAGTCTACCTCTGCAATATCCCTGTATGTAGACTCCTGTTATAACCCTGATGGGGTCAGATGGTGCAGTTGTAAATAAATGTATAGAGTTTTTTTGTATTATATTTACAAATAGTTATTCTGCTGTGGATTGCAATTAGAGATGAGCGAATCGATTCGGACGAACCCGAATTCGTTCCAAATTTTAGGAAAAATTCGATTCTGAACAAATCCGAATTTCCCCGCGATTCGATCGATCGAAGTTTTCCTTTAAACTCCATTCATTTCAATTACAGCCATTGTAAAATGGTGGATGGACATGTCCGGACATGTCCCCTGGGGCAAGTTATCATGGGAAGGTCACATGCAGCCTATCAGCAGCCAGGAAGCCCGGTGACGTCACAGTGCTATATAAACAGCGGCCATCTTGCTTGTGCGCATTTCAGCCTTGCATTGCAGACAGAACGGAGGTTGCTGCAGACAGGTAGAGACTTACAGACAGGCAGGGAGAGTCAGGGAGACCCACAGAGACCCACACAGAGCCAGGGAAAGATAGGGAAAAATCGGGAACCATCCAGGCAGGGACAGCAGAGAAAGTGACAGGGAAACTTTTTTTTTATTTTCACTTCACTTCATTTGCCAGATTAGTTTAAATTGCTTTTTTTGTGCTGTAAATATTCCTGGCCACTGTGCATCCCATCTTGGCAGTAGCATATTTCACCCTATCTGTTACACACAAGCATTTCTTATAACTCGATTAGTTTTAATTTTTGTTGTATGCTGTAAAAACCCCAGCCCACATGGGCATACTATTTCAGCACATTTCACTATCTGTTATACTACATCAGCTTCTAAAGGCTCTGTTTTATTAATATATTGCATTTTTAATTGGTTTTGTGCGTCCTGTAAAATCACCAGGCCGCAGGGTATCCCAAACCGGCACATTTCACCCTATCTGTTATACTAAATCAGCTTATAAAGGCTCTGTTTTATTAATATATTGCATTTTGAATTGGTTTTGTGTGTCCTGTAAAAACACCAGGCCGCAGGGTATCCCAAACCAGCACATTTCACCCTGTTATACTAAATCAGCTTCTAAAGGCTCTGCTTTATTAATATATTGTATTTTGAATTGGTTGTGTGCGTCCTGTAAAAATACCAGGCCACATGGGCCTCCCAAACCAGCACATTTCACCCTATCTGTTATACTAAATCAGCTTCTAAAGGCTCTGTTTTATTAATATATTGCATTTTGAATTGGTTTTGTGCGTCCTTTAAAAACACCAGGCCGCAGGGTATCCCAAACCAGCACATTTCACCCTATCTGTTATACTAAAGCAGCTTCTACAGGCTCTGTTTTATTAATATATTGCATTTTGAATTGTTTTTTGCGTCCTGTAAAAACCCAGGTCAATGGGCATCCCATATTAGCACATTTGACCCTATCTGTTATACACAAGCAGCTGTTAAAGGGGATTTCTTCTAACTAGATTACAGTTTGAATTGTTTTTGTGTCTGCTGTAAAAACCCCTGCCCACAGGGCATCCCATATTAGCACATTTGACCCTATCTGTTACACACAAGCAGATGTTAAAGGGGATTTCTTCTAACTAGATTGCAGTTTGAATTGTTTTTGTGTCTGCTGTAAAAAACCCTGCCCACAGGGCATCCCATATTAGCACATTTGATCCTATCTGTTACACACAAGCAGCTGTTAAAGGGGATTTCTTCTAACCAGATTACAGTTTTATTTGTTTTTGTGTCTGCTGTAAAAACGCCAGGCCAATGGGCATCCCATATTAGCACATTTGACCCTATCTGTTACACACAAGCAGCTCTTAAAGGGGATTTCATCTAACTAGAGCACAGTTTTAATTGTTTTTGTGTCTGCTGTAAAAAAAATCCCTGGGCACTGTGCATGCCATGTTTGCACATTTAACCCTATCTGTTACACACAAGCAGCTCTTAAAGGGGATTTCATCTAACTAGAGCACAGTTTTAATTGTTTTTGTGTCTGCTGTAAAACCCCTGGGCACTGTGCATGCCATGTTTGCACATTTAACCCTATCTGTTACACACAGCAGCTCTTAAAGGGGATTTCATCTAACTAGAGCACAGTTTTAATTGTTTTTGTGTCTGCTGTAAAAACCCCTGCCCACTGGGCATGCCATGTTTGCACATGTAACCCTATCTGTTACACACAAGCAGCTCTTAAAGGGGATTTCATCTAACTAGAGCACAGTTTTAATTGTTTTTGTGTCTGCTGTAAAAACCCCTGGCCACTGGGCATGCCATGTTTGCACATTTAACCCTATCTGTTACACACAAGCAGCTGTTAAAGCGGATTTCTTCTAACTAGAGCACAGTTTTAATTGTTTTTGTGTCTGCTGTAAAACCCCCTGCCCACTGGGCATCCCATGTTAGCACATTTAACCCTATCTGTTACACACAAGCCTCTCTTAAAGGGTATTTGATCTAAATAGAGCACAGTTTTAATTGTTTTTGTGTCTGCTGTAAAAAGCCCTGGCCACTGGGCATCCCAAACACTAGCATAAATATTTCAAGACTACCTGTCTAATAACTGCTTGCATTTTATAATTAATGTCACTTTTCCACAATGGAGGCCACCTCTGCATGTGAGCAGGGGGCATCCCAAACACTAGCATAAATATTTCAAGACTACCTGTCTATTAGCTGGTTGGATTGTGTAATCAATGTCACTTTTCCACTATCAAAGGAGCCAACCTCTCTATGTGAGGAGGGGGCATCCCAAACACTAGCATTAATATTTCAAGAGTACCTGTCTATTAACTGGTTGCATTTTGTAAAGAAAGTTATGTTGTCAAATTGCCAGCAGCCATTGCCTTTAACCGGGGGGCATCCCAAATATGCTAGCATGTGTCTTTTAAGAGTGCTCACATTAGAGTTGGAAGCAGCAGCATTAGGAGCCCATATATTGCCTGAAAGACACACATATGAGCTGGCAGCAGGAGCATAGGGAGCCCATATATTGCCTGAAAGACACAACCAGGAGTTGGCAGCAGCATAGGGAGCCCATATATTGCCTGAAAGACACTCCCTGGAGTTGGCAGCAGCATAAGGAGCTAACATGCTTCAGCTACTACCATGGATCAGCCATTGGTGGCTGGAAATCCTGGCTGAACCATGCCTGATTCATCTTCACAAAGGTGAGTCTCTCCACATTTTTCGTGGACAAGTTCTCCTTGGCATGACTATGGCCCCGCCGCACTAAACACCCGCTCAGATGGCACACTACTCGCTGGGCAGGACAGCTTTCCCAGGGCAAACTCTGCCAGTTGCGGCCACAAGTCAAGTTTGGCTGCCCAGAAGTCCAGCGGGTCCTCAAGGTGCATTGGCATGGTCATGTCAAGGTATAACACTACCTGCTGGTTCAGGGCCTGCTCCAAGTCTTTCTGCTGCTCATGATTAGCCTCACTATGCGGGTCGCTTGTGATTAGGGTGTGATTCGGTTAGTTGTTATCTGATTATGACCCGGCTTGATCAACCATTCCTGTCTGCTGCCTGTACTGACCTCTGCTTTGTCTGACCACGAACCTGCCTGCCCCTCTGGATACCCCGCGATCTCTGACCTCCCGGCTTGACCCTTTGGCTACTCCTGACTGTGCACCTGTCTCATCCCTGTACTCTGACGCACCCTCCGGCTGTCAACTCCAGTGTCTCTTTCAAGCTATGTTTGGGCTCCTGCTGCTGCTGCTGCTTGCAACTCCAGGGTGTCATTCAGCCAATTTTTGGGCTCCTGCTGCCAACTCCAGTGTCTCTTTCAAGCTATGTTTGGGCTCCTGCTGCTGCTGCTTGCACCTCCAGGGTGTCATTCAGCCAATTTTTGGGCTCCTGCTGCCAACTCCAGTGTCTCTTTCAAGCTATGATTGGGCTGCTGCTGCTGCTGCTGCTTGCAACTCCAGGGTGTCATTCAGCCAATTTTTGGGCTCCTGCTGCCAACTCCAGTGTGTCTTTCAAGCTATGTTTGGGCTGCTCCTGCTGCTGCTTGCGACTCCAGGGTGTCATTCAGCCAATTTTTGGGCTCCTGCTGCCAACCCCAGTGTGTCTTTCAAGCTAGGTATGGGCTGCTGCTGCTTGCAACTCCAGGGTGTCATTCAGCCAATTTTTGGGTTCCTGCTGCCAAATCCAGTGTGTCTTTCAAGCTATGTTTGGGCTGCTGCTGCTGCTGCCTGCAACTGCAGGGTGTCATTCAGCCAATTTTTGGGCTCCTGCTGCCCATTCCAGTGTCTCTTTCAAGCTATGTTTGGGGTCCTGCTGCTGCTGCTTGCAACTCCAGGGTGTCATTCAGCCAATTTTTGGGCTCCTGCTGCCAACTCCAGTGTGTCTTTCAAGCTAGGTTTGGGCTGCTGATGCTGCTTGCAACTCCAGGGTGTCATTTAGACAATTTTTGGGCTCCTGCTGCCAACTCCAGTGTCTCTTTCAAGCAATGTTTGGGCTCCTGCTGCTGCTGCTTGCAACTGCAGGGTGTCATTCAGACAATTTTTGGGCTGCTGCTGCCAACTCCAGTGTCTCTTTCAAGCTATGTTTGGCCTCCTGCTGCTGCCAACTGCAGTGTGTTTTTAGGCCAATTTTTGGGCTCCTGCTGCCAACTCCAGTGTCTCTTTCAAGCTATGCTTGGGCTCCTGCTGCTGCTGCTGCTGCTTGCAACTCCAGGGTGTCATTCAGCCAATTTTTGGGCTCCTGCTGCCAACTCCAGTGTGTCTTTCAAGCTATGTTTGGGCTGCTCCTGCTGCTGCTTGCAACTCCAGGGTGTCATTCAGACAATTTTTGGGCTCCTGCTGCCAACTCCATTGTCTCTTTCAAGCTATGTTTGGGCTCCTGCTGCTGCTGCTTGCAACTCCAAGGTGTCATTCAGCCAATTTTTGGGCTCCTGCTGCCAACTCCAGGATGTCTTTCAGCCAATAGTTGGGCTCCTGCTGCTGCCAGCTCCAGAGTGTGTTTTTCAGGCAATATAGGGGCCCCTCATAGTGATGCCACCTCAACTCTCTGCAATTGTGCGGCTCTGCGATTCTAATAGCGATGCCAGCGTGTCTTTCAAGCTATGTTTGGGCTGCTGCTGCTGCCTGCAACTGCAGGGTGTCATTCAGCCAATTTTTGGGCTCCTGCTGCCCATTCCAGTGTCTCTTTCAAGCTATGTTTGGGGTCCTGCTGCTGCTGATTGCAACTCCAGGGTGTCATTCAGCCAATTTTTGGGCTCCTGCTGCCAACTCCAGTGTGTCTTTCAAGCTAGGTTTGGGCTGCTGATGCTGCTTGCAACTCCAGGGTGTCATTTAGACAATTTTTTGGGCTCCTGCTGCCAACTCCAGTGTCTCTTTCAAGCTATGTTTGGGCTCCTGCTGCTGCTGCTTGCAACTGCAGGGTGTCATTCAGACAATTTTTGGGCTCCTGCTGCCAACTCCAGTGTCTCTTTCAAGCTATGTTTGGCCTCCTGCTGCTGTCAACTGCAGTGTGTTTTTAGGCCAATTTTTGGGCTCCTGCTGCCAACTCCAGTGTCTCCTTCAAGCTATGTTTGGGCTCCTGCTGCTGCTGCTGCTGCTTGCAACTCCAGGGTGTCATTCAACCAATTTTTGGGCTCCTGCTGCCAACTCCAGTGTGTCTTTCAAGCTATGTTTGGGCTGCTCCTGCTGCTGCTTGCAACTCCAGGGTGTCATTCAGACAATTTTTGGGCTCCTGCTGCCAACTCCATTGTCTCTTTCAAGCTATGTTTGGGCTCCTGCTGCTGCTGCTTGCAACTCCAAGGTGTCATTCAGCCAATTTTTGGGCTCCTGCTGCCAACTCCAGGATGTCTTTCAGCCAATATTTGGGCTCCTGCTGCTGCCAGCTCCAGAGTGTGTTTTTCAGGCAATATAGGGGCCCCTCATAGTGATGCCACCTCAACTCTCTGCAATTGTGCGGCTCTGCGATTCTAATAGTGATGCCTCTGATCTGCATGCCATAATTATTTACAGTATTATTTCACTAACCCAGCACGCATCCTATGCATGTTACAGCAAGGCAGAATGGTTTACAACCCTATTGAGGTTCTAGGAAGCTCAGAAATAGCTGTTTTTAATTGCGAATTTGCGATTCGTCACAAATAAATTCGGATGAAACAAATTTTGTCTGAAAATTCGGTGAATCAGCCGAATCTAATTTTTCAAAAGTTCCCTCATCCCTAATTGCAATATTCAGAGTGTAAACTTGGAGCTATACATTGTATCAGATTTGAATCAGTGTGTCACTTGTATCAAACCCATCTGCAGGTAGCTTTCCAAGTGAATTTTGTACATATGATGTATCTTTATTTTTGTTACATACGTCTTGTAAAGTGTTACAATCTAGTGATAATCTCTGTATTATGTATCTGAATGTCCCGACTTTGTTTAAAGTTTGAATACAATTTTCATGTATATGGTGTGTATCTGTGATCCCTTTTTGTTTTATATGTATGCAGGGCCGTATTTAGGATTCGTGGCGCCCTAGGCACTTTTTGGTCATGCGCGCCCTCCCCCCCCCATGAACACACACACTTCATAATTAATAACTTAATAATTGTTGCCTGCAACAATCTTTAAATATTCATAATTAATTGCTATTAATGTTTTTTTTTTTTTTAAATGTCAAAAATTCTGTGACCACTTCTGCAATGTTAGATATTTTTTTTAAGGTTAAAAAAAAAAAAAAAATTGTGCAGAATTGATATTACAGGTCTGATATTAAAGTGGACCAACACCCACGGGTGATCGGCCCGGGAATCTATAAGATTCCCGGGCCGATCACCTCCCTCCCCGCGGGACATCCGAGATCGGGATGTCCCGCGGGATGAAACCCCCCCAAACACCCCAAACTCCTTACCTTATCTCGCGCCCCTCTAGACGTGCGCGCGTCTGTGAATGGCCGGCGCGGGCACACGCGCGTCAAGAGGGACGCGCGGGAGGCGGCGGCGGAGGAGCCGCTTGTCCGCGGCTTGTCCGTCGGCGCTGGGAGCGGGGAGAGGTGAGTTGTTCGGGGGGTTCGGGGGGGTTTCACACAGCGGGGCACCCCGATCGGGGGTGCCCCACCGAAGTGGACCAAGACCCAGGAGAGTCAAAATCCTGGGTGTTGGTCCACTTTAATGTATTCATATTACAAAATGTTTTGAAAAACATGTTTTTTTTTTTTCAAAAAAATATGGTTGTTTGGGGGTTAAAAAACGACTTTTAACCCATCGCCGCCAGCGCTCTGGGGTTTAAACAAGCATTTCACAGCGCGAGAATTTTTTGAGCGTGATTTGTTAATGAATATGCTGGGAGCCGTTCGCTATGGCCATTCGCTGTCATGCGCTCCCATACAGCGCGGAACCTGTCAAACAGCGACTCCTAACCCCGTATTCAACATTACCGCACACCGACTGAGTCGCTGTCAACAGCCGAACAACGGCCAAGCACAGTGAATACTAGCGTGCGCTGTGAAAATAACGCTACTGTCACTCATCTGTCGCTACCTGGCGCTATTAATGAATCGGCCTCTAAGAGTACTGTAGTTCCTATCATGAGTGAGATGGATGCATGAGTGGATACGCTGTGCTCTCCTGCAGTAAAGTAGTGACATATTGACTGTGGAATCAATACATATTGCACTCCAACAATTACAATATTTATAAAATCAAATCCTAATTTTCCATCCACTGATATCTATGTCATGATATATTGGCATCTGACTGCTGGGCCCCAAAACACAGAGATTGGGCAGATCCCCCTTAAATTTTGGATGGATCTGGGGATGGAAACCTCTGCAGAGACATGAGCTGTCATTTATCTCCAAAAGAGGGGGGAAAGTCAGTGCCTCTTATCGGGCAAATGTAAAAAGAAAAAAACATTAAACTCTCATATATATCGCTCCCGCGCTGTTGGCCGGGCCACCATAGCCACGAGAGGCCAGAAGATGCAGGAACGGCAGGCGGACGGGCAGGGTACCTGATCCCTGCTGTCAGCACTGTCCCCACCGCCGCCGCACTCAGAGCAAACATCCGACTGTGCAGTTGGTGTCTGTAGCCGTCACTTGACACAGGCCACGCCCACCTGTTGCACAGAGCCAGGTGTGTTTGCTCGCGCCGGAGAAGAAGCAGCGGTGGGGACATCGGGCAGGGATCAGTTACCCTGCCCGCCCAAATGTGGCTCCTACATCTTCTGGCCTCCCGTGGCCTGGCCAGCAATGTGGAAGCGATGTATATGTGAGTGTACATTTTTTTTCTTTTGCCTATCGGAGTGTGGGAATGCCACACTGCCTATGGGAAATGGGAATGCCACACTGCCTATGGGAAATGGGAATGCCACACTGCCTATGGGAAATGGGAATGCCACACTGCCTATAGGAAATGGGAATGCCACATTGCCTATGGAAAATGGGAATGCCACACTGCCTATGGGAAATGGGAATGCCACACTGCCTATGGGAAATGGGAATGCCACACTGCCTATGGGAAATGGGAATGCCACACTGCCTATGGGAAACGGGAATGCCACACTGCCTATGGGAAATTGGAATGCCACACTGCCTATGGGAAATGGGAATGCCACACTGCCTATGGGAAATTGGAATGCCACACTGCCTATGGGAAATGGGAATGCCACACTGCCTTTGGGAAATGGGAATGCCACATTGCCTTTGGGAAATGGGAATGACACACTGCCTATGGGAAATGGGGATGCCACACTGCCTATGGGAAATGGGAATGCCACACTGCCTATATGGGAAATGGGAATGCCACACTGCCTATATGGGGAATGGGAGAGAGCATGACACACTGCCTATGGGAAATGGGAGGGAGCATGACACACTGCCTATGGGAATGGGAGGGAGCATGACACACTGCCTATGGGAATGGGAGGGGGTGCCACACTACGTTGTCCACTGTTGCACTGAGCACAAATGATCCAAAGCAGCGGTAATCAAGTACTTTTAGTCTAGGTCCATTTACCGTGGTCTGTGCCAAGTTGAAGGTCCAGGGGGAGGGTGTAGTTGAAATCTCTGAATAAGTTGAGAGCTCGGAATAAGAGGGATTGATGGGGGCAGTGTTGGGAATAAGAGGGGTGAATGGGGTAGTGCTGGGAATAAAAGGGATGAATGGGGGGCAGTGCTGGGAATAAGAGAGATGAATGGGGGCAGAGCTGGGAATAAGAGGGATGAATAGGGGCAGATCTGGGAATAAGAGGGATAAATGGGGGCAGATCTGTGAATAAGAGGGATTAATGTAGGCAGAGCTGGGAATAAGAGGGATGAATGGGGGCAGATCTGGGAACAAGAGGGATGGATGGGGCAGAGCTGGGAGTAAGAAAAATGGATGGGGTAAGAGCTGGGAGGAGATGGATGGATAGTGGCAGAGCTGAGAGAATGGGGGATGGAAGTGGCAGAGCTAGAAATAACAGGGGATGGGTAGGGGCAGGACTTGGTGGCATCAGACAGGGACAGCTATTCCTCTTTGGCGGAACATCACGATTTGGATGCCCTGTCATGTAAAACCTCTGGAATTGCCATTCAGTCTGGCTGTATCTTTATTCATGTTTTAGCAAACGCAGCCAGGAAACATAAATGAAGATACAGCTGCACTAAGTGGTGGGGAGCCTGTGCATGTGCCATGGGACTGCTAGTAGATTGTGCAGAATCTGTGGGTTTCACACGACTAATCGATTGCCCAGTGATGAGGAACAGCCAGCCCTGAAAATAAAGATAAAAGATGCTGCAGTGCATGTTGTGACTTCTGGTCCCCCGGCTCTGAGAGATCAGGGTGCAGAGCAAGAGAGAGAAAGTCAGGGACAATAAAAAAGAGTGCATGGAAAAAATAAGTTTAAATAGAGATAGAAAGAGAGGGAAAGACAGAATGTGCAGCCAGATGGAGAAAAAAGACAGAACTAGAATTAGTGAGGGGAGAGAGAACAAGAGGAAAGTCCAGGGAGTTAGACAGACTGAGAGAGACAGAACAGTGCAAGTGACTGCAGAAAGAAAGGCAGGAAAAAAGACAGCAAGATGAAGTCCAGGGAGTTAGACAGACTGAGAGATACAGAGTGACTGCATAAGTGACTGCAGAAAGAAAGGCAGGAAAAGAGACAGCAAGATGAAGTCCAGCACATGCAGCACCTGACTACGGCTTCTGACACACACACACACACACACACACACACACACACACACACACACGTGCTGCTGTATGTAAACTGTGTGACGGAGGACAGAAAGTGTCTCTCCTCCCACACCTCCCTGGAGCTCCCCTCCGCCTGTCACTGCTTATAGAAGGCTGAACAGAGCATCGGGTGGCTCGGCAGGTGGGGGGGGGGGGGCGCGATTGTGTACTGGCCATCTCCACTGACCACCAATGATCTAAAAAAAAATATATATATATATATCATTAACACCACTGCAGTTAGCCCGCCCCTAGTCTCAAGCCCCACCCTAGGCACGTGCCTAGGTGTGCGTTACAGCAAATACGGCCTGCATGTATGTATATGTACTGAGGGTCTCCTGTGTACAGAGTTCATCAAACTATTGTACCAGGGGTGTGCATGACACAAAAACATACACGTTTACAGTGTATTAGGTGATACTTGAGACTAGAGATGAGCAAATTTTTGAAAAATTTGATTCGGCTGTCTCGGCCGATTCGCTGATTTTTCCGGTCTGAATTTATTTGTGGCGAATTGCTATTAAAAACGGCCATTTCTGGACTATCGAGAGCCTCAATAGGTTTGTAGAACATTTTGCCTTGCTGTAACATGCATAGGATAGCGTGCTGGGTTACTGGAGTAATGCTGTAAAGAAGCATGACATGCAGATCAAAGGCATTGCTATTAGAATCGCTGTTGCAGAGCAGCACAATTACAGAGCCTTGAGGTGGCATCAGCCCATATATTGCCTGAAAGACAATTGCTATTGGCGAATTGCTATTAAAAACGGCCATTTCTGGACTATCGAGAGCCTCAATAGGTTTGTAGAACATTTTGCCTTGCTGTAACATGCATAGGATAGCGTGCTGGGTTACTGGAGTAATACTGTAAAGAAGCATGACATGCAGATCAAAGGCATTGCTATTAGAATCGCTGTTGCAGAGCAGCACAATTACAGAGCCTTGAGGTGGCATCAGCCCATATATTGCCTGAAAGACAAACCCTGGAGTTGGCAGCAGCACAGGGAGCCCATATATTGCCTGAAAGACACACCCTGGAGTTGGCAGCAGCACAGGGAGCCCATATATTGCCTGAAAGACACACCCTGGAGTTGGCAGCAGCACAGGGAGCCCATATATTGCCAGAAAGAAACACTGGAGTTGGCAGCAGCACGGGGAGCCCATATATTACCTGAAAGACACACCCTGGAGTTTGCAGCAGCAAGGGGAGTCCAAATATTGCCTGAAAGACACACTGGAGTTCGCAGCAGCATGAAGAGCCCATATATTTCCTGAAAGACACACTGGAGTTGGCAGCAGCAAGGGCAGCCCATATATTGCCTGAAATACACACCCTGGAGTTGGCAACAGCACGAGGAGCCCATATATTGCCTGAAGGACACACCCTGGAGTTGGCAGCAGCAAGGGAAGCCTATATATTGCCTGAAAGACACACTGGAATTGGCAGCGAGCCCATTTATTGCCTGAAAGACACACTGGAGTTGGCAGCATCATGAGGAGCCCATTTATTGCCTTAAAAGACACACCCTGGAGTTGGCAGCAGCATGAGGAGCCCATATATTACCTGAAAAACACATCCTGGAGTTGGCAGCAGCATAAGGAGACCATATATTGCCTGAAAAACACATCCTGGAGTTGGCAGCAGCATGAAGAGCCCATATATTGCCTGAAAAACACATCCTGGAGTTGGCAGCAGCATAAAGAGCCCATATATTGCCTAAAAAACACACTGGAGTTGGCAGCATCATGAGGAGCCCATTTATTGCCTGAAAGACACACTGGAGTTGGCAACATCATGAGGAGCCCATATATAGCTTGAAAGACACCCTGGAGTGGGCAACAGCATAAGGAGCCCATATATTGCCTGAAAGACACCCCGGAGTTGGCTGCAGCATGAGGAGGACATATACAAAAGTTTTTTTACGTAATGCATTTCCTCAATACTTACTTGTGGTCTGATGTCTGTAACTGGCGAGCAGCGACCTAAATCTGTTTTGGACTATTTGTGAAGTATTGCTGTGGCACCATGATCAATCTACTCTACTAAAGCTGGCCCCTGCGCCCTTTTCTACAAGCTCCCATAGCTGGTCACTGGCTGGTTACGCTGGGTAGGGGGGACCTCACGCCATTTTTTTTTATTTTTAATGGTTTTAAAATCCCTTCAAAAATCACAGTTGAACATGGGGAGCGCAAAATAGTGCAAAATGGTCTGGCAACAAAGGGTGACAAAATCTCAAGGTAGGCTGGCACTTAAAGGGTTAAATGTGGTTTTTGTAGAAAAGTAAAAGCAATATAGACTTGTGCCCGTGATAAAAGCTAATGAAAACACAGTGTCAGAGTGCCTGAAATGGGATGCCCCGTGCTCAAAGTTAGTTGACAGCACTACATCAAACTTTAAAATGTGTTTTTTGTAGAAAAGCAAAAGCAATATAGACTGATGCCCGTGATAAAATCTAATGCAAACACATTGTCAGATTGCCTGAAATGGGATGCCCCGTGCTCAGAGTTAGGTAATAGTACTACAGCAAGCTTTAAAATGTGTTTTTTGTAGAAAAGCAAAAGCAATATAGACTGGTGCCTGTGATAAAAGCAAATGCAAACACTGTCAGATTTCCTGAAATCGGATGCCCCATGCTCAAAGTTAGTTAATAGCACTACAGAAAGTTTTAAAACTTGGTTTTTGTAGAAAAGCAAGAGCAATACAGACAGGTGCTCTTGCTAAAAACAAATGCAAACACACTGTCAGATCATGGGCTGAAATAGTATGCCCCTGGTGAAAGTGATTTAAAAGCACTACAGAAAGTTTTAAAACGTGTTTTTTGTAGAAAAGCAAGAGCAATATAGACAGGTTCTCTTGCTAAAAACAAATGCAAACACACTGTCAGATCATGGCCTGAAATAATATACCCCTGATGATTTTTGTAGAAAAGCAAAAGCAAAATAGGAAGGTGTGTGTGCGGCTTGAAAGATCTGGGCATAAAAGCAAATGCAAACACACTGTAAACTGTCTCTGTCACTGTCTCTCTCTGTCTCTTTCTCTGCCTCTCTCTTTCTCGCCCTGTCTTTTTCTTTACCTGTCTTTTTCTCTCCCTGGCTCTATCTCTCCCTGACCCATTCTCGCCGCAATACACTGCTGAAATGAGCGCCCGCAAGATGACCGCCACTTATATAGGGCTGTGACATCACCCGGGAGCCTGGCTGCTGATGTGATGCCTACCCATGATTCTCTGCCCCATGGGACATGTCCTGACATGTGGATCCATCATTTTAGATTTGCCTGGACCGCACTAAATGGAGTTTAAGAAAGCGTTTCGAGTGATCGAATCACTGCGATATTCAGATTCTTTTAGAATCAAATTTTTCCTGAAATTCGTAACGAATTCGGATTCGTCAGATTCGATTCACTCATCTTTACTTGAGACCATCAGAAAAATGGTTGGTAACCCCTGCTCTAAACCCTTGAGCCCCTGCAGAAATGCTTAATCACTGCCAAGGGCATTCAATAAAGTGAATGCTGAACCTCCAGGGTCTTAAAACTGAGAGTTGTCTGCCTAAGAAGCAGCCCGCTCCCATAGCACAAAGTGGGGCAGATATGCAACACGCAATGAGAAATAACTTGTTTTAATAAAGTAATGTAATGAGGTAGCATGGATATTATCATCTTTGCCAACAGTTGTTCTTTAAAACTGAGCTCATACTTTAAAACTGAGCTCATGCTAGAAGTTTCTAGAAGTTAGTTTTAACTTGATCTGAAATGTCAGCATAGTTCCTTATTCTTATAGTTTTTCTGCCGCATTCCTCTCCTTTGTATGGAAAATTATGTGACCCTCTATATGTGGTTTACCTGCAAGTTACATGCAAGGATGTTATTCATAGCATAGTAAATAGCTTAACATGTATCTGGGAGAACCTGTATCTGTAGGATGTCAGTCATTACATTCAGGGCCAGATTAAGTGTGGTGGAGGCCCCTGGGCACAAAATCTGGTGGAGGCCCCAGATACAGTCCAGCCAAGTTACTGATTGGTGGTTGTCTGGCACCCGTCTACTTACTGGAACGTCAGTTTGAGTCCCTTGTGTCACCCTGAATCACATGATGCCGGTTGTGTGAAACCTATCCCTCTCCTCATGACATTCACGATGACCACCCAGTCACTGCACGAAGAGACATGGAAGCTGGCAAACAATCCGTGTCTAGGAATATAGGGGCAGGTGAATACCTCATACTAAGATAAGGAGACAAAAAAGATTTACATGATACATGATGATTGGATCTTATGTACATGTTTAATGTGATGTGTTGTTTTGTACTTGTTTGTAGAATTAAGTGTGACAAGATTTATATATTTGTATACGTTTTTAATCATTGGAATATGCAATAAAATTGTAATATTTTTTATAATGTCGCCTTAACAGGCTGTTTAATGGCGAGGTTAGGCTAAGTTTGAGTTCCCGATTTGTAGAAAAAGGGGGGGGGGGGCCAATAACCCCATGGTTTGCCTGTCTGTTGTTTTCACTTTAGTGCCAGACCTGTAATGACAATTCTGCATAAAAATATAAAAAGTCAAAAAAGTTTCTAAAAGTGTTTGTTTGCAGCCAGGAGACGTCACACAATGATTTGAGCAAAAAATAAATAAAAATGTCAAACACGCTGTTTGAACACAAGCAAATGAACGCCCATTGAAATGTTTAGGAGAGCGACACTGAGCGAAAGGTAATACCTGGCGCTCTGGAAGCTAGAGCGCTGGCGCTATACGCTGAGCCGCCTGTAATAATACATGTGACGTTACATGGTGCTGTTAGAGGCGCTCACCAGATTCGCCTTCATAAATGTGGTTTTGCTTACAGCGCCCAGCGTTCTCCAGACACCGCCTATCACTATCTGCAACTATCCCTTCATAAATAACCCCCATAGTACTGTTTGTGTCAGAGGACAGGAAGCTCTGCAAGGAAAACTGCACATGCCAGCTGAGTCCAGGGGCCATCCGGGCATGTGAAGACCAGCGTGCTAATCACTTTCGTGACCGAGCAGGTCTCTGGCTGTGCACCGCCCGAACAGCAACACCCAAGGGGTGCGACTGTGCGAACACCCCTCCCCTTGGAAGAGCACGCGCACACCAGCTCATATAGGTTAGACCAGGTCTCCTACTGTGACAGCACTCTGCATATTAATGTTTATGTAAGGGAACAGGCCCCCCTTGCAAGCTGTGTAAATCTTGTCTTAATTTGCATTCCCCCAGCTTCTGCTTTACCCGCTGCTGGCCAGCAATGAGGCACGTGACACGGTACACACTAGTACACATTGTATGCATATTAATGTTCATCTCATGGGACATGATCTGCTGGTACTCTGCAGGATAGGATGGGACCTTACAAATAAATATACAACTTACCTAGCCCAGGATGCAGTGCCATTACTATCTTGGAGAGGTTGCGTCACGGGTCAGGATTTGCTGGAGCTCTACATATTGATGTTTGTGTCAGGGCTGGACCCGCTGGTGCTCTGCATACTGTAGGATGGGTCACATTAGACTGAACTATCACTTAAATGTGTGTGTCAGGGGACAGGATCTGCTGGTGCTCTGCATATTTAAGGCACAGTTCAGGTTATGGCAATAGTAGAAATTCAAAGAAAAAATAGCCAGCTCACCAAACTCCTTAGTAAAAGCACGGACGGGGAGATCCCAGGCACAGCTCCTCCAGAATTGACAGGCGAAAATAACAATGATTTGTCCAGCTTTTCCTTAAAACATAGCTTTTAAACAAGAGGCAAGCACCTAGTGACGCGTTTCAAGCCTGGTCAGGCTCTTAATCATACCATTAAGAGCCTGACCAGGCTTGAAACGCGTCACTAGGTGCTTGCCTTTTGTTATTACTGGGCCATTTCAATTACCTCAATAGTTTCACAAAAAGCTGTTTTTAACTGGATAGATTAAAAGCTATGTTTTAAGGAAAAGCTGGACAAATCACTGTTATTTTCGTATGGCAATAGTAGGACAGCAATAAACTCATCTCAAGCCTGTCCCATGTGCCTTTCCTCCATTTCCTGCAGCATGCTGTAAATGAAATGCCATGGCAGGTCTGCATTCCATTTCATTCTACCATGACCACTCTCCACATACGTTACACAGCCACCACTGTGCCTCAGTGGTTAAAGTGTGAGCGAGCCCGGCAAGTCACAGCTGTCATGTTTGCCAGGTCTTTGGACACTGGATATGTTGTGCGACTATATTTTTATTGTGGTCGTGGAGCAATGGAATAGAAAGGAGGGGCAAATGTTGAATACCTGCCATGGCATTTACAGTACGCTGCAGGAGGTGGCACATGGGACGGGCTTCAGATGCTAACTCTTATCTGATCCCAGTGGATCCTGCTATATTATCTTCGTCTGCGGTCACATCCCCGGCTTCCCTGTAGCTGTGACCGACCATTCAGATAGGCCGTGGTGTGGGAATGCACACTCCCCAGGGGAGCCAGGGATGCAGCTGCTGGCGTGCCTATGGCGGTGCTTTATGCCGAGCATTGGTAAGCGTGCTATAAAGTGCTGATTGGATGAACGCCCGCACATGCGCCGTGGAAACGGCGGAAAGGTAAGTGAAATTGGGAAATCTGCAGGGTTTCACACAGGGGGGCATCCTACAGGGGCAGGGACCAATCGCCAGGATAGTCATCCTGGTGATTGGTCCACTTTAAGGGAACTTGAATACATGAACGTAGACATCCAAACATAAAAAGCCCTGATATTGCAGCCATAATGAAGCATTCATAATTTATTTGAGTGAAAAAAACATATTTACACAGTTCTAGTTGTTGGAAATAAAGCAGTTTGAAACCTCCTAAAGAATTGTATTCCATGATAATAAATTATAAAATCTCATTTAAACACACTGCTAAATTTTTTGCACACAGTCGTTTTGTCAGGAACATTCACAGAATATAGTCCACAATGATTAATGACTTGTAATTGTTAGCAGAATACAAATGACAATGTAAGAAATGAGTCGAACCTGGGACTCCTCTGTTAAAACACATACAGTATATGGGGGGAATGTCATTGTTTTAACATGTGTTTGGGAGACATCTCAGCGTAGTCGCACACTGCACTTTATCAAAGCTACACTTTGCAATTTAGCATAAGTCACTGGCCCACAGAAAATAAGTGGCGATAACTGTGTGTAACATATAGGTCGATACATTGTAACAGGAACTCACAACTAATAATGTGCTACTATGGGTCTTTTGATAACTTGGTAAAGTAGCATTACAATGTGCTGTATATGAAAAATGTATGGATGAATTGATTTCCACATTTTTAACACACATTGCAGAATAGCAGAGACTATGAGGCCGATTCATTAATAGCGCCAGGTAGCGACAGATGAGCGACAGTAGCGTTATTTTCACAGCGCACGCTAGTAGTCGCTGTGCTTGGCCGTTGTTGGGCTGTTGACAGCGACCCCGTTGGTGTGTGGTAATGTTGAATACGGGGTTAGGAGTCGCTGTTTGACAGGTTCCGCGCTGTATGGGAGCGCATGACAGCGAATGGCCATAGCGAACGGCTCCCAGCATATTCATTAACAAATCACGCTCAAAAAATGATCGCGCTGTGAAATGCTTGTTTAAACCCCAGAGCGCTGGCGGCGATGGGTTAAAAGTAGTTTTTTAACCCCCAAACAACCATATTTTTTGAAAAAATAAAAAACATGTTTTTCAAAACATTTTGTAATATGAATACATTAATATCAGACCTGTAATATCAATTCTGCACAAATTTTTTTTTTTTTTTTTTTTTTTACCTTAAAACATTGCAGAAGTGGTCACAGAATTTTTGACATTTAAAAAAAAAAAAAAAAAAAAAAAACATTAATAGCAATTAATTAAGAATATTTAAAGATTGCTCCATTGAAATGCATTGGAGAGATCATACCTGTCGCTGTTCAAGGTCGCTCGCTGGCGCTGTGGGGTGAGGCTGGAATAATGATGAATGATTCGCTATCTGGCGCTCTGTCAGTCGCTAAGCAGGATCGGCTTGATAAATGTGTGATTGCGGAGGGGAGCCGGCGTTCTTGTGGCGGTGAGCGTCATTACTAGAGATGAGCGAACTTTTGAAAAGTTCGATTCGGCCGATTCGCCGAATTTCACAAAGAAATTCGGGTTCGGCCGAATCGAACTTTTACGAAGTTCCCCATCAAAAATGCCGGCATGGTGGGAGCGGGCCGGCCGGTTCCGCTGCCAGCGGGCCGGCCGGCGGGCCGGTAAAGCCGGCCGGCCCGCTCCCACCATGCCGGCATTTAAAAAAAAAAAAAAAAAAAAAGCATTTTTGCCGGCATGGTGGGAGCGGGCTCTGATGACGCGCCCTCAGATGACAGCTGAGAGCGGCGCCGGCCTCCACGCTCCGGACCTGCAGGTAAGTGTTTGCTTTTTTTTCAAATGCCGGCATGGTGGGAGCGGGCCGGCCGGTTCCGCTGACAGCGGAGCGGGCCGGCCCGCTCCCACCATGCCGGCAAAAATGCTTTTTTTTTTTTTTGTTTTGTTTTTTAAATGCCGGCATGGTGGGAGCGGGCCGGCCGGCTTTACCGGCCCGTCGGCCGGCCCGCTGACAGCGGAACCGGCCGGCCCGCTCCCACCATGCCGGCTTATTTTTTTTTTTTAATTTCAGGAGAAATTCGATCGGCACGAACCACAAAATATTCGGGTTCGTGCCGAATCGAATATTTCCTGAAATTCGGAGCGAATTCCGGTTCGTCCGAACCGGTTCGCTCATCTCTAGTCATTACCGTTCGCTCACCATTCACTACCTGGTGCTATCCCTTGTTAAATAAGGGCCTTAGAGGGTTTGACATGCTAGGCTGACTAATTATATAAGCCCCCCAAAAAGTTTAATTTCCCAGTATCGCATATATGTTACACACTTCCTCCAATTGAGAACTGCCCTTATGAGATGCCCAGAAGAGATTGCTTGCAGACTTTGGAATGACAGTGCAGGTGTTTGCCAGCCATGTTTCTGAATAGGTAATAGAAATGACAAGTAAAAGAGAAAGGTAGAAAAAAGGTAATTGTAAATGGTTGTAGCAGAAACGTTGTAACTGGTAATTGTGAAGTAGAACTGGCATTTTATCCTGTTATACTTGTAAAGCAATAGTGTGCCTGTATAATTGCTGCCCAAAGTTTCAGGAACCTGGTCTATGTTTTGCTGCCATTGCTTACACCCCACCTATGCCACTTACTGGTCATTTAGGTCTTTATAGTCCATAGTAATGCCCTATAAACAGGGGTGGGGAGAACCAGTGACTTCATTCCTTAAACAGAAGACCCCCTGTTTTTAATTACGGTAACATAAAGTTAAGGTGTTAATAGACACACAAGACTCCCCATCTTATATGTGGGCACTCCCGTGGCTTAGGCTGCGCTTCCTGGTCCCCAGTGTCCAATGAAGGTCACCACTCTGGCTTCTGGCGTGTGTGCGGTGTATGAAGCTCAGGAGGGCTTGTCCCTTGTACTTCCCCCTTAATGCCGGAAGCTGGGAGTTTCACGGTCATTAAACACCTGGGGCCCCAGGAGCGTGATTTAAGCCACGGGAGTGAAGATGGCTGCAAAATATGGGAAAAGTGGCTCAAAATAGGTTTAGTGGATTTTCCCTTTCAACCTGTCAAAACAACAAAGATACAGCCCCTACAATGGTAGCTTTAAAGGAACTTTCCAGACGAAAGGGTAAGTAGCTTGCTTTCTTCTCCCTGGTCAGATCTCGTGCATGAGTGCCATAAAGGGGAAACAGGCAGTGAGTACCCGGGTGGCCCAGTTCATTCTTTTTTTGCGGAGGTGATGCACAGCAGGTGTTTTTTTTTCTGACAATTCATATGCTTTAAATACATCAATCAGCATAATAGGTTTATCCTAATCACCGTAGGGTCATGAAATGATTGGAAGTATGATAAAGAGACAGTGAGGTGCCACATGCAATCCCACTCCCCAGAGGTCCATAGGATCGGGGAAGGGTGAGTCAGATTGGGCGACCTGGGTGGGTTTCACACAGCGGGGCATTCATGATTGGGGTACCCCGGGGGCAAGGACCAAAAGCCAGGATAGTCCAAATCCTGGGTTTTGGTTCACTTTAAGGCAGTTTAATAACACCTCTAGTCGTGCAAGTGCAATTGACACCTTACCTTTATGACCCACACGCTGATTATCAAATGATGCTAACTGGAGCAGAATTCAACAGTATGCAATGTCAGCCCTTGAAAAATGGCTGGAAAAGAATCTTCAAGAAAACAAATCCTGTTGTTTTGACTTCTTACTACAAATATTCCAGAGGTAGAAAATATTGTGTGTGAAATTACCTTAGCACCCCCAAGTCTCTCTAGCAGCCTCCCACCACACCTACTACCCCTGTTTGTCAATGGGACTAGCATGACATCTTAGGTGACAGGAGCAGTGATTAGTTATAGGACTGTTCCCTGTTAACAGATTCAGAAGAGTAAATGTTCAGATGATAAGCACATCCCATAGATCTTCAGTGTCATGATTTACAACTACTGACATTTGGTTCCAAAAAAAAGGTCATAATACTAGAAGTAAAGCAATGTGACAACACAGTAAGCATTCTTATAATGTTGGAATGCAAACATAATGATGCCTTGATCATTGCTATGTTTTTAGTAGTGATAGTGATTCCTCTGGATAGTAGTAGTAATTAGTAGTAACACATCATCTGGGTTTTTACATTAAGTGCAAATAATTGAATCCAGAGGAAAAAAAACTCAAGTGCAAAAAGGAGCCCCTTCAAAGTTTTAGCATGAAAAAATGATCACTGTACAGGTACAAAGACACGAATACAGAATTGTAAGATACCTAGCACATCCTTACTCCCACTTTGGGTATAGTGTAACCCAGACACACAATGCGATTACCTAAAAACAATACTTTTGTTGCACATAGTGTTTGCAAGTGCTTTAGATTTATTTCCTGCAGTAAAGCTTATATCTGTGCATGTAGCAAGTAAGAAAGATATCAAATCAAGGTATCACAATATGAAAAAGAGAGTTCATCAGCTGCGGGGTAATGCAAAGCCACACAGAGCCATATGCATAGTTTGTTTTCCTCTCTGATGTAGACCTAATATAGGCCATGGTAGAAAATAGCACATATGAGTATTTCATTGGTCTTCCATGCTCTGTAGATCTTCTCCCGACCACTGTACAGCATCGGCCGGCAGCCATTTTGAGCCCGCTTGTGAATCCAATGTCAGTAATACCAACTGGACTTGCACTGGTCACCTTACAGCCACTGATAATCAGGATGATCAACTGGCCTTCTGTTCTGCTACAAGACTTCTCGTGTGTTCATTCTGTTTCTCCTTCATGCTGGTCGAAGTGGCTGACATTTGACATGTGTCACTGTAGGCTAACAAAGATCAAACACAACTCTATTATTATGTTAACTTAGCCATAATTCCATACAGTGTATAGTCAATGATATTATCAAATGATGATTATCTTATATTGAAATAAAACGTTTGCCTGGTTTAAAAAAAAAATGGTCTACCAGACTGTCAATAGACACAATTCTTTGCAGGCCTCTGCTTCTTCTCTGTTTTTCTGCTGTTAGCTCCAGTACAGATGTGCTCCTGATAGGCTTTTTGACCATCCACTGCTAATAAACATATCAGTGGTGAACTGTCACATGGCGTCTTTGCTTCTAATTGACAGAGAAGCCTGTTCCCTTTTGACTGTAAGCAAGGACATGTGCAGCAGTTGGCTGGGGAACACCCTATCTGCACCGCAACTAACAGCATAAGAACAGCACAGAATCCTGTTTGGGATTGAGCTTGCTCATGCTAGATAAGTGTATATTGTTTTGATATGCATTTTATGGACAAAATGTTTGATCAACGTTCAATATCAACTTGCTACATCATGTACATGGATAACACAAGTCTTAAATGACTAAAGTTAATAGTTAACATTAAGAAAGATTTTTTCTTATGATTTTTAGACTCTCATTGTGCCTCTTTCCCAATATTTGGGGGTTTTTATTCTATAAACATGTTAAGGAAAGGTTACTAGAGGTGATAGGGAGAAGGAGCTTAACCTCCCCACCATAGAGTGGCAAATGGTAAATTAGAAAAGAATGGGGAGGAGGTCTCCTAAGCATAACCTCAAAGGTTAGGCAGGTAATGATAGTTCAAGATAAAAATGGGATATGATTCAATTTGGGGGGGGGGGTTGGAAGCAGCTTGTAGGTGGGGATAATCAGATACATCATTCTTTCATGGAGCTTAGTTTGAGAGGAGGTAGGATTTACATTTCTCCGATTCATGGAATAGTATCCAGGAAAGCTATGTGTACCTTTTTTCTCTTTTCTGCAATTTAGTGAGGCTGCAAGGTCTTCAAGAGATCCCTGTGTTTTTATATCTTCAACACAGGCATAATACCTCTGGAAATATTTGATAAAACAACACCTATGTTTTGTACCCAAGGCTTTGCAACTTGTAGCAGCTTCCTGGTAGGTATTGCTGGCCAAGACCCTGTGTGTTAATTACAGTTTTTCTTAAAAACTATTTTTAAAAGGCAAACTAGCCTGATTTTTTATATTGTGTTGTGATTCAAGCAGAGCAAAGTGGATCTGTAAAGAGACAGCAGCACTGGTAAAATAATACTCATGCTAGGAGCTTTAAAACTTGCTCTGGTGGCCCACTGTATAATGTAACAGAAGTCCTGATGTTACATTGTAAAAAGCTATCCAGCTCTCTGCTTCACATTGTAGGAGCCAGGGTGTGAAGGAAAAACCCAATTGTGTAAAAATGCCTGAAACCTCTGATACAAGTCCGGAGTTCCCCCATTTATTTTCCACTGTAGTATTAAGGCTTTCCGACCATAAACACACACCGAACCTAATCTCTCCAGGAAGGCGAATTAGCATCTGTGAGTTAAGGCAAACTGATTCTCTCACACCTCTGGGCTGAGAAGGCCCCATTAAGTCTGAAGCAAAGGCGACCCCTGGAGAGAGTTCCCTCTCATCAAACACCAGTGCCTCAGACATCCGGCATCGACACAAATCAGACTGTAGCTGGGCCGCTGTGTGTCCCAGCACCAAGCCAGATACCCAACCAGAACAAGCCACAAAACCACATGCAGACATACTTTTCTGCGGGTAGAACCCAAATAAATGGAGATCTCAGCTTATGACCAATCCAGATACTTCATCTTTGGGCTCATTGGATGCCCGGCATCCAGCCCAATCATTTGGTGCCATATCCAAAGCCCTATCACCCTCTTGCCAAAGTTATTACTCCTAACAGTTTATAGGTATTAGAGAAGGTTCTTCAAGGGAGGGAGGGAACAGACTGCCCCACAGAAAGGAGGGGGCAAGAGGGTCCAGGGGCATAAAGAGGGATGATCCTGGGCCAGCCCTTGTCACTTTCTGATGGAGGTTGCGTCACATGCGTGCTGGAGGTGCCAGGGATTTCCATAAGCTGTCCACACACTCCCCTGTGGGAGCCCATCATCGCTACTCTGCATCTGCATTTTAAGGTAACTCTGACTGTTGTTGTATCTCTGCTGGTAACTCCTTGCCCGTTACCTGTATCCCACTACTAAAAACGGCATTCATATTCATTCCATCATAGCCAAATGTTTGTATTAAGTGCTTAGTGTGCTTATTGCATTAAAACCTATATTTAAGAATCTGTGTGTCCATGACGTTGTAGTCCCGCTAGCTGGAGAACGGACGGTGCTTTGGGAAGGCAGGCTGTGTGATCATAGGTGCTGGATTGTTAGTTTGATCATGTGACCCGCCTTTCCCTGACACAAGGCTGTAGTTGCTGTTACAATGAAACAGTGTATGTGTCCTGATGTGTTACATTGTATAGCAGACAGGTGCCCTGCTATTAATAATGTAAACAGCTTCACAGCTGTGATGTGGTAGTGATCTTCTCTTCACCGCTGTGATGAAGAGATCCCTTTTAAAATGCTGTATCTGAAGTTGCATTGTTTACTAAATGGAAAACAGAAAGAAGGAATGATGGCATAGCTTTTACCTGTGATCCTTTTTCAGGGCCAGCCTTAGGATGGTAGGCACCCTGTGCGAGACTACAGGATGGCGTTCCCCCCCATTCTATCATCTAGTCATCACGTCCGGCCAACAGCCACACATCATTGCCCCTGCAGATAACCTAGCCAGACAGAGGTGTTCCCTGGCCATTGGCTGGCAGTTCACTGCCCCATTTGGGAACTGGCAGCCCATGATGAGGCAATGAAGATGTGGAGGAGTTGCAACACCATGCTGCACCTTAACCGGCGTATTAGTAAACTAATTGAGGGGGAGGGCGATCAAGAGGGTGAGCGCTGGGGGTAGAGGCAGCAAGCAACGAACCAGTAAACTCAGTGGGCAGGGGGTGAGCAAGTGTGGGTGAGGGGGCGAGCAAGCAGGGTGGGGGACGGTCAGACACAGCCACGCCCCTTACAATGATGCCCTGTTTGATGGCACACTTTGCACACCCCAAAGGCCGGCCCTGACCTTTCCTTTTCAGACATGTTGTCATGTTGATACATTACCTGTACCAGTGGGGTTTACATAGGAGCTTCTATCTGAAAGGTTTGGCTTTTCTCAGCCAGATCTACCAGTGTCTAGTTACAGCTTTGCTAACTTCTGACAAATATTAACTCAATGGACAGGACAGGGGTGAAGAAGAAGCTGAAGCGCAGTGAAAAGCAACCACAGGCATGTCGCTATTTTTAAATTGTCACTCTAGAAAGAAGAGGAAGACATTGTTTGTGTGATTGCAAAGTGTTAAAATGGCTGTGCTGTTGAAGTACATTATTGGCAAGAAAAAATATATTTACTCCGCTAACCTCTGAGGACGGAAAAGGTCTTCCTCTTCTATATTGCTGAGACCCCTTTCTGCTTGGAGTAGCTGGCTCAGGGCAATAAAGACTTTATACTATAAATGCACTTTAAAAAGGAACTTTGGAGGCCCTGGAGACTAAAAGGCTCCTGGGCAATCTGGGTTCCCGTCCTTGGGGCTTCCTGAATTCTGCTTGCTAAAGTGTTCTTGTGTGCTCTGTATTTGACTTTGTGTGCTGTTTATTTTGTATGATGGTGTGCTACAAGTTTTGGGTACAAATTCATATCTATATAAGATGCAGGTAACAGGCCAACAGTGGGTTTACATCTATTCACTTGTTTCTCAAGTCTCTGTTTTGGATCTATTTAGTTCATTCTCTTTTTATTCTCTATTTAGTTCATTCTCTTTTCTTTTGCATGCACATATGTCGCTATAACTGGTTTTGGCCACCAGGTGGCACTGTTCCATAATAACATGTATTTTCTGTGATGCAGATAAGCAGTATACAGGATAGAAACCTGTACAATTACTATTATTCAGCTTTCTACATAAACTTCCTTTCATTATTGGTAATTTTTTTTACAAACCTCTATTCTTGTATGGGACTTAGTAGCAAGCATACAACTTTCGGTACAATGGTCACAATCAGTTTGTGTTTTAGAATAATGGCAACACTGTAGCTGTATATGTGATGTATATAAATACAATTGTTTTTGCATCAAAAACCCTTTCTGTGAGTGGTGTGCATTACTAATAATATGTATACCAGAAGGGTAAAATAAAAATGTCTGGGAGGGTTCACACAAAGGGGCATTCAAGTTGAGATGTGAAGTAGACCAGGTCACACATACACATGAGAACCCCTCAGGAATCCACTCCATGACACAGAGCTGCCTAACTTATAGTTTTAATAGGACTAGACATTGATTGATTTGTGTGTGTGTATAATACCTGTAATGTTGTCTTTATGGCACACGTTGGCAGGCATTGCTGGTGTCAATATATTACATGGTACCCAGGCTTTCTGTTTCAAAATAGGGTCTTTCACTAACCTGAAATCCAAAAAATATATTTATCCGTCAGTATAACATATTGCAGTATGGAAGCCAAACAAGTGTCATGATTCTAGCATTCTGGCTTTTGGCTTAGCTATAATGACTACCACATGGTTTAAGGTTGAAGATAAAGGTCAAAATGCACGTTAGAGTTAGATTTAAGGTGGACCAAGGCCCACGGTGATCGACCTGAGAACCCTGAGCGTGCTGATTGGACGGGCGGCCGTGCATGCGCCGTAGGACCGGGAAGAGGTGAGTTTTTTCGGCGCAACCTGGGGGGTTTCACACAGCGGGGCACCCCCGATCTGGGTGCCCCGGGTAAAAGAACCAAAACCCAGGATAGTCAAAATCCCCCAGGTCGCTACACCCCAAAAGGGCCTCGTCTCACAGTCAGCCGAGGTTCAGCGAGATACACAAGTGGCAGGCAAAAGGCGTAGTAAGTACAGGCAGAGATCGGGGCTGGCAGCACAAGTTCGCAGTAAAGGTGAGTAGCCGAGGTCGGGGCAGGCAGCAAAGGTTCAGAGTCGGGGACAGGCAGAGGTCAGTACACGGGTGAGCAATCCAAGAATGTCTGACTTTCAACACGCATGCAGAGACCAAGATCCGGCACTGAAGGAAGGAAGTGCCTCTTTAAATAGGAGAAGTGGATGCAGGATTGGATGACCAGGCACCAATCAGTGCTGTACAGGCCCTTTAAATCTCAGGAATCTAGTGCGCTCGCCCTCTAGTGGACGGAGACGTGCGCGCACCTGAGCATGTGAGAAGGAAACATTGGGGGAAGGGAGAGAGCTGGGAACAGCCATGAGGGAAGTGCTGCAAAATGGATGACGGCTGGATGCAGCCATGGAGGTAAGTGAAGTGCTGCTAGATGGGCGTGCAGCGCTCGCCCTAACACCCCCATTGTATGACAAATTAGTGGCGTTTCTGTGCAGGCCATGCAGTTCTGATTTCTAAAAATATTTCTGTGGGTTTTTGGGTTTTCTGGTTCTTATACCATGGCCCAAAAGTTATATTTTTAGAACCAGCACATTTTATTCACTATTCTTCTAACCCATGTAATGCATTATAGGCTTCTATGAGCCCAGTCAGTTTGGGTGTTTGGTATCAGGATGAGGTTGCAGCTTATGCCATCAGCAACTCACCCAGCTGATCGTCATGTCTGTGTGACCCCTAATTCAGGAGTTATTCTCAAATTCATATTGGTCCTTAAAGTGGACCAACACCCAGGATTTTCACTGGGTTTTGGTCCACTTCCGCTGTATGAAACCCCCCAGAATGGCAGAAAAAACTCACCTCACCCCGCTCCTATGGCGCATGCACGGGCCTCGTCTAATCAGCGCGCTCAGAGCTGCTGTGGTATACACGTACAAGGGACAGACAACCACAGTGGCTCCGATCACGCTGACTGCCGCATCTCGCGCTTCCCTCTAAAAGGGAGCGCACCCGCGCCGGCCATTCACAAACGGCCCTGCTAGAGAGAAGCACGAGATGCGGCCGCGGCCCGCGCACGCGCCGTTGGGACGGGGGTAAGGTAAGGTGAATGGAGCATCCTGGGGGGTTTCACACAGCGGGGCATCCCAATTTCAGATGCCCCGCGGGGAGGGATATGATCGGCCCGGGAAGCTTATAGATTCCCGGGCCGATCAGCCTGGGTGTTAGTCCACTTTAAACAAAAAAACCTGCTCAGACAGTCTGGCACCCACAGACTACATCCATCTGCTTTCTATGACTGTTTTCAATTTAAACCAAAAGAAGGTGAAAGTAAAACAGTTTCCTGTTGTTTATATATATATATCCTATCAACTAAGCATGTGAGAACTTTTTAACTGAATGCTGTGTATGTTTTAGGGGCTAACATCTTACATTTATTGCATGAATTCCTCTGTGTTTTCTACAAATGTGTAAATACCTTATGGGGTATTCAAACATATTTGAAAAACTTAAGTTAGTTACCTGGTAACTTCTTTTCTAAACATCCGAACAGGCAGCATACTGATGAGACTTTATGTCTCCACCCTCAGGTTGGAACACATGACCACCAGACAAAATAAAGCTTTGGCTCCACCTCCCATTCGCCAGTTGTTACAGAGATCTGAAAAAATAAAAAGACAGACCAAAAACTACTGGTAATTAAACATGAAAGACATTCAATGACATACAAAGGGAGGGAAGGATGTATGCTGCCCGTTCGGATGTTTAGAAAAAAAGTTACCAGGTCACTAACTTAAGTTTTTCAAAACATCCTCCAGGCAGCATACTGATGAGACGATAAGCGAGATCTACCTTTACTGGGTGGGAAAGGCTGCCCGAAGTACACTCCTACCAAAGGAGTGATTTCCAAAAGTCAGCAAGTCCAAACCGTAATGTCTAACAAATATCTTGGCTGAAGACCAAGTGGCTGTCTAGAAGGCCCCAGCTTGCTCGGGGATAATCTCCCGTGTTTGATGAAAGTCAGAAGATATCTTCGGTAGGTAGCAAGGGTCCAACCTGGATACCACTCGATCCAGGAAAATTTGAAGAAAGGGATGCCGGCAGGACTATGCCTGTATATCACTGATTCTGCGAGCAGAAGTAATTGCCACCGAAATTAGAATTTTCCAAGTGAGGAAGGTGAGTCAAAAACTGGTTCAAATGGAGAAGCTGACAAAGCTGTCAGAACTCTAGCCATATCCCATTGAGGTGCTACTTTCACGCGAACTTGTCTAGATCACATGACAGCCGAAAGAAAACGTCTGCCCAATGAAAACAACGATAATCTCTTTTTTAAAAATACTGAAAGAGCCGCCAGCTGAAGTGCTGACACTGAGACCCAAATTAACTCTCTCCAGGAGGAAATCAAGTATGACCGGGAGACTAGAGGCAGGTGTACCAATTTTGGATTTTCCATGTCCAGACCTTTTAATAAATCTTCCTTGTCACTTCCTTCCTGCAGAGAGTTGGGTCTTGAAGATTTCATTTGAAAACCCCTTGCTTTGAAGACTGGAGACTTCAGGGCCCACAGAGTCAGATGCCATCTCTGAAGATCCTGCAAAGTCCTTGAAAAAGCCAAAATCCTCAAAGGCCAAATCTATCCCTTTAGAAACCTTTGCAAAAGGTGCATTCAACTTAGGACACTTATCCTAGAAAAGAGAGTCCTCCTAAGAAAACGGATAACTCCTCTTAAGAGACCCTGATCTAAATACTTTTTTGACTGGATCCCCCCATTCATTAAGTATAGCTTCCTTAATGGACTTGTGTAGGGGAAAGTTCAAAGGGGCCCTAGACAAAGTCTGGATAAAACCCATGATGTTTAGACTTAGGGGAAACACTCTTTTCCTCAATCCCCATAGACAGGTGAATCATATGTGAGAGATAGGGCAGGTCCCCCAAGGAAAAGAGAAACCTACCCAGAGTGGATGTCTCTGTAATAGATTCCTGACCATTTTCATCAGAAGTAGATGGTCCCTCATCTTGTTCCGCGACCATTACAGCCGAATGTTTGGAATCTTGCCCTCCTAAAGGAAATGGAGGGCGGTCACCGGGGTGCCCAAATCCCTATGGCCAACCGAATCCCGTGAGGTCTTAAGGCTCTCAAAGGAGGAGGAAATATGATCCTTCAGAACTTGTACCATATCTGACGTTCCTTACTTGCGACCCTCATTGTACATGATTGACAACTAAGCTTCTTAAAAGAATCGCCCAACTTAAATTCACAAATTGGGCATCTTTTATTTTTCTTCTCAGCCTTGGAGCCAGGATTAGCCTTAGACACTTTCAAGAACGCTTTGGTTGGCTTGGTCTAAAATAATAAAAATATACTAAAGAGGGGATTCAAAATCCTATAGCTTTAAATCATGTACCTTAAAAATGATAAAAAACGGACTTACTGGAGCAGAGCTGGACCTCTTCTTCCCAGACTTTGTGGAATACAAAGGAAACAATGGATTGGGATCTGGATTGTATTGATCCGATAAGTTTCCCAAAGGTGTTGATAAAGGAGCAGAGATTAACACAACCTCCTCTGCTTGATCCGCCATGTCTGGAGTAAGGTAGCAGGCAATTCCCAAGAATCTTCTTTATAAGTGATGGGAATGGCACATTGCTGCTGATTTTATAACCCTCTGTACTGCCAAAGAGGGGCAAGAATAATACAATTAGTTGTAAAGTGCATATGTATATCGCTTTAACAGGAAAAGCACGTGCGCTAGGCAGGGGTGGAAGAGACACAGGGGAGAGGGGTGGGGGGAGGGGGTGGAAGGGAGCATCAAAGTTCAGGGCAGGTGGGAGGGAGGGAAAAGGGTGGGAGAGGGGGGGACCCGGCAATCCCAGCTTCTCCTAGCATCATCCTTAGTAAAAGGGTAAGTATGCTCACCCCCCAACATCCCCGATTAGGTTGGGGAATGGGAAATCTGGCCAGTTCCCTAGGGGGTATCTCGGGTGTCTGGTAGGCTGCCTCCGGAGCCGGGAAATGGGTCTGCCCTGCAAAGGATCCACAGCACCAGTACAAAACTGTCGGTTCAAGAGCTCCTACCTAAGGAAGGAACATAGGAACAACTGGGGAAAAGAAGGGCGGGGGGGACAAAACTTTATTTTGTCTGGTGGTCACATGTTCCAATCTGGGTGTGGAGACATGAAGTCTAATCAGTATGCTGCCCGGAGGATGTATTGAGAAAGCTTAGTTTAATGCACTGAACTACTGCATACAAATTTGTGTAAAAACTTGTGGGAAAATATTGGTGCATTTTATGGAGCGAATGTGAGGCAGATAAATGAAAACTCCACATACTTATCCGGTGCTACTGCGCTTCTGATCATGCTTCCGCAGCCCTGGTTCTGGTGGTTGGGCGTCGCCAGTGTACAACTGTAATCCACTGAAAATGATGGCCAAGCCCACCCGCCAGCTGGAACCAGGGCTATCGGAGGATGATCAGAGGCATGGAGAGCACTGGTAAGGTGAACCTTTGTTTAAAATTGCGTGCATGAGCAAGTAGCGCTGATTACTGGAGGACTGGTGGGCAGGCAGGGAGAAGTTACACTTACAAACCAGTGCTGTTTGCTGTCAAGTGACAGCTTATGTCATTTGTGTGAGGTGCTCTCTTCCCGTCTGCCCACAGATCATCAACTGTCCAGAGCACACATCTCACACAATGCATGGCTCACGTGAAAAAGGGGGTTTGTTGTACTACCTCTGGGGGTGTATTTTAGCATACCTTTTGGCTCAGAATGTTTTTTTTTTTACTTATTTTGCTCCTAAACCCTAGGCGCGTCTTATGCATCTGTACCTCAGCCACACAAGTCTTTAAAAAAAATTATATATATATGATTTTTTCACCTTATTGTGAGTTGGAAAGTAGCTCCCCTATTATTGAAACTTACCATTGCCCATTTTTTCCGCATCGGATAAACTGTACTACGTCCCCTTGGTTGAGAGAAAATGCAGTTGGTGAACATGTTTCAAAATTGCTTTCCACAATGAAATTATTTGATTCCTGAAAGGGTAAAGAAATTGAAATACATGGCACATAAGATAACATGAATTATAATCAGATACTTGTACAAAATAATTACAACATACTTGCAACAAGTCTAATTTATGGAAAACTCCACTTTGATGGATGACAAGGAGATACAGCCTTATTTAATATGAATTTCTGAGGGCGCCAGATGGCGCATTGGTCAGCCCCCTCCCAGCCGGCGGGTCAGCGCAGCTCACAGCTTATCAAAGTCAATTCAGCTGCGACCCCTGAAATGAGACGTTTTTATAAAAAAAACAAAAAAAAAAACAAACGTTGTCTGAAGGGGATTCCAAGCACCCTGCACCTGTTTTTAGTCTTTGGGGGGCTAGCGACCTATAAACATTTTTAAAACACCAGTAATTGCATTTGGGGCACATGAAACACAAAATACTTTTTTTGCACAGTCCAAATCACAAATTTGCAGCACGAAAGTGCCTAAAATATATTCAAAACAAATCCAAACAGCCCATGGATCCAGTGGCACATGCACCAGCCACAAAAGAAATTTAACAAAAGTGGCCTAAACAATTCTTATCATTCCATCCCATTGAAATGTATGGGACATACACAGCGCAGGGTGAGCGTCTGGTCTTATCTGGCACTGTAGGGAGCTTAGCGCCAGCGCTCATCCCATTGCCGGAGCTGTTGATAGATAGGACACTACCTGGCACTATCACAGGTGCTCTGGTCTTTTGACTTCAAATACACCTTTTCCATTTTGACTTGACATTCACTTGACATTCACCTGACACTCATCTGGCGCGATGTGGCACTATGTGGCCTTAGCATTTCTTAAATAAACCCCATAAATACAAGGGAGTCTGCAGAGGTAGTGACTGCATCGGGGTCCACACAGTCAGGGGGCCCATCATCATCCCGTCTCTGCTTTATCAGATTTGTGCTCACATAATATAATGTACTCGAATAAAGCACAATGTGTCTTCTGACTGAACCTTTAGTAACCCAATTCATTTACAATGGCGGGCAAATGATTACTTTATCTATCCCTGCTTGCAGATTCATGGAGGAGCAACACTATACTGTTTCTTGCACTGTGCAAGGCAACTGGCCTGCTGTGCATAAGCCCCATATTCTCTTTGTTTCACAGACTAAACTCATGGTAGCATCATAGTTTAATATTATTAGTACATAGTAGTCTAGTCACAAAATCTAAATCTACTGCAAATAACCATCATATAATTATGTCATCAGCTCCTGTACCACCTTGCCAGTACAGAGATGTACTACTGGATGCCTACCCTTTTATCCATTCACACAAAATATGTAAGGTTAGATTTGAGACAAATAATCAATAATACAATGGTTCCTAGTGATATTTATAGGAACAAATTATTTTATTTATTTATTTTAGTGCACATGTTGCCACCGTTTCACGGTTGGGAGGGCATGGTGACACCATGGGCCTTATGGCTTCTTCTGTAATTAGTGCTCTCCCTGCCCATGCTGTCTGTTTAGGTTTACAGTTGTGGCATACTCCTTCCATTAATAGATAATAGATTGAAACATTTTCTGTAAGATGTTCAGAGATTGGGCTATTTTTATAACATAAGCCTACAATACACTTCACCACAACTTTATCCCTGAGCTGCCTGGTGTGTTCCCTAATTTTCATGAAGCGGTTTGTCCACTAATGTCTGAGGCCATTACAGAACAGCTGTAGTTAGATTTTGATTTTGGACATATATGGCCATTGTATGCTTGCGCACAGGAATTTTCCCCCATGCAGTGAGACAAACACAAGTAGTGAGTGCACACATACCCATACATACCCTAGGAACGGCGCCAGGGAAGTTGGGGGTTAGGTTCCTTGCACTTTATTCATGTCCCAGCCAGGAATCCAATCTGCCACCCTCCGGTCACAAGGCCACAATGCCACCTCCTCAACCATGACTGCTTACATTAATGCATTTGGTCACCCTGAATTTCATTAAGGGGTATCTGAGTACAGGGGGCTTAATATACATACAATGGGAGCGTGCAATACTAAGGCCACACCCACCTACCATGCCAACTACTCATACTGGTTCTGCAGCTTAGAAATGTGCAGTACGGGAGCAGGTGGAAGGTAAGTGGGGAGTTTTGTGCCCAAGAGCACCCCTAATTTAAGGTCAATTAAGTCCACAAAAGGGGACTTATCATTTAAGTCTTAAATGTGTAAAACATTGTTAGGTTGTATATCCCAGAAAATAGACAGGAGTCATTTACTTTGGTGGTGGTTTCTTCTTCAGCATCAGAGGAGTTTGAAAGCTCATCATTGCTAGAAGGAATAGCAGAAAAATCCTCATATGTTTCCAAAGAGTTCAGATGCTTCGGCCAACCTTTAGGAAAAAAAAACATACATATAAAATAAATAGTTATATCTTTCATCATAACCCGGCACAAAGATAACCATTAACAAAACTGTGCTTCACATAAAGGACGTCACGTTTGCATCTTAAATACTCAAGGTTAGAAAAACAGGAGCAAGAGCAAGAGCACAAAAGCAGACTTCTAAGGGCCTAAGCAGTACAAACATGAGCATTCATCTGGTTTACAAAGAAAGAAAAGTAAGAAACTCAAAATCTCGCTCTAGGGTTGATGCAATATCTTACCTTGCCCTGCTCGAATTCTCTTAACCCATCCTATTTCTTCCAATCTGTTATCTGAAAATGCATTTTTTTCTTTTTGTATCATTTAAGAAAGGATTAATTCAGTTACATGGGTGATAATATCTACTAATACTAGGATACGCCTGTGTACTTTAGATGTGGAAAACAGCCAAGGTTATTACAGCTCAGGGTTACATCATATGCCTCAGCACTAAAAAAAGCAGGAAAAACAACCTGGGACATCTGATAGATGGAGTGGCATGCACACTGGCTGCACCCCCTGTTCCTTTGTAGTCTGGGGAGCCCTCCCACCCCCAGGCTATTTTAACGGCTGGGCGCAGGAGCACACCACAACTACAGGAAAACTAGGGATTTGACGGCTGGCAAAGACAGGGTTGTGGGGTACGCTGGAAAAGGTGAGTTTAATAGAGACCCAGGGGATTTCACACAGCGAGGCATCCTAATTTTGGATGCCCCTGGGACTGGCTGGGGGCCAGCCCTGGAGTCTGATCAAGCCTTTTAAGTTGTGTTTTTGAAGAAATTAAACCTGAACTGAAAATTCATGTTTTGCTTGCAGGGGCGGACTAGGGCCAAAAATTTGCCTGGAAATTCTCAGGCCCTCACCAGACCATCATCAGCCCATGAGCTTCTTAGCCACGCCCACCAAGGAACATCTTAGCTGATAAATGTGTGTGCATTGATCAGCTGATGAGATAGCATTGCAGGAACAGATCATAGGCAGAGTGAGATATTCCATGTGATGGTAGTAAAACTTTATTATTTGAAGGGAAGATACTGTGGCATAGGTGGGGTTGGCCCCCACAACCATGATGCTGAACCTATAGCTTTGCAGTGGTAGAACATGGGCTGGAGCGTCTTACACACAGCCCAGATGGCCTTAAACAGTGTGGCTCCTGTTTGTCTGTGTTTGTGCCCCAAAAGATTTGGTTTACTATCTCTTCTCTTACAGTGGACCGAAACCCGGGTTTTGCTCCCTCTCCCTGGGCCAACCCGGTTTGGGGTGCCCCGCTGTGTGAAAACCGCCGGATCAGCACAGAAACCACTCAGTGTGCTTGGCTCCATTCGGCTTCTCATAACATTGGCTAAGGACCAAATAGAGCCAAGTCGATGGACACATCCCCACTGAATTGCCTACTGAATAGCAGGTCACACATCTGGATAAAGGTATAGCAGTGTCCAACTGCAGCCTGTGTCTTTGGATTAGCCAGTCTCTGTGCCGATCTGGGGGCCACCCCAAAGCGGGATGCTGCAGGAAGAAGAAATCAAGCTTTTGGTCCACTTTAAGTAGCAGAGAGGAAGGTAAATTATTATTAGGCCTGTGGCAGTAAAGAGCTTCTTCCAGCTTACCTAGTTCACCCCTGGGTAGAGGCATTACCATTCAAGGACAATGTCACTTAACCACAGTGGCTAGGCATAATTCTCAGCTCTTCCAGAGAGACAGTGTTACCCTTTATGTCCCTCATACAAATCTGTACCCGCTGTACATTTCATTTGGTGGGTGGGGAATCTTGTTGCATTAACACATCCCGCTTGGTAGAGTGGACTAAAATAGATGATAGGTTTCATGCAACACCCGGGGCATCCCAAATTGGCAACTGGGGCATCCCAAAATGAGATGGCCAGGGGTTAGTGCGGTACGCAAACCTAAATTTTAATTAAGTAGGTATGACTGAAAACAGATTGTGAACAAGGTATAATGAAATATTAAATTTGAAGAGATGTAGAGATGAGTGAACAAATTAGGACGAACTGGCATTCAATCAGAATTTCAGGGAAATAATTTGGCATGAAGCTGAATTTCTAAATTTCATGCGGATAAAAATTTTCCCTGAAATAGTTAAACAGACAAAAGGTGTCCCCTGCCACTCCCTGCTCTGCAGCCAGCTTGCCTGCCAGTGCTTCCCATAACAGGGAAAGGCAAAGTGTAAAAAATATTGTGGGGTTCCCCCCTCTCTGGCAAAACCAGCCCGGGCACCAGCTATGTGTAGCCTCTGATGTCACTGTGAGTGACAGGGGGCGTGAAGGGCTTTCCCAGCCACCTCACTCCTCACTTATAAATGGACCCTCTCTATGGCGGGGAGCCCAGTGCAGGACAGGATGAGGGTATCCTGCAATAGCTCACATGTCGGCTTATAAAGAGCCCATCCTGACAGCGGAGAGTGGTGGCGGGCGAGCAGGTAGGTCAGAGGATCTGCGCCCTCTGCCCGGCTACAGAGCGGAGAGCGATCACTCACTGCTACTAGTAATTGTGTAATTTGACAGCTGAGAGTGGTGGCGGGCGAGCATGAGAGTGGTGGCGGGCGAGCAGGTAGGTCAGAGGATCTGCGCCCTCTGCCCGGCAGCAGAGCGGAGAGCGATCACTCACTGCTACTGGTAATTGTGTAATTTGACAGCTGAGAGTGGTGGCGGGCGAGCAGGTAGGTCAGAGGATCTGCGCCCCCTGCCCGGCTGCAGAGCGGAGAGCGATCACTCACTGCTACTGGTAATTGTGTAATTTGACAGCGGAGAGTGGTGGCGGGCGAGTAGGTAGGTCAGAGGATCTGCGCCCTCTGCCCGGCTACAGAGCGGAGAGCGATCACTCACTGCTACTGGTAATTGTGTAATTTGTATAATGACATTTATTACAACAGAACTGTTCATTATACTCCTTGATTCACATGAAAGTCACCAGTTGCAATGGAGCATGCCTCCGCCCATCTTACATTATTAATTTAGTATTAGATATTTTGGAGCTGCTACAAGGTTGGATAATGATAGAGTAAGTTCAAAAGCTGCACAAAACATTTTGCGGATAGGTGACCGGCATACCTTGATGTGTAAAAAAGTATTATGAAAGACTTTTTATCAGTATACACAAGCATACTTATTTGTCTAGTTGTATTATACCAGTTATATATTGTATATCTTAGTATTTCGTGGCCTCCAACTCAAACTTTAGCTTTGGATAGAAATTTGATCATAAACTGCAACTAAACCCTTTGTGCAAAGAAAGGTCCTGGCCTGTAGGCACACTAAATTGACCTAACCTGCCCCCTCCCACCATCAGTAAGCCCTATATTAGAGAAATACTCACCTTTTTCTAGCAGAGCCTTATCTGACTGTTGAAGTGGTTTCCTGGTCCTCTGTCATACAGTTTCAGGAGGAAAAGGTGAATATCTCTTAAATTCAGAGCAAATGAGTAGGTGGGTTGGGGTCCTTGCACATTTGAACCCTCCCTGAGTTAGAGTTGCAAGGAAGGTTTAGGTGCACTTTAAATATGTCAAATCTTTTCATATCCTCTTGCTAACAGGTCTTCTGTGCAAGCCATTTCATGCCTGTTGTGTTTATACGCAGAATATGTGTATAGTATTTAATTAAAGATGAACCAAATCCAGGCTTTTTCCTACTGTGTGGAACCCCCAGCTTGCCTGTTCTTCTTACCTTACCCACAATCCCATCAGCATATGTTTGGACAATCCTCCATTCAGCATTCTATGCCAAGCTTACAAAGCAATAAAGCACACTGTATGACTGAGAAGTGGCAAGCCCTTTTGGCCACTGTTCATTATGCTCCTTGCTTCACATCAAAGTCACCAGGTGCAATCGAGCATGCCTCAGCCCATCTTAAACTATTAATTTAGTATTCAATATTTTGGAGCTGCTACAAGTTGGATAATGATAAGGTAAGTTCAAAAGCTGCACAAAAACATTTTGCTGATAGGTGACCGGCATACCTTGATATGTAAAAAAGTATTATAAAAGACTTTTCATCAGTATACACAAGCATACTTATTGACCTAACCTGCCCCCTCCCACCATCAGTAAGCCCTACATTAGACAAATGTTCCCTCAGGTTGTGCATACCCGTGCCAGCCATTGAGAGGCCACTCAGGCCGGAAAGGTGAGATCCCAAGCAAACCTAGAGCTGGGAGTCTCAAAATGGGAGGGAGACCATCGATACCAGAGTCTTATAGTTTGGTTGCTTCTCTTTATCAGGAAAAAAAATAATAAAGAGACACATTTGACCAAAACAGTCATGCAAAACGACACACAACAAATACCTTCTAGACCCAGTGGCGTAGGGTCACTCTTTATTTCATGTCTCTTTGCTTTCACATCAGGGCCAAGAGGACCTAGTAAATTTACATATGAGGAAAATTAAAATGCTGATAAGCGCAGGAATTCTATAACTGCAGGGTGAGTAAATGCAGTACAGGGAAAAAACAGCAGTGTCCTAGGAGTATGCTATGCAAGTAGGATTAAAAAGTGTTATAAACACACAGGTCTCTTCATGCACTCTCACATGTACTCTTACACTTAATGGCTATGTTGTACTTATTCACATGCACTTCAGTTTATGTCAAAATTGCTGTAAAAACATTTTTTCAGTTGGTTTTACCTGAATTTTTACCAGGTCCAGAAATGGAGATTATAACTGTGATGTACATAAGCGAAGTGGAACCTATGTGCTTGGAAAACTTGTTTGCCATCCATTGCATAGCAAGCACCCATATTTTCTACTACATCTATACTATTAGACAGTCTACTTACACAGCCTGCTACCACACCAGGAGTTTCATAGGTGTGGCCTACATTTGGCAGTACAGAGGTAGGTAGACTTTTAAATGCAAAATATGGAGCCTTTTTCAGTAACCTCTAGCAGCTAAGTAGCTGATATTCACACAGTTTTATGAATTATTTACAGCGTCTCCGGCTGAACTGAAAGCATGTCTAAAATCTATATATAATCTGGTTGTCTGGACATGGGTCATTGGGGTAAATGGGCAAGGCATTTTTAATCTGCAAATTAGTTAACCAAGTGAATAGGAATCCTACTTCAGGGGCACACTACTGGACCCTAGGTCCCGATCCTCCTCAGGAGTTCTGACACTGCAATCTAAATAGATACCATAAATCTGTAGGATGAGATGCCAGAATATTGAAGTGGAAAAAAACTCGTGATTTTCACTATCCTAGGTTTCGGTCTGTAACCCTTTGGGCATCCTGATTTGGGATGTCCCACTGGGTGAAACACCACCAGTTGCCTGCAATACATTCCTCGCCACAGATCCCATGGAGCAGTTGCGGATCTGCTCTAACCAGCTTTTTTGGCTACACATATAAATGAGCAGCTAAAAAAGCTGAGAACTTAGCCTCTCTCACAATTGGCAGAGGCACCCCTGCATCCCTAAAAGGTTGTGTGCAGCTACATCAGCCATTCACACTACACAGACACCGGAGGGGTACGTGTTACGGCAAACGGCAGGGTTTCCCAAAGCAGGGCATCCCAAACCAGGAATTTAACTGGACCTAGAGTCTTACAGACTCTATGATGGGTTTTGGTCCACTTGTGTATATTATGTTAGCAACTCTGTGTTTTATGGAAGCAATTTTAACTACCTCCAATCTTTTGCTATTGGCAACTGTACACCAAGATCATGAAAGGGATTGTCCAGTCTAAGTGTGCAAACAAATAGTTGTCTGCATACCTGCCATGTCGAAGGTTTATCCTACTGAGCAGTTGAAGATGGAGCCCGCTTTCTGTATCCCAGCCTATGGATTTAATTCATTCATGACCATGTGGTGGACAAATACAGGGAAGCAGGTAAAAGACAGACCATCAAAGCAGGGAGCAGCTATTATCCCATGCACACACAAGCATCAGTCCCACACAGTCTGATGGAAGAGGGGTAGAGAATGGTCCACCTCTCAATGCTAAAAAAAAGGTGCTTATGAATAAATAAAATGCAGAGGCTAGGCTACAGGAAAGGGGATAAATCTGCTTGAATCCTATATATGTCAGGTAAGCAAACAATGATTTGTTTTTACCCTTAGCCTGGATAATAATCTAAGCATTTTCTTAAACATTTTCTTTTTAAAAAGATAGTGACCATAGTCCCTCTTTATTATGCAGCAGGGAAACCAGGCATGGGCTGTCCCGCTGTGCAGCGCAACACTAAAAAAACAAGAATGTACGCCTGGATACGCACCTGTTCCGGGCTGCACTCCCATGTGACTGCAAGCAGCCTATCTGCGAAGCCCCCAGCCGAGCCTATCAGCATGGCCAACACAGGCTATGCAAGCTGATAGACCTGTAGAAGGATCCCGGAAGAGTACCCAGATGGACGGTCCTTTTTATTTTGCTGTGCGCTGCACAGCGGGGCGGTCTGGGTTGCAATGCTGTATATTAAAGAGGGACTATGGTCATTCCTTATACATTATGTATAAGCAAATACATAAAATACAAGTGCATGAAAGTATACATCAAATTCAATGGCACATGCTGTGGTCCCACACAAAAGTGTCCCAACTAGTAAATTAATCCTGTAAATAAAAGTATGTTACAAGAATGTATTACAATACATTTTATATTTCATAATTATTTAAACTGCCCATTCTGCTGCTTTCAGAGAAATACATTGTAAATATGAAATGTTCTCAAGGTGCTAATCTCTGTGAGCAGTTGCATGTGTTCTGCATGCAGGTTTGAAATAAACTAGCTTTAACATGAGGGTTATAGGAAACAACTTCAGTTCAAAGAGTCATGTCTAACTACCTTTAGGACGAGCAGGAACTTTGACTATGGAGGTTGAACTGATAGAGGACGCTAAAGAAAATCGTCGTGTAGCTTCTTTCTCCTTAGACTCTGGCTCTAAGTAAACACATAGACGGAGCAATGTTTTGTTAAAAATAAACACCCTGCTATTAACAAATCAGACATACTGTGAAATGGACAAATACAAACAGATGCTAATATAACTGTGCATGATGTATCCTATTTCCACTACAACCAGGGCTGTTTCTGGGGGGGGGGGGGGGGGGAGCAGGGTGCTCACCCTGGGCGCCAAGACCATTGGGGGGCACCTTTATACCAGCCATTCTATTTTCTGCAGATGAGTCAGGACCACTGAGCCATGGAAGTAGGCACTGCCTGCTGGAGGAGGCAGAATTTTTTTTTTCCTGCACTTAGCCTTATGTTGTTTAGAAACTGTCCTGACTACCATGGACAGAAGGAAAGAAAACCCATCACCAGCTCGGGTAAGGGGCATATTCAAATTGGCATATTTTGCAACCCAAAGCAGTTTATCTCAAATCAACCTTTTATTTGGACGAGAGTAGGAGGACCTACAGTTCTTGTATTTTTGGATTCTTGTTCATGTTAAGGTGCTGATTCTAGAACAAACATTTATTCGATGGAGTAGAGCATAAAGAGGGTAATTATAATTGTGCTTATTAATTTACCCATCACTGGAATTGGTGAGAAAGTTGAGCTCCAGTCCTTTTAAATCCAAAAAAAAGTTATGTCATGCTATGTGGCTTTTCTCTATCTTGCCTTATATTTGAATGATTACTTGAGCCTATACTAGGATTGAGATCCATCTATTGAATGGTGATTTCATGCTGGGAGTTGCTTTTGATGTTTTTGTATTACCTTTGATCTGCTAAGAGTGATTTTACCCGGTGGAGAGTGCACTATACCTAATTTGAAGACACTACGGTGGGTGTAGCAATTTTACAAAGTTATACACCGACACTTATTTAAACTTGAGGACCTCACATTAGATATATCAGTTATCATTAGCTATATAATTTATTGCTCTGTGCACTGTGTTGGACATGGGTTTATTTTAGGAGATTGTGGTTCCAGCAAATGTATTTATGTTTATTTTATTCATTAAAAATTAAATGATTTTTGAATGATTAGCATGTTTGTTAAAACTTTTTTAACTGTTTATTTCCAAAAAAGAAGATTCTACACTTCAGTAGGATTAGACATCAGCTTTTCCTCCAAACCATGGATTTGTAAGCTAACATGCCTTTTCATGGACATTCAAGCACCACATATTCTCTAATTTTTTCTTCTTTACTGCCCTGAATCCAATAAATGCAGAGGGAAAGGGGCATAGAGATTATTGTACTAATGTCCCAATTCATGTAAAACCTAAAACCACTATAGATGTGAACCCAGAAGGAAATGTTACCTTGTCCTTTTGAATTACAAAGTAAGTAGTCTAAGAGCCACCTTCTAAAGTAAGCAAGAACATTGACCACAGATCAGGGACATTTCTGTCATGGGCTCAAAGGAATAACCTGCTGAGCTTACAGAACCAAACTCCAGTTCCAGATATCTAGTTCCATGTAGAGATATCTACATTCTGTATGGAAGAAACACTTGAGTCATCTTCTAAAGAAGATCGTCTCTGTTAAGACTTTAGTCACAACACCCGGTACTGCAAGGTGTCAGAACTGAGCAGGCACTGTAAAGGGCGGTCCAGCAGAGCAGGGACTATCCAGGCTGCAGGCCTAGTAAAAGAGCGACATCAGGAACATCGTAAGCTCTAAGATCTTTATGAAGAATTACTATTTTATTGGTGACCCTAAGCTGCCCTGTGCTTTGGACATCTCTCCAGTTGATTAGGTTGGCACTTGTCATCACCATGCTTCACCGAACAAGGAAAAAAGTAAAAGTCCTCACTAAGGTAGATATAGTCCTCTCTAGGGACATGTGGGACTTGTCCCAATCTGTCGGAACCACCAGCTAAAGATCTGGTGTGGAACTAGGCAAAAGATGCCACCTCCATCCCTGACATAATCAGATTCAGGACAGTTATGCACTAATGAAATGTTGGATTTTGGACAGTTTCAGATTCTGAGGGTGCCTTAGCATTATGAAGGATTAATTACTAGACTCTGGGGCTCATAACTTGCTAGAAATATATTGCCACAAAAAACGCAGAAACCCCTGGTGTGCCAAAAGAAACAGGAATGAAAAACAGACCTTCTGGATTGCTAGTTCATGGGACGCTATAAAAATGCATTAACAAAAGTGCAACAGGTCTGCTCCACTGGGAGACTGGAGGAACCTTGGCCAGTAAACCAATAATTAAACAGCAACTGAGTCCAGCTACCATCAGGTCTCCCTTCAAGCAGAACAAAATCTCGGGTTTTGTTCTATTCACTGGGGGCATCATGATTTGGAATGCCCTGCTGTGTGGAACCCCCAGATTGGCCTCAACAGCTTACCTTTCCTCAATCCAACAGTGCATGCACAGGCTTTCATCTAATCAGAGTCGTTTGCTGTGCTTATGTCATTTGCCAAACGGCTCTGATAGTCTGCAATGGGGAACGCAAGCATCTGCATTCCCAGCAGCAGGCACGCTCCCATCCCAGCCTATATGAATGACTGGGGCAGGAGTACACACACAGCCCAGAGATGCAGGGGATGCACCCACTTGTGCTCCCCATTGCAATCAATCATTTGCTGAATGACTTAGCAAACACTGAAAATGGCTCTGATTGGACGAGAGCCTGTGCATGCACCGTTGGACCGGGAAAAGGTAAGCTGTTACTGCAGATCTGGTGGGTTTCACACAAAGGGGGAATCCCAAATCGAGATGCCTCGGGGGGAAGGTGAGAGGCCGGCCCTGGAAACTTTTAGATTCTATAGTATGACTAAGAGTCCTAATCAATAAAACAAACACCCCTTCACGGATAACACGGGATGTAAGGTATTTAACTATTATTAGTCAAAGTTATGTTTTATGGGAAATCCTGGGTTAGCTGGACTGTATTTGCTGTATGTGAAAAATGTAGTAACTCCATGTGCACCCAAGTGATGTGTGCAAAAGTGGGATCTAGAATCAGGTACACAGACACAAGCAGTGAACAATAGAGAAACACAGAAAATATCTTTAGTAAGAATATCTACTAAAGTTTGGTATATATGGCTTTTCTGTATAGAAATGAGTCTTCTTCAAGGTACACCAATGAGAAACTTTTTATAACTGTCATCCCTTGACCACAGAATACACCTAATGGCAACTGCCATCCTCCAACTCTGGGGAAGCACTTAAGAGGTATTTGGTTACTTGGTTCAAAAACAATGCCAAATTATATTCAGGCCCACTGCACTGCAAGGCCCAGGAGCAGCACCACAACCTATTGGGCTTCCTGCCAACAGGGCCCTTGGGGCAAATCGGGACCTGCATGAACAGACTACAGGGAGCATAAGTGAACAGGGGGTAGGAGGCTTTGAGAGAGGAAGAGGAAGCAGGCCGTTACCCACAAGTGCTTTTATTCGTTTTAGGTAGGCTACCTAATGGTAAATCCAGACTCCCTTGGGAGTTCTCAGTGCCTATGATGCTCTTAGAGCCCAGGGAAGTTGAACAGCCAGAGCTGTGGCATTACTAGAAAATCAAACGGATATGGGAAAAGAAAAAAGTAACTAAAATACAGGAGGAACACAGGGGAGGAATAGTGTTCCTGAAGTTTGACCTCCTGATTGTACTACTCTATATCCAAGAGCTATTCCTATAACACAGTAAACAGGTAGTTTGGTGTTTTGTAAATATATTTAAAAAAAAGAGAAAGTGATTTACTTAGATACTATTACCGGATCACAGTTTTCTCTAACATTATAAAGCTGTAAATTCTTTTGAGCGACAATACTTACCTGGACAATGAAGCAAACCTTTTTTGCATTATTTTCATTTTCTTTTTAAAGGCTTGTGTGGGAAGTGTATACACACATAGTTGCCAAAAAGTAACTTTACTTTAGCATCAACATCACCCAGTACAGTAAAAGGAAGAAAACATCATGCTATAATATAAATAAATGAGTGGAGTACAACTGTAAGCTCTTCTAACCACATTTGTCACAGCAAGCCCAAGATGTTTTACAGTAACCACAAGACATACAAAATAGATGTGTAAAAAGACAACAAATGGCACAACTGAACTGTCTCATGGCCTACAGTAAATAGAAAATATACTGCACTTGCTTTAGGATAAGTCCCTGCCCAGACGCTTGTAAACTTTCTCACACTTAATCCTGCTTGGGAACAGTGTAAAATGAGCCATTTCAAAGCATCTAGAAATCTCAGATTGTATATAAATACCTTTATGTATTTTAGGCAAAGCTGTTTAATGTCTGGGTTGTGGCAAAACTTTATTTGTATTCAGCATAGTTGAGGGACTTCCTTTGTTTCAGAAGGTAAAAGGTTTGGCCTGAGATAGTTTCATATGTGTATTGAGATGCTAATTTAGCTACCTATTTGATTTGAGACTGGCCAATGCTGCTGGCCACCTGTGCTGGTTTGAACACAACAAGGGGGACAGCATTGGAGGGAGAGAGAGACTTCTTGGGAGCATTGAATGATGTTGAGGCTTTCTCTGGACTGAACAGACCTACTTTGGAGATGAGAGGAAGAGACTTGTTTTCTCTGATAGACTCTGATAGAGTTGAACCTGTCAGCCATCTTGTGAAGGACTAAGGATGAGGCCTGCTGATTTCCCACAGACCACTTAAACCAGATAAGTGTAGCCTTATTTACCTTAGAATGAGTTGAACCTGTCAGCCATCTTGTGAAGGACTAAGGATGAGGCCTGCTGATTTCCCACAGACCACTTAAACCAGATAAGTGTAGCCTGATTTACCTGTTTTTGTTGTAGCAGAGTCTGGAAACATTTGTAGAGTATCTTAACAAGCAAGGGGTAAATAACTATTTAAAGTACATTTTGGTATTTCCTTGGAGTTTACTACCATATGAACTTGGTGCAATTATGTTTGACCTTTTAATTAGCCTCATACATTTAAGAGCTGCAATTATACTCATTGATTTAGAAAAAAAGCACCCTAGCATTACAACGGTCCTGGAAGGATGGAATGCAAAATGAGGGACAAACTTTGGAGCAGATATTAAATGGGTCCTCTCCTCATCATTGCTCAAACAGAACCCTTTTACTTGTTTTAACTAAATTGGATGCAATTACACTACCAAAGACTGAAACAAAGAAGACAAATAGTGATTTCCTTCGGTAATTGCTGTTATCACAAACCTAAATAGGGTGGTGAAGCAGTATGATGGGGCTCATTGACCTCATAGGCCACAGTGTGGTCGCTACACTTGGATTTTTTTCCCCTACACCACACAAGGATGCTTTCTCTAATGTTGCTGAATCAACCGTAAAGTAGTGACCATCACTGAGGGATTTTTGCATAAACTGTCCACTTAAAATTTAAAATAACGATGGATGGCATGATTTACTAAAATCCATCCTAAAATGTTCATTGCAAAATACTTTTTTTGAAACAGGCTTCTGTGAGGAATAGGGCAAATATTACATTTAATTTTATCGCTGATGCCCGGCATCCCCCTTTAAGATTCTCTGTACGTAGCAAATGTCACCCTTATAAGGCTAGCAGGAAAATGCAGTTTGAGGATGAAAGGCCCCCCTGTGGTTCCCCTAACACCTTGGTTAGACAGAGAGGAGCCATGATCATTCTTTGCTGGGGAGGTGTGATAGCACATGGGGGGTTCAAAAGAACTACACAGGACCTGTGTCTGGGAGGAGGGGGGTGGAGGGGCAGAGACCGCGCTTAAAGGTAGGCTTCAACATGAAATGTCTTGTTTGGCCTTTTTTAATGTATTCTCAATACTTTTTGGTGAAATATGTACAAAAAAAATAAAAAAAATCTATTTTTTGCAATTTGTAGTGTTTTTCTGTAATAAAAAATGTAAGTTTTTCAATAAAATTTTATTGCGTGCGAAACCCCAATTTCTCCCGGTCACAGCAGAACCACATATGTATTGGTAGACACCCTTTCCACTCCAGGAGACTCCCCCAAACTGAAACAGAGTTTTAGGAGATTTTCAGATAAAATACAACTGCGCTATGCGCACCTTGCAGTTTTTCCAGAAAAACAACCCTTTACATTTGAAATACCCCCCACAAACTATATATTCTCTGGAAGTACACGCCTCAAGCCTTCTAGGCGTACCAAGCTTGTTTATGTGGGCTTATTTTTCTGGAAGTAATACCTCAATGTATTCTTTGGTTGCACAAAGTTTCCCTAAATAGAATAAAAAGGAAGAATCAAGCCACATTTTCCTAAAAAAAACTATATGCAAACAAGAAAAAACACGTAAAATCTCAAAAAGCAACATGCCCCGAACAGAACGATACCCAACATGCATAGGTACTGTCAAGGGAAGAGTTGGCAAACACCACAAAGTAAAGCATGCGCATAACAGTAATTTTACTTGAAAATTTCAGCTCTGCAGACAAAGTGCGCACCTTGCAATTTTTCAAACAAAACAACCCTTTACATTTGGAATATCCCCCATAAACCATATATTCCCTGAAAGTACACATGTTAAGCTTTCTAAGAGTACCCAGCTCGTTGTAGTAGGCTCACCTTTCTGGAAGTAATCCCTCGAAGAATTCTTAGGTTGCACAGGGTTTCCCTAAAAAAATGAATACAAAAACTGAATAAATAACATGTTTTCCTAAAATATAAATATGCAAACAAGAAAAAAGAAGCTAAATCTGAAAGCGCAAGGTCCGCCAAGCAGAACAATACCCAACATGCATAGGTACTATTAACCCTTTTAATTGCCAGCCTAGTTGAAGTTTTGTCACCCTCTGTTGACAGGTCATTCTTCCCCATTTTGCGCCATGTTTAACCGTGAATTAAGCCGGAATTTTCAGGAAAATATATATATATATATATATATATATATATATATATATATATATATATATTTTGCAGCAGAGTTTAGGCTTTAACATGAAATGTCTTGTTTGTAATTTTTATACAGTTTTTAAAATATTTTGGCGTAAAAAAACAAAAAAATAAATAAAATAATATTTTTTAGACAATTGTCCCCTTTATTTTAAATAAAACATTTGTTTTATTAATGAAAACCCTATTGCATGTGAAAGCCCCATATCTTCTGATTACAACGGTACCACATATGTATCGGTGGCCCCCCATTCTTGCCCAGGAGACCCCCCAAATACAATTACAAATAAAATACTACTATCCACACTATAAACATAAGGGGTTAATTAAAAAAAAAATGACATAGGGTCCCCCCTCCTCGGGGGGAGGGGGGTTGTGGAATTTTAAGGGTTACAAACCCTTAAAAATCCCCCTAAAAATTACATGGGGCTCCCCTTACCCATCATAACCAGCCCGGGACCAGCTATGGGGGCTTGTAGGAACAGGGCGAAGGGGCCAGTTTTAGTGGCCCCCCTCCCTGCCGGCTACACGCTCCGTGGGCCGGGCTCTTCTGCCCCCCCCCCCTGGGCTTTGGGGAGGCAGGTAATTGGGGGTGCCGAAGGTTAATGGCAAGTCACCCGCTAGCCACAGGTTACTTGCCAGCCCCCAGACTTGTGAACTGGTATAGGGGTCTCATGGACCCCTTACCAGTTCACAAGGGGTTAAAAGTTAAAAAAAAAGTTAAAAAAAACACACAGACACAAAAACAAATAAAAAAATATTTTATTTGTTTTTTTTTATACTTACCTCCCATCCATCCTGGAGCACTGTGTCCCACGCTGATCACTCTTTGGCTTCTGCTGTCCTGCTGCTGCTGGAAGCCTTTTATAGCTGCTGGGTGACAGAGCATAAGGGGTTAATTTAAAACAAAAAACGACATAGGGACCCCATTTTTGGGGGGGAATTTTAAGGGTTAGGGTTAAGGTTAGGCTAACCCTAACCCTTAAAAATAAAAAAATTACATAGGGTCCCTCCTCCCAGGGAGGGGGGACCCCATTTTTTGGGGAATTTTAAGGGTTAGGGTTAGGCTAACCCTTAAAAATCCCCCCAAAAATGACATAGGGTCCCCCTTCCCAGGGGCGGGGGACCCCATTTTTTGGGGAAATTTTAAGGGTTAGGGTTAGGCTAACCCTAACCCTAATATCTGAAAATATATCCCAAATTGATTTATGCAAAGTTTAGACAAGCTAAAAAAGCTGCACCAGTCTATAAGCTAAATAGAAAGCAATATGTAAAAAGTCCAATTATAGTGTGCACACTGATCCCAGCACTACAAGCTGAATAAATTTAAGAAAAAGAGGGCCACCCACAGTACCCTCAGACAGTGCCGAGAATATACCAGTTGCACCACATGAAAAGTATAAGAAAAATATTCAAATTTATTGGCTATCTACATATATTTACAATCACAATAGACATAAGACTATACAATAACAGACTACATAACATGAACATTTAAAACCACAAGGGGGCGCTGGAGGTCTGTCTGAATACAACAGGTGACATACTCCATTGAAAACATGTGTGTATATATCCAAATCCTTTAATTAATACACTGACAGTATATCTAATTAAAATACAAAATGTGCAAAACACTGCAAAAATGTGCAAAACCCGCTTGTTATTCTGTCCTATTCAAATCTACATCTACATAAATAAGGTGAAGTGAGATAACATACCATTTGAGCAGGAAACCAGACCGTGGTGAAGAGAATAAAAAACCAAAAAAAGGAAGAAAGTGCATACAGACCAACCAGGCATAAACCCCTTCAGATAAACAACGGCGAGCGCGTTGGTAGTGTCTCCTGCACTACTTCAAGGGCCAAATTGATTTATTCAGTTGCATAAATTAAAAACACAAAAGACACTACACATTAAAAACATCATCCTGCGGTACTCCCTAGGTGCTGGATAATATCAAGCCAGGCACTGAATTAAAGTCCCCACTGGGTCTATGCTCCCTTTTTATCAAATATGTAATTAATGATTAACCTCCCTGGCGTTCTGATACCGACAAATGCAATGGCAACGAAAGCGTTGCCATTGCATTTGTCTCTGATGCACGGCTCCGCCCCCATGAGCCTCTGCGGCTCACAGAGACGGAACCCGGAAGCAGAGACGGACGCCGCAGCCGCGGCTCTCACCTGCGATCGCGGCGGAGACATCGCTGGATCGCAGGGAGAAGGTAAGGAGGCTGCGCCGCCCGCTCCTGCTCCCTAATCGATCCCGAGCGTGACTCGGGGTCACCGCCACTTACTGCGCAAATTGACCCCGAGTCACGCTCGGGATCACCGCCAAGGGGGTTAATAACCCAAAATACATAAAGTGCTAAGTGCAATCAGCGTGCCATCCGCCATGTGCCAGTAGGCTATGGATACTATAGCAGCTTGCATATCACAATGAATTATTTAGCTCATTATGTTGTATAATGTATCATGTGTATTAAGTATGTTTTGTTAGCACATGCACTTACTGGCACATGGAGGATGGCACGCTGATTGCACTCAGCACTATGTATTTTGGGTTTTGTTTTTAATGTGTAGTGTGTTTTGTGTTTTTAATTTGTGCAACTGAATAAATAAATGTATATTTTCTGATATTGGGAGCAGTGCCCTTAATTGAGACACTGGGAAGTGTTTGGTGGATTGTATAGCTGGGGGTGAGGGAGCACTGCAATGGCGATATTCTGTTGGGTTAAATCTGTGGGGGTAAATCCTGCTTGGTCTGAAGTGATTAATTTAGGTAGAACTGATTGGATCCTTGTCTCTAAGAAACATGCATAAAGTTTCAAATCCACATTTATTATGAAATTGTTATTATGAAATTATGAAATCATGAGGTTGTATTTTTTTATAGGTTTTGGTATAACTCGCCGTGTTCATATTTGAACTAATAAGGTGTTTTTGGTCTATGCTTTTGGAATATCTTGAGAAATATGATTTCAAAATATCTTTAAACCGGACCTTTAGCATTATTTATTGAAAAGCCCAAGTCCTTAAAAAACGATTCTCCAGCATCTAAAATTAATATATTCTACGTTTTTAGACACTTACTTATTATTCTTTAGGATACGGGCGCTGCCATCTTGACTCAAGTATCACACTTACTGAGGAAAGGAGAGTGGCATAAACTACAGGGGGCGGGTTAGAGCTGTGCTTTGCTCAGACAGAGCAGAGCTGGGGTGAGGAAAAGGTCAGCAGTCCCAGAATGCAGAGCGGCACAGTCAGAAGGCACTTCCTGTTTGCAGGCTGCCTGATGTTCCATAAGCCGCCATCTTGGATGTTTAAAGGCTCATAACATGCAGTAGATGCAGGTAGGATGATTTTTAATGTGAGCAATCTGTATGTACAGGGTGTGGGAAACATATAAGATAGACTCTTATTCAGATTGAAGGTCCGCTTTAAATTCCCTATAATATTCACCTGTCTTGGCCTGACACCTTTTCTGTTTCTTTTTTATTTTGGAATAAAGGTTTTTAAAATGTACATATTTAGAACTACCATTGTGTCTGGCTTTTAACCTGCCACAGAGCAAAAATTATAGTTTTGGAAAATAAACTTTGAGATAATAAAAAAAAACACGTTTAACATTAAATATGGTAGGTGTGGTATGAAAGTGTAAAAGCTGTGCCACTGGCAAACAGAACAGGGCAGTGAACACAAACATGCAGTATGTGACCTTAAACATGAATTAGTCTCATCAAATAAAGTGATGCAAATCTATGAATGGTGCAACATAATTGGTTACAGGTGGCCACAAGTGGGCAAATAATTGTGGTTAGTCTATATGACATACGTCATTGATTTCTGTATAAGCTGCTACTCACATCTGTACTGACATTTGTCTGTGTCTAAACGTGAGTGAAACCTAAAAAGACTATCCCCAAAATTGTCTAATTTTAAAAGCCACACATGCATGCAAGAAAATGGTTTACTTATACACCCAGTGTGAAAAAAATACCTGCAAGCTGTTTATGATTTATTACTGGAATGTAGGAAAGGCAATAAGTGACAAGACTTTTGTGTGCCAGGGAATACAGCCTGTGAATGCCAGTAGTATCTATTTCCTGCACACAATGTTATACGATCACAAAAAAGCATTAACCAACAGGGGTATTAACAGGGTATAAAATACACCCCCAATATCTTTAATTTTAATGCTCCTTTTTTAATTGAATTTCATGAACAGTTCATGATAAAAAGTTCATGACTCTTCAATTCAGGTATATAGGAAAAGTGGTTGCTACAGTCAACTATTCTCTAACAGTAGCTAGTGGCATTACACAGTCCACCTAGAGCAGGGGTTCTCAACCAGTGGTACTCGAGAACCTATTAGGTGGTACTTGACAATGCTGCAAACTGACCCCCTACCTAATATGATGCCTTCTAAACCTAAACTATACCTGTATAAATCTGCCTCAAAAGGTGATAGAACAATGTCTGTGTATTTTATGTTTGTTTCGAGCACTTTAAATGTTTGTTTTGTGTGTTTTTCCATAGTTGAGTGAGATCCCATATGCACCAACCAAGGGGTACTAGAGATAATTAGAAAATGGAAATCGGTACTTTATGAAAAAAAAAGGTTGGGAACGGACTAGGATGTAAATGCTGAGAGGGAGAAAGGGTAAGTAATAATAATTTTTCTTTTTTTCCTGGACTGTCTCTCTCATTTTTAATTTGCAGATAGCTTTATTTAGCTTACCAGTGGAAATGTCAGGGGTATGGCTTCCTTTCTCTTATTTTCTGTTGTAGGTAGAAGGCTCTGTCCTATTGTACAGCTTGCACCTCACCCTTGCTTATTGGACATCAAGTGCTGCCTGTGTCTTCCCTGTTGTGCAGAGATAGATACACTATGCATGACCTGTGCTACCTGTTCTCAGTCACAATTATTGATGTGCAACCCTATTTTGAAGCTCTGGTGTGTGGGAATGCTGGGAGCTCAGAGTATATTCGAAATCTTCTGGTCTAGAAATGGGGTCAGGGAGTGCTGAGGCAGACAGCAGCTGTGGGGTGACTGGCCATGCCCACTTCATTTACTGCAATGGAGGGGGCATGCCATGACTTGGATCAGGCATGGCTAGTTACTGTGACTGACACAGGGCAGCAATTCATCACAAATCGAAAGCCATTCATTTTAGCCCCAAAGGGACTTTTAAAAAGCCTTATAGGCAAGTCACCACTTCATTTATTCAGAAAATAGGCAACCAATAATGCGACCATTCAGGTTTGATGTGCAAGCCCGACTGGTTACCGGTAGTCATGTGATTGGCTAACATATGGGTAAAGGACCACTTTAAATTGAATTAGATAAACAATTATCATCTTTTTAGTTACACCTTAAAGAACACTGAGATACTATTAAAGGCCACAAAAATGTCACAGACTATTTTACTGTCAGACAGGAAATGGTTTCACTGGCCTATTTTAAACTTGCTGAAATTCATTGCAAAAGTCACCATTACATCCTTTGCAAAAGTCACCATTACATCCTTTGCAAAAGTCACCATTACATCCTTTGCAAAAGTCACCATTACATCCTTTGCAAAAGTCACCATTACATCCTTTCCAGAAGTCACCATTTCATCATTACAAAATAGAAGTGACAGACAGAACATAATGCTGTTTAGCATGTTACATCTACACTGGCCAATGCTTCATTCAATAAAGCTTCCTCTTGGTATTCTGTAAGATCCACTAATGGAAAATATATACAACATATGTTGCCTCACCTCAGGTGGAAGTGAGGTTGCCTAAGGCACTTATTTAAGAAAACGCTAGCACCACATAGCGGCAGGTGTTTTTCTACAGCGTCACCAGTAAGTTACATTTATGATGTGAAAAAATGTTTAGTGCCACACATAGCATCATGTAGAATTCCATGTATCAAGAGCATCGGGTTTTTGGTTAGTGCCGTGTTCCCTACAGCACCACATCACATCAGATACTCAGTGTCAGTCTCCCATAGACTTCAATTAGCTATTCCAGTTATGTTATTTTTGGAGACTTCTGGTTAGCATTTTTTCTTTCTTCAATCAAGTGAGACGGCATCCCTGGCCTATTTAGGTTTGTCTTCATTTATTGTACTTAGATGTGTCATGTCCCCGATGTCATTCCATGTGTTTTTGCTTTTTGCTGCCATCCCTTTTTAAAGCATTTTTGCCATTGCACATGGCACTGTATGCCTGAGAGTCACAGTTTCAGAGCGCCAGTGCTGGAGCTGTGGTTTTACATGCTAAATATTGCATGGAGGGGTGGAGCGCCACTGGCCCAATTTTTTCGGGTTAAGGTAATAAAAGATACAGTATATAGTGCAGTGGTTAAATATAGTATTATGCTTTTTTAAAAAATATTACCTAATATTTCAAAAGCACTGTTAAAATACATAGAATGAGACAGTGAAGTGACTGCAGGCAAGTGAATGAATGATGAGAACATGTGCAGGACAAGACACAAGGTCACTTTACCTTTGGGTAGAGCTCTGCGGTTCGATAAACCCTGTAATGTGAATCGCTTTCTAGCAAGCGCTGAGCGCTCAAGGTTATGGCTGGCAGAAATATCAGCTAGGAAAAAGGGAAAGGGAAAGCAATAAAGCAGGGAGGGAGTGAGGTTAGTTGGGTTAATGAGCAAGCACAACAGAAGGAAAGGTGGGATGGTGATGGCCTCTATGATTAAATATCCTAATATCCGCAAATGGCCTAAAATATAGAGATGTATGCATGTGTGTGTACTAATATATATATATATATCTCACAGTAACATTAAGCATTTATTATATATTATTATACCTCTTATAAAAAGGAAACATCCGTCGGTTCAAGTAATATTTCCGTTTCTGTTAAATTGTGCAGAGTTTAAACCGGACCAACATCTCTTCTTCTGCTGTGGTCAATTTTACAACCAAAATGGAGTACCATGGAGCTGCAGGCCACCTGCAAAGTGTAAGTGCTGCTGGGTTTCCTGCTGTGCATTGTGGGTTATGTAAGTTGAATCTAGGCAGCATGGCTGGGATGCTGGGAAAGAAAGCTTCAAAATGTCGCTACCAGGACAAAATCCGTGAGGCTGCGTTGCAGCTTTGAGTGGATGCAGGAGCAAATGTAAGTGCTGACAATAATTTAGTATCATGCATGCAGATGCAAGGAAAGTGAGTTTTGGGGAGTTTTTTTTTACCAGCTGTGCAAGGCTGTTGGTTCGGTTTAACTAACTAAACAGCTCATACATTTCTTAGTATCTGACATTAACACCACTGTGCATATATTCCCATTACTTTGGGAAGTTACAAAAACATGCAAGCTGCCCCTATAATGAACATCCATCCCACTGACTGTTGGATATAAATGTGGAAGCCCAGACTCCAGTGCCGAGTGCCCCCATTAAAAAAAACATATCTTACATTTGTGGCATCGAATGAAGGTGGTCATTGGCAGACTGGCAATTCTGGCCATGGGTTGCTGCACACTGATTGACTAACTAGGCATCCAGTCATGGCCAGAATATGGAAGATTGTAAGTTAAGAATCATTTTTATTTTTAATGCCCAAATGCCCACATTTTATTTTTAATGCCCAGATCAAATATAAAACTATTACTACTAAGACTGCTACTAGAATGTTCTACCTGAAATATTTTTCAGTGGACAGACACTTTAAATAGTAGTACAATACATAATAACTAATTCTAATAATAAAATATGAATAATATATATATATATATATATATATATATATATATATATATCATATATGATATACAGTATATATATATATACATATATATATATATCATATATATATATATATATATATATATATATATATATATATATATATATATCATTATGTGAAAAACAAAATGTTACACAGAGCCTCTTTGTTCACATCTATCCAGATGTGCTAGAGGTACATTCACTGAAATACAGCAACAAATGCAAAGCGCCATGTTCTAAAATTAAATATTGACCCGGATATGAGAAAAATTGCTAAATATGAATTCTTCCTTTCTGAGTATTAACGAATCTGTAAATGGAAACTGCCCAGATAGTCCCACTTTGAGGCATTTTGTCCCACTGGTTTAGCATTAGAGTAATCCTATACCCAGAAAAGGAAGTTTATGAAGTCACCTTCTATCCCCACCCAACTGCCCCAAAACAGCCTGTGTTTCTTTTTTACTAAAGCCTTTGCCCAATGTTCATAACAACGTGAGTTGGATGCAATCCACTATGGCTCCCTGGCAAAGCAACTCCACCCCCTGATGCTTCCCAGTGATGATACATTCACGTACAGTACACACAACTCAGCAATGGGAAGCACATCAACCTGTCATTATGTGACAGTTTAGTTGTAACTGAACTAATTAGCATATGGCATGCCACTCACCATCATGCTGCTTCCTGTTAGTGTTTTTATAAATATTGAGCACAGGCTTTAAACCAGATCTCGACCACTGCCTGATACAACCCTGTTTCATGGACCATCTAAAGGACTGTGAGAATGCTTCAATCCCTGATAACTTATGCTGTTATTGCAGTTTAATAGGTGTAAAAAGTAGACGTCTAAATGGCCAATGGCCTTCCCCAGGGGCATTCCAGATCAGGATGCCCCGCTGTGTAACTCCCCCGGGGTGCATCCCCACATCTGTGAGCGTGCTCCCAGCCCCGACCAATCGCCCTACTGATTGCCGTGTCCTGTTTTAAAGGGAATGAGTACCCAGTCTGTTTCTTATCTGGTGGTTGATGTAAGGCAGCATTTTTTTTTTTTTTTTTCTATGGCTGTTCTCTGGCTGCATAATTCTGTCTCTTTCCTGTACCTGAGCAGAGTGTGTCCACCAATATTACACTATTTTGCTGGACATCCTCTGAGCCCTCTCCCCTTATAAAATCAATATATATATATTAGCATGTTCCTCCTTTCCCTATTTTTCACATTTTATTTGAATCTATCTATCTATCTATCTATCTATCTATCTATCTATCTATCTATCTATCTATCTCGTATTTTTTGCCCTATAAGACACACTTATTTTCCCCCAAAAGTGGGGGGAAAATGTCAGTGCCTCTTATCGGGCGAATGTGGGAAAAAAATTAATAAAAAGAAAAAAGTTAACTCACCTCTCCATCGCTCGCACTGTCCCGGAACTGGCGGAGGCAGCTGTATCTGCGGCGCCAGCACACACAGACACCGGCCTGTTACAGTGGTGGGCGTATCGCTGTGCGTGCTGTCCCTGTCACTTCTCCATGGCCCCAGCAGACAGAGACACCCGAACTATACAGCGGTGGGCGTGGCCGATGCTCGAGCGTCAGCCATGCCCACCGCTGTATAAGGCCGTATGTCTGTGTGTGAAGGCGGCGAGTCAGCGGGGAGGGTTAAAAGGGGAGTTTACTTTTTTTTTTTACTTTTGCCTATAAGGGGGATGGAAGGGGGAGGGAATGCCACACTACCTATAAGGGGAATGGAAGGGGGGGAATGCCACACTACCTATATGGGCAATGGAAGGGGGGGGGGGGAAATACCACACTACCTATAAGGGGAATGGAAGGAGGGAATGCCACACTACCTATAGGGGAATGCCATACTGCCTATATGGCAATGGGAGGGGGGATGCCACACTGCCTATATGGGAATGGAGGGATGCCACACTGCCTATATGGGAGGGGGGAATGACGCACTGCCTATATGGGAATTGGAGGGGGGGATGGGTAGGAATGCCACACTGCCTATATGGGAATGGGTAGGGATGCCACACTGCCTATATGGGAATAGGGGGGGATGCTACACTGCCTATATGGGAATAGGTAGGGATGCCACACTGCCTATATGGAATAGGAGGGGGGATGCCACACTGACTATATGGGGAATGAGATGGAGGGTGCCACCCTGCCTATGGGGAGTAGGAAGGGGGGAATGCCGCACTGCCTATGGGAGGGGGCATCCAACACTGCCTATAGGAATGGGATGGGGGAACGCCAAACTGTCTGTAATTGGGTGTTTTAGCACAACATTTGGCTTAGAATATTTTTTTTCTAGTTTTCCTTCCCCAAATCCCAGGTGCGTCTTATAGGGCGAAAAATACGGTGTGGGTGTGTGTGTGTGTGTGTGTGTGTATATATATATATTCTTTAAGCTATTTCAACAATTTTTGATAACATATAATTGAGGTTGGCATGAGTAACAGGCTGCATACATATCAATTGAAGAGTCAGCATGTCATTGTGTATCTCTCTGTTAAATACCCCCACTGGCACTGAAGGGGGTTCAGAAAGTGTTTCCTAGCTAATCTGTTGCTGTTATGCTGCAAAAACATACAATTAGAATAAGGGTGGGCTTATGCTATGCTAATGTAAGTACTATTGTCCATAATATGAAGCCACATCCACCTCCCAGGATTTTCTGAAGTACAGCACAAAGTAAAGATTAGTTTTTTCAGCTATTGGTGGGAGGGGAGGGACTTTATGAGCTTAAGTGCAATTTGATTATTTTGAAATATGAAAATGACTTTAATTAAAATCTATTTGAACCACAAACGTGACAATACATAACACTGGCTTGGTAAAATTAAAATGGTATATTTAACAATTACTAGACAATTTGTGATTCTGTCAAATTTGTAAGCTGGCTAAAACACGTCAACGGAAAGTAGGGCACTATGACATATGAAAAAGGCAACTTTAAAATAATATTGCAAATCAAAATCTTGTTCATATCTTTAACACTAAACTCTAAACTCATCATTGCTTTGCCACAAATGGTAATATATAGTATGAAATGTATAAAATAAGGTTATTGAAATTGTGTATAATTTGAGAGTGTGGCTGTTGTAGTTGTCATACCTTTTGTATGTCTTCCAGCTGGACTGGCTGTTCTGTTCTTGTTGTTTGGGGAATTGTGGCTTGAGGAGTCGGCTTTGTTTTGATTGTTTAGTGCAGTTTTGTTTGACCTTTCATTAAAACAGTATAAATTAGCAGCAGAACCAGTAGAGGAATAAGAAGAGCCAATAAACACTTGTACAAGTCCTTCAGTCATTGGAATCCCAAGATAGACAAATACACATACCAGCTCTCTAGGACTTGCCATTCCTTCATTCTTAGTCATTTAACATACCGTATTTGCCGGCGTATAAGACGACCGGGCGTATAAGACGACCCCCCAACATTTCCACTCAAAATATAGAGTTTGTTATATACTCGCCGTATAAGACTACTCCCTCTTCCGCACACCAAATAAAACGAAAAAAGAACAACAGATTTTATTTCAACATGTTAATTTATATTCAAATGCTTATGACATGCAGGAAAACTGTCACAAGGCTATATGTTATCAAGTGAATTCGGCATCCCGAATTGGAATGCCCCAGTGGGTTTGTTCCCTACTCCAGGGGCATGCCAAATTGGGTTTCCTCTACTGTGTGAAACCCCCCCCAACTGGCCCTTTTCCCAGAGCCCAAACCACATTACACTGCAGCCACATCCCTACTATGCCTTTAGATGGGACGCATTCTGAATAGCCAGCACAGGCCCCAACTAAAGGCGAGCAGGAATGTGGCCGCAGTGTAATGTGGTGTGGAGTCTAGGAAAAAGGCCAAATGGGGGATTCAGACAGGGGGGGGCATTCCATTTTGCTGCCCACCAGGGAACAAAACCCAGTGGGGCATCCCAAGTTGGGATGCCCCCTGTGTAAACTCCCCCAATTTGGGATGCCCCCTGTGTAAACCACATTACACTGCGACCACATCCCTGCTCGCCTATAGCTGGGGACATGCCTGGGTTGTTTAGAATGTATCCCATCTAATGGCATAGTGTGTAATGTGTGGGGTCTGGGAAAGGGGCCAGTTGGGGGTTTTACACTTGGGGATGCCCCATAGAAACTTTTTTTTTTTTTTTATAAATCCTAAATAAATCACACCTCAGATCAGATGCTGAAGAGCCCCCTTCAAAGTGGAGAGCAGCGAGGGGGATGTCAGGAGTGCGTGCCAGAAGCCAGCCCCCTGCCTGCCCACACAGTGCCTGAGAGCAGGAAAGCTGATCTGCTCGGCGCTCACCCTGCTGGTCTGCTCAGTCTCTCCCTGCCCTGATCGACTAGTGTTGGCTGAGCAAGAGCATCGCTCTGCAGGAGGAGGTGCGGCGGCGGAAGATCGGGCTCCCCAGCTTGGTGAAGGTAAGTACATTTACTGCGACGGCGTGGGACATGACAGCGCGGGACAACTGCATGCGCCGCCGGACGCGGGACCACAGATGAAGAATCGGGGCAGTCCCGGGAAAATCGGGACAGTTGGGGGGTATGTATGTGACCCAGGTGCACCCGGCGTATAAGACGACCCCCCCCCCACTTGGAGGCATGTTTTACAGGGGGAAAAAGTCGTCTTATACGCCGGCAAATACGGTAATAGCTTTTAGGAGAACATTCACCCGTTCTTAGGTTATTGAGAGGACCTGAGGAAGAGTGTTTCCCACACAGCTTGACTAATTATGACCAAGAATAAAGGAATGCCATGGTCATTCGGGGGGTTTCAACAACCATTCAGGAAAAAGAACAGAAACTGAGTGTACCTAAGTCTGTAAAACGTATTTCCAAAAACTATTTTTTCACATTTCTGTACACTAGTAAATACATTCTGAATACAAACAAAAGCATGCAGAACAAATCATTCTCGGGTTCAAATAAGTTTAAACAATGAAAGATGAATTAATTAATTCCAAAAGTGTGTTCACCTATAGCAGTCAGAAATAGTTTAACATTTGCAAAACCTTGATTTTTTACATGCAAAACCATAAAACCAGCCTATTTTAGTACAGAAATAGATGTTGCTAAACCCTAGCAGTATCAGACAAAATTGCCAATAGATTGCAAGCCCCCCCAGTTGCAGTGACAGCTCAGTATTTGCTCTGACAATTAGGCCCAGTTAACACTGCTGTGATGTGATTTAATTGTGGGGTGATCCCTGTGCAACCACCAGTGAATCGCTGTCCAATATGTAATTGCGATTGCACAGTGATCACAGATCACCTACAAAAGTCCTGCCAGTAGCAATTTTGGATTACAGAAAAAGACATTTCACTCCATTAAAGGACAATCGCAAGCAATTGAAAGTAGCTGTACAATTGCAGTAGCAATTTCTTTGGAAATGGCAGGGTGAACCCAGTGTCAATGTTCCCCTCTAAAACTCCCACATGTGGTAAGCATTAAAGTCTGCTGACGTATTGTTGAGGGCATTGTGAGCAGATTAGAAGCTCACCCTTGATTGTGACTATACAATGTAAAGCTTTATCGACAAGTTTCTATGAACTAAGCAAAGTTGGAGAATGCCATTATTCTTTACAATTGTTTTAATCAAACCCATTACTATGATTTTAAGAAGGTTCCAGCACCTAGAGGGGGACTTTTCTTGATACCACCTTCTAACAATGGTTCTCTTCCAATGAGTTAGCAACCCTTAGTAACTACAACAATCAAAAATTAACTGAAATATATGGTCAATGCTAACCAGTTTAATATCTGTTAGACATTTATGTCACTATTAAAGATAACATATATGTTAGTCCCACTTAAGCAGCTGATCACCCCAGGCATATAAATCCACTTATTTTCATTAGTAGAAGCAGGATCTACTATATTTTATAATGATGCAGTATACTTTAGGATGCTATTTCCTTCATACCTAATCACAGGAGGTTTCATAGGAGCATGGTATACGTTTTCTGTTATTCTCGGATGTACCTGCAGCTGACTGGCCTCTGCAAAGTATAACAAAGAGCACATGTAAATTGTGTAACACAGGCAATGCGTAAAATCAGAAGTAACACACTAATGTTATCTGTAGGCTCGATTCAACACCCTGTGCGAGTACATTGCATTCTGCAAGAAACATATTGCGTGCATAAAAGCTTGCAAACTCTTACGATTCAGAGGACACATGTGCGAGAATGCCTCGCAAGTATTCTCACAGTGGGCAAGATCTTTGAATTCTCGCCCCAGATCAAGCACCAAATAAGGGAGAATTGTTCTTCAGCAGACGAGTGAGAGCAAAACGTTTCCCAAATTTCTCAATTGCCATCTTTTGTGTTGTCAGTAGAGAATGGCCACACACAACACAGGAGATGATGATGTAACTCACCATCTCTGGTGCTATCAAGCAGAGATCTCTGCTAACACCACAAGAGATAGCAATGTAATTCTAATGGCGTTTGCAATCGCCATCTCTTGTGTTGTGCACGGATGGCCATTCTCTCGGCAAGGCAAACTAGATAAGATAAACTAGACTAGATAAGATACTGACACACGGACATTGAGCAAAGATGTGTTTGTGAGTGAAAAGTTTGTGGCCTGTGTCTTAAGTTTCTGTATTGCAGGTTAGCGGTGATAATAACCAAAACAAGTTTTCAAAGCTCAACTTTGTATGTATTTTGCGAAATAATTAAAATTTCCTTATTTGGCTGGGCCAAAGTAAGGTTCCTGTTTTTTTAAGAAAAACAACATTTGATGAACACATGGAACTGTTTACATAGTCAAGTTTCTGTACAGGTTGATAAATACATCTTCTTTGCATATTTCAGGGCTCCTTGTGTTCCCCCCCCCAACTATGGTGGTTGGGTATGGATGTTCAATGTCAGGAAGTGCTTCAGCTCCAGAATCACGCTGGGTAGCAAGTAGCGCTTGGTTTTCACAATTTCAAGGGGGGTGCTGAAAGACAAACAAAATATAAGTTATTAGTTTTGGCATTTTAAAAGACCTAAAGTTTTGGTGCGTCCTGGCCCAGACCTGCTTCCTGGCTCCTTCGCTCGGTACAGCCCTTAGCCCAACACCTCGCCTTCTTTTTGGGTTAGGCTGAGGAGTTTGCAATGTAGCTCTGCACCTCTTCAGTTGCTTGGTGTTTTTGGAACATCTTTGTGTGTGTTATGTATTGGCTCCTCTCATCAGTTTGCCCCTAAAAATCACCTCCCATGTATGTTTCCAACAGGGGAACTAGTGTTCACAACCTAAAGATGCATGTGTTTGGTCATGTGTGTGTCATGATGTGCAATGTCACTTACCCGTCTAGATCATGGCTGTGACTTGAGTAAGCTACTTCCTGTTCACACCAGTCTGCGGGGCCAGGGGGTCCAATGTTTGGAACATCAGCAGCTATTGAGCTAGAAGAAATACATGCTTAGGGCACAATTTAGGGCAGCAGTTGTGACCTGCACTAAACTCACATGGATGAGGATTGATTTATGTGGTTTGGAGAACAGTCCAAGCGCCTTCTTGTTGGTCTGCCCCATCGTCTGCAATGTCTGCGCCGCAGCAGAACCAGGAATGGCCAGTAGTTTGTGCCAAGTCAATTGCTTAGTTGGTCCAACTCACAGACTTCCCTGTGAATAGTTACCTTGGAACACATCACTTTAGGACTGTCCTTTTGGGTTGGCTGCGCGATCGCTCCTGGGTGTGTCTTGTGGGCCTGTGTGGCCAGATTATTGAGTGCGCCCCACTGAAAGCAGCAATGCTGAAAGAGTCCCAAGTCTAAACAGAGGAGCCCCCAAAGGAGTCACAAAAGGAGCCCACCAAGGAACATGAGCAGGAGCACCATAAGGAGTCCCCAAAAGGTCCCACCACAGAAGCCACTCCCCCAGGAGAAGCCTAACCAGACCCCCTCCAACGCAAAACTACTCAAGAAAGCCAACGAGCAAGTTTCAGTGACAGCTCCTGATCCTGCACAAGCCGGAGACACTTATCCACACGAAGCCAAACTAATGCAAATTCTATGTCACGAGAAAACAACCCAAAAAAATACTAAACAGGTGCCTAGCCATCAACTACATCAACGAACCTCCTCCCACACTCCACCACCATCACAGAGAGAAGATGATGGTGACATCCCTCCATGGCAGCCAGCATCCTCAGGCAATAATGCTTCATAGAGTTCTATGAAAGGTACAGGGCGCCCCACTACCCTGTCTGAACAGTTCACACTTGCTCAGACCATGGCTCTGGCTGGTGGTGTGAGCTGCAATCTTGACACACTGCTGAGCCGCAAATCACGCACCACTCCCAAAGCTGTACAATCCCAACAATGGGAAGTAAACTCGGGAAGTAAATGCCACAGACCCAGGCAGGAAGTGTCTGGATGATATAAAGATATATGTCCAGGCCAAGCTAACTGAAGCAAGGACATACAGGTAGGCTGTAAGAGTTGCTTTGGATTTACAGGGTAATACATGACACATTTCTGACCGTACATTATGACAAACATTCTCTACTTCTAGAAAGGTTTGGCCACAGCTCAAACACGATTAGGCCAGTTCACACACACAAATAATGTCCTGGTTTTCTTCCAGGCACAGAAGGAGGAAGAGATGTGTGTATTAAGGGCACCGGGATGTGACTTGTCAATGGGCACAGTGCCAGTGAGGGCGTTGTGGCAAACTACTTTGCATAACTCTCCTCTTTTGTTCACAGCTGCCAAACTGGTGATGTTGCCTGAAGTTGACAGATTGGGAGAAAATTGCAGAGGGCATCATGAAAGCCTTGTTGGTATGGATGGCACTATGAATAGCGACTGGTTCATCTTAATTGGTAAGTGTCTCCAATTGTGTGGTGTCTGTCATTCTGCCCATATAGCACTTCACTTCTCACATAGTAATCTTTAGACTAAATATGACCACAGTAATATTGCAAGACTTCAGGTGAGAGTTTCACTTTCAAAACAGCCCAGACACCACAAATGGGGCTGCTACGCACTGTGGCAGGGTAAAAATTCTATAAACCGCTTTTTGTGAGGGTGGGGACCCATTGTTCATCCATGATTGGCTGATCTATGATTCTTAAGGGGCTCTGATGAACAGAGAGTAGTTGTGCCTTGTGAGGAAGTGGAGAGGGTGTGTGGGGATTAAGACAGACTGGGTCCTGGGCAAGGCATTTGATCTAATTTCTCCGGTTTGGATTGAACCTTTATTATTATTATATGGCTTATCTGCTGGGATATAGGGGAATGTTTGGAATAATGACACAGAGCTTGTTATAAAGAGTGATTGTTCCATCCTTTCATTAGTATTGATTAGATGAGAGGTTATGATATATATTAGATCATCCTAAATAAATCCTAAAATCCTGTAAATATGTGTATATAGTATTGCAAGCCAGTATTGTTACGCAGGGCTTTCTGTCTCTGGTTTGTGTTTTTAAATACTCTGTATATAATAAGATATACCGCATATTTTTTTGCTTGAGTTTGTGTGGCTTTCGTGAAATAAAAATTACACATTAAATTCATGTGATAACCCTCAGTTAATATGCCTGAGCCCTAGTTGACGCCAAATGACATGAAAACCACTACCGTTGCCTGCCCAAACACAGCCGCTTTGGAGGAATCATCCAGCAAGGTTACTATGTCATGGTCCCATAACCTTAAATGTCCGCACGGGGAGCATGAGAATTCAGACATGGCAAGATAGCTTGTTCGCTAGTTTGTTACCCACAATGCAAAGTGAAGGCAAAATAAAGTTGTGGCCACTGATGGGCAGCATGTGTCTTTTAGGCACATGGACAGCTTATTTCTTGCCCAGGATGTTCAGCCCCTACAACACAATAGTTATGCCACTGCAAACTCAGTGCACATAGTAGAGTTGTGTGTGGCAGTAAGCAATACATATGTAGGAGATTGCACAAACAACAACAACACACTAATTAGACCAAACAGGTGCCTGGAACTAACTAGATGTTAATCTTTCTTCTACAGATAATGAACCCGACGTTGGCAACATCCCCCCAAACACACAACTGTCCGAGGTGTCTCACACCCCACAACCAGACAAGGAGACATACACACATGAGTCCAGCTACATAGGAGCAGACAATTGTCCTGGATCTTTAGCGTGATTGTGGCCCCGGAGCAGCTAAGGCAACCAACAACTGGCCCTTCGGCTCCAACCATCGAAGACTTTGCTGGAGGGATGGTTGGGAGTGGTGGGTATTGGGCACTTAGACACGTGTTTTGGTGTTGAAGGATGCTGAATGGATCCCAGTGGCAGGCATCAGGGAATTTAAGGGTTGTATTGTGCCCTTGTTCATGATTGGCTAATGAATGTGTGTACACAAACAATAAAAGATGCTAACACAGGCCTTCACACATGTGTTCCGCACATAAGGATTATGTGCTACTTAGCCCCTTCTTTGCACGGACACTTGATTTGCAGCTAACCCATCCTTTTTGAGATCTCAAAAACAAGCCAGAAATGTGTTGTAAGTAAAGGATTAAGAGAATTTAATCAACAGGACAGTAAGCAGATTTGTGTGAAAACAAAAAAAAACACAAAGAAGGGAAAGATTACAGTGCCAGCACAATGTTCCTCCTGAAGGTCTTAATAAACAATGGGCTCAGGAGGCACATTACCTAGAATCCAGCCATCAGCCAGTTCTCCTCTCTGGCACCTCACATACAAGTGCAAGTTGCGCAGGATGTGTGAGTCATGGCATGACCCCAGGAAAACCAGCAACAACACTCAAAAATTGGCGATCCGGAGCGCTAACACATTGCCCATTCAGCAAATGGCCCATCTTGCGATTGCTGTGAGTTAGAAATTATTTTGTCTTCCAGAAAAGTTGAAAATACATGACACAAGGATAAGCAGAGCATCAGATAAAACAAACAACATTATAGTAAGGTGGCAAGAACAACAAATAACCATGGATAACAAGGGGTGGAAACACCAGAGAAGCAGGGGAGGTGGCTGCAACTGGACCAATAGGAGAAGGGCAACCCATGGCAGATGGCTGGCAACCACCATGAACCATCTGTGGGCAATGTTCCAGACTGGAAAATTAAGCAGTGTGCATACACTGCATGCTGAAGGAGCCAGAACTGTAATTTGCCAATAGCAGGGGCAAGGTGCTAGCTCATTTGAATCCAGGACACTGTGAGTAGTTCACTGCAGGAAACAATATAGTGACCAGGGACATACCTTGGTGCCCAAAACCATGGGGATGTGGGAACGATCATAAAAACCCAGCTTTTCCACTCGGACACAGAAGAGGGAAAGCAAACATCTAGAGAAGAAATGCTTCATGGCCTTAAGAAATATATTCAGGCTGCAGCACAGTAAAGGCTTGGACATTCCTACTGCAAAAAGCCCAGCCTCTGGAGAGAGCCATTCGCACGAAACTGTAGGCAGTCAACAAGTTTGGTCATACCTGAAATCACAGGCCCCTTCTTAGTGGCAGGGGCCAACCATGGCTGCAGCTCAGAATACAGTTCACTAAGGGCAGGACAGACTAGCTGCTTAAGATGTTCACATCCAGAGGCTCTCTAAACAACTTGGACTCAGCACAATCAAAAGTAAGCATGGTGGCCCATTGTAAATTCTCAAACTCAGAAACATATTCCCCGAAACGCTTCATCTCTGCAGAAAATAAAAAACTCGCTCTCAAACAACCACTCTCGCTAGCAAAACGATGGTGCGAATTCCCACTCTCAGCCTCGCCTTTTCTCCTTGTGTAATTGCTCATTTGGGTGAATTTGGGTGAATTTGAAACAGGTGAGAGCAACCGCAACCTGGCACCCGAGCAAGAATTTGTACAAGTGAGATGGAAAATTCTGGCACAAAAAAAAGCTCACCCAAAAACAACAGATATCGTGGGGAGAATGAAAGCAAAGGGATAGCTAGGCTTTCTGGCACCCGGGGCAAAGATTTGAAATGGTGCCCCCCACCTGTGCTCAGGCCCCCCCTTTGGCACCCCCCTGATCTGCTGCACCCAGGGCACGTGCCCCCTCAGCTAGAACCCTGATGAAGCTCACCAAAAAGAGGCACATGCAAGGAAATTCTCACACCGTATGGAATCGACCCTTATGAATCAATGTAACTGGGCTTAATATACAGAATAAAACCAAAGCCCAGCAAGCAGATAGCAAATGGGCTGGGTCATGCTAAAGATTTGGTGAAACAAGTTTTGTCAGAGAGCTCTCAGTTGACTGATATCAAATCAAAGGCTTTTTAATTCCCAGGCACCTTGAGGTGCATTTGCTTTCCCATGTGGTAGAAACACTTTTCACATTTTACTAAATAACCTCAATAAAATTGGGAACGGATCGCCCTATTAGACTCATAAGCTCTTCAAGAGTATTTTAATAAATATATCCCAGTGAAGCTATCATATCCAATGCCCTTAGTCAGGCGGTTCGAATTTTCTGCATTCTGAGATGACAGTAATGTAGTACATTGGGTTCTTCTATGTGACACTCTCTTTACTATTTAATAATTGTCTGTCTGCTTTAACCCTTTAAGTGCCAGCTACATGAGTAGTAAAAAAACTCACTTGATGCCTTGATCGATCCTTCCCGGTCTTCTCTTCACCTGGGGGGTGTCTGGAACTGACCCCCCTGTCACTGTTGCTCTAAAAGAAACCTCCCCTGCGCCCGAAATTCCTTCTGTTGGGTGTCCTCTTCATCTGGGGGCCTCCGATCCCCCCCGGGCTCTTCTGCCATGAGGACAGGGCCTGAAACAGGGCCCCCACTGCTTCCACTGTTGTGCAGGCCGCTGCCTCTAGCCCCACCTCTTGCGGGTGGGGTGGATGGCATCATCCCATGATGTCACCCTGCTCCCGATGTGGGGGATCAGCTGAGGATAGATGGCGGGACCCTGATACCCTGACATCCCCTGCCTCCCCACCCCAAGGCTGGCCTCGCGCCCTGGTCTACAAGCCTCCAATAGCTGGTGCCTAGGCTGGTTATGCTGGGAAGGGGGGGACCACTTTTAACCCCTTACAAATATTTATTATTTTTTATGCAACCCTTTATAGTGCGAATAGTAGTTGTAGTTTATTTGTAAATGTTATTATGGGATCTTTTCAGTTTGGGGGGTCTTCTGGGCAAGAACGGGGGCTATCGATTTATATATGGTACCCTTGCAATCGGGAGAATTGGGGCTTTCACATGCAATATGTTTTTTTTTAATAAAATAAATGTTTTATTTAAAATAAGCTACTAAGTCCGGGTTGAGGCCACCCCCGGTATGTTCGACGGGCATTTGATTATGACCACACTGCTTCGTGCGTTAAAAGAAGTTTAACTTCACATTTATTTTACCATATCATAAACCACACAATTACATTACAAAGTTATTCAAATTTTTTCATGATTAGTAGTACTTTTAACATCATTGATCATATAAAAATCTTCACGAATTACCTTAGTGTTGGGCAGACATGTTTCGCCACTTTTTTTGGCTTTCTCAATGCCCTTCTAAAGAGAAATGAGAGATCAGAGTATGTGTGTTTCAGAATATCATCTAAAAAGTTCTTAGTGCATTTAATCTTATGTGCATGAGTGATTTCAAGCAATACCTGTGCATAAGCGTATGTTCATAAAGGTTAGATCTTCATCATTTACAGTCTGGTAAGTACATTTGCATTACATCACTAACCGCCAAGAAGGACGTGGCGAGGACACCTTCATGGAGATTTAATGGTCATGTAGCCCTTTGGGAAATTACAGGCCATTAGTTATTCCCTATGTTAGGCTAGTTTGGGAATCACATTCAATACGTGTCACATGTTTGTTTAAATCATTGAAATATTAAATATACCTTAAAAGGGCTTGTGCAATGTTCACCAAGGGGATGATGGCACTCAGTGCCTTGCTTGAGAAGGTTGCCCGAATAGGGGAACCTAGAGGGTGGGAACATAATACCTCGGGTTACATAAGTGTTTTGTGCAGCCCGTGTATTTTATACAGACAAACATGATGTGTTTACATACGCTGCTGTACCTTTAGGAGTGGAATGCAAAGTGTGCGCAGCGTGCGCTCGTCAGGCGGAACCTGCCCCTTGTCGTGCTTCCCCAGATATTTCAATGATTTAAACAAACATGTGATACATACTGAATGTGATTCTCAAACTAGCCTAACATAGGGAATAACTAATGGCCTGTAATTTCCCAAAGGGCTACATGATCATTAAATCTCCATAAGGGTGTCCTCACCAAGTCCTTCTCGGCGGTTAGTGATGTAATGCAAATGTACTTACCAGACTGTAAATGATGAAGATCTAACCTTTATAAACATTTGAGTATGAACAGGTATTGCTTGAAATCACTCATGCACATTAAATGCACTAAGATTTTAAGATGATAATATGAAACACACATACTCTAATTTCTCATTTCTCTTTACAAGGGCATTGAGAAAGCCAAAAAAAGTGGCGAAACATGTCTGCCCAACACTAAGATAGTTCGTGAAGATTTTTATATGATCAAAAAAATTTGAGAAAGCGTGAGTGAAGAGTAATCATCACAATGATGTTGAAAGTACTACTAATCATGGAAAAATTTGAATAACTATGTAATGTAATTGTGTGGTTTATGATATGGTAAAATAAATGTGAAGATAAACTTCTTTTAACGCAAGAAGCAGTGTGGTCATAATCAAATGCTCGTCGAACATACTGGGGGTGGCCTCAACCCGGACTTAGCATATTTTGAGTAGCATATTTAAGGAGCATGATTATGGACCAACGTCCTATTTAGGTGATAGGCAAATTAGGATTCAATAAAAGGGTCACGCATCTTTTTCCTTGGGGAGCCGTTGCAGGCACCCTCAATCTCAATGTTATTTAAAATAAACTAAACAATTTTTAAATCTTTTTTTTACTTTTTTCACTTAAAAATATAAAAAAAAAAATAAAACCCTGGAAACTACAAACAAGACATTTCACGTTAAAGCCCAAACTCTGCAGAAAAAAATATATGTTTCCTGGAAATTCCTGCAAAAATCACAGTATTCTGGCAGTTGAAAGGGTTAAAAGCACCTATGCACGATGGATATTGTTCTGTTCAGGGAACCTTGCACTTTCAGATTTAGCTTGTATTTTTCTTGTTTGCATATTGTTTTTTTGGAAAATGTGGCTTTAATTCTGCTTTATTATTACTTTTTAAGGGATTTTTTTTAGGAAAACCCTGTGTAACCAAATCATTCATTGAGGGATTACTTTCAGAAAACTGTGCCCACATCAACAAGCCTGATACGCATAGAAAGCTTATGGTGTGTAATTACAGAGAATATATAGTTTGTTGGGGGGGGGTCAAATGTAAAGGGTTGTTCTACTTGAAAAGATGCAAGACAGTTGTGATTTTTCTTAAAATCTTCTAAAGTGGTGTTTGAGTTTGGGGGAGTCAAGTTTTGAAGAAATGGAGCTTTCACACGCAATATAATTTCTTTGGAAAACGTACATTTTTTTAGTACAAAAAAAATACAAATAGTAAAAAATAGATTTGTTTTTATTTTTGTTGCATATTTCACCCAAATATTGAGAATAAACTAAAAAATGACAAACTAGATATACAGTATATAATTTTCCAGGGAAATCCCTTCAAAAATCACAGCTGAACATGTGTAGTGTATAAATACTGAAAAATAAATGGCAACAGGGGTGACTTAAAGGGTTAAAGGTTACCTCTGCAAGCTTCAAGCTGTCCAGTGAGTACCTTTCTGATCTCAGAAACCCAAAGGTTTTTCTGTTCAACGGAAGACGCCTGCAATTAAGAAAACAATGAAAGCGTTTTATAACTGTTAAACACAGGAGATTCACCAATAAAAGCCTGCAGATATCCCATCCTTGATGAAGAGCCCAAGCCATTCTAATCCAAATATGTAAAATCAGAAATACTGCCATATAATGAGCCAAGAAGTGGGGCCTAATGTGTCAAGAGAGTGAATGGATGCTGTTAATGCCTATGGAAACTTCCACACCCAGAATTCGTATAAGAATTTTCTGTGAATAACATTAGGTAGATTTTCATTTCCTAATCTCCATAGATGCAGCTCTTTAATGTGTAGTAATCAACAATGAAAGAAAAAATATTCATACACTTTCATCCTCAACCTCACCTGCATATTAAATAATTAGACCATGCTGAAACTTGTATATCTTTTTGTTTACCCAAGGGTGTTCAACCTATTCCAGTATTATATATCATCATGTTACAAAGATTTTTACCTGGATAATATAAACTTCTTCTCTTCCATTGAACCAAACCTCAAACTTTTTGTTGTCCCCTTTTGCATTCTCAGTGATGCCAACGGAACTCATCTAGTACAAGAGAATACATTTATTACCATAAAGAAAAAACATCAACACCTGTCATGTGCTACATTTCAGTTAGTGGAATAAATTAAATGTTATTCAATTAAATGTAGTCAGCCTCCCCACCTTTTCACTTTCTGTGGAGAGCCATTACAGCTGCCCTATAGGGTACTCAAACAACTTGGCAGGGAAAGGGGTCATTTTCAAATGTTTTAAATATCCCACATGGTGCTGTTATTTACAAATTTATTTTTCATTGGAAAAAATTCCACACTGATAAAGCTGATTCACTGCCAGACCTAAATCAGATGCAGGAGGAAATCTTTGTAAAAAGAATAGTAGCAAGAGATCTTTACATTTTGTGTGTTGAGGTTGGAAGTTCTTGTCGGTGCACAGGTTTTTAATTTAGGATGTAGAACATCTCAAAATCTAGTGTATAGCATCAGGTGTTCTTGTACAGGGCAGTACAAGCCAGGAGATGAGTCCAGCAAAACCTGATTGAAATATCAGAGAAAAGACATGCTTCTCCCCTCTCTCCCATAGCTGTTCCAGCAACGTCTAGTTATGTAATACTCAGCCAAAGCTGAGACTGGTTCTGGAGGCATACACGTCCCTAGGGATTACTTGGGTGGTGTATTTGATTCAAAAGTGAATTGGAAGATGGCGGGCCACATCCACTATGTTTTATGCAGGCCACTGCTTTGCCACGTCCACTCTGTGGACTGGGGGATCCAATCTTGGCATCAGGTGAGTTTGACAGAGATGGACATCACCAGAGCAGCTGTAGGGAGATGTAAATATATTTGGTGTATGTGCCCCCCTAAAGTGAAAGAAACAGAGTGAAATTTACACCAGTAAGTACTGTGTAATTCATATAATGTTACTGAAAATGGGGTGACAGTTTCACAAAAGCCGTTTATTATCAGTGTCTGTCCAAGCCAAACAAAAGCTACACTTATCTGTCCACAGGCTTGATTCCACAGAAGAGAGTGAGCTCCCTACCAGCCTTGGTGTGCCCCTCTGTTTGCAGCCATGAGGGAGCACGTTCCCTTGTTGTTGGCAGCAGGCAGCACAGGGCGCCATTGATATGCTAGAGAGCAAACAGCTTTGGAACTAAAAGAACATAAAACGGGCTGCTAGTTTTTTTCAATCCATTTTGGGGACTTCAGAGAAGAGATGGGATATTTTAAAATGGGCTGTTTCTGCCCAGAGGACCACCTGGGGTCGGTGGGTATATTTTAACATTTCTTTAACCCTTTAAGTGCCAGCCTACCTTGAGATTTTGTCACCCTTTGTTGCCAGACCATTTTGCACTATTTTGCGCTCCCCATGTTCAACTGTGGTTCTTGAAGGGATTTCCAGGGATTTCCCAGGAAAGTGATATATTGTTTTTTTCCGCAGAGTCTGGGCTTTAACATGAAATGTCTTGTTTGTCATTTTTTAGGTGTATTCTCAATATTTTTGGATGAAATATGTGCAAAAAAACCCCCAAAAAACTATTTTTTACAATTTGTAGTGTTTTTTTGTAATAAAAAATGTAAGTTTCTCATTAAAATCTTATTGCGCATGAAACACCAATTTATCCCGGTTACAGCGGTACCACATATGTATTGGTAGACACCCTTTCCTGCCCAGGCGACTCCCCCAAACTGAAACAACGCTTTAGGAGATTTTCAGATAAAATACAACTATGCTACGCGCTAAGTGCACCTTGCAGTTTTTCAAGAAAAACAACCCTTTACATTTGAAATACCCCCCACAAACTATATATTCTCTGGAAGTACACACCTCAAGCTTTCTAGACGTACCAGGTTTGTTGACATGGGTGCAGTTTTCTGGAGTTAACCCCTCAATATATTCTTTGGTTGCACAGGGTTTCCATAAAAATGCAGAATCAAAACCACATTTTCCTAAAAAAAAACTATATGGAAACAAGAAAAAACTGAAAATCTGAAAAAGCAACATGCCCCGAACAGAACAATACCCAGCATGCATAGGTCCTGTCAAGGGAAGAGTTGCCAAACACACCAAAGTAAAGCATGTGTGTAACAGCAATTTTACTTCAAAATTTCAGCTCTGCAGACAATGTGCACACCTTGTGCTTTTTCTACCAAAACAAGCCTTTACATTTGGAATATCCCCCATAAACCATATATTCCCGGAAAGTACACATTTTAAGCTTTCTAAGCGTACCCAGCTTGTTGTCATGGGCTCATCTTTCTGGAAGTAATCCCTTGAAGAATTCTTAGGTTGCACAGGGTTTCACAAGAAAATGTATAAAAAAGCCGAATAAAAAACACCTTTTCCTAAAATATCAATATGCAAATAAGAAAAAACAAGCTAAATCTGAAAGCGCAAGGTCCCCCGAGCAGAACAATACCCAACATGCATAGGTACTATTAACCCTTTTAATTGCCAGCCTACTTGAACTTTTGTCACCCTCTGTTGGTCATTTTTCCCCATTTTGCGCCATGTTTAACCGTGATTTTTGCCGGAATTTCCTGGAAAATATATATATATTTTTTTTTGCAGCAGAGTTTAGGCTTTAACATTAAATGTCTTGTTTGTAATTTTTCTGCTGTTTTTTAAATATTTTTGCGTAAAAAAAACAAAAAAATAAATAAAATAATATTTTTTAAACAATTGTCTCCTTTATTTTAAATAAAACATTTGTTTTAGTAATGAAAACCATATTGCATGTGAAAGCCCCATTTCTCCCGATTACAACGGTACCACATATGTATCGATAGCCCCCCATTCTTGCCCAGGAGACCCCCCCCCCAAACTGAAAATAGCACTTTATAACATTTAAAAACAAAATACTACTATCCACACTATAAACGCAAGGGGTTAATTTAAAAAGAAAATGACATAGGGACCCCCCTCCCAGGGGGGGGGGACCCCGTTTTTTTTTGGAATTTTAAGGGTTAGGGTTAGGCTAAGCCTAGCCCTAACCCTTAACATTAAAGAAAAAATGACATAGGATCCCCCCTCCCAGGGGACCCCATTTTTTGGGGGGAATTTTAAGGGTTAGCGTTAACCTAACCCTAACCCTTAAAGTGGACCAACACCCAGGATTTTCACTATCCTGGGTTTTGTTCCACTTCCGCGGGGGTGCCCCGCTGCGTGAAACCCCCGAGAAAGGTATAAAAAAACTCACCTCACCCCGCTCCTACGGCGCATGCGCGAGCGCTCGTCCAATCAGAGCGCTCAGAGCCGCTGTGGTATGCACGGACAAGGGGCGGACAACCACAGCAGCTCCGAGCACGCTGGCAGCCGCATCTCGCGCTTCCCTCTAACAGGGAGCGTGCCCGCGCCGGCCATTCACAAACGGCGCCCTGCTAGAGAGAAGCCTGAGAGGCGCTGGAGGCCCGTGCATGCATCGTTGGAACGGGGATAAGGTAAGGCGAATGGGGCGTCCTGGGGGGTTTCACACAGCGGGGCAGCCCGATTTCGGATGCCCCGCGGTGAGGGATCTGATCGGCCCTGGAATCTTATAGATTCCCGTGCCGATCAGCCTGGGTGTTGGTCCACTTTAAAAAAAAAAAAAAAAAAGAAAGATGTAGCATCCCCCCTCCCGGGAAGGGGGGGGGAACCCATTTTTTGGCAGAATTTTAAGGGTTAGGCTAACCCTAACCCTTACATTTTTTTTAAAAAATGAAGTAGGGTCCCCCCCCCCCGGGAGGGGGGACCCTACGTCATTTAAAAAAAAAAAAAAATTAAGGGTTAGGGTTAGGCTAACCCTAACCCTTAAAATTCAAAAAAAAAATGACGTAGGGTCCCCCCTACACGTCATAACCAGCCCGGGACCAGCTATGGGGGCTTGTAGGCACAGAGTGGGGGGGCCAGCTTTTGTGGCCCCCCCACCCTGCAGCCTACGAGCCCACATACCCTATGTGGGCCCGGGCTCTTCTGCCCCCCCCTGGCCTTTGGGGAGGCAGGTAATAGGGGATGCCTCGTGAACTGGTATAAGGGGTCTCATGGACCCCTTACCAGTTCACAAGGGGTTAACAGTAAAAATAAACACACTGACACTTTAATAAAAAATTTTATTAAAAAATAAAAACTTTATTTTTACTTTACTTACCTCCGATCGTCAGCTCCTTTGTCCCTCGATGTGTTGACAGATGTGATCATGCTGGCTGCAGTAGCAGAGGGGCAGGTGATGATCTGTGGCCAGCATGATCGCATCTGAATGAACAACAGCCGGGAGCCAGGACGACACCCGGTGAGTGACGCCACAAAGGGGGCGGGGCTTCGAGCCGGGATCATGATCAGCCCCGCCCCAAAGGGGCGGAGCCTGAGCGAGGGACGCGATAAGCCAAAGGGGCGGGGCTTATCACAAGATGGCGGCGCCCGTCGGAGCAGGAGGGGGGAGAGCCCTTTCAGGCTCTCCCCTGAAGCTGAAGAGCCGGGGGGGCGATCGGAGGCCCCCCCAGTGAAGAAGAGACCTGTCGGGAGGCAGCGCGACCTAAGGTAAGTGAATTTTTTTTTTTCTTTCACAGATAGCAGCTGCTGCTGCCGAAGCGGGGGGGGGCACTATTCCGGGGGCTCTCCTGGAGCCATCCGAGACCCCACGGGGGATCGGATGGCACCAAATTAAAGAGGAGACCCGGCCGGATCTAACGAGGGGTCAGGTGAGTATTACGTGAATTTTACGTGGCTGGCACTTAAGTCCAGGAGAAGCAACCACGTAAAATTTACGTGGCTGGCATTTAAAGGGTTAAACAAACAGCCCTATTAAAGTTTGGCTTTTAACATATCTGTTCCAGAAGTTTAGTATATGACCTTGTTTGTTCACAATCAAAAGGCAGAAAATACAATTCTGTGAGACTCACCTGTAGAATTGTTTTTGTATCCACCCATTCTTGGCCGTCCATAAGTACTTACAGATGGATGTTCGCCCCTAGGGGGCGCTGACTGCAAGATCAAAAGATGTAGCTCCTCCCGGCCCCCTATAAAGGCAGCTGCCCGTCTATCCAGCACCCAGTGGTTTAAAAGCAGTACTTAACAAAAGAGGCAGGCCGGGAGGTCCAAACAAAAAAATAGGAGACCATGTTACCTCACATAGCCTCCGCTTGTACTCTCTCGAATCAAAACTAAAAACTAGAACTAGTGTCCTATGAGCAAAAATGGTTCAACCACCATAACAGGCATGCAGGACATAATGAACCTGAGGGCGGGGGTGGACGGCCTGGAATGGATGGATACAAAAACAATTCTACAGGTGAGTCTCACAGAATTGTATTTTTCTCCTCCATCTATTCCAGGCCGTCCAGAAGTACTTACAGATGGGACATCCAAAAGCAGTGACCATATGGGCGGGATCCCCAATGCGGAACAGCACGTAGTTCATTTCACTACTGCCTGAAGCACCTTTCGGCCAAAAACAGCGTCAGCTGAGGCCCTGACATCCACCTTGTAAAACTTTGTAAAAGTATGAACTGAAGACCAAGTGGCGGCCTTACAAACTTGTTCAACTGATGCCTGATGCTGAAAATCCCAAGAGGCACCAATAGCCCTAGTAGAATGAGCTGTCATCCGAAAAGGGGGTTCCCTCCCCCTAGCAGAATAGGCTTGTACCACCGCATGTCTAATCCACTTACTGAGAGTGGACTTGGCTGGTGGCAATCCCGTCCAAGAATCTTCTGTTAGGACAAAAAGCTAATCCGATTTCCTGAAGGATTCAGTCGCAGCCAGGTAAGCCATTCTGGGAGGAACAATGTGCAATGTATCAAAAACGGAAGAAAGCAAACTTTCCGTATCATCTGGAAGGCAGGAATCCTCATTCGAGGAGGAACCAGAGATGCTGTCGTCTCCTGCAGAAAACAGCTCCGCCACTCAGAGCGACTCATCTGGCAACTCAGCTTCCTCCGCAGATCCCAAGGAATCATAGAAATCATCATCCGAGTAAACCGGCTCCAGATGCCGCTTCTTACTCGAGGCCTTTTTAGTGGCTGCCAATGAGATCTGTTTCTCGAGACTAGCCAGCCTGTGCACAAAATCAGCATGTGTCCCCTTGCTGGCTCCCCCTTCACTAGGGGCTGACTGCAGCAGTGGAGGATCCGGAGAGGCCGATTGTAATGCCAGGCTAGGGTCAGGGGCGACTGCCTGCTCATGGTCCAAAACAATGCCTCTAGCACGAGTGGAACAAATTGTGCTGAATCCACCCAGAGGATTCCGTCTGCACAAGGGGCAGAGCCTGTCTTGCCCAAGTGGGGTGCCCGGCTCACTATCCCCTGATGCCTCCATTATGGTGATTCTGAATAACAATATTCAATAAGGCTACTAGACACTAACGGCCTAAGCCTAATAGCCGATCCCTCTTTTTAATAATGGGGACCGGGAGGAACCACAACCCTCAACCTTAAGCCCACAGTCTAAAACAAAAAAGAGAAAAAGACAGCAATCACAAAATGACCGCACAATTTCATGCATCCACATATGAGAATCATAGAAGATACATGCAAACAATGAGAAAGTAAAATGTCTTCCCATATCCCCTTAAGAAAGTATAGCCAAAAGAGGGACTCATGACCACCGCTCACACCGCCAGGAGACACAGCAACGCTGTCTCCCCGTCACAGCAGAGGGCCCCAGCAGCGCACACAGGATCCGCAGCAGCCGCCGCCTGACTCCGCCCCCTGCGGCGCATCATCATACATAGTGCCTCGCCACGAGCGCCGCTCGTGAGGAGCCTGCAGACACATGAGCCCGCGGGGCGCGTTTGCCTGCGTGCGGCACGCGCCCCGGGCCGAGAACCGGCGAGGGAACGAGGGAGGTAAGAATTGGAAGGAGCGGCAGGTGCAACAGCGATGGAGCTCTCAAATGCTCCCAAGTAGCACCAAGCACAGCACCACACACACCTCAATAAAACAAGTGGGAGAGGGAGGGAATATAAAAAATATATATATATGTGTGGTTCCCCATCAGGCTCACCATAAAGCCTGTGGCCGACTACTTTTTAATATTAAAGTCTGCTCCCAGAGCCATGTGCTCTGTCAGAACGCCCCAGACCCCGGCGTTCACCCTACCGTACACGGATCCCTGTGAGGCAAGGATGGGTCAGAGGAGATCTGTGGAAATAGGGTCCTGCAGCGGCCGACAGGCTAGGTGGCCCCGCTCTGCTGCCAAATTCTGAGTGAGAAGCGATCTTATGCAGCCAACTGCAAGATGAAGAACTGGGGACTGAATAGACGGGCAGCTGCCTTTATAGGGGGCCGGAGGAGTTACAACTTTTGATCTTGCAGTCAGCGCCCCCTAGGGGCGAACACCCATCTGTAAGTACTTCTGGGCGGCCTGGAATGGATGGAGGAGAAAACAGCATTTTGTAACAAACCAATGTAGGAATGAACACATTGTTTGCACAAATTATTTAAGAGTGCACATTACCTTCAATGCATTTTTGAAACTGTACGAAGGAGACTTCTCATGCCCTTCTGTGCTCTCATCTCTCTTCTTGCAAAACAGTAAGGCTTTGGCATATAAGAAGAGGTGTCTCTGCATGGGCTTAAATCTTGCCAGGTCTTTCACTTTATTATGCCCCTTCTTATGGTCAGTCCACACATTGAAGGAACCTTGCATGAGGAGCTTCCCCAGCTCACTTAGATCACCCTGCAAAATGGAGAAAAACAGAGAATATTTTCACCCACTGTGGCTGACCAAATTTTCTTTTCCGAATAGACTTCATCAGTACTATTGTTGTCTATGCCATCTCACATTCTGTCCCGTTGCACTTTTCTCCACATAATACATTGCACAGGTGTTCAACTATAAATTTTGGCTAGTTTGGTTAGGCTTTAAAATGTTCTGATTGTGTCGGATTCCTCCAAACCACTAACTGAAAATATTGAACAAAAGTAGCTATTCAGATGGTCAGCTACAGCTATCAATCTGTCAATATAACTATTTTCCCTATTGTTTCCCTAACTGTTTTCTTCTTTCTGTCACCAATATATCTGAAAAAGGTTTTATCTCCCCTCTTCACAGATTTGGCCATTTCTTCCTCCTTTTGCCCTTTAGCAGCATTTATAATCAGGGAAGGGGGGAGGGATCTGCTTGAACTCACTTGGAATCTTGAGAGGTCCCAAAGTGGGAGTTGCCTGGTCCCTATTAGTCACTTACTGGTATCTTATCATAGAAATCTTAGAAATTTACATTGTAACAGATTTGTGTACACAAAAAAACAATGTAGTGCAAACATACATAGATAGCAATGCAAAGTTGTGCACATTTTCTGTGCAGAAAGGTCCCTAAAATAGTTTTTGGGAGTCCATATTTTTAGGGTGGAGAGCCCCCTTATTAAGAGCTATCTCCAGCCTTACTATACTAGATGCACAGTCTGTAGCAGAGCGATTATCTCTGTATCACAATTACAGGTATAATTGAGTAATAAGCTCCCTACAATGGTTAGTAATGTATGCTAGAATTTTTTACAGTATCTTTTACAGATACATAGGGACCAGGCAACTCCCACTTTGGGACCTCTCAAGACTCCAAGTGAGTTCAAGTGGATCCCTCCCCCCTTCCCTTAAATAGCCCCACGAGGCAAAACAGGTACCCAGCTGCTACTGTTTAAAGCAAACAACTGGCCTAGCCAGAAATAATTGGGGCAAAATACCCCCCCCCCCCCCCAGTACTCCTCTTTCCTTTTTCCCTCTTTGTTAGCATTTATAATCAGTTTGCTTCCCTGTTTAATTTTATACGTCTCACGGTCAGCTACACTTCCACTTTCTTTATACTTCTTATAGGCAAACCTCTTTTCTTTAACAATCGTGCTAACTTCCCTAGTAAACCAGAGAGGTTTCTTATTCCTTTTATTCTTGCTAGTTTGTTTCACGTATTTGCTTCTGTACCTGTTTATATACAAGCTCTCCTTTAGTTATGCTAATGAGGGATTCCGGCCTATTTAATCCACACCTGGTTAGCAAACAGCAACAGGCCAAAACCAAAACTATACTACCAATGCTTAAGACAAATTAAATCAGTACACTTTTGATTTATACAAGGAAGATACAATCCAAACACAGTTAGTTACCAAATCCAATGCAACTACTGCAGTTTTTAAAACTACACACTTCTGTCCCGCTGCACTTATGTCAAGCTGCTCTCACCCAAGCTGTAACTGCATAGAGCAGCTCACCTGTTTATACACAAGCCCCCAAGAGGCTAGGTCTACTTACCTAAACCCATGGTTCAGGAGCTGGTGGAACACAAAGAACTGGTGTCTGGAGGAGAAGCTGAAGCATTTGTGTATTCTGGTGGTCATGTGTTCCTACCTTGGCCTTAAAGAGGAACATCGGACCTAAAATAAAAAGGGCCGACCCCCCCCCCCCCCCCATTAGCCCCCACTTACCTTTTGGATCCTCTGTCCCTCTCTGCTGGCTTAGCCGCCCGTAAATGACAGAATGGCTTTAGCTGTGCTCTTCAAAGTCCCCCCCCGCACCGCTCAGCAAAGTCTCGTTGTATTTCAAGTGACTCTATTGCATCCTATTCAGGGGCACTGTGCAGGCCTAATGGGATGGAAAATGGCGCCACCCAGAAGATGGTTGCCTGGAATCCAAAGGGTGCCAGAAGATGGATCCCTCAGCGAGGTGAGTAAATAGTGCCCAATTGTAAAACCAGAGGGGGGGAACAGTCCAGTGAGGTTTGGGGGAGGTTTTAACAGGGAATACAGGGGTATACAGGGAAGCCTACGGGCATATTGTCTAATACAGGTTAAGGTCCCTGTCCAGGCACATACTAACTTTCACCCCATCCCTCTTAGGAACAGTGTTAAGGGAGCTATTTCAAAGCAACTCAAAATCTCTCAGTTTATATATAAATATAGCCTACATATCTTAAAGAGAAACATCAGACCTTTTCTGATGTTCCTCTTTAAACATCACTCCCCCCTGCCTCACTGCCTTTTGGATGTCGGCCAGGGCTGGATTAAGTGTGGTGGAGGCCCCTGGGCACAAAATCTGGTGGAGGCCCCAGATACAATATTTTTTTCTTTTATAATAATGGCACAACCAATTAATTGATTGGTGGTTGTCTGGCAATTGCACACTTATCAGAACATCAGATAGATTCCCTTGTTCATACCAATTCACGATGCCCCCACTGAGAGGAACACCACCCAAAAAGTGAAATTTGTGTGTGTTATTCCTCTACAAACCAATGAGAGCTGTCTGCCAAATGACGGAGTCACGGCAGATGGCTCCCATTGGACGAGAGCTCATGGAGCATGGAAAGGTGAGTTGTAGTGGGAGAACTGAAGGGTTTCACACTCGGGATGCCCCAGCAAAAAAGCTAGCAATCTTTAAGATTCCAGACCCACTATCCTGGGTTTTGGCCCCCCCCCCGGGGCATCCCAATCCTGTGTGCTATGTGAAACCCCTCAGGTTGCCCGAACTTACTCACCTTTCCCCGATCCTACAGCGCATGTGCAGCCTCCCGTTAAATCAGCAGACGCATCCCTGCTAACCTCTGACAGGGTGCATACCTGCACCGGCCATTCACTATTGCCTGGCTCGGACACATGCCCTGCTAAAGGGATAGCAGGGAGAAGCTGAGTATACTGGGTGACCTGGGGGGTTTCACACAGTGGGGCATCCCAATTCTGGATGCCCCGGGGGCCATTGGCCATGGGTTTTGGTCCACTTTAAGGTAGATTAGGTAACCTAGCGGGTGGGTGTAAATACTGAGTGGGCAGGTAGGTTGGCGGGTGGGTGGTTGAGTGGACAGGCAGGTAGGTTGGTGGGGCGGATCAACAATCAACATACGCAAGACACATCTAAATCAAAGAGACAGGGAGAAGCAGCACAAGTATAGCCATTCTTTGCCTGCTCCCACTTACACTGTGCCATGTACACCCCTGTCCCTCATACTCCCAAACACATCTTGAAACTCTGGGGGGCTTAAGTGGACCAAAACCCAGGACTTTGACTATCCTGGGTTTTGGTCCTTTCCCACGGGGCACCCTGATCGGGGATGCCCCGCTACGTGAAACCCCCCCCAGATCGCCCGAGGAAACTCACCTCATCCCGGTCCTACGGCGCATGTGCGGGTGCTCGTCCAATCAGCACGCTCTGAGCCGCTGAGTTATGCACGTCTAAGTGACGTCTTAGCAGAGGGGCTCAGTGCGTGCTGGCAGCCACATCCCCCACTTCCCCTAACAGGGAGCGTGCCCGCACAGGCCATTTACCAAGCACGCCAGGCACGCGCCTGGGGGGGGGTCAGGGGCGGAAACAAGGCAATTTGTTTTTCGTTCAGTGGAGAAGGACTTGGCTGCATCTGTGAGCATTTGCGGTGGCGCGCACCCGTCTTTTTAATGCCCACATCGCAGGCTAACAATCCTGCAGGCATTAAAAACACAGGTGCGTGCCGCTGCCACAGTCCACAGATGCAGCCAAGTCCTTCTCCACTGAACGAAAAAAAATAGCCTTGTTTCCGCCCCTGACCCCCCCCCCCCCCCCCCCCGGAGCCGACCTCGGAGCTCAGCTTCCGCTTTCGCTTTTGACAGTGCGGAGTGGTGACAGTGCAGAGTGGCAACAGTGCGGAGCAGCGAAGCGGAGGACTGAGACACTGCAACAGGCAGGGAAAAATCTGACAGTCGGCGGCAGAGGCGGCGGTGCCGAGTAAATATGATAAGCCTGTTGACAAGGAGAGGTTTATCTTGGGAGGACATGTGGAGCAGAGGGCCTTCCGTGAGTAATATTCACCTAACGGAAGGCCCTCTGCTCCACATGTTCTCCCATGATAAACCTCTCCTTGTCTCCACCTGAGACATTGGTGAGACATTGGTGAGGGCAGTGTAAGGGGATGTGGGTCCAAGGTGAGGAAATGGCCTGGATATTAAGTAGTGGAGCGGAGGCCATTTCCTCACCTCGGACCCACATCCCCTTACACTGCCCTCACCAATGTCGCAGGTGGGATGCCTGGCTTGTGCTGGTAATTCTGTGAAAAAATAAAAGTATTTTCATTTATATTGATGTGTTTTGTATGTGTGTTTTTAAGGGTGTTTAGATGCACTTTCTGGCCTAGGGTTAGGGGGTAACCCTAATCGATCGATCCCCTCCCCCCGGGGCATCCAAAATGGGATGCCTCGCTGTGTGAAACCCCCAGGTCGCCCTCTACACTTACCTTACTTCCCAGTCCAATGGCGCATGTGCGGGCCGCAGCTGCATCTCCGCTATCCCACTAGCATGGCGCGTGCCTGCCGTGCTTGGTAAATGGCCTGTGCGGGCACGCTCCCTTTTAGGGGGAAGTGGGGGATGTGGCTGCCAGCACGCACTGAGCCCCTCTGCTAAGACGTCACTTAGACGTGCATAGCTCAACGGCTCAGAGCGTGCTGATTGGACGAGCGCCCGCACATGCGTCGTAGGACCGGGATGAGGTGAGTTTCCTCGGGCGATCTGGGGGGGTTTCACGTAGTGGGTCATCCCCGATCGGGGTGCCCCGTGGGAAAGGACCAAAACCCAGGATAGTCAAAATCCTGAGTTTTGGTCCACTTAAGCCCCCCAGAGTTTCAAGATGTGTTTGGGAGTATGAGGACAGGGGTGTACATGGCACAGTGTAAGTGGCTGGGGGGGGGGGGGAGCAGGCAAAGAATGGCTAGACTGGTGCTGCTTCTCCCTGTCTCTTTGATTTAGATGTGTCTTGTGTATGTTGATTGTTGATCCGCCCCACCAACCTACCTGCCTGTCCACTCAACCACCCACCCGCCAACCTACCTGCCCACTCAGTATTTACACCCACCCGCTAGGTTACCTAATCTATCTTAAAGTGGACCAAAACCCATGGCCAACGGCCCCCAGGGCATCCAGAATTGGGATGCCCCACTGTGTGAAACCCCCCAGGTCACCCAGTATACTCAGCTTCTCCCTGCTATCCCTTTAGCAGGGCATGTGTCCAAGCCAGGCAATAGTGAATGGCCGGTGCAGGTATGCACCCTGTCAGAGGTTAGCAGGGATGCGTCTGCTGATTGGACAGGAGGCTGCAAATGTGCTGTAGGATCGGGGTAAAGGTGAGTTAGTTGGGGCAACCTGAGGGGTTTCACATAGCCCACAGGATTGGGATGCCCCGGGGGGAGGGACCAAAACCCAGGATAGTGGGTCTGGAATCTTAAAGATTGCTAGCTTTTTTGCTGGGGCATCCCGAGTGTGAAACCCTTCAGTTCTCCCACTACAACTCACCTTTCCATGCTCCAACATGAGCTCTCGTCCAATGAGAGCGAATATGCAATTTAATTAATTATAAGCCATAACATGGATTTAGTTATAAACCATATCATGGATTTGGCCCTTAATAGTTTGGTTGCTTTGGGCCCCAAACTTTACTTATTTAATATGTGATTTAATTAATTATAAGCCATAACATAGATTTGGTTATCACCGATGAACACAAGATACCAGCAAAAGGTAAATTAATATTTTTTTTTATATAGAATTTTTAAACGTTACCAGAAAGTACGAACTACATAAAGCCATACATTTCTTATCAAAATCCTAAAACAACTTCTACTATTTGAAATGCCTGAATAATAAAAAATATTGCGAATACGCTTTTGAAATGCTCTACAACAGAAGATTGAATCATTAGGATATACCTCATATCCAGTAATGGCTATTTGGTGCATAGAGTCGTTTACTGATTTAATGATATCGAGAACAGTGGAAAGAGCTTCTTCTAACTCAGCTGTACCCTCTGAATTTTTGCTGCACTTTAGCATTTCCTGAGAAAAAAAAATATAAGTCATCCTTAATCCTGCAAATTTTAAACATTTAATTACGAAGATAATGATACTGATGATAACACCTACAGTTATGATCATTTATGGTTACAAATTTCTGACAACCACTAACCAATGATATTTATGTAGGTCTATCCCAAGAAGTAACAGCAGGGCCGGCATCACATACTCCTGTACTAATAATTTGTTGAATTTGACTCATAATTCTGTATGTATTTTATGTATTTCTTCTATCTCTGTTATATGCAACTCATTATGCCTTGTGTATTATAAGTATGTTATTCAGACCACCCACCTGTAATTTATACTTTGCAAAGCAAAGCAAATGGTGGACTCTTTATAAACAAACAATAATAATACTGCTAATTAAGTCCATACACCTATACCCCTGAGCAATTCTCCCATCTTGGCCTGCACCACCCTTTCAGAGGATCTATAAAGGTCAGTGGAAGCGTGATGACACACGGGAAATGCAGTTCGCGAACCAGGTTGCTGTAACTCTTAGAAGTCAAATGCTCTTATACCTAGCTACACTGAAAATGAAATGATGACTAAAACAGAAATAAGCAGACTACTAACAATTATTCAAAGGATCTGGAAGAGCACTATTAAAGATCTTTATATCAATGATTGATATATAGAGGAGGAGTAATTTATAGACCCATTACACTTGTCATTTTTTATATTAGAAGGAAGAAAAATGTAGTGTCTGGTACTGCGCTGCGGGCTACAAATGGCGCCATAGGTTGCAGCGAACGTTGCAAATGCTAACTAATTTACTTTGATTGTTGCACTAGGTATTTGTCGGCCTGTGTCAGTGCCTGTTGGCCCGGACTGCTGATTATACGCCAGTGAGCACCGTTTTGCCAGTACTGCACAGCGCATTTCTGATTTTGTGCCTCTTTGAGACCTTTGGCGCTGCATTTTTCAGGTGCTGATCACGGTTTCATCATTACAGTTACAAGATATCACTGCTGGGGACAAAGGGGACAAATTTTACAGTGCATTTAGGCTGTGTTTCACACTGATGGCTAGTACAACTAGTACTCCATTCAGCTTCTCCAGCTGATTGGAGGAGAGATGTACCTACATTGTGGGCGTATTGGAAAGGTAAGAAAAAAGACTGGTAAGGTTTCACATGGTGAGTCTTCCCCAACCGTTATGCCCCAGGGGTGGTTGTTCACTTTAACACTACATTAGCTAAGTAATAAAAACATGTATACATTAATTTATATCAAACACCAAGGTCACATGGGGAAGGATATTCACCAACGACTTTGGAGTTAGTAAAGTTAAAGGAAAAATTTCTCTCAGTGGGGCATTTCAAACCAGGATAAAGCACAGTCATTTAGGGATAGTAAAAAACCCAGGTTTTGGTCCACTCTAAGGGTATATGACCTTTAATCCCATTAGGAAATACCCATTTTACCAATCATGCAAACCAGAATAAGCGCTAAAGCTTTTTATGAAAAGGTGTAAAACCTTAAAACAGTCAAAAAAAGTTTAGTAAATTGCTCCCCTAAAGCCCCCCTTTGACAAAAACTATTTGAGAAGGCTTAACATGCAGATGTTCTGAAATCACAGGCCGATTCTTTGCTGCAGAAATGCGAGGGAGCGGCCATCTTGTCACCCACATAAGCAGTGCCAGCAGCAGCCCAAACCAAACAGAGAGATAAATGCCTCAGACACATGGGCAGCTTGTGTATTATGCAACAATGTTTCTTTATCACTGTTCACTGCGAAAGCTGGATTTACCGTACACCGTAAACATATGTTTCTTCTTGAATGTGTTTTCAGATGTGCCTCTGAACAATTAGTCATCAAGGCTGATGGCTGAAACTCTTCTTATGGATGATATGGCAATCAAGAAAGGTTACTTTTTTTTAGCAAGGTAGATAGGTGGAACGGACTCTGTAGGTACAGAGAAAAAAAGGGGACAAAGTATATGTTGCCCCTTGAAAAGGAATTTTGGCAGAGTAATAATTAACTGGTGTTTGAGAACAAGAAACTATAGGCCGATACCGAACGGTACTAACCAATAATCCCCTTTCCAATGCAGATTGTAAAAGGCTCTGTATATTGGGCAAGGAAACTCAGTGGCAGAACATCCATGTGATGAACACCATGTCATGAAATATCTCACATCTATAGTATAGTATATAGTTTGCCTTTAAAAGTGTGTCAATGACTGAAGACAAGAAACCTTTATGTTCCAAGATTGACTTTTCAGTAGCCATGCCAGCAAAAATAGAGGTTTCAGGATGGGATGAAGTAGAGGCCCCTAAGATGGCAAGTACTGGGAGCATTACTGGAACGTCTATTGACAGATTCACCATATCTGCATACTCGTCTCTCCTCAATTAATTAGATTCATAGTTATTTCCTCTGACCACAGGTGACATAGAAGGTGATGCATCAGCCTAAGAGGAGGAAAAGATCAGTACAACATGTTGAATTGAGACTGAGGTGTTACTGGGGCATCCACTCCTAGGGCAAGAGGATCTCTTACTGTTGCGAACTTGAGGAAATAATCAGACTGGAGGAAATGTGTAGACTAGACTGAAGGGCCAATTGTGTGCCAAGGCGTCTATTCCCAGAGCCCGGTCGGAGGGATTTAGAGAAAAAAAGTCACTGTTAGATTTAGCTAGGCCTCTTCTCTTACCGCTGAAGATTATCAAGAGTTGTTCTGCTATTTGCAATTCTCTGGATCTAAATAAATAATTAGTGCTCTTGTCACATCTAAAAGTGAGAGATCTTCTTCTGTTCCCTCTGTAGCTGGAAATGTCGGGAGCAAAATATCCTGGGACCTGTTTACCGATGTAGCAATCTTTGGCAAAAATAAAGGGTCAGGTCTCAGTATGGCCTTATCTGGAAGAATTGTGCAGTAAGGTTCCTTTATTGATAGAGTTTGCACCTCACTTACCCGCCGGGCCAAAGTGATTGCCAGTAAGAATCAAAATTTTAAACACAGCCACTTTTCTGGCACTTCCTCCCAAGGCTCATGGAGGTTCCAGTAGTCCTTTCAACACTATGGATAAATCACATAATGGAAATCCTTTAAAGGGCATTGGCCTTTTACAGATAATTGACTTAAAGTGGACCAAAACCCAAATTTTTAACTAACATCCCCTGAATTGCTCCCCCCATGAAGAGTATATTTTTCCCATTTTTACTGCTCCTGCTTCACTTCAATCTCAAATAAAGCTGCCTGTTTTAGTTGTAAAGCTCCGCCTCTCTCATTTATTGCCACGGTTGTGTGTGGCAATGATGTTATTGCCATACCTATGCAATGAGTGATCCCTTGCCATTTTGCAGAGAGGGGCAGCAAAAAAAAACAGCGTTCCAGGATTTCTAGTTCTACACTCTAAGGAGGGAGTATCAGCAGGGGCTTTGGCCAAATGTATTTCACAAGTTCAGTGGGTTTTGGTCCACTTTAAAGAATCAATTGATTAGTTGATCCTGTCTCAACTGGCGATCTAGAAAAAAAAGTCTGTGCCTTTAGTGTACTTATTACCAGTCCTTTCTCAAACCCTTGCTGCAAATATTTGAGGACTGCGTGGTAAATTTGCGACTGTCCAATAGAGTTTCAATCACTATGGCCAAACAGCCCTTCTTCTCTAAGACCCCTTCAAATTCCATGCTATTAGTTGAAGCTTTTCTTGTTATGGGTGCAACATGGAACCCTGATTAATTAAATTCGGAATGTTTGGTAGGTGCCATGGCCCCTTATTCACCATCCTTTTCAGCTCAGAGAACCAGGACCTTCTCGGCCAAAACAGAGCTATGAGGATAACGTTCATCTCTTCTCGTGCTATCTTCTGGATTACTTGTGGCAGTTTTCTGAAAGGATGGAAGGCATAAGCTAGATGAAAATTCACCCTCTTCCCTCGTCAGTGAGTAGTATATATTGCACTTTGAATTGTTGGCAGTGGTGAAAAGATGTATCTGAGAAAACCATGAGGTTACAATCTGGAGGAAAACCTCTTGATTTAGGCAACACTTGGTCTGTTGGATTCAACTTAGAAAATCTGCGATCGTGTTCAGGGTACCCCTTAAATGGACTGCTGATACTTGACAGGACTTGTTCATGTAAGAGAAACAGAATTAAGTTTGAGAGCTTTATCGGTAACAGGGACCTGGTCCTGTCCTGATAATTTATGTATGCTACAGTGGAACCATTATTGGAGCGGATTTGTACATCTCTGCCTGAGATTACTGGTACAAAATGGTCCAGTGCCAGCTTGACTGCCATTAATTCCCTGAAGATGGAGGACTGTCTTGCTATGTATCGTGGCCATCTTCCCTGGACACTCTGGCTATCCCAGTGGGCTCCCCAACCCCAGGAACTTGCATCTGTTGTTATAACTACTGGATTCTTTTGTTTCCACTGTCTTCCTCTCCCTAGTATCCCTTGATCTGTCCACCATTGGAGACTTTCTAGGAAGTTTTCCCCCATCTGAATTACCTGATCCAGTGAGTCTGTGCATATGTCAGAGTGAGATAGGAGGAATCTCTGCAGGGTTCTCATATGAGTTGTGCCCATGTAACTGCTGGCATTGGCGCTGTCATGAGATTGAGCAGGGTCATGATTTCCAAGAGAGAAACTTGAGGAAGACTGACAAATCTTAGGGTCATTGATATGATCTGCTGTATCTTTTCCTGTACTCTAAAGGATACTGTCTATTGTACCTGAGGAATCTGCAAAAATGGCTGGGCACTAGATTTTATTTTTTTAAGTTTACAATCCAGCCCAGATTCCTTAGAAGAAGAAGAATCTTTTCTAGGTCTGTTACCAGTGACTCCTTTGACTTGTTTTGTAGATGTATGGATTAATTGTAATTCCTTCCTGAAATTCTGAGGTGCGCCATTGGTTCGGCCAATATCTTTGCAAAACTCCTTGGGGCTGATGCCCGAAAGGCATAACCCTGTACTGGTAATGACAAAGCCCCTGGTCTGGATTGCAAACCTCAGAAACCTGCGATAGGGCACACAAATTGGAAAAAAAGTCCAGATAGGCATCCTGCAGATCTAAATTGACCATAAGAGCCTGCTCTATAAGGATGTTCCTTACTGAATAAATCGATTCCATTCTTAACTTTTTGTTTCTGATGAAAAGGTTTAATTTCTTCAGATTCAGGATCATCTGGTATTTTCCTAATGGAAAAATGCACCTGAAAAATGTGAGAATAAAATCCCGCCCTTCTACGTGGGAGGAAACTACTTCCATCACATTCTTGTGAAGTAATTCTCATAAGACTAGTGGAAATGCTTTTCTCTTTCTGGGGTCTCTTGGTAACTTAGTTACCAGAAAAAAGGATTGAGGAATGGATGAAAACTCTAATCAATATCCCCTTTCCAATGTCTGTAACACAAACTGATTTGGGGAAATTGCTTGCCAGGTGGCTACAAATCAGATGAGCTTTCCCCTGACCGGGTAGTCTCTGTCAGGATAGTGTATATAGTGCATAGTATAGCACTTCTCTAAAAACAGATAATAACATAAAGTAGAAAAGCAATATGGCATGATGAGCGCCCCAAACTTGCATTCATTGTCTAGCATCATCTTATTCAATAATGTTTTACCATTTTTCAGCAAGGTTACAAAACTGCTTAGCCTACTGTAAAACCCACTACAAGGTGTGACCCAGCCAGGCCTTTCACAGGTGCAACAGACCTGTAATCAGTGCAGCTATGTGTCAGCTCACCTGCAGGGCTACCAATCAATGAGCAGCCCAGACACAGGCAACAAGAAAACTCAGGTGACTCCTAGCATGATCTTAGCAACAAAAAAGGATAAATATAGAGTAAAGGTAACAATACTGACAGGAGCAGAGCCGGATGCAGTCAGCTGGATCTATTTATCCCAGAGTTGAAGGCAGAGTAATCGTTGGATTGGATGTGGATTGTGTTGATCCGATACGGGGAGGCTGATTCATCATTAGCAGCAGGTAGCGACAGATGAGCGCCTGTAGCAGGCATTTTCAGAGTGCCCGCTAGTAGTCACTGTGCTCGGCCGTGGGTCGCTACTTTATAGCGACTCAGTCGCTGTTCAGTAATGTTGAATACATTGTGAGGAGCCGCTATTTGACCAGTACAGCGCTGTATGGGAGCGCATGTTAGCGACTGCTAATAACGACCGACTCACACCATATTCAGCAAAAAAACAGCTTCACAAAAAATACTTGTTTGAAGCCCAGAGCACAAATTAAAAAATGTAAAAAATGTGAAAAACAGCTTTTTCAGTGCCAGAAGAGGTCTTAGAATTATTTGTGATTTTTGGAAGAAAAAAAACCCAGTTTAAAGAGAAGAAAAGGTTCGTCCATTGAAATGTAGAGGTCAACGAGAGGTCATACCTGGCGCTGTGCAAAGCTGAACGCTGGCGCTGTTCGCAGAGGCTTTGAAAATGATGAATCAGATGCTACATGCCGCTATCCCAGTCGCTAAACAGATTCTGCTTGATAAATGTGTTATTGCGTGCCGTGTCCGGCGTTGACCAGTCGCTATCTGTCGCTACCTCTCATTAACCAGGCGCTATCTGACGCTATCCTTTCATAAATAACCCCCAAAGTTTCCCATATTGCCTTGTTTCTTAAGATGCCTTGAGTTGTGAAACTGACCAGTTGACTAATGAGTTGGCAGATGTTGCGCTTGAACAATGGTCATCAGACCCAGCATTATGGCCATCTAACAAAAATGCTGTGAAAGCTTACTGGATCAAAAAACGTTATACAAGACCTAAATATATCTAACCTTAATTTTTCATCTTCTAAGACTACAAAAATATCTTACAAAGATGATGCTTGATACTGCTCTTTGGGTTTTTTCACATTGAAATCCAAGAATGTCAGAAGAGGGATTGGCTGATACACTGTCCTTCCACTGAAAATATTTTCTGTTTCTTTTGTGTCCTTTTTGGTGATTTTAATGACACGTTATTGTGACTGGTCACATGGACATGACCAAAGTCACAAAATTAGCAAAAGCCATATGAAATTTGCTCAGCATTGGGTATCTAGGATTAACTCATCTGGACAAATAGACACCCTTCTTGAATCTCAGTTTTAGAAACGAGAAAGAGGTTTTGCAGAGAGCGGTAGACGCTCTCAAGTTTCTTTGTGCAAGAGGATTTATTATAACGAAAATATTTATGATGATGTAAATGCCAATTTTTTAAGTGCACTTCAGTATCTTGCAATATTTGAACTTTTTATGGCCCAGCATCTAGAGACATATGGAAATGTAGGCTGAGGGCATATATCATATTTGTCTTCTACCATTTATGAATAAATTATTTTCTTGATGAGCAAAAAGGTGCTGCAGGAGATTGAAGCACTCAAAATATTTTTTAAGTAGTCAACTCTGCTAGAGATACCCCACATGTTGACCAATTGGCTATTATATTGAGATCTATCACAGAAAAGGCTGATAATCAAAAACATTTCATTGGTTTTCCAGCCTCTGTTGGTCATAAAAGCAAAGAAATTGCCATGGCAGTTTTGGAAACCTTAACCTTAAATGCATGTGGCCAACCATATGACAATGCATCAAATATGTCTGGGAAATCTGAGGGCTTACAAGCACTTTGAAAAAAGAAATGCAAATATGTTGATTATGTGCCATGCATAGCACATTCATTGAACCTGGTAGGTAGCAACATTGTTTAAAGCTGTGAATCTGCTTCTGTTTTTTTCGGTTTTGTGCAATACTTATATAATGATTGCTCTACCTCTACTGAGAGATGGGAAAGGGTCTGCTCAGAGGAGTGAAACAGGAAGAGCAGTTAGTTTACAAAGTTTGAGGAACTCATTGGTCTACAAAAGTTCTGTTCACAAATTATGGTAAAATTTATAGTCATCTGAAAGAAATGACTGAAGATGAAGAATTTAATACAGGTACAGAAAGAGAAGCAGGCACCATAATGAAGAAGATGAGGTCACGCGATATTGCTTTCATGACTGTTTTGTGGAACAGGATATTAGAAAGGTTTGACACAACTAGTAAAAAGTTGTAAGAAAAGTCACTGGATCTGTCTGTTGCCGTCAAGCTTCCAAGCTTCTGAGTTCACTTGTTGAATATATAAGCAGTCTTTGTGATTGCCCCATCAACAATAGAGTGCCTTAAAATCATCAGGAATCACCAACTGGAATCTCTTTTTCCACATGTGGAGGTTGCATTTCACATTTATCTGACTATTACCCATAAGCCAACTGCATTGTAGAAAGAGCATTTTGAAAAACATGAAGAGTGCAGAATGAGATTTGATCTTCCATGACAGATCCACGATTAAATGCCCTATGCCTCTTGAGTATTGAGAGAACCTTGCTTCACACAACTGAATATGAAGATATCATTTCGGATTTTGCCGCTGAGAAAGCCCGTAGAGTACACTTATGATAAATCTGACATATATAGCCCAACAGCATTTGAATTTTGTTAATTAAAGCTGTGTTGAAGTTTATATGTTATATTACAATACACTTTATTTTGTGATAAACATCGACTCTGCTTCTCTTTTGTATGATTCACAGAGAAATAATGAAAGAAAGATGGCATTATAGGTGTGAATTTTACTTTGGGTATACCACTAATGCTTCTTTTTTCTTATGCACGCTGCACAGAAAGTGCAAGATTGTTGTATATATTTGTCTCTGGTTGTGGGGTGGGACAATGGGAAACTTAAGGAGTATGTCATGAAAGACATGATGTTGGAGGGGCCTCATAAAAAAACTGCTCCGTACGATGGGCACCCTTAATCTGGCCCTGGCTAGAGGGCAGAGAAAGGCTGGAGCAGGAGGTAGCCTAGGTAACTATCTGATTTTTCTGACATAGACCTTTTTATAACATTTGACCTGGATGAATATTCGTTAATGAACCTAGGTAACTATATAGTTATTTACTTGCCTATCCTGCTTATGGATGACACCAGTTCTGTGAAAAGAAATCAGCTACATGAGGTGCTTGGAAAATAGCTTGTGTGTTATTTGGAGAATAGCTTCCATTTAAACATTTTAGTGAAGTTTTGCAACTTGTACAGAGTGGTTTCCGGTCACCCATGTGGGCAGCTCGTGCACAGATCAGGGGAAGTAACTCTGAGCACTGCACTGTGTATGGCTGCCGTAGGACAGCATTGGCTCCTGAGCGGGCGCATTCGGAAGGCTTATAGGTAGACTGGACATCCACTTCAACTAATGTTAAAATCATGAGAACTGGTAGTGACAGCTCAGAAATGATTAACAGGAGCATACACAGTATCCTGTATTTGCTATGCCATAAATTCATGACGTTGAATTTCCACACCACAAAGACGCTATCATGATGAAAGCCTAAACAATTATAGGATTTAGTGACGGATCTGCGGTTTCAACTTAATTACTGTACTTTAAAGAAAAAATCTTTTTATTCTGAAAACTACAACCAGAAATAAAATGGATGTCAGTTTCAATCACTCCAAAGGAAAAAGGGTCTTGCCTAGAATAATGCAAGCACACGCCAATGTTTACAGTGTATTTAGAAGCTTTTTAAGTGTACGAATGTAAACCTATAAATAATTTAATATAATTGCAAAGTAGTGGAGCTGTATCAGAGTGAAGTTGGAGGGCTCAAAAGCACAAAATTGTAACTATTGCAAAAAGAAAAACAGACTGTTTTAATGTAGGATTACTGCCCATACTTATGTGTTGCATCTCTATTACATCTGACCCATAATACCACGTGTATATTATTATTTTATTTTACCTGGCCTGTAGTTTCTATCTTGTACAGCACCACAGACATGACTCTGCTTTATAATAAAAATGTATATAGACAAATAATATTAATGGATGACTGGTCACCCGATCATATTATACCTAACTGGAGGCGGCTACACATGCAGATTTGTATTCATGGTATGAGTTAAAATACAGTAATCTTCACTTATGATAACCTAAAGGGATACATAGTACTTCATCAGTGCTTTTACATAAGAAATGTAAAAAATTACCTTTAAGAGTAACTGATACTTGGTGATTCTCTGGACTGGCTTTAAGAGATAGGCATCCAAAGAAAGTTTATGATCCAATTTCCGCTGACACTCCTTTATGAAAAGATTAGGTCAAAATTCGCAATTACATTTTGACAAAACAAGTAATTATATGAGGCTTAAACATTATTGAAACTGGAGAGTAATATTATAATCCAATTAATCCTAAAATACATATCTTTAATTCATAGCTTTATATAACAAAACAAAAAAAACATGTTAACATTCATAGCAGGATGCCCAGCTTTGCTCTAGACCAGAGGTTCCCAACTTTTTATCATTAAGTACCGCTTTCTATTTTTTAAAGTACCTCATCTCAAGTACCACCTGGGTGTTAGGTATGGGTTGTCATCCACCTAAAACTATGTTGGGTTAAAAAGACACAAAACAACCATTTAAAGTGCAATTCACTTTGCTGGATCTGAGACCTTGTTGCAGCTGCTGCATCCTGTGCTGTCCCAGACCAATACATTGGGTCTGGAATGATGGCGGGTTGTGTTTGAAATCCTGCCATCAGTCACAGAGAGCTGCCAGCCCCTCTCCATTCATTGTGATAGAAGAAGTGTGTTGAGGCCTGACTACCCCCACCATTGTAGTCAATGGAATAGGTGTGGCCGCACACATGTGACTGATGATGAGGGGATGGACCTGGCTCACAAGTTAAGGTTTCTGCAGATGCAGCTTGGTTAGCAAAAGTACAGTCTACAGACTATCGGTCTAGTAATCTGGGCTGTGGAGTCAGAGTCAGAGCTCATTTCGTCTGGAGTCGGTAGAAATGGTCCAAGCATATAAAATAAAGGGCCTTATTTACGTTACGTAGTACCACATAGCGTCATGTGAACGGCAGGCGCAGTATGTGAAAACGATATATATGCAAGTCAATCCGGTGAGCGTCTCTAATAGCATCATGTAGTGTCACATGTATCACTAGCAGTGGTTCAGTGTAAAGCGCCGGCGCTGTATGTAGCACCTGTCACTCAGTAGCGCTCTCCCATACATTTCAATAGTCTTTCATTTGTGTATAAATAGAGTTTGGATCCACTTTTCCCCACTATTTTATCATATGATGATGATTGAAGTTTTGGTCTGCCATTGGTCTGCCATTGCAGTGTCAGTGTTACAGTGTTGAAATAATGTCATTCCATGTGTTTTCGCTCTGGTTCTGGTGTATATGTGTTCAGAAACAGACATTTTTTATTTAGTGTCCGTCATCGCTAGAACACCCAGTTTTATAGCGCCGACGCTGGATTTGTGTTTTTTTTTCTTATATGGGCTTCAGCGCCGACCTATCTTTCACTGCAGTGGTGTCCTGTTGTTATATGTGGCATCACCTTGGGCAGCTTTCCCTCGGGGCGCTACAGGAAACAATAGCAGCATTGGTACGCTCAGGCGCTGCATTGATTCAGGGAGAGCGTTTCTACAGCACCCTCCAGACATCACATTCATCAATGCTGGACAGGATAGTACAGTGTCACTTGTTCAGCGCCAAAGGTACGTTATAACACCAGACACTCGTTTGCAGCGTACTCTTGTACGCGCTTCAAGCACCGCTACATAGACACAGAAATGGCAATATGTGGCGCTAGTCTTAAATCAGCCTCCACATCTCTTGCTAATATAGTATAGTTATAGTATAGTTTATACGAAATTTAGAAACATTAATCATACATATATTTTATGCTCTTTGTCTAAGGTTTGTTTGTAAAAAATAAAAAACAGTTCTCCCATCTCCCCTGTCCCTTCGGGATCTTCATGCTGCCCCAAGGCCCTTAGTTTTTTCAGTTTTGTGCAATACTTATATAATGATTGCTCTACCTCTACTGAGAGATGGGAAAGGGTCTGCTCAGAGGAGTGAAACAGGAAGAGCAGTTAGTTTACAAAGTTTGAGGAACTCATTGGTCTACAAGGGCAAGATCTACAAAAGGTCAGTTCACAAATTATGGTAACATTTATAGTCATCTGAAAGAAATGACTGAAGATGAAGAATTTAATACAGGTACAGAAAGAGAAGCGGGCACCATAATGAAAAAGATTAGGTCACTCGATTGTGGAACAGGATATTAGAAAGGTTTGACGCAACTAGTAAAAGTCACTGGATCTGGATCTGTAAGAAAAGTCACTTTTTGATTGCCTCAGTCTTTTTGATTGCCCCATCAACAATAGAGTGCCTTAAAATCATCAGGAATCACCAACTGGAATCTCTCTTTCCACATGTGGAGGTTGCATTTCACATTTATCTGACTATTACCCATAAGCCAACTGCAGTGTAGAAAGAGCATTTTCAAAAACATAAAGAGTGCAGAATGAGATTTGATCTTCCATGACAGATCCACGATTAAATGCCCTATGCCTCTTGAGTATTGAGAGAACCTTGCTTCAAACAACTGAGTATGAAGATATCATTCTGGATTTTGCTGCTGAGAAAGCCCGTAGAGTACACTTATGATAAATCTGACATATATAGCCCATTTGAATTATACAGCAAAATATACAGTATTTGAATTATGAAGATGCTGGCACTGCACGAAGGTGCTGCGGAGGTGAGTTTGGCCTTTTTTTATTTTTATGCCTGAACTGGAACTTTTAGTTTTTTGATTAGTAAATGTACTCCAATAAATATGCTTTATCTTCTTACTAAGTAGTGTGAATACTAATAAAATGGTGAGAAAAAGTGTTGCCTGATCCTGGGCCAACATTTATATCTGTAACTTACTGAATATCTCATGAAGGATTTCATTAATGTGTTTATGGAAAATATCTGTATCAGATAATGTTTCCATTGCAAAAATAAATCTGGTATGAGGGAATTAAAAATAGTCATTTTATTCAGTAATCAATTCACACAAAGCTTAAATACAACTGCACCAAAACAGCAGGTAAATCACCTAAATAATATCCACAGTCCATAGAGACAATAACTGGTAAATGATATAAATCGATTAAAAATGCCTCATTGAGACCATTTACTTCCATGTGTAGCACCAAAACCTTAAAGTAATTGTCCAGGCAGGTAAATAAACTAAATAATCAGCTCATCCTAAAGCTGCTATTGTACCCAGTTTTTGTTTTTTACATTTTTAAAAACAGAGCCCCAAAGCTGAGAAAACTAACTTTTACTTTGTGCTGTATACTCAGAACTATAGCATAAGTAATGGCTATGAGCGACAGCGTGTACATTAACTTGGCTTGATTGAGAAGGCTGGAGGTTCATGACAGTCTATGACTAGGCTCAGAGAGTAAGAGTAATAAAGTGCCTGTCTGTCTCTCGTCCAATAAGAGCCGCCTGCAGTGACAACGTTATTCGGCAACCAGCTCTCATTTACTTGAATGGGGAACCCGTGCTGCCGCATCCCCGGCTGTGCATGTGTTTCCACCCTAGCTCATCTGAATGGCTGGGGCGGGAGCACGACCAGTAGGTTTTGAAGTGCTGGACACCTCCCCTGCTGCAGGGGAGAAAAGCTAAGGAAAGTTTTCTTTAGACAGTCTCTTTAAATTGACCTTCCTCAATGTTCAAAGACATTTCTTGACATAGGTCTTGCGTCACTGTTAAACAATAACTAGCTGCTTTTTAATATCAATTATAAAAAGATGACTTACTTGACTGATCTGCATGAATTCAATACTAATAAATCATTATGTAGTCAGACAAAATGTAGGCCCATAGTTATGGAGTACTGAACCACTATACTGCTTGCCTGGTTTGTGGTTATACCTCTTGACGGTCATGTACAAGTCACTTTTACATACATTCCAATGCTAAAGCTTACCTGGAAAAAAATGCTTTCAGCACATTGCCTCCAAAGGGCTTCTGATCTCGGTTTGTTTTGGCAGTACTTTTCATACATTTGCAGGTCTTCTTTCTAGAATAATAATAATACAATAAAAATAGGTAATCTGCAATGGTTAGGAAAGCGCAATTAGATAATTTGAGCAGCTCCTACTTGAGGGAAAAACCTGTATTTCCTGGGAGAAATGTAGATGGGTTAAATCTGTTCAAACTTAGGTGTGGGCCTAGGTGGAGAAGAGATTAGTGTAGGTGCACTGTGGATAAAAAGGCAGGTTAAAAGGGAGAGTAAATAAAGGCTTAATGTTCTCTGCAACCCTGTGAGGAAAAATTGGTTACTACCAAGGTGAAGTTTTGTTTGAGGGGGTGTTTCCACCTTTTAATTAAATCAGAAACAACTAGGTATCATTGCCTCTGACTAATTAGGCCTCAAAAATTGTTGGAATTTTTAATCTTGCTGTCTGAGGGATTTCTCCTCTCAGGTTACTTTGGTAATACTATTGCATTTGGGTATTCATACTTTTATGTATATACACTAACCTATTTTTCCTCACAGGATTGCGGAGAACATTAACCCTTTATTTACTCTCCCTTTTAACCTGCCTTTTTATTCACAGTGCACCTACACTAATCTCTTCTCCACCTAGGTCCACACCTAAGTTAGAACAGATTTAACCCATCTATCCTAGTGAAATGTTGGTAAAGAATAATGCTTTTACAAATTAATGGGGGGGGGGGGTCATTGATGTTAATGGGTTCTATACTGTATATGGTAGAATATTTTCCTACCCTTATATATTAGACTGTAAAATGATACCAGTAGGTTATTGACAATTAAAAATAGTGGTTATAACAGCAGCTTTGAAACAATAAAGAAAATGAAGCCCTGCAGAGTATGGAGTTTTTTTAAGGAACGCTAAGGCCAGGTAGCGCCAGGTAGTGCCAGATGATTGTCAGGTGAATGTCAGGTCCCAGTGAAAACAGTGTATTTATTAAGTCACAAATCCAGAGCGCCTGTGATAGTGCCAGGTAGTGTTCCATCTCTCAGCAGTGCCGGCAATCGGATGACTGCTGCCGCTGAGTTCCCTACCGTTCCCCCTGCCAGATAAGACAAGACGGTCACCCTGCACTATGTGGCCTTATCCCATACATTTCAATGGGCTTGCATAGTTACAATCATTTAGGCATTTTATAATATTTTTGGGGGCTGGTGCATGTGCCATAGGATCTCTGGGCTGGTTGGGATTATTTTTGGATGCATTTTTTGTGTTGCGCTGCAAACTTGTGAATTGGGCAGTGAGAACGCTGTGTTGTGTCTTTCAAGTGCCCCCAATGCAATTTCCATTTAAAATAAAACTTTTTAGCTGATTAAAAAAACTATGGGGGTTATTCAAGAAGGGATAGCGCCAGGTAGTGTCTTGTGATTACAGGCAGCGTCTGGTGAATGCTGGGCGCTGTACACAAGACCACATTTATGAATGCGAATCTGGTGAGCAACTGCTCCATGTAGCGTCTGATGTATTATTACAGGCGGCTCAGCATATAGAGCCGGCACTCTAGCTTCCAGAGCAGCAGGTATTACCTTTCGCTCAGTGTCGCTCTCCCATACATTTCAATGGGCGTTCATTTGCTTGTGTTTAAACAGCGTGTTTGACATTTTTTATATTTTTTTGTTGCTCAAATCATTGTGTGACCTCTCCTGTCTCCCGTCACAGTGTTAAAACAATGTAATTCCATGTGTTTTCGCTTTGTTACTGGTGTATATGTGTTCAAAAACAGACTTTAATCACACAGCGTCTGGCGCTCTATGCTATGGCTACCAGATTTAGAGCACCAACGATGTGTGTGTGTCCTTTTTTGAAAAGCATGGTGTGGAGCACAAAGAGTCGTTCGCACTGAGCTGGCGCTACCTCTCGCTCCCAGCAGCGCTGTACTGTTGTTACAGCGTCCAACATACATCACATTCATCAATGCTGGCCAGGTTACTACAGCGACTGAGGCACTCTGTTACAGCGCCCGATACCCTCTTACAGCGTCTACTAGCAGTCGCTCTAAGCGCTGCTATACAGACGCTCATCTGCCGATACCTGCCGTTAGTAATGAATCAGTCTCCACGAGTAAAAAGGTAGAATTTGAAACATGTCACTCAAAGCGGAACAAAACCCACTGAACTTGTAAACTAAATTTAGCTAAAACCCTGCTGATCCTCCTTTTTTAGGATCTATAACTATAAATGGATATTTTCACATACTGACTTATCTGGGAACACTGTTTTTTTGTTGCCCCCCTCTGATGCGCCATGGGAGTTTGTGCAATTCCAGCTATGACATCACCAGCCAACAACTGCGCCAATAAATCAAAGAGCCGGAACTTCTGGCTAAAACAGGCGGCATTAGCGGAGATCAGAGTGAAGCAGAAGAAAAAGAAAATCGACAAAAGGTTCTCCTGATGGGGGGGGGGGGGGTAATTCATGGGATGCTATTTAAAAATGTGGGTTTTGGTCGGCTTTAATAAAAAGAATTTTAAATCTGAAGGAAAGAAGTGTAATGGAGTGAAATTTACTTCCATCCAAAAATGGGAAATGGGCCAAAAAGTAAAAGAGCGGTGGAAATAAAGCAACATATAGGCTAAGACCTGCATTGTTAGCTGCTTATTGGCTTACGTTTGACTAATACTAGAAAAACAAAAAGTGCAAGATGCTAAAGGAACAACAACATCCAGATAAGGAGGAGATAAAGCCAAAACCTTTTTACCACAAGGATAAGTGAAGTCTTGTTAAAAAGGAGAAAATGCCTCTATTAGAAAGATATACTTGTTGTAACCGTGTTCCAGAACCAGCCATTGCTCTTTTTCCACAGGAAAGTGGGAAATCATTACTGCCTTCAAATAAGGTCACAATTTCTCTAAATGCTGTAAATGTTTCTAGGCTCAGTCCAATAATATATAGCTACCATGTAAATCCACTTTGAGCTTAAGGTAAAAATGTACTTAGAGCCTAATTTATGATTTTTTTGTGTGGGGGTGTGAGATGCTCTCGGCGCCCCCACAGCAGCCACCTGGAGATGAGCAGCGCTCTGCATTCGCTAGCTCCCAGCCGTACGCCAGGCGCAAGAGTAGGCCTGGTAAAAAGTGATGCACTAGCAACCCCTAGCCCTGGCTGGAAGTGCAGGAAAAGCAGCAAATTCATGAATTAAAAATGGGAAAAGGGGATTCTAGGCATTTAGCACCTGTTGCAATCCCCATTTTTGGTTTTTGGGATGATTGAAAGACATGCCACAGGTTTTGAATGGCCCAAAATCCCACAAGTTTACAGAGGCGCTATGGATTTTTGAATTGATAACTACACCTTTTACACTGGGACATTCACCTGACGTTCATCTCGCACTACGTGACACTAACGCTTCTTAAATAAACCCCTTAATAAAAAAACAGCTTTAATACATAGTACTCTATTTCTCTCTCTTTCTTTCTTTCTCTCCCTCTCTCTCTCTCTCGCTCCACGTTGCACTGGACAGGAAAGGAGCACACATTTGTGTACCTTTCTTTACCTGCCTTGTGGTTTGTAAGTCACTGGCAGTTTACTTTAGACTTACAAACCGCAATGCAGTACAAGCACAGGCAAAACCCAGATATTTGTGCTTTGCCTGCAATGCCATAAACTTCTATAGATATCTATAAAAGGCATAGAATGCTTTGGACTATGCTGCCATCATATTGGCACCTTGTAATGATGAGGGCCATAAGCCCAAACCATGTGTCTGCAGGTAGGAGTTTATGGCTGTGTTAATATTAAATGCAGGGACTGCATGCTCATCAGCATTAAGAATCAAGATTGAGCTGTGTAAATACTTTTTGTTTTTTTCCAAAAGGCTCTTTATCTCAATATTTGATTAGTCATGTAAGCATCAGTTTGCCAACCATAAAAAATGTTTTCACCAATAAAAAAGGAAAATATATTATAAGGTGTTTTCTCACTATATTATATACTACTTATATACTATTAGAATTATATTATATACTTTTTAACTATGTTAACTATTATACAGTGTGTCTATTATTATGATAATTTAATTTAAGGGTCTCAGGGCTTCTTGGGTCACTGAAATCAGTCTCAAACACCTGTGATAAATAGTGAACCCAATTTAAGGAAAACCACTGTCCATTTAATTAAGCAGGCCACAGGTGTCAAGTAATATGGGAAACAAAAAAGAACTCACTGTTGCTGAAAAGTGACAAATAGTAAAATGCCTTAGACGAGGTATAAAACCTAAGCATGATCATAGTACTGTGAAGAGATTTGTGGCTGATTCAGAGCATACAGGGTTTTTACAGATAAAGACATAATAAGAAATTATTTTGCCAGACAAATACATTAGATTAAGAGAGCAGGGGCAAAAATGACATTACAAAGAAGCAAAAAGGTATTTGAAGTTGTTGGAGTCCCGCAAACCTCAATGTGTAGGACCTTCCAGCAGATTGCAGCTGTCCATAAACCTACTACTCTACCACCAAGCAGAAATGATTGCAGTGAACCAGACATTACACTCATTTACAAACAGTTGTTTACTGATGAGTGCCATGCAACCCTGGATAGTCCAGATGGATAGAGTAGTGGATGGGTTGCAACAAGATTGCAACATCATGTTTTAGGCCGGAAACACAGAGAGATAGCTGGTAGGCCCACTTAGGGTCCCTGAAGGTGTGAAAATTACCTTAGCAAAGAATATAGAATGACCACTTTTTTCCATGGTACAAAAAGAAGAACTGTGCCTTCCGTAGCAACATCATCTTTATGCATATCAATGCACCATCTCATGCTGCAAAGAATACCATTGAGGTTTTGGGTGCTATGGTCATAAAAGTAGAGAAACTTGTGGTGTGTCCACCACCCTCAACTCTATTGAAAACCTTTTTGAGAAGCTATTAGGATATATGATTGTGGGGGCAGTTCACATCAAAACAGCAGCTGTGGTGCAAGAATTGTAAAGGTAATATAAAAAGGGGAGGTCCTATGTTAACATGTAACTTGGCCTGTTAACATGTTGACTAAAATAACTTTTGATAAATGTGATCTGTTAGTGCAAATGCCACAAATTACCATTTTCACTTTTTTACTAACTATAAAATGTATTGAAACTAGGTTGTGTATAATACCTTGGAACAGTGCATTGTGAATATTTTAATTTGTGAAACAAATACTATTATCATTAATAATATGTGATGTATATTCTAATGGTGGATGACTTGAAAATTATACTGACTGTCATTTGCATTGACCATTTAGGAAAATCAGAGAAACATAGCATTTGCATAGGCGTAAAAGCATTGTGAATCCATTGTCCAACACTCAGGTACTCTGTGAAATCACTGGTTTATTTCTTATACATAGGAAGCCCTTAGTCATGACTAAGGGCTTCCAACATAGCCTGAAACGTGTAATGATGTTATGTGGAACATGTAAGTCTTCTTGTGCTTTTGTGTACTTTTTAATGCAATAAATAAACCAGTGATTTTAGTGCTGGACAATGGATTCATAATTTGTGTACCTAGCAGGTTTGTCCTAAGTCTCGGTACCTCCTTCTATTCCTATACAAAACCATTGAGCTGGCCATAAAAGACTGTTGGATGTAAAAGCATTGTATTATAAGTGGCAAATGAGTTACCCTTTTCAAAAAACATCTTCCAAGAGAATCTGTATCCTCAGTGCACTTTTCTAGTTCTTTAAGGAAGGTTCTGTAAAATAATAATTATTAATAATTATTATTAATTATGTATTATCATGATATAATAAAAAATTATATTTAAAAAAGAACGAACGCTCTTTTTTTAAATTTATTGATGTAATATCAGAGAAAACAATCTCACAAATAGGAGCACATAAAGCCACCACTCAGTAAGTGTACAATCATAAAAGGACGTACCGTAATTCTAATAAACTACCGCATTTTTCGCCCCATAAAGACGCACCTGCCCATAAGACGCACATAGGATTTGGAGGCGGAAAATAAGAAAAAAAATGATTTAAACCAAACAGTGTGCATTCCCCCTATTCCATTCCCATAGGCAGTGTGGCATGCCGAGTCGGTGCAGGCCATGCTCACCTGCTGCACTGACCTGGGTGCTCGCATGTGCCCAGCCAGAAGAGGCAGCAGATGGAGGAGTGGCGGGTGCAGTCTCTGGCCCTGCCGCTGCCGTCGCTGCCAGAAAAGACAGCGATAGCAGCGGCGGGGAAGGGGACAGAGCCCGCCGTTCCTCTGGCCTCCTGCAGTGTGGCAGGCAACGCGGGAGCACCCGTAACAGGTAAGTTTACTTTTACATTCGCCCGATAAGGCTCACGGACATTTTTCCCCACTTTGGGGGCCAAATAAGTGAGTCTGATAGGGCGAAAAATACTGTACCTTATTTTATTAACCTTAGGTGATTATTAGCCCCACACAGATACACTTCTGCTCTAAGCATATCCTATTGAAGAATCGTTGTGTTCAGTGTTTTATGGTCAGTGGTGACTATCCTTGCCATTAGAGACCCAGATGGTGGCCATATTGAGAGCTAAATAAATGATTGTATGTTTGTGTGCTGAGAGGAAAAAGACAATTCTGTGAGTAGTCACCTGTAGAATTGCTTTTACCATGCATGGCACACCCTGTTTCACGAAGTCATTACATCTGGGTTATTCCACCACAAGGTGGCGCAGTGTACTGCAGAAGAGTTGTGGCTCCTCCCAGTACCATATAAAAACGGAATTACCATAGACTACCTGGAGATAATAAAGGTAAAAATGTAATAGAACCCCAACTAACTTGGAACAATCACCATAAAGAGGCAACCAAGAACAACGATAACAAGGGTGAGGTGAAGCAGGCCGTGCCATGCATGGTAAAAGCAATTCTACAGGTGAGTACTCACAGAACTGTCTTTTTCCCAATGCATGGCACGGCCTGCTTCACGAAGTCATTACATCTGGGACTTCCAAAAGCAGTGTCCATAAAGTAGGGTGGGATCCCCAAAGAGTAAAAGCAGGCAGTTTAAACCACCACCGCCTGAAGTACCTTGCGCCAAAAGCAGCATCAGCTGAGGCCTTAACATCAACCTTGTAAAACTTGGAAAAAGTATGAACAGAAGACCAAGTTGCGGCCTTACAAACTTGTTCAACAGAAGCTTGGTGCTGAAAAGCCCAAGACGCACCAATAGCACGAGTGGAATGAGCAGTAACCCGAAAAGGAGGAACCTTCCCCCTGGCACAGTAGGCCTGCTCCACCGCCTGACGGATCCACTTGCTGATTTAGCCGGAGGCAAACCCTTCCTAGGTCCAGCAGGAAGAACAAAAAGAGCGTCAGTTTTCCTGAAAGACTCAGTAGCAACCAAATAAAACTTCAGAGCCTAACAACATCCAGGGAATGAAGGGTCCGCACCTTGGCATTAGCAGGCTTAGGACACAAAGAAGGCAAAACAATGTCCTGATTGAGAAGAAAAGCAGACACAACCTTAGGCAAGAAATCCGGCTTAAGCCGAAAAAAACCACCTTATCCTGATGCCTTTCAAAATAAGGAGGTTTGATGGAAAGCGCCGCCAGCTCAGAAACTCGTCTGACAGAAGTAATGGCCACCAAAAAGGCCACCTTAAGAGTCAGAATGTGCAAGGCAGCCCCACGTATAGGCTCAAAGGGAGGACCCTGCAGAGCAGACAACACCAGATTCAGGTCCCAAACAGATAGCATAGGCTTACGTGGTGGACGCACATGGGTAACTCCCTGGAAAAAAGTCTTAACCAACCAGTGATTGGCAAAGGATCTTTGGAAAAAAATTGCCAGAGCTGACACCTGTCCCTTGAGGGTACTAAATTCCAGAATTCTGGGGATAGAAAACACCCGGCAAGGAAGAGACTTGGACTCACACCAGGCAATGTAAGCATGCCAGATCCTGTAGATAAAGGACGAGGGCTTCTTCCTAAACCTAATCATGGTATCAACAACAGAAGCCGGCAAACCCTTATCCATCAAGATGGAGGTTTCAGCAGCCAAGCCGTTAAAGCCAGCGTTTGTAAATTGGGATGGCACAGTTGTCCCTGAGTGAGTGTTCTTCCAGCAGGAAGAACAAAAAGAGTATCAGTTTTCCTGAAAGACTCAGTAGCAACCAAATAAAACTTCAGAGCCCTAACAACATCTAGAGAATGAAGGGTCCGCACCTTGGCATTAGCAGGCTTAGGACACAAAGAAGGCAAAACAATGTCCTGATTGAGAAGAAAAGCAGACACAACCTTAGGCAAGAAATCCAGCTTAAGCCGGAAAAAACCACCTTATCCTGATGCCTTTCAAAATAAGGAGGTTTGATGGAAAGCGCTGCCAGCTCAGAAACTCGTCTGACAGAAGTAATGGCCACCAAAAAGGCCACCTTATGAGTCAGAATGGGCAAGGCAGCCCCACGTATAGGCTCAAAGGGAGGACCCTGCAGAGCAGACAACACCAGATTCAGGTCCCAAACAGATAGCGTAGGCTTACGTGGCGGACGCACATGAGTAATTCCCTGGAAAAAAGTCTTAACCAACCGGTTAAGTTGTTTAAGATCTTTGGAAAAAAATTGCCAGAGCTGACACCTGTCCCTTGAGGGTACTAAATTCCAGAATCCTGGGGATAGAAAACACCCGACAAGGAAGAGACTTGGACTCACACCAGGCAATGTAAGCATACCAAATCCTGTAGTAGATAAAGGATGAGGGCTTCTTCCTAGCCCAAATCATGGTATCAACAACAGAAGCCGGCAAACCCTTATACATCAAGATGGAGGGTTCAGCAGCCAAGCCGTTAAAGCCAGCGTTTGTAAATTGGGATGGCACAGTTGTCCCTGAGTGAACAGATCTGGATCCTTGGGCAGGACATACTGATCCACTGCCAACTGCTCGATGTCTGTGAACCACACCCTCCTTGGCCAACAGAATGGCTGGTACCCCTTCCTGGGCTATCTTGCGCATGACCCTGCCCAGCAGAGGGAATGGAGGGAACACATAGAGGAGCCGAAACTCTGTCCAAGGCATTGCTAGCGCATTTGTGGCGAAGGCCAGAGGGTCCTGTGACAGGGAGACAAACCTGGGAAGCTTGTGGTTGTGACGGGACGCAAACAGGTCCACATCCGGCTGACCCCAGCGGTGACACAGGGAGTGAAATACCTTGCTGCTGAGGGACCATTCCCCCAGAGTGGGGCAGAGGGAGTCTGCCTCCTGGTTCTCCACCCCCGGAATGTAAACCGCCGAGATGCAAGGGACATTCTCTTCCGCCCAAGACAGTATCAGAGACACTTCCTTGAGGGCTCACTTGCTCCGAGTTCCTCCCTGATGATTGATGTAGGCAACAGCTGTCTGGTTGTCCGAGAGGATCTGAACAGCCCGACCCCGAAGGTGTGGGGTCAGCTGAGAAAGAACCAACCTGATCGCCCTCAGTTCCAGGACATTGATGGGAGCATGGGCCTCCTGGGGGCCCCACTGACCCTGGAACTGCAGAGACTTCCAAAAGCCCCCCAACCGGTCAGACTGGCATCTGTGGTGACAGTCTCCCAACACTGGGGCAGAAATGTCCTGTCCACCAGGAGGTTCCTTGAGTCCAGCCACCACGAGAGGAACTGTCTGGCCAGGGGGGAGAGAGCAAATTCCTGATCCAGGGACACAGGGTCCCGATCCCAAACTGACAAGAGGTGCAACTGAAGAGGTCTCATGTGAAACTGAGCAAAGGGGACCGCCTCGAAGCAGGACACCATCAGGCCCACCAACTGCATCCCTTGCCACATGGAGGTATGGGGGCACAAAAGCAGAGCCCGTGCCTGCTGCTGAAGGCCCTCCACCTTCTGCTGGGGCATGATTACCTTGACCTGAGAGGTATCCAGAGTCATGCCCAGAAAGGACCTCACCAAAGACGGAGACAGTGAAGACTTGGGGTAGTTGATCACCCAGACCAAGGACTCGAGAGTGGAGGTCACCACCTGAGTATCCCTCTCGGCCTGATAAAGGGACTGAGCTGCAATCAGAATGCTGTCCAGGTAAGGAAGAATGCGAATGCCCTGATGCCACAGCAGAGCCATCACGCCCGCCAGCACCTTGGTGAACACCTGAGGCACCAAGGTGATACCAACGGTAAGGCCACAAACTGGTAATGCTGATCTTCCAGAGCAAACCTGAGAAATCTCTGATGACCTGGGAAGATTGGCACGTGGAGATAAGCATCCTTGATGTCCACGGAGGTCATGAAGTCGCCCGGGCGAAAGGTACTGACAGCCGAGCGAGGGGTCTCCATGTGAAAGTGCTTGAACCTGACAAACCTGTTGAGACCCTTCAGGTCCAGGATGGGCCTCAAGGACCCGTCCTTTTTGGGGACTGTGAACAGATTGGAGTAGAAACCTTGACCTCGTTCTCAGGGAGGCACCAGGCAAATGACTCCTGACTCCAACAGACATTGAACCGCAAGGCGCAACCCCTGAGCTGACAGAGGGTTGTGAGACATCCGGGATCTGATTCATCTGGAGGGGGGCCAGGCTGCAAACTCTATCTTGTAACCGGAGGACCCCACCTCCTTAATCCACCGGTCGGAGACGTGTAGCCTCCAGACATGAGCAAAGAGCCGAAGCCACCCCCCCACCCGAAAGGATGAGGGCGCCTCCTCATGCCTGAGGGGGCTTGGGAGAAGGTTTGGGCTTGGGGTCCCAGGAGAGCCCGGGACGACCACGGGATCTGCCACGGCCCCAAGAACCCCTGCGGATACCTGAAAAGACCTCCTCTGGGGGCACGAAAGGAGGAGAAGGAAGCGGAGGGCCCCTGAAAAGGGCGAGGCTGCCTCCTATGCCGAGGCAGCCTACCATCCTTGGCTAAAACATCCAGACGCTCACCAAAGAGCGGCAGCCCCACAAAGGGGAGCCCAGTAAGAGCCTTCTTAGCAACAGCGTCAGCTGCCCACTGACGCAACCAAACAGAGTGGCGCATAGCCACCAAAAGGGCAGAGGCCCTACTACTCAGCCGTACCACATCATCCATGGCAGTAAGGATAAAGGCAACAAATACAGAGCAAATCAAGAGGGCCCTATACTCCTCCCTACCAGCTGTAGCGCCATCAAAGAGACGATTGATCTGTATTTTAAGAGCAATAGCTGTTATGGCAGAGGCACAGGCCGGATGCAGCCCAGCCCCCACAAATATAAAAGCATGGCAGGCCAGCTGATCCATACGCCAGTCCTCGCTGTCCCTCAGTATAGTAGTGTCAGGGGAAGGCATGACTGAGGTGTTGGACAGCCCCAGAACGGGAGCATCCACCTCAGGGGGACCCGACCATCGCTTAACCAGGTCAGCAGGAAAGGGGTATTTCTTTTCCAACCCTTTGGGCACCGCGGGCAATCTACTAGGATGTTCCCACTCCTTGAGCACCAAATTAGTGAAATGACTAAAAAGGACGAAAAAGCTCACCCTGTTTCCTCTTAGCCACCTCAGGGGGGACAATGTGCAAGATTTCAAAAATGTGGGACAACAGATTAGCAGTGTCCTCAGGGAACCAGGAATCCTCAGATCATTGTCACAGCCCACCTGCTGGTCCCCAGAGGAATCAGAGCCCGGGAAAAGCTCCCCCTCCTCTAGGGAGTAACGGTCATCAAAAAGATCAATTTCCTCATGCTCCTCAGCAAACTAGGCAGGCGTGGGAGCCAGGTGCCGCTTCTTGCTAGAGGCCTTATGCGGAACAGGCCTAGCAAGTTGCCTTTCAATGTTGGCCCCACGAAGTGCCAGAATAGACTGTGACCCCCTGCCAGTATCCCCCTCACTGGGGGCTAAATGCAGGCGCGGAGGATAGGCCGAGGGGGGCGCAGAGCTGGGAAGCGAAGCAGGCAGCCCAGACTGTAGCGCAATGACACTTTAGGCGCACGGCACGCACACCCTGACACTGTCTCTCACAGGGGATACCCCAAACACGGTACACAGCCGGGATAGTCCCGAAGGACCCCCAAGCACGTTATCCCCAGAAGCCTCCATATGGTGATTAACACAGGCGCAATAGGCCAGCACAGGGTAAAGGCTAATAAAAGCCACCCGGGATGCCCTCCCCAAAGGATGCCCCCAGAAGCCAGAAAGGGAAGATGAGGGATGGTAAGGGATAGGACCGGGAGAAACCACAACCCACAGGTGTCCCGCCTGAAAGACATAAATAAACATACATAAGTATCCCGCAGCGCATGCCCAAAAGAGACCAAAAAAAACCCAGAGGGGGACTCACGGACCAAGTAGGACAAGGGCACCAACCGTCAGACCACAGGAGGAAGCGACAAGCAGACCAGGATCACCGCCGCAGCTCCGGGATGAGAAGAGCCCCAGCGCGCAGCAGAAACAAAATGGCGCCGGCAGAGGAACCTTGAGGGGCGGGCCGCGGGAGGCCGATGCAATACGCATCATCCACCGCCGCCGCCCCCCAAAGAGCGCGAAATCGGCGCTCACGTGACCTCGCCAACGTCATCACAGTAAGAAAAAACGCCTCACAAATATAGCGCCGCCCGCCGCGGAGCGTAGTACAAAGCGGCGAGGCGGCTAAAAACAGTGAAAAACACTGCGAACAAGCCAATGCACCCTCGCCGCTACAACCCAACCCCCCCCCCCCCGAGCCCACTACGGGGAGGGGGCGAGGAAGGCAAGCGAGCTGCGGCGAGGACCAGGGACGGGCCCAAACGCAGATCGAGTAACCCTAAAACACTCACCCCCTAGGAAGTTAGGGGAGGAACTCCGCATCCCGAACAGGCTCACCATAAAGCCTATGACCGGCTACCCTTTGTGGTACAGGGCCTGCGGCTTGGAGCAGCGCTCCTCGAGCCCTTGATCCTACTGAACCTCTACCCTCATTTATTTTAAAACTGTTCCTTTATTTTAAAGCTGTTCCTCCAAAATGTACAACTGGATGGAAAAATTAAAAACCTGAATTTATTAAGCCCCCTCCATCTCTACCATATAGATTAATACTGTATGTGTATGAAAATAAAGGTCCTCCTGTAGAGGCCTGCACATTTAGTTTATATTGTTTTTTTTTTTTAATTCTGTCTTACATGATCTTATTTTTTTCCTAGCCCATAAACCTAACCTAAAGTTGATGTAAGCAAAGTAAGTAAGAAATTCTTGTACCAAAAAGTGATATTTCAAGGGTACAAGGATTCACAATACTAACACTTCTGTTAGTATTGTGCTTTATTGTTCATATGCAATGGCAGTGGTAGCGTGTAGCAAGCTGTGTAAAGTCTGTGTAATCTCAATGATAGCAACAGGTTACAACATATTTGTGTACAAATGCTTCTTAAATATTTTCTTAAGAATCAAGCTTTGTAAATGATCATACAAGCAGCATACGTAAGCCGCCGCAGCTAAGTTACTGCAGCCATGTTACTGTCTTCATAATAACAAACATAAAAGGTGAAGCTTGCATTTTATGTTACTATGGCAGTTTTTTTGTTCAAACCTTAAACATAAGAAGAAATGTACATATACACATTAATGAGTAGGCCAGCTATGCACAGGGGTGTGAGCAGGCAGAAGAAATCAAATCAATTCACCTAAAATCAATTTCCAGTCTTGTTGCCAATAGTCCCTGTCGGTCTCGATGACCCCCATCCAGTCTGTTTTGTATTGGCTGCAGGGGCACCTGCCACTCAAATCCACACCAGGGGCCAGTCTGGAGTGCCCTGTTAGCTTTAGAATTGATAGCTCAGAAAATACCATTTTGTGAATACTCACCTTGTAAAATGGGTATTGTAAGTATGTCACACACCCCGCTTCAAGAATCCATAACATGTGGGTAGTATCGACCTGTAGAGGGCGTTCCTGCAGAGATGATAGCAAAAGAAAGCTCCTCCCTGATCCATAAATACCTGGGACCTCCCACTCATCACCCAGTATACAGAAGCAGTAAGGTAAGGGACCAGGAAGAGGCAAATATAAACCACAACCACGCAAAGTTCACAAAATAGAGGATCCTGAATACAGAAAGGGCGGGTGAAGCGGGGTGTGTGACATACTTACAATACCCATTTTACAAGGTGAGTATTCACAAAATGGTATTATTCTAAGTATGTTACACACCCGAAGAATCCATAACATGTGGGACATCCAATAGCAGTGTCCATAACAAGGGCGGGGATCCAAAACTAGGCAACAATGCACAACTCTAAACCACTACAGCCTGCAAAACTTTGCGGCCAAAAACAGCATCCGCTGATGCCCGAACATCAACCTTGTAAAACTTGGAAAAAGTGTGAACAGAAGACCAGGTAGCAGCCTTACAAACTTGCTCAACCGAAGCCTGGTGCTGAAAAGCCCAGGACGCACCAACTGCACGAGTAGAATGAGCCGTAACACGAAAAGGGGGACTCCTCCCCTTGGCAGAATAGGCCCCAATGATGGCCTGACGAATCCATTTACTAATGGAAGATTTGGCAGGAGCCAAACCTTTCCTAGGCCCACAGGGCACCACAAAAAAAGCATCAGTCTTACGAAAGGAAGACGTAACCTCCAGATAACATTCCACAACACGAACTACATCCAAAGAATGCAACGCCCTTTCCTTGTCGTTGCTAGGATTTGGACATAGAGAAGGCAAAACAATGTCCTGATTCAGATGAAAATCCGAAACCACCTTAGGAAGAAAATCCGGCTTGAAACGAAAGACAACCTTATCCTGATGCCTCTCAAAGTATGGAGCTTTAATGGATAAAGCTGCCAAGTCAGAAACACGCCTAACCGAAGTGATAGCCACCAAAAAGGCCACCTTTTGCATAAGAGAAGACAAAGCAACCTCATTCAAGGGCTCAAACGGAGGGCCCTGGAGAGCAGAAAGAACCAGGTTCAAATCCCAAACTGGAACAAAAGGCTTCCTAGGAGGCCGTACATGCGTGACCCCTTGGAAAAAGGTCTTGACTAAGGGATGAAGTGCAAAGGACCTTTGGAAGAACACCGCCAGGGCAGAAACCTGCCCCTTCAATGTACTAAGCTGGAGCCCCAGATCTAAACCATGTTGAAGAAACTCTAGAATTCTAGGAATGGAGAACTCTCTACAAGAGAAAGACCTACTTTCACACCAATCAATATAGGCCCTCCAAGTCCTGTAGTAAATAGAAGAGGAAGAGCGCTTCCTGGCACAGATAAGAGTCTGAATCACCGCGTCAGAAAGACCTTCTTCCTTCAAGATGGCGGCTTCAGCAGCCACGCCGTCAAAGCCAGCGATGGTAAATTGGGATAGCGTAGCCGACCCTGGGTGAGCAGGTCCGGCAGCAGGGGCAGGACGAACTGATCTTCTGCCAGCCTTACCAGATCTGCGAACCAAACGCGCCTTGGCCACCGTGGGGCCACCAGAATCGCCGACGCGCCTTCCAAGGCCAGTTTGCGCACCACTCTGGCTATCATTGGGAAAGGAGGGAACAGGTAAAGGAACCCCAGATCCCTCCAGTTCAGAGACATGGCATCCACTGCCAGAGCCAGAGGATCCTGCGAGAGAGACACAAAGACTGGAAGCTTGTGATTGTGACGAGAAGCAAAGAGGTCCACCGCTGGGACCCCCCACCTGAGACATATCGAACGAAACACCTTGGGACTGAGAGACCACTCCCCCTGACGAGAGGAGGCCCTGCTCAGCAAGTCCGCCTCCGTGTTCTCCACCCCCGGAATGTAGACTGCTGAGATACACGGGACGTGGGTCTCCGCCCAGTCCAGAATCAAAGACACTTCCCTGAGGGCACTCCTGCTGCGAGTCCCTCCCTGGTGATTGATATAAGCAACCGCCGTCCTGTTGTCCGACCGGACCTGAACTGGCAGGCCTCTCAACTGATGAGTCAAGCGAAACAGAACCAACCTGATGGCTCTCAACTCCAGAATATTGATGGGCTCGTGAGCCTCCTGCGGACTCCACAGACCCTGAAACTGGAGGTCCTTCCAAACACCCCCCCAACCTGACAGACTGGCATCCGTGGTGACCATTTCCCAACACGGCGCCAGAAAGGATCTGCCCTTCAACAGATTGACAGACCCCAGCCACCATTGCAGGGATCGACGAACACGGGGAGACATCCGGAAGGACTGATCCAACGATAGAGGAGACTTGTCCCAAACCGCCAACAGATGAAGCTGAAGCGTCCTCGTATGAAACTGCGCAAAGGGAACTGCCTCGAATGAGGCCACCATTAGCCCCACCAGCCTCATCCCTAGCCGGATGGTCGGACGAGGGGCTGACAAGAGAAGCCGAACTAACTCCTGAATCAAAAGAATTTTGGCCTGGGGCAGAAACACCCTGGCCTGTGAGGTGTCCAGAGACATTCCCAGAAAGGTCAGAATTCTGGACGGAGACAGAGAAGACTTGGGGTGGTTGATCACCCAACCGAACCTCTCCAGAGTGGACACCACCGCTCTGGTGTCCAACTCCGCTTGGTTGAAAGAAGAGGCCATGATTAGTAGATCGTCCAAATAGGGCACAATGCGGATACCCTGAACTCTGAGCAGAGCCATCACCCCCGCTAGCACCTTGGTGAACACCCGAGGAGCTGAGGTGAGACCGAAAGGAAGTGCCACAAACTGAAAGTGCCGATCCTCCACCACGAACCTGAGAAACCTCTGGTGTGCTGGAAAAACCGGAACGTGTAGATACGCATCCTTGATGTCTATGGACGTCAGAAAGTCTCCCTGACGAAGAGAGTGAATGGCCGAACGCAGTGTTTCCATGCGGAATTTCCGCGGCCTGATGAACCTGTTGAGAAACTTCAGATCCAAGATGGGTCGGACCAACCCGTCCTTCTTGGGTACCGTGAACAGATTGGAATAAAAGCCCCTGGCCCGATCTGAAGGGGGCACTGGGCAAATGACAGCCATGTCCAGAAGATTCTCCACAGCCACCAGGAGCCCCTGCGCCGCCAGAGGCTCCGACGGCATCCGAGACCTGACAAATCTGGAAGGGGGGCGGAGCTCGAACTCCAGCTTGTAACCGGAAGACACCACTTCCCGGATCCATCTGTCCGAGACCTCTTGATCCCAGATCTGAGAGAAGTGCTGCAGCCGTCCCCCCACCCGCATGGGTGAGGGCGCCCCCTCATTGCTGAGCCGGCTTAGCAGCCGGTTTGGGCTTAGAGCCCCAACTGTATCCAGAACGGGCACGTCCTCTGCCCCTGTTTCCGGAATCTCCTCTGGAAGAGGGAAATGCAGAACCCCTGCCAGATCTGGCCCCCCGAAAGGAGGGGGTAAAGGCAGGCGCCCCCCGAAAGGAGCGGCGTTGTTTCTTACGTTGAGGTAACCTACCACCCTTGGTGACAGAGTCCAATGTCTCTCCAAAGAGCCGTAGACCAACAAAGGGTAAAGCCGTCAGTGATTTTTTGGACATAAAATCGGCCGCCCACTGGCGCAGCCACACCGACCGCCGAATAGCCACAAGCAGAGCCGACGTCCTACCACACATCATCAAAGTGTCATCCAAGGCAGTCAACACAAAGGATAGAAACAACTCACACCGTTTAAGGCTAAGGAACTCGTTACTACCAGGACGAAGCCCGGAAGAAGTCAACAGGTCCCTGACCACAGACCTGGTAGCCAACACCATTAGCTCCGAGGCGCACACAGGCCGGATGGCCGACCCAATGCTAGTAAAGCCATGACAAGCCATCTGATCAATACGTTTATCCTCTCCATCCTTGAGAATGGAACAATCAGGTCTGTTTAAAACCGAGGAGTTGGATAACCCCAAAACCGGTGCATCCACCTCGGGGGGAGATGCCCAGCGCTTGACCGCCTCAGAAGGAAAGGGATATTTCCTATCCCACCCCTGAGGGATGCCAGGGAGCCGAGCCGGCCTATCCCATTCCTTGTCAATGATTCTATCAAAATGCTGTTGCGTAGGAAACTCCAGGCGCGGCCTGGATTCCTCAAACAATTCACCCTTCTGCTGTGACGCCTCCTCGGGAGGGGAAATATTCAGAACTTCCAGCATCAGAGACAGAGCGTGAGGAGAGTCCAAGGATCTCCCTAAGTCAGAAAGTTCGGCATCAGCGCCAGCAACTGAGCTGTGCCCCCTTAGTGACATAGCAACAGGGAGCACAGCTCCGCAGCGGCGCCAGTACAGAGGAGGGCGGAGCCGCGGCGACGCGCCGAAAGCCCGGCTCCGCCCCCCCTCTGAACGAAGCGTGAGGGAAGAAGTTCCCTCATACACCCTCCCCAGAGACCGGCGCCGCCGACAACCGCGGCGCCGGCTGCCGTGACAACAGGTGCGTCCGCTGTTACTAGCGGAGCACCCGCCCCGCTCGCTGCGGGAGGAATGAAAGAGAGAACGGGGGCTGGCCGCGGCAGTGCGCCGAGTGCCAGCCCCGCCCCCCAAAGTGCGTGAGGTAAAACACCTCCTCACAGAAAATGACAGACCCCGGCGCCAGGCTGCAATGACAGCCGCGGCGCCGCAACAAAGTAACACACACACAAATAAATTCATTGAGGAATTACTCCCAGATGCGCCACATCAACAAAAGAGACAGTGAATAAAGCTAACCCTTATGAGAGGAACCCCCAGCCCCCATAGTTGGTAAAAGGGAAGGGCCCCCCCCCAGGGGAAAAGTCAAGGCACGGGGCATCCCAAACCGGGATCACCTACCCGGTATGACCGCCTACCCTCTCTTTTAGGGTCTCACGGTGGAGCTCTGCTCCTCAGCACCAGAGGTGCCAATGTACCCTCGCTCGGGCCAGCAGCCAAGACTGTGGAGGCATGTAATATGAGGTAAATTCGGGGACAAACAGGGGTCCGAGCGGAAATAATAAAAAAAGAGGCCGGGAGTTACCCCGCTACCTGAAGTCCCCCTGTGCAAGGAGGAGCCATCATCTTCTGACTTGCTCGCCGTCTGCAGAGATGGAAAACTAGGTGATGAGTGGGAGGTCCCAGGTATTTATGGATCAGGGAGGGGCTTTCTTTTGCTATCATCTCTGCAGGAACGCCCTCTACAGGTCGATACTACCCAGATGTTATGGATTCTTGAAGCGGGGTGTGTGACATACTTAGAATACAGTAATACCTCATCCCTGTGGAATTCAGCTTGTGGGCAGTCAGGTAAGTATAGAATTGTCTGCATTTTTTTCAGCTGACAATCAATGGACTTTTCTTTACTTGTTATTATTAGATAACTATTTAAATTAAATAGGGTATTATGAGTCAGATGTGAAAAAAGTTCAACAAATATACAACAAATATACATTAATACAGTAAATGCTAAAGTATGAGAGGTTGTGTCAAAAGTATGAAGTAAAAGCATGGTGCCAATTTCCCCGGACATACCTGTGTAGTAGGACACTTAGGGGTTTATTTAAGAAGCGTTAGTGCCACATAGTCCTAGATGAAGGTCGGGTGAGTGTCAGGTCGCAGTGCAAAATATGTATTTTTGAAGTTAAAAATCCATAGCGTCTCTGATAGTTGCAGGTAGCGTCCCATCTAACAACAGCGCCAGTGAGTATATGATTGCTGGCGCTGTGTTCCCTACAATGCCACATAAGACCAGGCACATATCATGCACTCTTTGGCCTTATCCCATAAATTTCAATGGGCTGGGTAGATTAATTTTTATTATAATTTTTTGGGCGGGCTGGTGCATGTGCCACGGGATCTCTTTACTGTTTGGAATTGTTTTTGTATGGATTTGTTACACTTTTGAGTTGCGCTGCAAACTTGCGATTTGGGCCATGCAAAATCTGTGTCATGTCATTCAGGTGTCCCCAATGAAATTCACGGTGTTTACACACTCCCAAAAAAAAAATCAGGAATTGCAACAGACGCTGTATGCCTGCTATCTCCTTTTTCAGCACACTTGTGGGTGCTGTGTGTTTGCAGTGTTAAATATACTGTAATTCCTGCGCTCCCAGTCGGCACTAGGGGTCGCTAGCACATGGCCAGGTGCGCTTGAGCGCTGGCTGTGTTCTCCAGATTGATGACTCTAATCTCCCATGGCCCCCTTTCCCACAATGTTTTTGGGGCCCTGGCATCCCTGTATCTGATGCCCGCTCCAGTGCCCAGGCAGCTGCGGATGTGGCCAGCTTGTCAGCCAACACATTTGAGATAAGCCAATCAGCGGTTTCTAATTTTCTGGCTGGGTGTGGCTACAGAGGATAAAAGGCTGTTTTCTTTCTAAACTGAGCCTGCAGCATTGCCCAGCATGGTACTCAGGTGAGGATTTTACCCATACTATGGGCAGTTGACTTCAGTTTATACTATAGTTGTATAAAACAGCTTCAAATGGACTCTGTCTGGTAAAATAATCACATACAATAGTTAGCAGGGTGTTCTGCTTAACATGTTCTTGTCTCCAAAATCAGGTCCAGTGGAGGACACATGTATGTTAGAGATGAGCGAATCCATTCTGACGAACTCGAATTCGTTACGAATTTCAGGAAAATTTTGATTTGTTACGATTCCGAATATCGCCGCGATTCACAGACCTTTGCGGAAGATCATTCTGACACTGTATTGCGGCCAGAGCAGATCAGGCAGGGAGAGAGCAAGAGATAGATAGATAGATAGATAGATAGATAGATAGATAGATAGATAGATAGATAGATACAGCAAGGGAGAGATAGATAGAACAAAAAACAGAAGAAGCGAGGGACAGATAAAGAAGCAGAGAGGCTGTGACAGGGACAGAGAAAGACAGGGAAAGTTTAAAGTGTTTGCATTAGCTTTCAAGCCTATTTAGTGTTAATAACACACCTGCCTATTTAGCCTTTCCTTTTCCCGGTGTCATTATTTAAAAAGGTCACTTTTCCACTATAAAAGCAGCCAACCTGTGTATATGACGAGGGGGCATCCCAAATACTAGCATATATATTTCAAGAGTACCTGTCTTCTAACTGGTTGCATTTTGTAAAGAAAGTCACTTTTTCACTATAAAAGCAGCCAACCTGTGTATTTGAAGAGGGGGCATCCCAAATACTAGCATAAATATTTCAAGAGTACCTATCTACTAACTGGTTGCATTTTGTAATGAAAGTCACGTTGTCAAATTGCCAGCAGCCATTGCCTTTAACCCTTTAAGTGCCAGCCTACCTGGAGTTTTTGTCACCTTTTGTTGCCAGACCATTTTGCACTATTTTGCGCTCCCCATGTTCAAATGTGATTTTTGAAGGGATTTCCCAGGAAAATTATATATTGTTTTTTTCAGCATAGTCTGGGCTTTAAAGTGGACCAACACCCAGGATTTTGACTATCCTGGGTGTTGGTCCACTTAGGTGGGGCACCCCGATCGGGGGTGCCCCGCTGTGTGAAACCCCCCCGATCGCCGCAAAAACTCACCTCTCCCCGCTCCCACGTGACCTTGTCCGGCCAATGACAGCGCTCAGAGCCGCTCTGGTATGCGCGTCCAAAGCCGCTTGGACGTGCATACCAGAGCGCTGTCATTGGCTGCGTCTCTCGCTTCCCTCTAACAGGGAGCGCGCCTGCGCCGGCCATTCACAAAACGGCCGGCGCGGGAGCGCGCCCTGCTAGAGGGAAGCGAGAGACGCGGCCGCGTCTCGCGCATGCGCCGTTGGATCGCCGGTAAGGTAAGGATTGTGGGCCTCCTGGGGGGTTCCTCCCCGCGGGACATCCCGATTTCGGATGCCCCGCGGGGAGGGATCTGATCGGTCCGGGAATCTTATAGATTCCCGGGCCGATCCCCCCTGGGTGTTGGTCCACTTTAACATGAAATGTCTTGTTTGTCATTTTTAGGTGTATTCTCAATATTTTTGGGTGAAATATGTGAAAAAAAAAAATCTATTTTTACAATCTGTAGTATTTTTTTGTAATAAAAAATGTAAGTTTGTCAAAAAATCTTATTGTGTGTGAAATCCCAATTTCTCCCGGTTACAGCAGTACCACATATGTATAGGTAGACACCCTTTCCTGCCCAGGAGACTCCCCCAAACTGAAACAGAGCTTTAGGGGATTTTCAGATAAAATACAACTGCGATATGCGCCATGCGCACCTTGCAGTTTTTCCAGAAAAACAACCCTTTACATTTGAAATACCCCCAACAAACTATGTATTCTCTGAAAGTACACACCTCAAGCTTTCTAGGTGTACCAGGCTTGTTGATGTAGCCACAGTTTTCTTGAAGTAATCCCTCAATGTATTCTTTGGTTGCAAAGAGTTTCCCTAAAAAAAGGATAAAAAAGCAGAATCAAAGCCACGTTTTCCTAAAAAAACTATATACAAACAAGAAAAAACAAGTTTAATCTGAAAAAGCAAGGTCCCCCGAACAGAACGATACCCAACATGCATAGCTACTGTCAAGGGAAGAGTTGGCAAACACCCCAAAGTAAAGCATGTGCGTAACGGCAATTTTACTTAATTTCAGCTCTGCAGACAAAGTGCGCACCTTGCGATTTTTCAACCAAAACAACCCTTTACATTTGGAATATTCCCCATAAACCATATATTCCCTGAAAGTACACATGTTTAGCCTTCTAAGAGTACCCAGCGTGTTGTAGTGGGCTCATCTTTCTGGAATTAATCCCTCAAAGAATTCTTTGGTTGCGCAGGGTTTCCCTAAAAAAATGTATAAAAAAGCTGAATAAAAAACACCTTTTCCTAAAATATAAATATGCAAACAAGAAAAAACAAGCTAAGTCTGAAAGCGCAAGGTCTCCCGAACAGAACAATACCCAACATGCATAGCTACTTTTAACCCTTTTAATTGCCAGCCTACTTGGGTTTTTGTCACCCTCTGTTGACAGGTCATTTTTCCCCATTTTGCGCCATTTTTGCTGGAATTTTCAGGAAAATTATATATATATTTTTTTGCAGCAGAGTTTAGGCTTTAACATGAAATGTCTTGTTTGTAAATTTAATTCTGTTTTTTACAATATTATTATCGAGTAAAAAAATAAAAATAAATACATTTTTTTTTAGAAAATTGTCTCCTTTATTTTAAATAAAAAATGTATTTTATTAAAGAAAACCATATTGCATGAGAAAGACCCATTTCTACCGATTAGAACGGTACCACATATTTATCGGTAGCCCCCCGTTCCTGCCCAGGAGACCCCCCAAACTGAAACAAGTAGTTTATAACATTTACAAATAAAATACTACCTTCCACACTACAAATGGTTAAATCGAGAAAAAAATGACACGGGGGACATTTTTTGGGGGGGATTTTTAAGGGTTAAAAAAACCCTTAAAAATAAAAAAAAAATGACATGGGGTCCCCCTTACCCGAAGTAACCAGCCCGGGACCAGCTATGCAGGGCTTGTAGGAACAGGGCGCAGGGGCAAGCTTTTGTGGCCCCTGGCCCTGCAGGCTACAAGCCCGCATAGCCCATGGCCACAGGCTCTTCTGCCCCCCCCCCTGGGCTTTGGGGAGGCAGGTAATGGGGGTGCGGGGGTTAATGGCAAGTCACCCGCTAGCCACAGGTGACTTGCCAGCCCCCAGCCTTGTGAACTGGTATAGGGATCTCTTGGACCCCTTACCAGTTCACAAGGGGTTACACACACAGATAAAAAAATATTTAATTTTTTCTTTTTTAATACTCACCTCCCATCCATCTTGCACTGTGTCCCTTCCCAATCACTGGCTTCTGCTCACCTGCTGGAAGCCTTTTATAGCTGCTGGGCGACAGAGCATAAGGGGTTAATTTAAAATAAAAATGACATAGTTTCCCCCCTCCCGGGGGGGGGGGGGGGGCATTTTTTCCCGGATTTTTAAGGGTTAAAAACCCTTAAAAATCCCCCAAAAAATGACACAGAGTCCCCCTTACCCGAAGTAACCCGACCGGGACCAGCTATGCAGGGCTTGTAGAAACAGGGCGCAGGGGCCAGCTTTTGTGGCCCCTGGCCCTGCAGGCTACAAGCCCGCATAGCCTGTGGCCACGGGCTCTTCTGCCCCCCCCCCCCTGGGCTTTGGGGAGGCAGGTAATGGGGGTGCTGGGGGTTAATGGCAAGTCACCCGATAGCCGCAGGGGACTTGCCATTTGGAGGAGAGAGCCTGGGGAGGGGGGGGGGCGATCACAGCCCTCTCCCCCATCCCACCTCTCTGCTCCCAGCACCCGAGCAGACTGATTCTGAGTCTCAGGTGCCGGTATTAAGAGGCCGGCTGCTGGTGACATCACAGTGTTTTTTTTACAGTTAGCAGCTGCTGCTGCCAAAGCGGGGTGGGGGGGCTATTCTGGGGGCTCTCCTGGAGCCATCCTAACCCCGGGGATCGGATGGCATCAAATTAAAAAGGAGACCTGGCCGGATCTAACAAGGGGAGGCGAGTATTTTACTTTTATATTTTTTTTACTGTGGGGGTTTAACCCTTTAACCGCCAGCCTACCTTGAGATTTTGTCACCCTTTGTTGCCAGACCATTTTGCACTATTTTGCGCTCCCCTTGTTCAACTGTGGTTTTTGAAGGGATTTCCAGGGATTTCCCAGGAAAGTGATATATTGTTTTTTTCCGCAGAGTCTGGGCTTTAACATGAAATGTCTTGTTTGTCATTTTTTAGGTGTATTCTCAATATTTTTGGATGAAATATGTGCAAAAAAACCCCCAAAAAACAATTTTTTACAATTTGTAGTGTTTTTTGTAATAAAAAATGTAAGTTTGTCAATAAAATCTTATTGCACGTGAAACCCCAATTTCTCCCGGTTACAGTGATACCACATATGTATAGGTAGACACCCTTTCCTGCCCAGGAGACTCCCCCAAACTGAAACAACCCTTTAGGAGATTTTCAGATAAAATACAACTATGCTACGTGCTAAGCGCACCTTGCAGTTTTTCAAGAAAAACAACCCTTTACATTTGAAATACCCCCAACAAACTATATATTCTCTGGAAGTACACACCTCAGGCTTTCTAGGCGTACCAGGCTTGTTGACATGGGTGCAGTTTTCTGGAAGTAATCCCTCAATATATTCTTTGGTTGCACAGGGTTTCTCTAAAAAAGTATAAAAAAGCAGAATCAAAACCACATTTTCCTGAAAATCTGAAAAAGCAACATGCCCCGAACAGAACAATACCCAGCATGCATAGCTACTGTCAAGGGAAGAGTTGCCAAACACACCAAAGTAAAGCATGTGCGTAACGGTAATTTTACTTCAAAATTTCAGCTCTGCATACAAAGTGCGCACCTTGTGCTTTTTCTACCAAAACAACCCTTTACATTTGGAATATCCCCGATAAACCATATATTCCCTGAAAGTACACATGTTAAGCTTTCTAAGCGTACCCAGCTTGTTGTCGTGGGCTCATCTTTCTGGAAGTAATCCCTTGAAGAATTCTTAGGTTGCACAGGGTTTCACAAAAAAAATTATAAAAAAGCAGAATAAAAAACACCTTTTCCTAAAATATCAATATGCAAATAAGAAAAAACAAGCTAAATCTGAAAGCGCAAGGTCCCCCGAGCAGAACAATACCCAACATGCATAGGTACTATTAACCCTTTTAATTGCCAGCCTACTTGAACTTTTGTCGCCCTCAGTTGGTCATTTTTCCCCATTTTGCGGCATGTTTAACCGTGATTTTTGTCGGAATTTCTTGGAAAATATATATATATTTTTTTGCAGCAGAATTTAGGCTTTAACATTAAATGTCTTGTTTGTAATTTTTCTACTGTTTTTTAAATATTTTTGCGTAAAAAAAAACAAAAAAATAAATAAAATAATATATATATATATATATATATATATATATACAATTGTCTCCTTTATTTTAAATAAAACATTTTTTAGTAATAAAAACCATATTGCATGTGATAGCCCCATTTCTCCCGATTACAACGGTACCACATATGTATCAATAGCCCCTCATTCTTGCCCAGGAGACCCCCCAAACTGAAAAGAGCATTTTATAACATTTACAAATAAAATACTACTATCCACACTATAAACATAAGGGGTTAATTTAAAATTACATAGGGACCCCCTCCCGGGGGGGGGACCCCAATTTTTTTTGAGAATTTTTGGCTAAGCCTAACCCCAAAAATTAAAAAAATAGTGGGCCCCCCTGGGAGGGGGTCCCTATGTCATTTTCTTTTTAATTTTAATTCTTTAAAATTTTAATTTTTTTTAATTTTTTCTTTTTAATCCCAGGGGGTGGGGGGACCCCATTTTTGGGGGGAATTCTAAGGGTTAGGGTTAGCCTAACCCTAACCCGTAAAGTGGACCAACACCCAGGATTTTCACTATCCTGGGTTTTGATCCACTTCCGCGGGGGTGCCCCGCTGCGTAAAACCCCCGAGAAAGGTATAAAAAACTCACCTCAGCCCGCTCCTACGGCGCATGCGCGAGCGCTCGTCCAATCAGAGCGCTCAGAGCCGCTGTGGTATGCAAGGACAAGGGACGGACAACCACAGCGGCTCTGAGCGCGCTGGCAGCCGCATCTCGCGCTTCCCTCTAACAGGGAGCGTGCCCGCATCGGCGATTCACAAACGACCGGAACGTGTGCGCGCCCTGATAGAGAGAAGCGCGAGATGCGGCCCGCGCATGCCCCGTTGGAACAGGGATAAGGTAAGGCGATTGGGGCGTCCTGGGGGTTTCACACAGTGGGGCATCCCGATTTCGGATGCCCCGCAGGGAGGGATCTGATCCGGGCCGATCAGCCTGGGTGTTGGTCCACTTAAAAAAAAAAGTAGGGGGGGGACCCCATTTTTGGGGGGAATTTTAAGGGTTAGGGTTAGGCTAACCCTAACCGTTAAACATTTTTTTAAAAATCACGTAGGGACCCTCATTTTTTTTTTTAATTTTAAGGGTTAGGGTTAGCCTAACCCTAACCCTAACCCTTAAAATTAAAAAAAAAATGACATAGGGTCCCCCCTCACAGGGTGGGGGACCTCATTTTTTTTTTTAATTTTAAGGGTTAGGGTTAGGGTTAGGCTAACCCTAACCCTAACCCTTAAAATTAAAAAAAAAAAATGACGTAGGGTCCCCCCTACCCGTCATAACCAGCCCGGGACCAGCTATGGGGGCTTGTAGGCACAGAGTGGGGGGGGCAGCTTTTGTGGCCCCCCCCACCCTGCAGCCTACGAGCCCACATAGTCTATGTGGGCCCGGGCTCTTCTGCCCCCCCCCCCTGGGCTTTGGGGAGGCAGGTAATTGGGGGTGCAGGGGTTAATGGCAAGTCACCCGCTAGGGCAGGTGACTTGCCAGACCCCAGCCTTGTGAACTGGTACAGGGGTCTCATGGACCCCTTACCAGTTCACAAAGGGTTAACAGAAAAAAAAAAAACACGGACACAAAATTTTTATTTATTAAAAAAAAAAAAAAAAAAATTTACTCTTTACTCACCTTCGATCGTCAGCTCCTGTGTCCCTCGCTGATCTGCTGTCAGATGCCGGTGATCGGCATCCAGAGAAGGAGGAGACAGGAGATCAGAGGATCTCCTGTCACCTCCTTCCAGGGCACCGATCACCGGCATCTGACAGCTAACAGAGCTGTAGCCGGTGATCGGGACTGGGAATGACGTCATAGCCCCGCCCTCAAAGGGGCGGGGCTTAGCGGGGACGGCGGCACGGACTGACGTCATTAGCCCCGCCCCCAAAAGGGGCGGGGCTTAGCGTCAAGATGGCGGCCGCCATCGGAACAGGAGAGGGGAGAGAGCCTTCCACACGGGAGCCAGCGCACACAGAGGTAAGTAAATGTCATTTTTTTTTTTTTATTATTTTACAGGAAAAGCCGGAGGCAGCTGAAATGGGGGGGGGCACCCTATTCCGGGCCCTCCCCTGCAGCCAGAGGAGGTCCGGTGAACGATCGGAGACCACCATTTTGAAGAGGAGACCCGGCTGAATCAAACGAGGGGTCAGGTAAGTGCCTTTTTTAAAAACTTTTTTTACTATTAGTGGGGAAAGTCAGGCACGTAAAATTTACGTGGCTGGCAGTTAACTGCAGGAGAGGCAGCCACGTAAATTTTACGTGGCTGGCGTTTAAAGGGTTAAAGTCAGCTACGTGAGTCTCATGTTGGATGAGTTGCATGAGTGGGCACATACTGTTGTCTCTTGGACATGGCTTGGCCAATGGACTCCTGGCGGAATGACTGACTCGGATTAAGAGGAGGAGGAGCATCTGGAGCAACAGAGGATGGGTATGACACACAGGAGGTGGTGGAGCCTTGGCTGGCTGGAACAGGGAACGGCGTACCACTGGGTAATGCAGCAGGCTGTACCACCACTTTGGAGCCAACTCTCCCAGGCCGCTTTATGGTAATGCTGTAAATGTTGACGCAGGGCTGTGGGGCCAACATTGGGACCCTGGCCACACTTCGCCTTCTACCTACACATCTTTCATATAGCCATGTTAACCTCCTGCGGATGCTTGATGAAAAACTGCCACATCGCCGAGTAGCTGATTTTCCTACCAACAGTCCGCACTAATTCACTGCTGCTGCCGCCGCCGCCGACTCCAGAGCCCCTCTTCCACTACCTCCTGGGAAGGTAGCCTGCCATGCAGCAAGTGGTCTACCCCGAGCACATTTGCCTCCATACTTTCCCCTTCTGCCACTATGCTGACCACTAAATCTGTCACTCTCCATCACTCCAAGCCTTTAAAAGTGCCCTCAAAACTCACTGATGTCCTCCTCAGGTTCCTCAACAGTGTCTGCTTAAGAAGCCAAAACGCTTGCAACACCACCTCCCACGCCACTCTCCTCATCACTACTTGCCCGCCTAGTGGAAGAAGCGGCGAGTGTCTCCTCCACTTCTTGGCTGGGCAGTAGCTGCTGATTTTTCAGATTATCAGATCGTCCTCACTGAATAGTGGAGCTGAACCCAAAGCATAAAATATAACCGGCAGTTGACTGGGGGTGTCAGATGTCACTTGTGATGACGGCAGATGGGTTGCTGGTCGAGACATGACCGCTAGCTGATACCGTGAGATCAGGCCTCTCACTGAGACTCCTGCTGTCACTCACCCCTAGTCTGCTGCGACCTCTGCTTGATGAATTTAGGCCTCTGCAACTTCTCTGTGCCCATCCTGGCACTTCTCTGCCTGACATACTTAGTGCATATATGAGGGGAGGACAAAACGCTACACTACACATAAAACAGGATTTGTCGATAACAGCAGCAGGTGTGTAACTATCTATGGCCTTTCACTAAGTAGTAACTAGGCCCTGAAGACTTTATCAGGAACAAAGTGATGAAACTCTTAGATGTGCGTATGTGATGCTCTGATGAGCGCAATTCAATGTGCTCCAGTACGCTTGAAAAATGTTTTTTTGACAGACTGGCCTGCGTGAGCATGGATCAGCCAAGATTTCCACCCACCAATGCCTGATGCATTAGAGTAGATTGATCATGGGGCCAGACCAACACTAAAGAAATATGCATAGTGCAAAACAGATTTAAGGCGCTGCTCTCCAGTTACAGACATTCCTCCACATCAGACCACAAGTAATTATTGAGGAAATGCTTTACGTTAATCTTAATTTTTATTAATATTCTTAGGATAAGATACATTTGCCCCAAATCTGTATATGTTCTCTTCATGCTGCTGCCAACTCCACTGTGTGTCTTTCAGGCAATATATGGGCTCCTAATGCTGCTGCCAACTCCTGGGTGTGTCTTTCAGGCAATATATGGGCTTGTTTGCTTTAAATGTTTCCACTGTGAAAAGTTGGAATTTCTTTCGCAATTGAAAAATGTGCAGTTCTATATGGAACCTTATGACGCCACCAGTTAATGTCCCTTGGTCTTTCATATCCTGGGGCAGAACAAGGGGTTTCAAAAAACTGCATCAACGGGCTACATCCAGAGCATAACAAAGAAGTGTGATTTATGGCACATTTATGTCAGGACAGGATTTGTCATTTTCAGGCGTAATTTATAGGTAAAAGCAAAAGTGAATCCAGAGTGAAGTCCCCCAATTAAACTTGATCCATATGGAGAGCCAACTCATGTTTATGAGTTTTAGTCCACTTTAATGTTTTGAGCCACTGAGGTCACAAATAACAACAAAAATAAAGGAGATTAATTTGACTTGTTAATGTGGCAATTTATTCATACAGACATGTTCAGAGTCTATTCAGTCTGAAGCCCATGTAATGCTTTTATAGAGAAATTATACACATATCCTTCTTGTGTGGTTCAGAGAATAAAAAAAGTTATATCATATGATATCTTAAACCTGCCAAATCACTCCTATCAACTGCTCATTGGCTGCTTAACAGTATTGGATGTACAGTATGTCATGTAATTTAATACCACCATGCTGGTATCAAACAACACTTTTGTTTCATAGTTGGCTACATTTATTTTCATCAACATTGATGTTTAAAGGGAAAGTCCACTTTTATGGAATTTATAAAAATGTATATTTTTGTGTGCCAAAATGAATGAGGGCCCCAAGGTGCTGAGTGGATTTAGCACCAGATAAGTACAGTACCTTGAGGACACCTTAAAAAATTCCATGGATTTTCCATCCAAAAAAAAGAGCTACACACTTTTTGTTCAGTGCAGCTCCTCCAGCCGGACCATCAGTGTACAACATACAGATAGTGGCCATAAATGTGTCAGGTTTACACCCCACAGTATGACCACTTCATTCATTGCAATGGAGGGGGCTGTACTGTATCACCATGCCTCATTAGTCCCCCCTCTATTGCAATGAATGGATTGAGCATCCTGCAACACATTCCTGGCCAACATTTTGGACCCGGAGAGGACAGTCTGGGCACTCAATAGCCGATCTAGTTGTACACCAGCGGGTCTGGGCTGTGGAGCTGCGCTGGACAACTTATCGAGATCGGAGATGGTGTCAAAAATGTGTCAGGTTTACACCCCACAGCACGACCACTTCATTAATTGCAATGGAGGGGGCCGTACTTTATGACCATGCCCCATTACTGCCCCCTCCATTGCAATGAATGGAGTGGGCATGCTGCAGGGCACATTCCTGATCATCATTTTGGACCCGGAGAGGACCATCTGGGCACTCAATCTCCGATCTAGTTGTACACCGGCGAGTCCAGGCTCTGAAGCTGCGCTGGACAAAAGGTGAGTACCACAGTTTTTTATTTTTTGGCTAGACAATCCCTTTAAGGGAGCACTATTGTGAAATTGTGTTTAAAAATCCATATAAACATGTCGGCTAATGAGAAGAGAGGTGATTTCCTCTTCCATCCATTAAAATAATAGAAACAAGCCTGGCTGGATATTTCCAGATGCCAGGTGTATAAGTGACCTGTCCTCCCGCTACCCAGCATATTTATATGGATTTTTAGCATTGGGCCATTTTTTCGCGATAGAGCTGCTTTAACATTTTGCTTGTCAGAGACCATAAAGAATGTTTGCTTTTCAGCTATCAGCGATAACCAAAGACGAAGATGAACCATTGACCTGGAATATCCGATGCCTACATACCTTTTATGGAATTCATAAATTTCTTGAAGGTTACCAAAAAGGACATCTTTGCTGCTTTGTAAAACGACTGGAATTAAAGGATTTATTTCGGGATTTTCCCATGATGATGCATAGCCCTGCATTTAAGACAAGTATTTACTTAAGTTGTATTATATTATTATCATTATTTATTATTGTTATTTTGTATTCAGTTGTAATGTATTAAATAAACATCACACATTTTTACTGTACAGTTGTCTTGTAAATTATATATAACCATAAGTCGCAAAAATACTACAATAGGGTAAATTCAGCAAGGGGTTGTAAAAAGTGTACTTTTATTTTTTACCTAGATTGTACTCTTTATTCCTCGAGCTCCTAAACCGGTATTATACTATGAAATTCAAAACCCCCCTCCCACCAACCCTGAAATAAAATATATACTTACCTGGTCTATGGAATAGGTATGTTCCCTGCTGGAAGCTTTATTTTTTACCAGCAGTCACATAATGTTACATAACTTGTGTATTCAGAATATTATACAATGTTTCTTTAAAAATTAAAGTTTAACAAAATAGAGTGCAGTCTAAAACTAAACTCTGCTGTTGGCCCCCTCCCCTGGCGGAATGAACAATTTGGGCATTTAAAAAAGAAAGAAAGCTGGTAATGCAGCCCCTCTCCTATGGCTCCCTTTGGCAGCTACTGTTAAAGCTCTCACTGAGCTACACAGCACTTTTCTCAGCGGTGGCTCAGGCATTCAGTGACTGTTTTTTTTGTTTTGTTTTTTTTAAGCTCTATTCGGACATATTACGTGGTAAGAGTGTGGGCAGTGTCCAGGTGGCCAGTTGCTTTAAATGTCATCTTACCGTGCTTTTACAAACGCTTAAAAAGGTTTGGATTTTTGGAAACACTTATTTTGGAGGATGGAGGTGGGAGGGGTAATAATTTAACAGATTGTGGTGAGGAGTGGGAGAGGGTAATAATTTATAACTGGCACTCAAATTCTCTCCTGCGCAGCAGGTCCCGGCTGGTCTGCCACTCAGAAAACTTCCGACTGCGCCATTAGTTCATAGAAACCAGGAGGTTCTGGAGTGGTGAACCGGCCGGGAGCTGCTGCGTGGGAGAGAAGGTGAGTGCTATTTTTTTTCATTTTGGGTTTAGTAACCATTTAGTAAGCGAATTCTAGATGGAAGGCAAATTATTTATTGGTGGTAGGGGATGGTATTTATATGTTGTTGGGGTCGGAGGAGGCTTAAATATTAACATTCCTGTTGGAGGGACAAGGGATTATGAACTACTTTAAAGTGGCTCAAAACAGGTCAGCTCCATTCTTTGAACAATCTGATGAAAATATTCATGATTTAGAAATTGCCACCATCTTATTATACCCGAAATTGTCAGCTTTAGCTGAATTTTTTTTCTTAACCAGTTTGTAAGATCTTAAAAATTTTCAAACTGAATAAGGAAATCCTTGGCATTGCTGACAAGTATGCTTACCATGACTCCACTTCCATCGGAAGATGGTAAGGGAAGGACCTTAGACAGACCATCTGTCTTGTGAAGAGGTACCTTTATTGAAAACAAATTGTCTAGGCCAACTATCCCAGAGGGTGCTGAGGGATTCTGTATTGGCTGGCTTGCCACACCATGATATGCTATGCAGAATATGTTCAGTTGCTTTCCTGAACATCTTTCCTTGCAGCAGGAACAGATTAGCAGCATGGATCATGTTCCCTTTTAACATATAATTAAAAAAAAACGAGAGACGAGTCAAAGGTAGCACTTCTGCGTTTCATAGTGTTTCTGAGTCCGCATAAATTATAGGGCCATAGTGAAGTTTTTGGTTGAAATTAACACTCTTCTTTAACACCTCACTGCTGAACTGTGCAAAGAAAGGGACTCAACATGGTTGGAGGACGCCCTTGTTAATTTTATGTAGGGGTTTTTGAGCCCTGTTACTAATTGAAGAAAGAAAGATCCGAAGTTTAAATCCGAAGTATTTAAAGAAACAGTACCATTTTATTTAGAACTAACATATCTGTTCTTTACCACCAAGATCATTGGGTCTAAGTGAACTCTTCTTAGTGCCCTTCCCTATTTAGAGCATAATTACAAATGTAAGGTATTATCTACTCAAATTTTATAATATAGAGTTTATTTTACATTTTAAATGTATTGTGTATGTATCTATATATTGTTGTATCACAGAAAGCATACAGTGTGTTTAGAGGTATCAAATAGCCATATATCTAAAAGTAGTCTAGGTACAAGTTTTAGCCTGTGTTACGAGAGATATTACCCCCTATTCTTCAAAAGAAAAATTCCACTAGATTCTCCTACAGCCATCTATATAAAAACTCTTTTAAAATAAATCTATTGTTTTTGTCCAGTTGCTACATCTATTATCCACCAACTTTTGTCTTTAATACTTTGCCTATTATTCTACTAAGTAAATTCTAAATTGGTTATGATTTATCTGGTGTGATGTGCTTCACTCCTTTTCTATGTCCTTCCACACACCCTGGTACCTCAGGCATGCTGTGCCAATTAGACATTTAAATCCTAAACACGTGGAGAGAATCTCCTACATACTGCTCTGTAATTTACATTTTTCCTCTTAGACTGTAAACACTGCCTGACTAGGTAGCATTTCCTTCACTAAAAACAGCAGCCATTTAACCCCTTAGCCAGGACCTAAAAACCAAATCCACAATTTTGTATTTAGGGCACCTTGCTATTTTTGCATGACACAGCTTGGTCACTTATTCCAGCCAGCTGGGGAAGTGGTATCTTCGCAGTGCCGTCATGGCAGTGGTGTGCATTCACAGAGGAAGTGAGCAGCAAAGCCTGATGAGGTTAAGAACTTATACCTGTACCAGGAAAGGCTGTATTAACCAGACCATGTACAGACAAGCATCTCTATTGTAATGCTGGATAGCCTTTAATGATACAAATGTACTTTCGTAACATTCTGTGTATGTACAATCTTTACTACCTAGTTTGTAACAATTATTTTATACATTGTTTTCCATTAGTAATAATCATGAAACTACAATACATTGTCTAAAAAAAACCTTACCTCTAGAATACTTTGAAGCTCCTCAACATAAACACGCTCCGTTTCTATTAACTCATTTATTATGTGGCTGTAATACAAGAAGAAAACAGACAAAAAAAGATCACATTTCGGTGATGTTTTGAATTTACAGGCATAATTTATATCTGTAGTCAGTGGCATAACTAAATGTGACGCAGTAATACATCATGGCAACTGGGCTTGCTGTACAGTTCAGTTAGCTCTTATTACTAAAGGTATACTATGATGTAGATAAGGGGTTACCATCCTTTTTTCATCAAGTACCACATGATAGGATCTTGTGCACCACTGCTTGAGAATCCCTGATTGAGATCAACAGATCTTCACAGACATGTTGGTTTCATGATTTTCCAAACACTGCCAGCGTTGAATAAAACATTTATGTGTTTAAAACTGCATGAATCCAATGTTATCGAGGAAAGAAACATGGGATTTTTCCTATCCAATGTTATCGAGGAAAGAAACATGGGATTTTTCCTATCCCGAGTTTTGTTCCATCTTCCAGGGCATCCACGTGGCAGTTCGCCCAATACATTCATCCTGCTAGTGATCCCATGGCACATGCCTCATAAAAATCAGCTTTCATAGCCATGCATACAAACATGAATGGCAGACTACTGGGCACTCATTGGCTGTGTATACCTGACATTCAGATATGCCTGGTACAGGTGCATGCAGAGAGTCCTCTTTAAATTGACATTGGGGCAAACCCTAAAAAAAATCTGAAAAACTTTTCCCTGACCCTAGAGTCTTTCCAGTTAATGCTTTAACACATCAAATGAAAAGCAATACATTTAGATGTTGATGGGGCCTCAGGTGGCTTAATAGCAGACCAAAACCATGCTCAGCCATCCCTGGGGTCTTAAAGATTTGCCTTGCCCAATTGTGTGAATCCTCCTGTGATAGCTGCAAATCTTACCTGTCCGGTGATCCCCCAGTGCTTTTGTGGGCCACATTTCCAGAGTCTCGCAACTGAGGCGTCCTCCGGCATTTATGCTCCCCTCCACATGATCATTGTTTTTCTTTGTCTAATATTGTCTTTTGCAAGAGTGAGAAGATAGGTCCACCTTGCAGGGTAAAAAAGGTGGTCATGCATAAATATAAATCTGGGGACTCTGCTTTTACAATATTGGTGTTCCCAGCACAGAGGGGCATCCAGATTGATGATCCTCCCTACATAGTAATGTCTGCTAAATGGAGATTTCTTACTTTTCAAAAAAAAATAAGCCCCACGACTGGTGGGGGGGCTGTTGTAGCCAGCCCTGTGTATCCGGCTGGAGCAGAGTGATTTAAAAGGATATAAGAAATATCGGCAATCAGGGAACAACACCCATTTTGTAAAAAATGGCTGTTGTTTGGGTTTAAGCCATATTAATTCTCAGTAAAAGTGGTTGTCCACATACAATAACAGCAATTGCCGGGCTGTAAGGCAGTCAGCAGCGTTAAGAACCACAAGGTAAGTTGCTGTGGAGTTAAGCTGAGAGCTGAGGAATGTAAATAAAGTAAAAGATGGAGCCCAGCCAAACCTTTGTCTAATTCTGGATAAAGTATACATTTTAGCCATTCTAATTGCTGTCTGCAGTAACAAACAGGGAAGTGAAATTAGATTGTCCCAAAGAGGTCACCGCAAGCAAAAGAAGCATTTTAATCTGTCTCTGGCTAAGTTTCCATGCAAAGCATTTAGGAATTTAGGATTGTTCAGTACCTACACAGGAAAGGTGGGGCAAAACCTCTCACTGTTTCAGATTCATTTTTATCAAACTCCTTCCACTTAAATGTTCACTAGAACCCTATGTGGCGAAGATGAATTTGGCTTGGTGGTGTCTCTGGATTCCAGTCTCCAGTTTTGACATACTAGCGACAAGAATTAGTTGAGGGATAGTGGTGCAATGAAGATCTCTGAGCAAACAGAAAAGAGAAATCATGGAAATAGGTGTCTGGCCACAGTAGGATTTTGACTATCCTGGTAAATGGTCCCTGATGTAGGATGCCCCCTGTGTGAGACCCCTCAGATCTCCCACTTTCACTCGTCTTTCCCTGTTCTCACGGCGCATGCACAGGCAATTGTTCCCATTAGCACTTTATGCGGCACATACTAATGTGCTGCATAAAGCCACTGATTTGAACTCCCCTGGCCACATCCCCAGCTCCCCTGCGGCCAGTCTGGAATCTAAAAGACAGACTTCAGGCCGACCTCAGGGGGTGATTGGTCCACTTTAAGGTAACACTATCACGTTAGATATCTCAGAATGATAATTGGTAAATGACAGTTGGTTCTGGCAGGGGATCATATTTAAATTCACTTTCTCCCAAATCTTGGTGCCCCCACCCTGATCGCCTCTAGTTATGGAGCACTCATAATGGGGGAAATATATTGTATGGAACGTCATATGAAAGAAAGCAATGTTGCATTTCTAATTTTAGATTAATTACAGAGTCAATTACATGACTTCATATAGTATAAACATCCAAAGGAAGTAATTATTTATTATTTTCATTAAGCAACGTCATCTTCTGTAGCCCTGCACAGGTAGAAATGGGGTCACATACACAGGGTCTTATGAACTCAACTCAAATGTGAAATCTTTGGATTAAAATGTTCTATCTTCTCTGTACACATATAGAAAAGGTAATATTCATTCTGGAGGCACAGAGAGAGCGAAAAACTGAATAAATCACCTAAATGTTTGCAGCTGTCATCTTATCCCCCACCTCATCACACACACACACACACACACACACTTGCTTTCATTCATATGAATTGAACCATACTAGAGAACAAAGAAGTGGTAAGAGTTACCCATGACCCCATGGTGTGGGGGAGAGAGGACCCTAAGTTTTTTTTTACTTTAGGTCCTTTTTAATATCTGACTTTTAATGTGTTTTTGCAGTAAAACCAAGTGCAGGCTCCACCCTTTATTAGAGAAACTTGAATATAAAAAATGATTTTTGATTATAATTATATCAGTATACAGGGCCAGATTATGGGGCCTCCACCACTTGCCCTGTAAAGGGGGCCTCCACCAACCTTTGGGTTATGATCTGGTCCAGGAGGCTTTTCAGTCGTTGGTCTGACGAGCCGCGGGGCCAGCAACAAAGTTATCGGTGGCAGTGGGGGCCCCAGCGCCTGGGAAAGCCTTTTTTTTTTATTTTGCAAACCTGCAGCCAAAGCCACCACAGAACAAGATGGAGAGTCTAGAACAGCAAAGTCGCCGCCAGCAACTCTACAGTGATGGGTGGGTAAAGAGCTGTCAATCGGCGGCCGCTCACTGCACATAAGCAACCAAGCACAGCCAATGGCAGCTCAATGCAGGGAACAGTTTTCTGCTGGACCAGCTGGGTGACTACATTACTCACACACCCGCACAAGGGTGCGACAAGGAACTCGATCTGATGTTCCAGTAAGTAGGTGGGTGTCAGACAACCACCAATCAGTTATTTGGCTGGACTATTTTTTTTAAGGAAAAAAATACTGTATCACCAGATTTTGTGCCCGGGGCCTCAATCACACTTAATCTGTCACTATCAGTCTGCACGCTTCTGAAATTGTGGTAGAAAATAATTCTGCAATGGCATCTCTATGGTCCCTTTACACCTCTCTGTTGCAACAGGGAGGAGAAAAACGCAGCCACAAAAAGTCCTGTTTGCTTCCTCCGGCCTACTAACTCATCCCATTAAAAGGGATTGTTTTAGAACGCAGGCACGAGCGCAAACGCAAACAAAAATGCAAACACAAAACAGAATCCCTGCTGCAAAACACATGCTGTAAATGCAACCGGACAGGTGTGACTGTAGCCTAAAAGGGTATATTGTTGTGTGTCAAAATGATATCCTCGCGGTTCTCAGTTTATTTTTGTTTTTCTTTTTTTTATGTTAGCAAATATGTGTTATATGCAAGCAGGTTTCACTACCTGCAATCTGTTGCTATTGGCAACTGGTCTGTACACCAGACTTGAAGAAGAGATAATTGAGCCCTGTACTCACAGGACACTGCTACCAGGGCCGCTGCTGAGGTGAGGGAGCCCCAACCTTACACATGCCCAGTGTTCTGTGGGTACAGGACTCACATCTCTTTTCTTGTAGAGCTTGGTGTAGAGTTGCCAATAGCAACAGATTTGATGCAGGTAGTGAAAACTACTTCCATAAAATGTACATTTACCAACATAAGAAAAAATAAAAAATATTAGCTCAGCACCTTAGAGACATCATTTTGGCACAAAAAAAATATATAAAAAAAACTACAATTCCATCGGAAATAGACTTTCCTTTTAATTAAGACAGGGGTCCTCAACCCTCCTCCTGCTTAAAGTAGACCAACACCCAGGATTTTCACTCTCCTGGGTGTTGGTCCACTTCAGCGGGGCATCCGAGATCAGGATGTCCCGCTGTGTGAAACCCCCCAAAAAACGTACCTTTTCAGCGACGGACAAGCCGCCGCCGCCGCCTCCCGCGCGTCCCTCATTCACAAACGGCCGGCGCGGGCGTGCGCACTGCTAGAGGGGCGCGCGGGAGGCGGCGGCGGCTGATCCGTTGACGATAAGGTAAGGTTTTTTGGGGCATTGGGGGGGGGGGTGTTTCACATCCCGATCTCGGATGCCCCGCGGTGAGGGAGGTGATCGGCCCGGGAATCTTATAGATTCCCGGGCCGATCACCCCTGGGTGTTGGTCCACTTTAAGGCCAACCAACGGGGTCATGTTTTGTGGATCTCTGCACAAACACAGGTGAAGTTATGCATGCAGCACAGTTATGTGGAGCTCCACAAAACATGACTTATTGGCGGGTGTTAAGGAGGAAGGTTGGGAAACACTGAATTAAGCGACAAATAAAAAAAAAACCTGTTGAAAGCCCAGGGCAATTCATTGTTCCCCCAGAGCAGTCTGACTTTTTTTTGCAGAGTGATTGTCTAGTCATTGTCTCTGTATCTGGATTAGCCAGTTTGTCCTGCTGCTCTCAAGTGACCATGAGTGATGCTTATATACTAAGCTTGTCAACACGAAGGTACCCCAGCAACCAGGCCAGGTGAACAGCTAGAATCCGGCGCACATTATCTCCTCGCACAATCATTACAGAAAAGGCAGAATGGTAGTCTACGTTCACACATAGGCTGTGTGATCATGATTTGTGTGATTTGCACAAGGGTGGCACAAGGGACTCGATCTGAGGTTCCAGTAAGTAGGCGGATGCCAGATAACCAACAATCAGTTACTTGGCTGGACTATTATTTTAAAGGAAAGAAAATACTGTATCTGGGGCCTCCACCAGATTTTGTGCCCTGGCCTTAAAGTGGACCAACACCCACCGGTGATCGGCCCGGGAATCTATAAGATTCCCGGGCCGATCACCTCCCTCCCCGCGGGACATCCGAGATCGGGATGTCCCGCGGGGTGAAACCCCCCCAAACACCCCAAACTCCTTACCTTAGTTCCTCCGCCACCGCCTCCCTCGCGCCCCTCTAGACGTGCGCGCGCCCGCGCCGGCCGTCTGTGCATGGCCGGCGCGGGCACGCGCGCGTCAACAGGGACGCGCGGGAGGCGGCGGCGGAGGAGCCGCTTGTCCGCGGCTTGTCCGTTGCCGTGGACAGAGGTGAGTTCGGGGGGTTTGGGGGGGTTTCACACAGCGGGGCACCCCGATCGGGGGTGCCCCACCGAAGTGGACCAAGACCCAGGATAGTCAAAATCCTGGGTGTTGGTCCACTTTAATCCTGCCCTGGATAACGGTGCAGGCCATTAAGACAGGCCCCTCATCCCCCCATATTAGGTTCAGTCATGGAGAGAGGACACTGCCTGTTGCTAAAGTAGAGGCACAGCATTGCACATACCAGTGTGGGACACAACAGCAGCACCAAGGATGAGAAAGGAGGGGGCAGAAAGTTTCCTTCCCCCACTAAGCATTATTTTACCTAGAAACTGCCCTGGGTGGAGGCTTCGGCAGTGACTCCCCTTAGTGCCTGGATGGAGCAGTGAAGCCGGGCTAGGCTGAATTATTAGACATGAGGGGCATGCTTTTTTTTAATTACTTAACCCCCTCACGCCCACTCTGCAGCTTGTTTCCTGTCCCCCACCACCACCGAAGTGAAGCCTGCTGAGGCGCTGGTCCCGGACGCTGCTGACAAAGATGTCCCACGCCACTATCGCCAGTCCGCTTCATCATCTTTTATGTGTCAGTTAATGGGTTAAAAGGGTTATAAATAATACTTCCTCCACAGCTGGACCTTTGGGATGCAAGTAAAATATAACAGGATGCCACTGGCAGGCACAATAACTTACAAGCACATTCACATGTCTGATGTGTGCCATTGAGGGAAAGCATTCTGCCTGAATTACGGCACTATCCTAGCATCCCAATTTGGGATGTTTTTAGGGTAGCAGGTGTATTAAGCTGACCTGCAGTCTGGGGTGTGACCACACCAGGACCAATAAGGTCAGGGGGGCCCATCATTGTTGCTTCTCCACCTTACTTTTTTTTGTGCTCACTTGCCATCATTTAGAGAAAGGAAGCTCCATCTGCCTCTGCTGTTGCAGTCTTTAATTGTCTAGCTGCATCCAATTGAGTTAAAATACAGAAAAAAGTTTACTCTATGAGCTGTGAAAGGGCCTCATTTATTGTTCACACCAGGGCCCCGTCACATTTAGTTGCATCACTTCTCCCTGTCCCTCATTCTCATTTGCTCCTCTTTGAGGTGTAACATGCAGCATACCTCCCAAGTGTCCATGATTTGGAGGGACTGTCCCTCTTTTAAGACTGTGTTTCCCTATCCCTCATTGTTTGTTGTCCCTCTTTGAGGCGTAACATGCAGATCTGCATGAATGAATGATTTATTTGCCTATTCAAAGTGTTTATATTGTTGTAACTGTTGCACCCTATCTCCTATCCATTGCCCAATAAGGGCCATAGCTTAATTTATAGTGGATCAAAACCCAGGATTTTGACTGTACCTTGCCCCTGGGGCACCCCGATTGGAGATGGCCAGATCGCTCGATCGCACTCACCCTTCCTCGGTCCTACAGCACATTCCCGCACCTTTGCCCAAGAGCGGATCCGGGTGCACTGATGGCCGCATCCCCCGCTACCCTTTAAAGCGGACCTTCACTCTGAATAAGAGTCAATTTTAAATGTTTCCAACACCCTGCACATACAGATTGCTCACATTAAAAATCATCCTACCTGCATCTGCTGCATGTTATGAGACTTTAAACATCCAAGATGGCGGCTCATGGAACATCAGGCAGCCTGCAAACAGGAAGTGCCTTCTGACTGTGCTGCTCTACATTCTGGGACTGCTGACCTTTTCCTGACCCCAGCTCTGCTCTGTCTGAGCAAAGCACAGCTATAACCCACCCCCTGTACTTTACCCCACTCTCCTCTCCTCAGTAAGTGTGATTCTTCTGAGTCAAGATGGCGGCGCCCATATCCTAGAGTCCTGAACAGAGTTTCAGCTATGTGGGGGAAATAATAATGTAAATGACTAAAAACTTAAAATATATTAACTTTAGATGCTGGGGAATAATTTTTTAAGGGTTTGGGCTTTTCAATAAATCATGGCGAAGGTCCGGTTTAACAGAATGCACAAATGCCTGGTTCAGGCCTGTGTCCTGCTAAAGGGATAGCGGGGATGCGGCCGCTGTTTGCGCATGGGCAACCTCAGGGGTTTTACACAGCGGGGCATCCCGTATGCCTGCCCTGGAGATTCATAGACTCCAGGGTGGGTTTTGGACCACTTTAACAATTGTCCATCTTTTGTACCCTAAAAAGTAAGGAGGTATGCATTGAGATCTGCATCAATAAGTGATTCATTTGCTTATTCAAAGCATCTGTATAGTTGTAACTGTTACACCCTAGCTCTAGGCGCCCCTCAATGAGGGGGCGTGGCTTCATTCAGAAAGTGTCCCTCTTTCCCACCCTGAAAAGTTATGGCGTTATACAGTACAGCCGCTGTATGTGTGTGTGTGTGCGCGCCCCACTCGCTGTAATTAGCCCCAGCCAACCTCTGCTGGTCACGTGACGTGCGCAGTGTAGCGCGCCCTGTCCTGCCAGCACTCAGTCTGCTGCTACGCTGTGTGACGGGAGCAGCCAGGACGCGGAGCCCATGGCCCAAGCGCTTCCACCCCGTCCGGTAAGTCGGCAAGCGTTTGCTGAGCGGTGACGTGTGCTCGGAGGTGGCCACTTTATCCTGTGATGGTGAAGTGCGCTCCATTGGGGCTTGGAAGAGTTTGCTGTGGGATGAATGACGAGACCTCCTGAGCGGTGAGGTGGGGTGTGAGCGCTACACGCTCTGACCTGCCTCCCTCACACAAAACTTCCCTCTCAGAAAACTTCCGTGCGGACGGCCTCCCCAATATAGCAGCCGGGGTTCCCCTTACAACTAACTGTGCGCCGTCTCCAGGCACTGGGCTTTATGTGGGAGCCGGGCATGTGAGATTTGGGCAGAGACATGGGGCGTAGCTGTGTGTGCTCCGGGCCCCCAGCTCTCATATAAGGGGAGTCTATACATTGCTTATCGGTGCATATCAATGTTTGGCTCCCTGTGATTTACCGGGAGTGACCGAGCTGCTGCCTGTATAATGCGATTATATCACCCCAACAAAAGCGTGTGTGTGTGTGCAATCCTATTGTATGGTGTGTGTGTGCAATCCTCTTGTATGGTGTGTGTGCAATCCTCTTGTATGGTGTGTGTGTGCAATCCTCTTGTATGGTGTGTGTGTGCAATCCTCTTGTATGGTGTGTGTGTGCAATCCTCTTGTATGGTGTGTGTGTGCAATCCTCTTGTATGGTGTGTGTGTGTGTGTGTGCAATCCTCTTGTATGGTGTGTGTGTGTGTGTGTGTGTGCAATCCTCTTGTATGGTGTGTGTGTGTGTGTGTGCAATCCTCTTGTATGGTGTGTGTGTGTGTGTGCAATCCTCTTGTATGGTGTGTGTGTGTGTGTGTGCAATCCTCTTGTATGGTGTGTGTGTGTGTGCAATCCTCTTGTATGGTGTGTGTGTGTGTGTGTGCAATCCTATTGTATGGTGTGTGTGTGTGCAATCCTCTTGTATGGTGTGTGTGTGTGTGCAATCCTCTTGTATGGTGTGTGTGTGCAATCCTCTTGTATGGTGTGTGTGTGTGTGTGTGTGCAATCCTCTTGTATGGTGTGTGTGTGCAATCCTCTTGTATGGTGTGTGTGTGTGTGTGTGTGCAATCCTCTTGTATGGTGTGTGTGTGTGTGCAATCCTCTTGTATGGTGTGTGTGTGTGTGTGTGTGTGCAATCCTCTTGTATGGTGTGTGTGTGTGTGTGTGCAATCCTCTTGTATGGTGTGTGTGTGTGCAATCCTCTTGTATGGTGTGTGTGTGTGTGCAATCCTCTTGTATGGTGTGTGTGTGTGCAATCCTCTTGTATGGTGTGTGTGTGTGCAATCCTCTTGTATGGTGTGTGTGTGTGTGTGCAATCCTCTTGTATGGTGTGTGTGTGTGTGTGCAATCCTCTTGTATGGTGTGTGTGTGTGTGTGCAATCCTCTTGTATGGTGTGTGTGTGTGTGTGCAATCCTCTTGTATGGTGTGTGTGTGTGTGTGCAATCCTCTTGTATGGTGTGTGTGTGTGCAATCCTCTTGTATGGTGTGTGTGTGTGCAATCCTCTTGTATGGTGTGTGTGTGTGCAATCCTCTTGTATGGTGTGTGTGTGTGCAATCCTCTTGTATGGTGTGTGTGTGTGCAATCCTCTTGTATGGTGTGTGTGTGTGCAATCCTCTTGTATGGTGTGTGTGTGTGCAATCCTCTTGTATGGTGTGTGTGTGTGCAATCCTCTTGTATGGTGTGTGTGTGTGCAATCCTCTTGTATGGTGTGTGTGTGTGCAATCCTCTTGTATGGTGTGTGTGTGTGCAATCCTCTTGTATGGTGTGTGTGTGTGCAATCCTCTTGTATGGTGTGTGTGTGTGCAATCCTCTTGTATGGTGTGTGTGTGTGCAATCCTCTTGTATGGTGTGTGTGTGTGCAATCCTCTTGTATGGTGTGTGTGTGTGTGTGTGCAATCCTCTTGTATGGTGTGTGTGTGTGTGTGTGCAATCCTCTTGTATGGTGTGTGTGTGTGTGTGCAATCCTCTTGTATGGTGTGTGTGTGTGTGCAATCCTCTTGTATGGTGTGTGTGTGTGTGCAATCCTCTTGTATGGTGTGTGTGTGTGTGCAATCCTCTTGTATGGTGTGTGTGTGTGTGTGTGTGCAATCCTCTTGTATGGTGTGTGTGTGTGTGTGTGTGTGTGCAATCCTCTTGTATGGTGTGTGTGTGTGTGCAATCCTCTTGTATGGTGTGTGTGTGTGTGTGTGTGCAATCCTCTTGTATGGTGTGTGTGTGTGTGTGTGTGCAATCCTCTTGTATGGTGTGTGTGTGTGTGTGTGTGTGTGTGCAATCCTCTTGTGTGTGTGTGTGTGTGTGTGTGTGCAATCCTCTTGTATGGTGTGTGTGTGTGTGTGCAATCCTCTTGTATGGTGTGTGTGTGTGTGCAATCCTCTTGTATGGTGTGTGTGTGTGTGCAATCCTCTTGTATGGTGTGTGTGTGTGTGCAATCCTCTTGTATGGTGTGTGTGTGTGTGCAATCCTCTTGTATGGTGTGTGTGTGTGTGCAATCCTCTTGTATGGTGTGTGTGTGTGTGTGCAATCCTCTTGTATGGTGTGTGTGTGTGTGTGTGCAATCCTCTTGTATGGTGTGTGTGTGTGCAATCCTCTTGTATGGTGTGTGTGTGTGTGTGCAATCCTCTTGTATGGTGTGTGTGTGTGTGTGTGTGTGTGTGTGTGCAATCCTCTTGTATGGTGTGTGTGTGTGTGTGTGTGCAATCCTCTTGTATGGTGTGTGTGTGTGTGTGTGTGCAATCCTCTTGTATGGTGTGTGTGTGTGTGTGCAATCCTCTTGTATGGTGTGTGTGTGTGTGTGTGTGCAATCCTCTTGTATGGTGTGTGTGTGTGTGTGTGTGCAATCCTCTTGTATGGTGTGTGTGTGTGTGTGTGCAATCCTCTTGTATGGTGTGTGTGTGTGTGCAATCCTCTTGTATGGTGTGTGTGTGTGCAATCCTCTTGTATGGTGTGTGTGTGTGTGTGTGTGCAATCCTCTTGTATGGTGTGTGTGTGTGTGCAATCCTCTTGTATGGTGTGTGTGTGTGTGCAATCCTCTTGTATGGTGTGTGTGTGTGCAATCCTCTTGTATGGTGTGTGTGTGTGTGTGTGCAATCCTCTTGTATGGTGTGTGTGTGTGTGTGTGTGCAATCCTCTTGTATGGTGTGTGTGTGTGTGTGTGTGTGTGCAATCCTCTTGTATGGTGTGTGTGTGTGTGCAATCCTCTTGTATGGTGTGTGTGTGTGTGCAATCCTCTTGTATGGTGTGTGTGTGTGTGCAATCCTCTTGTATGGTGTGTGTGTGCAATCCTCTTGTATGGTGTGTGTGTGTGTGTGTGCAATCCTCTTGTATGGTGTGTGTGTGTGTGCAATCCTCTTGTATGGTGTGTGTGTGTGTGTGTGTGTGCAATCCTCTTGTATGGTGTGTGTGTGTGCAATCCTCTTGTATGGTGTGTGTGTGTGTGTGTGTGTGTGTGTGCAATCCTCTTGTATGGTGTGTGTGTGTGTGCAATCCTCTTGTATGGTGTGTGTGTGTGTGCAATCCTCTTGTATGGTGTGTGTGTGTGCAATCCTCTTGTATGGGGTGTGTGTGTGTGCAATCCTCTTGTATGGGGTGTGTGTGTGTGCAATCCTCTTGTATGGGGTGTGTGTGTGTGCAATCCTCTTGTATGGGGTGTGTGTGTGTGCAATCCTCTTGTATGGGGTGTGTGTGTGTGCAATCCTCTTGTATGGGGTGTGTGTGTGTGCAATCCTCTTGTATGGGGTGTGTGTGTGTGCAATCCTCTTGTATGGGGTGTGTGTGTGTGCAATCCTCTTGTATGGGGTGTGTGTGTGCAATCCTCTTGTATGGGGTGTGTGTGTGTGCAATCCTCTTGTATGGGGTGTGTGTGTGTGCAATCCTCTTGTATGGGGTGTGTGTGTGTGCAATCCTCTTGTATGGGGTGTGTGTGTGTGCAATCCTCTTGTATGGGGTGTGTGTGTGTGCAATCCTCTTGTATGGGGTGTGTGTGTGTGCAATCCTCTTGTATGGTGTGTGTGTGTGTGCAATCCTCTTGTATGGTGTGTGTGTGTGTGCAATCCTCTTGTATGGTGTGTGTGTGTGTGCAATCCTCTTGTATGGTGTGTGTGTGTGTGTGCAATCCTCTTGTATGGGGTGTGTGTGTGCAATCCTCTTGTATGGGGTGTGTGTGTGCAATCCTCTTGTATGGTGTGTGTGTGTGTGCAATCCTCTTGTATGGTGTGTGTGTGTGTGCAATCCTCTTGTATGGTGTGTGTGTGTGTGCAATCCTCTTGTATGGTGTGTGTGTGTGTGTGCAATCCTCTTGTATGGTGTGTGTGTGTGTGTGCAATCCTCTTGTATGGTGTGTGTGTGTGTGTGCAATCCTCTTGTATGGTGTGTGTGTGTGTGTGCAATCCTCTTGTATGGTGTGTGTGTGTGTGTGCAATCCTCTTGTATGGTGTGTGTGTGTGTGCAATCCTCTTGTATGGTGTGTGTGTGTGTGTGCAATCCTCTTGTATGGGGTGTGTGTGTGCAATCCTCTTGTATGGTGTGTGTGTGTGTGTGTGCAATCCTCTTGTATGGTGTGTGTGTGTGTGTGTGTGCAATCCTCTTGTATGGTGTGTGTGTGTGCAATCCTCTTGTATGGTGTGTGTGTGTGTGTGTGTGTGTGCAATCCTCTTGTATGGTGTGTGTGTGTGTGTGCAATCCTCTTGTATGGTGTGTGTGTGCAATCCTCTTGTATGGTGTGTGTGTGTGTGCAATCCTCTTGTATGGTGTGTGTGTGTGTGTGCGCAATCCTCTTGTATGGTGTGTGTGTGTGTGTGCAATCCTCTTGTATGGTGTGTGTGTGTGTGTGTGTGTGTGCAATCCTCTTGTATGGTGTGTGTGCAATCCTCTTGTATGTATGGTGTGTGTGTGCAATCCTATTGCACACACACATGGTGCATGGTGAAGATGGCGCCGAGCATGGCAGCCTTGGAAGGAGTCGCTCCAGAGAGCTGTTAGGTTCCCCGTTTTTCCGTTATTCGTTTCTTGCCTGCTCTCTTTTTTTTCCAACCCTTATGCTCCCTAGTTCTCATCCTACTGAACAGGGGTGCTAAGGTTTATCTCTGAGCACCTGGTCATAGCCTAGAGTACCGGACATATGTGGACGGCAATGGCGCCCTGAGTACACGTGGCGGCGGGCGTTGACTTACTTGCTGGTTCCAGACGTTGAGCAGGACAGGGAGATCGTGCCATTCTCTCCCTTGATGGTAGCTGTCTGGCGGCCTGAGCTGTCTGCGTGGAGCGGAGGAAAGAGGTAACGGCTCCCTTCCCCTGGAATGGCCGGCGGGTCGCGCTGGTCGTGAGGGGTGCTGTAGGCTAGCAGCTCCCTCTTCCCTGGGGTGTGCTGGAGAGGCTCGGAGGAGCGTGTCAGGCGGCCCGTGCCTGAATAAGCTGATCAGCCCCAGGCGGACGGAGGAGCGTGTCAGGCGGTCCGTGCCTGAATAAGCTGAGGAGCTGCGGTCGGAGGAGCGTGTCAGGCGGCCCGTGCCTGAATAAGCTGATCAGCCCCGGGCGGCTGAGGAGCGGCGGACGGAGGAGCGTGTCAGGCGGCCCGTGCCTGAATAAGCTGAGGAGCGGCGGACGGAGGAGCGTGTCAGGCGGCCCGTGCCTGAATAAGCTGAGGAGCGGCGGACGGAGGAGCGTGTCAGGCGGCCCGTGCCTGAATAAGCTGATCAGCCCCGGGCAGCTGAGGAGCGGCGGACGGAGGAGCGTGTCAGGCGGCCCGTGCCTGAATAAGCTGATCAGCCCCGGGCGGACGGAGGAGCGTGTCAGGCGGTCCGTGCCTGAATAAGCTGAGGAGCGGCGGACGGAGGAGCGTGTCAGGCGGCCTGTGCCTGAATAAGCTGATCAGCCCCGGGCAGCTGAGGAGCTGCGGACGGAGGAGCGTGTCAGGCGGTCCGTGCCTGAATAAGCTGATCAGCCCCGGGCAGCTGAGGAGCGGCGGACGGAGGAGCGTGTCAGGCGGCCCGTGCCTGAATAAGCTGATCAGCCCCGGGCGGCTGAGGAGCGGCAGACGGACGGCCCGTGCCTGAATAAGCTGATCAGCTCCGGACGGCTGAGGAGCTGCGGCGGACGGAGGAGCGTGTCAGGCGGCCCGTGCCTGAATAAGCTGATCAGCCCCGGGCGGCGGACGGACGGCCCGTGCCTGAATAAGCTGATCAGCTCCGGACGGCTGAGGAGCTGCGGCGGACGGAGGTGCGTGTCAGGCGGCCCGTGCCTGAATAAGCTGATCAGCTCCGGACGGCTGAGGAGCTGCGGCGGACGGAGGTGCGTGTCAGGCGGTCCGTGTACAATCTGATCGGCGGCTCCTGCTACTGCTGGGAGCTGAGGGCTGGTGTGGTCCCTTAGTGCCTGGATAGGCCTTTTCACTCAGGCAGCTGTGCGGCAGGGAAGGTCAGGCTCGGTGAGTCACGTCTGGAAGCTGATCGCCAGGACGCACCTTTTGTGAGTTACTGAAAACTGCAAGGACACTGTTTCATCATACATACATACAAGTAAGCTGCAGCATTCGGGGGCTTGTGCAGTGTTTAGCCAGGGAAAAGGGATGGGTTAGGCTGTGTTCTATTCCAGCTCTGTTAATTTTGCACCTTCAAACTGCTGGATTTTTGCACCTTCAAGCTGCTGGATTGTCTAACCTATTTGACCTTGTCTTTTATTCTCTGAACTACCGTTAGATTGTCTATTCAGTTTTACCCTTGACAATCTTTATCAACTTTGATCATCAGAACTCTCTGCTCTGTTTCCCTTGCTGCTGTGCCCATGACCTGACCCTCTGTGCCACCGTGCTGGTTGTCCTCAAAGAGTCTAGTACCTGCTGAGTCTGGACGTTCACTGTCTCCACCTTCTTGGGTCTGCCAACACCTGTGGTAACATCCCAAAACTCACAATACACATCTAGAGGTGTCTTAATCAACCATCGGATATTATTAATCTGTAGTCAATATGCACACTTAGTTGTGTTATGCCATACATTGATATTCACCAGGGATTGAATCACAGTACCGGATCTTGTGTGCCCCAGTCTCTGTCCTTTGGCTTCACTCCTCCTGGGTCACCATGTGCCTTAAATACACAAGGGAAACACTCTTGGAAATTAAAGAACCCAAGCTGCCATCCTTTTCCATACTATGGGATTTGGTTAGGGACCACATTGCAGCAATAGGTCATAGGCGCTGCAAGAAATGGTGCAGAAGGGGTAAAAGAGCAGGGGTGTTGGTGAGGCTAAAAAGGAGAGGGCAACATTTGGCACTTCCATCTTTGCATCTAGCCAACCTGCGCTCACTCCCAAACAAAATGGAGGAATTACATCTGATGTGCAAAAATCGTTCAGAGTTCTCCAACTCGGCGGTTCTATGTTTCACTGAAACCTGGCTCAGTGCCAACATTCCTGACGAGACCCTAGAACTCCCTAATTTTAGTATCATCAGAGCAGATAGGGACTGTAACTCTGTGCAAAAATTGCGGGGAGGTGGCATCTGCTTCTATGTGAACTCCAACTGGTGCAGAGACACAAAAATCCTTGTCAAAGGTTGCTCTCCCTGTTTAGAATTATTGGCAGTCAATTGTAGACCCTTCTACGCTCAGGGAATTTTCCTCATTTATTTTCCTCATTTATCCTTATTGGTGTCTATATTACTCCACAGTCATCCGTAAAAACTGCTCTAGATGGATTAGTTGACTGCATTACTGAATGTGAAAGGAAATATCCGCAGGCCCTCATCATCGTAATGGGGGATTTCAACCAAGCTAAGATCAATCTAGAAATGCCGAAGTTCATCCAGCATATTACCTGTCCCACCAGAGGCGGTAACTCCCTTGACCACTGCTACACTACGATAAAAGGTGCATACAAACCTAGAGTTAAAGCGGCCCTTGGTTACTCTGATCACGCCCTTATCCACCTGGTACCTGCATACAAGCAGCAATTGAAAAACAGCAGGCCCTCCTACATTACCACTAAAAAGTGGACGGAGCAAGCTAAATCCGATCTACAGGCATGCTTCGAATCCACTAACTGGGAGATCTTCAAAGATCCAAATAACATCAATGACTGGACTGACAAGGCAACGTCCTACATCAAGTTCTGTGAAGACATGCTGATTCAGACTAGAACCTACAGGAAGCAGGAGAACAATAAACCTTGGTTTAGGAGGTCGATCAAGGCCCTGAGAGTTAAAAAGGAGGAAGCTCACAAAAATGGCAATCTTACTGAATACAGAAGACTCCGGAATAAGCTTTCAAGAGATAAAAGCTGCTAAAAGGCTATACTCAACTAGGCTGGAGGAGAAATTTTCTTCTGACAATCCAAAAGAACTTTGGAAGGGCTTAAGATATATTTCCAACTTCAAGGGCTCCTCCCCTTCCATTACTCCAAACAAATAGCTTGCTGAGGAGCTGAACAACTTCTACAGTCGGTTCGAATTAGTCGTCTGCTAGCGGTACTCGCCCCGCTAATCCCCCTCCATGTGCTAGCGGTACTCGCCCCACTAATCCCCCTCCTCCATGTGCAGGTAGCACACCCCTTCCAGACTGTCCGTCCAATCTGAACTTTGAAGTATCAGACGTTAGGAAGCTTCTAATGTCCCTCAACACCAGGAAGGCATCTGGTCCTGATGCCATTTCCACAACATGCCTCAAAGTTTGTGCTGAACAGATTGCTCCGGTCCTTACCGAAATCTTTAGGTGTTCGCTTGAGGATGGAATAGTCCCTGACTGTTTGAAGAGCTCATTTATTATCCCAGTCCCAAAATCTTCATCTGCTTCGGACTTGAATGACTTCAGACCAATTGCTCTGACACCGGTGGTCATGAAGATATTCGAACAACTGGTTATGTCATTCCTCAAGGAGGCCACAGGTTCTTTTTGGGATCAACTACAGTTCGCATACAGAGCGAACAGATCAGCTGAGGACGCGGTCAATCTGGCGATCAAGTACACATTGGATCACGTTGATCGTCCTAAGTCTTATGCTAGACTGTTATTCGTGGACTTCTCATCAGCATTCAACACCATTGATCCGAAAATTCTTCATGAGAAGTTGCTCTCCCTGGGCATTCCGCTAAACTTATCGAGCTGGATTTTTAGTTTTCTGACAGGCAGGTCCCAGAGGGTCAGACTGGGACCCTTTGTTTCCACATCCAGGATCACAAGCATGGGTGCACCACAGGGGTGCGTCCTGTCGTCCCTACTCTTCTCACTTTACACCAATGACTTCATCTCCTCAGATCCATCGGTCAAGATCATTAAATACGCTGACACCACCATAGTAGGCCTTATCAGTAACATTGATGAGTCTAGCTATAGGACCCAAGTAGAAACCCTTGACTCTTGGAGCAAAGCAAACAATCTTATACTGAATACTCATAAAACAGTTGAACTTATAATTGACTTTAGGCGATCTCACCAATCACACCATCCCATTTTGATTGGTGAGGAGTCTGTCAAGATTGTAACCAGTGCTAAATTTCTTGGTACTCAAATCACACAGGACCTGAAGTGGAGCAAGCAAGTGTCTATCTTAAAGAAGGCCCAGCAGTGGTTATTCTTCCTCAGACAGTTGACAAAATACGGTTTGTCCAAAAAGATCTTGAAGGCATTCTACAACGGTGCCATTGGATCAATCCTGACCAGTTCATGTACAGTCTGGTACGGAGGGGCCTCAGCCAAAGACAAGCAGAGGCTGAAGAGAATAACCAGGAGTGCTGAGAGGTTAATTGGATCCCCCCCTACCTTCTCTGGATGATCAATACATGAGCAGAATCTAATCAAGGGCAAAGAAGATATCTGGAGACGTGACGCACCCAGGTCATCCCTTCTTCAGGCTCCTACCATCTGGCCGCAGATTCGGGGCTCATTCAACCAAAACTTCCAGACACAAAAACACTTTTTTTCCTCTGGCCGTTATGGCTCTGAATAATCCCAGTGTGTGAGTGACGCTTAACCACATTCTGCTCTACATTACTGACAATTATGTTAGTCACTATAGATTACCTCATTCTGCTCTACATTACTGACAATTATGTTAGTCACTATAGATTACCTGAACTGTATCGTTATTCTTGTTATATGAAACTCTAATGTAGGGTGCACCACTAGTAAAGTATAGTAGTTGTGCTCACTCAAAACATTCTAAACCAATTCCATGGGAGTGGCCGTGAAGAAACACGCCTTCCTCCCTAACAAGGAGCACCAAAACACATCAAAGCTCTCTTTACAAAATTTATTATCACATATAAATACATAAAATACACATACATGACACAAGACACTTAAAAACAATTAATGGGTCCCAATATATATAAATATGTCTATATCTAACAGCCCCAAGCATGGGGAAAGCAATATTACAAATATTGTGATGCACACAAACTGACAATGCATAAATAATGCCAACTGGGCAAAAAAAGCATCACTAAAAGAGGGACCTCACGTAACCCGGCCACCCGCGCCCGCCGCCCCCGTGCGGCTTCAGAAGGGTGAAGGACCCTCTTTTAGTGATGCTGCACTGACATGCTGGTTGCCTGACATAAGTATTTTGGGCACTGTGTCAATATTTTACACTCACTGTGCTGACATGCTCTACTGCGCCTTTGTCTTATGGTGTATCCTATACCACCTGTCCTATTGATTATTGCCTATGTAGTAGTTGTAGTACATCGGTTTATTGGCATGATATATTTATATGCTGTATAGAGCACATTGTTAAAGATAGTTTTTGTTCACTTTAGTTTTTCTCATTATTTGATGTTGTAGCAAGTGTTTTTCACTGGAATAGGGATTGTTATTGACTGTATAGATATAAGTTTTGCATGTACTTTTTGTATGTATTATATTTTTATCTTAGCACTCAGCACTTTAGATTTATGGTTATGCACAGCAGCTCAGATCCACAGTGGTCACTTCATTCATATTGGGCTTATTACTCTTAATTCATTTATATTCACTTCGTAGGGGGGATAGGTGGGTATTACAGTATACAGACCCTGTTTCTTTTTGGGGTTCTCAGTGCCGGCACAGTTACTGCGAGAAGTTGGTGCAGAGGTTCTGGTTACCTCTGTACATACTTACCTCAGTATTTCATTTACATACAAAATTTTTTTGCCCAGTTGGCATTATTTATGCATTGTCAGTTTGTGTGCATCACAATATTTGTAATATTGCTTTCCCCATGCTTGGGGCTGTTAGATATAGACATATTTATATATATATTGGGACCCATTAATTGTTTTTAAGTGTCTTGTGTCATGTATGTGTATTTTATGTATTTATATGTGATAATACATTTTGTAAAGAGAGTTTTGATGTGTTTTGGTGCTCCTTGTTAGGGAGGAAGGCGTGTTTCTTCACGGCCACTCCCATGGAATTGGTTATTCTTGTTATACTTTGTCATGTATGTAATTGTTATAGCTCTCATGGTGTATCTCCTTGCCAAAAAAGCATTCCTTGTTTGTACCTTGTACTTACTTGGCGGTTCAATAAAGTATTGAAGTATTGTATGTATGGTGTGTGTGTAATCCTATTGTATGTATGGGGTGTGTGTGCAATCCTATTGTATGTATGGGGTGTGTGTGCAATCCTATTGTATGTATGGGGTGTGTGCGCAATCCTATTGTATGTATGGGGTGTGTGCGCAATCCTATTGTATGTATGGGGTGTGTCTGTGCGCAATCCTCTTGCACAGTGGTGTGTATTGTAAGGTGTGTGTGGCCAGCCTGGTCCTGAGCTCCACTCTGTTGAGTGAAAAGGTGTCACATCTCGGCCCATGACCAATGTGTCTTTTTAATGAACGGCCTGTTCATTAAAGTGGACCAAAACCCAGGATTTTGGCTATCCTGGGTTTTGGTCCTTTCCCCCGGGGCACCCCCGATCAGTCCTATGGCACGTGCGCGGCCGCTCGTCCAATCAGCGTGCTCGAAGCCGCTGAGGTCATATCTAATCAGTGCTGTGGAGTCGGAGGAAATTTTGGGTACCTGGAGTCGGAGTCGGCAAACAATGCACCGACTCCTACTAAATTTTGATTTAGCAAGTTTAAATGTCCCAATTCACAAAAAGTTATAATTAATGACTTCTCTATTGTAAGAATAAAGACCAATGCATGCAGTGCCTCACGTAATCGCAAAACGAACACGTCAAGTGAGCGTGAAGAAGCATGCTTTTCATGTGCTTCACTATATGGCACGCAACGCACAATTAGAAGCGGCAATACTTTGCATAGTGTTGTGTTCTGCTGCCACAGGGAACCCATGGGTAACCTAGCCTCTCACTGATAAGGGATTAAGTAATTTTTTTTTTTTGCAGGACTAGAGACACTTGTAGAAGTGAAGGGAATGGAGGATCAATAGTTCAAGACTGAAGCTGTACCATTGGAAAAACTGCTGTCATTCAGCAAAAGGCTATAAAAACTTGTAAACTTCGATTGTTAGCTTAAACTTTAAACATGACTATGGGATTCTACTAGTACAAAAAAATACAAAGTACAAAAAACTGAGGAGTCTGAGTCAGAACATTTATCTACCGACTCCACAGCCCTGTATCTAATACCAGTTGCTCCAAATGCGCTGACGTACGCATCCCCCCGCTACCCTCTAACAGGGAGCCTGCGCGGGCCTGTGGCGTGCACTTGTCCTGCTAGAGGGATAGTGTGGAAGCGTCTGCAGTTCGTGCTTGCCCTATTGGACTGGGAAACACGTTAAGTGTATGGGGCGACCTGGGGGCATTTCCCACAGAGGGGCATCCCGATTTTGGATGCCTCAGGGGGAGGGAATCATTTGGCCCAGGAATCTTATAGGTTCCCAGGCTGATCTCAGTGGGTTTTGGTCCACTTTAAGCACATTCCTATTCCTTCTGGAGTAGCCCTTTAAGAGATTTTCCCTCCTGCATCTGCCTTTGAAGTTGAGCTAAACCAATGTGCAGCCCTCTGGACTGATGTGTTGGGAATATACAGGCAATGGCTAAAAAAATACATACTTCCCTCCTGTCACTTGTGACCAATGTTGGCTAAAACTCACCTGTTTCCGAGATTCGGTCCTGCAGCGCGCGCGCGCACCCAAAAATTCTCAGCTGCAGAATGTGTTTGAGAAGCAGGCGAGTGCGTATGGGGTATTCATACTCTACCTGCTGAGACCTTTCGACCCTTACAGAGAAGCCTATAGAGCCCTCTTCACCCATAATAGGCTTGCGAAGGGCTAGCTGTCTATAGATATAAAATGAAGATAAAATATGTTTACTATTTACTAAATTTTCTATGTATGCGTTGAAGCATTGTTAGATGCTCTAGGAATGTTTTCTTGCATTAAATAATCAATGTTTAACACCTCCCCGTTCATTTTAATTCCTGAAAATTGTGTATTCTATGAACAAAAATACTGCTCCAAGATGGTTGGTGGCTTTTTCTGCCCATGGGGGAAAAAGTCTAGCATGGCCCCTTTGGAGGCTCAGAGTGATCACAATTCCTTCCAGTTCTGTTTTTGCACATTACATTTCTTAACTTCTCTTAAACATTGTGCTTTTATATCTTTATTGTAAATCGACCTTTATTATATCGTATCACCTATCGAGAAGATCATCTTGTAACATTCCCGACATCACAGTGGTTTAAAGAGGAACTTCTTTAAAGTGGACTAACACCCAGGGATTCCCGGGGCGATCAGATCCCTCCCCGCGGGGCATCCGAAATTGGGCGCGGGGTGAAACCCCCCAGGAAGCCCACAATCCTACCTTTTCCACGTTCCAGCGGCGCATGCGCGTCCGCCGCCACCTCCCGCGCGTCCCTCTAGCAGGGCGCGCTCCCGCGTCGGCCGTTTGTGAATGGCCGGCGCGGGTGCGCTCCCCTGTAAGAGGGACGCGCGGGAGGCGGCGGCGGCGGCGGCGGACGCGCTCTGCTTGTCCGGCGCTGCCTCTCGCTTGTCTGCCGGCGGGGATTGGCTGCAGCGGTCACGTGGGAGCGGGGAGAGGTGAGTTTTCGGGGCTTTCTGTGGGGTTTCACACAGCGGGGCGCCCCACTGAAGTGCACCAAAACCCAGGATAGTCAAAATCCTGGGTGTTGGTCCACTTTAATGTGACTAAAGAACAAGCCAAGTTGGATAGGATTTGGTTTTGATTTATCTGCAAACCTTCAGGAAAAATGTGGTCTTGCTTGAAAGGTGTCCAAAGGGCAATGCCACTGAAGTTCAAATATATACTGTACTATGGGTGTGTACTATGGGTGTTGAGGTAGAGAGCTTTTTAGTAAACGCCTGCCAACTGATGTGGTAAGGTTGCTGATGAGATCTTATGTATCTTGAAAAGGAATAACAGGGCTTTTGAACCCTGTCCTAATTTCAGATGCCCCTGTGTGTGTAAAAGCCCTTGGATTACCTCGCCCTGATTCCCGCTCTCTTCCAGTCAACATTGATTTCCATGCATATTAAATAGAAACATCAGAGGGCCACTCCCTGCGAGTTGATTTGCAGATCCACATGACTCTTCTCAGTGCTGTGCCATGCTTCTGTCTGCAGGGTGTATCCATGCTAGATCTTTCTAAATGGCTGGTGCAGGCCAGCACAAAGCTATAGGTGAGCGAGGATGCAGCCTGCCACATGCACAGCTTGCAGAGCTGATCTGTGGGCATACACACAGCAAGGCATCCCAGGTTGCCTGAGAGAAACAAAACCCAGGAGAGTGATATTTCCTGGTGGCATTTCTCTTTTAATGCCTGGCAATGAATGCTTAGTTTCTGCGGTCTCCCAACTGGCTGTGAGATGCCCTTGGACCCTGGGCTTTTACTCAGCCCTTTATTGTTTCGAGACTTATCAGGTAGGATGAGTTGTGATCCTTTGTTTTTTAAGATAATGTAATGTAAAAATTGTTTTACAATGACAAAGTTGATTACCAAGTCATAAGTAGCAATATTCGTACCCCTCCAACCAGTGGCTAAACTAAATGTGAGTGGGCCCTGGTGCGAGCATTGAATAGGGCCCGGTCAGGTTTCATACAGTAATTGGAATGCAACTAGATAACTTACGACTAAAACATATAATGCTTCATATTCTGAGCATACAGTACGTCCTGCTCCATATATAATACTTACACGTGGGTAATCCTCCGCCAGAGGGCGCAGTTCACTGCAGACATGCAAAAACAGGCTCCTCCCGGCCCTTCATATACCCAGGGACCTCCCACAAATCCCCAGATTTCTCTGCAGTGCTGACTGCGAAGACATGAAGTATCACTCTCTCGCAGGTGAGCGGGGCTTTTATAGCCTGCGGTCCTGCAGGACTATTACCACCCGTCCTCTTCGATAAAGATGTGCCTCCCAGCCTGGGCTGTGCTGGTCGGGTGAAGGTAGGCAGCACCATGTGTGCTCACGGAGCTACGCTCCACCGCAGTCCCCCACCATAGGGTAGGCGGTTTAGGCCGATGGTGAGCCTCCTATTGATGCCCCTCGTAGCGATGAACCCTGGGTGCAGGGTCGCCTTCTCCCTCACTTCCTCCCGTAGCTCGGGGGAAAAGAAAGGGGGGGGTATGCGTGTGGCGGTCTCAGTGTAATGTTATACACGTTTATGGCCGTTGCTTTTTTCTTTGAACTTGGGTGTCAGAGCCGCGCTCCTTGCTTCACATAACCCTTGTCTGGTTGCGCGCGTGTGTGTCTTTTTCATTTACAAGAAGTGTGCGGCCCGGGCGGCAGCTTCATTCTCTAGTTTTGAGAGCAATCTCCTTAACTACACTCTGTATGTGTGTCCTATCCACTGCTGTCATTGACGTTACGCTGGTTAGAGCTTCGCGCTCTTTGGGGGAGGCGGGGACTTGGGCATGACGCGCCCTGCGTTACGGCCATATCAGGCCCGCCCCTCGAGGTTCGCTTGGCGCCATTTTGACGGTCTTCGCGCGTGGTTGCGATCCTCCTCCCTTGGTCATGTAAGTGCCCTCCTGGGCGGTTTTTGTTCCTATGATCTCCTCTGACACCCCTCTCTTATCCTCTTTATGTCTTTCAGACGCCAAGATTTCGGTGGCTTCTCCTGGCCTGACATATATTATAGCGGGTTCACATAAAAAAAAAAAAAAAAAAAAATTCTCCCACATTCCTAGCGGGTCTTGGGGCATCCAGGGTTGCCTATTGCATAAATCCCTGCGGCCATATTGCTCAGATAATCACCATATGGAGGCATCTCAGAATTATGTACCCGGGGTCCCTCGGGGACAAGACCGGCTGTGGTCAGCCCAATGCTGATGCTGACAGAGCACGGGTCTGCGGACCGTGTGCTGAACAGGCACTGACCCTGCAATCAGGTTTGCCAGTGGCTGCACCTCACTTCAATACACCTGTCTCCCCGGACTTAAATCTCACTCCTGATGAGTCGCACTCGAGCGGGGATGACCAGCACGTGCCGCGCAGGCTGCCTACGGCTGAGCAGGTGCTATCTAGTTTGGCGGAGCGCTTGGGCCCTGGGAAGAAGCGGTCCCTGACGCCTCCTGGTTCTCCGGTTCCTAATGAAACTGATGAATCTGCTGCTATGCAGGACCTTGATCCTTCTGATGAAGGTGAGCTATTCTCCGATTCGGGCTCCTCGGATGAAATGCCCTGGAGCCGTGATGATTCTGGACCCGGTTCTTGGGGCCTGTGTGAAACTGATTAACTACTTATTAAGATCTTTGAGGTCTTGTCAATCTCCCCTCCTGGGGAGGCTCCCAAGCCTAAGAGGGAGAGTTTCCACACAGCGACACCGCGCTGGAACAGGAGCATTTCCAGGCTCTTATATCCAAAGAATGGGAATCGCCTTGTAAATTTAAAGGGGTTCCGGGGGTCTGGGATTGGAAGTACCCTTTTCCCCCTGATGTGGTTAACTTTTGGTCAGCACCTCCCGTGGCGGATGCACCGATTATAGGGGTTACTAACCCCCCCATCATGACTGCTCCTCATTACCGTACCCTTCGGGATGCTGAGGACCGGCGCATTGACAGACTGGCTTCCCACGCCTTTTCGTTTGCTGTCTGTGCCGCGGCCATCACTGCGGTGGCCGCCAGGACCCTCATTAGAAAGCTACTTGATCACCAACCTGAGGATCTCCCCTGGGAGGTCTTTAATGCACTCTCAGATTGTGATGTGTTTGTGAGGTTTATCCTCTCAGCGCTGGATGACACCATTAAGATGTGTGCTAGAACCTCTGCCCTTGTAGTAGCTATTCGCCGCCTGGTTTGGCTGCGACAGTGGGGTGCTGACGATGATACGAAAAAGGCTCTCACTGGCCTTCCCTTCAGAGGACGGCGTCTATTTGGGGCCCATTTGGACCTTTTTGGAAAAAAGGGTAAGGCACCCCTACGCAGAAGGCCGTCTCGGCCTCCTCGGGGCAGGGACACCCCTCCCCCTCCCTACGTTAGTGTCAAACACGAACCGGAGGTGTGCTTCCAACTTTTCGGCGTAGATTACCACTCCAAGGTAGGCAGGCAACGCCCTGGGCCCTCTGGCAGGGCTAAGTCCAAATCTGCCAAGACCTCCCAAGCATGAAGGGACGCCCTCGCCCTTCTGGGCGAGGGGACTGCCGCAGCCCCTGGCTCCTATCTGGGAGCGTATCGTCTCCTTCTGGTGGATCCAGGAGGTAGTTCCCCTGGATACGGGATAGAGTTTACTGGGCGGTCCCTTTCAGAGGTTGTCAGGGAGCTTCTAGTCCCTGTTTTCCCTTCAGGAGTTGGTGCAGGCCGTACTCGGCCTACAGAGTCTGGGCTCACTTGCAGGTTGCCCTTAACAGGCTGGGGCGATGGCCTCTATGTTAACCTTCCTCTTTCCCTCAAAATGATGAGGCAGTCTGGGCCATGCTGGCCTATTGTAGGCTTGGCAATTCTACACTCACAGGTAGTCCCTGCATGATATCTCTGTGTTGGGACACAGGCGCCCTGTGCAAGGGGGGCTTCTGGCCTCCTGTGGAGATCTAAGGTCCTTTTAGTTTCCCCTGTGTCGTCTGGACACCGAGACCTTTACTGGTCAGTGTTGAAGGACCAACCCTGCGGATTGGGGCCTTGTTTTTGGCCTCTCTTCTGCTCCCAGGCTACTCGCCAAGGCGCGGATGGGGGTGATGTCTCTGACATGCCTGTGGGGCGTCCGCACTAGGACCTACCGGATCGCCCTTCCTTACTTTCCAATCTCTACGTCAGGCCGAGTGGGTTAGTCGGCCGGCGGTGTCCTCTGGGAGTTATTTGGATGGGTGCTCAGTCACCTCAATCCCTCATTGTCCCTTATTCGCTATCTCCATTCCTTGGATTCGGTTCAGGCTTGAACCTTCTTCCTTGGCAATAAGTGGACTCCTGGTTACATGGGCTCTGTCCCCCTTTGCTGACACCTTACTTTCACCAGGCAGGATTGCAGCTGGTGGGCCCGTTGGTGGCGGATCAGATGATGTCCCTTATATTCAGAGCGCTTGGGCTCTTCGACACAGTAGGTTATTAACCTCCCTGGCGTTGTGAAATAGACAAATGCAATGGTAACGAAAGCGTTACCATTGCATTTGTCTCTGACACACGGCTCCGCCCCCATGAGCCTCTGCGGCTCACAGAGACGGAACCCGGAAGCTGCAGCCGCGGCTCTCACCTGCGATCGCGGCGGAGACATCGCTGGATCGCAGGGAGAAGGTAAGGAGGCTGCGCCGCCCGCTCTTGCTCCCAGATCGATCCCGAGCGTGACTCGGGGTTACCGCCACTTACAGCGCAAATTAACCCCGAGTCACGCTCGGGATCACCGCCAAGGGGGTTAATCCTGGATGGGGTTCCAGCACCCCTGGAGCTAGGTCTGTGCTCATTCCCCCTTGGTACGGTGGTTCCTCTTGAGCTGGTTAAATTCAATGACCCTGTCAGGGGGTACCCCCTTCTTTGCTTGCATCTTCCTGTGGACGGTCACCTTGGGTACCAAGTCTCGCAGGTTGGCAGGGGGGATTTTCTTCTAAAATCCCCTGCAGTTCCTAGGTAGGGGCCCTTAGAGGGTCCATTTTCCTACTGATTTTGTTAAAACTGTGAGCCTTCAGTTGGCTCTATCTTGCTGGACTACTCCTCTTCAGGACCTGTCTATTTGGGGACTCTTGGCTTGTCGGAGGACAGTGGCCTGTATTTATTATCAGTCTGGAACTTGGAGTAGGATGATTCTCCTGGTAGGTGTCTGATCCTGATCTAGGTGGGGTCAACCTTCCCTGCATCTCAGTGGTATTCGCTCCAATGGATGTCCTTCAGTGGCAGGTTGTGCTATCCTGGTGTCCCTCTGAGTGCCAGCTAGGGTGGCTCTGTTGGGTCCCTTTTTAATATCACAGGGGCTCTGCCCTTGTTTTTACTGCCCCAGAATATTCTGACTCCGGTCATGGGGGCTTAGTAACTTTATGTCTGGACATTCTATTTTATGTCTTTTCTTCGTTCATCCTGCTAGGCGGGGTTCTGCGCAAGATTGCGCTAAGGGGACCCGTGATACTGATGGCCCCTGGGTGGCCTTGTGGACTGTGGTTCGCAGATGTTCTGCTGAGGACAGCGGGCCTGTACGCTCTCTCAGGAATGCGGTTCTGCCCTTTTCAGGCTCCTTCTTATGTCGCCCCAATCTACAGGCTCTAGTCTGATGGCTTGACAGTTGATTCATTCACCCTTTTTGGAGACGGGTTATCTTCTGGGTGACTTTGTCTATGGGGGGCTAGGAGCAAGCTTCTTCTTCTTCTCCTTTCTCCGTCTATTATAGGGTATGGCGTACCCATATTGATTGGCGTGAGTCTTGGTCTCTCCCCTGTTGGACGTTCTCTGTTCCCAGGGTTCTAGAGTTATTACAGCATGGGTTGGGGTTGGTTCCCCATCTTGGTACTCTGAAGGTTCAGGTTCTGTCCTGTCTGCCTTCCTGTAGAAGTCTTGGTCAGTCTTCCATTGTTAAGCGTTCTTTTGGGGATTGCTCAGGTGCATCTCCCAAGTAGTTCTATGGTCCCTGTTGGGATTAATTTTTATTCTGTTTGCCTTGCGGGTTGTTCCCTTTGGATCTATTCCGGATGCTGTCTGAACTGTTCTTACTTCAAGTTGCCCTTCCAGGGGCTGTTGCTTCAGTCAGACGTGTGCCTGTGAAGGTGGCTCTGTTTAGTTAGCCCTCGTTCATTATTTATACACCATGATGTGGTGGTATTCCGCCTTACGCCGGACCTTATGCCCAAGGTGGTGTCTTATGCTCATTTATCCAGTCCTTTGTCTGCCTCTGGGCCTTATTCTTAGTAATGCTGAAGTAAGGGGGTCTACATTCCCTCAACAGGTGTTAAAGTTCTCCTGGATTGTTTCTTGTCCCTTAGGGGGACTGATGCCCCTTGGGGTTTGCGGGCACCTCCATACGTATGCGCCTGATCTCATCTGTTTCCAGGGGTTATGCGCCCTTTGGACTGGTCTTCCTTGGATGCATTGTCTGGTCCCAGGTAAGGGCGTTGGCTTCTTGCTTATCCTTATTAGTGTAGTGGTCAGTATCCCCGCCTGTCATGCGGGAGACCAGGTTTCAATTTCCCCGATGGGGGGAGCTCTGATTTTTACCGAGGCTTCTGTTGCATTTGGACTGGTCAGGATGTTACTCTGGCCTATTCCTTTAAGGGGAAGAATCATCTTCTTTTTATTCTGTTTTCTACTTGTGCTTGGGTACCTTGGGCCTTTCAGCACCAGTTTTCTGTTAATCAAGGTTTGCTAGACCGCTGCCTGTTTTCTGTTCATACCTTCAAAGGTTTTTTATGAGGTTGACGTTAGAGCCTTTGCTCCTGTCGCTCTTGGTAGCAAGGTTTGCAGGTGACAGCGCCTTTACTGTCTGCTGTGCCTTTTTTGATGGGGATCCCACCCTGCTTTATGGACACTGCTATTGGATGTCCCACGTGTAAGTATTATATATGGAGCAGGACGTACTGTATGCTTAGAATAATACAATTCTGTGAAATACTCCACCCCACCCTGGTTTTACATTTTTCTGGATCCCCTGTATGGTGATTGTTATCATTGCTATTGTTACCAGTTTGGTGGTTGGTTTCTCCCGGCTTCTTTTCTCACTGCTTTTCAATGCTGGGGATTTGTGGGAGGTCCCTGGGTATATGAAGGGCCGGGAGGAGCCTGTTTTTGCATGTCTGCAGTGAACAGCGCCCTCTGGAGGAGGATTACCCACGTGTAAGTATTATATATGTAGCCGGACGTACTGTATGCGTATAATACCAATTCTACAGGTGAGTATTTCACAGAATTGTATTTTTTTTTTGGACATGATGCAGTGAGAGCACAAATAAAATAAATGAGGCGGAGAAACAATGATGTAGCCCCCTGACCTTATGTTCCCGGTGCGATTAAAACCTCTGCACGCCCTATAGTTACACTTCTGCCTCCAACTACATCTTGTTTTTTTGGCTGCACCTAGCAGCTACCCCTGTACCGCGTAGAAAGGTCAATATAATGAAATGGGTATAGACTTCATGCTATAGTCAGTAGCAATTGGGCATTACTAGTAGTGCTGTAGGAGCGTTGGCCTGGCTACAAATAGCTGTAGGTTCTGTAATTGATCCTGGTTAACGTTTTTTTGGTGCAGGTTTTCTTAAACTACTGGGCCAGCCTTACTGCAGCAATACAAATAGGAGATGTGGTGCGTAATATTTCAGTCTGTATTAACTATGGCTATAGATTAGATGGGGAGCAATCTGCCTGCAACAGGCAAGCCTACCATCAGACACTTCGACATAGAAGGCCTCGGTCTTTGTCAGCTGTTAGTTCATTCTGTTTACTACAGTAGCTAACAACAAAGGTAGATGTGGGAGGTTGTCATTTCCTTCTAGCAGAATGTTAAAACATTAATGAAGTCTGACAAATGGTAAATGTAATGTCTCTTTTAGCACCTCATATGCTCCAAACACGATAAAGGAGCATGAATGATTCAGTTCACTTAGTTATCTTGCTTAGGTGAGGATGATATACAAGGGACTTTATACTCCTGCATTTATAACATAATGTCGGGAGTTTTATACCATAGTGTTTATATTTTCAAATTGTATATCAATTTATATATCTTCAATGTACTGCTTAGATTACGTTCTACTTTTCTAGGATAGAAAACACTAAAGTCACCAAACTGAAAACCTGTCTCAAAACAAAAAGCTAACAATTTCTTTAAGGGGGAATTCATATTTTTCTCCGTTTGTCGTTCTTCATTATGGCCACGACGAGAGCGAGCTCCTCCCCCTATAGAGGAAGCACAATCTGGAACAAGTTTAAAAGCCCCACCCCTTTCTCCCCAATCCTCAATATTGTTTCCTCCCTAGGAGGAGGACTGCTGGAACAACAGCTAGTTTATTTTATTGTTTTACACCCCCTGGAGACCCTGATGGGGTGCTGGAACACCATAACACTGGACAGGATCCCAGGATTTTGCACGGCCTGAAGTTCGGGGTGGGCAGTTGGGATGGAGCTGCATCTTGGGGTCCGCCTCCCCCTCCCTCCGTCCGATTAGCTGCCATCCGTGACGACTTTCAGGCCAGGAGGTCACTTCCGTCTGGAACCACGTGTTCCAGACGCACGCAGGAAACGCAGCCAGAACAGCAGCAGCAGGCACAGGGCTGCACCGGTGCTATCACAGCAATGGGTTTTATTGTCAGGATTGCCCCATCAGGATAAGACGGTGAGGCGTATATTTTCCGCTGCTTTTTGGGGGATACACAGGTTAATAGGGCCTATTGTATGTATCTAGCACCTTCGGAGTTTCATTAATCTGTATTCCTTTTCTCCTATTATCGATTGGCCTCCTCTATCTAAAAAGGAGAAAATAAAGTAGAAAGAAAAGGATGAAGACCCTCCCAAGCCCAAGTTGGACATTAAAACAGACTCTGTCTAAATTGTTCCATGATCCTGGCAGATTCCTGGAATATATCCTTCTGTAGGGCTTGGTTAGCACAAGATGGAAAACAAAGCAGCTAGTTACTTTATGCAGATGATGGGCAATATGCAGACCGACATGGCCTCTATCCTAGAGATCTGTAGGTCTGCGGGCTGGGGTGACGGAGCGCAGTTCCCTCTCCCTATTGGTAGCCACTGAGTCAGTGGATAGTGATGGCTTAGTTTCCTCGGATTAAGATTCCCCTAATATAAACTTTAGGGGAGGGATGTCGAGACTGACCCCAGAGGTTCAAGCTGTAAGATTTCAGACGAAACCTTGTTACGTTTACGAAGCCTTTCCGGTTCATTCTGCTGTCCTTGACATTATGAAGGAGTTGCAGTTTCCAGAGACAATGTTTTTTTCTGACTAGTTCCTTGAAGAGGAATTTACCCTTTAATGAGTCTAATCTTTGGCCCAAGTGTCCTAAACTTGATGCCTCCCTGGCTCAGGTGTCACGTTCCGCTGACCTCTGTTTTGAGGACTCGGGATTGTTACAAGATCCCATGGATGGCGACACAGAGAGAATACTTGGAAAGGCATGCGATGCTGCAGCCTTTGCCTTCAAACCTATGATAGCTTCAGGTTGCGTGGCTAGAAACTTTGAAGCTTGGCTTTCTAACTTCAGGGGTTATATAGAAAGACACACCCAAGCAGACTCCCCTTAACATGTTCCCTTTCATGTTTAGAACCATCTCCTTTTTGGAGGGTTCTGAGGCATTTACAGCTAGCGCTAAGGCCACTAGCCTTATCAACTATGCTAGAAGAGCCATCTGGCTAAACCTGGCAATGGGAATTGCCCTCCAAAGCCAGACTATGTGGCATTCCATTGTAGGGGGAGTTGATATCCGGTCCGGAACTAGAAACCATTCTTTTTAGGTCCTTTTTTTAAAAGCACTAAAAGTTTCCTTCAAGAAGCAAACGATCTAGAAACAAGGCTAAGGTCAGTCCTAGATCCTCCCAACCCCTCCCCTCTAGTAGGCAACCTAAGAAGCACTGGGGGCAGTACAAGGGTGGTCATAAACCCAACCCTATCTGTGCACCCCACCTCACCCAATTCGACCTCCATCCTGATGCCGAGATACCTGTGGTAGACTAACTTTATTTCAGGATGCCCGGCGGTTACACAGGACCAGTTCCCCCCCCCACCCCCCCCCCGGAAAATTTCTGTGCCAGCAACTTTGGCAGATAAGAGTCCTAGAACTGGTCCCACTACATTATCAGGGAAGGGGATTCTATTTCCAAATCTTTCTAGTGTTAAAACCATCCGGGGCCTACCAGGTGATGGTGACAGTGAAATCGGTCAGAAACCTTATAGAACCTCAGCTGGACAATGTCACTGCTGCAGAGTCTGGGATGGATTACAAACGGGGACAAGTCTGTTCTATTTCCATCCAGAACCTGGAGCCTGAATCCACTGATCTATCAAATATTGGTAAACAGGTTGGGCAAACCAGAGATAAATCTCTTTACGTCTGCAACAAATTCAAAATGCCATCACTTCTTGATGGGGTGTGGCCCTGGGAGTAGACTCTCTGGCCCAACCTTGGAGATTTCAACTCCAAAGATAGCTTTGGAGCATAGCCATGTTATATTAATCCCACCAACTTGGTAGCTGGAAGAAGAAGCTGGTTTGCGGTTCTAATGACAATGGTACAAGAAAACCTGTGGGAACTACCTCTAATTCCAGACCTGCTTATTCAGGGCCTCCAGTCTCTAAAACTATGAAAAAAAAGTCTCTCTAAGAAAGTAGTGGATGCTCCTAGAATCAAGGAAAAGGACTACAAGAAAAATCTATGCTAAATTATGGAGGCGGTTCAATTGAGTCTGTGAATCGAACAGTTTGAAAAGAGACACAGTTGCGACGGTACTTGAAATTTTGCAAGAAGCGTTGAACAGAGATTAGCAGTTTTGGTCAAAAGATTCTTATATAGCTCGGAAAAAACCTTGACTTCATAACACTTAAAGGCCTGGTACTTAGTCCTGGTCTTCAAGGGGTTAGCTAAACCTCCCATTGAACCCTTATATGAGGCCTCAGACAAGATCCTAACAATCAAATCAGGACTTCTTCTGTCCCTAACTTCAGCCAGACGGGTTAGTGACTCCCAGGCTCTATCCGAGAGCCTTATTGCACCATCTTTCCAGATAGAATCCTTCTTATGCCGGATCCCTTATACATGCCTAAAATGTTCTTTACCTTTCACTGTTCCCAGGACATAACCATCCCTTTCTTATTACCAGACCCAGATAATCCTGTAGAATACACACAAAGAATTGATGTTCGCAGATGCCTCATTACCTACATAGAACGCACACATGACTTTATATCCTTTTCAGGAAGGAATAGGGGCCTGGCAGCATCTAAAGCTTCCTAGCCAAATGGATTAGACAAGCAATCTCCCTAGCTTATACTGTATTATTTATCCTATAAGACGCACTATTTTCCCCAAAAGTCCCCGCTCTGGCTTAAGGTGCTGCCAGTGCCTTTCAGGCCAGCGGGCCCTGACACAAGCACCCGGACCTGTGTAGCGGGGGGCATGGCCTACGCCCGCGTCCACCCACTGCATGGGTCTGGGTGATTGTTTCAGCACACGCTGGCCCGAGAAGCGGCATGGCGATGCTGAAGCCAGAGTGAGGATATCGGGGAGGGTACATTTAGCCTGCCCATCTGCCAACTGCTCCTTCATCGGCTGGCCTCTCGATGCTCGTGGCATTGATGCGAGGCTCCTGTGAATATACATTTTTTTTTTTCCCTCTCCCAGCGGTAGGGGGGTAATTCTGCCATATTCACAATGCATATGGGAATGGGACAGGGGGTGTGCCACACTGCCCATATGGGGAATTCCCCAGTGCCACACTGCCCATATGGGGAATTCCCCAGTGCCACACTGCCCATATGGGGAATGGGAGGGGGGAATGTCGCACTGCCTGTAATGGGGTTTTAGCACAGCATTTGGTTTGGAAGACCTTCTTTTTTTTTTTTTTTTTTTTTTTTTCTTGCATTCCTCCTCCAAATTCTAGGTGCGTCTCATAGAGCGAAAAATGCGGTACATCTATGAATACCACCCCACCTTACATCAGAGCCCACTCTACTAGAGCAGTCTCCACATCATGGGTGGAGAAGTCAGTGGATTCAATTGAGGATATTTGCAAGGCAGCCACATGGTCATCTCCTCACACCTTTTTCAAACACTACAGACTAGATTTATTATCTGTTGAAAGGTCTTACGGGCAGTTTTCCAGCCTAGTTCTAAAGTACTTGCCTATCCTCTCTGTGGTCGCTCTGAAGGATGAAAGGAGAAATTCCCGCTAGTCTTACCGGTAACGCTATTTCTACGAGTCATTCAGAAAGGCCCTTATAACCCCTTTTATACATTAGGTCCTACGGTTCACCACCAATTAATACTTGTTTAGGACTGGGGAGTGGAGTAGTGGGGGATTTTAAACTTGTTCCAGATTGTGCTTCTCTTTAGGTGGAGGAGCTCGCTCTCTCTCCGTGGCCATCCTAAAAGACTTGAAATACAGTTACCGGTGAGGCTAACAGGGATTTTTAAAATGATTTAAATTGAAAAAAAAAAAACAGCAGGCACCCCATCTTCAGCAGAGAGCCTGCGGCATGCTACTGGCCAGTCTGTGATACACCTTTAAGTCAGCTGGGGGATCACCGGTCCAGCCACAGCAGGCACAGGACATACAGTACACAGTGTACAGTGCCCATCTATTAGAATCTCTTGTAAATATACAGTAAACTGACCCCCTGTTGCAGCCCTGCTGTCTACATGAGCAGATTTGGCAATCTGATTTTGCAGATTGAAAAAAAACTTAACTGTCTTTTTCCGTTTAAAAAATGATTAGCGTGCAGTGTGTGTAGATGATTTTTTTATTTATTTATTTTTTTTTAATAAAATAAATTGTGATACTTGTGCTGTGTTGGCTCTATCTGTGGCCCCATGTGGTTTAGAGGCCCCCCTTTAGACTTTATCCACTATAAAAAGGAATAAAACCCATTGAATGGCATAGAATGTGGATCGGACAAGAGCTGCGCATGCACTGTGGGAATCATCTGAAGGGTGAGTTTACTGATGATTTTGATACAGTGGGTATCCCTATCGCAGGTACATGGTCCAAAACTTGGGATGGTTTTGGTTCACTTCTACATTTTGGTGAAGAATGGCAGGGCCCTGGAACAGGCTCTGGTTTCCCTTTTTGATGTGGGTGCAAAATAGCTGCCATCACAAAGATGAGGAAGGATTCCTATAACCTGTGCTAACACCCACTGAAAAATACATTCGTAATCTGTAGGAAACCTACCGTAAATACCAGTGAGAATTACTCCAGCCATGCCAGCCTGATAGGTTGCTCTAAACTTTTTCCAAAAAAGTAGAAATACTCCTCCCATCATCCTGGAGGAGTATTTTCAGTCACAAAGGAGTACACAATTTGCAGGAATTAAATGAAACAACATAAAGGTATAGGAGGGACATTCCAGGCAAAGGGTTAATTTATCCACCTGTCAGTGGCAGCATCTTTCATTCAGGGTCCTTTTTATAGTTTCTAACAAGCCAAGACAACTTTCTTCCTTTTGCTGAAGTCTTGCTAGGATTAGGATTAGTCATCAGCTCAGCGTGTAGATTTATGGCAAACTGTAAATTCAAACAAGGGACCCTGAAAATAGTCAGCAAAATAAAGGCAAGTTGGTTTTGGTTTATCAGGGAATGCAAAGAGCTGGTGACTAAAAGATGCCACCTCTTATGGGGAAAGCTGTAAGCAGCTGTATCAACAGATTGTATCTGCAGAAGAGGAGTGTCACTAGAAACCTCTTAAAAACATGTCTGACTATATACTGTATCGCTATATGACATGAGACATGTTCTTAGAGCTTTCCAGCAACACCCCTCTTCTGCATATACAAACGGTGAGTATAAAGATACAGGCTTTAGGTTGTATAAGATATTATATACACAGGTATAAAATACAAAGCAGTGACACCCCTCTTCTAAAGATCGAAGTCAACACAGAACCTTTATTTTGTAGGCTGTTCACAAAATAAAGGCAGTGTTTGTATGTGTAGAAGAAGAGTGTCACTGGAAATCTTTGTATGTTATACCCAATGTGTATATGACTTACACAGCCTATAAACTGTTTTGTATATCTGTGCTCACGACTTGTATATGTGGAAAAGTGGCGTTGCTGGAAATCTCTAAGAACACGGTGTCTGTCTATATAGAGAGAGTCTTATACTGAATAAGTCTCTCTATAGTCATATAGGGGAAGGGGGATTTTCCCTGATAGGGTCACTCTGGGAAACCCTGTGTGTCCCTAGGGAAAAAAGTGTATAACCTCTACACTGTACTCTGATGATATTTATTCAGTTCAAACCAGTGTTTCTTACAATCATGCGTACATAGTTGTTAGTGTCTTAATAAAGAAAGTCCTTGGCAGAAAGGGTGTTTTCTGCGATGGTAGTAGAATGTGAAAAAATCTCAAAATTAGATGAAAGAGGAGGGGCTCAGTTTACTTGCCCGTCCTTAATGTCTTTGGGTGTTAAACTACCAGTTTGTAGCAAGTTTGGGTCGTTGCTCCTCAGTTTGTAGCCAGCTGATAGCCCTTCAGATTTGTAGCAAGTAGTTGTAGGCTCCGTACAGACGCGTTTCGCTCGTGGCTTCTTCAGTGTGGGAGCCTGTATTTACGGCTGCTGAGGGTGCCCCAGTGCTCGGGTTGCTGACGTGTTAAAAATGGATCCTGTTGTAGGGTTTATGTTCCTTGTGCTCCAAATTGTCCTGTGTGTGGAGATCCGGGCCCTCCATGACCCCTTATGGGGTTTTATCAGGAGGGTAGCGCTAATGGCAGGGTTGCGCAAGGTCTGCGCTTAAGCGTTTAAAATGCTGCTTGTGCGAGGTAGGCCCGTGATCGCTGTGGACTGTGCGTCGGTGGGCGTGTCCGTATCTGCGCTTGTCAGGACAAGGAACATAAACCCTACAACAGGATCCATTTTTAACAAATCTACAAATCTGAAGGGCTATCAGCTGGCTACAAACTGAGGAGCAACGACCCAAACTTGCTACAAACTGGTAGTTTAACACCCAAAGACATTAAGGACGGGCAAGTAAACTGAGCCCCTCCTCTTTCATCTAATTTTGAGATTTTTTCACATTCTACTACCATCGCAGAAAACACCCTTTCTGCCAAGGACTTTCTTTATTAAGACACTAACAACTATGTACGCATGATTGTAAGAAACACTGGTTTGAACTGAATAAATATTATCATCAGAGTACAGGGTAGAGGTTATAAACTTTTTTCCCTAGGGACACACAGGGTTTCCCAGAGTGACCCTATCAGGGAAAATCCCCCTTCCCCTATTGTACTATTGCGGCCCTACAAGGCCCAATAAACCTCACCACTCTGATTAGAGAGAATTTCTGTCTATCCACGGCAAACCCTGATCCCTCCTCCCAATCCCCCTCTCTATAGTCATGCATCATGTTAGAGCTTTCCAGTTACACCTTGCATCCAGGTATAAATGGTCTACAAAAAGATGCAGACTCCAAGTCCAAGTTGAAAGACATGCGTCATCTCCTGTGACCAAGCTGACATTCTCTGGGAGAGTTGTAACCATTTCATACAATGGGCTTGATTCATTAAAGGTCGAATTCAAATTTTTTTTTGAGAAAAAGGTGCGATTTTGCGCGTGAAAATTCTACGCGTGATTCAACAAAGTTTTACTTTCGTTTTTGCTAATTCAATTCGAGTGAGAGAAAAAGCATGCGAAAATAATTTATGTGGAATTTACAAGCGAAAAACAATTCTAGTGATTCAGGTGCCATGGATTGGCTCCACACATGAGTTAAATTCAAGTGTTTCACACAAATTTTTTACAGCAGCTTTCAGGAGGAGAAAAGTCTGTTTTCTGACTTCCACCATGGAGTCCTTCTATCCACTATACCTGCAAAAAAAGCCCATAGTGCACCTTAAGGAGACCTATGAACATGGAATTGTGTAAAATGTATTATATTTAATATACACATATTAGCAAAAACATTTATATAAAATAAATCATGTGCAGTAACATGTGAAATGTTTTATTTACCACATTGCATGCCGCTGCACAACTTGATAAATGTAAGTGATGTAAACAATACCTAACGCCATGACAACATAAATATAGGAGACAGAAAAATGACCATCCCAAAAGATTAAAGAAACATTTAGGGGTTTTGATCCTTTTCCCTGGGGCACCCCCTCCAGATCGCCCATGCCAACTCACTTCTTCCCGGTCCTACAGCACATGCACAGCCGCTCGTCCAATCAGCGTGCTCGGAGCCGCTGACGCCACCTTGTCTAAGTCTTCGTCTAATGCCAGAGGCTCTGTGCTCGCTGGCGGCCGCATCCCCCGTTTCCCTCTAACAGGGAGCGCTGGCCATTCACAAATGCCTGGTGCGGGCACGTGCCCATGCTAAAGGGATAGCGGGGATGTGGTTGCTGTTGGACCGAGAACCAAGGTAAGTGTATGGGGCGACCTGGGGGGTTTCATACAGCGGGGCATCATGATTTTGGATGCCCCTGGGGGAGGGAATCACTTTAAGAAACGCTAAGGCCACTTAGTGCTAGGTGTCAGGTGAATGTCAGGTCCCAGTGCAAAAGATGTATTTATCAAATCAAAAATCCAGAGCACCTGTGATAGTGCCAGGTAGTGTCCCATCTATCATCAGTGCCATTGCTGAGTTCCCTACAGTGTCAGACCAGGCGCTTACCCTGCACTGTGTGGCCTTATCCCATACATTTCAATGGGCTGCGATTGTTATAATTATTTTGGCCACTTTTTGTTTTTTTTTTTGGCTGGTGCATGTGCCACGGGATTCCTGGGCTGCTTGGAATAGTTTTTGGAAGTATTTTTTTATACTTTTGTGTTGCGCTGCAATCTTGTGATTTAGGCCGTGCCTGAGCGTGGGAGCGCACCACAGACTGCAGGGAGGCCAAGGATATGCAGAGACCCATAAATCTGGCGTGGATCCACGGAAAGGTATTTGTGGGGGTTCCTAGGGTGTTTCACACAGTATAACATCCCTAATAGGGATGCCCCGTGGTTGTAAGTTGCCCACGTGTATTTTAAGTGATCTTTTAGACCCCATGGCTGCCCAGGCGATTCTTCCTCTTTAAACTGGACCAGTCGCCACCATGGAAGGCCCTGGAGTCTAAAAGGCACCCCAGTATTCCTGCTGTGTGCTCTCCCACACCCATCCATTCAGACAGTCCAAATGCATGGTAACGTGCACTCCACAGGGAAACCTGCTCCCTATGCCGAGGCCGAATCCAAAACAACGGCTTTATGCCCTACATTAGTATGCACGGCATAAATCACTGATTGGATAAGCTCATGCACTGTGGGAACAGCAGAAAAGTGACTGGAGTGGGAGATCAGGGGGGTTGTAACAGGAGGACATCAGGATGCCCGTAGGGCAAGGATAGTGAAAATCCTGGTGATTGGTCCACTTTAAAGTGGAAAAAAACCCGCAATGCCCCGTGGGTGAAACCCCCTCAGAATGTCGCTATTCACTCACCTCTTCCTCGTTCCAGCGGCGCATGCTCGGGCTTTCGTCCAATGACAGCTGTCTGCCATGACTATGTCATTCAACAAATGGCTCTCATTGATTTTAATGGGGAGTGCGTGCTGATGCATCCCCAGTGGCACCCGCTCCTGTCTCAGCCTATATGATTGGCTAGGGCAGAAGCAAGCACATGCCACAGGAGGGATACGCCAGCATGCGCTCTCCATTGAAGTCAAGGAGAGCCACGGCAGATGCCTCGCATTGGAGGAGAGCCTGCGCATGCGCCATAGGAACGAGGCAGAGGTGAGTGAATAGTGATATTCTTGGGGGACCCAAACCCAGCTGGCTCTGCAGTCTAACAGACTCCTAATCCCTATCCATGGGCCATCCCGCTGTGTAAAACCCTTAGGGATCACCTGTATACTCATCTTGCCTGTGATCCCACAGCTCATCCCCAGTTTATGTTCGGGCGGGAGCTCAGACAGACAACCTGGGTCCTGGAGCACACACATCAGTCGGAGAGAAACCGGGGATGCTGTTCATTCTCTGCTCTCTATGCCGTGCTCTGTGGACAAACAGAATTCTATGCCCTGCATTAAAGTGGACCAGAAGCGGCCATGAAGTCTATAAGACTCCAGGGCCACTTGATTCCCTCTCCTTGGGGCCTCCAATTAATGATTTGTGAATAGCTGGCACAGGCATGCCCCCAGCTGGAAGCTAACAGGGATGCAGTTATCAGTGCACTCGCCTTCATCAGGGCCTTAGCCGATGAGAACCCTCGACAACTGAGCAAAGCAGAATGGAGCCAAGTGTACCGTTGGGTTGGCAGTCAAGTATGTTTTACAGGCAAACCGGGGGGGGGGGGTTCACATAGTGGGTCATCCCAATTTGAGTACCAAAATCCTGGGTTTTGGTGCACTTTAAAGTCGATCGATTCCCTCCCCACAGGGCATCCAAAATCGGGACGCCCCACTGTGTGAAACCCTCCAGGTCACCCATACACTTAACCTTCTTTCTCGTCCAACGACGCATGCGTGAGCTGCATTTCCGCTATCCCTCTAGCAGAGGGGGGGTGCCTGTGCCAGGCATCTGTGAATGGCCGACGCGGGCACGCTCCCTGTTAGAGGGTAGCAGGAGATGCGCGTGTCAGTACGCTCGGAGCCTCTTGCCTTAAACAATGTGACGTCAGGGGATCCTGGGGGCAAGGACCAGAACCCAAGATAGTCAAAATCCTGGGTTTTGGTGCACTTTTAATATGTGTGGTGAGTATACCGGTCATCCCGGGGGATTCACAGAGCCGCGCAAGTGACATGACACAAGGGGCGCGCTGGGACTCTGGAGCTGGCCCTGGATGCAACAGAAACCTTTAATGTGGTTTGGAAATGTAAGTACATCAGGACTATATGGGGCGACCAAACCAATATCTATGCTAATGATGACACTCATGGCAGCACTCACATTCGTATATTAATGGATCCACAGAGCAAAGTCAAAACTAAGAACTGTTAATCTACAAACCACCCAAATAAATCGGTACAATAACAATAGATGTAAAGCAATGCAAAGCATCACTGCCAAAAGGGCACCTAAACCACCATCACCAAAAAATGATGCACCGAACCAATGCAAAGTGCAAAATTAAACATAATTAAACATTAGCTATGACATGTACTATTCCACATCAATTAGAAAGTCCAGAAACACAAAGCAAAAAAAAAACAGAACAAAGAGCAACAAGGGATCATACTGCTCTGCTACAAAATAGGAAGCAGTAGAAAGAATTCTCACACACAGCATTTGGGTATGGGAAATTCATGCACTTTTTCACTGAGTTTTCCAGTTGTAAAGTGATTTTCAACTGCGCACGAAAACAATTCGCCCGCAAATTCGCACACACGAATTTAATTCAACTACCTTTGTGAATCACTCCTAGGTTTGAAAAATTCTCGCATGCGAATTTATTTTCCAAGCGTTCATTTTTTTTTTTCTACCTTTAGTGAATCAAGGCCAATGTGTAAGTTTGTTTGTGCAGTAACACATTGTAACAAACTGCCAACTGTGCATGGTCAGGAGAAATTGCTACTATCATTCATTGGAAGAGTATTTGTATGCAGTTGGGGCTTCAGGATGCATGTTAGAGAAAATGTACATGTATATTACGCTAAATTGGGCATTAATGCAACCTCAATCTGCAAACAAAGTGTATATAAGGCACGTCCCTTTGCGATCTTTTACTACAAACCCCGGAATTCCCCATCTTTACAAGTTTCTTTGTTAACTAAGCGTACTTATATTTTCTGACTTTTCTAGTAAAAAGAACAAAAAAAAAAGACCTGCAGTGCCCCATACCAAGTGGCTTGTGCACTGCAGCCTGTAATTGTTATGCAGAGAGATGGGTTACTTTTAAGCACAGATTTTGTTGCCTATTCTTACGCTGCTGTCGTGCAACCTTTCCTGAGCTAAGCAATGTAGTAGAATGTAGGAAACTCTATCCGTCCATAGAATGAGTGCTGTTCAGCTTGGGAAGATCATGCTCTGGTTTAAATATAAAAAAGTGCACTGAAGTGTTCTGGCATCCAGATGCATCAGACCTTCTTTACTACTATCCAAATTATTCTTTTAACTTGGGTTTACTCTACTCTTTAATTGTGCAAATTACATACTGTGCCAGTGTACAGAAGAGTTTGCATGTGGTGTGAGAATACAGAAGACTGACATGTGACTACATATGTCCTTTCGAAAAGGGGCGCTTCCAAATACTGTGTGTTCTCCTTTGGTCATAAACCTCCAGACCATGGGAGCCTTTATCTAATAGAGCCCACATTACCAGAAGGTGGACCTGGCACTGCATCACGATTACGCAGGTGAAAAACGTCGCCGCAAAAAGTCCTGCCTGCTGTGTCCTGGCCAAAAACTCACCCCAATAAACAGGGCTATCTATTAAAAGCAGGAACAATAAAAACACGAATGTAAACGGAAATCCTGCCGCAAAACGCAATTGGACAGGTGTGAATGTAGTTACAATAAGAGAGGCTCGACACCTCAAGGACATACTTTTGGCACACAATATTGGAAACTTTAAAAAAAAATGCCATTACAAGTGAAAGCTCCTTTTTAAAGATCTTTGCCTATGTGTTACTCGATAACTCGATGATTTTTTTTTTTTTTTTTTAATCTTTATTTAGTTTTTGTTTCAAGAAGGAAAAGACAATACAGGGTAATTGACAACGCATACAATGCAGACATGCGAGCACATCAGATTGAATAATATCATTCTTGACATATTAGGTATGCATATTACTGGCATGTGTGGGCCGTCTAAAAGAGGTGAGGGGTAAGGGGTATTAGGAAGGGGAGGGGATACACGGAGGGTAGGTGAGGGGGAGGGAGGGGCCCTTTCCTGAGGGCTCTGCACTAAGTCTCTGTGTCCTCAACTTTTCTCTGTGAGCTCGAGCTCGCCTTACTCCGGGCAGAATCATTATGTCCCTTATATGCCTAGCCTCCTCAAACATCAGCCACGGTAGCCATGTGTGCCAGAACTGTTCATCTCTATCATGTAGGGATAACGTCATATCTTCCATTTCTTTAACATTCAAGACCTCCCTAACCCAATCGTTCACTGTCGGAGCTCTTTTCTGTTTCCAGAGCCGGGCCGCATTTAATAAATGTACTTGCAGGGATTTCTTGTAGGTACCCATTGATTGGTCTCCCAAGTGCAGCAAGAGCGACGCTGGGTCATCGCTGACCCCTGCTCCTGTGAGACCAGTGATCACTGGGATTATTTTCCCCCAGTATTCGTGGAGCAGTCTGCAACCCCAGAATATATGTAATAGCGTGCCCCTTTCCTCTCCGCACCTCCAGCATAAAGGGTCTGCCGTCGGGAACATCTTACTGAGCCTGTCTGGCGTGTAATACCATCTCGTCAGCAACTTATAGTTGGCTTCTTGTATTTTAGTTGCAACTGAGGATTTATGGGCCAATGTTGCCATCCTCTCCCTCTGTTTTTCTGTGAAGTGTCTACCAAGGTCAGCCTCCCAGTCTCCCCAAAAAGGCTGGAGGGGCCCTCTGCTCTCCCAAAAGAAGTGAATAGATCTGGGAAATCAAGTGTGAGCGGTCCAGCTCTCCCAGGCATATCTTCTCAAAAACCGTGGGGGGCCTGCAGTGATTAAGTCCCCACTTCTAAGGGAGGGCAAGTCTCCCCACCCTCTGAGACCTGCTCTAGAACAACTCATGGGTAACAGCGGGTTGTTCATGAGTGGTACCAAGGGGGACGCCCAGGGTGATATCTCCTCCTGTTCTCTAGAACCCCGGAATGTGTCTAGGGTGGCTGATATTGTGGGGTGTGATTTGAACCCGGCTCTGGCGATCTCTCTATTCCACGAGGCAGCATCCAAGGGAATTCCTGCCCTGCTCTCTCCACCTTAACCCACCTTTTCGTCTCTTGGCACTGGTGCCATTCGCACATCCTCTGCAGATGGGATGCGATCCAATATCGTTTGATATCTGGGAGTGCCATCCCCCCCCTGTTGTTTTGATCTACATACAACCTGCATCCTTAGTCTGGGTTTCTTATTCTGCCAGATGAACTTCCTAAAGGCTTTATTCAAGTCCCTGAAGAAGTGCGCCGACAATCTGATTGGGAGGGCCTGAAACAGAAACAGCAGCCTAGGTAATACCGACATTTTGATGTTCACCCTTCCCATCCATGAGAAAGTGGGCAGGTCCCATTTCTCCAGGTCTGCCTGGATCTTCTGTGCTAGTGGGAGGAAATTCATGGCGTAAATGTTTGATAGTTTGCCCGGTAGCTGTGTCCCCAGGTACGTGATTGCAGATTTTGCCCATTTAAAGGAAAAGGACTGTTGCAGGTTCCCTTTCATGTCCTCCCCAAGGGTCACACTCAGGGCCTCCAGACTTTTCAAAGTTTATTTTATAAAAGGAGAGCCGGACATATATCTTGATCTCTCTCTCATCAATACCGGGAGGGAGACACAAGGGCTTGTGACGAAAAATAAGAGATTGTCCGCGTAGGCGGCTACCTTGTGTATCCCGTCCGGAGTCTCAAGGCCTCTGTCACCACTGCGTCGGACTCTGCACAGGAACGGCTCCATGGAGAGAGCAAAAAGTAGTGGGGATAGCGGGCACCCCTGCCGTGTCCCATTGCGAATGTGCACTGGATCGGACAGGAGGCCATTCACTCTGATCCTTGCTGAAGGGGCGGTGTAGAGTGCCCCTATGTATCCTCTCATTACTTCTCCTAGGCCTATGTGTCAGAGTCTCTCCCATAAATGACCAGTTAACCCTATCGAAGGCTTTTTCGGCATCAGTGGAGGGAAGCATTGTAGGGGTTCCCTGATGATCTAGCCCCATGTATCATGTTGATAGCCCTGACTACATTGTCCCTGGCCTCTCCCCAAGACAAATCCAGTCTGGTCAGGATGCACCACCTGGGCCACCACTGGCGCTAGTCTGTTTGCTAGGACTTTCGCGACTTTCAGGTCTGTATTAAGTAGGGAGATAGGCCTGTAGTTCTGACAATATAAAGGGTCTTTCCCCTGCTTATGGAGTACTGTAATATGGGCCTCTAAATCCCTTTCAGAGAATGCGCCCTGGGTTTCTGTGCTTACAATAGTGTTCAGGCCCTGACCATACGTGGTCCCAGATCTGCTAGAAAGGATTTATAATATTTAACAGTGTAGCCATCAGGTACAGCTTTCTGTAAAAAAACGGTGTTATTACTAATGGCTGTTAGCATTTATATATCCCTTTTTTTTTGTGCACTTCTGGATTGTAATATGATGGGCATGAATAGTGTATTTACTTGTCATACCTTATACAACACCATGTAACTTAATGGCAAAGGACATAATAACCTATATTTACATAGTTTAGATCCGGCTTTACATTGGGCTGTTCTTATTGACCCATTGAAACCGAAACAGGCTGGCACAGTGGAGAAAAAAAACTCCCTAAAACGTTTTTTTTTTATTTTTTTTTTTTTTATTTGCCAGTTGTTAAAGTTGTAGTTAGATCCTTTTATGTGCAGAAATCTGAATAGCCCTGGGAAGGTCTACTAAGGACCTTGGGCTGGGTTGTCAGTTTAGAAAAAATGAGTCTAATACTCAGTTATCCTTACAGATTCCTTGGGTACGATATAGATACAGGTACAGATATGTACAATGGCCCAAAGATTCATCAATTCTCCTTAGTTTTCTCTGTGAGAAATCAGGAACTGCTTGCTCACTAATTAATATAACTCTACTCTGTTCAGGTCCTGTCAATAGCGGCAGTTACTTTTAAAGAGTACCCTAAAAACTATTGCAGATTCTAACCCAGGTCAGGGTTCAACAGACTGAGTGGTGTCTAAACCAGTAGGTTTTCCTTCGAGGGTAACTCGGGGGAGGGGGTCTTCCTCAAAGATCCTTGCTAACAACTCAATGTGAAATGTTTTGCTCACTGACAAGGGGGGCGGTGCCCTGGCTCATCCTGGAATTTTCACCTAGCTTATGCCTTCCCTACTTTCAAAATGATGCCAGAAGAGATCCAGAAAATGTCAACTCTTTTCCTGCACGGTTATTCTCATAGCTCCATTTTTTTTTTGCCAGGAATATCCTGGTTCTCTGAGCTGAAAAGGATGGTGAAGAGGTGCCATCACATCTACCAGATATAACTTGCTCATCAGGGCCATCTTAGAAAGGAAGGTCTTCTTGGCCAGGCTGATAGGATTCTCCTGGAAAGTCAAGAATTGACACACCTTTGCAAGGGTTTAGAAACGTTTTTCTTCATTTTGTGAAGCCAACAAACTGAAGACTATATACCAGCAGTTCTCTAAATCCTGCAGGAAAATTTTGAAAAAGGATTAGTAGTAGGGCTCAAGAGGTCGGCCTTATCAGTCCTTCTAGACTGCCAGTGAGGACCGCATCAATAAACCAGTCAGCACTCCTTAAAAGTTTTCCAGCAGGGGACTTATCAGTTGTGATGAAAGTGATGCCCTTGTGACCAGAAACTGTGCCACAACTAGCTTTAAGGTTGCGCTCTCTTAGGGGTATGTGTCACAGAGATAACAATCCAAGTTAATGAGGGTAACTAGGATGTTAGTTTTTCTCTGGGAGTTTGATCTATGCTGGATTGCAGGGCTTAACTGGTTCTGGGTTCCAGCCGTAAACATAGAGATTGATCCAAAATGCACATAAACGATTGACAGATTATTGTTATGACTATTCTATTATAGAGTACATATTACCTTCAGAATAGACATATATAAGAGAAAGGCACTTACCACCGCGGCCCGGGGGTGCTTGACCTACCCAGGGCCTCTTAGTTGATATGCTTCAGTTATAATCCTGTCAGTGAATTGATGCACTGCTGATGGCTTCTTATACAGGTGTGTCCAGGCTGGTGTGACTGAAGGTGTGTAAAAAATGCCTCTCTGCTCGAGAATCCAGTAAAAATTTCAGTAAAAGATATAAAACATTCGTATAACCAAGGGTTTTCGTCCTGGGTGTGGGGTCTGTAGATGTCCTGTCAGGCCAGCAGCTGTTTCAAGGTTCACGGGAAAAAATGGTCTGCTTAAAAACTTAATAGTTTTCAGTATTCAGTGTTTAAAGGGGTACTAGAACCTCCATTTGAGCATTGGAGGAAGTACCAGAAAAGTGGTTAGCTTTGGAGTTTTGTTTCTCGTCAGACATTATATGAGCCAGGCGGGTATGTGACCTGCAGGTCTCATCAATAAAGGAACCCTACTGTTCTATTCTCTAAGGCAGGATCAGGAGAAGAGCTTTCATGTTTAGATGGGAAGAGCATTAATTATCCAGCATAAAAAATCCAGGGAATCACAAGACCTAGATGCCTCAAAATTCATTATTCCATATGAATAAAACAGACTATGTACAGGCTTATTCACCCAGAGGACGTCTACTCCTCAGGTTTCTGCACATTCAACGAAAACCAGTTCAGCTTCCTGGGTAGAGAAGACTGGTACCTACATAGAAGAGATCGGTAAGGCAGCACGGTGGCCTTCACCCTACACCTACCTGACACCCTTCTGTGCAAAAGAGACTATTGTACAAGCATATACATCCAGAGGAGTTCTCCATGCTACAGGTTGCTGAACACTCAACCAGAGCCATACCTGCTTCAGGGGCAAAAAAAGACAGGTGCCTCTATAGAAGAGATCTGTAAAGCAGCAATGTGGTCATCACCCCACACTTTCCTCAAGCCCTATAAACTAGATCTCCTGTCTGCAAAGCATCAGGCCTTTGGTACAAGGGTCTTACTTTCAGCTTCCCACCCCTGAGGTTGCCGTATTAGGATTACTTGCCTTATCCTCTCCGTGGGTCGCGCTGCAGGGAGAAAATCCCTGTTAGACTTGTAACATTTTTTTCTACGATACCTTCAGCACGACCCCTTAGTTCCCTCCCATGTCCCTATGGTTTACCTTATGTTACTTGCCTAAAACTGAGGTGGGGCGGAAGGGGTGAGGTTTTAACCCCTGTTCAGTTTAGGTTTCCTCCCAGGGGTGTAGTCAGTCTCTCCCTCTCTCTCCCTCTCCATCTGATCTAAACCCAATGGCTTTTAGGAGTTTTGGCGACTCCTCTAAATTGAATGGTTTAACCCTTAACTGTGCACCTAACCGAAAGAATTGCCCTATAACAGATGCAGTGACTTTTCATATTAAAAACGAAACTATTTTTTTCACTTTGTCCTCTGAGTGATAAAAGCTCACTTGCTTCTCCAAAACTCATCAAGAAAAAACACACTCACACACAGAACTTATAACTTGCCCTTTCAAAGTATTTCAGTTATTTTTTTAGGAGGGATTTTTGAAATGCATCAGCTACATAAACCATATGCAAGCACCTGGAGAAGCTACTAAGTGGACCCTGTGTGAAACATGAACTGCTACCTAGTTGCTGCAAAGCAAAAGTGTGAGCTGCTTTTGTCTCTAAAGACTTTCTTTCCCTTTTTGAAAAGGGAGATTTTCAGTGGCCTTTGGTCCACTTTATATTGAGCCTGACATGCATCTTCCTAAAATGGCTTGCTAACCTAGCTGGTTTAGAAGTTACCATTACAAAATATTAAACCGTTCAAGACCTGCCTTTGATGGCCAATTTTAGCTTTGTAACTGATTGTTTCATAGGAGGGGATATAAATCCGATGAACAATGTCTGAAGTAAATGAGTGTAAGCTAAGTGAAATGCACTTGTTTTGTTGTGCTAAGCCTAGATCTTGTACACAAAGCAACAAATGCAGATACAGCAGTTGTATTTTGAGTATGCCCAACAAAGAGGCAGGTTATGTGTTTAAAAAAAAAAAAAAAATGCTGAATGCTCAGTTGAAATAATGATGCTGCTCAGCAATGTTCACAGCTTAATGACCCAGACTAGTATTCTGTCATGAAATCTTCTACTGTGGCCTGAAGCCAGCGCATTTAACCCTTTCGCTGCCCGCCTATCTGGAGATTTTGTCACTCTTTTTGGCAGACCATTTGCACTATTTTGCGCTCCATGTTCAACTGTGATTTTTGAAGGGATTTCCAGGGAAATTAAATATTATTTTTTTTTTTTTTTTTTTAGCAGAGTCTGGGCTTTAACATGAAATGTCTTGTTTGTAATTTTTTAGGTGTATTCTCAATATTTTTGGGTAAAATATGTGCAAAAAATAAACTATTTTTTACAATTTGTAGTGTTTTGTTGCAATAAAAATGTAAGTTTGTCAATGAAATCTGATTGCGTGTAAAAGCCCCATTTCTTCAGGTTACAACAGTACCATATATGCATAGGTAGACACCCTTTCCTGCCCAGGAGACTTCCCCAACCCCCCCCCCCCAAACTGAAACAGCGCTTTAGGAGATTTTCAGATAAAATACAACTATGCTATGCGCTAAGTGCACCTTGCAGTTTTTAATAAAATAAAAAAATATATATGCAAACAAGAAAAAACAAGTTAAATTTGAAAAAGCAACATCCCCTGAACAGAACAATACCCAACATGCATAGCTACTGTCAAAAGAAGAGTTGCCAAACACCCCAAAGTAAAGCATGTGCGTAACGATAATTTTACTTGAAAATTTCAGCTCTGCTGACAAAGTGCGCACCTTGTGCTTTTTCTACCAGAACAACCCTTTATATTTGGAATACCCCCCACAAACCAGATGTTCCCTGAAAGTACACATGTTAAGCTTTCTAAGCATGCCCAGCTGGTTGTAGTGGGCTCAAGTCCCAAAGCGCAAGATCCCTTGAACAGAACAATACCCAACATGCATAGCTACTTTCAACCCTTTTAATTGCCTGCCTACTTGAAATGTTGTCACCCTCTGTTGACAGATCATTTTTCCCCATTTTGCGCCATGTTTAGTCGTGATTTATATATATATGTCACACACCCTGGTTCAAGACGTTCATTACACTTGGGTATACTGACCTGTAGATGGCGATCTTGCAGACATAACAAAAAAAGATAAGACCCTCCCGGCCAATAAATTCCTGGGACCTCCCACTCATTCCCCAGGCGAGCAAGTCAGAAGATGTCTCCTCCTTGCAGGTAGCCGGGATGACTCCCGGCCACTTTTTATTCTATTTCTGCCCGAATCCCTTCTCTTAAGTTACTTGCCTCCCAGCCTAGGCTGCTGGTCCGGGCAAAGGTAGTTGGAACCCTGGTGCTTAGGAGCCGTGAGACCCCATAACAAGGGGTAGGCGGCTATCCGGGTTGGTGATCCCGGTTTGGGATGCCCCGTCCCTTGGCCCTACCCTGGCATGGATTCCCCCTCTCCCGGATACCCTTAGAGGGGGGGGTGGGGGCGGATCCCTTTGGGGATTCATTCTTTATTACTGTGTGTTATTTCACTGGTGCTGGCAGGACGCGGTGCCGGCCTCCGGAGTGTGGTAAATGGCGCCTGTGGGCGCCCACGAGGCGCTTCTCCTCCTTTGGGCGAGGGGGTGGGGCCGGGCGCTGGTGCGTGCGCCTACGGCCTGCCCCCCGTGCTGCGGGCACTGTGTGTTAGTCCCGGCTTCTGGCCGGGAGATACGGGGGAGGGGCAACGCGCGAACTGCGCCGCCCTCCCTCCTCCTCCTCATGTCCCCACGGTTCCTCTTGCCTCATCATTAACTCCTTATGGACATTGCAAGCATAGTCTGAGTGTGTGTTTTTTTGTGTGTTCCAGGTGGACCATTGACACTATTAAAAGGGGATTCTCCCAGTCCTAAGGTCCCTGGTTAAATTTAGTGGCTTAAAATTCCTCCCACTCGGGACTTAAAGGGGCATCCCGGGTTGCATTACTGCGTAATTCCCTCGGAGCATTATATATATATAATACATTTTATATATCCAGGCTGTGTTTGGGGTGTGGGGTATCCCTTTTGGGGGAGGATGTATTTCTTTGTGTACCCTGTGCACAGTTATATCACGCGGCAGACCGGATCTCAGGCGTCTGGTTCTGCTCCGCCAGTCTCCTCTCCGTCTCCCCCTCGCTTGACACGTACCCCATGTGATGTGGTCATTGTCGGGGAGTCGCAATCTGAGGTGTGTGCCAGATTGGCTAATCTTGAAAAATTGGGGGGGGGTGGCAGCCCTAGTGCTAATTCGCCATTAGACCTTGTTCCTTTAATCAGGGGGTCAGTGTCGCGCCTCACTGTACAGTGCGAGCTGTCTTTTTTACTAACAGTCTGCTTCGGCAGATTCATTCCAGCGTGTCAGCATTAGATGTTACTTATTCTCCGCTGCTGTACTTGCCGTCGGTTGGAGCTTCGCGCTCTTTGGGGGAGGCAGAGACTCGGCATGACGTGTCTCGCGTCACAGCCTGGCCTGGCCCTCCCCTCGAGGTTTGCTGGCTCCATTTTCTCTATCTTCGCGCGCGTGGTGTGGCTCGTCTCCTCCCTCGGTCATGTAAGTGCCCTCCGGGGCGGTATGGTTTCTATGTTTTTCAAACAGAGCATGGCACTGACTCCACTCCCCTTGTCCCCATTATGTCTTTCAGAAGCCAAGACTTCGCTACCGGCCCCGGCCTAACATATATTACAACGGGTCCTCTTTACAAATTCTCCCACATTACTAGCGGGTTTTTGGGGCATCCAGGGTTGCTTATTGCATAATTCCCTGCGTCATACTGCTTAAAAATCACCATATGGAGGCATTTCAGAATTATGGAACCGGGGTCCCTCCGGGACGTGACCAGCTGTGTGCAGTGTGTGGCCAGCCCCTGGCTGAGGCTGACAGGGCACAGGTCTGCGGACAGTGTGCATAACAGGCAGGTTTGCTAACAGAGGAACCTCCCTTCCTCACCCCTGTCTACCCGCTCCCAAATATCACTCATGACGAGTCCCACTCCAGCGGGGATGACCTGCAAGAGGTGCCGCGAGCGTTGCCCACGGCGGAGCAGGTGCTTTCTGGATTGGCAGAGCGTATGGGCCCTGGTAAAAAGCGGTCCCTGACGCCTCCAGGCTCTCCGGTTCCTGACGATACCGATGATTCTGCTGATATGCAGGACCCTGACCCTTCTGAGGAAGGTTCTCAGACTCGGGCTCCTCCCATGGGATGCCCGCGGGCCGTGATGAATCTGAGCCTGGTTCCTGGGGTCTGTGTGACAAAGATGAAATCCTGATCAAGATTTTTGAGGTTTTGTCAATCTCTCCTCCTGGGGAGATCCCCAAGCCTAAAAGGGAGAGTTTCCATACAGCGCTGCCGCGCTTGGAGTTCCTAGAACAGGAACATTTCCAGAATATTATATCCCAGGAATGGGAATCGCCTTGTAAGCTCAAAGGGATTCCAGGGGCCTGGGAATGGAAGTACCCTTTTCCCCCTGATGTGGTCAATTTATGGTCAGCTCCCCTGGTGGTGGACGCGCCGGTTATAGGGGTCACAAACCCCCCCTTTATGACTGCTCCCTTTTTACCGTACCCTTCGGGATGCTGAGGATTGGCGCATTGACTGACTGGCCTCACACTCCTTCTCGTGTGCCGGGACGGCCCTGCGCCCGGCATGTGCCGCGGCCATCACGGCGGTGGCCGCCAGGACTCTTGTCAGATACTGGATCACCGCCCTGAGGCTCTCCCTTGGGGGGTGTTTAGTGCGCTATCAGACTGCGAAGCCTTTGTGAAGTTTATTCTATCGGCACTGGATGACACCATTAAGATGTGTGCTAGGAACTCGGCACTTGCAGTAGCCATTCGCCGCCTGGTCTGGCTGCGACAGTGGGGCGCCGATGGAGCTACAAAAAAGGCTCTCACTTGCCTTCCATTCAGAGGACGGCGGTTATTCGGGGCCCGCTTGGACCTTTTTTGGCAAAAAGGCTATAGCACCCTTCCGCAGAAGGCCGCTCAGGCCTCCACGAGGCAGGGTCACCCCTCCACCTCCCTACGTTAGTGTCAAACGCGAATCTGAGGTGTGTTTCCAGCTGTTCGGCGTGGATTTCCAACATGGCGCGGGCAGGCAGCGCCCTGGGCCTTCTGGCAGGACCAAGCCCAAATCTGCCAAAACCTCGCAAGCATGAAGGGGCGCCCTCGCCCGTCTGGGCGAGGGGACGACTGCTACAGCTGTCTCACATCCAGGAATATGCCTTCTCCTTCTGGTGGTTCCGGGATGTAACCCACCTGGGCTCAGGATGGGTTCTTGCTGGACGGTCCCCCCTCAGTTTTTGTCAGGGTGTTTTTAGTCCCTGCCTTCCCTTCTGAAACTGGCGCAGGCCGGACTGGGCCTGCAGTGTTGGGCGCACTTGTTAATGGCCCTAACGGTCTGGGGCTATGGCCTCTATATTTTTTCCTTCCTCCCCCCTCATCAGTATGAGGTAGTCTGGACCCTGTGGGCCTATGACAGGCTTAGCAATTCTACCTTCACAGGTAGTCCATATAGGACAACTCTGTCTTAGGTCACGGGCCCCCTGCGCGGGGGGGGCTTTCGGCCTCTTGCGAAGCTCTAGATCCTCTTAGTCTCCCTGGGGTCTGCTGGACGCCAAGACTATTTCGAGACAGTGTCGCAGGATCAACCCTGCGGGTTGAGGCACTACTTGGGGCCTCTTTCGTGCCCAGGCTACTAGCCTGGCGTGACTGGGGACACGCCTGAGGTGGGGCTTCTGCGTTGGGACCTACCGGGTCGTCTTCCTTACTCCTCAGACTCTGCATCAGACCAAGGTGGGTCGGTTGGCCGACAGTGTCCCCTGGGAGCTACTGGATGGTTGCTCAACCACCTCATCCCCTCGTGGTCCCTTATTCGCTATCCCCTGTTCCTGGGAAATCGGTTCAGGCTTGCAGCCTCCTTCTCTGGCATTAGGGGGACCCCTGGTTATGGGGGCTCCCCCCCCCCCGTTTTTGCTGGCGCCTTACCTTCACCAGGCTGAATGGCGACTGGTGGGCCCGTTGGCGGCACATCAAGACGATGTCACTTATATACCGAGCCCTTGGGCTCTTCAGCGCAGCAGGTTACTGAACATACATATGTCCCAGCACCCCGGTGCTTGGTCTGTGCTTATGCCCTCTTGGTAAGGTGGTTTCTCTTGAGCTTCCCATATGCAAGGGCCCCGTCAGGGGGGCACTCCCCTTCCTTATCAGCATCTCCTAGCGTATGGTCACACTGGGTACCTAGTCTTGCAGGAGGCGGAGGAAAGGAAAATTGTCCTTCCACAACCCCCGTGGTTCTAGGTTGAGCCCCTAGAGGGTCCATCTTACCTGCTGGGCTTGTTGATACGGTGAGCCCCCGTTGACTCTATATGGCTGGCCTTCTCCTCCTTCAGGATCGGTCCGTTTATGGGGGACTCCTGGTCTGTTGAAAGACAATGGCCTGTTTTTAATGCTGGTGTAAAGGTTGTGACAGGTTGCTACCTCTGGAGGGTCCCGGAACCTGTCTGGGGCGGGAGTTCTACTCCCCCTGCTTCTCTACGGTATTCGTTTCAATGGATGCCCTTAGCGGCAGGTTATGCTATTCCGGTGTTGCCCGGGGAGCCTAGCGTGGCTCTGATAGTCGTTCTGTCACCCTTGTAGGGAATTCTTTTGGGGATTGCTTAGCTGCATTTCCCCAGTAGTTCCATAGTCCCTGTGGGGATCAATTTTCATTTTCTTATCCCGAGGACTTCCTGGGGACCCTGCCTGAATGCTGGCTCAGCTGACCTGTAGTCCAGCCCACTTCTGTGGGCCCCCTGGCTCCGTCAGACATGTGCCTGAGGCGCTGGATCTGGTTGCTTAACCCTGACTCGAAGTATACATATATATATACATGTACAGATATATACGGCTACAGGCACCCCATGCCTGGGGGCGTTCCCTTTACGCTGGGCCTCCTGTCCAGGTGGTCTGTTGGATCCTTGCTTCAGTACCTTTGTCTAGCCATGGTCTTATCCTTAAAAATGCTAATAGGAGGGCCTACATCCCTCTATAGGTTTTGCACTTCTCCCCATGCCGACCTTCTTGGCCTTTAGGGGGACTGCTGCTCTTGGAGTCTACAGGCACCTCCTTAGGTATGCGCCTAATATCCATTCCAGCGCCATTGCGCTTTTGGATCAATCCTTCTGGATGCATCCTGTTCCTGAGGAAGCCTTGGCTTCCTTATAATTAAGAGTCTGTATTCCCGTCTTGGTCGGGTGACCTGTTTTCTGTTTCCCCTTGGTGTTACAAGTGTTGCCACAAGGCTTCCTTGCCGGTGAGCTGGTGGGGTCACTACACTGACCTATGTTCCTTCAGGGGAGTGATTCTTCCCTTTTGCTGTTTAATCCGTTGTCTGGGTGCTTGGGTACCACTGGCCCTTCAGCACCAGGGTTTTTTCGCTGTTGGTTAAATTACTAGACTTTTGGCCTGTCTCTGTTCATACCTTCATGGTCCTGTACGAGACTGACATTAGAGCCTTTGCTCATGTCATGCCTGTTGCAAGTTTTGCAGGTGACAGCGCCTTTACTGTCCGCTGTGCCTTGCTGTTTTTTGGGGATCCCACCCTGTTTTATGGACACTGCTATTGGATGTTCTACATGTTATTACTATTTGGGAGCAGGACGTGCTGTATGCTTAGAATAATACAACTCTATGAAGTACTCACCTGTAGAGTTGGTATTATATGCATACATCACGTCCTGCTCCACCCCACCCTGGTTTCATTTATTCTGGATCCCCTGTATGGTGATTGTTATCATTAAGATATTGTTACCAGTTATTCTGGGTGGTTGGTTCTTCCTGGCTTCTCTTCTCACTGCTTGTCAATGCTGGGGATTTGTGGGAGGTCCCTCGGTGTATGTAGGGCCGGGAGGAGCTTGTTTTCTACATGTCTGCAGTGCACGACGCCTGAGGCGGAGGATTACCCACATGTTATTACTATTCGGGAGCAGGACGTGCTGTATGCGTATAATACCAACTCTACAGGTGAGTACTTCACAGAGTTGTATTTTTGACTCCCCTGGATTGGTCTGATTGTTCTACGCGTGAGGAAGGGGGTGTATGAGGAGTCTGATGACTCCGATGATCAGCAGTTTGTGGTCGCTGATACCGAGCAGGGCCAGGGGGATTCTTTGGATACCGCTAGGGTCCTGGCTCATATGTTTGAGGTCCTGGTTATTTCTGCCCCCGACGCGGCTCCGCCGCTGAAGGGGGAATTCTGAAGTAACTAAGCTGCGCTTGGAATTTCCTTATCAAAAGCATTTTGATGGTATCATTCTCAAGGAATGGGAGAGGCCGACTCGGCTTCCGGGTGTTCCGCCGGGTTGGGACAAGGAATATCCCTTTCCGGTGGACGCAGTGATGCACTAGTCGTTCCCCCCCCCCCCCCCTTCTCTGTCCTTTCGTGGGGCTAGAGTTGGCAGGGGTTCGGCCTTCCCTTCGTCCAGAGGTGATACCTGGCCTAGGGGCAGGGGTCGGCCCGGTCCAGGACACAGTTGGGGCTCCAAGCCTAGAGCCGCTGCCATGCCGGCTCAGCAATGAAGGGGGCCCTCACCCTTGCGGGTGGGGGGACGGTTGCAACTCTTCTCCCAGGTCTGGGTCCAAGAGGTCTCGGACAGCTGGATTCAGGAAGTGGTGTCTTTTGGTTACAAGCTGGAGTTCGAGTTCCAGCCCCCTCCCAGATTCTTCAGATCTCGGGTGCCGTCAGATCCTCTGGCCGCCCAGGGGCTTCGGGCGGCGGTAGCAAGTCTCGTGGACATGGCTGTCATCTGTCTGGTGCCCCTCTCAGACCGGGCCTGAGCTTCTATTCCAATTTGTTCACGGTGCTCAAGGAGGACGGTTCCGTTCGTCCCATTCTGGATCTGAAGTTGCTCAACAGGTTCGTCCATCCCCGGAAGTTCCGTATGGAAACTCTGCGCTCAGCCATCTATTCACTTCGTCAGGGGGACTTCATGACGTCCATAGACATCAAGGATGTTTACCTGCATATTCCAATATTTCTGGCACACCAGAGGTTCCTCAGGTTTGTCGTGGACTATCGGCACTTTCAGTTTGTGGCTCTTCCGTTTGGCCTTACCTCGGCTCCAAGGGTTTTTACCAAGGTGTTGGCAGGAGTGATTCAGGAATTGACTCAGCGTCTTCTATCCATTCCCCGTCCGTCCATCCGGCTAGGGATGCGACTCGTGGGATTGATGGTGGCATCGTTCGAGGCGGTTCCCTTTGCCCAGTTTCACACAAGGACGCTCCAGCTCCATCTCTTAGCAGCCTGGGACGGGTCCCCGCTGTCATTGGATCAGTCCATTCTGATGTCCCCCCCGGGTGCGGCGCTCCCTTTGGTGGTGGCTAAAACCAAGCAATCTGACGAGGGGCAGGTCCTTTCTGACCCCTCGTTGGGAGACGGTCACCACAGATGCCAGCCTGTCAGGTTGGGGGGGATTTTGGAAGGAATTTTAAGTTTCAGGGACTGTGGGGGCCTCTGGAGGCTCACGATCCCATCAATGTTCTGGAGTTGAGCCATCAGGCTGGTTCTGGCTCACTTGACTCATCAGTTGCGGGCCTACCGGTTCAAGTTCGGTTGGACAATCGGACGGCGGTCGCCTACATCAATCACCAGGGAGGGACTCGCAGCAGGCGTGCCCTCAGAGAAGTGTCCTTGATCCTTGCCTGGGCAGAGAGCAATGTCCCATGCATCTCGGCGGTGTACATTCCGGGAGTGGAGAACACGGAGGCGGACTCCCTGAGCAGGGGGTCATCTCGCCGGGCGGAATGGTCGCTTAGCCCCAAGGTGTTTCGGTCGCTTTGCCACCGGTGGGGGGTCTCCGGAGGTGGACCTCTTTGCCTCTCGTCACAATCACAAGCTTCCGGCATTTGTGTCTCTCTCGCGGGATCCGCTGGCTCTGGCAGTGGATGCCATGTCTCTGAACTGGAGGGATCTGGGGTTTCTGTACCTGTTCCCTCCGTTTCCCATGGTGGGCAGAGTGGTGCGCAAGCTGACCATAGAGGACGCGTCAGCAATCCTGGTGGCTCCAAGGTGGCCAAGACAGGTTTGGTTCGCAGACGTGGTAAGGTTGGCGGAGGATCAGTTCGGCCTGCCCCTTCTGCCGGATCTGCTCACTCAGGGACCACTGCTCTACCCCAATTTACCAGCGCTGGCTTTGACGGCGTGGTTGCTGAAACCTCCATCTTGAGGGAGGAAGGTCTTTCTGATGCTGTCATTCAGACTCTGGTTAGGGCTAGGAAGCAGTCTTCCTCTGCCATCTATTATAGGACTTGGAGGTCTTATATTGATTGGTGTGAGGTCAGGGCCTTGCCTTGCAGGGCGTTTTCTATCCCTAGGGTCTTGGAATTTCTGCAACATGGTCTGGACCAAGGTTTGCAGCTTAGTACGCTGAAGGGGCAGGTTTCTGCCCTGGCGGTTTTCTTTCAAAAGTCTTTTGCTCTTCATCCTCTGGTTAAGACCTTTTCCAGGGGGTTACGCATGTGCGGCCTCGTAGGAAGCCTTTGCTCCCCGTTTGGGATTTGAATTTGGTTTTGTCTGCCTTGCAGGGTCCTTCTTTTGAACCTTTGCAGGACATTGCACTTTCTACGCTTACTCAGAAGGTTGTTTTTCTGGTTGCCATCACTTCTGTTCGACGTGTGTCGGAGTTGGCAGCCTTGTCTATTAAGGCCCCTTACTTTGAGATGCATCAGGACAAGGTTGTTTTCCGCTTCAAACGAGATTTCCTTCCTAAGGTGGTCTCTGCTTTTCATTTGAATCAGGATATTCTTCCCTCCTTGTGTCCTAAGCCCAGCAATGACAAGGAGAGGGTTTTGCATTCTTTGGATGTGGTTCGCTGTGTGAAGTACTATTTGGTGGCTACTTCTCCTTTTCGTAGGACTGACGCCCTTTTTGTGGTGCCCTCTGGGCCTAGGAAAGGTTTGGCTCCTGCCAAGTCTTCCATTAGTAAATGGATTCGCCAGGCCATTGTTGGGGCCTATTCTGCTAAGGGGAAGTTTCCCCCTTTTCGTGTTACTGCTCATTCTACTTGTGCTGTTGGGGCGTCTTGGGCCTTCCAGCACCAGACTTCTGTTGAGCAGGTTTGTAAGGCTGCTACTTGGTCTTCGGTTCACACTTTTTCCAAGTTTTACAAGGTTGATGTTTGGGCCTCAGCGGATGCTGTTTTTGGCCGCAAAGTTCTGCAAGCTGCAGTGGTTTAAGTTTGTGCCTTGTTTTTTGGATCCCTGCCCTTTATGGACACTGCTATTGGATGTCCCAAGTGTAATGAATGTCTTGAAGCGGGGTGTGTGACATACTTATAATACACATGTAAGTATGTCACACACCCCGCTTCACCCTGCCCTTTTGTATTCTGGATCCTTTATATGGTGAACCTTTGTTAGTTTTAATTGGCTTTCCTGGTCCCTTGATCTTACTGCTATCTTTATACTGGGGAATGAGTGGGAGGTCCCAGGTATTTATGGGCCGGGAGGGTCTTATCTTTTTTTTATCATCTCTGCAAGATCGCCATCTACAGGTCAGTATACCCAAGTGTAATGAATGTCTTGAAGCGGGGTGTGTGACATACTTATAATACCCATTTTACAGGTGAGTATTCACAAAATGGTATATTCTAAGCATACAGCACGTCCTGCTCCATCTATAATACTTACACATGGGTAATCCTCCGCCAGAGGGCGCTGTTCACTGCAGACATGCAAAAACAGGCTCCTCCCGGCCCTTCATATACCCAGGGACCTCCCACAAATCTCCAGATTTCTCTGCAGTGCTGACTGCGAAGACATGAAGTATCACTCTCTCGCAGGTGAACGGGGCTTTTACAGCCTGCGGCCCTGCAGGACTATTACCACCCGTCCTCTTCGATAAAGATGTGCCTCCCAGCCTGGGCTGCGCTGGTCGGGTGAAGGTAGGCAGCACCTCGTGTGCTCACGGAGCTACGCTCTACCACAATCCCCCACCATAGGATAGGCGGTTTAGGCCGATGGTGAGCCTCCAATAGATGCCCCTCCCGCTTTGCTGCCCGTGCCTCTCATAGCGTTAATCCCTGGATGCAGGTCCGCTTCTCCCTTGCTTCCTCCCGTAGCTCGGGGGGAAAAGAAGGGGGGGGGTTTATGTGTGGCAGTCCTAGTGTAATGTAACACGTTTAGGGCCGTTGATCTTTCATTGGAACTTGGGTGTCAGTGCCGCGCTCCTTGCTCCGCATGAGCCTTATGGCTGCGCGCATTTTTGTCCTTTCATTACATGAGTGTGCTGCCCGGGCGGCAGCATCATTCTCTAGTGTGAGAGCAATATTATGTATGTGGGTACTATCCACTACTGTCATTCACGTTGCGATGGTTAGAGCTCCACGCTCTTTGGGGGAGGCGGGGACTCGGCATGACGCGCCCCGCGTCACAGCCTGATCAGGCCCGCCCCTCGAGGTTCGCTTGGCGCCATTTTAACAGTCTTCGCGCGCGCGTGGTTGCGATCCGCCTCCTCCTTTGGTCATGTAAGTGCCCTCCGGGGCGGTGTTTGTTCCTATGATTTTTTTTATTCGGCTGCGCATGGCACTGACACCCCCCCTCTTATCCCATTATGTCTTTCAGACGCCAGGATTTCGGTGGCTTCTCCCGGCCTGACATATATTATAGCGGGTCCACATAACAAATTCTCCCACTTTCCTAGCGGGTCTTGGGGCATCCAGGGTTGCCTATTGCGTAAATCCCTGCGGGCATACTGCTCAGATAATCACCATATGGAGGCATCTCAGAATTATGTACCCGGGGTCCCTTGGGCACATGACCGGCTGTGTACAGTGTGTGGTTAGCCCCATGCTGATGCTGACAGAGCACGGGTCTGCGGACCGTGTGCTGAACAGGCACTGACCCTGCAATCAGGTTTGCCAGTGGCTGCACCTCACTTCAATACACCTGTCTCCCCGGACCTAAATCTCACTCCTGATGAGAGTCACTCGAGCGGGGATGACCAGCAAGTCGTGAAGCGCAGGCTGCCTACGGCACCTACGGCTAGGTGCTGTCTAGTTTGGCGGAGCGCTTGGGTCCTGAAAAGAAGCGGTCCCTGACGCCTCCTGGCTCTCCGGTTCCTAGCGATACTGATGACTCTGCTGTTATGCAGGACCTTGATCCTTCTGAGGAACGTGAGCTATTCTCCGATTCTGGCTCCTCGGATGAGGGGCCTGTGTGACACAGATGAACTACTTGTTAAGATCTTTGAGGTTTTGTCAATCTCCCCTCCTGGAGAGGCTTTCAAGCCTAAGAAGGAAAGTTTCCACACAGCGCCGCCGCGCTTGGAATTGCTGGAACAGGAGCTATTCCAGAATCTTATATCCCAAAAAAGGGGTTCCAAGGGTCTGGGATTGGAAGTACCCTTTCCCTCCTGATGTGGTTAACTTTTGGTCAGCACCTCTTGTGGTGGATGCACCGATTATAGGGGTTACTAACCCCCCCCCCCCTTCATGACGGCTCCTTATTACCGTACCCTTCGGGATGCTGAGGACCGGCGCATTGACAGACTGGCTTCCCACGCCTTTTCGTGTGCAGGGACGGCGCTGCGCCCGGTCTGTGCCACGGCCATCACTACGGTGGCCGCCAGGACTCTCATTAGAAAAGTACTTGACCACCGTCCTGTGGACCTCCCCTGGGGGGTGTTTAATGTGCTCTCAGACTGTGATGTGTTTGTGAGGTTCATCCTCTCAGCGCTGGATGACACCATTAAGATGTGTGCTAGAGCCTTTGCCCTTGTAGCTATTCGCCGCCTGGTCTGGCTCATCAGAGATCCCTCAGGTTCGCTCTGGAGGATCAGCACTACCAATTTGTGGCCTTACCCTTCGGCCTCACCTCAGCCCCCAGGGTATTCACCAAGGTGCTGGCAGGAGTGATGGCCCTGCTGAGATCTCGGGCCATTCGCATTTTTCCCTACCTGGACGCTTCCCTAAGCTTATCGCTTCTCAGTCCTTCCCATCAGGCAGAGCTGGATACCCAGCGGGTGGTGTCCACACTGGAATCATTTGGCTGGGTGATCAACCACCCCAAATCTTCCCTGTCTCCTTCCATGGTGAAGTATTTTCTGGGCATGATTCTGGATTCAGCTCTGGTCAATATCATTCTTCCTCAACAGGAGGTGGAGGTCCTTCAGGAGAAAGTTCAGCTCCTGCTGTCTTGTCGTCATCCATCCATCAGGCAGGGAATGCAGCTGGTGGGCCTGATGGTGTCCTGCTTCGAGGCGGTTCCATATGCTCAGTTCCACATGAGGCCTCTACAGCTTCACCTCTTGTCAGTATGTGATCTGTGTCCCTGGATAAGGTGTTTGTCTTGTCCCCTCAGGTCAGGCGGTCTCTAGTGTGGTGCCTGGACTCAAGGAACCTGCTGGGGGGCAGGTCCTTTCTGGCCCCCTGCTGGGAGACTGGCACCACGGATGCCAGTCTAACAGGTTGGGGGGGATTCTGGAAGTCCCTGAAGTTCCAGGGTCAACATTCTGGAATTGAGGGTAATCGGGTTGGTTCTCGTCCACTTAACCCCACAACCCCACACCTGAAAGGTCAGGCTGTTCAGGTCCGCTCGGACAACCAGACGGCGGTTGCCTACATCAATCATCAGGGAGGGACCCGGAGCAAGAGGACCCTCAAGGAAGTGTCACTGATAATGTCCTGGGCGGAGGAAAATGTTCCCTGCATCTCAGCTGTGTACATCCCGGGGGTGGAGAATCTGGAGGCAGACTCTCTGAGCGGGGGGACCTCTCGTCTGGGAGAGTGGTCCCTCAGCAGCAGGGTGTTTCGCTCCCTGTGCCACCGCTGGGGTCAGCCGGATGTGGATCTGTTTGCGTCCCGTCACAATCACAAGCTTCCAGTCTTTGTCTCTCTGTTCCAGGATCCTCTGGCCTTGGCCACGGATGCCCTGGCAATGTCTCGGATGAGGTTCCAGCTCCTGTATGGTTTTCCCCCGTTTCCACAACTGGGCAGGGTGCTGCGCAAGATAGTTCAGGAGGGGGTGACAACCATCCTGGTGGCCCCCTGTTGGCCAAGAAGAGTGTGGTTTGCTGAGATCGTGCAGTTGGCAGTAGATCAATACGCGCTGCCACTGGTTCCAGATCTGCTCACTCAGGGACACCTACGCCACCCCAATTTACAAACGCTGGCTTTGACAGCCTGGCTGCTGAAACCTCCATCTTGATGGAAAAAGGGCTGCCTGCTTCGGTGGTGAATACCATGATCAGGACTAGGAAGAGGTCTTCTTCTTCCATCTATTACAGGGTTTGGCGTACTTACATTGACTGGTGCGAGTCCCACTCGCTTCCCTATTGTGTGTTTTCTATTCCTAGGATTCTGGAGTTTCTCCAAGATGGTTTGGATATGGGTCTTCAGCTCAGTACTCTGACAGGCCATTTGCCTGCTTTGGTTATTTTTTTCCAAAGACCCTTTGCTCAGCATCCCCTGGTCAAGACCTTTTTCCAGGGAGTTACTCACGTGCGTCCCCCACGTAAGCCTATGTTACCAGTCTGGGACTTAAACTTGGTCTTATCTGCCCTGCAGGGGTCTCCCTTTGAGCCCTTGCAAGGGGCTCCTTTGTCCATTCTCACGCTTAAGGTGGTCTTTTTGGTGGCTATCACTTCTGTTAGGCTTGTTTCTGAGTTGGCGACGCTTTCCATCAAGCCTCCTTAGTTTGAGAGACACCAGGACAAGGTGGTGTTTCGTTTTAAGCCAGATTTTCTGCCTAAGGTTGTTTCTGCCTTTCATCTCAATCAGGACATTGTTTTGCCTTCTCTGTGTCCTAATCCCAGTAACCCATTGCATTCTTTGGACATAGTCAGAACTCTGAAGTTCTATTTGGTGGCTACTGAATCCTTTAAGAAGACTGAAGCTCTTTTTGTGCTTCCGTCTGGACCTAAGAAAGGTCTGGCTCCAGCTAAGTCCACTATCGGCAAGTGGATCCATCAGGCTGTGATACAGGCCTACTCTGCTAAGGGGAAGGAGCCTCCCTTCGCCTTACTGCTCATTCTACTCGTTCTATTGGTGCCTCTTGGGCTTTTCAGCACCAAGCTTCTGTTTGAACAAGTTTGCAAGGCCGCTACTTGGTCTTCTGTTCATACTTTTTCTAAGTTCTACAAGGTTGATGTTAGGGCCTCAGCTGATGCTGCTTTTGGCTGCAAGGTTCTGCAGGCAGCAGTGGTTTAAACTGTCTGCTGTTTCTTTTGGGGATCCCACCCTACCTTACGGACACTGCTATTGGATGTCCCAAGTGTAAGGAATATCTTCTGCAACAGGACGGGCTGTATACTTAGAATAATACAATGCTGTGATTACTCAGCTGTAGAATTGATATATGTATACAGCACGTCCTGTTCCACCCCACCCTTGTTATCATTAGCTTTAGTTACCTCTTTATGGTGGTTGTTCTTATGTTCAAATTTTCATATAATGGTTATAGTTCTCCCGGTCTCATTTTTACTGCCTTTCAATACTAGGGATTTTGTGGGAGGTCCCTGGTATATATGGGGCCGGGAGGAGCCACTTTTCTGTCTCTGCAGTCCAGCGCCATCTACTGGATGTATATCCCAAGTGTAAGGAATATCTTCTGGAACAGGACGTGCTGTATACATATAATACCAATTCTACAGGTGAGTAATCACAGAATTGTATTTTTTTATTTCTTTTTTACTGCAGCAGGGGGGAAGTCAGGCACGTAGATTCTACGTGCTTGGCACTTAAGTGGAGTGGAAGCGAGCACGTAGAATCTACGTGCTTGGCACTGAAAGGGTTAATACAGACTCCACAAAGCTTTCATTCCATTCTGTTGAGTTACCATGTTAATTGTTTAATTATGACTACAGTCAGAGTGTGGGTTATTCAAATGATTCCACAAAGCCTCTTCTGTTTTTAGCTAGATAGATATAAAATAGATTTTATTTGCTTAAATATTTGTAAATACAATATCGGCAGCCTTTGAGGAATGGTGATACCCAATAGGGCCTGGTATTTCCATATTTGCAGAATTAAATATCTACATTCATGAGAACCATCTGTACTTCACTTGCAGAACTGATCAATCCCAATCCATACCTGCCGCCATCCTCTCAACCCCTATATTTGATCCACATTTGATTCCTTGGAAAGGTGGGCCTTTGTTCCTTTGCATGTTATACTGTTATCCTGGGAAATCGCTAGGTCTACAAAATGATTTCCTAGTTGGTTCTTTCCACTATTCACCATATGAATAATAGTACCCTATGGTGTAAAAATGTTGATGCATCATAGCAAGAGCTACACTATTGAGCCCTAGTCTCGCCATACCTTATACTGACGCGTGCAAAAGCATAAAAGGGTCAGGTCAATTGGTGCTCTGTAAAATATATGCCATATCCAGAGGTCATGCTCGACTTTTTTTCCAATGGCTGAGAACACCTGCTGTAGACTAAATACTTGTGTTCTTTTTACATGCAATTATTATTGTACGTATTTCCTTCATGAGTCCTTGCTCATATATAATATATATCATTTTTTTTATTTTGTTTGGTATAGCCTAAAAAGCTTCCCAGTGACACCCCTCTTCTACAGAGATACAAACTGTCAGAGAGCCTTAATTTTAAAGACTGTATACAGCCTACAAAATAAAGGCTGTACTGAAGGCTTGTATATGTGGACAAGTTCTTCGTAGGTTATGTGTGTGTATATATAGATTTATTTTTGTATCTAAATGCTATAAAATAAAGGCTCAGTATCTCTGTGCTTACAGGTTGTATATGCAGATGAGGGGCATAGTCTGACTATATAGAAAGAGACCTAAAGTGAACTAAAACCCACCCTGGAGTCCGAGACTCCGGGGCAGGCATACTCCCTCTCCCCAGGGCTTCCAGCTTCTCCACAATCCAACGGCTCATGCACGAGCAGCAGACGCTGCCTGCTTAACCTTTAGCAGGGAGTGCACCCGCACCAGGCATTTGTGAATGGCCAGCGTGGGCACAGTCCCTGCTAGAGGGTAGCCGGGATGCGGCCCCTGGCACGCTAGTTTCCACTCGGCTAGAGCCAAGTGCTTAGACGAGTTTGTCAGCACAGTAGAGTGCACCGATTGAAAGGGAGGCCACGCATGGGTCGTAGGAGGCATCGACCTGGGGGGTTTTGCACAGTGGGGTATCCAGCATCAGGATGCCTTGGGGGCAAGGACCAAAGTAGTCAAATTGTCAGCATCCTGGATTTTGGTCCACTTTAATGTATAGATATGCTGTATAGCTCTATGTAAAACAAAATAGGTACTTTCCTAGAATGGAAAGTATTTACACAGCACCCAACACAAGGAATAATAAAAAAGAAACAAAGGAGGGGTGGCAGACGCTCAGACCATTTTATAACTAACCTGGGAGGTGCACGTTAGCAGGGCAATTAGGATACAAAAGTCTTAAAGGAGCCACAGCACTCAACCCTGTTAGCTTGTAGAACAACCTAAAATCTCTAAACTTGGTTAAAAACTGAGGACTCGGTCACACACATCTGCAGAAGTATGCTTAAGCTGCACCACCAAGCGCCAAGGTGCCTCTGTGGGGTGCAGTCCTAACTCTAATCTCTGAGAGCCCCATTTAGGACATACAGTGCAATAGATAAATTGGGAGCAGGCTTACCTGAGGTTGCTCTATAACCTCGAGTGCAGCCCATTCGAGGCGGGGCCACAGTATTCATCTTTTCAAGTCTTTAGGGGTCATCCAGGGCAGTCAGAAGGCCACGGAGTGTGCATTGCCAAGGATTCGTTTGAAACGTGGATCTCCAACCTTTTATACCAGTAGTCCTCAAATTTCCTCCTCAAGGGCCGAGACAGGCCAGGTTTTGCAGCTCTCCACGCTACTCCACAGGTGAATTAACTGGTGCTCTGACAGAGCTATAGCGCAAATTATTACATCTGTTCATCAGCATAGAGAGCTGCAAAACCTGGCCTGTCTCGACCCTTGAGGAGGAAGTTTGAGGACTACTGTTTTATACTATGACAGACATTTTTAGCAGTGAGAGATGATCAGGAGCCAAGATGGCCGCTATGCAGTTCAATAGCATAGAATCTCCCTGTTATCCCACAACATCTAAATGGATTTGAGCCCTCTCAAATATACGTGGAGAGACGGGGTTTAGGGGAGCAGTTTACTAAACGTAACTTTTTTTTTTTTTTGACTGGAGGTCTGCTTTAAAAGATCTGTATCTTTTAATCTCTGCCACAGCTGGCATTCTGCCTTTCTGGCAAATGTAACAAATTGTTTGCAGCAATTGTTACATTGTAGGAGCTTCATGAGAGAGGAGGCCAGCTGTGCACAGAAGTTGCTACATGTCATTGGAGGAGTAGCCCTATGCATTAAGAGTTTAAATATGCTCAACATCCTCAATAGATATGTGTTAATGCAAACTCTGGCCATATCTGAGCATTGCTTTTCCTAGCAGTCCATTGACTGTATGTAAACTTTGTTTTTTCTTTCTTAATCATAGGTGCCATGGCTTTCTATGACTTGATGGGCAATAGAAGTCTCAACGTGTAAATGTTACAAACAGCAATTAAAGGCGCTCCGGCACTTGAACCCTGTCAGCCAGCACCTTCCGTAGATGTGCCTTTAACAGAGCCACTGCTAGAAGTAGCATGGATGCCTTGAAAGGTTGCTGCCAGTGTGATAAAGCTGTTCTTGCTTCTGGCACACACATTCCTCTACAATGATCCTTTATTCTGAAGATCGCCTGGACTGTCTGAGAACTATATAATCCAGCTATTAACCATTCAGACTGTGAACCTTTCATGATCCCCAGAATGTTTATCAGTAGCAGGAAGTTAAGAAGATGCCAATTTCTCCAGGTATTGGCCACATGTTTCTTTGTGTCCTTCATGCTTATGTGGGTTAAAGATGACAATGATATTGTAAACCACATAAAGTCTATCTCCTACCGTTATCTTGTAAACCGTTATAACTTTGTGAATGACAGCCTGAGTATTGTGCGGGACAAATCTGACGACTCCATAAACTTTCGGTACCTGATTAATAATGAAGGGAAATGTGAGAAAGAAGACGTGCTGCTCCTGCTATTTGTGAAAACATCACCAGAGAATAGAAGACGGCGTGATGCAATTAGAAACACTTGGGGTAATGAGGGCTATATACGCTCCCATTATGCTGCCAATATGAAAGTTATGTTTGCCCTTGGAATTGATAAAGACCCCATGAAACGCAGCCTGAATCAGCAAGAGCTTGAGCTGGAAAACAAGATGTACAGGGACTTGATACAGCAAGAGTTCCTAGACACATTTTATAATCTAACGCTAAAGTTCCTCCTGCAGTTTGGCTGGGCAAATACATACTGTCCCAATGCGAAATTTATTATGACTGCAGATGATGACGTCTTTATCCATACGCCCAATCTAATTACATACTTGAAAAGCATGGCTCTAATTGGCGTACAAGACTTTTGGATTGGTAGAGTGCATCGTGGGTCTCCACCAGTAAGGAACAGGCACAGCAAGTATTACGTCCCATATGAAATGTATCGGTGGATGTCTTACCCCGATTACACTTCAGGGTCGGCTTACGTTGTGTCTCAGGATGTGGCAGCTAAAGTGTATGAAGCATCACAGACGTTAAATACCAGCCTATACATTGATGATGTTTTCATGGGAATCTGTGCCAATAAAATGGGAATAGTGCCTCAACATCACTTATTTTTTTCAGGAGAAGGCAAGACCCCTTATCACCAGTGTATCTATAACAGGATGATGACCTCCCATGGACATGTAGCTGATCTTCATTATTTGTGGAGGCAAACTACTGATGCTAAAGTAAAAGACTTAACCTCGGGTTTTTGGGGACATGCCTACTGCAAGCTAGTTAACATTCTATTGCTTTGCAAGATTCGATACTCTGACACCTACTCATGTTCTGCAGCATGGTCCTAGTACTTGAATGGGATTAGCATTTTGCTAATTGGATTTTTTTTGCTATTCCAGTGAAACACTTGAACTAGATTATATAGCTGTATAGAAGAAAAAAAAATATATATATTATGGGTCTCTGTAAAAAGTGGGTTGAAAGAATGAGAAAAATGTTTTTGCTACTTGCAGGTAAAGAGTTTTTTTTTACATTTGCTTGTAAATGTGTTTATAGATTGCACTAACAACAATTGCCCCTTTTTAAACAACAAATTCAACTTTAGACTCAGGTACTGCTAAAAAATAGGATCCTATATTGCAATTTACACTTTTAGCTCTGTACTTTTCTTTATGGCCTGGGTTCCATTTAGCTAATGTTTAGGATACCTCACCAGCAAGTGCATATAAAATAAAATATTTAATCTGTTCACTTCTACACACATTTAAATCGGGCCCCTTTCCACAGTCTAGCTGGACTTGCATGTGTGATAGTGACAATAGGTAAATAATGGGCAACCTCTGAGCAGTAGAACAGCACTATGCCCAAAGCTTCAGGGAGTAACATCGCACAGAAACAGTTGAGTGCAGTGGTTGGTCTCACTGCATGGCTAGTGGACTTCTGAGTGCTACCTGCAAGCCTTTGTAGAATGTAGTAGGTCACATTGAGCTTCTAAAGCCCAAGCTTTTATTACAGCACTTAAAAGGGTTTTATGGTTTACAGCAAAAAAGGTGCAGGGAGCAAAAGACGCTACACTGAGGTTTCAGATGCCCTTCAGGTGCAATATTGCTTTGTTCTAAACTTTCATTGCTCCATCTTGCAAGTCTGGTTGGCTTCCTTTTAAATCCCCTGTGTCTGTAGGAAATGTCAGGAGACTTGGGCTCATGGCGTAGTGACCCTTTTGTGTAGTGCTGCTGCATCTTTTGTTTTCACTTATCAAACAGTTTATACTAGCCTTTACATTTTTGTGTGCCCTCACCTTTTAGGTCAAGACTATGTGTATTTTTTTATTTTTCATGTTTCATACATCTTTTAAAGGAGGTCTTTAAAGTGGACCAATCACCCTGTGAGGCCGACCTGGACTCTAAAAGATTCCAGGACCAGCCGCTATTCAAAATCCTGGTGATTGGTCAACTTTAAATCTGATTGAACTTTGTTTAGCTTCCAGGATTAGTTGCCAAAAAGAATGACAAGTAGTTATTTTGAGGATCGGCAAAGTAGGGAACTATCCTGTCACCTTGGGACATGATATAAGGATCTTTACTCCTAATCTTTCGATAACCATATTTTGGATTTTAGAGGGTAAATCACAGTTTTATGTAAATGACAGTGGCAATCTAGTAAAGTCCAATCTTTTTGTAACCCACTAGCCCACCCCTCCCTCCCTTCCTCCCCTGTGCCAAGTCCAATTGGGGGTTAAAATAATAAAACTTATCTGATCACTGAAATCCTCCACTGATGCTGGAGGAGCTCTGCAAGGCAGCCATGGACTTTAGTAAAAGTTGATCTTAAACTAGTACTAGTACAGTCACACTGCTGCACAGGATTGAGTGACTGACCTGTCACCCAACGCCTCATCGTCTGCTTTCTTGCAGAGTACCCCACTAAGTTGTTTTTTTTATGTTATATCCCAAATTGGACTTGGCATGGGGGAAGGGGGGGTAGTTAAGCATAACAAAATGCTTGGACTTCCTCTAGAACCACTGCCATTTTTCTACTGTTCTTAGGCCAGGGGCCTAAAGTGCTATATACATGTTATATTCACCTATGGCATCCTAGTAAGAACTGTAGGAAATGTTAACATTGCAACATTTTGCATGTGTGTATTCGCCAACCAGTATTAAGAACCAGATGTCAACGGGACCTTTTTTTTCACTGCATTTCATACTTAATTTCAAGTGATCTATTTTAGCTGTAAACGGCCAGCATTGATTCCTTAGAAGCCATTTGTTAAATTAAAATGCAGAAAATTAGTCTGGTAGCGTATCCGCTGCTTAAAGCGGTCCTTCACTCTGAATAAGAGTCTATCTTATATGTTTCCCACACCCTGTACATACAGGTTGCTCACATTAAAAATTATCCTACCTGCATCTACTGCATGTTATGAGCCTTTAAACATTCAAGATGGCGGCTCATGGAACATCAGGCAGCCTGCAAACAGGAAGTGTCTTCTGACTCTGTCGCTCTGCATTCTGGGATTGCTGGCCTTTTCCTGACCCCAGCTCTGCTCTGTCTGAGCAAAGCACAGCTATAACCCACCCCCCTGTACTATATCCCACTCTCCTATCCTCAGTAAGTGTGATGCTTCTGAGTCAAGATGGCGGTGCCCGTATCCTAAAGTCCTGAACAGAGTTGCAGCCCAGTGGGGAAAAGAATGTGACTAAAAACTTAAAATGTATGAACTTTATATGCTGGGGAATTGTTTTTTAAGGGTTTGGGCTTTTCAATAAATCATGGTCAAGGTCCGGTTTAAAGTCCAGCCAACAAACAAGACCTAATGACAACTAACCACCGCTCCTAGCAGTCGATCTGTCCTACTCTTGTGCTGTTCAGGCCCAACCTCCATAGGATGAACCATCATTAGTCACAGTGACCCTGCCACACCCCTCCCCACCCCACAACCTTCCTATTCTTCATTGACCTCATTGTTTTTTTTACTTTGACTGTGAATGTGAAAGGATTTTAACCAATTTAGTTTCCTTTTTTCTGACACTGTTAGGGATTCACTCCCCGTAAAGTTCATTTAACAGAAATTCTTGAGTATTCACAGGATCACTAGGTGACCGTTACTTACCATGGGATTTCTGTGCCAATGGCATGGTTCTGCTTTGTGCAACACCCATATCCTTTTTGTTGGGTGGATATCTTATGTGGGTATTGCGTGCGGGCAGGTTAAAGCACTGCAATGAGGTTACAGATGACAAAAATGTGATTTATTATTTCACCACTCTATCCAGGATGATTAAAGGTGCTGGAGTTGGGTTTGATGTAGACTTAAGGCAGCAGGATCCCTTACAATTGGAGGTTGGATTTCCCCCACTTTTGTTTTATAGAATTTGGTGTACTGGCCTCCTTGGTAGAACTTGTACTTCAGCCTTTTATGTATGATCAGAAAAGTGAGGCATTGCTGATTTCTGCGCAGTTGGCTCCAGACTCATCCTATAAACCTTGCATTTACCCCTCCACATTGCACTGCAATATTTAAAGGGTGTGGGGGGGGGGTATAGAGTGAAAGCAGAGATTAATTGTTTTTTTAATCAGGATTTATGTAGGATGAAGCAGCAGGGCTCTGCTTTTCGTTGATAACTATGTTCCTAACCTTGCCCCCAGTTTTATTTAAATAGTATATTTTGCCTAAATATAAATACAGTATTTTCTTATGTGGACGTATGTTCTTGTATCCTGGAGCTTTTAGGTGTGCTTTACATAGGAAAAAGCAAAGATGTGAGAGCAGGGGAAGTTTAGCCAATGCCTTTTTATGGCAAGCCTAGAAATCCCTCCTAATACTACCGGAGCAATGGCGATTTAGATGGGTAACTGGCACAACAAACAGAATATATTCAGTATATTTTAGTATATGTTTGCAGTCTGACTTGAATTTTAAAATGTTATTAGGGGAAATATATTCTTTACACCAGCAGTTCTTAAAAGAAACCATATTCCAGACTAACTGCATGTGATAATAGAATAGATTTGTATAAAGTGACATCGTATGGTGGTGATCTAACTGCCTCTTCTGACAGTGGACCTAAATCAAGCCCCCTCTCCTTGTTGGGCTTGCTGGCAGTTGTGTGCCAGGGACTTTGATAACGAAATGTACATCTGAACAGAGTCCTGCTTTTCCAAGCTTGCTCCCCTTTCCCTAGCAGAGATCCATTCAACGGGAGATGGGGGAACCGCCACACAGATGTGCTGCAGCCACACCTAATTCAATAGGAGGCATGTAGCACTGCAGTCCCCCATCCCCCAGGACCTGCTAGACACTTTACCATCCATGTTTAGAGAAGCCTACCTGTCACTGCACAGGTGCGGCAATTACATAATTGCCACTCGCTACAGTGGCAATGAATGGAGGAGGCGGAGCTTTACAGCTAAAACGTGCTGCATTAGCGGGGAGCAGAGTAAAGCAACAGCAGGGAAAATTGCCAAAAGTTACTGATCACGAGGGGAGCAATTCAGGGAATGCTAGTTAAAAATGTGGCTTTTGGTCTGCTTTAACATCCCCCAAGGGTACAGGTCTGCTTTCAGTTTAGGCAAGCACTCTGAAATTGGACATGAGCTGTTTCTTTGAGAGCTTTGTTAGCGGAATTTCTCTTTAATGTGAACTACAGCAGGCCTGTTTTTGAAATGTAATATATTTTTATAGTAATTGGGAAAATATTTATTTTTAAAGGTATGAAGGCAGTGTCCAATTGCCTGAGCTTTCTTGTTTTTATGAAGGCTTACTCCTTCTTCATGGTTCTAGAGATTCCGTTTCTGCTGGTGTTAACTGCACAAGTGATCTCCAGCCAATACGGCTCGTTTTAGCAATGACTTTTTAAGCTTTTTTTATTTGTATAATATTTGACTTTGTATTGTCCACACTTTTTATTTTTTTGTTGTGTAAAGTACCTGTTTTCAATAAATTAACTTAACCAGATGTTGCAGTGTTTTTTAAAATCCCTGGCTAGAGTATATAAATTGGTGTTTGCAGCTTTGCTTGTGCATATAATGTACTGCTTTCATTTTTTGTTTTAAATTGGACCAACACCCTGCCGTTTTTTTTTTTTGTCTTTTAAATATATGCCAATACTGCTGCAGGACCCGTTATCAATAATAAAGGAAAAATAACTTAGCTCTAATGCTCCAGCGCTGCGTCGCTTCCTTTTGAATCTATCGCCGCCATCTTCGATTTGCTTGTAAAAGGAAGAGATCGCGTAACCTCTTCCTAAAGCAAATCTCGTGCATGCGCAGTAGGTCAGGTGAAGCGCCGCTTGCATCGGTAGCGAGCGGCGCTTCACCTGACCTAAATCGGCGCTACTGCGCATGCGCTTTTTTCCCCTACCTAGGTACGAGAGGAGAGAGACCATGCCCACCCGATGACGTCGTGAGGAGGAAAGCGTATCCACGGACAAGGAAGAGGGCAGCATGCAAATGAACGGACAATCAAGACTGACAGCATGCTAATGAACGGACAAGAGCTGGAGGGTGGGACTTCGGCCGAGATTTTTGAAGAATATAGGCGCTGCGAGGGACAGAAGGCTGCAACAGTCATTAAAAGGTAAGTGTCTTTTTTATGTTAAAGTTGCTTTAGAGGGTGTTGGTCCACTTTAAGCACATTGGGCTGCTTTGATTATGGGTTCGTCACAAGATCTCAATAGTCCACAGAAAATTCGGGACTGTACCTTGTGACCACCAGCAGCCAACCACGTTTACTGAAATTGACTTAATGTATAAATAAATCATACCAGATAAAGATGCATATTAAAGTTGATGCGGGGGGGGGTGGACATCGGATCACTTGAACAGATTAGAATAAAGTCCTGATTTGGAGAACTCTACCATATGTAGTGGAAATTGCAACTGGACTTGCTGACCTTCCATGTGCCTTTTTCCATTCCATATAAACAGTGAGAACCCTTTAGCTGACCCAACATTCGGAAGAAAAAACTTATTCTTAGTATACAGTACATCCTGCTCCAGATATAGTACTTACTATCGGGTATTACTCCGCCAGATGGCGCTGGACTGCAGAGACATCGAAAATAGGCTCCTCCCGGCCCCTCAAACACCCAGGAACCTCCCACAAATCCCCAGATTTTCTCTGCAGTCTGGACTGCGAAGGACGAGAAATGGCTCTCTCTACTAGCAGGTGAGCGGGGCTATTAGCCTGCGGCCCTATAGGACTATTCCCACCCGTTCCATTAGCAATATGCCTCCCAGCCTTGGCTGCGCTGGTCGGGTGATGGTAGGCAGCACCGCTGCTCCACCGCAATCCCCCACCAAAGGGTAGGCGGTTCAGGCTTATGGTGAGCCTCTATGGGATGCCCCTCCCGCACTATTGCCCCTGCCTATCGGTGGGCCCTATTTTAAGTGGCCGCTGTCCTCCCTCATTCTCCTTGTAGCCTTCGGGGGAAAGAGGGGGGGGTGTCTGTGTATAGCATATATATTTACGTGTATTGGCCTTATGCTTTTTCATTCTGCCTTGTGTCAGCCGCCGCGCTGACTTGCTTTACTATGTCTGTATTTAAAATTGCCGCCACGCGCCTTATTCCAAGTATGTCACACACCCCGCTTCCACTATTCATGACGTATGGGTTATGGTCCAGTAGAGGGCGAACTTCTGCAAAGATTAAAGCAAAAAAGAAGCCCCTCCCGGGCCATAAATACCTGGGACCTCCCACTCATTTCCCAGTTCCTTCTCTGCAGGACGGCGAGCAAGTCAGAAGATGTCTGCTTCTCTTCCTTGCAGGTAAGCCGGGCTTACGCCCGGCCATTTTTTGCCCTATTTCTGCCCGGACCTTTATACATTAAGCCCAATATTAGCCTCCCAGCCTTGGCTGCAGGTCCGGGTGAGAGTAGGAATCGCCTTAATAGGTGTTCAGGGAGCCATGCTCCCCCGTGAGACCCCATATAAAGGGGTAGGTGGAATCCGGGTTGGTAATCCCGGTTTGGGATTCCCTGTCCCTAATTGCATATATATAATATATATTCTAAGCATACAGTACGTCCTGCTCCAATATAATACTTACACGTGGGTAATCCTCCACCAGAGGGCGCTGTTCACTGCAGACATGCCAAAACGGGCTCCTCCCGGCCCTTCATATACCCAGGGACCTCCCACAAATCCCCAGATTTCTCTGCAGTGCTGACTGCGAAGACATGAAGTATCACTCTCTCGCAGGTGAGCGGGGCTTTTACAGCCTGCGGCCCTGCAGGACTATTACCACCCGTCCTCGATAAGATGTGCCTCCCAGCCTGGGCTGCGCTGGTCGGGTGAAGGTAGGCAGCACCTCGTGTGCTCACGGAGCTAAGCTCCACCGCTATACCCCACCATAGGGTAGGCGGTTTAGGCCGATGGTGAGCCTCCATTAGATGCCCATCCCGCATTAATGCCCGTGCCGCTCATAGCGATGAACCCTGGGTGCAGGTCCGCTTCTCCCTCACTTCCTCCCGTAGCTCGGGGGAAAAGAAAGGGGGGCGGGGTTATGTGTGTGGCGGTCCCAGCGTAATGTTAACACGTTTATGGCCGTTGACTTTTTATTTAAACTTGGGTGTCAGTGCCGCGCTCCTTGCTCCACATAAACCTTTCTGGTTGTGTGCGTGTGTGTCCTTTCATTACATGAAGTGTGCAGCCCGGGCGGCAGCATCATTCTCTAGTGTTGAGAGCAATCTCCTCAATTACACTCTGTGTGTCCTATCCACTACTGTCATTGATGTTGCGCTGGTTAGAGCTTCGCACTCTTTGGGGGAGGCGGGGACTTGGCATGACGTGTCACGGCCAGATCAGGCCCGCCCCTCGAGGTTCGCTTGGCGCCATTTTGACGGTCTTCGCGCGCGTGGTTGCGATCCGCCTCCTCCCTTGGTCATGTAAGTGCCCTCCCGGGCGTTTTTTGTTCCTATGACTTTTTATTCAGCTGCGCATGGCACTGACACCCCCCTCTTATCCCCTTTATGTCTTTCAGACGCCAAGATTTTGGTGGCTTCTCCCGGCCTGACATATAGGTTCACATAAAAAATTCTGCCACATTCCTAGCGGGTCTTGGGGCATCCAGGGTTGCCTATTGTGTAAACCCCTGCGGGCATACTGCTCAGATAATCACCATATGGAGGCATCTCAGAATTATGTACCCGGGGTCCCTCTGGGACATGACTGGCTGTGTACAGTGTGTGGTCAGCCCCATGCTGATGCTGACGGAGCACGGGCCTGCGGACCGTGTGCTGAACAGGCACTGACCCTGCAATCAGGTTTGTCAGTGGCTGCACCTCACTTCAATACACCTGTCTTCCCGGACCTAAATCTCACTCCTGATGAGTCTCACTCGAGCGGGGATGACCAGCAAGTCGTGCCGCGCAGGCTGCCTACGGCTGAGCAGGTGCTGTCTAGTGTGGCGGAGCGCTTGGGCCCTGGAAAGAAGTGGTCCCTGACGCCTCCTGGTTCTCCGGTTCCTAATGGTACTGATGAATCTGCTGCTATGCAGGACCTTGATCCTTCTGGTGAAGGTGATCTATTCTCCGATTCGGGCTCCTCGGATGAGATGCCCTGGAGCCGTGCTGATTCTGGGCCCGATTCTTGGGGCCTGTGTGACACAGATGAACTACTTATTAAGATCTTTGAGGTTTTGTCAATCTCCCCTCCTGGAGCGGCTCCCAAGCCTAAGAAGGAGAGTTTCCACACAGCGCCGCCACGCTTGGAATTCCTGGAACAGGAGCATTTCCAGAATCTTATATCCAAAGAATGGGAATCTCCTTGTAAACTTAAAGGGGTCCCAGGGGTCTGGGATTGGAAGTACCCCTTCCCTCCTGATGTGGTTAACTTTTGGTCAGCACCTCCTGTGGTGGATGCACCGATTATAGGGGTTACTAACCCCCCCTTCATGACTGCTCCTTATTACCGTACCCTTCGGCGCATTGACAGACTGGCTTCCCACGCCTTTTCGTGTGCAGGGACGGCTCTGCGCCCGGTCTGTGCCGCGGCCATCACTGCGGTGGCCGCCAGGACTCATTAGAAAACTACTTTGATCACCGAACTGAGGACCTCCCCGGGGGATCTTTAATGCGCTCTCAGATTGTGATGTGTTTGTGAGGTTTATCCTCTCAGCGCTGGATGACACCATTAAGATGTGTGCTAGAACCTCTTCCCTTGTGGTAGCTATTCGCCACCTGGTCTGGCTGCGACAGTGGGGTGCTGATGATACGAAAAAGGCTCTCGCTGGCCTTCCCTTCAGAGGACGGCGTCTATTTGGGGCCCGTTTGGACCTTTTTTGGAAAAAAGGGTAAGGCACCCCTACGCAGAAGGCCGTCTAGGCCTCCTCGGGGCAGGGACACCCCTCCCTACGTTGGTGAAAAACACGAACCTGAGGTGTGCTTCCAACTTTTCGGAGTGGATTTCCACCACGGGGTGGGCAGGCAACGCCCTGGGCCCTCTGGCAGGGCTAAGTCCAAATCTGCCAAGACTTCCCAAGCATGAAGGGACGCCTTCTGGGCGAGGGGACTGCCACAGCACCTGACTCCTATCTGGGAGCGTATCTTCTCCTTCTGGTGGTTCCAGGAGGTAGTTCCCCTGGACACAGGATAGAATTTGCTGGGCGGTCCCTTTCAGAGGTTGTCAGGGTGCTTCTAGCCCCTGTTTTTCCCCTCAGGAGTTAGTACAGGCTGTACTCGGCCTGCAGGGTCTGGGCTTACTTGCAGGTTGCCCTTAACAGAATGGGGCGATCGCCTCTATGTTAACCTTTCTCTTTCCCTCAAAATGATGAGGCGGTCTGGGCCATACTGGCCTATGGTAGGCTTGGCAATTCTACACTCACAGGTAGCCCCTGTATGATATCAAGAGAGAGCTCAGCTCCTTTCTTGTCCTCATCCATCCATCCATCAGGTAGGGAATGCAGCTGGTGGGCCTTATGGTGTCCTGCTTCGAGGCGGTTCCATATGCTCAGTTTCACATGAGGCCTCTTCAGCTTCACCTCCTGTCAGTATGGGATCGGGACCCTCTGTCCTTGGACCAGGTGTTTGTCCTGTCCCCTCTGGTCAGGCGGTCTCTATCGTGGTGGCTGGACTCAAGGAACCTGCTGGTGGGCAGATCCTTTCTGGCCCCCTGCTGGGAAACTGTCACCACAGATGCCAGTCTGACAGGTTGGGGGGGCTTTTGGAAGTCCCTGAAATTCCAGGGTCAGTGGGGCCCTCAGGAGGCCCATGCCTCTATCAACATTCTGGAATTGAGGGCGATCAGGTTGGCTTTAGCCCACTTAAGCCCACGCCTGAGGGGTCGGGCTGTTCAGGTCTGCTCGGACAACCAGATGGCGGTTGCCTACATCAATCATCAGGGAGGGACCCGGAGCAAGAAGGCCCTCAAGGAAGTGAATCTGATACTGTCCTGGGCGGAGGAAAATGTTCCCTACATCTCAGCTGTGTACATCCCGGGGGTGGAGAATGTGGAGGCAGACTCTCTGAGCAGGGGGACCTCTCTTCTGGGAGAATGGTTCCTCAGCAGCAGGGTGTTTCGCTCCCTGTGCCACTGCTGGGGTCAGCTGGATGTGAATCTGTTTGCGTCCCGTAACAATCACAAGCTTCTAGTCTTTGTCTCTCTGTCCCAGGATCCTCTGGCCTTGGCCATGGATGCCCTGGCAATGTCTTGGAAGTGGTTTCAGCTTCTGCATGTCTTCCCCCCTTTTTCCCTGCTAGGCAGGGTGCTGCGCAAGATAGCTCAGCTGTTGGCCAAGAAGAGTGTGGTTTGCAGAGATCGTGCAGCTGGCAGTAGATCAGTACGCCCTGCCCCGGGTTCCAGATCTGCTCACTCAGGGGCACCTACGCCACCCCAATTTATAAACTCTGGCTTTGACGGCCTGGCTGTTGAAACCTCCATCTTGATGGAAAAGGGGCTGCCTGCCTCAGTTGTAAATACTATGATCAGGGCTAGGAAGAGGTCCTCTTCTTCCATCTACTACAGGGTTTGGCGTACTTGCATTGACTGGTGCGAGTCCCACTCGCTTCCCTGTCGTGTGTTTTCCATTCCTAGGATTCTGGAGTTTCTGCGACATGGTTTGGATCTGGGTCTTCAGCTCAGTACTCATGTTTCTGTTTTGGCTATTTTTTTTTCCAAAGATCCTTTTGCTCAGCATCCCCTGATCAAGACCTTCTTCCAGGGGGTTACTCACGTGCATCCCCCACGTAAGCCTATGTTACCAGTCTGGGACTTGAACTTGGTCTTATCTGCCCTGCAGGGGTCTCCCTTCGAGCCCTTGCAGGGGGCCCCCTTGTCCATTCTTATGCTCAAGGTGGTCTTTTTGGTGGCTATCACTTCTGTGAGGCGTGTTTCTGAGTTGGCGGTGCTTTCTATCAAGCCTCCTTATTTTGAGAGACACCAGGACAAGGTGGTGTTTTGTTTTAAGCCAGATTTTCTGCCTAAAGTTGTTTCTGCCTTTCATCTCAATCAGGACATTGTTTTGCCTTCTCTGTGTCCTAATCCTAGTACTTCTAAGCAGAGGGTTTTATACTCTCTGGATGTGGTCAGGACTCTGAAGTTCTATCTGGTGGCTACTGAACCCTTCCGGAAGACTGACGCTCTTTGTGCTCACGTCTGGATCAGCAAGTGGATCCGTCAGGCTGTGATACAGGCCTACTCTGCTAAGGGGAAGGAGCCTCCCTTCCGCCTAACTGCTCATTCTACTTGTGCTATTGGTGCCTCTTGGGCTTTTCAGCACCAAGCTTCTGTTGAACAAGTTTGCAAGGCTGCCACTTGGTCTTCTGTTCATACTTTTTTCTAAGTTTTACAAGGTTGATGTTAGGGCCTTTGGTCGCAAAGTTCTGCAGGCGGCAGTGGTTTAAACTGTCTGCTGTTACTTTTGGGTATCCAAAAGTATCCAAAAGATAGTTGAAACCTCACCAATATGCAGGTTTCAGTTCACACTCAAATATGCATCCAGACCCTGCACACAAAGGACATGTGATACAATTTTCCAAGTATACAGCATGTCCTGTTCCAGTAAATTCCCTCCCCTTGGGTTATTCCACAACAAGGTGGCGCAGTGGACTGCAGAAAGACTTGTGGCCACTCCCGGCCCCATAAATAGCCAGGTACCTCCCACCAATTTCCAGTGTTTCTCTGCAGTCTGGACTGCGAAGATAGAAGATGTCTCTCCATTGCTCAGGGAGTGGGGCTTTTCAAGCCTAGGGCCCTGCAGGCTTATTTCCACCTGTTCTGGACCCACTGCCTCCCCGCCTCGGCTGACGGTTCGGGTGAAGGTAGGACAGCACTAGCGTCAGGTGCTGAAGAAGCTCTGCTCCGGGCCGCAAGACCCTGTACCAAAGGGTAGCCGGCGACAGGCTTTCTATGGTGAGCCTCATTGGGATGCCCCAGCCGCAAACCTTGGGTCCTTGTTCCCTTCACCCGTCTCCCCTCCCCTCTAGAAGGTTGTGCGCGACCCCTTTGTTGTGGCCCGCTTGGCTGGCAGGGGGCGCCCGGGGGGTCTGTGATTTGTGTGTTTCGTGTTCTTTTTTTGGTGTTGTGCGGACCGTTGTACGGCGCTCCGCGGTGGTTGGTGCTATGTATTTTTTAGGTTGCTGTCATGGCGCTGGCGTCCCACGTGATCAGTTTCGCGCTCTTCGCATCGCGTTTTGCATCATACTTGCATCATACATCATACTCCGCCCCTCTAGGTACTGCTGACGGTGCCATTTTGTGGCCTCGTCCTTGCTGTGCTGCGACGTGGTCTGGTCACTGAGCAATCTGTCCGATTTGGTCCGTGAGTATAGGGGTTTTATATTGCTTTACTATGTATGCGCTGGGGATGTTTATTTTGTACTTATTGTGTCTTGCAGGCGGGTCACCTCTGAATGTGGCTCTCCCGGCCCTGCCCCTTACCATTCTCCCACCTTCCCTAGCGGGCTTTAGGGGGGCATCCTCTGGAGAAGACCCATGGTCCTCAGATGACACTGACAGGTTATTGACTCACATTTTTGAAGTGCTTTGTATTTCCCCTCCTGCCGTGGCTCCGCGGCAGCAGGGTGAGCTTTTCCATTCTGTTAAACCACTCTTGGAGTTCCCTGAGCAGAATCTCTTTAATAATCTGGTGCTCAAAGAGTGGGAACAGCCTAGTAAGCTGCCTGGGGTGCTCAAGAGTTGGGACAGGAGGTATCCCTTTCCCGCTGATGTGATTAAGCGTTGGTCATGTCCTCCCGAGGTGGATGCGCCCGTCCTAGGGTTGTCTAATACATAAGTCATGCATTCACCTGACATTACTACCCTGCGGGATGGTAAGGACCGGCGCTTGGACCAGCTGTCCTGTCATGCTTTTGCCTGTGTGGGGACTGCACTGCGCCCGGTTTGTGCCTCTGCCATAACGGCTATTGCTGTTGAAGGGTTGCTTAAGTGTCTCATAGATGGGGCCTCTGACGCGGGAGGTGAGGATTATAGAGCTCTCCTACTTTGCTATGAATTTATTGCATATATCTTTTCTGCCATGGATGATGCCATTAGAATGTGTGGTAGGACTTCTGCCCTGTTGGTGGCTATACGACGCTCTGTCTGGCTATGTCAGTGGGTGGCTGATAATGCTGCTAAAAAGGCCCTCACTGGTTTTCCCTTTAAGGGGCTGCGGCTCTTTGGTGAACGCTTGGACCTATTTTCCAGGGGTGGTAGGCTGCCTCAACATAGGAGGCCGTCTCGGCCCTTTCGGGGGACCGGTGCTTCTCTCCCCTCCTTCCGCACTTCCAGGGCTGGTCGAGGAGTTTCCTTTGCTGGGGCACGCTGAGACAATTGGGGCAGGGGTAGAGGACGAGGCTGTCCCGGGCTCTCACGGGGTCCCAAGCCCAAATCCTCCCCCAAGCCCCCTCACGCATGAGGAGGTGCCCTCACCCATCTGGGTGGGGGGACTGCTTCGGTTCTTTGCTCACGTCTGGAGGCTACGTGTAGCGGACAGATGGATTCAGGAGGTGGTGTCCTCCGCATACAAGATAGTTTGCAGCCTGGCCGCCCCCAAAATTTTTTAGATCCCGGGTGGCTCAAAACCCCCTGTCGGCTCAGGGCTTGCAGCTTGCGGTCCGAAACCTTCTGGAGTTGGGGGTCATCTGCCCTGTGCCTCTCTGGGAAAGGGGCAGAGGCTTCTACTCCCATCTATTCACTGTTGCCAAAAAGGATGTGTCCCTCAGGCCCATCCTGGATTTTAAGCACCTCAACAAGTTTGTCAGATTCAAGCATTTTTGCATGGAGACCCTACGCTCAGCAGTCAATACTCTGCACCCGGGCGACTTCATGACATCAAGGACTCTTACCTTCATGTACCAATCTTCCCAGGTCATCAGAAATTTCTCAGATTTGCTCTGGAGGATCAGCACTACCAATTTGTGGCCTTACCTTTCGGTATCACCTCGACTCCTAGGGTATTCACCAAGGTGCTGGCAGGTGTGATGGCTCTGTTGAGATCTCAGGGCATTCGCATCCTTCCTTATTTGGAGGACATTCTGATCTGGTCTCAGTTCTTCCATCAGGTAGAACTGGAAACCCAGATGGTGGTGTCCACACTAGAGTCCTTCGGCTGGGTGATCAACCATCCCAAGTCTTTTCTGTACCCGTCACTGGTGAGGTCCTTTCTGGGCATGACTCTGGATACATCTCGGGTCAAGGTTTTTCTCCCTCAACAGAAAGTGGAGAGTCTTCAAGCTCAGGCCAGGTCCTTCTTTCTTGTCCTCATCCCTCCATCCGGCAGGAGATGCAACTGGTGGGCCTAATGATGCCTTGCTTCGAGGCGGTACCCTATGCTCAGTTTCACATGAGAGCTCTGCAGCTACACCTCTTATCAGTGTGGGATCGGGACCCTGTGTCCCTGGATCAGGTGTTTGTTCTGTCCCGCCTGGCCAGACAGTCCCTCTCGTGGTGGCTGGACTCAAGGAACCTCTTGGTGGGCAGAACCTTTCTGTCCCCTTGCTGGGAGACTGTCACCACGGATGCCAGTCTGACAGGTTGGGGGGGATTCTGGAAGTCCTTGAAATTCCAGGGTCAGTGGGGCCCCCAGGAGGCCCATACTCCTATCAACATTCTGGAACTGAGGGCGGTAAGCTTGGTTCTCGCCCAATTGACCCCACACCTTCGGGGTTGGGCTGTTCAGATCCGTTCGGACAATCAGACGGCGGTTGCCTACATCGATCATCAGGGAGGGACCCGGAGCAAGAGGGCCCTAAAGGAAGTGTCTCTGATACTGTCATGGGCGGAGGAGAATGTTCCCTGCATCTCGGCAGTGTATATCCCGGGGGTGGGAAATCTGGAGGCGGACTCCCTGAGCAGGGGGACTTCTTGTCTGGGAGAATGGTCCCTCAGCAGCAGGGTGTTTCGCTCCCTGTGCCACCACTGGGGTCAGCCGGATGTGGATCTGTTTGCGTCACAATCACAAGCTTCCAGTCTTTGTCTCTCTGTCCCAGGATCCTCTGGTCTTAGCCATGGATGCACTAGCAATGTCTTGGAAAGAGCTTTCGGCTCCTCTGTGTTCCCTCAGTTTCCTCTGCTGGGCAGGGTGCTGCGCAAGATAGCCCAGGAAGAGGTGCCAACCATCCTGGTGACCCCCTGTTGGCCAAGAAGGGTGTGGTTCGCAGACATCGTGCAGTTGGCAGTAGATCAATACGTCCTGCCCAAGGTTCCAGACCTGCTCACTCAGGGGCAGCTACGCCATCCCAATTTACAAATGCTGGCTTTGACGGCCTGGCTGCTGAGACCTCCATCTTGATGGATAAGGGGCTGTCTGCCTCTGTTGTTACTACCATGATTCGGGCTAGGAAGAAGTCCTCGTCATTTATGTACTATAGGGTATGGCTTGCTTACATTGCCTGGTGTGAGTCTAAGTCTCTTCCCTGTCGGGTGTTTTCTATTCCCAGGATCCCGGAATTTTTGCAGTATGGCTTGGACTTGGGCCTTCACCTTAGTACTCTCAAGGGACATGTTTCAGCCTTGGCTATTTTCTTCCAATGATCTTTTGCCAACCACTGTTTGGTTAAGACTTTTTTCCAGGGGGTTACTCACGTGCGCCCGCCACGTAAGCCTATGTTACCAGTCTGGGATTTGAATTTGGTTTTATCTGCTTTGCAGGGTCCTCCTTTTGAGCCTCTACGTGAAGCTGCTTTGCCTATTTTGACTCTTAAGGTAGCCTTTTTGGTGGCTATCACTTCTGTTAGGCGTGTTTCCATTAAATCTCCTTACTTTGAGCGATACCAGGACAAGGTGGTGTTTCGGTATAAGCCAGAATTCCTGCCTAAGGTTGTGTCTGCATTTCATCTCAATCAGGACATTGTTTTGCCTTCATTGTGTCCAAGGAGCAGACTCTGCACTCCTTTGATGTGGTCAGGGTTCTGAAGTTTTATTTGGTAGCTACTGAATCATTCAGGAAGACTGATGCTCTTTTTGTTCTCCCTTCTGGACCTAGGAAGGGTTTGCCTCCGGCTAAATCCACTATCAGCAAGTGGATCCGTCAGGCGGTGGTGCAAGCCTATTCTGCTAAGGGGAAGGAGCCTCCCTTCCGCCTTACTGCTCATTCCACTCGTGCTATCGGTGCCTCCTGGGCCTTTCAGCACCAGGCTTCTGTTGAACAAGTTTGTAAGGCCGCTACTTGGTCTTCTGTTCATACTTTTTCTAAGTTTTACAAGGTTGATGTTAGGGCCTCAGCTGATGCTGCTTTTGGCCACAAAATTCTTCAGGTGGCAGTGGTTTATACTGCCCGCCGTTGCTCTTTGGGGATCCCACCCTACCTTAAGGACACTGCTTTTGGATGTCCCAAGTACTCGCCTGTAGAATTGATTTTATAGTATACAGCACATCCTGTTCCACCCCTCCCTTGTTGTTTTTCTTGGTTACCTCTGTATGGTGTTTGTTCAAAAGTTCATTTTGGGTTCTTATCAATTTTTTTGATTCTCCCGGCTTCTTGTATAACTGCTTGTCAACACTGGAAATTGGTGGGAGGTACCTGGATATTTATGGGGCTGGGAGTGGCCACAAGTCTTTCTGCAGTCCACTGTGCCACCTTGTGGTGGAATAACACAAGTGTAAGGAATTTACTGGAACAGGACGTGCTGTATACTATAAAATAAATTCTACAGGTGAGTATTCACATAATTGTATTTTTTATAGCTGTTTTATTGTTGGTAAAAAACGGTACAGTACCCAAGAGTTTTCTAGGTAACTGTAATTGAAATTTCACCTTAAATATGAAAATACCTGGTGCAACATGTTTGCCCTAAAGCGGACCGCTTGTGTGCAAGCAGTAACCCATGATGGTAGGAAACTTAAATCACTATTGTTAGTGGATCTGTCCAGGAAACTCGCCTTTTCCCCCTGGCAGCTGATGAAAAATACTGTTTTTTGAAATATTGGTTTGCACTGCCTACCTCTACTCACCTATGCTTATTTCATCTTGGATTACCTCTACCACATCTAGTCTCTTCCTGAATTACAACTTCCATCCTTACCTCAACCCACATCCCATTTTCATGGTATTTCTACTGCTGTAGCCACTCCTGCTGTAGGTCTCTCCTCGCTGGGCCAAAGGAGCCTAAAGAGGCAGAGGAGTGAATAATCCCTGGGTGCTGGCTAGCTATCCAGAACTTCTCAACTCTTACCAATTTATGGTTCTAACTTTGACAGCTTGGAGGAAATCAGAATAGTTTTTTTGTGGTTTGCACTTTGAAGCTCCTGCTGGAGGCTTATTTGGGGCACATCAACCCCTTTACACATCAAGGTCTCTGTTTGATACAGTATGCTCTTACGCAGAAGTTGACTTGTGGTGGAGTTGATTGCCTTTTCTATTAAATCATCTTATTTGGCTGTACAAAAGGATAAATCTGCACTTTCTTTTCAGCCAGATCTTTTTCCCACAGTGGTACCTGCCCACGCGGTAATAAGGAATAGTGCTGCTGATTCCACTGTTTATAACCATGACAAGGAGAGGGAAGGCGGGATGCTTTTCTCAGAAGCATAGGCAGATCTTGGCTACAGATTAACCACAACCCAGGGCCCATAAGAGGGCAAGTACAACAGCCTGGTTTACATTTAGTGATTTCATTTTTTTGTATTCATTTTACAAGTACACAAACATTTATTTGTGTTGAACCTAGCTGACAATTTAGAAGCATTTTTCTTTGAAGCCATTTTTATATAAAATTCACATACCTAAGAAATAAAATATTTCAACATCCACTCTGCTCATTATTGGAGCTAAACAAACTCGGACCTCCTTAAAAGTGTTTGCCGAGATAAGATTCATTCATGCTAGCCATGTGCAACTAAACAACCCATTTGTCCAAAAGGCGTGCAGTGATTTATTGTATGAGGGTTAAACCAGACAAGTCACTATTGTTTCTGAAAGTTTATCTCCTGGTACATTTTTTATTTTGGCCTGTCTGATGTTTAATATGCATATCTAACCTTTATACGGAAACAGGTTGCTAGTGTAAATTTACAGCAAAGTCCTCTGTGAATTTTTCAATAAATGTTCCATGGATCATTACACAGTCCTTGGGATAAAAAATTTATAAAACCTCCTCCCTAAATTGCTTTTCTGCGTCCTGCTCATGCGGTCTTGTCCTAAGTGACACCACGGCACTGCCTTCAAAGCGGACACTAAATTGTTTTTGCTTTGAGATTGTTCAGTCTCAAATCTGCAGATGAATATTAAATTGGCTGTGTGTTGGAGCAGGGGTCCCCAGCCCATTCCTCCAGGCCCGCCAGCAGGTCCACAAAAACATATAAATGAAGTCTTTAATGCAGCTGAGCTATAGAGGCCGCTATGTGGAGACCTACAAAACATGACAAGTTGGTGGGTCTTGAGGAAGAGGGTTGAGGACCCCTGTGTTAGAGGATCAACATCCTCTGTGTATTGCAGCAAACCTATTCTAAGTATACAGCACGTCCTGTTCCAGAAGATATTCCTTACTCTTGGGTTATACATCCAGTAGATGGTGCTGGACTGCAGAGACAGAAAAGTGGCTCCTCCCGGGCCCCATATATACAAGGGACTTCCCACAAAATCCTCAGTTCTTCTCTGCAGTCTGGGCTGCAATGGCTCTTTCTACTCGCAGGTGAGCGGGGCTTATTAGCCTGCGGCCCTGTAGGACTATTCCCACCCGTGCCTTTTCACTGCCTCCCAGCTTAGGCTGCGCTGGTCGGGTGATGGTAGGCAGCACCTCTGCTAGGTGCTAAGGAGCGCTGCTCCTACCGCAGTCCCCCACCAAAGGGTAGGCGGTACAGGCTCGTGAGCCTTATGGGATGCCCCCCCCCGCGGCCGTTGGCCCCCTGTCCCCTCAGTTAGGCTCCTCTCAGGCCCGCTGCTTCCCCTTCGCTCCCCTGGGTAGATCTCCGGGGGGGGGGGGGGGGGGGTGTATATATTACTATGTGTTTCTTTTTGCTAAGACATTTGTATTGGTTGCACTGGTTGCTATTGCCGCCGCATGCTTGTGCTCCGCGGACGGCGGCGACATCGCCTCAGGCGCTGTTGCGCCATCATTGGCTGGCCTTGACACCGGGGCGCGTTTTCACGCTCTTCGGGGGGGCGGGCCTTGCGGATGACTTTTTCCGCATCACTTCTCTGCTCGCGTTATATGCAGGCGCCATTTTGGAGCTCCTGTGCTGCGTGTCTCGCGTCCCCCTATCGCGGTCTGTAAGTGCCCCTGCGGGCTGGCTTTTCTTTACTTTTCCTTGTATTATACTTACAGGTTCTTTGCTTTTTGTCTTACAGGCGGGTCAAACTTTTTTGTGGTTTCTCCCGGTCCTATCCCCTCTATTTAGCGTTAACTACTTATTGGAGGGATATTGTATTGTATATCTCCCACTTCCCTAGCGGGCTATTGGGGCATCCCGGGTAGCCTTATCGGCGTCAATCCCAATTGGCCTATTGTGCCACAATAATTACCATATGGAGGCTTCTCAGGATAATATGCTTGGGGTTCCTTCGGGACAAGCCCGGCTGTGTGTGGCGTGTGGGGTATCCACTATAAAATGATGACGTCAGGGTGTGTGTACCCTGCGCCCAGCAGACGCTTGTGCTGCAGTCTGGGTTACCGGCGGCTGGGCCTGCTCTCCCTCTGGCATCGCCTACCCCCCACGCTTACATCTGACTCCTAGTGAGGTGCATACCAGTGGGGAGTCTCAACCTGATTTGGCTGCACTGCGTTGTGAGGAATTTGTTGCATATGTTCTCTCTGCCTTGGATGATGCCATTAGAATGTGTGGCAGGGCATCTGCCTTGTTGGTGACGATACGCCGCTCGGTCTGGCTGCGCCAGTGGGCAGCTGACAACACTGCTCTCAGTGAAGGCTCTCACTGGGTTTCCCTTCAAGGGGCTGCGCCTCTTTGGGGAACGTCTGGACTTGTTTACGCTGAGGTAACTTGCCTCCCTTAGCAGAAGGCAGCACCGGTCCTTTCGGGGTTCAGGTGCCTTTTCTCCTTCCTTCCAGGGCTCCAGAATTGGATGGGGAGCTTCCTTTGCTGGAGCCCGTGAAGATTTTGGGGGGCAGGAGCAGAGGACGTGGCTGCTCTGGCTCCTCCTGGGGTCCCAAGCCTAAGTCCTCCCCCAAGCCCTCTCGGGCATGAAGGGGCGCCCTCACCCATCCGGGTGGGGGGATGGCTTCGGCTCTTGGCTCATGTCTGGAGGTGTCATGTCTCAGACCGGTGGATTCAGGAGGTAGTGTCCTCTGGTTACAAGATAGTTTGCAGCCTGGCCGCCCCCAAGATTCATCAAATCCCGGTTAGCTCAAAACCCCCTGTCAGCTCAGGGTCTGTCCCTGGCTGTCCAAGGCCTTCTGGAACTGGGTGTCGTCTGCCGGGTGCCCTTGAGGGTAAGGGGCAAAGGCTATTATTAAAATTTTTTCATTTTTCCCAAAAATGATGGGTCCATCAGACCCATCCTGGATTTGAAGCACCTCAACAAATTTGTCAGATTCAGACACTTTCGCATGGAGACTCTGCGCTCCGCTGTGACTTTCCTACGCCCAGGGGACTTCATGACCTCTGTAGACATCAAGGATGCTTACCTTCACGTACCTATCTTTCCAGGTCATCAGAGATTCCTCAGGTTCGCTTTGGAGGATCAGCACTACCAATTTGTGGCCTTGCCCTTCAGTCTCACCTCGGCTCCCAGGGTATTCACCAAGGTGCTGGCAGGTGTGATGGCTCTGCTGAGATCTCAGGGCATTCGCATTCTTCCCTACTTGGACGACATGCTTATCGCTTCTCAGTCCTTCCATCAGGCAGAGCTGGACACTTGGTGGGTGGTGTCCACACTGGAGTCATTCGGCTGGGTGATCAACCACCCCAAATCTTCCCTGTCTCCTTCCATGGTGAAGTCCTTTCTGGGCATGATTCTGGATTCATCTCAGGTCAAGATCTTTCTTCCTCAGCAGAAGGTGAAGAGTCTTCAAGAGAAAGCTCAGCTCCTTCTGTTTTGTCCTCATACATCCATCAGGCAGGGAATGCAGCTGGTGGGCCTGATGGTGTCCTGCTTCGAGGCGGTTCCATATGCTCAGTTTCAAAAGGCCTCTTCAGCTTCACCTCTTGTCAGTGTGGGATCAGGACCCCGTGTCCTTGGATCAGGTGTTTTGTCCTGTCCCCTCTGGCCAGGTGGTCTCTGTCGTGGTGGCTGGACTCCAGGAACCTGCTGGGGGGAAGATTCTTTCTGGCCCCTTGTTGGGAGACTGTCACCACGGGTGCCAGTCTGACAGGTTGGGGGGCTTTTGGAAGTCCCTGAAATTCCAGGGTCAGTGGGGCCCTCAGGACGCCCATACCCCTATCAACATTCTGGAGTTGAGGGCGATCAGGTTGGTTCTCGCCCACTTAACCCCACACCTGAGGGGTCGGGCTGTTCAGGTCCCCTCGGACAACCAGACGGCGGTTGCCTACATCAGTCATCAGGGAGGGACCCAGAGCAAGAGGGTCCTCAAGGAAGTGTCCCTGCTACTGTCCTGGGCGGAGGTGAATGTTCCCTGCATCTCAGGGGTTTTAGAATCTGGAGGCAGACTCTCTGAGCAGGGGGACCTCTCGTCTGGGAGAATGGTCCCGCAGCAGCAGGGTGTTTCACTCCCTGTGCCGCCGCTGGGGTCAGCCGGAGGTGGATCTGTTTGCATCCCGTCACAATCACAAGCTTCCAGTCTTTGTCTCCCTGTCCCAGGATCCTCTGGCCTTGGCAATGTCTTGGACGAGTTTTCAGCTCCTGTATGTGTTCCCCCCTGGGCAGGGTGTTGCGCAAGATAGCTCAGGAACGGGTGCCAGCCATTCTGGTGGCCAAGAAGAGTGTGGTTCGCAGACATCGTGCAGCTGGTAGTAGATCCGTACGCCCTGCCCCGGGTTCCAGATCTGCTCACTCAGGGGCACCTACGCCACCCCAATTTACAAACGCTGGCTTTAACTATCTGGCTGCTGAAACCTCCATCTTGATGGAAAAGGGGCTGCCTGCCTCTGTGGTTAATACCATGATCAGGGCTAGGAAAAGGTCCTCTTCTTCTATCTACTATAGGGTTTGGCGTACTTACATTGACTGGTGTGAGTCTAACTCTCTTCCCTGTTGTGTGTTTTCAATTCCTAGGATTCTGGAGTTTCTGCGACATGGTTTGGATCTGGGTCCTCAGCTCAGTACTCTGAAAGGTCATGTTTCTGCTTTGGCCATTTTTTTCCAAACATCTTTTGCTCAGCATCCCCTGGTCAAGACCTTCTTCCAGGGGGTTACTCACGTGCGTCCCCCAAGTAAGCCTATGTTACCAGTCTGGGACTTGAACTTGGTCTTATCTGCCCTGCAGGGGTCTCCCTTCGAGCCCTTGCAGGGGGCCCCCTTGTCCATTCTTGCGCTTAAGGTAGCCTTTTTGGTGGCTATCACTTCTGTTAGGTGTGTTTCTGAGTTGGCGGTGCTTTCCATCAAACCTCCTTATTTTGAGACACCAGGACAAGGTGGTGTTTCGTTTTAAGCCAGATTTTCCGCCTAAGGTTGTTTCTGCCTTTCATCTCAATCAGGACATTGTTTTGCCTTCTCTGTGTCCTAATCCTAGTACTTCTAAGGAGAGGGTTTTACACTCTCTGGATGTGGTCAGGACTCTGAAGTTCTATCTGGTGGCTACTGGACCCTTCAGGAAGACTGATGCTCTTTTTGTACTCCCGTCTGGACCTAAGAAGGGTCTGGCTCCAGCTAAGTCCACTATCGGTAAGTGGATCCGTCAGGCTGTGATTCAGGCCTACTCTGCTAAGGGAAAGGAGCCTCCCTTCCGCCTTACTGCTCATTCTACTCGTGCCATTGGTGCCTCTTGGGCCTTTCAGTACCAAGCTTCTGTTGAACAAGTTTGCAAGGCCGCTACTTGGTCTTCTGTTCATACTTTTCACAAAGTTAATGTTAAGGCCTCAGCTGATGCTGCTTTTGGTCGCAAAGTTCTGCAGACGGCAGTGGTTTAAACTGTCTGCTGTTACTTTTGGGGATCCCACCCTACCTTACGGACACTGCTATTGGATGTCCCAAGAGTAAGGAATATCTTCTGGAACAGGACGTGCTGTATACTTAGAATAATACAATTCTGTGATTACTCACCTGTAGAGTTGGTATTATATGTATACAGCACGCCCTGTTCCCCCCCCCCACCCTTGTTATCATTATCTTTAGTTACCTCTTTATGGTGATTGTTCTTATGTTAACATTTTTATATATTGGTTATAGTTCTCCCGGTCTCATTTTTTACTGCTTTTCAATACTGGGGATTTTGTGGGAGGTCCCTGGTATATATGGGACTGGGAGGAGCTACTTTTCTGTCTCTGCAGTCCAGCGCCATCTACTGGATGTATAACCCAAGAGTAAGGAATATCTTCTGGAACAGGACGTGTTGTATATGTATAATACCAATTCTACAGGTGAGTAATCACAGAATTGTATTTTTTTAAACACTGAAAGGTGGACCTATTCAGAGGCACATAACGGAGACATACTGAACAGGGAGCAGCTATCCACTCCTGCACGCACAAGCATTGGTGTGTCCCACACATACTGATGCAAGAGGGTTGGAGATATAGTCCAGAGAGGTGGACCTAAGAAAAAAATGTTTATAAATTAATACAATCTGGGGCCTGTGCTACAAGAAGCTTCTGAAGCCAAACAGGGGCTGAACAGCTGCTTTATTTATCAGCACAGCATGATAAATCCTCTCAATGCAGGGTAATCAAACAATTATTTTTTTTTTTACCCTTAGCCTGGACTATCCCTTTACTGTACAGACACTACCCGTGTCTATCCTACCTGCCAGTTGAATCTATTATCTTTGGAAGAGAATATTTAGATTGTCTCTAGTCTCCTGTTGTACAGTCATACTACAAATGTTGGTGAAAATCATTCTGGGCTTCCTCCAATTATCCTCAAATAGCAGTGTCTGTGTCAAAGTTACTGAGTAGCATTATACTTCTAGCATATGGGCATTCATTTTTTTTTCTCCCATCGTCCTGGGTACGCTGGTATTCCGGCAAGCACTGCAGAACGCTTCCGGGGCAGTGGTGACAGGTGGGGCCCGGATTGGATGGCGGGAGTTCTCCAGACACTTTCACTTCTGGGGCAAGAGTCCTTTTTGACACCTCAGCGACCTCTGTAAGACTCTTGACCTTAGGCTGAGGAGGTGGGCTAGGGTTTTTTTTTTTTTTAAAAGCCACATTACATTGGGGGCAGAGACGGTGGCAGCAGCATCACCAACTTATTCTGCATTTTCTTCCTGAGATGCCTCACCAAGAGAAAACGGTAAGATGTATCTTCCGCCATTTCATTTGCCCAACTTAAGACTATGTATATCTCTGTATATTTATCTAGTCGTATGCTCTCCCTCTCTCTCTGTTTAGTCTTCCAATCAAGGTTAAAGAGAAGGAAAAGGAAAAACTTTCTAAAGTTAAAATCCAGGAATCCAGGCTTGCTTACTTGTGTCTCCAGTTGTCATTCTATTTTAGTGGAATCGTGGAGCAGGTATTTTTGTCAGACCTGCATTGACAGCAAACCGAAAGGCAAGGCTGCTTCGTACTCATGGGAGGGGGTCCATGAGATTAGACATAACTTTTACACTGGAAATTTGTAAGGCTGCACTTTTATCTAGAGCTGCCCATCTGTCATCCACTCCCTGCGACACAAACTATGGGTTACCTCCAGGAATCCTTATCCCTGGCCCCTCCCACTCCTAAACCTCCTCCCCAACTTACGGTTCCTAGCACCCGGAGGCATAGTAGGAGGTTAGTGAGGATTCCCTCAATGAGGAATTCAGAGGGGAGGGTCTACAGGAGGAGGGGACCTCTCAAAGTACCAGGACTAGAGTTTCAGCGGTCATGAGCTTTTTTAGACTCTTTGAGAAGGATTTGGGCACAAATTGCCTCTCTGACTCTGTTTAAGAGGAGGGGGGGCAGTAACCTACTGCAGCACTAGCTGTTTTGCCCTGATTGTGTCCCTGATTCCTGGATCTGTCCTGTAGATCCAAGCTGCATTCTTTTGACCCCTGCTATGTCACTATGGGAGCGCACAGCTGTGTGTCACAGCTTGGTTTGTCCCTAAAGTCTTCTGCAGCAGGGGTGTGACAGAAGACACAGATGCAAGTAACTTGAAATAATCTGTGTGAAAGGCAAGGTGAGCTTTTTTAGTGTATTCTCAATATAAGGTGAGCTTTTTTATTTGCCTACTGATTGCCTTTAGAACCTGTCATGAGAAAGGGGTTGACCTAGTTCATAAACAAACAATATGTTTGGCTGAAATGGCAACATTACTCAGTGTGCTATTGAAAGGTGTGCAATTCTTGGTCCACATTTGTAAGTGGTAAAACTGGATAATTATCATTGAAGCCAGACACCACATATTTACTTACTAACTAGTGGTTGGGAGTAAATGTTACTTATAGTTTATAAAAGATCGTTTCGAACATATTTTGAATCGATACTAGTATTGTCTAATGAAATATTGCATTATTTGACAGAATCAATTTTTTGACACCCCTAAAATACAGCATTTAAAAGGATAAACCTTGGTCCAGGAATGGGGTTGTACAGGACTGACTTCTTATAATTCCTTAATTGTGCTTAGTACGTGTAAATAAGAGAGGGAGGAGAAAGCTGTGTGATAACACACAAAGTTTAGAATAATTGACTTTTTGCTTTTGGAAAAAGACCACTTATTTTAATTTCTAAGAAAGGGATATCTGATATGTCATGCAAGTAATTTGAGATTTTTAAACACTTGTAAAAAAAAAAAACCCCAAACTGGGCTATAACTTGATGCAGAAAAACATTCTGATGGCAAAACCAAAGTTCCAAATAGCATTATTATTATTTATTATCTATAGCGTGGCTAAAATATGATGCAGTCCTTTACATTACATCCTGGTGCATGCCGGTTGGGAAAGCTCTATTGCTTAAAGTGGACCAACACCCAGGATTTTGACTATCCTGGGTCTTGGTCCACTTCGGTGGGGCACCCCCGATTGGGGTGCCCCGCTGTGTGAAACCCCCCCTAACCCCCCGAAAAACTCACCTCTCCCCGCTCCCAGCGCCGACGTACAAGCGAGGTTCAGGAACGTCTAAGCGGCAGCCGCCGCCTACAGGGGCGCGAGGGAGGCGGCGGCGGCCGGCCGCCGCCGAAGATGAGGTAAGGTGTTTTGGGGGGGTTACACCCCGCGGGACATCCCGATCTCGGATGTCTCGCGGGGTGGGGGGTGATCGGCCCGGGAATCTTATAGATTAGCATGACTGCACATTTGGGTGTAAATTGCTGCATCCTGCATCTCAGTGAGCTTTTTAAATTTAACACAGTAGCACTGTGTGGGGGTAATCTCGTCTGTAGGCGGGGACTGCAAGATAGGAAAAAAAACCCGGGAGGGGAGAACGCTGACCTGCGCATAATCCACACAACTAAAAACAGTGCAAAACGATGTAGAAGGCTACAAAAGTCACCAACACCGTTGTAATACTCAGTAGGGAGGATGCGAAAAGAAATGTACTGGTGAGTACACAAATTTCCATTCCAGGGAACCACTAGCAGCAACGTGTGGGACGTCCCAAAGCAGTATTCTCATAAATAGTGGGATCACGCCAGAACAGCCAACAACAAACTGTGTCAACACAACCAAGACACACCACGCAACACAATGGCACTGATACCTCAAGCTTATACCCCTGGAGCGGGGTTCACCATCATCTGCAACATTTTATGCCCCAGAGCAGCATTGGCTGATGCCCTGACATCAAGTTGAAGATGTGGGGAGACAACCAGATTGCCACCCTGCAGACCTCTTCCAACGCAGCTTGGTGTTGGAAAGCTCAAGACGCTGCAATGTATTACCGTCTGCCTGATCCATCCGCTGAGAGTGGACCTGACAGCCTCCAGGCCCCTCCTTGGCTTTTCTGGGATCACGAAACAAGACATTCGTCTTATCTACCTGTTGAGTACGTAAGCCAAGTGATACTTTAATTCCCTGACCACATCAAGGGAATTCAGAAGTCGCTCCTTATAGCGAGTGGGGGGTAGCAATACTTCCTGATTAAGATGGAAGGGAGAGACCATCTTGGACAAAAAAATCCTGCTTCACATGAAACACCAAAAAGGGTGGTCTGAAGCGCTGCCAGTTCTGAAAACCACCGCATTGAGGTGATTGCCACAAGAAAGGGCACCTTCAGCGTGAGCGTCGTCAGGGAAACCTCCACCATGGGTTAAAAGGGGGGACCCAGGGCGGGGCTATCGACCACAGGAGACCAAACATGCGCAGCGCCCTGCATGAAAGTGTAGACTAACCTATGCTCTACGATAGTCCGTTGGAAAAAAATGCACAAGACCAAGACCTGGACCTTAAAGAGGAACATTGAACCAAAAATAAAAAGGGCCCGATTTCCCCCCCCCATCAGCCCCTATTAACCTTTTGGCTGCGGCCACATCCAGTGGCTTTAGAGCCCAATCGCTGCCCCCATGCTGGCTTAGCTGTCTGTTAGTGACAGTACGGCTGTAGCCGTGCTCTTCAAAGTCCCACGTCAATCAGCAAAGTCTCACTGGTTTTCCGGCACCTGACTTCAGGCGTCTAACAGGGGCCCCCAGGAACACTGCAGCTGGTGAAGGGCTGGGAGACTAATGGAGTCGGAGCCCCTGCTCCCGGTCAGCACTGGGCTCCCTTGTGACTGCAATATGTAGGCGGGAAGGAGCTAGTTTCTTTTTCAATCTTGAAGTCCTTGTCTACAGTTGAGATTATCCCACGTGTTGCTACTAGTGGTGCCCCAGAATGGAAGCGATGACAAAGGTAAGATTTCTCCCATCAGAGGTTGTTAATGCACGTGGGGAATCCGCAATCGGGATGCCCCTCTATGCCTGGAACAGCAACTTTTTTTGGAAAAATAGGTGGTGTTCCGGTTTCAATTCACACCCAAAAGCACACCAGATGGTAAACTTGATTTACCAAATCTTTAGCATGAACCCCACTTTCTACAGGAAATGTTCATACCTTTTTCTTGTGCACAGATTCTCCTCACTTTCACTCATCACTATCGATCTGCTGCTTCCACCTTGACTCGCTTCATGCATTACTTCAATCTAAAATGTAATGAAAATGAGATAGATAGAAGTGAGTATAAAAACCCTTCTTGTATTACTCAAAGGTAAATGGAATCAACACACACAAAAGAAATTCAAGTAAACTAAAATCCCCCTAGCTAACCCGGATAACCATAATAGATAAAAGAAATCTGTTCCCCTTCTAAAGCATTCTTGAGTACACAGGATTGTGGAAGCATTTCTGTAGTTTATGACGAAAAGAGGAGCTTTCCTAGAACGGAAAGTATTTGCACAATACCCAGTCCAAGGACAGATAGCATTACCCATCTATCCTTGCAGTAGGCTATGCAAATCATTTCTTTATGTCTCTGTGCCATCCAAGGCCCTTAAAAACGCTAAGGGTGCAATGCGTTATGTAGTTTATGAGGAAATAGTGGTGTTGACACGCTTCAAGCTAGTCGGAAGCCCCCATCAATCAAGAAGATCCCTTGGAAGCCTGCAATCAACACCAAGAGGAGATGCTGGAGATTTAGCTAGAAGATAGAGGACAGTGGGCTCTAACAGGGCTGCCCGTTTTGGATGCAGTAAACCAACAATGAAGGGCATTTGAGCTACTGTTCCTGATAGCCCCAGAGGCCATATTAGGATCTTCCATGCCAGGGGCATATTGGCTCCATTTTTGGTGCACCATGCTGGTAGTTCTGGGAGGGGCGACTCCATGCTTTTTTGGAATACACCATTGGGGTTGAATCAAGTGAGAATTCTCACTCCTTTTTAGAAGAGAAAACTGCCATTGGCTTTGACTAGCCAGGTGAATGTCAATGGCAGTTTTCTCTCCTATAAAAAGAGAATTCTCACCTGGCTCTGAATCGACCCCCATGATGCAGGAAAACTTGATGTACAAGTGCACACCACTGTTGCCCCCTGTAATGAAAAGGGACTCATAGTTGAAGTCCGCTTAAAGCGGAACAAAACCCACCAAGCTTGTGAAATAATTTTGGCCAAAATGACATCATTGCCACACACAACAGTGGCAATGAATGATGGAGGTGGAGCTTTACAACAAAAACAAGCAGCATCAGTGAGTAGCAGAGTAAAGAAGGAGCAGGAAAAATTGCCAAAAGGTACTCCTCATGGGGGAGTAATTTGGGAAATGCTAGTTACAAATGTGGGTTTTGGTCCGCTTGAAGGCTGATATGATCTTCAACAGATGAGACCAAGTTCCAGGCTGCTAGGATTGGCCAGGAAAGCAACATGCAGTTATTTGGCTTATTTTAGGTATTCCAGACTAACAGAAAGTTTTACTTCACCTTTATACCACCTTTGCTCTTCTTATTGTTCTTCTTTCTAGCTAGATCTGCTTCTGAGAGTGATTTGGGAGGCGCATTTGGCATTTCAGGTGCTCTTCGGGTTGAGGCTGAAAATACAATACAAGTACATTAGTGTGATAGACTGGATAAATACTTTATTTTAAGCCACATATCCCTTCCTGTAATTCCTCCCCTATGTCGGTCCTGCAAAGTACTAGACTAGGAGTTGTTAGCAAGGACAAACTAGAAAAAAAAGTCTAAAAAGAATAAACGTAATACTGAAAGGGAATATTGCCAGCAGCAGAGAGAAAAAAAACACCCAAATAATTTTATTTTTGAAATACAAATATAAACAAATCTGAGTCTCTGAGGTTTTGGGGGCTGCAGGCTTTTTGGTAGTAAGCACTAATTTGGTCAGACAATTCCAGATTGGGTGTGCATTCTATGATTCTTCCTGCCTCATTGAGCCTTTTTATTTTGTATTATGATACTAGCGTGTAAAATGGTACTGTCCATTGCATTGTCCAGAGATATTATCTTTTTTAATGATTCAATTGATTTCTTTATTGCTACCAGGTATAATGCATACATATATAATAGAGGAGAGGTTGGGAGTGATTAAGGGATTCATTGACAAAACGCTGAGGCCATTTAGTGGCAGGTGAACGTCAGGTGAATGACAGGTCCCAGTGCAAAATGTGTATTTATCAAGTCAAAAAGCCAGAGCATCAGCTACAGGTCCTTCTCAAAAAATTAGCATATAGAGCTAAAGTTAATTATTTTCCATAATGAAATGATAAAAAATAAACTTTCATATATTTGAGATTCATTGCACACCAACTGAAATTTTTCAAGACTTTTTTTGTTTTAATACTGATGATTTTGCCATACAGCTCATGAAAACCCCCAAATCCTATCTCAAAAAATTAGCATATCATGAAAAGGTTCTCTAAACGAGCTATTAACCTAATCATCTGAATCAACTAATTAACTCTAAACACCTGCAAAAGATTCCTGAGGCTTTTAAAAAAGCCAAGCCTGGTTCATTACTCCAAACCGCCATCATGGGTAAGACTGCCGACCTGACTGCTGTCCAGAAGGCCATCATTGACACCCTCAAGCAAGAGGGTAAGACCCAGAAAGAAATTTCTGAACAAATAGGCTGTTCCCAGAGTGCTGTATCAAGGCACCTCAATGGGAAGTCTGTGGGAAGGAAAAAATGTGGCAGAAAACGCTGCATAACGAGAAGAGGTGACCGGACCCTGAGGAAGATTGTGGAGAAGGACCGATTCCAGACCTTGGGGGACCTGCGGAAGCAGTGGACTGAGTCTGGAGTAGAAACATCCAGAGCCACCGTGCACAGGCGTGTACAGGAAATGGGCTACAGGTGCCGCATTCCCCAGGTCAAGCCACTTTTGAACCAGAAACAGCGGCAGAAGCGCCTGCTCAGTAGTCCCAAGTACTTTTTTTCTGATGAAAGCAAATTTTGCATGTCATTCAGAAATCAAGGTGCCAGAGTCTGGAGGAAGACTGGGGAGAAGGAAATGCCAAAATGCCTGAAGTCCAGTGTCAAGTACCCACAGTCAGTGATGGTCTGGGGTGCCATGTCAGCTGCTGGTGTTGGTTGACTGTGTTTTATAAAGGGCAGGGTCAATGCAGCTGGCTATCAGGAGATTTTGGAGCACGTCATGCTTCCATCGGCTGAAAAGCTTTATGGAGTTGAAGTTTGCATTTTTCAGCACGACCTGGCACCTGCTCACAGTGCCAAAACCACTGGTAAATGGTTCACTGACCATGGTATTACTGTGCTCAATTGGCCCGCCAGCTCTCCTGACCTGAACCCCATAGAGAATCTGTGGAATATTGTGAAGAGAAAGTTGAGAGACGCAAGACCCAACACTCTGGTTGAGCTTAAGGCCGCTATCGAAGCATCATGGGCCTCCATAACACCTCAGCAGTGCCACAGGCTGATTGCCTCCATGCCACGCCGCATTGAAGCAGTCATTTCTGCAAAAGGATTCCCGACCAAGTATTGAGTGCATAACTGAACATAATTATTTGAAGGTTGACTTTTTTTTATTAAAAACACTTTTCTTTTATTGGTCGGATGAAATATGCTAATTTTTTGAGATAGGATTTTGGGGTTTTCATGAGCTGTATGGCTAAATCATCAGTATTAAAACAAAAAAAGACCTGAAAAATTTCAGTTGGTGTGCAATGAATCTCAAATATATGAAAGTTTAATTTTTATCATTTCATTATGGAAAATAATGAACTTTAGCACTATATGCTAATTTTTTGAGAAGGACCTGTAGTGTCCCATCTATAAACAGCACTGGAAATAGGATGAGTGCCGACAGCGACAGATAAGACCAGGCGCTTACCCTCGCCCTGCATTGTGTGGCCTTATCTTATACATTTCAATGGGCTCGGATAAAATTATAATTATTTTACTATTAATTTGGGTTGGTGCATGTGCCATTGGATCCCTGGGCTGTTTGGGATTTATTTGAAAAAGCTGTGTGATGTCTATCAAGTGTCTCCTTTGCTATTCCGGTATTTATAAAAAGAAAGAAAAAATCCCTGACTGTAAAAAATAAAAAACGAAGATTACAACAGGCGCTATCGCCCTGTAATCCCCTTTACATAGCGCCAAGGCGGGCGCTGTGGTTTTTTAAAAAAAATAAATGAGCTGGAAGCGCAAGCTGAGCATAAATTACCTCTAAATAGGAAATCTTGGATCCTGAAGAAAGTGCTCCTATAGATGCTTGTCCAACTCAAGCACAGCAAAAGAATAAACACTTCTTAAAGTGGACCAAAACCCAGGATTTTGACTATCCTGGGATTTGGTCCTTGCTCCCAGGGCATGCCCGCTCATCCAATCGGTGCGCTCGGAGCTGCTGATGTCACGCCGTCTAAGCCTTCAACCTTCAAACAGCGGGGTATCCAGATTTTGGATGCCCCAGGGGAGGGAATCGTTCCGCCCGGGAATCTTATAGATTCATGGGCAGAATGCCATGGGTTTTGGTCCACTTTAAGTCTCTATGATCTTATTTTTGGTGTCCTAAATTTCCTGCTTAACCATCCTCACTAATTGGCAATAGGAATGAAGGTTGAAATAATCATATTTTTAACATACCTGCTTTAGGTCAGTGACTAACTGTATGAGAGCAATATTAGTAACACATAATACAATTCTGTGAAACTCGCATGTAGAATTGTTTTTGTATCCATATTTTGCTTGTATTTAAAGGAGCAGTATCGCAAATTTTTCTTGGTGACTTATATTTAAATTAAATTATTTAAATGGTACTTTGAATGTAGGTAAGTGTTCGAGTAAGAATTACAAATTTAGAAAAAAATGATGTCTGTGTTGTGCAGCTGACAGAGACTAATAGTTCATGTTTATGTCTGCTGAGTGTCGGAGCCCGACACTCTGGCCTGTTTCATGCTGAGGAGAGGGGTGAAACAATGTATCAAAGTATCAGCTGTTCAGTGCTGGCAGCCGTCCAGCATAAGATAACAACATTGCAACATTGCCTGGCCAGAACTTATATTTCTAAAACAGAGAGAAAAGCTCTAGAAGTCATTTAGCTGATTTTGACAGTTTTCCCTTCATGTTGCTCTGCTGCAGAATCTTTCAGTTTACCATTTTCTCTCTCTTTTCTCAACACATTTTTCCATATGATCTTTCTTTCAGCTTTGTGTGTTTTGAGCAAAGCCCAACCCAGGATTTTCACTATCTGGAGTTTTGTTTTGTGCCCCTAGGGGCATCCCGACTTGGGATGCCCTGATATGTGAAATTCCCAGGTTCGCCTGTGAAAACGTACCTTTCCCTGTCCCACAGCGCATGCGCAGGCTCTCATCCAATCAGCTCTGTTTGCACGCAGATGGGGAGCCTGAGCAGTAACCTTCCTGGCCGCCCGGCCTGTCTAAATGACTATCTGCATGAGCGCGCCAGAAAAATGGGGGGATCTGTGGTTATCCAGGGGTCGTTTCACACAGTGGGCATCCTGATATAGAATGCCCAAGGGGCAAGGTCAATGGCCGGGTCTTATAGACTTCAGGGTCGGTCACTCAGGGTTTTGTTCCACTTTAATACCTTTAGATTTTCCTGCACAGTTATTCAAAGAAGAATTTCAGTCATTTTCAGTCAGTTTAGTTTATTTTGTATAGATTTTACACATTTGAGTCACCTGGTCTCATAACAAAAGCAGCACCACACACACACATCTACACACACACAGCCGTTACCACTGATTACAGTGTCAGCCTCTGAGGTAAAGTGTTGCTAGGAGACCAGTGGGCTAAATAAAGCAGCTCACTAAATACAACCCAGCAGATCCCCCTATTCAGCAAATGGACTGAGCCATTGTAATTATACAATTTAAAAGAAAGGCAGATATTTTTTCCTTTTTCTATCGCCAGATTATTTATACACATGTTAGAAGCTATTGTGTGGCTTTTTAATTATTTATCTTTTTTAATGCAAATTTCGCGATACTGGTCCTTTAAATTTCGCTTTAAATCTATTTTACGTCAGCTGTTCGCGTTCATGACAGTTTTCAATATAACCCAAAAAGAGGCAGCAATGGGCAACGAGGTTACACAATAAAGCTCTAATGCTGTGCAAGAGGCTTGGAATGTGTCTGATTCCACTCAATACATTTCAGATTGTTAGGATAGGCATCAGAAGTATAAGGGCATTGTGAAGTGGCTTCCAACACTAAGAGATGGCAGTTGCAACTTTCTTCAGGATGAAACGTTCATAAAATAGTGTCTTTGAAAGGCCAGTCAGAGTTTCCGAGTAGAGGGTGTACTCGGTATTTACTGGAAAGCCCTATTCCAACTTTAACACCTCAGATCAGAGACTCGGTGCACAGCAGCGCACACCCTAGCAAGTCTAACTCCGTGTGAAACTAGGGAATGTAAGTATTGATCTTATTATGTTACATACATTTACCACAGTCAAACTGAGGAAAACAGTACAAACTGAGAACAGCAATGGTACTGACCACTGATGGCAAACGTAAAACTGGGCCCCAACACACCTTAAAAATAGCTTTTTTGTACTTAGATTATTAGATCAGTTAGATTAATTCATATAGATTATAGATATATATCTATTAGATCTACTATTACCCTATTCAGGACTTTGCTTTCTCTGCATGATGCAATGACAAATGTTTTATTCCTTATTAGTTTAGCTGCTACTTTATTAATTTACTTTACTTTTTTAATTTTGTGTTTTATAGTTAAAATGCATTAAACAATTAGAAATGTATCTCTTTAAGCAAAATGTAAAGAGAGCAAAATAATTGCCTCACCTCCCGCTGGATATATATACATATATACCTATATCACATCCCACCAGCTGCATCTAGTCCTTTCCTGTGCTTTCCGCTGCGATGCTGACAACATAGGGCTGAGTGAGAATATTTTTTCTCATGTTTTTGTGAGAAAAATATATTATATTTATTTTTTGCAATTCAGAACCATATTTTCAGAACCATATTTAGCTGTGCAGATTTTTAAGTGATGCTCACAAAAAAAGGTGAGGGGAAACAATTCTCATGGTGTGATAGCCAAAGTGGCTATCACTAATTGTCATATCAGCATTGGCCTGCTATTGTGCATGCCCCTGCTGCCATTAACAGGGGAGCTTGTGACCTGAAGCAGCCGGTGCACATGAAAGCTGTCCAAGGAGCATGCTGTTAGTGGACTGGAGTGATCTGTCAGTTATGGTAATTACCTCTAACGACTGTAATTGTTTGTGAATGTCTCAAAACGGAACAAAACCAGAGCGGCCAACCCTGGAGTCTTAAATACTGGCCTTTCCCTGGGGCCAGGATGCCCCATTGTGTTAACCCCCCTTTTCCCTGGCTCCCACGGCAATGTAAACAACACCTGTCGCATCCCCGGCTGAGGCATGTTCCTGCACCCAGCTATTCAGATAGGCTGAGGGGAGAATCGTACCCACATCTAAAGGGAAATGGAGATTCTGCCACTCCTGCTTCTACCTGCCAAGCTCTGCATCTAAATAGAGCCATTTGCCGAGCACTAATATGCATGGCATACAGCTCTGATTGGACGAGAGCCCATGCATGCAAATCCAATTGCCCTTAGCTCAATCAACCTATATAGCATGAGCACGGTGGGTCAATTACAATAAATATAAAAGGGTTCCTGGGCCTATCCAAAAATATCTATCTAATAATAAAAAATAACAGGTTTTAGTCAATATCTATTTGCAAGAAACGTACTGCTTCTTCAGGACACATCTGTCTGTGGCCCACTACTGCATGCAAACTCATATTTAAAAAATCTACAGGTTGTATTGGTGTGATGCACTTTGGAGCATTTCAATTGATTTATTTGAGTGATTTATTGAATGTGCACCTGCAGCCAGTGTCACGCTGGGCTGACCTGAGCCCACCAGTAGAACTGGCTCTAAAGGCACACTCTACAGTTAAAAGCAAATATTACCAACTTATGCATGTGAGTAAATAACATTTGCTCTTTTGCCATAGACCAATAGCACAAACTAATCTTATCACAGAAAAATGCATAATAACGCACATCTGCAATCTGTGAGGACTGAAGCTGTATAGAGGACCAAAACTAAAACTAGCCAAAAAGGCATGAAAGTTCAAGCACCGCTTTCATCCACGCTGCAACGCTCTGACATAGCTCTGACAAAAGGTTGTTAAATGAAACACATGTCCGCATCAGGTCTCCAGGCAGTTAAGAGACATGATACTCTGACCCTCTGACTTTTCTCAAGCTACTTGCCTGTGCGCTAACAGTGCCTCCTATATTAACTAGGTATTGCCACATTTAATCCTCTGCTTTGCAATGGTACACAGTAACAAAAAAGTGGCATAACTGATCTTAATCTTTGGGCTATAAGTCATTGGTTACATTAATACCTGGTACTGTACCTTCATTACGGATATGAAAGTTCAGGGCCCCAGCCCTGGTCACCATGTCACCTCAACAGTACAGCGTGTTCTAGCTTAGCAGTCAAGAACTCAGCACAGATCCAAAAGCATAACATGTCTTCTGAGATCTAGATTAGGGATCCCTGTGTATATCTATAGCAGAGGGGTGCACTTCCCTGTTTACAGGGAAACTGATGTCACCCCTTCTCCCAGTACTGTTTAGTATACACAGTAAGAAACTGAAAGCAAGGTGGTCTTTTTTCAAATCAAGTGAAGGGTGAGACAGGGTTGTATTCTCTGGTACCCCTGGCCTCCTGAATTAGGTCATCCCAGGACATTGCTTACAGGTAGCTGGAGCTGAACATAAATTGGCTTTGTGAAAGACGATTCAATAGTGGCCCCTAAACTCATGATTAATCTCCTCCAATTATTCGCAGTGCTAATTTGCCCCAATTTCAAAGCTTTATATTAACCTATCCAAGTCTAATACCTATATCTTGGTTCCACCTCAATTATGGATACCTTAAAGCGCGAAGGATTGGACCAATCCTTGAACTATATTGAATCCTTGGCATTTATGCAAAATTACTGGGGGATGGGAGCTCCAGAGGGGATACAGATTTCTAGTCATTTTTCTGCCATAAGATTGAGGTGGGCCTGAAAAATAGAATAAGGCCCAGGCCAGGACTAGTGATGGGCAAATGTGAACCACAAAGTTCGCGTTCCTAAACCGAACACTGACCGAACACAGCCAGAGGTCCCTGTATGGCTTGGCCGGAGCACAGAAAAGCTGGTTAATGGGCTGCCCATCAACCAGCTTCTCCTAAAGGGTGCAGCAGCAGTTAAGGGGAGCGCAATCCCCTTCCTTACTGTTCCTTTGAAATGGTCCATGGCCGGGAAAGATGGCTGCCGCTCCCATAAGTGAGGAAACTCCTAATGCCAGCTGGCCCCAACCATGAACTATTTCAAAGGAATTCTGCCACTGACAGAAAGGGGATTGTAGGGGTCAGGTAACTTTTACAGCAGCGCTTTCTGCTGCTCACTCTGACAGCCCCCCCCCCCCCCCCGCCCGGGTAGGTCAGGGATGGGGGGGACAGAGGGGTCCCCAGAAGCAGACAGAATCAGATTCAGGTCCCCATACTTGAACATTTATTCGAGCAAACTTTGGGGGGTTCGCTCATCACTACCCAGGACCCCTAATAAATGCATTGTACATGACTCCGAAATGTACGTGTCAGAGTTTTCAGTGACATTATTTTGTTTAATATGTACTTTTACTAAGTGTATGATGGCCCAATGAAACTCTGTTGCTCAAGGGCCCACATAAGACCTTGAGCCGACTGTGTATATACATGTTCTGTGTAATAAAGGAAAGGAAGCAGTAACTGGTAGTGGAGGCAGGAGAGGTGGCACAGGGGCGGCACAGGGGCTGCAAGTTCATGGAGCTCAGGAAACATCCTAGGAATAGGAGCTGTCATGTTCAGGAGGTACAGGAAGTGGCCACAAAGAGCTCAGCTGTAGCAGTCCCATCCTCATGTTCACCACTTGGGCAGCTAGGGACTAAACACCACAACACAACCCCCCCCCCCCCCCCCCCCCCACAGAATAATTTCCTGCATGCTCCAATGATGGTGTTTGAGGTACTATTATCAAAGGTTACATGGCCTGGTCATCTTATGCTTTCTTTCTTACCTTACCTCTATTCTGTCAACTACCCTATTGAAAAGGAGGATAGGTCCTGAATTTGTCGAGTGAGTTTTGTTTTATGTATTTGAATTGTTATATAGGCTTTACCATAGTATATTAGACAAGAAAAAATGTCTAGAAAAAGCAGCATACCAAATAGTTAGCTATGCATTCCAGTGCAATGCATGAGAATCAGCTGCTTTGAAGAGGTATTTCCTGATGTCTATGCATTTTAAGTACGCTGCAAAATACAGAAAGGATGCTCACAAATCCAACCACTAGAAATGAGTCTTTATAAATTCCAATCTGCCATTCAAGGTCACATTTACAATAACCATTGGAGAATGTTTATTTTTATACCACGTGCAAGTTATTTGATGGGTTTTTGGGGTATTGCTCTTCCCTCAAATTTCTTTAATCATTTGGGGAAAGTTTAGTGTGCCCACTGCATAGTAAGTGCCATTTTGCAGGCTTAACACCCAAAAAACAAAATAGATTGAACACACCAGTGACCACAGATCACATTTCCTACTTACCAGTTAATGAATAATTGTTAATGACAAATATTTTGGTCAGTGCAGGCCCTTATGAAGCTAAGTTGCCATGTAAACTCAGCTGTATTTACCTGAAACAACCCTAATCTATTTCATATTTACCAAAGAATTGATGCTAGTGACAACATGCGCCTGTGCTGTTTCTACAAATACATCTACCTGCCATTATGAACTACTTCCTCAGCTATATGTCATACTATGTTACTCCACCAGCAGCCATAAATTGGAATGTAATCCTCCTAGAAATCATATCACAGTCTGTACAATCTTGTACTGTACTCGAAATAGGCACATAAATTACCCTAAGCCAAGGGCTACTTGTACAGGGACAACGTTTATCAACCTTTCCATGTTATCCCCACTTACTTCCGTTCCTTTCCCCCAGAAATCCTCTCTAACCAGGATTGGAGAAGGTGGCTGATAATGTTGCTGCTTAGTCGGACTACAGTGGGAAGAGGTGGGGTGATGACCAGGATCAGAGACCACAGGATGGAGGACATAAGTAGTTTCAGAAACTGAGCACACAAAGGCTATGGTTGTAAAGGGAGAGAGCTGCGGAGGTGTTATACCCAAGAGCCGTTGTAGGGACACAACAGTAAAGATGCAGTGGCAATGAAGAAGAGAGCAGGTGTGGATGAAAGGTCTTGGATTTGGTCAAAGCCAGGTAGGTGTAGGCGATACCCGATGGGCCTGGTGCCCTGCCCCAGAGTAGTAGGTTTTTCCTCCCTGACTATGAGTTACCCTACCCTCCAGTCATGGTTCTCCCTAATATTCATACACCAAGAAATAGCTTTCCTTCTCCTCTGTCCCCAGTTATTGGCCTCTCTACTCTCCCCATTTATCAGAGCTTGGAAGTAGAGTACCAGGACTTGGCCAGTGGGGAGCTGTGATGGTGGACCAAACTTGATGTAGATTTCAAGCTTGACTTCTGACCCTACTGCTTTCAAAGCCTACCTTAAAGAGGAGCAACCACTGGCCCAAAGTCTCTAGGGCCAGTGGTCTGCCTCTTTGTAGGGCATCCCGATTTGGGATTTGCCTCGAAAAGTGAAATCCCCCAGACCACCCATATACTCACCTCATCGGTAATCAAACAGAACTGTGGCGCATCCCTGGTTTCCCTCCCAGCCGATTTGTAGACTTTGAATGGCTGGCGAGGGTAAACAGAGGAGCACCCCATTCATCTTTACTATGCCTCTCTGACATCCAGCAGAAAAGAGTTTGTGCGCGTGTTGTTGTTCGATCACGGCATTCCATGTGGTTTCACACAGCGGGGATATCCTGCTGAAGAGTAACAGTCACCAGGAAAATGAAAATTTCTCTTTAAGGACAGGAAATTAGCTCTCTTATCCATGGCTCTCAGGGATATGCTTTTCAGTTAAGCGTGGAATCATGTAACTGGATGTGAGTCACATGTGTCTGCTATGTATGAGGTGTGTTCCTCATTCCTGGTGACAGGTCTTAAAGTAAACAAGTAAAGGAGATTAACTGTGTGCCTCCTGTAAGGCTCTGAATAGCAATTTACTGATCAAATATTCCAGTAGTAAAGCTTGTTTTTCTTCCTTTACCGGAGGGAAGAATTAACAATGGGTGACTGGGATAGTGTGTCAATGAAGTTTTAAAAGGCAGGATAGTTGAACTCTGTCTTCTGGACCACTCTTATGGTTCATTACTATAGAAGTGCTAATTTGTGGGGGGGCGTGGCTGACCGCCGTAGAAGATGGTGGCTCTCTAGAGCGGAACAGCTCACACCCGATCTTGCTCCTAACACTGCCCCAGATCCCCCTGCAGCTTAATGGGGAGGAACGGGGGCAAAACACGAGGCCACGGAGCCGGGAAACCCGGCGGGACACCAGCGCGCTCTCAGCAGCACAGACGCGGCATGGCGGCGGCTGGGGGAGAGGAGGAGGGGCCCGCCCTCCTCACACAGCGGGAGCCGAGGCACATGGCGGACCCGACGGAGGAGAGAGGAGTGAAGGTAGGGGACACGGCCACCCTCTGCAGTTCACAGGAGGGGCTGCTGCTGGGCTCTGCAGGCTCCCCTCCCCAAATAACCCCAGCTACAATGGCGGCGACATCATGGCACACCCCCGTGCCAGCAGTGGAGGCATCAGACCATGACAGTGAGGGGGATCACCCCCCCACCATCCCTGCCATCCATCTCCCCCCCACCATTCTCCCCCCTGGAGGAGGGAACAACCAAAAAAGGCAGACCCCTGCCGCAACGGATGCAGGGTACCGCAGGTGCTGACAATAGCGCCCACCGCGTGGCTGGTCATCCTGCAATGGAGTCTGAGGGGGATAAGCACCTGGGCCCCTTCCCTGTTTCCTCGGGCCAATTTCATTGCTTGCAAGGCAGCTCACCCCTGTCACTTTCTGATGAGAATTTTCTGCTCTCTGGGGAGCCACCTTCGACTAGGGGCAGCGACCTATCTCAACTATTGATTGAAGATGCAGCCGGGGCTGGAAAGCAGCCTGACCACGTGTGCCCGGATGTGGAAGCCCTGGACCCAATAGTACGGGATGCCAACTTGCTTGCAAAATTTAAGGTTTTACTCCAACAGGAGCTGGCGGCTGCCGTGACCCAGCTCTCCACCAGTTTCTTCAGTGAAATCAAAGACTTGGGCAACAGAACCAGCACGCTGGAGGATAAGATGGATGGCGTAGTCGTGGCCCTGGAACGCAGGGGTCTGAGTCGGCAGCCTTTAAGGAAGATATGGCCTCTCTACAGCACAAATTGGAAGACCTAGAGAACAGGTCCAGGAGGGTGAACATCCGCATCCGGGGCCTTCCGGAATCAATAGAGGATGCTCCAGCTACCATTACGGCCCTCCTTCAAGAATTGATCCCCTCAATGCCCATTGAACGCCTGGAGCTGGATCGCGCCCACAGGGCATTGGGCCCTAAAAGATCCGATGGCCTCCCCAGGGACATTGTTGTTAAACCAACCTTCTACCGCACGAAGGAGACAATCCTCATGGCTGCCAGAGAAAAAGGGGACTTGTGTTTCCAGAATCATTGCTACCAGATTTTCCTGGATGTCGCCCCACAAACCCTGCAGAGGAGAAGAGCCATGAAACCCGGCTTGGAAATCCTTAGGAGCCACAACATAAAATACCGCTGGGGTTTCCCCTTCAAGCTAGCGTTCACCCACGCAGGCCGTCAGTACGCGGCTGACTCTCCGGAGGAGCTGCGGAGCATTTTGCAGGACTTGGGCCTGACCTCCGCTGATTCTCCTGTTCGCACATCTGAGGTGACCGTCTGGCAAACTCCTAGACGACCAACGCTCCAGCCCCTGTGGGAGAAGGTGCGCACCCGCAGGAAAAAGGAATATAAAAAAGAAAAAGAAGGGGAATCCCACAAGTCCCCCAAAGAAAACCAAACCCCAATAAATCCTGTGGCACCACTAAATCTATTGACAAAATATATATATTACTTTATTAATGCATAAATATACAGACTACAAAGACAATTAAAAGTTGATTAAAAAACACAGAACAATTAAATCCAGAGGGAGGGGGGGAGGGGGAAAGCAGCCAAGAGATCTAAATAGGGCTGCTGAACCCAAAAAACGCAGGTCTCAAAAACCAGATTTACAAAGTACAAAGTGTGGCCTGCATAAATGGCTGGTAATCCGAGTGAAATATATTCAACATATTTATACAAAAAAAAATATACTACTATAAATATATATGTGCACAAATAAAAAAAAAATTAAACTCTGACATAATTATAATTACTACTTAGTGATGAAACCTTTGCACCTAATAAACCTATTTCCTTACCTATTGGTGACTCCTAACTACTAGTGACAACTAGTGTAACTGCTGACCCATAAAGTGCATATGTGCCTATAAGTACTGCAATAAATACTCGCTAAATCCAATGAAAGCAAATAATGCTAATAAGACTGATAATACTAAGGACCAGCCAGGATGGAAAGACAGACACACAGATATAAAGGTAAACTCACATAACCTTGTGCAGACCCGCAGTCACCCCCACCGCAGCCTCAACGCCGACGCGTTGCGTGACGTAATCTCTCTCTTATTGGTCTAACCTTCACGGTCAGGCCACGCTTGTCTCGCCCCTGGCAACGAGCATCCTCATTAATGATATTCACTGCCTAAGTTTTCTATTGGCTCGCCCCTGGCAACGAGCATCCTCATTAATGATATTCACTGCCTAAGTTTTCTATTGGCTAATACCAGAAAGCCGTGCTGAGCGTGCCCCGCCCTCAGCAACCAACACGTACGTTAATGATATTCACTGCCTGATATTTTTATTGGTTAACATCCCAATGGGGAGGATCTGCTTTCTCAATAAATACAGCATCGGCATCATCAGCCGCGCCGCTCATGCTTTGATAAAGTTGCGCACGCAACGAAACGCGTTAGGAGGCAGGAGACGGCGGCCACGGGACGTTAGTTCATATGCTTTGAACATACACACATGATTGGCTTACTTGCTGATGATTGCACGGAATTAAGGGAAGAAAGGATTCCCTTCTGGATTGTAATTCCTACATGCCTTTGTATCTTCAAAAAATTGTATTTCTATCTATTAAATAGTTTTTAAACTTCCTGATGGGGTTGCACTAGATTTTTTTGTGCTCTCTTTTTAATCTATGCATGGATCCTATATACGATTGTGAGGAGTGATTTTCAAACTTATGATTGAAGCATTGGAAATCACTGAATTCTCCACCAGATGAATCTGTTTTAAGGCTTTTTGATTTAGTAGATCTGGTAAGCGCATACCCGTTAAGGTGGTGGGCACGTGTGTCAAGATAATTCTGTCGATGTGCATGCACCGTGGGATACTTCAAAAAAATTCTTCCTATCGTTTGAATAAGCTTTGCTCTCCCTTTGCTCTGTGCTTTATAATTATTTATTAATGTAGAATGTTAGTTTTTCCTTTTACCTCCCCTGCATGGGATGGCATTATAATGCATAAGCTTCAAATATCTGTACTGTTGAAAACTTACAGCTTTAATAAAAATATTGAAACAGAAATGCTAATTTGTGTAGATGCTTCAAGTCATACAATGCCTTGTGTAGAAGTTAGAGTGGATTGCTCTACTGTTCACCAACATGTAGGAACTGGGAAGCAACGTTTAGAGACCCCTTTATGGGTGTTATGGTACAATCCCTGAAATAGCTGATAATGGAGTGGCTCAAGCATGATTACTATACAAGAGCTGCAGGGTACTTCTAATTATGGGTTGCTGATCCTCAAGCAACCAAATGCAGACAATCGCCAGCTTTTATCTTACATGTTTTTGTGTGTATTTACCATAACTGACAGTTAAATAGTAGATATATTGTCTACTCTAACCTGCAACAAGCATCCTGTCTGGAAAGTCTGAGCTGCTTTTTTGCAGACAGACGTGCATCTGTTTCTATTGTTAAATTGTATACCGAATCCTGTTCAGTAAAAGGCTTTTTCAGTAGTCTGACTTTTATAACTGCCTCAGGGGTCTCATACACTTTGATTTCAATAAGATTATCATATTGGCAACACATGCACTAAAATACTTAAAATAATTTGGGTTAAAAATATAATAATCCAAACATGCTTAAAAAAAACATGCAAATAGTATTATCATATGGCACAGAGCATAAAATAATCTATAAAAACCCAATAAATATATCATTAATACAGTTTGTATATCCAGGAAATTGTGTAATCCATTGTAGTCTTCGTTAAAGGGCACACCTTTAATCCTTCCACCACATTAATGGGCTTACCAGCTGCACAAAGATAGAAAGCTCAGCACACTCACATTTTTCCTATATTCAGTCCAGGTCGTCCCAGTGATGACATGTGGGTATTCCGCCCCCAGGGGGCACTCGACTGCAAGATCGAAAGCTGTCGCTCCTCCTGGCCCCCATCTTGCAGTCTGGCTGCTGAAGATCGTTGGATACTCTCTCTCGGATTCTGGCAGCAGGACGGGGCCCCCTAGCCTATCGGCCGCTGCGGCCCTATTCCCATTGATCCCGTGAGACCCACTCTTGCCTCCCAGCCGCTGGCTGCCTCGGGATCGTGACGGTAGGGAGAACGCCGGGGTCAGGCGTTTATGGCAGAGCTAGGCTCTGGGTCGCAGACCCTGTTAATGGGTAACCGGCCATAGGCTGATGGTGAGCCTAACTGGGGGAACCACGTGTACAGGCTAGTTGGTGCCTTTATATCTCTCCCATCCCACAAGATCTATTATTGTGTATGCTGTGCTTTGACTGTGCAACGTTACTTGGGCTGCTTTTTGAGCTTCATCCTTACCTCCCTCGCTCCCTCGCGGTTCCTCTTGAGCTGCTGTTCTACCCTCCCCTCCATCTTGTCTCATAACATATGCTGTAAGGGGGGGGACAGGGGGCGCCGCTCGCGCGGCTCTGCTTTGACCAGCAGCGGCGTGCAGGTTATGCGCGCTGCACGGAGTGGATTGCCGTGGTGCTCTCGTGGCCGGGCCTTGCTTCTGGCGGCCGTTTTTCGGTGGGGCCCATGTCTGGCCATCGTGGCCTTGGCGCTCTTGTGATGGGCGGGCGCGTCTTTCGCGCTACCGGGGGGGCGGAGCCATACGCTGACGCTTTTTGCTTCATCGCGGTGCAGCCCGCCCCTCGAGGATCGCGCCAGAAGCTGTGTGTGCGGTGTGCGGACGGCGAGTCTCTCTCTATCCAGTGATGCTGCTGCTGCTGCCTTTGGCCTGTCGCATATCGCTCCTGTCGGTGTCGTGAGTCCCTCTTGTTAACGATTGTGCTTTGCCTTGCTTTGCTCTGCATACACTTGTGAGAGTCTGATGGCCCTCTTTTTTTTCAGTTAATAGGTTGGGCCTAGTGATTGAGGGTTGTGGTTCCTCCCGGTCCTCCATTCCTTAATAAGAGGTTCGGCCTGTTGGTGCCTTGTAACCTTTATTTGACTATTGTAATCAGTAGATTACAATAGTCAAATACATCAGTAGAGTAAACAGTTCTCTACTTTTCTTAGGAGTAAAAAAGTGCCATTGACTTTCATTGTTTTCTTAGCCGGTGATTCAGTAACAGTGACATTCTCAGGCCTTTTTCTCATGAATTGAATCTTTTACTACCATGAGAATTTTTTTCTACTTTTATTGAGTCAAGGCCATAGTTCAGATGTTAGTAGATTGCTACATCATGCCCGGCGACCCAGGGCTTCTCACACAGGGGTCGCTGCCGCACCCCAATTTACAGACGCTGGCTTTGACAGCCTGGCTATTGAAACCTCAATCCTGACGGAAAAGGGGCTGTCGGCCACGGTTGTGCAGACCATGATACAGGCACGGAAGAAGTCTTCTTCCATGATATACTACAGAGTTTGGCATGCCTACATTGCTTGGTGCGAGTCCAAGAGTCTCCCTTGCCGCACATTTTCTATTTCTAGGATTCTGGAGTTTTTACAACACGGCCTAGACTTGAGTCTCCAGCTGAGCACCCTCAAGGGCCAGGTTTCGGCTTTAGCCATCTTCTTCCAGAGATCCATTGCCAACCATAGGTTGATCAAGACCTTTTTCCAGGGAGTCACCCATGTCCGTCCACCGCGTAAGTCAGTAATACCGGTGTGGGAGTTGAATTTAGTACTTTCTGCTCTTCAGGGTCCTCCCTTCGAACCATTGTGCGATGCTGCATTGTTTATTTTGACTCTGAAAGTGGTATTTTTGGTAGCGATCACCTCGGTGCGCCGCGTGTCAGAGCTGGCCATGCTTTGTATGAAGCCTCCCTATTTTGGGCGGCATAAGGATAAGGTGGTTTTTCACTTTAACCCTTTTGTTTCCAAGCACGTAACACCTACGTGCTGGCATGTCCAAGCGTGCCAAGCACGTAGGTGTTACGTGCTTGATTTTCCCCCATGCTAGCTAAAACAAATTTAAAAAAAATACTCACCTGACCCCTCTATCGATCCGTCCAGGTCTCCTCTTTAATTTGGTGCCATCCGATCCCCCCTGGGGGCTCGGATGGCTCCAGGAGAACCCCCGGAATAGTGACCCCCCTCCTTTGGCAGTGGCTGCTGCTAACTGTAAAAAAAAAAAAAAATAAATAAAAAAATGACATTTACTCACCTGAAGCTGCGCTGCCTCCCACCGGGTCTCCCCTTTACTGGGGGAGCCTCCGATCACCCCCCAGGCTGCTTAGTCTTCAGGAGAGGGCTCAAAATGCCCTCTCCCCCTGCCTTCCGATGGGCGTTGCCATCTTGATGACTAGCCCCGCCTTCTTGGGCTTATGCCGTCACTCCCGGGTGTCGTCCCGGCTCTCCTTGGCTCAGCTGTCAGGTGCCCTGGTGATCGCTGGGCAGAGCAGTGGAGGGGTAGGGGATGCTCTGATCCCTGGGCCCCCCCCTCCTCTGGCCAGCGATCACCAGGGCATCTGACAGCTGATCGACACAGGAGCTGACAATCGGGTGAGGTAAGTAAAGAAAAAAAAAACATTTTTTTTTTTTAATAAATGACATTTTTGTGTGGTGTTTTTTTTTTTTTTTTTTTTACTGTTAACCCTTTGTGAACTGGTAAAGGGTCCATGAGACCCCTTATTCCAGTTCACAAGGCTGGGGGCTGGCAAGTCACCTGCAACTAGCGGATGACTTGCCATAACCCCCGCACCCCCAATTGCCTGCCTCCCTAAAGCCCGGGGGGGGGGGCAGAAGAGCCCGGGCCCGCACAGGCTATGTGGGCTTGTAGGCTGCAGGGTGGGGGGCCACAAAAGCTGGCCCCTCCACTCTGTTCCTGCAAGCCCCCATAGCTGGTCCTGGGTTGGTTATGACGGGTAAGGGGGAACCTACGTCATTTTTTTTTTTAAGGGATTTTAGCCTAACCCTAACCCTTAAAATTCCAAAATTTTAAGGTGCAAAAATGGGGAAAAATGACCTGTCAACAGAGGGTGACAAAACTTCAAGTAGGCTAGCAATTAAAAGGGTTAATAGTACCTATGCATGTTGGGTATGGTTCTGCTCGGCGGACCTTGCTATTTCAGATTTAGCTCGTTTTTTCTTGTTTGCATATTTATATTTTAGAAAAGCATGTTATTTATTCAGTTTTTTCATTCATTTTTTTAGGGAAACCCTGTGCAACCTAAGAATTCTTCGAGGGATTAGTTCCAGAAAGGTGAGCCTACTACAACAAGCTGGGTACTCTTAGAAAGCTTAACATGTGTACTTTCAGAGAATATATGGTTTATGGGGGGTATTCCAAATGTAAAGGGTTATTTTGGTTGAAAAATTGCAAGGTGCGCACTTTGTCTGCAGAGCTGAAATTTTCAAGTAAAATTACTGTTATGCGCATGCTTTACTTTGTGGTGTTTGCCAACTCTTCCCTTGACAGTACCTATGCATGTTGCTTTTCAGGGCATGTTGCTTTTTGAGATTTTACTTGTTTTTTCTTGTTTGCATATAGTTTTTTTTTAGGAAAATGTGGCTTGATTCTTCCTTTTTTTTCTTTTTTAGGGAAACTTTGTGCAACCAAAGAATACATTGAGGGATTACTTCCAGAAAACTAAGCCCACATAAACAAGCTTGGTAAGCCTAGAAAGTTTGAGGCGTGTACTTCCAGACAATATATAGTTTGTGGGGGGTATTTCAAATGTAAAGGGTTGTTTTTCTGGAAACACTGCAAGGTGCGCATAGCGCATTGCGCAGTTGTATTTTATCTGAAAATCTCCTAAAGCTCTGTTTCAGTTTGGGGGAGTCTCCTGGACAGGAAAGGGTGTCTACCAATACATATGTGGTACCGCTGTGACCGGGAGAAATTGGGGTTTCGTATGCAATAATATTTTATTGACAAACTTACATTTTTTATTACAAAAAAACACTACAAATGGCAAAAAATAGATTTTTGCACATATTTCACCAAAAAGTATTGAGAATACACTAAAAAAAGGCCAAACAAGACATTTCATGTTGAAGCCCAGACTCTGTTGAAAAAAAAACAATATATAATTTTCCTGGGAAATCCCTGGAAATCCTTTCAAAAATCACAGTTGAACATGTGTAGCGCAAAATAGTGAAACATGGTCTGGCAACAGAGGGTGACAAAAGCTGCAGGTAGGCTGGCAGCGAAAGGGTAAAACCTGATTTTTGCCTATGGTCGTTTCTCCCTTTCACCTTAATGAGGAAGTTGTCTTACCTTCCTTGTGTCCAGCACCGACTAATTCTAAGGAAAGGACCCTCCATGTCTTGGATGTGGTCAGAGCCATTAAGTATTACCTGGTTGCGACTGAATCCTTCAGGAAATCGGATTTGCTCTTTGTCCTAACAGAGGGCTCTAGGAAGAGTTTGCCACCAGCCAAGTCCACTCTCAGTAAGTGGATCAGACAAGCGGTGGTGCAAGCTTATTCTGCCAAGGGGAAGGAACCCCCTTTTCGGATCACTGCTCATTCTACCAGAGCTTTTCAGCACCAGGCATCGGTTGAACAAGTTTGTAAGGCCGCCACTTGGTCTTCAGTTCATACTTTTACAAAGTTTTACAAGGTTGATGTTAGGGCCTCAGCTGACGCTGTTTTTGTCCGAAAGGTGCTTCAGGCGGTAGTGAAATTAACGACATGCTGTTCCGCACCCACCCTATATGGACACTGCTTTTGGATGTTCCACATGTCATCACTGGGACGACCTGGACTGGATATAGGGAAAAATACAATTCTGTGAAACTCACCTGTAGAATTGTTTTTGAGTATATCCAGTCCAGGTCGTCCGACCCCGCCCTTGGTCATTATCTCTGTTTGCCTGTTATGGTGATTACCATTTTTTATTCTTGGATTGAGTCCTTAAGTTTTGTTTAGATAGAGTACAAGCTGAAGCTATGTGAAGTAACATGGTTTCTTGGCCTCCCGGCCTGTCTCCTCTTTTACTGCTTTTTAACCACTGGGAAATGATAGAGGGACACATGCCTTTATAGGGGGACAGGAGAAGCGACAGCTTTTGATCTTGCAGTCGAGCGCACCCTGGGGGCGGAATACCCACATGTCATCACTGGGATGACCTGGACTGGATATACTTAAAAACAATTCTACAGGTGATTTTTACAGAATTGTATTATTTCATCCAGTCTCCCACATGCAAACCAAAAGTACACTCTACATAGTGCCTGATTTACTAACAGCTTTGCTGGTATTCACCTGACATTCACAGGTATTTGCAGTGTTTGTATGAGTCAGGGCTTGATTTATCAAGCGTTTCTGCCATTTCAGTACAAATTTGAGTAGTGCAAAATATGATTTATACATTTTTCAGCATGTTGCTGCACTGCTAATGTCTTAGTAAATGTGCTTCTTGTAGTGCAGCAACATGTGCAAGTGTGAAAAAATACTATATATATATTTTTTTTTTTACTACTCTAATTTGCACCGATGTGGCACTGTCTGGCAGAAGTGCTTGATAAATCAGGGCCTAAGTCTGTGTTAGCTGTATTTATCACTAGTTCAACGTAGCTCAGCTAGGATTGGTGAAAACTTGAGCAGTATACTTGATTTTTACTGCAAACCCTATTGAAATCAATGGTAGTTCTTTCAAGATTGTCTCTTGAATTTTGCTTACATAACTGTTATTAGGAGCCTGAACATCAGCTAGTTAAAAGGGACCAACACCCTTGCGGTGTGGGCGTTGGTCCCTGCAGCTATATAACAGGCTGGGGGGGGCCCGCACATAACCCCTCAGAATGCCGGTAAATCTTACCTTATCCTCGGTCCTCTGCCGGGAATCCAGTGCAGTGATTGGTCGCCCTGCCCTGTAAGGCAGCGAACAAAGGCAGCGATTGCTACCCACGTGTGAGCTGGGCATCCAAGCACTGTGCTGGATTCCCAGTTGAGGATCGAAGCAAAGGTAAGCTTTATGAGCATTCTGGAGAGTTATGTGCAGGTGGGCTCCAGCATTCTGGATGCCCCCCCCCCAGCCTGTCATATAGTATATACAAAGGTGTTGGTCCGCTTTAACTAGTATTTTAAAAACAACTAATGAAACATTCATTCACATTTTTTGTTTTAGCCTTTTCAAACAACCAAGACACTACTGAGATACCACCCGTATATTCTGAGACCCATACATGCTGACATAAGCTGTAAATCTGTGTTTTCTTTCATTTTAAAAACCAAATGTGCCAAAAGCAGATCAAAAGCTTGCACCAAGCGATTTCCTAGAAGTGAATACCACTCTTCCAGCCCAGTGAAGTGCAGCAAAACCCAACAAAATACCAGCATCTGCAATTATAGCTGCGTTTGCTAGAATTATAGCTCAGTTTGCCATTATGCAGAACATATGGCCCACTGAAGGTAGAGCAACAAGTTAAAACTTGTGAATGTCGTCAAGCACATAGTCTCATTCCATCATAAGAAACAGCAACTTAAGTGGATACCAATGCATTCACATTCTCCAGAACTTGCAAATTTGCTTTTCAGAATCCCGTTTTCAATATCTTCATTATCTGCTCACAAATGCTCATGTTTGGACAGAATGAAATCTGCAGGCCAAACCTGGCCAAATTCTCATTAATGACAACTAGTTTCATCTGTAGTTTGGACTTTTACCAGACATCTATATTTGTGCATTAATGTGGCGAAGCGATTGAAGGTGTGCACTTTAATGAAGATAGTATAATTTACGGTATTATTTATTTATTGGACTTTTTATGCTCTGTGCTATATGATTATATTTGCTATATGACTGCTTAAGCACTTCTTTTTTGGCTAGGAAATGAAAAGGTTACATAAACTGAAGATAATAATCAGAAAAAGGATTTTTCAGACTATTTAAGGAATTATAGTCTGTCCTGATGCTGCTGGCTCGGTGGTGGCCCAGTTTTCCACCGCCGAAGCCACGTACAGCGGCAGTTTAGAGAACGCCAACTGGCTGATCTCAAAATTGCTGTGTGATGTATAGCCCTCGGTTGGCCACTTGGCTCCATGGGACAAATGATTATTGAGCGTGTAAAAAGCCCACCAAGTCTCACTGGCTGCAGGGGCAGTCACATTGATCAGAAAATCGCAATCCGATGCAGAAGAGAGACTCTCAGAATGGGTATGCGAAGTAGGGCATCCCCTAAATGGTTAGCTGGTTTGTTCAGTTACCCTTATTTACTTTGACTAAGTTTTTTCCACCAATGAATGTGCTCAAATGCAGCAGATGCATCTCCACCAATACTAAATAGAAAGCTGGAGATTAGTATTCTTCCAGTTCCAGTTTCCTGAAGGATCTCTTCATCAACATCTCTGGATGTTGGTCTAGCTGTCTTTGGAGATGCTCTCTTTGGTGAAGACTCTGGATGTGGGGCCACTGGCTGGATGAGCGTTGGTTTTCTATGCCCGCTCACGTATCACTCACATATATGTGGCAGCCAAACCACCTCCAATGCTCCTTCAGAGTTTCATGCCTGCTTTGGACTAACTAATGATCTTTAACTGTAGATTTATCCCAAATCAGGATCCCCCAGGGATGATTGGTAAAAGGTCATTTTGGCATGAGGTCTGCTCTGAAGTCTAAGGTCTTTCTAGGGCAGTGGTTCTCAATCCTTTCCTCAAGACCCACCAACAGGTCATGCTTTGTGGATTCCGAAATAGCTGGCTCTATAACTGCTGGTGGGCCTTGAGGAGAGGGTTAGGCACCCTGTTTTAGGGCATGTAGGCTAAAGTTCACAGCTGTTGGGACCTTCATTCTAATTGGAACCTGTGCATTATTTTTTTCAGGATCAGGGCAGCCATCAGGATAGTAAACGCAAGAGTTATGGGTCAGACACAAACATTTGCTAAGATGGGGCTCTACCAGCCTAACTTCCTTACAGTAACAAAGTGTGCAACAAGAATTCTAGCTTGGGAAACAGGAAATTTAATATGTAAGACACTTGTTCTAAGGAAGCAGGTAACATATGCCTTAGGTAAACGCCAGGGTAAATAAACCATCATAATAAACAAATTTTGTCTGTAGTCTGTTTAAACACTCATCAAACAAAAAAAAACATGGCACAAAAGTGCAGTCTAAATCCAGCTGGATATCTATACAGACAATGGATTCCATATTTAGAAAGGCTTTTCAGATTTCCAGGTGGTTCGTGTCTTTTTGTTGTATACAGTATTTATTACCATGTGCCTATTATAGATAAATTATGTAGTTTGTAGTTGTTATTCTTTGTTTAAGGGCAAACATTTGTTTTTCCTAATGTTAGAAGATATGAAGAAAAGGGCTAACAATATATTCAACAAATACCCATTTTATTCCACTTTAATTCTACTTTGTATAGCTATGACAGTGAACTTCTTGCTTAAAGAAGACCACATACCTCACCTGTAACCCCACAGCACAGGCATAGCCCTGCTTAAATTTAGTTTATATATAAATGATCGGCTAGAGAAGCTGTATGGGAGCTTATCCACTGCTCGCAATTGGTGTACACACCCCCTGCATCCATTTATAGCTGTGCTTGCCCACACCAGCCATCAGTTACAGTGCATGTGGCTCTGCACAGATGTGGAATGGAGACTGACGGGGTTTCACACACCAGGCATTCTAAATCATGATGCCCCAAGGGTGGGTATTCAAAGGGCCTAGAATCTTATAGTTGCTGGGCATGGTTTTGGTCCACTTTAAAGCAGACCCAATCCCTTTGTTAACCCCCCTGGCGTTATGATAGAGGCAAATGTAATGGTAACGAAAGCGTTACCATTACCTTTGTCTCTGACGCACGGCTTCGCCCCCATGAGCCTCTGCGGCTCACAGAGACGGAACCAGGAAGTGAGACGGACGCCGCAGCATCGCTGGATCGCAGGGAGAAGGTAAGGAGACTGCGCCGCCCGCTCCTGCTCCCAAATCGATCCCGAGCGTGACTCGGGGTTACCGCCACTTACAGCGCAAATTAACCCCGAGTCACGCTCGGGATCACCACTAAGGAGGTTAACGCTAGTAAGCCTCATAGTTAAAGTGATCCTCCAGTCAAATAAGACTGCAAGGTTACCGAACAGGCCAGAGGGGGGCACTTCATTGTGGTAAGCTCCACTCCCCATATGGGAGCCTGCATCTGGTGAACAATACTCACCTGCTTGTGAGTTACACGCTGGTTCTTGGTACCATGTGACAACTGGATATTGAGCATCACTGTGGCTGCAGAGGCAGTCACATGGAACTCTCAGCGTGGGTATGCAAAGTAGGGCATCCCCTAACCGGTTGGCTGTTCAGTGAAACCTTGCAAGCAGTGTTGTGCATTTTTACTTTATTTTTAGGTTGAATAGAAAGCTGGAGATTTAGTATTCAGCCAGTTTCCTAAAGGGCCTCTTACCTATGGATGTTGGTCTAGCTGTCTTTGGAGATGCTCTCTTTGGTGAAGACTCTGGATGTGGAGCTACTGGCTGGACTGGCCTTGTCTGTTTGGCTGCCAGTTTCTTCAAGCTTGCCTGTCTCTTCTCAAACATTTCCTGAACATCAGCCAATTTCTGTAGAACCTTCTGTACACTTGCCTAAAATAGTGACATGCATTATTGTTCAAAAACCATAGCTAACAACCAATTTTAACAAAGCAAATCATTGTAATTTAACGTAGCCACACAAATAACCAAAAAGGACATGTAGATTTGTTAGGAAAAAAGCTTAACTGTAACTCAAACATTATAATAACTACTAAATTCTAATGCCTATCAGGGTGCGCCTAGCTGTATTGCTTCTCTCTTAGTTTGGTATGTTATTCATGGCATACTAAGACTTATTTTATAGCACAAGCTTTCCTGCCTGTGTAAAACCTGCTGCCATTCTCTCATCCTGGTACGCGTTTTGATCCCATCTGCAACTTCTAACTCTTTCCTGCCTGTGTAAAACCTGCTGCCATTCTCTCATCAGATTCAATATTTTAAACTTGATTTTCATCTTACTTGTGCATATGCCTTATTTAATAGTTATGGAATTATTTTGAATGCCCCATCTGGTTCCCCTGCCCGTATCAATATTTGTGATACTATCATCTGTTACTATCTGCTAAACTTAAACTGACCAATATTGCCCCTTGTGTGTTCACTGACCCATAGCACCTAGCAACATTCCATTTGAAGTTTTATTACTTTATGTGCCCTCCCTGACCAAACTTTTAGGACTGACCTAGCCCCACCCTTTAGGCCCAGTTGCTGAGCATGAGCTAATCAATGGCACTAAGAAACTGTTCATATTTTGTGGCAGTGGCTGCAAAGCCACTATGGCTGCAATTCAGACTCCTTTCCAAGTCTGCAGCGAATTTAACCTGAAGGAAACCTGCACCGGATTCTGCTGAATAGCCCAGCATTAGCTAAAATGATTACCTTTTATCTCATCACACTACTTCCTCTTGCCCTCAGAATCCTAGGCTCACAGTATCCCCCTGCTCCTGGTAAGTCCCTATATATCTCCCCCTCTCTGCTCTCCTCCCCCTACCTCTCTGCTCACGAATTCCTTTCTTTGGCAAAATCACTTACCCCCTCTATATCCAAGCACAAGACACATTATTCCACTCTCAAAAGCCACAACCATCTCTTCTCTCTCCTTTTACTATTACTTGCCGCAGGCGACATCAGCCATAATCCAGGCCCACTCTCTCCACCCCCCTCCTCCAGAAGTATACATTTTTCATCCAAGCCAAATATCTGCAACCGTATTAAACCTGGATACACACGCAACCCATCTAATCTGATTCAGCTTACTCCCTCCCCACCCCTTCCTGCCACTGTCACCTGCGCACTGTGGAATGCACACTCAGTGCGCAACAAACTCGCCTATATTCATGACCTGTTTCTCTCTAACTCTTTTACCTTCATGGGATTCACAGAAACATGGCTTACCCCATCAGACACAGCTTCACCCCTTGCCCTCTCACATGGGGGACTACACCTCAGCCACACTCCCAGATCCAACAACAAACAGGGTGGGGGTGTGGGCATCCTTCTATCCGAACTCTGCTCCTTTAACCCACTCCCCGCCTTGCCATCTCTATCCTTCTCATCTTTTGAATTTCACTGCGTTCATTTATATTGTCCCTGTAACCTGAAAATCGCAGTCATCTACCGCCCTCCTGAAGCTACTACTCTTTTCTTCGACCACTTTTCTACCTGTCTGCTTCAGTTTCTGTCCACAGACATCCCTGCAATCATCATGGGTGACTTTAACATATCTGTTGACACTAGCAACCCTGCTGCCACCAGACTACTGTCACTAACCTCATCTTTCGGACTAAAGCAATGGTCTACTGCACCCACCCACAAAGACGGCCACACAATTGACCTCCTCTTCACTAACCTCTGCTCTGTATCAAACTTCTCATCCTCTTTGCTCCCCCTCTCTGACCATAATCTGCTGACTATGACCCTCTCCCCAATGCCTGCTAACCCGTCTCCACACAAACCCACAACTCAACGCAGGAACTTAAGAAACCTAGATCTTAGGTCCCTTTCTTCCTCACTTCAACCTCTTCAGACCTTGACCTCATTCACGGACATAGACGCTGTTTCATCACACTACCATATTACACTCTCCTCAGCTCTGGACTCTGCCGCCCCCCTCACCTATAGCCGTCCCCGCACCAAAAAACCCCAACCCTGGCTAAATGCAAGCATAACCAGATTGAAACAGCTGTCTTGAGCTGCTAAATGGCGATGGAGGAAAACCAAAGCCAATCATGACTTTCTGTTCTATAAACAAGCCCTTCAGGAACTCAGGACGGCCCTTTCATCTGCTAAGCAAGCATGTTTCTCTTCACTGATTTCTACACAAGCCCGGAATCCCAAACAACTCTTCAACACTTTCAGTTCCTTACTCCGCCCACCACCTCCTCCTCCAACCTCCCAAATAACAGCAGAAGAATTTTCTACATTCTTCAAAGAAAAAATTGACAACATTCCACTTGGCTTTGCCCCTCAGAATCCCTCACCACTTCAAACAATCCCCCTGCCTTACTCTCTTACTTTCTTCTCTCCAATAACTGAGCTTGGACTAACCTCTCTTATTTCTAGGGCCCACCTGACTACCTGCTCCCTCGATCCTATTCCATCCCACCTTATTCCTCAACTGTCTCCATCCCTCACTCCAGCCTTAACCTCCATATTAAACCTTTCCCTCTCCACTGGTACCTTTCCTTCTTCCTACAAACATGCAGTTATTACTCCGATAATCAAGAAACCCTCTCTCGACCCCTCTGCCCTCTCCAGCTACCGCCCTATCTCACTACTCCCTTTCTCCTCCAAACTTCTTGAACAACATGTCCACTCAGAACTGTCACAATACTTATCCACGAACAACTTACTTGACCCCTTACAATCAGGATTCCGCCGTAACCACTCCACTGAAACTGCCCTCACCAAAGTCACCAATGATCTGCTCACTGCCAAAAGCAAAGGTCACTACTCCATCCTCATCCTTCTTGACCTCTCCTCAGCCTTTGACACTGTCGACCACTCTCTGCTTCTTGATATTCTCTCCTCTCTTGGGGTTCAAGGTCTTGCACTCTCTTGGCTCACCTCTTACCTCTCTGACAGATCATTCAGTGTATCCTATTCTAACACAGTCTCATCCTCACGTTCCCTTTCTGTTGGTGTGCCGCAAGGTTCTGTCCTAGGCTCCCTACTTTTCTCAGTCTACACCTATGGCCTTGGCAAACGTATAACTTCACTAGGCTTCCAATACCACTTCTATGCGGATGACACTCAGATATATCTCTCAGGCCCCAATCTCTCCTCTCTCCTATCTCACCTCCCCAACTGCCTTGCAGCTATTTCTTCATTCATGTCATCACGCTACCTCAAGCTAAACATGGACAAGACAGAACTGGTCATTTTCCCACCCTCTAACTCCCCCCCCCCCCCCCTCTCTAACACATCTATTTCTGTCAACAATTCCCCAAGCTCGGTGCCTGGGAGTCATTCTGGACTCTGCTCTCTCTTTCAAACTACATATTCACTCCCTGGCCACCTCCTGTCGCCTCCAACTTAAAAACATCTCACGCATCCGTCCCTTCCTCTCACCTGACACCACTAAAATGTTAGTACACGCCCTGGTCATATCCCGACTGGATTACTGCAACATCCTTCTTTGTGGCTTACCAACTAACAGACTGGCACCCCTCCAATCTATTCTGAACTCCGCTGCTCGCCTCATCCATCTCTCCTCTCGCTCCTCCAGTTCTGCGCCTCTCTGCCAGTCCCACAGCGAATCCTGTTCAAAACTCTAACTCTCGCATACAAAGCTCTCTCCAACCAGGCCCCTTCCTACATCTCATCTCTAATCCAACAATATCAACCTAGACGCAGCCTTCGCTCTGCTGCCTACCTTCTCCTGTCCTCCACCCTGGTCACCTCCTCTCATCCCCGCCTCCAGGACTTCTCACGTGCAACTCCAATCTTCTGGAATGCCCTACCACACCCAATCTGCCGCTCCACAACCCTCAAAACCTTCAAAGGCACCCTTAAAACTCACTTATTTAGACAAGCATATAATCTGGCCTAACCAATCTTCTAAAGGGCATACGCCACAAAGCTCAATACTGACTGTTTGTGATCCTTCCCCCTCGTCTTCACCCCTCTTCCTTTAGACTGTAAGCTCGCAAGGGCAGGGCTCTCTCCCCTATTATATCATATACTCAGAATATTCACTGTCAAACCTGTAAAACTGCATTTGAAATAGTATATGTATGGTATGTTTCTACCCTGTCTGTAATTACTACTTTGTAAAGCGCTACGGAAGATGATGGCGCTATATAAATAAACAATAATAATAATAATAATAAGCTTAGACAGGGACACTTTGCTTTATCAACTCTAACTGCTGTAAGTCTAACTCATCTCCATCTATCCAACCTGTTAGACTACCATTTACTGTGTTTCCTTGAAAATACTACAATTTGTATTCATATTAGGACATCCCCTGTAAATTAGTAACAACAATCTAGAACAGGGGGTCCCAGCCTTTTTTTTATTGATTTTCTCATTTTAATCGAAGTACGACCTAGGTTGTACATGTACATGCACTGCACTGCCAATAGCAGCTAGGACAACCAAAATGATAAAGGAGCATCATTAAATCCAATATGAAACAAGGCATGTCATGTTTTGAAATCTATGTGTAGATGGCTGGACCCATAAGCCCTGACATTTAGGTAGTATATTTCTGATGCAACTCTACCACTACTCAAGCTTTAACATAAATAATAAGCTTTAACATAAACACCTAACTGAAAACCTGTGGAAGCTCTAAAACACATGTGCTCAACCCTCCACCTCAAAGGCCTCCAACAGGCCAGGTTTTCAGATCTCCATACTGATGGATGCGTAGAGTAATTAGTGCTCAGACAGAACTCGGCACTAGTTACATCACTTGTATATCAGTGTAGAAATATGGCATGTTGTGGCTCCTGAGGAGGAGGGTTGAACAACTATGGTTTACAGCTTTTTTAGTATCCTTTTTACCACACAATAGGGCATCTCGTTTTAGATTCCAAGGGAGGAAGGGCTGGGTTTTGTTCTGCTTTTAAGTTACCCAGCTGATTTCCTATCCCTGAAGCATCCCAATCTGTGATTCCCTACTGTGTGAAACCCCCTGGGATCGCCAGCATACCCACTATGCAAGCAAATCCACCCCTACGTTTTGGTCGGCTTTACAGGGGCATCTCAGTTTGGGATGCCCCTGTTTGTGAAAGAGCCCCCCTGGTTTGGCCGTTAACTCAAACTGGCGATCCCACAGTGCATTCACCAGTTCCAGGTAAGTAATGAACAAAGGGGGGAGGGGGTCACACACATCCAAAATCAGGAGGCTCTAGATTCATTTAGACTCCAAGGTCAGGTTTAAAGGGGGTTGGTGTACTTTAAAGTAGACTAAAACTATCGTTTTGATCCAAATAGCCTGATCCTTAGGGGGGGCATCCAGATTTGGGACGTCCCCCAGTGACATGACGCAACTCTCACCACAAAGGGGCCCACACTGAGAGCATGCCGCCCAAGGGCCCACATACACCTGGAGGCAGCCCTGGATGGCACTATGTCACTATGATGGCTTCATAATGTGGAGTGCTAGGGGACTTCATTCATATTCAGTAAATTCTTGTGGATGTCTACCACAGCTACATTCTTGCACCCTGTATAATTTGTGATGCTAAGTCTTTTTCATGGACCTTTTTGGGATAAATAACCCCACTTTGGAGGTTTAGCTTTAATTGTGCTCAGTGGTAGTAGGATTCTTGTTACCACAATTGTAGATATCTTAGCATCTATCTGAAAAAAAAGAAAAATTTACATTATTTTGCTTGTAACACTGAACCAAGCAGAACCATCTAATGTAACAGAGGGGGCAAGCCACTAAAGGAAAGACCAATGTTAGGCTTAATATACTGGTACCCTATTCAAGGCTACAAGATAAAGTTATAAAACAGTATTTACCAGGCCCAAACAGACAAAATAAACTAGCTTAACACACAAAGCCATCATTTCCTATTGGTGGACACTGTTCGGCCTTGTGGCTGTAGAAGCCTCAAGGAAGTAGTCGGAGTTCGGACTACGAAACGCCTGCATCTGTATGGGGGACATCCCTGGGACCCGCCACAATTAGGTGATGTGTTTATCAATACTTATGGATTAATTGTTTGTCACTTTGCACTTTATTCCTCTTGCCATATTTTCAGCAGTTATACTGAATGGAATTTGCACATTATATAGCACAGTTCTATGCACTTTCTGCACTTTATGTATTCATTTAGTTTTATGATTAATATTAAAAGAGGAGATCTTTTGATTATTATATTTCTTAATTATTTGTTATTACATTTTAGGATTGCGGGTCTGTATGGGATGCCCCGTATATTGATTTTTGGTTATTTTTAAACTGTATGTTATGTGTCATTTTTAGTTGAGACTTTAATAAAGATGAATTCATGAGATATATTTGAGTTGATTGATTGCTTGTGGAGAGGGTGCTACGATCTGGGGTTAACTCTGTGGTTGCTGGAGACACAACAGGGGAATATTCTTGTTGGATTAGATATACTGTATATAGAGTGATTACCTTGCCTGAGAGCAATGCAACAGAGGGGGCAAGCCACCTAGGAAAACACCCATGGCCCAAATGTGAAACGTTATACTACAATACACCAACATTACATTGCAGTGAAATTTTACCTTTATCTCAGTGGAGAGGATGATTTCATACTTATTATAAAATTCTGTGGGACTGGAAAGTTGATGACCCTTTGAGCTGCCAATGAATTTCTCAATGTCTTTAAGTGCTGACTCAGCTCCATCCTGCGACTGGCACTTGTCCACAGCTTGGGATGCCAACAGGTAGATTCCATCTTCACACCACTGGTTAGCCTGGTATGAGGTAACAAACAACATTCTTGTAAACCGAAATGATAAACCATGGGGGTTCTTGTGTACAAATTGCTGAATTACTGTCTAGGAAATAAATGCTGCCCCACCCCTTAAAAAAAGCTTACAGGTATACTAAATCAATTCGATTTTTAAATAGTACCCATGTTGACAATTTGTTCAAACTGTCACCTTGTCAAGTTGTTGGTGTAATTCCAGTGATTTCCTCAGTATGTCATACTTTTTCTTGGTCTCGTTGGTAAAGTCATCACAAATGCGCCTCAGCTCTATACATTTTGGCCTAATGGAATCCACTGCATAGTGACTGTTTTGAATCAACTGATCTCCATGAAGCGCATGTAACTGGGCCTTTTCCAGTAACTCCTGTTGAAAATCAAAAGGCACACTTTAATAAAGGAAAATTACACATCCTTTTCTTGGATTAGATATACTGTGTACGGAGTCATTTCCTTTACTCAACATTTTGTGAGAAAAGCTACAGCAATGACCAAAGGGGTCAATGACACCAGAGGAGGTAGGTCAGAATACAAATCAATATGCTATATTTATAAGTCTTAACTTAAAATGACCCAAAAGTAAATAGACTTTTGGTCCCCTGTAAATATTCCCTGGATGTCCCCTAGAGAATATCGACAGTCCATCAAAAATCTATCCATTAATTACCATTTTGTACTGAATTGTAAATTGTTGGTATTCCCCTGACACGAGTTAATGTGTGGCTTGTCATGTCCCAAGACGTGTATTTTAATTTACCCGGGGTAACTGTTTAATAATAGTGTTTATCTACATACACCACCTGCTGCTCCCTTCTGCAGCTACAGTCTTTCTACCTGCTGTTGCTGTATGGGTTATATCACAAGTTTCCTGCTTTATTGAGTGTACATGTTGAGATTCCTGCTGTAAGAAGTGTTTATATTGCAAGAGTCTGTACTGAAATAAAGCTTTCGAAATTTATCCTACGTGATCCACGAACAGCCAAGTAAGCTATCTGCCAACCCTTATGGAGTAAAGCAACACCCATCACAGACACACACAGAAAACGTGGAGCTGTCTACAGGATTCACATTACTGCCATCTGGTGAGTCAGAATATGGCTTGTGAAACACTAAGCTTCCCCCCACCACTAGGCTGTCAAGATTAGCATCACAGCAGTTTAACACAGTGCTCAAGCACTCATTTCAGGATTATTAGATCATAATTCTAGGACAAGCCTGTTTTGCAGGTGGTGCAGACAGAATCTTCTCCCATTCTGCTGTGATGTGGAGCTCACAAAGGGAATGTAATTTGACTCGCAGGATGTTGCCCTGCTTCATTGATGGATGCTGCTGCTGACTTGTTTAGTATGTTTAGATGTGTATTATTGTTGCAAAAGACAACAGCAATTCTTGCATCTGCCAATTAAAATAGGTAGTAAAATTCTACTTTTTTATTATTCATATATACCGGTATAATATACTGACTCAATCAATTTGTCTCCTTACTCATTCCATGTCACAGTAGTCACGGTAGTAACTGGGATGCTCCTGCCTGTATAAACTGTATCACTTTGATTAACTTTTTTTTAAAGGAAAGAGCAATGACACAAATGTAAGACTTCATAATACATTCATTAACATGTATTTAGTTGAAATGTTTGCTCCTAAGCTGGGTATCCACTATGCTTTAAACACCCATGTGGATGGCTCCTGCCCAATTGCTTCATCAGCCAGAAACTACTGGCAGATATTATCAGGTAAGTTTTAAAATGTTGCATCATATGTGGTAAAGCTAGAGATCCACTGACATGGTCCTTGGTAACAAGGGCATTGTTAGCGGATATAAAGCTAAGCTGTGGGTTTAATGGTTTGGGAACTAAACAATTAGAGCTTTTATTGCATCATTTTTAGTACATATTGTCCAGTAAGGCCTCTTTTGCACCTATTACTACTATTAAGGGTTACTGAAATCAATTAGCTCTTTCACATAGCAGCATTGTATATGCTAGTGCTACCTTAACAAGTATATGGCCTAGCAGGTGACGTGTAACACACTTTATCTGCACTGCACATTGTTATGGGTGGCCTAATGGAAAAAATAGAATGGAGTGCCTCCTCTCAGTATTACAGCCCAGCACCAAGCATACGGACCAGCCCAGTATCCCCATGGTTTGAAAGCTGCACAGCTGTCCTGTGTCCATGCTGAATAGCAGTCCTTATGCTTTTCAGCATTGGTCTGGCATTCTGCCAGGGGTGCCAACCAGTGCTCAATGCTGATACGCACTTGACTCAACCACACTCCCAGTGCCCATAATAGATATTGAGAGGGGGCATCAGCCCCGTAGTAGTATGTGACCATATGCTGCCTGAACCTTGGGACTGCTTAGCTGTTTGCGGGTAGTAAAAATTCACATTAAATAATTTTTGCGCTGCTGTAGCCATGCCCTCCTCCACATTTGAGAAGCATTTTTTACCTGGAGCAGGCGTTTCCCCATGTGTGACAGTGATGTAATTGTGACATCATGGAAATCACAGGAAAGGCTTTTCTCCAGGATATAAATGCTCTCTCTGTGGCCGCTCTCAGTTAGTCCCTTGCTGAGAGTAACCACCTCACTGATTTTCACCTGGTCGCGGCCATCTTGGAGCACACAAGTGGCTTTCTTTTCCAGCATCCCAGCCGTGCTGCTGCCTGGATTAAAGTGACATAACCCACAATGTGGCAGGAAACCCAGCAGCACTTCCTCTTTACACATTACCTGCAGCTCTATAGAATGCCATTAAGGGGGGGGGGGGGGGGATCGACCAGGGCAGGAGTAAATACATTTTTATATGCAGCAGTCTGAAGAACACTGTTTCTAAGGGCATTAGTCTGGTTTAAGGAACTACTACTAATGAATGCATGCAACTTAAAGGAGCATGCTGAAATAAATATATGCAGTATTCTTTAAACGATGATAATGCACAACAAATGTATGCAAGTCAGAGTATAAAACAGCCAGTAGGGTTCAGTGCCAAAATATAATTGCAAACATCAACTTTACTGGCATTCTTCTGAATCTATAATAACCTCACTTTAAAAATGACACATGGATTGAGTATTTTCCATGAGTATTTATATAACGACCACAGCAAGCTAAAGCCCTTTTTTTGTTGATTTAAATCAGACCCCATTATTGATTTATTCCCCCATCCTTCTGCCCCCCTGAAATCAGTTATCAGTCCATTAACAGCCCCAGAGTGGATGTGCCAGGCCTTACAGTGAATGGAGCAGGCGTGGCCCAGCACTGTGCCATTAAACAGGGTAATATGTCTCCTGGAACTTTGATGGTGATGGAATTTTGCTTGAGGGATACCCAAAAACTGGGTGCAACCATTACAGCATATGACTAATTCTCATGTATGAACAAATTGTTGGCTGATTTCTGATTCTTGAACCTTGGCGGATGGGGACGAACACTATGTCCACTCACATGGCATAAAGTTATATTGTACATAACATGCTATATACATTATATTCAATTAAACATAAGGGATATAGGGAAAGCCAAGAACCTGTCAGTACCTCTCCAAAAATGTGTATTATTTACCTGTCCTTTTTCTTCTAGATTCTTTAAATCCTTGAGTAGCTGCTCCACACGCGATACACTGCCCCCAATGTCCGTAAAAGCAGCTTGAGTATCCATGAGTGAGTCCAGAGTAAGTTTAATCTATACAGTATTAGACAGAGGTTAAATTAGTTATTTGATTCAGCTTCATATATGGCCTATAAGATATGAACAAACACAAAGTTAAAGCCATCTATAAAAAAGAAATCCCTTTCTCCCACTCCTTTTATCCACAGCCACCTATATCCACATCATAGCTAAGCTCCAGCCACCTATGACTTGGAATGACTTGGAATTGACTTGAAATTTGCTGGCACCAAGGCCTTTATCCCAGCCATCCTGTTTTCTGCAGATGCAGGCCATACACCAGGCCCCTCATTTCCTCATATTGGGCTCAGTTATGAGGAGGGGGCACTGCCTGCGGCTATGGTAGAGGTACAGTATGGCACATACCTGTATGGGACAGCAGCACCATAGGATGGGGTAGGAGGGGGCAGAATATTTTGCTTCTCGCACTGAGCTACATTTTGCTTACAAACTGCCCTGTTTGTATGACTCACAAAACATAATTATCATGGCAGTAGTATCTTTCATGTTTGCTATGGTTTTTGATCCCCCTGTTGACCTTGTATCAGAAAGGCCAGTATTTTCCCCTTGGTGGACTGCAGGTGGTGGAAGTGGGTGTTTAGATCAGTGAAGTAAAAACTCTGTCCTGTAGGCCCACTGTAAAATGTGGCAACAGCATCCTTTTACGTAGCAGGTTTAGTCGCAGATAAAATGAGAGACCAAAGGGAGGTTGGATTTTCAGGTCTTGGGTCACAGCAATGGGTTTGGTGCAGATCTGCTAAAACATACTTTTACAAGTATCTAGTTGTTTCCCACAACTACATCATCCATTGACAGAGCAATAGGATAGGGGAAGCCTAAATTGTATCTTGTATCTTGTACTGCCTGGTGTTTGTCTCTGTAAACCATTTGAGTCCAATGGGAAATGTACAAATACTTTCCTTTAGTGTGATCCTGGGCGTGAAGGAGGTGGGATCATTGTCCCCCTAGAAGAGGCGCAGACCAGCACCCTGCAATCAAACCCACCACAGATCATCAAACAAGCCTCTGGGTGGGGATTGTGGATATTAAACTTGTACACTATGACGTGGACTATTATCTCATATGGGCAACACCATGTATGTAACTATATAACATAGTTATCAGAAAGAGGGGAAGGAAATATTTAATCTCACATTTATTAAGAATCTTAAAGTGCTACAGCAGTCAAAGGTAACTTACATTATTGTGTCTGCCTACATTTGACACTGTCCTAAACTGTTTTCCATTTTAAATTGAAGAATAAATGGCTGAGATATCGAGGTTTACTGGTTCACCTCATGATTTCTCTTCTGAAAAAAGTAGATAAGGCCCTTGGATCTGTGACACTACATAAAAATCAATAATCAATAATTCTCTGCGCTGACAGCAATGTGATGAATCTGGAAGAGGAGGAGGAGGCAGAAGGGGGAGCGGAGGGAGGGAACAGCAATCCTGTCCCGCTCTGCTGAGTTAATTGGGGGAATGAGATGAAAAAGAGATTGTCATTTGGCTGAACCTGTGAACCTCGATGTCGCTGCCATTTCTGCTTCAATTTAAATGCAGAAAACAAATGTAGCACGACGCTATGTTGTAATGATTAGCTTTGCCTGCAGCATCACTTTAGAACACATAGAATGTTTGTATATTCAGTAGCACTGAAATACTGAGTAGTACACGTGGTCAATTTGCATTTACAAAAGCTTATAGGACTAACAATAAAGCTCTTCAAATTGTTAGTAAGTCTGTGGCGTCTTAGGAAATCCAGAATAGATGGATGATGGTAAGCTTTTAATTGTGGTTCCATGGCTATTAATACCAACAACAATCCACACCTATGTGTCTATAGCATCATTATTTGTAGTTGCTGTTTACTAAAAGAGTAAAACATACCATTCATGTATTAGGTTCCCTAAAATAATCTCCTAACGGCTCTGGGTTATCGTAGGCCATGGTGATTACAAACACAACATTTTTGAATGTTTTATATCAGGTTATATGCTTCTCCATGTAAAATGGCATGTTTATCTTAAATTGATATGCTGCACCTCCCCTGCCATTTAATTTCATTGATGGATGTCTTTGGTGAAAAAGCTCAAATGTAACATATAGGCACTGTGCAGGCCAACTATTTTCATGACAGGCTCACAGTAAATCTGCTGTTTCTGACACCTTTATAGCATACTGGGGCATAGTCATGATGAAACAAGCAAACTATTCAATAATAGGGAGAATTCACCGCTCAGACACAACTACAGGACAAATCAGGGGAAGTGCCTAGAGCCCTTCAGCACTCAACAGTATTAGAAAAGTATTTGGAAAGCTGACACTGCCACAAAAAAACACAAAACGTGTTAATTTTTTAACATCCTTTAAAATGAGTCAATCAACAGAGCATACGAAATCACGTGCCAAGGACAGAATATTAGGTGCTGGCCAAAGGTGTTACTGGGATCAGGGCAGGCGTCAGGGGCCCTTGCACCTTGGGGGGTCCACCTCATTCCCTCTACCCTGGGCAGCCCATATGCAGGGAGCAGGACCCGTAGCTGGGACTAAGGACTGTCAATCAGGGGTAGATTGGCTATTGGGAGAGACTTTCTGTTGATCCTTCTATTATTTGTTTCCCTCGACTTGTTTTATTGTTTCTTTCATCTGTTCTTTCTGCCATTACTTTTCTTTCTTCTGTCAATCCTTCTATTCTTTGTTTCGTTCCTTCTTTTCTTCCATCTCTTACTTTCTTTCCATCTATTCTTTCTTTCATCTGTTCATTTTGCCATTCCTTTTGTTTCTTTTTTCTTTCCTCTCCTTCTTTCCTTTGCATCTTTCATGCTATTCCATCCATAAATTCCTGCTCTTTTTTCTGTCATTGCTTTTATTTTTTCTTAGTTTCTGTCGTTCATTCATCCTCTCTTTCTTCCTTTCTTTCATTTTATTTTTTTATATTTATTTATTTTCATCTGTTTTCTTTACTTATATTCTTTTCTTTTTGGGCGATTCCTTTTCTCTCTTTCTTTTTTGTCTGTCATTTCTTCTATTCTTTCTTTTTCTTTCTTTCTTCCATTCCTTCTATTACTTCTTTCATTCCCTCTATTTCTTATTTCTTCTATACTTTCCGTCATTCCTTCTATTATATTTTTCTTTCTAATCCCTGTACATATATATTCCCTGTACATGCAACTTTACTACCATGAAAGCCAGCTCTGACTGGGATGATTTCAATATTAAATATCTCTCATGGATAATACTTACCTAGATACTACTTACCTAGTAATACAGGTACCTCTGTGCCCAGTGTTGCCTCATCTGCCCTGCCCAGTGGTTCATTGGTGAGTTATACCTGTCTGTCTCCACCCCACCCTACAGAGCTTCCCACGAAGTGTGGTGTGGTGTGGCTTGCCGTATTGGGGGCATGGCCAGGTGTAGTTAGTGGCGCTGTTTCTCCCCTGGGAGTGCCATTTCCCTTTAGGCCTTAGGTAGGGCTGGATTGGGGGTACACATCTCATATTTAAGTTTCAGGAAGGGCCCCAAGCATAAGGGTTCTGTTGTGAGGGTGTCTGCAGACGTTCAGGGATCATTCTCCACACTGGAGCAGGGATGTAGGTTAGAGGGACCCTGTAGAGACAGAATAGGGGAGGACATGTTAGGATGGCGATAAGCCTGGAATCCTAAGGCCTTCTCCCTACAGTGTTGCCACAGGGTAGTGTGCAGGGCAGAACAGTGCAGTTGGCTGAAGAAATATATTGTATAATAGACATACAGTTGGAATTTCAACTTTAGTCACTAGATCGTAGTGTAACCTGCAAAAATCAGGTAGAAAGCAGTTTACCTGATGCATGTGCCTCACCTCTATTTTCTGCAGTGCCTACAGAAGCTGTCGCAGGGCTCCAAACTATGTCCCTCTTTTAAATTTCATTCCCCCAGGACCACACAAAAAAGTGGTCTAACAGCTACTTGGTACCACAGTGGTCCTGCAGCTATCTATGACCACAGTAGAGCATGCTCAAGACTCATAAAGCTTCACCATGACACGGGCTTCCCAGCTCAGCCACGACAGAGAAGTTGAAGCAAAGAAAGCGGCTACGCTAAGATTGCATAAGGTATTTACATATAATGTGAGATTTTGAGATGCTTTAAATTGGTTAAAATGGCACTTAGTGTGAGCCTGGATGGGGACTTACAGTTATACAGTTGGGGAACAACAGGAAACTGCTGTGAGAGGTTAGAAAGCTTTTGAGAGGGAAACCAAGAGCCACATTGAAGGGAGCAAATGAGATATAAGGAAGAACTTGAGGTAAACACTTGAGTCTGGCTGTAGCCCACAACCGTGTGTTACAGCGGGAAGGCTGCATAGACCTGAGAGATGTTGGGGGGGATCGAGGAGAGATTATTCAGTGATGTGAGTCCTGAGAAAAGTGAGGCAAGCATGGGGAAGTGAAAAGGTGAGCCTGTGCAACTCTGAGAAGAGTCGTTCTAGGATTGAATAGAAGCAGAGACCAGAGCCCTGTCGAGGCTGAGGGCAGGAGGAAAAGACAAGATTGCATCTGCTCAGTGAGCCCGGTGGAGAAGCAGGTAGGTCTCTCCCCATCCTGTCCAGCTGTAGACTCTCTTATACTGGGGTCATCACCCACAGGACCCGAAATACATAGACTGTGTTCCGGGGATAGTTCCATGAGAAGGCTGGTTGGAAAAGTTTATTGAAACGTCCTGAACTCCTCAAGCAGCTGGGTCCCTTGATCATTCTAGAAGGTTCTACCTTGTGATGTGCTTCTACTGCCACATAGACCATGCTCCTCATGTAGACTGTGTCCGGGCCTGTCTCTATCCTGGGAGTAAGGGAAGTGTAAAGCCAGAAACAGACGTCTACTTGAAGTGGGGTGGCCTCCTCATCTCATCCACCCTACTTTGTCGCCTGCTTTGATTGAAGTAAATCACTTGAGAATGTCTCTGATGCTTATTCTGTACTGTGCATGTGAGACATGTGTATTTGTATTTGTGTACTTGACTGTGAATTGGATTAACTGCTTCTTTGCCATGAATTTGACTACTAACTTGTTAAGTGGTCTCACAGCTCCTTCACTAGAATTATGGGCCATAGCCCAAATCATTATAGATAGACTAAGGCTACACCCATTACAGTTAGCACTAGTATTTTCCCTGACATCACCCAAATCCAGATACATAGAACTACATAGAATTACATAGACATAAGAAGTACATAGGCTTGTGCTTATTTGCTGATCATAGAAACTAAGATCACGAAGCTAATAATGGACCATTCTTATGCTGTTGTACTTCAAGGGATAGTTTGAAAATGAATAATTGTCACATACACCAGGGAACTATTACTTTTATATGCAACACACAGGGGTGTACTGGTCTTACCTAAGAGAACTACCAAAGTGTTTGGGCTGCTGCTTCTAACAACTCCATCTAATCCCTGTCTCCCTACCCTCCCATGTAGGCCGGCTCCACTTAACCCTTTCAGGCCCCAGCCTATGTTCTGCCCCTAATGCTATATGCTCAGAATAATGGTTGTATGAGGCTATACCCACCCTACCACATTATCTGCCCCTTTAATTTTTTACAGTAACAGGAATAATGGTTGACTGGGGCAGGTCCCTGTCTGGGCAATAAAAATCCCACCCCTTGCTTTCTGTACCTTCCAGACTGCAGCTCTGCTGGGATACTCCTTGATTGGCAGTAGGGGGAGCACCACGTGCATGTACCGCTAATACGTGCTATCTGAGGTGGGCACTGGAAAGTGCATTGGGGGCTCGTCCGGAGCAAGCTCTCAGCTTAGGTGCCGAGAGCGCTGCAACCAGACTGGCTTAGCCCACAGGACTTTACATGACCACGTGAGTTAGATTTTCATGTTCCCAGTTCTACTGCAAATGTTTATTTAAACATTAGGTTGTTTGCTTGATCACATACACCTGTTACTAAGGAATGGACAAACCATTGCATGTGGTGTCCACAAACTTTCATGTAATCTTCCCTACCGTCTCTTTAGACTTCCTTTAGATCAGGGGTACACAAGATTTTCTGGTCCATTTCAAGGGGCCACAATAAACCATAAACTGTGTAAACAGTTCACTGCAGGCAAGCTTTAACCTTAAAGCATTGTGGAGTAAATAGAAGTGGAAAGAGGTGGGGTGGGGAGGGGAGAGATTAGACTGTAAGAGGTGAGACATAAAAAGGTTAACATAAGTGAGCAGAGGTAAGGGAAGGAGAGGCGAGGTGGGACAGGATGAGGTGGGCAGAGGTGGGCACAAAAATAATGGATAAAGTTAAGGTGAGTAAAGATAGGTAGAGGTGAGGTGAGCAGAGGTAAGTTTGGAAGTGAGGTGGGAAGAGATGAGAAAAGGTAAACAGAGGTGAGGTATGCACAGGTAAGGTAGAAAGAGGTAAGCAAATGTGAGGTGGGAAGAAGTGAGCTGGGAGTCTACATAGGTATCTCCAGACACACCCAACACAAACAACACACCAATTGTACATGTGTGTCACCCACCTCTACAGAGGAGTTAATTGGTGCCTCACTTTCTGCTTTCAGGAATTTGTGATGCACTATCCACTAGTAGCCAACCCCTTGCACGGTAGGTCATGCAAGGTCAGCTCTCCATCTCTAGTGTACTACAGTATCAATGTGTATTTGATGCATTTCTGTCACATATGACTCATAATACCCTATTTATTATAAGTATATAACCTATTTGACCTGTCTGTAATTTCTACCCTGTACAGCACCACAGAAGATGATGTCACTTTATAAATAAACAATAATACTATTACTATTAACCATATCACACCAGTGATTTAGCAACATTTTTCCGGCATAACTTTTTTTAACGCATAACTTTTACAATGGAACTTCCCTGAAACCCGATTGTCTACATCCAGCATGCTGCCCACCCCTATAACCAGTTTAAAAATGAGAGAGATGAGCACAGATGACATAACATGCCAGGGGATTGCTTCTAATAAGTGGCTGTTATCATTACTTTCCGTGTACCCCTCACAGCAGGACATTATCTTCACAAGAGGTAAAGGATTTCTGTTTATTTCTCCCTTTTATTTTAAAAGCATCTTGCCGCATATTGTATGTCTGTTATTTTTTAATTGTCTTTGTTTTACATGCGCTGCCCCTTATGGGTGAATTAAATCCTAAAGATTTATAAAGTGGTCTTCTGTGTGCTAACCCGCTAAACTTAAAGTGGACCAACACCCAGGATTTTGACTATCCTGGGTCTTGGTCCACTTCGGTGGGGCACCCCCGATCGGGGTGCCCCGCTGTGTGAAACCCCCCCGAACCCCCCGAACAACTCACCTCTCCCCGCTCCCAGCGCCGACGTACAAGGGAAGATCTTGAACGTCCAAGCGGCGGCGGCCGCCGCCGCCTCCCTCGCGTCACTTTGAACGCGCGCGCCCCCGCGCCGGCCATTCGCAGACGGCCGGCGCGGAGGCGCGCACGCCTACAGGGGCGCGAGGGAGGCGGCGGCGGCCGGCCGCCGCCGAAGATAAGGTAGGTGAGTTGGGGAGTTTGGGGGGGGTTTCACCCCGCGGGACATCCCGATCTCGGATGTCCCGCGGGGTGGGGGGTGATCGGCCCGGGAATCTTATAGATTCCCGGGCCGATCACCCGTGGGTGTTGGTCCACTTTAAGGAGAGACATTGTATGTGTGCTAAATCTTGTGCACTGTGTGCTTGCCTATCGCTACTAGTGCCTGTCTGTGGGTGTGAGATCACTTTACAATCGGTAAATTGAAGTGTGACTTTATAGCTGTATAGTTGGGCCTAGGACCTTATGGTGTGATTGGGTATATTAACTGCATAAGGTGAGATCTTAGCTTGAGATCTGTGTGTGTATGAAGTGTTATTAGGGCCAGTGGTGGTGGCTATTTCCAAAGACCGTGTGTGTGGGAAAACGATTGTTTGCACTACGATCGAAATCCGGTCTGGATCAAGGCATAAAACCTCCTTGATTCATGACAAGGAGGTTTTATGCATTTTTCAAAATACTTTTACAATAAATCTTATTATCGCACATTCCTCATATTGACAAATATCATAAATGCCTTGCATACCCTGCCAGTGCTTTAGTCCTGGCTGTGCTGGGGCATTACAATATGCTTTCATTCAACTCTTTTCTTTAATTGAACACAATTGCTCCTTTTCTCATATATTCCTAATATTCCTGTTTCTTATTATTACCTTACAGATGCCGCGTCTGGGATAACATACCTCTCTGAAATCATGCTCAAAGTGTCGTAACTGCAAGCATTGTTCTAATTTCAACTGATGTCGACTCCAGAAGTGATCAAAAGCTTTTTCTGTTTCATCCAGCTGGGCAAGTAACCTAAAGGGAACAATGGGAAATGCTTGCTTAGCATATAACAAATACCATTAACAAACTCCACGATACCATAAGATATATTTCATTTGTCACCAGAACTAGAAACTAGGATTTAACATAATGTTTTGTGCGAGCCTTAGTTTAAAGCAGAACAAAACCCTCTGCACCCACCCTGGAGTATAAAAACTCCACAGCGGACCGATGGCCTTCCTCTAGGGCGATGTAGACAATTACAGCCGCATCCCCAGCATTTATGGGCTGAGGTGTGCTCCAAACAGAGACGAATTTCTGATTATTATGCTGCATGGCATACAGCTCTGATCGCACGATAGCCTGTACATGTGCTGTAGAACTGGAGAAAGATGAATTTTTATTGGTGGCTGGGGGGGTTCACTCCAAATATGGATGCCCCCGGGGTAAAGAACAGAACCCAGGTTAGACAAAATCCTGCATTTTTTCTGCTTTTAAGCAGAGAAAGCGCAATAAACTTGTGAAATGAATGTAGCTAAAGCCCCTGCCAATACTTACCTTCTAAGAGGTAAAACTGCAAATATTTTGCCTACCGAATTGTCCTGGAACACGTTTTTTCTTATTTGTCCCACCCTGCTGGTGTCATCAATCATTACATGCCTCCTTCTAGTCTCTGAGATCCACCATGAAAGTTTACACAATTCTATTCCCTTGTCAGTCTTCCCACATGCCTTGAGGGGGAAACTGCCGCTAGATCTCTGCAGCGACAATGTGAGATGAAATGTGGCGATGACATCACCCGTCACTTACAACAGCAGGAAAATGTGGCAATAGTAGGGAGTAAAGTAGAAAAAAAGAAAATTGCTGAAAGGTATTTTTCAAGAGGGGAGCAAAAAACAAAAAAAGTCTTTAGGTTTAGGTTTCTGCCAGTACACTGACTGTATTGCAGGCTATATCTGGAAAAAACCTTCTTTTTGACCAATATCCCACGTATTCCTTACCCTGCAGGCAGTACATTTTGGGTGGCTTCTCCTGTTTTCTCTCCTTTCCCAGAAATGGGCCCAGCAATTTCCTTAAAGTCCCAGATTGCCGGGGTTTGAGTTGCAAGACCAGAAATTGCCAGCTTGCATCTATATTCTTGTATGACATGCCCTCCCCCAGGGCCACAAGATGATGGCGTAGGAGTCCAGGTATAGAATACCCAGAATTGGTTGAGAGTTACGCCAAGATACTGGAAAATACCAAGAAAATATATGTTTCCGGTGCCTGAATACTGGATTCTGAGTAAAAGGGTCTTCAGGAAAGAGTGCCTTGTAATATATTACCATTCCTTTAAAAGGCTGAAGGTAGGGCATTTGACAGGGACCTGGAGACTGGCCAGCAATGGAAGCCAGGTGGGTCCTGCTGGCCATTCCTTATAATGCAGGACTTTAGGCCAGGAGGCCTATAAAGAGGCGGATATGCTTCAGACTGGCTGTGAATGGGTGCTGGAGAGGCCTGCAGACATGCTGCCATGTGGATTAACCAGGTGCAGGAAGCACAAGGTTAAGCACAAGGTGCCCCGGGGGAAAGGACCAAAACCCAGGATAGTCAAAATCCTGGGTTTTGGTTCACTTTAAGTTCCCTTGAAATAAAAATTTTCAATGATGTCTGTATGAGACCGAACGTTAAATTTCAGCTTTTAGAGCAATATCCAGGGGACGCAAGTGTTATCTGTCCTTTACAATTTTATTTTGTTTTTGTTGCTTAAAGTAGACCTATCATCAGGATTTTTACCATCCGAGTGATAGATACTTGTCCCTTGGGCATCACAATTTGGAATTCCCTGTTGTGTGAAACCCTTCAGATCATCTAAAAACTCACCTTTCCACCTCAGCATATATATGCACAGCATACAGCACTTATTACACACTGAGACCGGCATAGAGTAAGGGGAGTGGCCATATAAACCTGATCTTCCATGTAATTAGCAAGGGATGTTGCCAGCAAAACCCATATGGCACCTCATTTTGCTTCCTTTTTTTGTTCTATTTTCTTGGGCGCTAACCTAGGAAAACTCATCCCACGGAGACATGAAAGTACATCCACATAAAAACAACCAAAGACAAAAATAGACTTGCACACTATGGGAAAGAGCTACTTTCCTAGAATGGAAATTATTTACACAGCACCCAACAGAACTTTCAGTCTCTTTAGCCTCCCCCTATATTAAACCTAACATGGGTCTCTCCACGTGGTGGCTTGTGGCTTTTTCATGCACACTATATTATTCTTGTTCTTTGTTGTTCATTGTGAGCTTTTTAAAGGTGCGTCTTAGCGTGCAAACGGTTAACATGTATAGTAAACAGAAAAATAATAGGAGCCAGCCACACAATATCCTCAGCTGTCCGCTAAAACCTTACATTTATTTAAGTTATTTTTAAATAACAGCCACACAGCTTACCATATGATAACACCTACGGGGGTGTCGGGGTGCCCAGGCCAGCGGAGGTGCGCAGAAGTGCAAAAAAGGCCAGCACTCCAAGAATTAAAGTTCATGAAAGTATATAGTGCATAAATCATATGTTTTTATGAACTTTAAAGTGGACCAAAACCCTGCTGGATCGGCCCGGGAATCTATAAGATCCATTCCCTCCCCCTAGGATGCCCGCTACACTTACCTGAATCCCGGTCCAACGGCACATGCGCGGGCTGTGGCAGCATCTCACGCTTCTCTCTAGCCCGCGCCGGCCATTCACAAATGCGCGCTCCCTGTTGTAGGGAAGAGATGCGGCCACCAGCACGCTCGGAGTTGCTGAGCTAAGACGCCGCTAAGACGTGCATAGCTCAGCAGCTCCGAGCGCACTGATTGGACGAGCGGCCGCGCATGCGCCGTAGGACCACGGTGAGGTGAGTTGAACCGGGCGATCTGGTCGGTTTCACATAGTGGGGCACATAGCAGGGATAGTCAAAATCCTGGGTTTTGGTCCACTTTAAGACTTGCAGTGTTGGCCTTTTTGGACTTTAGGTTCTGGCTGCAGTGTGCCCCTCAGTTTTTGGTCAAAGAAAGGCCCGTGAGCAACAGGTAAGTATCTCTGCAGTGGGTGGCTGGAGTGAGGGGCTTATAGATTACATGCCATGAACACTTAAAGTGATACAGCAGGCAAAGCTAATTACACCATTGAGTCAGGCTACATTTGGCGCTGTCCTAAACTGTTTTCCGTTTTAAATTGAAACAGAAATGGCTGATAAATCGAGGTTTATATGTTCAGCCAATGACATTCTCTTTTTCATCCTATCCCCCAGCTCAGCAGAGCAAGACAGGATTGCTGGTCCCGCCCCTCCTCCTCCAGATTCATCACATTGCTGTCAGTGCAGAGCCCGCCCATTATACTGATTTCTTATGTGTTTTCGCAGATCCAAGGGCCAAGCCCACTTTTTCAAACGAGAAGTCATAAGATGAAACTGTAAACCTCAATAACTGGACCTCAATGTAGCCTGACACAATGGTGTAACAATTACCATTGCCTGCAGTAGCACTTTAAGAGGTCCAGGCAATGGCAAAATTAAGGTTTCAAGAGAAAACAAACAATAAATAGATCTTTCATATTAATCACTGTGAGTCCACTTGTTGTTATCTTAAAGGGGATGGAAACCCATTTCTGGGTCCGCCACCTATCCATCGGGGCGCCCCAGCCAGGTGCTGCTGTTAGCATGGCTTGTCGCCAAATCCACGCCCTGCGGCACTGCTGACAGAGCCAATTTGCTCTCTCAAGTGCCGCTATAATGAGGTGCAGCTGGCTGGCTGCATCCCCGGCAAGCTGTTTGGGCACACGCGCACACAGCCACAGAGAAGTCGGGGATGCAGCAAAGATTGCATTGTGGGTAGGAAGCCCCGGAGGGGAAAGCTAGTGGTTGGGCATGGAATCTTTAAGATTGCAGGGCCAAGCCACATGGATTTTGACTCATTTTAAAATATGCTTATTGTATAGTTGCTACAAAATTAATTTGAAAATGTACTTCTCAATCTGATATCCTACAGAGTTTGTTTGAGGTTAACCTTTTGTAGGGATCTTCCCGGGGGATGGTGTGTTTGGACACAGTTCACGACAGACTTAGGTGTTATAAAAGCAGGTCTTGACGTTTATTCATGGCATAAACAGTCCAGTAACAAAACATACAGCAGCAGCGTGCTTCATTTGTGCACAAACAAAATAAAGACCTAGCCCGTCTGGGCGCTTACTTAACAGGTTCTTCTCACCTATCTAGCAGTTTCATAATACAGCGTTAGCCTGGATATCGCAGGGTGAGTTTTAGCTCCAGCAATGGCTGCGTTCGCAGCTTCCTTCACACACACACAGGCTGTTCATTTCTGGCTCAGAGCAATAGCCTGCAGTCTCTGCAGAGCTTTTACCTCCCAGGCTAATTAGGATCAGAGCTCACCTGATCCAAAACCCAAACTGGATCGGGGAGGTGTGGAATGACAGGTCCCTCTACCAAACCTACCTGCCATTCCATATAAATCCAGGCCCGGCAAAATTAAACAACACCTCAGCAGCATATCACTGCTGGGAAACAAATCAATCCTGGACTTACCATCTCACCCAGCGTAGTAACCTAGGTGAAATGTACACCCCCTCGATCACTTCTCCAGTGACATGTCTACATATCCCCCCCCTCTTCTTCAGACCGGAGGGCTGAGCATTTTGTCCCCACAGACAATGTACCCTCGACAATGCGTCAGCATTTGCCTGTAATTTCCCTGGCCTGTGTTCCACAGTGAAATTAAAGTTTTGTAGGGACAGAAACCATCTAGTCACTCTTGCGTTTCTCTCCTTATTTAACTTCATCCATGTTAGGGGGGCATGGTCTGTCACTAACTTGAATTTCCTGCCTAGCAAGTAATATTTTAGGGATTCGAGGGCCCACTTCACTGCCAAACATTCTCGCTCCACAATGGCATAATTTTTTTCGGCCGGGGTTAGCTTTCTACTCAAGTACATCACCGGATGCTCCTCACCATTTACTACTTGTGAGAGTACTGCACCTAAGCCTGTGTTAGAAGCATCTGTCTGAACCAGAAATTCTCGCCTGAAATCGGGGGTAACTAACACAGGTTGTTGGCACAAGGCAGACTTAAGGCTTTGGAAAGCCTTCTCGGCCTCTGGAGTCCACGTGATCATGGCTCTCTTTCCGCCCTTGGTCAAGTCAGTTAGGGGAGCAGCAACTGAGGCGAAGTTCGGCACAAATCTACGGTAATAGCCCGTAATACCAAGGAAAGCTCTGACCTGTTTCTTTGTCAGGGGTCTAGGCCAATTCTGTATTGCCTCCACTTTATTAAGCTGTGGCTTAATCAACCCTCTTCCAATAATGTAGCCCAGATACTTGGCCTCTTCTAGGGCTATTGCACACTTCTCGGCATTTATGGTCAACCCCGCATCACTTATGGTATCCAATACAGCCTGTACCTTACAGAGGTGACTTTCCCAATCAGGGCTAAAAATGACCACATCATCGAGGTAGGCAGCTGAGTAATCACGATGTGGTCGCAAAATCAAGTCCATCAACCTCTGGAAAGTCGCAGGTGCTCCATGTAACCCGAACGGCATCACTACATACTGGAATAGCCCATCAGGGGTGGAGAATGCAGTTTTCTCTTTAGCCTCATTAGTAAGTGGAATCTGCCAATAGCCCTTTGTGAGATCGAGGGTGGTTATGTATCTGGCATTACCCAACTTCTCAATCAACTCATCTACCCTAGGCATAGGATAGGCATCGAATTTTGAGATCTCATTCAACTTTCTGAAATCGTTACAGAACCTCCAAGTTCCATTAGGCTTTGGGATTAATACAATCGGGCTGGACCATTCACTCTGTGACACCTCAATTACTCCCAGATCAAGCATACGCTTTACCTCGGCAGATACGGCTTCCCTACGGGCTTCCGGGATCCTATAGGGCTTGAGGTTTACTCTGCTTCTAGGCTCAGTTTCAATGTGATGATATATGAGGTGTGTACGCCCTGGGAGGTCAGAAAACTTGTCTTTGTTTTTCTGTAAAAACTCCTGAGCCTCCTGTTTCTGTGACACTGATAGGGTATCACCAACCTTGACTGGAGGGATTGGTTGTGACAAATTACTAACAGTATTTGTCGCCGCCAAGGATTCCCTGTCTTTCCAGGGCTTAATCAAGTTTACGTGGTAAACTTGGAAAGGCTTCCTTCTACCTGGTTGGTGCACCTTGTAGTTCACCTCACTGACCTTTTCCACAATTTCATAGGGACCTTGCCACTTCGCCAGGAATTTACTCTCAACAGTGGGAACTAGTATAAGGACCCTATCGCCTGGGTTAAATGTCCTGATTCTTGCAGACCGGTTGTAAATTCTACTTTGGGCCTCTTGCGCCCTCTGGAGGTGTTCCCTTACTAGGGGCATTACAGCGGCTATACGGTCCTGCATTTGTGCTACATGCTCAATAACGCTCTTGTATGGGGTGGACTCGCTCTCCCATGTCTCTTTTGCAATGTCCAGTAGACCCCTAGGGTGACGACCATAGACCAACTCGAATGGTGAGAACCCTGTGGATGCTTGGGGCACTTCCCTAATAGCAAACATGAGGTAGGGTAACAAATGATCCCAGTCACGGCCATCTTTTTCCACCACTTTTTTCAGCATATGTTTCAAAGTTTTGTTAAATCTCTCCACCAATCCGTCCGTCTGGGGGTGGTATACAGAGGTACGGATGGGTGAGATTTTAAATAGTTTGCATAACTCCTTCATCACCTTTGACATAAAGGGTGTACCTTGGTCAGTTAGGATTTCTTTGGGGATTCCAGTCCTAGAGAACATATAAAACAACTCACGTGCAATTGTTTTAGATGCGGTGTTTCTTAAGGGCACAGCTTCAGGATAGCGGGTCGCATAATCCATGACCACCAGAATATATTGGTGTCCTCTAGCGGATTTTACAATGGGACCCACTAAATCCATGGCTATACGCTCAAAAGGCACCTCTATAATAGGGAGCGAAACCAAAGGACTGCGAAAATGTGACACTGGGGCACTAAGCTGACATGTGGGGCACGACTCGCAGTATTTTTTAATATCACCATATATCGCCGGCCAGTAGAACCTCTGGAGAACCCTCTCCTGCGTTTTGTCAGTCCCCAAGTGTCCCCCAAGAACATGGTTATGTGCCATGTCCAGCACCTGACGCCGGTACGGCTTAGGCACCAGAAGCTGTTCCACAACCTCATCCTTAACCTTAGTGACTCTATAGAAAAGATCATTAGTCACAGAAAAATGTGGAAATCTTTTCTCAGCATCTGGTTCCTGAGGTACCCCATTCATGACAGCAACCTGCTCTCTCGCATTTTTGAGAGTGGGGTCCTGTAACTGTGCAGTTCCAAAATTATCCCTAGACACCTCTAAGTCTGGTATATTTTGCTCAGTGGGAGGAGCCTCCTCCTCTCCAGCCAGGACCTGCAAAGGAAAACAATTATTTTCATCCTGCACACTTTTATCATTTACAGGGGGTAACGCAACAACCTTAGGAGTATCCTCACTCCTTTCGGGGGATTTTCTTTTTCCCCAGAGAGCCCAGAATAGTGGAAAATCGCGCCCCAGTATTACGTTGTGCATGAGATTTTTAACCACACCCACTTCATATTGTACGGTGCCTTGTTTAGTCCCGACTTCAGCCAGCACTATAGGGTACACTTTTGTATCCCCATGTATACAAACGACACTCATATGCTTTTTACACTCAAAGTCCCCAGCCACCAGGCTGGCATGCACCAAGGTTACGAGGCTTCCTGAGTCCAGCAACGCCTTAACAGGAAAGTCATTAATTGTAACGTCGCAGATTTGCGGTTCAGTCTCTAGTCCAGGAACTGCAACACAAGATGGTTCCGCAAATAGCGACTGACGCCGACTAACCTCACAGTCCATGGGCTCAGTGGTAAGAGGGCAATGGGCAGACACGTGTCCCGTCTCATGGCATCTCCAGCACTGGATAGAGCCTGTTCTCCTTGGCAAGGAGTCCTTTTTAGGGCTACTTAGCCACCCGGGACCATCTCCAGTCTTTTGCCCCTGAGACACCACTTGAGCCCTTCTTCCTCCCTCAGCACCCCTCCACACTCCCCCAATAGATGGAAGTCTCTTACCAGCTGAAGGCACAGATCTGGCACTCCGGGGAGGTGAGGATGCTGCAGAAACATCACGGAGGTAGTCCTCAGTCGCCTGGAATCTCTCCACAAGGTTGACAAGTTCGTTTGCATTCTTAGGGTCACCTTGTCCCACCCAGCGTTGCAGGTCAGCAGGAAGTGCTCGGAGGTAGCGGTCCATCACAACCCTCTCTAGGATCTGTGCAGGAGTAGAAGTGTCTGGCTCCAACCACTTCCTCGCCAAATGGATCAGGTCATACATCTGGGACCTCGCCGATTTGTCCAAACTGTAGCTCCAGTTGCGTACCCTCCTGGCACGGACCGCAGTAGTAACGCCTAGCCGGGCAAGTATCTCCGCTTTTAGCCGAGTATAGTCCTTAACCTCTTGCTCACTGAGGTCATAGTAGGCCTTTTGAGGTTCCCCTGTTAAATAGGGCGCAATTACCTCTGCCCACTCAGCGACTGGTAACTTCTCTCGCTCAGCCACACGCTCAAACACAGTTAGGAAGGCCTCAACATCGTCCTCAGCAGTCATCTTTTGCAGCGCTCGCTGCACAGCTCTTTTCACATCAAAAGTCTCTGGAGCGGCTCGCACCACTGTGTGGGGGTTAGCAACCACAGGCGCCTCTTGTTTTGCAATCAGGTATTCAATAAGTTGTTGTTGGGCAGCCATGGTCTGTTCATGTCGTCTGTTAGCCTCTATCTGAGCCTGTTCATGTCGTCCATTGGCCTCTATCTGAGCCTGTTGCTGTTGCAAACTCACTTGCATAAACTGCTTCAGCATCTCCTCCATGTTGCCCGACTGTTCTTGGAGTGTAGTTGCAGCTTTCACCCAAGACATAGGCAGCTGTAGCCAAGTCTGTCCACACCGTTGCCCCTAGCAACCGTTTTGCCCGCTCCGCAGCACCAATTGTAGGGATCTTCCCGGGGGATGGTGTGTTTGGACACAGTTCACGACAGACTTAGGTGTTATAAAAGCAGGTCTTGACGTTTATTCATGGCATAAACAGTCCAGTAACAAAACATACAGCAGCAGCGTGCTTCATTTGTGCACAAACAAAATAAAGACCTAGCCCGTCTGGGCGCTTACTTAACAGGTTCTTCTCACCTATCTAGCAGTTTCATAATACAGCGTTAGCCTGGATATCGCAGGGTGAGTTTTAGCTCCAGCAATGGCTGCGTTCGCAGCTTCCTTCACACACACACAGGCTGTTCATTTCTGGCTCAGAGCAATAGCCTGCAGTCTCTGCAGAGCTTTTACCTCCCAGGCTAATTAGGATCAGAGCTCACCTGATCCAAAACCCAAACTGGATCGGGGAGGTGTGGAATGACAGGTCCCTCTACCAAACCTACCTGCCATTCCATATAAATCCAGGCCCGGCAAAATTAAACAACACCTCAGCAGCATATCACTGCTGGGAAACAAATCAATCCTGGACTTACCATCTCACCCAGCGTAGTAACCTAGGTGAAATGTACACCCCCTCGATCACTTCTCCAGTGACATGTCTACACTTTTAATTGGGAGTATGATTAAATACTCACCAATCTTTGCAGCTATGCTCCTATCTTACTATCATGGTTGTATGAACGGCAAGGTTATGTATAGAATTTACATCCTCTATTTTTACTCACTGCCACAGCCTGGAGACCCTGTAAGTAGTTTCTTCAGACCTGTTACACTGCTCAGCTTTGTGGCAAGACCATGCTTTGGTTCCACCACCATGGTTCCTATGGTGTCTCCTCAACCAATCCCTCCTGGTTACTGTTGTCTTCCTGGTCACTGTTGTCTTAAGGCCGCTGCTCTGAACAAGGATCACAAGTCTGGATTTCTTCAAAAATATTTATTCCGTGTAAGAAACACTCATTACAATCGGTTTAAAAGTGCCATGCAAATACTGCAAAAGATCCAACAAGTGTCCTAAAAAATCCAATTAGGAAACACCAGTCTGTAGCTCCATTTTCTTTTCTTTGCCTGATTCCCTTTCAATTGCCTCCTGGTCGCACAGGCTGTTGAAAAGATTAGCAAGACTCAGGGCAAGCTTCCCACCCATGGCCACTCCAACTTTTTGCAGGTAAAAAATCATTGTTGAATCAAAAATAGTTGTGGGTTAATGCAAAATGTAGGCAGTCAAGGATATACTGTATTTATAATGAAGGGATAGTGCTGTCCTTTTTCCATAAAGTATTTAACAGCTTCTAATCCTTTCTCATGGAGTATAATAGTGTGTAGTGAATATACTTCCTCTGTTGCCAGAATACGTGTTACGTCTTCATTTAAATAATCTTCTTCAGGAACATACTCAAATATTTCAGATATGCTGGAATCTTCTTAACTAGTGGTTGCAGGAAGGTGTCCACATCCGCTCCTAGTCGGTAACCGAATTATTCCTAATAATGCTTCGTCTTCCTGGTTGGTTTTCCCTATTTTTATGAACCTTAGACGGGTGTAATAGTGTAGGTATTTTCGGTGTGCCAGTATTTAAATAGTTGTAATCAGTTTTTATGCGGTATTTCCTTTTGTCTTCCTTCATCAAGCATCTTACTTTGCTATGGTAAAGCCCTGTTGATTTTTCATACATGTCTCATCCTCTGCCAACCTACTTGTTTCATCCAGATATTTTTTAGATTCCGGGGCAGTCCACAGTGGGTTTTGTTGCGATTTTAGATAACATTTATTGTTTGTTTTCTCTTGAAACCTTATATATTCAAGTAAATGCTTTAATCTCTTTAACAAGGTTCATCTATAGGAACACTAGGTTGTAACTATAATGGCAATAATAAGAGAGCAAGGAGCTCACCTAAAGCCTGTCCCATGTAGCTCTCCTCCTGCAGCGAGCTGTAGATGCTGTAGCAGGTTCTCCAAAGTTTTCCTGTCCATTCTAGTTAATTTTTTCATACCTATGCACACATTTGGTGCTCCCAGTATGAATGAGCCTGACAAGCAACAGTGGTCAAAACCTCCGGGCTCACTTACGCTGCTGAGGGACACGGGTGGTCTTGCAACCACATTTTAAGGGTGGTCATAGAATAAAGGAAATTAAAGGAGGAGCAAACTTTGCAGTCCTGCTACAACATGCACTGTGTGCTTTAGGAAATGAAGGAAATGCACAGGCTGGTGCTTTCACTTAAGTTCCCTATTACTGCCATTGCCTGGACTGGTCCTTTAACTGGATGTAGGTTCAAAGATTAAGGCTACGTTCTCACCTGTCTGGTCGCGTTTGCGGCATTGGATTTTGCACCAGGAATCCCATTTTGCATTTGCATTTTTTGTTTGCATTTTGTTTGCATTCTCAAGCAATCCCTTTTTAAAAGGGTGTATCTAATGGCAGCACGCAGCAGGCAGGACATTTACGGAAGTGTTTTTCTCCTGCACTGGAGAGGTGTGAAAGGGACCATAGAGGTGCTATTTTTTTGCTATGAACGCAGAAACACATGTGGTACTGGACAGGTGTGAACGAGGGCTAAAAATCAACAACATTGCAACTTGCAATCTGCATGTGATGAGACAACCTAACATGGTACATTGTAAAAGTATTTGCTTAATATGTTACAGCATATACAGGCAAAGAGGGTCTTTCCATTTCTAGATAATGATGCTACATTTTTTTGTAGGCACAAAAGTTTGAAGTACTAGAGCCATTAATAAGCAAAGTTACAGTGGGCTTGGTTCAGTTCAAAGCAGTTCATGTTTTCTTTGTCTCTGCAGCCAACATACACAGATCAAACATTCAGCAATGAGAAACTTCCCTATTCCATAATGGGATGTTTACATGCCTATTGGATGCTGGGAAATCAACACATCTGCATTTCATATAATGGGGCGTGGGCTTACTGATGATCCCAAGGTCAAATTCCATCGGTTAATAACTTTCTTCTGAGTTGAGCTGATTCGAGTTGTATTGTTGCCAAAAGTACGGAGACCCTTGGCTACTGGTGTATGAATTGTCATGCAGAGCAATCTCCATCTTGCTCTCTCAGTTATGATCTTTTTATGTTTAGCACTTGTACATTGCTGTTCTTCAGTAGTGAGTTAAAATACATAGACTATCAGATGGTCTCTAGCTACAGAAAAACAGATGTTTGTAGCATTCCTACTATTGGCTAGTGTAAAAGACATTTTAAAGCCCAACATCACACAAAACTTTTCATTTGTTTTGGACCAAATGAGACAGAATTATCGTAACTTCATTGGCCCTTGGTCCAGCTCGAAATGGCCTGAGTATAGTCATTAACTGCCAGATCTCCCCTGCTGCTCCTTTTTCTCAGAAGTTCAGTAGGAGCTGCTCCATGCTTATATGACATAGAAAGTCATGGCTCATGTTATGGTCCTGATAAATTAAGCTAGATAAGTTAGGTTCAGACACAGTCATCATGCGTTGGGCCAAGTATAGCATCACGGTTTGATATGCAGTGTGGTTGAGCAGTGGTTCCAACCAGTGGTACGGGTACCACTGGTACTACATGAGAGGTGCTACATCAGTTGGTACACGATGAGGCTACAGACTGATCTGATAATCTATACTTTTAACAAACCTGATTTGCTGCATAAGTACGAAATTGTTCCAAAAACTGAATGAGCAATTTTGTGCAATTGTGCATGAACTAAATTGTTGTTTTGTGCATTTTTAACATTGTTTTAGGTGACTGACAAACCATATGTACCACCAGGGGCAGACTGACCATTAGGCATACCGAGACAATGCCCGGTAGGCCACCGCATTCCCTGCACTGGCAAGCTGCTGAGGCTCCAGCTTCTTGCAGCAGGCCTGGTGAATGGGAGCCACTGCGGGCCACCCAGAGTATCTGGTGGCCCGTAGCAGCTCCCATTCACCTGGCTCATAGCTGGAAGCCGGAGCTGGCAATAAATTGGCATGCAGTCGGCAATTGCAGGAGAGGTGGCAGCCTTCCTATGATGTCCCGACAGCGCACAGCATCAGCATGAGAGTCCCGGCTCTGTCAAAACAAGGAATGATCATGCTGCTGCTGCTGTGTTGCGGCCCGGATGTCATAGGCCGCTGCACAAAGCACAGCTGGAAGGCGGCAGACAGGGGGTGAGCAGCCTCTGGCACAGCAGCAGGCCTCGGCTCCCAGTGGTGGCAACAGCAGCATCCCTGGCCATCAGAGGTGACATCCCTGTGCTTCCACCGATGGCGGCATCCCCTGATCTCGATCTCAAATGTGCTGCCTGAAGTGCAAATGGCCAATGGCCACATCCCTGGGTTCACTCTAGTCTGAGGCAAGCTCCCACCCCTATCCTATCTGAATGTCGGGGTGCAGTAGCATAACTCAGCTAGAGGAAAGCAAAAACAAAACAAAAGTGAAAGCCTCAGAGAAGTATGTTTAGCTGGATTTTACACCGGGGGGCAGCCAAGCAGCCAGCACTTGAGTCTTTTAGACTATACGGCTGGCCAAATCTTGCTAAGCACATGTTTCCTGGTCTAAAATGGTTATATACAAAAGGTGAGTTTTTACATGTGTTTTTAGTACCAAGTGAATATCCTATATCAGATATCAATATGTCAACTACTTACCAACTGGTAAGCTTTACTTTGCCCTAAATATATTAATCTACTGAGAATCATTCTAATTCTCACATTAACCTAAGCAAACTCACAGACATTGCTTGTGTGTATTGTACAAACCTTTCTACAGTAGCCATGTTCTCCAGCTCGTCCAGTGTCAGTTGGCAGCTTGGGTCTTTCGACACTGGTTCCTTTATACATTTAAGCAGTGCCCCGCCTTGCTCAACAGCTAGGTTTAAATCTTCCTGCAAGATAAATATTATGTCATCACAAAGAGTTTACTTATGCTGGTGTACAATTTTTTTGACGCATTAAAAAAATGAACAGATAACAGTTTATTTCACTATATACAGGAAAACATTTGATATGGAAAACGTGTTTAGAAAAAGTTTCTTTAAAACTTAAGTTCTGTTATTTCATTACAGACCAAAGCATAGATCATGCCATGAAAAATTAGGATAGGTTTGGGTTAATAACACATTTGTAACCTTTCTGTTTCAGATATGCCAATTATATATTGCATCAATATTTTTACAGGTGCTCAAGACCTACAGAAACTTTGGATGAACAGAACTGAGTAGGTAAAACAGACCTCTTATTTAGGTGGCATCATGGCAGCTCTTTAGGGTATTCAGATGGAGCATCCACATGGGCCCCGTTATCATAGCGGCACCAATGGATCACCAGACTTTTTTCTTGTTTTGTTTCTTTTTTCTTGTTGTTTGACAAGTTTTTCTTTTAAGATGAGCCGGTGCCATTTGGTCCAGGAGGGCGCACCACCTGCTTTGCCAGATTGCTTTTTGGGAGGTTAGCGGGGGTCCATTGGAGAACAATGGTCCTGCAGACAGTGAATAAGAACAAGTCCGGGGGTGTTCTTATTCGAGACAGATATTCTTACCTTCACTTCGAATCAGCACCAGGGCAGGAAACCGCCAGGTGGTCACATGGGCCTTGGTCACGCCCTCGACAGCGGGCACCGGAATGCCCCGCCCATAATGCGCCCATGTACGTGCCAGGACTCCATTCCAAGTGCTGGCTCGAAGTTAAGGTAAGGATATCAGACGTTCTGGGGGGGTTATATTATGGGGGGGCTCCATAATTCAAGCTTGTTCTTATTCAGGGTCTTGGAGCCACCAGATAAACTGAAACTAGGGGCCAACCCTACAGGCAAATAAAAATAATACCTGCACTCGTATTGTGTGATAAGAACTTGCAACTGCGTCATATCTTGGCCATGACTGTACCTTGCAGAGAGCTAAATAGAAAACAGCTGGATACATTTTCCCCTCTGAAATGTTAATGGGAACCTGCAGCCTTTTCTAAAAGAAGCACTATTATCATGATTTTTAGGGAATATCAGAAATGGTCCATTCTAAACAGAGTATAGTATCAAACCTGTAGATAACTAGAAGAAGCAGACTAAATGGAAAAGTGGGATTTATTTATAAGAATAGATCACCTCCTGGGAAATCAAAGACAAAAAAACAGACTGGATCCCATATTGCAAGTGGTAAGTAAACTGTTTTTATTTTTTTGTTTAAGCCTACAGATGCCTTTTAAATGTTACATCTAACCTTGTATGTATTGTGTGTATATGTATGACACTAATATTTGAACGTGATTTAGAACATTAACTTTTGGTCTCTGCGCGTATAACAAGCAGTTCTGTTGAGATGTCCGTCTTTCCTGTCTAGGAAAGTTGAGAAGTATAGGAAGGCTATGAGCGGCACCTACTTTTAGTTTGCTCTGGCGCTCTGTATGTGACAAGAGTAGCTCCTCTGTACAGATGACATCATTGGGGAGTTCCGTTTCTGCCAGGCTAGTGCCGAATGTCTGCAAGCTCTGCGCTGTAGTCTTCACAACTTGAGCAAAGCTTTCAATGGCCTATTATGAGAAAAAAATAGTTCATTAAGTTTGTGTGTTTGTGTGTGTGTGTGTGTGTGTGTGTGTGTGTGTGTGTGTGTGTGTGTGTAAAAGTTTACTTGGACAGAGCACAGATGCTGCTTTCATGTATTTGTACAGTAGTCTGTTTATGTCATTGAAGAGGCAAACTTGCTTCTTTCACAGTCTACTACTACTGTTCATAGAGGCTGCGCCAATTCCACACGGGTCATCGCCTATTACTTCACAGCTCACTAAATCCACCGCTGAAGCGGCCCTGACACAAATGGGGCAGAGCTCTCACAACATGTGCTTGCGTGAACAAATTAATCAAATAATATAACAAGTGCACACATCTTTTATGGCTAATAACTTCAACAATGAGAACAAAATACATAAACCTGACATTGCTATTAGTTAATATCTGTATTAAAGGACTGTCTGACATTACACAGAGAATATTCTACAGATGCTGCCACCCTGAGGTGCACTAGAGAGCATGGCTCCGATGCTTTTTGGGTAATGGTGGTATTCGTCTTGAACAGAATTGTCTCCATCACCTAATGATGAAGAAAGTGTAACACCAACGTTCTTCTATATTAATGTGAAAGAACAGGAATATTGAGTTTAAAGTAAACCAGGGCTTAGGAGTGAAAGTCACAGGCCTGGGCACACACCCTAAGCCACCAGTTAACAAAATCCATCTCCTAACATTCCTAGTAAAACAGGAAATAAAAAGCTTCCAAAAATGTCACATGTCCCTCCATTAAAAGGGCAGCTCCAGACACTATGCAGGTCCTGGCACACAGGGTGAAGGGACAGTAAGGAAAAGCATTTTTTTTCAACCTAAACCGTAAGCTTTGTTTGGGGCTATGACCCATGTTTTAGGAGGTTTAGGCATGTACCGTTGTTAACATCAACATGTGTGCCCCCCGGGGAATTTAAGATATGGATATAAGTGACTGGGGGAGGCACCTAGCCAAAAATACTTGACCGGTTAGTTGTTAGCATACCTCCCAACTGTCCCTGATTTGAGTCCATGTCCCCTGCCCCCCTCATTGGTCTCGTTTGTCCCTCTTTGAGGTGTAACATGCAAATCTGCATCAATTAATGATTCATTTTCCTATTAACAGTGTATTGTTGTAACTGCTACAACCTATCTCCTATCCATTCCTCAATGAGGGGGAGTGGCACAGTTCACAATTGTCCCTCTTTCCCACCCTGAAAAGTTGGGAGGTATGTGTTAGCAATGAAGTGTTTGTCCCAAAGTTGATGCACATTGTATTTAACGTGATGATCTGCTGATTTCCAGTGCACAATATTTGTGGGGCACATTCAGCAGAGCACACCCTGTGCCTCTACAACCAAGTGTGCTGCGGCTTGGCTGATCTCAAGAATGCCGGCTAACTTGACCATCCCGCTGGCGGCATCCACAGTTTCCCTGTAGACATGCTCCCTCCCCCAGCCTATCAGAATGGCTGGGCACAGGACCGTGCCTCAGCTACAGGAAAGCTGGGGATGCAGCTGCGGCAGGCAAGGGTTTCACACACCAGCCAGCACTGGAGTCTTTTAGACTCCTGGGCCGGCTACCACAAATTCTGATCCACTTTTATGTCTTTTTTGTCATTTGCTTCCCTGTAGCTGAATACACCTGCAGACTGGCCACGTTGATCTTAAAAAAATATTACAATGCCATAGTCTACACCTTCGCCATTGGGAAGAGAATGAGGAGCATGCAAAAGCAAGCAACACCAGATCCTTTTTTTATCAGATTCCTTTTAATAAAGTAAAATAGTTATTTCATAGTTTGATGCATAAGTAAGCATGTATTGTTACAAAGAGCAGTGATGTACAGAAAGTGATAATAACCTTTTCCCAAAAAAGAGCCACCAAGTCCTTAAAGGGACTGCCTGGGCCCAAAAAAAGAGGAATAATCCCCAATAGTCCCACACAGCTGTTCGGCCCAAAACCGGAGCTTTTATACTTACCCCTGCTGCAGATACCCGCCGTACCCGCTCACCACACCGTGCCATACCACTCGCAAGCATGGCCTGTGGTTACCTGACTGCCTCTTTGGTGATTTGCCACACCCTCTTCATTCATTTCCAAGGGCTGGCACACCCCCTCCATTTTAGTGAGTGAAGTGGGCGTGGCCAGTAACCGTAACTGACACAATGGGATGACTGATCGGCTCAGACCCCCCCAGGATGTGAGGGTGAGATTGCCAATTTCGGTAAGTATCAAACAAACACCATAGGGCAAATCAGCTGTGTGATACTATTGGTGTGTATCTACCTGATTCTACATTTGCTCTTACAGCAAACCTCCTATCTGGTGAAATTAACATAGTGTAGGCAAATCTACATTTACAGTACAATACTTATAATAACTCCAGAGTTAGGCACTCACTGTTCTGTGTTGGATCCATTGACCATGGCTGTACTCCAGAGTGCCACCCAGCTCATTGGTTAACTGGCTCTTGTCAATATACCCTTGAAGATCCGAAACAGAGTTTATCATAATGATCTACAATTAAGATAATCAATAATCAGGGTATTAGTAATGATCACAATTTTGTTCAGCAGTATATAATAAATATGTATTGGATTTAACGATTATCTCTACTAAATTTAAAAATTAGGCAATACAAAATGGAGGATGTTTGGGTGACATGTATGTTACAATTGTAAAATGGTATTCTAACAAAACAGAATGTTAACGCAAGATAAAAGGACATATTTTAAACAGTGGAGTGGAGGAGAGTAGTAAGCCATAAATCTACCAAGCTGGTTCTTTATACAGAATGCGGTATACTTTATTCAAATAGAGTTTACTTTGATTACTCTTAGTGCTAAAACACAAATATATATATATATATATATATATATATATATATATATATATATAGCAAAAACATGGCACACAAAAAAGTGCACATTCGATGGAATTTTTAAAGGTGTATATTTTTTGTGTCGAGGTGCTGAGCGCAACTAGTGTTTTTTAAATATTTTTTTCTTATGTTAGCAAATGCCTATTTTATGGTACACCAAGATCTACACGAAGAGAGATGAGAGTCCTATATATACAGAACATTGCTGCTGGGCATGTGTAAGGTTACGTGGTCTTTATAAATATGGGCAAAAGTGTTCTAAAAAGCATGTCTGGAAATCCCGTTATTCTCATGTGTGGAGCATGACACAGGGCCCAGCATCCATGTAGGTGTGCGGAGGCGCACTTTATACACATTGAGAAAACATTGCACTGCTGATAGAAAATGTAAGAGGATGAGAGCCATTACCTCTGTTGAAATGAGATGGATAATTGCTTGGCAGGACCAGTAGTAAGGTTTTAATGATGCTAGATGTTGCATAACGTCATAGATAATTTAGCTACAGAAAGTGGAGGGAAAATCCAGTTAGGACTGGCTGTTTCCCTGAGTCTATAAATAGATCCGGGATGGCTGTAAGACAAGGGAGGGAGCAGTAAGAAAGAAGAGAAAGGGTGTGTCGTCAGGCTATGCTGGGGGAAGCATACCAGCCAGGTCACTGGAATGAACCTTAGATGTCCAAACAGAGGGGCACCCCCTTTGGAAGGCCCTGTGGAGAGGGGCTGAGGTTAACATGCTCCCTGTGGCCTTGATGGAGAGAAAACTGGCCTGACACTGAATCCTGGAGGGCATCTCCAGTGAAGAACAGTCGCAGGAGGGTGTGTAGGGCCCTGAGAGCCAGGGGTCCTGAGAAACTTTTTCTTGCCTGATGGAATACAGAGGGAACCTGTTTGCAATGTATCTGGACTTTGGCTGCCATTTATTCTATGTTCAAGCTGACCTGGACTGGTTTTGGACCCTGCCTATGGACACACCAGGTGACCTAAGTAAAGTACTTTGTAATCCATGGTCAGGACTCAGAAAAAAACTCATCCCATGAGGTAATGTTGCCCAGGGGCTGTTGCACACACATTCCCCTAAACCTGCCCTTATCACAGGGGGCATCCCAACTACTGCCATCATCCATGGGCTTTAAAAAGTAGGGCAGTTGTCGGACAATTTGAGGGTAACATCAGATTATACATTTGAGAGGACACCCATGCTATGCAGACAGTGTCCAGGGTTAGATTCAACGTTTGTTACTGCTAGGCAATCATATTATTAATTTAGCCACTATGATAAGCAACAGTTAAATAATTCACTTGAAGCATTACCAGGATAATAGCTCATTTAGTTGGGACTTTTTGTCATTTTGTGCAGAATATATTCTGAAATATTTTTTACTGGCCCAGTCTCTGGTCAGGGATATGTTTAGAAGACCAGTCATTCTGTAGCCATGGTAGGTCAAAGACCGCACCACGAGTAACTCTGGGCAAGACCTAGAAAGAAAAGTCTTCAGGAGGCAAGGCCCCAGTGACAAGGGTCAAGTTTGGTTGTGGAAAGGGTCCAGTGGAATGTGTGGAAACATCTGTGGTGGAGACAAAGCAATGCCCTAATTATTGGGCAATAACCAAGTCCATAGGGTAGCCTGCAGCCCTGCAATGAATATTTTTGGATGATTTTTGGCCACTTATATATGCTTGCACACACATAATCTGGATGTACAGTATGCACATATTGCTAACCCTTGTTAAATACGGGGACTACATATATTGCAGTATGTATTCATGCTGATCTAAAATTGTGTGTATAGGATTAAAGGAATTTTTACATTTAGTATTTGGCCACACCCATCTAGTGCCTCCCTTAGTTGGTTGAATTAAACTTTATTTTTGTAATTTTTACTTTTCTGGGTTTTTGTCCTTGCCCCCAGGGTACCCTCATCGGGCATGCCCCACTGCTTGAAACCCCCCAGGTCGCCTAAACGAACTCGCTTCTCCCCGGTCCTACAGCACATACATGGCCTCTCGTCCAATCTTACACTTTGATATGTTCTTCTAAGCCATCGTCTAAGGTGAGCAGATCCGAGCATGCTGGCAACTACAGGGAGTTGCCAGCACCGGCCATTCACAAATGCCTTGCACGGGCATGCGTCCTGCTAAAGGGATAGTGGTATTGAGGCCGGTGCTGTTGGACCAGGAAGGGAGGTGTGTCACTGGGCTACCTGGAGGTTTCACACAGTGGGGCATCATGATTTTGGATGTCCTAAAGGGAGGGAATCTAGCGGCCCTGGAATTGTATAGAATCCTATATGAGTGCAATATGTGAATACCACAAAGATTTAAAAATGGGAGGTTCTTTTTCCTGATATTATTATTTAAAGTCTATTAAATATGAAATATTATGAATTATTATTATTTAAAGTTAAAGTCTATTTAAATGCTATTTATACACCTGTTCTCTCATCAGACCCAAGAAAGAAGCTTACTGAATTGTACTAGCCACTGTACTCATTGTACTTGTACTAGCTACTTCATTTGCCATTGCCCTTGTCTGTTTATGCTTACTTTATCTAAGGCCCTTATTTAACAAGGGATAGCGCCAGGTAGCGAATGGTGAGCGAACGGTAATGACGGTCACCGCCACGAGAACGCCGGCTCCCCTCCGCAATCACACATTTATCAAGCCGATCCTGCTTAGCGACTGACAGAGCGCCAGATAGCGAATCATTCATCATTATTCCAGCGTCACCCCACAGCGCCAGCGAGCGACCTTGAACAGCGACAGGTATGACCTCTCGCTACCTGCCGCTCTCCAATGCATTTCAATGGAGCAATCTTTAAATATAAATAATTAATTGTTATTAATGTTTTTTTTTTTTTTTTTTTTTTTTTTAAATGTCAAAAAATCTGTGACCACTTCTGCAATGTTAGATATTTTTTTTAAGGTTAAAAAAAATAAAAAAATGTGCAGAATTGATATTACAGGTCTGATATTAATGTATTCATATTACAATATGTTTTGAAAAAATATGGTGGTTTGGGGGTTAAAAAACTACTTTTAACCCATCGCCGCCAGCGCTCTGGGGTTTAAACAAGCATTTCACTGCGCGAGAATTTTTGGAGCGTGATTTGTTAATGAATATGCTGGGAGCCGTTCGCTATGGCCATTCGCTGTCATGCGCTCCCATACAGCGCGGAACCTGTCAAATAGCGACTCCTCACCCAATACTCAACATTACGGAAAACCGACTGAGTCGCTATCAACTACAGAACAACGGCCAAGCACAGCGACTACTAGCGGGCGCTCTGAAAATGCCGCTACTGTCGCTACCTGGCGCTATTAATGAATCGGCCTCTATGCTTGTCAAGAAGAACAATAGAGCTGTAATTTTGTCATTAAGTAGCTGACTATGCAGGGTTCAATAAAATGTTTCTGTGTATAGATTTCATATTCACTTTTAATTGCAAATTACTGTCACATGTTATTTAAAAAAACTTTTTTTTCTAAAAAAAAGGTTTCTGTGAATAATAAGTTTGAGTAATTCCCCCTTGCTGACAATAGTGTCCCTGTAATTCTGTGACATGTACCACAGATGGGAACATACATGCAAAATGCCAAACACAGGATGAAACTACACGCTTACCGGTACCTTCATTTTAAAGTCATCCCTGAAGAGTTTAATTCCAATGTCAGCAATGGTCCTTTGAATTAATCGAGATGGCCGCAAAACAAAAACCAGCTGCAAGTTCCCAGGAAAGGCCCCCTAGAAAGATTACATATGTGTATATATAAATTGTGATGATAAATTGGCAATTCTTTAGGGAACATTATTAATTGCACACTTGAAATTATTAAGCCTTAAAGTGGACCAACAGTCAAAAACGACTTAAACCAGACCAACACAACAAACAGTGCTCATATGCATGCCTCCCCAGGGCAATTTAGATTGCTGCACATAAAAATTACATTACCTATTTCTCCTGCTGTGGTAAAATTTAAAAACAAAATGGTGATGTATGCAGCTGCAGGTCGCCTGCAAACAAGAAGTGCTGCTGGGTTTCCTGTTACTGTGCATTGTCAGTTATGTCATTTGAATCCAGACAGCAGCATGGCTGAGATTCTGGGAAAGGAAACTACAAAATGGCTGCTACCACTAGAAATTCGGTGAGGCGGTATTTTAGCTTTGAGTGGATGCAGGAGCAAATGTAAGTGCTGATAATGATTCAGTATCATGCATGCAGATGGGGAAAGGGAGGCGCGGGGAGTTTTCTTTTCCAACTAACTGTGTCAGGCTGTTGGTCCTGGTTAAGTTTAATAGGGAACCTATTTCATGATTAACTCATTTTTGAAATGTAATCTTCTTGTCTGAGATGGCAAAGCATGAAGTTAAAGTGATTTTTCAGGCAAGAGGTTAAAGAAAATAAACAGCAGCTAACTTTGGCAAGCATTCCTCCAGTGCTGTGCCTCCTCTCAGCTCGGCGCCCTGAATGGGGAAATGGGGTACTTCCTCATCTGCCCCTCCAGCGCCACCCTGCTGATGTGGGCCACCAATACTAGCTCGAGATGCTAGTCCAGAGCCCGCCCCCCTTGTGATTAGCTTATATCCATGCCCAGGGCCGGCTCCAGGTTTATGTGGGCCCCTGGGCGGCATGGTCTCAGTGGGCCCCTTGGGGATGTAGAGTCGCGGGTCGGGGTCTATAAATTCCATGGCCAAACCTAAGAAGGGCTGCTTGCCCTACAATCCCCTATTGACCCCACATGAATTGGGTAGAGTATTGAGGAAGAGGGATGGACATAACAGGAAGGGTAGGAATAGATTAGGAAGACATGAGAGGACAGGGATGGCTGGAGCAGAGAGACAGGGAGACAGGGATGGATGGGGCAGAAAGACAGAGAAAGGAATGTGTGCTCCGTGTACCTTGCATTGCCTTCTTCCAGGGTGTGCTGTACTTCCTGTTGCAATGCTGGGGCCAGGAAACAGGGTGATGACACATCTCTGGGGTGCAGGGCTGTCAGGGCTGAACAGAGGTTAAGGGGTAGGGCTACTGTAGCACCAATGAAAGAGTGTGCAGCTCAGCCTTGTTACGAGGTTAGTGACCACCCGGCTTGCTAAGGGCAGGTGGCGCAGGGGCCCGATGCAATGTTAGTGGAAAAAAAGTTCTTCAATAAAAAAAAAAGTTCTTTAACCATAGTGTGCCAGCTGTCAGTGGGCTCCCGGCAGCTGATGTGTCGGGTGCTGACGCCGGCCCTGTTCATGCCCAGATAAACCTCCCTCCCACCTCCCCACCAAGCTTCCTCTTAGCAAGCGCTTCCAGTGCCATGACACATCACAGCTTCAAGGGCCATGCCCACATGCTTCAGAAGAGAAATTGTGAGGTAAAACTTTAAACCTTAATATCTCAGCCATTGCTTCAATTGAAAAATTGGAGGAGTCACTGGCATTGAAATTAACTTCCTGGTAGCCAGATAGGAAGCGATTTAATTTAAAAAATAGGTGTACCTGAAGCAAAAAGAACATTAAGGGGGTCTCAAAGTATCAAAAACCAAGGTAAAGATGGTATTTCTACAAATACATTCTGGCTACTTGCCAGTGAAAGCAATGTGCTGAGACCCTTAGATCGTTACCATTGTTTTAATCAACATGTAGAATTAGATTGCTATTGAATGCAGCTGGTGGAACAGCTTGTGAAGTTGTGACCCCCCTGTCTGTAACATATGTTCCTTAATTCTAAAGTTTATAAGTGCCTTGTCTTTCTCTTGCTTAAAAATGTAGTTATTTAAAGTGTAATGGCCTTCACAATCTAGGAGATGCAGCTTCTAGTAGCCTAGGCCAGTGATTCTCAACCTTTTTACACCCCTAGCGACAAGAGGTTCCAAACATATAAATAATACCAAAATAAGTAGGTCATAGGCTGTGTGGCACTTTTAAAGCAAGAAGGGAATAGGTTTTGCTTATAAAATAATATACCAAACTAGTCAGACAACCTGAAGGTTTACCTCAGAACATTGTTGTGTACCCCCTGAGGTACATGTGCCGAAGGTTGAGAACCAGTGGTCTAGGCTACATAGGCTGCAAATGGTTAATACTGAGCTGTGTTGGAAGACTGGTTCCCCTTAGCTCACATAACAGACAAAACTCAAAGATCCAAGGATTTGCCCAGAGAAGAAGTTACGACTTCCTTTAACATAAAATCACTTATAATTCTAAACTGATGTGCTGTTTTCAGTTTATTACGCTTTGATGTGTCTGTGCACATATATCAGCTGTCTTTTGTTAGTGGCATGCAGCATTTTGTCTAGAGCAGCTGGAAGCTTAAAATGTAGTCATTGTTTGGATTTTTTTTTTTTACCTTATAGATTAGTTCAGCAACTACACTTAAAGCGGACCAAACTCACATTTTTAAATAGCATCCCCTGAATTGCTTCCCCCATGAAGAGTACATTTGGTCACTTTTCAGTCCCGCTTCACTCTTCACGCCTCCTCCATTCACTGTTGTGTGTGGCAAGGATGTCATTGCCTCACTTATACAATGACTTATCGCCTGCCACCCCACAGACGGGCACAGCAACAAAAAAACAGTGTTCCAGGACAATTAGCAAACATTTCCATTTCTAGTTCTACACCCTAGAGAAGAGTCTATGTAGGGTCCCCACACACCCAAAAGAATTTTTTACCAAGCCAAGATGGAAAAGATTTAGGGCACTACCGTTTCAATAAATAATATAGAATAATTTTATTTAGAGTTGCATATGGATCTAAAAAACACAAGACAATACATCTTAAAAAACACATACATCACACATATACAAAAGACACACTAGAGGGCGCCAGAATACCATTTAGATTTTCATAATATCATAGTTCCATAGAAAGCATATCCTCAAAGCTGGAAATGTTAAATATAGTGCTACAATTACTAAAATGACTACTTAAGTTGATTATATACAATATGTGCAAAATTAAACAATGTGCAAATAGCTCAATTAGAAATAACAATAATAAAGTGCCTGTGCAAACTAGTCTGTGCAAAAAATTTTTTATCTAATCCAAAGAACAATCAGAAGCAGCCAAGATAGTTGGAAGAAACATGGAACAATCAATAAAGGGTATGAACACCAACTGGACCTACCCCTGCTCTATATCCGCCAACGCGTGTCGCAGCGTCCACTCGCTGCTTCCTCAGGGCGATTATGTGACAGGGGCCATGTGCTTATCCCCTATACACACACCTCAGCTCATAAGATGAACCATCCCTCCAATAAGGGTTCATAATTAATTAAGACAGAAGCCCTCCTCCCCCCACATCCATAAGGGAGACCGCAACACAGCCATACAGATGCGAGATAGTAGATAAAGGCTCAACTGCACATGTATGGTAAGTGGCCAGTTTGAACATGGCTGCTGCGCGACGCACCCCGGCCGGAAGTGCGCCGCCGCAACGCATGCGTTCCAGCGTTGCCGCGCGACGCACCCGGCAGGAACAAAATAATAATCAGGCCCAAACTACACAATGGCCAAACCCGCCCAGCAGTCCCACCACACATTCAAAAGGCATATCAGCCCCGAGTAGCAGATCCAAAACAGTATCCACTGTATCAGATAAAATCGCAATCTGCATGGCTGCGTGCGCACCCAAGCTGGAGAAAAGGGGGGGGCACCAAAGGGAAGGGGGATGGAATATAAACTATGCGCCTGCGCAGACGCGGCACCTCACTGGCCGTCACACGCGCCCGCCCACACCGAGGTATGCGGTGCCCGCGCGTGCACGCGCGACCGGGCGGCGCGAGCACGCAGGTGCAATAGAAGCAGAGGTGAGTATATCAGGGGAACATAATTCAAAATACATAAAACAACAAGAAATAAAAAACCTATATATGTGACCTACTCTATATTACAATAATACTACAAAATACTAAAATAATCTATAAATGGTAACAATTGCCTACTAATATCTATTCATACCAAGGATTGACATCATTATACAAGCATATGAAGGGTCTCATCTGGGTATTATTTTATAAGTATATACATATCCACTTATTTAGCTGGCTCCATTATCACACTATAGGCAATTAAGTGGCTGAGTGTAACAACAGAGCCAGAGCTTGGTGGGGACAAAAAGAATTTTAATCAGACACAATAGATCAAGGGGGGCTAAACTCCAACAGAGAGAGCCAATAAGGTTAATTTCTAGTATTAAGTATACAAAGGGGTGAGGGAAGGGGGGGGAAGAGGAAGATATAAATCGCAGACAGCTTCTACATCAGCTTTCACGTCACTGAAGGTCAGAGCATTATTTCCTACATCCGCGAGTAGAGATTTTATCATCCAGGGGTTCTACACCCTAAGAAGGGAGAATCGGCAGGGGCTTTGGCTAATTTTATTTCACAAGTTCAGTGGGTTTTGATCTGCTTTATCCTAATAGTGATCCTAATGTCAGAAAATACTTCACTATCACTTAATATAGACCCTAGGGGGTATCAGTGTACAAAGTGTGTAAGTTGATTATATGATCATTTCTATGCCTATTTTTACTTGTTATCCTTAAATGTTACCTTAGCCCCAAAATGTAAATATTTAGTATAAAAACCAGTAAAAGTGTAGTAATACCTTTCAAAAAAGAATATTTTTTATATATCATCGTTTGGTTATTGATTCTTCACTGTTGCAGTCTACCCCTCACTGAGTTATCCACAGACTTAATGACTAGTAAATGTGTTCTCCCCTAAACCCAAAATCCAGTTCTGATGATGTCCAAAGATTTTCTTATAAATCCATTGGAAGTGAGGCTAGACCTAAAAGTGAGCATTAAGGTAACTCCAACTGTTAGCTTGAGTTGGATTATTTAGCAAAGGATGAGCACTAGGGATTAGGTCTCCAACCTGCCATGTTTAGCTCGCAGACCTGCCACCTTTGTGCTGTCCACTAGACCAGGACACTGTTGAGGCTTTAAAGCCAAAAGGTGGCAGCTCAACCTTAATGCAAAGCCAACCAGCTGATCATGCATGGAATCATGGTGTTTCTACTACTCAGAGAGCATGCAAAGGTTTCAAGACATTTCCAGTGTTTGGCTCATCATGAATAGAATCCAGAACATTTAGTAAAGCAATTTAAAACCTCGTTCCATTGAATCCAAAATTGAAAGTGTCATCTGAGTAAAATGATAACGCTGACTTACTTCCATGTAGTCACCAAAATGGCAAGTATCTAGGTCGAGGAATGTAATTTGTCATGCTGGGGAATGTAGTTTGTCATGTTCCTTAAACTGTTGAGGCTTACCTGTCTGTGCAGCTACCCTGTGCGGTGTCCTAAGATGTGCAGGAGGAGCTAAATGCTGCAGACAGGTAATTTAGCATGTCTGTTTGATTCTGTCATTGAACTGCTTTTGGGGCTGGGGGATATGGGGAGGCAAATATATTATGGGGGTGCATATTACATAATTGTCATTATTTGGTATACAGAGCTCCATCCACACTCAAATTAAGTTGTGGAGGCTTGACATGGATCTGCATGCTCTCTGCCTATTCATTAACTGAGATGAGGGGGAACCACATAAACTCTGTGTATTCACGTTTTGGTTGGGGGGTCCCTATGAAAGATTTTCAGGTTTGATGCTTTTAAGTAATTCACGGACTTAGTATTTGGAGCCATTTCCAGTTGTTTTAATGGTTTCTACAATCTCCTTGAACCATTTGTAATTGCTGAATGTGACTCTCATGGTAGGAAAGGTTGGGGACCTTGCACTAGAGACTGTGGAAACTAGAGTTTAATGTCTCTAAATGTAAAATCCTGCACTTGGGTAGAAGGAATCCCTGCTCTGAGTACCGTATGGGCAGTACTGTGTTATCCAGGACCTCGGAGGAGAGAGATTTAGGGGTACTGATTACTGATAGCTGCAAGATGAGTGGACAGTGTAGCCAGGCAGTGGGAAAAGAAAGCAGGATGCTCGGCTGCATAGCTCGAGGCATCACCAGTAGGAAGAGGGAGGTTGTGATGCCGCTGTATAGAACCCTGGTAAGGCCACAGCTAGAATACTGTGTGCAGTTCTGGAGACCTTACCTGCAAAAAGACATTATTCAAATAGAACGGGTCCAAAGGCGGGCAACGAAAATGGTGGAAGGACTTAAACTTAAAACTTATCAGGAGAGACTTAAGGAACTTAATTTGTACAGTCTGGAGGAAAGAAGGGAGAGGGGGGACATGATTGAGACCTTTAAATATGTGAAAGGATTGAATAAGGTTCAGGAGGGAAGTGTTTTTAAGAATAAACTTAATGATAGAACAAGGGGGCACAACCTGAAGCTAGTCGGGGGGAAGATCAGGAGCAATGTTAGAAAATATTATTTTACAGAAAGAGTAGTAGATGCTTGGAACAAACTTCCAGCAGAGGTAGTTGGAAAATCAACAGTCACTGAATTTAAACATGCCTGGGATAAGCACACATCTATCCTAAGATAAAGAGTACATACAGTATACACATAAGGGCAGACTAGATGGACCGTATGGTCTCCTTCTGCCGCCAACCTTCTATGTCAACCTTCTATAAGAGAATGTATCTCTCCAACCACTGCTCTTGGATTCACAGCCCCCTTTGCATAGTCATAATATATAGTATCAATATTCATGTGGATCTCCAGATATTGGGTGACCTGACTCCTTGAAAATGTTGGTATTATGGTGCTTAATAAAGTCACTTCTTCAGAGTAAACCAACATGGACATGAACAAGCACTTGCATTGATTGGAGGCTGTTAAGATGGCTACCACTATTTAGGCAAAAATGAAAAAAAAACATTAATGATGAGGCTGACAGCCTAGCAGTCACTTTGGCATTGTGGCAGTGTTTATCCAAAGTACAATCTTTGACAAGTACTCTGGTGTACCCCACGTTTTGCTTGGGGATGTTTCTCGAGAGGGGGGCAACTGCCCGGGGCGCGAAGGCCATTGGGGGCGTCTTTATCACAGCCAACCTGTTTTCAGCAGATGAGTCAGGGCCACTATTAGTGGTCAGGTCCCTCATCCCAGGCACCCATTTTGGGCTTAGCCATGGAGAGGGGGGCCTATGCCTGATGTAAGGAAGCACAGCATGGTGCATAGGACGCATAGGCCCCATAGGACAGGTGAGGAGATGGGCAGAATTTCTTTCTTCCCGCACAGAGCGCTATTTTGCCTAGAAACTGCCCTGTTTTTTGGGAAATTTGCCTATTATTCTGATATCCTATTATTGCCTATTATTTCCACATTCATATATTATACATATTCTCTATTATGACTATTTTGCACTTGTTGCACTTACAGCTATCCGAGTTAGAGAAGCCTTTACTGAGCTCCATTTATCCTTCCGCCTGTCTATGATAACGATGAACCCAATGCTAGCAGCTTCAAGGCTATAAGAAAAACCATATATATATAAATATAAATAAACTATAAACATATTCATCATATACCCAAAACTCAGCATTTGATAACTACTAAATAATTTAAAGTAATTGAAAAATACACCAACCGTTTATCAATTTGCATAGGACATTTTATAAGTACTCTTCGTGCGGCTGATCTGGGACATAATCAGTTTAAAGCAGACCCAAACCCTTTAACCAGTCCCCCTGGGGGGGAGGGGGCAGGGTGTTTTACTTCCCTTTAAAGTGATACTGCAGGCAAAGGTAATTGTAACACCATTATGTCGGGCTACATTAAGCACTGTCCTAAACTGTTTTTCATTTTTAAATTGAAGCAGAAATGGCCACGATATCAGGGTTTAAAGGTTTAGATAATGATATTCTCTTTTCATCCCATCCACCAATCAGCTTCGCAGAGGGGGACAGGATTGCTGGTTCCTCCCTCCTCCAGCTCCTCCAGCTCCTCCTCTGCCTTTTCCTCCAGATTCATCACATTGCTGTCAGCACAGATACTGTAGCTCATTATTATGCAGCATCACAGATTCAAGGTCCACACCCACTTTTTTTCAGAAGGTGAACCTATAATATCTCGGGCATTTCTTCTTCAATTTAAAACGCAAATGTAGCCCGACGCAATGGTCTGACAATTACCTTTGCCTGCAGTAGCACTTTAAGCCTATTTTAGGCTTCAGTGACTTTTTGTTGAAACATTTTGTTTCCAGTGACACATAGTGCCATTTTCAAAGCAATCCAGATACAATACTATACGTGGTTTCATTCAGCACCATGTTGGTAAAAAAAAGAAATAGAAGGGCTCTAATGGTGAATCAGTTCTCGGGTAGACAATAAAAGTGAATGGCACTTTTTGCACCTAAATTTAGTGGGTGATTCAGCACAGCATTTTGAGTAAAAATGCCATTTACCATCAAAACCAGGTGAAGTGTGCTTTAGAAACAGGGGAGAAAAACATTTCTATTTCTTCCTGGTGCAGAATGAAAGCAAATGGCTAAAGATATACTTAAAATGTAACTGGATGGACAGAAGCTAAATTTATTGCAGCAAATATTATCTTCAGTGAGACATCCGTGATTATGGCAGAATCTCCTAATGTTAAAAGGAAGAACATGGTCTTTTCATGTGCTATGCATAGGGAATTAGGACAAAGGGGACCCAGCTGTCCTGTAAGCAGAAGGATGTGTGTCACCGGCTCACAACCAGGATGACTACAAATTGTTTAAGCTGAGCCAGTAAAATCTAGTTTGCTGATGAGTCAGGTTGCTGTACATTTTTAGACACCACAAAATCAGTGTTTAATACATTTTTAGGCACTAAGATGTTTTCTTCTTCTTGTGTTGCAAGAGGAAGACTAACCCACCCAACATGTGATCTTAAAATGAACCAAAACCATCTCGGATGGCCCTGGTGTCTATAAGACTCCAGGGATGCCTGATTCTCTCTCTCCGGGGCACACTGATTTGGGATTCTCCGCTGTTTGAAACCCCCTGGATCCCTAGTAAATGTACCAATTTATGAATGGCTGGAATGGGCACTCCTGCTAGAGGCTAGCAGGGATGCGACGGTTGGCACGCTTGGCTGCATATCCGTGACGTTGGTTCTGCGGTCAGGTAACAATTCCTGGGATTCGGGGGGTTTCACACAGTAGGGCATCCCAAATTGGAGTGCCCCGGGTGCAAGGACCAAAACCCAGGATAATCCTGGGTTTTTGTCCACTTTAACATTTAATAGAAGGGCATATAAAAAGATCAGCGTTATAGAGACTTGTGAGTTCTTGCGAATAAGAAGCTGCTAGGCAGCTCATATCTACTTTAGAATTTTCCGGTGGACAATTACCTGGGTATGCTGGTTAAATAAGTAACAACATTCAAGAAATCATCATCAGGAATTTCAGTAAAATTGGGATATTCAGGAAATGCTATTATTGGTGCCCCATCGTTTCCTCTTCCTCCTAAAGCAAAGTACATAAATGGATAAAACCATTACAATTGATCGTCTTTTGAATATTCAAGGCCCGATATAATGACATACATCAACAAATATATCACACGTGATGGCAAATTCACTGACCACTAAAGTACAATAGAAACAATAATGTAATGAACAAGTAAATATAAAGCAGACATAAATGCCTTAGCTGCTTATGGGATGCTGGTGAAATGCACTGCAGTAGCTGGAGCCAACTCATGGAAACCTGGCCAGACAAGGTGAGTACAGCTGACTGCTGTGTGAGAGGTGAGTTATGCTTTAAGGACAAATATCATTTGCCAGGTCTTCTGGCATGCAGCTGAATATACATGTATTTTCATCAAATACTTCTCTGCCTTTCAGCAGATAAATCTGCTACATTCCCCTACTGCAAAGTAAACACAGCTGACTGGCAATTACTTTGTGATACTTTGCAATTATTTTTTTATCAATGTAATACCAGTCAGATATGTTTACTCTGCAGTAAGAGAATGTAACAGATTTATCAGCTGGAGACAGGGAAATACCTTTGATATACTGTAAATATATTTAGCCCAGCACCAGACTAGATGGCAAATGATACTTGGAAAGTCCACTCTAAATGGAATTTGTAAATTTTGTGTGTTAGGTCCTCAAGGTGCTTAGCTGATGTAATATTTTTTTTTTGTTTTCTTATACAATGTGTGTTTTATGGAAGCAGTGTTTACTATCTGCAATCTGTTGCTGTTGGCAACTGTACACCAAGTCTGTACACCAAGATCTACAAGAAAAGAGAAGCAAGTATACACAAAACACTGCTGCTGGGCTCCCTCACCTCAACTGCGGCCATAGAAGCAGTGTGTACAGGACTCATTTGACTGACTTTCTCTTCAAAAGCAGTGGACTAGAACCCACAGCGATTGGCCCAGGAATCTTTAAGTTTCCCGGGCCAATCGATTCCCCCGGGGAGAGAAACCCCCCAGGTTGCCCATACACTTACCTTCTTTCCCAGTCCAACAGCGCGTGCGCGAGCCGTGGTCGCATCCCTGCTGGGCGCGTGCCCACGACAGGCATTTGTGAATGGTGGGCGCAGACACACTCCCTGTTAGAGGGTAGCAGGGAATGCGGCTGTCAGCGCGCTCAGAGCCGCTCGCCTTAGATAACGGCTTAGACGATGTGAGTCAGCAGATCCGAGCATGCTGAATGGACAAGCGGCTGCGCATGTGCCATAGGACCAGGAAGAGGTGAGTTGGTTACGGCGACCTGGGGGGTTTTACACAGCGGGGCTCCCCCGATTGGGGTTCCTGGGGGAAAGACCAAGACCCAGGATAGTCAAAACCCTGGGGTTTGGTCCACTTTAACACCACACCCACCCAGCCCCAGCTAAACCTGATTTTGGAATTAAAAAATAAAAACAACGCACTGTGGGATGGATAATCTGCACCAAAGCTAAACCTGGGCCCATGAGTGACAGGTCAGTTGCCCAATCCATGTAGCAGTGCACTGCAGTATATGGCTGCCATGCAAAGCCCCAGTGCCTGCAAGCATCTAGGGAGGATCACAGCACTCAGGTGAGTTGTTTGGCACAGGGGGAGGGGGGTTGCTGGGATTACTAAACTTGGACTTCCCCTTTAGAGCCCCTAGGCTACATAAAAAATAAGCACCACTTACCTGTCAGCCTACAGGCTTGTTCCCACATAGTCCTGCAGGCTACAGCCTGCATTCACCGTTGTTGGCACAGGTGCTGACAGCCCACCTCCCAGTGCCCCTGCTGCTAGTCATGAGGAAGCAGATTCCCTTGGTGACTGTCAGTAGGGGGGCGCTTCACAAGAGCTATTGTAGTGGACACCCTTGCTGACTTTGGGATGCCCCCACAAGGGCAACAAATCCATGTAAACAGGGCCCAGGACGTCTCTGGTCCAGAGGCGACCCCACAGGAGACTATACTGGGGCTTAGGGATACGGGCAAACATTATTCACTCAGATTCCCCAACAGTCAGCTGACCAAGGTGGGAATGGAAACCAGACAGTTAGCAAGCATAGACCACTTAGTCAAAAGTTTATTTTCGGGCAAGCACCCCTTTATTGGCACTTCACAAAGCTTACCTCCGATAGAATGACCCCCACCGGAGCAGGCAAGTGTCCCTTGGTTCAGGCAGGTGGTCCCTGAACCTTCTCAGAACACCAAAGTGCTCACCCCCGATGGAATGAGTGGGCCTCAGGCGGGAGGTTCTACGAGGAAGGCAAGGGCATTTCCCCCTCACCGAGGAAGGCAAGGGCAGTGCCTCCTTACAGGCACTACTTCCATCCTCCAGGGCTTCTTCACAGGGACTCATCAAGTCCCCCTCCAGGGAAAACAGTGTCAGCCTCCTTCCTCACAGCCCCACACGCACGTCTGCACAGCATTATAAATAGTTTTGCTTCTAATTTCACTCTAGAAATACATAAATCAGCGAAAGGTGCATTCTGATTTTATCTAAAGAAGAAACAAAATTAAAAGGATTTTTTCATTAATTCACCTGAATTTCCACAAAATTCAGTACGGATTAAATTAAAAATAAATCCGTTAAATTTAGGGTAAATGTCATGGTAACACAAACACAAAGAAAGGACCTGTGGTTCATACAGGGCTGGCACTTACAGATGAAAATACACACTCAGGCTGCTTCCCGCAACACAAAAGTAAATTTATTGAGTATAGCACATAAATCTATCAAAAAACCCCATCCCTCAATTTAAAAGGCTAGCATAGCTCAGAAATAGATACGGGGCCCCCCACACACAAATGCCACACCTCCTCCTACTCACACAAACCACCACACATCCCTGGGGTTATTGGCTGGCCAGCCACTAAGGGATAATCTGATGGGCGGCTGCAAAGATGGAGGGTACTGTCCTAAAGCGGGCCTAAACCACAAATGGTGACCAAAGTGCTGAGTGCTGTAAACAGGAAGATGCTTGACACCAAAGTGACTTGATAGCAGCAAAGTCCAGCTGTATGATCATAAAGTGCTTAGTGCCAATGTATGTCCAATCCCATTATAGGATCCAAAAGAATTGCATTATTGCACAGTAAATATAGCAGTTCATATTTACTGTGCAATAATGCAATTCTTTTGGATCCTATAATGGGATTGGACATACATTGGCACTAAGCACTTTATGATCATACAGCTGGACTTTGCTGCTATCAAGTCACTTTGGTGTCAAGCATCTTCCTGTTTACAGCACTCAGCACTTTGGTCACCATTTGTGGTTTAGGCCCGCTTTAGGACAGTACCCTCCATCTTTGCAGCCGCCCATCAGATTATCCCTTAGTGGCTGGCCAGCCAATAACCCCAGGGATGTGTGGTGGTTTGTGTGAGTATGAGGAGGTGTGGCATTTGTGTGTGGGGGGCCCCCGTATCTATTTCTGAGCTATGCTAGCCTTTTAAATTGAGGGATGGGGTTTTTTGATAGATTTATGTGCTATACTCAATAAATTTACTTTTGTGTTGCGGGAAGCAGCCTGAGCGTGTATTTTCATCTGTAAGTGCCAGCCCTGTATGAACCACAGGTCCTTTCTTTGTGTTTGTGTTACAGTATTTTAGGTTTTAGGGCGCCCTGAACATTATAGGGCAGTGCACTACACATATGCACACATGGTCTCCCTGTGGTTTTAAATTATAAATGTCATGGTAACCTGTTCGTGAACAGAAACACTAGTTAAAACAAATAACCAAAAAACAGTAATGAAAACAGCTGCAAACTACACAAGTGATATCAGACAGAGCTGTGCTGCCATCTACTGCTCACATATGAGAAAGAATGAAGCCACACGTGCTTGTTGTTTACATATTTCTGGATGAAATTGCATAAATACATTGCCTTTCAGTTTGTAAAGTATTTATTAATCATGGTAGACTTCAACATACTGACACCAACAACAATCCTGCTGCCACCAGGGGTAAGAAATCAGCCCACCACCAGCCCATGCTGTGGAGTGTGTTCATCAGCTGAAGCTGTAGAATTGCAGGGACAGATCATGAACTGGGGGGTCTTGGCTGGGCGTGCAGTGCGGCTGGGTACATGGGGACGGATTAAGATGAAGACTTGTAAGGCATGGATTGGAGGAGGGTTCCCGAAAGAGGAATTATTGAATTCTTGGTGGGCTATTGCTGTGAGTGTATGCCCAGATGGCACCAAAGAATGCAGCCTGCTGAGCTCTTGCTCTCTATAGCCAGGTTGCCTCTGACCACTAGATTGCTCTCACTTTCCTCCTTGTTATGGTTTACATTCTTCTGTATCAGAGCTGCCATATTTCCTATGTTTGATGAATCTCTATTGATTTACATTGTTTTAATCAGTTCCATAGATTTCCATTGTATATGCTGCCATCTAGTGAAGTTTTAATTGCAGCCTTATTCAGGTTATTTGGTCTGTTTACTCAATCCATGTATCCAGGGCTGGATTATGAGGGGGGGGGGGCACCTAGGGGCCTCCACCACTTGCCCAGAAAAGGGGACCTCCACCAACCTTTGGGTTATGGTCTGGTCCAGGAGGATTTCAGTCTTTGGTCTGAAGTGCAGTGGGCCAGCAACAAAGCTATCGTCCCCACGTCTGGGCAGCTAAAGCCACCACAGGGCAGGATAGAGATTCTAGAGCAGCAAAACCGGCGCCAGCAACGCTACAGTGATGGGTGGGTGCAGATCTGTCAGTCGGCAGCCGCTCACTGCACATAAGCCACCAAGCACAGCCGCTGGCAGCTCAATTCTGGGAGCTATTTTCAGCTGGGGGACTATAATCCACCCCTGAACCCCCCCCCGCCCCCGCGTGGAATGGTGAGGCAGGAATTATCCGAGCAGCTCACACTCACACAAGGGTGGCAGAAGGGACTCGAGCTCACGTTCCAATAAATAGGTGGGTGCCAGACAACCACCAACCAGCTACTTGGCTGGACTATTATTTTAAAGGAAAAAAAAATACTGTGTCTGGGGCCTCCACCAGATTTTGTGCCCAGGGGCCTCCACCATGTATCTATTATCAGTTTCTGATTGTTACAGTCTTAGCTGCTTTAGCTAGAAGCAACATCTCTGGTCTCTTTAACAAGTGTGCTCTGTGTCTTAGTCCAACCCTTCTTCTCACCAGCAGCCATCTTAGCTGCAGAAGCAGACCATGCTTGCTAGCCACCTTCGGCCAATTCTCACACACAGCCCTTCGCACAGCACAGGTGGTAAGTCCAATGTAAGTCCAATGCCCTCTTTATTTTATCCCTCACTTTTCAGAGATTTGTTGCTGAACATTGCTGTGTAGCACACTATCACCGCTAATATCTTAGGGAGTGTAGAGCCCTCCTTAGAGAATACAACATTTGCTTTAAGTGTTGCTCATCTAGCTTTCACTTAGCTAGAGAGTATACAGCCAGCATTACATGCTCAGAGTGCAACAGCAAGGAACACAACACATCCCTACACCCAGGGCCAGACCCATGGCTACTCACACCTTTAGAGCAGGCAGCAAAGCACGGCGAGAAGGGGGGAAACACAACTAAACTCCTAAAGTGACACCTCAGTGCACCCAGGTCTGTGGAGAAGGTATCCATTGCAGATCCTGCTCCAAGATTTGTCCTGTTACAGTCTACCCCTATACAAAGTTCTCAAAATGTATGTGATCTTAGATGATCAGAGGCACTTGGCAGTCCAGCTTTCTTTGGCACTTTCAACATTAGTGGCTCTAGCTCTCCATACTCCCTGAGGAAGTATTCAGGTATCGTTAGAATGAGGAGGAGAAAAACAACAGGATACCAAATTGAGTCCTTAGATGGGCAAATATCTCTACCGCTACCCACACTTATTGACTGCGATCACATTCTAAACAATAGGAGAGAAATTTCTACACCTGAAGCAGCATATCATCACAAACTCCCAAGAAGCATAGTATATGTCACCCCTGCAAATGATCCCAAAGCTCAAATAATCCCAAAGCTCAAATAATAGAGAACAAATCAATGGCCCTCACAAATTTCCTTATCTACAAAGGCTAGACCAAGGGTGGGTCATCATAGGAGATGGAATGCTAACAAGACAGACTCTGTGAATTCTCTCCTCACAAACATACTAGAGACAGGGCAACCAATACATTTCCGACAACTTACTGTCATTGTGCTTGATCATACAGGACACCCTTACACAAAAGTGGTTAGTTATACTACAGACTGGTTCAGAAAGAGAGACACGGATCATTTAGAGAACACTGACATTCAGATTACAGAAGAACCACAGGAAACAAATCCCTTCACTGAAGTTGTTGACAGTCCAATAGATCATGCAGCAATGTCAGCACCAGCAGATTAAAGACAATTTATTTGTACCTCGTGGCGAGTCTAAAAAAATAGTTTGATCTTTTCTGGTTATGATAACATAATAATCCATTTATGATGTAAATTCTGTCATTGAAGTAGGGCTTGATTAAGGGTAGTGGAGGCCCTAAATTACTGTAGATTAATCGCTACCCTTGGAGGCCCTGGGACGGGAGCCCTGGTTTGCCTCCCTTAACCTGGCCTTGCACTGGAGTCGTTGCCACTGACTACCCACATGCCCATACTTAGGTAAGGAGGATTTAGCATATCCCAAAATAACCTTTTTCTATTCCATAAGGTGGTAAATGTAAATGATGACATATATATATATATACTATACACTGGTGGTGAACTGAGAGTCAAAAATCATCCCAGGGTACTAGTCTCAGCCAGCCCACAACATCCTCACTAAGCCCCGCCCCAGCAGTTCAACTAGTGCACTTCACAGCTAAGGCTATATAATATACCTTTGAACACCTTCAAACCTGGCATTTTTCGCCTTCAATTCCTACTATCCACATGCAAAACTGTAATGAGAAGACCTTACCTGGCAAGATGGCAAACTGCCTGTGAAGCTGCTCCATGATGTCCACAGCGAGAAGCGGTCGAATTTCTTGCTGCATGATTTCATCTGTCGATAGAGAAACAGAGCCCAGATCAAAAAACAGAAAAACTGAAGCAAACAGCTGAGGGGTTTTCATGTGATTTCTTTCATTGGACTAGTAAACAAGTTCCTTCCTAAAATTATTCTTATTCTGTTCCCTTTAGCAGGCTAATGGCGAGCATGCTGTTCGATATACTAAAAGCATGGCAAGCAGTTTATACACTCTGCAACTAGGAGCTGAAAACATATGAGCCAGCTACAGATGCAACATTCTTTAATATTAGCTGGATTAGATATCCTTTCTTTGTTCTGCCCAAAGCACTGTATCTGGCTAGCGTCCATACACATCCATCCTCTGCACTGTGACCAGCCTTTGCCCCCAAGCAGTCTATGGAAGCTAGGCTTGACTTCACGCTCAATGGTCTTGCTGTGTAGCAGACCTTGCTCCTGTATGAAACAGCAATAGGCACACTGGGGCCTCTGTGTGTCCGCTGTGTTCCCTTCTTTGGCTTCAGAATTGTATTCTTTTTGACGATTGTGTGAAGAGTTCAGGCTCTAAAACAGATATATAGCAACATAAGAACGAATGCAGCCTGTGAATCAGGTTCTGCTGTTAGTGGAAGTTTGAGACTATAATTTCACTACTATGGAAAAATGTAAAACTACACACACAATGACGTGGATTTTTCCTTATTCGGTTGACTGTTTGCCCAGCCTCTCTGTCTTTCAAGGTCTGACTGCAGGACTAGGTGCAGATATATATTAGAAAGAGCTAAATTAGCCTAAATCAGGTGTTCCCAACCTGTGGTCTTTGGGGTGTTCATTATCATTTGGTGTCATCATCCTAAGGGCACTGAAGGGGTGTTTTTTCAAATGTTATTTATTAAGGCAGTAACCATGTATAGCATACAATTTATTTCAATGGTACAATTGTGAACAACATTGTAACATACATGTTTCCAGGGGGCATTTTTTTTATAGATTAGTGGCATTTAGTTTTAGTGGTAGCAAGGGGGCACCATCCCTGCCAGAGCTTTGGTGGGTAAGATGAGCGAACCTGAACCACAAAGTTCGGTTTGCCCAAACTTTGCGAGTTCGGGTTCCCAAATCTGAACATGGACTTCTGCCAGAAGTCCCTGTTCAAGTTCGGCACCCGGCCAGACATGGAAAAGCTGGTTGATGGGCTGCTTCACCTAAAGGATGCAGCTGTTGTTAAATATCCCTGAGCCCCGCGATCCACTTACGGTCAGCAGTGGCGTTTAAAATGGTCCACGGCCGGGGCCACAGAAAAATGACAGGTGCTCCCCATGAGTGATGGCACTCCTAGTGCCAGCATTGCCACTGCCATTTCAAACACCGCCGTCGCTGACAGGAAGGGGATCAAGATGGACAGGCCCATGGCTAGATATAAGCAAACAATAACCAGCTCACCCTCAGTCCCAAACAGCACGGACCTCAGGATCTCCTGAAAAACTCCCCAAATCGTTTACAGTTGCAATGTCCAGCTTGAGAATGGTTAAAACCTAGCTTTTACTTCATAGCTTAAAATGAGGATAATTCCAAATGTAAACACACAGCCATCAAATGTCTTGTATGTCAGAAAGTGCTCCCCTCCACCACTGGGACCAGGTAACGCGTTTCAGGCTGTTACTAGCCCTTAGTCATACTAAGTCATGACCTTCTGACATACAAGACGTTTGATGGCTGTGTGTTTACATTTGGAATTATCCTCATTTTAAGCTATGAAGTAAAAGCTAAGTTTTCACCATTCTCAAGCTGGACATTGCAACTGTAAACCATGGCTAGATATGCTAGAGTAATGTGCTAGGTTCCAGGGACGAGGTAAGATGCTTTTTTGTAATCCTCCTCCCTGCCCAAGCGGCAGGGGAGGGGGTCAGGTGGGGGACAATCCTTTTAAGACTTGACTTCTGGTTTAAGATTATTAGGATTATAGCCTAACATGAATTGGGGGCTATCCTTGATTTGGAATTTTAAAGTAGAAGCTCAAGCATTACATTATAGCGCACCGGGGATTGGGTGAATGGCCTGTCACTTAAGACTAACTGTCATCCAAGTCCATGGCTGCCATGCAGAGTCCCCCCCAGCATCAGGGGAGGATTGAAGCCATCAGGTGATTTGACTGAAAATGATAATGCCCAAATCAGGCTAAGCCCATGGAAAGGGAGGGGTGGCAGGTGGGTTACAAAGAGCTTGGACTTTTTAAATAAAATAAGGTCATGCATACTCAATAGCCACAAGTTCAGTGTCACTGTTGGTTGTGGATGACACTTCTGCCTCACATTTACTGCAGCCACTTGAAATCTGATTAGAGACTCAGAGGCTCGATATAGGGCATGGCTTTCGGCAGATCCTATTGTGGAGCTGGTAAGAGATTATTTTGTAAACTAAATCAAGGTTAGCATAGCTGGGGGGTTATTTTACAACAAACAGCTTTAGAACAGCCCACCTGGCTTCTGGCAATCTCTTCTAGTTTACCACAAAAGTGTTCAATAGGGTTGTGAGCTCTATGCAGGTCAGTCAATTTCTTCTAAACCAAACCTACCCAACTGTGGCTTTATGGCTCCTCCATATATTGTAGCTTGATTATATTTGCAAGGGACTATTATCTAAAGTCATTTTTATATGGTACCGTCCCATTTACATTCGGGACCATGTAAAGGCTGGGTCTGGTTTAGTTGACTGAGAATAGCTGAAACGCATCGTATGGCTATACTGACACCTTGAGTTTCCTACTGAATTGAAGTTCAGTGTTACAGATAAAAAAATATGAGATCATAGTTTGTGTAGCAGGTACAAAAAATACACAATTACATGTAAATATAGAACATAGACCTAATAGACTCTCTTTAACAGATGTAAACAAATTTGTTTCTTATTCAAAGTTGTAATCCTGTAGTAATGTGTACTTGAAATGACTTCTTGGTGCTTCACAGCTAGCTGCCAACACATGTGGTCAATGTGTGAAGATACCCTCCCAGACACCAGAAGAACAGTGGGTATCAAAATACTGGCTCCATATTCATATATATGGCTCAAACCCCGGGTCCCAAAAACCTAAATTTACCTGCATACTGTATCAATATAAACAACAACGGTCCCAGTAAACCGCAAAATGGGATGCCCCGGGAGGCACCAAATGTTCCTCAATAAGCAATCCTCCAAAGTCACATCAATACAACCATTTCATTAGTATGTTAAAAAAGACTACAAACATATACATAAACTCACAAACATATACATAAACTCACAAACATATACATAAACTCAGTACAATCACAATCTTAAAAAACATTTATACACAAACCCGGCCACAGCAAGGAGCCCTCATAACAATTTCCAAAGTTCATACCATATATACATAATCAAATAGTTTTATTGCTACCAATAAATATCCTGTGTCTAATCTGAAGTGCTGGTGCAAAAAAGTGCAGTAATGCAGAGCAAAGTTATAAATATCACATGTGCAAAATGTATCTACCTAATATCAAATGAACATGCCAAAACCATCTGGGAGAAACACCCCTATAGTGCAAAATCACCCCTGCTGGACCAGGTACAAAATCTCACCACCCACGCGTTCCGTGGAGCAAAGTTCACTTTCTCAAGGTGCCAAAACCTTTACCTTTACCTGCATACTGGTTCTGACCCCCCAAAAAAATATTGGTGGAAGAGAAGATGTAGGCCTTTGTCTTAGTTTCCATTCTTTTCAATAGCAGGATCACATAGCTGCACTGAATGCACTGCATTGCAAGAGCTTAGTGTTCCTTTAGTTTGGTTGCAATGTGTTAATACTATAGACTGCAAATCGTAATGCAGGTAAGTCACTATACAGACAAATCTTAAACAAAGTCACAGTACTCAAAGAAGAGCAGTGTTCTCCAACCCTCTCCTTGAGAGCCACCAACAGGTTACGTTTTGTGGCTCTGCACACAGATGTACAGGTGTAATATGTAGGGCTAATTACCAGTGCATCTGGGTGGAGATCTCTAAAACCTGACCTGTTGGTGGCTCTCGAGGAGAGGTTTGGGGAACAGTGTTGTAAACGCTATACTCACAATGAGGTGCAGTGGGTGATGTGTTCAGGGGCCCCTGGGGTCTGGGGATGGTCACTGAACTTCCTGGGTCTGGCATCTGGCAAGTGGCACCCATTATTCTCTATGGGCTCCTGACTGAATTTCGTACTCCTCCATACAGCAATTGCCAGGCAGAACCGGGGGTGTTTTTGCTGAGCCAGATATTAGGGGTCCCTACAAATATGATATAGGGCGCAGGAATGCAGGCATGTAAGATGCAAGGCCTCATGCCTCTATGGCATGTCTGATTCTAGGGTCTGATTCTAAACAGCAGGGAAACTAGTGTTTCCATTTAAATGTTGTATGCATTACTCTATTGCCATCACCATTTAATAGAATTCACTCTGATGTAAATGTCACACGTTCAAACAAATCATAAAAGCCATGTACTGTAACAACACGAGGTGACTGGAAACTGCTCCAAATACTGACACAGTAAGGTACACAAAACCATCAAACTTGACAACTTCATGGGCATCCCATTCCCTTGACTAGCCTATAACCCTCTAGCTAGTGTGTGAAACCTCTACTAGTGTTCTGGTCTAGCTGAAAACTGGTGAGCCACACACTATGGGGCCCTGAGATCCACATGTGGCTCTTAAGATAAAGGTTGGGGACCGCTAGCCTACGTAAAGGAATCAATGACCAGGATGGTGAAAATCCTGGTGTTAGGGGGCGTGGCTTGGCCGGTGACCGGGATGGCTGCTTGATTTGTGATCTCCCGGCGGAGTCTCCAGAGAAGCCTATTATTCGCGTTTTACCCGGACGATGGGACGCATTAATAAATCGGGGGCACCTGCTAAAACCCCCAAGACTGCGCAGACACCAAAAACTAGCGCCAGAAAGCTTCCAGAGCTGTTCCAGAGCCAAAGACAGGAAGAGCCTCGTGGTCCCAAAATGGCGGACGTCAATTCCCCATGCAACTCACCGGAGCGGGAGGACACCAATGCTTCGGAGGGTGAGGAATGCGACTTATCGGCTCAGCTTAGCCAACTTCCTACCCGAAATGAGTTGGCCCGGTTCGCGGGGGAAATCAAGGACTCTATCACCGCAGCCATCGCGGATTTAAAAGGAGACCTGAAGCTACTGTCCCAACGGGTGGAGAGAGTAGAAAAGGAGGAAGCCACCACTGCTGCCAGACTGACTGAGGTCCGAGATGTGGTCCGGGCCCATAACAATCATCTTCTGGAATTCCATAGACATCTCGAAGACCTCGAAAACCGCAATCGAAGATGTAATATCAGGGTCCGCGGTGTACCTGAAACAGTGCCCCCAGACCAGATACCAGAGGCCCTGCATTCGATCTTTAACTCCCTCCTGGAGAGACCACCGGGCTCTCAGATCGACCTGGTCCGGGCACATAGAGCTCTTCGGCCTAGAAACATAGGGGACAACGCTCCAAGAGACATCATATGCTGCCTGCAGAGCTTTCCTCTGAAGGAGGAGATTCTACTGAAAGCTAGGGATCGGGACAACATCATGTTCAATAACTCTGAGATCCAGCTTTACCAGGATCTGTCAAACATCACCCTGCAACATCGTCGAGCTTTGAGGCCGCTCACTACGATTTTGAGGGAGAGAGGCATCTCCTACAGGTGGCGCTTCCCCTTCGCCCTAGCGGCGTCCCGCAACGGTAAAACCGCGGTCTTGCGTATGCCAGAGGACCTACCGGATTTCTGTGACTCGCTGGGACTCCCCCTGATCTCCTTGCCGGACTGGCTTCGGGACTTCTCTATTCCACGGCTGGTGAGGAGTGCGAGGAAAGGGGATCGTCTGGTCAGATCTGGTGCGGATCCCCGGGACCGCTCCCCATCGGCAGACGACGGAGCTGAAGACCGACCAGGATCCAGAAGCTGAGAAACGACTGTGATTTGTCGCTGTACCCTGAAGAGCTAAGAATTTTATTCCTATTGATCCCCTCCCTTGCCCTGATCTCCTACCCCTAAATGTTAGCCTGTAGGCTTTAGATTTAATTTCACATAGCATTGTAGGCCTTCAACTAAACCCCTGAGCAGAGTTCTCCTCGCTCGTTCCCTATGGCGATATATCCCTATTCCATAACACTGGCATGGGCGTCGTTAGAGGGACCGCAGGGACGAGCAATGCACGGGCGATGGGTGAAGGGGGGAAGGCTGTTATAATATATCACTCTTTTAGACTCCCTCCTTTGTCCTGGTTTTTTACCCCGGTCGGGTAACATATATGCTTTAACAAAGTCTACATAGCATTGTTTGCCTTAGCCTGATGTTCCGCCTGGAGTTTCCCTTGCCTGCTCCATGTGGCGCGTTATCCCTATTTCATCGAGACTGGCATGGGCGCCACTGGGGGGTGCGCAGAGAAGGGTTGCGGGTGGGCAACGGGAAGGGGGGGGGGGAAGGTTATTGGTTTAACTGTTTTAAAAGTTCGTGTAACATGTACGGCCCGCCTAATTCTTTAGACGCCGATGCCCTGTTTGATGGTTTCTTTAGCCACTTGTTCCCGGTTTCCCTTTATATTGGGGTTTGCGTAATCACAGGTTTGAGCCCTGCGACATGCACAGTTATGTTTTTTTTTTTCCGTTGAAATGAAGATTTTTTGAATTGGGGGGGGACGCTGGAATGGTAATGACCCTTTATTATAAGCGGCCTTGTACCCTATGGGGCCTCCTGAGAGGCCGGCAGATGCCACCGTAATGACCAGGAGCCTGGCGGGACCGCCGCGCGGGTCGCGAGCGGCGCCGGAATATCTTAGCGACGCTGGAGGGGAAGACATGGGAGCTCACAGGATTCACGAGAGTAGGCAAAATTTGAGACAGGGGGAGGTCCCGTAGCCAAACTGGTGGACAGTGAGCGGACACGTCAATTTGTCCTAGAAAAGCACATAATGGACGCCTCCACTGCCCCTCCTCCATTTCGGCGGTAATATCCTATCCTGGCCGGGAGGGGGAAATGAGGAGGGGAGAACCGGGACGCGTGCTGATGACGTGTCTAGTTGACGCGTTCGCCTTGGGCTTCCTGATCCGTCTTGGCGATTTCCGGGTCAGAGGGGGGGGGCCCGGGGAGACGCAACAGCGGCTTGGCCGAGGCGAGAGATCCCAGGAATCCCTGCTATTTTGCTATGGGTGTAGAGGCCCAGAGGCCTCGAGCTTCGAGATGGGTAAGTGATTAACACGCGCTCTGGGGTGGGCTGAGCGCTGCCCTGGGGAGAGGAGCCCTCTGGGTCACGTCAGCGAGGTGGCTATGGCTTGAATTTGATTTGAGAGCGCCTGGGACCTGTGGCTTTCATCTGCCTAGGCTACACAGATGTTGGGAGAATGCAGAGTGGAGGGTTAAAAGTGTCGTTATACTGGGGACTTCGCCGGGCTCGCGGGTTTGGCGGCTGCTGGGACAGTTCTGGTTAGATCTAGGCCGGTGGCTGGGTTTTTCGGTTTTCGGCCTTCCACGATTCCCCACAGAGAGACGTGATCTCAAGGGTGGGAACTGAGGGTGATTGCTGTTGGCACACCCTCGCCTAGGCTTGAAGGAGCTTCCTTCGAGCCGCGGGAGACAACTACAGAGGGATTATACCTCTCTGGGACGTTGCCTCGATACTACCCACCAAGTGAGAGAGGGGATACACTGTGTGTTTCCCCCCGTCCTCCTGAGGAGTGTATAGGGCGCCTTTTTCTTGTGTCTTGTTTTCTGTGTGTCTTGAATGTGTATCCCTCTGTGCTTTCCTTAGTGTGAACTCTGTATAACTCTAATACTTCTCTTCCCCTCTTTCCTGATCTTATTTATCCCTGCCGGGACTGAGAGGGACCCCGCAGACGGTAACCCGCTCTCACATCTACCGCCTGGGACGGCCCGACCTGGTTCCCCTGTGAAGATGCGCCCGCTGTGTATCAATATTCTTTCTATAAACGCTAAGGGCTTGAATGCACCCGTAAAGAGACATGCTCTATTCAGAGAATTGAAAAAAAACAGCACTCACATAGCTCTAGTCCAGGAAACACATTTTCTAAGAAATAAAGCCCCATACTTGGGAAATAGAACGTACACGACCTGCTACTCGGCCCACTCCCCTAATAACAAAGCTAAGGGAGTCTCCATTCTGATTGACAAGTCCATTTCGCTGAAGATCAGGGACATTAACAGGGACAGGGAGGGCAGGTTTGTGTTTTTGAAGGGGGATCTCCCTAACGGGCGAGCAATCACTATAGCGAACATATATGCCCCAAACAAAGATCAACATAGATTTGTCTCTTCGACCCTGGCTAAATTGGAAGGTTTTCGGGAAGGGATTTTACTGCTGGGCGGAGACCTAAATTGCGCATTGAACCCATTGGTGGATACCTCTGACGCCAAGACAGCCATAGCCTACAGATCTCTGAAACAGATTAAAACAGCACTGCGAGGCCTCGGGCTGGTGGATACCTGGCGTCTGATGAATCCTACGAGCAGAGATTATACATACTATTCACCCCTTCACACCAAATATTCTAGGATTGACTACATCTTCCTGTCGCAGAGAGATCTGGGGAGGGTGTCGTCGGCTCAGATTGGAAATATCACATTTTCTGATCACGCGCCGGTTGCACTTTCTCTGACCTTCCCATACAGGGAACAGAAGGAATGGCACTGGCGACTCAATGAGGCTATGTTGAAGGACTCTAGGGTAGTGGAGAAGCTTAGAGATGCTTTGCGCAACTATGTTAGAGAAAATGTTTCGGAAGACATGGACCCAGTAGCGATATGGGAAGCTCAGAAATGCACGATGAGAGGTATTTTAATCCAAGAGGGGTCGCGGCTCAAGAAAGAGAGGGCGCAGAAACTGAATGATTTGTTGCAACAAGTGGCGAATCTAGAGTCGCTCCATAAACAGTCACTCCAGGAGAAGCACTTGAGAGAATTAGAGGGGAAACGGCAGGAGCTGAGGGATCTGATGTCCAGGGAGTCTTGCAGGTGGTTCACTAAACGCCATGGCCTTTTCTATGAACAAGGCAACAAAACAGGTAGAATGCTGGCCAGGGCATTGCGCCCAAAGCTTGCGCACACCAAAGTGGAATGTATCAAGGACTTAGATGGGTCCCTACACTATAGAAATGAGGATGTGGCGGGTGCCTTTGGTAGGTTCTACTCTGCACTTTACAATCTGCAGAGCTCTCCAGACAATGGGAACCAGGATAATCTTATGTCCACATATCTTTTGGAATCCGGGCTGCCATCTCTGTCCCAGGAGGAACGGACTCAACTGGAGACACCGATCACGGTTTCTGAATTGCAGAGAGCCCTGACAACGGCTAAAGCAGGGAGAGCCCCGGGTCCAGATGGATTTTCTACACAGTACTATAAGTCCTTCGCTGGCCTGTTGCTCCCTATGATGCAGCGCGCTTTTGAGTCCGCGTCCTCCTCGGGCAAACTACCTAGTACGTCTCTAGAAGCCCAGATTGTTGTGATCCCAAAAGAAGGGAAAGATCCGAAAGACTGCCGCAGCTACCGGCCGATTTCTCTCTTAAATGTGGATATAAAATTGTTTGCGAAAGCACTGGCTAACAGAATTGCGGCCTTCCTCCCAAATCTTATTACTCAGGACCAGGTGGGTTTTGTTCCGGGTCGGGAGGCCCGAGATAATGTAATCAAAGCCCTGAATATGCAATGGTGGGCTAGAACGAAGAAAGAACAGGCTATTATGCTATCCACCGATGCCGAGAAGGCATTTGATCGGGTGAAATGGAGGTGGATAGAGAGGGTGTTGGAGCATATCGGGCTGGGTAGAGACATGAGGAACAGGATCTTGGCTTTATACTCGAATCCCATAGCCAGGGTTAGAGTGAATAACTGTTCTTCCCCTGCCTTCCACATCAGGAACGGGACTTGTCAGGGTTGCCCGTTGTCCCCGTTAATTTTTGCCCTCTCACTTGAACCCTTTTTGAGGAAAGTGAATTTATGTCCGGACATCAAGGGATTGGCAATAGGCCATAGAGAGAGGAAGGTTGCCGCATATGCAGATGACATGCTCTTTTTCTTGAGTTCCCCTAGAATCTCAGTCCCGAATCTGCTCAAAGAATTTGAGAGATTTGGTCGCATTTCAAACCTGAAAATTAATTATAGCAAGTCCTATGCTATGAATGTCTCGATGCAGGATCGGGAGGTGAGGGCGCTGCAGGAGATTTTCCCCTTTAGCTGGGAGGAGAAAAGTTTGAGATATCTAGGTGTTCAGATCCCGCTGTCCCCCCTCAACTTATTCCGATTTAATTTCGCCCCCATGGGCGACAAGATTAAAAAAGACCTAGAGAGATGGAATAGGATAAAACTCTCATGGTTCGGCCGCATGGCGGTCATTAAGATGAATATCCTCCCGAGAATGCTATACTTATTGCAATGTATCCCCATCAAGATCCCTAGTGGTTTCTTTAATGACCTGATGAGAACCTTCAGAAAATTTGTCTGGTCGGGTAGGCCTCCCAGGATTAGGAGACGTATCCTGCACCTTCCGAAAGATAGAGGGGGGACTGGGCTGCCCTGTATGCTGTCTTATTATAAAGCTGCGCATCTGGGAAGGGTAATAGACTGGCATATCAACAGCTCGCAGAAAGATTGGGTGCGCATCGAGGGGGCGGCGGTGGGAGGTGGAGGAGTTGACACCGTCTGTGATCTGAGACCCTGTGATATCCCCTTGTCAGCAAAGAACCACCCTTTTGTGCGGGCTTCCCTGGACATATTGGCTCCCTTACGTAGAGGAGAGAATAGGTTGTTATCCCCATCTGGCTTCCTGACGCCGATCGGGAGGAACCCGGCCTTCCCTCCCGGGGAGAACTCCTCCTTCTTGAGAGATTGCAGAGGCCCTACCCCACTACGAGTATTCCACCTACTGGATAGAGGCCGCCTGCTCAGCAGGGAGGCTCTACAGACTAAGCTGGAGGGGGTCGTGCCCGTCCTTCCTTATCTCCAAATGCAACACTTCATATCGTCAAGAGATATCAAAATAGGAATTAAAGCTGAAGTAACGGAGTTTGAAAGAGCGTGCTTGGGGCTGGGCCCCAACTCACACCTCCTGTCCTGGGCATACAGGCTTTTGCGACATAGGGAAAAACAGGAGCGCAGACCGTGGGAGAGGAGATGGGAGGCAGACATAGGCAGGTCACTCTCAGAAGAAGAATGGGAAGGCATTTATAGGAATGCTCACAGGGGCTTGATTAGTAGCTCAATGCAGGAGACAAACTACAAGCTGATCACAAGATGGTATCGGACCCCAGAGGTGCTGCACTCTTACTGCCCTTCAGTCCCTGACTCCTGCTGGAGGTGTGGTCGGGGTGGTGCTTCAGTGCTGCACATCTGGTGGTCCTGCCAGAATATAAGGGGCTTTTGGGAAGAAATCAGAACCATCTGTGCTCAGATAATGGGGGAACCAGTAGATTGGAGTATGGAGACTGCTTTATTAGGCTGGTCTACAGATGGCAAAGGCATTGCTGGTGGGGCTCCATTGGCCAGACATCTTCTGAATGCAGCCAGGGTACTTATTCCCAGGAACTGGAGATCCCAGAGGTCCCCTACTATTAGAGAATGGTTATGCCAGATTAATCATGTGGAGCAGATGGAGGAAATATGTCACGCTAACCAAGATAGACTGGAAGCATTTCGGAGGGTATGGACGACATGGTCAATTTTTAAGGATACGGACACTTATAAAAAGCATTGGGCGACTTAGACGTGCTGGGTTGGAGACTCTAGGAGGGAGGGGATTGGGAGGTCTCAGCTGGAGGGCTTATGCGGATGGGGGCTGCCGGAAGGTAGTTGGAGGGATGGTCCCCTCCCTTCCGGTGGCTATTAGAAGGCAGCGGCTACCCTTTCACCTTCTTTCTCTCCTTCTTCTCCCTGCTTTTCCTCTAGCTCTATTTAACTCTTAATCCCATCTCTCCTATCTTCTTGTATTTTCTCCCTCCATCCCCTCTCTTACCCGTGTTCCAGTGGTGTCTTATGTTTTTGTTGTCTTAGTGCACCTTACTGTTTCTTCCCCGTTTGTCCTCCAGGGCCCTTCGGGACCTGGGTGTCCAATTGTCTAGGGTCCTATATCTGTGTGTCACGTTTTATGTCCTGAACCGAGGGGCAGAGACGGTCCTCTGAAGGTGGAATTATGGAAGGCGCAGAGGGAGTGGACAGAGGAAGGTTCTCTATTGGATGAAGGGTCCTTACCACTCCAGTTACTTGAAGGAATTTAACATATTGTTAATCTTACTACGCCACTTTTATATGCTATGCTAATACTTGATAATAGTGCACTCTTGTTTATGTTGTTTATTGCGGACCTATGTTGTAATGGAAGTCCTATGACGAACTTTTTCATAGACGGTTCACATGTCTGTATTGTGACTGTATGTTGTCTAAAAATTTTCAATAAAAACTGAGTATGATTAAAAAAAAATCCTGGTGTTAGATCCACTTTGAAGTGGACCAATCATGTCCGAGGCAGGTCTTGGAGTCTTAAAGACTCCAGACAGGGGTGTACCTACAACATAGGCAGTGCAAGCATCTGCTCCAGTGGAACAAGGGGGCCTCAGTAGTATGTACCTCTGCATACTTACCCAGCCATGCTGCCTCCTTCCTGGTGACTTTACTGAAGGATGCCCAACTCACGTCTCTGGTGCCACCACACACACAATGCAGACTTGTCGACACTGCCGCACACATCCTCTAAACCAGGGTCGCCGCGCAGCTTCTGAACCTCTCTCTTGCTGCCTCCCATCGTCTGCACCACTGGCCGGCCTGTGAGTGTCCACCCCAGGTGGGGGGGGGGGGGGGGGGTTGCTTATGGGGACCATGCTGATGGGGGCACTGCTATGGGGGGCCCTGCACATGTATTTCCCTACACTGAAGCATTGTATATGGCAGACATGCAACATAAAACATGAGTTTTAAATGAACACAACTTGTAATGAGCATATGAAGCATACATACAGTGTGCAATTTAAACAAGAGGATCAGACATCTGTACATACATTTCCTGGCTGCATATTCTAGATTAAGGCACCTTCCAAGGAAATAGTGATAGGATGCCATCTCCCCTTCTGATATTCGCACCAGAGTAAAGAGCTTTCCATTCTTGGGCATGGGCTGGCCACATCTCGAGCACCAGTATGCCATGGAGTGAGAAGAACGCAGATGTGAGACAGGGTCTGCCTGGCACACGAAGTATTATTCCTGATCCACCCACTGATCTCCCTTAAGACCACAGGAGGATGTAACGCTTGCATTGCTGCTCATTAATACCTTGAAGGCTTAGTGACACTTCTGCTTTCCTTCGCTGTGAATTTATTCTGGGAAATTCTGGGTTTGCTGTCTAACAATTAAATCACAAAACAGGAAGTACAGTTTTATCTACCTAAGGTCACATGTAGCATGAAAACCATTAAAGGTCCTCGCTGAATGAAAATCATTATGGGGGTTATTTAAGAAAGGATAGCGCCAGGTAGTGCCTCGTAGCGGCAGGCAGCATCTGGTGAATTCCGGGCGCTATACTCAAAACCACATTTAAGTAAGAGAATCTGGTGAGCGCCTCTAACAGCGCCATGTAGCGTCACATGTAATAATACAGGTGGCTCAGCATACAGCTTCGGCGCTCTAGGTTCAGGAGCGCCATGTAGTACCTGTCCCTCAGTGTCGCTCTCCCATCCATTAGTTGTGTATAAATAGCGTGTTTGCAAACAAACACTTAATCATTTTTTCAAAAATATTTTTATGCAGAATTGTCATTACAGGTCTGGCACTAAAGTGTCATTGTCCCAGTGTTAAAACAATGTAATTTTTCGCTTTGTAACTGTTGGATATGTGTTCAAAAACAGACTTTAATCACACAGCATCTGGTGCTCTATGCTACAGCGTCCAGCTTTAGAGCGCCGATGCTGTGTGTATGTTTTTTTTCGTTAAATATGGCGTGGAGCGCCAAGTGCCAGACACACTGAGCTGGCGCTATCTCTCGCTCGCTGCAACGCTGTACTGTTGTTAGAGTGCCCAACACACATCACATTCATCAACGCCTGCCAGGTTACTAGAGCAACCGAGACGCTCTGTTACAGCGCCCAATATCTGCCTACAGCATCTACTAGTGATCTCTCTAAGCGCCGCTATACAGACGCTCATCTGGCAACACGTGGTGCTAGTAGTGAATCAGCCTCCACGTCATCTTGGAGCAATGTTTTAAACTCCTTCCTTCTCGTTCTATGGCCTCTTGGTGTTTGATTGAGTTGCCAGCCCATGCCCAAGAAATGGGTGTAAAAAAACAAACAGTGGCGTAACTAGATGTGATGGAGCCCTGGTGCGAACTTTAATGGAGCCTTTCACGGCTCATAGAGTAAACTTATTACTGTCTTTTAAAGGAGCACTATCGGAAAAATGGCCCAATGATAAAAATCCATATAAATATGCTGGATGGTGGGAGGAGGGGTCACTTTTACACCTGGCATCAAGAAATATCCAGTCAGGCTTGTTTTTCTTTTAATCGAAGGAAAAGGACATCCAGGGTGACAGTTTCTGTCACCCCTGATAGACTAAACCCGTCACCCCTGGATTTTGTTCCTACCATAAAAGAATGAACCACAAGCTTGGCGGGAGTTTTATTCAGTTCTTGTGTATAAGTAACGCCTCCTCTCATTAGCCGACGGATTTTTAATACTACACAATTTTGCGATAGTGCTCCTTTAACTCAAATGGATGCAGCTAGACAACTAAAGACTGTAACAGCAGAGACAAATGGTGCCTTCTTTCTATAAATGATGTCAAGAGAGCACAAATATAATATATAAGGGGGAGAAACAACCCTTGACATTCTGGGCCCCGGTGCAGTCTCACCCCCTCGAGTTAGGCCCCTGGAGACAAACATGTACAGTATGTAACACATATAAACACACACACACACATATATTAATTTGGCCTGGTTCCCCAATTTGATGTGAAACTCCATCATGTTGCAATTAATTTTTTTAACTATCCCTAATGCATCAGTGTAAGCAAAATTTATGTGCTACTGCAAAAAGTAAATTTTTATTTTACATTTTATTATCCAAATTCTTAGTAGTGAGCAGCACAGAGTGTCATGTCACTGTAAACTGCATGGAGTTACTTAAAGTTACATGGCGACATCCAAAGCAAATATTCTAGCATGTTACTATATTATAGCACGTATAGCACATGCAGAGTAAGTTCAGTTCTTCATGGGGGGATGATGCTTTTTTGTGTGTCTAAATTGGTCTCAACCCACAACCCAAGAATGACTTGAAGGACAATATATTTCACTGGGTTCTTCTCTTGTGCATTTACTTTCCATGGCTTATAACTGAAAGTTCAGTGTGCCAATGAAATACATGTGCCACCAGCACAAAGGGAAGGAAATCATACCCCCACACTCCACAGTGGATACTTCTACTTACAGTACTTTACTTACTCAGGCCCTTATTTAACAAGGGATAGCGCCAGGTAGCGAATGGTGAGCGAATGGTAATGACGCTCACCGCCACGAGAACGCCGGCTCCCCTCCGCAATCACACATTTATCAAACCGATCCTGCTTAGCGACTGACAGAGCGCCAGATAGCGAATCATTCATCACTATTCCAGCCTCACCCCACAGCGCCAGCGAGCGACCTTGAACAGCGACAGGTATGACCTCTCGCTACCTGGCGCTCTCCAATGCATTTCAATGGAGCAATCTTTAAATATTCATAATTAATTGCTATTAATTTTTTTTTTTTTTTTTTTTTTAATGTCAAAAATTCTGTGACCACTTCTGCAATGTTAGATATTTTTTTTAAGGTTAAAAAAAAAAAAAAATTGTGCAGAATTGATATTACAGGTCTGATATTAATGTATTCATATTACAAAATGTTTTGAAAACATGTTTTTTTTTTTTCAAAAAATATGGTTGTTTGGGGGTTAAAAAACGACTTTTAACCCATCGCCGCCAGCGCTCTGGGGTTTAAACAAGCATTTCACAGCCCGAGAATTTTTGGAGTGTGATTTGTTAATGAATATGCTGGGAGCCGGTCGCTAGGGCCAGTCGCTATCATGCGCTCCCATACAGCGCGGAACCTGTCAAACAGCGACTCCTAACCCCGTATTCAACATTACCGCACACTGACTGAGTCGCTGTCAACAACTGAACAACGGCCAAGCACAGCGAATACTAGCGTGCGCTGTGAAAATAACTCTACTGTCGCTACCTGGCGCTATTAATGAATCGGCCTCCCCATCTCCAACTACCAACTTTGTATTGGCAGAACCTCATGTGCTCTACTGTCACCCATGACTCTCATCAAAAAGTGAGCTGAGCGTTGCATTCAATGCATTACTGTATATGGATCATCCATTACAAACTGTGAAAGTTTGCTGGGCCAGGCCTTGTTTGATAATCCAGACCAGGGTTGGATGACTATGCTGGCTGGCCATAAGTACCTGGAGATCGCACCCAGCAGTAGCCCCCAGGAGAGACTCAGAGGGTTGTGCATCCTGGGGGCTCAATTGTCAGTGTGTGGCAAAGCCTAAAGACAGACTGGTGGATCAACTGTGGACCTTGAGGGACCAGTACCCAGGTGAGTCAAAACACTGAGGACGGACCTCAGAGAAATAATAAACAGTGTGCCTATTGCTTGTTTAGTTAGCAGAGTAGGATCAAACCATGAGGTAGTGCCCTGAATACAGGATAGACTCTTGTTTTTCATACCCACAACCTTTCTCAAAAGAGTTGATGAATTTATAGCACCTTGGGTCCATGCTAAATCCCTAGAGTCCTGCCATTTGAAGCCACCCCCTACTATATATAACTTTTATACAATGGTAACATTGAATGGAGACACGCTGCTAAGTGAGACCAGGCATGAAGAGCAGGTGCTTGCTGCTGTATAAATAGTTTGGATCAAGACAAATCCTCAGACGCTTTATCTCAGCAACACAGGAGGATTACAGCTGAAGGAAACAGTATTGCACTTTGATGTGGCTCATGAGTCCAAATGCTGAAGGTGGGTACATTTTTTTCAACCCAGGACTTTACTGTCACTACGTCTGCTGTTTAAACGGTGTCACCAGTGCTCAGCTACAAAATATGTTTGTGTGATGTATATTACAGAAAAATGCAACAGTCAAGACCCCGACTCATACCCTGCAAACAGCTGGGGTTGTTAAAGTGGACCAAAACTGAGCTGGATCGTCCCGGGAATTCCCCCCGCAGGGCATCCAAAATCGGGATGCCCCGCGGTGTGAAACCCTCCCAGGTCGCCCATAAACTCACCTTGATTCCCAGTCCAAAGGCACATGCGCGAGCTGCAGCCGCATCCCCGCTATCCCTCTAGCAGGGCGTGGAGCCGCTGAGCTTAAACGTCGCTTAGATGCCCATAGCTCAGCGGCTCCGAGCGCGCTGATTGGAGGAGCGGCCTCAGATTCGCCATAGGACCGTGGTGAGGTGAGCGGCGATCAGGGGGGTTCACACAGCCGTTTGGGGTGCCCCAGGGGAGTGGACCAAAACCCAGGATAGTCAAAATCCTGGGTTTTGGTCCACTTTAATACATATATATTAGTTTTAGGCAAAATGTGGCCCTAGGCAGAATGTAAAAAGTGGGGCCACCCAGCTAGGGGTACGCGTGAGTTTGAGTCAGTGGATGGGGGTTAGGTTAGGGTTTTGGGTCATTAGATGAGTAGAGGAGGTTAGGTGACGGGTTCAGCAGATGAGGATGAAGGTTAGATGAGGGGGTTTGGTCAATGGTCAGTGACGGGTTCCGGTCAGTGGGTGGGTAGAGGGTTCAGGTGATGGGTTTGAGTCAGCAGCCACCTTCTCCAGTATGAGGTACTGATCCTTCTGTTCTTCACAAGTCATACACCCAGCCAAAAGAGGTAAGTATATCATGCTGATTGGGGGATGGGCTGACACAAGGTGCATAAGCAGCTTAATTAAGGCAAAACCTGGGATTTTGACTATCCTGGGATTTGGTCCCTGTCCCCAGGGCTGAATTGGGATGCCCTGCTGTGTGAAAAGGCCTTGATTGAATGATGAGCGCATGCGCGGCTGGAGCAGGGAAAGGTGAGTTATTACCTATGCTTGGGGGAGGGGGGTTCATACAGAAGATTTTTGGGATGCCCCAGGGAAAGGCCAGCCCTGAAATCTTAAAATGGACAAGTTTGCAAAAATCCCAGTTGAGATGTGTAAGAAGCTTGTTGATGGTTATAGAATTTCAGTTTTTATTCCAAAGGGTGTGCAACCAAATATTAAGTCGAGGGGTGCCAGTAAATATGTCTGGCCCATTTTTGGAGTTTTGCTTTTTTTTAATGTTTTTTTTTTGCGTTCCAATACACAAAGGAAATTAACATGTATATAATAAAATGTGTAATTGCAATCATTTTTTTGGGAGACACTTACGCCCATGGCATAATACGGAGGGGCCCCCCAATGCAGGACTTTGCAGAGTGAAATATTTACAATATATTCAGAGCCTCATTTATCAAGCGTCAGCACCTGTAAATCACACTCAGCGCCAATGTTTTTGCCTCGGCGTCACTTAATGCACAATTTATGAAGCCAAAAAGCACACCGCGCCAATATATCCGCCAAACTGCATCTAATTTATCACTTGCGCTTTTTTGTATGCAGTGACTGGCTCTCTTGTTTAAGCTGCGCCAGTTTACAGTGGCGTTGTAGGTTAAGATCCCATAGACCACAATAGACCTGTAATTAATGCGTGACTGTAATGACGAAATGCTGACCAGCGCCTACTAAATAGAGCAGCAATCTTTTCTGCAACATTAATAAGCCCGGTATTCTGCACCTAGAATTTGTCAGAACAAAGTAGCGCTCACTGGCGCTCTTAGAGGTCCAACAGTTGCTGACACAGGCTGGCAATGACTAGTGCACCAATTCAAGCTGCTTATTAACATCTGGTGCTTTGACTAGTAGATTCTCCTCAACAGGGAAATAAACTGGAGGACCACTAAACCAGTTGTGATATAAAAAATGTAATGGCCGCCTGTAGGGAAAACCCACAGACTAGGCCATTGTCATCACTACTTTGCAATAGAACATTTGATCTGCATGCACTCCTCTGCAGCAGTCCACAGCCCTACTTATTTGACACCAGTTTTACCACCTCCTGCCGCCTACTCACCTGTGCCAGGGACCTACTTGCTAGTGGCATCCATCTTTGACACCACTAACCTTCTACCACACCCTTCTACCAGGTTGATCTACCAGGTTGACTGTCTAGAACATATGTGCTCAACCCAGGAGCACACACAGCGATGCTGATGGGGCCCCATAGCAGCACCCCCCCCCCCCCGCCCCCCCAGATGGACACACTCGCCAGCCAGGTCCTGCACGCATCAGCTGGAGGTGCAGACAAGGTACACAATAGTGGGGCACTGCATGAAGGCAAAGGAGGTGTGCAGCATGCAGAAAGAGGGGGAGGTGCACCTGGAGGCGAAGGAGGCATGTGGGGCAGAGTCAGACACTGTTGCACAGAATAAGCCAATGTGGAGGAAAGAGGCATGGCTGGGTAGATAAAATACTGGTGCCAGGCATACTTTCTAAAGAGGAGGAGGAGGGATTTTGCACGACAGGCTCAGGGGCCCCTGTATTCCCTGCCTCTATGGTATGTATGCCCCTGGCTCAACCTTCTCCTCAAGGCCACCAACAGGCCAGAGAGTGGATTAATTAGTGCTCAGAGAGCTATAGAGTCCGCTATAGGGAAATATGAAAAGCATGACGTATTGGTGGTCCTTGAGGAGAGGGTTGGGCACACTTAATACAAACAATAAAAAGCTCCCCCCCCCCCCCCGGGTGTGCTGCTTCACTTCTTTGCTGTACTATGATGGGAGTGGCGTCAACTTGCAGTAGGGGGTAGTGCCACTGCAGCAGCCCTGATCTCAGCAGAACCACTAAGGGTACAGTAAAAATAACAAATGAGTCCAACAACTACTGCCCCCCCCCCCCCTGCAGTGCCACCTGAGGCTGCTGCCTCATATGGGATCACTACATGTGCACCCCTGGTTGGGCACCTATGGTCTAGTATCTCTGGTTAAGGCTGACAGCCTGATTTCTTTGTGCCACAACCTGGCTTGCATCCTTAATCTTCCATGCTACAACCTAACCCAGGGTTAGATTTTAGTGTTTTTTTACCCAAAATCTAATTAATCTATGCTATGCCAGATTTATCTGTACAAAAGCAATGGCCACACTTCAGTTTATCTGTACCAGGACCCACCTAAGCATTTGGTATTTGTATAGTCACTGCTGTCTGAAATTGCCTAGAACAATAACTATAGCATACAAAAATCCAATGTTGCTGGTGCACTCTTACAAACACATTATTGGTGGGTGCCAGGGCCGCGGTGGCGCCGCTGTATATCAAAAGTGGATAAATAGGCACGGCACTCCAAAGCATAAATTTAAATGCTTATATTCAATAATAGTGATCAAAAAGTCCAATAACACACAAAGTATAAAGGAAATCATGGCCAAACATAGGAAACAGTCTTATCTTCCAACGTTTCGGGGGTCGGAGCCCGGCTGCCAGCTCCCTGTCCCCGCTGACAGACGGGGAAACCGCCGCTCGCGGCATCGGCGGGCGGCGGCTGGCGGTGACGGGACTTCCACAGCCTGGAGTCCCGGTGGACGCAGGTAAGTAATCACAGCCCCATTGTTATTATTTTCAATACTGTATGTGTTTATTATTTACATGGGGCATACCCGCACGCCCGCTGACGTCATAATGACGTCAGGCGGGAATCTGTGAACTTTGCACTTTAGTCTGTGTACTTATAGATGGGGGATGCAGCACAATCCGGTTTACAGTCCTCCTTGAGAAAGGGGGCACCCGACCCCCGAAACGTTGGAAGATAAGACTGTTTCCTATGTTTGGCCATGATTTCCTTTATACTTTGTGTGTTATTGGACTTTTTGATCACTATTATTGAATATAAGCATTTAAATTTATGCTTTGGAGTGCCGTGCCTATTTATCCACTTTTAATAACTATAGCATAGTTACATTGTGTTGTGATTTTCTGAATCTTACATTGTAGCATAATCCTAAAGCTGAACTCCAAGCTCAACACAACACCTTGTGCTAGTTAACGTGTTATCTACCTGGCTTCATCTTCCTTCTTCACCTTTAAAGTGGACCAAAACCCAGGATTTTAACTATCCTGGGTTTTGGTCTCCCCCCCCCCCCCGGGCACCCCGATCGGGAGTGCCTTGCTGTGTGAAACCCCCCAGGTCCCTTGATCTCACTTCCCCAGTCCTACGGCGCATGCGCAGCCCTCTCGTCCAATCTCGTGCGCCCGGATCCGCTCAAGCCCCTTCCTCCAGGAGCTAGTCTCACAAATGCCTGGCGCGGACACGCACCCTGCTAATGAGATGGGGGGATGCAGACGCTGCTTGCACATGTGCCAATGAACCAGGAATGAAGGGGAGTTTTCGGGCGAACTGGGGGGTTTCACATGGGGGGAGCAAATATGCCTGCCCTGGAGTCTCATAGACTCCAGGGTGGGTTTTGGTACCTTCTGTTTCCTAATTTTGCTGCAGTATTGTCAATTTTTTATGCTCTGTGACTTGAACTCTAGATACTGCCTCTCAGCTAGCCTGCTAGCTCCTCCAAATCAGTTTGTATAATTTAAGTATGCTATCCATATTTTAAAGTGGAACAAGACCCAGGAATTTGACTTTCCCAGGTTTTGTTCTATTCCCTCTGTGTGACGTTTGGAACACCCCCCCCCCCCCCCCCCAGAACACTCATCTTTTCCTGGTTCCAATGAGAGCATCTTCCATGATGTGGAGGCTGATTCATTACTAACGCCAGGCGCTTAGAGCGACCGCTAGTAGACGCTGTAAGCGGGTATCGGGCGCTGTAACAGAGTGTCTCAGTCGATGTAGTTACCTGGCCGGCATTGATGAATGTGATGTGAGTTGGGCGCTCTAACACCAGTACAGCGCTGCAGCGAGTGAAAGGTAGCACCAGCTCAGTGCGACCGACTCTTGGCGCTCCACACCATACTAAAAAAGGACACACACACAGCGTCGGTGCTCTAAAGCTGGGCGCTGTAGCATAGAGCACCAGACGCTGTGTGATCAAAGTCTGTTTTTGAACACATATCCACCAGTAACAAAGCGAAAACACATGGAATGACATTGTTTTAACACTGTGACAATAACACTTTAGTGTCAGACCTGTAATGACAATTCTGCATAAAAAAATAAAAAGTCCAAAAAGTTTCTAAAAGTGTTTGTTTGCAGCCAGGAGAGGTCACACAATGATCTGAGCAAAAAAAATATTTTAAACACGCTGTTTAAACACAAGCAAATGAACGGCAATTGAAATGTATAGGAGAGCGACAGTGAGCAAAAGGTAATACCTGGCTCTCTGGAAGCTAGAGCGCCGGCGCTATACGCTGAGCCGCCTGTAATAATACATGTGATGCTACATGGCGCTGTTAGATTCGCTTTCATAAATATGGTTTTGCGTACAGCGCCCCACAGTCCCCAGACGCTGCCTGCCGATACAAGGCACTACCTGGCGCTATCCCTTCTTAAATAACCCCCATAGTCACTGCAGACGGTATTCATTAGATTAAAGGCCACTCATGCACCGTGGAAGCGTAGAAAGGTGCGTGTTTACAGGTGCCCCAAAGGTTTTGCACAGGGGGAAGGCCAGCGTCCAGCCCTGGAATCTTTTATATTCTGGGGCTGACCTGGGTGGGTTTTGTTCTGCTTTAAGGTGCTACATCAATTTTGCACCAGGATTCTCTGTGCCATGTACTATTCTGTAATACAAAAATAACTGGTTAAAGTCCTTAGAAGGTGATTGGAACGAGTGACATTTTCAGAAAATATTTTAGATGGTTGATAATTTGATTTTGTCCCTTGGTGTAGATATGTAGAATTACATTTTCAAACAAACTGAATATAAAATGTTTCCCCTAAAGGCACATTTTTACGGTTATCTGTAAAGAAAGGCTGATAATAGAATGTTAACATGGGAGCCTAATATCCCCAGCTTCTATGGTTATCTGCACAGACAGCCTGCCGCCTATTCTACATCCTACACATTTGTCTTAACTTGCTTTTTGTTATTTCAGACATAAACATGGAAGAAATGGCGAGCAGGTCAATCCATTTAATTGTGCTTAATTTTATAAGGTTTATATAGTATTTTAATATTACATCATTCCAAATAATGAATGCAAGCCCAGATAATTGCCTCATAATATACAATCTGGGAGGCCGATTCATTAATAGCGTCAGGTAGCGACAGATGAGCACCAGTAGCGTTATTTTCACAGCGCCCGCTAGTATTCGCTGTGCTTGGCCGTTGTTCGGCTGTTGACAGCGACTCAGTCGGTGTGTGGTAATGTTGAATACGGGGTTAGGAGTCGCTGTTTGACAGGTTCCACGCTGTATGGGAGCGCATGACAGCGAACGGCCATAGCGAACGGCTCCCAGCATATTCATTAACAAATCACACTCCAAAAATTCTCGCGCTGTGAAATGCTTGTTTAAACCCCAGAGCACTGGCGGCGATGGGTTAAAAGTAGTGTTTTAACCCCCAATCAACCATATTTTTAGAAAAAAAAAAAAACATGTTTTTCAAAACATTTTGTAATATGAATACATTAATATCAGACCTGTAATATCAATTATGCACAAATTTTTTTTTTTTTTTTTTTTTTTACCTTAAAAAAAATATCTAACATTGCAGAAGTGGTCACAGAATATGTCACATTTAAAAAAAAATAAAAATTAATAGCAATTAATTATGAATATTTAAAGATTGCTCCATTGAAATGCATTGGAGAGCGCAAGGTAGCGAGAGGTCATACCTGTCGCTGTTCAAGGTCGCTCGCTGGCGCTGTGGGGTGAGGCTGGAATAATGATGAATGATTCGCTATCTGGCGCTCTGTCAGTCACTAAGCAGGATCGGCTTGATAAATGTGTGATTGCGGAGGGGAGCCGGCGTACTCGTGGCGGTGAGCGTCATTACCGTTCGCTCACCATTCGCTACCTGGCGCTATCCCTTGTTAAATAAGTACCATGGGCAATGCAGCCAGTGGACCGATTTAAAAAAAAAGGGGGGGTTTCTATCGCTGAGGCCACGCCCACCTAGAATTGTATTGGAATGCTGGATGATGTGACCAGCCCGCTGGCTGCATCCCTGGCTTCCCCTTAGACTGGGAAATGCTCTCACCCCCATTCTATTCGAATGGATTGGCGCAAGAGCATGCCTCAGCTACAGGGAAGCCAGACTAGTGTCCAGGGGCATGAGGTGCAAAGTAGGAACCGCCAGCAAAGGTGAGCCTACTGGTGACACTGGAGGTTTCACACAGTGGGGCATCCAAATTTCGGATGTCCCGGGAGCAGGCTGGCCCTGGAGTCTTTTAGACCCCAGGACCACGCTGTGTCGCTTCTGTTCTACTTTAAATATTCTGTTTAAATATGGTTGTGCCCTTTTTATAGCTCAGGCATTTCCTCCTCTTGGGTAGCCCAATTCTGAACTATATATGCTAGAATGGGACCTTACTATTTTTTTTTTTTTAAAGTTCACCAAAACTCACGGCAATCGGCCCAGGAATCTATAAGATTCCCAGACCGATCAATTCCCTCCCCCCGGGGCATCCAAAATGTGACTACGAACAGCCTGGATACTCCCCTCTATCAGAATCCTTCTATGGCAGCCATGGAGTGGCTTATCAGCTTTCATGGCCAGTGGCTGCACAGTATTATGCTGGGCCAGTGGCCACACTGATGGCTGTTCATGGTCAAGTGGGACATGCAACGCAGAAGAGTTGAGTATCCAGGCCGCTCCATTCTCCTCCCCCCCTTTTTTTTTTCAGCGTCGATGCACAGCGGGGCAGCTTAACCCAGCTGCTGCATATTCAAGTGTACCAACACTCATGTGGCCAGTGGCCAGCAAACGCCGCCATTGTTCCAGACATGGTCATGTCCTGCCGTGAGTGCCAGGCAGCCATCGCGGCACTGGATTCCTGGCGGCGGCCTGCCGTTAAGGTAAGCTTTGGGCGTTCTGAGGGGTTATGTGCAAGGGGGACTCCAACATTTCAGATGTGGGCAACAACACCTGTGCTGCACGGGTGTTGTTCCGCTTTAAAGAGTCCGGAGTTCCTCGTTAATGTACCGTGATACCTACAGGTGTGAGGGTGGGGAATTCTGGTGCAGCTCTGTTCTTAGGAGACCATGGCCCTTATTTAACAAGGGATAGCGCCAGGTAGCGAATGGTGAGCGAACGGTAATGACGCTCACCGCCACGAGAACGCCGGCTCCCCTCCGCAATCACACATTTATCAAGCCGATCCTGCTTAGCGACTGACAGAGCGCCAGATAGCGAATCATTCATCACTATTCCAGCCTCACCCCACAGCGCCAGCGAGCGACCTTGAACAGCGACAGGTATGACCTCTCGCTACCTGGCGCTCTCCAATGCATTTCAATGGAGCAATCTTTAAATATTCATAATTAATTGCTATTAATTTATTTATTTTTTTTTTTTAAATGTCATAAATTCTGTGGCCACTTCGGCAATGTTAGATTTTTTTTTTTAAGGTTCATATTACAAAATGTTTTGAAAAACATGTTTTTTTTTTTACTAAAAATATGGTTGTTTGGGGGTTAAAAAACTACTTTTAACCCATCGCCGCCAGCGCTCTGGGGTTTAAACAAGCATTTCACAGCGCGAGAATTTTTGGAGCGTGATTTGTTAATGAATATGCTGGGAGCTGTTCGCTATGGCCGTTCGCTGTCATGCGCTCCCATACAGCGCGGAACCTGTCAAACAGCGACTCCTAACCCCGTATTCAACATTACCACACACCGACTGAGTCGCTGTCAACAGCCGAACAACGGCCAAGCACAGCGAATACTAGCGGGCGCTGTGAAAATAACGCTACTGTCGCTCATCTGTCGCTACCTGGCGCTATTAATGAATCGGCCTCCATGACTGGCCTAAAAGAGTGGACATGTGTAGGAAGTTTTGACTTCATTTCCATGCACTTCTTCAGTTCCCCAATGCAGCACTTGCTTCAGTTTTAGTCGCAAGATTCATTACATTACATTATCTACGTTAACACATAATTGTCGTGTGTCTACTAAACTCCTCCCAGTGTTGCTAAGCCTGTTGGAGACAACTTCCTTAGATATGTATTCTACTACAGAGCTTTGTGACAATTGTGCTTCGTACCAGTCTACTATATATAGACTACCTTTATTTGTTCTGGGAATATATAATAATTATGATGTGATGCATAGTTCATTGAACAGTCTTAACGGATTTGTACTGCAGTACTGCAAAAATAGAACACTAATAATGTTCCCAGCATGATCCCTACAATGTCTTATTATTCTAATTATTATTCTGCCTATATTGTCTGACAAATCACCAAATGCTTTTCTTCGCCCTTTAGCTATAGCTGTTGGGTTTCCACAATTATTGTAGCCTCTTATTTTATTTTGTACCCCAGTTCCCACATTTGCATTCCCACCATATACTAGTAAAAAAGTAGTGAAGTGAAAAACTGCCAGTCTTGTTTCTGCTGTAAAATTAGTGAAAAGGTTAAACACAATTATCAAATAATGTCCTCGATTCACAAAGAGTTGAAAAAAACTGTCATGGTAGTAAAAAATTCAATCCATGAGAAAAAAGCCTGAGAATGTCACTGTTAGTGAATCACCAGATAGGAAGACAATGAAAGTCAAGGGCAAGTTTTACTACAGGTAAAATGTTCAATACTTTTTTTCAGGAGTAAAAAAGTGCCAATGACTTTCATGGTCTTCCTATCTGGTGATTCACTAACAGTGAAATTCTCAGGCTTTTTTCTCATGAATTGAATTTTTTACTACCATGAGAGTTTTTTTCAACTCGGGGAGGCCGATTCATTAATAGCGGCAGGTAGCGACAGTTGAGCGACAGTAGCGGCATTTTCAGAGCACCCGCTAGTAGTCGCTGTGCATGGCCGTTGTTCGGTTGTAGATAGCGTCGGTTTGCAGTAATGTTGAATATTGGGTGAGGAGTCGCAATTTGACAGGTTCCGCGCTGTATGGGAGCGCATGATAGCGACTGGCCCTAGCGACCGGCTCCCACCATATTCATTAAAAAATCCCGCTCAAAAAATTCTCACGCTGTAAAATGCATGTTTAAACCCCAGAGCACTGGCGGCGATGGGTTAAAAGTAGTTTTTTAACCCCCAAACAACCATATTTTTGGAAACCAAAAAAAACAAGTTTTTAAAATAATTTTGTAATATGAATACATTAATATCAGACCTGTAATATCAATTCTGTACAATTTTTTTTTTTACCTTAAAAAAATTACCTAAAATGGCAGAAGTGGTCACAGAATTTTTCACATTTAAAAAAAAAAAAAAAAAAAAACATTAATAACAATTAATTATGAATATTTAAAGATTGTTCCATTGAAATGCATTGGAGAGCGCCAGGTAGCGAGAGGTCATACCTGTCACTGTTCAAGGTCGGACGCTGGCGCTGTGGGCTGAGGCTGGAATAATGATGAATGAGTGGCTATCTGGCACTATCTCAGTCGCTGAGTCGTGATTGTGGTGGGGAGCCGGCGTTCTCGTGGCGGGGCCCGTCATTACCGGTCGCTCACCAGTCGCTACCTGTCGCTATTCCATCATAAATAAGGGCCTTAGTGAATCAGGGCCATTGACCTATAGTCCCCCTGCAGTTGATCACCAATATTCCCGGGGGTTTGAATCTTACCACCACCTCCATTCAGACCGTGAGGACACTAGACTCAGATCTCGCAGGGATGGCAGGGACAATATCGCCAATGCAGGTAAGATTCAAACTACCGACCTCAAGCGATTCAGCTGTGCAGAACTGTAGGCGAGTATGCTGTGTTTTTTCTGTGCCCACACAGGGATTTTAACTACGTTTTATTTATCAAGAAGACTGGCAAAACTGATCTAAAAGGACTTAGCTTTGCCAGTCTTGGCATATACTTCTTCTCCCAGATGCTGAATATCACACCATAAACTGCACCATTACAGTATAGATGTTCAGTTTACAAAAAAGCTCACAAATATCATTAAAAGCGGACCAAACCCCATCATCTCCACTCTAATCCCAGACACTCCAGCCCACACTGTCCTGAAGTCTAAAAAACTTTAGAGTATCACTAGATAGCAAGGAACTTTGACTTATATTCAGGGTCTGTGCATGGAAACCTTAGGCCAAACTCTATTGTTTCTGTGTATACATATACACTACAATGGAGGGGGGGGGGTGTTCAAGGCCTCGGCACACTCCCACCATTGAGGTCAGGGCTGGCGGGGGGCATTCTGTGACTGATGGCAGGTTGCCAACCCAACCCACTATCAATGCCGACCCCATGTTCAATGGACAAAAGGTAAGTACCCTTTTGTTTTTTTAAAGCAGACAAAACCTGGAAATTTGACTTTCGGTCCAAAAGCGCATGCGTGGGCTTTTTATCCAATCAGAGCCCTTTGCCGTGTTTACATCTTTTGGCAAAGGGCTCTCATTGCCTTCAACTGGGAGCGCACACTGCTGTGTCTCTGATATGCATGCTCCCTCCCTCCCCCACCGCTCTGATTGGACGAGAGTCTGGGCATGCAATGCTGGAGCGAGGAAAGGTGAGTTTTTACTGGCGCCCTGGGGGGGTTCACACAGCGGGGCATCCTGATTCAGGATGCCCCTGGGAAAAGCCAGCGGCCAGCCCAGGGATATTTTCGATTCCAGGCCGGCCGCTGGTCAAATCCAAAGCTGTACTCCTGTGTGTCAGGAGCTGGTAAGATGTATATTTCCTACTCTTCTGTACTTTTGCACCCTCTCCATACACACTCTGTATTCAACCTATTTGTACCCCTCTCGTCACCTGTGCCACGGAGGGTCCTGATTCACAGGACACCAACCTACCCCCTCATGTTGTCAGTGAGCCCTTCATTAGAGAAATACTTTTCTTTTCTACTGGAACTGCATCTAATGGGGGACAGAAAACAGCTGCACACGTGCAGCAGCCACACCTCTTCAAACTGGAAGTGTATGTTCACTGCAATGTGTGGCTGTTGTCTGTCCATATTGTACAGAGCTCTTTTCTAAGCTCTGGCTTGCAGGCAGTAGGCGTAGGTGGGTTGGGGGCCCTTGTGGACCTGGACTTTACCTTGCAGACAACTGTCAAGCAGGGTTTAGGTCAACTTTATTAGGCACCCTATCAATGACAGCAGCATGGGCCATCAGCATGATATTAACATAAGCCCAGCTGAACACATTACTGTGCTGCATTTTGCTGTAAATATTGTAAAGGAGCTATTCTGAATTAGTGTGGCATAATACTAATGATTGTTTTGTTGTTTGTGTTTTTTTTTTTTTTTTTAAGCTTTTAGCGTCTTTTAATGCATTTGACATTCTACTGCAGCACATGCTCTGTACTAAATTATTAACATTTGCACAGTACTCTTTAATTATATATCATTTCAGTGTACATTGTGATGGAATGCTGCCCTGGAACAGTCCACATTTCATTTCCTGTAAAATCTTTTCTGTAACCATGGCAACTTGCAGTCAGTTGCAATAATGTGCCTAGAGATACAAAATATACAATTTGAATGTCATTAAATGTTTTTCTCTCTCTACTTTTTTTATATATATATATATTTTAGTCTAATCATAAAAACATTGTAATCCTTATCTAGATGTAGATCTATCTTACATTAATACAGTAGTAGTTAATGTATTACTAAGGTTTTATCCTCAAACATGTTATGACCATGTTTTAGTCTCAATAATTCAATATTGGAAAACTAAGTGCCTAATTTATTAAGCACTTCTGCCACAAAATGCCATTTCAGTACAAATTAGAGAAGTGCAAAATGTGATTTAGACATTTTGTCAGCATGTTGCTGCACTGCGAATGTTTTAGTAAAGGTGTTTCTTGCAATGCAGCAAGTGTGCGCTATTCCAACCTCTCTGTGAGGGGGTGGCTGGAACTCAGCAGGTGTATGTGTGTGTATAATATATATATATATATATATATATATATATATATATATATATATATATGGAAGTGTAATGAATATAGTCCATGCAACCTCAGGGGTTTTGCAGAGTGGGGTGTCCCGAATCTGGATGCCCCAGGGGAGAGTGAGTATGCCTGCCTTGGAGTCTCAGACTCCAGGGTGGTTTTTGTTCCACTTTAACATATATATTTATTTACCTCCTACTTCTGAACTTCCCTTTTTCACTTCTTTGTCTTTCAAGTCTCTCTCCTTTCTCCCCCCCCCCCCTTCTTTTTTTTTCTTCTTCGCTCCTTTCCCCTATCTAGCTCTCATTTCCACATTGTTTCCATCTTTCTCGTCACATTACTTCAATCTCCTTTTCCTTCTTTTGTTCTTATTTCCACATTTCCTCTTATTTCTCACCTTTTCACCCTCAATATTTACGTTTCTGCATTCCCTCTATTTTTATTACCTCGTCTGTCTCCTGCTTTTCTGCGTTTCCTCTTTTGTCTGGAGGGGGGCGCTATCCTTAAACCTTCAGCATCATATAATGAAAAGCCCAAACCCCTAAAGTATCCCCAGCATATAAAATTATTATATTTTAAGTATTTTAAGTTTTAGTCACTTTCTTATTTATTCCCCCACTGGACTGCAACTCTGTTGCAAACTCCAGGATACGGGCGCCGTCATCTTGCCACAGAAGCATCACATATTGAGGAGAAGGGGGAAGAGTGCAGGGCGACGGGGTTAGAGCTGGGAACGCAGGGACATGGCAAGGACTCCGGGAGAAGATGAGTGAAACTTTTCTTCTTTAAAGGGAAACAAAACCCAGAATTTGACTATGGCAGGTTTGTTCTGTGCCCCACTGTGTGAAACCCCCCAGAACATCTGTATAAACTCATCTATTCCTGGTCCACCAGCACATGAGCAAGCATCGTCCAATCATTGCCATTTGCTGTGTCATTTAGCAAACGGCTCTGATATATTTCAATGGGTAGCGAGAGCGGGCGCATCCCCAGTGGCATGCATGCTCCTGCCATCTAAATGGCCGACAGCCCAGAGATGCTGGGTTTTGCTCTGCATTAAAGTGAACCAAAACCCAGGATTTTGACTATCCTGGGCTTTGGTCCTTTCCCCCGGTGTGCCCCACTGTGTGAAACCCCCCAGATTGCTAATGCCAACTCACCTCTTCCTGGTCCTATGGCGCATGTGTGGCCGATTGTCCAATTTGCGCACTCAGAGACGCTGGCGTCACGTCGTCTAAGACTTCATCTAAGGCCAGCAGCTCCGAGCACACTGGCGAGCGCATCTCAGCTAGCATCTAACAAGGAGCGTGCCCGCGATGGCAGTCCACAAATGCCTGGCACGGGCATGCGCCATTGGATGGGAAACAAGATAGGTGTGTGGGGCGACTTGGGGGGTTTCACACAGCAGGGCATCCCGATTTTGGTTGCTCCGAGGGGAGAGAATCGATCAGCATGGGTTTTGGTCCACTTTAAGTATGACACAAGCCTTAGAGGCTACTTGTGAACTGATTTAAAGTGGAACAAAACCCATGTAGGCTGCTACCCAACCCCCCCCCCCCCCGGGACATTCCAAATCCACATGCCCCGTTGTGTGAGACACCTCCCCCCCCCCCCCCATGTCCCTCACATTTTTTTTCTTGTGGCTCCCTCAGCAATGTAAACAATTGCAAGGAAGAGTGCCAATATCCCCAGCATCTCTGGCCAGAGTTGTGATATTCTGCCCAGCAAATCAGATCAGGCTGGGGGCGGGAGCGTGCATGCGTGAGAGGCATCCGCTTTCGCTTCCTGTACAGCAAACAGCTCTGATAAGATGAAAACCCATGCATGTGACAAAGGACTGGGTAAAGGTGAGTTTTTACTGGGCGATCCAAATCGGGGTGCCACGGGGGGGCAAAGAACAAAAGCTTAAAAAAAAAAACAACCTATACCCACCTAGCCTTCCATAGTCTTGATGCCACCCAGCAAAAGTTCAAAGGTCATGTAACGCTGCAGGTCGGGGAGGCCGATTCATTAATAGCGCCAGGTAGCGACAGATGAGCGACAGTAGCGTGATTTTCACAGCACCCGCTAGTATTCGCTGTGCTTGGCCGTTGTTCGCTTGTTGACAGCGACTCAGTCGGTGTGTGGTAATGTTGAATATGGGGTTAGGAGTCGCTGTTTCACAGGTTCCGCGCTGTATGGGTGCGCCTGACAGCGAATGGCCAGAGCGAACGGCTCCCAGCATATTCATTAACAAATCACGCTCAAAAAATTATCGCGCTGTGAAATGCTTGTTTAAACCCCAGAGCGCTGGCGGCGATGGCTTAAAAGTAGTTTTTAACCCCCAAACAACCATATTTTTTGATTAAAAAATTAAACAAGTTTTTCTAAACATTTTGTAATATGAATACATTAATATCAGACCTGTAATATCAATTCTGCACAATTTTTTTTTTTTTTTTTTTTTACCTTAAAAAAAAATATCTAACATTGCCGTAGTGGTCACAGAATTTTTGACAGTTAAAAAAACAAAACAAAACAGTCATATCAATTAATTATGAATATTTAAAGATTACTCCATTGAAATGCATTGGAGAGCGCCAGGTAGCGAGAGATCATACCTGGCGCTGTGATGGGATTAGCAGCGGCGCTGTTCGTTGCAGTCCGCTACATGATGAATCCCGCGCTAGCTGACGCTCTTGCCGGCGCTAGCCTCATTTAGCGTGATAAATGCGTGATTGTGTCCGCCGCCTGGCGTTCTGGAGTCGGTAGCCGCCGATAGCTGGCGCTACCTGGCGCTACCTGGCGCTAGTGAGACACTACCTGGCGCTATCCCTTGATAAATAAGGGCCTTAGTTTGAGCCTTATTCATGAAGGGATAGCAACAGGTAGTGGCTGTTAAGCGAGAGGTAGCGGCAGGTAGCGACAGATGAACTCTGGACACGGCACGCAATTTCACATTTATGAAGCCGATTCTGCTGGGCGACTCGGATAACGCCATGTAGCGTACGATTCATCATTATCCCAGCCTCAGCGTATAGCTCCGACGTTTAGCCTTGCAGAGCGACACGTCTTACCTCTTGCTACCTGGCGCTCTCCCATACATTTCAATGGACGTTCTTTTACTTCTCTTTACATAGGGTTTTTTTTTTATTATTATTAATTTTTTTTATTCTCAAATAATGTTGTGACCTCTCCTGGCCTTGAAAAAGCCATTTTTTCAAACTTTTTTCCTTTTTTATATATTTATGCAGAATTGACATTACAGGTCTGGCATTAATGTGTTATAACAATGTAATTCCATATGTTTTCGCTTTGTTACTGGTGGATACATGTTCAAAAACAGCCTTTAATCACACAGCCTCCGGCGCTCTGGGCTACAGCGAGGCATTTTTTGAGCGCCAGCAGTGTGTGAGGCTGTTTTTTTTTATGAATACGGAGTCGGTCGCGCTGACCAGTCGCTCCCATTCGCTCCCATATAGCGCTGTACTGCTCATATAGCGACTCCCCACAACGTATTCATCAGCGAATCATGGCCGAGCACAGGGACTACTAGCGGGCGTTCTGAAATGCCTGCTATAGACGCTCATCTGTCGCTACCTGCCGCTAGTAATGAATCAGCCTGCCCATTTGCATTTTGAATACTGAATAGAAAGACCATTTCACTGGGACAGCATAACCAGTCCCCAAAGAGATGGCGCTTGTGAAAAGTGCAGCATGCATTGTGCTAGGCATACATTTCAGGTTTGCTAGTCCTTACACAGGATAACCTGACCTGAATAGTCTGTGAGACTGACTGATTGCAGAGCTTCTGTACTATATTATGCTGAATAAATGAAACTTCTCACAGCAAACCAGTTTAATTGTAGTTTTTGTTTGCTAAATGGCAAATGTTTCACTCAATAAATAGATAACTAGAGAATATATTGTCAGGCAGCAATGCAGATTGTAGAAAAATAGTCAGATCAAAGTTGTTTTTTTTTAGTATTTAGGCTCTATTCACACCTCTTTGCTTGCACTGCATTGGGCAACGCAGTCACAGAGTAAGGGAAAAATGCTGCTCATTGTTTTTAATGGGCCAGTTCAATATATATGCTGCGTATATATGTGAACTGGCCCATTAGAAACCATGGACAGCATTTTACGTTATGTTGTGCCCGCATCGCCCAACGCAGCACAAGTGGAGAGGTGTGAATAGAGCCTTAGGCCCGTTATGATGGGGGTCCATTTACAGTGCATATAAAGTATCTACGCACCCCTGTTTAAAATTCCAGGTTTTTGTCATGAAAAAAAAACAAAGGGGTTTTTACTTTTGTCGCACGCAGGTTGGTGCTAGTCCGGCAATTAGTAACTCACCTGATGGCTGGATCCAAGCCGCAGCCTGTTCTTTCTGTATTGCCATGGGGGTATGTCAGGCCTTGGCACACTCTATCCATTGCAATGACTAGAGAGGGCATGGAAGTGTGATGGCAAGTCGCAAGCCCCTCATGGCATCAGTCCCGACGTACCCCAGACCACAGAATCGGGTGTTGCAGCACAGGCTCGGATCCAGCATTCAGATGAGTTACTGCTTGCGAGACTAGCACCGATCAGTGGCAGGGGACAAAAGGTAAGTACACTTCTGTGTTTTTGTTTTTTTCTAATTTTGCCGGCTGAATCACCTTAATGTCATCTAAAATCTGTATAAACTGAATGTTTTTATTGTGGAAAAAAAAGGGGGTAAAATAACATGGTTGGATAAATCTGCACATCCTTAAAAGTGGAGCAACGCTGCAGCACCCACTTCATGTCTATAAGACTCTTGGGGGGGAGCATCTTGAATTGGGATGCCCTGCTGTATATGAAATTCCCCAGATTGCTGAACTCTTTTTCTATGTACACAAAAGGCATTTTTTTTCTCAAATACCCCCCCCCCCCCCCATTACAGTAATGCTGCACATCTTGGAGTGGCTCTTTTCTGTGGCCCGCCTAAGGCACACCTGTGCAATGATCATGCTTTCTAATCAGCATCTTGATATGCTCCCCGGGGCACCCTGGTTTGGGTTACCCGCCTTTTAGCGAGCCAACTCACCTCTCCCCAAGCCCAATGCATGGCTAGAGCAGTTGCTCCATGGGCTTGGCAGAAAGGTAAGATTTGTGGGCAACTCAGGGGGGGAATTTCACAGAGTGTGGCATTTCTGTTCAGTATGCCCTGGCGGGAGTGAGTAAGCCTGCCTTGGATAGACTCTAGGGTGGGTTTTGGTCCACAGTATACATATACATTACTTACATACAGGGAATGCCTTTTGGCATGGAGGCTAGATACATTGAGTAATTGGTAAATACATCAGGGGTCAATAGGTTTACCAGGTAGGGAAAATATCCTGGCTAGAGTATGTTTACTGGGTAGGGGATATACCTGGGTAGCTGTAAGTTTACAGGTGGGGCGGGTAGGAGGTGAACATTAGGGAAATAGTTGCAGTGCACATTATTTAAAGTACATGTTGCTATCAGTACATCAGATTGCTCTTGTATACCAAGGTCATCCCAGCACCCTCCTAATGCCACCAATTATTCCGCATCCAGTGAACTGTGTATGAGAGCAGATGATATTCTGGTCACAGCCATGTATTATTTATCACTCAACTGCTGACCTGGACCTTGAATACACCCTGCAGCCCAAGGGAATTCCATAGTAATAAATACGGTACATATTGAAAGAGCTATAAAAAACAAACACCAACACTGTGAGAGTGTTGCATGATCCATTCTTGCAGGTTGAATTGATCGATTATTCTAATATACAGTCTTCTGTATGTTATTTTATCCACAGTTATATCATTTTCTATATGCTTGCTGCGTGAAAAATGATAGCTGATACAATAATAGAATTCACAATAATAGAATTCACTGTCACAGTGACATTGTATTACCGGTATACAGTATAATTGAACACACCTATGGGCCAAAATTACTTGGTATGCGCCCAATCTCGCTCTGATTACTGTAAACATAGTATTATTAAAATTTATTGTCGTGCAAAAATATATACGCCAAACTGCTCTGTTTGGATAATAGCCCTCGCATGCACTGTGGGACTGGGAAGAGGGGAGTCTTGCAGGGCATCTCGAACTGAGATGTCCCTGGGCATGAAACAAGACCCAGGATAGTCAAAATCTTGGGTTTTGTTCAGCTTTAAAGTGTACCAAAACCCAACAATTTGACTATCCTGGGTTTTGGTCCTCTCTGCGTGAAACCCCCCGATCGCCAAAGTTTACTCACCTCTTCCCAGTCCTATGGTGCATGCGCAGCAGCTCGTTCAATCAGTGTGATCAGAGCCATTGACGTCATGTACCTAAACCTTTGTCTAAGGGCAGCGGCTCCAAGCGTGCTGGCGGCCGCATACCCCGCTCCCTCTAACAGGGAGCGTGTCCGCGTCAGCCATTCACAAATGCCTGGTGCAGGCATGCGCCCTGCTAGAGGGATAGTGGGGATGCGGCTTGCGCATGCGCCGTTGGACCAGAAAGCAAGGTAAGTGTATGGAGCGACCTGGGGGTTTCACACAACGGGGTATCCTGATTTTGGATGCCCCAGGGGGAATCTTATAGATTCCTGAGCTGATAGCGGTGCGTTTTGGTTCACTTTAAATGCATACACCTCTGTAAGTCTTTAAAGTGGACCAACACCCAGGATTTTGACTATCCTGGGATTTGGTCCACTTCAGGGGGGCACCCCGATTAGGGGTGCCCCGCTGTGTAAAACCCCCCAGAAACACCCCAATACTCACCTCAAAACGCTCCCACGTGGCCGGGTGACAGCGACGGACAAGCGCTGACAGCGACGGACAAGCCAGCGCGTCCGCCGCCGCCTCCCGCACGTCCCTCTGACAGCGCGCGCGCCCGCGGCGGCCATTCACAAACGGCCGGCGCGGGCGCGCGCACGGCTAGAGGGGCGCGCGGGAGGCGGCGGCGGCTGCGGCGGTGAGTTTTTGGGGGGTTTTCGGGGGGGTTCCTCACTGCGGGACATCCCGATCTCGGATGTCCCGCGGTGAGGGGGGTGATCGGCCCGGGAATCTTATAGATCACCACCCTGCGGCAGCCCTGAAATGTAAAAGATTCCAAGGCTGGCAGCTAGCCTGCCTACAGTGTGTGTGAAACCTCCTTGGGTGCTGGTAGTTTTAACTCATCGCGGAGGCTCCTCCGACACTGTCTTCGCCGGTGGGCGCATCCTCGGCTCCCCTGTGGCTGTGCGCGCTCCCCGTGGGAAGTTCAAATTAGCGGCTTTGTGCCGCAAATTAGTATGCACTGATTTGACAAGCGCATGCACCTGGCAATGGTGGAAAGGTGAGTGAAAGTGGCCAATCTGGGGGGGTTCTACATGGGGGACATCCTTCATTGGGATTCCCCGCAGCGAGACCAATCAAACAGATAATCAAAATCCTGGTAATTGGTCCACTTCAAGTACAACTTTATATTTCGTTTTTTTATCTACTACATTTAAAACGATAATCCATGCAATAATGAATAATATATTATACATAAAAAGGCAATCTATTACTGTAAAGTACTGCTTTTCTTTATATTGTATAGTTAAAAGGGACTCCTTACATTTCAGCCAAAAGGTTAAATGAGCCTGCTTTCCCCTCTCCCCTTGTCGGCTGACAGGGGCTACACCTCTTACACAGCCTGCCTTATATTACTCAATAACTCCAAGTGAAGTGAATCAGCTTCTTTCTGCAGGGCCTCCTCAGCAGCAGATGATGACTCACACATGTATGTTGAGGGTCCCTTCAGAAGTCGGATCCTTTTGGGAATCCTGAAAAATTGTCGGAAGGAAGCAAATTCTATTTATCAGTGGATGCAAAGTGCTGGTGAATGAAAGAAGCCAACCCTGGCATGGGGCAAGCAGAAAGCAGACTAATTTAACCCTTTGGCTACGTTCATACCTGTCGGTCGTGTTTGTGGCATGCATTTTACGTTTGCTTCTACATTTAAAAAAAAAAAAAAAAAACTCCTGTTTCCGAGTCCTATGCCCTGCCTTCCTGTCTCTTGAATCTCATTAACAACTATGGGCCCACAAATGCAAAATGCATGTGGTACTGCATGAAAAACTCACCCGTGGCCCTACTTTAATGGGGTGTATTTGCAGCCCGGACGCATCAAGCAGGACTTTTTGTGGCTGTGGCCCTTATTTAACAAGGGATAGCGCCAGGTAGCGAATGGTGAGCGAACGGTAATGACGGTCACCGCCACGAGAACACCGGCTCCCCTCCACAATCACACATTTATCAAGCCGATCCTGCTTAGCGACTGACAGAGCGCCAGATAGCGAATCATTCATCATTATTCCAGCCTCACCCCACAGCACCAGCAAGCGACCTTGAACAGCGACAGGTATGACCTCTCGCTACCTGGCGCTTTCCAATGCATTTCAATGGAGCAATCTTTAAATATTCTTAATTAATTGCTATTAATGTTTTTTTTTTTTTTTTTTTTAATGTCAAAAATTCTGTGACCACTTCTCCAATGTTAGATATTTTTTTTAAGGTAAAAAAAAAAAAAAATTTGTGCAGAATTGATATTACAGGTCTGATATTAATGTATTCATATTACTAAATGTTTTGAAAAACATGTTTTTTTTTTCTCACAAAAAATATGGTTGTTTGGGGGTTAAAAAACTACTTTTAACCCATCGCCGCCAGCGCTCTGGGGTTTAAACAAGCATTTCACAGCGTGAGAATTTTTTGAGCGTGATTTGTTAATGAATATGCTGGGAGCCGTTCGCTATGGCCATTCGCTGTCATGCGCTCCCATACAGCGCGGAACCTGTCAAACAGCGACTCCTAACCCCGTATTCAACATTACAGAACAAGCACACAGGGGGAAGACCACACCCCCCAAAATGCTAAAGAAAAAGTGGCACCACCCCACTATATATATAATGAAAGTCTCAATTTATTGCATTATAAGCCAAAGATTAAAATAGCATACAAATAGCATACAAACAATTACATTACAAACACAAAACAACACCAGAGGGCGCCAGAGGTCTTAAGAATAGTAAATGGTAAGTGAATTCATTTCAAAAACATAAACATACATAAAAATAAATCTCTTTGTTCCACCAATCAAATATGTGCAAATATGCAAGGTAAGTGCAAAGTGCAAAGTGCAAACGATGTGGCAACCAATTACAGTCACAAAACCAGCAGTGTAACTACTATAGAACAATGTGAGCCCAGACAGAAGCAAGTCAGTGCATCTGAATGAGCACAGGAGGAAGAGAACAAGTGTGCAAACCGACCAGGGGCGCCCCCACAAACCGTCGCCAACGCGTATCGTGGTGTAACCACACCACTTCCTCAGGGTATTCAACATTACCGCACACCGACGGGGTCGCTGTCAACAGCCGAACAACGGCCAAGCACAGCGAATACTAGCGTGCGCTGTGAAAATAACGCTACTGTCGCTCATCTGTCGCTACCTGGCGCTATTAATGAATCGGCCTCCCCGTTTTACTCCTCTCTGCTGCACCGGAGAGCTGTGAAAGGGGCCAGAGAGGTGCCATTGCTAGGTTTTTTGCGGTACCGCAGCATCTGCAGCAAACGCAGAAACGCATTCGGCACCAGACAGGTGTGAACGAGGGATTTGCCTGGAATGTCCCTTTAATCATTGTATCAGTATTTCAAATGTATGCAGACATATATTTCCAAAACACAGTGAAATATTGTGTTCAACTTATCAGTGAAACATTTCTGAACATACACATCATGAACTGCCGGTCCTCAGCATGACCGAGCTATCATTGCATAAATTCATCTATACATATCATATACACCCCACCACGACCAGTATATGACTGTAAAGGTCTATATGCATCAACATGACTAATCTTTTACTGAATATACATATCTACATATAGTATACATAAACTGACCATTTTTTGGGGTCCTCAAAGTGGGACCATTTAAACTAGTTTGTGGGTGATAGACGTGGTAGGGTTGTGGTTTAGCCTGTGCCTTAATTACGAGTCACATGCTCTAGGAATATTTGGTCAATGTACAGAAGTCCATGCATTCCACTACAACCATTCAACCAAATATTCAGAGCAGCTGTAAACCACCCAGATATCCTGCATTCTGCATTTGGTGGATCAGTCTTCCCCATGTCGGCAAAATTGGACATTTAGGTTTTCCCAGAGTTTGCGGAGGGACAGGCAGCCTCAAACTGGGACATCTGGTCAGTTTATGAATACCCCTTTACCAATATTTCACTGGATAGAGTTCTTCACATTTTAAACAGGTCCAGATGACCAGTCAATCACTGTATAAATGAATCTACACAAAGGCTTGGACCGGCCCATTGGGTAACAGGTTAACCCACCAGTAGGCCCATTAACTCGTTACTTGCCCTGGATCCAGCACAGTCACTGACAGAGCCTCCCCACCCTCGCATTCAAGTATATGGGCCAAGTATTTGTATAGTAGACCCAAAATGACTGCGCCCAGTGCCATAATCATTGGCAATCAGCGCTGGACCCCGGGCAAGCTAAGACGTTTTTTTCTGTCCACACTTTAACTGGAATTTCACTTTAAATTGTTCTGTCATTTGGCAGTGTATGATTACTGAAAACAAACTGCTAAACTTTTCATGTGACTAAGGGGTGGGCCAGTTCTTCTGCTGGGACCAATATATCCCTATACATTACTATTCCATCATAACCAATTTATCACATGCACGTCTATACAAAGCTCATCATAACTGATATATCACTGCATAAATGTATAATCTTCAACAAAACCATTATCTATAGAGATCAATACACATCATACACGGCTCAAGACAACCAATCTATCACCATCCACAATAGATACACCTTAAAGTGTTACTGCAGGCACAGGCGATTTTTACACCATTGCGTCGGCGCGATGGTTTGCACTGTCCGAAACTATTTTCCATTTTTAAATTGAAAAAGAAACTGCCGAGATATCGAGGTTTACATTTTCACCTTATGATTTCTCTCCTGAAGAAAGTGGGCGTAGCACTTGGCTCTGTGATGCTGCATAATAATCAGCTCTATGCTGAGAGCAATGTGATGAATCTAGAGGTGGAGGAGGCAGAGGGAGGGGTGGGAGGGATCGGCAATCCTGTCCCGCTCTGCTGAGCTGATTGAGGACAGGATGAAAAAGAATGTCATTGGCTGAACCTGTAAACCCTGATATCTTGGGCATTTCTGCTTCAATTTAAAAATGGAAAACAGTTTAGGACAGTGCCAAATGTAACGTGACATAATGGTGTTACAATTACCTTTGCCTGTAGTATCACTGTAATATAGACAATCTTTCATTACATGAATGTGTATTGTATTCACAATCCGTGCATCACACCTTCTCATCAGTATTACATCATACACAGGATCCTATTTATCACTAGGCACACTTAAACCTGTAGTGATGGGAGCAACTGAGGTGGGTGGGCATATGCACAGTTTGACCAGACAGTAAGCCATTAAACATTGTTTAACCCCTTGTGCCCCCAAGCGGTCAAATCGTGTATATACACAGAATTCCAAGACTTCCTTTATGGCTTTCAAAATGTAACCTACAGCATGTGGGCAGAACCATAAGGAACATGCACCATTTTTAAATGCAGACTGTGTGGGAGTGGTGCAAGGGGTTACAGTGGACCAAAACTCACCTGCTTAATACAGGGCATCCCAATTTGAGATGTCCTCTGTGTGTGAGAACCAGGCAATGCCTGATATATTCAACTTGCTGGAGATCCCATGTAACATGCTTCCAGTCAATCACTTGGTGATCTATTCATGGAAAAGCATGCCAGATGACTCCCATTGGCCACACCCCTCTGGCTGTGCATGTCCCAGCTGGTCACTCCTGGCACTGGAGTTCATATGTCCATGGCCCAAGCATGCGCTGTGGGATCACCGGAAAGGTAAGCTTCACTGCAATTCCACGTTATTTCACACAGTGGGACATCCCTAATCGGGAGCTGCTTTAAACACATACAGTGTGGGGGCAGAGAATGGCATGGGTTAAAGGCAGACAGTGTGCAGGAAATGGAGCAAAGGGGTTAGGTGCAGACAGCAGTGGGGGTGCAAGGGGTTAAAAGCAGACAGCGTGAGGGTGGAAGGGGTGAAATGCAGACAGTGCAGGCACAGGACACAAGGGATAAATCCCATCCCTCACCCCCCCCCCCATGCAAGGGGATGAATATAGTGGGTGTGAGATAAAGGTTGCAGGGGGTTAAATGTAGACATTGCAAGGGGGAGCACAAGGGGTTAATGGACAGTGGGGGGGGGGGTATATTTAGCTGCTCTATATTATACAGGAACCTGATTTTCTTCCCCCATCAATGTTAGCAGTCCATCATTACAGCACACCTATTACTCAGCCATACAATGAATGAGCCGCACACAGCTGCTTATTGTGTGCTTCCTGCAGGCAGAGATGGATCCTATCCACCCAGCAGCCATATTACACCCAATGCAGAGAGATGGATAATGTGCTGGAGAGGCCAGATTGAGCCCTCCGATGCGTGCTGTTGGAATAATGGGCAGAGGTGTAGCTGGGGCTGGCTGGGCGCTGCCATGCGGGGTGGTGACACAAATGACTTACCGACATGGGTGATGACAGTGGCCAGCCGCTGGGTGAGCTCCTGGTGCGACATCTCTTCCTCCCGTAGCCAGTAAAGCATTTCCCGATGGCGGCCGGGCGGCGCAGGATACAATACTGGCTAGTGCCACTCCCAGCCGGCTACTGACATCCACCTGTCACCAGGCAACGCCGCACACTGCCTCCCTCCCTCCCTCCCTGCCTGCCGGCCGGCCTCGGTGCTGTGTGCTGCTGTCAGCAGGGGATGCCGGGGATGCTGATGCTGCCGGTCGGGGAGGCTGGGTACCACCTGGCTTTAGGGATGAAGGAGAGATGTGATGATGTAAGGAAAGCCTGGAGTGCCGGAGGCCAGGACTGGAGCCTGCTCAGTGCTCCCTCCCAGTCAGGTCACACCCCATCTGCCGCCCAGCGCAGTTATACCTGCCTTCAGCTACTACTAGCCACAAGGTCACCCCGCAGCTAGCCAGCCATTCCCACTGTATGTGTGACCTATAGCCTGGCAGCATCATTACAGCAGCTGTCATGTGCACCAGACTGATTATTGAGTGGTTAAAAAAAACACATTATCTGAAATTAACTCCTTGTGCTCTTCCCAGGGCTGTATTTGGAGTCCAGGCTGCCCCCGGCACTTGATTTTTGCTTACACCCCACTTGTGGGGGTGGCAAATGTTTTGAATGCAAACAGTGTGCAGAGAACAGAAAGGATGCAAGGGGTTACATGCAGGCCGAGTATGTGGAGGGGTAAGGGGTGCAAGGGGTTAAATACAGAGCCCTATAATTTTTACTAGCTTTCCAGGCTTCAGAATTCACATGGCCACACCCTGGAGGCAGGGAAATTGGGACCTGTTAACAGCTTGGAGATGCCCTGGTGGCAGACTACATTTAACCCTTTCTGTGGATGGCAGGGGATTAAAGTGGACCAAAACCCACCCTGCAGTCTATGAGACCCCAGGACTGGCATACTCACTCCCCCTGGGGCACCCCGATTGGGGGCACCCCACTGTGTGAAACCCCCCAGGTCACCCGAAAACTCACCTCCTAGGCCTAGGTTTGCCTAATAATAAATACAGCCCTGGCTCTTCCCCTTGCATTGGCCACATTTTGCCCATTGTGCCATGCCCCTGCACTGTCTGCATTTAAAGATGTTCAAACACCTCTGGAGAAGTCTATAAGACTATAAGGGCGGAGGTCTCCCTTTTTATGGGCCATCCCCAATTGATATTCCCCACTGTGTGTTTCCCCGGGGATCACTCCAGTCCACTAACTTTGCCAGTGAACCCATGTCGCATTCCTACTATAGGCTTAGCCTAGGCATTCAGCATGGCTGGCGCAGGCTAGCAGAGGTGTGGCCCAGTGGAGTAGCTAGGCTTTCTGGCACCAGGGGCAAAGATTCAAAATGGCGCCCTCCAGCTCTGCTCTGCCCCCCCTAGCTACGCCCCTGGTGTGGCCAGTGGTGCACAGTCCATTCAGTTTTTCTTGCCGCTCAGGGGGAGGCATCCCAAAATAGGGATGTCCCAGGTAGGAGGAGCACAACCCAAGAATAGCGAAAATACCAGGTTTTGTTCCTCTTTAAAGCAGCACAAAATCCCCCAACCTCCCCGCCTCATTATCTCAGGCGATGGGTCCGACTGGGCTGTTTCTCTGCCACTGAGGACATGCACATCTAGCATTTTGGAGATTCCTGACTGGTTGATTTCAAGAATGCTGGTTGACATGACTAAGCCCACATTCAGCTAGAGGGAAGATTTGAAGATTTTCCTCCATCCATTGCCAGGCATCTTTATTCTCACTAAGGACAGGGATCCAGCAATCCTGTCTTCCAGTGTTGGAGGCCTCACATGGTAACAATATGAGGTGCCTTATTTTCATGCCTATACCATTCACTGCAATGAAGGGGGGTGTTCCAGGGCAGGGTTGGCATGCTCCACCTCTACACCTCCCCTTTATTGCAATGAATGGTGTAGACATGTTAGTGATTTGATGGATGCCGCAATGTCTGCCTGGCCCTGGCCGGCAGAATTGCTCATTCACTTTGATCGGTAAGTATGAAGACAGTGGTGCTGCAGAGGACAAAAGGAGAGTATAGACATTTTTATATTAATACCTGGGGTATCTGACGCAAATGTATCTATACAGTCCTGGAAACAATTGTCTCTCTTATATCTAATTAGAGCAATTTTCCACCCAAGGACAACAATTACATCAGGTCTGAAAAATGACAATGGTATTTAAGTTGCATACCCTGTGTGATAATAACCCTTTTTTATAAGCATAATTTTATGGCCAAAAATTAAAAACAGGAAAACATACTATAAGTAAAAGAAAAATACTCCGAACTATACCTGACATATACATGATGAAAAGCAAATCAATGTAAATGTAATGAATGTGCCGCCATGAGCAACATCTGCTAAGATCTGCGTTGCTCATTTTAAATTCTCTGCAAATTATCTCCGCTTGGTCATTTTGCTTTCCATCTGGCACACAAAGGGTGTGAGGATGGGGGGGGGGGCGGTAAGCAGCTGGTGCTAGTGCTTACACAGCCACCAGACCCTGCACCCTTGGGGCCTGTTCATCCTGTGACTGTGTTAATAATGGCACCTTCCTACACTAGGGTCCCAGACGGGAAGCAAATCTGCTGCAAATATGATGGAGGAAATGTTATGTTGAAAAATTGTATTTATTTGTATTCATTTTTATTAGCTCCGCCAATGGTTTATTACAGTAACTAATCTAAAGTAGTTTAAAAAAATACAGTATATATTTCCTAAACTGTCTTTTACTAACCTCCTTCTTGCAGTAGTACAGTCTATTGTTTGTAATTGGTTCAAGGGGAATAAAGGTCTAACCCTAACCTGCTTTAAAGGACCACTGTAATGAAAAGTAAAGGCAGACTTTTGCCTTTACTGATCTGCAGCACATCCTTTAAGGTCTGGATCTTTTATAATTACCTAAGAGTTTCAGCCTTGGAGTCACACTTGCCCCTGATATGGTCTGTTCACTGTCTAAAAGAGCAGAGCCATGGCCAGTACATCTCTCCTGTCATTGTCACGGTTGATGGAGTGTGTAGCTTCCTTTATTCTATACAGAGGGGTGTGCATGGAGGCCAGGAACTGTATCTCTTCAACAGGTAAGTATTGAATGTGGCCTTCCAGACTTGACCTCTGCAGTGGGGTGGGGGTGGGGGGGGTGGGGGGGGGGTATCTCGATTTGGCACAGACTGGAATGCAGGAGTTGGTAAGCACCATTGGCCAAACATGTGGGCTACACCACGACAACCAGTAGCTTAAAAGCAGAAGAAGGAAAGTACCACAGGCAGCAGGTTAATGGCAGCGCTGCAAGGCATCCCAAATCCAGATGAGGGTCAGCAGACCGCCAGCTATTTTTGACTGAAGGTCTCCTTGAAGAACCTGACTAAGGACCAGGTTTTGTGGGAAAATAAATCTGCAAATAGTCTTTAAAGATGATTTTCAAGCATAAGATGCACCTGCCCATAAGAGCCACCTAGGATTTGGTGGAGGAAAATAGGGAAAAAAATATTCTAAACAAAATGTGCTAAAACACCCCATTACAGGCAGAGTGGCATCCCCACCATCTTATTCCCATAGGCAGTGTGGCATTCCCTCCCATCTTATTCCCATAGGCAGTGTGGCATTTCCCCTCTCCCATTCCCATAGGGGGTGTGGCATTTCCCCACTCCCATTCCCATAGGGGGTATGGCATTTCCCCACTCCCATTCCCATAGGGGGTATGGCATTTCCCCACTCCCATTCCCATAGGGGGTGTGGCATTTCCCCACTCCCATTCCCAATATAGGCAATGTGGTATTCCCAATGGGCAGTGTGGCACCCCCCCCGCTCATTCCCATAGGCAGTGAGGCATTCCCCCCTCCCATTCTCAATGGCCAGTGTGGCATTCCCCCATTTCATACCCATAGGCAGTGTGGCATCCCCCCATTCCCCATAAGCAGTGTGGCATTCCCCCCTCCCATTCCCATAGGCAGTGTGGCATTCCCCCCATCTTATTCCCATAGGCAGTGTGGCATTTCCCCCCATCTTATTCCCATAGGCAGTGTGGCATTTTCCCTCTCCCATACCTATAGGCAGTGTGACATTTCCCCTCTCCCATTCCCATAGGGGGTTTGGAATTCCCTCTATCCCATTCCCAATATAGGCAATGTGGTATTCCCCATGGGCAGTGTGGCATTCCCCCCGCCCATTCCCATAGACAGTATGGCATTCCCCCCTCCCATTCTTCATGGCCACTGTGGCATTCCCCCCATCCCATTCCCATAGGCAGTGTGGCATTCCCCCCATCCCATTCCCATAGGCAGTGTGGCATTCCCCCATCTCATTCCCATAGGCAATGTGACATTCCCCCCTCCCATGCCCATAGGCAATGTGGCACCCCCCCCCCCCATTCCCTTAATCAGTGTTGCATTCCCCCCCAACCCCCCAGAAAAAATAAGGTATTTTTACATGAACGCTATCCCTACTCTGGCTTCTGACAGCGAAAGCCAGAGCAGGGACAGACAGCATCCCCACTCTGGCTTCCTGCACCGCCACCGCCTTTTGGGCAGGTGCACGCTGACAGCCGAGTGCTTGTGTCAGCACGCGCTGACCGAGAAGCAGTGGCGGTCAGTGACCACCAGCGCTGAAAGCCAGAGCGAGGACAGTGGGCGCGAGATAGATGTAAGTATACTTTTTTTTTTTTTACATTGGTCCAGTAAGACACACTGACATTTCCCCCACTTGTGGGGAAAAAATAGGGATATAATAATCTTATAGGGCGAAAAATACGTCAGTCATTGTCCAGGCCCACTCAAAAGTATTCATATAGTGTAAGGCTACACATCTTTTTTTTCTGTTTTGAACGTGAAGTTATATTGCCATAAATTCATGTGATGCAAGCACACTGTGTGCATTGCATTGAAGTGAGCTAGACTAGTGAGCAGTCTGAAGGTCTCCATTTAAGCCTATAGTTAAGAAAGGGTTGTCAACCCAAGTGTCAACTTGACACGAGCCTCAGGCTTGAAATTTTTGTCAGGATTAGGGGGAGGTTCTTGTGGCAGATGAAAAGGAAGAAATTCCTCTTCCTTTCTGTGACTAGAGCAAAGAGGCATGGGAATGACACTTCATCAGGTAAGCTGTTAGGCAAATGATTTTAAAGTTTGACTGGTCAATCCATTTACTGCCAGCCTACCCAGAGATGTTGTCACCTCTGGTGCCAGGTTATTTTTAACCATGTTGCGCTACACTGTACATCATGCCATATATTGTTTTTTTTCAGCAGAGTTTAGGCTTTACCATGAAATGTCTTGTTTGTAACTGTTTTCCCAATATTTTGGGGTTCAATATGTGGATAAAAAATATAATTTTTAAAAATTTGTAGTGTTTTTTTTTATAAAAAAAATGTATGTTTAAAAAAATAGAAGCCCCATTCCTCCCAATTACAACAGTACCACATATGTATTGAGGAACACCTTTCCCTTCCCAGAAGACACCCCAAACTGAAACCTTGCTTTATGACATTTTCAAATAAAATAAACCTACTATGTGCATGATCAATCGGCTCCCACAGGGCAGGTGGTCATTCCTAGCAGTCTAGCACCGGCAATTTTGACATCAACCAGGGGACGTGGCCTTGTCAAGCCAGATGCTTCGCCCAAGGTACTCGAACAGGTGGGGGTCAGCAATATGGGTTTTGTGTCGCTTTACATGGAAAGAGACCTTCTACAGCACACTGCGAAAAATTGAGGAGAGGCACATGTGACCGGCAGTGAGGTGAGCTCCTTGCTGCCTTATTATTGCTATTGCCTGGACTGTTCCTTTTAAGTTGTCATGAAATATCTCTATGAAAATGGGAAAGAGGGACAGGCCTTAGCGGACAGATTTTTTTTTTTGCAATTAAGCAATATCTCCAGCCACGCTGGAGGATTGTTGTAACTCTCAGACAGGGCACCCCGATTTGGTTTGCCCTGCTGTGTGTATTTTGCCATCCCCAGCACTGTTTTTAATCAGCATTCTATTTTATCCTGTGCCTTCAAAATTAGGCCTAAACAGCAGCTAATGATTAGCTTTAGGATGGATATTTTTAAGGATTCAAATCTTTAAAAAGCGACCTATCGCCAAGATGTTTAATATCCTGTTGGTAGCTCCTTGTCCCTGGGGCATCCAGATGCCCTGCTGTGTGAAACTCTCCAGATTGCCCTCAAAACTCACCTTTCCGCAGGTCCCATGGTGCTCTCATCCAATCAGCGCTGTATACTGTGCATATTAAAGTCATCCTATACCCAGAAAGAAACACTCACCTTTCCCATGCCACTCATCTCATGTCTGAGACGCGCTCCAGTGCCCAACAATTCATAGGGACTGGGGATGGGAGACTGCAGTGAGATCAGGGATGTGGCTGTTCACCACTCTCTATGCCGATTTCTGCTTCTATGCTGACCATTGCGTGTAAACAGAGCTCCAGACCAATGTGCCAAGACACATTTTACTAAAGCCTTTGACCAACATAAAAACACTAACAGGATGTAGTCTGATGTTTGTGTGGCTACCCTCCACTATGACCCCCTGGCAAAATCTGACCCCGCGATTTGACTGCGGGCTGTCATTGCTGAGCAGGTTTTTTCAGGGGATTGTGACTTAATCTTAGTCATATTACGGTCCAGCACCTATTTTGTACAAAATGGGTGTTGGACTGCTTTAAAACGGTCCCACACGCTTCCCTTTGACTGTTCCATCCCCTCCCCCAGTGGTAGGGGTCAAGATGATTTTTGAAATGGCCACAGAAGGCGAAATGGAAAACAAACAGGTACTTATTGATCGCTTACACTCAGGCAGTCTAAAGGAGCACATATTGGTGATTTACATGTTTTGTCTTCTATATGGTGGGCTAGGGTGTGGGACCACTTTAATAACAAACATAACAAAAAGCAAGCACAACCATTCAAATGTTTAATTACAGATGCAGGATTATTTTCTCTAGGACAGACATAGAAGCAGCATTATTTTACCCAGGACAGACATAGATGCAGCATTATTTTGAACAGGAAAGACATAGATGCAGCATTAATTTGCCCAGCAAAGACATAGATGCAGCATTAGTTTGCCCAGGAAAGACACAGATACAGCATTATTTTGTCTAGGACAGACATACAGGTCCTTCTCAAAAAATAAGCATATAGTGCTAAAGTTCATTATTTTCCATAATGAAATGATAAAAATTAAACTTTCATATATTTGAGATTCATTGCACACCAACTGAAATTTTTCAGGTCTTTTTTTGATTTAATACTGATGATTTTGCCATACAGCTCATGAAAACCGCAAAATCCTATCTCAAAAAATTAGCATATCATGAAAAGGTTCTCTAAACGAGCTATTAACCTAATCATCTGAATCAACTAATTAACTCTAAACACCTGCAAAAGATTCATGAGGCTTTTAAAAAAGCCCAGCCTGGTTCATTACTCCAAACCGCCATCATGGGTAAGACTGCCGACCTGACTGCTGTCCAGAAGGCCATCATTGACACCCTCAAGCAAGAGGGTAAGACCCAGAAAGAAATTTCTGAACAAATAGGCTGTTCCCAGAGTGCTGTATCAAGGCACCTCAATGGGAAGTCTGTGGCAAGGAAAAAATGTGGCAGAAAACGCTGCACAACGAGAAGAGGTGACCGGACCCTGAGGAAGATTGTGGAGAGGGACCGATTCCAGACCTTGGGGGATCTGCGGAAGCAGTGGACTGAGTCTGGAGTAGAAACATCCAGAGCCACCGTGCACAGGTGTGTGCAGGAAATGGGCTACAGGTGCCGCATTCCCCAGGTCAAGCCACTTTTGAACCAGAAAAGCTGCAGAAGCGCCTGACCTGGGCTACAGAGAAGCAGCACTGGACTGTTGCTCAAAGTACTTTTTTCTGATGAAAGCAAATTTTGCATGTCATTCGGAAATCAAAGTGCCAGAGTCTGGAGGAAGACTGGGGAGAAGGAAATGCCAAAATGCCTGAAGTCCAGTGTCAAGTACCCACAGTCAGTGATGGTCTGGGGTACCATGTCAGCTGCTGGTGTTGGTCGACTGTGTTTTATAAAGGGCAGGGTCAATGCAGCTAGCTATCAGGAGATTTTGGAGCACTTCATGCTTCCATCGGCTGAAAAGCTTTATGGAGATGAAGATTTCATTTTTCAGCACGACCTGGCACCTGCTCACAGTGCCAAAACCACTGGTAAATGGTTTACTGACCATGGTATTACTGTGCTCAATTGGCCTGCCAACTCTCCTGACCTGAACCCCATAGAGAATCTGTGGAATATTGTGAAGAGAAAGTTGAGAGACGCAAGACCCAACACTCTGGATGAGCTTAAGGCCGCTATCGAAGCATCATGGGCCTCCATAACACCTCAGCAGTGCCACAGGCTGATTGCCTCCATGCCACGCCGCATTGAAGCAGTCATTTCTGCAAAAGGATTCCCGACCAAGTATTGAGTGCATAACTGAACATAATTATTTGAAGGTTGACTTTTTTTTTTATTAAAAACACTTTTCTTTTATTGGTCGGATGAAATATGCTAATTTTTTGAGATAGGATTTTGGGGTTTTCATTAGCTGTATGGCAAAATCATCAGTATTAAATCAAGACCTGAAATATTTCAGTTGGTGTGCAATGAATCTCAAATATATGAAAGTTTAATTTTTATAATTTCATTATGGAAAATAATGAACTTTAGCACTATATGCTAATTTTTTGAGAAGGACCTGTATATGCAGCATTATTTTGTCCAGGACAGACATAGATGCAGCATTAATTTTCCCAGGAAAGACATAGATGCAGCATTATTTTGTCCAGGAAAGACATCGATGCAGCATTATTTTGCGCAGGACAGACACAGATGCAGCATTTATGAGGGTCTTATTTGGTAAAGCCATTGTGACTTCCAGTGTGCATTGCAACCTGCATCTTGGTGAGCCTTTTAACACACAAAAAAGTGCAAAAAATAGCAAAAAAAAAAATGTCCTCAAAAAATCACCTGTTCCTGCAATGGGGCATTTATACAGATGAGGTAAGGATATTTTTTTCAAAATTGGGCATAACAGCCTCCTATGGGCTATGCAAAATAATTCAACACCTTTTTCTGCATAGCCCATATCCTGCTGTTTACAAACTTAAAAAGAAACATCCTTACCTCTTAGGAAAATTTATGGACCTCAACTGTAAAAATTAACCATCACAGGTACAGATTATTTTTCGGAAATAATTATTTTAACCCCCATTTGGTCAAAAACAGATGCAGCATTATTTTGCCCAGGGCAGACACAGATGTAGCATTATTTTGCCCAGGACAGATGCAAAATGATTTTGCCCAGGACAGCCACATAATTATGTCACATAATTATTTGGGCCAGGACCAGTCCAGCCACAGGATTTTGCCCAGGACAACCTCATTACTATTTTGCCACATAATTATTTTGGCCAGGCCCAGGAAAGTGACTGAATTATTTTTTTTTAAATACTGACATTTTACCCAGGACAGACACTATAATACTGACAACGATAGACAATTATATTGCTCAAGATTGTCCCACAATCAATTCTCCCCATCCCCATCTGGCAATAGCTAGTAATAACCCCAACAGCAGCTGTAGCACCCTGTGGTGGCAGTAATTTGGGTGGATGCTGTTTGCACCGAACACAACATAGACCCTACTTTTGGTGGCAGGACAAGAGGTAGGTGCAATGTTCTGCTGCGGCTCAATCAGTAGGTGAAAGAGTGCGGAGCGGAAAAAGAGACACCTGCCCATAAAGCAATGAGGATCCACTGTCCCAGGGAGATGGGTCTAGCATCTGACACATAACTAGTTGAAGGTCAGCCAGTGGAAAAAATAGGAAGGCTCTCCTTGTGCTAGTAGCCACCTGGCAGCCACCCTGGCAGTAGAGTTTTAGTAGAAGAGCAGGAGCTGCTCATGTATCTAGATCAGTCACTATGCATATGGATGCCACCTTTTCCATCCAGATATGCTTTAAAGTGGTCACTGGTCTTCCCCCGAGTCATCCCAAATCGAGGTGTCCAGCTGTGTGTACCCCCTGTCCCTTTTCTGGTGCCTAATGCAGTAATGTAAGCAGCAGGGAACGAGAGCGGCTGCATCCCCAGCATCTCTGGGCAGAGGCACGCTCCTGCGCCCAGCCATTCTAGGCCCGCTCTCACTCCTGTTTGGACCGGAGAAAGGCAAGTAATTTTACAGGGTGATCTGAGGGGTTTCACACAAGGGCAAGGTAAAAACCTGGGATAGGCAAAATCCCAGATTTGTTTGCACTTTATAGCAGATCCAAACCCATGTTTATAACTAGCACACCCCTGAATTGCTTCCCCCATGAAGAGTAACTTTTGGAAATTGGCAATCTGGGGGGTTTCGCACAGCGGGGCTCCCCCAATCGGAGTGCCCCAGGGGAATGGACCAAAACCCAGGATAGTCAAAATTCTGGGTTTTGGTCCACTTTAAAGAGGAATAAACAGGATTTTCACTACCCAGGGTTTTGTTCCTTCACCCTCCATCTCCTATTTGGGATGCCTGCTGTGTGCAAACCCCTGAATCACTGTAAATACTCACCTATCCAGCAATCCCACAGCACATGCACAATCTCCGAGCCAATCAGTGAGTCGTGCTTTCTCTGCCAATTTGGGGGTTACAGGGTAAGGAGTGCCCACTCTACTGATGGATCCTAGAAAATTCAGAGGAACTGGGCATCATACTCACCAGTTATCATTCCTGAAGCCTTGGTATCCACAAAACAATGCTTGCCCTGTTGGGCACCAGTGATTGCATTGTACACACAACTTAATAGTGCCGACCAGGCGAGTTTATGTTTTCAGCAGAGGGGCATACAAATTGGGGAGCCAACGCAGGAAATTAGCTTCAGCTTTAAGTGGCCCAAATCTTTCTGTCATTTTAAAAAGACCAGCTGTGGCCTGTGTGTGTGGGGAGGGGTATTGAGTTATTGGTGTGGACTGTTGAAGTGGTTGACTTTTTACTGTGGCCTGTGGGTGAGGGGAGGGGTATTGATTAATTTCTGTAGGGGGGCGTGTTGACTTATTAATGTGGTCTGTTTGTGGAGGGGGGTAATGAATTATTGCTGTGATCTGTGTGCAAAGGTGTAAAAAAAAGCCCGAATTGCCGTGCACTGGCTCTACCTAAGCTGGGGAATGGGCCATCGATACCTCTTCTGGAATCCCTCTACGGTGACCATGGAAATAGAAATACTCATCTGCTTCTATGTTGCTAGCCTCTGGGCTCTAGTTCACAGCCTCAGGTGACTGCCAGGGGCCAGATTTGTCAGGTGGGCTTGCACATTACTGTGTGGCCACTGGCTCAACAATTTATAATTCGCCCATGGCAGTCAAGTAGGGAGACAAATTGGTGATAAGGCAACAGGAAGGCAAAAGAGTGCCTCTGTCCAGTCTTGGGCATCCCAAAATGTGGATCCCCTCTGCTTTACGGAGATTGAACCCATAGGGACCAAATTTTCAGGGTGGGAAAGAGGGACATTTGTTAAATGAAGCCACACCCCCTCATTGATGGATGAATAGGATGTAACATCATAGCTCCCAAGTGTCCCTGATTTAAAAGGAACTGTCCATCTTTGGAGTCCATGTTCACCTGTCCCTCCTTGTTCCCATTTGTCTCTCTTTTAGGTGTAACATGCAGATCTGCAGCAATAAATGATTCATTTGCCTATTCAAAGTGTTTCTATTGTAACTGTTACAATGTATCTCCTATCCATCCCTCAATGGGGGGCGTGGCCTGATTTAACAAATGTCCCTTTTTACTACCCTGAAAATTGAGTATGTGTAACAGTTAAAACAATTTAAACACTTTGAAGTGTTACAAGCAGATCTACCTTATTATATGAATCATTTGCCCTTTCAGAGGGACAGTCCCTCCAAATCAGGGACACTTGGGAGGTGTGTCTCCTCTCCCTAGCACACAGTGGCCAGCACACTTGCAGTGGTCAACTGCTTGCTGGATAATGACGCTGTATGTTGAGCGAGCAGGAACCACTTGTAATGCCGGCCACAATACATATCATGCCCGCCATACACAGCGCTGTCGCTTTAGACAAACCACGTGATCGTTCCCGACCCGGAAGTGGTATGTGATCGGTTTTGGCGCGCTGGTTGTGTGACAGCAGAGTGTATTAGTGCAGCGGAGAAGCAGGTGAGTGCAATATCGTATATACATGTGAGGCAGAAAGGGGCTCGAGCCAAGCTGCCTCCACTTGTGGAGGTTATGTTTTTTTTTTTCCTGTCGGTATACTTCACGCTCGGGGCTGCTCCATCTTCCACCCCCGGGCATCTCCCAGCTACAGCTGCCCCTAGTTGTTCTTATTTGCTCTACATCAATAAATGCACCCCCCTTCCCCTATTTCACTTATCTGCATCCCCGGTCCCCTTTAGCTGTGCATGTACCCATGCCAGGCCTTTCTGAATGAGTGGCATGGGCATGCCACAGCTAGCAGATGGGGCTGGCTAGCAGAGCTGTAGGAAGCCAAGCAAAGTCAAGCATGCTGATTGGCTGAGAGCGCGCTCAATCTCAACTGCATCTGCGCCGAAGGAATGACAGGAGGGTGAGCTTTTACGGTGACCAAGGGGGATACAGTGGGAACAAGAACCGGGAGAGTTAATTTCCCTGGTGGTGGTCTGCTTTAAAGAGAACACAGGAATTTCACTTGTATGTTGTTCCTCTGTGCGGTGGCATCCCGAATTGGGGTGTCCTGCTGTGTGTACCCCCCAGGTTGCCCTATTTCACTCACCTTCCTTCTGCTCCCACAGCGCAGACTTGAGCGAGTGTACTGATTTCAGCCAATCAGCACCCTTGCAGTCTCTCGGCTCCCTTCGGCGCTGCAGACGGCTAAGCACACCTTGCAGTCGTGGCGTGCCCATGCCATCCATTCAGAAAAGCTGGGTGCGCACATGGCTAGAGTTGAGCGGGCATGCTACTGGAACACACAGACACTGCCAGGGCTCTAGGAGAAGGTGAGTGAAATGTGGGAGTTCACCCAGGCATTTCAAAGAGTGAAACTCGGATGGCCTGATGTCTTTTAGACTCCAGGGCCTCCGATGTTCCTCTTTAAACTGTTTATATTGTTGTGACTGTTACAACCTATCTTCTAGCCATTCCTCAATGGGGGTGTGGCTTAATTTAACAATATTCCCTCTTTTCCACCCTAAAAAGTTGGAAGATATGCTGCTCCTAAGTGTCAACTGCCATCCCCAACCCCCTTACCTTCCCTGTCCCACACCTGGGCATCCCCAAGTATCACCTTCAACCCGGCATCCCCAACCCCCAGGAACCACCTTCCAGCTCTCGCCCTCCGGCATTCCCCTGCATGAATCATCTTTGAGCCTTCACCTTCAGACATTCTCCTGCAACCCTATCCCTCACCCTCATGCTTCTTCCTCACGCCTCCAACCCTAACTACGGACATCCCCAACCCCTGGGCATCAGGGAGAAAGTTGAGGAATTTTATACTAGGACTGACACAAATGCTGGTGGGGGTTATTGTACTCCATTTTCCCCATAATTGGAAAGCTGTGACCCTTTACCTACTTGCCCAGATGTATTCGTAGGGGGAAAAGATAATCGTAAAAAAACTATATGGTGGGTTCATAAATAGGCCCTTCAAACCATACTTTTTCCTGGGATTAGGCACTTCCCAGGTATTTTTCCATAGCCTCTAAATATGACCACACCATGAATTCAGTATATAAAATTCATATTATCTTTTATTTTGTTATGTAATTAATAAAAACCTCTTAGAGTATAAATTCATTATTGCACATGAAAATTTCATAGCAGCGCAATACATTCCTCCATAATATTTCATTGTTTCCTCTTTCCTTAATAATGGGGCACACATGTTTCACCCTCTCGGGCTTTCTCAATGCCCTTAATGGCTGTTCCACAATGGTAAATATATTAATAGTTTCAGAGACGAAGTGGTGGTTTCTCCCCTATTGTGTGCTGATAATTTTCCAGCCCTTTAAGAGTCTGCCAAACTTGCTGGCCCTTTAAGAATCTTAATGGGTTAATAGTGGCGGTGGGGATTAAATCCCACATGTTCTTGTAATTGATTCCTTACATAGGATAATGTCAGTAGGGCTTGCTCTAGGACTGGACCAGCCGGGCAGTGCTCCCCCGATGTTCGGTGTGGCTGGCGTGATGCAGGGTGGATCTGGCATTGACACACCCACGCTTCTGCACCTTCCACCTTCAAGAGTTATGGGAATCCTATAGCAGAGGATGGCCTGACTCAGGGCAACCCTAGAAGCAGTGTAGGAGTTTCCTAAGGGGCAGCAGCAGGCAGGCCCCCTTACTCCTCAATGGATTGGGGCCAAGAATCGGCTTGGGCTTTTTAACAGCTCATATCCAGCCCACATCATCTCTGCTGAACCTCTTTCCAACCGAATACTTACTATACGCACCTTTCTGGTGATTCCACAGCACATGCCCGAGGCCTCCAGCGGCTTGTTCTGCTTTACTACCCGCTCAAACTTTGGGGCACCATAGTAAAACTGAATGGACTATTCCCCCTGGTACTCGCGCTGGCCATTCATAAATGCCTGCTGCAGGTGCTTGTCTCAGCCAGGGCTGTAGCCGGCACATGCGCCATAGGATCGACAGCAAGTTGTGCACAGTAGGAGACCCAGGAGATTTCACAAAGTGGTGCATCACTCATCTGGATGTCCCAGGAATAGGGAAATATTCCTCTCCAGAGTAATGCTCGGCTTTGGACCACTGGGATGGCGGGGACAAGATCCCTGATGCTGGTAACTTTCAATGCATTGAGCGATTCGCCTGTCCAGGACAATAGGTGAGTATATGTTGTTTGTTTTTTGCCTGGGCAGGTGATTTAATGCTGGTAAACATTTTGCCATTTTAAATCTGTCATTTCCTTTTTTTGCAGTTGCTGAACCATGCAGGCCTTTCTGAAAGGTGGTACATCTATCAGCACCAAGCCCTTAAAAGAGAAAACCTCTGCAACCAGTGCAGGAAGCAGCAGTGATGGGAAGAAACAGAAGCCTGTCCCATGGGTGGAAAAATAGTAATAATACTCTATATTTTTACTGTTTATTTACTGAGGAAGGAACGGTTCCAGCTCACTTTTCTGGATGCCCAGATGTAAGAGGGGCACCTGACTTTTGTAGAGCTTTGGTTTGCTTTAAAGTAAACTCAACCCCTTCCCTTTTATAGTAAAATAAGCCCAACCCCTCTTATAATGGGAATATGGAATGGGAAGGCCAGGACCTGTATTATAGTACAGCTTGTTTTGGTAATTCAAGTCCAGTGCTTGACAGGTTTTCTTCCATATATGAATGTATTATTGGTAGTTAGCAACAGCTTCCAGTTTATAGTGGTGGTGGTTTAATTAAACCGGACCTTCAGCGTGATTTAATGAAAAGCCCAAACTCTTAAAAAACGGTTTCCCAGCATCTAAAATTAATATATTTTACGTTTTTAGTCACTAACTTATTATTCTTTCCCCCACTGGGCTGCAACTCTGTTCAGGAATTTAGGATACGGGCGCCGCCATCTTGACTCAGAAGCATCACACTTACTGAGGAGAGAAGAGTGGGATAAGGTACAGGGGGCGGGTTATAGCTGTGCTTTGCTCAGACAGAGCAGAGCTGGGGTCAGGTAAAGGTCAGCAGTCCCAGAATGCAGAGCAGCACAGTCAGGAGGCACTTCCTGTTTGCAGGCTGCCTGATAAGATGGTGGCTTCCATAAGCCGCCATCTTGGATGTTTAAAGGCTCGTAACATGCAGTAGATGCAGGTAGGATGATTTTTAATGTGGACAATCTGTATGTACAGGGTGTGGGAAACATATAAGATAGGCTCTTATTCAGAATGAAGGTCCGCTTTAAGTGGTCCCATTCTTCATGACCAGTATCTGATTCCTAGGAGACTGGGAAAGAAAGGCTCCCTGTCTTGCTCTCCCTGCTTGGATTTCCATAACCCCTTATGGAGCTATATGAATGGCAGCGAGAGCTGGTGCTTGCTGATCAGGCATTAGGGGATAGGGAAGGTATATCATAAATCTTTTGTGTGAACCATAAATCATTTTTTTCATTTCTTTTCTTGTGTGCAGTCGACCCAAATGTGTGGATGATGTCGCATTCCAGGAAGAAGTGGTGGCTGTTTTGAAAAAATCACTTGAAGGAGCAGATGTTAGTATACAAAAGCAGTCTTTATTGTTCTCTAGCTCATATATATGGTTGTCTGTCAGGCAGAACAAAATGGAGGAAGCCACATTATTGAATGTTATTGGCTCCCAATCAGTTTACCTATTGCGTAATAAAAGTTAAGGTCTGTTGAGAGCAATTCATATGCAATGGAGCTTCATTGCATCAAACAGGAGTTGTAGACAACCAAATAAATCTCAGCAATTTTGATATATGCTCCTGGTCCAGACAGTTTTCTATGTCCTTCAGTGTGTATTACGAGCTGAACAATGTGCTTCTATGGCAGCGTACATTAAGATGTGGTTGGCACGAGTCAGCAACAGCTTCCCTCCCCAGGGTTGGCTTGCTGGGATTCTGCTCGGCCAGCAAGCTCCTCATGTTGGGTGTGGGGGTCTTGGTGGGGGAATTATGATGTTTTGTATCAAAATATATTATGATTACTGCTCACTTGCCACAAGAACAATGTCCCATGCTGCCACTTTTTGGGTACAAATAAAAAGACTTTCTAGGAGCCCGCAGGATTTTGTGGGATCAAGCTTGCAGGTAAGTATCTTTTTTTATTGCCTGGGAAACACCTTTTGTGTTTTTATGGTCTAAAGTGTTAGTAACCCCCCCCCACCAAAAAAAAACAGGCATTCCCCTGTGCTCCCTTGCAGCAGCTGCAGCCTGGTCCACCACATGGAAACCTTGTTTCCGAGAAGGCAGCTGCGTTGGCGGGGGGGGGGGGGGGTGGGGGGTCTGGTGCTCCCCCGACTAACCTGCAGCATCCAGCAGAGCCCACGCAGTCCATTCACTGCAATGGAGGGCGCCGTTTGACAGGCGTAAGGGGCAGGACAGCGAGCGAGGCATCGGGATCGCTGTTATCTGAAACCTGGGGGTTTCAGAGCGTTGGACAAGCTGCGCGTAAGTAAAGGTGGTGTGTTTTTTTTTTTTTTTCCCCCTGGTACAACACTAATATTGTATTACAGAGAGAAGTCCTTTAAGTTACATTTTAGGTGTTTGTGTGACTGACTGTCGGTGAAACCAAATCAAGCTGGACTGACTGTGCTTGACGTGATCTATAAATATAGTGGGTAGTCATCCAAGATATTGCGTTGCAGGTCTGTAAATGCCAGTTATAATTTTAGTCTTCAATTACAACTGTCTGGCGGTGCTTCTTGAATGTACAGGGTCTTATGCTGGCCATACATGTGTTTTCTCTTTTGAATCTAGATATTATTTTTTATTTTCCCTTATTGATAGTTTGTTTTCAGGGTTTATTCAGTGTTGGCCATTTCTGCTTTAGGTCTACTTTAAACTGTCAGCATTCACATTTTTATCTTGCAAAATGTTCAATATTTCCTGTGTTGGATTGCTTATTTGATTTGTTTGCCTACTCTGGGTTTTGTGGTTTTCTTTGGCAGCTGCCTAATCTTCTATTCTATGGGCCGCCCGGAACTGGAAAAACATCAACAATATTGGCGGCGGCTCGCGAGTTGTATGGGTAGGTGACAATGGAAAGAAATCTCTTAACCAGCTTGCCACTTTTACTGACCCACCGACATTCTTCATAGCGTTGTCTGTGGTGTGTCTGACAGATTGCGGTGTACTAGACTTATCAGATACAAGCAGGTGACTGGCCATATATTATACCCTGTACATCATACATTAATGGGTTACAGAGATTACTTAAAGCCACTCTCCTCCCTGTGACACCACACCCAAAGTGTCCACTACAATACCAAAAAAACCCTTTCCGCAGCTATGCATTGAGCAATAACTTCCTAGTTGCCATTAGAAGACCATAAGATGGAAATATAACCAAATGGTGCTCCTCTGGATAATAGTGGTCTACATGGCCGATTGGGTTGACTGGCCCATTGACTTAAAGTGGACCAACATCCAGGATTTTGACTATCCTGGGTTTTGGTCCACTTCGGTGGGGCACCCCGAACGGGGGTGCCCCGCTGTGTGAAACCCCCCAGAAAGCCCCAAAAACTCACCTGTCCCCGCTCCCACGTGACCGCTGCAGCCAATCCCCGCCGACAGACAAGCGAGGTCCGTCGATGGAGAAGCACGCCCGCTGCCGCCTCCAGCACGTCACTCTTACAGGGAGCGCGCCCTGCTAGAGGGATGCGCGAGCGGCTTCGTCGCTGGATCGAGGAGCAGGTAGGGATTTTGGGGCTTTCTGGGGGGTTTCACACAGCGGGGCACCCCCGATCGGGGTCCCCCGCAGGCCCGAGGCCGATCAGCATCGGGTGTTGGTCCACTTTAAAGCAGTGGGGGCTGAGTCACCCCAGCACTTGGAGGTAAGTGAGTGTTGCTGTGGGTGCCTCACTGTTTGTTTCAATTTTAACTGAGGTTAAATGATAGAAGCACATTTCTAAACAATGATCTCATTGGTTAACGTTTTCTGCCTTGTGATTTCTTTTATATTGCATGTTCATCAGTTAAAGTGCTTTGTTGTACTCCTTATCTTTTCAGGCCTGAACTGTTAAAGCAGCGTGTGCTTGAGTTGAATGCTTCGGATGAAAGAGGAATCCAAGTGGTTCGAGAGAAAGTGAAAAACTTTTCTCAGCTCACAGTTGGCGGCAGCCGTTCTGAGTAAGCAGTATAGTTGTTCGTTCTCTTGACTTGTTCTTTGCTTTTGCTTCCTTTTTTTATGGGCCTTGTTTTGTCAGGAAACAAGAGCAGCTATATCTCTCTAGAGCAGTGTCTTCATGCGGTTAATATGATTTATCCGCACTTCTTACCATTTTTGGTAAAATAGTTGGTTGGCTCAACCAACCAGCGGCGCTGAAGGGAACAGAGTGCCTCGCCGACCGCATCCTCTGGTAACCTGCTAACCATGGTGTGCTTGCGCTGCCCATTCAGAAAGGCCAGGCGCTGGCATACGAGTAGCTAGAGGTGAGCGGCGATTCGCCTGCAATGCAGAGACGCAGAGGGCTCCAAGAGTTTTCCCACAGCAGGGCATCCCAATTCAGGATGCCCCAAGGATTGAAACTTGGAAGGCGCTGGAATCTTTTAGACCATGTTCCTCTTTAAAGCAGAGATTCCCCTTTACTAAATCCTTGTAGTGACATGCCTCCCTTCTGCATGCAAACCCCTTCCTGCCCCTCCGTGACCGATTTCCCCTTTCTCCTACTGTGTTTCCGTCCAACACAGGACTGAAAGCTCCAATGCTTGCACCAGTTATTGAAGAAAAATCAGATGCCAGGGTGGAGAGGGGAGAGCCCAGTATAGTTAACCTAGGGGGTGGTAGGAGAAGGATGGGTTTCCTGTTTACGGTGAATCTGTCATCCAGGAGTTTAGGAATGACTGAGGCTGTAGTATATACAGGAATAGGTAGGCCCTTGTCAGACCAGTCTATTGAGTCCAACGTTTTGTAGAAAAGGATTTTTCTACTGTAGGTAGTCAGTTAAGCAACGGCTGACTTGATGGGGATGGGGGGTGGTTGTTTCAGTCTTCTGCCAGGACAGGACCTATAGGGTCCTAATTTGTCAGTAGTGCTTATTCCCTTCGCCATTTCTGTGTTTCACATATTAATTTTCTTTGTCCCTATAGTGGTAAGCCCTGCCCTCCTTTTAAAATTGTTATTCTGGATGAAGCTGACTCCATGACATCAGCAGCACAGGCTGCTCTGCGACGCACTATGGAAAAAGAGTCCAAAACGACTCGGTTCTGCCTTATTTGCAATTATGTAAGCAGGTAAGTGAATGGCTGTGTTGACCGTGTTTACGCAATGAAATCCATTTTAAATGTACTACGCCTATGTTAGTTTGTCCTGGGTGTGCATAGACCCAAGAACATGGAAGGGTAAATACTAATGCTGCATTTTGGGCATCACAAATTGGAATGTCTAAGGAGTGGGGGACAGAATGCACTGAAGCAGACCAAAACCCACCAAACTTGTGAAATACATTTGGCTAAGCCCCTGCCGATATTCCCTTCTTGAAGAAGGACTAGAAATGGATATTTTTGCTTTTTTAATTGTCAAGGAACACTTTTTTTTTTTTTTTGGCTGTCCTTCTGTGTTAGGCGGCAGGTGATCAGTCATTGCATAGGTGTGGCAATGACATAATTGGAAATGAATGGAGGAGGCGGAGCTTCACAGCTAAAACAAGGGCCACTATCCTGGGATTAGAATGAAGCAGGAGCACTAAAAATTAGCAATTCAGGGAATGCTAGTTGAAAATGTGGGTTTTGGTCCGCTTTAAATAACCACACCCTTTCCTCAGAACTAAAGCCAGTTTGGGTTTCAAAATATTAAACACGCTCAACTGCGCAGAGCCATGCACCCTCCCACCGGGGTCAAAGCAATGCAACCATCTTCCAAGCTGCCGCCTTAACAGTGACTGCTTAGACAATCAGAGATTAATCGTAAAGAATGGCTGGCTAAGCAGCCAACCATGGTATAGCCTGACTGCTGACTCTGCCCAAGAAAAAAACGTGTATAGACTAGGGGAGCTCAGTCTAAGGGGAGTTGTCATTAGGGTTAGACAATGCTGTATGTCCAGAATTTCACTCTGCATGCTCTCCATGCCACGCTCCTACACAGAGGAATTAGTTGTCTGCTCTGGCTGCAAGCAGGAAGATACCTAGTGGGTAGAAGTGTAACCCTATAGTGGATATAAAGTCTACAGGTTTCTGTTAAAATGGAATCTTTTGGGTGCCACAATTACACAGGCTTCGTCTGATGAGGATCGCAAGAGCTGCAGAATCTCTGAGGTGCCGGTGACTGGATCATTGGTTTCATTCTACCATCAATGGTGAAACACTAGAACAAGGGGAATAGATGTTCCTTACAAGGATTCATTTGTATCCGCTTGCCACAATAGGTCTGAACAAGGAAACTGTATAGCCTAACAGTAACCCCCCCCACCTACCCCTCTCCTCATACTAGATCCGATTGTGCAGATTTAAAATATGTAAACCTGAATTGTGCATGGACCTGAGAAGACTGCCAAGGGGCGCGCAATCTCCGATTTGGGTAAGTTTTGCACCAGCTGGTCCGGGGGGTGGAGCTGTGCTGGACAAAAGCCGCGTAGTGTTATATTTTTGGTTTTGGTTGGACAGTTCCTTTAAACCGGACCTTCAGCATGATTTATTGAAAAGCCCAAACCATTAAAAAACTATTCCTTAGCATCTAAAATTAATATATTTTAAGTCACTTATTCTTTCCCCCCGGGCTGCAACTCTGTTCGGGACTCTAGGATACGGCTGCCGCCATCTTGACTCAGGAGCATCACATACTGAGGAGAGGAGAGCGGGATAAAGAAAAGGGGGGGGTTATAGCTGTGCTTTACACAGACAGAGCAGAGCTGGGGTCAGGGAAAGGACAGCATTCCCAGAATGCAGAGCAGCATAGTCAGAAGGCACTTCCTGTTTGCAGGCTGCCTGATGCTCCATGAGCTGCCATCTTGGATGTTTAAAGGCTCATAACATGCAGTAGATGCAGGCAGGATGATTTTTAATGTGAGCAATCTGTATGTACAGGGTGTGGGAAACATAAGATATGCTCTTATTCAGGATGAAGGTCCACTTTAAATGTCTTGGTCTAACTGCTGGTGTTAAATCTTTTATTTAGGATAATTGAGCCTCTAACATCTCGATGCTCCAAGTTTCGATTCAAACCTCTCTCCAATAAAATACAGACTAAAAGAATTTTGGATATCTGCAAAAAAGAGAGTGTAAATATTACAGATGAGGTAATGGCTGTTTGAATCTAAATCTTTTGGATGGTTATGTAGACTGCAGTCTCCTCTGCTACCAATAAGAATTTTCAGGAATTGCACGGATTTGTTCCCTTTTCTGGATCACTGAAAGTCTTGTAGTGCCTGAAGAGACCAATGGGGTTGGGATCTGGGAATCATGTGATCATTATAACTTTATTTGCTCAGTGTCTGGTTGAGAGAAGGACACTTGATTAGTTCTTGGGTGTCCTATATAACCTTGGCTCTGAAGAAAAACATTCAAGAAAGGGATGCCTGGAGAGAAGTTGGGGCGCCTGAGAACACTGCCACTAGCTATAGCACAGACTTGCAGAAGGGTGACCCCTTCATGAACAGGCCAAGAGACTCGCTGATGGACATGCACAGGGTGCAACATAGGGTCAACTTGGATGCCACTCCTTCTAAGGTTTCTAAATCCTATTCAAGCATCCTAACTGTAAGGTGCACCTTCCATCCCCAGCCCAGTGCCCTGAAACAACCTGCATTTCTTTTTTTCTTTCTGACCAAATTGCTCCCTTGCCAAGCAGCCGTGCCACCAGCAATGATACGCTCAGTCAATGGGGAGCATCTCAACCTAACTGCCGTTAGGGCTGATTCAGAACCATGAGAATTTTTTTACAATTCAGCACGTTTTATAAATTTGCACAGCTAAAGGTGCTGAATTGCACTGTGGCAAAAAAATCAAGATTGCATTGCTAAATTCTCACAAAAATGTATATTATTTTAAAAAGTGCACAGCTGCATTGCACAAAGGAAAAGAATCATTATAAAAATGTATATCTCACTGAACACTGAGAATTTGTTTTCTCACGTTTTTCTGTCAGCCCGAATGTGACAGTTTAGTTGTAATGGAACTAATTAGCATATGGATGCTATTCACCATAATACTACTTCATGTTATTATTTTTAGTAATATTGGGCAATTGGTGGAAAAAGAAACACAGGCTGTTTTGGGGCAATGGGCTGGGAATGGAAGGTGACAACATAAACTTCCTTTCTACATATAGGTGTACTTTAACTTAGGGGTCCCCAACCTTTTGTAAAATGATCATAGGACTGATTTAGAACAGGAAACCATTACATGTTTGAAAGCTTAAATTGATTCAGCAGCCAAAAAAACAAACAAACAAAAGGCTTACTTACCTTTTGTCCCCCCCGCTCCTGAGTGTTACCGTATATACTCGAGTATAAGCCGAGTTTTTCAGCCCACTTTTTGGGCTGAAAAAAGCCGCCTCGGCTTATACTCGAGTCCAGGGGCGGACTGCCAGGGAAGGCCGCAACCCTGAACCCAACAGATGCTGGAGGGTGAGGGGCGGCCGCTGCGGGTCCCTGCTGTACCCACTGCTGCCGACGCCGCCGCTCTCCTACACACAAACACGCACACACATTCACACACTGACCGGCACTTCCAGGCTGCTGCGCGCTGGTCGTCAATGGGCGGCGTCCAATGTTTTCATTGGACGCCGGCCATATGAGGCACGCCCACCGACGACCAGTGCGCAACAGCCAGGAAGTGCTGGTGTGTGTATGAGAACGGCGGCGGCTGCCAGGCGGAGCTGAATGGAGGGTGTTGTGTGCCGAGCGACCGGCAGGAGGGGAGGGGGACCCCGCTGCCCCTCTGCAGGGTAACCTCGGCCAAACCCTGACCCCCGACACCTGCGCGTCTGAGAGCGGCGGCAGCAGCAGCAGCAGGTACCCACGGTGTGTGTGTGTGTCTTTTTCTGTGTGTGTGTGTGTGTGTCTCTCTTTCTGTGTGTCAACTCCAATTCCAATTGAAAAAAGCCGCCTCGGCTTATACTCGAGTCAATAACTTGTTCCATTTTTTTTGTGGTAAAATTAGGTGCCTCGGCTTATATTCGGGTCGACCTATACTCGAGTATATACGGTAATAGTCCGGCCGTTGTCGACTCATCTGATCTCTGGATCCGAGCCCACACTGCAGCTTGCGATTCTGGTTTGATTGATGGCGTGCCAGATGGCGACTGGAGATAGTGTGCCAAGGTCTGACATGCCTCCTTTGTAGTGAAAGAGGGCGTGGCTGACGGGGGCGTGAGCCTCCAGGTCCTTGGTGATACGGCAAGCGAGAGCTGTGGCATGGGCTCGTATCCAGCAATCAGGTGAGTTGCTGATCACGGGACTAAAAAGAAAAAAAGTGAAGCACCCTTGTTACCTGAACCCCCCCCCCCCCCCCCCAGAAGGAAACTGAGTTGGTACTCAAAGCTGCAGAGACAGGTAAGCCAGCACGGATCTTTGCCTGTCTGGAAGGACAGGCCTTATCCTAGTAGCTATCTTTTTCATCTGCTGATGATGTGAACCACATCCAATAGATAAGGGAGCCTGATCTATCATGACCAGTAGCATCGTGGTGCCTCGGCAACAAAAGATTTTGTCCTCAGATTTCCTGCTCCCAGCAACTGGCTCTGGGTATTTCTGCAGCACTAGACAGTTGTGCCCTGTGAAGCTTAGGACTATAATGGATCTAGGCAAAAAAGTGCCTACTTTAACCCTTCTAGTGCCAGCTACGTGACTCTCACCATTAAAGTGGACCAACACCCAGGATTTTGACTATCCTGGGTCTTGGTCCACTTCGATGGGGCACCCCTGATCGGGGTGCCCCGCTGTGTGAAACCCCCCCAACCCCCCGAAAAACTCACCTCTCCGCGCTCCCAGCGCCAACGTACAAGCTCTAGTCCAGGACGTCTAAGCGGCTGCCGCCGCCGCCGCCTCCCGCGCGTCCCTTTTGACGCGCGCGCGCCCGCGCCGGCCATTCGCAGACGGCCGGCGCGGGCGCGCGCACGCCTGCAGGGGCGCGAGGGAGGCGGCGGCGGCCGGCCGCCGCCGAAGATCAGGTAGGGTTTTTCGGGGGTTTTGGGGGGGTTACACCCCGCGGGACATCCCGATCTCGGATGTCCCGCGGGGTGGGGGGTGATCGGCCCGGGAATCTTATAGATTCCCGGGCCGATCACCCGTGGGTGTTGGTCCACTTTAAGTGCCAGCTACGTGAGAGTCACGTAGCTGACTTTAGAGCCCCATAAAAAAAAGTAAAAAAGATACAGACTGACCCCTCATTTGAAAGTGCCAGCGATTCTGTACAAGAATCAAGTAGTAGATTTTCGCCCCCGGGCTTCTGATCTTCAGGAGGGGGCCCGGAATCGCGCCGCCCCCCCGCCGGCGCGGACATCTGAAAAAAAAAAAAATGTAAATGTCATTTACTCACCTCGCAGCGCGATGGCTCTCCCCGGGTCTTCTCTTCACCAGGGGGGGCTCCGATTTCCCCCCCCCCCCCCCCCCGGGCTTTCCACGCTTCGGGTGAGGGCCCAGAAACAGGCCCTCACCATCCTCTTCGGCCGGCGCTGGCCCCGCCCTTAGCCCCGCCCACTTGATGATGTAATCCGTCATCCCGCTCCTCAGGTTACCGGCACCCGGGCTCCGTTCTGTCAGTAGTAGGTAGTGATCTGAGCAGGGAGGGTGGCAGGTAGGGAGGCTCTGATCTCCCTGCCTCCCTCCCTCCCTGCTCCGATCACTAGCGACAACTGTCATCTGCAGCGGCGCGGGACACGTGATGGGAGGTAAGTATAAGTGAAAAAAGAATAATAAAGAATTTTGTGTCTGTGTCTTTTTTTTTACTTAACCCTTTGTGAACTGGTAAGGGGTTCATGAGACCCCTTATACCAGTTCACAAGGCTCTGGGGCTGGCAATCACCTGCGGCTAGCGGGTGACTTGCCATAACCCCCAGCCCCCCATTACCTGCCTCCCCAATGGCCGGGGGGGGGGGCAGAAGGGCCCGGGCCACTTAGTGGCTATGTGGGCTAGTAGCCTGCAGGGCCAGGGGCCACCAACGCTGGCCCCTGCGCCCTGTTCTACAAGCCCCCATAGCTGGTCCGGGTCAGTAATGCTGGGTAAGGGGGACCCTACGTCATTTTTTGGGGGGATTCTAAGGGTTTTTAACCCTTAAAATTCCCCCCAAAAATAGTTGTATTCTATCTGAAATCTCCTAAACTGCTGTTTCAGTTTGGGGGAGTTTCCTGGGCAGGAAATGGTGTCTACCAATACATATGTGGTACTGCTGTAACCGGGAGAAATAGGGCTTTCACACACAATAATATTTTATTAGAAAAAAACACTACAAATTGTAAAAAATAGTTTTTTTTTTATTTTTTTGCACATATTTCATCCAAAAGTATTGAGAATACACTTAAAAAAGGCCAAACAAGACATTTCAGCCTCGATTCACTAAGAGTTGAAAAAAACTCAACTGGTAGTAAAACATTCAATTCATGAGAAAAAAGCCTGAGAATTTCACTGTTAGTGAATCACCAGATATGAAAACAATGAAAGTCAATGGTACTTTTTTACTCTTGAAAAGGGTATTGAACTTTTTACCCCTTTTTACCTGTAGTAAAATGTGCCACTGACTTTCATTATCTAAATATCTGGTGATTCACTAACACTGACATTCTCAGGCTTTTTTCTCATGAATTGAATTTTTTACTACCATAAGAGTTCTTTCCACCCTTCGTGAATCAAGGCCTTCATGTTGAAGCCCAGACTCTGCTGAAAAAAACAATATATCATTTTCCTGGAAAATCCCTGGAAATCCGTTCAAAAATCCAGGTTGAACACGTGTAGTGCAAAAACGTGAAAAGTAGTCCGGCAACAGAGTGTGACAAAAAATCTCGGTAGGCTGGCACTCAAAGGGTTAAATCAGCAAATAAAGTTGGTAAAACAGTATTTGCTTTGGTAGACGTTTTACCATTTCCGGTTGGCTTTTGCAGTCACTATTATGTATGTTACTTGTATGTATTTTTTGTAGGCTGTAAAATGTCTGGTTGAGGTGTCGGAGGGGGACTTAAGAAAAGCCATCACATTTCTTCAGAGTTCTACCAGGCTTACTGCTGGAAAAGAGATCACTGAGAAAGTGGTGACAGAAATTGCAGGGGTAAGATTTTCTAAGTGAGCCTTTTTTCTCCCAATAAAAAGTTGCTTGACATCTATTGTAAACTTTGCTGAAGCAAAACAAGTTTTTTTTTTATTTTATCATTTTTCTTTCTTGAAAGTAGATCAAAAACCAGTATTAAACATCCAACCTGTGTGAGCCAAGGGCTTCCAAAGCAGTGTTTCTAAAATGATTTACACATGCTGTTTAGTCTACATTTATTTGAGCTTATTTAGTAAAAAGATGCTTTTCAGCAGGAATCTTAATAAATGCTCCAAATTGTTATTAAATGCATTCTGGGGCATTTGGGTGGCTACTAGCTCATGTGGTTTTTAATCTGAGGGAATAAAAATGTGGAGGTCATTCTTTATATATGTCACAATATGATATTCATATTAAGTGGGAGGTGCAGTACTTTTGTAGTAACTGTTAGACTCTATCTGATCTGACATGAGTACATTTTCATTGGTTGCTATTGAAAAGATTAATTGATTGTTCTTTTTTAGGAAGCCTGTATATAATGCAAACTCACCTCCCAGACACTTGTTATATCTGGAGGATATACGATACACGTATTGCCATGTGAGCGTCTGTATAGCGACGCTTAGAGCGACCACTAGTAGACACTGTAAGCGGGTGTCGGGCGATGTGACCTAGCGTAGCAGTCGATGTAGTATCCTGGCAAGCATTGATGAATGTGATGTGTGGTGGGCGCTGTAGAAGTGCTCTCCCTGATTCATTGCAGAGCCAATTGAGAATGCTAGGTGGTGTCCTAAGGTCTAAGACTACACCACATCACATACTAAGAGGACAGTGCTGCAGCAAGCGATGGGTAGCTCCAGCTCAGTGCATCCGGCACTCGGCACTTCACACCATATTTAAGAAAAAGCTACACACAACCAGCGCCATCTCTCTAAATCTGGTCGCTATAGCATAGAGCGTCAGAAGCTATGTGATCAAAGTCTGTATTTGAACACATACAAACCAGTAACAAAGCGAAAACGCATGGAATGACATTGTTTTATCACTGTGACAATGACACTTTAGTGCCAGACCTGTAAATACAATTCTGCATAAAAATATAAAAGAAAAAAAATTAAAAATATGTAAAAGTGTTTGTTTGCAGCCAGGAGAGGTCACATAATGATTTGAGCAAAAAAATGTACATATTCCAAGTGTGACATATACTCCGCTTCAATACTTCTTGACAGTTGGGTTATTCTCCAGTAAAGGGCGAACTTCTGCAGAGATGAATGCAAAAAAAGAAGCCCCTCCCGGTCCATAACCACCTGGGACCTCCCACACATTCCCCAGTTGTCTTCTCTGCAGGGAGCGAGCAAGACAGAAGATGAAGGCTTCTCTTACTTGCAGGTAAGCCGGGCTCGTGCCCAGCCATTTTTGTCCCTATTGCTGCCAGGACCCTCCGTGACCCACCATGGGGTAGGCGGCGATCCTGGTGTGGGATGCCCCGTCCCGCTAGGCTTAGGGCCGGATTCTGACAGGGTCCCCCCCCCCCTTCCGGGTCCCTTACTCTCCTCCAGGGGGGTGTGTGTGTGTTAACGTTCGGCCCGCACGCACGCTCTCGTGCGGCGGCGGGCCGGTTCTCTTATGCTCTTATGGTCGGCTCCGCGGCCATATTGGCCGGGGAGCGCGACCTTCTACTTCCTCAGTGAAGGGGGGCGGGGTCTGGCGCTCTCCCGCGTTGGCAGAGCGCGCCGGACCGCCCCCCAAACCCCCCCCCCCCCCCCCCCCTTGGCGTCGTCACCCGGCTGGGGAGTGAATCCCGCATCGGAGGGGGGCGGGGCCATGTGCTGGCGTGCTCCACGCTGGCCCACCCCCTTCACCCTCTCCACGTATGGACGCCATCTTCTGCCGTGAGTGCCCCATACGGGCTCCCTTAGGGATACCTAGGCTTCTGCTCTCCTTGCGGTACATGCCGCCGGGCGTTATTGTGCCCGTGGGCTAAATATATCGGGGGCACATGTGTGTATATATGTATATATTCATAGTTGTGTGTATATATATATATAATATATATAGATAGATATATAGATATATATTGTGCATTATCTGGACGATCTGTTGATTTCTGCTTCTTCCCTTCAGCAGGCAGAACTGGACACCCTCCAGGTGGTGTCGACCCTGGAGAGATTCGGGTGGGTGATTAACCGCACCAAGTCTTCTCTCTCCCCATCTCGAGTGATTTCATTTCTGGGCATGAATCTGGATACCAGTCGGGCCAGAGTGTTTCTTCCCCAGGCCAAGGTGCAGGGGATTCAGGACCTGATCCGTCTTCTTCTTGCCAGTCCTTGTCCCTATATCCGACAGGGGATGAAACTGGTGGGCCTGATGTTGTCCTCCTTCGAGGCAGTGCCGTTTGCACAATTTCACATGAGATCTCTTCAACTTCTCCTATTGACGTATTGGGACAGGAGCCCACAGTCATTGGATCAACCTTTCAAGATGTCTCCCAGGGTTCGGCAGTCATTTCGGTGGTGGCTGGACTCGAGCAATCTGGTGAAGGGCAGATCCTTTCTGGTACCTTGTTGGAAGACGGTTACCACGGATGCCAGCCTGTTGGGCTTGGGAGGTTATTGGAAGAGTCATCAGTTCAGCGGGGTGTGGGGTCCCCAGGAGGCTCACACCCCCATCAATGTATTGGAGCTCAGAGCCATTCGTCTGGTTCTGGCTCGGTTAACCCCACAGTTACGGGGTCTTCCGGTTCAGGTGCGTTCAGACAACCGAACGGCAGTGGCCTACATAAATCACCAAGGAGAGACTCGCAGCAGGAGTGCCCTCAGGGAATTCTCTCTGATCCTGCGCTGGGCGGAGAGTAATGTTCCATGCCTTTCGGCAGTCTACATTCCGGGGGGTGGAGAATACGGAGGCGGATTCCCTGAGCAGGGGGTCCTCTCGCCACGGAGAGTGGTCTCTCAACCCTGAGGTCTTTCTGGATCTTTGCTGCAAGTGGGGGACTCCGGAGGTGGATTTCTTTGCCTCAAGGCACAATCACAAGCTTCCGGCATTTGTGTCTCTATCAGGATCCCCTGGCCTTGGCAGTGGATGCCTTGTCTCTGGCGTGGAAGGACCTGGGTTTTCTGGACCTGTTTCCACCTGTCTCCATGCTGGGCAGGGTAGTTCGCAAACTGGTTCTAGAAGGGGCACCAGCGATTCTGGTGGCTCCAAGGTGGCCAAGAAGTGTTTGGTACGCAGACGTCGTAAGGATGGCCGTAGATCAGTGCCGGCTTCCCTTGATGCCGGATCTGCTATCCCAGGGTCATCTACTTTACCCCAATTTACAAACGCTGGCTTTGATGGCTTGGCTGCTGAAACCTTCATCTTGAAAGAGGAAGGTTTGTCTGAGGCTGTTGTTCAGACCCTGATTAGGGCTAGGAAGCGGTCCTCTTCTGGCATTTACTATAGGACTTGGAGGTCCTATATTGATTGGTGTGAGGCTAGGGCCTTGCCTTGCAGGGTTTTTTTCTGTACCCAGGGAGTTTCTTCAGCATAATCTGGACCTTGGGTTCCAGCGTAGTACTTTGAAAGGACAGGTTTCTGCTCTGTCGGTTTTCTTTCAGAAGTCTTTTGCTTTACACCCACTGGTTAAGACTTTTTTCCAAGGGGTGGCACATGTGCGGCCCCCTCGAAAAGCTGTAGTTCCTGTTTGGGATTTGAATTTGGTTCTTTCGGCTCTGCAGGGTCCTCCTTTTGAGCCGCTACATGATATTGCTCTTTCGGTTCTCACTCAGAAGGTTGCCTTCTTGGTGGCGATTACCTCAGTTCGGCGTGTCTGAGTTGGCGGCTCTGTCGATTCAGGCCCCTTACTTTGAGAGACACCAGGATAAGGTGGTTTTTCGTTTTAAACCGGATTTCCTTCCTAAGGTGGTTTCTGCTTTCCGCCTCAATCAGGATATTGTTCTTCCTTCCTTGTGTCCTAAGCAGAGGGTTCTGCACAATTTGGACGTTGTTCGCTGTGTGAAGTACTATTTGGTGACTACTTCTTCCTTTCACAAGACGGACGCTTTTTTCGTGGTGCCCTGCGGGCCCAGGAAAGGTTTGGCACCTGCTAAGTCTACGATTAGCAAATGGATTCGTCAGGCCATTGTTGGGGCCTATTCTGCTAAGGGGAGGACTCCCCCTTTTAGGGTCACTGCGCACTCTTCTCGTGCTGTTGGGGCTTCCTGGGCTTTTCAGCACCAGACTTGTGTTGAACAAGTTTGTAAGGCTGCTACTTGGTCTTCTGTTCATACCTTTTCCAAGTTTTACAAGGTTGATGTGCGGGCTTCAGCGGATGCTGTTTTTGGCCGCAAGGTTCTGCAAGCTGCAGTGGTTTGAGTTGGTGCATTCTTTACTGTTTATGGTTCCCACCCTTGACGGACACCGCTATTGGATGTCCCAACTGTCAAGAAGTATTGAAGTTCCTGTCACACTTGGAATAATACCGTTTTGTGATTGCTCACCTTTAAAACGGATATTATAAGTGTGACATACACTCCGCTTCACCCACCCTGTTTGGTATGCTGGATCCTTTATATGGTGAACCATTGTTTTTTGTTAGTATGGTTATATTTGGTTTTTCCTGGTCCCTTAACTGCTATCTTACACTGGGGAATTGGTGGGATGTCCCAGGTAGTTATGGACCGGGAGGGGCTTCTTTTTTTACATTCATCTCTGCAGAAGTTCGCCCTCTACTGGAGAATAACCCAACTGTCAAGAAGTATTGAAGCGGAGTGTATGTCACACTTATAATATCCGTTTTAAAGGTGAGTAATCACAAAACGGTATTTTTAATTGCCCAACACCCTATTTAACGACAACCAAATGAAACCCCATTGAAATGTATAGTAGAGCGACTCTGAGCGAAAGGTAATACATGGCGCTCATGAACCTATAGCGCCGGCGTTACACTGAGCCGCCTCTAGTGATACATGTGACGCTACATGGTGCTGTTAGAGGCGCTCACCAGATTTGCTTTCTTAAATGTAGTTTCACATACACGCTACGCTACGTAGCATTACCTAACGCTAGAGCTTCTTAAATAACCCCCATAGTGTCTGAGTGGAATAATCACACTACATATTTGGCTTTAAAGGTTATCCCGAAAGATACCATTAATACAGTGCTGGCAGCTTGCAAGAGTGGTTCATTTGAGAAGCTAGAAACCGTGGTTCTGGTAAGAGCTGATTTAGAATTTAGAGTAAAAAAAAAAATCTATAGTTTTTGAACCTGAAAATGAGTTGTGCTTCCTCTGTAGGATTTGATTAATAATGGCCATGCAGCAACACAGCTTGTTAACCAACTCCATGACATCATCCTGGAACGAGAGGACCTAAATGATAAGCAGAAGGCAATCATTACAGAAAAGCTTGCTGTAAGTCTACTTTTTAAATTGGATCTTTTAAAACTTTTTTAAGCATTTTGTGGTTTCATGAAAAACGCCAACCTTGCATTTCTTCTGTAGCGCTGCCATAGCCTTCTATGTGTCCTGCATTGGAAATTCTGCAAGCAGGATTTTTTCCAACTGCATCACATTGCAGGTTAACAGGTGTGAAATGGCCCATAGATATCGACTTGCACTAACTGTGCATTGTGATGCACAGAAATCCCAAAAAGCACAAACACATAGACAGTAGGTGTGCATAGGCCCTTGCCTAATTGTCAGTTTGATTATGCAGTATAATACAGTACAGCCAGTGTCTGTTAACCTGGCGTGGTTTGTTGGAACATGAGTTGTTCACTAAAAAAAATATATATATGTTGTGCAAATCGAAGATTTGCCACAACCAATTAGGGTAAAACGGGAGCTGACCAAAACACACACCAGCTGGCCGTTTGGCAGCATTGTTGGCTTCCCTCCAGCTGATGCTCACTCTTTTGCCAGGCCTTTTTGAATGACTGGCACGACCACGCATCAGCTGAAGGGAATAGTCTGGTAATTCATTCAGAATAGATTGCTGGGTGACGCAATCTATTCTGATCGGCTGTGCAAGGTAGCTGCCAGTATAACCTATATACATTAAGATAGCAGTAACTGGCACATAGAAAAGATTTACTTATTAATCATATGCACATTTTAATTGGGGAGAAATACTAATTTGACATACATAAAAAAATCAGTAACAGACACGTTACCACTAAGCATACTTTTTGCTTGTGTCTTTTAGGTGGGCCCATTGATTGAGGGTTGTGGTTCCTCCCGGTCCCCCGCCCCCCTCTCCCTTTTATTAAGAGGGAGAGGGATCACATAAGAGGGACTATATAAGAGGACTAATTAGGTTTGGGTTGTCAGTGCCTTGTAACCTGCATACTAGTCATTTTCTAATCACCATAATGGAGGCATCTGGGGATAGTAAGCTAGGAGCCCCATCTGGGCGGGTGAAGCTCTGCCCCTTGTGCAGTGCAAGCCCTCTGGGCGGATTCAGCACTGTTTGTACCACTTGCGCCAGGAGCGTCATTTTGGACCATGATCGGGCGGGCTTACCTGCCCCTAGCCCTTCATTGCCTGTGGCCTCTCCAGAACCCCCACTGCTGCACTCAGCCCCCAGTGAGGGGGAAGCCAGCTGGGGGTCCCATGTTGATTTGGCTTACCGAGTGGCCAGTCTCGAGAGACAGATCTCGCGAACGGTGCCTAAGAAGGCCTCGAGTAAGAGACTGCACATCAAGCCCGTTTACTCGGACAATGATAATGATCTTTTTGAAGGTCTGGGCTCTGTGGAGGAGGGCCAGTTGCCAGATGATTCCCGTTCCACTGTGGATTATTCTGCTGGCGATGACGGTGTGTCTGGTCAGGTTCACTCGGACAATCAGACGGCTGTCGCCTACATCAATCACCAGGGCGGGACTCGGAGCAAGCGAGCCCTCAAGGAGGTGACTCAGATTCTGACTTGGGCAGAGGAGAATGTTCCCTGCATCTCGGCGGTTTACATCCCCGGGGTAGAAAACCAGGAGGCAGACTTCCTGAGCAAGAGTGCCTCACGCCTGGAGGAATGGTCTCTCAGCAACAAGACCTTTCACGCTCTGTGTCTCCGCTGGGGTCAACCAGACGTGGACCGGTTTGCGTCCAGACACAATCACAAGCTCCTAAGGTTTGTCTCCCTGTCGAGATCCTCTGGCCATGGCCACAGACGCTCTGGCAATTCCTTGGACGGAGTTCAGCCTCCTTTATGCATTCCCTATATTTCCACTCCTGGGCCGAGTGCTGCGCAAGACAGCCCGGGAAGGGGTTCTAAACAAGGATTCACTATACAAGACAAGGTAACACAGGGTACTGGGCGCTATCACAGGCAATGGACAACTGAGGGGGGAACCCTTTATAGGGACAGCCATGAGAGAGGATAGTAAGTGATTGGTGCACACAGGATCCAAGTCCAGATTGGCCAGAACATAGGGGAGTGAACTATCCCTAACTAGGTGCAATACACCTGAGCTGTCCCTACCAGGGCTCATTGGCCCACAGAACAATACCCGGGCTTATTGGCCCAACACAGAGGAGAGGGAGGAGTTCCTCCTCTGACCGAGCCCACAGGCTCAAGCACAGCTACCGCCGGAGGGCTGAGAACAGCGCCGCCGGAGGGCATATGCAGAACGTGCTCGCGCGAGCACGAGACTGAGGGAGGCGGAGACGAGGAGGGAGGATGGCCGTGCACGAAGGCGTGACCGGCCGCCCGGGGACATCGCTGGAACGGGGCGCAGGTAAGTGGACCCTGACACCTACATTGCCTGGTGTGAGTCCAAGAGTCTCCCTTGCCGCACATTCTCTATCTCTAGGATTCTGGAGTTTCTACAACACGGCTTAGACTTGGGTCTCCAGCTGAGCACCCTCAAGGGCCAGGTCTCGGCCTTAGCCATTTTTTTCCAGAGATCCATTGCCAATCATAGGTTGATCAAGACTTTTTTCCAGGGAGTCACCCATGTCCGTCCATCGCGTAAGTCAGTAATACCGGTGTGGGACTTGAATTTGGTACTTTCTGCTCTTCAGGGTCCTCCCTTCGAGCCATTGTGTAATGCTGCATTGTCTATTTTGACTCTCAAGGTGGTCTTTTTGGTAGCGATCTCCTCGGTGCGTCGCGTGTCAGAGCTGGACGCACTTTGTATGAAGCCTCCCTATTTTGAGCGGCATAAGGATAAGGTGGTTTTTTGCTTTAAATCTGATTTTTTGCCTAAGGTCGTTTCTCCCTTTCACCTTAATGAGGAAGTTGTCTTACCTTCTTTGTGTCCAGCACCGACTAATTCTAAGAAATTAGACCCTCCATGCCTTGGATGTGGTCAGAGCCATTAAGTATTACTTGGTTGCGACTGAATCCTTCAGGAAATCGGATTTGCTCTTTGTCCTAACAGAAGGTTCTAGGAAAGGTTTGCCATTAGCCAAGTCCACTATCAGTAAGTGGATCAGACAGGCGGTGGTGCAAGCATATTCTGCCAAGGGGAACGAACCCCCTTTTCGTATTACAGCTCATTCTACTACAGCTATTGGTGCCTCCTGGGCTTTTCAGCACCAGGCATCTGTTGAACAGGTTTGTAAGGCTGCCACTTGGTCTTTAGTTCATACCTTTACCAAGTTTTACAAGGTTGATGTTAGGGCCTCAGCTGATGCTGTCTTTGGCCGAAAGGTGCTTCAGGCGGTAGTGAAATGAACTACATGCTGTTCCGCACTGGGGATCCCGCTCTAATGGACACTGCTTTTGGATGTCCCACATGTCATCACTCTGGGATGACCTGGACTGGATATAGGGAAAAATACAATTCTGTGAAACTCACCTGTAGAATTGTTTTTGAGTATATCCAGTCCAGGTCGTCCCACCCCGACCTTGTTCATTATCTTCTGTTTGCCTGTTATAGTGATTACCATTTTTATTCTTGGACTGTTGTCCTTAAGGTTTTTTGTTGGAGAGAGTACATGCTGAAGCTATGTGAAGTAACATGTTTTTCTTGGCCTCCGGCCTGTCTCTTCTTGCTGCTTTTTAACCACTGGGAAATGATAGAGAGACACCTACTTTTATAGGGGGGCCGGGAGGAGCGACAGCTTTTGATCTTGCAGTCGAGCGCCCCCTGGGGGCGGAATACCCACATGTCATAAATCTGGGACTGGATATACTCAAAAACAATTCTACAGGTGAGTTTCACAGTATTGTATTATTTGTGGGGGGGGAGCAATTCAGGGGATGCTAGTTAAAAATTTGGCTTTTGGTCCTATTTAAGCTGGCTGTCTCAAGAACATGTAATTTCCAGACGCCACTCCTGATGATGTCGCTAGGAGTTGTGCGGGTCCTGGCCAGCAATCTTCAGTATGATACTCGCACATGTATGGTTCCTGATGAACAGATGAGCTTGGCTTGTGTGATCCACAAAACATCCTATTCCATTCCTATTGTGTCCCGCAGTGACTGTTTCATTTATCTGCATCATGCTACTCGGTTCAGGCGGCTGGACAGATCCCCTCCAGAGGTTGGCTGGCCAGAATCCTGGCCGACCATCGGTGACATCCGCAAGATTAAATTGTCTGTCTTACAATATTCCATCGTCTGTACGCTTAGTGGCAACATGCACATGATACGGACTTTTAATATATGACAATGCAATACTATGGCAGTTATTACAGTATGTATTATTGCATCAAGTCTAATGACTTTTTTCTCTTTCTCACAGGAAGTGGACAAGTGCCTGGTGGATGGGGCAGATGAATACCTGCAGATGCTGAGTCTTTTTGCAATTGTTATGCAACAGATGACTCAAAACGGCTAAATAGCTGATTTTCCTGTCTCTGCTGTATTAGTCCTGTTTTTGCTGTATACATTGTATAAATGCATGATTTTTCTAAATAAAAAATAATTGTACAGATTGTTTTCTATTTCTGGTTCTGTACATTACCACCAAACTCCTCAGATGCAGTTATAGTTCAGACTTTGCCATCATTTGGTTCAACCCACTGAATTAAAGCTCATAGACATTTGAGGAACGAAAGCATTTTATAAACAGTCTCTTCATTTCAAGGACTGAAAAGAAATTGGACTAATTATATAATTGTAAATAAAATGCTAATTTCTAATACTTGGTTGAAAACCCTTTGTTGGCAATGACTGCCTGAAATCTTAAACTCATGGACATCACCAGATGCTGTTTCCTCCTATTTAATGTTCTGCCAGGCCTTTACTGCAGCGGTTTTCAGTTGTTGTTTGTTTATGGGCCTTCTGTCTGAAATTTGGTCTTTAAAGGAAAGCTTCCTTTTTTCTGGTGTTCTGCCTTATTGTTTCCTCTTTTGGAATGTGAAATAAACGTGTTAGGATTTGTCCATGTTTTTTACGCAAGGCCATAAAAACACCCACTCCCACTGTAGCAAAACAGAGTTCCAGGAATATGAGAATCATATTCATTCTTGTTCTATTGTTCTTGATAACATATTGATTCGGGCACGAAAGCAGTCATCCACCAGAATTTACTACAGGACTTGGAGGGCCTTCATGACTTGGTGTGAGTCAAAGGGCTACTCTTGTAGCCTGCAGCACAGCACCCTTTTTTTTTTTTGCCCCAGAGGCCCATTGCGGAGCACAGATAAGTCCTGCATTCCCTGGATGGAGGCATTAAAGTATTACTTGACGGCTACGTGGGAGGTATGTAAGACAGATGTTTTGTTCGTGATCCCAGAAGGACCATGGAGGGGCCTGGTGTCTGCCAGGTCCACTCTCAGCAGATGGACCATACAAGCCTACACCTGCAAGGATAAGGAAACGCCCTTCCAAGTCACTGCTTACTCTACCAGGGTGATTGCCGCATCTTGGGCCTTCCAGCGGCGACCTGGTACTCCCTTTACACCTTCACCAAGTTCTACCTAAATGATGTTCGGGCATTGGCCGATGCTACGCTGGGATGTAAGGTGGTGCAGACGGTGGCGAACGCCCTGCCAGGGGTCTAATTTTGAGGTTTCAGTTCTGCCATTCCTGGTTATGTTGATGCAATTGGCCAGTTGCTGTCGTAGCACGTTTCCACTCTTCTATTTCAATAATTTTTATTGGATCCAGCATAATTAGTGCGCAAAAGTTTTACAGCAGATATAATATTATAAAGTCATATTACATCACACAAGTATACTTAACAGATTGGGAATCCTGTACAAATCGAATGTAGTGCCGTCTAGAGGAAGAATAAACCTTCTCAAAGTATAAAAATATTATCTTTGAAAATATCATAAATAGTTTTGCGTTGGTATTATACAATAACCGTCATTTTTCTATTTATATAGAGACAATATTAAATAAACCTTATAACGTCTAACTTAAGACTTTGCAAAGTCTTTAAAATTGTTTGCCAGCTAAAGTAGTATTAAACTGGTACTCTGTACGTACCCAACACCATTTATAGTAACAAATTCTTATATATGACCCTATTACTAGAATATATATATTAACATGTATAAACTTCCCCGGGATCGTACCTGGATGGGAATAAAGGGGAGGGGAAAGAGAAAAAAAAAAAAAAGGAAGGGGGGGGAGGAGAGGGATAGCCTAAGGGGGGGGGAAAGAAAAGTGTGGAAGAAAAGAGCAAGAGTTTTTTGTAGGAGGCATTAGTTTAGAGCTGAAGCAGGTTCGCTAGTTACTTGCACCTCCTCGCATTTAAATAGTCAATAAATATCGATCGAACGAGTTAGGGAAGAAACTCGCCACCCAAGGTTCCCACATTTCTCGAAATTCCTCCATCTTGTTGTTATGAATGGCAGATATCTTATCCATAGCCATTATATTGTCCACTCTACATTTACATTCCTTGAAGCTTAACGTAGTAGTTTTCCATGCTCTAGCTATAGACAGTTTCGCAGATGAGCAAATATTATATATCAGCATTCTCTGTTTAGTGGTACTATTGATAAGAGGTTCATTTAGTAAGGCTATCCACGGGTCTAAGTCAAGTATTCTTCCCATAATTTTGCTGATAATTCCAAACACCTCGATCCAGAAAGATCTCACAACTTTGCATTTCCACCAGGTATGACCATAGGTACCTAGCTCGTCGCAACCGCGAAAGCACTTTCCCTGATCTGTGCCCCGCATATGTGACAATTGTTCCGGTACCAAGTACCATCGCATAATAACTTTCAAATTGACTTCTATTACTGAGGCCGATGCTCCTTTACCAAATGAGGCCAACCACATTTTTTGCCACTGATCCTGACTCCTTGTATCTCCTAAATCCGTTTCCCACCTATTCTTATAAGGAAGAGCATCACAGCTGTTCCCTAAGATTAATGAATGATAAATGGCTGATATAGCTCCTTTACTGTTTGGATCTTTCCTACATCTAGTTTCAAAAAATGTCATGTTGTTTAACTCTGAGCAGTTCCTTGTCATTTGTTTCACAAAATGGGCGACTTGCAAATAGCTATATAAGTCACGTGCCTGAAGACCAACTCGATCCCGGAATTGCTGGAAGGAGGCCACCCCCGAGCCCTGTAGACAATCCACTATACGGTCGACCCCCCCCCTCTCTCCACCTACTGAATCTTAACGGATCCATAACCCCCGGTGGAAACATAGGGTTACCCCATAAGGGCATCAATGGTAAGTACTGAGAGGCCAAACCCCCCGAATATTTAACCTCGTCCCATAGTCTTAAAGAATGAGCTAGTATAGGATTATCGCCTGAATATCTGTTTTTAGGGACAAGCCATAATAAGTTTTCAATTGCTATTGGATGAATTAATGAGCCTTCTATCTGGACCCAGCGGGGAATGTCTTCTGTCATATGATAGGACAATAACTGCGCTATCTGCGCTGCCTGAAAATATCTTCTAAAGCACGGAAAACCCATACCCCCCAAACCTTTAGATTTGATCAAGACCTGGCTCGCTATTCTATGTTTCTTCCCATTCCATAGGAAGACCCACACACTTTTCTGAAGGTCTTTTAGAGTCTTAGACGGAACATGAACTGGTAAGGTTCTGGCCAGGTAGAGAAATTTAGGAAGTATATTCATCCTGATAGCAGCAATCTTACCCAACCAAGACAAGTTATATTCCTTCCATTTAATCAATAATGCTTTAAGTTTGTTGCATAAAGGTATGTAATTTGCGGTAAACAATGCGTTATACTCATTAGGTTTATCCCCAAGTATTTAATCGCCCTATTTTCCCAGCTAAAATCATAATTAGCTTGCAGCTGTTGCCAGATCGCCGAGGGAATATTGTTATTTAAAGCTTTCGACTTGGATGTATTAACCAAAAGGCCAGACACCTCAGCAAATTGCTCTAATACTTGTAACAGGTTTGGCAGGGTAACACAAGGATTCGTAATAAAAATTAACACATCGTCTGCAAAAAGACAGAGCTTGTGGTGAACACCTCCAATCTCAATCCCAGAAATGTCCAAGGATTCTCTAATCTTTTGAGCCAGCGGCTCCATTGCCAAGGCAAATAATAATGGGGATAACGGGCATCCTTGTCTCGTCCCTCTCGCAAGATTAAAGCAATCTGATCTGTACCCTCCATATTTAACAAAAGCTGAGGAAGCAAAATATATCGTTCTTAGAATCCCTAAAAATTTAGGACCAAATCCCCATTTTCCCAATAATCCAAAGAGATACTCCCATGACACGGAGTCAAAGGCCTTCCTAATGTCCAGGGAGAGGAGCAGGAGAGGCACTTTTCTTTCTCTGGCAATATGGGAAATCTGTATTGCCCTCCTAATATTGTCTCCCGCTTGTCTCCCTGGAATAAAGCCTGTTTGATCGTTGTGCACCAATTGGGGCAGGTAAAGTGACAATCTATCCGCTAAAATTTTGGTTAGAATTTTTATATCTAAATTCAATAACGAGATCGGCCTAAAATTAGACCACACGGTAACATCAGCCTCAGGTTTCGGCAGCATACTAACGGACGCCATTAAAGATTCTCTAGAGAAAGCTCCGCCTTTCCGAATAAAGTTAAGAGCAGCTGTTAACTTAGGTGCAAGAATTGTACTAAACGTCCGGTAGTATGCTGCAGAGAAACCATCGGGTCCCGGGCGTTTATTGATCTTAAGGCCCCTTATCACCTTCAATACCTCATCCACACTAAAATCATTCTCCATAAGTTCCTGCAACTGATCAGGTATGATTGGAATTTTAACTTCTTCTAAAAATTTCAATATTTTATCCGGGTCTTGGGGGTGAGGGTTTGAATATAATTTAGATAACTGAGAGCGAAAAAGCTCCACTATTTTAACAGGGTTGCTCGTTAAAGTGCCCCTGTCGTTACGTAGCCTAATCGGGTGATACTGTTGGTCAGGGGTTTTCAGCCTTCTAGCCAATAGAGAGTCAGGCTTATTTGCCTTACAAAAGAATCTGTGTTTTAGCCATCTCAATGCATTTTCGGCCTTGCCTGCTAATACTAGATTAAGTTCTCTAGTCACTTGGTTCAACTTATCTCGGATAGCCGGTGACAAAAAAACCTTGGCTTTCTCCCTTAGGTCCAGGTATTCCTTTTCCAATTTTACCACGTATGCTGCCCTTTCCCTTTTTCTTCTGGACGCTAATTGTATTATCTTCCCCCTAATTGTTGGTTTATGGGCTTCCCAACAAAGCACTGGTGATGTCTCGGGAGTTTCATTTAAATCAAAATATTCCTCTAATGCCTCGGCAATAGACTGTGTAATCCCCTGATCAGACAGTAGAGAAACATTTAAAGACCATAAAGATCCTATTGGCCTACTTAAAAGAGAATCAAGCCTAAGCATTATTCCCTCGTGATCTGACCAAGAGACCGGGATTATTTTTACACTTTGAACCTGTGCCAGAGTGTCTATTGGCAGGAAGATATGGTCTATCCTGGTATAGACTCCGCATGGATGTGAGTAGTGTGTGAAATCTTGGGTTCCCGGATGGGCCTCCCTCCAGCAATCCGCCAAGGAGTGAACATCAAGCAAGCGTCTAAACTGCCTAGAATTCGCTATTGTCTTGGCACCTATCATAGTAGTTATTGTAGATAACCTATCTAGAAACGGGTTCAAAACCAAATTTGAGTCGCCACAGATAATCGTTTTACCCTTGGCTACAGTCATTACTTTTTTAAAAAATGTAGTCAAGAATGTAACCTGATTCACGTTCGGAGTGTAGTATGTAGCCACTGTCACCTCCATGTCTTGTAACTCACCTATTAAAATTAAATACCTGCCCTCAGGGTCGCTCTCTTCATACTTGCATTGAAACTGAGTCCCTCTCCTAAAAGCAATCATTACCCCCTTCTGTTTTGAATCTGCACACGCCAAATGGACCTGTGGATATTTAGAATCAAAGTATTTTGGTTTGGAAGTGACCGAGAAATGTGTTTCCTGTAGGCATAAAACATCGGGATGAAGTGCATTAATCTTGCGAAAAGCCATGCTCCTCTTATTTGGGGAGTTAAATCCCTGAACGTTCAAGGAAAAAATTGTAGTCATGTTTAGATACTTAGAAGGCTATCAGTGACAAAGAGAGAAAAAAGAAAGATAATGAAAAGGGAAGAGAAAGAAAAAAAAAAAAGGGGGAAAAGGAGGGAGGGAAAAGAGCTGAAAGGCCCCGAGGGGAGTTCAAAAATACAAATGTCAATATAATTCAAGGGCAAAATTATATAATTACCACTACATAGAACCAGTAGCGCGATCCACAGATCTAGGAGGAACCAGCCCCCAGACTATCCCAGTATCTCTATAATTCCAAAGTACTGCAGATCCAACTACTGTTCTCAAAGCTTTAAATACAGACTTGTTTCAACCCCCTTTAATTTAAGGAGGCAGAAACAAGATATATAAATCCAACTTTCACTGATCCAGAGCACCTCAATCAATTTTGCACCACAAAAGAGTGCAAAAAAATAGGACCAAAAGAGATATCCCTTATGGTTCTACTAGAAGGCAACATGACAATGCCGCCGGACAAGCGAGGGTATGGAACTAATTTAAAAATCACTCTATGAACTTTAAACAGATGCATAAGTTTTATAACAGTGAAAAGGAGAAAATATCAAATTAGCTTAAACCTCATTGGTGAGCAAATTGTTCCTGTTCTATGTTTTATCGACCTTGCGCTACTATTATTCAGGAGCTCACATAATACATTAACTACCTAATAAAGTGCTAATAAACATATATAAAATATACTGAAGTGAGAGAAGAGAACCTTTTTCTTCACCTTCCACTCCTCGTGAGTGGCATCAAAGATCCTAAAAACAGTAATAAAAGAAGGACAAGAGGAAACAACGTCCCGAGCTGCTTCAAGAATCTCCAAAAGGCAAACGTGAACCTCGGCTGCTTGGAGGGTTCCCACGTTTCTGTCTCTTGCCCACACGTTGTAGTTTGGGTGAATTATCTTCATATCTGGGGGATTTAGATGATGTGACTCTGGATATATTCAAATATGCCAAGTGCTGTTGAAGCTCTTCCATGGACACTGCAGAGTAAGATACATTTTCATGAGAGAAGGAGACCCTAAACGGAAAACCCCATTTATATTTAATATTATGGTCCCGCAAGATGGCAAGTAATGGTTTCAGCTCCCTCCTCCTCATCATTGTGGCTCCAGAAAGATCTGAATAAACTTGATATTTTATGCCCTGAAATTCCAGGTTTACTGCATCCCTGGCCGCCTTTTGAATGCGCTCCTTGGTGGCATAATAGTGAAACTTCACTATAATGTCCCTGGGGGGGTCTTCGGGTGGTCTACGGGGGCCAAGAGCCCTGTGGGCCCTGTCCATTTCCAGCCTATCTGCTGGGAACCCTGGTAGCAAGTCCTGGCATAGGGCAGTAATGACAGCATTAGTGTCTTCCAAGTGTTCCGGAAGCCCTCGGAACCTTAGATTTTGTCTGCGTTCCCGGTTTTCCATGTCTTCCAGCTTAAAATTTAGGGCCACATTATCACGTTTTAACTGTAGTAACTCAGACTCCAATATTTCCTGAGCTGAGGATACTTCTCCCAGCTTTTTGTCAAGGTTAATCAAACCACAGGAAACTTTCTCCACTTCAGCAGATAGATGTTGCATTAAAATCTTATTATTGGTAGCTAACGCAGTTTGCAGCATATGCTCTATCTGGGGTAGGAAATCACCTCTATTCCCTGGCTGTGTGGAGGGGCCAGCATGGACAAAATCCTCCTGTTCACTCACCAGGAATGACGCCTCACTCGATTCAACCTCATCCATCTCTGCGGCTGACAGAGCTGCCGCCATCTTGGTCCCGGAGTTGCGACTTCCCCACAGCTCCAATGTCCGATATCCAGCTGGCTCACCCCTCTCCTTTGCTCTCGCCGCCGCCAAAGAAAGTCCAGCCACCTCAGCAATAATCTCCGACCAGCCAGCGGGTACAGCACACAATGCAGACGCCTCCTCAATAAAGCCGTTTACAAGGCCTCCGCCATCTTGTTTTCCGGGCCGCGTACTCCCGCCGTCTGTCACCGCTTCCCCGCTGCCCGCTCCTCCTCGCAGCCTCTGCCTCGAATTCTCAGAGGGTTGCTCACCCGATCCACAGACTCGTCTCCACTGTTAGTGAGCCGCCAACCACAGCTACAGCCTCGGAATGTCCGGCGGGCACGGAGCGCTGTTAAAACACCGCCATCAGCACGCCGCGCGCATGCGCCTCCGCACGTTTCCACTCTTAACGAGGTTACTGCTTTAGGACATCCCACGCTTTGCTGATGGTGATGTCCCGGAATGAAAGGGACAAGAAAAGAGAAATTTGTGTACTCCCCTGTAAATTTCTCCTCATTTTCCATTCCGGGGAACCATACCCGCCCTAATGTTGTTTTTTTTTTTTTTTTCAACTTCGTTTGTTGCAGTTAATGCCCTCTACAGGATTAGATTTTCCTTGCTAGGTTCGGAGCAAGTTATGCGTGATACGTACAGGTTAGCATCGCTCCCCTCCTGGGATTGTGGCTGGATTGCTTTTTAATTGGGGGGGTGTCCAGCCACAGACTGCCCTATATAGGTTGGGAGGAGCGTAGTTTGTTTTTCTTGCAGTCCCCACCTATAGCTGAGGTTAACCCACACGTTGCTGATGGTGGTGCCCTGGAAAGGAAGATGACGAGAAAAATGTAAGGGTAAGTACAAAAAAGTCCTTTTTTCTTAGCCCCATTCAGGGTCCATACTGCTAATTTTAGGCATTAGACCTGATAAATGACATCTGGAAACTCTGGCAGAAGACATACGAAACAGAAGGGAAAACTCGGTCTCCTGGGCCAATGTGGTGTAATCAAGAGAACTCTGGCTTGCTCTCGTTTGATCTTCCTTAGCCCCAAAGGTAACAGCCCCATGCATAACAAAGGCTGAATTATTACCACTGATTACTAATAATGCATCCAGACCCCAAGCCACCGGATCCCTCCTGAGGGAGAAATAATTATCCCAGCACTTGAAGTTCCAGTTGGCAAACAAATCTATATCTGGCTGCCTCCACCAAGTCACTATCTGGGCAAACATCTGCTGATGTTGCACCCATTCTCAGTGGTCTATTCTTGCTCTACTCAAGAAGTCTGCCTCTACATTTAAGTCCCCTTTTATGTGGACTGCCCACTACCTCCGACTCTAGCTCCCTCAGAGCTTCCTTTACAACTAAGACTTCAGGGCCATGGCTCTTGTCCACAAACTTGTTTCACATACTTGGCATGTCCCAGCCTTCGATAAGCCGTGCCTGGCTAAATTTTTCAATGGCATGGCTGTCCTGCAGGAGAAACACATCTGTTTCCCTGACAGCATGTCAGCCTGGAATGCTGTGAGGTTGGGTTTTTTCAACATAGCGAATATGCCAAGTGTCATGGGCGCCATTGCTTGTACATATGTGGCCCTCGTTCCCCCAGCTGCTCAGGAGTATATGTTGGTATTGGTGTGTTTAGGTCCACATAGCTCCTCCTCCTTTGTCCTCTCTTGAGGCTAGCCTAACTTCCCCTCAATACAAACAGCTTTCCTGTTTTCCATTAGGCACTTGTTTTACTGTATTCTTGCTGTTCATTTGTTACCAGTCTAGTGACATCTTTTCAGCTACCACAAGATGGGCCAGTCTCTTAACCTCCAGTGTGTTTTGGGGCCAGATCTTTGCTTTTTCAGCATCTTTGCCAGCTTCCCTGGCTCGTCCCGTGGTGCATTTATCTTAAGGCGTTCCAGTTTATACCCCCCTTTTCAGAGTGGTCAGCTGTCTGGCAGTTGGCTTGTGGGTAAGGCTGTTTATTGCTGTAGTGGATCTGCCTGTTTGTTTATGTTGCATTTGCAATGTATTTATTTCATTTGTAATTGGTCAAAATTGATTGTCTTAGCCAGTTGCTCTCCCTGGCGTCTATCACTTTGACTGTGCTCATGCCCCTCTTTGAATGTCCCCTTCTCCCTGTTGCAGTTACAAATGCTTAGTCCAAGCATCCTGCCTTACCTTTTGCTTGTTTGGCCCTACTCTTTTGTGATACTTATTTGGTCTAGACCGTATTGATGGTGTGTTGCCTGTTAGTAATTTAATTTTCATTTATCTTTTAGGTGATTAAGGTTATCCCTTGCTGCCGTGACTCCTTTTAAGGCCCTAGATGCCTGGCTAGGCTTATAATGGGGCCCACTGATGCACATGGGCTGTAGTAGTTCAATACAAGCCTGAGAAGGTTGTGCAAATTATCATGGCGTGCATCAGCCTGCATAACTTTGTCTTGAGGTAGAATGTGGCAGCATATTTGGAGGAGACAACCCCTGCTTCTGCTCCAGAGATTCTTGGCCATCTGTACGCTGGCACCTAGAGCCATGTGGGCCAAACCATTGGCCAGCATTTGGTGGACAGCTCTATTCTTGTTATTTTACTTTCTCCATGTATGTAATTTTTCTGTGTCCTGTTCAGGTCGCTCCACTTCTTACATGTGGGTAATCCGCCACTAGGTGGCACAGTCACTGCAAGATAAAAATCGTAGCTTTTTACCCACAAGCTTTATTCTGATCAGCATATATATGTGTGTGTGTGTTTTACTGTGTTTACTCACCTCCCTCGTTCCTGGTCTCCTTCTCCTCTCCCCTCCTGTGGTCAGGGCTCTGTGAGGATGGGGGGGGCGAGGGCCCCACACAGCAGCGGGAGCGGGCGTCTGCTTCACTTGTGCGGGCGAGCGCTCCGTGACGGGGGGGGGGGGCTCTTCTGGGCCGTCTCTCCCTCCTGTATGTTCCGGGCGCCATTTTTTTCCTGGGCACCCTGGTTTCACGTGCTCGGAGGGAGCGGGGCCACTCGACGCCTTCAGCATCATCGCTGCGCGGCCCGCCCCTCGAGGTGCGCGTGGGGCCCTGTCCGCCACCATTCTTCTCTTCTGGCCCGTCTCTCCCTCCTGCATGACGCGGCCTGCGTGCACTCGGGCACATCACGCTGGTCGCCTTCCTCCTGTTGTCAGGCTGCATCTTGAAGTAATCCTGCGATAATTGCCTGCAGTGCCTTACCCTGGAACAGGCGCTCACTCGACTCCTCTGCCACCGTTGCGGTCCGTGAGTCCTTGCATATTGTCCCCCATCTTTGCATGTGCTGTGGGATACTCAGAGTTTCTTGTTTGTGTCTTCCAGAATGGTCCATATTGCTGATCAGGATTGTGGTTCCTCCCGGTCTCCAACCACCCCCCCTCTCCTCATTCACTTTTAAGAGGGATCGATAAGAGCTGATAGCTCTAGTGGAAGTGCCTCCTAAGCATTCTGAACCGGATACACCTCACTTAAGCACCCTCAAAGCATCCAGGCCCAGACCTCCCTCGTTTAACGCCCTCAAGCATTACGGGCTGGATTCCCCACCTCCTAAGTTGAGATTAGAAATGGGGGGCGGCAGCAAACCTAAGGATGGCCGAGGTCAGACAAGTAACTCAGCAGCAAGCACTCAGGGTGACCTAAACTGCTACATATCCAAACCCACAGAATCTGCCCGGGAACCGGGCCATGACGAGGAGAACCCCCGGGGGGGGGGGCTGCAGGTAAGGGGGGGGGCATCCACAAGCTCGGGGCCTACCACATCTGATAATACCTTGGCTGAGATTTGGGGCCACCTGAGATCTATGCCGACTAAAGAGGACCTCTCCACGATCACCCGCTCTATCAGCGAGAAATTGTCTGAAGAGGTGGGGTTTCTGCGAGGGGATCTTAAGCTGCTGGACACCAGGCTTGCTGGGGTCGAGCAACAGCGAGGGGAGGACAAATCCACCATTCAACAACTCACGCACCGCTTGCAGGCGCAGGAATCAGCGACTGCAGCCCTGGCTCTCCACTTGGAGGACTTAGAGAACCGCAACCGGCGGAATAATTTTCGAATACGGGGGCTTCCCGAAGCGACGCAAGCGGAGGACCTTCTTCCTGCTTTGCAAGGAATCTTCTCTACATTGCTGGGGGAACCGGCAAATGGTGACACCAAGACTGAGATAGATCGGGCGCACAGAGCGATCACCCCCCCCCCCCTCGCCAGAACGACCCCCCAAGGGACGTTATTTGTAGGATTCATTTTATCCAAGAAAAGGAAGCAATCATGGAGGCTGCAAGAAGGAAGGGTCCGCTGGACTTTGATGGGGCGATCCTACACTTCTATTCAGATCTTTCAAGGTCCACCCTGGCGAGGAGGAGGGCCCTTTGGCCTTTATTGGAGACTCTTAAACAGAATAACGTCACATATAGATGGGGGTTTCCTTTTGCCTTAATTACCTCAAAACAAGGCAAGACCTTCTCTCTTCGCAAGCATGAAGACCTGCCTGGCTTGTTTAACCAGTTTGACTTGCCCCCTGTCCGGGTCCCGGACTGGTTTTCGTTTTCCCCGGAGCCTTATCCTTTGCAGTCGAGAGGAAGAGCTGACCCCCGCTCTACCGACCCGTAGTATAGCCCGATCAGTTGTGTGACGGTTCAGCCGTTGACCCGAGTGTAGTCTTCTCCTCACCCCATGTTCTATGGACATTCCTGGCCGGGTCATGAGTCTCCGGTGCTGTTGTTTAATTAGTCATATTTGTAGCATATATTGTAACACGTGTGGTTGCGTGGACTAGGCCGTCCGATCGTTCACGACCCTGTACTAATGGACCCGTACTATGATGGGCCTGGGCCTTTGGGGATGAGTCTCCTCTTTGCATGGAGGGGGGACCCCCGGGTTCCATTGCCCTGGGTGACGCCACATGGGAGAACCTCTTGACCGTGGTGGAGCGTTAGCCTATTATCTGAAGCACTTGGGCTCTCAAGCTTAACAGTTTTAAATGTTTATCAATTTATACTTCAATTGTTTGTTGGCTGCCGGGAGCGGATCCTCACCTCGTTCTGGTAGATTCGGTGACCACTACGCAGGTTGCGGGTGCTGCTGCGTGGCCTCTCTGTCCCTGTGTCTTAGGTGCGCTGGGGTATCGTGTGCCGGGGGCCGGTGGCCCATAGTTGGGGCTGACTCGCCGGCAGACCCCCAGTGCCCATCCCGGTGTGGGTGCTGCCCACCCCGGTGATCAACAAATTAGTTCTAACAGGTTAGGAATTTAGAGGTAGTTAGTTTGAAATCTTGTTATATAACTTTCTCTTTTCTTTTGTAGTCTTTACCCCCCCTTCTAACTGCCACCCCCCTTTCTTCCAATCCCCTCCTCTGCCCAACCTCCCTGATCTACCGGCCCCCCCTTTGTCCCCAACCCCCATTTACCACTTCTTGAGCGGGGTCTTGGGTGCTGTAAACGGAATCAAGCTCTTGGCACATATAAAGTGATCTCTCTGACCCAGGGTGGTCTCTAGCCTTTCATTGAGAGCGATGTTCCAGACTAGGGATGGCCCGTCGGGCGCCTCTCTCCCTGGTGCCCCTGCTCCTCCTCTCACTCAAAAGCTCAAGGCAATATCTATTAACGCCAGAGGTTTGAATACCCCCTTGAAGAGATCCAAGCTATTTCAAGAACTGACCAGACACAAAGCAAATATTGCATTCATACAGGAAGCACATTTTAGAGGCGGGGGGGCCCCCAAGCTGTCCTCCAGGTCCTCCTTCCAGTCCTACACAAGCAATGCACCAGATGTAAAGCGAGGGGGGTGGCGATCTTAGTCGCCAGGAACACCCCCTTCCAAATGTCCGATAGGATAGCGGATGAGCAGGGTAGATACCTAATTCTTAAGGGCTCCCTGTTCAATAAAAAATATACTCTGGCGGTGGCCTACGCCCCCAACTCTGGGCAAGTGTCTTTTATTGAAGCTTTTATAAACAAGCTGTTGACTGTACAGGAGGGTCCCATTATCCTTGGGGGGGACCTAAACGTGGCACTGGACCCTTTATTGGACTCATCCACCGGGCGATCGGCCCTGGTGTACGTGGCATTGAAAAGAATAAAGAAAGCCCTCCAGAAGGCTCAGCTCTGTGATCCCTGGCGTATCAGCCACCCTTCCACTAAAGATTACTCGTTCTATTCTGCGGTCCATGCCACGTATTCCAGAATCGATTACGTTCTGGTATCCCATGGACTTTTGCCCCAAGTAGTGGACACTAAAATAGAACCCACGGTTATTTCAGATCATGCCCCGGTGGCTCTCACTGTCAATTTGTCCGGGGGAATGAGGGGGGAGTGGACGTGGAGGCTGAACGAGTCCCTTCTGCAGAGTGAGCCATTGGTCCAGGACCTGCAAAACACTATCAAAAACTTTTTTGAGCTCAACTAAAGTGAGGATACTTCTCCTTTTACCAACTGGCAGGTTCATAAGGCGGTTATAAGGGGCGCGCTCATCAAACACGCCACCGCAAGGAAGAGGGAGCGGGAGCTACAGAGGCGAATTGAGAAGGTGCAGGAGCTGGAAAGGTCGCATAAAGCCTCGCTAGCCAAAAGTAACCTTTTAGCACTCACTGAGGCCAGGGCTGCTCTAAATTCTCTACTGTCCTCACGGGCAGCATACATTATAAAGCGATGTAAGAGACAATACTTTGAGTGGGGAAATAAGAGTAGTGCACTTTTCGCGAGATCACTCAGGAAACATCAAACGCTAAACTTTATAGAGGCAATCATTGATGGGCAACAAAAAAAGCATTACAGTACCCCAAAGATTGCAGGGACCTTCCAGTCTTTCTACCAGAAACTTTACAAAATTTGCCCTACAGGGACAGACCCGGATCGGGGGCATCTGGAGCAGATTAAGCGATATATAGAGGAATCGGGAATGCCTGTACTTCAGGATGCTGAGAGGGAGGCACTGGAAAGCCCAATATCCACATAGGAGTTACACGCAGCTATCAAGGGTGCCCCCAGTGGGAAATCACCGGGGTCGGACGGATTCTCCTTTGCCTATTATAAGCAGTTTCTCCCACTTCTCGCTCCACATTTCCTTTCAGCTTTTAATTCGCTGATCGCATCCCCCGATCCAGTCACCATCCCGAGTGAAGAGTTAACCGCATATGTCACAATTATCCAGAAGCCCGGGAAGGACCCTATGTCCTGTGGAAGTTATAGGCCCATCTCATTACTGAACGTGGATCTCAAACTTTTGCAAAAATCCTGGTGAACAGACTCTCCGGCCTGCTACTGGCCTTAGTGGATGGTGACCAGTCAGGTTTTGTCCCGGGTAGGGAAGCCCGGGACAACACAACCAGGGTGTTGAACCTGTTACATAGGGTTGAACAGACTGGGGAACCGGTTGTTTTGCTTTCCACTGATGCCGAGAAGGCCTTTGATCGGGTAAATTGGCAGTATATCAGAGCAGTCTTGGAACATATTGGCTTAGGTCCCAAAGCTTTACAGCTGATAATGGCCTTATACTCAGACCCATCCGCAAGAATTAAGGTCAACGGCGCTCTTTCGGGCCGGGTGGACATTAGGAATGGCACTAGGCAGGGATGCCCACTCTCTCCTCTGATTTTTGCCTTATCTATGGAGCCCTTTTTGCGTAGAATCAGGGGACAGGGGGACATCCGGAGGATTGCGGCGGGCGCAACCACGCATAAGATCTCGGCATATGCGGACGATCTTTTGTTTTTCCTTACTAACACGGCAGTGGGCCTGCCGGTTTTGTTGAGGGAATTTGAGAGATTCGGTAGGTTATCTTATCTGAAGATAAATTATGATAAATCGGAGGCCCTAGGGGTAAATCTCACGAGGGAGGTTGAGACCCGCTTGAGGGCATCTTTCCCATTTAGATGGCCACCCTCAGCCATTACATACTTGGGCACTAAAATAACAAAAAAGGTGGATGGAACTTACTCAGCAAACTTTGCCCCTTTTTTATCGAGACTTAAAACGATTTGGTGAATTGGGACCTTCCCACCTTCTCGTGGTTGGGTAGGATCAGTATTCTTAAAATGACAGTCCTGCCAAGGATACTATATCTGCTCCAGACTCTCCCGATTCAAATCCCCAGAGCATACTTTAACCCTTTAAGTGCCAGCCTACCTGGAGTTTTTGTCACACTCTGTTGCCAGACCATTTTGCACTATTTTGCGCTCCCCATGTTCAAATGTGATTTTGGAAGGGATTTCCAGGGATTTCCCAGGAAAATGATATATTGTTTTTTTCAGCAGAGTCTGGGCTTTAACATGAAATGTCTTGTTTGTCATTTGTTAGGTGTATTCTTAATATTTTTGGGTGAAATATGTGCAAAAAAAAAAAAAAAAAATCCCAATTTCTCCCGGTTACAGCGGTACCACATATGTATAGGTAGACACCCTTTCCTGCCCAGGAGACTCCCCCAAACTGAAACAGCGCTTTAGGGGATTTTCAGATAAAATACAACTATGCTACGCAATATGCGCACCTTGCAGTTTTTTCCAGAAAAACAACCCTTTACATTTGAAATACCCCCAACAAACTATATATTCTCTGGAAGTACACACCTCAGGCTTTCTAGGCGTACCAGGCTTGTTGATGTGGCCATAGTTTTCTGGAAGTAATCCCTCAATGGATTCTTTGGTTGCAAAGAGTTTCCCTAAAAAAAGGATAAAAAAGCAGAATCAAAGCCACATTTTCCTAAAAAAACTATATACAAACAAGAAAAAACAAGTTTAATCTGAAAACGCAACAGCCTCCGAACAGAACGATACCCAACATGCATAGCTACTGTCAAGGGAAGAGTTGCCAAACACCCCAAAGTAAAGCATGTGCGTAACGGTAATTTTACTTGAAAATTTCAGCTCTGCAGACAAAGTGCGCACCTTGCGATTTTTCAACCAAAACAACCCTTGACATTTAGAATATCCCCCATAAACCATATATTCCCTGAAAGTACACACGTTAAGCTTTCTAAGGGTACCCAACTTGTTCTAGTGGGCTCATCTTTCTGGAATTATTACCTCAAAGAATTCTTTGGTTGCGCAGGGTTTCCCTAAAAAATTTATAAAAAAGCTGAATAAAAAACACCTTTTCCTAAAATATAAATATGCAAACCAGAAAAAACAAGCTAAGTCTGAAAGCGCAAGGTCCCCCGAACAGAACAATACCCAACATGCAGAGGTACTATTAACCCTTTTAATTGCCAGCCTACTTGAGATTTTGTCACCCTCTGTTGACAGGCCATTTTTCCCCATTTTGCGTCATGTTTTGCGCCATGTTTTGCGCCATTTTTGCTGGAACTTTCAGGAAAATTATATATATATTTTTTTGCAGCAGAGTTTAGACTTTAACATGAAATGTCTTGTTTGTAAATTTTTTTTTTTTTTTTACAATATTATTAAGTAAAAAAAAAAAATAAATAAATAAATAAATTTTTTAGAAAATTGACTCCTTTATTTTAAATAAAAAATGTATTTTATTAAGGAAAAGCATATTGCATGTGAAAGCCCCATTTCTACCGATTAGAACGGTACCACATATTTATCGGTAGCCCCCCGTTCCTGCCCAGGAGACCCCTCTAACTGAAACAAGTATTTTATAACATTCACAAAAAAAATACAAATACCATCCACACTACAAAGGGTTAAATCGAGAAAAAAAATGACATAGGGTCCCCCCTCCCAGGGGAGGGAGACCCCATTTTTTTTTTTTATTTTTAAGGGTTAAAAACCCTTAAAAATCAAAAAAAAAATTGACGTGGGGTCCCCCTTACCCAAAGTAACCAGCCCGGGACCAGCTATGGGGGCTTGTAGGCACAGAGTGGGGGGGCCAGCTTATGTGGCCCCCCCACCCTGCAGCCTACGAGCCCACATAGCCTATGTGGGCCCGGGCTCTTCTGCCCCCCCCTGGCCTTTGGGGAGGCAGGTAATGGGGGTGCCGGGGGTTAATGGCAAGCCACCCGCTAGCGCAGGTGGCTTGCCATCCCCCCAGCCTTGTGAACTGGTATAGGGGTCATGGACCCCTTACCAGTTCACAAGGGGTTAAAAGTAAATAATCACACAGACACAAGCAGAGAAAAAAATATTGTATTAATTTTTATTTTTTTTTACACTGTACTCACCTCCCATCCATCCTGGAGCACTCTGTCCCTCGGCGATCACTGGCTTCTGCTCACTTGCTAGAAGCCTTTTATAGCTGCTGGATGACAGAACACAAAGGGTTAATCAAAAAAAAAAATGACATAGGGTCCCCCCTCCCGGGGGGCGGACCCCATTTTTTTTTTTATTTTTAAGGGTTAAAAACCCTTAAAAATCAAAAAAAAAATTGACGTGGGGTCCCCCTTACCCACAGTAACCAGCCCGGGACCAGCTATGGGGGCTTGTAGGCACAGAGTGGGGGGGCCAGCTTTTGTGGCCCCCCCACCCTGCAGCCTACGAGCCCACATAGCCTATGTGGGCCCGGGCTCTTCTGCCCCCCCCTGGCCTTTGGGGAGGCAGGTAATGGGGGTGCCAGGGGTTAATGGCAAGCCACCCGCTAGCGCAGGTGACTTGCCAGACCCCTGAGCCCTGTGAACTGGTATAAGGGGTCACATGGACCCCTTACCAGTTCACAAAGGGTTAACAGTATAAATAAAAAGACACACACAGGTTTTCAAATATGTTTATTTAAAAAAAAAAAAACATTTTACCTTTACTCACCTCCGATCTTCAGATGCATTGTCCCGCGGCGATCTGATGCAGGTGACAGCTGGGCAGAGAAGGGGGAGGCAGGCGATCGGAGGATCGCCTACCTCCCTCCTTCTCCGCCCAGCCATCACCGGCATCTGAGAGGAGAACTGCCGGGTGCCCCGATGACACCCGGCGGTGACGTCATTAGCCCCGCCCCCGAAGGGGCGGGGCTAAAATCCAAGATGGCGGCCGCCATCGGAAGATGCGACGGAGGGAGGGCTGTTATGCCCCCCTCCTGAAGACAGAAGACCCGGGGGGGTAATCGGAGCCCCCCCCCATGAAGAGGAGAGGCGGCGGGAGTCGGCGGGAGCGGAGGTGAGTAACTGTCATTTTTTTTTTTTTTTTTTTTAACAGGCAATCCCGGCGGCTGCTGAAACGGGGGGGGGGCACCCTATTCCGGGCCCTCCCCTGCAGCCGGAGAAGCCCCGATCGGCGATCGGAGCCCCGTTGGCTGAAGAGGAGACCCGGCCGGACCAAACAAGGGGTCAGGTAAGTGACTTTTTTTTAAACTTTTTTTTGTGGGATTGGGGAATGCCAGGCACGTAAAATTTACGTGGCTGCCACTTAAGTGACGGAGAGGCAACCACGTAAATTTTACGTGGCTGGCATTTAAAGGGTTAAATCCCTGAATTCAATTTTTATTAACTTCATCTGGCAAGGGCGTAAATCTAGATTGCGCCTACAGCTTCTCTTTAGGCCTAAACAGTCGGGGGGGCTTGCCTGCCCAGATCTTCTGCGGTATTGGCAAGCGGTTCATCTCCAAAGAGTTTTAGACTGGCACCACCATGGATCAAGGAAGAAATGGGTGACCCTGGAGGCAACCTGGCTCCATTCCCCACTCAAGGACGTGCTGTGGGCTGTTAGGATGGGGAAGTCCCTCTGCAGAGATCACCCACTTATTTCCGCTACCCTCGGAGTCTTTGATAAATTAAGGAACAGACAGGACATGTCCCCGTGGCTGACCCCACTGGTCCCGCTGGTGAACAACCCGTCCCTCCCTGTAAACATTCTCCCTCATCTTCGCGGGAGCTTTGTGGAAAAGGGGGTCCCAAGAGGGATGGACCTCGTCCTACCCACTGGGTAGGCACGATTGGAGGATCTGCGGGATAAATGGGACACTCAACTGCTTGACCAGTTGTTCACATTCCAAAGCTTCCTACTGAGTTTAGGGCCTAGATAGATGATGCTGAGGAACGTCACCCCTTTTGAGCAACTAGCAAGGGCGAGGGAACCCCATGCGAAGCTTATTTCTCAACTGTATGCTCTTCTGGGGAGTGATGAGGATGGTGTGGCGCCCTGCTTCTGTGCGGACTGGGAGAGGGACCTGGACAGACGGCTGACAGACAAACAGTGGAAATACATTTTCCTAGCAACACATAAAACTTCCGTCTCCTCCAAGATCCAAGAAGCAAATTACAAGTGCCTCAGGAGGTGGTACTACACTCCGGAGAGATTGCATAGTTTTTCCCCGTCCCATTCTGGTGAGTGCTGGAGGTGCCGGAGAGCGGTTGGGAGCTTCTTTCACATCTTCTGGGAATGCCCTAAGATCGCACCCTTCTGGCGATTGGTGGCCGGAATCTCCGAGGAAATTCTGGGCTACCCGGTGGCCTGTGACCCCTCCCTTGCTCCTCTTGCACCTGGCAGACACTCCCTTGAAGACTTATAAGAAATCACTTCTGAGACATCTCATAAATGCAGCAAGGGCGATGATTCCCAGGCTGTGGAGATCTGAGGAGATCCCCTCGGTGGGGGACTGGGTCGGGGAGATTAACCACATAATGGAGATGGAGGAGCTCACCGCCAAGGTCCATGAGAGTACAACGCAACTCTTTCGGACTTGGACGCCGTGGTTTATCTTCAAAGAGACGGAGAGGTTTAAGCAGCTTGTGGTCCCTGAACCTCCCCCTCCTCCCTCTGAGACCTTGGGCACGGCGAGCACCTGAAACCGCTGTGGTATGGTGGCATCCTCATTAAACAGCAATGTACAAAGTTATGTTTGCGCCGGCGAACCCCGGAGGAAACGTAATGATAAGCTAACTACCCCCTGGCTTGTCCCCTTCTCCTTCCTAGCTTTCCTTCCCCCTCTCCTCCCCCCCCCCCCTACCTTTTTTTTTTCTTCTTCTCTTATTCTTTTCTTCTCTTTATACATAAGGCTTTCTCACGCTGAGCCATTTGGCCCTGGGGCAAGGAACTCTATGCGGCCTAAGACAGGCCCTAGATGCATGTATGGATGCGGTTGGATACCTATTTTTCATATAGTATATGTTTGATGCACTATTGCCCCAGCTGTAAGTCTCCTGCTTACTTGTATTTGCGAGATGGCTCTGTATATTTGCAAATGCTGTACTTTCTTACTTATCTCTTTATTGAAAATAAAAATAAAGAATTTCAAAAAAAAAGAAAGGATCTGCCCACCAACAGGTTCCTTTAGTCCAGCCACCACGAGAAAGACCGCCTGGCCAGAGGGGACAGAACAAACACCTGATCCAGGAACACAGGGTCCCGATCACATACTGACAGAGGTGAAGTTGAAGAGGTCTCATATGAAACTGAGCGTATGGAACCGCCTCGAAGCAAGACACCATCAGGCCCACCAGCTGCATCCCCTGCCATATGGAGGGATAAGGACAATACAGAAGAAGCTGGGCCTAAGCTTGAAGACACTCCACCTTCTGCTGAGGGAGAAGGATCTTGACCTGAGACGTATACATGCCCAGAAAGGACCTCACCAAGGACGGGGACAGGGAAGACTTGGGGTGGTTGATCACCCAGCCGAAAGACTCCAGTGTGGACACCACCCTCTGGATATCCAGCTCTGCCTGCTGGAAAGACTGAGAAGTGATGAGAATGTCGTCCAAGTATGGAAGGATGCGAATGCCCTAAGTTCTCAGTAGAGCCATTACTCCCGCCAGTACCTTGGTGAAAACCCTGGGAGCCGAGGTGAGACCGAAAGGCAAGGCTACAAACTGATAGTGCTGATCTCCCAGAGCGAACCTGAGAAATTTTTGATGACCTGGAAAAATTGGTACATAAAGGTAAGCATCCTTGATGTCTACAGATGTCATGAAGTCGCCCGGGCACAGTGAATTGACTGCAGAGCGCAGGGTTTCCATGCGAAAATGCTTGAATCTGACAAACTTGTTAAGACGCTTTAAATCCAGGATGGGTCTGAGGGACCCGTCCTTTTTGGAGACAGTGAAAAGATTGGAATAGAAGCCTCTGCCCCTTTCCCTGAAAGGGACCGGGCAGATGACCCCCAACTCCAAAAGGTTTTGAACAGCAAGGCACAGACCCTGAGCAGACAGGGGGTTTTGAGCCATCCGGGATTTGATGAATCTTGGGGGTGGCCAGGCTGCAAGCTCTATCTTGTAACTGGAGGACACTACCTCCTGAATCTACCGGTCTGAGACGTGAAGCCTCCAGACGTGAGCAAAGAGCCGAAGCCGTCCCCCCACCCGGATGGGTGAGGGCGCCCCTTCATGCCTGAGGGGGCTTGGGGGAGGACTTAGGCTTGGGACCCCAGGAGGGGCCGGGGGCGGCCACGTCCTCTGCCCCTTCCCCAAAAATCTCCGCTGGCCCCAGCAAAGGAGGCTCCTCGCCCAATTCTGGAACCACGGAAGGAAGGGAGAAAGGCACCTGTACCCCGAAAGGACCGGGACTGCCTCCTACGTTGAGGCAACCTGCCGCCCTTAGCAAACAAGTCCAGGCGTTCACCAAAGAGGCGCAGCCCCTTAAAGGGAAAGCCAGTGAGAGCCTTCTTAGCAGCGTTATCAGCTACCCACTGACGCAGCCAGACAAATCGGCGTATAGCCACCAGCAGAGCAGAAGTCCTCCCACACATTCTGATAGTATCATCCATAGCAGACAGAACATATGCAACAAATTCATAGCAAAGCAGGAGAGAACCGTACACTTCTCCTCCCGTGTCATCAGAGGCCCCATCTAAGAGACTCTTGAGCAAGCCTTTAATAGCAACAGCTGTAATGGCAGAAGCACAAACCGGGCGCAGCGCGGTCCCCACACAGGAAAAAGCATGGCAAGCCAGCTGGTTCATGCGCCGGTCCTCACCATCCTTCAGAGTAATAGTGTCAGGGGAATGCATGACGGAAGTATTGGACAACCCCAGAACAGGTGCATCCACTTCGGGAGGACATGACCAATGCTTAACCACATCAGCAGGAAAGAGATACCTCCTATCCCAACTCTTTGGCACCCCAGGAAGCTTGCTAGGCCGTTCCCATTCTTTGAGCACCAGATTATTAAAGTGAGTTTGTTCAGGAAACTCCAAGCGTGGTCTAGCCGTATAAAAAAGCTCACCCTGCTGCTGCGGAGCCATGGCAGGAGGGGAAATACAGAGCACCTCAAAAATATGAGCCAAAAGCCTGTCAGTGTCATGTGTGGACCATAGGTCAGCTCCATACCTGGTATCACCATAAACCTTAGGCTGTTCCTCAGATGATTCTGAATCAGAAAATAATTACCCCTCCTCCAGGGGAGTATAACCAGGAATGTAAAATATTTCCTCGGCCTCCATTGGAAAGAGAGAAAAGGCGGGTGATAAATGCTGCTTCTTAGCAGAAGCCTTACGCGGGGCAGACCCAGCATTATGCTTTTCAATGCTGGCCACCCGTGCAGCCAAATCAAGTTGAGACTCCCCACTGGTATGCACCTCACTAGGAGTCAGATGTAAGCGTGGGGGGGGTAGGCGAAGCCAGAGGGGGTGCAGGCCCAGCCACAGGTAACCCAGACTGCAGCGCAAGCACCTGCTGGGTGCACGGTACACACACCCTGATGTCATCACTTAAAGGGGATACCCCACACGCAACACATAGCCGGGCTTGTCCCAAAGGAACCCCAAGCACATTATCCTGAGAAGCCTCCATATGGTGATTAATGTGGCACCGCAGGCCAATATGGGATTAACGCTAAATACAGCTACCCGGGATGCCCCAAGAGCCCGCTAGGGAAGTTGGAGATATATAAATACAATAGCCCCCCAATATAGGATTAACGCTAAACCAAGGGGAGAGGATCGGGAGAAACCACAAAAAGTTTGACCCGCCTGAAAGACATAAGCAAAAAAACCCCATAAGCAAACACTGAAAATAAATCAGACATAAAAAAGGCCACCCCACAGGGGCACTTCCAGACTGCGTTAGGAAGAGAGCAGCCACCCAGCACAAGAGGCAAAATGGCGCCCGCATATACCTCGAGGGGCGGGCCGCGGAGAAGTGATGCAGAAAATGTCATCCGCACGGCCCGCCCCCCCCGAAGAGTGCGAAAACGCGCCCACGTGACTGAGCCAGCCACTGATGGCGCGACAGCGCCTGATGCGATGTCGCCGCTGTCCGCGGAGCGCGGTACAAGCGTGCAACGGCGGCAACAAGACAAAACACATGAAGCGGATCTAAGAGAAAGCAATTCTACAACCCTGCATTGGCTGCTGCAGCACACATACACGCTCACACCGCCCCCCTGCCCGGAGATGTCCCCAGGGAGAGCGAGGTGGGGGAGCAGCAGCCAGCCTAAGAAAGGGGCCCAACTAAGGGGACAGGGAGTAAAGGGGGACCCCAGAGAGCAGGAGGGGCATCCTATAAGGCTTACCACGGGCCTATACCGCCTACCCTTTAAGACAGGGACTGCGGTTGGAGCAGCACTACTTAGCACCTGACCCCAGTGCTGCCTACCTTCACCCGAACGAGTGCAGCCTAAGCTGGGGGGCAGTGGGTTCGGAACAGGTGGTAATAGTCCTACAGGGCCGCAGGCTAATAGCCCCGCTCACCTGCGCAGCATAAAGAGCCATCCCAGACTGCAGATAAGAACTGGGGAATTTGTGGGAGGTCCCTGGTTTATATAGGGCCGGGAGGAGCCACAAGCTGTTTTCTGCAGTCCAGCGCCATCTTGTGGATGTATTACCCATGTGTAAGGAATCTTCTGGAGCAGGACGTGCTGTATACTTGGAATATAAAGCTGGAGCTGCAGGGAGGAGTGGTGATGGCCAGTGTCCCTGTGCCAGTAGCTGGAGGAGGTGTCCAAATCATATTGGGGGTGTCATCCATATGTTCAAAGTGCCGTCTGTGTTGAGAAAGGTCAGCATTAGTGTTAGTTTTTCCCAATGTTACCACACAACCTCCAGTGCCCCAAACTTTTCCCTGGGTTCACCTTCCTCCTCCCTCCCGCCCCTTGCCATTTGGCTATAAAGCTCCCTCATTTACCTCATGGGTGAGCCTGTCCTTGATGTTATCTTGGTGGTAGCCAAACCAGAGGGGCCAGCTGTGGGTGCAGGTGGCAGGTGTTCCGGCTAAGGTGCTTCTAGCTGGGGTGTTGCTTAAGTCAAAGTAAATGCACTGGTAGTTTCCTCTTAACAGTATATGTGCCGCTAAAAGGGATAACCACTGGGTCCCACATCAATGTGCGTCCCCAAATAGTGGTCTGCTCACACCCATGTTAGGGTTTACATATAAAGGTTGCATAATACCCTTGGTGTGTGTAGTCACACAACATATGTCGCACAGGCAAGCCCTCAAATTAGTCTGTGCATGTGGGAACTAAGGTTGGTGGGTGGCGTGTTTGGTTGGTCTACACCCTGTGCCAAACCAAAGTTTGCTACAAGTCTTGCCACTGGTGGGCACATGCTGCTTATCGGTGGTCATGGTGCCCGACACACCCTGGTAGGTTTTGGAGTGGAGCATCCCCAACACCCGCTCCTCAGCATGGGTTTTGGGGAGTTCGATGAGTTGTCCAATGTTTCCTGCACAAGCAGCCCTCTGGATGTTCAGTACTTACCCCTCAGCCCGTCTGGTGCCAAGTTTCCGCCGAACCACCACCTTCAGGTCATCTCACATTTTCTTGGCCTAGACACCATCCTTGGATTCTGGCCCTGTCACATTATGGGCAATCTCCAACCATAACTGCTCCTGCAAAGCTTTGAGGGTTGATTGGGACCGGGACTCGATCATAATCCAGTTGATCATAATTTTTGGCAACACCATCCAGCAGAACCTTCAGCTGGGCATCATTAAATTGGCGAATCAAATTCCCCCTTGTTAGTTTGTGTCCAGGGTGAGTGGCCAATCCTGTGGTGTCTTAGAAGAAGGGGGAGTCACTATGCCCCCCTCCCATGCCCAAAAAGATGGATTCTAGGCTACTGGCCAGGGAAGGGCAGGACTGGCTATGGCAATGCTGCTCAGCCTTTGGCTCCGCTGTGGACTCCGCAGTGGGGCCTGCCCTGGGGTCTGTCCGCGTAGTGCTCTGATATTGGTCCTTGTTGGGCTGTGCCTGGAGCCCTGATGCCATACACTCCACTTCGATCTTCATGACATGTGGGTAATCTCCAGTAGAGGGCAAACTTCTGCAGAGAAGAATATGCAAAAAAGAAAGCCCCTCCCGGTCCATATATACCTGGGACCTCCCACCAATTTCCCAGTTCCTTCTCTGCAATGAAGGCGACAAGACAGAAGATGAAGACTTCTTTACTTACAGGTAAACCGGGCCTGCGCCCGGCCGTTTATTGTCCCTATTGCTGCCAGGACCCTTTCTAAATTGCCCCTATTTGAGCCTCCCAGCTTAGGCTGCGGGTCCTGGTGAAGGTAGGCAGCACCCTATGGGTGCGGAAGGAGCATTGCTCCACCGTGAGACCTCATTATGGGGTAGGCGGTTACCCAGGTTTTGGTGATCCTGGTGTGGGATGCCCCGTCCCTCTATGCTTATGACCGGATTCTGGCAGGGTTCCCCCCCTTCTGGGTCCCTTACTCCCCTCCAGGGGGGGGGGGGGTTGCCTGGCCCTTATTTTCGGTTTCGTTCTCCTATGCCCCTGTGTGTGTGTGAGTTTCACTGTGTGTGTGTGTGTTGACTGACAGGATGTTTTCACTTCTGAGGGCCATAGTTTGCATTGTTGCCTATCTGGTGCTTTTGATTTAGCCTGGGGAGCTTCTCCCCCTCAGGCTGTGTTCAGGGAGGGGGCGGGGCCGGGCTCTTGGCGGTAGCCCCGCCCCCTTCTTTGGCGCAATTCTGTGGCTCAACCCTTGGGATCCGCATTGCTGGGAGGGGGGGGCATGGCCTGGCGAGCGTGCGTTCTGCGCTGGCCCGCCCTCCCCCTTCTCTTCCTGTCTTTCTGCATGAGGCACTGCTCGGGGGCCATTTTGGATTGCTGTTGCTGAGCTGCGCTCCTGGTGGCAAGGGCCGGATGGCCACTTCCTTAGCTTATGTGGGGGCCCCTCTCTAGCGGGGGGCCCCCACTGATTTGCGGGCATGTGTGTGTGTCTATTTGCTTTTAGTTATCGCATGTCTGAAGCTGGGATATATATATATATTTATATATAGAATTATGTATGTGTTATTGCCTTATATATATAGGGGATTGCACTTATGATGCCTGTTTGTGTGTTACAGATTGCATTGTATTTGTGCATATTAAGGGGTTCCTCCTGGTCCTGGGGTCCCTAGTGTAAAATTGATCACCTCAAATTCTCCCACCGGGATTTTAAGGGGCATCCCGGGTTCCGGGTTGCTTAGGCGTAAATTCCCTGCAGTCTTGCGACTAACCACAAAAATCACCATATGGAGGCTCCGCAGGATACTGGGCTTGGGCTCCCTCTGGGACAATCCGGGCCATGTGTGGGGTGTGGGGTATCCCTTACGGGGGAGAATGTGCTGATCTGTATACCATGCGCACAAAAGGCCATAACCCGGCAGTCTGGTACCCAGCCTTCTGGGTCGGCTCCTCCCGCTTCATCGCCTTCCCCTCCCCACCTTATCCGTACCCCAAGTGACACTGGTGCCAGTGGGGAGTCGCTTTCTGATGTTTGGGCTAGGTTGGCCAGCATCGAGAAATTTATTGCTAGCACAGTGGGCACGGAAGGCCCAGGCTAAAAAGAGACATTTGTCGTCGGCCCAGCCCTTGTGGGATGTTGACGACGATTCCGTTGATTTGTCAGATTATTCCCCGTTAGAGGAGGGGGAATTGTATGAGAAAACAGAGGCTATGTTCAGTCTGGTGATGCCAATGTCGGGCAGGCGCTGGGGGATGCCGTAGATACGGCCACTGTTTTGTCACATCTATTGGAGGTGTTGGATATTGAACCGCCTGAGGTGCCCCCTCTCAAGAAGGGGGAATTTTTTGGGGTCCGCAAGCCCCGTCTGGAGTTCCCTACCCAGGGTCACATTGATGCGCTGATCCTTAGAGAATGGGAGAGGCCCAGTCGGCTTCCTGGTGTTCCTCAGGGATGGGATAAGAAGTATCCTTTCTCGGTGGAGGCGGTTAAGCGCTGGTCTTCTCCTCCCGAGGTCGATGCGCCAGTTTTAGGTTTGACCAACTCTTCCGTGCTGAACACCCCTGACGCCACTTCCCTTAAGGATGGCGAGGATAAGCGCCTTGATCAGATGGCATGCCACGCATTTGCCAGCGTGGGCTCGGCCCTGCGGCCTGTTTGTGCATCTGCCCTGGTGTCGCTTGCTACCAGGTCTCTTATCAGGGACTGGCTGAATGACGCTCAGTTTGATCCAGCTAGCGCTGAGTTCGCTACCCTTAAGAGATGTGAATTGTTCATGGAATTTGTCTTGGCTGCTATGGAAGATTCTATTGTCGTGTGTAGTAGGACTTCAGCCTTACTGGTGGCTATGCGCAGATCGGTCTGGCTCCGCCAGTGGACGGCGGACTTTGGGGCCAAGAAGTCGCTCACAGCTCTTCCCTTCTTGGGTGTGAGGCTGTTTGGAGATAAATTGGATGCTGTTGCTAAAGGAGGTAAGTTACCTCAGCGGAGGAAGCAGCGCCGTCCCTTTCGGGGGGCGGGCTCGTTCACTCCTTCCTTTCGAGGGGCCAGAGCGGATAGGGGTTTGGCCTTCTCGGGTGTCAGGGGCTCGTCCTGGAACAGGGGCAGAGGTCGGGCACGTCCCGCGGCTGCCTGGGGTTCCAAGCCCAAGCCTGCCGTTAAACCGGCTCAGCAATGAAGGGGCGCCCTCACCCGCAAGGGTGGGGGGACGGCTGCGGCTCTTTTTCCAGGTCTGGGCCCGGGAGGTCACAGAAAATTGGATCTTGGAAGTGGTCTCCTCCGGGTACAAACTGGAGTTCGAGTACTGGCCACCCCCAAGATTCTTAAGGTCTCGGGTGCCATCGGACCCTCAGGCTGCACAGGGGCTCCTGTTAGCAGTGAAAAACCTTCTGGACATGGGGGTTATATGCCCGGTGCCTCCGTCGGAGAGAGGCAGGGGTTACTACTCCAACCTTTTCACAGTTCCCAAGAAGGAGGGTTCGGTGAGACCCATTCTAGATCTCTAGGTTCTCAACAGGTTTATCAGAGCCCAAAAAGTTCCACATGGAGACTCTGCGCTCGGCTATCAATTCCCTTCGCCAAGGGGATTTTATGACATTCATAGACATCAAGGATGCGTATCTGCATGTTCCGATTTTTCAGCACATCAGAGATTCCTCCGGTTTGTGGTGGAGGATCAACATTTTCAGTTTGTAGCTCTTCCCTTCGGACCGACCTCGGCGCCGAGGGTCTTCACCAAGGTCTTGGCGGGAATAATGGCTCTGCTCAGAGCTCAGGGCATTCGCATTGTGCCTTATCTGGACGACCTGTTGATCTCAGCTTCTTCCCTCCATCAGGCGGAGCTGGACACCCACCAGGTGGTGTCAACCCTGGAGAGGTTCGGGTGGGTGATCAACCGCCCCAAGTCTTCTCTCTCTCCGTCTCGTGTGATTTCATTTCTGGGCATGAATCTGGATACCATTCTGGCCAGAGTGTTTCTTCCCCAGACCAAGGTGCAGGGGATTCAGGGTCTGATCCGCCTTCTTCTGTCCAATCCTTGTCCCTCTATCCAACAGGGGATGAAGCTGGTGGGCTTGATGGTATCCTCCTTCGAGGCGGTACAGTGCACAGTTTCACATGAGATCTCTTCAACTTCACCTATTGACGCATTGAGACAGGTGTCCGCAGTCATTGGATCAACCTTTCAGGATGTCTCCCAGGGTTCGGCAGTCCCTTCGGTGGTGGCTGGAATCAAGCAACCTGTTGAAGGGCAGATCCTTTCTGGTCCCTTGTTGGGAGACGGTTACCATGGATGCCAGCCTGTCGGGCTGGGGAGGTTATTGGAAAAGTCATCAGTTCAGCGGGGTGTGGGGTCCTCAGGAGGCTCACACCCCCATCAATGTCTTGGAGCTCAGAGCCATCCGACTGGTTCTGGCTCGGCTGACCTCACATTTACAGGGTCTACCGGTTCAGGTTTGGTCAGACAACCGAACGGCGGTAGCTTACATTAATCACCAAGGAGGGACTCGCAGCAGGAGTGCCCTCAGGGAAGTCTCTCTGATCCTGCACTGGGCAGAGAGCAATGTTCCTTGCATTTCGGCAGTCTACATTCCGGGATTGGAGAACACGGAGGGGGATTCCCTGAGCAGGGGATCCTCTCGCCAAGGAGAGTGGTCTCTCAACCCCGAGGTTTTTCTAGATCTTTGCCGCAAGTGGGGGACTCCAGAGGTGGATCTCTTTGCCTCGAGGCACAATCACAAACGTCTGGCCTTTGTGTCTCTTTCTCAGGATCCTCTATCTCTGGCAGCGGATGCCTTGTCCCTTGCTTGGAAGGAGCTGGGTTTTCTGTACCTGTTTCCGCCTGTCTCCATGCTGGGCAAGGTAGTTCGCAAACTGGTTCTAGAAGGGGCACCAGCGATTCTGGTGGCTCCAAGGTGGCCAAGAAGGGTTTGGTACGCAGACGTTGTAAGGATGGCCGTAGATCAGTACCGGCTTCCCTTGTTGCCGGATCTGCTATCTCAGGGTCAACTACTTTACCCCAATTTACAAACGCTGGCTTTGACGGCTTGGCTGCTGAAACCTTCATTTTGGAGGAAGGTTTGTTTGAGGCTGTTGTTCAGACCTTGATTAGGGCTAGGAAGCGGTCCTCTTCTGGCATTTACTATAGGACTTGGAGGTCCTATATTGATTGGTGTGAGGCTAGGGCCTTGCCTTGCAGGGTGTTTTCGATTCCCAGGATTTTGGAGTTTCTTCAGCATATTCTGGATCTTGGGTTCCAGCTTAGTACTTTGAAAGGACAGGTTTCTGCTCTGTCGGTTTTCTTCCAGAGGTCTTTTGCCTTACACTCGCTGGTTAAGACCTTTTTTCAAGGGGTCACGCATGTGCGGCCTCCTCGGAAGGCTGTGGTTCCTGTTTGGGATTTGAATTTGGTTCTTTCGTCTCTCCAGGGTCCTCCTTTTGAGCCACTACAGAATATTGCTTTTTCGGTTCTCACTCAGAAGGTTGCTTTCTTGGTGGCTATTACCTCTGTTCGGCGTGTCTCTGAGTTGGCGGCTCCTTTGAGAGACGGTTGGTTTTTCGTTTTAATCCAGATTTCCTTCCTAAGGTGGTGTCTGCTTTCCACCTCAATCAGGATATTGTTCTCCCTTCCTTGTGTCCTAAGCCTAACAATGACAAGGAGAGGGTTCTGCACAATTTGGATGTTGTTCGCTGTGTGAAGTACTATTTGGTGACTACTTCTTCCTTCCGCAAGAAGGAAGCTATTTTCGTGGTGCCCTGCGGGCCCAGGAAAGGTTTGGCACCTGCTAAGTCTACTATTAGCAAATGGATTAGTCAGGCCATTGTTGGGGCCTCTTCTGCCTAGGGGAGGACTCCCCCTTTTAGGGTCACTGCGCACTCTACTTGTGCGGTTGGTGCGTCCTGGGCTTTTCAGCACCAGGCTTCTGTTGAACAAGTTTGTAAGGCTGCTACTTGGTCTTCCGTTCATACTTTTTCCAAGTTTTACAAGGTCGATGTGCGGGCTTCAGCGGATGATGTTTTTGGCCGCAAGGTTCTGCAGGTTGCAGTGGTTTGAGTTGGTACATTCTTTACTGTTTCTGGTTCCCACCCATGATGGACACTGCTATTGGAGGTCCCACATGTCATGAAGATCGAAGTGGAGTGTATGGCACACTTAGAATAATACCGTTTTGTGAGTACTCACCTTTAAAACGGGTATTATGAGTGTGCCATACACTCCACTTCGCCCCACCCTTTTTTTTTCAGGTATTCTGGGGCTTTTATATGGTGAACCATTGGTTTTGATTGTTAAGGTTATAATTGGTTCTTCTTGGTCCCCTTACTGCTTTTTTACACTGGGAAATTGGTGGAAGTTTCAGGTATATATGGACCGGGAGGGGCTTTCTTTTTTGCATATTCATCTCTGCAGAAGTTAGCCCTCTACTGGAGATTACTCACATGTCATGAAGATCGAAGTGGAGTGTATGGCACACTCATAATACCCGTTTTAAAGGTGAGTACTCACAAAACGGTATTTTCCTGACTCCTGCTGCTGATCCTTTAAACAGCTGTGGGTACCTTGGTCATGCCTGTGTTCCTGGCTCTGGAGGCTGTGGTGGCGCCTATGGTGTGGCATAGCTGATTGTTCTGTGCGGCAGGAGTGAACTCTTCTTCATCCAATGCTCTTGCCCTGGAAGGAAAAAGTGGGATAACCCCAGATGACCCCTGACCTGGGCAACCCCACTGTCCCCTGGATAAGCTGGGGTGGGAGCCCGGAGGGCAGGCATAAACAGATCCAATTTGGATTTATATGAAACAAATGTGCTCTCCATTCCCCCTTTCAGGCACTGAAATCAGGGGATTAAGATTATATGTAACCGCAACCTGGAGACAACATGTACATAATTGTTCTAGTAGTCAGGTAGCGGCATCTGGCAGGATCTAGGTAGGAGGGGCTATCTTTAACTTCCTTAGGGGTCTTAGGCTCCTTATTTCCCTTAGGATCTTTAGATTTGGCATGCTCCTCCCTTCCTTACTTCTCGCCAATCCTTTTGTGTGTTTCTCTGCTGTGCTGCTCCTTTCCCCCCATAGCCGCCAGCAGAGAAAACCCCAGGTGCTCCTTTCTCCAACATTCTGACTCGGTGCAATGACACAGCCCCCCGACCTGGAAGTGACATCATGCACCCCTCAGCATCAGCACTGTTAATAACGGGAAGTGAGGAAAGCACCTCCAGCCCACCTGCTGGCCAGAAGCAAGCCTGACCTCAGAACACCATACTTACCCCGACACTGCTGCGAACCAGGTACCTGACCCGTCTTCTGCAGCAGCACCCAATGACCCCCGCCCTGCCACCTGCCAGGGAACACCATACCTTGGAGCTCTTGAGTAGGGAGCCTGGCACCTGGCAAAGACCTACACTGGATATGGGGGGACTCAGGCAAAACCCCCATATAGGGGTAAAGAAAAAAAAAACCTACAGCGCGTACCCGACCTAGCTGAGGCTCTGTAAAGAAAACGAGGTGGAACACATGGGCGCCAGATCCTGAGTTTTTTTTTTTTTTACGAAAAAATATTTTTAAACACAGTAGAAATATTACAAACAAGACATTTCATGTTAAAGCCTAAACTCTGCCGCAAAAAATATATATATAATTTTCCTGGAAATTCCTGCAAAAATCACGGTTAAACATGGGGAAAATTGGGGAAAAATTACCTGTCAACAAAGGGTGACAAAATTTCAAGTAAGATGGCAAGTAAAAGGGTTGAAAGTAGCTATGCATGTTGGGTATTGTTCTGCTCGGGGGACCTCAGATTTAGCTTGTTTTTTCTTGTTTGCATATTGATATTTTAGGAAAAGGTGTTTTTTGTTCTGCTTTTTTATACATTTTTTTAGGGAAACCCTGTGCAGCCAAGGAATTCTTCGAGGGATTACTTCCAGAAAGATGAGCCCACTACAAGCTGGGTACCCTTAGAAACCTTAACACGTGTACTTTCGGGGGAATATATGGTTTGTGGGGGGTATTCCAAATGTAAAGGGTTGTTTTTTTTGCAAAACTGCAATGTGCGCATAGCACCTAGCACAGTTGTATTTTATCTGAAAATCTCCTAAAGCGCTGTTTTAGTTTGGGGGAGTCTCCTGGGTAGTCAAGGTTGTTTACCAATACACGTGTGGTACCATTGTAATAGGGAGAAATGGGGCTTTTACACGCAATAAGATTTTATTGACAAACTTACATTTTTCATTACAAAAAGTAACGAGAACAGCCCACAACTGACAGCGTCAACATAAGCAAGAACAATGGCACTAAAACCTCAAGCTTAGACCCCTGTAGAGGGGTTCACCACCATCAGCAACCCAGTGGCATTGGCCGATACCCTGACATCAAGTCTGTATAAAACTTGGTGTAGGTGTGGGGAGACAACCAGGTCGCCGCCTTGCAGACCTGTTCCACCGAAGCCTGGTGTTGCAAAGCCCAAGACGCGTCAATTGCCCTGGTGGAGTGAGCGGTGACTCAGAAGTGCGCCTCCTTCCCCTAGCAGGCATAGGATTGTATGACCGTCTGCCTGATCCATCTGCTAAGAGTGCACCTTGCAGCCGCCAGACCCCTTCTTGGTCTTTCTGGGATCACGAACAGGACATCTGTCTTACGTACCTCTCGAGTAACGGTCAAGTAATACTTTAACGCCCTGACCACCTCAAGGAAATGCAGGAGGAATTGCTCCTTATGGAGAGCGGGACGTGGGCACAAGGAGGGTAGCAATATTTCCTGAATAAAATGGAAGGGAGAGACCTCCTTGGGCAAAAATACAATTCTGTGAAACTTACCTGTAGAATTGTTTTTGAATATATCCAGTCCATGTCGTCCCATAAGTAATTACATGTGGGTACACCTGGTGCTCCACCAAGTGGCGCAGTCGACTGCAAGATCCAAAGCTGTAGCTCCTCCCGGCCCCCTATAAAATCAGGTGTCTCACTAGAATCTCCAGAGGCCAAGAAACCATGTTACATCACATAGCTTCAGCATGTACTCTCTCCACAAAAACTTAAGGACAACGATCCAATATAAAAATGGTAATCACCATAACAGGCAAAAGAGATAATGAACAAGGGCGGGGTGGGACGACCTGGACTGGATATATTGAAAAACAATTCTACAGGTGAGTTTCACAAAATTGTATTTTTCACTATATCCAGTCCAGGTCGTCCCATAAGTAATTATGTGGAACATCCAAAAGCAGTGTCCATAAGGGCGGGATCCCTAGTGCAGAACAGCATGTAGTTCATTTCACTACCACCTGAAGCACCTTTCGGCCAAAGACGGCGATAGCTGAGGCCCTAACATCAACCTTGTAAAACTTGGTAAAGGTATGAACTGAAGACCTAGTGGCGGCCTTACAAACTTGTTCAACCGATTCCTGGTGCTGAAAAGCCCAAGAGGTACCAATAGCTCTGGTAGAATGAGCTGTGATCCAAAAAGGTGGTTCCTTCCCCTTGGCAGAATATGCTTGCACCACCGCCTGTCTGATCCACTTACTAAGAGTCGACTTGGCTGGTGACAAGCCCTTCCTAGAACCCTCTGTTAGGACAAAGAGCAAATCCGACTTCCTGAAGGATTCAGTCGCAGCAAGGTAATACTTAATGGCCCTGACCCCATCCAGGGCATGGAGGGTCCGTTCCTTGGAAGTAGCCGATGCTGGACACAAGGAATTTAAGACAACTTCCTCATTAAGGTGAAAGGGAGAAACGACCTTAGGTAAAAAATCAGGTTTAAAAGGAAAAACCACCTTATCCTTATGAAGCTCAAAATAAGGAGGCTTCATACAAAGCGCGGCCAGCTCCGACACGCTACATACAGAAGTTATCGCTACTAAAAAGACCACCTTGAGGGTCAAAATAGGCAAGGCAGCATCGCACAAGGGCTCAAAAGGAGGCCCCTGGAGAGCAGAAAGCACCAAATTCAAGTCCCACACCGGTAACACAGGCTTACGCGGTGGACGTATGTGCTAGCGTCATGTGTCATGCCCAGGAAGGACCTCACCGTTGTGGGAGTGATCGAAGACTTGGGGTAGTTGATTACCCAACCAAACTCATCCAGAGTGGATAACACTGTCCGCGTGTCGCTCTCTGCCTGCTGAAGGGACTGAGCCGCAATCAGTAAATCGTCCAGATAAGGCAGCACACGAAGCCATGATGCCTGCCAGCACCAGAGCCACAAATCGATAATGCTAGTCCTCCAGAGCAAATCTCAGGAACCTCTGGTGTCCCTGGAATATGGGGACGTGCAAATAGGCATCCCTGATGTCCACTGTGGTCATGAAATCGCTGGGCCGAAGCGAACTCACCGCTGACCGTAAGGTTTCCAAATTCCGGATTTTTACAAACCTGTTGAGACCCTTCAGGTCCAAGATAGGTCTTAACGTTCCATCCTTCTTGGAAACCGTGAACAGGTTGGAGTAAAACCCCTGACCCTGCTCCTAAAGAGGTACAGGGCAAATCACACCTAGCCACAGGAGGAGCTGTACGGCCATTCTCAGGCCCTGTGCCGTCACAGGATTCTGGGACATGCAAGACTGAAGAAATCTTCGGGGCGGCCTAACTGCCAGCTCTATTTTGTAACCAGAGGACACCACCTCCTGAATCCACTGATCCGAGACGCACTGTCTCCAGACGTGAGCAAACAGCAGAAGCAGTCCCCCCACCCGGATGGGTGAGGGCGCCTCCTCATGCCTGAGGAGCCTTGGCAGGGGCTTGAACTTGGATCCCCAGGAGGGATTGGGTCGGCTGCGGGACCTAACTCGTCCCCAGTAATCTCTGCGGCCACCTGAAAAGGAAGCGCCTCTTCCTCCATGAAAGGAGCGATAGGCAGTGGAAACCCGAAAGGGCCGCGCAGGCTTTCGTCGCTGAGGGAGTCCTCCATCCTTAACCAGGAGGTCCAGACGCTCCCCGAATAACCTGTGCCCCATGAAGGGGATACTAGTGAGCGACTTCTTGGCCGCGGCATCAGCCGACCATTGCTACAGCCAGAGAGAGCGACGGAGCCCAACAAGCAGGGCCGAAACCCTGGCGCCGAGCCGGACACCATCGTCCATAGCAAAGACAACAAAGGCAATAAAATCCATGCAAGCTTTGAGGTCTTTATACTCCTCCGCCCGCTTGCGAGACTTAGCAATATCTACAAGACGTCTCACCTTATCTGATGTCTAAGGAGACAATAGCCGTGGCACACCGGGCAAAACCAAGCACCAGCAAAGGTGAATGCATGACAAGCCAGTTGATCCATAAGCCTGTCAGCTGGATCGCGTAAGGAAGCAGTATCGGGTGGCGGCATAACCATAGTGTTGGATAACCCCGGGGAATCCACATCGGGGGGACGGGACCAGAGGCGGACCAGCTCCTCCGGGAAGGGATACCGCCTATCCAGGCCCTTAGGCACCGAAGGTAGTTTGTTAGGCCTTTCCCACTTTTGGAAAACCATATTGGAAAAATGGGCTTGCTCAGGGAAGACAAGCCTCTGTCTCTCAGGCTGAAATATATCACCCTGCTTCCTCTTAGCCTCTTTAGGAGGGACAATATGCAACGTCTCAAACACTGAAGTCAGCAACTGCTCCATATCGTCAGGGAGCCACATATCCTTGCCCGAGGAAGAGCCATGCCCGCTGTCATAGCCAGCCGAATGATCCACTGTGGAAAAGGAGTCCTTAAACAACTCGCCTTCCTCCATGGAGCCCGCACCTCCAAAGAGATCATCAGCAGCAAAATCCGAGTAACCGGGCTCCATGTGCTGCTTCTTACTCGTGGCCTTCCCAGGAGCCGTGCAAGATAACTGTCTCTCAAGGTTGGCCACCCGGTATGCCAAATCAACTCGGAACCCCTCGCTGATGGCTGAATGCAATAGTAGGGGTGCTGGCGAGGCCGCAGGAAATAAAGGACTAGGGGCAGATACGCCCGCCCGATCAAAAAAGACGCTCCTGGCGCAAGTGACACAAACCTTGCTGAGACATGACCACCCTGCCTCTGTAGGGGTGCGATGACTACCGCCAAGACTTATGTGAACACTCGTATGGCAGTGGACAGGCCGAATGGCAGTGCCACAAATTGTGTCAAGCACCCACAGCAAAGCACAGGTATTAGTGAACCGAGAAGATCAGGACATGCAGATAAGCATCCTTTAGCTCCACCGTGGGCCGAAAATCCCACTGTTGCAGCGACGTCATGACCAACCTTTATAGATTCCATGTGGAACTTCTGTATCCGAACTTAACTGTTCAGATTTCAGAGATCCAGAATCGGCCAAACAGACCCATCCTTCTTGATAAATACTACTGAGTAGATGCCATACCCCCGCTCTGAGGGGGGCACAGGTACTACAACTCCAGAACATCCTATCTTATTATCCAGGCATGATATATCTGTTCTCTACACGCCGGACCGTAGCCCCCCCCCTCGATCAGGTGAGGGCACCCCATCAGACCCTCAGAGGGCTTGGACCAGTTGGCCTCTTGATGGTCTAGATTTCCCCCATGGCTTACCTGAAAAATTGTTGCATCTGAAGTTTGTAGAACCTCCGCACTTCCAGAAGGGGCGAAAATTCAGTGACCTCAAAACAAGGTCCTCAATTTCCAATTCTTTGGAAGGCTACTCGACTTCCCACCCGTGGCCTTCCGGACCAGGTCATCCAGAGGCTCACCTAAAAGCCGACTCCCCAAAAAGGGGAGGCCAGTAAGCATGTTAGAAGCATTGTCAGCCGACCACCGTTTCAGCCAGACTATACCGCAAGGTCAGCCCCCTGGCTACCATACGCATGAGTCATCCATAGCCAGCACAAGTATCTGAAGATCTTCATAGCAAATGAGTTCAAGCAAGGTGCCAAGAAGCATGAACCTCCATGTCAAATGCCTCCTCTGCTGCTTCATCCAGACCTTGCCTGTTGTAGACGCTATGGATGTGGTGCAAGCTGAACTCATGTCTGGCCAGTTGGTCCAACCTCCCATCTTCCAGGCCACACTATCCATAGTAGGGATAATGGTGTGCCAAGCCAGACCTGACACCGGTTCGTCTACGTCGGCGCGGACCAAACCATAACCGCCTGCTCCGTAAAGGGGTACTTGGCATCCAGGACCAGAAGAGACAGAAGCTTATCCAGTTTCTCTTGCCTGATGTATTGGTGCTTGTAGGGTTCACCCTTCTGCTGAGTAGTAGTGATGCAGCACCTCCAATATTACCTCAATAAGCTCCTCAACCTGATCAGGTGCTTCCCTGGCACATCACAGCTTCCGGCATCTCTCCACTGCTGGAACTAGATCCTGAAATAGGCCCTTGGCCTAGGAGCTAAAATAAAGAACTGAATATGCCTATGTGGGCAGAGACCAACTTGGGATGCCCCTACTGATGAAGGCCACTGACCATGCTCCCCAACCAAGCCACCCTGACTGAAGGAGGAACCCCATTCATGGGGTGACCATGGGACAAAAATGACATGGCAGCCACCCCGAGGGGGGTATCCCGGTCTGAGATTGAAGCCAGAGGGGAAACTGGATGATCCAACTGAGGCACGGAACATGCCAGCTGCATAAGGCAGCACAGTGATCCCTCGCCAGAGATCTGGTGTGCTTGGCACATGCCACCACTCCATTAAAGTATAAGACCCCAGAGCCTCTGATGTGGCAACATGGCTGTTCTAACTGCTTAGGAATACAGCTGGAGCGCTGGCCCCCACATCCTCATGCCCTGTTGACTACTGGTCAGTCCTACCTGCACTACTGGAAACGCACCTTTGTGCAGCAGAGACCGGCCGTGGATGCAGTAACTTATAGAACCCCACCCTGCAAAAGCATCAATGTCAGACTCAAAGAATCCATAAAAATACAATTCTGTGATTACTCACCTGTAGAATTGGTATTATGAGTACACAGTACGTCCTGCTCCAGATAGATTACTTACACTTGGGTATTACTCCGCCAGATGGCGCTGGACTGCAGAGACATCGAAAATAGGCTCCTCCCGGCCCCTCAAGTACCCAGGGACCTCCCATAATCCCCAGCATTGAAAAGCAGTTAACGAGAAGCCGGGAGAATTAAACAAACCAAACTGGCAACTATAACAATGATAACAATCACCATACAGGGGATCCAAGATAATGCAAAACCAAGGGTGGGGTGGAGCAGGACGTACTGTATACTCATAATACCAATTCTACAGGTGAGTAATCACAGAATTGTATTATTCTTAGTATACAGTACGTCCTGCTCCAGATTACAAGATTACTTACATTTGGGACATCCAATAGCAGTGTCCATAAAGTAGGGTGGGATCCCTAAGGTAACAACAGACAGGTCACACCACTGCCGCCTGCAGAACCTTACGGCCAAAAGCAGCATCAGCTGAGGCCCTAACATCAACCTTGTAAAACTTTGAAAAAGTATGAACAGAAGACCAAGTAGCAGCCTTGCAAACTTGTTCAACAGAAGCCTGGTGCTGAAAAGCCCAAGAGGCACCAATAGCACGAGTAGAATGAGCAGTAAGGCGGAAGGGAGGATTCTTCCCCTTAGCAGAATAGGCCTGAGTCACAGCCTGACGGATCCATTTGCTGATAGTAGACTTGGCAGGAGCCAAACCCTTCCTAGGACCAGAAGAGACCACAAAAAGAGCATCAGTTTTTCTGAAAGGTGCAGTAGCCACCAGATAGTACTTCAGACACCTAACCACATCCAAAGAATGCAAGACCCTCTCCTTAGCATTACTAGGCTTAGGGCACAATGACGGAAGAACAATGTCCTGATTCAAATGAAAGGCAGACACAACCTTAGGCAGAAAGTCTGGCTTGAAGCGGAACACCACCTTGTCCTGGTGTCTCTCATAGTAGGGGGGCTGGATGGAAAGCGCCGCCAACTCAGACACACGCCTAACAGAGGTGATAGCCACCAAAAAGACAACTTTGAGTGTAAGAATGGCCAGGGCAGCATCCTGCACAGGTTCAAAGGGAGCACCCTGCAAGGCTGACAAAACCAAGTTCAAATCCCAAACAGGCAACATAGGCTTACGTGAGGGACGCACCTGAGTAACCCCCTGGAAAAAAAGCCCTGATCAGAGAATGCTGAGCAAAGGACTTCTGGAAGAAAACAGCCAGGGCAGAAACCTGACCCTTCAGAGTACTGAGTTGGAGCCCCATCTCTAACCCATGCTGCAGGAACTCCAGGATCCTGGGAATAGAGAACACACGACAGGGAAGAGACTTAGACTCACACCAGTCAATGTAGGCACGCAAAACCCTGTAATAAATGGAAGAAGAAGACTTCTTCCTAGCCTTTATCATGGTATCAACAACTGAGGTAGACAGCCCCTTCTCCATCAAGATGGAGGTTTCAGCAGCCAGGCCGTCAAAGCCAGAGTTTGTAAATTGAGATGGCGTAAATGACCCTAAGTGAGCAGGTCTGGCACCCTGGGCAGAGCGTACTGATCTACTGCCAGCTGCACCACGTCTGCGAACCACACTCTTCTTGGCCACCTGGGGGCCACCAGAATTGCTGGCACCCCTCCAGAACAATCTTGGGCAGAAGCCTGCCCAACAGGGGGAATGGGGGAAAGACATACAGGAGCTGAAAGTCCTGCCATGACATTGCTAGGGCATCCGTGGCCAAGGCCAGAGGATCCTGGGACAGGGAGACAAAGGCCAGGAGCTTGGGATTGTGACGGGACGCAAACAGATCCACATCTGGTTGGCCCCAACGGTGACGCAGATTGAAACACCCTGTTGCAGAGGGACTATTCTCCCTGGTGAGAGGGCCCCCTGCTCAGAGAGTCTGCCTGCAGATTTTCCACCCCCGAGATGTACACTGCTGATATGCAGGGAACATTGGCCTCCGCCCAGGTCAGGATCAGAGACACTTCCTGGAGGGCCCTCCTGCTCCGGGTCCCTCCCTGATGATTGATGTAGGCAACTGCCATCTGGTTGCCCGAGCGCACCTGAACAGGCAGTCCCCGAAGGTGATGAGTCAACTGAGCCAGAACTAACCTGATCGCCCACAGCTCCAAGACGTTGATAGGTGTGTGGGTCTCCTGAGGGCCCCACCTCGCTTGGAACTGCAGGGACTTCCAGAAACCCCCCCCCAACCTGACAGACTGGCATCCGTGGTGACCGTCTCCCAGGAGGGGGTCAGAAAGGTTCCTGGAGTCCAGCCACTACGAGAGGGACCACCTGACTAGGGGGGAAAGCGCAAAGACCCGGTCCAGGGACGCAGGGTCCTTGTCCCATACTGACAAGAGGTGGAGTTGCAGAGGCCTCAAGTGGAACTGAGCATAAGGGACCGCCTCGAAGCACGCCACCATCAGGCCCACCAGCTGCATTCCCTGCATGATGGAGGGATGACAACAAGAAAGCAGGAATTGGACCTGCAAAATCAGACTGTCCACCTTCTGCTGAGGAAGAAAAATCCTTGCCTGAACTGTATCCAGATTCATTACCAGGAATGAAGCCACCAAGGAGGGAGACAGAGAAGACTTGGGGTGGTTGATCACCCAGCCCAATGACTCCAGGGTGGACACTACCAGCTGAGTATCCAACTCTGCCTGATGTAGAGACTGGGAAGTGATGAGAATGTCGTCCAGGTAGGGCAGCACGCGGATGCCCTGAAACCTGAGCAGAGACATCACTCCTGCCAGCACCTTGGTGAACACCCTGGGAGCTGAAGTGAGACCAAAGGGCAATGCCACAAACTGGTAGTGCTGAAGTGAGACCAAAAGGTAATGCCACAAACTGGTAGTGCTGATCCTCCAGAGCGAACCTGAGGAAACTTTGATGACCTGGAAACACAGGAATATGAAGGTAAGCATCTTTGATGTCTACAGACGTCATGAGATCCCCTGGGCGCAGGGAACTGATGGCAGAGTGCAGAGTTTCCATGCGAAAGCGCCTGACAAATTTGTTGAGGATCTTCAAGTACAGGATGGGCCTGACTGACCCATCTTTTTTGGGCACTGTGAAGAGGTTGGAATAGAAGCCCTTGCCCCTTTCTCTTAAAGGGACCTTGCAGATAACCCCCAGCTCCAGAAGGCTTTGCACCGCCTGTACTAGATCCTGAGCTGACACAGGGTCCTGAGGAGTCCGGGATCTGATGAACCTTGGGGGGGGGGGCAGACAGCAAACTCTATCTTGTAACCGGAGGATACTACCTCATGAATCCAACGGTCTGAGACATGAAGCCTCCAGACGTGAGCAAAGTGCTGAAGCCGTCCCCCCACCCGGATGGGTGAGGGTGCCCCATCATGCCTGAGGGGGCTTGGGAGAAGACTTAAGCTTGAAGCCCCAGGAGGAGCCATTACGTCCATGTCCTCTGCCCCTACCCCAGAAGTCTCCTCGGGCCCCAGTAAAGGAAACCCCCCTCCCTTGTCTAGCACCACGGTAGGGGGAGGAAAAGGAGCCCTGACCCCGAAAGGGCCGAGACTGCCGCCTGCGCTGGGGTAACCTGCCTCCCTTAGCAAACAGGTCCAGGCGGTCCCCAAACAGGCGTAGTCCTTTGAAGGGAAAACCAGTGAGGGCCTTCTTGGCAGCGTTGTCAGCAGCCCACTGGCGCAGCCAAACCGAGTGGCGTATAGCCACCACAAGGGCAGAGGTTCTGCCACACATTCTAATGGTGTCATCCAAGGCAGAGAGGACAAAATTCACAAAAACATCACAACTAGAGAGTGCATTAAACTCCTCCCTAGACACATCATCAGGGGCACCATCAAGGATACTTCTGAGCAGGGTCCCGACAGCCACAGCCATGATGGCAGAGGCACAGACCGGGCACAGTGCCGTCCCCACACATGCAAAGGCATGGGACGCCAGCTGATCAATGCGCCGGTCCTCAGCATCCCGCATGGTAGTAGGGTCAGGGGAGTGCATGACAGAGGTGTTAGATAACCCTAGGACCGGGGCATCCACTTCAGGAGGGGATGACCAACACTTCACCACATCAGCTGGAAAGGGATACTTCCTATCCCAACTCTTAGGTACACCAGGAAGCCGCTGGGGCGCTCCCATTCCTTGAGCACAAGGTAATTAAGATGGGCTTGCTCAGGAAATTCCAAGCATGACTTAGCAGTATGAAACAGTTCCCCCTGTTGCCTGGGGGCCGCAACAGGGGGAGAAATAGACAGAACCTCAAAAATCTGAGCCAACAGTATCAGTATCATCTGGGGCACAGGGGTCAGAGCCAGAATCATCATGACCCTGGGCCTCTCATCAGATTACCCCGAGTCAAAGAATAGCTCCCCTTCCTCCAAAGGGGTATAGCCAGACAGTTCCAAAAACTCATCAGCTTCCATAGGGAAAAGAGTGACATCAGGCGTTAAGTGCCGCTTTTTTGCAGAGGCCTTACGCACCAAGGTATTAGCAATCAACTTCTCACAGCAGGCTGAGAATCCCCACTTGTATGCAACTCAGTGGGAGTGAGATTAAACTTGGGGGAGTAGGTGAAGTGATACGAGGCGCAGGCCAAGCCACTGGAAAACCAGGCTGCAGCGCAAGCACCTGCTGGGCACAAGGTTAACTAAATAGAGGGAGTAGGGCCGGGAGAAGCCAAGAGGGATTGGCCCGTCTGAAAGACATAAGCAAAGGGGAGCCGTAAGTGACGAGTAAATAACAACAGTAAATAAAGCCACCCTCGAGGGCACTCACGGACCGCGGTAGGTAGAAGCCCGTCATGTAGCAGCCTGAACCAAGAAGAAAAATGGCGTTGGGTATACCTCGAGGGGCGGAACGCAGGGACAGCGCCGCGGAACGCATCAAAAGCGGGCCCCGTCCCCCCGAAGAGCGCGAAGCCATACACGTGACAAGCAGCCAATAACAGCGCACCAGCGCCTGAGGTAACGCCGCCGCCAAGCTCGGAACACAGTGGAAGCAATTTTAAGACAATCAGTGCAAACAAGTCAGTGCGGCGACTGACACCAAGCATAATAAAATACAGTGAAGCACAAAGGCCAATACACATACACACCCCCCCTCCCTCCCCCAAGGGCTACAAGGGAGAGCGAGGGAGGACAGCGGCCACTTAACAGGACCCACCGTGGGGGATTGCAGTGGAGCAACGCTCCCAAGCACCTGACAGCGGTGCTGCCTACCATCACCCGACCAGCGCAGCCAAGGCTGGGAGGCAATAGTAGGGAATAGATAGGAATAGTCCTACCGGGCCACAGGCTAATAGCCCAGCTCACCTGGAGAGAGCCATCTTGTCCTTCGCAGTCCAGACTGCAGAGAAGATCTGGGGATTGTGGGAGGTCCCTGGGTATTTGAGGGGCCAGGAGGAGCCCATTTTCAATGTCTCTGCATTCCAGCGCCATCTGGTGGAGTAATACCCAAGTGTAAGTAATCTATCTGGAGCAGGACGTACTGTATACCAAGAATAGTCAAAAGGCTCAGCCTTCAAGGGCCCTACCTGTCCAGGGGAAACTGGGGTGGCAGCCAAGCTGGAGTTTACCCTCAGCTCATAAGCAGTGCAGGAGCTGCCAGGCAACAATCTGGATATGCTGCAGGTCCTTCCAGGCAACACACAAGATGGCAGTGCCTCATGCTGCTAGTGAGAATGGGGGAGTCACTGACCATGCAAATGCGGCTGCCCTGCCCCACCACGCAAGGCCCAGAGATCAGGTATTGTACTGCAGCAGGGTCCTGATCCAGCCGAGCGTGTCCCAGCACACTTACCTGGACCCATGCAGACCCCCTCACTTGCATGATCCAACGCTATTGGCTTAGGAACAGATTTGAGGCATCCAACAGGGTCCCCAAAAAAGCGGCAGCTGGTGAGGGGCACAAGTCCAAGCCTCCGGTCAGCACTATAGTCAAAACAAAAAATCCAGACATCTTCAGTCCTCTACCACTGCAAGAAAACTTAAGTTAGGTACCTGGTAACTTATTTTCTAAACATCCGAAAGGGCAGCATACGCCTGAGACCTCTGGGCTCCTCCTACCAATCTGGAACACCTGACCACCAGACAGAATAAAATCTTGACTCCTCCTCCTATTCCCCAGTTGTTGTAGAGATCTGAAAGAGAGAAAAGAAACAGACCCACAACTCCAACATATAATCAATACATAATCCAACTCCACATAAGAAAAAAAGGGAGGAAGCTGGCGTATGCTGCCCTTTCGGATGTTTAGAAAATAAGTTACCAGGTACCTAACTTAAGGTTTCTCAAAACATCCTTCGGGCAGCATACGCCTGAGAGATAGGCGAGTACTACCTCATTGGGTGGGAAGAATAGAAAGGAGGATACTACTGCCACAAGACTGATCCCACTAGGACAGCAGATCTAATCAAGAGAGTTCGGCAAAAACAACACATCTCGCTGAGTACCAAGAGGCTGCAATAGCTCGCTTGTTTAGCCCAAGATGTAGCACCACTTCCTGTCAATAAGATGTGATACCATAAAGCCTGATTTAAACTAGAAAAAAAGGTACTTCCCAAATGTGTATAAGAATATAAAAGGAAGCTTCCTCAGCACTGGTAGAAGAATCATTCTTAGCATCTAAGAAAATCCAATGGGAGAAAAAAATAGCAAGGTTCCATGTACGGGTATAAGAAAGAACTAGACCAGAGTTAGGGTCAACTCAGGGCTAGAGATATGTTTAGTGTCTAGAGGCAGCCTAGAACTAGAGACAGCCCCGGGCCCAAGACAGCCCCGGGCCCAAGATAGTCCAGGGCCCAAGATAGCCCAAGGCCCCCAGCCTAAGACCACACACAGCTAGAAAAAAAGCCCCGGACCTAGAGATGGCCCTGGGTTGGAGACCCCATAGGGTTAAAGGCCAGCTAGAGTTAAAAAGGGCAGCTAGGGTTAAAAAGGCCAGCTAGGGTTAAAAAGGCCAGCTAGGGTTAAAAAAGGCCAGCTAGGGTAAAAAAAAGGCCAGCTAGGGTTAAAAAAAGGCCAGCTAGGGTTAAAAAAAAGGCCAGCTAGGGTTAAAAAAGGCCAGCTAGGGTTAAAAAAGGCCAGCTAGGGTTAAAAAGGCCAGCTAGGGTTAAAAAGGCCAGCTAGGGTTAAAAAGGCCAGCTAGGGTTAAAAGGCCAGTTAGGGTTAAAAAGGCCAGCTAAGGTTAAAAGGCCAGCTAGGCTTAAAGGCCAGCTAAGGTTAAAGGCCAGCTAGGGTTAAAGGCCAGCTAGGGTTAGAGGCAACCTAGGGTTATAGGTAATCCCTGGAAAAAAGACCACCCAGACAAGAGGTGGCCTAGGGACCTAAATGGATAATCCCTCTAACTGTAAAGTGCATAGGCTAGAGTAGAATACCGTGCAAGGGCTAAGGTTAAAGGCCAGCTGGGGTTAAAGGCCCCCCTAGGGTTAGAGGCAACCTAGGGTTATAGGTAATCCCAGGAAAAAAGACCACCCAGACAAGAGGTGGCCTAGGGACCTAAATGGACAATCCCTCTAACTGTAAAGTGCATAGGCTAGAGTAGAATACCGTGCAAGGGCTGAAGCAAAAAAAGTAGATCTGTTAGAAGACCCTAGAATAGACCTACCAAACTGACTCCCTCAAAGAAGTCATACAGAAAAAAACCTGCCACATGATGTAACATTCCTACAGAACATAGCTGAAGGAGACTCAGGCCCTCATTTAATACATAAAGGATTCCATGCGACCCCCATCCAGCGATGAAACTCGTTGCCCTTCGCTCCTCATTCCAGGAGCCGCAGGAACTACTCCGGACATGCACATCATAGTACTTAAAGCAAGTGACATTACCTCACCCGGAAGAGAGCAATGTCAACCATTCTAATACCCTCATGGCTATTGATATTGGAGGTGCCGAACCGGCACAAGGAATCATTATTTCCTGACGGGCCAAAATCCTCTGGGAAAGGAAAAAGAGTCTGAAGAAGTTGTTGACTTCTTGACCATAAATCATTAACCAAGAGGGAATCCCAAAAGGTTTAAAATCCAACCGAGCTGAACACAGCTCTACACATGAGACTGGAACTCAAAGGCATTTTTGTCCCTGAAGTGAACAAAAAAGGTAGCAGATCGTTCAGGTCAGCCGCCACCGATCCCTCTCAGTCTCCGATATGTCTGAAGTCTATGCCCCAAAAATCTTTAGTAGAATTCTCAGACTGAAACCAGCATAAAGGGAACAAACAATATCCAGCCCTGTCTTTACTGCTAAAACAACCTAGGGGTCGTTAGAATCTGAAACAAGACAAAGCCCCAAGCTCATTGGAAACTGCCAGGCATTTCCCAGATCTGTTAAGATCATGAAAAAAAAACCTTGTGGAAGCATGCTTCTCCCTAATAAATGTCTAAAAACCATTCTAAATATCTGATTGAACATAGAGACAGATACTCTATAAACAGAATAAATCTCTCTCCAAAGCCTCCACCACCAGAAAGATTTCTGCTGGTGAAGGGAACTGGGATATTACTCGCCTGGCTTCTAAGGTTAGCAACTTCAGAATAACTTATCTTACCTCCAACCCACTGGTATAGGAGAGACCAAGAATCTGACTGAGGAGTACAAGTATTTTCTACGTGAAACGCTCATTTAATGCCCCTGGAATGGAGAGGGCAACACAAAGTATTCAGGCACCAACCCAACATGGCATCATAGCTCAGTGGGTTTGGGCAAATAGATTCCAGACCGAGAGGACCCTTTTAAAAAAACTTCTCCATAGATAAGGTAGAGGAGGAAGGTACCCCCCCGGGTTCTTTAGCTGCGTCCCCAAATGAAAGGAGCATCTTAAAAGAAGGAGCTCCAGTGAGAATTCTCTTCAACAGGCGGCCCAGATCAGGCGGAAAAAATACAATTCTGTGAAGTACTCACCTGTAGAATTGGTATTATACGTATACAGTACGTTCTGCTCCAGATATAATACTTACACTTGGGTTATCCTCCGCCAGAGGGTGCTGTGCACTGCAGACATGCAAAAACAGGCTCCTCCCGGCCCTTCATATATCCAGGGACCTCCCACAAATCCCCAGCATTGAAAAGCAGTGAACCAGAAGCCGGGAGAATCCACCCACCAAAAACAACTGGTAATGATAACAATGACAACAATCACCATACAGGGGATCCAGAATAATGCAAAAACCAGGGTGGGGTGGAGCAGGACGTACCGTATACGTATAATACCAATTCTACAGGTGAGTACTTCACAGAATTGTATTATTCTAAGTATACAGTACATCCTGCTCCAGATATAATACTTACACTTGGGACATCCAATAGCAGTGTCCATAAAGTAGGGTGGGATCCCCAACAAAAAAGGCACAGCAGGCAGTAGAGACACTGTCACCTGCAACCTTGCCACCGAAAGCGACAGGAGCAAAGGCTCCAGCGTCAACATCATATAAACCCTTGAAAGGGTATGAACCAAAAACCAAGGTAGCGGTTTAGCAAACTTGTACAACAAAACCTGGTGGTGAAAGGCCAAAGGATACCTACTCACCAGTAGAATCAGAATAAGGCGAGAGAAGCTCAGCACCTCAAAGGAATAGGCCTGAGTAACAGCCTGACAAGATCAAACGCTAACAATATTCCAGGAAGAAGCCAGTCTTCCCTAGGACCAGAAGGGAAAACCATCCAAGTAAAGGCTAGGCCAAGGGCCACGTAACCCCTGGAAGCAGACAAGATCAGGCACATACAGAGGTAGGTGCCCACAAACCCCAAGGGGCATCAGTCCCCCTAAGGGACCAGAAACAATCCAGGAAAAAAATTCCAGCACCTGATGAGGGAAAATAAATCCCCTTACCTCAGAGTTACTAGGAATAAGGCACAGAAGAAAGGCGATGTCTTAAACACATGAGCCTAAGCCACCACCAGAGGTAGAAGGTCCGGCGTAAGGCGGAGCACCACCTTATCCTGGTGCATAACAAAGAACGAGGGCTAGCAAAACAGAGCCACCCGCTCAGACACACGTCTGACTGAGCCAGCAGACCCAAGGGACAACGATGAAGGTAACAAAACAGCCAGACAGCCTCCTGAATCGGTCCAAAAGGAACGTCCCACAAGGCAAATGGAATAAAAAATTCAAATCCCAACAGGGACCATAGAATTGAGTGGGGCACGCAATGAGCAACCCCCGAAAGAAAGCTTAGCCGAGGGAAATAAGCAAAAGACTTCTGCCGGAAGGTGGACAGGGTAGAACCTGACCCTTCAGAGTACCGAGTTGGGGAGCCAACTCCAAGCCATGCTGTAATATCTCTAGAGCCCTGGGAACAGAGAATGCCCAACAGGGAAGAGACCTAGACTAACACCAATCCATATGGGTAAGCCATACCTCATAAGAATGGAAGAAGAAGAAGAAGAGCCCTGCTCTTAGACTTCCATTAGTCACGAACACAGAGGAGAGAATCCTGTCTCCATAAGGACGGAAGAACCAGCAGTCAGGCCGGCTAGGCCAGAGACTGTAGAATTGGAGTGACGTAACGGAGGCCCTGAGCGAAACATGGCGACACCCCTAGCAGAACGTACAGAACTACTACCCTAAGGTATCACATCTGCGAATCCACACTCCACTAGGCCACCAGTATCAATGGTCCCCCTACCAGAGCGATTCTGCACACAAAACCGCCTAGCAGGGGGAAGGGAGACAAGGCATACAGGCCAGAATGTCCCGTCATAAAATTACTAAATCCTCATGACCACGGCCAGAGGAGCCAGGGACAGGGAAACGAGTGGCAAGAGCTTGAAAAAGTGACGGTGCACCAAAAAATCCATACTGGTTGAACTTCATAGTGATCCAAGAATTAGCACATCCTGTCACAGAGGGACCTCCACAGGAGCGAATACCAATGATAAGCAGGCAACATTATCCTCCACCCAGATCAGGAACATATACCTTCCTGGGGAACCATCCTGCACTAGGTCCCACACAGATGATTAAGGTAGGTCACAGTCGTCAGACAGACCAAGCACCGCCCAACAGGCAGGCCGGGAAGAGGAGAAGACAAGCGAGATAGCGACAGCCTGAAAACTCACTCAATACTAATAGGTACAAGGACCTCCTAAAAGGCCCCACCTTCCCCACACCCGCATGGGGTTACAGAATAAAAACCTCCCCATCACCTGATAGGTTGGCATCCACGGTGATCGTCTGTGGAAAGGGCAAGAAGGGAACTGTCCCCAGACAGGTTCCTAGAGTAAATCCACTCCAAGAGGGACTCCTAACCAAGGGGAAAGGCACACATGATCCCGCTCCAGGGATGCTGGGTCCCAGTCCAGTATTAAGAATAGAAGTTGCAGAAAAAAAACCCCGGTAGAGGAATATAAGGGACTTCATCTAAGCAAGTCACCAAACGGGCCCACCAGCTGCATTCCTGCCTGGTGAAGGGACTGGAACAGCAAGGAGGGACTGAACCCACGCAACCAGATTGTCCACCTTATTGTAGAGGGAGGAAGATTCTCGCCTGAACCGAATCTAGATTCATCCCTAGGAATGGAGATACCAATCAAGAGGACAAGGAGGACTTGAGGTGAACAAACACCCATCCAAATGACTCCCAAGGGACGCCACCAGCCGAGTAGCTAACTCGACCTGACAGAGATTGGGAAGCGAGAAGGACCACCTGGCAGGTCTCACGTGGGTGCCCCTTGGTCTCATCAGAGACATAGCTTCCATTAGTACCTTGGTGAGCACTGTGGAGGCAGAAGAGAGGCCAGATAACAAGGCGACAGGTTAGCAGTGTTGGACATCCAACACAAACCAGAAGAGCCTAGGAGTCTAGAAGACACGGGGAAGTGAGCATAAGCATCCTTGATCTCCCCGGAAGGCAAGGGCCCACTAGGCGCAAGGTAGCCCATCCCAGATTTTTCATGCAGAAACTGCCTGAATAGTAGAATTGCTGAGAACCTGTGAAATCAGAAGGGCAGACTGACTCATCCTTTTGGGAGAATGTGAAGGGGTTGGTGTAACGGCACCTGCCTCTGCCTGATAAGGGCAAACTGCAGGCGGGCGAGGGCGCCCCATCATGCCTGAGAGGATTTGGTGGAAGATTTAGGTTTAGCCCCGCCGGAGGTCCCAGAGCGTTGTCTGTTGCTCGTGGGGCAGGGGTCTGTACTAAGACTCCGGGAGGACACCCCTGGTTCTTGTTTAACGCTATGGTATGGAGGGGGAGGGGTGTCCCTGTCCCGAGGGGGGCGAGACGGGCGCCTGCGCCGTGGTGACTTGCCCTTTTTTCCAAAGAGGTCCAGACGGGCCCCAAACAGGCGATGCCCTTTAAAGGGGAACCTGGTAAGAGTCCTTTTAGCAGCATAGTCAGCACCCCACTCTCGCAGCCAGACCAAGCGACGCATAGCCACCACAAGGGCGGAAGTCCTCGCACACATTCTAATGGTGTCATCCATAGCTAAAAGGATAAATCTTACAAATACATCACAACTGGAGAGTGCATTAAACACCTCCCAGAAGAGATCGTTAACGTGATGCTCAAGCATCTGTCCGATGAGGGTTCTGGCGGCCACTGCAGTGATGGCCGTGGCACAGACCAGGCGCAGCGCCGTTCCTGCACAAGAAAAGGCGTGTGAAGCCAGCTTATCCATGCGCCGGTTCTTGGCATCCCGAAGGGTACTGTAAGCAGGAGCTGCAATAAAGGGGGGGTTAGGAACCCCAATGATCGGTGCGTCTACCACAGGGGGCGATGACCAACAATCAACCATCTCAGGGGGAAAGGGGTATTTCCAATCCCAGTCCCCTGGGGCCCCTGGAAGTTTACCGGGGTGTTCCCATTCCTAGAGTACAAGAGCATGGAAGTGAGCCTGCTCTAGGAATTCCAAGTGCGGTGTCGCTGTATGGAAACGCTCCCCTCTCGGCTGGGGAGCCGCGTTAGGGAGAGATATAGACAGGGCCTTAAAGATCCTAATCAACAATCCAACGGTGTCAAACTGGTTCCAGTCTTTGTGGTTAGAATCGTCATGACTCCTCGGCTTCTCATCAGATGAGCCCGAGTCAGAGAACAGCCCTCCTTCATCAGAAGTGGTGCAGGCACGCGGAGTAGTGAACTCCTCCGATCCCTTAGCAGAGGCAGAAACAGGGGGCGTCGAGGACCGCTTCTTACCAGGGCCCGAGCGCTTTGTCGACCCCGTAATAATCTGGTCAGCCGTAGGCAGTCTGGAAGACGCAGCTGGCTGTAACTCCCCACTCGTATGCGACTCAGCAGAAGCGAGATTTAAGCCTGGGGGAATAGGAGTGTTAGGGCGAGGAGCAGCCCCTGGCGATCCTGGTTGCAGGACCAGTACTCGCTCGGCACACGGTGCACAGATCTGTGCCCTGTCAGCACCAAAGCGGGGATAGCCACACGTTATACACCGCCGGTCTTGTCCCAGAGGGACCCCACACACAAAATTCTGAGATGCCTCCATATGGTGATTATCAATGCAATATATGTCAGTAGGGATTTATGCAATAGGCAACCCTGGATGTCCCAAAGGCCCGCTAGGAATGTGGGAGAATGTTTTGTAAGCCCGCTACGAGTTATGTTAGGCCAGGAGAAGCCACCGGAGTCTTTGACGTCTGAAAGACAGAAGGGGAATAAGAGGTGTCAGGGCCATGCGCGGCAGAAGAAAATACTAATGATGAAAATCTCTGGCGGAGGATAACCCAAGTGTAAGTATTATATCTGGAGCAGGACGTACTGTATTCACAAATCCACCCAAAAAGTAATATTCCCAAAAGAATATTGCACAAGGCTCACTCTGACCTAAAATCCCCAGTCCAGGATCTCAGAGAATGCTGTGAACTGAATATGTAACAGCCATGTTTTCTTGTTCCACAAAAAAATCTCATGGCATTTGTCACTAACCGCCAAAGCTGAAGGAAGGATATAACAAAACCCCCGGACAAGTCCTATTCAACAGACAGTCCTTATATTGTAGAAGCAGAAGGTAAACTTCCCATCACACAATGAACGCCCATAGGTCTAAAATATTAAGATTCCACTTGCCAAACCAGCTAAGGTAGTGAATCAATATGCTTATTTAGGAGATAGTAAAAAGGCTAATCCTGCCCCCTAAAGAATTTAGCACAAGGATCTCCAACTTAGGGCAATTTCCCCTGCCCAGGACCCAAATATTGACCGGGCCCGATACTGCCATAATCTGAACAGATGAGAGCAGCCGCACCCAGGGTGTCGTGAACATAGGTTAAGCAAAAATACTTCCGGAATAAGAAAGGGAATGAACGAGAAGAGTCCGTAGCCAAATCAGAATAAAGCCCAACCTAATTACACTTTGGGTCTGAATCCTTTATCTCAAGGGTCGAAACAACATAAGAAAGGAAGGGTAAAAGTCCCAGAGGGACATCCGAGACCGGATAATAGGCGGGATCAAAATTGGAAAAACACAACCTGGTTACCCGAACTCTCTGCAACCTTGTGATCCCAAGGTGAGGGAGGCATATGGTCTAATCTGGCCTACAAAGATAGTTTTTGATAGCAAAATCAAACAGGCACATAGACTCATATCTTCCTTTCTTGGCAGTGTGTGCAGCCAATCCATCTGGATCTTTCGTCTGATCCCAAAAAGAAAAAAACCATTTTGTGATTACTCACCTGTAAAATGGGTATTATAAGTATGTCTCACACCCTGCTTCGGAAGTAGTCATTACACTTGGGTTATGTCCAGTAGAGGGCGAACTTCTGCAGAGATGACTAGAAAAAAAGAAGCCCCTCCCGGCCCATAAATACCTGGGACCTCCCAAACACCTCCCAGTATAAGAAAGCAGTAAGGGGACCAGGAAGAGCAACTAAAAAACTTACAAGAAAAACAGTAACACCAAAGAGGATCCAAGATACAACTCAGGGTGGGGCGAAGCAGGGCGTGAGACATACTTATAATACCCATTTTACAGGTGAGTAATCACAAAATGGTATTATTCTAAGTATGTCTCACACCCTGCTTCGGAAGTAGTCATTACACTTGGGACATCCAATAGCAGTGTCCAAAAAGGGTGGGGATCCCAATAGGCAAAAATGCACAAATGAAAACCCCTGCCGCTTGTAGAACTTCGCGGCTAAAAACAGCATCCGCTAAGGCCCGCACATCAACCTTACAAAAACTTGTAAAAGTTATGAACAGAAGACCAAGTAGCAGTCGCACAACTTATTCCACTAAACTGAAAAGGGGAACCCTCCCCTTGGCAATATAGCCCACACAAGGACCAGACATATCCATTAAAAATGGTAGACTTGACAGCGCCAAACCCGTCGGGGGCCAGAGGGCACCACAAACAAGACTTCCTTCCTACAGAAAAAGGAAGTAGCCAAGAAATAGAACGTCAGCAGGGCCCTCTCCTTGTCAAAGCTAGACGAAGGACACAAGGAAGAAGAACCACATCCTTAAAGAGATGGAAACACAGCGAACAGAAGCAATAGCCACCAAAAGGCAATCTGTGGTGTAAGCACAGAAAATGCAAAATTCAAATCCCAAACAGACACAAGGCTTTTTGAGGACAAAAGGCCTTAGAAGACGACCACCAGGACAGAGGCCTGCCCCAGCAAAGCACTTAAGCTGGAGCCCCAGGCCCAGACCGTACTGACGAAAGTCCAAAAACCTAGTGAACAAAAACACCTTGCAAGGCAAGGCCCTAGCCTCACACCCATCAATATAGGACCGCCAAGTCCTGTAGAAGAAGTTAAAGGAAGACCACTTCCTAGCCCAAACAAGAGTCTGAAGCACAACATCAGACAAACTTCCTCTATGAAGATGGAGGAGGTTGCAGCAGCCACGCCGCCAAAGCCAGCGTTTGCAAACTGCAACTGCAACGAACCAAACCTATCTTGGCCACCCTGGAGCCACCAGCATTGCTGACGCACCCGCAGGAGCCAGCTAGCGCACCACCTTGCCCCCCATGGCGAAGGAAGGAAACAGGCACAGGAACCCCAGACCCCTCCAGGCAAAAGACATGGCGACCACTGCCGGAGGCAGAGGAACCTGAGACCGAAAACCAAACGTTGGGAGCTAGTGAGTGCAACGTGAGGCAACGAGAACCACCTCCGGAATCCCCCACTTGCGACAGAAGGACCGGAACACCTTGCGTTAGTAAGAACAACCCCCTCAGTGAGAGGATTCCCTGCTCAAGGAATCCACCTCCATGTTATCCACTCCCGGAATGAATGCCGCTGAGAAGCATGGAACATCGCTCTCCGCCCATGCAAGAATCAGCGAAACTTCCCTGAGGGCACTCCTGCTGCGAGTCGACGTAAGCGACCGCAGTTCAATCGTCCAACTGAACCTGAACCGGCAAAACCTGTAAATAATTGCATCCAGCATGACAGAATCAAACAAATAGCTCTGAACTCCAAAAACAGAGATGGGAGCGTGAGCCTCCTGAAGACTCCCCAGCCCCTGGAACTGAAAGTCCGTCCAGAAACCTCCCCAGCCCGACAGGCTGGTATTCGTGGTAACCGTCTCCTAACAAGGGGCCAAAAAGGATCTGCCCCTCATCAGACCGCTAAGCTCCAGCCACCACAGAAAGGATTGCCGGACCCTGGGAGACAGCAGAAAGGACCGAGCCAAGCACCGGGAACAGCCGTCCCACGTCCGCAATAGACGGAGTTAGAGTGACCTCATGAGGAACTGAGCAAAGGGGACTGCCTAGAAGGAAAACCACCATCAATCCCACCAGTTTCATCCCTAGCGGAAAGAGAGGCGAGGATTGTCCAGGAGAACAAATATCAGGTCCTGAACCCTCTGCACCTTAGGGTGAAGGAACCCTCTGGCCTGACCGGAATCCAGATTCATGCCAGAGAAATTGGGGTGGGTGATCACCCATCCGAACCGTTCCAGCGTAGTCACCACCCTGGAGTCCTTCTCCACCCGGCATAGAAAAGATGCTGTAATGAGTAGGTCATCCAGATACGGCACAATGTAAACGCCCTGGGCTCCGAGAAAGCCCATTATGCCCGCCAGACCCTTGGTGAACACCCTTGGCACCGAAGTCAACCAGAAAGGGAGGGCCACAACTGAAAATGCCGATCTTCCACCCCAAACCTGAGAAATCTCTGGCGAGCGGGGTAGGTTGGTACATAAAGGTAAACAACCTTGAGGTCTATAAATGTCACGAAATCCCCCTGATGAAGGGAATTGATGACTGAGCGCAGAGTCTCCATGCGGAACTTCTGGGATCTGATGAACCTGTAGAAAGGCCTCAAAAACCAGAATGGTTCTGATGGATCCATCCCGTTAGGGAACCACAAGGGTTGGAACAATAGCCCCGGCCCCTGCACAGCACGGGGGTCCGAGGAAACCCGAGAACAGAGGAATCACCACGGAAGATAGAGAAGGCAGCACCTCTGCCAGCTCTGGCACCGTGAAAGGAAGGAATAGAGGAGCCTGCCCCCCGGAAGGAGCAACGTCGCTTCTAGCGTGGCGGAAGCCTGCCTCCTTACGCAACTGAATCCAATATGACTCCAAAAAGCCGTATACCCCGAAGGGTAGCCAATGTTAGCCGCCACCGGCGCAACCAGACAGAGCGTCGTATAGCCACAAGCAAAGCTGAGGTTCCGCCATACAGACATATAGTGTCATCCAGGCAGACAAGACCATGGTCAGGAACTATACACACCGCATAAATGCTGCCAAATCAGCACTGGCTGGGTCCAGCTGGGACCCCTCAACAGGCCCCAAACCACAGACCTGATAACCACAACCGTGAGTACAGAAATACAAACAGGCCGCAAGGCAGAACCCACGCCAGCAAGGGCATGTCAAGCCATCTGATCAAAATGACGGTCCTCACGATCCTTAATCGTGGAGGCGTCTAGAGAGTGCACCACAGATGCGTTGGACAATCCCAGTACCGGACGCATCGACCTCGGGAGGAGATGACCAGCGCTTCACCACGATCACTGTACAGGGATACCTCCTATCCCGTTCCTGAGGAAAACCGGGAAGCCGGCTAGATCCCTCCCGATCCTTAATAATCACATATTAGAATGAAACTGAGTTGGGCACCCCATACGAGGCTTAGAGGTCTCAAGAAAAAAATATTTTCCCTTCTGCGGAGGGGACTCCGCCGGAGGAGGAATAGCCAGTACCTCAAATAAATGGCCCAGGAACTTGGGGGTAACCACAGCATCCCCAAGCCCCTGCCCGGCATCAGCATCCCAAACTGCTGATCCTTAGAGCCATCAGATTCCGTAAACAGTTCCTTCCGCAAGCGGAAAATAAACAGACCAGTCAAGGGAATCATGATCATCAAGAACCCGCACTGCCGGTGACAGAAGGCTTCTCTTAGCCGGGGCCACCCTGGCCACAGAGCTAGAAAACAATTTATCGATGTTGGCCAATCCAGCACATACATCAGATTGCGACTCCCCGCTAATGACAATGTCACATGGGGTACAAATAATTTAAGGTGGAGTAGGTGATGAGGCCGGCGGCACTGACCCAGACGTCCGGGCCCCCGAATGCAGTGTTATGGCCTGCTGAACACATAGTATGCACCAGCACAGTATCCCCAACAAGGGATACCCTCCAACCCACACACTGCCGGGACTGCCCCGAAGGGAGCCAGAGCCCGGATCCAGGGGAGCCTCCAAATGGTGATTTGTATGGTAGTCGCAATGACCAACGGGAATTACGCTAGAAGCAACCCATGATGCCCCTTAAGTCCATTAGTGGGAGGATTTGCAAGCCCAAGGGACCCCAGGAGTGTGGCTAAACATAGAAATTAAATATATATATACATATATACATAACATTGAGGCAAATAGCATATAAAACTACATAGCATGCTAGTGACAAATGTAATGATACCAGAACCAGAAACCGCAAGGTGGGACAAAACGATCCCGCAGTGTTCTAGGCCGGCGCTGGATAAAGCGCCCTAACAAAACAGACAAGCAAAGCCCCGCAGGGCACTCACCTCACATGCATGCTTCTTAGCCGGAGCCATCCTCGTCCCAGAGGAAGCAGACGAAGAGGGGCGGGCCAGTGCGGATCGCACGCCACGCCTGGCCCCGCCCTCTCCCCATCCTTTCTTAGAAACACCGGGCGCCGCCGAAGGCGCCAGAGAGTGGGACGGGCCGCCGCCAGCGCGTCGAGCGCCCGACCCCTTCCCCATCCGGATGAAGGCAACCGGGCGCTGCAGAGGGCGCCAAAGAGAGAGCGGGGCGGGCCGGCGCCAGCGCGTAGAGCGCCCAGCCCCGCCACAGCCAAATAAACCGGGCGCCGCAGAGGGCGCTCGAGAGAGTGGGGCGGACCGCCGCCAGTCCGTCGAGCGCCCGGCCCCGCCCCATTCAAAGGAAGAAACCGGCGCCACCGAGGGCGCAGAAGAGAGTGGGGCGGGCCGCCGCAAGCGCGTAGAGCGCCCCGCCCCCTCCCCATTCATAGTAAAGGAAACCGGGCGCCGCAGAGGGCGAAGAATAGAGGGCCGGGAGTCATCCCGGCTACCTGCAAGGAGGAGACATCCATCTTCTGACTCGCCTCTGCAGAGATGAAAGACTGGGGAATGAGTGGGAGGTCCCAGGTATTTGTGCCGGGAGAGTCTTTTTTATTGACATCTCTGCAAGATTGCCATCTACAGGTCAGTATACTCACATGTAATGAATGTCTTGAAGCAGGGTGTGTGACATACTTAGAATATCTTACCTTATCGGCGACGGATAATCCAGCCATTCACAAGCGGCAGGCACGGGTGCGCGCCCTGCTAGAGGGGGACGTGCGGGAGGCGGCTTATCTGTTGCCGATAAGGTAAGGTAAGGTAAGTTTTTAGGGGGTTTCACACGAAATCGGGATGCCCCGTGGGGGAGGGAGCTGGTCGGCCCGGGAATCTTAAAAATTCCCGGGCCGATCAGGGGGTGGGTGTTGGTCCACTTTAAACTGACCCAACAAAAATACCATTTTGTGAATACTCACCGGTAAAATGGGTATTATGTCACACACCCCGCTTCAAGACAATCATAACATGTGGGTAATACTGACCTGTAGATGGCGATATGCAGAGATGTAAGGGAAAAAAGAGAGCCCCTCCCAGTCCATAAATACCTGGGACCTCCCACTCACCCAGTATAAAGATAGCAGTAAGGTAAGGGATAAGTCATAACGCAAAGTTCACCATATAAAGGATCCAGAATACAAAAAGGGCACGGTGAAGCGGGGTGTGTGACATATTATTATACTTATAATACCCATTTTGCAGGTGAGTATTCACAAAATGGTATTATTCTAAATATGTCACACACACCCCGCTTCAAGACAATCCTAACATGTGGGACATCCAACAGCAGTGTCCAAAACAAGGCATAAAGCACAACTTAAACCACTGCAGCTTGCAGAACTTTGCGGCCAAAAACAGCATCCGCTGAGGCCCGAACATCAACCTTGTAAAACTTGGAAAAAGTGTTAACAGAAGACCAAGTAGCAGCCTTAAAAAAAAAATCGCTCAATAGAGGCCAGGTGCTGGAAGGCCCAGGACTCCCCAACAGCACGAGTAGAATGAGCAGTAACACGAAAAGGGGGAACCTTCCCCTTGGCAGAATAGGCCCCAACAATGGCCTGGCGAATCCATTTACTAATGGAAGACTTGGCAGGAGCCAAACCCTTCCTAGGCCCAGAGGGCACCACAAAAAAGGCATCCGTCTTACGAAAAGACGACGTTACCACCAAGTAGTACTTCACAACGCGAACCACATCCAAAGAATGCACAGCCCTCTCCTTGTCATTGCTGGGATTAGGACACAAGGAGGGCAGAACAATGTCCTGATTTAGATGAAAGGCAGAAACCACCTTAGGAAGGAAATCCGGCTTGAAACAGAAAATACCATTACTCATCTGTAAAATGGGTATTATAAGTATGTCACACACTCCACTTCAATCATTAATTATTACACTTGGGTAACTCCACCAGCAGGTGGCGACGTGCAGAGAAGTCATGAAAAAACAAGCCCCTCCTGGTCTATACATTCCTGGTACCTCTCACTCATTCCCCAGTATTCAAACAGCAGTAAAGACAAGGTACCAGGAAAAAACCCTCAAACTGTAAACGAAAACTTCACCCTATAAAGAATCCGGGATACCAAAAGGGCGGGTGAAGTGGGGTGTGTGACATACTTATAATACCCATTTTACAGGTGAGTATTCACAAAATGGTATTATTCTAAGTATGTCACACACCCCACTTCAATCATTAATTATTACACTTGGGACATCCAACAGCAGTGTCCAGAAAAGGGCGGGTATCCAACCAGGCAATAATGCCAAACCCAAACCACTGCAGCTTGCAGAACCTTGCGGCCAAAAACAGCAACCGCTGAGGCCCGCACATCAACCTTATAAAACTTGGAAAAAGTGTGAACCGAAGACCAAGTAGCAGCCTTACAAACTTGGTCAACAGAAGCCTGGTGCTGAAAAGCCCAGGACGCTCCAACCGCACGAGTAGAATGAGCAGTAACACGAAAAGGGGGATCCTTCCCCTTGGCAGAGTAGGCCCCAACAATCGCCTGACGAATCCATTTACTAATGGAAGACTTAGCCGGAGCCAAACCCTTCCTAGCCCCACAGGGCACCACGAAAAAGGCATCAGTCTTACGAAACGAAGACGTAATACGCAAATAGTACTTGACACAACGTACCACATCCAAACAATGCAACGCCCTCTCCTTGTCATTCCCCGGTCTAGGACACAAGGAGGGAAGAACAATGTCCTGATTCAGATGAAAAGCAGAAACCACTTTAGGGAGAAAGTCTGGCTTGAAACGAAAAACCACTTTGTCCTGATGTTTCTCAAAATAAAGAGCCTGAATAGACAAGGCTGCCAACTCCGAAACACGCCGAACCGAAGTGATGGCCACCAGAAAGGCAACCTTCTGAGTCAGAGTGGACAGAGCAATATCCCGCAAAGGCTCAAAAGGAGGAGCCTGAAAAGCAGAGAGAACCAAATTCAAATCCCAAACAGGGAGCAACGGCTTCCTAGGAGGCCGCAGATGCGAAACCCCCTGGAAAAAAGTCTTGACCAAAGGATGACTTGCAAAAGACCTCTGAAAAAAGATAGACAAGGCAGAGACCTGCCCCTTCAAAGTACTCAGCTGAAGACCAGAGTCCAGCCCTGATTGAAGAAATTCCAAAATCCTAGAAATAGAAAAGACCCGGCAAGGCAAAGATCTAGCCTCAAACCAATCAATATAAGATCTCCAAGACCTATAATAGATGGAAGAAGAGGATCTCTTCCTGGCACTAATAAGAGTCCGAATGACCGAATCCGAAAGACCCTCCTCCTTTAAGATGGAGGTCTCAGCAGCCAAGCCGTCAAAACCAGCGTTGGTAAACTGGGGTAACACAGTTGGCCCTGAGTGAGAAGATCCGGCCGAAGAGGCAGATCGAACTGATCCACCGCCAGAAGAACGATGTCTGCGAACCACACCCGCCTTGGCCACCTTGGGGCCACGAGAATGGCGGGAACTCCTTCCAGAACCAACTTTCGCAGCACCCTGCCTAGCATGGGAATCGGAGGAAACAGATAAAGAAACCCCAGGTCCCTCCAGCTCAGGGTCATGGCATCCGCCGCCAGAGGATCCTGAGACAGCGATACGAATGTCGGAAGCTTGTGATTGTGACGAGAGGCAAACAGATCCACCTCCGGCGTCCCCCACCGGAGACAAAGCGACCGAAACACCTGGGGATGGAGAGACCATTCCCCCCGGCGAGACGAACACCGGCTCAGAAAGTCCGCCTCCGTGTTTTCCACTCCTGGAATGTACACTGCCTAGATGCAAGGGACATGAGTCTCTGCCCAAACCAGAATCAGAGACACCTCTCTGTGGGCACCCAGACTGCGAGTCCCTCCTTGGTGATTGATGTAAGCAACCGCCGTCCGATTGTCCGACCGAACCTGAACCGGCAGGCCCTGCAAATGCTGCGTCAAGTGAGACAGAACCAACCTGATGGCTCTCAACTCCAGAACATTGATGGGCAAGAGGGCTTCCTGAGGACCCCACCGCCCCCGGAACCGAAGATCCCTCCAGAAACCTCCCCATCCTGACAAACTGGCGTCCGTGGTGACAGTTTCCCAAAGCGGGGTCAAAAATGACCTGCCCTTCAGAAGATTGTCCGAGACCATCCACCACAGAAGAGACTGCCGAACCCGAGGGGACATCCGGAAGGACCGATCCAACGACCGCGGTCGCCGGTCCCAAGACGCCAAAAGATGAAGCTGAAGCGTCCTCGTGTGAAACTGCGCGAAGGGAACTGCCTCCAAAGAGGCTACCATCAACCCCACCAGTCTCATCCCTAGCCGGATGGACGGGCGGGGATTGGAAAGAAGAAGCTGAGCCAATTCCTGAATCAAAAGAACCATGGCCTGAGGGAGAAAAACTCTGTGCTGGCAAGAGTCCAAGGACATCCCCAGAAAGGTCACCACCCTGGCCGGAACCAGAGAGGACTTGGGGTAGTTGATCACCCAGCCGAACCTCTCCAGCCTAGACACCACCAAGCTGGTGGCCCCTTCCGCTTGACTGAAGGAAGGTGCCATGATGAGAAGATCATCCAGGTAAGGCACAATGCGAATCCCCTGAGCTCTGAGCAGGGCCATCACTCCCGCCAACACCTTGGTGAACACTCTCGGAGCCGAGGTGAGGCCGAATGGAAGAGCTACAAACTGGAAATGCCGATCCTCCACCACAAAGCGAAGAAACCTCTGATGAGCCGGAAAAACGGAATGTGAAGGTATGCATCCTTGACGTCTATGGACGCCATAAAGTCCCCCTGCCGAAGCGAACCGATCGCAGACCGCAGGGTTTCCATGCAGAACTTCCGGGGACGAATAACCCGGTTGAAAAACTTCAAATCCAGAATGGGACGGAACGACCCATCCTTTTTGGGTACAGTGAAGAGATTGGAATAATACCCACGCCCCACCTCCGAAAGAGGGACCGGGCAGATGACAGCCAATTCCAGAAGATTCCTTACCGCTGCCAGGAGCCCCCGCGCGGCCAACGGATCCGAAGGTACCCGAGACCTGAAAAACCTTGGAGGAGGGCGGGACTCGAACTCCAGCTTGTAACCGGCCGACACCACCTCCCGGATCCACCTGTCCGAGACCTCCTGGTCCCATACCCGGGAGAAGAGTCGCAACCGTCCCCCCACCCGTAAGGGTGAGGGCGCCCCCTCATTGCTGAGCGGACTTGGCAGCTGGCTTGGGCTTGGCGCCCCAGGCGTGAACGGAACGGCCACGGCCTCTACCCCTATTCCAACTGGCGCCCCTGGAGGCCGAGAAGCCCGCACCCCTGCCGGCTCTGGCTCCCCGAAAGGACGGATTGAAGGGGGCCGCCCCCCGAAAGGAACGGCGAAATTTCTTGCGCTGAGGTAACTTACCTCCCTTGGCAACAGAATCCAGCTTTTCACCGAAAAGCCTCAAACCCAAAAGGGAAGAGCCGTGAGCGATCTTTTAGAATTAAAATCAGCCGTCCACTGTCTCAACCACACAGAGCGGCGACTAGCCACCAAAAGAGCAGAAGCCCCGCCACACATCAACATGGCATCATCCTGAGCGGCCAGAATAAACGACAAGAAGGAGTCACAACGCTTAAGAGCGAGAAACTCATCACCAGAAGGATCAAGATCCACACATAAATCCCTGACAATAGACCTAACAGCCAATGTCAAAAGAGCCGAAGCACAACAGGCCTCAAAACTGAACCCGCACAGACAAAACCATGGCGGGCCAGCTGATCAATCCGCCGATCCTCGCCGTCCTTGAGAGAAGTAGTGTCAGGAGAATGAACAACCGCCGTATTAGACAGTCCCAAGACCGAAGCATCCACCTCGGGAGGGACAGCCCAACGCTTCAACAAGTCCGCCGGAAAAGGATATTTTTTATCCCAGCTAGGCGGTACCCCGACGAGCCGAGTAGGTTGCTCCCATTGCTTAAGGACAACGTCCTCGAAATGCTGTTGACTGGGAAACTCCAAGCGCTGCTCGGACCCCCCAAAAAGCTGGCCCTTAGGCCGAGGAGCAGCCTCGGGAGGATCCAAATCCAAAACCTCAAACATTTGGACCAAAATGGAAGGCGTATCAGGAGCGGGACCTTCAGCCTGGTCCCCCTCAGCGCCCAGCAACTGCTGGCCCTCCGAATCATCTAATTCCTCAACGAGCTCACCCTCTTCAAGGGGACGATCTGACCAATCCAGATCCTCAACAACCTCCTCATCTGAGTCCGGCGGAGGCGGAGATAGGTGTTTTCGCTTAGCCGGAACCTTCTGAGCGACCATGGCTGAAAACATTTTCTCGAGGCTGGCCAAGCGGGCGCACACCTCAGATTGCGAATCCCCACCCATGACAACGTCACACGAGGTCCGGAACAGGCGAGGAGGAGAGGGAGATGGCGCGGCCGATGAAGTACCAGGCACCGGGGTGCCGGACTGGCGCTTAAAGTTCCGCTGTGCACATGGAATACATATAATGACATCATCCCCCGGGAGCGGAGTCCCACAACCCCCACACAGCCTGGATTGTCCCGAAGGACCGTTTCCGGTATCTTTGGCAGCCTCCATATGGTGAAATTTATGGTATTCGCAGTCCCCAGGGATTTACGCAGTAAGCGACCCGGGATGCCCCTCTCGGATTTCAATAGAAATATATATCTATATATGAAAATATTAAAATAGCCCTGACCAGGGAAACTAGCCCAAGGGACAATAAGCCAACCCCACTAGCCAGGTATATAAGACCGGGAGAGCCCTTGTATGATGGAATCCCGGGATCTGGAAAAGAAAGGCCACAATCAATCCAGGCACACAGAACAACACCAAACACAAAAACATAGAAACTACAGGGCAAAATCATATAACAAAGTATAAGCACAAGAAGACTTCCAGCCAGCATGCCCAAAGTCCGGCTGAAGCACCCTGCTGTTGCCCCCACGGGGGGGGGGGGGGGGGGGGGAGTGGAGGGAGGCACAGACTATGTAAGAACTTCAAAGACAGTTGGCCGTTAGTACTAAAGAAAGATAACTGCTGCCCCCTTAACAGAACGCTCCCTCTAAAAAGCATTCAGACATTATAATAAAAAGGCCCTGAAACACAAGCCGCAGCCTACCTTAGTCCCCGCAAGAAAATGGCGCCAGCCAGAATAAACGTGAGACGGAGACAGAACATGAGACGGAGCTGCTCGCTCGGCAGCTTAGGTGGGCGGGGCCGCGTCTGGCGCGGCCCGCGCCGTGTCTGGCGGGTTAGGGAGGGGCGGGGCTACAGCGGTCCCGCGCTTCTGGCGGGCCCGCCCCTCCCTAACCCGCCAGACACGGCGCGGGCCGCGCCAGACGCGGCCCCGCCCACCTAAGCTGCCGAGCGAGCAGCGGGCGCCGCAAGCAATGGCGCCTGCAGAGGCCGTCGGGCGGACCGGCGGCACGCAAGCCGCCCGGTCCCGCCCGCCTAAATAATAGCCAGCGGGGCGCCGAAGGTCCACGGCGCCCTGGCACCCAGGCGGGCCGCCAGGCCCCGCCCACCGTAACAACGACCCTGAAGTAATCGTCAGACCAAAGACGGGCGCCCTAACATGGCGCCCGCCCACAGCACCGGGTGGCGGGCCGTCGGAACCCCCGCCCGACCCGGCCCCACACGTAAAAACACAGGCTAAAACACAGGAGCTCCGAAGCCCCCAAACACCAGCTAAAAGGCAGAAGCAAACGGGCCAATGCCACACAGGCCACCCGTCCCTGCCCCAACGCACACGCACACACAGTAACAGCCACACACATTCCAAAGAATGGGATTGTTAAAAGTCAGAGGAAAAAAAAACAAAAAAAACCTAAGGGGGAGCATAAGGGCTGGGGCATCCCACGTCCGGATCACCAAACCGGATCACCGCTATGCCCCATAATATGGGGTCGAGCGGAGGAGCTAATCTCCTAAGCACCTAAGGTGCCATCTACCCTTGCCCGGCCTACAGCCTAAGCTGGGAGGCTACCAGATAAACAAGGGGATTAGCACAACAGAGCCGGGCAGAAATAGACCATGGGGGGGGCCAGGGTGATACCCCGGCTACCTGCAAGCAGGAGACTTCTTTCTTCTGTCTTGTCGCCATCATGCAGAGAAGAAAAACTGGGGAATGAGTGAGAGGTACCAGGAATGTATAGACCAGGAGGGGCTTGTTTTTTCATGACTTCTCTGCACGTCGCCACCTGCTGGTGGAGTTAGCCAAGTGTAATAATTAATGATTGAAGTGGGGTGTGTGACATACTTAGAATAACCGCTTTGTCCTGATGCCTCTCAAAGTACAGAGCCTGAACGGACAAAGCCACCAACTCAGAGACACGCTGAACAGAAGTGATAGCTACCAAAAAAGTCACCTTCTGCATAAGTGAAGACAAGGCAATATCATGCAAAGGCTCAAAAAGGAGGAGCCTGAAGAGCAGAAAGAACCAAATTCAAATCCCAAACTGGGAGCAAAGGCTTCCTAGGAGGCCGCACATGTGTAACCCCCTGGAAAAAGGTCTTAACCAAAGGATGAAGAGCAAAAGACCTTTGAAAGAAAACCACCAGGGCAGAAACCTGCCCCTTCAGAGTACTAAGCTGGAGCCCCAGGTCCAGACCATGCTGAAGAAACTCCAGAATTCTGGAAATAGAAAACTCCCTACAAGGCAACGCCCTGACCTCGCACCAATCAATATAAGACCTCCAAGTCCTATAGTAGACGGTAGAGGAAAACCGCTTCCTAGAGTACGAATCACAGCATCGGAAAGACCTTCTCCAAGATGGAGGTCTCAGCAGCCACGCCGTCAAAGCCAGCGTTGGTAAATTGGGGTAAAGTAGTTGACCCTGAGTGAGCAGATCTGGCACGAACTGATCCTCTGCCAACCTTACCACATCTGCGAACCAAACCCATCTTGGCCACCTTGGAGCCACCAGAATTGCTGACGCGCCCTCCAGGGCCAGCTTGCGCACCACTCTGGCCACCATGGGAAACGGAGGGAACAGATACAGAAACCCCAGATCCCTCCAGTTCAGAGACATGGCATCCACTGCCAGAGCCAGTGGATCCCGCGAGAGAGACACAAATGCCGGAAGTTTGTGATTGTGACGAGAGGCAAAGAGGTCCACCACCGGAGACCCCAACCTGAGACAAATCAAGCGAAACACCTTGGGGCTGAGGGACCATTTCCCCCGGCGAGATGAGAACCTGCTCAGAGTCCGCCTCCGTGTTCTCCACTCCTGGAATGTAAACCGCCGAAATGCACGGGACATGGCTCTCCGCCCAGGCCAGAATCAGAGACACTTCCCTGAGGGCACTCCTGCTGTGAGTCCCTCCCTGGTGATTGATGTAGGCGAGCGCCGTCCAATTGTCCGACCCTAAACCGGCAAGCCCTGCAACTGATGAGTCAAGCGAAACAGAACCAACCTGATGGCTCTCAATTCCAGAACATTGATGGGCTTGTGAGCCTCCTGAGGCCCCCACAGACCCTGAAACCGACAATCCTTCCAGAACCCCCCCCCCCCCCCATCCTGACAGGCTGGCATCCGTGGTGACCGTCTTCCAACAAGGAGTCAGAAAAGATCTGCCCCTCAACAGATTGATTGGATCCAGCCACCACTGAAGGGAACGCCGAACCCGGGGGGGGGGGGTCATCCGGAACGACTGATCCAACGACAGTGGAGACCTGTCCCAGGCCGCCAACAGATGGAGCGTCCTTGTGTGAAACTGAGCAAAAGGAACCACCTCGAAGGAAGCCACCATCAATCCCACCAGCCGCATCCCCAGCCTGATGGCCGGACGAGGGGTGAACAGGAGAAGCTGGGCCAACTCCTGAATCAAGAGAACCTTGGACTGAGGAAGAACACCCTGGCCAGGGAAGTATCCAGAGACATTCCCAGAAAAGACACTACCCTGGACAGAGAAAGGGAGGACTTGGAGTAGTTGATTACCCAACCGAATCTCTCCAGAGTGGATACCACAGTCCTGGTGTCCAACTCCGCTTGGCTGAAGGAAGACGCCATAATGAGAAGATCGTCCAGATATGGCACAATGCGGATACCCTGAGCTCTGAGGAGAGCCATCACCCCAGCCAGCACCTTGGTGAAAAACCTTGGAGCCGAGGTAAGACCGAAAGGAAGGGCCACAAACTGAAAATGCCGATCCTCCACCACGAACCTGAGAAACCTCTGGTGCGCCGGAAAAATTGGAACATGCAGGTAAGCGTCCTTGATGTCTATGGACGTCATAAAGTCCCCCTGACGAAGAGAGTAGATGGCTGAACTCAGCATCTCCATGCGGAATTTCCGCGGACGAACGAACCTGTTGAGGATCTTCAGATCCAGGATGGGCCGAACAGAGCCGTCCTTCTTGGGCACCGTGAACAGATTGGAATAAAAGCCCCGGCCCCAGTCCGAGGAAGGCACTGGACAAATGACAGCCATATCCAGAAGATTTTTTACCGCCGCCCAGAGGGTCCGAAGGCACCCGAGACCTGAAGAATCTGGGAGGGGGCCGGAAACTCGAACTCCAGCTTGTAGCCGGAAGACACCACTTCCCGAATCCATCTGTCCGAGACCTCCCGGTCCCAAACCTGGGAGAAGTGTTGCAGCCGTCCCCCCCGCCCACAAGGGTGAGGGCGCCCCCTCATTGCTGAGCTGGCTTGGCCGCGGGTTTGGGCTTAGAGCCCCAACTATATCCTGGACGGGCACGTCCCCTGCCCCTATTCCAGGAATCTCCTCTGGGTGAGGAGAAAGCCAATCCTCTGCCAGCTCTGGTCCCACAAAAGGAGGGAGCAAAGGAAGCCGCCCCCTGAAAGGGACGACGTTGCTTCCTACGTTGAGGTAATTTACCGCCCTTGGTGACGGAATCCAATTTCTCTCCAAAGAGCCGCAATCCCACAAAGGGAAGAGCTGTAAGCGACTTCTTGGACACAAAATCAACCGCCCACTGGCGCAACCAAACCGAACGCCGAATAGCCACAAGCAGGGCCGACGTTCTGCCACACATCAAAGTGTCATCCAAGGCGGCTAGTACAAACAATTCACACCGTTTAAGACCAAGGAACTCGTCACTAGCCGCATCTAGCCCGGAAGAAGTCAACAGGTCCCTGACCACCGACCTGGTAGCCACCACCAACAACGCCGAAGCACAAACAGGCCACAGGGCCGACCCAACACTGGCAAAACCATGACAAGCCATCTGGTCAAGGCGTTTATCCTCACCATCCTTAAGAGTGGAAAAATCTGGAGAATTCAAAATAGCGGTGTTGGACAACCCCAAAATTGGTGCATCCACCTCAGGAGGAGACGACCAACGCTTTACCGCATCCAAAGGAAAGGGATATTTATCCCACCCCTGAGGAACACCTGGGAGCCGAGTAGGCCTCTCCCATTCCTTAGTAATAATTCCATCAAAATGCTTTTGATTAGGAAATTCCAAGCGCAGCCTAGATTCCTCGAAAAACTCCCCGTTGCTGAGGAGCCGCCTCAGGAAGAGAAATAGCCAGAACCTCAAAACATTTGAGCCAGAACCTTAGGGGTATCCACGGAATTCCCCAAGCCCCGCTCAGAATCAGCACCAACAAACTGTTGATCGTCCGAATAATCCGAATCCTCATAACTCCCCTTCCTCAAGCGGGGAGTAATCGGACCAATCCAGGAGCATCAAAATCAAATTCAACCGCCCGCGTGTCTGGTGACAAATGGTTTCTCTTAGCCGGGGCCTTTTCTGGCAACAGCGCTAGAAAACAATTTTTCAAGATTGGCCAATCTGGCACACACCTCAGATTGCGACTCCCCACTCATGACAATGTCACACGGGGCACAGATCAATCGGGGAGGGGAAGGAGAAGGGACCGGCGGTGCAGAACCAGACGCCTGGGGTCCGGATTGCTGCTTAATAGTCTGCTGCGCACATGGTACGCAAAGGAACAAATCATCCCCTGTAAGGGATACCCCACACACTTCCGGGATTGCCCCGAAGGGAGCCCAAGCCCAGTATCCGGGGATGCCTCCATACGGTGAACTTATAGGTAGTCGCAATGACCGAGGGAATTATGCATATAAGCAACCCGGGATGCCCCTTTAACCCTTCTATTGCCAGCCACGTAAATTTTACGTGGCTGCCTCTCCAACTGTTAAACGCCAGCCACGTAAAATGTACGTGCCTGACTTTCCCCAGCAATAAAGTAAAAAGTATAAAAAAAAAATCGCTTACCTGACCCCTTGTTTGATCCGGCCGGGTCTCCTCTTCAGCCAGAGGGGCTCCGATTGCTGATTGGGGCTCCTCCGGCTGCAGGGGAGGGCCCGGATAGGGTGGGCCCGGGGGGGGGGGACCCTATGTCATTTTTTTTTTTAATTAACCCTTTGTTACCTGTAACCCAGTAGGTATAAAAGGCTTCCAGCAGGAGAGCAGAAGCCTGATTAGCGTGGGACACAGGGATTGATGGGAGGTATTAAAAAAAAATGTATTATTTTTTAATAAAGTTATTTTAAGTGTGTCTCTGTGTGTTTTTTTTTAACTTTTAACCCTTTGTGAACTGGTAAGGGATCTACGAGACCCCTATACCAGTTCACAAAGGCTCTGGGTCTGGCAAGTCACCTGCGGCTAGTGGGTGACTTGTCATTAACCCGAGACCCCCCATTACCTGCCTCCCCAAAAAAACCTTAAAATTCCCCCAAGAAATGGTGTCTCCCCCCCCTGTGCAAGGGGACCCCACACCAATTTTTTTTTATTTAACCCTTTATTATGTGGATAGTAGTTGTATTTTATTTGTAAATGTTATAAAGTGCTCTTTTCAGTTTAGGGGATCACCTGGACAGGAACGGGGGGCTACCGATACATATGTGGTATCATTGTAATCGGGAGAAATGGGGCTTTCACATGCAATATGGTTTTCTTTAATAAAATAAATGTTTTTGTTAAAATAAAGGAGACAATTTAATATATATTTTTTTTTTACTTATTTACTTAACAATATATAAAAAAAAAAGTAGAAAAAATACAAACAAGACATTTCAGGTTAAAGCCTAAACTCTGCCACAAAAAGAAAATATGCCATTTTCTTGGAAATTTCTGCAAAAATCAGAAACATCATGCAAAATGGTGAAAAATATCCTGTCAGCAGCGGGTGACAAAATCTCAAGTAGGCTGGCAGTTAAAAGGTTACAGGTACCTATGCATGTAGGGTATTGTTCTGCTCGGGGGACCTTGCGCTTTCAGATTTACCTTGTTTTCTTATTTGCATATTGATATTTTAGGAAAAAGGTGTTTATTCTGCTTTTTTATACATTTTTTTGTGAAACCCTGTGCAACCTAAGAATTCTTTGAGATATTACTTCCAGAAAGATGATCCCACTATAACAAGCTGTGTATGCTTAGAAAGCTTAACATGTATACTTTCAGGGAATATATGGTTTATCGGGGATATTCCAAATGTAAAGGGTTGTTTTGTTAGAAAAAATACCATTTTGTGAAATACTCACCTGTAAAATGGGTATTATAAGTATGTCACACACCCCGCTTCAAGATATCCATAACATGTGGGTAATACCGACCTGAAGAGGGCGTTCCTGCAGAGATGATAGTAAAAAGAAAGCCCCTCCCGGATCCATAAATACCTGGGACCTCCCACTCATTACCCAGTATATAGAAGCAGTAAGGTAAGGGACCAGGAAGAGGCAAATATAGACCAAAGCAATGCAAAGTTCACAGTATAAAGGATCCAGAATACAAGAAGGGCGGGTGAAGCGGGGTGTGTGACATACTTATAATACCCATTTTACAGGTGAGTATTTCACAAAATGGTATTATTCTAAGTATGTCACACACCCCGCTTCAAGATATCCATAACATGTGGGACATCCAATAGCAGTGTCCATAAAAGGGCGGGGATCCAAAACAAGGCAACAAGGCACAACTTAAACAACAACAGCTTGCAGAACTTTGCGGCCAAAAACAGCATCCGCTGAGGCCCGAACATCAACCTTGTAAAAAGTGTGAACAGAGGACCAAGTAGCGGCCTTACAAACTTGCTCAACCGAGGCCTGGTGCTGAAAAGCCCAGGACGCTCCAACCGCACGAGTAGAATGAGCAGTAACACGAAAAGGGGGACTCCTCCCCTTGGCAGAATAGGCCCCAATGATGGCCTGACGAATCCATTTACTAATGGAAGATTTGGCAGGAGCCAAACCTTTCCTAGGCCCAAAGGGCACCACAAAAAAAGCATCAGTCTTACGAAAGGAAGACGTAACCACCAGATAATATTTCACAACACGAACTACATCCAAGGAATGCAGCGCCCTTTCCTTGTCGTTGCTAGGATTAGGACATAGAGAAGGCAGAACAATGTCCTGATTCAGATGAAAGGCAGAGACCACCTTAGGAAGAAAATCCGGCTTGAAACGAAAGACCACCTTGTCCTGATGCCTTTCAAAGTACGGAGCTTTAATGGACAAAGCTGCCAACTCAGAAACACGCCTAACAGAAGTGATAGCCACCAAAAAGGCCACCTTTTGGGTAAGTGAAGACAAAGCAATCTCATTCAAGGGCTCAAACGGGGGACCCTGAAGAGCAGAAAGAACCAGGTTCAAATCCCAAACTGGAACAAAGGGCTTCCTAGGAGGCCGAACATGTGTAACCCCTTGGAAAAAGGTCTTGACCAAGGGATGAAGTGCAAAGGACCTTTGAAAGAACACCGCCAGGGCAGAAACCTGCCCCTTCAAGGTACTAAGCTGGAGCCCCAGATCCAGACCATGTTGAAGAAACTCCATGATCCTGGAAATGGAAAACTCTCGACAAGGGAAAGACCTACCTTCACACCAGTCAATATAGGACCTCCAGGTCCTATAGTAAACAGTAGAGGAAGACCGCTTCCTGGCGCTAATAAGAGTCTGAATCACCGCATCAGAAAGACCTTCCTCCTTCAAGATGGCGGTTTCAGCAGCCACGCCGTCAAAGCCAGCGATGGTAAATTGGGATAGCGTAGCCGACCCTGGGTGAGCAGGTCCGGCAGTAGAGGCAGAACGAACTGATCCTCTGCCAGCCTTACCAGGTCTGCGAACCAAACCTGCCTTGGCCACCTTGGTGCCACCAGAATCGCCGACGCGCCCTCCAGGGCCAGCTTGCGCACCACTCTGGCTACCATTGGAAACGGAGGGAACAGGTAAAGAAACCCCAGATCCCTCCAGTTCAGGGACATGGCATCCGCCGCCAGGGCCAGTGGATCCTGCGAGAGAGATACAAATACCGGAAGCTTGTGACGAGAGGCAAAGAGGTCCACCGCCGGGAACCCCCACCTGAGGCAAAATCGAGCGAAACACCTGGGGACTGAGAGACCACTCCCCCTGGCGAGAGGAGGCCCTGCTCAGAGAGTCCGCCTCCGTGTTCTCCAATCCCGGAATGTAGACTGCTGAGATACACGGGACGTGGCTCTCCACCCAGTCCAGAATTAAAGACACTTCCCTGAGGGCACTCCTGCTGAGAGTCCCACCCTGGTGATTGATGCAAGCAACCGCCGTCCGGTTGTCCGACCGGACCTGAACTGGCAGGCCCTGCAACTGATGAGTCAAGCGAAACAGAACCAACCTGATGGCTCTCAACTCCAGAACATTGATGGGCTTGTGAGCCTCCTGCGGGCCCCACAGACCCTAAAACTGGAGGTCCTTCCAAACACCCCCCCAATCTGACAGACTGGCATCCGTGGTGACTGTTTCCCAACACGGTGCCAGAAAAGATCTGCCCTTCAACAGATTGACAGACCCCAGCCACCATTGCAGGGATCGACGAACTCGGGGAGTCATCAGAAAGGACTGATCCAACGATAGCGGAGACTTGTCCCAAACCTTCAACAGATGAAGCTGGAGTGTCCTTGTGTGAAACTGCGCAAAGGGAACTGCCTCGAATGAGGCCACCATTAACCCCACCAGCCTCATCCCTAGCCGGATGGCCGGACGAGGGGCCGACAAGAGAAGCCGAACCAACTCCTGAATCAAAAGAATCTTGGCCTGGGGCAGAAACACCCTGGCCTGCGAAGTGTCCAGAGACATTCCCAGAAAGGTCACTACCCTGGACGGAGAAAGAGAAGACTTGGGGTGGTTGATCACCCAACCGAACCTCTCCAGAGTGGACACCACCACTCTGGTGTCCAATTCCGCTTGGTTGAAGGAAGAGGCCATAATCAGAAGATCGTCCAAATAGGGCACAACGCGGATACCCTGAACCCTGAGCAGAGCCATCACCCCCGCCAGCACCTTGGTGAACACCCGAGGAGCCGAGGTGAGACCGAAAGGGAGTGCCACAAACTGAAAATGCCGATCTTCCACCACGAACCTGAGAAACCTCTGCTGGAAAAATCGGAACGTGTAGGTAAGCGTCCTTGATGTCTATGGACGTCAGAAAGTCTCCCTGACGAAGTGAGTGGATAGCCGAACGCAACGTTTCCATGCGGAATTTCCGCGGCCGGATGAACCTGTTGAGAAACTTCAGATCCAATATGGGTCGGACCGATCCGTCCTTCTTGGGTACCGTGAACAGATTGGAATAAAAACCCCTGCCCTGGTCTGAGGGGGGCACTGGGCAAATGACAGCCATGTCCAGAAGACTCTCTACTGCCACCAGGAGCCCCTGCGCCGCCAGAGGCTCCGAAGGCATCCGAGACCTGAAAAATCTGGAAGGGGGGGCGGAGCTCGAACTCCAGCTTGTAACCGGAAGACACCACTTCCCGGATCCATCTGTCCGAGACCTCCTGATCCCAGATCTGGGAGAAGTGTCGCAGCCGTCCCCCCACCCGCATGGGTGAGGGCGCCCCCTCATTGCTGAGCTGGCTTCTTAGAGCCCCAACTGTATCCTGGACGGGCACGTCCTCTGCCCCTGTTCCCGGAATCTCCTCTGGAAGAGGGGAAGGCGAATCCCCTGCCAGATCTGGCCCCACGAAAGGAGGGGGTAAAGGAAGGCGCCCCCCGAAAGGGACGGCATTGTTTCTTGCGTTGAGGTAACCTACCACCCTTGGTGACAGAGTCCAATTTTTCTCCAAAGAGCCGTAATCCAACAAAAGGTAGAGCCGTCAGTGACTTCTTGGACATAAAATCGGCCGCCCACTGGCGCAACCACACCGACCCCCGAATAGTCACCAGCAGAGCCGACGTCCTACCACACATCATCAAAGTGTCATCCAAGGCGGTTAATACAAAAGACAAAAACAACTCCCACCGTTTAAGGCCAAGGAACTCGTCACTACCAGGACGAAGCCCAGAAGAAGTCAACAGATCCCTGACTACGGACCTGGCGGCCACCACCATTAGCGCCGAAGCGCAAACGGGCCGCATGGCTGACCCAACGCTAGCAAAACCGTGACAAGCCATCTGGTCAATGCGTTTATCCTCTCCATCTTTGAGGGTGGAACAATCAGGATTATTTAAAACAGAGGTGTTGGACAACCCCAAAACCGGTGCATCCACCTCGGGGGGGGGGGGGGGATGCTCAGCGCTTAACCGTATCCGAAGGGAAGGGATATTTCTTATCCCACCCCTGAGGAATGCCAGGGAGCCGAGCCGGCCTGTCCCATTCCTTAGCAATAATTTTGTCAAAGTGTCTTTGAGTAGGAAATTCCAAGCGCGGCCTGGATTCCTCAAAAAACTCACCCTTCTGCTGTGGAGCCTCCTCAGGAGGGGAAATAGCCAGAACCTCAAACATCTGAGCCAGAGCGTTAGGAGTATCCGAGGATCTCCCCAAGTCCCCCAGCTCAGCATCAGCGCCAATAAACTGCTCATCGTCTGAAATATCAGAATCCTCATAAACCTCCCCTTCCTCTAGCGGGGGGGAATAATGAGACCAATCCAGATTATTAACATCATCAAGGTCATCCACCGGCGGAGCCGGCGACAAATGCTTTCTTTTAGCCGGAGCCTTACGGGCGACCGAGCTGGAGAGAATTTTCTCAAGGTTGGCCAATCTGGCGCACATCTCAGACTGCAGCTCCCTGCCCATGACAACCTCACACGGGGTGCGAATCAAGGTGGGAGGAGGAGATGAAGCGACCGGCGGTGCTGACCCAGACGCCTGGGGTTCGGACTGCCGCGTAATAGTTTGCTGTGCACAAGGTATACACAGAAGTACATCGTCCCCAGTAATGGATACCCCGCACAACATACACTTCCGGAGTTGCCCCGAAGGGGTCCCAAGCCCAGTATCCGGGGATGCCTCCATAAGGTGAACTTTAAGCAGTCGCTATGACCAAGGGAATTACGCCAATAAGCAACCCGGGATGCCCCTTTAATGTCCCGAGTGGGAGGATTTGTGAACAGTAAATTTAAACCCAGGGACCTAGGACCGGGAGAAACCCCCTAAATACCACTGAAGATCCACCTGAAAGAGACAACCCCAATAAATGCCAAATAAGGACTACAGAATAAAATGAAGAATGAATAGGGGCCCACAGGGCCACTCACAGAGCCGTCGGGAGCGGGAGTAGTGGAGACCGCACACCGTCCACGAGGAGAAGGCAGGCCAAGAATGGGGCGTGGTCAGCGCGGACCGCGCGAAACACTGTTCCGCCCCCTTCCTGTCATTCAGCAAGGAGCGACAAGCTCCGCAGCGGCGCCAGTAGAGGGGGCGGGCCGCGGCGACGCGCCGAAAGCCCGGCCCTGCCCCCCCCCCGACGTATACGCGTGAGGGGAGAAGCTCCCTCCCGTACTGTCCCTCAGAGACCGGCGCCGGTCACAAGTGAAACCAACAGCGGGTGCGGCAGCAGAGTCCTGCGGAGCACCCGCCCGCTCACTGCGGGAAGCTCATAGCGTAAGGGGGGCTGGCCGCGGCAGCGCGCCGAAAGGCCGGCCCCGCCCCCCAACTGAAGTGTGTGAGGGAAAAACTCCCCTCACAATAACTGAGTGAAAACCGGCGCCCCGGCGGCAATGGCGGCCGCACCACAAGTAAAAGCACATACACAAATTCATTGAGGGATTACTTCCAAACGCTCCATATCAACACACATAAAATAAAGTTACTTACGCCTAGCACTAAAGGAGTGACCCCCAACCCCCACTGTGGTAGAAGGGAAATGTGGAGGGGCCACCCAGGGATAAATACCAGGGGACGGGGCATCCCAAACCGGGTTCACCTACCCGGTGTAACCGCCTACCCTCTTATGTAGGGTCTCACGGTGGAGCTCTGCTCCTAAGCACCAGAGGTGCTAATATACCCTCGCCCAGACCAGCAGCCAAGACTGTGGAGGCATGTATCTATGGGGTCAATCAAGAGAAAAAGGGGTCCGAGCGGAAATAAATAACGGGCCGGGAGTTATCCCGGCTACCTGAAATCCCCCTGTGCAAGGAGGAGACATCATCTTCTGACTTGCTCGCCGTCTACAGAGATGGAAAACTGGGTAATGAGTGGGAGGTCCCAGGCATTTATGGATCCGGGAGGGGCTCTCTTTTTACTATCATCTCTGCAGAACGCCCTCTTCAGGTCGGTATTACCCACATGTTATGGATATCTTGAAGCGGGGTGTGTGACATACTTAGAATAGCACAAGGTGCGCACTTTGTCTGCAGAGCTGAAATTTTGAAGTAAAACTACCGCTATGCGCATGCTTTACTTTGGTGTGTTTGGCAACTTTCCTTGACAGAACCTATGCATGTTGGGTATTGTTCTGTTCGGGGCATGTTGCTTTTTCAGATTTTCTGGTTTGCATATAGTTTTTTTTTTTGGAAAATGTGGTTTTGATTCTGCTTTATTCATTTTTAAGGAAACCCTGTGCAACCAAAGAATACATTGAGGGATTACTTCCAGAAAACTACACCGATGTCAACAAGCCTGGTACGCCTAGAAAGCCTGAGGTGTGTACTTCTAGGCAATATATAGTTTGTGGGGGGGTATTTCAAATGTAAAGGGTTTTTCTTGAAAAACTGCAAGGTGCGCATATTGCATAGCATAGTTGTATTTTTATCTCAAAATCTCCTAAAGCTCTGTTTCAGTTTGGGGGAGTTTCCTGGGCAGGAAAGGGTGTCTACCTATACATATGTGGTACCGCTGTAACCGGGAGAAATTGGGGTTTCACACACAATAAGATATTGACAAACTTTGTTACAAAAAAACACTACAAATTGTAAAAAATAGTTTTTTTTATTTTGTTGTACAATTTTCACCCAAAAATATTAAGAATACACCTAGAAAATGACAAACAAGACATTTCATGTTAACGCCCAGGCTCTGCTGGAAAAAACATCACTTTCCTGGGAAATCCCTTCAAAAATCAGTTGAACATGGGGAGCACAAAATAGTGCAAAATGGTCTGGCAACAAAGGGTGACAAAAACTCCAGGTAGGCTGGCAGTTTAAAGGGTTAATGTCCCCAGTGGGAGGATTTACAGTAAGCCCCAATTTGAACCCAGGGACCCTAGGACCGGGAGAAAACCCCCTAACACCAATGTAGGTCCACCTGAAAGAAATGAAAAACCCCATAAACATGGCATGCACACAAAGATTAAAAATACATATATAGTAATAAAGGAGGCCCACAGGGCCACTCACTGAGCTGTAATGGCATCCACACGCCACGATGGAGGAACAGAGAGTGAGAGAAGGGGGCATGGCCAGCACGGATCTCATGTCGTGCCTTGCTCCGCCCCCCTTCCACCGCCAAGCAGCTCATCGAGTCAGAGACCAGGCTCTGCAGCGGCGCCTGCCGCACGGGGGCGGACCGCAGCGACGTGCTGAACGTCTTGTCCCGCCCCCTACAATCACACATGAGGGGAGAAGCTGCCCTCCCACCATAACATCTGGGAGATGCCGCGGCAGTAGAGGCCGTCGCGCCGAACGCCTGGCCCCCTACAAGCACATGAGGGGAGAAGCTCCCCTCCGCCATGCCGTCTGAGAAACCGGCACCGGTCAGAGAAAGGAACATTTAAAAAGGTATAAAAAAGGTATAAACACAATAAAATTCTAGAACATGGGAGAAGGCCTCCCCTCCCTCTAAGGAGAAGGGCATCTGGAGAGGGGAAACCACCCAGGGTGTAATGGCCAGGGCATCCCAAACCGGGGTCACCAACCCAGTTAACCGCCTACCCTCTAGTACAGGGTCTCACGGTGGAGCTTCGCTCCTAAGCACCTAGGGTGCCATTCTACCCTCGCCCGGACCGCAGCCTAGGCTGGGAGGCAGGGGATCAACAAGGGATCCGGGCGGAAATAGATAAGCGGGCCGGGAGTCATCCCGGCTGCCTGAAATCCCCCTGTGCAAGGAGGAGACATCTTGCTTGCCGTCTGCAGAGATGAAAGACTGGGTGAGGAGTGGGAGGTCCCAGCTATTTATGGACCGGGAGGGGCTCTTTTTCCCTTACAGCTCTGCATATCGCCATCTACAGGTCAGTATTACCCACATGTTATGATTGTCTTGAAGCGGGGTGTGACACACTTAGAATAAAGTAATGTCACAAACTGGAGGAAGTGTAGAACCTTGATCAATTCTTTCCCTCTGGCTATATAACCCTACACAGGAAGCAATGTCCATTTATGGCAAGCCGTACTAAATTAAAAATTCCAAGCACTAACACCCAGAAGCTCCTAACTGAAAAGCCAAATACTGCTGCCCATTAGATCACATTCATTTGGAAGACTTGTCACCATACCATTGTGTAAAAGAGCAAGTCAACTACATATAAAGTAGGACCAGTTGCCAGGGTTTTCACTATCCTAATTGGTTTTTGTGATGCCCTACTGCACAAAACCCCTGATCACCCAACTCCACCTTCTGCCATCCTGATGGCACATATCGATGCTCAGCATAAAGCCATTCTGGACCTTGCATCAGCACAGGAAGCAGCTGAACCCCAGTTCACCTGCTCCTAGCAGATTTTAATTGGGAATGCACACTGCAGCCGCCGTCAAGTATTCTTATTTCAACATGTCCGTTAAAGCAGCATCCATAATATTTGCAGAAAGGCTGCAGGAGGAGTCTCGTCTCCCTAGACTGGAAAGCATAGCTCTGTATTATAGTCATTGGGAGAATTAAACCTTTGAGCCCTTCTCACATTGATATAGGATGAGGGTTTTACCAATTAAGTGCAGTGTATTTGCAAAAATGGTTAGCAGGATTAATAGAACTATGCTGCACTACCCCATTCCAAGACTTGAATTTTAAAAGAAAGTCAAGATACAGGAGCAAATGCCATTTATTTAACATTTAAATTCATGTGCAATGTGGCAAACTTTACAATTAAGCTAAACACAGAATGTTGGGGGTTTTAGGGTCGAACACAAATGCACTTACCTCATTGAATAAATATAAAAACATATGCATTTTAATTTAGTCAATTCTAAATTTATAATGTACAATAAATTTGTATATGCTAATTTAACATAATTAGCTGCTTTTATACAGCACTTATACCTTTTAGTCCATAAGTAAATTATTAAATGATACAGAACATCAAACACAACCACTTCTATATAACTAGGAAATAAAGGTCTAAAACAAAAATGTAGAGACCCCATTGCTTTACAACCCACCCCAACAGTCTAAACTCTGGAAAGCCGATAAGCTTGCAGCCTCCCCTATAGAGAAGGCAACCAATGTCGCTTTGCTTATCAAAAATCTGAATTCAGATCCGTTATGAGCATTGACACAAGATTCGATATATTTCCAAAGAAAAGCACAATGCGCGTTGTGATTCGATTCGCCTAGTCAGCAACAGTGCGAGTACGGCATTCAAAAAAAATCCCATGGATCAAATAAGATCAGCCACATTCATTGGCATCTCCTCCACAGTGGTGTTGTAGAAAGTCTCAATATCACGAAGAATCCGCTTATCCTCCTCTGTAACAAAGTTTATTGCCACACCTTTTCTACCAAAGCGACCTCCACGTCCAATCCTGCAAAAAAAGTATCCCCATTAGCTTAGTATGATCAAGCACAGCATTTAAATACAGACATATCAAATGCTGAACTTTGGATCCAAGGTTTCCTCTAAACACAAGTACAAAAGTTAAGGTTGTTAAGTTTAAGTGATATACCTGGGGATATACCAGAACAGTCTTATGCAGCGCGCAATTTTACACATGTTTAAAAGCTTATGCAACTGTACATAAGCTGTGGCAGCAAGAACAGGTTGTAGATGCTACTGCATGTCTCCAAAGTGTTACCTTCCTCAACAACCACACATTTCTGCCATTTCAAATGGCAACACTCAAGGGATTGCCAGAAACTGAAAGCAGCTCTTGTTAAAATCACATCCTGGTTGTAGATACACCTCAAAAAGCAACCAGGCAGGGCATCCTGTATGAACCCCCTTCCTACGCATCCTTTACTCCATCCCAGGCATAATTTGGGCTACAGTGCCACAAGGCACTTCTGAAAGGACCACAACTAGAGAGCAGGGAGGTGGCTGGCAGCACTTGCTGTATGCGAATTATCCTTACCGCACTGAACTCAGGAAGTTTGAAACAATTGTAGCCATTGGCAGAGTGGCCTTCATATAACCAGAAAGGAGTCCCCCCCCCAATAACCTAGAACAGGACACCCTACAGACCAGAGGAATTCAGACTGTTCTGGTACAGTACCCATTTTAAAAGTGATTGATCAAAACCCACCACATTGTTTCAAAAGGCGCTATTAAACACTAACGACATAGGCTTTAGAAAAACGAATCTACTTATAAAGCGCCACTTCTAACGTGCACAACAAAGTGAATTGTGTGCCTTAATACAGCATTGCATAAAGCTTCATCAGCAGACTGAGGATGCTTAATTTAGGGGGCAGAAAAGTGGTCTTTTCTACCCACTTTTGATATTGACACTTACCAAGCTGCCCAGATATAAGGACAGGCAGCTGGTAAAAATGGCCTGTGGAACTACAAATCTATTTGATATCATACATAAATTGGCGTGTTCAAGGTGGTCACTGGCTATACCACCAACAAAGATCCTGTCAAGCATGCCTTCAAACATTGCAGGTTTCATTGCCCTAGGAAAAATGTCAGCCAACCAATTCAGGAAAGCAGTGGCAGCCTTTTTGCCAACAAGGGAATAGGTTCTACAGCTTAGTTTACTTTAGGACACATTTTAAGTTGTTAAAACAGCTAGGCAGAAATTCACGTCCAAATCCCTACTACTGCAGGTTGGCTCATCCTGGCCCAAGTTACTCTTGCCAGCCAATGAACACATTAGCAAACTGCAGCTATAGCAAGTATGAAGTTAAGTTTGTACAGTTGTGAAGCCAATTTCCAAATACCAACTGTTCCCACATAAGGAACATACAATTTTATGTAAAAACTTAGTAAAACTACCTAGCGGTCTTTGTATACTTAGGTGCATCAGTTGGGCTTCAGAAAACTTTAAAAACCATGAATATAAAAACCATGAATACAAAAACAGGACCTTCAAGCAGGTGTGCACATGAACCTCCTAAAGCATGGAGGACATTTGTGACTAATGCACATTCAGTTGCAAACTTTAGTAGCCTAGTTTGAAGAAACCTGATTGCAGTTGGCCAAGACAACCAGGTGTTCTAGTCAAATCCAGCATTACATATAAACCCTTAAATACAGATTTTAAGGACCCAAGTGTCTGCTAACCTAAAGTAACCATTTTAGAACATTTCCAGCTGACCAATTCCAAATGGATTCTTATAGAAATAGTTTGAGAATGTTACCTTTACAAGCATTAGTCCACGTTCCACTGGCCGACATCAGATCAATCAGATGTGAGTTCTCTCAGGTCAAGAGAAAAACACACCAGTTCCACAGGCCATTCTCAGCAGGGTCCAGACGCAAACGGTACTCTGCTCTTAACTATTTAAACATAAAAACTTGGTAAAGATTGCCTAATGATTTAATTACATGCCATTATAAGTAGCAAAACTGTTTGAGACCAAGCGTCCCTGTCCATTGTATTGATGGCAATTAGACAAGGATAGTAGGAAGCAGTTTTACTATTTGCAGGGGGAACGACAGAACAGCACTTCACAGCTATACTGTAACTTTACCTGCATCACTTCAAATATAAACCAGTAAAAATGGGAGGAACTTTCCTTCTGGGTGCAACATACCACACAGCAATGACCCAGTCAAATCCAGGCTTAAAGCAAAGTGCCAGAAACCGTCAAACCATTTAGCCACCCAAGATTACACACCTGTGAATATAGTTTTCACGATTGGTTGGTAGGTCATAGTTTATCACCAGTGACACCTGCTGTACATCTATACCACGAGCCTAAAGAGAAAACAAATTTAAGCTAAATCTCAGAACTATATTGAGACCACTTATGACCCCCATATAGCATTTTTTGCAGAAGGAAGAGATCTGGCAATGCAGCTAGCTTAAATAATGCAAAGTTTCAGTGCTATACATACAGCTTTTGAGTTGAGAAAAACAAATCTCCAAACTTTAACAGGTAAGTAGACATCTAAGGCTAGTTTAAAGTGGACCAACACCCAGGATTTTGACTATCCTGGGTTTTGGTCCACTTCGGGGGTGCCCCGCTGTGTGAAACCCCCCAGAAAGCCCCAAAATCTTACCTGTCCCCGCTCCCACGTGACTGGACGGTCCAATCCCTGCCAACGTCCAGGCGGGGATCAGGAACGTCCAAGCGGCTGCCGCCGCCGCCTCCCTCGCGTCACTTTCGGCGCGCGCCCCCGCCGGCCATTCGCAGACGCCCGGCGCGGGCGCGAGCACACCTTCAGGGGCGCGAGGGAGGCGGCGGCCGGCCGCCGAAAATCAGGTAAGCGATTTGGGGTGTCTGGGGGGGTTTCACCCCGCGGGACATCCCGATCTCGGATGTCCCGCGGGGTGGGAGGTGATCGGCCCGGGAATCTTATAGATTTCCGGGCCGATCACCTCTCGGTGTTGTTCCACTTTAACACCAAAGTGAATGCAGGGCGAATGCTGGCACCTATGCTTCTGGTGTTTGCAGAGACATCCCTAAGCAAATTCCTTGCCAGCAGCAACTGGAGGACATGGTGCTTGCAGCTCCATTTAAGTGGAGTGCGCTAATACCCTCCATAAGCTCACTTAAACCGGACCTTCACCCTGATTTAATGAAAATCCCAAACTCTTAAACAATTCCTCAGCATCTAAAATTAATATATTTTACATGTTTAGTCACTAATTTATTATACTTTCCCCCACTGGGCTGCAACTCTGTTCGGGAATTTAGGATACGGGCGCCGCCATCTTGACTCAGAAGCATCACACTTACTGAGGAGAGGAGAGTGGGATAAGGTACAGGGGGGCGGGTTATAGCTGTGCTTTGCTCAGACAGAGCAGAGCTGGGGTCAGGGAAAGGTCAGCAGTCCCAGAATGCAGAGCAGCACAGTCACTTCCTGTTTGCAGGCACTTCCTGTTTGCAGGCTGCCTGCAAAAATGGCAGCTTCCATAAGCCGCCATCTTGGATGTTTAAAGGCTTATAAAATGCAGTAGATGCAGGTAGGATGATTTTTAATGTGAGCAATCTGTATGTACAGGGTGTGGGAAACATATAAGATAGACTCTTATTTAGAGTGAAGGTCCGCTTTAAGCAATTGGCCAAGTGCGAAAACCCACTGCTGCGCTGGTGGGAAGCCAGCCTAAAGGTAAATTTAGTAATCTTTAAGAACTAGCTTAAAAGCCTAATTGTCAGCCACAGTATAGTGATGAACAACAACTGTGTTGTACATTGTGGAATATGGCTCTTGATATACCAAAAGACTTTTACTGCTAGGTATAAGGAACTTCGCAGAAAGTAGTAGTCTTTGGCAGAAATTAGAGAATGTAAAATCTACTCACCAGCAAGTCCGTAGTGATTAGCACACGGCTAGATCCAGACCTAAACTCTCTCATAATGACATCTCGCTCCTTCTGGTCCATATCCCCATGCTATAAATAAAGCATGGCATGTTAAACATGTAATAAAGGCCAACAAATGTTTGAGACCAAGCGTCCCTGCCTGCCACACTGAACAGTCAGGGATAGTAGGAAACAAGTTTATGTTAGCAGGGGGAACGACAACACAACACCAAACAGCTATGTTGTAACTTAACCTGCTTATAAGAGTTGTGTGAACTAACTTACCAGAGCAGATACTGTAAAATCTCTTGCATGCATTTTTTCTGTTAGCCAGTCAACTTTTCTTCTAGTGTTAAGAAAAATTACAGCCTGTGTAATTGTCAAAGTCTCATACAAATCGCAGAGGGTATCCAGCTTCCATTCCTAGAATTACAATTTGTACAATTCAGAGAGTAGGAAAGAAAACATTTTTTATCTTTACTAAATCCACCAGAACTTACCTCTCGTTCAACATTAATGTAGAACTGCTTAATACCCTCCAAAGTTAACTCCTCCTTTTTCACAAGGATGCGGATTGGATCCCGCATAAACTTTTTAGTCACTTCCAACACATCAGTGGGCATAGTGGCAGATAACAGGACAACCTAAAAAGAAACATTATGCAATACTATGTGCAACTGCTGAATTATTCATAATATGCAGCCTTAAAGGGACAAGGATTAGGAAGCAACAGAAGACAGGATTCTTGGTTCATGAGAGCTAGCCTAAATTTTACTAGCAGTCTGGAAATTTATACTGGTCTGCAACACAGCCAAAAGCTTGTGGTGCCTGAATTTCCAGGCCATGTAAGTGTAATTAACGTTTTGCCATTACCTGAATATTTGTGCTCAGCTTTTGAAAGATTTCATAAATCTGATCTTTAAATCCACGACTCAGCATTTCATCTGCTTCATCCAGAACAAACATTTTTATCCATTTGGGAGCTGAAAAGGAAACCAGTCAAGATTAGGACTAATGTCAAACACATGAAAAAAAAAAAAAAAAACACATTCAGTAAGTTGACTTCATTTTCTAGCCCAGCATGACATCCAGCCACAACACGTTACTTACACAGGTAGCGCCTATTTAACATATCAAATACACGTCCAGGAGTCCCAACAACGATGTGGGGGGCTTCAGCCTGCAGCTTCTGCATTTCATTTCGGACATTTGTACCTCCAATACATGCATGGCATGTAGCACCCATATAATCACCCAAAGCCAAAATAACTTTCTGGATCTAATGGAAAGAATAGAAATAAAAATTAACACAAGAAATGGTTTACACATGCTTATACAAGTTGAAAAGCTGAGGTTTTCAAAAACTAGCACATGAAAGCAAGAGGTGCTGCTTGTCACCTGTCTGAAATCAATCGGTTTAAAGTAATTTGCAAAGCAGCATTTGCATCATTGCCAAGCTGGCCATGTCACAAGCAAAGAAAATCTGTTGCAATGGCTGGTACTTTCTTCCCAAGTGGATACTGTGAAAGGACATTAATGGTTTAACACAACTGGGTTGAGGACAGTTTTGTATGGCCAGGCAGGTGTTCTGCGCATTTGGCCCTAAAAGGCATAACACAACCTAACCACAACTTGAGCTACACCTTATGTAAAATTGGTTTACAGAGAACATATTCAAGATTAATTTAAGATCTTAACCACTTGGCATTTCCCAAGGTAGTCCCATGATATGGCAGACTAGGAACAAGCAGCAATACCCCCAAAAACAAGAGCCTAAAATGCCACTTTTGGCCACAATCTGAGGGCTTCAGATTGGCTTTTGGCACATTTTAAAGCAGTTTTATAAAAGCTTAAAATGGTATTGTCTGAAGTAAACTCACACCTGGTGTGGAAGCAGGGCAGGATGTTAAAACAAAAAGCATTCCTTCACCCAGGATCCTGCTAGGTCACAAGTGCTCCTGTGGCAACCCCGCTCTGAGAATTCTCTCCCAAGGACCCCAGGACCTAAAGAACCAATAGAATGGCACTGAATCTTGGGCATGGTACGGCTTTTCTTTGAAGACCCCGTTCTGCCTCAGCACCAGGGAAAGGAAGCAAAGTGTGGGGGGGGGTTTAAAATTGAGACTCAAAAAACCCTACATTAAAGAGCTCTAAGGGAGAGCAAAAAAAAAAAAAAAAAAAAAAAATTCAGTATTTGCTTTGTACACCCATTTCCAAAATGGTTTTCCTGTGCAGAGTAGCACGAGATTCTCACCCCCTCAAAATCTAAAAAAAAAAAATCCAAGATTGCTCTCCCGGTGAAACCAAGACCCACAATTTGCCTCAGATGCCAGTGGCCTGCCCCATGTGTATCTGGCTGCCAATCACAGGGCTTGATTTCATTGGTAGGAGAAATCTGAAGACACTGGGTGATCCACTATCCAGTTACCCCTGCCATATTTGTATATAGATCTAGAGAGTCTGAATTTTTTCTAAAGCTTCCAAGCAATTAGCAACATCTGCCAACCTTTTTTAAAGCTGGAGCCCAAGGATTTTTCTAACAGAGTAAGCACACTGGGTTCTGCACCAAGCATGTGCATGAGAGTCAAGTAGATTTTATGATGGAAGCATGTGGCTGTATTGCACTCCCATGTATAATACAGGCCATCTAATCCTATATGTACAATTAACTGCATTTCAAAAGGAAGCACACTAGCTAGACCAGTTTGTTAGAAGGCCCATTGCCATTATATCAGGGCAACAATAATTGTGCCACCTTCAGGTGTATACTTCTGAAGAGGAGCAACCACCTCCCTAGTCCAAGACTCCAGTGGTCCCCTTTATGGGGCACCCCAAATTAGGATACCCAACTGTGTGAAACCCTCGCCTTGCCAGTGATCATATACACTGCATCCCTGCTATACCTTTAGCCGAGGCACATATCCACACCAGTCATTTTAGAATGTCTGGTAAAGTAAATGCATCCCAAAATGATATGCCCCAGCACGAGCAACAGAACCCAGGTTAGTAAATACCTTGGGTTTTGAACCTCTTTACAGAAGGTTAAGACTGAGAAACAAAAGTGCTAGAAAGAAGTGTACTATGAGAGCAAACAACCTGGACCTATCATACTTATTCCCAGTCACCCAGTACCAAGCAACTGTTTGAAACCACAGCCTACCTCAAAACATTTAGCACAGGTTCTTTAATAAGCATCAAAGAAGAACTCCGCACAACTTACCATCATATAAGAATAAATCTCAGTGTATAAGAACACCGTTCATGGGGCCATCATTCCCCCAAGCCTTACACATTAAAATTAGGAACCACACTGGAGCATATCAAAGCAGCCAATGGTAAACCCTGGCAGACAGCATGGCTCAGTGTCTAAGCAGGATGCCACGAAAGTTATGTTTAGGGCCTGGTTCAGGAAATCTACACAAATTTATATTAGATACCCCAGATTTAGGCATAGAGACATAAGCCACAAAGCCAGGCACTAAAAACAATTGTTTAGGCCGGAGCTCTTCTTTCATGTCAGTTTTATGTACCTGAACACATGTAACAAAGCATGCACAGCATCAGGCACCAATATAGCTTGCATACTGCATTTTTCATATTGCACAGCTGCATCATACATAATTGTTACTTTAGAGCGTTTACAAAAACTACAAGTTTGCGAACCGTTAGTCTATAAGCGGTGATTCCGAAGCCCTAACTTTAGTTGTGCAAACTGAAACATGTGCAGTACACATTTTGAAACTACCCTTAATACCTGTTGTGCCAGTTCTCGTGTTGGAGCCAATACTAGAGCTTGGGTCTCCTTGAGCTCAATTTCCAGCTGCTGCAGGATGGAAATGGCAAATGTGGCTGTCTTGCCAGTACCTGACTGAGCTTGGGCAATCACATCATACCCTAAAAGATTAGGATACACATTTAATGCTCCCATATTTTACTTGGATACATGAACCAAGACAAAACAAGTGATCAGTAATAATGTTCTCTTCATTTCAGGTCAGTCCCGAAAGATGGTTACCATCATTTCACTTGTAATGATTTGATTAAGAGCTTAGCTATGAACTGTTAAACTAGCAAAGTTATACCAACCTTTAATGCAGGGGATAATTGCTCTCTGTTGAATCGCAGAAGGTTTTTCAAAACCATAAGCATAGATGCCTCTCAAGAGAGATTCTTTTAAATTCATGTCATCAAAATTGTCAACAATTTCATTCCAGTTGCTCTGAAATTAAGAATTAGTAATTTTAGTCACATATTCCATGATCATTTAAAAGCAACAAAACATTTGTTATACCAACCTCAATGACACCATCGGGGTCCATTCCATCTGGGCCGCCATGGTCTCTGAAGACAGACAAATTTGTCAGTCAACATTCTTGTTAATATTAAACACAGATTAGCAAGAGATTGCAAGTGATCAGTAGAGCATTTTCTCTCCATTGTCAGGTCAGTCCCGAAAGATGGTTACCATCATTTCACTTTAATTTATCCAATTGAGACTTCTGCAACAATAAAAGTGTAGCTTCTAAGGAGCTACAACAGATATGATATGTATACTTAACTAGATCATGCCCCCCCCCCCTTTTTTTTTTTAAAGCGGAACATTGCAGTTGGAGAGTTAAACTCAAACCTGGCTTGCCCAGCACCCCCACCTTAGCATTTAATAAAAACCCTCTGCCACATGCCATCTTCTGTAGTGCAGCACCATTTTGGAGGCCTATGGCTTCCTGACACTGACCACCCTTCAGATCTCATGCATGCACTGTGTCAATGCATAGGCTGCAACACCGGCTGCAGATACAGATTTGAGGAGCAACATGTGGGATTCGAACAGTCACTGGGGCGAATATACTACCCTCATCACGTCTGTGCTGCGGCAGCAAAAACTCCTTCAAAGTCCCACAGGATTTTGGCCAGCCCCATTGCATCCCACCCGAGATTGGGGGCCGTGTGCATGGCCTTATGGGATGCAAGATGGCACCACCCATCAGAAGGACCTAGAAGATGGATTCCTTGGCGAGGTAAGTAAAGAATGCCCTAAGGCAAAACAAGGCATAATTGTCACTTTTTGTATTAGTCCAGAGCAGGTGACATGGTTGAGGCAAAGCTAGACCATTCTGGGTTGGCTGCAATGTGAGGCTCCACAGATCAACCACTCGACTCCCCTTTCAGCCATTCCCACAGCACATGCACTGGCTCATGGCCCATCAGCACTATACTAAAGCATGACAGCCATTGTTTGGACTGAACATTGTCATAGGGAAAAGCCAGTTTCTCTTCAGAATGTGCACCCACCGCCTATATGAATGGCCAGCCAAAAGAGATAACTGGGATGCTGCAAGGTACCAGCAGAAAGGCAAGTTTTTCCTGCGACTTGGAGCTCAGTACCCCCCCCCCCCCAGCTCCTAAGACATGCCAGAGCCAGCACAGACATGGGTGGACAGGGCCCAAAAGTCACCATGGAACTTCACTGGCCAGCCCACAAACTGTCGAGCCCCACCCCCTGGGTGGTTCACAGCCAAAGTGTATGGTAGCAGCAGTTGAAATGGGCACTCCTAGAGGTTATGGTACTGAAACTAGTATGGAGGGGCAGATATTGGGCCAGGTATGGGTATTGTGTGAGGTCTGGGTCAAGGTAGCAGCCCATCTAGCCACAAATCAGTGGGGAATCTTCCAAAGTTTGATTCTCAAGAGCCTAAGAAGTGGTGGCATAAGGCCTATGCCACAAAGGATAAAAGGCAGCCCTTATATTTTATTATATAGTACCTATCCCTAGCGCTAGTTTAGCACATCCTATGATGGCTATAAGCAAGAGCCGAATAATGCCGGCGGCCATTGCAAACAGAGGTTCAGGGAGTGGCATCCTCTAGATATCGGGGCACTTATGTTACGTGCCGGGGGAGCCCATCCATTCTAACAGAACAGGCCGCCCCCTCTTGGCCGCCATGTTTGAAGACACTGTTCCCTCCCACCCTGCGGCGCATCAGCCCGTCCCTCAGTGAGGTCGCCAGAATGTTCTCCCTGAAGCTGGGCCAAGCCGGCACCCCGAGTCCTTCCTCATGCTGTACAGTCACAGCCTGAACGCCGCCCCACAAACACCGCTACCAACATACTATCGTATCACATATGGAAGGAAGCCATGTGCAGACAGTCACTAAAGACATAAGTGCGCAACACCCAACTCTGCGCGCCCGCCGCCTCACACACCCTACGGGGCACTACCCAGCCGCCAAAAGTTAGAATAAGCTACCTCATCGCAACTCCCGCTCAACGTCACCGAACCCCCAGCAACATACCGTGTATAGTCGGCAGAACCACCAGACATGATCCGCTACACGTTCCAGAGCTCAACTGAAAAGGACCAAGCATGGAGGCGCTCGCAACTTATAGCGCCGGAACTACATTTCTGAACGGCGCAAGAACTCCTAAGTAAATTGTCTGACTATTTCTCGCATTCCTTACTCTGGCGCAGGATTCAAAGACAGCGTTAAGCTTTATTTGACATATGCTTTCTACTGCGCTCGCCTGTTTCCTCTAATAAGACGGCATTTGCTGGGGACGGGGCGGGACTACTTTATTACGCGCATTTCACGCTGGCGGAAAGATATTGCAGCAAACGACAAATGGGTTATAAGTCTGTACAGGGTTTCCTTCCCCAGCCCATGCTCTTTTAGCTAAGTAAGCCACGCCTTGTTTGCGGACGGGACTTCGAGTGACGCGATCGCCTCTGCTGTCACGTTAACTGCTCGAACGAAAGTTCTGTAAAGTTTTCTAAGACGGCGGAAACGCTGGATGCTGCAGTGGCGGTGGTTTGAAGTAGAGATGCCAAGCTGAGGCGTTCCTGCTCCTAGCAGTGACCATGTGCAGGAACACACCTGTGCTAAGCCAATAAACCTGATTTAATAGGAGTTCTATCTAAGGCCAGATGTGTTCCGGTAAATGGGTCACTGAAGTGCGGGCCTGCAGAAATGGCTCAGGTTGGAGTCTCTGGCAAAACGTGTGATTGTCACTATCCCGGGTTTTGGTTCGTATCATTACGGGACTACAGATGTAGCATTAAAGCGGACCTCCAGTCCAGAAAATACGAATTTGCTCCTCTTTGATTATTAGTGGAGTATTCTGTTTGAGAGGGTTTAAAGTGGACCAGAACCCAGGATTTTGACTATCCTGGGTTGGGGTGCCCCGCTATGTGAAACCCCCCAGATTGCTCTCAGCAACTCACCTGACCGTGGTCCTACGGAGCATGTGCGGCCGCTCGTCCAATCAGCGCACTCAGAGCCGCTGAGCTATGGACGTCTAACCCGACGTTTTAGCAGAGCGGCTCCAAACGCGCTGGCGGCCGCACCTCACGCTGCCCTCTAACAGGGAGCGTGCCCGTGCTGGACATTCACGCATGAGCCATTGGACCAGGATTAAGGTAATCTTATAGATTCCCGGGCCGATCCTTCTAGGGTTTCAGTCCACTTTAAAGTGCACCAAAACCCAGCGTGATAGATTCCCGGGCCGACCAATTCCCGCCCCCCCCCCCCCCCCGGGGCATCCGAAATTGGGATGGCCCACTGTGTGAACCCCCCCCCCCCCCGTCAGGTCACCCTGTGCACTTATCTTGTTTCCCGGTCCAAAGGCGCATGCGTGAGCCGCGGCCGCATTCCCCACTATCCCTCTAGCAGGGCACATGCCCGCACCAGGCATTTGTTAATAGCTGGTGCGAGCATGCTCCCTGTTAGAGGGAAGGGGGGTATGCAGCCGCCAGTGAGCTCCGAGCTCGTGATTGGACGAGCGGCCGCACATGCGCCGCAGGACCGGGAAGAGGTGAGTTGCACTCTGCGTTCTGGGGGGTTTCACACAGCGGGGTGCCCCGGGGGAAAGGACCAAAACCCAGGATGGTCAAAATCCTGGGTTTTGGTTCACTTTAACCACACACCAGGGGTGAACCTCCCAGAGATGGCAACCTTGGGGACCAGTTTACACGGTGATGGGTGTGGCTTATTCACTGGCTTTTTGGAATATTATGCAAATTAATTCAAGAAGACACGCATACCAATATAAATTGCCAAAGTGAGATTAAAGGGAATTGTTACACCATTGCATCCAGGGCCGGATTAATAGTGATGGAGGCCCCTCGGCACAAAATCTGGTGGAGGCCCCCAGATGCAGTATTTTTTTGTTGCCAAGTAACTGACTGGTGGTTGTCTGGCACCGACCCACTTACTAGAACGTCAAATTGAGTCCCTTGTGCCACTGTTGTGCTGGTAAGCGCTGCTGGGGAATTCCTGCATTGCTATTCTGGGTGGTGGGGGTGTAGTCGGCTGTACTTGGTGGCTTATGTGCAGTGAGTGGCCACCGATTAACAGCTCTGCACGCACCCATCACTGTAGCATTGCTTTGCTGCTCTAGACACCCCGTCCTGTCCTGTGGTGGCTTTGGCTGCGTGCCTCTGATAGCTTCGTTGCTGGCCCAGACCAAAGACTGCAAAGCCTCCTTAAAGTGGACCAACACCCAGGATTTTGACTATCCTGGGTCTTGGTCCACTTCGGTGGGGCACCCCCGATCGGGGTGCCCCGCTCTGTGAAACCCCCCCTAACCCCCCGAAAAACTCACCTCTCCCCGCTCCCAGCGGCGACGTACAAGCGAGGATCAGGAACGTCTAAGCGGCAGCCGGCCGCCGCCGCCTCCCTCGCGTCACTTTCGGCGCGCGCGCGCCCCCGCCGGCCATTCGCAGACGGCCGGCGCGGGCACGCGCACGCCTAGAGGGGCGCGAGGGAGGCGGCGGCGGCCGGCCGCCGCCGAAGATAAGGTAAGGAGTTTGGGGTGTTTGGGGGGGTTTCACCCCGCGGGACATCCCGATCTCGGATGTCCCGCGGGGTGGGGGGTGATCGGCCCGGGAATCTTATAGATTCCCGGGCCGATCACCCGTGGGTGTTGGTCCACTTTAAACAGACCATAACCCAAAGGTTGGTGGAGGCCCCCTTTGCAGGACAAGTGGTGGAGGCCCTGGGGCTTGCGCCCTCCTCATAATCTGGCCCTGATTGCATCAAGCTACATTTGGTATTGTCCTAAACTGTCTTCCGTTTTTTAAATTGAAGAAATGGCATAGAGACCAAGGTTTATAGGTTCACCATGTGAGTTCTCTCTTGGCTCTGTGATGCTGCATAATGAGCGGGGTCTGTAAGATTCCCGGTACTTGCTTCAGACACCCTGGCTATGCTTCTCCCCTCTGCGACATTGGGTGTAGGCAACATTGCAACCTAGACCAGCACACCCAGGCACGCAAGGCGGCAATCCAAATTGCACATGTGTACGCACTCCTAAAGTGCATGCATATATTCCCAAAGCTCATGCGTGCACTGCCAAAGTGAATGCACGCACTCCCAAACAGGCATGAGCATTCTCCCATCCCATTCTTTCATATCTGCAGGCAGGCTGGCTGGCAGGCTCCACTGGTGGCTTGGGGTACTTTTCCCCAGGTCGAGCAGTGGGGGCAGCATCTCCTTTCCCCAGGCCCGAGTGGCGGGGGCAGCAGCTCCTTTCCCCCGGCCCGAGCGGTGGGGGGCAGCGGCTACTTTCCCCCGGCACGAGTGGTGGGGGGGCAGCTCCTACGCATCTCCTGGCTCTGCTAGCAGGAGGCTGGGCAGGGGGGAGAGAGGGTTTACCTTCGCAACTCAGAGCGCCATTGAAGCCAGGGGCGGGGGAGGGGCATGGTTCCATTATGTGACCTGGAAGACAAATGGTGGCCCACATTGGTGGAGTGTGGCCAGAGCCGCAGATGTCATTCTTCTCATTTACAGTGCAGACTGAGAAGAATGACAGCACTGGAGAAACGTTTGGCTGTATATGTTTATGCTTTTGCCTTTAAAATACAGTATCATTTAGGAGAATGTATTTTATATATATTTTTTGGATTTATTTACTTATATATATTTTTATGGATTAATGCTTATGATGGTTCTCTCCCCATCACATACACACCAATTTATGTTGGTTTGTCTTTTTTGTCATTGTCTGATATATTTTTTAATTGGTTTTAATATGTTTTGATATATGTGCGGTGGTCATTTGAATGTATTAAGAATTCAATAAAATTATGTATTGATTTAGAGATGAGAGTACTACCCTCTCTTCTGGTTTTGCGCTGCTGGAAATTACATCGCCCAGCCTCGCGCATGTGTAGCAACACCACCATCACAGGGGAGAGACAGTGACATGACTCACAGGCAAGCCCTTTCCTCCATCCATCAGCCAGATGGGCTCCACCCTGTAGCACACATACAAAAAAGTGTGGCAGAGCATGTCAGAGGCGAGGACACCAGCCCTGTGCCCAGAAGACAGGACAAGTAGTGCAACCAGGCCACTCTTGCTGCCGACCCCACCCTGTCTGCCCTGCAAGTCATAACCCATTCATTAAACAGGGGCAGGGGCCTGGCAAACCAGGGAACAAGATGGACCCCTGGGCAGCGGGAGGCCCAGGGCACAAAGAGTGAGGGCGAGATGAATCGGGTGATGGACCCCAGACAGTGTGGCCGAGCAGTGGAGACAACACAATACACAAATAATAAAGAGTACTTCCACTCGGGGTCCGCATCACCTCCAAGTCTGGATGAAAATGTCTGCCAACCAAGACCTGAAGTCACGCCACTATAGGCGCAGTAAATTTTCCAGGGGTGACAGGGGGCGCCAAATCCCAGGTGATATCACTTGATCGCCAGGTGAATGAGTGAGGGTGATAATTTCGATAAAATTGGGTGACTTGGCATCTCTGCTCTCTGTTGCCTAAAGCCAAGTATAGAATGTATACAAGCAGCCCACACCAAACTAAGAGAAGGGATCAGTATGTCGGTCATGTTACACACACTCACACACTGAATCACCAGCTGTTGGAGGGGATGAATGTAACCATGTATCAATTAATGTAAATCAATGGCTTTGGTAGCAGCAGAGCATTGCAACAGTTGTTTACAATGTTGTAGAAGGCAGCTCCCATGCATTTCAGTAGCATAGAGTCTGCCTGCTATTCCACAACATTTGTATGGAGTTTAGCCCTCTCAAATAGCTCACATCACCAATTGGAGGTGGGGGTGGTTGGAGGAGCAATTGACTAAACTTTGATTTTCTTGACTGAAGGTCTGCTTTAAGTTACATGTTAAAGTGGACAAATCACCAGGACAATTGGTCCCTGCACCGGGGACATCTTGATGTGGGATGCCCTGTGTGAAAGCCTCCAGATCACTTGCCTTTCCCACGGTGCATTTGCGGGTGCTCATTCAGTCAGCACTTTCGTGCCACACATACTAATGCATGGCATAAACCGCTGATTTGAACTTCACACCGGCGGCCGCATCCTGTGGAGTGCATGCTCCCAGCCTAGGTGGATGGCTGGCCGCGAGGAGCAGGCACAGCTGCAGAGAAGCCAGGCCGCCGGTGAAGAAAGCATTGCTGAAACGCCGGGATCAGGTAAGATTAACGGCGTCCCAGGGGTCTCACACAGTGGGCATATAGGATGCTCCAAGGGCAGGCTAGCGACTGGTCCTGGAATCTTTTAGATTACAGGCCGGCTGCAGGGGGTGATTGGTCCACTTTATAGAATCCTGCATCTGTCTACTCCTTATGTTATATAAAAATGCTGGGTGTGAAATTGGTGTCAATGGGTGGAAAATTTGGTGTAGTTAAAGCGGACCAACAGTCAAAAATGACTTAAACCAGGCCAACACAACAAACAGTGCTTATATGCATCCCTCCCCAGGGCAATTTAGATTGTTGTACATAAAAACTTTTTAACTTTTTTTAACTCCTGCTGTAGTACATTTTAGAAACAAAATAGTGGCTCATGCATTTGCCGACCACCTGCAAATAAGTGCTGCTGGGCTTCCTGTTACTGTGAATTGTCAGTCGTCAGTTTAGCTGGGCTCACACAGACCTACAAGGATTCAAGAGATGCAACTGCCAGTTGCACATGGGCCATGGGTTTGTCGGCAAGGTAAGAAAATCAGGATGCCCCAGGGGGTGGGTATTTAAAGTAGACCAAAATACAGGATTTTCACTATCCCCAGTTTTGGTCCATGACCCCTGGGGCATTGAGATTTGGCATCGCTTCACCTAAGTGCTCCCAACCCCTTCCCCTGGGTGGTTAACAAAGTGAAGCACTTTAACTTGCCCCCGCAATTCAACAATGTCTATTGCTATTTTTAGCTTTTGGCACGACCGTCATGGTGAGGCTGCACAGAATGGCATCCCCTGCTCTGTGCATGTGCCTGGCCACTGACTTTATTGGGATCTGGGGGCACCAAGATAAGGCTACTTTAACACCAGGGTGATGCATTTGCCAAAACAAATTGAGTATAGTCCCACAGCTGTTCACAATACCATATCAGGTATTTTGATCAATACAGGTGATTCAGGCTATTAGCAGAGAGGAGGCAGCGAGAAATGAAAAAGCTAATCAGACTAGCAAAACCTTTAAGAAAAGTCGACTCAGACGTACACTTTAACCTTCTCAAATTCAACAACTACACTGATTGTACAAACACCCATTTTATAAATAAAAAAACAACATAGATATTTATTGCATTTCCTCACGTCTGTTTTATTCTTACCTGATCCTTGCTTTTGGGCCCTGCAATTTGTCCTCCAGACCAGTTCAACCGAGGGAGAAAAAAAATGGGGCTTGCAGGGGTGGCATACACAAAGAGACATCGATATACCACCCTTCAGTGTGTTGGATCACAACATTGCCTTGCATTGTGGGTCGGCTTCTCAGTACACAGTACCATCAACAAAAATCTTTGTCAGGTATGTGTTGCTTCCCGTCTCCACTGTTACTGCTGGCTAGTTGGGGGTGAATGGTAGGGGATGGGGTTAAGTTAAGGGTGTGGGTAAGTGGTAAGGGAGAGGGGGGAAGGCTAGAAGCACAGGCTAGTGGCTGGGGGGGGGGTTAGAGGTGCAGTCCAGTGGCTGGGCAGAGGCATTATCTTGGGGTGCAGGTCAGTGCCTGGAAGGTTTAGGTTGGGGGGCAAGTCAGTGGCTGTGGCTAGGTTTGTGTGTGGGTCAGTGGCTGGAGTGAAGGGGTTAGGTGAGGGTGCAGGACAGGGGCAGGATTGGAAAGGTTAGATGGATGTAGGGGTAGAGTGATTTGGTGGAGGTTGGTGGCAGTGGTGAAGCGGTAAGTTGGAGGTCAGTACCTGGGGTGGAGAGGTTAGGTGGGGGTGCAGGTCTTAGATGAAGCTAGTGGCAAGGGTAGAGGGGTTAAGTGTATGATTGGAGGTGTTTGGTGGAGGGCAGTGGCTGCAGTGGAGAGGTTAATTGAAGGTAGTGGCAGGGGTGAATGGGTTAGGTGAAGGTGGTGGCAGGGGTGAAGGGGTTACAAGGAGGTAGCGCCAGGGGTAGAAGTGTTAGGTGGGGGTTCAGGACAGCAGGGATGGAGGGGGTTAGATGGAGGTCAGTAGCTGGAGTGGTTTGGTGAAGGTAGTGGCAGGGGTGGAGGGGTTATGTGAAGGCAGTGGCAGGGGTGGAGGGGTTATGTGAAGGCAGTGGCAGGGGTGGAGAGGTTATGTGAAGGCAGGGGTGGAGGCAGTGGCGGGGTGAAGGAGTTAGATGAAGGTAGTGACAGGGGTGGAGTGTTTTCGTGGAGTTAGTGGCAGGGGTGGAAGGGTTAGGTGGAGGTTTAGGACAGTATCAGGGATGGAGGGGGTTGGGTGGGGGTCAGTGGCAGGAGTAGAGGGGTTTAGTGGAAATCATTAGCTGGGGTGGAGGTGGTAGCAGGGGTGGAGGGCTTAGGTGTGGGTAATGGTGGTAGGGGTGGAGGGGTTAGGTGGAGGTGGTGTCAGGGGTGGGGGGATTAAATGAGGGTGGTGGCAGGGGTGGAGGGGTTAGGTGGACATTATGGCTCCTCCCCTAGATGACACATGACCACCAGAAATGAATAAAGCTTTGGCGCCTTATCCCAGCCTCTGGCTGTTTTAAAGATCTGCTAAACACAAAGACAGACCAGAACACTACTGGTGATTAAACATGAAAAAATGCATCCAATTATAGCCCAAGGAAGGTAAACCTGTATGCTGCCCATTCGGACGTTTTAAAAAGAAGATACCAGGTGACAAACTTTTCAAGTTTTCCCAAAAACATCTTCAGGGCAACATACTAGTGAAAGAATAAGCAAGACCAACTCTACTGGGTGGGAAAGGCTGCCCGAAGCACACTCCTGCCAAAGGACTGATCCTCTAAAGTTAGCAAGTCCAAATGGTAAGGTCTAACAAATGTCTTGGTGGAAGACCAGGTGGACACTTTACAAATCTGTTCAATAGAGGCCCCATCTTGCTCCACCCAAGATGTAGAGACACTTCTAGTAGAATGAGCTGTAATTCTTCCTGGTACAGGGGGATCTATTATAGACAAAACTAATTGCGAACTTCATCCAATGGGCCAAAGTTGTCCTAGACATCAGCTGACCCTTCCTGAGAACTGAAAATGAAATGAATAGGCTATCCTTTCTCCAATCATTTGTTTGAAGAAGGTATGCCAAAAGACATGCTCTGACGTCCAATGATTTATCCACAGAAGAATCTTTACTATCTGCTGACAAAAGAACAATTTCCCTTATTCTGTGAAAGTCAGAAGAGATCTTTGGTAGTTAGCAGGGGTCCACCCCTAAAACCACACAATCCTGGAAAACCTGAAAAAAGGGGTGACAGCAGGATAATGCTTGGATATCACGGATTCTGTGGGCAGAAGTAATTGCCACTAAAAATAATACTTTCCATGAGAAACTTAGTAGGCGAATCCAGTACTGGTTCAAATGGAGGAGACAGATCTAGAATGCCTAACAGCCAGAAGAAAAAGTCTGACCAACAAAAATGCTGAAGGAGCCACCAGTTGGACCTTCAGTGTACTGATACTGAGACCCAAATTAACTCCATCCTGGAGGGAATCAAGTATAACCGGAAGGTTAGAAGAAGGTTTTCTGTTGTGAGTCTTCCATGTTTAAAAGATCTTCCAGACCTTCAAATAAATCTCTCTTGTCGCCTTCTTCCTGCTGAAGAGTAGAGTCTTGATAACATTGTCTGAAAAAACCCTTCTTAGAAGTATGGTGACTTCAGGGTCCATAGAGTTGAACGCCACCGAGCGCACGCGCGTGCTTGTGTGGAATGGCCGCCTGATCCCACAGCTCCGCACCAACGGGAGGTACCCAGCCATCAGATTAGACCCGGCGTCTGCAGCATCAGTTACCCCCTGCTGAATCCCCGCTTACCCGCTGCATTGATAGATGCGAAGATGAGCACTCCGGGAGGGAGGAAGAGAGCTGCAAAGGAAGGCCGCAAACAAGCGGTGGCGGCGGCGGCGGCCCGGATAATAGCGGCATCCGGACATGAGGCTGAGCTTCCCGGGCTTCAGGGGGCCACACAAGAGGATCCGTCCCGCGACGACCAGATTGGGGTAGGTGTGGGGGAGGTGCTGGAAATGTACAATTCCTAACCAAGGTGGAAGGAAAAGACTATTGTGGCGCGCTGGGTAGAGTTTTACTTTAAAGTGGTTGTATAAGGTAGACTTAATGATGTCCCCTTTTTCTGGAATATTACCAGGTTTAGGGTATATATTTTATGTGCTGTGTATTTCTAAGGTACTGTAATATAAGTGACAGTCCTTATTTTTTGCAGCATAAATCAATTTTCTTATATTTCTATATAGGCTAAATTTGCCGGTATGAGTGATTTATGGAAAGAAAAACTTACCGCCACGGCCCGGGGGTACTTAACCTGCCCAGGGCCTCTGACGTAAGGAGGTTCTCAACGACGTTAGGTTGACATCCGATATGGTGCTGTGAGGTCACCTTGGGTCTGCTTCAGCGGGGTCTGGATCCCATCCGATGAATTAGTTGTCATCAATTGAATAAAGATACCGCAAGAGTGTTTATTCTAAACACACTTTTATTCGGGAACGGAGAAGACACAAAGGGGAGGGGGGCGGTGGTGGGAAAAAAGTCACTGTGGGGGGATGGGGTAGAGTTCCAAGCAGCGGCGATCCGTGCTGCTTAGTTGGTAAAAGTTCTTTAGTCCTTAGAGGTCAAATTCATTATCTGTTCCGGGTATTTCAAGTTTCCATGGTTTTAATAAAAATAATCCGTTATTCGGTAAAAGTTTGATTGGAGCGGCGTCCTTGCCCGGCTCCAAAAGATCCGACGCGCGTTTCGGTGTTACCACCATCTTCAGGGATTGAGTTATGAGCTTCTAAACGATAGCTGTCTTTTTATTGGTGGAAAGGTTCACGTGGTGCTTTCAGGAAAGTTAACGGATTATTTTTATTAAAACCATGGAAACTTGAAATACCCGGAACAGATAATGAATTTGACCTCTAAGGACTAAAGAACTTTTACCAACTAAGCAGCACGGATCGCCGCTGCTTGGAACTCTACCCCATCCCCCCACAGTGACTTTTTTCCCACCACCGCCCCCCTCCCCTTTGTGTCTTCTCCGTTCCCGAATAAAAGTGTGTTTAGAATAAACACTCTTGCGGTATCTTTATTCAATTGATGACAACCAATTCATCGGATGGGATCCAGACCCCGCTGAAGCAGACCCAAGGTGACCTCGCAGCACCATATCGGATGTCAACCTAACGTCGTTGAGAACCTCCTTACGTCAGAGGCCCTGGGCAGGTTAAGTATCCCCGGGCCGTGGCGGTAAGTTTTTCTTTCCATAAATCACTCATACCGGCTAATTTAGCCTATATAGAAATATAAGAAAATTGATTTATGCTGCAAAAAATAAGGACTGTCACTTATATTACAGTACCTTAGAAATACACAGCACATAAAATATATACCCTAAACCTGGTAATATTCCAGAAAAAGGGGACATCATTAAGTCTACCTTATACAACCACTTTAAAGTAAAACTCTACCCAGCGCGCCACAATAGTCTTTTCCTTCCACCTTGGTTAGGAATTGTACATTTCCAGCACTTGTATCACCAATAGGGGAGGTGACCCCCTATAAGTGGCAGCAGCTTCCTACCATCTCCAGCGCTTATCACCAACAACAAGCCTTCACCAGGTGTGGGGGAAGATTTGTCCCTGGACTCTGCCGATAGTTGGCCCAGAACCCCCCCAGCCTCCCAGCACCCCCCCCCCCCCCCCCACGTGCGGCCCTGAACACATCTAGCAACCAGGAACTCCTCTCTCAGCTAAGGGCCATAGTAAGAGAAGAAGTCACCTCGGTTACTGGCAGACACACAGACACCCTCTTGAGGGAGATCAGGGAGCTGGGCAGCAGGACTGACTCTCTAGAATCCAGGATGGATGATGTCACAGTGGTCCTGGAGGATCAGGGCAATAAGATGGAGCAGCTTTATGAGGAAATATCCCTACTGCAAAATCAGAATGAGGAGCTTGAGAACCGCAATAGGAGGTCAAATTTGCGCTTTAGGGGCATCCCCGAAACCTTTGAAGATACCTTGGGAACGGTCACTGCCCTGTTAGGAACTGGTCCCTGAGATTCCCCTTGAAAGATTGGAGTTAGACAGGGCGCACAGGGCCCTCACTAAAAGACCGGCGGAGGGGCCCCCACGGGACATTATTGCTAAATTTCATTTTTTCCCAACAAAGGAAACGGTCCTGAAAGCCTCCAGGGATAAAGCACCCCTGGTTTTCCAGTCCCATAATTACCACATTTTTGCAGATCTCTCCCAGTCCACTATCCTCAAAAGACGGGCTTTTAGGCCGTATCTACAGATCCTACAAGCAAGTGGCATCCGCTATAGGTGGGGTTTCCCCTTTAGGCTGTCCTTTTCCTTCCAGGGAAAGCAAGTCCACATAACCTCCATCCCAGACCTCCTCACTAAATTTAAGGGACTTGGTCTCAAACTGCCTGAGATGGACGTGTCTCCTCCCTCGCTTCCTTCCACTCCCAGGACCCCGAGACCCAGCCAGCGTAACATCCAGCGGGCCGGCCCATCTCCAGGTTCCCTCAAGCAGACCCAAAGTTCCCAGGCAATGAAGAGACTCATAGCCCAAAAATTTCAGCCTGTTTGACTTTTGGCTTACGCCTTCTTTGTCTCCTAACACCTTTTTCTTTTTAGAAGATTCTCGCCGGAGGCCTCCTTAGTCCAGTGGCTCCGTGGTGCCTGACAGGCATCCCTAATCTTGTGGGGCTACCCGCTCCTTTTCATTCTGGAACATCTCCTTAAAGTCGGATGTGAGACGAGGAGCGGTCCTCACCCCTCTCAGTTTTAATGTCTATGTAACAAAGCTATTTTCCCTGGTTTTTGATGCTAACTCACGTTTTTTGCCCGGTTTAGGGACATAACAGTTTTTTTTATATACTTCAGATTTTCCTCTGGACAGCGGAATCTATAACTCATTTAAAGTATCGTTTCTATTGTTGTTGTTTGCTATTTGGGTTTTTACCTGGGTGGTATCATGGGGGTTGGCAACCGACGCAGCGCGTTAACTCTATGGGCGCCTTCTGTCGCAGCCCTTTGCGGAATGGGGACCTAGTTGGTCGCCCCGCAGTAATAAAAAACCCTGCGGGACGTCGGTTGTGGAACCCCAGTTGCAGTTATGTAATTAGATTTAATGGGGTTGTCGTCTAGTCGACGGGTTTTCTTTAATATTTCATTGTAGCCTCCCATTGTGCACTGCGCGCTCCCTTTACTTCCTCCCATAGGAAAATTTTGCCCTAGGTTTGTGGAAGTCATCGACATGTTAAATCATGTCCAATGTTTCAGTGTCAACTACATTGGCTTATATGTATTTTTGTCCTTACGTATGTCCCCCACCCCAACCTTCCTTCCCCTCTTCCATAGCCCTCCCCCTTTTTACACCTGGTTTGAGGGAGCGGCTCCAGGTCCCTCTTTACATATTAAAACATTTAGCTGCTCCACCCTTATAGCCAATCATGGCCCTTAAGGTCCTCTCTGTGAATGTTCAGGGCTTGAACTCCCCGAACAAAAGGTCTAGAGCCTTCAAGTTATTTAACTCATTACACGCAGACGTGGTCTGTCTCCAAGAAACCCATTTTGCCTCTAGTTCGTCCCCTAAATTACTGAACCACAAATTCTCACTATATTTTCAGGCTACTGCTAAGCGTAAGCAGAGAGGGGTGCTTATAGCCTTTCGCAATGGTACCTCTTTCACTTGCACCAGGCAAATATCAGACCCAGACGGCAGATACTTACTTCTTGAGGGAACTCTCCAGGATGCTGAGGTCACCTTTTTGACATATTATGCACCGAATATTGGACAGCTGCCCTTTCTGGCCCATATTTTTTCCCTCCTTAAGGACCATCAGAAGGGAGCAGTTTTTGTCTGTGGTGATTCCAATTTGACCATTCAGCCGCACCTGGATAGGTCCCTTCCCCCAAATGCCACTTCTGTGAGAGGAGGGGAGCTCTTTAAAGTTCTGCTGGATAATCACTCTTTGCTTGATGCGTGGAGAGCTCTTCATCCTCATGCGAGAGACTTTACCCACTACTCGGCCCCACATAAACTGTCTACTAGAATCGACCACTTTCTGGTCCCCCCTGCCTTTTTACCTTCTATCACCCAAGCCAAGGTTCACCCGATTCCTTGGTCAGATCACGACATGATGGTACTATCCTGTAGTTCACTGATCACCAAGCCGAGGCCCTCGTCCTGGTCTCTAAACGACTCCCTCCTTTCTTCTAAAATTTTGGTTGAGGAGGCTTGTCTCAAGGCCTCAGAATATTTCTCCATTAATGAGAATCCACACACTGCCCCACCTATGGTATGGGGTGCATTTAAGTCAGTCATGCGTGGACACTTCATTGCCCTGGCTACAAGGAAAAAGAAAGAGAGGTCAGCTAACTTACAGTTACTTCAGGCCCAATATGAGCAGGCCTCCTCCGACTTTAAGAATAACCCCACTCAGTCTAAACTCCATACACTGGAGAGTATCAGAACTGAGCAAAATCTACTACAAATAGCGAGTGCAGAGGGTAGATATCGGAGAACTAAACAGAAATACTATGTGTCTGCGAATAAGCCGGGTAAGTTATTGGTTTCCCAACTGAAATGCCAGGAACAAACTATGAAACCAGTTAGACTCAAAACGAGCGGAGGTACCATCACAAATAATCCTAATATTATAGTTGAAGAATTCTCTACAGGTTTGACGAACCTATATAGCTCCCCTCAGCCCTATAGTGAGCATCAGGTCCGGGACTTCTTTGCGGACATTGAGTTGCCCCGGATACCTGCCGGGGGGACGGGATTTGGTGGATGAGGATATAACGGTCGAAGAAGTTCTCAAAGTTATCAAAGATCTCAAATCTAATAAGAGACCCGGTCCTGATGGCGTCACCGCTATATTTTACAAAAAATTGGCCCCCTTTGTTGCCCCGCGTTTGGCTAGACTGTATAACCACATCAAGGCAGGAAATCCGATAGATCCGGATATGATCAGAGCCTCAATTGTCATGATTCCGAAACCTGGGAAAGATCTGCAATCTTGGAAGAATTATAGGCCTATTTCCCTACTTAACTTAGATTTGAAGATTCTTACCAAAATTATTGCCAATGGAATAAATGTTTTTTTGCAAGATATAATACATGGAGACCAGGTGGGATTCGTGCCCAGGAGGCAGGCGGGGGATGGAGTTAGGAGAATCTTACAACTCCTCGAGGGGGCCAAGTCCCAGAAACTTGAGGCCTTGTTCCTCTCTCTCGATGTGGAGAAGGCTTTCGACTCGCTGTCCTGGCAATACCTTCGATTATCTCTCCAGAGATGGGGATTCGGCCCCGGTCTCCTCTCCTGGATCTCAGCTATATATTCTAGTCCCACGGCCACGGTGAGATACGCGGGTTACAGCTCCCAGACAAAAAGAGGCACTAGGCAGGGATGTCCATTATCCCCCTTATTGTTTGTTCTCGCGCTTGAACCGTTGGCTGGGAAACTTAGGCAGAGCTCGTCTGTAAGGGGCATACCATGTGGTGGAAGAGATCAAAAGATATCCTTGTTTGTCGATGATATGCTACTTATGCTTTCCTCCCCCCATGTCTCTGCACCGAATGCTTTTGCTATCTTGGAGAATTTTGGTAGAATCTCGGGGCTTAGGCTTAATTCTTCCAAGTCCATGGCGCTGGATGTTTCATTATCCGAAGGGACTAGGAAACTTCTCTCCCAGAACTTTAAGTGGATTTGGGTTCAGAGGTTGCCTTATTTGGGTATCAAGTTGACTAATAACCTGGATACACTCTATGGGGCAAATCACCCAGAGTTGTTTAAATCCCTTGATTCTTTATTACAGTCCTGGTGGTTCCTGAGACTATCGTGGCTCGGTAGGATTGCTGCCTTGAAAATGACATATCACCCTAAGATCCCTCCAGAGGAAAATTCTCTCGTATGCATGGAAGAATTCCAGACCAAGAATTAGCAGAGACATACTGTATTGCAAGAAGGAGGATGGAGGCTTGTCTTTTCCTTCCCTTTGTAAATATTACGTGGCCGCTCAAATTGCACCATTGGTAATCTTGCATGCTCCTCGGTACAGACCAATCTGGGTTCTTAATGACGTGGCTGGCTGTGGGCATGCAGCGCCTGCCTCTTCACTCTGGATACCCAGGTCCTCCAGACCCGACCCCCTACCCACTCTTCTAAAGTTCTCACTGACCATATGGGATACAACGAAACAAATATTCTCTTCTCCTCATTTACCGGCTTCTCCTCTGTTGGGTAACCCTACATTCCCCCCAGGGATTTCCCATCAGCAGAACTTTGGATGGTGGAGGAGGAATAAATTCACTCTAGTTGACCATTTGTGTACTCCGAATGGTTTGAAAAATGTACAGTGTCTGTCATCTGAAGCTGACTTCCCTCCGGCGGAGGTATTAAGATGTCTTCAGTTACAACATTTCGTTAATAAATTTCTGAAGAAGTCCTCCCCCCCCCCTTTAGGACTACGGAATTTGAAAGAAGGTGCATTCGTGACCACTTCTTGGGGGGACTGATATCTAGCTTATACACATCCCTGGTGGCCCCGACTCCCACTAAGAAACATAACTACATGGCAAGATGGGAGGAGGAACTGGGGGAGGAGAAAGACCTTAAAACTTGGCAGATAATCCTGAGAAATACGAATAAAATTTCTTACAATGCCCTTACCCAGGAAAATGCCTTCAAAATCATGTTTCGGTGGTATTATACCCCCGATCGCATTCACAGGTTTGCCCCCTCTTCCTCCCCCCTCTGTTTCAGGGGATGTCACCTCAGGGGTACGATGCTTCATGTGTGGTGGGAATGTCCAATAGCTCAAGAGATATGGCAGAAATGTTATACACTCATTTCTGATATTCTGAAAATTGTGGTCCATGGGAACCCCTGGGAAGCCCTTCTTTCTTTAAAGATGGGCACCTACACTAAATTACAGTGGCGCCTGGCTCTCCATATATTCTCGGCGGTCAGAGTAACGATCGCAAGGAATTGGAAACTTCCCACCATTCCATGGGCTGAGATAAAGGGCAGGATAGCTGATATCATGTGCAATGAGAAGCTAACGGCTATCTCTAAGGATCTATATGACAGATTTTATGACACCTGGCAACCGTGGATAGAGCATACAGGTCTTGGAGGTGGCAGTGCAGACCCAATATTCCCAATTTAGTCAGGTTGTTCCCTCATTCTTTAGCTGAGCGGGCCCTCATCATTCTCGGGGTGTCCACTTCTTGTCTCAACCCTGGAACTGTACCCCCTCACCGCTCCCAGCTTCTTTCCTGCCCCCTTTTTCCTTGTGTGTCTGTGATGTGTCCAGTTGTCTTTGTCGTTGTCACCCTGTCTATATCTTAAAATTTAACCTCACGGTTCAATGAGTAAGTGTTATGATGTAATGGAGTTTTCCTATATATCAGTTACTGTTCACATGGGAGTATTTTTCTAAGTATGTATTAGAAGTCGGTAATTATAACCCTAAGCTTTGTTTTCTAAGCATCAATCTCTCCTTAGCGGTATAAGATCTCTGCATCGATATAGTTTTCCCATGTTACTAAAGGTCTTCCTTAGGGTTTATTGTACCTTTTATGATGTATTAATTAGGTCGCCAAGTCTTATTATGCTGTTCATGTCATGCTCTATTGCATTTATATATGTCCATGCTGTCTTTACCATCTGCTGAACCACAATAAAAACCTTTGAAAAAGAGTTGAACGCCACCTCTAGGGATCTTGACAAAGCACTGGTCCCTGGGATAGCATGTCTGGTCTCTCCGGAAGCTCCCAAGGACAGAGTTTTTAGTGCTGAGAACCAAGGTCTCTTTGGCTACCAAGGGGCCAGAAGCAGAACCGTAGCTGGCTAACTTATTGAGATCTTGCGGAAGCATTTGGACTGGAGGAAATGCTTAGATCAGACCAAAGGACCAATCGTAGGCCAAGGGATCTATTCCCAGAGCTGGGTCGGAGGGATTTAGAGAAAAATCTTCTTCCGCTTCCGGTTCCCAGATGCCAAAAGATCCACCTCTTGAGTTCCCAGAGGGACACAAATTTGATTGAATACTTCCTGGTTTTGACTCCCAACAGCACAGAGCAACTTAGATAGTCCACCACATGATTCAGGCACCCCTTCAGATGAATGGCTGAGAAAAAAACAGGTTCTGTTCTGCCCAAAGCAGAATTTCCATTGCAGCTCTCAGTAAGAGAGGAGATGCTCCCCCCCTCCCCCCCAAGTATGTATGTCATTGTTGTTGCGTTGTCTGTTCTGGTCTGAACTCGAAGACCCCTCAGTTGGAATGAGAAGGCGAACAAAGTTTCCGTTACTGCCATCAACTCTCTTAGGTTTGACGATGACTTTTGGACCACTTCCCCTGTGCAGACAAGGACCCGTAATGGACCCCCCCAACCCCATGAGGAGGCGTCCATCATCACAATTTCCTCCTTGGGATCTCTCCAAGCTAGAACGTTGACAAATCTGTTTTTGCATCAACTCTCTTAGGTTTGACGATGACTGACTCAGCCTTTTGGACCACTTTCCCAGTGCAGTCAAGGACCCGCAATGGGCCCCACAAACCCATGAAGAGGCGTCACAGTTTCCTCCTTGGGATCTCCCCAAGCTAGACCGTTGACAAAACTGCTTTCGTACAGCCACCATTTCAGCAAGCTCTTTACTAGGTCAGAGATCTCTACCAAACTTTTAAAGGATTACTAAGACTTGTCCCAAGTGCTTAGGATGTGCAGCTGGAGAGTCCTTGAATGTAGCTGACCCCACCTTACCACCAGGAAGGCTGTGGTCAAAAACCCCAAGACCCTTATAGCTTGACATACCAGAGCTGTCTGACTGGAGCACAAAGATTTAACTGCAAAGATTGAAGGCAAGACTGAAGGAGCTGAGACAGAACTAGACTCGACTTTTTGTAATTCAGAACCCAACATGAAGCAACAAATCCTGGAGTAATTTCTCCCAGTTTTGGGGCAAAAAGCAGGAGATTAGCCAAATAAGCGATGATCCCAATCCCTTTTGGCCTAAAATATGCCAGAGGTTCAGCTAGAACCTTGGTAAAGATCCTGGGAGCTGATGCCAGACCAAAGGGAGGACAGACAAACTGAAAGTGGAGTGTTTGGTCGCCTATCTTTATTGCAAATCTCAGGAATGTTTGAGCATAACAGCTCATTGGGACCTGCCAATAGGCATCCTCAGGTCTATTGAGACCATAAAGGAACCGGCCGGAATCGGATTCCTAACAGAGAAGATGGATTCCATGCGGAAAGAGTACCTGAGCAGGTACATAGCCACAAGGATCCTGAGAACCAAATTGGTCAGGGCCATGGTTTGGGCCAAAAACCCTACTGATTCAGCCATAGCGTCCGAAAGAAAGGAGGCCGCTGAAAAGAGAATAGGTAAAGCCTTCATAATTTTGTCAGTGCTAGTCTGCTTTAACAAACATGACTTAAGCTGCTAGAGCCAATACAAATTCAATTTACTAGCGACACAGGTAGAAGCCAGAATCAGTTTAAAAGGACAAGATTCTGCCTGCCAGTCCATCTTTAAAAGGGAATTCATCCTCTTGTCCAACATGTCCTGGAGGATGCCAAAATCCTCAAAGGCCAAATCCACTCCCTTAGAAACCTTAGCAAAAGGTGCATCCAACTTCAGGTTCAGGTTCTCAAAGGAGGAAGAAATTATTCTTCAGAACTTGCACCATGTCTGTCATACTGGGCTGACACACTTTACTCACAACTCTTTCAGTACAGGATTGACAAAGAGGCTTCTTATAGGAGTCAGCCAACTTGATTAGTTTTAGCCTTTGAGCCAGGGGGAGAGGCTGTGAGGAAAAAAAGTTACTGTAGCTTTAAATCAGGAGCCCGAACAGAAAAAGGGACTTACCGAAGCAGAGCTGAACCTCTTCTTCCCGGACTGAGTATTCAGTGGACTTGAATCTGGATTGCGATACATAATCTCCCATAGATGTTGATAAAGGTGCAGAGACGTATAAAATCTTCTCTGGCTGGTCTGCCATGCATGGAATGAGCCCCCTTTAAAGTGGACCAACACCCACGGGTGATCGGCCCGGGAATCTATAAGATTCCCGGGCCGATCACCCCCCACCCCGCGGGACATCCGAGATCGGGATGTCCCGCGGGGTGAAACCCCCCCCAAACACCCCAACTCACCTACCTTATCTTCCCTCCCTCGCGCCCCTGTAGGCGTGCGCGCCTCCGCGCCGGCCGTCTGCGAATGGCCGGCGCGGGCGCGCGCGCGTCAAAAGTGACGCGAGGGAGGCGGCGGCGGCCGCCGCCGCTTAGACGTTCCAGATCTTCCCTTGTACGTCGGCGCTGGGAGCGGGGAGAGGTGAGTTTTTCGGGGGGTTAGGGGGGGTTTCACACAGCGGGGCACCCCGATCGGGGGTGCCCCACCGAAGTGGACCAAGACCCAGGATAGTCAAAATCCTGGGTGTTGGTCCACTTTAATAAACTGGGAGTGCTAAAGTGCACCAATGCTTAAACTTCCCAAAGAGGGAGGCCAGAAAGAACGGATAAAGATAGCACAAGTACATTCCCCTTTAACTGGGAGCATGTGCGCTGAGTCGAGACCCCGGCAGCGCATAGGAAGGACAGCCCCGCACTGAGATTATCCCCCAATCAAACCCTCCCCCGCACTTTCTTTTCAAATAAGGAAGTGGTACGCTCGCTCAACTAGCCTGTACAACTGGAAGGAGAGGGCACCTGGAGGTAACAGCGGCAACCCTTGCCCTTCCTCTCCCGGTAGCGCAGCGAGCTAACAACGCCTGCTGTCACGCCGCAGACTCCAATGCCTCGACTGTACATTGCATCAGGTATAGGGTGGGTGGAAGGGGGGGGGGACTGGTGAATTCCCAATCACTCCAACAATCATCCTTAGTAAAAGGGTAACAGACGCTTACACCCCCCTGCTCGAGTATCAGGTCAGGGAAAGGAGAATCTGGCCTATCTCCTGGGGGCACCCCGGGTCCCTGGCAGGCTGCCTCCGGAGCTGGGAAAATACCATTTTGTGATTACTCACCTTTAAAATGGGTATTATAAGTATGTCACACACCCCGCTTCCACTATTCATGACATATGGGTTATGGTCCAGTAGAGGGCGAACTTCTGTGGAGAAGAAAGCAAAAAAGAAGCCTCTCCCGGTCCATAAATACCTGGGACCTCCCACACATTCCCCAGTATATGACAACAGTAAGGGGACCAGGAAGAGCTAATAAAACATTCTTAACAATAAAAAGTTTCACCACATAAAGGATCCAGAATACAAAAGGGTGGGATGAAGCGGGGTGTGTGACATACTTGAGGTGAGTAATCACAAAACGGTATTATTCCAAGTATGTCACACACCCCGCTTCCACCATTCATGACATATGGGACATCCAATAGCAGTGTCCGTCATGGGTGGGGATCCAAATACAGCGAAAAAAATGCACCAGTTTAAACCACTGCAGCTTGCAGAACCTTGCAGCCAAAAACAGCATCCGCTGAGGCCCGCACATCAACGTTATAAAACTTTGAAAAAGTATGAACGGAAGACCAAGTAGCAGCCTTACAAACTTGTTCAACAGAAGCCTGGTGCTGAAAAGCCCAGGAAGCCCCAACAGCACGGGTAGAATGAGCAGTGATCTTAACCCTTTTGTTGCCAAGCCCGTAACACCTACGTGCTGGCTTGGCTGGGCGTTAATTGCCAAGCCCGTAGGTCTTACGTGCTTGACTTTCCCCCCCTGCTAGTTAAAAAATAAAGAATTAAAATACTCACCCCTCATTGGATCCGGCCGGGTCTCCTCTTTAATTTGGTGCCATCCGATCCCCTGAGGGGGTCGGATGGTTCCAGGAGAGTCCCCGGAATAGGCCCCCCCCACTTCGGCAGCTGCTAACTGTAAAGAAAAAAAAAATAAAAATGACATTTGCTTACCTGAGGTCGTGCTGTCGCCTCCGATCGCCCCCCAGCCTCTTCCGTGGCGAAGAGAGGGCAGAAATCGCCCTCTCCCCCCACTTCCTGGATGCCGACTGCTAGCCCCCCGCATCACTGTGATGTCACCAGCAGCCGGCTTTTTAAGTCCAGCACCCGAGACTAAGACTCAGTCTGCTCGGGTGGTTGGAGGAAAGAGGTGGGGAGGGGGAGAGGGCCGTGATCGCCCCCCCCCCTCCCCAGGCTCTCTCCTCCAAACACCCGAGCAGACTGTCAGCTGTCATCGGAGATCGCCGGGGGACACAGGATCGGAGGTGAGTAATGTAAAAAAAAAGTAAATAAATGACTTTTTTTCTTATGTCTGTGTGTTTTTATTTTTACATTTAACCCCTTGTGAACTAGTAAGGGGTCCATGAGACCCCTTATACCAGTTCGCAAGGCTGGGGGCTGGCAAGTCACCTGCGGTAGCCGCAGGTGACTTGCCATTAACCCCCGGCACCCCTATTACCTGCCTCCCCAAAGCCCAGGGGGGGGGGCAGAAGAGCTCGGGCCCACATAGGTTATGTGGGCTTGTAGGCTGCAGGGTGGGGGGGCCAGGGGGTTTTAACCCTTAAAATTCCCCCCAAAAATGGGGTCCCCTATGTAACAGGGGGGACCCTATGTAATTTTTTTTTACACTTAAGCCCTTATGTTCTGTGGCCCAGCAGCTAAAAAAGGCTTCCAGCTGCAGCAGGAGAGCAGAAGCCAGATTGGTCAACGTGGGACACAGGGATGGATGGGAGGTAAGTATTAAAAAGTATTAAATAAATAAATAAAAAATGTTCTGCTTGTTTCTGTGTTTTTTTTTTATATTTAACCCCTTGTGAACTGGTAAGGGGTCCATGAGACCCCTATGCCAGTTCACAAGGCTGGGGGGCTGGCAAGTCACCTGCGGCTAGTGGGTGACTTGCAGTTAACCCCCGGCACCCCAATTACCTGCCTCCCCAAAGCCCCGGGGGGGGGGGGCAGAAGAGCCCGGGCCATGGCTATGTGGGCTTGTAGCCTGCAGGGTGGGGGGGCCACCAAAGCTGGCCCCCTTGCACCCTGTTCTACAAGCCCCCATAGCTGGTCCAGGGCTAGTTATGATGGGTAAGGGGGACCCCATATAATTTTTGGGGGGAGTTTTAAGGCTTTTTAACCCTTAAAATTCCCCAAAAAATGGGTCCCCCCATTATTATTTTTTTAAATTAACCCCTTATGTTTATAGTGTGGATAGTAGTAGTTTTTTATTTGTAAATGTTATAAAGTGCTATTTTTAATTTAGGGGGTCTCCTGGGCAAGAATGAGGGGGCTACCAATACATATAGGGTACCGTCGTAATCGGGAGAAATTGGGCTTTCACATGCAATATGGTTTTCTCTAATAAAGTAAATGTTTTATTTAAAATAAAGGAGACAATTGTCTAAAAAATATTTATTTTTTTGTTTTTTTACACAAAAATATTAAAAAAAAGTAGAAAAATTACAACCAAGACATTCCATGTTAAAGCCTAAACTCTGCTGCAAAATATATATCTATAATTTTCCTGGAAATTCAGGCAAAAATCACGGTTAAACATGGCGCAGAATGGGGAAAAATGACCTGTCAACAGAGGGTGACAAAACTTCAAGTAGGCTGGCAATTAAAAGGGTTAATAGTACCTATGCATGTTGGGTGTTGTTCTGCTCGGAGGAACTTGCTCTTTCAGATTTAGCTTGTTTTTTCTTGTTTGCATATTTATATTTTAGGAAAACATGTTATTTATTCAGTTTTTTTATTCAGTTTTTTAGGGAAACCCTGTGCAACCTAAGAATTTTTCGAGGGATTACTTCCATAAAGGTGAGCCTACTACAACAAGCTGGGTACTCTTAGAAAGCTTAACATGTGTACTTTCAGGGAATATATGGTTTATCGGGGATATTCCAAATGTAAAGGGTTGCAAATTGCAAGGTGCGCACTTTGTCTGCAGAGCTGAAATTTTCAAGTAAAATTACTGTTACGTGCACGCTTTACTTTGTGATGTTTGCCAACTCTTCCCTTGACAGTACCTATGCATGTTGGGTATCGTTCTTTTCGGGGCATGTTGCTTTTTGAGATTTTACTTGTTATTTCGTGTTTTTTTTTAGGAAAATGTGGCTTGATTCTTCCGTTTTATTCTTTTTTATGGAAACTTTGTGCAACCAAAGAATACATTGAGGGATTACTTCCAGAAAACTAAGCCCACATAAACAAGCTTGGTACGCCTAGAAGGCTTGAGGCGTGTACTTCCAGAGAATATATATTTTGTGGGGGGTATTTCAAATGTAAAGGGTTGTTTTTCTGGAAAAACTGCAAGGTGCGCATAGCGCAGTTGAATTTTATCTGAAAAGCTCTGTTTCAGTTTGGGGGAGTCTCCTGGGCAGGAAAGGGTGTCTACCAATACACATGTGGTACTGCTGTGACCGGGAGAAATTGGGGTTTCGCACGCAATACAATTTTATTGACAAACTTACATTTTTTATTACAAAAAAAACTACAAATTGCAAAAAATAGATTTTTTTATTTTTTTGCACATATTTCGCCAAAAAGTATTGAGAATGCACTAAAAAAAGGCCAAACAAGACATTTCATGTTGAAGCCCAGACTCTGTTGAAAAAAACTATATATAATTTTCCTGGGAAATCCTTTCAAAAATCACAGTTGAACATGTGTAGCGCAAAATAGTGAAACATGGTCTGGCAACAGAGGGTGACAAAAGCTGCAGGTAGGCTGGCAGCGAAAGGGTTAAAAGGAGGAACCCTCCCCTTAGCAGAATAGGCCCCAACAATGGCCTAGCGTATCCATTTACTAATGGTAGACTTGGCGGGCGCCAAACCTTTTCTGGGCCCAGAAGGCACCACGAACAAGGCGTCCGTCTTACGAAAAGGAGAAGTAGCAACCAAATAGTACTTCACACAACGAACCACATCCAAAGAGTGCAAAACCCTCTCCTTGTCATTGCTAGGCTTAGGACACAAGGAAGGGAGAACTATATCCTGATTGAGATGGAAAGCAGAAACCACCTTAGGAAGGAAATATGGTTTAAAGCGAAAAACCACCTTATCCTGGTGTCTCTCAAAGTAAGGGGCCTGAATAGACAGAGCCGCCAACTCAGAGACACGCCGAACAGAGGTAATAGCACCAAAAAGGCAACCTTTTGAGTAAGCACAGAAAGAGCCACATCCTGCATCGGTCCAAAGGGAGGCCCCTGGAGGGCCGAAAGAACCAAATTTAGGTCCCAAACGGGAACCAAAGGCTTTCTAGGGGGCCGAACATGAGTGACCCCTTGGAAAAAAGTCTTGACCAGATGATGCAAAGCAAAAGACCTTTGAAAAAAAGACAGCCAGGGCAGAAACGCCGTCAAAGCAAGCTTTTGTAAATTGGGGTAACGTAGTTGACCCTGAGAGATCAGATCCGGAGACAGGGGCAGCCTGTACTGATCTACCGCCAATCTTACGACGTCTGCGAACCAAACCTGTCTTGGCCACCTTGGGGCCACCAGAATTGCTGGTGCCCTCTCTAGAGCCAGCTTGCGCACTACCTTGCCCACCATGGAGAAGGGGGGAAACAGGTACAGAAACCCCAGATCCCTCCAGGCAAGGGACAAGGCATCCACTGCCAGGGCCAGAGGATCCTGAGACAGAGATACAAAGGTTGGGAGCTTGTGATTGTGCCGAGAGGCAAAGAGATCCACCTCCGGAGTCCCCCACTTGTGACACAGGGCCCGAAACACCCTGTGGTTGAGAGACCATTCCCCTCGGCGAGAGAATCCCCTGCTCAGGGAGTACGCCTCCGTGTTCTCCACTCCCGGAATGTATACTGCCGAGATGCAAGGAACATTGCTCTCCCCCCACAGAATCCAATTTGGCTTCAAACAGCCGCGTTCCCAAAAAGGGCAAAGCTGTAAGTGACTTCTTGGCCGCAATGTCAGCCGCCCACTGGCGCAGCCAGACCAATCGACGCATGGCCACCAACAGGGCCGAAGTTCTACTACACATGGTAATAGTGTCGTCCATAGCCGACAAAACAAAATTCATGAACAATTCACACCTCTTAAGGGTTGTGAATTCAACGCTGTCCGGGCTGAGCTGGGACCCATTTAACATGTCCCTGATCTCCGACCTGGTGGCCACAGCCACGAGTGCCGATGCACAGACAGGCCGCAAGGCAGAACCCACACTGGCAAAGGCATGACATGCCATCTGATCAATGCGCTTGTCCTCGCCATCCTTAAGGGTAGTGGCGTCAGGAGTATGTACAACGGAGGTGTTGGACAATCCTAGAATGGGCGCATCAACCTCAGGAGGGGGAAGACCAGCGCTTCACCGCGTCCATCGGAAAGGGATATTTCCTATCCCATCCCTGAGGAACACCGTGAAGGCAACACGGCTTCTCCCATTCTCTAAGAATCATGCTGTCAAAATGATCCTGATTAAGCTTAGAGAACCCAAAGAATTCCCCCTTCTTCGGAGGAGCCTCCGCTAGTGGGGAAATATCCAGAACCTCTAACAGATGGGTCAGGACCCTGGGGGTATCAACAGCATCCCCCAGCGCCTGCCCGGCATTAGAATCAAAGAACTGCAATTCCTCTGTCTCTGATTCCTCAAACAATTCCCCTTCCTCAAGCAGGGAATAATCAGCCCAATCAGGTGAGTCATAATCATCAAAATCAATTACCGGCGTAGCCAGTGACAGATGCCTTTTCTAAGCAGTGGCCTTTCTGCCCACTGAGCTAGAAATAATTCTCGAGGTTGGCCAGCCTGGCACATACACAGTGCGACTCCCCACTAATGACAGTGTCACTTGGGGTACGGATGATGCGGGGTGGGGTAGGAGAGGCGGGCGGCACTGACCCAGATGCCTGGGGTCCTGACTGCCGCGTTATGGCCTGTTGCGCACATGGTATGCAAATAAGCACATTCTCCCTCGTAAGGGATACCCCACAACCCACACATACCCGGGATTGTCCCAAGGGGAGCCCGGTATCCTGTGGAGCCTCCATATGGTGATTCTAAGGTAGTCGCAATGACCCGAGGGAATTATGCTGGTAAGCAACCCGGGATGCCCCTTAAGTCCCAAGTGGGAGGATTTTTAAGTGCCCCAAATTTCTGCTAGGGACCTAGGACCGGGAGAACCCCCTTTTAAGCAAGGCACAGGGAGTCCACCTGAAAGACACAAAGGAGTGGCCATAAGCACATGCACACACACATATATATACATATACACACATACACACATATTAACTATATCATCATAATCAAGGAAAAAGGTGACAAGGACTAGCGCTGTCCCTGACAGAATGGGGCACAAGGCTAAGTAAGGTAAATAAAAGGGGTGAGCTCGGGAGGGCACTCACGTGCTTTGTACGATGGCTGCCACCACAGATCAGAGAAGGAAGGGGCGGGCCAGCGCGGATCACGCGCCGCGCCTGGCCCCGCCCCCCTACTAACACAACGAGCAGCGCGGTTCCCAGCCCTGGGCTGGGCTCCGCAATTGGCTCCAAACCAGAAGGGGGGGCGGGCCGTGGCAACGCGCGAGCGCCCGGCCCCGCCCCCTTAACACCGCAGCCTGAGGGGAAGAAGCTCCCCTCAGCAGAAGTAAAACATGGCGACCAGACAGTAAAGTGCAACACCAAACACATACACATTCACACTAGAAATAAAGAGGAAAAGACCGCCCCCCCCCCCACTGGAGGGTTAACAGAGGGACCCGGAAGGGGGATAATCCCGTACCAAATATGGTGTAAGGGATATATATATATATATATATATATATATATATATACACACACACACACAATTAGGGACAGGGCATCCCAAACCGGGATCACCAACCCGGATTCCGCCTACCCCTTTATATGGGGTCTCACGGGGGAGCATGGCTCCCTAAACACCTATTAAGGTGATTCCTACCCTCGTCCGGACCTACAGCCAATGCTGGGAGGCTAATATTGGGCTTAATGTATAAAGGTCCGGGCAGAAATAGGGCAAGGAAGAGAAGCAGACATCTTCTGACTTGCTCGCCGTCCTGCAGAGAAGGAACTGGGGAATGTGTGGGAGGTCCCAGGTATTTATGGCCTGGGAGGGGCTTCTTTTTTGCTTTCATCTCTGCAGAAGTTCGCCCTCTACTGGACCATAACCCATATGTCATGAATAGTGCAAGCGGGGTGTGTGACACTTGGAATATGGGTCTGCCCTGCACATGGCCACAGCACCAGTACTTACCTAAACCCATCGGTTCAGGAGCTTATGGTCTGGCTCCTGTCCAAGGCAGGAACAAAAACAACTGGAGGCTGGGAGGAGGAGCCAAAGCTTTATTCATTTCTGGCGGTCATGAGTTCCTACCTAGGGGCGGAGCCATAAGAGTATGCTGCCCTGAGGATGTTTTGAGAAACATATATGAAAGTTTAAATGTTTGTTTGCCATTGTTATACGAGTGATGTCCATTACATGCTTTTTGTATCATGCTGGGGATGTGGCAGCCACTGTTTACAATGGCACAGGAGACACTGTCAAAGGCGAGTTTTGTGGGCGACTCCCGGGGGTTTCACACAGTGGGCATCCCAATTTGGAATGCCCAAGGGGGAAGTTTTGTTCCACTTTAAGGTGATCCATAGTTCTTCTAAGTGATCTTTGATAGGGCAGGGAAGTTTTTTCACCTATTATATTATAAAATGCAATGATTTGCCCATATATGATGTTTGAGCTGTGGTGTGCAGTAACTTGGGATGATTGGAAAACACTACATCAGATTATCCACATTCTAAACAACATGACACTGCCAACATGTAGCAGATGAAAACATTCCACAGATTGTTCCCATGTGTGCAATACAATCAGGTAGGTTTAAAGGGACTCTGTAGGCAAAGTGCATAAACTGTCATTCAGCAGCTCTCCTCATCATGGCTACTCTCTGCCTACATATCAGAATGCAGCTTCTCCTGAAGGTAGAAACAAGGCAAAATGTAGTGGCAGACCCCCTGAATTCCTTTGCCATCGACCACCAATAACAGGGCTAAGCTGGTGGTCTAAAGCTCCGCATCAGTCTGTGGACACTGGGAGAACAGCCAGGATAATAAGAACGCTGGTCTTACAGACAGGTAACATCAGAGTCTAATTGCTGAGCACAATATAGCAGGGACCAGCTTGTCTTGCCTTTCCTCCAGTTGCAGTAGATTCTGAGCCTCTGCCGATTCATGCTTGGCATGTCTGGCAGTGACTCTCTAGTCGCGGTTGATAACATCATCTGCAGGCACCATTGCTGTTATTGCTATTTCAGGCCTCTTGGATGGTTGACAGGCACTGCCTGTTACTCTTTAGGGGCTTTATCTAAAACGTCAAGATTTGCCACATCTTCTTGTGGTCTAACCTGTAAGCTGCTCACAAGCATTCGATTTTATTTACTTGTAATATACCTTCGTGATGCAAATGCTTTTGGGTTCTAACTCTGCTAAAGCATGTCCTCTTGGTTCATTTAAACATGGACATACCCAACTCCATTTAATACAAATTGAAAAACATTCTTATGGTAGTAAAAAAATAAATACTTTGAGAAAAAAAAAGCATGAGAATGTTACCATTAGTGAATCACCAGATTGGAAGACAATGAACAGTGTAAAAAGGAGTAAAAAAGTGCTATTGACTCTCATTGCTTTCCTAGCTGGTCATTCAGCAACAGTGAAATTCTCATGCTTCTTCCTCATAAAGGGAATCTTATTACCATGAGAATTTTTTTTCAACTCTTATTGAATGGAGGCCACTGTGTGCAAACATTTCCGCATACAGGGCAGCTTTGCCATCTAGTGGTCATATCACATTTTATTTTCAGATGAAGGTTTTCGATGTACAACCGATGAGTTATTTTTATTATTAATAATAATAATATGCACAGCTCTATCATTAGTTTATAGTTAGGACTGGGTGGATTGGATTAGATCACCCTGATACAACCACAATTTGTAGTACACGTGTGTTTACTATAGGTTGCTTTGTTGTGCACCTAACATAGAAAATAAATTGCCCCCCCCTCTCCCACACAGACTATGGACTTTGGGTCACTTCACACTCCCTCCTCCCTTACTTACCTGTGAAAACAAATGAACGAGTGCTGGAGGTTCAAGCCCCCAAAGTCCAAAGAAATCATTTGACTAGGTGGCATCCGGGAGATACAGGGTCAATCTAAGACCGAGGTATTCATTATAAAAGCAATATAATAAACCCAAGCCTTTAGTATTGGGTAGGATACAGGCAGTAATATACTACTGTACATTTATTATACACAAAACACAAACTCTCTTATCCAAGATGGAGCTTAGCATCATATGGAATGAACTCTTGGAGGGTGAAAGTCATTTTGCTAGACAAGCACCAATCTGCCCATCTTATATGCAGTCACTGCCCTTGATATTCTCATTGGTCATGTGAGCTCTTATAGAAAACAGTTAATGGAGGAGCAGCGCCACCTGGCTGCAGAGCTCTGCTACCGTAAGTAGTAGTCTATGACAGCAGAAAAAGCAGCGAATCCTCCACAGCCGAGAGCTCCAGCTTTGAGACCGGCTGTAAAAAAAAGACAATACACATTATTCCAATGAATAAAAAGGAATGGAACTTGCTGCAATAATTGTAACCTGTAATTAAGATGACAACTGAATGTGACAAGTGATAAATAATAGGCTATTCTAGGGCATAAAATAAATGTGCAAAAAAATGCATTTATGCGTTAGAAAGTGTATGCATGTGCAGATGTTTCAGAGGGTCAGGTATGGTGACTATACTTTAAAGAGGAACAAAACCCAAGAAGTTTACCTTGTTTTGCGATGCACGCTTTGTGTATGCCCCAGAATCGCTCGTAACCTCACCTTTTCCTTGTTCACATCTGCATAATGTGAGCACCTCCAGCCGCAGCGCCACCTCCAATTCAGGGCGTGCCTCTAGTGCCCACCCAGGTATATGTATGGATGGGATGTGGGCACAGTGCAGAGATGCAGTGCAGGCTCATGGAAGAGGTGAGTGGATTGAGCAATACGGGGGGGGGGGGGACAAAAAGGGGCATCCCAATTCAGAATTCCACAAGAGATACACAAACCTACCAAAGAAAATCTGGAGAATGCAGTAATACCTTTAATTTCATTGACTATAAGTGTGATGCCGACCTTATGAAGGGTTTCACCCGAAAGCTTGTCTTACTGCACCTCCTTGTATAGAATAAACTTTGCAGCAGATTCAAGTGGTACATATTCCATTTTATTATCATGTCACATGCTTTACTAGGGCTAGTAAGGCTAGCCTGGAACAAGAACCGCAACTAAGTGTCCAGTTATCTATATACATTTTATTTATTCTATAATACTTAGTCATACTGCAGGCTAATGTAATTGTTACACCATTGCACCGGGCTACATTTGGCACTGTCCTAAACTGTTTTACATTTTTACATTATTATTATTATTATTATTATTAATGTTTATTTATATAGCGCCATCATCTTCCATAGCGCTTTACAAAGTAGTAATTACAGACAGGGTAGAAACATACGGTACATATAATAATTCAAATGCAGTTTTACAGAGTTGACAATGGATATTCTGAATACAAGATACAATAGGGGAGAGAGCCCTGCCCTTGCGAGCTTACAGTCTTACATTGAAGCAGAAATGGCTGAGATATCAGGGTTTACAGGTTCAGCCAATGACATTCTCTTATACATCCTGTCCCCAATCAGCTCAGCAGAGTGGGACAGGATTGCTGTTTTTTCCCTCCGCCTCCTTCATAGTAGCCACATTGCACAGCCAGGGTGTCTTATGCAAGTCCTATAGACCCCCCCCCCCCCCCCATTGTGCTGAATCATTATGCAGCATCACAGATCCAAGGGCAATGCCCACTTTTTCTAGAGCGTAAATCATAAGCTGAACCTGTAAACCCCATCGCTCATTTCTTCTTTAATTTAAAAATGGAAAAAAGTTTAGGACAGTGCCAAACGTAGCCCGATGCAATGGTTTAAAAATAACCTTTGCCTGCAGTAGCACTTTAAGAGTGTACCAAGATGTCTTTCTTTGTAAAATTAATAAACTATTGAAATATAATTTCTCCTGGAGATGAAAAAAGATGTTTAGTATCAAGTCTTGAAATCTTTTAAACATTGCAGAACTATAATATGTGCCACACTGGCTTTAAAATGGAAAAAACCCACGATTTTGTCTATCCTCGGTTCTGTTCATTGCCCCAGAAGCATCCTGATTTGGGATGCCCCACTGTGTGAAATCCCCCAGAAAAACTCACCTCTTCCTTGTCCTACAGCGCATGGGGGAGCTCTTGTCCAATCAGAGCCATTTGCCAGGCAAATGGGTCTATTAGCAGCAAGAGAAAAAGTAGGAAATCGGGAGAAAAAGCGGCCACATCTCCAGCAGCGGCTGTGCTCCCGTCCCCAGCCTATATGAATGGCTAGTGGCGGGAGAGCGCATACAGCTCAAAGATACTGGGGATGCGGCCGATGTTAACATTGGCGAGGGAGTCAAGAAGGTTAGTTTCGCTGCTTCCCCTCACAGGGGAAGGCCAGCAGCCAACTCTGGAATCTTTTAGATTTAAGGGCCTGCTGCATTGGGTTTTGCCCCCTTTAAACAAGACCAACACCACGGGTGTTGGTCCCACTGTCTGCTTATCACAATAAGCTCTGGAGGGCATCCAGAATGCTGGAGTTCCCTCGCAGATAACCTCCCAGAATGCCCGTAATACTCACCTTCATTATGAGCCAGTGCCAGACGGTCACGTGAGCAAGTCGTGCCGGCGCAGTGGACGCGACTATGGCCCACATGGGACAAACGCAGGACTCCTTTCTCGACGCTGACTCATAATGAAGGTAAGCGTTAAGGCGTTCTGGGAGGGGGCTCCAGAATTCTGGAAGCCCCCCCTTGATCTAATTGTGATAAGCAGACAGTGGGACCAACACCCATTAAAGAAAAAATAAAAAACAGGTGTTGGTCTAGTTTAAATCAATGACATGACATAAGCAACGTTGCTCTTGAAGAGGATTTATTTCCAAATCAGGTCACTTACCTCTGAATCCAATTGCGCCCCCAGTTATACAGCCACTGATCACACTGTTCTTCCAGTCTGATTTTCCTCGATACTACAAAAAAAGAAAATAAAAAAACACAGGTATAAGAGTATATCAAGTATAAAGGAGCTGCCATCTCTCATGACGGGGGCTATTTTTGATTTGAAATGTCCATCTAGCTTGCTAAAATAGGGAAACACATAGGAATATAGAATTCAATAGGATGGGAGATCACAAACCTAAACAGGAAAAAAGTTCACATAGACTTAACACCCTCTTTACAGTGTCTTAACACTGGCAGGATAGGGCATCTCCAAATAGGGATGCCCCAGTGTGCAGTGCTGCACTGTAAGCCCGGGAAATGGCTACCAGCACGGAGAAACTCAACTCTTCTATGTTTCAGCTCCCATGTGACTGCCGCCGATAAATCAGAATCACTGGATGGCGCATTCTGATGACACGCCTGCCCAAGGTTTCTGATTGAACGGACCCTCATACCACTGATTGACTGCAAAAGTGGCGTGTATGGCTGTGCTGGCATCAAGCTTGCCGGGTGGCACTGCGCAGTGGGGCATCCCAAATCGGGCCAGTGTAAGGCACTATAGAAGAGGGAGTTACATGACTTTACAGGAGTAAAAAAGGGTCCTGTAAAGATGACAGGACTAGATGACAGAAGGAGAGCTTAATTATTGACCCCATGTCAAAAAGACTCCATCCAAGCTTTCTTTTACGAAGGAGGATGTAAAAGGGAAGACAGGTTTGTGACTATACCATTCAACTTTTACAGGGTGGACCGGCTCAAGCCTAGGAGCCTCTGAAATCAGCTGTGTTGTAATAACCGCTTATTGTTACAGCAGATCTGGCGTGTGTGTAGATGATTTTACCCATCATGCAATGATTAAGGCAGATTTAAAGAGAAAGTCCTGTTGAGAAGAACAGGTGCTTCATACACAGGCCGTACAGGGCTAATGCTCAACTACAGGCTGGAACTTGGAAATGTGGCTCCAGGAAATACTGGAACCCCTCTGATATGAGGTCTATGGACTTTCCCTTCAAAGGCTGGCTCAGGAAACTAGCAGTTCTCCCCATATAAAAGTGGATTTTAGTCCCACAAGCTTAGAATATTTTTTTTCTAGTTGGGATGTAAAAGTAACTTCTCCTCTTACTATCTACTCTTGCATATTTATATGGGGCTTTAATATTTGTTAAAATGGACCAAAATCCAGGATTTTGACCCTTTCCCTGGGGGCACCCCAGATCGCCTGATCTCACTCACCACTTATGGCTGCATCCTCTTAGGCCTCGGGAAGAGGCGAGTTGGCTGCGGCGATCTGGGGGGGGTTCACACAGTGGGGTACCCCCCGATTGGGGTGCCCCCGGGGAAAGGACCAAAATCCAGGATAGTCAAAAGTATTAACTGAAGTATTGGGAGGGGGGAGGGGGTGACTTTTAAGTGGAATTCCGCTTTAAAGTGGACCAATCACAGCCCCAGAGTCTCCCAGGTTGTAGCTCTGTTAAAGAGTCTTTCTACATAATGGGTGTGAGGCCACATTATGACAGCCTCGGGTTATAGGGGTGGGGCATCCAGATTGCTGTTTTCTGGCATCTAGGAGCTCTAAGGACCTGTCCTCCGGCTCTACTGCCGGCAACACAACCTCCTATGACCTTAGGGATTTGGAGGTAATTTTAGGTAAATATAAGGGATCTAGTCTTGACATATTGACAGGGCATGCAGGTCACTAACCCGCTTGGCTGATGTAATTGCTAGGATGAAAGTAATCTTTAAGGACATCATCTTTTATGTTGCATTCTTAATGTGTTCAAAAGGGGGTAATGTTAGTCCTTGAAGAACTAATGACATATCCAAGCTGGAAACAGGAAATGCCATAACCGGTAAGCTAATTGGGGTTTTCACCAAATGTCCTCCAGAATGGCTTAGCCGATGATAAGCGAGAAATACTAAATACTGTCCTACCTCAGAGAGGGGAAATAACTTGTAGAATCTTCCTGCCAAAATTCCTCTCTCTTGTTGGAAGAAAGATCCACTCTGTAGTGCTGTGTGTGGGGAAGCCCAATTTGCTGCTCTGCTACTTGGGTTTCGCCTAGGAAGAAGAAATCACTCTAGTATCACTAGAGTGTGCTTACAGGGATTTTGAGGCCTGTCCCTGGAACCTTCGTAAGTCAGCTTTTGGAATTTTCTCCTGTGGCGAAGAGATAGACCTATGGGCCCCCCAGGTGTATCAGGTGCCTGAAGACAATCTGGCTTAACTCCCACTCTACCTGTCTGAGCTGAACTCAACTGAGGAGGTCCAGAATCTGCCTTAGGGACATTCTGGGATGTTGCTGAATGTAAGAGGACAGGGATACAGATTTTTTTTGTATCTGATCCCCAAATGTAACTGCTTTAGGTTCAGAATAAATCAAACTTTTCTGACTTTTTTTTGGACCAAAAACACATGGGAGTAAAAACCCATTTGTTTCAAGTGCCAGTGAATTTCCTCTGACTGCCATTTCCTTTAGTTGTGTAATCACTAAAGGCAGGGCCTGTGCTTTCACAGGACCTCTGGAACCATGGGTATTTACAAAATGATCCTGTGCCCTTGAGACGAATTCCAGACGGAGTCCGTCCTGAATTGTCTGAAGAATAAAGGGGTTCTGCAAGATCCTCTACCAGGCCTGAAGACAAGATAGAAGTCTCGCCCCTACAGGCCCTTCTTCAGTACTGCTGTTAGGCTGCGGAGGCGGTTTGAACAACAAACCTCCCTTGCCCTTCAGCCTCTGGGTTGACCAAGACTTTTGAAAATCCGAGCTTTGGAAATCCAGCTGAGGAATTCTAGGTTTCATGGCTTCTAAACGAGGTGGGGGAGGGTGTTTCCTCTTAGCCGGAAACTTCTTCCCCACTTAGAAGAACGGGTTAGAACTTTCTCAAGCTCTTATCCGAACAGAAGCTTAAATGGCATGCTACATACCATGCTGCTGATGTAACACCCATTCTCCCTGGTCTATTTTTAGTCTGCCTATACATTAATGTCCCCTTTTATATGGATCGCTTGGATGGACCTGACATTTCCCTCCAGGCTCTCCAACAGAGGTTTGGTCAATCTGGAGCGTTCCTGAGATCTCCCTGATGGTTTAGAAAGGCAACCACCATTACATTGTCTGAGACCATCTGGATGTCTGTACAGTACTTCAGACTCTAGTTCCCTCAAAGCTTCCTTTACGGCTAAGAGTTCCCTGAAGTTGGAGGATTTCCGGGCCGTGGATCCTGTCAACGTCCTCTGAAAGTATTGCCGCTGGTAATGAGCTTCCCAGCCAAAGGAACTTGCACCTGTTACCACTAAGGGTTCTGTCTGGTGCCAAGTCTTCCCGCCTGCCACATTGCCTGACAAGGCCCGCCATACCAGACTTTCCCAGACCTGCTATGGCAAGGAGACTAACCGATCCAGGGAGTCTTGATCCTTGTCCCATGCCTCCAGAAAGAAGGCCCGCAAGGGACGAGAATGGAGCTGGGCCTAGGGAACTGTTGGTATGGAGGAGGTCATTATACAGAGTATGGCCAGAATTAGAGAGATTGACTGGTGGGAGAGAACTTGTTTCACATACTTTTCCGTTTTGGCCCTGGGAAGGATACACTGGGTCAGAGTATCTATCTCGTACCCAAGGTACGTGCATCTGCTTTCGGTGACGAGGCTGGATTTTTCCAGATTCAATATCCAACCTAACTCTTGGAGACAAAGTAAAGTCTTCTGCAAGACTGCTAGAAGGGAGGACCTGTCCCTAGCAAAAAGAAGCAGGTCGTCCAAATAAGCTATGATGTTCACCTGATGAAGTCTCAGGTGAGCCATCACTTCTGAACAAATCTTTGTGAAAATTCGAGGTGCCGCAAAAAAGGCTGAATGGCAGATCGCGAAATTGCCAATGCTTCACCTTGCCTTCTAGCAAAATTGCGAACCTCTGAAAGCTTCTGTGAACAGGATGGACAGGATGTGGAGGTAGGCATCCTGTAAGTCGACTGACACCATCAGTGGAATAAATTGATTCCATCCTGATTTTTTTGTATTGTATATTACTGTTTAGGTTTTTCAAATTTGCAATCATGCAGATTTTTCACGAAGGTTTTTGTACCAGGAAAACATGAATACACCCCTTCCCTCCTTTGGAGACCCGAAACCGGTTCTAACGCTACCTTGTGATAGAGTTCGGTAATGATGGATGGGGGGCTGGGTCAACAGAATATATTCCTGGGACCAATTAGAAAATCCCAGACGGTAACCCTCCCGAATAGTTCTTAAAATAAAAGGGATTTTGGGAAATCTTCTCACAGGCAGGGCAAAAGAAATGTAGGAGTCTTCCCCCAACGGGATGTCAGGACTGAGGCTTGAGAGGAGCAAAATGACAGAGCCCCCCCTTCCTCTGCCCCTGGAAGTCTGCCAAGGCTTTCTGATTTCAGGCCTTTTGATCTCTTGCTGAGGATACCTTAGTTTCTTGTTATCTACCCTCTGAGGAGGCACTGGTGTCCTTTGAACCGGAAATGTATTTTCTATTTCCGAAGAACGGGAAAGAACTGAACTCTGTGCCAAAAAGGAGGGAAGTCCACAAAGGAGTGACTTAGATGCCTGGTCTCCCTGCCATGTTTTGAGCCATAGAGCACGACTGGCACTGTTAGAGACGCCATGCTTTTCACATTTGCTCTGATTGTTTCCACAATAAATCTTTCAGCTTTAGACACATAAAGGTATGGCATCTAAGATCTCCTCCCCGGATAAGGTCACTCCTGAGACTGTCAACCCACACAGTCTGTGGCAACTAAAGGCTTTAAAAGAAACCATCAATGTCCCAGACTCTTCTAAAAAGAATATTTGCTTGTCTATAAATAGGGTCCTTTAATGACCCCATGTCTTCAAAAGACAGGTCAGACCTTTTAGAGACCTGTGCTAAAGGAGCATCTACTCTGGTACCCTTTTTCAAAAAGCAATCTGCATTTTTAAAGATTTAAAGAACCTGGCTTCTGGGTTCCTCCACTCCCTTGAAACCATCTACTTAATAGAGTCATGGAGAAAAGCCTAGGTGTTTTAGGATCTTGAAAGCCTCGATATGAAGAATCCGTTGGGGACATAGGCTGGGCTGGGGTTTCAATTTTCCTTGTCTTGCCTTGTATAGATATCCTGAATGAGATAATACGTGTCTTCTACCGCAAACCTGAATCTAGAACTGCCATCTGTCTCTATCTTAGCCGATTGTTCTGTGCAGCAGGAGTGAATAGATTCACTTGAAGAAGCCAACTCCTCTTTATCCGATGCTCTCGCCCAGGGGGGAAAACCTGGGGTGGGGGGGGGGAGCCTGGAGGGCAGGCAAAAACTGATCCAATTTGGATTGGTATGAAGCAAATGTGCTATCCACTCCAAAAAAACTGAATTGTCAGGTAGGGGCATCTGGCATTTTTGGCAGGATCTTGGTAGGGGCCGGTCCTTAACTTCCTTAGGGGTCTTAGGCTCCTTAACATACTTATTTCCCTTAGGATCTCTAGGCTTTGCATGCTTCGCCTTAGCCTAAATGGGAATAACATAAGGTTCCTCCCTCCCCATGCACCAATAACCCAGGGTAAGGAACACTTATGGAGTCCTGAGAATCACCACCGCCCATAGTAGCCTAATTGCGGCCGGTGCCCTTTAATACTGCCGCCACTGCCAGCTGCTTCTGCCAATCCTTTTGCTTGTTTCTCAGCTCCTCAGCAGAGAAACACAGGTGCTCCTTCCTCCAGCGTTCTTGTGCCATTTTGGAGGCCTAAGGATGACATCACGCACACCTGGCGCGATGACGCCCCCCCGACCTGGAAGTGACATCATGCGCACCTCTCCTTTAGCGTTATCACTAACTGAAAGAGAAGTAAGCTCTTCCAGCCCCATCTGCTCTCCTAACAGCCAGAAGCGCCCCAGACGCCTGACCTCAGAACCCCATACTTACCCTGACACTACTGTGAAGCAGGTACCCAACCTGCGTTCCACAGCAGCACCCATTGTCCCACCTCCCCTGTCCTACCACCAGCCAGGGAACACCGTATCTTGGAGCTCTTGTGTAGGGAGCCTGGCACCTGGCCAAGATAGTGCCCACAATGTTCCAACTGACCTGAGGCTCTGTAAGGAAAATAGGGGGAACACATGGTCACCAGAGAGATCCGGATCCGCCATCAACCCTCAATCCACGAACATACTCCATCAGGTTTCCTGGTAGGAAACACAAAAACACTGAAGGCCGAGGGGAAGGGGCGGGGCTTTAATTCTCTGTCAGTTTGTGTTTCCTGTTTTGGGGGAGGAAGTGAGGGAGCCATGTAATGGGAGGGGGGCATATGACCTGTAAGGTCCATGTCATGTTGATCTGCAGTAACCTTAGTAGTAAAGCCATTCACAATACAGACAGAACCCGACATTGGGTAGAAGTGTACTTACAGACTCCACAAGGCACTCTGTGCAGGAGAACATGGCACCTACGATGGCAAAGTTTTTGGCGTAGGACATCCCCCTCTGCCCCATGTCTTTCAGCACCTCTTTGGCAGTTGGCGTACGATAAGGATCTTTAGGATCAAAACCTACATTTGTATCAATGCCGGCAGTGAAGACGCCAAAGGCTCCACCCAGGACGAAACCTTACAGAGAAAGAGAGAAATGGAGAAACACCACGTGTCAGAACAGCAAAGATTTTCAGCAAAAGCCCTTAGAAATCTAATTCTATGCGACAAGAGGGGCCTGGCTAGTGTAGAGGCCTTTTCTAAGTGAATCTTACTTACCTCCATGGCCACCCACAGCACAGAGGCTTGCTGAGCTGCCTGTGTCTGTTAAGACAAGCTCGATTGACATCAAACTTCTGGCTCAGTTCACATAAGACAAAAGCTGCTGCCTGGTATGTTTATTATACTCCAACGCACCCCCTCGCCCAACTAAGCCTGATATGGGGGTTAAGAGGTCTGTCCAGGCAACCAAAAAAGCTATACACACTGCAGAGTGGCAGTAATGCTGTTGTACTGTTTGAGTGGCTAAGCAGCCATTCAAGGTCAGTGCTGCAGCTCAGGTTTCTTCTTACATTAAAGAGGAACAAAACCCAGTGCCAATTCCCTCCCCCAGGGCATCCAAAGACGGAATGCCCTGATGTGTGAAACCCCCGAGGTAGCCCCATTCCCTTACCTTCCGGTCCAATGGTGCATGCGCAAGCTGCATCCCCGCTATCCCTATAGCAGGGCACGCTCCCTGTTAGATGGAAGCGGGGGATGCGGCCGCCAGCGCGCTCGGAGCCTTAGACATTGTGACGTCAGCAGCCCATAGCGCACCGATAGGACGAGCAGCCGCACATGCGCCGTAGGGCAATCGGTGGGGGGGGGGGGGTTCAGACAGCGGGGCACCCTGATGGGACCAAAACCAAGGATAGTCAAAATCCTGGGTTTTGGTTCACTTTAAAGCGGAACAAAACCCAGGACTTTTACTATCTTGGGGCTTGTTCCCACCCCAATTTGGGATGCCCCATTGTGTAAAACCCTAGGATAGCTGAACTATTTCCCGGTCCTATGGTGCACTCACAGGTTCTTGTCCAATCAGAAACGTCTCTGTTTACGGCAATCAGGCGCACCCCCAGCAGCGGAGGGGGCGCCCAATCAGATATATGTGGAAGTGTGTACACAGCCCAAAGATGCTGGGGATGTGGCCGCCAATACTTACATCAGCGAGGGAGTCAGGAAGAAGGTGAGCGTCACCGCTGCAGGGGTAATTTGTGTGTTCACACAGTGGGGTGTCCTGAATTGGAATGCCCTATAGGAATTTTTCTCAGCCAGTCCTGGAGTGTCCCCTCTCCCTCATACGTGTACTGGAGCAGCATGTCGGCCTCCTGCCTATAACACTCACCCCCCACACAGGCCAGGGCCGCCTTGAAGCCACAGCTCTCCATCACCCGCTCCATCATCTTCTGCTCCTCGGATTTGATGGGGGTGGGGATGCCCCCGAGGCCGGCAGGGATCATGTCCCGGGGCCGCCGCTTCTCCCCCACCAGGTGCTGCAGGAGGAGGCTGTACTGCAGCGCACCGCCATCCCCGGTGGCAGCGGGGGAAGGCTGCCCGGCCATTCCGGAGGTCAGCACAGAGTCTCCTCTGGGGGCCGCCATGACACTCACACGTGATTAATTCCGGCACGCACTTTCTATACAGAAGAAAGCGACAACTGTGAAACTTCGCTCTAAGTTTGTATTGAAAAATATACTTTGCAATTTTGTACGATTATAGAGCCCAAAAATATTTTGTCTCTACGCATTAGTAGTAAACCAAATATTTTTACACCAAACAGTAGATTCGCTATTGTGCAGAGGCGTGACGAGCGGCTTCCAGTCACGTGATCAGAGAGGCTGCGGCTCTGTAGATAGATTGATGGCGCTGCTCGCACGTCTCGTAATACTCTGCACCGATTCATTGGCCCTGGTCACCAGGTGTATTATGCGACATTTAAGTACTGCTAAAGCGAGTCATCCTGGGATCCAAGAGTGTCCTAAGATTCTTTCTTATCTGCTATTGTGGCGAGTGATCACCTTAGCATTAAAGCGGTCCTTCACTCAGAATAGGAGTCTATCTTATATGTTTCCCACACCCTGCACATACAGATTGTCCACATTAAAAATCATCCTACCTGCATCTACTGCATGTTATGAGCCTTTAAACATCCAAGATGGTGGCTCATGGAACATCAGGCAGCCTGCAAACAGGAAGTGCCTTCTGACTATGCTGCTCTGCATTAGTGACCTTTTCCTCACCCCAGCTCTGCTCTGCCTGAGCAAAGCACAGCTATAACCCGCCCCCCTGTACTTTATCCCACTCTCCTCAGTCAAGATGGTGGCGCCCGTATCCTAAATTCCTGAACAGAGTTGCAGCTCAGTGGGGGAAAGAATAATGACTAAAATATATTAACTTTAGATGCTGAGGAATTGTTTTTTAAGGGTTTGGGCTTTTCAATAAATAATGGTGAAGGTCCGGTTTAAATTGGACCAAAACTCGATTTCCTCTCCCAGGGACATCCTGATTTGAATTTGCCTGAATCCCAGTAAAACCTAACTGATCCCTAATCTAACAGCAGATGCCGTTAGACATATGTGTGCTCGCACCATTTGTGAATTGGCAGCGCAGGCACACACCCGTGTTACAGCCTAGTGGGCATGCTCACCTCCATTCAACCCGTAGGCAATTCTTAGCCGAAAGGGCGTTGATCGGCTGCACGTCCATGCATGCGCCGCAGGCCAGGGGAAAAGTATGTTTTTCACGGCAATATGGGGAGTTTCACACATAGGGGCATCCCAAATGGGAATGCTCCAGGGGCAAGAACCAAAACCTGGATTAATCAAAACTCCAGGGCCGTTCCACTCCTTGGAGCATCCAAAATTGGGATGCCCTCCGCCCCTGTGTGAAAACCCCCCCCAGATCCACTGACCTGATCCCAGGACCCTCGCTGTGTCTTTGTGCCTGGCCCGCATCCCCACTCACCTGTGTACACCCATGCCAGGTCTTTCTGAATAGTGTGGCACGGGCACGCCACAGATAGAATGATTGGGGGAAGTGGCCGAAGGAAGCTGACCTGAGTGTAATTGAACTCGCTGATTGGCTGAGTGGGCCTCTCAGCCAATCAGCACGCTCAGTTCCTGCCGAGCCTGCTCCATGGGAACACAAGGAAAGTGAGTAGAATAGGCGAACTGGGGAATACACATAGCGGGGCATCTCAATTCAGGATACCCCCCCTTCCGGAGGCACAACACACAGAAAAGTTATATTCCTGTGTTTTGTTCCTCTTTAAATCGGACCTCTAAGGCAATTTAGGCAATAAAAGAACTCACTTGATGTGATCCCCAGGCAATCACTGTGGAAGCTCTGTGGAGAGGACAGGACCCTGGACAGGCCATGAAGATGTCGGCACACATGGTCTAACAGGGCTCATGCTGCTCCCCCAATAGGCTTGACAGAAATGTATATTGGGTGGTATAACAGGGGGTGGTATAACAGAGCGGGACATCCCAGTTTCGGATGCCGCAGGGAGAGGGAATAAGTCTGCCCTGGAGTCTCATAGACTCCAGGGCCGGCTCTGGCCCACTTTAAAAAGAAACATGAGAAGAGTTCAAAACACTCCCCAAATCTCACCAGTAGTGATGGGCGAACCTGAACCGCAGAGTTTAGGTTCCCAAACCCGAACACGGACCTCAGCCAGAAGTCCGTGCTCGGCCCGAATGCGGAAAAGCTGGTTCATGGGCTACTGAGCAGGTCAACCACCTGCTTCACCTAAGGGTCCAGCAGCAGGAAGTGCTGTTGTTACTTACCTCAGCCCCGCAATCCGCTTCCTATCTGAGGTGGCTTCCTTTGAAATCAGTCCCAGTCAGGGCTACAGAAAGATAGCTGTCGGCTCCCATGAGGACACTCCTAATGCCAGCACTGCCAAGTTACAGCAGCGTTCCTGCTGCATACTCTGCAGAGTGGCATCCCAAACTGGAAAGAACTGGGGGATCTCAGCTCTCCCAGCCAGGAACACAGCGACCAGCCAGACACTGAGGGGCAACCTAGGTACCTGTGGGTTCACACATCATGGCATTCCCAATGAGAGTGCCTCAGGGGCAAGGACCAAAACCCAGGATAGTCAAAATCCTGGCTTTTGGTCCACTTTAAGGTGTAATGTTTGCCTAGATTTAAAAAAAAAAGTCACAAAGGCAACAGAGTATAATGTATTTATTTTGTGTTTTTTTTTCTCAGTGTACCAAGGATGGTGCAACATGCAACACTAATCTAAATTAGACTTCACAATGCCAGACAGGGTCATGGTCATGTCATTGGACCACGCCAATACAAATGATCAAGGTTAGAGATTTTGACTTCCAGTATGACCACCATAGACACTAGGGGGTAATCCAAAAGATTTGGTGAGGCTCATGCTGGGAGGGACTCGCTGATTTCCTTTAGATACCTCACTGTCTCTCACTCAAAATTCCAGATAGTTCAGAACAATAAATACACTGCACCAAATCATAATGGAGCAGCTCTACACTTTCAGAATGTTTCGGGAAGAGCTATTTTTTTTGCTCTCAGCTTTGTACACAACTTTTGTGAGGCTCCTCAGACCTACCTATGATGCGGAGCCTTGCCACTGTTAGAGATACACAAGCTGCAATATTATGTGCATTGTTATGCTTTGTGTTGTGCTGGAGGGACTACCGTTCATTAATAAGATAGTACATAGTGCTGACTCTAATACTAATGTGTTTCTGTATTTCCTGTATGTTGTTGGATTTTCTGATTTAATCCTCCATGTTTGAGATGATCTCCCAGATTGAAGTTGATCCCCCCCAGCCACAGGTGTCAAACTCCTTCCTGGAGGGCCAGGTTTTGTGATTCTATGCACAAAAAGTGGACCAAAACCCAAGATTTTGGCGGGGAGCCTGCCCCTATTGTGAAACCCCCCAGGTCGCTCGAACAAACTCTCCTCTTCCCATTTCTACAATGCTTGTGTGTCCGCTCGTCTAATCAGCATGCTTGGATCTGCTCGAGCCCCTTCGTCCAGAAGCTTGTCTAATGCTGGCGGATCTGAGCGCGCTGGCGCTATTTGTTTTGAGACTAGTTTCACATCAGGATGATCACAGTGTGCTAATAGTTTCCTACTCAAGCAGTGCTGATGCAAAATCACTGCATGGATTGCAATCGCCCTACAGTCTCTGAATGCCTATGGAAAAGGGCCCATAAGCTTCTATAAAGAGCACTTTCACTGTGATTGTGGGGCAATTGCAAGCACATTGGCATAGCGCCACAGCACTATGAATATGAATGTAGCCTAAGCGACCTCATGGTGGGCACTTTGTAAAGCTGAATATAGCGCTAGCGGGCAGCTAGGCCTACCTGTGCCAGGCATTCAGAAATGCCTGATGCAGATGCGCGCATCAGCCATAGGGAATCAGGGGATGCTGCCATGGCCTGTGCATGCACCATGGGATCAGCTAGGTGAGTATACTGGGCATTCAGAGGATTTTACACAGCATGTCACCCCATATTCGGATGCTGCAAGTATAAGGAATTGTCTGGCCCTCTAATCTTTAGTAAACTGGCATAAAGGGCCACTTGGAAGACTAATTTTTAAGCCTCAGCAGATCATTACTATTTAATATTGTACTTGCCTTTAATTGCAGGTATGGGTTCTTGTTTCTGGTGTTTAAAGTGGACCAAAACCCAGGATTTGGACTATCCTGGGTTTTGGTTCTTGTCCCCGGGGCACCGGGGGGGGGGGGGGGGCTCCACTGTGTGAAACCCCCCAGGTTGCCAAAACAAACTCACCTCTTCCCGGTCCTATGGCGCATGCGTGTCCGCTCATCCAATCAGCGCGCTTGGATCTGCTGATGTCCCTTCATCTAAGGCGAGTAGCTATGATGGGCGCATCTCCGGCTACCCTGTAACAGGAAGCATGCCCGCGTCGGCCATTCACAAATGCCTGGCCCGGGCACTTGACTTGCTAGAGGGATAGTGCATGCACTGTTGCTCTGTAAAGAAGGTAAGTGTAGGGGCGACCTGGGGGGTTTCACTCAGCGGGGCATCCCGATTTTGGATGCCCCGGGGGGAGAGAATCAATCTATAATCTAAAGATTTCCGGACCAATTGCTGTGGGTTTTGGTCCACTTTAAAAAGGTCCAAAACTCATTGGACTTGTGAAATACATTTGGCCAAAGCTCCTGCTGATACTCCCTTCTTAGGGTGAAGAAGTAGAAATGGATATTTTTGCTTATCAAATTGTCCCTCACTGTAAGATGGCAGGTGATCAGTAATTGCATAGATGTGGCAATAACATCATTGTCACACACAGCAGTGGCAATGAATGGAGGAGGTGGAGCTTAACAGCTAAAACAGACACCATTATCTGGGATTAGAGTGAAGCAGGAGCAATAAAAATTGGCCAATGGGGGGAGAAACTCAGGGGATGCTAGTTAAATATGTGGGTTTTGGTCCGCTTTAAGGGCAAGCTTTTGAAAAACTTATGTCATTTTTTTATTTGCTGCACCAGTTAAAAAATGAAAGAAAACCACCCGCTGATCCTGCACGATCCCTTTCACGTAAATATATAAGTTTTCATCTACTATATTCCCACATGTTTTGAGTATGTCATTCCTTTAATTGTGCAGCAACAGCCATTCACAATATTTATATTTATATTTATTTATATATTTAAACATAGATATTTTCATTTCTGCCACCGTTCCTCCTGAGATGTTTTTCTTCTTGTTGTCTGATGTAGGCTCTATTAATTAAAACAGCAGATCTTCATCACTTAAGGAGGAGCTTTGTTTTGTAGTGTGAGGATCGCTCTTCTCCCCTTTATCAGACTGAGATATTGAATTGCCATTAGCAGATACAAGATCATCATCTGTAAATGGTTTGACTGTAGGGATCGGTGGTTCCCAAAGCTTGCCGGGGCATTTTGCCTGGAATGGTGCCACCTCCTCATAATCATTTGTGCTACTATGTTTGTTTTTTTTCTCTTTTTTTCCATTGTCTCCTTCTTTGAGTTTTTCATTCAGTCCATGTCCTATTCCTCTCAATGGCTGTTCTTTTTGAACGTTTTTCAGAAGATTTATTGTTTGCTGATTAGCAGGTTTACGCCCCCTGCGAAGAGGGGACAGTCCACTGGCACGAACAGAAGGCTGGAACAAAAATCAATACAATAGTTTCATTCCTTGTCATTTGAACAATAGACACAATACATTTTTGTTATCTGCAAGCAGGGGTGTAATTATGCAGTGTGCACAGGGTGCGACCTCACTGGGGCCCATAATTGTGCTCACTTGGCCTCATTTAGAGAAGGAAGCAGCATAGTCTGTACTGTTTCAGTCTTTATTCGTCTAGCTACATCCAGTTGAGTTAAAGCGGAACTCTAATCAAACAATGACCTGGGGGCATTGCAATATACCCCAGTCACTGCACCATTTAGGTGTAAAAAATGTTCAAACACTTGCTGGTTCACTGGTCAGACCCCCATGGCCTACCCTGCAGGCTTCTGCTGTCGAGAGGCTGCCGCCGTCATGGGACCCCATTCTGGCTAATTAAAATCCAATTAGACCGGTGCTTTGGCTCTTTTTGGCAGGAATCGCAAGATTTCTGGTGGGTCCCGAGACAGGGCCAGGTGTTCGCCCCTCTCCTACTGTCAGCACGTGCAGAGAGCCAGATACAGAGTGGCAGCTGGAGATTTCAACGGAGCAAGCTGCAAGGTCGCCCACAGTTTAAAAGGGACATGCCCAAACTTGCGCATGCGCAGTAGTGGCACGCAGACGCAGGCACAGACGGGGCACCAAAGCCGGCACAGAGCAGAGGGCAGCATCTACATGCTGCGGGTGTGTTATTTTTTTTAGGGGTTCAGGAACAACACACATGAATTTTACTTTCCTGTGTGTTGTTCCTCTCTGCAGCAGCATCCCAAATTGGGATGCTCCACTGTGTGTAAACCCCCCTAGGTCGCCTTCCTTCCGCTGCCACGGCACAGACTCAAGCGAGAGCGAGTGCGCTCAAGATGGCGGCGCCCGTATCCTAAAGTCCTGAACAGAGTTGCAGCCCAGTGGGGGAAAGAATAATAAGTAAGTGACTAAAAACTTAAAATATATATATTTCAGATGCTGGGGAATCGTTTTGAAGGGTTTGGGCTTTTCAATAAATCATGGTGAAGATCCGGTTTAAATCTGCCTTAATCACTGTATATGTGTATGCCGGTCATACAACTCAGGGATAGTGTGTGGTATCTTGTTGTTTTGTGAGATTTGATTGTATCTTGTGTTATTTTACCTACAATATATCATGTTATTTAGCATTTGTCTCAGTGTTCTTCAATTTACCAAATGTCTAAAGATCCTACAGTCTTTTGCGTGTATTCATTGCGTTAGCATTGGCCAGTTATTAATAATAATTATATATTTGTTTGCTTATTTTAGTTGAGCCAGACAGGATATATATATTATTAATATTTTAGTTATCAAATTGTTTACTTATATCTGGCTTAGCCAGGCGGAAATTACTATTGTACTAATCATTGATATTTCTATTGATGTTTTTTATAATAATAATTGTTTGCATATCTGGCCATATTGGTTCCAGGAGCTATTGGTTATGATTTTTTTAGTAGATGATTTGTTTACATAATTTGGACAAGCCAGTCAGAAGTTAATTGATTACGAGTCATTCAGGCGTTAATTGTTTACGGAATTTGGGCAAGCCATTCAAGAGTTAATTGTTTTTATAATTTGGACGAGCCATTCAGTAGTTAATTGTTTACAGAACTTGGATGAGCCTTTCAGGAGTTTTCACAGGGATGACAGGCTTAATCCCATCTGCATTAATTTAACCTTTTCAGATGGGGGGGCACAGTCATGTCCCAGTGGCTAAAGGCTTACTGGCAGCGCTCTCAGCTGGGAGACGTCATTACCGCTGCTTGATAAAGCCGCTGATGAGCTCACCTGTTATGGTTGAAGCATTTTGGGATTTGTAGTCAGAAAGCATACTTTAGTAAGAGTTTTACTAAAAGGCAAGAAAGCCACTTTTACTAATATAAGAAACATTGAAACAGCATGCTGATAAGTAAATCGCAGGTCAGGGGGGAACAATCCTAACACAAATGTTTATACATTCCAGAAGAGGAAAACAATAAGGCAGAACACCAAACGCATGACAAAAAGGGCATTTTCCTTTAAAGGGAAAGTCCACTTTCAATGGCATTTTTAAAAGTGTATATATATATATATATATATATATATATATATATATATATATATATATAGATGTTTTTTGTTTTCTATAGGATATCCTCAAGGTGCTCACAGTGTTGGACTGGCCCACCAGACACTGATTCAGGGCCAACATCATGGCACTACAAGAGATCCCAAATACAGTCGCCAATAGCAACAGATTACAGATGGTGAAAATTGCTTCCATGAAACACACATTTGCTAACATAAAAAATACCAGATAATCTCAGCACCTTGAGCACATTTGGCACAGAAAAATATATGCTTTCAAATATTCCTTTACATTCTGTGTGCCTCTCTCAAGTCATTGGCCACTTGTAGGGCTGTTCCTCCATTTTTTGTTTCTTTTATGTATCTTTCCCATTATGGGGTTAACCTATTTTGTTTTCTTGTTGCTGCAGGGTCTTGCTCCCATTGGGTCAGTGTATACCTAGCAGCAGTGGCGTAACTAAATGTGATGGGGCCTCGGTGGGAACATTAAGTGGGGCCCTTCCACGTTTCATACAGATGGAGCTTCCTTTCTCTAAATGCAAAGTGAGCACAAATATGATAAATAAGGTGGAGGAGCAACAGTAATGGGGCCCCTGATATTCTGGGCCACCCTACAGTTATGACCCTGTCTAGCATAGTAGGATTCAGAAAGCCTCCCTGGGGTAGCAGAGACAAGCAGTGACAGCAAGCACTTTCAAAAGCCCCTGAGTCATGGAAGAAACCCTCTGCCACTGCAGACATACTGTTTTTCGGTAGCAAAGGGCATAATGGTAAGACCCTTGGGGGAGTGAGTACTTAAAGCAGACCAAAACCCACATTTTTGACTAGCATCCCCTGAATTGCTCCCCTCCATGGAGAGTACATTTTGTCAATTTTCACAGCTTCTGCTTCACTCTAATCCCAGCTAATGGCAACTGTTTTAGCTGTAAAGCTCCACCTCCATTCATTGCCACTGTTGTGTGTGTGTGTGGCAATGATGTCATTGTCACATCTATGCAATGACTGATCCCCTGCCATCTCACAGAGAGGGACAGCAAAAAAAGTGTTCCAGGATGATTTGAAAAGCGAAAATATCTTTTTTTTTAGTTCTACACTCTAAAAGGTGAGTATCGGCAGTCGTCCAGTGGCTTTTGGTCCGCTTTAATGGGGGAGGTCCCCTTTAAGAAATCCCGCTGTAGATGTGTCAATAAATATATGTTTGTTTGTTCTGTTTAAAAGATTCCAGGGCTGGCCCCCAGGAAACTCTGAATTGGGATTCCCCACTATGTGAAACCCCCCAGAGTGCCAGTAACAATACTCTCATCCATATTTTAATTTAGAAGCGGGCATCCCCGGCATATGGGGACGCAGCGGGGGTTGCGGCAGTGCGCGCTCCCTATTGAAGGCATTCAGAGCCTTTTTCCGAAGGATGTGAACACAGCAAAGGGCTCTGATTGGACAAGAGCCCACGCATGCGCAATTGGCACAAGGAGTTTACTGGGTGAACTGGGGGAAGTCACACAGCAGGATGCCCAATTCAGAATGCCCCAGGAGCACGGAACAAAATCTGGGAAAGTCAAATTCGCAGGTTTTGTTCCGCTTTAAGTGGTTCTGGATCACTGCACTACAAACAGAAAAACTTGTGGTCCTGGCAGTTGAAAAATGGGGGCATTGGGGAACATAGCTAACAAATTGACTCCATATGTGGAATTGTAATCTAAGTACATGTTGATTGTCCTCCTTTAGTTCCAGTGTGGCTCAGGTTTACAGGACACACTTACCTTTTGCAATACAAAACACTGAAGGTTTGATAGAACATTGATTCGGTTGTCTGTAACATTAAACGCAACATCACAAGACTGTGAGATCTAAAAGATAAAAAAGAAATAAAAATCTCTGAACACCGCTTAACCCAAAACTCCTATTTCAGTCAAACACTTGGCAGGTCATCTTACACTCCTCCTACTTGTTTTAATTTACGGATTATCTGCAGAACTACTTCCCAATGTCCGATGTAAAACTGGCTCAGATGAGAAGACTTGTGAGTAGTTTTACCCGTTTTTGACTGGTGGTCTGCTTTAAATGGGGCCAATTCATACACCTCATCCCACGCATATACAGCCAGCCCAAGATATTGTTACCTGCTTCTTGTTCTCCTCGGCGTGCAGCAATGCAGACCTCTTAGGGGACACCAACAGTATCTTTGCAATGACCGCGAGGTCATCTTCATCCAGTTCTGGGCGACGTCCACCCACTGTTCGGAGCCTCGGGTCCTTCGTCGGCCCTAATTCTGCTGTAAAAGTGGGCCCCCTTCCTCCCAGGCTGGCATTCTGCCAGACTCTGCTTGGTCTAAAATCAAAACTATACTTGCCTTTTCTCAGGGCCGCAATCAGGAATTATTGGGCCCCATATAACCACATTGTCTTGGGCCACCATAATCTATAAAGGGATAACTGGGCCCCTAGTTTGTACTGGGCCTCAGCCTGTGATAGTGGTAAGTGTAAAAGCATTGAAAGCAGCTTTCAGAATAGGGCTGCCTAGCTTGGGGCCCAGTCCCTCCCCCCTTCAGTCTCTTAAAGTGGCACTGCCTTCTTTCCACCACTGCAGCTTTTTCATACCCCAGCCCTTTGCAATGTACTTGATTTGGAGAATGGATGTCAATTTTTTGGGATTCCATCCACTCCCCCATTAGCCACTGTCACCGTAACTGAAGGGCTCAGCTCCATACACTATAATAGAGGCACTGCCTTTGCCTACACCCTCTATATGGGGCGGTGGGATAAGGAGAATGTCGCTGGAATGAAACTCTACAACCAATAGGTTTTCGAGAACCAGACCCCAAGGAATCTGCTGTGGGGGAAAGATGGTGACCATAGTTATTTGGGGTCTCAGAAAACTTTGATCCATGCAGATGGGTCCAGCACTTTATTTTTATTTAAACATTATACTTGTATATATGTGATAGCTGACAAAGTCACAGAGGAATATGCAAAATAGTATACCAAAACTTACTCTACTTGGAGTTATGCCACATTCATCTCCCAGTATGGTGTAGTCAGGTTTGGAGCAGTTGGTTGGCTTACTTATGAACAACACATGATGTACCTGTTCATAAAATGCCTACAGGAGAAAAGTACAAGTGTAAGATTGTTACTAATCTAGCAAGACTGTTAAAACATACTCAACAAGGAAAAAAAAAATGCAAAAAAGATTTTAGTAATTTTGTAATAGCAAAAAGCAAAAGAAAAATCCTTTATCTTCTTGTTCTCCTGGATGGTGGGCCTGGGCGCTAACTGGAGAATGGCACACATGGCTATTTTACATCAGCATAGAGGAAGGATGTAAGATGCCCATATGCTAAGCCTATGTGTATTCATGGAAATTGCGCACATAAATTTAATTGGACCAAGACCCTTCTTGTAACTCCTGGCGTGGTCACGTTTCCCCCTTAAAGTGGACCAAAATCCAGAATTTTGACTATCCTGGGTTTTGGTCCTCCCCCCCCCCCCCCCCGGGGCACCCCGATCGGGGGTGTCCCGCTATGTGAAACCCCCCAGATCTCCTCACCCCAACTCACCTCACCCCGGTCCTATAGCATGCGCGGTCGCTCGTCCAATCAGCGGGCTCTAAACCGACATCTTAGCACAGCAGCTCCGAGCGTCCTGGCGGCCGCATCACGCGCTTCCCTCTAACATTTGTGAATGGCCGGCGCAGGCACGCTTAAGGGATCGCGAGGCCTCGGACCATGCAAACGGTGTTGGACCAAGAAGTAAGGTAAATGTAGCGGGCGACCTGGAGGTTTCACACAGCGGGGCATCCAGATTTTGGATGCCCCGGGGGGAGGGAATGGATCTTATAGATTCCCAGGCCTATCCGGCTCGGTTTCAGTCCACTTTAATGGTGTCCTATGGACCTGACAGTAGCCTGCTTGATTTCCTACCACTGTGCATTGTGGGTTATGTCGGGCAGACAATGGCAGCAGCACGGCTGGGATGCTGGGAAAGGAAACTTCGCAGGTGCTCCAAGGTGCGGCTAGGAGAAAATTGATGAGGCATCATTTCAGTTTTGAGTGGATACAGAAATAAATGTAAGTGTTGAGAATGATTCCACATCATGCATGCAGATGAGAAAAGGCAGAAGAATGGGGAGCATTTTTTTCAACTGTGAAAGGCTGTTGGCCTGGTTTAAGCCCCTGATGCACTGTGAGGAAGGAATAGAGCTACAGTATGACTTAGTGGGCAGTCTGTTGATGGATGCAAATTACTTGATCAGTGGCCGATGCCCAGGAGGTGGGAAAAAAAGAATGCTCTGACGAAAAAATAAAACAAAGTGAGAAGCTGGCCAGATGGAACTGGTGGGGTGAGTTTTAACCCCTGCATGAACAACTCCCTTAAAACAAGTCTCGCCAAATGAGTTTGAATAGCCCCTAGGCTGTTGCTATGTAAAGTTTTACAAAAAAATCTAATCTAATAGATTTCACAATTTGATAGTCTAATTGTGAAATTTGTCTACCTCACCTTGGAAATTCTCCACTGCAAAACCCAAGAGATTTACAGGCAGCAGCATGGCTGAGATGTTGGGGGAGGAAGCTCCAAAATGGCCGCTACCTTTCTTTTCCAACTGTGCCGGGCTGTTGGTCCGGTTTAATACAGTGGTGCTCAATGCGCAGTTTGTAAATGCAAATCTCATTTTTGGACTTGTGAAATTTGTTGAAGTAACCACATTTTTGTTTCTAAAATCTACAGTAGGAGTTAGAAAAAGGTAAATGATTTTTTTTTATGTGCAGCAATCTAAATTGCCCTGGGAATGCATATGAGCACTGTTTGTTGTGTTGGTGTAGTTTAAGTCATTTTTGACTGTTGGTTCACTTTAAGCATAGGGGAGGCATCCTGATTTTTACCCCCTGCCTGCTACTTCGGGATTCCAGCTACGGGCGGCCTGGAGACCACGTAACTGCCAGCAGCAAGTAGCCCCGGGCTGGGTTTGCTGAGGGAGTCAGGAAAAAGTTAGACAGATAGGGGATTCGCAGGGGAAGGGGGATCAGGATTCTCTGCACTAGGATGGTTTCACACCAATCAATTGCGACTCACGCTTTCAAGGCAAGCACCCCCCAATCGCTGGTTTTAAGCATGCCACATGTAATTGGTAGTGCAGTACCCTCTAGACGCTGCAGGCAAGGCTTTTGCAAAGCAATATAATTGATCTGCAAACGCCAAGTGCGGACAAGAAAGCAATTAGATTACTATGGGCCCATAAAATGGTTGTTGGTTGGGTTTAACTACAGACCTGTATAAGCCATGTCTAAAAATCATCTGGTGGTAATTTGTCTGTTATTTCTTTTTAAAATACGACTGTGTACGAATGCACTGACCTGTTTTGTGGCATCTATAACCTGGGAAACACTATAAAGCTCTGTGTGGTTACTGTTGGAATTGTATTCATCCATAAGTTGATTTAAGAAAGTTAGAAGTTCGGGTTCTTGATGATCCACCTTTAAAGGACAATTAAGGCACATGCCTAGGAAAAGCGGATAAGCACGGAGTGTAAAGTAGATTAAATGTATCATTTTTTAAATATAAACTGACAAGTACTTTTAATGACAAATGGCAGATTATGGATTACAGAGAATCGAGCCCATGGCAGGGCAGGTAAGTATATATATCTAAAAAAAAGTGTATACTTTAACACTTTAATGTAGCATTTGTGCGAGACAGACCTCCCCTTGGACCACTCCTCTATCCATTGAACCTAAACCACTTTCCCACTTGGGTTTTTTTTTGGATTTTGCAATGGTGTCTACATTCTGTATTTGTGCCCATTGTATACTTGCACACACATAGGATTTATTCCCTGCATTTAACCCATCTGTGCAGGGAGACAAAAACAAGCAGTGAATGCACTTATGCTTTCTATGGGTAATAGACTAGTAAAAGTAAGAGACTACTGTTGGAGATACTGGGCAACAGCTTACAGCTTGTCTCTGTGTGTGATCTGCATCTGTATTGCTAGGTTAATACAGTTTACATTTATGACAGTATATGGCACTGTTACATATATCTACGTGTACTCTCTGTTGTAGATTCTCTACTGCATGCTATCCACCATGTAAGGTTGCATATACATGTAAAAGACTTGTATGCTGACCGATGCGGGTCACAATTTAGCCATACCAGTAAATGATGTGCTTTATGTCCCATAATTTGCGAGCACCTATCGGAGACAGCGTCAATAGGTAAACCATGAAGACGAAGCACTTCTTTGATAAAGACTTGCGCAAGTTCAGAGGCAGATGGTATTTCAGTGGCATAAAATTGTCCATTTTTGAAAATCGATCTACCACAACCAAAATAGTGTTATATCCGTCAGTCCATTGCAATATTGGACCAAGGGTGGCTTGGTACTGGCAGAAGTTGCAGCAAACCTGTAGGATCGTGTGCGCTGTCTTGCAGTGGGCACAGATGTCACAGTCTTTTACATATTTCCTACAATCTTGGTTTAGTGATGGCCACCAAAAAAGTTGTCAAGAAACCAAAATGTCCAGCCAGAGGATTATCGTGAGTTATAGTGAAGACTTGAGGGCGCAAAGTTTCACAGAACTAGGTCTTGCCCTTGTGTAAAACAAACCCCTCTTAGACTGTGCAGGTGGGCACTGACGCAGCAGCCTCTTGGGTACTAGCCTCCTTGATCTGGTAAAAAGTTTGTAGTTGAATAGCCAAAAAGTGACCCTCTTGAAGAATTGCACCTGGTTCTTCTGTAACATCATCCTCAACCTCATCTGGATTTAATTATGAAAGCTCACCTACCTTACTGTTCTTGCAGCCAGGCCTGCAGGTAATGTGGAAAACAAACCTGGTGAAAATCAGGGCCCAACGTGCTTGTCTGGGTTTTGGTCATTTAGCTGAGAGGAGGTACTCCAAATTTTTGTATTCTATAAATATAAGTATTGGGTGACGTGCGCCTTCCAGCAGGTAGCGCCATTCTTCTAGTGCAGATTTAATGGCTAACAATTCACGATCCCCTACATCATAGTTTCTTTTGGACTGAGTGCTGGGGGAGTGAGGGGAGAGAGGCGCAGCCCGCGTCTCTAGCCATGGAATGTATTACGTTACCGCCTTGGCCTGCAGCGGTGACAGTGTATCGCACCCAATTGGCTCCTTAGTAGAGGAAAGATTACCCGTTAACCCCTTCGCCAACTAACGAGACCACTGGATCCTGCCCCCCCCCCCCCACACACACACAGGAGAGAATGACACCAAAAGGTATATCGAAAATAGTAGTATGTTGCAGGTGACCATAGACCCACAAATCATATAAAAGGATAATTGGAAAGATATACTCTGGTATGCATCATATGCTCTCTTGTTGGGACCTCAATACTAGCTAATTCTTATTCAGTTCTTATCCAGAGTATTACAAGATAATAAGGCAGAATGACATGCATACATTTTTTTTTTTAAAAGAGACAAAATTGCACCAACCGCTGTTTCCGAAGTATCAACCGCTAGGTCAAAGGGGATGCTTGCATCTGGGTGTTTTAGAATAGGGGCAGTGGTGAATATTTTTTCAAAGGCCAATTGAGCCGACTCAGACCAAGCTAATTTCACATTCTTTCGAATTAAGTCCTTGATGGGTTTATTTTCCTTGGAATCCACAAATTAATACACTGTAGAAGTTTTCAAAGCCTACAAAACGTTATACATCTTTAAGGTTTATGGGTACTGACCACTAAAATAATTGTAGAGATTTTGCTAGGGTCCATGGAGGTTCCCAAGGTAGAGAGAATGAGGCCCAAGAACTGTAATGATTCTTTTTCAAATTCGCATTTCTTCAGTTTTACATAGAGGTGATTCTCTTGGAGACACTGGAGAACTGAAGCAACTTGAATCCGATGTTGCTGCAAAGAGGCCGACAAGATCAAGATGCTACCTAAATAAACAGCAACAAAAATGTCCAAAAGTGTCTGAGTACATCATTGATGAAGTGCTGAAATGTGTCTGGGGCATTAAAAAAGTACAAAAGGCATAACCAGGTACTTAACATTTCCATATCGGGTACGAAATGCAGTCTTCCATTTGTCACCTTTGTGAAATCTGATTAAATTGTATGCCCCCAGTTGATCGAGTTTGGTAAAAATTCTGCAAAGTGCAGGTGCTGCCAAAGGTTTAGGAGCAGCAAGGGGTAACGGTGTTCAATTGTAATCTAGTTCAGTTTCCTATGATCAATGCAGGGTTAAAGAGAACCATCTTTATTTTCAACAAAGAAGATGCCAGCCCCCTGCTGGGGACGAGGAATGATGTATGAGCCCCTTCTTTAGATTATCAATGTAGTCCTTAAGTACTTTTAGCTCAAGATCAGATAACAGATAGAGCTGGCCAAAATGAATAGCTGTACCTGGTAGTCAGTCAATAGGACATTGATAGTCCATGTGAGGAGGCAAAATGTCAACTCTTTTTTTATCGAACACATCTTGCTATATTCTGGAATGAAGATTTCGGCTTCCAGGGTCAAAGTACAGACGGCGTGTTTAGGAGGAGATAAGCAGTATGTAGAGGAAAAGGTTACCAGTCCTTCAGCCTAATCAATGGTGGTGTTATGGGCTCTTAAACAGGGCATGTTGAGGATAAAGGGCAGAGGAGAGAATGTCAAACCGGAGTGCTTCATTATTATTAGGTTCCATGGAGACCTATAACGAAGGAGTTTCAGACAAACTAGTCCCATGCTGATGTGGGAACCTACAGCAACTGAGATGGCTTAGGGGATGGATTTAGGAACAACAGGGATTCCATGTTCTGTAGAAAATCTGAGAATAGATGAGAACTAGGCCTACCTCCAGGTCTTATGAGGCAATTTCACAAGTAATGTCCAGCTTCACCACAATACAGAGATTTAAACAGTTGTGGCATTGTCTTTCCTCAGCTGTTAAATGAGGATAGATCAAACCCAGCTGCATAGGTTCAGAAGAAGTGGGATTGGAAGAAGGATTAGAGTCCTCTTAAGAGCAAGGGGCATTGTAGTCCGAAGAGCCGGTCCAGTTTTTCTCCAACTGGCGGTACCTCATGCGGCTGTCAATCTGAATGGCATGGTCGATTAGTGCCTCTAAAGATTCGGGGATGCCCACTCAGGCTAGTTCATCCTTTCAGGATTCAGGAAGTAGCAATCTGAATTGATGTTTGAGGCTGTTGTCATTCCAGCCAGAGTCTGAAGACAAACAACAAAATTCAGCTGCATGTTCCTTCACTGATCTTTTGCCCTGGCAGAGGTTACGTAAAAAAAAGCCTTTGCAGAAGTGGCCCTGCCAGGGGCATCATACAGTTTCCCTAGTTCAGAGAAGAAAGTCTCTAGTGAATTCAGTGCAGGCTCCTGCTGCTCCAAGAGTCTATGTGCCTGGGGGTCTCCTTGAAGAAGAGAGATAACAAATCTGACACAGGTAATTTCATCAGCATATGTGCTAGGTTGGAGTGTAAAGAAGAAACTGCAGCTGTTCTTAAAAGCACAAAACTTCCTTTGATCTCCCAAAAAATGGCAATGGTGCACGAGGTTTAGGGGGCTGAGTTCCCAGACGTGGTGGAAGAAGAAGCAACCGGTGGTGCTGTAACTGGTGAAGGAGGAGGTGGAGCAGGTGTCGCTTGAAGAGCAGTCGGTTCTGGAGTTGTACATAACCACCGTGTAGTTCACTAACAGGTTGCGTCAGGGCAGCCAGTTGCTGCATAATGGCATCCAAGGTCCTTGGCTTGATCCATTCTTATGGCCAGCAGATACTGTCATGTACCTGTAATGGATCTGACAGCCGGGGAACACAACCAACTCCAGCAACACCCGCTGTGACGAGATAGGAAACAGGGAGAGCTCGACAGCAGGAAAAGCTGAGAAGTCTGGAACTGGTGAGTACTGGAACAACCAGAAACAGGTGAGTACAGGAACAGGCTAGAACATTACCATACATCGATTCAGGAGTAGAGAGTCTACTGACAGGCCTGGTCTTTGCTGGAGCCTCCCACAAGGGTAGACAGACTGGGCTGCGGTCACTACCAAGGTCCCACAACCATCACCATTGTAGGCAGCGTAGTGGGTAGTCAGATGAAGCCATGGAACAGGGTCAAACCGGGAATTGAACAGGAACAGATGAGGCTGGTGTTACTCCAAAGAAGATCTGCTGGTGACTTGCTAGAGACCCTGGCCTTCCTTAAGCCCCTGAGCATGCGCACACGCACATGTGCATCTGCCTTAGTGCCTTGGGCTATAGTTTCAACCCCTGGCCTGCCATCACACATACATATGAACAGAAGAGGCTGCAGATGAGGAGTTACAATGATAGTACATCCTCTACTGCATGTTGTGTTTCCTGTACATTAAGGTGATCTCTATGACTTTTTTCCTTTCTATGGTATCTGCCATGTAAGGTGACCTACTCTTTCTCTTCCAGTAAAGCCAGTTCCTGTTACACCACAAATTTCTATCCGGATTTGACTCTTCAGAGGTACATTCAGAACAGAAAGACTTTCGTAAACCACATTCTAAAGCCTTTCCCTAATATTTATAACAACACATTCATAACAACAAGCTGGATGCAGTCGACCATATTGCTCCCCAGACAAGTAGGCCCATCCCCTGGTGCTTTCCAGCAATGATACATTACATTACACACAGCTCAGCATTTGGGAGCACTTCAACCTAACTGCTGTTAGTAAGTTTATTTGGAACTCAATTAATTAGCATACGGCTGCCATTTAAACATCATACTGCTTCCTGTTTGTGTTTTTATGAATATTAGGCAAAGGCTTTAGTAAAATAAGGAACCACAGGCTGTTTTGGGACACTGTGCTGGGGATATAAAGTGACATCATAAACTTTCTTTATGGGTATAGGATCACTTTAATGTAGGCTACAGTTGGATATATTTCAGAAATAGGATTGCTTACCAGTTTGCGATATACAATTCAAATGAATATCATTTATTTGGCCATCGGGAGACTCAGACACTTGGACTCTGCATTCTCCTGATTCCTGGAAGTTAAAAAAAAGTTTAATTTTTAGCTGATGCATTATGAGTTTTGTAGCAACTAATTCTATCTACCAACTGTTCACCGACTACCCATGTAGAGCTGATTTAAAATAAAATGCAGCACACTGGGCACTGCAATAATGTCCTATATAATTTGACAGCCATTGCTGCACCACAATGTCACTTTAAATAACCTGACCAGGCAGGTTAAAAAAACACAAAAGCTTACCCTTTTTACCTCCACAGCTAATCAGTCCTCACCAGCAGTAAAAAAAAACTTCTACGACCAGGTGAATTTTTCACTGCCAGAGTTTATTTTTTAACTTGTAATACTGGTTGCAATGCAGGAAAAACCTTAGCTGTCTTTTTGGGTTCACACCACCCTCCGGAACGGGGGACAGATCTGCACTAGAGACACTACTACACAGATAGTAGTACGCTGCAGAGTTAGTGGTAAGGGGATAAGGCAAGGGGTTAATATACAATTTATAGGCTTAAAGCACACCTCAATGAACCAATGTTAACTAGGGCAGTATATGGGGTGCAAAGTATATCCAAGGTGTCTCCCCACCAAACACCTTATATCAGAACATACTATTTATAAACGGCCGATATATGCACACCACACTCAAATTTTTTTGCAATTAAAAGGGTATTTATATAGGTGATATGCAAAGAATCAAACAACATATATTTATTTACAGGCTATGCAAAAAGGATACAATAAAGGTATTCTGGTATGTGGATATAGGTACAGTCTCCAGCATCGTGGACCACCTCAAAATAAAGAAAATATGTGATACAACACTAATATATACAGATCAAAAATGGCTATAATAAAGGTAAAACATTACCAGAAGAAAGTCTATTGAGGGGTCATTGCACGGGTCCTGAAGAGTAGAACAATGCATTTGCTGACCAGGATGTAAGTGGTTAAGGAGAACAGTATATAGAATATAGTATATAATATATATAGTATATATAGTATATAGTAAATAAGTATATAGAAAAACATGTAATACATCATAGCATTCTATTCCTGGTTAGCTTACTATTATGAGTTCAATACATCATGCCAAGAACAGCGAGATTGGTAGCATCATAAATATACATAGACAAGTAACATTAATCATGACGTCCGTCATCATAGTTAGAATGGCATTACCAAAATATATAGAGATTGTGATCACAAAACAAAGAGCCCATGTTTCGGAACCGCAGGTTCCTTTCTCAAGGCTGCGATGAGAGCATATGCAAAAGAGCACTTATAAATACCTGTACCTTCTCCCCCCTGGCCGGCCAGTGTGGTGTTTCCGGGAGCGCTCGGAGAGACAAAACCTACTACCATACTACAATCATGGCCCAATTAAATAACACTATTGTCTACAGAAGACTAGACGGGGACCCATTACTTAGCATTATATCTGAGATTGACTCTCTCCTGGACAGAGCCCTAAACAACTCCATCATTCATAGATATAAAACTACATGACTATATTCCTATTACACCAGTCTTTTACACCCTGCCCAAAATACATAGACGCCCAATAGTTGCCGGGACCGAGTCAATATTCCAGAGCATAGTGAATTTTTTGGATAAAATCCTACAACCTATAGTCATGGCTACTAGATCATACCTTCTCGACACAGGTGATTTCCTTACTAAAATAGGAAACCTAGACCACCTTTCTGATCAAATGATTCTCTGTAGCATGGATGTCTCCTCTTCATATACATCAATACCGCACACGGCAGGAATAGCAGCAGTCACACGAGCCCTGGAGAACACTGATAACACTTTAGAGTTCAATCAGTTCTGTATCGATTTATTAACAATTGTACTAACCAAAAACTCTTTTCGATACGATAGACACTGATATCTACAACTCCAGGGAACCGCCATGGGATCCAATGTAGCACCAGCATATGCAAATCTTTTCATGATTCAATTCGAAGAACAACATGTGTACACAGATTCAGACTTTCTAACCAAAGTCCTATACTGGGTTAGATACATTGATGATATATTTTTCCTATGGAATGGTTCCTTGGAGCATTTGCAACTATTTGTTAACCACTTGAACACAGCAGAACCAACCATAGAATTCACACTGGAATGTAGCGACACCAAGGTTCACTTCCTGGATGTATCTGTCTCCATCGGAAACAATCACATCATGACCGATCTATTTAAAAAGGAGACAGACAAAAATACTTTTCTCCACTTCGACAGTTTCCATCCTACTAAGATGAAGCAGGGACTCCCTTACAGCCAGTACATTAGACTCAGGAGAATTATCTCGAATGACGAGGCCTATTTGGAATGGGCCAACACACTCACACAAGAGTTCCTTACAAGAGGTTATCCACAACATCTTTTGGAATCTGCTAAACTAAAAGCATTTAGTCAATCTCGTTCCAATTTACTCCAACACCGACCAAAACAAGCAGCCAACAGAGTACCCCTGATTCTGACATATTCTAGAATGACTCGGATTGAGCGGAAGGAATGCTTATTAGGAAGCATTGGAACATTCTGGCCAATGATGATCGCCCAACTGAAGTCTTTGGTAATCCCCCACTGTTCGTTAAAAAGCACCCGAAAAACCTTCGAGATACACTTATTAAGGCAGAGTTCACCTTAACCCCGACCATTAAACCATCTGGAAATTGGCTTACTTCCCTACCCCCAGTTAAGGGCATGTACCCGTGTGGGCATTGTGCCCAATGCGGGTTTGTATCCAAGGGTGATAATTTTTCCCACCCCCTGACAGGCAAGCGCTTTCCCATCAAGATCTTCCTAAACTGCAGTTCCAACTTTGTGATTTACTTAATTAAGTGTCCTTGCGGCATGTCATACGTGGGAAAAACTACTAGAGAAGTCAGGGTACGCATCTGCCAACATCGCAGTGCTATACGGAGAGCAGATCTAGACTCCCCGATTACAAGACATTTCATAGAAGCAGGGCACAAGGTAACACAATTAGGATTTCAGGCCATAGAGCAGGTTAAACCCTTGTCCAGGGGCGGGGAACCAACTACTCTTACGCCGGGAACTATACTGGATATTTACGTTACAGACTAAATCACCCAGAGGCCTGAATGAAGAGATCGATTATACCCCATTCATGTAAATACTAACTTGCTTTTCTTCATTCTTCAACTATAGAATTCCATACATGTTCTGGCTTCCAACACCAGAAGGACTCCATAGCCGGCACAATCCATACTCCCTACCGTGCATACTCGCACCTTTTTCCCAGACTGACATATCTAGAACTCGAGATGTGGGTCTACATCCAGACCACGGGTAATAAACTCACTAGAGGAATTATTTATGTACTCCTATACAATGTGTGTCCACTACAAATATGGGTTTGACACTGTCCTATTATTTAGTTATATAGAAACACCATATGGGGAGCCAATTAAGGGCCAGTCATTGACCAATGAATGTTAGTCATCTTTGCATACATATACAAAAGCTGGGAGGCTATTAACTGCTCCATCAGTGCTCTTAACAGTACTATGTCAAATGGGACCCTCGGCCACTGTGGCTTTAAAATATTCCTCTATTTGATATGTTTGGCTCAAGTATATCTGCCTTATACAGACTGTTTCCAAGACAGGATAATAACACAGCCTGCACATACACATATATATTAAGAAAAAAACACAGAGCTTGACAATCTTAATCCAAAACAATATGAATAATCTCCAATAATTAGGATGACCCTCACCACATAAACAGGTGAATCATAAATGCCACAGTCCACAATATTAAATTTTAACCAAGTCCCAAAGTGCATGTGCCGTCCATTTAAACTGTGCTCACATCACCCATTTGTGCAAACCCTTACCAGACTTATGTCTTGATCAATTCATCAAATAGCAAGCCGATTTTTCATCAACACTTTAAACCGATAATTCATCAATTTCCACAGGATCACAGGCAGGTTCAAATATTCTCTCAAACCATCAGTAGAGCAATGAGCAGTCAAACCATACATGTAAAGGATGAAAATACAAAAAAGACCTAGTGCAATAGCGTTTTTCTTAAAAGCACCATTTAATAAGAATAAGAATCACACTCACAAAAATAAAAAGTAAATCAGCATATCAGCTCATATGAGCCATATATATATATGCGCACAATGCAGCAGGTCTCACCGCCAGTCTCAGACGCTGCTAGTCCCAAACGCTGCGTGTCCGGCAATTACAGCCCTCAATGGGAGTATATCCTCTCAATAATCCAGTCTCCAAAAACATGTAAGCTAGAGTCTCCAGGCATAGTTCCAACGCTTTTCGTCACTATGCGACTTTAACCAGGATACTCAGCAAGTGGTAAGAAAAAGTTTAAGTAACAGAAGAGACAGGAAGGTAGAGGGCGTGCCTTCCGCCCTCATCTTCTGACGTGCGCTGAGACGCGCACATTGCTATAGCTACTACCATATGCTTACTATGATGCCAGTAGTTAATCACGTGAGCAAGTCACGTGAGCGCTGTCAAAACGACAGTGTAGTTACAACACTTGCTGTTTAGTGAAACAACAAAGGTGCAGCACTGACACTGAACCCCCTGTCAGCCTTAAGATGGTTCCACAGCAATTTCGCTGATCCCTCCAGATCTTTGATGGAGATGATAGTACTGAATCAAAGAAAGAATGGTTTAATTTTGTTAATCTGTGTGGTTTAAAACTTGTTGAGAGATTAATTGCCAAGAAAAAGATTCAACTAAGAGGTCTTGAACTAATTAAAGAGGAGCTTAAGCAAAAGCTGAATCCACTTGGCACCTCTGAACTGTTTATAAGGCGAACTAATGAGTTCAAAACTAAGTTGGAAAAGGAAGACCTAGTCATTAAAAATAAAAAGGTTAAAAACTTACAAAGAGATATGAGGGAATATGCGAATGGCAAGGTCTTCAAATGGCAATTTTTTGATGGTGCTGGGGTGGGACCTTCATCTATTCCTAATCGGGATTTGCAAAATCCTCACCAGCCCAAACAGGAGGATGACTGTGGGAGGTGTGTTACTACACCTAACCGCAATTTTAGAAAATCGCAGGTTGATTATGAACGGGTTGCTTACCCAGTAAGACAGGGGGGTTACTATTCTAGGAATGCTATTGGACAGACACCAAAGGGACCCCAAAGGAGGCCAGGGATTAGTTGGAGAAGGAGATCGTTATCGTGGAGAGATCATAATCGGCCGGAAAGAAATAGAGCTACTAATGACTTCTATAAAAGGGGTTTGGAAGGGGGGAGGTACCAGTCACCTGTGCGAGGTTCCCCTTTTCAGGAGGCCCCGAATAGATCCCCTGTTTTCAGGGATCGTTCCCCAATAAGGGACAGGGGGAAGTTAGGAACAATGAGAAGAAAAGAATGGGACAGCGTGGAAAACACGGGGGATCCAAGCACCAAAATAAGGTTGTAGGTGAAGGCATTTTCAATTTAAGTTCAGTGGTCTTAACAGATAATGAAATGAGATTGTTAGACCTGGGGCTGAAATATGCTCCACCTAAAAAATGGATACATTTTCCACATATATTGATATTCAGAGGTATGTGAGGAAACTTAATATTAAAAAGTTCTTTTTGAATCAGGTTAAAACATCTGGGTCTGATCAGCCACCTCTAAGGGAAGATATAACAGTGAATCAGAGTGGGCATGAGCATTTTAGGCATACTGGGTTGAAAAACAAATCAGTGTTTAATCCCACCATCCCTTCAAATTCACATCTGGAGGTGTTTCGAAAAGTGGTGACTAGAGATCTCAATAAAATTCAGATCAAACGTAAAGGGTGTCCTGCTAATATCTCCAGTACTATTAAATCTCTGGAGGAGAAACATAATCTGGTTATTAAACCAGCGGACAAAGGGGGTGGGTTGGTAGTTTTAAATAAAAAAGACTACCTAGAAGAAATGGACAGGTTATTGATGGACACAGAGACATATGCCCCACTTGCAAGGGATCCAACTGGTGATTATCAGAAGGCCCTAGTGGTGCTCCTTATGAAAGGGAAAGAAATGGGTATTCTTAGCAATAAAGAATTTGGGTATCTTAATATTAAGGTGCCCAAAATACCCACAATATACCATCTGCCCAAGGTACATAAGAGGCTGGATAAACCACCTGGTCGCCCTATAGTAAGCGGCATAGATTCAGTCACCTGTAGGTTGGGTGAATATGTGGAATTTTTGCAGCCACTAGTTTGTTCCCTACCGGCCTACCTTAGGGTATTACAGCTGTGTGAATCCCTGACAATCAATATGGAATCCATTCTGGCCACAGCCGATGTGACCTCCCTATATACTGCAATCCCTCATCAGGGAGGTATTGAGGCGGTGGAGCACTTTTTAAAGCAGGGCTCGGGTTCCTCAGTTACAGATAACTTTTATTCTTGAATGCCTTAATTTCGCATTGAATCATAATTATTTTTGGTATAATGGGAAATTTTTCTTGCAGATCAAAGGTGTTTGTTGGTCTCGAGAGAGTTGAGCGTCACTGGCGGGGTTCAAATGTTGTAAGGGAATTGTCGCAGTGAGAAGGGAAGTGGATTTTTGATTTTAATACTTTGATTCCAAATGGTTTAAACATAGAGTTCGACTTAAATTGCTTTATTGAAAATTCGTAGGAGTTAATCAAATTGTTTGAGTGAATTAGTTAATGATTTTTAGCATTATAATCCCCCTTTTTTTGTCCATAGTTGATTAGGTATTAATTAATTTTAAAATCTAATTTTCTGTTTAAGAGAGGTAGGTAGGTGTGACCACCCCTTGTGTAGCTTTTATTATGCACCTTGGAAGTTGTCCTAATATGTGACTTTACTTATATTATTTAGGGGGTTTATATTATATTATTATTTTTATTAATTATTTAAGTCTTATGAATTTGTATCTGCTAATATGGTGATGTTAACACACTTTTGTATGCATACATGAGTATGTGCAGCTATTTATTATACTCACCTATTGTTTTACGATCTGGTTGTAATGTTATTTGTTTTTATCTGTATAGGGGTCTCAGCACCAGGCTATGATGCTTTGGTCTTGTAGTAATAACACTAATAAGAAAAAATCTTTTTCCCCTAAGCGTAGCTCTGACTAAATGGTATGGCCAGTTTAGGTATGCAGAGTCTTAAACAAACTAAAGGTTTGCATACTTTCAAATAATAATAAAAAAGCTTGGCCATTTTTTCAGCTACTATGTTGTGTCATCATTTCCTCCCTGTAGATGGGGGTTCAGTGTCAGTGCTGCGCCTTTTGTTGTTTCACTAAACAGCAAGGGTTGTAACTACGCTGTAGTTTTGACAGCGCTCACGTGACTTGCTCACGTGATTAACTACTGGCATCATAGTAAGCGTATGGTAGTTGCTATAGCAACGTGCGCGTCTCAGCGCACGTCAGAAGATGGGGGCGGAAGGCACGCCCTCTACCTTCCTGTCTCTTCCGTTACCTAAACTTTTTCTTACCACTTGCCGAGTATCCTGGTTAAAGTCGCATAGCGACGAAACGCATTGGAACTCGGCCTGGAGACTCTAGCTTACATGTTTTTGGAGACTGGATTATTGAGAGGATATACCGTATTTTTCGCCCTATAAGACGATCCTGCTTATAAGACGCACCTAGGATTTTGGGGAGGAAAATAAGAAAAATAATATTTTTAACCAAATAATAGGCAAAGTGCAGTATCCTCCAATTACAGTAATCCCCCTCCCATTCCCAATAGCCGGTGTGTCATTCCCCCTTCCCATAGGCAGAGTGGAATTCCCCCCCCATCCCATTCCCCATATAGGCAGTGTGGCATCCCCCCCTCCCATTCCCCATATAGGCAGTGTGGCATTCCCCCATCCCATTCCCCATATAGGCAGTGTGGCATTCCCCCATCCCATTCCCCATATAGGCAGTGTGGCATTCCCCCCTCCCATTCCACATATAGGCAGTGTGGCATTCCCCCCTCCCATTCCCCATATAGGCAGTGTGGCATTCCCTCTCCCATTCCCCATATAGGCAGTGTGACATCCCCCCCTCCCATTCCCCATATAGGCAGTGTGGCATTCCCCCTCCCATTCCCCATATAGGCAGTGTGACATCCCCCCCCTCCCATTCCCCATATAGGCAGTGTGGCATTCATCCCCCTCCCATTCCCCATATAGGCAGTGTGGCATTCATCCCCCTCCCATTCCCCATATAGGCAATGTGGCACCCCCCATGTTCCCTTTAGGCAGTGTAGCACCCCCTCCCATTCCCTATATAGGCAGTGTGGCATTTCTCCCCCCTCCCATTCCCCATATAGGCAGTGTAGCACCCCCTCCCATTCCCTATATAGGCAGTGTGGCATTTCTCCCCCCTCCCATTCCCCATATAGGCAGTGTAGCACCCCCTCCTATTCCCTATATAGGCAATGTGGCAACCCCCCTCCTATTCCCCATAGAAGCAGTATGGCATTCCCCCCCCCGTTCCCCATAGGCACACAATAACGAGAAAAAAAAAATGAAACTCACATGTTACTGTCGCGCTCCCGCGCTGCAGATGGAGGCGCATCCCCGCCGATGCTCCTTCCTGGCCGGGCCGCGCAAACACCCGGCCCCGTAATCGGGTGGGCTTGGCCTGCATCGTGTCGCCGCAGGCCACGCCCACCCATTCTATGGAGCCGGGTGTCTGCGGGGCCCGGCCAGTAGGAAGAGGCGCGGGGACAGTGACAGCCGCTCCTTCCTCTCCTTCGCATCTTCTGCGCTGCCTCTTCCGGCAAGGGCAGGAGTGGACAGCCGAGTCCGTGCAGCGGGTGGGCGTGGCCTGCGCCTACGCGGGGCAGGCCATGCCCACCCACTGCACGGACCCGGCTGTTCACTCCTGCCCTTGCCGGAAGAGGCAGCAGCTGGAGCGCAGGAGATGATGGCGGAGCGGCAGGCGCTGCTACCGTCCCTGCCACTGCTATCGCTGCCGCAGCGGCGAGGACGGGGACAGAGCCCGCCGCTCTTCTGTCTTCTTCTGCCCCCCTGCGGCAGGCAACGCTGGAGCGCCGATAAAGGGTGAGTTTAATTTTTTTTTGTTTTTTTTTTACATTCGCCCGATAAGGCGCACTGACATTTTCCCCCCACTTTTGGGGGAAAATAAGTGCGTCTTATAGGGCGAAAAATACGGTACTCCGATTGAGGGCTGTAATTGCTGGACGCGCGGCGTTTGGGACTAGCAGCGTCTGAGACTGGCGGTGAGACCTGCTGCATTGTGCGCATATATATATGGCTCATATGAGCTGATATGCTGATTTACTTTTTATTTTTGTGAGTGTGATTCTTATTAAATGGTGCTTTTAAGAAAAACGGTATTGCACTAGGTCTTTTTTGTATTTTCATCCTTTACATGTATGGTTTGACTGCTCATTGCTCTACTGATGGTTTGAGAGAATATTTGAACCTGCCTGTGATCCTGTGGAAATTGATGAATTATCGGTTTAAAGTGGATAAGTGTTGATGAAAAATCGGCTTGCTATTTGATGAATTGATCAAGACATAAGTCTGGTAAGGGTTTGCACAAATGGGTGATGTGAGCACAGATTAAATGGACGGCACATGCATTTTGGGACTTGGTTAAAATTGAATATTGTGGACTGTGGCATTTATGATTCACCTGTTTATGTGGTGAGGGACATCCTAATTATTGGACATTATTCATATTGTTTTGGATTAAGATTGTCAAGCTCTGTGTTTTTTTCTTAATATTTTTGCTTTGTAAGATTGGGAATCTTCTTTACACGTTGAGCTTATTTAATTGTATCTTTATTAATTGTGTGTTCAAGTGCGGTGTTTTGCAGTTTTTTACATACACATATATAGATTAGTATCTAAAATACTATACTTTTGGGCTCCATCTCTCCGGTTATCCATATTCCAGCCGTACATAGGTTAGCCACTTCCCTTAATATCTAACTTAAAAAGATGAGTCTCAGCAAAGTGGTGCGCTAGATTACATTAATGCTATACCATCAGTGGTTTGACATTTAAATCTGTATTAAGAAAAAGAGACGGATCGCCTTTTAAAGATTCTGATTTTAATATTTCTTTTTTTCCTATATCTGTTTTAGTATATTGGTATCCTCTCCCCGTGGGCAATACTCCCCCAGCTGCTGCACACCTAAACAGAAATGACATGCGATCTTTTTCACTGGACAGCGCTACTGTCTGTGAATTACTCTCCATACAGGATTATTGTACAGTGTGTCAATAAAGTTCCTTGATAAACTCAAACTGCCAGCCGCACCCGGATATGACGCAGGCCGGGACCTCGCCGCCGGAAGTGACGTTCCGGAAAGCGCTCTCCGAGCGCTCCCGGAAACGCCACACTGGCCGGCCAGGGGGGAGAAGGTACAGGTATTTATAAGTGCTCTTTTGCATATGCTCTCATCGCAGCCTTACAAAAGGGAACCCGCGGTTCTGAAACGTGGGCTCTTTGTTTTGCAATCACGATCTCTATATATTTTGGTAATTCTAACTATAATGATGGACGTCATGATTAATGTTACTTGTCTATGTACATTTTTGATGCTACCAATCTCGCTGTTCTTGGTATGATGTATTGAACTCATAATAGTTAGCTGACCAGGAATAGAATGCTATGATGTATTACATGTTTTTCTATATACTGTTCTCCTTAACCACTTACATCCTGGTCAGCAAATGCATTGTTCTACTCTTCAGGACCCGTGCAATGACCCCTCAATAGACTTTCTTCTGGTAATGTTTTACCTTTATTATAGCCATTTTTGATCTGTATATATTAGTGTTGTCTCACATATTTTCTTTATTTTGAGGTGGTCTACGATCCTGGAGACTGTACCTATATCCACATACCAGAATACCTTTATTGTATCCTTTTTGCATAGCCTGTAAATATATATATGTTGTTTGATTCTTTGCATATCACCTATATAAATACCCTTTTAATTGCAAAAAAAGTGTGGTGTGCATATATCCGACGTTTATAAATAGTAGGATAAGGCAAGGGGTTAAATTAAATATTAATGTCTTGTCCCCTGCTTTCTCCCCTGCCTTCCAATGTTCTAAAGCATCTGAGCATCACGTTTTAATATTGTATATATGGTAAGTGTGCATCAAGGTATGGTTCTAAATAAACAAGTGAAAATATGAATGACTCACCTCCGCAGCCCGGGGTTTTTGCAAAACTTGCCCAGGCTTATGTGTGATAGCCTCCTGTGGTTATCTAACTTATCAACTGCTGCTGCAGTTCCACTTTAAGAACTGATTCTCTAGTTCCCTGTTTGACAACACTTTTTTATCAAGTACTACCAGGCTGGTTCTGTTTTGTTTGGCACAAACTTATTAAGCGTTAAAAACACACCCAACCACTGGCTGGAATGCACTGTTCTAATTGAACTGATGCATTGCAAGCACATATTCTTTCAAAACACAGGAAAACAGCGCATAAATATGTCTAATCAGTAAATTGACTTACTCCATTTTCGTTATGTTTGCATTGATCTGGATCTTTGTTCTTAAAAGCAGATTTTGAACAGTTTGTCTCCCTGACCACAAAATTGATGTTGTAATTCCATCCTCTGACTACCTGAAATGTATGAAAACAAGAGCAAGACAGCGGATCATGCTAATTATTGTGACAATCCAAAATCATTTGAAAACTCAAAAATGTTTGGGGTATATCCCCAACAGGGTAACCATACTCGTGTACCTTATATTTCAGGACAGGTAGCCCACAGCTGACTGGCCAAGTTCTCCTCTTTATCCAGTCTTCCACTGTTCTATGTCTCCAGGTTCCAATAGGCACACTTACAGTGGTCTTCTCAGGTTCCCTTTTTATCCCCTCAGGGACCTTACATGTAATTTAGGGTTCTTGTGAGATAATTTAGGGTTCTTGAGTGGCCACGTCTACAGGCTATGCTGACCCTCCTCCTGTCTCCCACTAAACATACCTCCCAGATTGAGCTATTTGGCTGCTCAGGTACTACAGATCAGCTGTTATGTTATAACTGTGATTGATGAGCAGGCACCCATTGCATCAGATGGAATCAATGGAATTTCTCTTGTGGAGGGAAGGTAGCACCGAAGATTCTGTGGCTCAATACCATCACCCCATGATGAATTTTATTATTGCTTGATATATTTAATGTGGACCAAAACACAAAATTTTGACTATCCTGGGTTTTGGTCTTATACCCTGGGGCACCCTGATTGTCGACTCACCTCTTCCCAGTCCTAGGACGCATGCGCAGCCGTTTGTCAAATCAGTGTGCTCTGAGCCACTGACCTCACGCCGTCTAAGCCTTTGTCAAAGTTCAATGGCTCCAAATGCAATGAAGGCCGCATCACCCGCTACCTTGGACCGGGAAAGAAGGAAGTGTATGGAACGACCTCGGGGGGTTCACGCAGCAAAGCATCCCGATTATGGGTGCCCTGGGGGTGGTAGGTTTTGGTCCACTTTACTAAAGCTTTTAAAGTCTTACTTTTGTATAATCACTTGTAACTGCGAGTATTTTTGTGTACATGTTAGTTTGGTTAGTGATGGGATATACAGGCAGTGTTCAAAGGTAAATCTTTTGAAGTAATATGTAACCCTTTTTTTTAGCTTTGTACATTTTAAGATGTATTTATTCTTTTTTGAGCATTGGATAGAACCAGGATTCCCATTTTTTTCATTAAGTTCCACTTTTCATTTTTGAATGAACTCATGTAACACCCGGGTGCTTTTAATAAGATGTGATCAACGTAAAATGCATTAAAACCCACAAAATGACTAACTGAGGTGCATGAGACACACGCACAAATGCTCCTAGTTTTCATAATCGCCCTTTTGGAGTGGTTTTATATAGAGAAAATCAAGCTTGGAAAAAGGATAGATTGCAGCAGATCAGGTTGGGGTACAGGCCAGACTACAGCATCCCCGAGTACACCCTAAAAGGCTCTTTTGTACCCCCATGGTTACTTGTACCACTGGTAGGGAACCCCTGCCATTGAGAATTCAAATGCTATATTTAAGTGTGGGGGGAAGATATCATATATACTGTGCTGATTTGTTGTTATGCCATAAGCTGCTATGGGAATGATCACTGCAGGGCAGTACATTATTGAGGCATCACCCAGAGGAAACGTACTGGTTGTATTATGTGTCTTTAAAATAAATTGATATACATGTAACATTGTTTGCAAGTATAATGAATAATATGGAACTGTACAGACCTGGTGAGTGGCATTCACTATTCTCTCAAGATCAAAGTAGTATGGATGACTCCCCTCTCTGTTCATATGCTCTATAGTGGTTTGAACAAAGCCCAGTATCTCTTCAGAGTTTGTATCGATGGGACGAGGACAACCAAGGCACTGGTGATGAACAGCAGTCACAGGCGATTCCACTGGAACTGTTAAAGAGAAAAGGGCACTTTCCTCTGTTATGGACACCAAAAAATTGTCGAAGAAACGCCTTTTCAAAGGAAAAGTACAGTTTTGTGAATCGCAGAGTTCTCAGAGAAAAGAATCCCTGCTTACGTGCCACTTGCTCCCCTGACGCTCATCTCTTTCTCGCAGCACTGGTGTAAAAAGCTGGACTGACGGCTTGGCATGGACACCTCCATGCATTGAAGCTGTTATAGAGGGATGAGCTGTGTGGGAGCAGGTGGCAGGTTAGCGGGGGGTGTTGTGCCCTTTGGCACGCTCTAATCCTAAGGTCCACATTTTACTTGATTATTAGAAATTATCCAGACTAATACATTTCTATTTTCAGAACACATTGCTTAAAGTAGCTCTGTAGGCTTAAAAACCCACTATACTAACCCTACTTTTTCATCCGACAGCTTATCCAGCATGGCAGTGACAGAAGATATGTTCTTCTTCTATTAGTTTAAAATACACAGAGCTTTTAAATGGACCCCTTACATTTCCCATTTGTGAGGTTCGGCCTGGTTGTGTCTTGTTGATGTTTAGCTCTTACCAACGCTACATCAGCAGTGTACACCATGTATTATAGACTGTAGTTTGATACATATAAACACTAACACTAATACTTTCTAATCAGTCATGATAACTTGGTGCCTAGCCCTTTTAGGGATACTTCTATTTTGGGCCTGATTTATCAAGCACTTCTGCCAGACAATGCCACATCAGTTCAAATTAGAATGCTGCAAAATATAATTTATATATATATTCCAAGTGTGACATACACTCCGCTTCAATAAGTCTTGACAGTTGGGTTATTCTCCAGTAGGAGAATAACCCAACTGTCAAGACTTATTGAAGCGGAGTGTATGTCACACTTATAATATCCATTTTTAAGGTGAGTAATCACAAAACGGTATTTTTTACACTGGCGCATGTTGTGCCACTGCAAGAAGCACATTTACTAAAACATTAGCAGTGCGACAACATGCTGAAAAAATGATTATATTCTGGACTTCTCTAATATGGCATTGTCTGGCAGAAGTGCTTGATAAATCAGTGCCTTTGTGTCTCTTTCCGCAGAACATTATTCATAATTAATAGGGATGAGCGAATCGATCCGGACGAACCCGGATTCGATCCGAATTTCAGGAAAAATTCGATTCGGATCGAATCCGAATTTCCCCGCGATTCGATCACTCGAAGTTTTCCTTTAACATCCATTCATTTACATTACAGGCATTCTAAGATGGCGGGCGGGACATGTCTGGACATGTATCCCGCGCCAGTGCAAGCTGGGGCAGTCACATGCAGCCTATCAGCAGCCAGCAAGCCCGGTGACGTCACACAGCGGTATTTAACGGCGGCCATCTTGCTTTTCCTCATTTCTCTATTGCATTCGTGACAGACAGACAGAACGCTGTGTAGCTGAGGCAGTTAGACAGGCTGGAGACAGGGACAGACAGGGACAGGCTGGAGACAGGCAGGAGACAGGCAGGAGACAGACAGGAGACAGACAGAAAGCCAGGGAAAGGTAGGAAAAACGGAGCTGGCTGACAGGGAGATTTTTTTTTTTTCATCCAGCCTTTGTTAGCGTTTTCAGGCTGCTTATAGTAACTAACTGTGCATATATACTGAACTGATCTTAAGTCTGCTGTGAGGCATCCCATTCTGTGACTAAAGCAGCCTCTGTTTAAGACCATATAAGCATTTGCTCTTATCATATTTGAAATTAGGCCTGATAAAGACACTTTTGCTGGCCAAAGCACTACTGTACCCTGCCAGCTCGATTCCTGCCCGGGGCATCCCATTCTGTGACTAAAGCAGCCTCTGTTTAAGACCATATAAGCATTTGCTCTTATCATATTTGAAATTAGGCCTGATAAAGACACTTTTGCTGGCCAAAGCACTACTGTACCCTGCCAGCTCGATTCCTGCCCGGGGCATCCCATTCTGTGACTACAGCAGCCTCTGTTTAAGACCATATAAGCATTTGCTCTTATCATATTTGAAATTAGGCCTGATAAAGACACTTTTGCTGGCCAAAGCACTACTGTACCCTGCCAGCTCGATTCCTGCCCGGGGCATCCCATTCTGTGACTAAAGCAGCCTCTGTTTAAGACCATATAAGCATTTGCTCTTATCATATTTGAAATTAGCCTGATAAAGACACTTTTGCTGGCCAAAGCACTACTGTACCCTGCCAGCTCGATTCCTGCCCGGGGCATCCCATTCTGTGACTAAAGCAGCCTCTGTTTAAGACCATATAAGCATTTGCTCTTATCATATTTGAAATTAGGCCTGATAAAGACACTTTTGCTGGCCAAAGCACTACTGTACCCTGCCAGCTCGATTCCTGCCCGGGGCATCCCATTCTGTGACTAAAGCAGCCTCTGTTTAAGACCATATAAGCATTTGCTCTTATCATATTTGAAATTAGGCCTGATAAAGACACTTTTGCTGGCCAAAGCACTACTGTACCCTGCCAGCTCGATTCCTGCCCGGGGCATCCCATTCTGTGACTACAGCAGCCTCTGTTTAAGACCATATAAGCATTTGCTCTTATCATATTTGAAATTAGGCCTGATAAAGACACTTTTGCTGGCCAAAGCACTACTGTACCCTGCCAGCTCGATTCCTGCCCGGGGCATCCCATTCTGTGACTAAAGCAGCCTCTGTTTAAGACCATATAAGCATTTGCTCTTATCATATTTGAAATTAGCCTGATAAAGACACTTTTGCTGGCCAAAGCACTACTGTACCCTGCCAGCTCGATTCCTGCCCGGGGCATCCCATTCTGTGACTAAAGCAGCCTCTGTTTAAGACCATATAAGCATTTGCTCTTATCATATTTGAAATTAGGCCTGATAAAGACACTTTTGCTGGCCAAAGCACTACTGTACCCTGCCAGCTCGATTCCTGCCCGGGGCATCCCATTCTGTGACTACAGCAGCCTCTGTTTAAGACCATATAAGCATTTGCTCTTATCATATTTGAAATTAGGCCTGATAAAGACACTTTTGCTGGCCAAAGCACTACTGTACCCTGCCAGCTCGATTCCTGCCCGGGGCATCCCATTCTGTGACTACAGCAGCCTCTGTTTAAGACCATATAAGCATTTGCTCTTATCATATTTGAAATTAGCCTGATAAAGACACTTTTGCTGGCCAAAGCACTACTGTACCCTGCCAGCTCGATTCCTGCCCGGGGCATCCCATTCTGTGACTAAAGCAGCCTCTGTTTAAGACCATATAAGCATTTGCTCTTATCATATTTGAAATTAGGCCTGATAAAGACACTTTTGCTGGCCAAAGCACTACTGTACCCTGCCAGCTCGATTCCTGCCCGGGGCATCCCATTCTGTGACTAAAGCAGCCTCTGTTTAAGACCATATAAGCATTTGCTCTTATCATATTTGAAATTAGCCTGATAAAGACACTTTTGCTGGCCAAAGCACTACTGTACCCTGCCAGCTCGATTCCTGCCCGGGGCATCCCATTCTGTGACTAAAGCAGCCTCTGTTTAAGACCATATAAGCATTTGCTCTTATCATATTTGAAATTAGGCCTGATAAAGACACTTTTGCTGGCCAAAGCACTACTGTACCCTGCCAGCTCGATTCCTGCCCGGGGCATCCCATTCTGTGACTACAGCAGCCTCTGTTTAAGACCATATAAGCATTTGCTCTTATCATATTTGAAATTAGGCCTGATAAAGACACTTTTGCTGGCCAAAGCACTACTGTACCCTGCCAGCTCGATTCCTGCCCGGGGCATCCCATTCTGTGACTACAGCAGCCTCTGTTTAAGACCATATAAGCATTTGCTCTTATCATATTTGAAATTAGGCCTGATAAAGACACTTTTGCTGGCCAAAGCACTACTGTACCCTGCCAGCTCGATTCCTGCCCGGGGCATCCCATTCTGTGACTAAAGCAGCCTCTGTTTAAGACCATATAAGCATTTGCTCTTATCATATTTGAAATTAGGCCTGATAAAGACACTTTTGCTGGCCAAAGCACTACTGTACCCTGCCAGCTCGATTCCTGCCCGGGGCATCCCATTCTGTGACTACAGCAGCCTCTGTTTAAGACCATATAAGCATTTGCTCTTATCATATTTGAAATTAGGCCTGATAAAGACACTTTTGCTGGCCAAAGCACTACTGTACCCTGCCAGCTCGATTCCTGCCCGGGGCATCCCATTCTGTGACTAAAGCAGCCTCTGTTTAAGACCATATAAGCATTTGCTCTTATCATATTTGAAATTAGCCTGATAAAGACACTTTTGCTGGCCAAAGCACTACTGTACCCTGCCAGCTCGATTCCTGCCCGGGGCATCCCATTCTGTGACTAAAGCAGCCTCTGTTTAAGACCATATAAGCATTTGCTCTTATCATATTTGAAATTAGGCCTGATAAAGACACTTTTGCTGGCCAAAGCACTACTGTACCCTGCCAGCTCGATTCCTGCCCGGGGCATCCCATTCTGTGACTACAGCAGCCTCTGTTTAAGACCATATAAGCATTTGCTCTTATCATATTTGAAATTAGGCCTGATAAAGACACTTTTGCTGGCCAAAGCACTACTGTACCCTGCCAGCTCGATTCCTGCCCGGGGCATCCCATTCTGTGACTAAAGCAGCCTCTGTTTAAGACCATATAAGCATTTGCTCTTATCATATTTGAAATTAGGCCTGATAAAGACACTTTTGCTGGCCAAAGCACTACTGTACCCTGCCAGCTCGATTCCTGCCCGGGGCATCCCATTCTGTGACTAAAGCAGCCTCTGTTTAAGACCATATAAGCATTTGCTCTTATCATATTTGAAATTAGGCCTGATAAAGACACTTTTGCTGGCCAAAGCACTACTGTACCCTGCCAGCTCGATTCCTGCCCGGGGCATCCCATTCTGTGACTACAGCAGCCTCTGTTTAAGACCATATAAGCATTTGCTCTTATCATATTTGAAATTAGGCCTGATAAAGACACTTTTGCTGGCCAAAGCACTACTGTACCCTGCCAGCTCGATTCCTGCCCGGGGCATCCCATTCTGTGACTAAAGCAGCCTCTGTTTAAGACCATATAAGCATTTGCTCTTATCATATTTGAAATTAGGCCTGATAAAGACACTTTTGCTGGCCAAAGCACTACTGTACCCTGCCAGCTCGATTCCTGCCCGGGGCATCCCATTCTGTGACTAAAGCAGCCTCTGTTTAAGACCATATAAGCATTTGCTCTTATCATATTTGAAATTAGGCCTGATAAAGACACTTTTGCTGGCCAAAGCACTACTGTACCCTGCCAGCTCGATTCCTGCCCGGGGCATCCCATTCTGTGACTAAAGCAGCCTCTGTTTAAGACCATATAAGCATTTGCTCTTATTATATTTATATTATAAGACACTTTTGCTGGGCATAGGCTTACTGCTGCCTGCCAGGTGCACTTCTGTTGAGGCATCCCATTCTGTAACATAGCATACCCCTCTTTATTTACACTAAGCAGCTCTCTTATTTACACTAAGCAGGCCTGTTGGAGGCTGAGTGTTACTGCTCACTTTTGGTGTGCATTATATTCTGTTTCATATAGACCCACCGCTGCCCGGGGTTTTTTTAAATATCACCTACTACCACGCCAGTTAGACTATGTCGGGCAGACAAGTGCCTGGAAGTGAAAAGAGGAGTGGCAGAGGCCAAGATTCCGCAGGCAGAGCTCGCATCAGACTGGGGGCCAGTAGCAGCAGGAGTCACGCTGAGAGACCTAATCTGCCAGTATCTGCTAGCGGTCGGGTCTCCACCAGTAACGCATCTGCCGTGGTAGATTGGTTGACGCGCTCATCAACAACATCATCACAACTTACGTCTGAGACCCCCAGTCTAGGGTCGGTAGGTTCCTCTGACACAACCCTGAGTTGGCATGCCCCGAGAGCAGTCCCTGTCCTCCCATTGCCTCTGGCCTACGCCGTTCCCTCCCCCAGCGACGTATCCTATGCTTTGGGTTCAGCTCCACTCTTTAGTGAGGAGGACCATCAGATAGAGGACAGTCAGCAGCTACTGCCCAGCCAAGAAATGGAGGTGGCTTCTTTAGCTAGGCAGACAAATAGTGATGTGGACAGTGTCGTGGGTGCTGCGAGCGTTCCAGCTCCTGCGCCAGACACTGTTGACGAATCCACGAACATCAGTGACGTACAGCCACAACCCGGTGATGATGATGATGATGACGATGAAGCCGATCGCACTTGGGAGCCGGGTGATGAAGGGGCTTCATCGTCATCATCAGGAGAAGAGGGGTGCAGGTTGCCCCGGAGTCAGCAGCTGAGGCAGCAAGGTGGTAGCAGTCAGCATGGGGGCACAATTCCAAAGGCTGGAGCCGGCCGGGGCCGGGGCCGGGGTAGAGCACCTGCTGTGCGGCAGTCTACCTTATCGGGAGGTAGTGGAGCAGGGGTTCCTGGAGTTGGCAACAGCAGCAGTGAATCAGTGAGGCCAGGGGGTGGGAAAAGTAGCTACTCGGCAGTGTGGCAGTTTTTCCTGAGGCATCCGCAGGAGGGTAACATGGCCACATGCAAGATATGTAGGCAAAAGGTGAAGCGTGGCCAGGGTCCAAATGTTGGCACCACGGCCCTGCGTCAACATATGATGCGTCACCATAAAACGACCTGGGAGAACCGAGGCTCCCAAGGGGTGGTCCAGTCTGCTTCCTCACCAAGTGAGCTCCCAATTTCTGCCAGCCAAGGCTCCAGCACCTCAGCCGAAGGCAGCTGTGCGTCATACCCATCCTCTGTCGCTCCTGCTCCTCCTCCTCCAAGTCATGCATCCCGCCAGCAATCCATCAGCGAAGCCATGTCCAAGAGACAGCAGTATGCGCCCACTCATCCTACGGCGCAGAAGCTGAATGTGCTCCTGTCCAAGTTGCTGGTGCTGCAGTCGCTCCCTTTTCAGGTGGTGGAATCTGCACCTTTCAGAGAACTGATGGCTTGTGCCGAGCCGAGGTGGAGAGTCCCAAGCCGTCATTTCTTTGCCAAGAAGGCAGTACCAGCGCTGCACACTTTTGTTGAACAGAAGGTGGGCCAGTCCTTGAGCCTGTCGGTGTGTAGCAAAATACATGGCAGCGCCGACATCTGGAGCTGTAACTACGGTCAGGGGCAGTACATGTCGTTTACGGCCCACTGGGTGAATGTGGTCCCTTTGCAGCAGCAACTTGGACAGGTCACGCCGCTTCGGCCTCCGCGCTCTCTGCCCATTGGGCCTGTGACACCGTGCGACTCGGCCTCCTCATCCTCCGCCATCTCCTCACCCTCCACTGTAGGCTCAAGTCTCAGTGCCCCTCCAGTCTACCATGTGTGCAGGGCACGGAGGTGTCACGCAGTGCTTCACATGGTTTGTCTTGGCGAACGGAGTCACACAGGGGAGGAACTGCTTAAATGTATTCATCAGGAAATCCAAACATGGCTTACTCCGAGAAAACTTAAAATGGGAATCATGGTTACCGACAATGGGAAGAACATTTTGTCTGCGCTGCGCCAAGGAAGCCTGACCCATGCCCCCTGCATGGCTCACGTCTTCAATCTGGTTGTCAAGCGGTTTCTGAAGTGTTCCCCCCATCTGCAGGACATCCTAACAACTTCACGGAAACTTTGCATGCACTTCAGCCACTCCTACACTGCCAAACACACCCTTCTTGAGCTACAGCGTCAGAATGGTATCCCCCAACATAGTCTGATTTGCGATGTTTCCACCCGTTGGAATTCCACCCTTCACATGTTGGACCGATTATATGAACAGAGAAAAGCCATCACGGATTTCCTGATGATCCAAGCAGATAGGGGGACTCCCCTGTGTAACTTCAATGTCAACCAGTGGCAGCTCATACGTGACACCTGCCGTTTGCTCAGGCCCTTTGAGGAAGCCACTTTATTTGTCAGTCGGCAGGATTACGGGATGAACGACGTGATTCCACTGCTTCATGTACTACAGCACATGTTGGAAACCATGGCTGGTCAGGGCACTGGAGACATGGCGTTTACATCTTACGGCCACATGAACCCCCTTGGAGCTGAACTGGAGGAGGAGGAGGAGGAAGAGGAGGAGGAGGAGTTGCCCAGCGAAACACAGTTTAGGCTTGGCGAAATGGCTGGTTTATCTAGTCAGCGGACAGGAGAGGAGGAGCAGGAGCAGCCAGAGGAGCTAGAGGTTTTTGAGGAAGGAGAGACAGAGGACCCGGGCACACCGTGGCAGTATGCAGTGGAGATGGAGACAGGTAGTCCATCCGAGTCACTTGCGCAAATGGCACGAAGCATGCTCACGTGCTTGCGTAGTGACCCCAGAATTGTTTCCATCTGTCGGCGGGATGACTTCTGGCTGTCCACCTTATTGGACCCTCGCTTCCGGCACAAAATGGGGGCATTTTTTAAACCCACCGAGAGGGAGGACAAACTCAACTACTACAAAGACATTCTACGTAGGCAGTTGGCCGATGCCTATCTGCGCCATGGTCCATACTCTCGCAGGTCTGACTCGAGGGGACCTCTGCGCTCACCTTCCACTGCCATGGCCGCTGGGGGGGTTGGCAGCAGCAGCAGCAGAAGCTCCATCAGCAGCAGCAGCCTCAGTCTTCAGTCGCTAATGAGTAGCTTTCTACACCCGCATAGTGAGGCTACTCATGAGCAGCAGGAAGACCTGGAGCAGGACCTGAACCAGCAGGTCATGTCATACTTTGACATGACCATGCCAACACACCTTGAGGATCCGCTGGACTTCTGGGCAGCCAAACTTGATTTGTGGCCGCAACTAGCAGAGTTTGCCCTGGAAAAGCTGTCCTGCCCGGCAAGTAGCGTGCCATCTGAGCGGGTGTTTAGTGCGGCGGGGGCCATAGTTACGGCGAGGAGAACTCGTCTGTCAACTAAAAATGTGGAGAGACTCACCTTTGTCAAAATGAATCAGGGATGGATCAGCCAGGATTTCCACCCACCAATGCCTGATGCATGCGACTAGATTCAGCATGGTGCCACGTTTTACACTTTCCAAATGGTGCAAAACATATTTATGTCTTTAGGCCATTTTTTGGGCTCCTGCTGCTGCTACTGTCAACTCCTGCCAACTCCAGGGTGTGATTCATCCAATTTTTGGGCTCCTGAAGCCAACTCCAGTGTATATTTGGGCTCCTGCTGCTGCTACTGTCAACTCCTGCCAACTCCAGGGTGTGATTCATCCAATTTTTGGGCTCCTGAAGCCAACTCCAGTGTATATTTGGGCTCCTGCTGCTGCTGCTGCCAACTTCTGCCAACTCCAGGGTGTGATTCATCCAATTTTTGGGCTCCTGAAGCCAACTCCAGTGTATATTTGGTCTCCTGCTGCTGCTGCTGCCAACTTCTTCCAACTCCAGGGTGTGATTCATCCAATTTTTGGGCTCCTGAAGCCAACTCCAGTGTATATTTGGGCTCCTGCTGCTGCTGCTGCCAACTTCTGCCAACTCCAGGGTGTGATTCATCCAATTTTTGGGCTCCTGAAGCCAACTCCAGTGTATATTTGGGCTCCTGCTGCTGCTGCTGCCAACTTCTGCCAACTCCAGGGTGTGATTCATCCAATTTTTGGGCTCCTGAAGCCAACTCCAGTGTATATTTGGGCTCCTGCTGCTGCTGCTGTCAACTCCTGCCAACTCCAGGGTGTGATTCATCCAATTTTTGGGCTCCTGAAGCCAACTCCAGTGTATATTTGGGCTCCTGCTGCTGCTGCTGTCAACTCCTGCCAACTCCAGGGTGTGATTCATCCAATTTTTGGGCTCCTGAAGCCAACTCCAGTGTATATTTGGGCTGCTGCTGCTGCCAACTTCTGCCAACTCCAGGGTGTGATTCATCCAATTTTTGGGCTCCTGAAGCCAACTCCAGTGTATATTTGGGCTCCTGCTGCTGCTGCTGCCAACTTCTGCCAACTCCAGGGTGTGATTCATCCAATTTTTGGGCTCCTGAAGCCAACTCCAGTGTATATTTGGGCTCCTGCTGCTGCTGCTGCCAACTTCTGCCAACTCCAGGGTGTGATTCATCCAATTTTTGGGCTCCTGAAGCCAACTCCAGTGTATATTTGGGCTCCTGCTGCTGCTACTGTCAACTCCTGCCAGCTCCAGGGTGTGATTCATCCAATTTTTGGGCTCCTGAAGCCAACTCCAGTGTATATTTGGGCTCCTGCTGCTGCTACTGTCAACTCCTGCCAACTCCAGGGTGTGATTCATCCAATTTTTGGGCTCCTGAAGCCAACTCCAGTGTATATTTGGGCTCCTGCTGCTGCTGCTGCCAACTTCTGCCAACTCCAGGGTGTGATTCATCCAATTTTTGGGCTCCTGAAGCCAACTCCAGTGTATATTTGGGCTCCTGCTGCTGCTGCTGCCAACTTCTGCCAACTCCAGGGTGTGATTCATCCAATTTTTGGGCTCCTGAAGCCAACTCCAGTGTATATTTGGGCTCCTGCTGCTGCTGCTGCCAACTTCTGCCAACTCCAGGGTGTGATTCATCCAATTTTTGGGCTCCTGAAGCCAACTCCAGTGTATATTTGGGCTCCTGCTGCTGCTGCTGCCAACTTCTGCCAACTCCAGGGTGTGATTCATCCAATTTTTGGGCTCCTGAAGCCAACTCCAGTGTATATTTGGGCTCCTGCTGCTGCTGCTGTCAACTCCTGCCAACTCCAGGGTGTGATTCATCCAATTTTTGGGCTCCTGAAGCCAACTCCAGTGTATATTTGGGCTCCTGCTGCTGCTGCTGTCAACTCCTGCCAACTCCAGGGTGTGATTCATCCAATTTTTGGGCTCCTGAAGCCAACTCCAGTGTATATTTGGGCTCCTGCTGCTGCTGCTGCCAACTTCTGCCAACTCCAGGGTGTGATTCATCCAATTTTTGGGCTCCTGAAGCCAACTCCAGTGTATATTTGGGCTCCTGCTGCTGCTGCTGCCAACTTCTGCCAACTCCAGGGTGTGATTCATCCAATTTTTGGGCTCCTGAAGCCAACTCCAGTGTATATTTGGGCTCCTGCTGCTGCTGCTGTCAACTCCTGCCAACTCCAGGGTGTGATTCATCCAATTTTTGGGCTCCTGAAGCCAACTCCAGTGTATATTTGGGCTCCTGCTGCTGCTACTGTCAACTCCTGCCAACTCCAGGGTGTGATTCATCCAATTTTTGGGCTCCTGAAGCCAACTCCAGTGTATATTTGGGCTCCTGCTGCTGCTGCTGCCAACTTCTGCCAACTCCAGGGTGTGATTCATCCAATTTTTGGGCTCCTGAAGCCAACTCCAGTGTATATTTGGGCTCCTGCTGCTGCTGCTGCCAACTTCTGCCAACTCCAGGGTGTGATTCATCCAATTTTTGGGCTCCTGAAGCCAACTCCAGTGTATATTTGGGCTCCTGCTGCTGCTGCTGCCAACTCCTGCCAACTCCAGGGTGTGATTCATCCAATTTTTGGGCTCCTGAAGCCAACTCCAGTGTATATTTGGGCTCCTGCTGCTGCTACTGTCAACTCCTGCCAACTCCAGGGTGTGATTCATCCAATTTTTGGGCTCCTGAAGCCAACTCCAGTGTATATTTGGGCTCCTGCTGCTGCTGCTGCCAACTTCTGCCAACTCCAGGGTGTGATTCATCCAATTTTTGGGCTCCTGAAGCCAACTCCAGTGTATATTTGGGCTCCTGCTGCTGCTGCTGCCAACTTCTGCCAACTCCAGGGTGTGATTCATCCAATTTTTGGGCTCCTGAAGCCAACTCCAGTGTATATTTGGGCTCCTGCTGCTGCTACTGTCAACTCCTGCCAACTCCAGGGTGTGATTCATCCAATTTTTGGGCTCCTGAAGCCAACTCCAGTGTATATTTGGGCTCCTGCTGCTGCTACTGTCAACTCCTGCCAACTCCAGGGTGTGATTCATCCAATTTTTGGGCTCCTGAAGCCAACTCCAGTGTATATTTGGGCTCCTGCTGCTGCTGCTGCCAACTTCTGCCAACTCCAGGGTGTGATTCATCCAATTTTTGGGCTCCTGAAGCCAACTCCAGTGTATATTTGGGCTCCTGCTGCTGCTGCTGCCAACTTCTGCCAACTCCAGGGTGTGATTCATCCAATTTTTGGGCTCCTGAAGCCAACTCCAGTGTATATTTGGGCTCCTGCTGCTGCTACTGTCAACTCCTGCCAACTCCAGGGTGTGATTCATCCAATTTTTGGGCTCCTGAAGCCAACTCCAGTGTATATTTGGGCTCCTGCTGCTGCTGCTGCCAACTTCTGCCAACTCCAGGGTGTGATTCATCCAATTTTTGGGCTCCTGAAGCCAACTCCAGTGTATATTTGGGCTCCTGCTGCTGCTACTGTCAACTCCTGCCAACTCCAGGGTGTGATTCATCCAATTTTTGGGCTCCTGAAGCCAACTCCAGTGTATATTTGGGCTCCTGCTGCTGCTACTGTCAACTCCTGCCAACTCCAGGGTGTGATTCATCCAATTTTTGGGCTCCTGAAGCCAACTCCAGTGTATATTTGGGCTCCTGCTGCTGCTGCTGCCAACTTCTGCCAACTCCAGGGTGTGATTCATCCAATTTTTGGGCTCCTGAAGCCAACTCCAGTGTATATTTGGGCTCCTGCTGCTGCTGCTGCCAACTTCTGCCAACTCCAGGGTGTGATTCATCCAATTTTTGGGCTCCTGAAGCCAACTCCAGTGTATATTTGGGCTCCTGCTGCTGCTGCTGCCAACTTCTGCCAACTCCAGGGTGTGATTCATCCAATTTTTGGGCTCCTGAAGCCAACTCCAGTGTATATTTGGGCTCCTGCTGCTGCTGCTGCCAACTTCTGCCAACTCCAGGGTGTGATTCATCCAATTTTTGGGCTCCTGAAGCCAACTCCAGTGTATATTTGGGCTCCTGCTGCTGCTGCTGTCAACTCCTGCCAACTCCAGGGTGTGATTCATCCAATTTTTGGGCTCCTGAAGCCAACTCCAGTGTATATTTGGGCTCCTGCTGCTGCTGCTGTCAACTCCTGCCAACTCCAGGGTGTGATTCATCCAATTTTTGGGCTCCTGAAGCCAACTCCAGTGTATATTTGGGCTCCTGCTGCTGCTGCTGCCAACTTCTGCCAACTCCAGGGTGTGATTCATCCAATTTTTGGGCTCCTGAAGCCAACTCCAGTGTATATTTGGGCTCCTGCTGCTGCTGCTGCCAACTTCTGCCAACTCCAGGGTGTGATTCATCCAATTTTTGGGCTCCTGAAGCCAACTCCAGTGTATATTTGGGCTCCTGCTGCTGCTGCTGTCAACTCCTGCCAACTCCAGGGTGTGATTCATCCAATTTTTGGGCTCCTGAAGCCAACTCCAGTGTATATTTGGGCTCCTGCTGCTGCTGCTGTCAACTCTTGCCAACTCCAGGGTGTGATTCATCCAATTTTTGGGCTCCTGAAGCCAACTCCAGTGTATATTTGGGCTCCTGCTGCTGCTGCTGCCAACTTCTGCCAACTCCAGGGTGTGATTCATCCAATTTTTGGGCTCCTGAAGCCAACTCCAGTGTATATTTGGGCTCCTGCTGCTGCTGCTGCCAACTTCTGCCAACTCCAGGGTGTGATTCATCCAATTTTTGGGCTCCTGAAGCCAACTCCAGTGTATATTTGGGCTCCTGCTGCTGCTGCTGTCAACTCCTGCCAACTCCAGGGTGTGATTCATCCAATTTTTGGGCTCCTGAAGCCAACTCCAGTGTATATTTGGGCTCCTGCTGCTGCTGCTGTCAACTCCTGCCAACTCCAGGGTGTGATTCATCCAATTTTTGGGCTCCTGAAGCCAACTCCAGTGTATATTTGGGCTCCTGCTGCTGCTGCTGCCAACTTCTGCCAACTCCAGGGTGTGATTCATCCAATTTTTGGGCTCCTGAAGCCAACTCCAGTGTATATTTGGGCTCCTTCTGCCCCTCATAGTGATGCCACTTCAACTCTCTGCAATTGTGCCGCTCTGCGATTCTATTAGCGATGCCTCTGATCTGCATGTGATATTTCTTAAAAGTATTATTTAACTAACCCAGCACGCATCCTGTGCGTGTTACAGCAAGGCTGAATGGTTTACAACCCTATTGAGGCTGTAGGAGGCTCAGAAATAGCCGTTTTTAATAGCGATTCGTCGCGAATTTATTCGGGTCGAAACGATTTTTGTCGGAAAATTCGGCGAATCAGTCGAATCGAATTTTTCAAAAGTTCGCTCATCTCTAATAATTAACATAAATGTAAATAAAATGTTCCTACAGGAACATGTAAAAAAAAATGTAATACCCCCCAAATATATGCACTATACAAATTTGGCTAGCCAACTGACAGCTAGAAGTAGGTACCATGTTTACTCTACTGTACTCCTTCAAAACAAATTGCATTTGACCACTTTCACCTTTAACAAAATTAAGTAAAAATTCTCAAACCTTTTTACAGTTTTTTTGTGTTAGTAAGAAAATGTTGGTGGGCAATTCTAGGTTTTTCATGTACAGGCGTAAACTCAAGATGGTTTTTGGCTCCAGTCTGTCTCTGTATACAGTGCCCACCCACAAATGCAAGCTAACGGGTTTATTATTTTCTCCCAATATCTCTTCTTCTCTTGGATTGCTATGCTTGGATGAAGATACGTTTTATTTTTTTCAGAAACATACCTTTACTGCTGTTGCAGTTCTGAGAAACAAGATCCCAAATCTTCTCTTCATCGCTATGGAGATGAGCCAAACATTTTCCCCACTCCTGTACAAATATTAGTTGATGAGCCAGTGACTTTAACAAAACTCTTCTCATAAGTACAGTTGCACTATGATAGGGTATAATATACAATTCCATTGTTATACATTTCAGTTTTACAGCTATACATATAATATATTATTCTATAATAAACACTATACTAAACTAGAATAAAAACACTATTCTATAATAAAAGTCGCCTTCCTTATCTGTACATGTTTTTCTTCCCACTCTGAGTTCTTGAGATAAAAGGGATTTTCTTCCTTGGCCTCACATAAAAAACCTTTTAAGATTTTTTGGGATATATATCGCATTTATATTTTGAGTAGCAACAAAGTGCAGGGGCATATTTCACACAATTTATATAGTGCACAACGATCAATAATAGTTCTTTCATAACACTGATTTCATTGAGATTATTCGCAGGCACTGTAAGATAACCAAACCAATCAATCTCTTTAAAGGGGAAGTCCAGCCTGGCAATAAAATAAATAGGCTTACCTGACCCAGGGTCCAGCGCTGTTCACCCGGCATTTCCAGTGCTGGTTGCAGCCATCTTGCTGAGTCCGCCTAGAGCATCATCCCCCACCCTGAGAGCATGCGCAAAGCAGGGGGAAGCAGCTCTGTGCTCTCTCTGTTCCGTTCCTCTGCGTGTATGCCCCTGGATCCCAGGCGAGGTAATGGTTACATTTGCCTGGGCATACTCTGCTCCTCCAGGGATCTGTCTGTCACATGGTGGAGATTCAAGATTGAATATATTAGACTGGATTGGAGATTGGAGATACTACCTCTCTAGTATAAAAATCTCTCCTCCGGCAACTTCCTTACACTTGGCTGGAAAACAAGGCAAGAGGAAGGGGGATCAGTGCCCCACCCCTGTTCTTCAGATGGCGGCACTGTTGTCAAAAGCCAGAAAGTGGAAGACCCAGCAAGGGACTCTGAAGACCTGCCCAGCGGGGGCCAAGGAGAGAGGATGCAGAATTTTGACTAATACATTTTATTTGTGTTGTTTCTTTTTTTTTTCTTTTACTGATGGTGAACTGGTAAGGGGACTATACAAGTTCATGACATGGCAGTACCCCTGTTTGATTACCCGCACCCCCTCATTTGGGCATTGTTGGTGTGGAAGAGATCGGTACCCATCGGTATGATCAGCATACTGAAGGGCATAGGGGCTGATATATCGGCAGGGCCTCTGAGCCTTCAGTTACGAGACTCTGTGTCTGGTGCCTGGGCTAGTTGTCTCTGGGGGGATTATACTCTTTTTTTAAAAAAATATTTTAAACAAAGAAAAAAAACACTCCCACGTGTCACTATCATTGAAAAAAAATGCTGGCATGGCTTTTTTCAATGAAACATTCTACAACTTGCAAATAGTGATTCAGGGAATTGTCATGTGAGTTGTAAAATCTCACATGGAAGGGAGAACTTTCTCACAGCTTTCTCATATGTTTTCTGATGTTTGTGATTGTCTCACGTGTCCCCTGAATCATGTGAGAAAGCGAGAATTCTCTCATGTGAGGTTAAAGTGGACCAACACCCAGGATTTTGACTATCCTGGGTATTGGTCCACTTCCCCGGGGTCAGGGGTGCCCCGCTGTGTGAAACCCCCCAGAAAGCCCCCAAAACTCACCTCTCCCCGCTCCCCGCTCCCACGTGGCCACGCCGTCCAAGCGGCGCCGACGGACAAGCTGATTGACAGCGACGTACAAGCAGCTTGCCCGTAGGCGCCTCCCGCGTGTCACTCTTGACGTGTGCACGCCCGCGCCGGCCATTCAGAGACGGCCGGCGCGGGCGCGCGCACGTCTAGAGGAGCGCGAGTGAGGCGGCGGCGACGGAAGCAGCAGCTGGAGAGGTAAGGTTTTTCGGGGGTTTTGGGGGGTTTATCCGATCTCGGATGTCCCGAGGTGTGTGAGGTGATCGGCCCGGGAATCTTATAGATTCCCGGGCCGATCACCTCAGGGTGTTGGTCCACTTTAATCTAGCACTGAACAGATATAATCTCACCCTCTTACATTCGCTCAGTGACACTTGTGGCAAAATATATATGTAAATATATGTAATTCAGGTTCCAGCTTTCTTGGTGTTATGACAGTATATGTAGTAAACCTGGCAGAAAGGCTCCTTGTAGCAAGCGAGTATAGAAAAAACAAATCTTTTATAAAAGTCACATCTAAGGGGTTGTACTGGTCTAAAGTTTGGGCCCTGAAGATGACTGTGTTGCTTTTACTTAACTTTAAATTGTCTCAGGCTCATGGCCAGAGAGTGACTAATGTGAAGCAAAGAAGTTTAATGATTTATAGTGAGGAATACAATAATACTAATATTAATAAATCAACCTGCAGAATACAACTGTTTAGATGGGTGGATGGAGTGAGGACACGTTCTTACTGGGTCATGTGTCTGGAAATGGCATTCCTTCCAAGTCTTTGCACTCTTCACTGCACAGGAGCCTTCATGTATTTCATATTCAACAAAATAATGGATTTGGCTATCCTCTTCTTTCTGGTTACAAAACAAGCATATCGCATATTATATTTATTTCTATTTAGTCCCCTGATTTTACAAACTGCTATACAAAGAAATAAATACAAAGGTCGTAGTAATTGTAAAAAAGAAAGTAAGTACATGAGGCTTCTACCCTCTGTGAGATACTATTGGTTCTACAGGTACTACTGAGCCTAGTAGCCTAGAGTATCAGTAACACATTTGGCCTTGAGATTAATGCACCTAATTTCCCGTATAACCTAATTCCTTTTTAACATTCCATTTTTTTCTTCCAATCCATCCCAGACACTCCTTACACTTGGGATTACCTCCTTGCCAATTAGATGTGACTGCAAGATAAAAAAGGGCGTGGCCCCTCCCGGCCCCATAAGTAACAGCTGCCTTCTAACCTAGATCAGTTTTCTTTCTTGCAGTTGCAAGTGACTGTGAAGGTTGTTCAGGAATTCACTCTCAAGGATTGGCAGCAAGCGGGGGATTGCACCCTGTCGGCTTCCTGCATAGCCTTATTTCCACGGATCCCCCAGACCCAATTGTGCCTCCTACAGCTTCTAGTAATTCTACTTTATTCTCTTCTGATGAGGATCCCCTTCTCTCAGACGAGACAGAGTGTTTACTTTCATCAGTTTTTGAAACCTTGAATATTACCCCTCCTGAGGTGGCAAAAAGAGGGAAGGACAACCTGTTTAAGCCAGTAAGGCAAAGGCAGGTGTTCCCGGAACAGCCGCATTTTTCCAGGATGGTGTTAAAGGAGTGGGAAACTCCTAACAAGCTGCCGGCTGTTCCCAGGATCCTAGACGCTAGGTATCCTTTTCCGGCGGATATGATTAAGCTTTGGTCTTTTCCACCCGAGGTGGATTCTCCAGTATCAGGCTTGTCCAATATTTCTATCATGCCATCGGCTACTATGGGATCCTTAAGAGATCCCACAGAGAGACGGATGGATCAATTGGCCCGCCATGCTTTTGCTATGGTAGGTTCCTTTCTTCGCCCTGTTTGTGCCACGGCTATTGTGTCTTTGGCTTCAAGGAAGAAGGTGAAGAAAATTATGGCCAGGGCTAAGTCCCGCAGGCTTATTCAAGAGTCTAAGGATTTTAAGGTTTGTTCGGACTTTCGCTATCACTGCTATGGATGATGCGGTCAGGCTAGCTGCTAGAACTTCTGCTCTTCTTGTTGCCTTGCGCCGTTCCTTATGGCTAAGACAATGGTCGGCAGATGCTGCCGCTAAGAAAGCTCTTACAGATCTACCTTTTTTAGGGAGCAGACTCTTTGGAGAAAAGCTGGACCATATGGTCAAGGATGGCAAACTTCCTCAAAGGAAGAGGGCGACTCAGCCTTTTCAGAGGCCTTCATCATATCGGCCCTTTCGGAGTGGCAGAGGTGCCTTCCGTCCTTGCTCCCGTAGAGATTTTTGGGGCAGAGGCAGAGCTCGTAATAGGGCAGGAGGGGCCTGGAGAAGTAGGCCCAAACCTCCAGCCAAGCCCACTCCAGCATGAGGAGGCGCCCTCACCCTCACGGCTCTTGCATTTTACTCCTATCTGGAGACGCCACGTGGCGGATCTTTGGATCCAAGAGGTGGTGTCATCAGGCTACAAGATCGAGTTTGCAGCCAGACCGCCCGCAAGGTTCCTTCGGTCAGGGGCATCCCGGAACCAGCTAAAAGCAGATGCCCTGAGAGCCTCTGTGCAGCATCTACGTCAAGAAGGGGTAATTTGTCAGGTACCCTTTTAGGAAGGTCAGGGATTTGATTCCAACCTGTTTACAATTCCCAAAAAGGATGGGTCGATTCGTCCCAAGTATATCCAAGTGAAACATTTCCGCATGGAGACTCTGAGGTCAGTGGTAACATCGATTCAGCCCGGAGATCTTATGACTACAATAGACATAAGGGACGCGTATCTTCATGTTCCAATTTTTCTAGGGCATCAGAAATTCTTGAGGTTTGCCCTGGAAGGCCAGCACTTCCAGTTTGTGGCACTTCCATTCGGGAGATCCTCGGCTCCAAGAGTATTCGTCAAGGTCTTGGCAGGTCCCATTTTCAGCCAGGGGATATGCATCATCCCATATTTGGACGATCTCTTAATTTCAGCCGGGTCTCCTCAGCAGATCATGAAGGATACACAGACGGTCCTATCAACTCTGGAAGAGTTCAGCTGGGTGGTCCTTGTTCTGACTCCCTCGGCCAGGCAATTTTGGCTGTGGTGGTTGGACCCTCTGCACCTATCGGTAGGCAGGTCCTTTCTGACACCACAGTGGCCGATTGTTGCCACGTATGCCAGTCTTACAGGCTGGGGGGGCATCTGGCAAGCCCAGAAGATCCAGCGATAATGGGGTCCGAAGGAGAATCAGCTTCCCATAAATATATTGGAATTAAGAGCAATCCGGCTAGTGCTTCAGTATCTGACCTCCAGTTTAAAGGGACAGGCTGTCCAGGTCCAGTTAGACAATCAGATGGCGGTAGCCTATTTCAATCATCAGGGGGGTACTCGGAGCAAGAGTGCTCTAGAGGTAGTAAGTTGGATTCTGACTTGGGCAAGAGGAGAATGTTCCCTGCATCCTGGGGGTAGAAAACCAGGAGGCCGACGCTTTGAGCAGGAAGGTACTGCGTCGGGGAGTATGGTCCCTCAGTCAGAAGATCTTTCAAGCCCGGTGCCTTCGCTGGGGGTGTCCGGAGGTGGATCCTTTTGCATCCAGACACAATCACAAGCAGCCTAAATTCATGTCCCTGTGAAGGGACCCTCTGGCCATAGCAACGGACGCCCTGTCAACCTCTTGGGCAAGGTTCAAGCTCCTGTACGTTTTTTCGCCGCTCCCGCTCCTGAGCCGTGTATTAAGAAAGATAGCTCAGGAGGGGGTACCAACCATTCTGGTGGTTCCTTGCAGGCCAAGGAGAAGTTGGTTTTCAGACATAGCAAGGATGTCGGTAGATCATTGGCGCCTGCCAGTCGATCCAGAACTTCTCACACAGGGGGCGCTTCGGCACCCGAATTTACAGATGCTGGTTTTCACGGCCTGGCTATTGAGACCTCGATCTTAGCAGAGAGAGGTTTATTGGCTAAGGTTATTCATACCATGGTTCAGGCCCGGAAGAAGTCGTCTTCCATGATTTATTACAGGGTCTGGCGGACGTTCATATCCTGGTGTGAGGCTAGGAAATTTTCATGTAGAAAGTATTCGATTTCTAGAATTCTAGAATTTCTACAAAATGGCTTAGAAATGGGCCTACAATTAGGCACCCTAAAGGGGCATGTATCGGCCTTATCTATTTTTTTTCCAGAAGTCTATCGCTAGCAATAGGCTCATTAAAACATTTTTTTCATGTCCGACCACCCCGCAAGTCTATTTTACCGGTGTGGGACTTGTATCTGGTATTATCGGCTCTCCAGGGTGCTCGTTTTGAACCTATGATTGACGCTCCATTCTGAGTTAGCTGCCTTATGTATGAAGTCTCCTTATTTTGAGTTACACAGAGACAAGGTAGTTTTTCGGTTTAAACATGATTTTTTACCTAAGGTCGTTTCTCCCTTTCACCTTAATCAAGAGGTAATTCTACCTTCTTTATGCCCTGTTCCGGCTAATGCTAAGGAAAGGGCGCTTCATTTTTTAGATGTAGTCCGAGCCGTAAGATATTACATGGCAGCTACAGATTCCTTCCGCAAGACGGATTTTCTTTTTGTTATATCGGAAGGGCCGAGAAAGGGGCTTCTGCCAGTTAAAGCCACGGTCAGTAAGTGGAATAGGCAGGCAGTAGAAAAAGCCTACTCGGCCAAGGGGAAGGAACCCACTTTTTGGGTCACGGCCCATTCTACTAGGGCTATTGGTGCTTCCTGGGCCTTTCAGCATCAGGCTTCAGTGGAACAGGTTTGCAAAGCTGCCATCTGGTCTTCAGTTCATACATTCACCAAGTTTCACATAATGGATGTTAGAGCATCAGCTGACGCTGTTGTTGGTCGAAAGATTCTTCAGGCGGCAGTGAATGAACTACCTGCTGTTCTGCGCTGGGGATCCCGCCCATAGATGGCACTGCTTTTGGATATCCCAAGTGTAAGGAGTGTCTGGAATGGATTGGAAGAAAAAACGCAATTCTGTGAGTACTCACTGTAGAATTGTTTTTTTCTGGGAATCCATTCCAGACACTCCGGCCCACCCGTTTTTGGGTCATGAATGATCTATCTTTTGATGTTTCTTTGATGGTGTTTAGTCCATTTATTTTATTGGCATGGAAAAAAAGAAGAAGAGAGAGCTTTATTTACTCGTTTATTATTTATTGTTTTGAGAGTATTCTGGCGGAGTTCGGTGTGAAGTAACATGGACTCCGGTATAGGGCCTCCCGGCCTGCCTCTATTTTATGTTTTACTGCTTTTTAAGTAACTGATCTAGGTTAGGAGGCAGCTGCTACTTATGGGGCCGGGAGGGGCCACGCCCTTTTTTGTCTTGCAGTCACATCCAATCGGCAAGGAGGTAATCCTAAGTATAAGGAGTGTCTGGAATGGATTCCCAGAAAAAACAATTCTACAGGTGAGTACTCAAAGAATTGCGTATTTACCCTATAAGATTTTCCCCAAATGTGGGGGCAAAATGACAGTGCGTCGTATTGGACGACTGTAAAAAAAAAAGTGAAAAAAAAACACATTGTGTCCTGCGCCCGCTGTCCCTGCTCTGTTGCCACGACTTGGGCTGGCGCGCACTGGCACTTGGGTGTTTGTGTCAGCTTGCACTGACACCTGAGAGGCAGTGGCGGCACCAGAAGCCAGAGCGGGGACACAGCACACGCTGACACAAACACCAGAGAGGCAGTGGCAATGCCAGAAGTCAAAACAGGGACAGACAACGTCCCTGCTCTGGCTTCCAGCTCTGCCATGACCGCTCGGGTCGGCGCGCGCTGACACATGAAAGACAGTGGCGGCGCCGGAAGTCAGAGCAGGGGCACTGTCTGTCCCTGCTCTGGTGCCGCCACTGCCTTTCGTACGTCAGCACGCGTTGACACAAACCAGTGCACCCCGAGGTGGCACCGAAATCCAGAGCGGGGACAGCGTTCATGTAAGTATACTTTTATTCTTAGTATACAGTACGTCCTGCTCCAGATAAGATTCTTTACGTCTGGGTATTACTCCGCCAGATGGCGCTGGACTGCAGAGACAGTGAAATTGGCTCCTCCTGGCCCCTCAAATACCCAGGACCTCCCACAAATTCCCAGATTTTCTCGGCAGTCTGGACTGCGAAGGACAAGAAGATGGCTCTCTGTTCTCGCAGGTGAGCGGGGCTATTAGTCTGTGGCCCTGTAGGGCTATTCCCACCCATTTCATTGTTAATTTGCCTCCCAGCATTGGCTGCGCTGGTTCGGGTGATGGTACAGCACCGCTGTCAGGTGATTAGGAGCGCTGCTCCGCCGCAATCCCCCACCAAAGGGTAGGCGGCATAGGCACATGGTGAGCCTTTATGGGATGCCCCTCCCGCACTATTGCCCCTTGCCCCTCAGTGGGCCCTATGTTAGGTGGCCGCTGCCCTCCCTCGCTCTCCCTTGTAGTTCTCGGGGGGAGTGTGTCTTTGTACATTATCCTTGTGTAGGGTGTGCTTGGTTATGCCTTGCTGAAATCACTGTACGGTTTTGGTGGCACTGGTTGCCTTTTTTGAATTTGCCGCTGCGCGTGCTTGTACGACGTTCCGTGGTCGGCGGCGGCATTACCTCTGGCGCTGCTGCGCCATCATTGGTTCAATTTGTCATGTGTGCGGCTTCGCCCTCTTCGGGGGAGGGGGCGGGCATGCGGATGACGCGTTCCGCATCACTGTCTCCGCGGTCCGCCCCTCGAGGTATTCTCGGCACCATTGTGCTTCCCCGTGCTGTATTTTTTTTTTTTTTTATGTTATGTATGCATGTCGCTTACGGTGCCTTTTTGCTTATGTCTTACATGCCGGTCAAACTCAGTTGGTTTCTCACGGCCCTGCCTAGTGTCCTATTTCCTCCCACTTCCCTAGCGGGCTATTGGGGCATCCCGGGTTGCTTTTATAGCGGGAATCCCTATCGGCCGATTGAGCCGCTATAATCACCATATGGAGGTGTCTCAGGATAATGTTCTCGGGGTTCCTTCGGGACAAGCCCAGCTGTGTGTGGCGTGTGGGGTGTCCCCTACAAGTGTTGACAATGTGCGGGTTTGTGTACCTTGTGCCCAGCAGGTGCTTGCACTGCAGCCTGGTTTACCCACAGCTGGCCCTGAACCTCGTATGGCTTCGCCTACTCCCCCACGCTTACATCTGACTCCCAGTGAGCTGCATACCAGTGGGGAGTCTCAACCCGATGTGTCTACTAGACTGGCTAGTGTTGAAAAGTTGCTTGCTAATGCTATAGGGCGTAAGGCCTCTGCTAAGAGGCGGCTTTCGGCGCCTGATGTTACTCTTTTCCCTATGGAGGCTGAAGAATTCTTGGATCTGTCTGGTTATACCCCCCCCGGAAGAAGGGGAATTGTTCTCGGACTCAGAATCATCTGATGAATGGCCCAGGGGTTATGCTGATTCTGGCTCTGATCCCTGGGCCCCAGATGATACTGATAGGCTTTTGGCTCAGATCTTTGAAGTGCTTTCTATCTCTCCCCCGGCCGTGGCTCCTAAGCAGCAGGGGGAATTGTTTCATTATGCTAAGCCACGTTTAGAGTTCCCTGAACAATCTCATTTTAATAATCTTGTGCTCAAAGAATGGGAGCGTCCTAGCAGGCTCCCCGGAGTCCCTAAGAGTTGGGATAAGAGCTATCCCTTTCCTGCTGATGTGGTTAAAGGTTGGCCATACCCTCCTGAAGTGGATGCCCCAATTCTGGGTTTGTCTAACACCTCTGTCATGCATTCCCCTGACTCTACTACCCTGAAGGATAGTGAGGACCGGCGTATTGATCAGCTGGCTTCCCATGCCTTTGCCTGTGTGGGGACAGCACTGCGCCCGGTTTGTGCCTCTGCCATTACAGCTGTGGCTATTAGGACTCTGCTTAAACGTGTCCTAGATGGAGCTCCTGATGATGTTCCTAGTGAAGAGTATAATGCACTCTCGCGTTGTGAGGTATTTGTGGCTTATGTCCTCTCTGCCTTGGATGATACCATTAGGATGTGTGGCAGAGCCTCTGCCTTGGTGGTGGCTATACGCCGCTCGGTTTGGCTGCGCCAGTGGGCAGCTGACAACGCTGCCAAGAAGGCCCTCACTGGTCTTCCCTTCTAAGGACTACGCCAATTTGGGGAACGCCTGGGCCTGTTTGCTCAGGGAGGTAGGTTACCCCAGCGCAGAAGATAGTCTCGGCCCTTTCGGGGCCCGGGCTCCTTTCCTTCCCCCTACCGTGGATACAGAATGGGGAGAGGGGCCTCCTTTACTTGGGCCCAAGGAGATTTCTGGGGTAGGGGCAGAGGACGTGGACGCCCTGGCCTATCCTGAGGCTCCAAACCTAAGCCTTCCCCCAAGCCCCCTAAGGCATGAAGGGGCGCCCTCACCCATCCGGGTGGGGGGACGGCTTCAGCTCTTTGATCACATCTGGAGGCATCATGTCTCAGACCAGTGGATTCAGGAGGTAGTGTCCTCTGGTTACAAGATAGAGTTTGCTGCCTGGCCGCGCCCAAGATTCATCAGATCCCGGATGTCTCAGGACCCCATGTCAGCTCAGGCTCTGATTCTGGCGGTGCAAAGCCTTCTGGAGCAGGGGGTCGTCTGTCAGGTCCCCTTACGAGAAAAAGGCAAGGGTTTTTATTCCAATCTTTTCACCGTGCCCAAGAGAGATGGGTCAGTCAGGCCTATCCTGGATTTGAAGATCCTCAACAAATTTGTCAGATGCAGGCGCTTTCGCATGGAAACTCTGCGCTCTGCTATCAGTTCCCTGCGTCCAGGGGACTTCATGACCTCTGTGGACATCAAGGATGCTTACCTTCATATTTCCATCTTTCCTGGTCATCAAAGATTCCTCAGGTTCGCTCTGGGGGATCAGCACTGCCAATTTGTGGCATTGCCCTTCGGTCTCACTTTGGCTCCCAGAGTGTTCACCAAGGTGTTGGCAGGGGTGATGGCTCTGCTCAGGTCTCAGGGCATTCGCATTCTTCCCTATTTGGACGACATTCTCATCACTTCTCAGTCTCTCCAACAGGCAGAGCTGGATACTCAGCGAGTAGTGTCCGCGCTGGACTCATTCGGCTGGGTGATTAATCACCCCAAATCTTCCCTGTCTCCCTCCTTGGTGACGCCATTTCTGGGAATGAATCTGGATACAGTTCAGGCAAGGATCTTTCTTCCTCAGCAGAAGGTGAACAGTCTGCTGGCGCAGGTTCAGTTCCTCCTATCTTGCCCTCATCCCTCCATCAGGCAGGGAATGAAGCAGGTGGGCCTGATGGTGTCGTGCTTCGAGGCGGTTCCTTATGCCCAGTTTCACATGAGGCCTCTGCAACTCCACCTCTTGTCAGTATGGGACAAGGATCCTGCGTCCCTGGACCAGGTCCTTGTTCTCTCCCCCCCAGCCAGGCGGTCCCTCTCGTGGTGGCTGGACTCCAGGAACCTGCTGGCGGGCAGATCTTTTCTGGCCCCCTGCTGGGAGACGGTCACCACGGATGCCGGTCTGACAGGTTGAGGGGGCTTCTGGAAGTCCCTACAATTCCAAGGCTGGTGGGACCCTCGGGAGGCCCACGTCCCTATCAACATTCTGGAACTGAGGGCGATCAGGTTGGTTCTGGCTCACTTGACCCAACACCTTCGGGGCCGGCCTGTTCAGGTACGCTCGGACATCCAGATGGCGGTTGCCTACATCAATCATCAGGGAGGGACCCGGAGCAAGGGGGCCCTCAAGGAAGTGTCTCTGATCCTGTCCTGGGCGGAGGGCAATGTTCCCTGCATCTCAGCTGTGTACATTCCGGGGGTGGAGAATCTGCAGGCAGACTCTCTGAGCAGAGGGACCTCTCGCCTGGGAGAATGGTCCCTCAGCGACAGGGTGTTTCACTCTCTGTGTCACCGTTGGGGTCAGCCAGATGTGGATCCGTTTGCGTCCCGTCACAATCACAAGCTCCCAGTCTTTAGGCTCGATTCAGAGAGACACAAAAAAACTTCAGTTTTCGTGCCGATCTGTTTTTTTTGTGAAATGTTTCCGTTCTCGTATGAGCGTACGAGCGATTGTACGAATTACGAGGATGTCATTTTCCATCCAGACTTTTCCGTTTCATTTCCACATGTTACAACGTAGGCTTTCGTTTTTCCCCTTTTCCCATCGTATCCTCCAATGAATCCTTTACGTTTCCCGATAGATTCTGTTTCCATTTTACAAAAAATAATCGTCCAGACGGAATCCTTACGATCTTGCGGCTGCGCACTACAAACTTAACTCATTAAAGTGCTTGCCTACATATTTACCACCCTCACTTCTACTACAATGTTTAGCTAAATCACTTAGCACTATCCTCCATCTTCCCTTTTGGACCCTTAAAGCTCACCCAAACCACTTCTCGGTTAGGTTCTTCTTCCATTTTAGCCCCTAAAACTTACCCAAATCACTTCTCGGTCATGTGAATATTCATCTTTAAATATGTCTGGGCCCATTAGTTTTGTGTTAATGTATTTTGTAAATGAAATGACAATGTAACATTTTTTTTATATACCATCATAAAATATAAAATTGTAAAAAATTTTGAAAACTTCAAATTTTTACAACTATAAAAAACAAAATACATAGCAATGGCAGGCCACTGAACATTATTCTTCATCTTGCACAGCTCCTGCATCTCGCTCACCAACTGAAGGACCCTGACACTCAGTTGTGCCACTCTGGCACGTGTGGTCCCTGTTAAAAAACGTAAATTAAAATTTTGGTATAACCCTGCTGGGGTCATACTGCAGTGCCCCCCCCCCCCTGTATGGTCCAAACACCTAAATCTGGACTTCAAAAGCCAGAGGGCCCTTGCCACCACGGGTCGGGTTTTGCATAGTGCCCGATTAGAGAACCCCTGGCCAGCATTCTGCAGGCAAAGAACGGGCATCAGGAGCAAGGGCGAGTGGCACATCTTGCAGTTCCTGCAACCAAATATAAAATAATTACACAAAGCAAAGGTAACCAACTAAAACAATAACTCCTACAACAAATTGAGATTCAAGTTCAACAATCCAAATATATTTCACAAAGGACATAAGTCTAAAAAAATATAGCAATTATATGGATGTGTGGAAAAATAAATGTTTACATGCTAAGGACTAATTTAGGTCAGCATTTAAATGCATCTATAAGGCATACATGAAATGTATTAATTCAGGTATGCATTGCTAGACAATTCATGGCCTTGGCCATGCTGATACATGCAATGCCTTGGTGCTAAAGGCGCGCAGACTCCTCCACATAGCCACAAAACATGTTCAACAATAGCAATCCGAGCCCTCAAAGGTCTCGTAAGTGGAACGGAAATGAAACGGATTTATAGGGTGGTGATCCGTCGGAAATCAGCTCTCTGAATCAGACGGAAACCCATCCCAACAACGGAAGTTTTCTGAACGAACGGAAAATTTCCGATTTTGCTTGGAAAATGATCCGAACTAACGGAAATGTTCCGATTTGCTTCCGTTCATCGAAAGCGCATTCCCGAACGTTCGCACGAATGAAAAATGAACGAAAAAAAGCAAAAAAATGACAAACACCCACCAAAACTTTCACAGACAGCTACGGAAGCCTGGACGAATGTGTCTCTGAATCGAGCCTTTTGTCTCCCTGTCCCAGGATTCTCTGGCCTTGGCCACAGATGCTCTAGCAATGTCATGGCAGGACTTTCAGCTTTTGTATGTCTTTCCCCCATTCCCCCTGTTGGGCAGGGTTCTGCGCAAGATAGCTCAGGCAGGGATCCCGGCAATCCTGGTGACTCCCTGTTGGCCAAGAAGAGTGTGGTTCACAGACATAGTGCAGCTGGCAGTAGATCAGTACGTTCTTAAATCTACTATCAGCAAATGGATCCGTCAGGCTGTGATTCAGGCCTACACTGCTAAGGGGAAGAATCCTCCCTTCCGCCTTACTGCTCATTCCACTCGTGCTATTGGTGCCTCTTGGGCTTTTCAGCACCAGGCTTCTGTTAAACAAGTTTGCAAGGCTGCTACTTGGTCTTCTGTTCATACTTAGGTCGTACAAGGTTGATGTTCGGGCCTCAGCTGATGCTGTTTTTGGCCGCAAGGTTCTGCAGGCGGCAGTGGTCTGACCTGCCGTTGTTGCCTTTTGGGGATCCCACCCTACTTTATGGACACTGTTATTGAATGTCCCAGATGTAAAGAATCTTATCTGGAGCAGGACGTACTGTATACTAAGAATAATACAATTCTGTGATTACTCACCTGTAGAATTGGTATAATGAGTATACAGTACGTCCTGCTCCACCCCACCCTTGGTTTTCGTTATTCTTGGATCCCCTCTATGGTGATTGTGGTGGTTGTTGGTTAGTTATTGGTTGGTTGTGTTATCATTCTCCCGGCTTCTTGTTAACTGCTTTTCAATTCTGGGAATTTGTGGGAGGTCCCGGGTATTTGAGTGGCCTGGAGGAGCCAATTCCGCTGTCTCTGCAGTCCAGCGCCATCTGGCGGAGTAATACCCAGACGTAAAGAATCTTATCTGGAGCAGGACGTACTGTATACTCATAATACCAATTCTACAGTTGAGTAATCACAGATTTGTATTTTTTTTTGGTGTTGGGGGGAATACCATATTGAATAAAGGGATGGGGGTGCGGGGGGGAATGCCACACTGCCTATATGGGGAATGGGACAGGGGGATGCCACACTGCCTATATGGGGAATGGGACGGGGGGATGCCACACTGCCTATGCCTACAGATGTTGGACCCCTACCTCTCTCTTGCCACTACTGTAAACAACAAGTCATGTTTTACTGTTGATTTAACAGCCAAAGCAGGTTCTTAACTTCAAGTTCAGAATTTTGTATTGACCCTTTCCACCTAATGTTTTATTTTACCACAATATATTACCTAATGGGTCTTGTGACAAAATATTTTGGAATTGCAGTCTTCCTTGCACATACTGCCTGTCAAACACTGATGCCTGATCCAGAGCTGCACCATACCTGAACCTATGTATCTACCCAGTCCATCAGAAAACCCATTTTGAGACCTACTATAGGGTTTCGGTAAATTTACTAGGCTTTGCTATGAGGGCAAATTCTGCTTCAAAATCAATACACAAAGCTAACACAAAACATTCTTTTTAGTTTTAGGATATAAAAACATATATACATAAACAAAATGTTAGTCCTTTTGTAGCTGTAGAACAGTGCTATACGAATCTAACAGAATAAAATATTAATTTATTACCAACCTGTATTTTGGCATCCGTTACCCTGTGCAGGACAAACTGGTTCCCACCAACTTTAGCATTATTGTGGAACGTCAGTGCTGCATCTACTGCCTCAAAAATATTTCTATCATCACAGTCCACATCCGTTGCTGGGACTGAAACAACAGTACTAAGAAAACAATAATTACAGAGAAGCAGAATTGTCATGAGCCCCATTGCCGCCCTAAATTACTTTAACAAATGGGACTGTTCCCAACACTTTGGTTATAACATCCTTGAAAGTTTAGTTGATTATAAAAAAAACTTTCGGGAAGGGTCATCAGACTTTGACTACAAACATTACTCAACTTTGCATTACTCAACCTTGCAAATTTGCATTAGTCCAGGGAGCTTAGTAACATTTTCTCACCCAGTAGAAATTTCCTGAAATGTTTTATTCTGATTTTAAACCAAACTGGTGGATGAAAAGGTATATACTGATGGGTTATTTACCTATGAACAGTGAGGTAACCCTTAATTTAGTTTTAACTAATTTCCTTCTTAATTACCTACTGTTCACATACAATCCAGTGCTATAATGCTACACTAATACACTACTAGTTATTCTCATTGTTTGTATTGCAACATTACAGTTTTACACTATCCCACCTACCAATTTCCATCTGACTTAGCCCCTCTATTTGCTAGGTACAGCTTAGTTCAAGTGTTACCCTTACACCCAACCCCTTCTTTAGGATACCGAACACGTCAGGGCATGGTGTAAGACTGCTACAGTGCTCAACTATTTTGGTACTGCCAGGGCCATTCCACAATAATGCATATTAATATTATTACTATATAATTAATAGTGAATCTGAAATGAGCAAATTCAGAACCAGATGGGAAGTGGACCACATTCTCCCACTATTGAGAGTATTTATACTCAGGAATAACACTGTACATTTTCAGATTGTAAATATATTTAACTGTATTGTCTTACCAAATGCACACACTATGAAGTATGCAATTACTTTAAAGCGGACCTTCAACCTGAATAAGAGCAAATCCTATATGTTTCCCACCATCCAAGATGGTGGCTCATGGAGCATCAGGCAGCCTGCAAACAGGAAGTGTCTTCTGACTGTGTTGCCCTGCTTTCTGGGATTCCTTTCCCTGACACCAACTCTGCTCTGTCTGTGCAAAGTTCCAAATAAGGAATAACCTGTATTAGTTATCCCAATAATGTGACCCTACCAAATTATTCAAATTTTTGTTGGTACATGGCCAAGCCTAATAGACATTTGACATTTTGGTTCCGGGTTTAGGCTGCTCCCGGTTTATTAATATGCTTTTGACCAAGACCACACTCTATATATACCAAATCATTTTATTTATATACATCTAATTTAAAAATAGAAAAACACACACATTAAAATTCTCATTTCATTTCATATGACACAATTCAGTGAATTATTTTACATAAATTCATATTATATTGCATATAGCAGATATTATTTGTATGAGTATCATTACTGCTTCCTTGTAGTCTTTATGTTCAATTATGTTTTCCATATGAATTTCTCTATTGGGTAGACATGTTTCGCCTGCTTATGTGGCTTTATCAATGCCCTTATATTAAAAAAGGAAGCAATAAAGTATGTATTAGTTAATTATTGTCCATTGTATGCACTTATTTATTCCATGAATCCAATAAAATGTATATACCTTGAAGGAAATCCATAAGTATATAATCTATTTGCTATTCATATATCAATCATCATTTTTATTATTCCCCTGAGAAACATGGTTCAATCACTGTGTGGAGATAAAGATATCGGTTTGTTGGCCCTTTAGAAAAGAGTTTTTAATATATTATTAACTCCAGAATGATGTTGTAATATTCTACTACCGAGTGACTATACAGTTTACTAATTGTACCTTTGTTGATCTCTGTAAGGATTTCAGTAAATGTCTGAAGTCAAGTTAATTTTGGGTAATTGTCCCACGGTGAGCACTGAAATTGATCAGTAGAAAATATAACCGAAGCATTATTTGCCATGGATTCTATAGTATGAGAGACAAAGGATTTTTTAAAGTAAATCGCATAAATGGCGTTCATGTACCTTTAAGAGCGCGTTCAGCGCGTTCTGTGCAGCTGTGGTGTCAGATAGATTCCCCCCCGAATGGGTGTCTGGCTTCTTGTGGTGTCGCTTCCCTTTTGCTGTAAAATATGCTCGTCAGTCTAAGGGTGAAACAACGCCACTCCGGCGGCGTCTTATATGCAGTCCGGGGACCGGAGTGCACGGCCCCGCCGGCAGCTGCCGGAAATGACGTTGTGCGCCCTGGACCCGGAATGCAAGAACACGTCTACCCGGCAGACGCCGGATGTGACGTTAGACGCTGCCGGATCATCTGCATTCCAATGTGGAGCTCCAGGCTCTAGCTGGCTCCATTTTATTGGAGCCTCACCTACGCAGTTTTGCTGTGTCCCCACTCATGACTCCATTTTCTTGTAGCCTGTCTGTTACTAATGCTAACAGAATTTAAGCTGATCATTGCCTGCATATATAAAGAGTATAAAGTTATTGTCTTTAGTTAGTTATTCATATCTCATGCTCCCTATTTATATTAGTCCCTCATTTCTTTTTATTGTATCCCCTTTAAGTGGGAAAATTTGACAGAGGGGACGCTCACAGGGGAATAGTGATGAGAGCTTTCAGAAGAAAATGTATCTCATGTCATATTGACTAGTTGGTGTTATAGAAGGCAATCATTATGGCGCAACCCTAATTGCATTTGTATACCCGGGGCACTCCTCTTTTGCAGCATGGGGACACTGGCCTTTTAGAAACTGCACTATACGTTATATATGGTTGATGCCTTATTATTTCTCTATATGATGGCAAATTGATGCTTCACGTTTTATATTTAAAAGGTACCAAATTGGTTCTCCTTGGATGTTTGTCCAGGTCTCTCAGGGTTTACAGCTTACAACTTCTCAAATAGTTGCAGTTCAAAGCAGTGTCCACTATCCAGCTCATCTTCAGGAACTCCATGGGAGCTGCCGTCTAAATTCCCAGTCCAATTACACACTAACTTCCTTCCACCCCCCCTTAGAACATTGTAAAATGAGCCATTTTAAAGCATCTCAAAGTGTGCATGCTCAGCTGTGGCCAAAGACAGCTGCAGGACCACTGTGGCTTGTCAGGCTCTCATACTGAGAGTTTCAAGAGACAGGATAGCTGTTAGGCCACTGTTTTGTGTGGTCCTGGAGGGGTAGAATCGAAAGAAGGAGCAAACACTGGGGCACCTGCTACAGCTTCTACCCTGCTTTACAGGAAATGGAGAAGAGGCACTTGGGGCAGGCTTAAGGTGAGCAGCTTGGTGCCTTATTATTGATATTGGATTTGCATTCCTTTGAAATATAAGTTTTGCACTAGCAATTCTGGGTCCGAACTACACCTAGACATGATAAACTACTTACCAAAGATATTCATAGAGAAACTACATATTAACTACAATTATATTGTATGCCAACTTGTAAATAGTACTACTATAATGCTAATAATATAATACTAACTATTAATAGTAATACTATTAAAAATAATAGAGACAAGATGCAAAGTGAACAGCTATACTCATATGAGGCTCAATTCATTGTCGTGCACCTGTGCTTTTGCGCACATTTTTTTGAGTACCAAGTTGTGCTCAGGCTTCCTCCTGAGTCATGGTTGTTTAAAATTGAAATGCATTGTTGCACCTGTAATTTTCTGCAAGCACAAATTGGTGACTGATTTATGGGTAGTTTAGAGGGCGGAAAAGCAGACGCAAACATATATAAACTGCATATATATATATATATATATATATATATATATCTATATATATATATATATATATTCATTTTCCTCCAGCAAAAAGCTGGAAAAAACTGCAGACTTCACTGACAACCAGGCTTATTTAATTCCTAAAACACATGGCAGCAGCATCCGCTATGTTTTTTAGCAATGAAAATGTCAGCCGAAAGTTTCGTGAGAAAAAAAAATGGTTAAAAGTTGTCAAAGTCTCAAAATAAATGATAAAAACACCAAAAAGTTGGACATTGTGCCCCAGAAATTAAGAGGAAAAAATACATTAGTAGCACAATTAATAGGCACTAATAAACAGGGCAGGGACGGAGGGATAAAGAGCACATCTGGCACTAAACATTTTGAGGTGACCTGGAATCAGGATATCCCCAATAAAACACAACACCTGAAAATAAGGGGAAATAAACACCTATAAATAAGCAACACCTAAATATTTCTCCCGTTTCTTTACTGTTTCTTATTTGCGATTTTGTCTCTCTAGCTTTTGTGTTTTAGGCAAATCTCTATTCTCCATTTCAGAGTGTATTTCCTGTCACCTGAGTCACCTGACAGGGAATGCACTCCGACTTGGAGAATAGAGATTTGCCTAAAACACAGAAGCTGGAGAGACAAAATCACAATTCAGGAATATGGGGGGTGGCATCGGGACCAGTTAAAGGCTTAGCCAGCCAAAAGCACATGGGGAACGGCTATTTGTAGTTCAAAACAGCAGAATTTCAAGCAGAAGGTGCCTGAAGAGGAATTCTGGGCAAGTATTTGGTGCGCCATGCACACGCAAACAACCATATATTAGGCGCATGAGGAATCGTTGGAGCTTGGTTTGGGGTCTTTATACACAAGACCCTATGGTGTCAAATGACCAAAGGATTGTAACAGGGACATGTACAATGTTGCCTAGAAAGGTCAAACTAAGAAAATGTTTCCTTTGTGTGTTTCCTTTGTTATACATATGACCCACAATTGCAAACCAATTGTAAATGTATATGATGAAGATTATGTCTTGTTATGTCTAAGTTTTACCTCTGATTACACAGCCACTGCTAAATATTCTGCAATATCAAGTCAAATGCACGTCAACATCTAGGTTTCATTCACAAAATAACTGTTTACATTCCAAAATGTTGCTGCATTTACTTTAAAGGATAATGCCACTTTTAATGCTATTTTTAAAGGTTTCCATTAGCATGTGCCAATATGATAGACTGAGCTTATCTCTTATAAATGAAAACAGTTTCTCATATGTGTTTAGCTTAGCAACATACATCAAAGTGGTGTTCTGATGTACAGATCAAAAACGTTCTGACTCTGGCTAATCATATGAGGCAGAGACGAGAAGTTTAACCCCATCTGCATTAATTCAACTTCTTCACATGGGGGAAACACAGTCTTGTGTTCCAGTAGCTAAATGGTTACTGGCAGCATTCACAGCTGGGACCCTCAATACTGCTGCTTTGTTTAGCCAAAGCTGCTGATGAGCTCACCTGTTACAGTGAAAGGGTTCTGGGATTGAAAGTTATCTAAGAACTTCTCTAAAGGGCAGGAAAGCCACTCCTATTTTACCAAGACAGAGCCACAGGGATATACGAAATATGCAAACTGAGTGCTGATCCAGTAAATCACTGGTATGGAGGCTCAAATCTAACAAAATATTTATTTTACATCCCAGAATAGGAAAGCTATAAGGCAGAACAGCAGAAACTTGACAAAAAGGGAGTTTTCCTTTAAAGTCTCTGTGCACGCTCCAACACCAGAAAAACACTACATTTATAGCCCCACCTGCAGGCTTTAATGCTCCTCCATGGACTGCAGCTATCCCATTTTGGTGCAATCAGCTCGAGGTGCTAGTAGCATACTCTCCACAGGTGGTTGGTTTGTATCACTGCATCCAGTCATGGGGGAGAAGGTTCTGCTAATGAATGTGAAAAAGACAAGTCCAGCCAAAACATTTGTTTCAATTTTAGATAACATGTATTACATGATTATGAAGCTTTAGCCTCTCTTCCGGGTTAGGCTGAACAAACAGGTTAACAAGTTAATTTATAGATTGGGCTCATAGCATTATCATTAATGCAGAACAAAACCCTCTCCCTGCACCCCATGCAGAGTACCTTGTGCGAGAGTCCCGAAGAAGCTTTTGCTCCACTTTAGCTATGAGGTTGAATGGACAAAATATTATTTAGCTCTGTCCCCTAAAAGAGATATGGACCAATCTTCCGCTGTATCTGGCTTTTACTTCCCTCTTCACTTTTTTGTGAACATTTAGAGCCTGATTTCCCAAAGCTATGACTGACCTATGCCTCACCAGCACAGCCAAGCTATGGTAGCATGCACATTTTACTAAATTGCTTTGGGTCCATCTGGACTGCTCCCTTTACTATTTCTACCAGCCGATCCCTGCCTCCCCATTCCTCGCCCCTCTGTACCCCCTCACCCAAGGAGCCCCAGCTCATGTCCTGCCCTGACTACTATAGTCTCAGCCTTGGAGCACACTGGTTGACTGGCCAGAAAGCACTTAGGAGGGTTCAAAAGAGATGGGCAGGCCGGGTGCTGGTAAAATCCTTGGCTGTTTTTTGACCCCAACCTGCCAATAGCTGACGGAAAGCTAGTTTTACTACTCTGTGCTGCCAGCTAGCCTCCTTTTAGCTGCACAGAAAGACTGATTCACTCCCATAGAACACAATGGCAATGGCAAACGTTGTAACACCTTATTATACAGATAATTATTTTTCCAAGTATACAGCACGTCCTGTTTCACTTATTCCTTATGTCTGGGTTATCCGCCTCAAGGTGGCGCAGTGGACTGCAGAAAGACTTGTGGCATCTCCCGGCCCTATAAAAAGCCAGGAACCCCACACAAATTCCCAGTTTCCTTCTGCAGTCGGACTGCAAAGATAGAAGATGGCTCTCTATACTGCGCAGGCGTGCGGGGCTTACCAGCCTGCGGCCCTGTAGGACTATTCCCACCCGTTCTGGACCCACTGCCTCCCAGCCTCGGCTGACTGGTTCGGGTGAAGGTAGGACAGCATCAGGGTCAGGTGCTTGGGGAGCGCTGCTCCAGACCGCAAAACCCTGTTCCACAAGGGTAGCCGGTTACAGGCTTTTATGGTGAGCCTTTGGGATGCTGAGATGTTTGCTGGTAGCCCCTTTTGGGTAAGGTGCCCGCTATCACCCCCCCTGCTTCATTTTCCCTGGGTGGCCCCTTGCCACTGCTCCGTTGCTCTCTCGCTCTCTCCCCGGGCTCGGGGAGGGGGGGGACGGGCAGCTGGCGGGGGTGCCCTGGGGATATGTTTGTGTGCTGCGATGTGCCTTTTTGCGGTTAATTCTCTGTCACTGTTTGCTTTGCCGCCGCGCCGCCTTGTACGACGCTCCGCGGCGGACGGCGATATTTTCTGAGGTGCCTTTTTTTTCTGTTTTGTTTTTTTATGTTTATTAGCTATGCTGCAGGATTTTTATATGTCCTTATTGTGTCTTTCAGGCGGGACAACTGTGACTGTGGTTTCTCCCGGCCCTGCCCTTGATATCTCCCACCTTCCCTAGCGGGCTTCTGGGCATCCCTGGGGGGCATCCCAGGTGGCTCTAGTTAGCCGTAACCCTGTACGGGCCGTTGCGCCTATATTAATCACCATATGGAGGCTTCCGTGGATAATGTGCTTAGGGTTCCTTCGGGACAAGCGCAGCTGTGTGCCGCGTGTGGGGTATCCCCTGTGAGTGATGGTATCAGTGTGTGTTTGCCCTGCGCTCAGAAGGTACTTGCGCTGCAGTCTGGGTTGCCTGCTTCGCTTCCCAGCTCTGCGCCCCCTTCTACATCACCTACTCCCCTGCGCCTGCATTTGACCCCTAGTGAGGGACATGCTAGCGGGGAATCACATTTTGATTTGGCTATGCGGGTGGCCAGCCCGGAAAGGCATATTACTGGGCCTGCCCCCGTAAGGCTTCTGACAAGAAACGGCACCTAACTCCCGCTGTCCTTTTTCCTCTGGAGGATGAGGGACATTATTCTCTTTCTGGCCATTACCCCCTAGAAGAGGGGGGAACTCTGATTCTGAATCCTCTGGGGACCAGCAGGAGGGTTATGGCAGTGCTGGGTCTCCTTCTGGAGAAGATCCATGGTCTCCCGAGGACACTGACAGGCTGTTGGCTCACATTTTTGATGTGTTATGTATTACCCCTCCTGTGGCAGCTAAAAAACAGCAGGGTGAGCTTTTTGACACTGTCAAACAACGCTTGGAGTTCCCTGAGCAGAATCACTTTAATAATTTGGTGCTCAAGGAGTGGGAACATCCTAGTAGATTGCCTGCGGTGCCCAAGAGTTGGGACAGGAGGTATCCCTTTCCTGCTGATGTGGTTAGGCGCTGGTTGTGTCCCCCTGAGGTGGATGCTCCCATCCTCAGGCTGTCCAATACCTCGGTCATGCATTCCCCTGACACTTCTACCCTGAGGGATGGTGAGGACCGGCGTGTGGATCAATTAGCCTGTCACGCCTTTGCCTGTGCAGGGACGGCGCTGTGCCCGGTGTGCCATTACGGCTCTTGCTATTAAGGGGCTGCTCAAGTCTCTTCTGGATAATGCCACGGCTGCCAATAGGGGAGAAGATTATAGATCCCTCCTGCTTTGCTATGATTTTGTTGCATTTATTCTTTCCGCTATGGATGATGCGGTCAGGATGTGTGGTAGGACCTCTGCCCTTTTGGTGGCTATACGCCGCTCTGTTTGGCTGCGTCAGTGGGCGGCTGATTTGGTGAGCGCCTGGATCTGTTTGCCAAGGATGGTAAGCTGCCTCACTGCAGGAGGCAGCCGCGGCCCTTTCGGGGGGCTGGTTCTTCCCTCCCCTCCTTCCGTGCTCCCAGAACTGGCCGGGGTGCACCATTTGCGGGCACACGTAGAGACCCTTGGGGCCGGGGAAGAGACCGTGGCCGTCCCGGTCTCTCATGGGGTCCCAAGTCCAAATCTTCCCCCAAGGCCCATGAGGAGGCGCCCTCACCCATCCAGGTGGGGAGACGGTTGCGGCTCTTTGCTCACGTCTGGAGGCTGCGCGTCTCAGACCGGTGGATTCAGGAGGTGGTGTCCTCTGGGTACAAGATAGAGTTTGCAGCCTGGCCGCCCCCAAGATTTATCAGATCCCGGTTGGCTCAAAACCCCCTGTCAGCTCAGGGCTTGCGGCTTGCGGTCCAAAGCCTTTTGGAGTTGGGTGTCATCTGCCTGGTGCCCTTCCGGGAAAGGGGCAGAGGCTTCTACTCCAATCTGTTCACGGTCCCCAAAAAGGATGGGTCCCTGAGGCCACATTCTGATGCGTCTCAGTCCATCAAGCCAAGCTGGATACCCAGAGGGTGGTCTCCAGACTCGAGTCCTTCGGCTGGGTGATCAACCATCCCAAGTCCTCACTCTATCCGTCCTTGGTGAGGTCCTTTCTGGGCATACATCTACATACTGGATACATCTCAGGTCAAGGTTTTCCTGCCTCAGCAGAAGGTGGAGAGCCTGCAGGCACAGGCACGGTTTCTACTTTCTTGTCCTCATCCCTACATTCGGCAGGGGATGCAGTTGGTGGCCCTGATGATGTCATGCCTCGAGGCGGTCCCCTATGCTCAGTTTCACATGAGACCTCTTCAGCTACACCTCTTGTCAGTGTGGGATCGGGACCCTGTGTCCCTGGATCGGGAATTTCTTCTGTCCCCTCTGGCCAGACAGTCCTTCTTGTGGTGGCTGGACTCAAGGAACCTTCTAGTGGGCACAACCTTTCTGCCCCCGTGCTGGGAGACTGTCACCACAGATGCCAGTCTGACAGGTTGGGGGGGCTTTTGGAAGTCTCTGAAGTTCCAGGGTCAGTGGGGCCCCCAGGGGGCCCATGCTCCCATCAACATTCTAGAACTGCGGGCGATAAGATTGGTTCTCTCCCAGTTGACCCCACCCCTTCGGGGTCGGGCTGTTCAAATCCGCTCGGACAACCAGATGGCGGTTGCCTACATCAATCATCAGGGAGGGACTCAGAGCAAGCGGGCCCTCAAGGAAGTGTCCCTGATACTGTCCTGGGCGGAAGAGAATGTCCCTTGCATCTCGGCAGTTTACATCCCGGGGGTGGAGAACCTGGAGGCAGATTCCTTGAGCAGGGGGATGTCTTGGCTGGGGGAATGGTCCCTCAGCAGCAGGGTATTTCGCTCCCTGTGCCGTCGCTGGGGTCTGCTGGATGTGGACCTGTTTGCGTCCCGTCACAATCACAAGCTTCCATTCTTTGTCTCTCTGTCACAGGACCCTCTGGCTTTCGCCACGGATGTGCTAGAGATGCCTTGGAAGGGGTTTCGGCTCCTCTATGTGTTCCCTCCGTTTCCCCTGTTGGGCAGGGTGCTACGCAAGATAGCCCAGGAAGGGGTGCCAACCATTCTGGTGGCCCCCTGTTGGCCAAGAAGGGTGTGGTTCGTGGACATTGTGCAGTTGGCAGTAGATCAATACGTCCTGCCCGAGGATCCAGACCTGCTCACTCAGGAGCAGCTTCGCCATCTCAATTTACGAACGCTGGCTTTGACAGCTTGGCTGCTGAAACCTCCATCTTGATGGAAAAGGGGTTGCCTGCCTCTGTTGTTGATACCATGATTAGGGCTAGGTAGAAGTCCTCGTCCTTTATCTACTACAGGGTCTGGCATGCTTACATTGCCTGGTGTGAGTCCAAATCTCTTCCCTGTCGGGTGTTTTCTGTTCCCAGGATTCTGGAATTCTTGCAGCATGGTTTGGATTTGGGCCTTCAACTTAATACCCTCAAAGGTCATGTTTCAGCTCTGGCTTTTTTTTTCCAAAGATCTTTTGCCAATCACCGTTTGGTTAAGACCTTTTTCCAGGGGGTTTCTCGTGTGCGTCTGCCACGTAAGCCTATGTTACCAGTTTGGGACTTGAATCTGGTATTTTATGCTCTGCAGGGTCCTCCCTTTGAGCCTGTCGGTGGGGCTGCTTTGCCCATTCTGACTCTTAAGATGGTCTTTCTGGTGGCCATTACTTCTGTCAGGCGAGTTTTTGAGCTGGCGTCGCTTTCCATCAAACCTCCTTATTTTGAAAGGCATCAGGATACGGTGGTGTTTCGGTTTAAGCCAGATTTCTTGCCTAAGGTTGTGTCTGCCTTTCATCTCAATCAGGACATTGTTTTGCCTTCCTTGTGTCCTAGCCCTGCTAATTCCAAGGAGCGGACCCTTCACTCTTTGGATGTTGTCAGGGCTCTGAAGTTTTATCTGGTAGCTACTGAATCCTTCAGGGAGACTGATGCTCTTTTTGTTCTCCCTTCTGGACCTAGGAAGGGTTTGCCTCCGGCTACATCCACTATCAGCAAGTGGATCCGTCAGGAAGTGGTGCAAGCCTATTCTGCTAAGGGGAAGGAACCTCCCTTCCGCCTTACTGCTCATTCTATTCGTGCTATTGGTGCCTCTTGGGCCTTTCAGCACCAAGCTTCTGTTGAACAAATTTGTAAGGCTGCAACTTGGTCTTCTGTTCATACTTTTCCAAGTTTTAGAAGGTTGATGTTAGGGCCTCAGCTGATGCTGCTTTTGGCCGCAAGGTTCTTCAGGCGGCAGTGGTTTGATCTGCCTGCTGTTACTTTTTGGGGATCCCACCCTACCTTACAGACACTGCTTTTGGATGTCCCAGACGTAAGGAATAAGTGAAACAGGACATGATGTATACTTGGAAAAATACAATTCTGTGAGTACTCACCTGTAGAATTGTTTTTGTAGTATACAGCACTTCCTGTTTCATCCCTCCCTTGGTTTCATTATTCTTGGGTTCCTCTTTATGGTGTTTTGTTCAAATGCTCCTTTTGGGTTTCTTTCATTATTGTTCTCCCGGCTTCTTGTCTAACTGCTTTGTAACACTGGGAATTTGTGGGAGGTTCCTGGCTTTTTATAGGGCCGGGAGATGCCACAAGTCTTTCTGCAGTCCACTGCGCCACCTTGTGGCGGATAACCCAGACATAAGGAATTAGTGAAACAGGACGTGCTGTATACTACAAAAACAATTCTACAGGTGAGTACTCACAGAATTGTATTATTCTGCTCTGTATTTAGGCCATTTTTCACTATTTTGCACTATACGGGTTTAACTGTGATTTTGAAGAAAGGTCCAAGGATTTTCCAGGTAAATTATAGCTTGTCTTTAACATGAAGTGTCTTGTTTGTAATTTTTCGTTGCTATCTCATTAATTTTAGGTGAAATATGTGGAAAGAAATGCTATTTTTTTACTTTTTGTAGCTATTTTCAAGAAAATCATATTGCGTGTAAAAGCCCCACTCCTCATAGTTACAAAGGTACCACATATGGATTGGTAGACATCCTTTCCTGTCCAGGAGACACTGCAAACTGAAAAGGTTGCTTTAGGAGATTTTCAAATAAATACAACTATGTGCACCTATGTGCAAACTTTTAAAGGAAAATGACCCTTTACATTTGAAATCCATCCCCACAAAGCCTGGGACACCAAGGTTTCTAGGTGTCCCAGGCTTGTTGTCGCAAACCCTTGAGGAATTCACTGGTTCCCCTAAAAAAAGGAATAAAAAACATACTAAACACTTTTTTCTTAAAATATCAATATGCAAACACGCTAAATCAGAAAGTACAAGGTCCCCCGAACAGAACAATACCCAACATGCATAGGTATTTTTTAACCCTTTAATTGCCAGCCAACTTTATATTTTTTAACCCTATGTTGACAGGTCATTTTTCACCATTTAGCACTGGTTTTGGTTTTACTGCAAGTTTTGCAGGAATTTCCATAAAGAAAAAAAATTACATATTGTTTTTTTCATCAGAGTTTGGGCCGTAACATGAAATGTCTTGTTTGTAATTTTTTCAGTGTTTTATTAATGTTTTTGAGTACAAAAGGTAAACAAAAATGAAACATATTTTTTAAACATATATATTTTTTTCAGAAAACCGTGTGAAAGCCCCAAACAGTACCACATTTGTATCAGTAGACCCCTGTTCCTGCCCAGGAGACCCCCAAACAGAAAAGAGCGCTTTATGACATTTTAATATAAAATACAATTATCTGGACTATCAAGGGTTATATTTAAAAAAATAAGCTGCCTGTGAGGCAGCTTATATTCTCATATTCTCCAGAAACTATTTTGGGCCTAACTTTTCATGGGAAGGTCAGCACATCGGGTTGGGTGTAATAACTGGGAAGTAGGGATGGATCAGATTTGGAGATCTCCATATCTGGAGTTCTGAGATTGTTACAGTAATGAAAAAGGTGTGGATCGCCTGATACATAAGATACATACATTTAATGTGAGTTGTCCCCCCCTGTGCTTTAGGGGATGCCAGGAAAAGGGTACTATGTACCACATATGGTGGACGTGTCCCCTTGTCAGTAAGTTGTGGCACAATATATATAATCTTTTATCCACACTTTTTGAAGGCACCTTTTCCCCTAGCACATGGGAGGCTCTCCTATCCTACAAGACTAACAACTATAATTTCAACCAATGGAAACTGGCATTACATATTTTTTTGGCAACAAGGTTGGTGATAGCCAGAAATTGGAAAAGTGGGCGATTACCGTGGAAAACAGTGATATCTAAAATATCTGATATCCTTCTAATGGAAAAATTGACCCAACATGCATAGGTATTTTTTAACCCTTTAATTGCCAGCCAACTTTATATTTTTTAACCCTATGTTGACAGGTCATTTTTCACCATTTAGCACTGGTTTTGGTTTTACTGCAAGTTTTGCAGGAATTTCCATAAAGAAAAAAAATTACATATTGTTTTTTTCATCAGAGTTTGGGCCGTAACATGAAATGTCTTGTTTGTAATTTTTTCAGTGTTTTATTAATGTTTTTGAGTACAAAAGGTAAACAAAAATGAAACATATTTTTTAAACATATATATTTTTTTCAGAAAACCGTGTGAAAGCCCCAAACAGTACCACATTTGTATCAGTAGACCCCTGTTCCTGCCCAGGAGACCCCCAAACAGAAAAGAGCGCTTTATGACATTTTAATATAAAATACAATTATCTGGACTATCAAGGGTTATATTTAAAAAAATAAGCTGCCTGTGAGGCAGCTTATATTCTCATATTCTCCAGAAACTATTTTGGGCCTAACTTTTCATGGGAAGGTCAGCACATCGGGTTGGGTGTAATAACTGGGAAGTAGGGATGGATCAGATTTGGAGATCTCCATATCTGGAGTTCTGAGATTGTTACAGTAATGAAAAAGGTGTGGATCGCCTGATACATAAGATACATACATTTAATGTGAGTTGTCCCCCCCTGTGCTTTAGGGGATGCCAGGAAAAGGGTACTATGTACCACATATGGTGGACGTGTCCCCTTGTCAGTAAGTTGTGGCACAATATATATAATCTTTTATCCACACTTTTTGAAGGCACCTTTTCCCCTAGCACATGGGAGGCTCTCCTATCCTACAAGACTAACAACTATAATTTCAACCAATGGAAACTGGCATTACATATTTTTTTGGCAACAAGGTTGGTGATAGCCAGAAATTGGAAAAGTGGGCGATTACCGTGGAAAACAGTGATATCTAAAATATCTGATATCCTTCTAATGGAAAAATTGACGGCAATAGCCCATGATGACTATGACCGCTTTAGTGATATATGGTCCCCATGGATGCAGTATATTGGAGTAAGTGGAGGAGTGGGAGGCCTCTAGGAACTCAGACAAAGGTGGGAGATGCAGTTCCCGCCCCCCCTCCTTCCCCTTCCTTCCCGCCCTACCCTCTTCCCCCTATCACCTCATTCTTTACTCCTCTCTCTCTAAGTTAGTAGGTTTCTTTTATTCTTATTCTTTCCTTTCTACTTCTCATATTAATGCTTATAAGTAGGTTGAGGCCCTGCCTCGTCATTGACAAACTGTTATAGTTGTTCCCTATGACAACCACAGTCTTAACAAGATTTTATGAAGAATGGTAATTTTATATCCTTTTAAATGCCCAATGTTAACTTCTGATCACTGTGGTCTTGACATTTCACATGTATATAATGTTACTGACAGAGTTTGCAGAGTGCTCTTATTATAATTTCCTGTATTACTTGTCTTACTGTCTTGTGAAACAATAAAAATTATTGTAAAAGAAAAGTCTCATAGACTTCTAGGTGGGTTTTGATCCACTTTAATGTGGCAGGCCCTGGTACGAACATTAAGTGCCATCCTTTTAAGGCTCATATAGTAAAACTTTTAAATTAATTTTATGTAGCTAGACGACTAAAGAGCGAAATAACAGAGACAAACTATTTTAAATTATGACAAGTGAGCACAGATCTGATTACCAATGATGGGGCCCTCCTGACCTTCTGGGGCCTTCTTGATCTCCTGGGTCCCTATAGTTATGCCCCTGGTCATTCATTTTACTATCACTGATGGTCATATAAGTTCTAAAAATACTAACCAAGCTCAGCACCTTGAGGATATCCTTTTAGCACAAAAATATACACTTTAAAAAATACCATTGAAAGTGGACTTTCCATTTAAAGCAGAATCTAAAAAGATGTGTGGACCCCCTGCCCAGGCACCTCAAAACTTGCCTGCTTTCTTGCTCCCTAGCTGATGTAAACATCGGGCACCACACCCTCCATCTTTGGGCTGTGAGCACACTCCTGCCTCCATCCATTTAGATTGGGTTTGGCGTGTCTGCTGCTTGGGATACGGCCGCTCAAGATCCTGATTGCAGTAAACAAAGCTGTTTGCCGAACATTTGATATGCAAGGCAAGCAGCTCTGATTGGACGAGAGCTTAAGATTGAAAATGGGTGAGTTTTGCACAGGCTGCCCAGAGGACAATTTTTTGTGCATCCTGCATGTAATAAAGCAGAGCCATCCCCAAATTTACTAATAGGAAAAGTAGATTTTGGTGCACTCACTGTAAAATATCTGATGACATTCCTTCCTTATTCCTCTCACCACATCCCTGTTGTAAGCTGAATGCTTCTCTTTTAGAGCCAGGCCATGCTATTAGGTGGTTGCTGAAGTTCATGGTAATAGTTTCTGTATTGAGGTATAAATAAGCCTTCCAGTACTTAACAACACTAATAGGTGCCCTCTATTACCTACAAGTGCCTCAAGGAAGGGTTTTTATTGTAGCCAGGATTACTTTCTCACAAGAAGTTCAGTAAAGCTCACTTCCATTGTTACATTCTGTGTGTTTTTCGGCCATATATATTGTTTCCCTTTGGCGGGTGCTTTAGCACATTATACACAAGCAAATTGCTGTGGTCTGGGTTGCCATGGACAAGGGGGACCCAGAAAAAGGTTAAGCACACACAGAGGAATTGCTCCAAAGAAATGGATTATAAGAAAGAGGCAAACGAGATGACAAAACGATTTATTCAAAGAGGCTATCCAAGAGGTGTTATCCAGAGAGCAGCTTGGAGAGCTGAATGCACACCTAGAGAGGAGTTACTTCAACCTAGAAGAATCAAAACAAAAAGTGATGAGGTAAGATTTATTTCTAATTACAATAATGATTGGAATTCGATCAGAAGCATACTTAGGACAGATTGGCGGGTTTTACAATTTGACCCTTATCTCAGCAGATGGGTCAAAAAAGGCCCTCTAATGACGGCACGTCGGGCTCCGAATTTACGAGACCGTTTGTGTAGCAGCCATTATAGACTACACAATACGTGGCTAGGAGGGATCTCACCAACAGGATCCACCAGACCGTGCGGAAGATGTAATATATGCCAGTTTGTCCCAACGTGCAAGACATTCAAAAGCACTAATTCGGGTAAAGAATATCGCATCAAACAGAATTTAAACTGTAGATTGGAAGGGATAATATATCTGATCGAATGTAATTGTCCAAAGCAGTACATCGGAGAGACTAAGAATGCTGTCAAGACTAGACTGCAGGGTAACCTATCCAATATTCAACAAATATAAGGAGATGGGAAAAACCCTTACCCCAGTGGCGTTACATTTCTTGGAACATCATCAGGGGAGAACGGACAGTATGAAAATCACGTTTATCGATAAGGTAAGCCTTGGAGGAAGAGGGGGTAATTTAAAAAGGAAATTGCAACAGAAAGAATTGGAATGGATGTTTAACATGAGCACCTTTGGGTCTTAAGCCTCGATTCAGAGACACATTCGTCCGGACTTCCGTAGCTGTCTGTGAAAGTTTTGGTGGGTGTTTGTCATTTTTTTTGCTTTTTTTCGTCCATTTTCTACTCGCACGAACGTTCGGGAATGCACTTCCGATGAACGGAAGCAAATCGGAACATTTCCGTTAGTTCGGATAATTTTCCAAACAAAATCGGAAATTTTCCGTTCGTTCAGAAAACTTCCGTTGTGGGGATGAGTTTCTGTCTGATTCAGAGAGCTGATTTCCGAGGGATAACCACCCTATAAATCCGTTTCATTTCCGATCCACTTACGAGACCTTTGAGGGCTCGGATTGCTATTGTTGAACATGTTTTGCGGCTATGTGGAGGAGTCTGCACGCCTTTAGCACCAAGGCATTGCATGTATCAGCATGGCCGAGGCCATAAATTGTATAGCAATGCATACCTGAATCAATACATTTCATATTTGCCTTATAGATGCATTTTAATGCTGACCTTAATTAGTCCTTAGCATGTAAACATTTATTTTTCCACACATCCATATAATTGCTATATTTTTTTAGACTTATATCCTTTGTGAATTATATTTTGATTGTTGAACTTGAATCTTAATTTGTTGTAGGAGTTATTGTTTTAGTTGGTTACCTTTGCTTTGTGTAATTATTTTATATTTGGTTGCAGGAACTGCAAGATGTGCCACTCGTCCTTGCTCCTGATGCCCGTTCTTTGCCTGCAGAATGCGGGCCAGGGGTTCTCTAATCGGGCACTATGCAAAACCCGGCTCGTGGTGGCGAGGGCCCTCTGGCTTTTGAAGTCCAGATTTAGGTGTTTGGACCATACAGGGGGGGGGGGGCATTGCAGTATGACCCCAACAAGGTTATACCAAAATTTTAATTTACGTTTTTTAACAGGGACCACACGTGCCAGAGTGGCACAACTGAGTGCCAGGGTCCTTCAGTTGGTGGGCAAGATGCAGGAGCAGTGCAACTCGTTGGGGACCACAGATGAAGAATAATGTTCAGTGGCCTGCCATTGCTATGTATTTTGTTTATTATAGTTGTAAAAATTTAAAATTTTCAAAATGTTTTAAAATGTTATATTTTATGATGGTATAAAAAAAATGTTACATTGTCATTTCATTTACAAAATACATTAACACAAAACTAATGGGCCCAGAAATATTTAAAGATGAATATTCACATGGCCGAGAAGTGATTTGGGTAAGTTTTAGGGAGCTAAAATGGAAGAAGAACCTAACCTAGAAGTGGTTTGGGTGAGCTTTAAGGGTCCAAAAGGGAAGATGGGGGATATGCTAAGTGATTTAGCTAAACATTGTAGTAGAAGTGAGGGTGGCAAATATGTAGGCAAGCACTTTAATGAGTTAAGTTTGTAGTACGAAGGCGCAAGATGGTATGGATTTCCGTCTGGACGAATATTTATTGAAAAAGGGAAACAAAATAGAACGGGAAACGTAAAGGATTCGTTGGAGGATACGATGGGAAAAGGGCAAAAACTAAAGACTACGTGGTAACATGTGAAAATGAAACGGAAAAGTCTGGATGGAAAATGACATCCTCGTAATTCGTAATCTGCTGTACGAACGGACGGAAACTTTACAGAAGGTTTTCAATGCATGCATTGAATCGCTCGAACACTCATACGAGAACGGAAACATTTCACAAAAAAAACAGATCGTCACGAAAACTGAAGTTTTTTTGTGTCTCTCTGAATCGAGGCTCTAATGAGGAATTTTCATTTTCACCTTTTTTGGGACGGGATTAATAATTTAGTAAGGATGTTATGATAGTTAGCCTAAGGTTATATGCACGGTAGTTGTATATATTATTTTCATTAATTGGCTTTTCTCTGTGTCTTTTGTTTTTTTTTTTTTGTTTTTTTTTTGTGTTTTTGATAGTATATGGATATCACGTGTGAGCAATAGTGAATCCAGACCTGACAACATCATGGCTTTCCTTTCTCTGTTTCATCAGGCCTTGCCTCCTCTTTTATGTAAACATCAGATACAAGAAGACATACGCCAACCTCAAGAAGATCTTGAACACGCCCAGAAAAAGTTGGATGAATATTGGAATTGAGGATCATTAATATTTTTTTTTCCCATGTATGAAATATTATGTAAATATTTTTGAACTTATAGTATTAGTACGTATTTATTTGGTGCATCTATTAATTTATAACCTAATATCAAATGCAAAAATGTAATCGCTTAGGCTAATTAATATTAGAATAATACATTAAATTATTTGTGTAATATTAGTTCGACACTGGATTATTATTTATACATGAATTCATTAACTCACAATTATAAATCAAATTTGCACAAGTAATTGATTTATTTCACGCACTAGTAATTGATTAATGTAATGCACAGTAGTAGCATGTAATTTTTAAAATTAGTATAAAATAAATAAATTAATTTAAATTATAACCTCACTCTATTAAATAACAAATAATTTATTGATTGCGAGCAATTTAAATAATGCATGTTAGGATCATTTTTAACCAAGTAAATAACATCAATTTAATCTAAATAACTCTAATTAATTTGGTAAACCCATTGGCAAGTCATCATAATACAGAATAATAAATGGTAGGTTATAAGTATGAAATCAGAAAGCAGCTAGTGATCAGAATAAACTGTAGTCTTACTCAGATGCACAGATAACATTGGTTTATAATGATACATTGGTGTCTATTGTAATTTTCCTTTACCCTTCGCTTGTGAATATGTGATAACAAGTTAGAATGGCATGTATACAGTGTCTCATTGGTATCAATAACATTATGGCTCATGTAATATATAACATTTTGATCAGTAGCCTTTGCATGGATAACAATTGTGATTAATTGTTTTTAATATGTCTTATCAAAGAAAATGATTCCCCCCACTCCTCTTTAGTGTGCTTTGGACGCCACTGTGCGGGAGCGGCGGCCCCGATTCCCCCGAAGGGCGGGCGGCTCCTACTGCAGGGGAGTGTGCCTGCGCGCTGGGGCCGCGCGCGCACATCGGCGCCCTTGCATTTTGCGTTCCAACTCACAGAAGTATCGGGCGGAGATGACGCGCCCAGTGAATATCCAATCGGCATGCGCTGTGGCGGGAGTGGACATTAGCATATGCCTGATTACGCATCTAATTGACACGCCATTAAGCACACTATATAAGATGGGGTGCGGAGGAAGCCCCCACACGTCCTGACGAAGTGCTGGGAGCACCAACACCCAACGCGTCGACGGTCTGAGGGGTGAATGGTGAGGGGACCGGGCTCCACTTCTATACAAACCTAGTGATATTGCTTTAACTTTATCCTATAGCAATCATTGTTTGCACATTTTTTGCACATTGTATTGTCACTTACTTTATATACAGCACTTGTCACTTTATAGACCTAAGTTGCACATTGAGATAGCACTATATGCACTTTACAATGCAAATTGCAGTGTTGCAGCACTACTATTTATTTATTTTTTTCACAATAGCACTTTAAACAGACTGCTTCTTGTTCCATTATTTTAATATACTATGGTAATTCTGCTTAATATATTAGAGCCATTATTTTAAGGTCCTTCTCCCAAACTCTGTTTTTTTTTTTCAAATTGTCTGTATTGTTTGTGTGTTACATGTTATATAATTTTTAACAACTGCTGTGTGCGGCCTTTTGATAGAGGTTTTTTGGACTGTGCTGGCAGCCCAACCAGTTTTTTGTTTGTTAACACTTCTTTATACTGACTTGTTTGATTAGATACATGTGATGTGTAGCATGTTTTGAGGAAGTCTCACATGATTGGTGAGTGCCCCTCATAGAGTATGTACTTTTAAGGGAATTTTGGCGGGTTCCATGGTATCTATAGCCGATGAGATGGGATTATATTGAATGATTGAAATTATGGGTGGTGTTTACTACTGCATCATGCTCATGCAACTTCTTTTACCCTGTACACAAAGACGAAGCAGAACAACCCTTTAGTAAAAGACACAGAAACAAAATGAAACTCCTCTAAATTCAATGTGACTGTAATGGCTTGGTCACGTTAGGCTCATATCAAGCTTTCTGCCGAATGCCCCGCAATTGCTGTGTGCAGCGTGGGAAGGTTGTTCAGTACTAGTGCTCTCCACTCACATGGAGGGAGGTTACTAGCATTGCGCCCTCAGGACTCTGCTGGCAGAGCTTTTGCGGAGCACTCAGAGAGCTCTGCAAACGCCCGATTCACATCTGAATGCGCCCTTAGATCACTGTGGCCAGATTTTCATAGACGGCTGCGGGGGCTCTCGCCCAAAACCGTGAACACCCGGCCAACGTGCTGCTGTGTAACCAGCCTTAGAGAAAGTAGAAAACTGGGAAAAACTTACATGGTCCCAACTTTCAGCTTCTCCCATGCTGAGAGATCTGCAATGCTGGGCCACTGAAGATCTTAAAGACCAGGTCACAGGGGCAGCAATTCATGAATGCCCTGAGTCATTTATTTTTAAATACTCTATTTGAACCCAGGAAGTGGGATGGGGGAGGGCAGCATGCTTACGGACTTTAGGTACTCTTTAAGAAGGCTATAAATGTTTAGAATCATGTTTATTGCATGTAGTTTTAAATGCAGGAAAGCACAGTTAATTTACACTGTAGTGTTTTATCCTGTTTAATATTATATAAAATGAACATTAGTCTCACAGTAAGTATATTGACCTATATAGGCATTGTGTTAATAGCTTTATAAGATTTTGTAAATACTGTAAACTGTTATTTGAATTCTAAAAATCCAGAGCATGGAGAAGGTCTTCATCAGTGAGCAATCCGGGAGGGTTTGGATTAAGAGACTTTTCTTCAGGAGGCACTAAATCATCAACAGCAGGGACTAGATCTCCAATAACAAATGTATTCTCTGTGGGAATTGGGGGAATGGGCAACAAGGGTTTCCACTCTTTACCGGGACATTTTCTGGCATTTGGAGGAGTTGGAAATAAAAGATCTAAAATAGTTTCATCAATGCTTGGTAGGTTTTCTTCATTGTGTTGAGTTAGTGTAGTTGATGAGAGATCAGGTTTTGTTGTTTCTTGGAAGTCTGGAGCTATAGTTACTCGCTGTGAAGTTGATGGTAAATTGGCTATAGTTGGTGTAGGTGGTTGCACTTCCGGGAGCTTTGTAGTCTTTTCTGTTAATGGTGGAAGAGTTGCATCTTTCTTTGGCACAGGTTTTCTGTGGTCTTCTTCAGACTCTTCAGAAGAGCGGTCCTTCTTACCCCCATGCTTTCCTTTGTCTTTGTCTTTTTTGTCCTTCTTATCCTTTTTTCCATGCTTTTCTTCTTTATGTTTATTTGGTCCGTGCCCTTTTGATTTCTCAGCTGCTCGTTTTTCTCTGGCAGCACAGAGCGGAGATGCCAACACAGAGCGGAGAGGGGAAAAGCCCTTCATAGAAGCACGTGCTGCCTGCATAAAAAGAAATAAAAACACCTAGCATGTACAGTATTACTAGAACAAATGTTGCGGTTAAGAAATATGAGAACCTTTAATTTAAACAACTGGTTACATTTTTCAGACACACACAAAAAGAATATTTGAAGCTTTACCCACATACGAACCCTGTTGACAAGGATCACATGAGAATTTATGGTTATGAATAGGAAACTGGTTAAACGGTTCTAACATATATTATAATAGACCCGATCATGACTAAAATTTGTATTGTAGTAGATCAGTAGATTACAATACAATTTTATAGAAATTCTTAAATTCTGAAATTAAAAACTTTTTGGGACATATGGCTATTGTGGGCAGTGGAGTAGATGTAAATGAAATACCATACATTTGGAAAAGCTTAAAGCATGTGGACACCTTATAAATAAATAATAATAGTAATATTGTGGGTGGTCCACAGTGTGAAACCCCCAGAGCTTAAAAGCATGTGGACACCTTATAAATAAATAATAATAGTAATATTGTGGGTGGTCCACAGTGTGAAACCCCCAGAGTTTCCATATGCTCATCTCATACCACAACCCCACAGTGCATGTGCGGCTCTGGAGCAGCATCTTTCTTGTGTGATTAATGAGCTGTGGGATCCAAGAACCAGTTAAGTTTACAAAACCCTGCCTGGTTTTGACCTTCATTGCTTTCTAAACACTATTCGCTTCATATAGTCTGCTGACTATAATAGCTTGTATATGTATATACTGGGTGCTTATATAGTCTGCTAACTATAGGACCAGTGTTTTATGTGTATTACTGTGGGGGGAAAATAAATATTTGATACACTACCAATTTTACTAATTTTTCCTCCTACACAGATTGGAGAGGTGTGTAATTTTTATCATAGATACACTTCAACGTTGAGGGACAGAATCCCCCCAAAAATCCAGAAAACCACATTGTTTAATTTTTAAGTCATTAATTTGCATTTTATTGCATAAGATAAGTATTTGAACACCTACCAACCAGCAAGAATTCAGGCTCTCCCAAACCTATAAGTTTTTCTTTAAGATGCCCTCCTACTCTGCACTCATTACCTGTAGTAACTGCACTTGTGTTAACCTGTATAAAAAAATACCTGTCCATACAGTCAGTCAGTCACACTCCATCCTCTCCACCATGGCCAACACCAAAGAGCTGTCCAAGGACACTAGGGACTAAATTGTAGACCTGCACAAGGCTGGGATGAGCTACAGGACAGTGGGGAAGCAGCTAGGTGACGAGGCAACAACTGTATTGGAAAATGGAAGCAACACAAGGCGACTCAATCTTCCTCGATCTAGGGCTCCATGCAAGATCTTGCTTGGAGGTATAAAAAAGATGAGTACAACCCAGAGGACACAGTCCCAGTCGTGAAGTATGTGGTTTATACAAAAAACCCTAAAAAACCCTAATTACATGTAAATTAAGATACCAACAGTAGATAGTACCAACATTATGGAGATTTCTGGACTGATTTTGGTAACCCATGCAATATTTGGGGAGACTTTTCAACATGCAAGTGAAAGGGAAACTCTTTTATTTTATTTTTTTGAGCACCTGTGGTTTTGGGAACAGTTTATGATGACAGATATGTTCTAATGAGGTAGATATTTTATTTTACTATAGGCAGTCAAATACTTTTAAAATGAGCCTTACCAAATGTGTTTGAATTCCCCATAAAATTGTAAATTTATGTCTGCATCTCACATGTAGAGATGGTCCATTGCATTTACTACTTTGTAAAGCGCTACGGAAGATGATGGCGCTATATAAACAAACAATAATAATAATAATAATAATATACTGTACGTGGGTTATTATGTGGGTGTTGGTGTTTTTCAACATTTTGAAAACTGTGTAGAGTGTAGATTATCCCGGCCCCACTGTGCATAACCCCACTGGTCTCAAGTCAAGTTTATTGGTCACATACGCATCCATGCATAGTATGTCCTGCAGTAAAATGTTTCTCATGAAACGCGCGCAATGCAGAGAGCGCTGCTCCCAGCGGCCGTCCAGGAATTCCGGGACGGGCGTTTGGTGCCGCCAGTTGCGTCACTGGCGAATTTGGAGGCTGGATTCGGGGTGAAGGTGAGTGTCTGTTTTTTCTTTTATTACATTAGCAGGATTGCTATTTGGAGGGGGCAGGGCGGGGGTTATGTTCATTTTTCAGGAAGGGGTTATAGTGGCCCTTTAAGTGATTTGGATAAACTGCTACATTACCATTGCTTCAGTGGGTGGCTTGTATTCAATTATTTTAAAATAACACTAAACAGTTCCATATTATCAAATTCAATTTTCATAAAATATTGAAATTAATTGATTACCAGAGATACTATGTTAGGAGGGTGACAAGCGGATTCTGGAAGAATGTCAGAAGCTCCACTGACAACATCAACTGTGACTTTACAAAGAAAGTGATTCTGCAAGAAAGAAAACAATATAGTATGTACAATGTACTTGTGTCATTTTTTATGGGTGAATAATGAAACTAGAAATATTCCCAATTGTAATTAAAAGGACAGTCCAGGCAGAATCTAAAAAAAACTTGCCTTGTCATCTACCCTCTCCCTCCCAGGCAGCAGCACCTAGAATCTAAAACCTGGCACTGACTTATGGCACTCCCCTTGATTCCAACTGCAGTGGACCACCAATCATAGGGCTGTACTGGTGGTCTATAACTCTGCTCATTGTTTGGACAGACCCTTTAAACAATATACACAGTAAACCAATATTTAATAGAAGGATATGCTTTTATTTCCAAAATAAAGGTGTTAAACTTACGCCCGGTTCCTGTGATTGAATAGCACACTGTTCTCCCAGGACGTAATGCTGATACGTTGAACAGTTGGTCCGTTGAATACTGAATTCCAGGTTATACCTTTTCTTATCTTCTTCCCCGCACTGCTAGAAATGGAGGAGAGGCACATGGGACAGGCATCAGGTGATCTGTCTGCTGCTTTATTATTGGCCAGGGTGACAGTTACAGGCGTCTGTGCCCACAGCACCAGCTAGGCTAGCCCACACTGCTCTGAATCCAACAGAAAATATTAGGCAATATTTGGCCAGATTTAGCGCTTGTGTATTGAGCTGGATAGGCTCTCATAACTCATTGCACAGGTATAACACAAATAGATGGATTCTCAAAATTGTGGAGAACAAATGAATTAACATATGTCAATAAAGTTAATCCCTATTATTTTCTGTGTGCAAATGATGCAAACAATTTCTAAATCTGCTTTTGTCAATCTGTTTAGAACCCAACATAAAATAAGATGTGGTCACTTTAATAGTCAAAGACAGCACTATATGGTATTGTAGAAGATAGTATTTATAATGTATTGTGGGGATACTGCACTGCATTCGAAGTTTTAAAGTGGACCTACACCCAAGTGATACTAAGGGGAAGCCTGTCATAGTGTTTGCTCACAGAGGCCTTGGGGTCATGCTAAGTATTTGGGGAAGCCAGTGTGACTTCCGGTGCGCATTGCGGTGTGGATTGCAACTTGCATTCTGGTGAGCTTTTTAGCGATAACACCTCTCCATACCTCACTGGAAGAATCTTGAGCCTAACCTGTAAAAATGCCCCATCACGGGTACAGGTAATTTTGGGGGAAAAAGGTAGAAAAAAACATTTTTTTTTTACGTTCTTATGTCTAAATGCTAAAAAGCTCAATGCACACTGCAAGTTACACTGGCTTCACCAAATATTCTGCATGAGCCTTCCCCAGTCTCGAGAAGGCGGGTACAGCTAAGTGTGTTCTAGGCTTTATTGGAGGAAGGCCTTTATGCTTAAAGTGGACCAAAGGCGGCCCTGGCGTCTATAAGACCGGATACCTTCCCTGCGGGGCATCCTGATTCAAGATGTGTGAAACCCTCCGAGTCCTATTTGTGAGCCGAGGCTGATGTCTACTATACCTTTAGCCGGGCACGTGTCCGTAACAGAATTTGTAAGTGGCCGGCACGAGCACACACCCTGTTAGAGAGTAGTGGGGATGCGCCCGCTGGCGTGCTCGGCTCTACACTGTTTTTCACTTTCCATTTTTTAAATTTATATTTTTTGTGTGCCAAAATGATGTCGTCAAGGTGCTTATCTATTATTCTTTTTTTTTAAATGTCTTAAATGTGTGTTTAATGGAAGCAGTTGTCACTAACTGCAATCTGTTGATTGACAACATTACGCTAAAGTCTGTACACCGAGATCTACTAGAAGTCAGAAGTGTACCCTATAGACACAGAACACTGCTGGTGTGTAAGGCTGAGTGAGCTCCCTCACATCAGCAGCAGCCATAGCAGAAGTGTTTTGTATGTTCAGTGCTTTCTTCTCTTTTCCTGTAGATCTCGGTGTACAGAATCGGTGTACACTTGCCAATAGCAACAGATTGCAGGTAGTGAAAACTGCTTTCATAAAACACACATTTACTAATTTAAGAAAATTTAGAAAAAATATTAGATAAGCTTAGCACCTTGACAACATCATTTTGGCACGCAAAAAAAAAGATTTGGTGTACACTTGCTAATGGCAACAAATTGCAGGTAGTGAAAACTTCTTCCAACACATATTTGCCAACACAAGAAAAATTAAAAGAAATAGTCAATAAGCTTGACACTTTGACTACATCATTTTGGCACACAAAAAATATACACTTTTAAAAATGCCATCAAACGTGGGCTTTCCCTTTTAAAGGATCTGTGAACCCTGAACATAAAAAAAAATGTTGCTCACCTTTTCTCTACTGCTGCAGCTCCCATTTTCCGAGAACGGGACTTCCAGCGTCTTCACATGCTGCCCCCACTTAGTAATAGTGACTCTATGAGCACACTCCATTCATTGCAATGAATGGGGTGTGACAAGGTAGAATGATGCCACTGTCAGTGTCGGGCTGGAAAGCCTGGGACAAACCAGTAGAGCTGGAGCCCCACCCTACATTTAGATGCAAGTATAACTGGCTTACATTAAGAGCCCATCCAGAGAAACATCATGCCAAACTGTATTGTTTGTCTGTGTGCACACTTGGGATACCACAAATAAGCTATACATAGTTCAGGTTTGGAGGTGAAGGCCCTTGGGACTAGGGGCCCACCTTTTCCTAGTAGCCCTGTGGGCCAGTCCGAGCCTGGCCACTGTATATAACAAACAATAATAGAAGCATTTTACATCTATTCACATGAGTGTATTTACCAGATCTTTGGTAGCTTTTGTAACTTTGTCCACAGCATAAACTGCTGTAGCGTTGCTCTCTGAATTATATTTTTCAACAAATTTTTTAGCTAAAGCCTGCACCTCTGGATCACTGGCTTCCACAGCATTAGGACAGTTAAGGCAAAAACCTAAAGAAGAAAAGACAATTAATAACTGGTTTTGTCCAACGTTCTTAATGTGTGACTGATACACTATGATTTTCTAAACCTTATGATAAACCTGATATATTAAACCGAACAGCCTGGCACAGTTGGAAGAAAAAAACTTCACCAAACCCACTTCCCCATCTGCATGCATGAAACTAAAGCATTGTCAGTACTTACATTTCTCAGGCAGATACACAAGCTGTCATTTTGTTTCTAACATTTACTACAGCAGGAGTTAAATGGAGGAGGTAAATGAATTTTAATGTGCAGCAATTTAAATTGCCCTGGGGAGGCATGCATATGAGCACTGTTTGTTGTGTTGGTCTGGTTTAAGTCATTTTTGACTGTTGGTCTGCTTTAAGAAAACTGTTTAGAGTTATTGAGAATAAGAAAAACGCAAAAAGAGCCTTACCTGGACCTTTTCTTCACATAGCTTTGGGAAAATCATCTTACTTTTTCCACCTCAAATCCCTTTCAGCAGTTTGATATGAAAGCTTTACAAGTGGTGCCAATTATTTTTAGATATAGCTTTACTTTGAATGATTACAGTAATAACTGTACTATGGAATCTGAACCAGTGTTGGACGTTTAAAGTAAAAAAAAAAATGTAATGACTGAGTTAATGAGTTTCTACATAAAACCCTGTGTGTGTGTAAATATCTATCTGCTGTTTCCCCAGAAAATAAAACTCTAAATAAGAAAATAAGCCCTAGTAAGTTTCTTCAGCGTTTTTTGCTGATGTGTGAAAGCCCTACCCTGGAAATAAGCCCTAGTTACAATTCATAATCCAGCTGTCGGGCTTCAGCAGAGGGACAGGGGAGACTGTAAAGGAGGGTGAAGACACATCATGGCTGTAAAGGAGGGTGAGGACACATTAAGTAACACGGGTAAGATTGTCTGTCGGGAGTGAAATGTCTTGCTGGCTCTTCCCCAGCCTCCCGCCATGCTGTGCTCATGGCGGAATTCCCCCTCTGCCAGCCGGCTCTGTGCATGTACTGAACTGAAGCTGCTGTCCTGCTGTCACCACCTCGCCAGCTGCCAGCTGGCTATAAGACATCCCCTGGAAATAGCCCTAGCACCTATTTTTGGAGAAAAAATTAATATAAGACCTGTCTTCCTGTCTTAATTTTGGGGAAATATATATATATATATAAGAGAGTATAACATATTTCTCTGAAATAGTTAAAGGTATGGTTTAGCTGTGTTGATCCCAGTGGACATTTCTCCTCTTGTTGTCGGTCCACCAATCCATTATTGTTTGCATAGCCTTAAGTAAATGATCCACTAAGAGTAAACAGATCCATGTTTTTGTAAGTCATCAGCGATCGTGATATATTCAGCATGCAAAAGGTATCATCTTTCTTCACTTACTACTGTTACACCCTAGTTCTGCTGTGGGGTAGAAAGTTTGTGCCATCTTTCTGAATCAAGTGAATACGATGATATCTTTTGCATGCAGAGTATATCAAAATCAGACTCACCCACCCACCACCATCCCTAGTGAACATATACATATGGAGGGTCATTGCATAGGCCAGAATGACCGCTCCTACCTGGGTAATGGACTGTTTGCCCCCTTTGGGCAGTGCTTCCAACTGCCACCATGCAGGACTACTAGATCTAGTAATGGCTTTACCCCATATCCATTTGTTTCCGCAACGAAGAATTCTCCACTGGTAGCACCCCAAATAACCAATCTACTGTACTACTGCACTATGGATTGACCTTACTGACTTCCTTAGTTTCTCTATACAGTGGATTGACCTTACTGACTTCCTTAGTTTCTCTATACAGTGGATTGACCTTACTGACTTCCTTAGTTTCTCTATACAGTTCTTGTTTCTCTGTAATTTTGTCCCCACTGTACCATGCTGAAATGCAGAAGTGGTGAGTAGCAGCTGCTCATTTTTTGGCTTCTGGGAGGGGAGGTATGCAGAGGAGCACCCAAATCAGGACACTCCCCTGCTGCTAAGGTGAGAAGACCTCCGGTCAGTTTTGGCATGGGTTCCTCTTTTAAAAGGACACTATAGTGAAGTAATCACTTGCTTATTAACATGTTTGGCAGTCAATCATGTGACCACCACAACCATTCAGGTTTGACGTGCAAACTCACTTACAAACAGTGGATTATTGGCAGCCATACAATGAATGATGAAGTTGCCTGACTTGACTATAGTGCTGCTTTAGGCACCCTTTAAAAAGTGGAAGTACCAGCAATTGCATGTCAAAGCAGCAGTTAAAGTGGACCGTCACCCTGGGGTGATCGGCCCGGGAATCTATAAGATTCCCGGGGCCGATCACCCCCCTCACCGCGGGACATCCGAGATCGGGATGTCCCGCGGTGAGGGACCCCCCACGAAAACCCCCCAAAAACTCACCTCCTCAGCGACGGCAGCGGCCGCCGCCGCCTCCCGCGCGCCCCTCCAGTCGTGCGCGCGCCCGCGCCGGACGTTTGTGAATGGCCGGCGCGGGCGCGCGCGCTGTGAGAGGGACGTGCGGGAGGCGGCGGCGGACGCGCTGGCTTGTCCGTCGCTGTCACCCGGCCACGTGGGAGCGTTGTGAGGTGAGTATTGGGGTGTTTCTGGGGGGTTTTACACAGCAGGGCTGCCCCCCTGAAGTGGACCAAAACCCAGGATAGTCAAAATCCTGGGTGTTGGTCCACTTTAAGGGGGAGCATCTTAGCCATTACTTGCTGACCTTTCTATGCACCTCTGACTGACAACTATCTTCCTGTCCTGCAAAATGAAACTTAGCTTTTGCACTTTTTGTGCCCCACTGCCCCCCCCCCCCTTCCATTTTACTAAGAGATTGACCCTGACATTGGCTTTACATTCATTTCTATTAGAAATGTACAATGTACTGGGTAACTCAGTAGAGTTCCATAGCCCTTTAGAGCCGGACTGGGAACATAAAACCAATGCAGCTCCCATGACTCTGAAGCTTGCCTGTTATTCAGACTCAAGCGATGAGAAGTTTATTTAGTAAAACATTGCTGAGTAAGTAGAAGAGTACATGGACAGAAGTGTAGCAGAGTAAGAGGAACAGCGCATGGGGTGAGAGGCCAATAATTGATTGGGTTAAAGGGCAGATATGATACTTTGATATGTGCATATGGTTTAGGAAATCACATAAGGTTCTCAGATTAGATAAGGTGGGGACACAGGGGAAGCAAACATAGGTGGATTCGATTGGGTGGAGGACAAACAGAATGTACAAACAGGGGAGCAGCTACATTAATGCTAGATCTGGTACAGTACATGCATTGTAGAGACAGATAGATTAAAGCTCACAAATGACTTTAGGTCACTTTTAGCAGTCGCTCCAAGGCATTCTGTTTTGGGATGCCCCTGTAGTTAAAGATCCTTAGGAAGCCTGTGACATGTATCACTTATTGCAAAATTGGTGCCTTGTTACCTGAACTTGAATAGCAGTCTGGGTTTACATCCTGAATTTCTCCATAAGGGTCCACAAATATCCGAGTAGTACAATGTCCTTTGTGCTAAAGAGATGCATTAGTGATTACAGATGATTATTAATTACAATATTTGTTACCAGTAAAAAAAGATTGTATTTTGCTGCAGGTTCAGCTCAATTTTTGAAAGTGTAGATTTTTTTGTGTCAAAAAGATGTCGTCAAGGTGCTGAGCTAATCTAGTATTTTTTTTTATTATTTCTTATGGACCTAATTTATGATGTGCATCTGTTAGCAACTGTTTTGTGGCTATAGTGCCAGCTTCAGAGAACCAGAATTCCCATCTAATCTGGCGCTGTGCAGGCCTTGTGCCGAATGCAAATTTATTAGTTTTGATTAGCACTTAGGTATTGGCCAGCCTATGTCAGCGCCTGATTAGCCCAGGGCCAGTGAGCGCCACTTTGTTTGTCGTGTTTTCCGGTGCTCCCCAGCACATTTTTTGAATTTTTTCCTCCTTGAAAAGATTGACACTGTATTTTTCCGGCGCTGGTCAGCGTTTCGTCATTACAGTTACAAGTAATCACTGCTAGCGACAAAGTGGGCAAAATTTACAGTGTGTTTTGGCTGCGTTTTATTTAAGCAAAAGAAGCCATGAAAATCAATGTTAATAACACAAAAACAACGTTTTGGATCATCTAGGTCCTGTGTTTCAATTATTGACAAGTCCCAGAGCAAGTTCTGAACAAATATATGTGTTTAATACAATTAAAAGCATTAAACACTTCAATACAGTTCTGCCCATTGTGCTCTAGGGTATCTTGAGCTTCAGCGGCAACCAGCACTGCATAATTTTCAGCGCTATGGATAAATATGACCCTAGCCATCAGCCGCATCTGCGTTCATGTTTTCAGTTGTTAAATCTCCCGCTGAGTGCCGCTGAGGCCAAAAAAGTGGCGCTTTATGGCGCTGGCACTTCTTATGTAAGGTTCTGTGTTACAAAAAGTATGTTTTATGGGAGCAGTTTTCAATACCTGCAATCTGTTGCTATTGGCAATGTACACCAAGGCCTACAAAAGGAGAGGAGTGAGTCCTGTACACACAGAACATTGCTGAGGTGAGGCAGCTTACTCACACTTACACATACCCAGCAGCAGTGTTCTGTGCGGACAGTTGCAATTAGCAACATATTGCAGATAGTGAAAACTTCTTCCATAAAACACACATTTTCTAACACTAAAATCAGCCCAGCACCTTGAGGACATCATTTTGGCAATCAAAAATGTAACCTTTCAAAAATTCAATTGAAAGTGGACTTGCAATATAAGGTTAAATTATACCTAATAATTACAATTTGGATGTAGAAACCTCTATAACCCAAATCAACATGATGTCACCTTACATTGAATTACATTTTTCATAACAACAAAATAGTTGTAAAGGAAAATGGTTGTTTTCTCCTTGTAGGTATCGTTATTTGAACAATTCCTTTAGGTATATTTATATTAAAACCTAATTGCTGACCACTCCCCTGCACTGTTCTGCTGCCAATACGGTATCTTAGCGACTCCGCCAATGCTTCTTGTGGCGGCCCGGATAAATGGGAGTCCATCAGCCTGCGGCGGCTCCCATTTGCCCAGCCCACTACAAGAAGCATTGCCAGAAATCCGGCATTAAAGTACGAGGCCTACAGGCGGCCAGTGTGGCAGGCGAGCAGTGAAGGGGACAGTGGAGAGCAGGCGGCTAGGGCAGAAGTGGGGCAGCAGGCGTTCAGTACAGGGGAGGAGGCGGCCTACCTCTGATGACTGGGTGGTGCACAGAATGAGCATGAGAGTCATGGCTCTTCTGGAACTCTCATGCTGATGCTGTGTTACTGCCTGGTCGTCACAGGCCAGTGCACAGAGGCAAAGCGCCGGATGGCCAGCTTCAGCCTCATGCAGGTGAGTGGGGAGGATTTTCTCCGCACTGCTTGTTACAGGGTGATTTGGGGAGGTTCTCTGCCGTGCTGCTTGTTATGGGGTGATTTGGGGTGATTCTCTGCTGCACTGCTTGTTGGGGTGATTTGAGAGGATACTCTGCCACACTGCCTGTTATGGGGTGATTTGGGGGTATTCTCTGCCATGCTGCTTGTTATGGGGGGCTCTGCTGCATTGCTTGTTATGGAGTCATTTGGAGGGATTCGATGCTGCGCTGCTTGTTATGGGGTGATTTGGGGAGGTTCTCTGCCGTGCTGCTTGTTATGGGGTTTCTATGCTACACTGCTTGTTATGGGGTGATCTGGGGGGATGCTCTGCTGCACTGCTTGTTATGGGGTGATCTGGGGGGATGCTCTGCTGCACTGCTTGTTATGGGATGATTTGGGGGGATTTGATGCTGCGCTGCTTGTTATGGGGTGAATTGGGGGTATTCTCTGCCGTGCTGCTTGTTATGGGGTACTCTGCTGCATTGCTTGTTATGGGGTGATCTGGGGTGATTCTCTGCTACACTGCTTGTTATGGGGATATTTGGAGGGATTCAATACTGTGCTGCTTGTTATAGGGTGATTTGGGGTATTCTCTGCCGTGCTGCTTGTTATGGGGTGATCTAGGGGGATGCTCTGCTGCACTGCTTGTTATGGGATGATTTGGGGGGGGGTTCGATGCTGCGCTGCTTTTTATGGGGTGATTAGGAGGTATTCTCTGCCGTGCTGCTTGTTATGGGGTGCTCTGCTACACTGCTTGTTATGGGGTGATTTTGGGGGATTCGATGCTGCGCTACTTGTTATGGGGTGAGCTACAGCATCAGGTTTCATCTGGCACTGCTGCAACCAGGGTGACCGGCATGGCACCATTCTTGGTGCTATGGTTAAATATGACCCTAGCTGACAGCCACATTGACGTTAGTGTTTTTTCAGTTGTTAAATCTGACGCTGAGTGCCGCTGAGGCAAAAAAGTGGTGGTTCGTGGTACTGGCACTTAGTAGTTTCATGAAAGCAGTTTTCACTACCTGCAATTTTATTTGGGAGGGTACTCTTCTGCACTGCTTGTTAAGGGGTGCTCTGCTGCACTGCTTGTTATGGGGTGATTTAGGAGAATTCTCTGCCGCACTGCTTTTTATGGGGTGCTCTGCTGCACTGCTTGTGATGGTGTGATTGGGGGGATTCTGCACACTGCCTATTATTGGCGGGGGGATATTATATGGGACCGCACACACTGCAGAAGGGCTGGTGTGACCTCTCATATTTTTAATCCTAGTCCGCCCCTGACCACACTATTTCATTTGATTGCAAAACATTTGCACAAACATAGTAATCTTATAAAATTCTTGCATTACAAAACTGTATAATCTACTCAAATGATAACCTGTCACCCTTTAATACAATGTTATAGTAAGATTATACAGCCATTGCTCAACAAATAGAGTAAATTACAGGGGATGATAAAAACAAGGGTGAAACCACACATTGTTCTCAGAGCAACCTTTTTCTTTTCAAAACTCTTTATCTACTGTGATTCGAAAACAAGATCCTCATATTTAAGGATATATTATGGACTCAGGACTTTGGACTATATATACGTGCAAGATTAGTTACTAAGCACAAACTGAGGAAAGACAGTGGAAGATGGCCAACAGGAAGTAGAATTCTTGTACATGGATTTACATACAAAGTGAAACAAAACCTGTTGCTTAAAAATGTTGATCAGATTTCCCAAAAACCAGACTGACTAAATGAGTGCTGGCTGCTGCTGTAGTTATCATGGGGACATCCTGATTGCTGCCCCCCCTCCCGGGAGCCCGGTTTGCTTACCTGCATGATGTGCCGCTGGAGATATCCAGCCACACTTTTGCCAGCTGGCAGTCACGTGGTCTGGAGTCCTGTTCCGTGACTCCAGCCACTGAAGGAAATGGACTGTGTGACTATCAGCGGTCAATTGCAGGGCCCCGTATTACCAAGGGAGTGTGGTGCAGGTAAGTGAGACCTTTGTCTAAGACAGCAGGGAATGCACTTGGGACCCCGGGCCTTGATCATCTGAGCGGGTATAAGTATTAAAGGATTAGACCTCCTGCCATGTGCTGTGGGGGAGTAGAGTTGAGTATAGTGTATCCTAGATTTGGTATACTGGGGGCCTTTTATGTAATACTATCTAAGCTACCCAGACAGCTTTGTTTCCAGGTATGAATTGTTATGCAAGCTTTCTATTCAGTTCTGGAAATGTGTTTCACAGTTTATCATTGTATGAATATCAAAAGCTAGATCGTAACTATTTCTCTGTTTTAATCAGATATAACTGGCTCAGTGTTCAGTGTGTTGGCTTGGCTGGAGCTACTGTCTGAAGGAACAGTCTTATATGCAGAGCCTTTCCACCAGTATTTAAGTGTCATTCAATATAATGTAGGCTATTAATATTAGATTTTTTGTTTAAAGAACCTGTTAATAGCCTCCCATTAAACTGGACCAACGGCCTGGCACAGTTGGAAAAGAAAGGTAGAGCCCATTTTGAAGCTTCCTCTTCCAAATGACATAACTGAAATGCAAAGTAACAGGAAGCCCAGCAGCACTTCCTCTTTGCAGGTGACGTGCAAGCCCTTGAGCGCCCAACTTGTTTTTAAATTTTATCCCAGTAGGTGTTAGAAAAAGATAAATACTTTTTTATGTATAACAATCTAAATTACCCTAGGAAAGAGGTGCATATGAGGACTGTTTGTTGTGTTGGTCTTATTCAATTCATTTTTGACTGTTGGTCCACATTAATATAAGCTGCCCATTTTTCAGATGGCCAAATTTTGGGCACTTAAATTGGCACAGCTTAGCAAATCACTAGGTTAATTTTTAATGAAACAACATTGGTCACACATCACACTATGTTGTTGCTATTGAAAATTAACCTAGCAGTTTGTTAAACTGTCACAAATTTAGAGTCCCAAGTTTGTCCTTCTGAAAAAATGGTCAATTTATATTAAAGGGATGGGAGGCTCTTAACATGTTCCTTAAAACAAAAAAAAATTATTATTAAAAAGATTGTGACTAGAATTGTATTATGCAAGTCAAAAATGTTAGCAGACCTACTAAACTAACCTAAATTGCCCCCTCACAATGCCATAAACCCCTTTATTTAAAAAAAAAAATACTTATTTTTTTCTAGCAGAGCTCCAATTGATAAGTGGACAGGAAACAGAAGCTCACACGTGTGCTAGCTGCACCTTCTTCAATAAGGTTCCCTATGCCCTCATAAAAGGCTTATAGGCAGTGGCAGTGAGTGGGTTAGGGTCCCTAAGGACCTGGATCCCACCAGGATTTGCCAGGAGGGTTTAATCCTGCTTTAATTAAATAGTATTGGATCACCATAATCCAGTCAAGAGCAGAAGAAGTAAAAGTACTTACCCCATTAAAATCAATCTTGCATTCTTCAGCACTCCACTTGGGATACAAACTCTTAGAACAGTTGGTCTGTCTGACTTCATAAGTCAAAATGTAGTTCCAACCTCTTACAACCTGAATTACATAAAATGTAGATTAGTAAGCATACATTTTGTGCAGCCCTGGGATCTGAAGCTGTTCTGCTTACCTCTCTAGCAATCCCACAGCGCATGTGCAGGTTCGCTTCCAATCAGTGTTCTATGCTGTGCATATTAATGTGGACATGAATAGAAAGAGAACTACAAGCATCCCTACGGCTACTTCCCTTCAGCTGTGGTTACCCACACCAACCCTTCAGATCTGGGGCAGATGCGTGCTTTAGCTGGAAGGATACCAGGTGCCACTGCGGACTGCGCATGTGCTGTGAAAGTGATGGAAAGGTAAATCTCCAGGTGAATTGGGCAGGTGGGGTTTTTACATATTTGGGCATCCCAAATTGTGATACACCACAGAGACGGAGCGCGCTGGCACTTGAGCCTTAGTCCCTGTTCACACCAAGCGATTTTAGGTCTGGTTAGATTGTTTAACGTGTATTGACAGATATAAGAGTGCTTCATTTGCCTTGATATGAAAAATAATACCTTGCAGACTCCCATGGCTGGTCAATAAAAGCTAAAAGGGTATGTGTGGGGATATTACATTTCCAGAGAGCATTGTTCCAAAATCATAGCAAGTACACTGTGACGAGGTTGTGTAACCCAGCTCTGTTTTCAGCTAGTAGCCGCTGAAGGTTATTGTTTGCAGTGGAACGTCACGCCACTGATGCTTTTAGTATGAAAAAAAAAGAAAAAAACACGTTTGGCCTCTATTGATTGTGCTGCAAATATATATTTTTTTTGCAGGATCTTCGTACAGTGGTGTAGATTCAGCACCATTTGTAAAAAAGTACCCTTTAAGTGAAAAATACATTTGCAACAAAACAGAATGGTGCTAAATTGAAAGTGTGATTAAGCAGTAGTTGGGAAAAGCACATTACAACTACAGGAAATGGAGGAGAGGCACGTGGGACAAGCTTCGGGTGAGCTGCTTTCTGCTTTATTATTGCCTAGATTGTCCCTTTAAAACAATAGGACTGATTCAGCACCATGCGAAAAAAAAGTGCGCTATATTTTAGGAGGGAAAACTGTGTTTCATTTTCATTGTCAATCTTGGTGGTGATTCAGCACCAGGTTAAAAAAATCATCTTGTGCTGAATCACCTGCAAGTTATACAAGCACATATATTGGCAGTTTTCTCTCCTAAAACGTAACACACTTTTTTCACCTGGTGCGGTCTAACCTCTGATGTTTTATGCATTTTTCAAAAATGTTTTGGTAAATATTGCACCAGTGTTATGCAGCTAATACTGACGCTAACTAAAAATGACATACTTTAGAGGTTCATACACAGCACCGGACAACATCATCTGTGTCAGACTGGCCCTCCAGAGGATCCTCCAGTGGCCCCCGCGTCCTGTCCCAGGGTTACCATCAGAAAAGTACAAGAGATCCAAGACTAAAAAAGCTTCTGGTTTGCCAGTGTTTCTGGTTTAATAACCATAACATTAGGCAACAATCTAATTGTGTTTTAGCCATAAGGTGCTCTACAAGGATGATTTCCTCTGGTGGGCCTCAAGAATGATTTCCTCTGGTGGGCCCAAAGAATGATTTCCTCTGGTGGGCACCCCAGAATGATTTCCTCTGGTGGATCCCAAAATGATTTCCTCTCGTGAGGCTCAAGAATGATTTTCTCTGGTGGGTCCCAAGAATGATTTCCTCTCGTGGGTCCCAAGAATGATGTCTTCTGGTGGTGCCAAGAATGATTTCCTCTCGTGGGTCCCAAGAATGATTTCCTCTGGTGGTCCCAAGAATGATTTCCTCTGGTGGGTCCCAAAAATTATTTCCTCTGGTGGTCCCACGAATGATTTCCTCTGGTGGGCACCCAAGAATGATTTCCTCTGGTGGGCACCCAAGAATGATTTCCTCTGGTGGGCACCCAAGAATGATTTCCTCTGGTGGGCACCCAAGAATGATTTCCTCTGGTTGGCCTCAAGAATGATTTCCTCTGGTGGGCACCCAAGAATGATTTCCTCTGGTGGGCCTCAAGAATGATTTCCTCTGGTGGGCCTCAAGAATGATTTCCTCTGGTGGGCCTCAAGAATGATTTCCTCTGGTGGGCCTCAAGAATGATTTCCTCTGGTGGGCACCCAAGAATGATTTCCTCTGGTGGGCCTCTAGAATGATTTCCTCTGGTGAGCCTCAAGAATGATTTCCTCTGGTGGGCCTCAAGAATGATTTCCTCTGGTGAGCCCCAATAATGATTTCCTCTTGCGGGCACCCTAGAATGATGTCCTCTGGTGAGACCCAAGAATGATTTTCTCTGGTGGTCCAAAGAATGATTTCCTCTGGTGGGCACCCAAGAATGATTTTCTCTGGTGGTTCAAAGAATGATTTCCTCTGGTGGGCACCCAAGAATGATTTTCTCTGGTGAGACCCAAGAATGATTTCCTCTGATGGGCCTCAAGAATGATTTCCTCTGGTGGGCCTCAAGAATGATTTCCTCTGGTGGGTCCCAAAATGATTTCCTCTCGTGAGGCTCAAGAATGATTTTCTCTGGTGGGTCCCAAGAATGATTTCCTCTCGTGGGTCCCAAGAATGATGTCTTCTGGTGGTCCCAAGAATGATTTCCTCTGGTGGGTCCCAAGAATTATTTCCTCTGGTGGTCCCAAGAATGATTTCCTCTGGTGGGTCCCAAAAATTATTTCCTCTGGTGGGCACCCAAGAATGATTTCCTCTGGTGGGCACCCAAGAATGATTTCCTCTGGTGGGCACCCAAGAATGATTTCCTCTGGTGGGCCTCTAGAATGATTTCCTCTGGTGGGCCTCTAGAATGATTTCCTCTGGTGAGCCTCAAGAATGATTTCCTCTCGTGAGGCTCAAGAATGATTTTCTCTGGTGGGTCCCAAGAATGATTTCCTCTCGTGGGTCCCAAGAATCATGTCTTCTGGTGGTCCCAAGAATGATTTCCTCTGGTGGGTCCCAAGAATTATTTCCTCTGGTGGTCCCAAGAATGATTTCCTCTGGTGGGTCCCAAAAATTATTTCCTCTGGTGGGCACCCAAGAATGATTTCCTCTGGTGGGCACCCAATAATGATTTCCTCTTGCGGGCACCCTAGAATGATGTCCTCTGGTGAGACCCAAGAATGATTTTCTCTGGTGGTCCAAAGAATGATTTCCTCTGGGGGCACCCAAGAATGATTTTCTCTGGTGGTTCAAAGAATGATTTCCTCTGGTGGGCACCCAAGAATGATTTCCTCTGGTGAGACCCAAGAATGATTTCCTCTGATGGGCCTCAAGAATGATTTCCTCTGGTGGGCCTCAAGAATGATTTCCTCTGGTGGGTCCCAAAATGATTTCCTCTCGTGAGGCTCAAGAATGATTTTCTCTGGTGGGTCCCAAGAATGATTTCCTCTCGTGGGTCCCAAGAATGATGTCTTCTGGTGGTCCCAAGAATGATTTCCTCTGGTGGGTCCCAAGAATTATTTCCTCTGGTGGTCCCAAGAATGATTTCCTCTGGTGGGTCCCAAAAATTATTTCCTCTGGTGGGCACCCAAGAATGATTTCCTCTGGTGGGCACCCAATAATGATTTCCTCTGGTGGGCACCCAAGAATGATTTCCTCTGGTGGGCACCCAAGAATGATTTCCTCTGGTTGGCCTCAAGAATGATTTCCTCTGGTGGGCACCCAAGAATGATTTCCTCTGGTGGGCCTCTAGAATGATTTCCTCTGGTGAGCCTCAAGAATGATTTCCTCTGGTGGGCCTCAAGAATGATTTCCTCTGGTGAGCCCCAATAATGATTTCCTCTTGCGGGCACCCTAGAATGATGTCCTCTGGTGAGACCCAAGAATGATTTTCTCTGGTGGTCCAAAGAATGATTTCCTCTGGTGGGCACCCAAGAATGATTTTCTCTGGTGGTTCAAAGAATGATTTCCTCTGGTGGGCACCCAAGAATGATTTCCTCTGGTGAGACCCAAGAATGATTTCCTCTGATGGGCCTCAAGAATGATTTCCTCTGGTGGGCCTCAAGAATGATTTACTCTGGTGGGTCCCAAGAATGATTTCCTCTGATGGGCCTCAAGAATTATTTCCTCTGGTGGGTTCCCAAGAATGATTTCCTCTGGTGGGTTACTCAATGGTTTAGGATGCCATATATTTTACCATGAGGGGCAAAGTTTTTTGAATGTGCTGCAGTGATCAGACATCAGGGGCCTGATTTGTCAAGCATAATCTACCAGAATTTGCCATATTGATGCAAATAAAAGAGGTGCAAAATATAAATTTAATGTGTTTCTGCATGTTGCTGCACTGCTAATGTTTTAGTAAATAGGTTTCTTGCAATGCTGCAACATGTGCAAGTGTAAAAGAAAACTCTCAACTATTTTTCACCACACTTATTTTCACTGATGTGGCGTATTTTGGCAGATAGTGCTTGATAAATCAAGCCCTAGATAATATTTCATACATTAAAAAAACAATTGCTTACCTGACGACTGGCTTTTTCAATATTTTCAAGATCGAAGTAGAATGGATGGTTTCCAAGTCTGTTCATTTTTTCAATAGCAGATTGTATAAGTGGTGACAGCTCCTCACTGTTGGGGTTTACAAGCTCGGAACACCCCAAGCAAGGGGCAACTGCAGCTTTTATGGTGGGCTCTATAACTAGTAATAGAAAATGGAAATGTTATTAGTTTAGACATAATTGGTTACATCTTGCATGCCTAAAATAATAAAAGGCACAACCCGATCAGGGATCCCCTGCTGTGTGAAACCTCCCAGGTTGCCTGATCTCATTCACCCTTCCCTGGTCCTATGGCGCATGTGCAGCCTCTCGTCCAGTCAGCGTGCTTTGATCCGCTTCCGCCCCTTCATCCAAGAGCTCGTCTAAATCAAGCGGGTGCCCTGGATGCCGCATCCCCCACTACCCTTTTAACAGGGAGAGTGCCATTCACAAATGCCTGGCGAACCACGAAGCAACAAGTGTTTTTCTTCAGCTCTACCAGCAAATCATATTTATGATGAAAAAAAATGTAGCATTTTATGCAGGGCCTGTTGAAGCGGACCATCACTCTGAATAAGAGTCTATCTTATATGTTTCCCACACCCTGTACATACAGATTGTCCACATTAAAAATCATCCTACCTGCATCTACTGCATGTTATGAGCCTTTAAACATCCAAGATGGTGGCTTATGGAAGCCGCCATCTTATCAGGCAGCCTGCAAACAGGAAGTGCCTCCTGACTGTGCTGCTCTGCATTCTGGGACTGCTGACCTTTACCTGACCCCAGCCCTGCTCTGTCTGAGCAAAGCAGAGCTATCACCCGCCCCCTGTACCTTATCCCACTCTCCTCTCCTCAGTAAGTGTGATGCTTCTGAGTCAAGATGGCGGCGCCCGTATCCTAAATTCCTGAACAGAGTTGCAGCCCAGTGGGGGAAAGAATAATAAGTTAGTGACTAAAAACGTAAAATATATTAATTTTAGATGCTGGTGAACCGTTTTTTAAGAGTTTGGGCTTTTCATTAAATCACTCTGAAGGTCCGGTTTAATGAGTTGGGCGCAAAGGGGTGCACGCCCAGAGGCCTCCACCACTTGCCCTGCAAAGGGGGCCTCCAGTTTTTGGTCAGACGGGCCGTGGGGCCGACAACAAAGCTATTGGCAGCAGTGGGCCCCCAGTGCTTTTTTAGTGTTCCCTATAGCGCCACAACACATCAGATGCTCAGTTTCGTTCTCCCATAGACTTCAATTAACCATTTCAGTTCTGTTATTTTTGGTGACTTCTGGTTATCTTTTTTTTTTTTTCTATTTTTTTTAAGTGACCCAGGATCCCTGGCCTGTTCAGAATGTTTTTTTTGGTCAATATTGTATTTAGGTTAACCACGGCTAACTTATTATTGTATTGTATTTATTGTATCATATTGTATTTATTGTATTGTATGTATTATCGTATTATTGCTTTATTACTGTGCTGCCATCCTTTTTAAAATACATAATAAAAAAGCACAGAACAAGTAAAAATAATTAGTCCATGAATCAAAATTGAGGAGTGATCCCACAGCGCATACACATCACACAGCAATCCACGTGTGCCCTCCACTGATTTCAGTGAAAGTTACTACTAGCTACGAAACACGCCGGCGGTGGCACAGGCGTTTTTTTTATCCTGGATTCTATTCACCAGAGCACAAATCAATGGAACTACTTACCTTGCGTAAGCCACGAGCGGCTGTAGTGGTAATCTGTGACGCCAGTGAAAGCCATCTGCATATCTGTGTTCATGCTGCTAATCTTTTAACTCTCTTTGTAAGTGCATATAGTGGAACCAGTAAAGTTTGTATTTTTACCTTAAAAGGGAGTACACTAAATTCTTTTTTTCTGCTTCCTTTTTAAAGTAGACCATCACCCTCCCGTGATCGGCCCGGGAATCTATAAGATTCCCAGGCCGATCACCTCCCTCCCCGCGGGACATCCGAGATCGAGATGTCCCGCGGGGTGAAACCCCCCCAAACACCCCAAATCCCCTTACCTTGTCTTCATCGTCTGTGAATGACCGGCTCGGGCGCACGCGCGTCAAGAGTGACGCGCAGGAGGCGGCGGCGTAGGAGCCGCTTGTCCGTGGCTGTCAAATCTCTTGTCTGTCGGCGCTGGGAGCGGGGAGAGGTGAGTTTTTCGGGTGATCGGGGGTGCCCCACCGAAGTGGACCAAGACCCAGGATAGTCAAAATCCTGGGTGTTGGTCCACTTTAAAAGCCTTTTTGTTTATTGCACCTGTATGCCTGAGTCACTGTTCTAGAGCACTGGCGCTGTGGTTTTACATGTTAAATATGATTTGACACTCTTTCAGGGTACTCTAATCCCCACATTCCATATATTAGAGGTGTCCTTCTTATGCACCGGTGCCCAGAACTGTACAAAATATTCTATATGGGGGTCTGACTTATAGAACAGTAAAGTGATGCGCTGGTCATGGGCACCTATGTCCCTCTATATGTATCCCATGATTCTGTTTGCCTAGAGCACAATATTGCTCAAGCTCTTTTTCTGAAAAAGCTAGCAGTCTGGCTGTCATGTTGATTAATTAACTGCCAAGGAACGCACATCAACTGCCAGCAAAGTCAGTAAAAGTTAGAACTTTAATCAACTTACATGATGTGGGGTAAGAACTTTTTCAAATGTGGCAGATTCCTGGGAGTACAGGAAACAATGTTAGTTTAATCTGTTTACAGCTACGGGGTAAGGTAAGTATAGTTTTTTTTTGTTATAATGCAGTTATACTGTATAGTAAAAAAAATGTGAAAGGCACATTTGTTTGCTATGTGTTACTGTACTTTGTACATACTATACTACTCCCCTTGCTCTTTGTACTGCTTTTTTGGATAATCCTGCTTGTGCATGTTTGCTCTTCCTTTGCTTATTAATCATTGTTAAATCCCCAAATAACAGGTGGAATGGCGCAGTAACTTACAAAGTTAAAATTCTGCAATATTTATATATTTTTTTAATAGATGCTAAAATGATGCGCTGATGTTGGCTGTTTCAAAATACCAGAAAGCGCTGCCGAAATGCTACAATGTTCAGTCACGCGGATTAACAATTGTTATTTGTGAAGCTAACAAAGTGTAACTGAAATGGTTTTGTTGATACCACCATGTCCCACATTCTAGTGACCATATTATAGGGTTGCTCTCGCTTCTTATCTGCTCGAGTCTGCCTTCTTTCTTCTTTTTTCAATACTGGGTGCAAACAGCACTTTCTTTTTATTTTTCACCCAAAGTGAACTTTTTACACCAAGGTGCACTTTCTGCATCTGGCTCTAAATCTCACGTTTCTCACTTCAAGGGCTATTCTCTAGTCATTTGGAATGTCAGGACACAGTCCAATATTCAGTGTCCCTACTTGGGAAAGTGACTGACTAGGGGGGTATCAGTAGGGTTATTCTTACAGTTAGGGCAGTACAGACAATAATCCCATCTGGGGCCCAACCACATCAGATTGCCCATTATTGTCAGTGGTGACTGACGAATACCCCTCTCTTTTAGGCCCCCACATGCACATTTATCTTGCTATCTTTGGCCCTTATTGGTTTTTAAATAGCAGAGGGCTATTTATCATTTACATTCAGTTAGAGATGTATTCATAATCTTGGCCAAACAATTACTCCATTGAAATAAGAACGTTTGAAAGGTCTGGAAAGGGTGTATGCTACGATAATGTGCAATCAAATGGCTAGCCCCATGTGTAAGTAAAAAGCATCTATGGTAGCCCCATATTTCTCTCCTGAAAACCCTGCATGGACAAAACCCTGTGTTTTGGTCCATTTTAAATTCAGAAGCTTATCTCCTTTAAAGGGCAACACATTATTATTTTTTACCTCCCATGCAGCTGATCCATCCTGCTGTGCTGCTGCATATAGCTGTTGTTGCTGATTTCTAGCCCATTTTCTATAGCCCATACCTTAGCTTATTAGTAGCAAGACCACCTGTTGCTACACCAAGAGGTGTACTGAACCTTACCCTAACCTGCATCACACATGCTCATTTTTTTTCTTTGCGTTTTTTTTTTAAACTGCATCATTCACTGCTAGCAAGTAGCAAACATGGAATCCAGTTGCGTTCTGAAATTTAAAGACAGGCTGGGACCGCTTCCCCTCCCTGAAGACGGGGTGGCCGATTCATTAATAGCGCCAGGTAGCGACAGATGAGCGCCAGTAGCGTGATTTTCTCAGCGCCAGCCAGTATTCGCTGTGCTTGGGCGTTGTTCGCTTGTTGACAGCGACTCAGTCGGTGTGCGGTAATGTTGAATACGGGCTGGGGGGTCGCTGTTTCACAGGTTCAGCGTTGTATGGGTGCGCCTGACAACGAATGGCCAGAGCGAACGGCTTGCTGCAGATTCATTAACAAAACACGCTCCGAATTTTTTCGCGCTGTGAATTCCTTGTTTAAACCCCAGAGCGCTGGCGGCGATGGGTGTAAAATAGTTTTTAACCCCCAAACAACCATATTTTTTTATTGTAAAATTATACAAGTTTTTCTAAACATTTTGTAATATGAATACATTAATATCAGACCTGTAATATCAATTCTGCACAAATTTTTTTTTTTTTTTTTTACCTTAAAAAAAAAATCCTAACATTGCAGAAGTGGTCACAGAATTTTTGACATTAAAAAAAATAAAATAAACATTAATAGGAATTAATTATGATTAATTAAAGATTGCTCCATTGAAATGCATTGGACATCGCCAGGGAGCGACAGGTCATACCTGGCGCTGTGATGGGATTAGCAGCGGCGCTGTTCGTTGCAGTCGGCTACATGATGAATCCCGCGCTAGCTGTCGCTCTCGCCGGCGCTAGCCTCATTTAGCGTGATAAATGCGTCATTGTGACCGCCGCCGGGCGTACTTGAGTTGGTAGCCGCCGTTAGCTGGCGGTACCTGACGCTCGTCAGACACTACCTGGCGCTAGGCCTTGATAAATAAGGGCCTCAAGGTAACAACCCTGGTCTGTGATTTACAGAGACTAAGAAGGAAGATGCTTATAAGAATCACCACTAAGGGGTAGGTAAGACAAGCATGCTTTGACTTTACATTCAGTGTAAAGAGAATTTTTGAATTCATGGCTTCACCGCTGCATGCCACATACCTTTAGGCGTAATGGAACAGTTTTGTGAGAAAACCTCCTTGGTGTTCTGCTCTTTGTTGACAAATATGTGTGCTGAGCATTGTCCTCTTTCCTTTTTGGATGGGAAAAGTAGGTTAATGGTGATCCTATACAAATGATGCATTGTAAATTTAGACCATGCCACATAACTCTTAAAAAGACTCTATAGTCTATTTGTGATAGTTCCTTCCCCCAGCACATCTGGTCGCCGCATCCAGCGCATTTATCTGCTGCTCCTGGCGTTTTACCCATCTGAGCAGCTTTGCTGCGGCTGCCACAGGATGCGCCGTTGGAATGTACTGAATAAGACCATACATTTAACTACCTGCCTTACCTCAGTGCTGGGAGGAAGGGGCCAGGGGGGCACCAATGTGGTGAATGTAATGTCCCTCTAACACAGGTGCCACATGAGAAACTAAAAATATTGTGGAGGGCCGGGCCAAAAGGCTGAACTCAATTCTGCATAATAATTGTATTGTATTAATTGTATTTCCCACCCCTCCGCCCAAGCAAGATGGCGCCGGAGCCTACCTCCTTCTCCTCCCCTGGTTGGGCTTTTCTTCACTGTCGGGCCACCCCGATCCCTCTTTGCAGCGAGTTGGCGCCTCCCGCACTGTACACAGGCGATCACTTAAGCAGCAGCCGATCGGCCACTCGGCTCTTCGGGTCTGGCACGTTCTCCCTTGAGGAGTGGTGGGACGCTGAATGACAAGCGGAGGGACTCCGCCAGCCAACTTAGCCCGGGCCGGTCGGAGTCAATTAAAGGGCCGTATATGGCCATACAATGCCCAGGTCTGCTCTAACACCTTGACTTTCTGCCCTGAAACACACAAGTTACTTTGCTTATGTTCTAACTGATGTGCTCTGTACAGATGGGATGCTGTGGTAGTAGTAGGAAGAGCTAAAGGCTCCGGGGACAATGGTGCATTTCATAGATTTTTTGTCAATGCAATGACTGCAACCATGGTAAGTCTGACCAATTAGGTTCCAGCAGACAGGTTTATTCACCTTCTGATAACTGTTCCTTTGAAATATGCAATCTTAGTGTATGGAAAACATGGCCTGGTCCTAAATCAATTAAATCAATAAGTCAGCATTCTCCTAATATAGGTAGGAGATTTATATCTGGCTTTGAGTGTAGAGCTTGCCATTTACACAAAATATTGTGTCTGGTTAATTAACCACACAACTACAAGAATAATTCCAATCCTGCAGCCGGGGCAAAGATTTCGTTTGCAACAGGGGCCCCTAACATTTTTTTCATCAACTATTACTTTTTATTTCCATTCTAGGTATCTCAGGTACCACTTGGAGGGTGGGGTCACTTAAAGCGGACCAACAGTCAAAAATTGACTTAAACCAGACCTCCCCAGTCTTTACCATGTTCCCAATACTCAACCCATCTAAACTTCCCCCAATGCTAAACATACAATGGATATAGAAAATGACTGTTTGGTTGCTATCGTGCCAGAGTTATATCTCCCAGGGGTGGTGTTTTACTATCAGTGTCACTGCGTTCCTCCAAGTGCGCCCCTCCTCTCTGTGCAACCCCCATCCTTACTGTAAACGAATTTAATTACCTTTACACGCCAGTTCTATATACCCCCTCCTCTTTCCCCACAGATGGCTCCGAGGGTCACATGTGGAGGTTGAGCTTGCGGCCATTTAAAAAATCACAAAATAAGAATAGTAATTGAACTAAATGCACAAAAATACAAATAGTTTTCAGCACATTTTAATTAATTATTAAAACGCATTTTATGAAGCAAATCAGGCTTGGATAAAGTATAGATGGCAGCAGATCAGTTTGGGATACCTGCCAGTCTGCAGTCCTGCCACGTACCAACTGATAGGGTCTTGAGTACTACTAACATATACCACTGGTTGGAAACCCCTGGTGTAGAATGCAAGAGGGAAGGTGGGGATCACTATGAACTGGCTCCCACGTGCTGTGAGAGCTCCTGCTTACCCATCTATTTAAATGGCTGGGTAGTGCACGCACAGCACTCGGATCTTCCGCTCTGGCTACATCATGTAGCTCAGTAAAGATGGCGCTGATCGGTCGATCGGCACTGCTGGATTATGGGCGAGGTAAGTGTCATTACATTACTCTGCGTTTACTATGTGTTTAACATAAAAAACTAGCTACTAAATGTGCTTACAGCATCGTCCAGCTTGAATTCGCATTCTTTCCAAGGTACAGCATCTTTCACAGGGCATATACTTTCCCATATGTCAAAGCTCACAAAATGATGTATAAGGCTTGGAGTCTCTTGCTGCAAATAAATAGAAAAGTGAATTAAAAGCAAGCTACATTTGAGTTATTTGTATAGCCCTTATAACTCCACAGGGCAGAACTTGCAGTGGTAGGCCTGGTAGGCCATGTGATTTTCACCACCATGCTATAGAACAGGGGAAGGAAATTAGGACCCATTCCCCTGCTTGAGTTGTGTTGAAGTAGGAATACATTGCTATGAAAGCGGGACGAGAATCCTGTCTATTTTAAGCAACAGGTACTTCTGTGCACATTTGGCCTGCAACATGATCAATATACAGCCCATAGTTGTCTATAAGCCGCATTACTTTGCGGTGCTGATAAAAACTCATTGTCTCCTGGTACATCAGCTGTCTCCATTAGGTACTCTGCTCCTGCTGGGGACGCAGGCATTCACTGAAGCATGCCTCTTTAGTTGCCTTGCACTGGGTCCAAGTGTTGCGGTCCTTGACTACACTCTCCTGCTTCTGCTGCCAGCACCTTTGTGTCCTCCGGACCCCCACTTCTTGCCATGTAGCATGTTTTTGCAGTTTTATTATGCTCAGGCTTCTGGATCACTGGGGGCTAATAGGAGGTAAGTTCCTAACACATTAAGGAAACCTTTGCATCATCTAACCCTTTATATCTCCTACCCAGTATGCTTATTTAGGACTCCCATCTTCTGGCACATGAACATGTCCAACATGGGGTACTACTTCTCACCCTGCCTGTGCTCAGGTGCTGTGCCAAAACTTCTCCATAGGAGGTCATGAAAAGTCCTACTAGACACTCTAAGTGACTCACATGAGTGTGGAATGGTAGGCATGATTTTTCCAGGGTAACTGAGTGGACTGACATCTCAAACCAGGATACCAAGAGAGTTGGGTACAAAACAACCTTAAGAACAGGTTTGGGTTTGGGTCCACTTTATATCTATACCAAGATAGGAATTTTAGTTGTCACCTTCTATCCTTCTATCCCCAGCTCGGTGCCCCAAAAAGCCTGTTTTTTTTTTTGTTTTTTTTTAAATAAAAGCTTTGCCCAATATTCATAAAACACTAACAGGAAGCAGTATGATATCTGAATACATGTGCTTTACATGTACATGTGCTTTTTGGTACAGCTTTAAACAGGGTCTTATGCTGACTTTAGCAGTAAGTATCAAGCATGTAATATGCTAATTACAACTGCTTAATATGCATAAATGCATAACATTGCTTAATACAACTGCAGATTATTACTGTATAACATTTTTTAAATATATAAAATAATTGAACTGACCACTAAAATTTGATAGTTAATAGTCAGCAAATCCTAATCCAAAATGCTAGGTATACTTGAGGGGAGGTTATCCAAATAATCTGGAGAGTCGGGGAGGCCGATTCATCAATAGCGCCAGGTAGCGACAGATGAGCGACTGTAGCGTGATTTTTTCAGCGCCAGCCAGTATTCGCTGTGCTTGGCCGGCATTAGCTTGATGACAGCGACTCAGTCGGTGTGCGGTAATGTTGAATACGGGCTGGGGGGTCGCTGTTTCACAGGTCCAGCGTTGTATGTGAGCGCCTGACAACGAATGGCCAGAGCGAACGGCTAGCTTCATATTCATCAACAAATCACGCTCCGAATGTGCTGCCGCTGTCCATTCCTTGTTTAAACCCCAGAGCGCTGGCGGCGATGTGTATTAACTAGTTTTTAACCCCTAAACAACCATATTTTTTGAATGTAACATTATACATGTTTTTAGAATCATTTTGTAATATGAATACATTAATCTCAGACATGTTAGATCAATTCTGCACATATTTTTTTTTTTTTTTTTTTTGACTTAAAAATAAATCCTAACATTGCAGAAGTGGTCTCCGATTTTTTGACATTAAAAAAAAAAAAAAAATTAATCCAAATTAATTATGATTAATTATAGCTTGCTCCATTGAAATGCATTGGACATCGGCAGGGAGCGACAGCTCATACCTGGCGCTGTGAGGGAATTTGCAGCGGCGCTGTTCGGTCCAGGCGGCTTCATGATGAATGCCGCGCTAGCCGTCGCTCTCGCCGGCGCTAGCCTCATTTTGCTTGATAAATGCGTCATTGTGACCGCCGCCGGGCGTACTTGAGTCGGTAGTCGCCGTTAGCTGCCGCTACCTGGCGCTCGTCAGACACTACCTGGCGCTATCGCTTGATGAATAAGGGCCTGAGTTTGGAGAGGCAGTCAGAGCTTTTATCACTCAGCAAAGTTCTCTTATATTTAAAAATAAATCCTCTGCACATGTGCTAGGTTAGTTCTACAGCTGAAGTGCAAATTATATTTGAGGTAATGGGGTAGATATTTTAATTTAGAAGTTACATAATATGGGAAATCCAAACACTTAAAAAAAGAAGTCTCTCCGAATGCGATTAGATTCCTCATGGAATGTTATTTTTCAACTGATAAAATAAATGATCTACCCCAAGAAAAATCATTTGCACCTCTTCTCTAGGACTGCCCCATCACATGTGCAGGGGATTTTGATTTTAAAATAAAAAAAAAATATTTTACTTTATTGTAAGCTGTGTGAGAAATGCCCTGGCTGCCATTTAAAATCTCGGCCTCTCCAGAAAAAACACAAACCATTTGCATAATCCTTTAAGTCAGGTCTGACCTTTTTACTATTGTTTTTTTATATAGCTGAAGAAATGGCAAGCTGCTCTGGGAAATGTGGTGTGGGAGGGACCCAGTGGAACCACTCCTTAGTAATATATAAGTATCAAGCAACAAACATGTCGAACAGGTAGAAAAACAGAGATTTAGGGCCAAAAAAGTGGCGCTTTTTGGCACTGAAGCTTCTCTCTTTGTAGCTCCCCGTTACATATATCTGCAGATACATGTAGAAGCCACACCTCCCTGACAAGACACTCTGGGCCTTATTTAAAGTGGACCAACACCCAGGATTTTGACTATCCTGGGTCTTGGTCCACTTCGGTGGGGCACCCCCGATCGGGGTGCCCCGCTGTGTGAAACCCCCCCGAACCCCCCGAACTCACCTCTCCCCGCGACGACGGACAAGCCGCGGACAAGCGGCTCCTCCGCCTCCCGCGCGTCCCTCTTGACGCGCGCGTGCCCGCGCCGGCCGAAACTAAGGTAAGGAGTTTGGGGTGTTTGGGGGGGTTTCACCCCGCGGGACATCCCGATCTCTGATGTCTCGCGGGGAGGGAGGTGATCGGCCCGGGAATCTTATAGATTCCCGGGCCGATCACCGGTGGGTGTTGGTCCACTTTAACAAGGGGTAGCGCCAGGTAGCGAATGGTGAGCGAACGGTAATGGCGCTCACCGCCACGAGAACGCCGGCTCCCCTCCGCAATCACACATTTATCAAGCCGATCCTGCTTAGCAACTGACAGAGCGCCAGATAGCGAATCATTCATCATTATTCCAGCCTCACCCCACAGCACCAGCGAGCGACCTTGAACAGCGAAAGGTATGACCTCTCGCTACCTGGCGCCCTCCAATGCATTTCAATGGAGCAATCTTTAAATATTCATAATTAATTGCTATTAATGTTTTTTTTTTTTTTTTTTTTTAAATGTCAAAAATTCTGTGCCCACTTCTGCAATGCTAGATATTTTTTTTAAGGTAAAAAAAATAAAAAAAAAATTGTGCAGAATTGATATTACAGGTCTGATATTAATGTATTCATATTACAAAATGTTTGTAAAAACATGTTTTTTTTTGTTTCCAAAAATATGGTTGTTTGGGGGTTAAAAAACGACTTTTAACCCATCGTCGCCAGCGCTCTGGGGTTTAAACAAGCATTTCACAGCGCGAGAATTTTTTGAGCGTGATTTGTTAATGAATATGCTGGGAGCCGTTCGCTATGGCCATTCTCTGTCATGCGCTCCTATACAGCGCGTAACCTGTCAAACAGCGACTCCTAACCCCATATTCAACATTACCGCACACCGACTGAGTCGCTGTCAACAGCCGAACAACGGCCAAGCACAGCGAATACTAGCGGGTGCAGTGAAAATAACGCTACTGGCGCTCATCTGTCGCTACCTGGCGCTATTAATGAATCGGCCTCCCCGTGTTAGTGTGGTTCCTATTCTATGAGCCTTATTTATGATGATGCCATTTAGCATCATTTTTGTGGCTATAGCGCCAGCTTTGGAGTGCTGTCATTATGGTGTTATCTGGCGCTGTGCTATGTACTACATTGGCACTAGCAGTCAGTGCGCCGAACGCTACTAATTAGCTTTCATTGTTGCTCTTAGGCATTGGCTGGCCTATGTCAGCGCCTGTTGTATCCGGCAGGCAATTATCCCAGCGCCAGTGAGCGCCACTTTGTACTGCCGTTTTTTCAGCACTACCCAGCATATTTATGATTTTTTCCTCCTTGAAATCTTTTGGCGCTGTATTTTTCTGGTGCTGGTCAGCGTTTCATCATTACAGTTGCAAGAAATCAGTGCTGGGAACAAACAAAATGTAGCCCAAACGCACTGTAAAGTTTGTCCCTTTTCCCCAGCAGTGATATCCTGTAATGATGAAATGGCAACCAGCACCTGTTATATACAGCGCCAATCTTTTCTGCGTGACATAAATGAATAAATAAATACATTGTGCAGTGGCTAAAAGGCGGCGGTACAGAACAGCGCTCACTGGCACTGTTATGATTGGCATAAGGGTCCAACAGACACTGACACAGTCCAGCCAATACCCAGTCTATCAATCCAAGCTGATTATTTAATATTGAACGTTGTGACTTGCAGAGCTATTCCGGACAAATAGCAGCAGTGAAATATAATAGATGACGGCGCTCAAAAACAAGCAGTTTGCCAGCAAGATAGCACTATGCTTGTTTTAAATAAGGCCCTGAGATGAATTATATGGCAATTGTCATGTAGAATGCAGTATAAGTGCCATAGATCTGTTCAAAACTTTTCAAAGCTAAAAACTGGAGACAGTTAATGCAACATAAAAGGTATATTAAAGAGAAAGTAAAACTTACCCTTATGCTGGCCTCTGTAATTCTGTACAGAATGAACATGTTTCCATCCAGTTTTGCACCATTGTATGATTTAAGCGCTTCATCTACCGCCTCAAAAATATTTGGGTCATCACAGTCCACATCAATAGCAGGAACTGGAGAAGCAAAGCTTTGTAAGCAATAGGAGCAGAGTAACAGAATGGGCAGGAGTCCCATTGCTGCTGCTGGTGATCTCCCCGAATACTGGGGACTGCGGATAAAAGAATTCCACTATAATGGAGAGGAAGAAAAGGCAAACAGAGCTGTGCTTGAACAAAGAATGGTCAATAAACTCTGATGACAAATGTTACACAATCTTTGCTACGCAATGTCCAGCACGGGTTTAAATAAACCATCTTGGGCGGGGGATGTGCATGTCACAGAGGTAATCCGCCTTCATTGGCTCTCATAGGATCTGAGGACAAGTGTTAGGAAAGACGCACATATTACTCACCCCTTATAGCTTCATATCACGATTAACAGTCATTGGCCTCGATTCAATAAAGGTAGAAAAAAATTCTCATGGTAGTAAAGATTCAATTCATGAGAGAAAAGCCTGAGAATTTCAATGTTGCTAAATCACCAGCTAAGAAAACAATGGAAGTCAATGGCACTTTTTTACTCCTAAGAAAAGTAGAGAACTGTTTACTTGTTTCTACAATGTAGTAAAAGCTGCCATTGACTTTCATTGTCTTTTTATCTGGTGATTCAGTAACAGTGACATTCTCAGGCTTTTTTCTCATGAATTGAATTTTTTACTACCATGAGAATCTTTATTGAATCGAGGCCATTGTGTGTTACTACATAAACCTATTGACTGGTTTTGAAAATTGTTGTGTTGATAATGTGTATTGTTTCACTTATGAATCTGCTAACATAAACTTTGGATTAAAAATAAACCCCAAACATACTTTTTTTTTCGAGTTTTGGGGAGAGGTTAAGTCTTATTAACAATTTTCTTGCCAAGAGCCTTATTTATGAAGCATCTGCGCCACTTTTTTTGCTGCGCCAAGTGCCTTAAAGGTCACAGCGACGGGTGCTCTGGTTGAAGCAGTGGCAGTTGAAAGTAGGTAGTTTTATGCTTATAAATCATGTTGCACACATTTATTAGTACAGAACATGCATTGTGACAATAATGGAAATGCAGGACCTAGATGTTGCCAAATTATATTTTTTTTCATCAAAAAATCTTTTTTCTTCTCTTATATCCAATAAAGGAAGAGCCATTCCCAAAAACAGTTGGGGGGAGTGGTGATTCAGAGCCTCTACGTAAAGGCTTGGAAAAAACTTGCATGGCATAGCCGCCTTTAAGATGAGTTCGCCTGTGCGAATGCCAGCGAAAGTGCTTGTCGTAAGCTTTTGTTCAAGGCGAGCCTTTACAATTTTTGCCTGCGAGAGTGCATCCTAAGGCAAGTTTTTCTCGTTTTTAATTCGTTCCTGCTGCGGGTAACTGACAGCAGGTTTTTTTTAGTGACTTTTTTGGTAAATTTGTGAATATTTTTTGTTAGCTACAGAGCCTTATTTAAGGAAGGCACTCAGCGTGCGATTTAAGAAATAAAAAAACAATGAAAAGATTGCAGTACCGGATGCTCTGGTTGAAGCAGCACCAGTTGTAGCCTGGCGCTGTAGGTCACAATCCCATAGAGCACAATGGGCAGAACTGGATTGAAGTGTTTTATTATTATAAATAATATTACACACAATTTTTGTACAGAAGGAAGCAGGAAATAAAGATAAAATGAATGACAAAAAATAAAGAATAGATGGAAATAAATATAGAAATATTTTTCCGTTAGATAATAATTGTATTTAAAAAATATCAAAGTATTACTGTAAAAATGATTTTAATATGTTAACAATCGCGCCATCTCAGACGGCATAATTTTTTACTACTTTGCCCATGCAAAGTGGCCACAAAAACTGGAATTTTCATGGGAAGAACAGGCAAAAATGCTCTGCCTTTGAATCACCCCTATTACAATAGAGAAGGCTGGGGACTTACAAACTGTCCACCACTTTATTTTGGGTGCAAAACTCACCTCTTACGGCAGCTCCCTTGGCACTGCAAACTGTAGGAATGGAGAGCTGCTACATCCCCAGCATCTTTGGGCTGTGTACACTCTCCTGTCCCCAGCCATTCAATAAGATAATTATATACTGTATTTTTTCACCCTATAAGACCCCCCTCCCCCAAGTGAGGGGGGAAATATTGGTGCATCTTATGGGGCGAAATGTGTGTGTGAGGAAGGAGCACAATGGAGGACCAGCGGGCAGAAAGCAGTTAAACTTGCTCCCTGTTTGACGGTCCCCCAATGTGCGGTGCTTCCACGCTCAGATACACAGACACATACAGTACCGTACAGCTCTCCCATGTCGCCACTAACGAGTTCCTAACTCTGGCGGGTGAGCGTGGCCTATGCACGACTGGTGTTCATTCCTAAAGTCCGACTATAGATAGGCTACATGAATGGAAGGAACATGATCAGTGGTAGCACGGCAGAGCTGTAAGGTACCATATGTGTCTGTGAGTGTGTGTGTGATTGTGTGGGGAGCGCTGTGCATTAGAGGACTTGAAGGCAGGGTACATGTTTAGCTGCCTTCTGCCATCGGCCCTCCATTGCACACCCTTCTCACACACGCGATGGGGGTACTGAATTTTGACTGTATAGGGGGATGCCACACACTCCCTGTGATGAGGGATGTTGCACACTCCCTGTAATGTGGGGTTGCCGCACACTGCCTGTAATTGGGATGCCCCACACTGTCTGTGAATGGGAATGTCGCATACTGCCTGTAATTGAGATGCTGCACACTGCCTTTCAATGGGAATGTCGCACACTCCCTGTGATGGGAGATGCTGCATACTGCCTGTAATTAGGATTCTGCACACTGCCTGTGAATGGGAATGTCACACACTCCCTGTGATGGGGACGCCACACACACCCTGTGATGGGGGATGCCGCACACTGCCTGTAATTTGGATTCTGCACACTGCCTGTGAATGGGAATGTCACACACTCCCTGTGATGGGGACGCCACACACACCCTGTGATGGGGGATGCCGTATACTGCCTGTAATTGGGATTCTCCACATTGCCTGTAATTGGGATGCCGCACACTCCCTGTAATGGGAGTTGCCGCATACTGCCTGTAATTGGGATGCTGCACACTGCCTGTGATGGGAGTTGCCGCATACTGCCTGTAATTGGGATGCTGCACACTGCCTGTAATGGTAGTTGCCGCATACTGCCTGTAATTGGGATGCTGCACAGTGCCTGTGATGGGAGTTGCCGCATACTGCCTGTAATTGGGATGCTGCACACTGCCTGTGATGGGAGTTGCCGCATACTGCCTGTAATTGGGATGCTGCACACTGCCTGTAATGGTAGTTGCCGCATACTGCCTGTAATTGGGATGCTGCACAGTGCCTGTGATGGGAGTTGCCGCATACTGCCTGTAATTGGGATGCTGCACACTGCCTGTAATGGTAGTTGCCGCATACTGCCTGTAATTGGGATGCTGCACAGTGCCTGTGATGGGAGTTGCCGCATACTGCCTGTAATTGGGATGCTGCACACTGCCTGTGATGGGAGTTGCCGCATACTGCCTGTAATTGGGATGCTGCACACTGCCTGTGATGGGAGTTGCCGCATACTGCCTGTAATTGGGATGCTGCACAGTGCCTGTGATGGGAGTTGCCGCATACTGCCTGTAATTGGGATGCTGCACACTGCCTGTGATGGGAGTTGCCGCATACTGCCTGTAATTGGGATGCTGCACACTGCCTGTGATGGGAGTTGCCGCATACGGCCTGTAATTGGGATGCCGCACACTCCCTGTGATGGGAGTTGCAGGATACTGCCTGTAATTGGGATGCTGCACACTGCCTGTGAATGGGAATGTCGTACACTCCCTGTGATGGGGACGCCACACACACCCTGTGACTGGGGAAAGCCGCATACTGCCTGTAATTGGGATGCTGCACACTGCCTGTAATGTGCATGCCCCACATAGCTTGTAATTGGAATGCCGCAAACTGCCTGTAATGGGTAATGCCACACAGTTCCTGAAATGGGGGATGCCGCACACTGCCTGTAATGGGTAATACCATACAGTTCCTGAAATGGGGGATGCGCACACTGCCTGTAATGGGACATGCTGCGCACTGCCTGTAATGGAGCATGTTGCTTACTGTCTGTAATGTGGGATGTCACTAACTGCCTGTAATGGGGTATGCTGCACACTGCCTGTATTGGGGGGATGCCACACACTACCTGTAATGGGGCATGCTGCACACTGCCTGTAATGGAGCATGTTGCTTACTGTCTGTAATGTGGGATGTCACTAACTGCCTGTAATGGGTTATGCTGCAAACTGCCTGTATTGTGGGCTGTCACACACTGCCTGTAAGGTGGGATGCCGCTCACTGCCTGTACTGTGGGGTGATTGTGGGGCTCCTGCATACTATCTGCAATAGGGGGATTGGGAGGGGGCATTTTAGGACACCATTTGGTTCAAAATATTTGTTTCTCTAATTTTCCACCTCCCAATTAATGCTTTTAATGGGGGGAAAAATACTGTAGTAAAAAAGACAAATTCATTGTGGCCCACCAAGCCACTTAAAGCGGAACTTCGGGCAAACAGACTTGGGCTTTTTAACTACCATCAAAGCCAGCCCAGAGCCTCAAATAAACATATAAATGCGCCTGCAGTCCCTAGACTATGTGCACCGCCGCTGGTCTTTGGGTCCCACACGGACTCGCCGCTGGTCGCCATCATCTTTGATTTCTCCCAGGTGCCCTGGCCCCTGAGAGATCCTTATAGGCATGTTCAGTTGCTGTGTTCCACACTGGGTTGCGCTTTGGCCCTTGGCTGGCGCATGCTGCTCTGCGCGTTTGAGGCCAGGCGCGTCCCTCCATTCAAGACAGGTAGCCTTCAGCTACCATACTCTGTCTGGCCCCTCCCAGCATTCATAAAAGGGGGGGGTCCATCAATACACATAGACGGACGGCCCATTTGTATACATCAGGATGTCTACCTAATCTCTCTCCCATCCCCCCAAAACAAATATGGACAATAGTCTTGACATAGATGCAAGGGCACTCAATAGTATTCTTATCAGTAAAAATGATGGGTTTACTATTGTGTCGCTGACAGCAGGAGGGGGGGGGGGGGGGCACCTGACTCCGGCAGGGGAACTGCTTGAAATCTGGCAAGAGATTCTTGGTGAATTAGCACAGTCCCTGGGGACATGTTGAAATGCCCCCAGATTGCTTTTTGACTGAAATTCTGCTTTAACGCAGCACTGTCGCAAAATTGTGTATTAATAAAAATCCATATAAACACGTCGGCTAATGAGAGGAGGCGTCACTTATACACCCAAACTGAATAAAACTCCCACCAAGCTTGTGGTTTTCTTCTCCTGGTAGGAATAAAATCCAGGGGTGACAGGTGTTAGTGTATCACGGGTGACAGAACCATGCCCCCCCTGATTTCCTCTTCCTTCCATTAAAAAGGAAAGGAAAAAGGAAACCTGGCATCAATAAATATCCTACCAAGTTTTTTAAGTGACTCCTCCAGCATATTTATATGATTTTCTATCGTTTTTTCGTGATAGCCCTCCTTTAAAGCGATACTTTAGTCAAAACTAAAAAGCCATTTTGAATCTTTGCCCTGGTGCCAGAAAGCGTAGTTACTCCTCTGCAATGGTGAGTATAGTGTTTTTTTAATTTTTTGACTAAAGTATAACTTTAACTAGCCCGCACTCTTCAAAAGGCCGAGCACCCCTGTTTTAAACAATGCCACAAGATAGTATTAAGTACTTTACTATTATCCCACAAACATACAGCAATATCTCATAGAAAGCATTCCCAAACAAGTAAAGTGGTTTCAGCTGCAAAGTAATGCCTAATGCAACATCAACAAAATCCCTCCATGTGTAAAAATACTTTAGTCCACATAATGTACCTATAGTAGCAAAAATGTTGACACTACACACAATGTGGTTGATTCAGTAAGAGTAGCGAAGAATTCTCTTGGTAGTAAAATAACAAATCACTTTAGGTGTAAAAAGCATGAGGATGTCACTGTTGTCCAATCACCCGCTAAATAGACAATGAACATCAATCACACTTTTTATTACAGTGTAAAAATTTCTCTACTCTTTTTAGGAGTAAAAATTGCCTTTTATTGCCTTCCTAACTGGTGATTCAGCAACAGTTACAGCATCATGTTTTTTTTTCTCGTAAAGTGAATTTTTTTTACAACCAAGAGTTTTTTTTAACTTCTTACTGACTCAACCGCAATGTTTGCTTACATTACAGATGCATAGCTTATTATAGAAGTTACTAGTTTTGCTCTATCACTTTAAAGGATCACAATTGCAAAAGAAAATGGTCCAATATTAAAAATCCAGGGAGGGGTACCTATACACCCTGCATCAAAACATATCCAACCAAGCCTGTTTCTTAGTGTTAATCAAAGGAATGAGAATCAGCGATGACAGGTTTTAAATGTACCCAGTGGCGTAGCGACCCGGGGGCGGGGGGGGGCGGACCGCCCCGGGTGACACCAGACCTAGAGGGTGACACCGCACACCCAGGGCCGGCCCTACCATCATAGCTGCAGTCTCATTGGCTGCTGCAGTGCAATCAGCGCCTGTGTGCCCGCCGGTTCCTGGGGGCGGGGCTATGGGGCAAACGTACTGGAGCCCGATCACACCACTCTTCGGGTGAGGATGACAAGCAGGGGGCGGGGCTTGCGTGAATGAAGGCAGGCCGGGGCGGGGAAGTAACCTGCGCCGAGCGTTGCTTGTAGCATCCTGAGCCGGTGATTCGTGATCGGCCAGCCATTGGCCAGTAAGTTGCTGCGGAACGCTGTCACTGAGCTGCGCGCTGTCAGGTGAGCGGGCTGGAGATGAATGGCTGGAGGAGGTGCTGTGTGCTCGCTGCTGACAGCGCTGGGTGCCCCCTCTCCGGCTGGCCTAAAGGTGTGTGATCTGTCACTCTGCATGCCTTAGTTACACGACCACCATTGCTCCTTATACATTAGTAGCAGTGGCGTAGCGACCCGGGGGGCGGGGGGGGGCGGACCGCCCCGGGTGACACCAGACCTAGAGGGTGACACCGCACACCCAGGGCCGGCCCTACCATCATAGCTGCAGTCTCATTGGCTGCTGCAGTGCAATCAGCGCCTGTGTGCCCGCCGGTTCCTGGGGGCGGGGCTATGGGGCAAACGTACTGGAGCCCGATCACACCACTCTTCGGGTGAGGATGACAAGCAGGGGGCGGGGCTTGCGTGAATGAAGGCAGGCCGGGGCGGGGAAGTAACCTGCGCCGAGCGTTGCTTGTAGCATCCTGAGCCGGTGATTCGTGATCGGCCAGCCATTGGCCAGTAAGTTGCTGCGGAACGCTGTCACTGAGCTGCGCGCTGTCAGGTGAGCGGGCTGGAGATGAATGGCTGGAGGAGGTGCTGTGTGCTCGCTGCTGACAGCGCTGGGTGCCCCCTCTCCGGCTGGCCTAAAGGTGTGTGATCTGTCACTCTGCATGCCTTAGTTACACGACCACCATTGCTCCTTATACATTAGTAGTCAGGGATTATCGCTGTTATTCTAAGCTTCCCCATCACGATGTGTCACCGACACGCCCCGATCTGCATCATCCACCCGGGATGCTCCCGATCGCGGCTGCGGTGCCGGGGAGGGGGTCACGTGTCCTGTGATGCTCGGTGGCTCACCTACTGACATCTTGCTGGTCAGCATTCTGCACATAGCGAGCCTACAGCAACTAAACACAGTGGTCTGTCTGCGAGCTCCACTACTGGGGGAAAGTTTACTGTGCTATCCGGAGCAACCAGTCTGGCTGCTTGCTTGCTTTTTAAAGTGGACCTCCAATCACAAATCACCTTAGGGAATCCCCAGGGAATACGGATTTGGGATGCCCTTACCATTAAAATGGAACCACACCTGGACTTTCCACAATCCTAGGCTTTGGTCCATACCCCTGGGGCAGTGGCGTAGCGACCCGGGGGCGGGGGGGCGGACCGCCCCGGGTGACACCAGACCTAGAGGGTGACACCGCACTATAGCATTATGTCACCTCAATTATTGCCAGCCTGTGGCACAGAGCAGTCAGTTGTGGGGGATGCTATGCCCTCACGGCGACACCTACGCATCTCTCCCACAGCGCTCGAGCGCCATTTGGCAGGAGGCGGAGCGGCTGCTGGTGCCTGTCCAGAATCTGTGGACCAATGGTGTGCGCGCACAGCAGGTCACGTGGACAAGGTGGGAGCTTTTGTTCGCTGTTGCTGAGAGCGCGCGCGGTATTCGTCGCCAGAAACAGGTGAGGGCGTGTGTGGTGTTGCTGGGGTGAGCGCACGCTGTTCCTGTTTATTCGGGGATTTATAGCTGTAACTGCTCAGTGGCGTGTGTGGTGGTGTTGCATGGTGGGCGCGTTACCTGGCGGGAGATGGGTGTTTTTAATGGACATAAAGGGAGCGTGCAGGCCGATGTATGTGTGCTAGTGAGGTACTGCACAACGCATAAGCGCCTCTGCTATCATACATTGATTATAATAGGTGCGCGCCCCGCTTTTGTTCAGGTGCGATGTCTGGCCCTGCCCCGACTTTTTTTCTTTGGGGGGGGGGGGTGACACCATTTCCTACCGCCCCGGGTGACACCAGCCCTAGCAACGCCACTGAATGTACCATTCTGCTTTTGTAGTGTACAGAAAATGTAGTCAAGACACACTGCTGGGGTTTCTTAAAATGTTTATTAAGGGTGTAGTGTTTAAAGGTGGACACTAGGTGTCGCCCTTGGTGAGGAGTATTAAAGTGGACCAACACCCTCCACTGATCAGCCGGGAATCTATAAGATTCCCGCACCGATCAGCCCCCTGACTGCGGGGCACCCCGACCGGCGCTGTGTGAAACCCCCCAGAAACCCCTAAATCCCTACCTGCTCCTAGATCCAGCGGCGCCTGCCGCCACCTCCCGCGTTTCCCTCTAGCAGGACGCGCACCCGCGCCGGCCATCTGTGAATGGCCGGCGCGCGCGCGCCCTGTAAGAGTGACGCACGGGAGGCGGAGGCGGACGCGCTCTCTTGTCCGGCGCTGCCTCCCGCAGCGCGGATTGGCAGCAGCGGTGACGTGGGAGTGGGGAGAGGTGAGTTTTTGGGGCTTTCTGGGGGGTTTCAAACAGCAGGGCACCCCCGATCGGGGTGCCCCACCGAAGTGGACCAAAACCCAGGATAGTCAAAATCCTGGGTGTTGGTCCACTTTAAAGGCTGTGCTTGTCTCGACAGGGGGGTCGATTCAGAACCTGGTGAGAATTCTCACTCCTTTTTTAGAGAGAAAACTGCCATTCACTTCCATTGTTCACCTTGGGGCTGATTAAACAACCGGATGTAAATTTTCACCTGGCTCTGAATCAGCCCCAAGGTAGACAATGGCAGGTTTCTCTCCTAAGAAAGTAGGGAGTTTTCACACCTGGCTCAAAAAAAAACCCATGTAGTCAGTCTATCTAGAGCCCAAGCCCTGTGTCAACAGCGGGAGGCTCCAAGCTAGGGAAATTGTGATGGAAACGTGTGGCACAGGTGAGGACGAAGGTAGGGCAACCTGTGTACCCCTGTGTTAACCCTTCCCGGGCTGAGACCTGAACCCTGACAAGCATCAGCCCCGGGTACCCTGTTAGGTCATTGGCTCCCATTGTTTGCCACTGCGGCCTCTTTGATCATGGTTCCTTAGAAACCTGAGGCTGCAGAGAAGCTAGATCCTGGGATAGTCCCAAGGGAAAAACTGATCCCTGTGCTTGTTGGAAATGTTTGGATAAACTGAACTCCCTGTGTCCTTCCTGTATTGGGTCCCATGGTTCTTCTGGAACTTTCTGCATGGCAGTGTGCCTCCATTATACCTTGGCCCCGCCCTTTCCTGTCCTTGTCCTCTGGGGCTGTACTGTGCAACATCCCGGGATAAGTCTGCTCAAAGTTGGATGCCACCCTCCAAGCAGAGATGCCAACCTTGAAGACCAGCTTATAGGGTGACGGGTGTGGCAGGGGCGTGGTTTAGGGGTGTGGCTTACTCACAGGCTTTTGTGGAACAAATAATTTTTACAAAACCTCCAGAAATGTGCCTAGAATTTATAGGGGAAGTCACTGGCAGCAAGATTATACATACTGTAGCTGGGCAGTAGCAATCAACACATAAGCTCGCTGGCCATCAGAGCTATTTATCAAGCAGACGGGCTGCTCGCAGAGATGCTGAATAGTGTAATAGTAACATAGTAACATAGTATGTAAGGCTGAATAAAGACTTTAGTCCATCCAGTTCAGCCTGTTTAACTCCTTCCAGTGGTCTAGTAGCCATTGCCGGAAATGTTATTACATGCCAGGGAGGCATCAAGGCCACTTTTGAACATTTTTAATGTATCCATCATTACTACCTCCTCTGGCAGCGAGTTCCATAGTCTCACTGCTCTCACAGAGAAGAATCCCCTCCTATGTCGGTGGAGAAAGCACCTTTCCTCTAACCTTAGTGGATGCCCCCCGGGTTATGGTTACACTCTGGGGTATAAATAGATTGTGGGACAGATCCTTGTATTGACCCCGAATATATTTATACATAGTTATTAGATCACCCCTCAATCGTCTTTTTTCTAGACTAAATAAGCCTAACTTGGACAATCTTTCCGGGTACTCTAGCCCCCGCACTCCTTTTATTAACTTTGTTGCCCTTCTTTGAACGCGCTCCAGTTCTGATATGTCCTTTTTAAGCACAGGTGCCCAGAACTGTACACAGTATTCCATATGGGGTCTGACCAGTGACTTGTACAGGGGTAAAATGATGCTCTGGTCATGAGCACCTATGCCCCTCCTGATGCACCCCATGATCCTATTTGCCTTGGCAGCAGCTGCCTGGCATTGATTACTACAGTTGAGCTTATTGTCAACTAAAACCCCTAGGTCCTAATGTGGAGCTCAAAGTGACACCCTCACTCCCATATTAGTATAGTCCTTGACGTGTGACACCATGCTTCCTGCTGACAGAGCAGGGGCATGCAGAGCACTGGGATGCGGCTCCAGGTTTATATGGAGTCTCAGCAAGTCCCTTCACATTGTGTCATGACTCACATGGTGGGAAAGCTGCAGGTGTGGTGGATATTGACCCGTGTTGCAGTTTCTCATTAAAGGGAAAGTCTTCTCTCAAAGACTATAGAGCAGAAAGTGGCAACAGCCCCAAGGTGATCCTCTTACCTGTCACCCAGGTGCCACTATCTGCTCTGAGGTCTTTTCATGGACTTTCTCTTTTAGGTTAATTCTCCAGTTAAAAACACAATAATTTGTCTCCTAAGATGCCCAAGCCTTCAGTCTTCAGTCATGGTATGGCTGCCCTACCTGACGAGGAAAGAAAGAATGGGAAAAAGAAAGAATGAATGAAGGGAAAGGGAATGAAAGAATAGAAGCAACATCAGAAAGAAGGAAAGAAAAAGCAGATGGAATGACAATAAAAGAATGAAAGAAGGAATGACAGAAAGAAAGAATAGAGGGAATGACAGAGAAAAAAATAGAAGGAATGGCAGAGAAAGAAAGAACAGAAGGAATGACAGAGAAAAAATAGAAGGAATGGCAGAGAAAAAAGGAACATAGGGAATGTCCGAGAAAGAAAATAGAAGGAATGGCAGAGAAAGAAAGAATAGAGGGAATGACAGAGAAAAAATAGAAGGAATGGCAGAGAAAAAAGGAACATAGGGAATGTCCGAGAAAGAAAATAGAAGGAATGACAGAGAAAGAAAGAACAGAGGGAATGTCCAAAAAAGAAAATAGAAGGAATGACAGAGAAAGAAAGAATAGAAGGAATGACAGAGAAAGAATAGAGGGAATGGCAGAGAAAGAAAGAACAGAGGGAATGTCCAAAAAGGAAAATAGAAGGAATGACAGAGAAAGAAATAATAGAGGGAATGACAGAGAAAGAAAGAATAGAGGGAATGACAGAGAAAAAATAGAAGGAATGGCAGAGAAAGAAAGAACAGAGGGAATGTCCAAAAAGGAAAATAGAGGGAATGACAGAGAAAGAAATAATAGAAGGAATAACAAAGAAAACATTGATGGAAAGACAACATAAAAATAGACAGAATAACCAAAGGAAAATTAGAAAGAGTAATGAAAGAACAGAAGGAAAGAGGTAGGGAAAAAATAAGAAAGAAAATAAATGATCTCCCATAGCCAGTCTGCCTCTGGCTGAAGCCCAGTCCTGGTTACCTCACCATTAGGAAGAGGTGTATCACATGATCACCATATGAGGTTGGCTCTTCCAGGTTGGATGGGCCCTGGCACCTGCCCTGCGCTGACGCCTGCCCTGGCAGCTTGCTGAAGGGCAGGCGTTTTTTTTTTTTTTTTTTTTTTTTTTTTTCTTTCTTTTTTTTCTCTTGTCGTTTGTTTTGTTTTTTTTTTTTGGGTATAAAATATAAAATAATTTCTTTTTCCTTTTGTCTACTTATAGTGTTCTTTATATATATATTTTTTTTTTTTTTCTGTATATTGTATAAGTGTTAATGAGTATGATTCCTGCTATATAATATGCTTACATATATGATGATAAAAGGATAAAAAAGAAGTAAATAAAGAATTTAAAAAAAAAAAAAAAACAGAATGACTTTCTGGAAAACTGTGTGACTTGGCATGCCTGTAGATATGTCTCTAAGATGTGATTTGTTTATTGATTCAGATGTGCCTTTGTGACAAGGATCGCTGTGTTCTCTGAGAGCTGCACCGATTTTGAGAGCTGTCTGCTTGTTACCTGTGTTGGATTTAATTGGCTGTACCATAAAACTTGGGACTGCTGTCCTTCTGGGGTTGTGAACCAATAAACAAAGCTGAGAAAGTGCTTGGTGCCCAGCTGTTGATTCCTTGTGTTAAAAAGATCTCCTTCCACCACATCCCAGATAACCTATCCAGTCCCCACAGAGGCCTACATAGCCCTGATGGGGCCCCATAGCAGGGTCCCCACCAAGCGCCCCCCATCATTATCAGCAGCCCTCCTCAGGACACTCACCAGCCGCTCGGCACAGCATGGATAGGTAAGTATGTTCTGCAGAGGTGGTGGAGGCAGTGTGTGCAGGGCCCCTTGTTCCACAGGCGCGGAGGCACTGCCCCTATGGTATGTACGCCCCTAAGTCCCCACACAGGAGATGTGCTCAACTCAAACCCTGACAGCCAGAATGTGGCAAGCAGAAAGCAGGCTAATGTTTGCCTGGAATGACCCTTTAAAGTAGAACAAACCCCAGGATTTTGACTATCCAGGGTTTTGTTCCCTGCCCTGGGGGCATCCCTATTTGGAGTCTTAAAGGCTCCAGGGCTAACCAATTAAGTGCCCCTGGGGCATCCCTATTTGGAGTCTAAAAGGCTCCAGGGCTAACCAATTAAGTGCCCCTGGGGCATCCTGATTTGGCACACCCCACCTTTCCTTTATTCCAGGCCACAATCAGCCACAATATTTTCCATTCTCTGTTGGGCCACCCAATCGAAACTCACAAAACCTGTCTGCCCACTTTATCCACCCTCTATCCCCTGTCTGCCCAATCTATCTACTCTCATATCCCCTGTCTGCCCAATCTATCTACTCTCATATCCCCTGTCTGCCCAAGCTATCCGCCCTCACATCCCCTGTCTGCCCAATCTATCTACTCTCATATCCCCTGTCTGCCCAATCTATCCGCCCTCAAATACCCTTTCTGCCCAATCTATCCACACTCACATCCCGTGTCTGCCCAATCTATCCACCCTCACATCCTCTGTCTGGCCAATCTATCCACACTCACATCCTCTGTCTGGCCAATCTATCCACACTCACATCCCGTGTCTGCCCAATCTATCCACACTCACATCCTCTGTCTGCCCAATCTATCCACACTCACATCCTCTGTCTGCCCAATCTATCCACCCTCACATACCCTTTCTGCCTAATCTATCCACACTCACATCCCGTGTCTGCCCAATCTATCCACCCTCACATCCTCTGTCTGGCCAATCTATCCACACTCACATCCCGTGTTTGCCCAATCTATCCACACTCACATCCTCTGTCTGCCCAATCTATGCACCCTCACATCCTCTGTCTGCCCAATCTATCCACACTCACATCCACTGTCTGCCCAATCTATCCACACTCACATCCTCTGTCTGCCCAATCTATCCACACTCACATCCTCTGGCTGCCCAATCTATCCACCCTCACATCCTCTGTCTGCCCAATCTATCCACACTCACATCCTCTGTCTGCCCAATCTATCCACCCTCACATCCTCTGTCTGCCCAATCTATCCACACTCACATCCTCTGTCTGCCCACTCTATCCACACTCACATCCTCTGTCTGCCCAATCTATCCACACTCACATCCCGTGTCTGCCCAATCTATCCACCCTCACATCCTCTGTCTGCCCAATCTATCCACACTCACATCCTCTGTCTGCCCACTCTATCCACACTCACATCCTCTGTCTGCCCAATCTATCCACACTCACATCCCGTGTCTGCCCAATCTATCCACACTCACATCCTCTGTCTGCCCAATCTATCCACACTCACATCCTCTGGCTGCCCAATCTATCCACCCTCACATCCTCTGTCTGCCCAATCTATCCACACTCACATCCTCTGTCTGCCCAATCTATCCACCCTCACATCCTCTGTCTGCCCAATCTATCCACACTCACATCCTCTGTCTGCCCACTCTATCCACACTCACATCCTCTGTCTGCCCAATCTATCCACACTCACATCCCGTGTCTGCCCAATCTATCCACTCTCACATCCTCTGTCTGCCCACTCTATCCACCCTCACATCCCGTGTCTGCCCAATCTATCCTCTCTCACATCCTCTGTCTGCCCAATCTATCCTCCCTCACACCCCCTGTCTGCCCAATCTATTTCCACTCACATCTTCTGTCGGCCTAATCTATCCACCCTCACACCCCCTGTCTGCCCAATCTATCCACCCTCACATCCTCTGTCTGCCCAATCTATCCACCCTCACACCCCCTGTCTGCCCAATCTATTTCCACTCACATCTTCTGTCGGCCTAATCTATCCACCCTCACACCCCCTGTCTGCCCACTCTATTCACACTCACATCCTCTGTCTGCCCACTCTATCCACCCTCACATCCTCTGTCTGCCCAATCTATTTCCACTCACATCTTCTGTCTGCCCAATCTATCCACCCTCACACCCCCTGTCTGCCCACTCTCATACCTTCTGTCTACTCTATTCACACACACACACAGCCTCTGTCTGCCCAATCTAATCACACTCATATCCTTTGTCTACTCAATCTATCCACCCTCACACCCCCTGTCTGCCCAATCTATTTCCACTCACATCTTCTGTCGGCCTAATCTATCCACCCTCACACCCCCTGTCTGCCCAATCTAATCACACTCACATCCTCTGTCTGCCCACTCTATCCACCCTCACATCCTCTGTCTGCCCAATCTATTTCCACTCACATCTTCTGTCTGCCCAATCTATCCACCCTCACACCCCCTGTCTGCCCACTCTATTCACACTCACATCCTCTGTCTGCCCACTCTATTCACACTCACATCCTCTGTCTGCCCAATCTATTCACACTCACACCCCCTGTCTGCCCACTCTATTCACACTCACATCCTCTGTCTGCCCAATCTATTCACACTCACACCCCCTGTCTGCCCACTCTATTCACACTCACATCCTCTGTCTGCCCACTCTATTCACCCTCACATCCTCTGTCTGCCCACTCTATTCACCCTCACATCCTCTGTCTGCCCAATCTATTCACACTCACATCCTCTGTCTGCCCACTCTATCTGCACTTACAGCCTCAGTCTGCCCACTCTATTCACACTCACATCCTCTGTCTGCCCACTCTATTCACACTCACATCCTCTGTCTGCCCACTCTATTCACCCTCACATCCTCTGTCTGCCCAATCTATTTCCACTCACATCTTCTGTCGGCCTAATCTATCCACCCTCACACCCCCTGTCTGCCCAATCTATTTCCACTCACATCTTCTGTCGGCCTAATCTATCCACCCTCACACCCCCTGTCTGCCCAATCTAATCACACTCACATCCTCTGTCTGCCCACTCTATCCACCCTCACACCCCCTGTCTGCCCAATCTAATCACACTCACATCCTGTGTCTGCCCAATCTAATCACACTCACATCCTCTGTCTGCCCACTCTATCCACCCTCACATTCCCTGTCTGCCCACTCTCATACCTTCTGTCTACTCTATTCACACACACACACAGCCTCTGTCTGCCCAATCTAATCACACTCATATCCTTTGTCTACTCAATCTATCCACCCTCACACCCCCTGTCTGCCCAATCTATTTCCACTCACATCTTCTGTCGGCCTAATCTATCCATCCTCACACCCCCTGTCTGCCCAATCTAATCACACTCACATCCTCTGTCTGCCCACTCTATCCACCCTCACATCCTCTGTCTGCCCAATCTATTTCCACTCACATCTTCTGTCTGCCCAATCTATCCACCCTCACACCCCCTGTCTGCCCACTCTATTCACACTCACATCCTCTGTCTGCCCACTCTATTCACACTCACATCCTCTGTCTGCCCACTCTATTTCCACTCACATCCTCTGTCTGCCCACTCTATTCACACTCACATCCTCTGTCTGCCCACTCTATTCACACTCACATCCTCTGTCTGCCCACTCTATTCACACTCACATCCTCTGTCTGCCCACTCTATTCACACTCACATCCTCTGTCTGCCCACTCTATTCACACTCACACCCCCTGTCTGCCCACTCTATTCACACTCACATCCTCTGTCTGCCCACTCTATTCACACTCACATCCTCTGTCTGCCCACTCTATTCACACTCACATCCTCTGTCTGCCCACTCTATTCACACTCACATCCTCTGTCTGCCCACTCTATTCACACTCACATCCTCTGTCTGCCCACTCTATTCACACTCACATCCTCTGTCTGCCCAATCTATTCACACTCACATCCTCTGTCTGCCCACTCTATTCACACTCACATCCTCTGTCTGCCCACTCTATTCACACTCACATCCTCTGTCTGCCCACTCTATTCACACTCACATCCTCTGTCTGCCCACTCTATTCACACTCACATCCTCTGTCTGCCCAATCTATTCACACTCACATCCTCTGTCTGCCCAATCTATTCACACTCACATCCTCTGTCTGCCCAATCTATTCACACTCACATCCTCTGTCTGCCCACTCTATCTGCACTTACAGCCTCAGTCTGCCCACTCTTTTACTCCATTTTCCCAAAAATAAATTAATTTTTTCCTCTGAAAAAGAAGACAGGGCCTATTTTCAGGGGATTTCTTAATATGAATACAAATATTAATATAACTGTGCCCACGTTCGTTAGCTAGGCTATAATACGCTCAATCACCGCCCCATTGGTTAAGATTTGTGCCTTAATAAGGTAAAAAGTCCTAAGTTATACTGAAATCATGCATCAATAAAAGTCAGCCCCATCAGTGCAAGGCAAGTTTGTAGGGGTAGATCGATCCCAGTATCTACCTTGCATGTACTGGGGTGGATCCCTTTAGGGTGGCCAATCACCAATGAGACCACTTCCTTTCATCTAACCACCTTCGCCTTGCCCCTGGAGCCCAGCGCTGTACGAGTGGCTCAAGTTATGAAAGAAGACACATTGACAGCCCTCACCCTCAACACAGCGCCATCTTAATTACCTTCATTAACTACCCTGCCCTGCCTCCCTCCAAGCTTACCTTGCCCAGCCCAGCGTTCTACCATTTTTGTCAGATGCCTTCTACAGCAACTGGCATAGATGAGGGGGGCAGCACAGCCCAGCTGCCCCCATCCCTTCGCAGCAGCCAGCAAAAATATGGGGGTAGGGGGGTGGGCAGCATAGCCGCCCCTGTTCCTCTGTGACTAGGGATTACAGACATTATTTTCAGGGTAGGGCTTATATTTCAAAGCATTTGTATAAATGCTGAAAAATCCCACTAGGGCTTATTTGTGGGGTAGGGCCTCTTTTGGGGGAAGCATTGTACACTCTCATCCTCTGTGTGTGCACTCTGTCCACACTCACATCCTCTTTCTGACCATTTTATTCACATTTACACAATAGCTATCATGAATAAAAGCTTGTAACTTGTTATAGCCTTTACATAGCGGTGCATAATTTTGCATATTCATGTGCCCATGGAAGTCACTTTATTTAAGCTAAGGCCATTCTACATTTTTTAGTGTGTGATAATCAACAGTTCTCCTTTCACTGCTTATAACATTGGTTATTTAGCTTTGTGGTGATTACATTATTTCAACAAATAAGTTGACGCATACGTTGAAAACTAATAAAACCAAAGCTTAATAAGGAGTAATCAAAAATTGTAATCAGATAATTTCAGGCATCTTTAATAACTTTTTGGAGCATATGTTTATGATGACTGTTGTGTTTGGGTTTCGCCATCTGTTGCAAATAGGTGATTTTTAACACCTGGTGGCAAATCTATCATAGGTCCACCAGGGCATGTGTTCAGAGGTGATGGTTCAGTTGGGAAATCAGCAGGCTTGGGAACATACTTCCAAGGAAGACGTCGTGCAGGCAGCGATCGAGAGATTGTAGGAGATGGCAGACGCTCTTTGTCAAGATTATAGTAAAACTTAGCTGATCCCTTTGATCTGTCTTCAGAGGGCTTCTGATCAGTGCCTTCCTCTGATGAAGATCCTTCTTTTGCTGATGTACGATGATGATGGTGGTGGTGGTGACAATCAGGATGATGATGATGATGATGATGATGATGACGACCGGGGTGATGGTGATGGTGCGGATCTGAACAACCGTGCTGTTTATGGCCTTTTTGCTGCTCATCAGGTTTGCTTCTATCTAACTGACATTTCCCATGTGAATCTTTGCTGTTTTCCTTCTTGTCTGGTGCAACATCGCTTGCTCCTGCTTCCCCAGCATTGTCCTGTGCTTGATCTGTCTTGTCACCTGCCTGTCCATGGTCACAATGCCCATGACTGTGGTGATGATGGTGGTGATCATCTAACGGACATTTCCCATGTGAATCTTTGCTTTTTTCCTGCTTGTCTTGTGCAACATCGCTTGCTCCTGCTTCCCCAGCATTGTCCTGTGCTTGCTCTGCCTTGTCACCTGCTTGTCCATGGTCACAATGCCCATGACTGTGGTGATGATGGTGGTGATCATCTAACGGACATTTCCCATGTGAATCTTTGCTTTTTTCCTGCTTGTCTTGTGCAACATCGCTTGCTCCAGCTTCCCCAGCATTGTCCTGTGCTTGCTCTGCCTTGTCACCTGCCTGTCCATGGTCACAATTCCCATGTCTGTGGTGATGATGGTGGTGATCATCTAACGGACATTTCCCATGTGAATCTTTGCTTTTTTCCTGCTTGTCTTGTGCAACATCGCTTGCTCCAGCTTCCCCAGCATTGTCCTGTGCTTGCTCTGCCTTGTCACCTGCCTGTCCATGGTCACAATTCCCATGTCTGTGGCGATGATGGTGGTGATCAACCTTAAAATTGAGAAATAATACTGTGATCTCAAGCTAAGTTAAGAATTATCGTCTGGACACATAGCATTCCAAATAAAATATTAGTAGTGCTTAAAGTGGACCGAAACGGCTGATTGATTCCCTCCCCCGGGGCATCCAAAATCAGGATGCTCTGCTGTGTGAAACCCCCCAGGTTCCCCATTAACTCACCTCTTTTCCGGTCCAACGGCGCATGCGCGAGCCGCTGCTGCATCCCTGCTGGCCCTCTAGCAAGGCGTGTGCCTGTGCCAGGCATTTCTGAATTCCCAGTGCGGGCATGCTCCCTTTTAGAGGGAAGCAGGAGATGCAGCCACCAGCACGCTTGGATCTTAAACGAAGACTTAGATAAATGGGCAGGAGCGGATCCAAATGTGCTGATTGGACGAACGGCTGCGCATGCGCCATAGGACTGGGAAGAGTTTCTTTGGGCGACCTGGGGGGTTTCACTCCCCGATTGGGGTAAAAATCCTGGGTTTTGGTCCACTTTAATGATCATTTTTTTACTTGACTAAGTTTTTCATGCCTTTTTCATTCTTTGTCCCTAGTAGTATCAATATTGAAATGGGGGGCTGTAAAATAGCTTCACACTGCTGCTAATGTAAATTCTATATTTGGGGTTCACAGGCAGTGAGTCTTCTCCCTGAATCCCTAGGTTCACTAAAAGGGACAATTGTGGCAAACGGTTCAGTTAGCCTGCATTTTGCTCTCCCCATTCTGGCTGTCATGGACTGAATCTTTCATTCACCCAGCCCAGGATGGCTCATTCATGCATGTGCCAATTCCCCAGTACCCTCAATAGTTAATCCATTTCAGGGAATGAGAAAAAGCAGAGCAAATGTTATGCGGTTTATCAGGGAATGCAAAGATGCAGCCAGCATGAGGCATACATGACTCATGTATGCCTCATGCTGGCTGCATCTTGGGGCATACAGGCTCATTTAACCCCTTTAAAACATATAGAAAAAATCCATGGTAACCATTCCCCATTAATGAAAAGGAGGCCCGCCTCTGACATTACTATACTGTTCATAGCAGCTATATAGACCATTAAATGTTACCCAGGAATGCAGGCCAGGACATGCTACCTTGCTTTGCAAGCATATGAAGTTTTACCCAGCTCTGCAGGTCAGGAGACGCTTCCCTAAGTCAGTAGGCCAGGAGATGCTACCCAACTATGCAGGTCAGGAGATGCTCCCCAGCTATGCAGGTCAGGAGATGCTACCCAGGACAGTAGGCCAGGAGATGCTGCCCAGCTATGCAGGTCAGGAGATGCTACACATGACAGTAGGCCAGGAGATGCTACCCAGCTATGCAGGTAAGGAGATGCTACCCAGGACAGTAGGCCAGGAGATGCTACCCAGCTATGCAGGTCAGGAGATGCTACCTAGGACAGTAGGCCAGGAGATGCTACCCAGATATACAGGTCAGGAGATGCTTCTCTAGGACAGTAGGCCAGGAGATGCTACCCAGCTATGCAGGTCAGGAGATGCTACCCAGGGCAGTAGGCCAGGAGATGCTACACAGCTATGCAGGTCAGGAGATGCTACCTAGGACAGTAGGCCAGGAGATGCTACCCAGCTATGCAGGTCAGGAGATGCTACCTGGGACAGTATGCCAGGAGATGCTACCCAGATATGCAGGTCAGGAGATGTTACCCAGGACAGTAGGCCAGGAGATGCTACCCAGCTATGCAGGTCAGGAGATGCTACCTAGGACAGTAGGCCAGGAGATGCTACCCAGGACAGAAGGCCAGGAGATGCTAGCCAGCTATGCAGGTCAGAAGATGCTACCCAGCTATGCAGGTCAGGAGATGCTACCCAGGACAGTAGGCCAGGAGATGCTACCCAGCTATGCAGGTCAGGAGAGGCTACCTAGGACAGTAGGCCAGGAGATGCTACCCAGGACAGTAGGCCAGGAGATGCTACCCAGCTATGCAGGTCAGGAGATGCTACCCAGCTATGCAGTTCAGGAGATGCTACCCAGGACAGTAGGCCAGGAGATGCTACCCAGCTATGCAGGTCAGGAGATGCTACCTTTGTGACCATGGACAGGCAGGTGACAAGACACTTAGGCAGTGATGGCAAAACTTTTAGGGACCGAGTTCCCAAACTGCAGCCCAAAACTTTATTTAAAGTGGATCAAAACCCACCCTAGAGTCTATGAGGCTTCCGGTTAAGGGGTAGCGGGGGATGCAGCCGCCATCGCACTTGGATCCACCTGCCTTAAACGAGCTCTCCGAGAGGCTGCGCATGCGGCATAGAACTGGAAAAGAGTGAATGAGATTGGACAATCTGAGGGGTTTCACACTGGGGGGCACCCCCAATTGGGGTGCCTGAGGGGCAAAGACCAAAAACCAGGATAGTCAAAACTAGGCCACTTTAAACCGGAGCAACAGCCTTGCACAGTTGGAAAAGAAAGATAGCAGCCATTTTGGAGCCTCCTCTTCCATCATCTCAGCCATGCTGCTGCCTGGATTCAACTGATATAGCTGACAATGCGCAATAACCGGATACCCAGCGGCACCTCCTGTTTGCAGACAGCCTGCACATCCATGAACCACCATTTTATATCTAAAATTTATCGCAGCAGGACCTTGAAAAAGGTAAAATAATTGTTATGTGCATCAATCTAAATTGCCCTGCGGAGGGATGCATATGAGCACTGTTTGTTGTGTTGGTCTGGTTTAAGCCATTGGTCCACTTTTAGTGCCAACTTAATGGCTCTGGTACAGGGTTGCCATAGGTTAGCCACCGCTAACTGCGCTAGTATCTGAATAAATAACATACACACAAATCATGTTTGTTTTAATAATAAAGTATACATTAAGGTGCTGGTTTATATTCTTAATCACAATGGTTTTAATTTCAATAAAAGCAACAATATATAAAATAATTACCCTTGGTTCATAGATTTCACAGGACACCTGGAAGCCTTCTTCCTTTAGGGGGGTATTGTATGCACTCCCTGTACAGAATCCAACATGCTGCAAGAAGCAGAGAAGTTATTTATGCAGTTTTGCACAGGGAAGAACTTTATAACAAACAACTATACAGATTTAATATATATTGTATATTTGTATTTGAGCATGCTTTTATCAGTGCTAAATAGCTACTACAGCCTATCCCAGTGTATATCCCAGCTTCTCTGTCTGCTCCATGCCTATATGATAACTGTGATAATCAGCAAGGTGTTAAAAGTAGACCTACACTCCAACCTTAGCTGTTACCCTGCCAACACTTGGAACCGGTGAATGCTACCATACAGGGCTGGCCTTTAGGGTGTACGAGGTGTGCCATCGCTCAGGAAGCCATGGTCGGGGGGGGGGGGGGTGTTGGACAGCTGAGCCAATTTGCTTGATGCCCTAACGTATCTGCCCGCCAGTTGGAGCTGCCAGGGGGGCACGATTTGGTTGGGTCAGAAAGGGTGCCATGCTTACCTCTGTTATGCCCTTTAAAGTGGACTAAACTAGCTGATTCCATATCCCTGGGACATTCCAATTATGTTAAACCCCCCAGGCATAAACACATTGCAAGCAATCCCATGGCATATAAAGTAAGCAGGCTTTCATCCAATCTGCTCTCTTTTCTGCTCTCAGAGTCTGGAATAGAGAACTGGGAGCAGCTGGAATCCCCGGTTTCCTCCAGAGTGGCAGCGTATAAGCTGGGAAGCCAGAGATGTAACACATGCATGCACCATATGCTTGCTCAGGAGGTAAGTATACCAGCGCTCCCAGGTGGTTTCACCCAGTGGGGCATCCCACATTGGGATACCTTAGAGATAGGAAATCAGACGACTCCAGAGTCTTTTAGACTTTAGGGCCAGCAAATAAAGAGTTAACTCAAAGTTAAAGTAGGCCACCAGTAAAAAATTAATGCTGGTCCACTCGCTGCTAGCATCATGCTAGCGGATACTGGAGGTACTCCGTAATGCCACCCAAGGTCACATGGGGCAGTGAATTGGCAGCCAATGGCTTGTGAACACTTCCGCTACTGTGTACCTCTGCCCGGCATCAGCCTTGATGCACAGAAGTGTGTTGGGGGCACTGTCCCCAAGTCTAGCACAGGGCATCTTCAATCATAAGGCCAGCCGTGCCGCCAAAAGATTTAGGGGGTTATTTAAGAAGGGATAGTGCCAGGTAGTGCCTCGTAGCAGCAGGCAGCGTCTGGTGAACGCCCGGCGCTGTACGCAAAACCACACTTATGAAAGCGAATCTGGTGAGAGCCTCTAACAGCGCCATGTAGCTTCACATATATTATTACAGACGGCTCAGCATATAGCGCCGGTGCTCTAGGTTCCTGAGTGCCATGTAGTACCTGTCGCTCAGTGTCGCTCTCCCATACATTTCAATGGCCTTTCATTAGTTGTGTATAAATAGCAAGTTTGCCAATTTACATTTTTTTTATGCTCAAATCATTGTGTGACCTCTCCTGGCTGCACACAAACACTTTTAGAAACTTTTTTGACTTTTAATATTTTTATGCAGAATTGTATTTACAGGTCTGGCACTAAAGTGTTAATGTCTCAGTGTTCAAACAATGTCATTCCATATGTTTTCGCTTTGTTACTGGTGTATATGTGTTCAAAAACAGACTTTAATCACACAGCGCCTGGCGCTCTATGCTACAGCATTCAGCTTTAGAGCGCCTACGCTCTGTGTGTCTAGTGTTTCCTTGAATATGGTGTGGAGCGCCGAGTGCCAGATGTACTGAGCTTGTGCTACCTCTCGCTTGCTGCAGCGCTATACTGTTGTTACAGCGCGCAACACGTATCACATTCATCAATACGGGCCAGGTTACTAGAGCGACTGAGACTCTCTGTTACAGCGCCTGGTACCCTCTTACAGCGTCTACCAATGCTATACAGTCGCTGATCTGTCAATACCTGGCGTTAGCAGTGAATCAGCCTCCGCGTCTCCAGAATTTGTTGACCAGAGAGGGAAAGTTCTTTTCATTGAAACTCACATACAAGCATTTCATCTAGACAGAAAAGTGGTCCTCAACACCTGCCTCATCCCCTGGTTTCTCTAACACCTGCAGTCTTTCTGTTAGATGAACAGAAGGATCATCCCTGGTTGTCTTAAAGTGGACTAACACCCAGCATGATCGGCCCTATCCAATCCCTCTCCATGGGGCATCCAAAATTGGGATGCCCCGCTATGTGAAACCCCCCAGGACGCCCGCAAACCTTACCTGAATCCTGGTCCAACGGCGCATGCGCAGGCCGCATCTCGCACTTCTCTCTAGCAGGGCGCATGCCCACGCCGGCCATTTGTGAATGGCCAATGTGGGCACACTCGCTGTTAGAGGGAAGCGCGATGTGCGGCCGCCAGCATGCTCGGACCGCTGAGCTAAGACGTCGCTATGCCGTGCATAGCTCAGCGTCTCCGAGCACGCTGATTGGACAAGCGGCCACGCATGCGCCGTAGAAGCGGGGTGAGGTGCGTTTAATCGGGAGGTCTGGGGGGTTTCACATAGCGGGGTGCCCCGGGGGGAAGTGGACCAAAACACAGGATAGTCAAAATCCTGGGTGTTGGTCCACTTTAAAGGGACACTCCAGCCCCTTCCTTCAAAATAAATAATAATAATAACCCCCACCCAACCCTTCCAAATAGCGATTATGCTCATATAATAAAAGAAAAAAAAAAACTCACCTTCACCACAATTCCAGCCCCCAAAGTCGGCGGTGCCACCGCAGCTTCATGTGAATGGGTGGGCGGTAGCATGCGCGTTGCAGAGTGCGCCTGCTCCCAGTGTCGGCCAGGACTTCAGGAAGAAGGTGACGGGCATTCAGTGCCACAGCTGCGACTTCGGGGGGTGAAGGTAATAGTGTATGGTAAATTACCTTTCACTTTAGTGTTTTGATCATTGTATTGCAAACACAGCCAATGCCTAGAAATGTTGTGACACCTCTGGGCCAGTAGTGGGCCCTGTAGCAGAATTGACACCCCTGCCACAAATATTTTTACTTACAGCTTCACGATCTTTAAGGGAATTGCAGTTGTCAAGATTAATCTCAAGTTTAGCCTTTGTTTTCACACAATCCGTTTCTTTTATGGTAAAAGCAATGTAGAAAGACTGGCCAGCCACCCACTGTTAAAAAAGATAAAAATATAACATTGACTTCTTAAGGAGAGGGGTTATTTCTTACAAGCATTCATCAATTTACCGGTGCAGGAAGCTATGCAAAAGAAAGCTTGTAACTTAATCAGACTCAGCAATCATTAACAAAAAAAAATACTTATACTCACCCTTTGTCCCTAGCAGTCTGTTCTGGTTCAAAAAAACCTACAGGATCCTGACCTCAGTATCTCTGCATCCATGGCCACCTACTGCTTACCTGTGACATAGGGGACCGTCCCCTTGCATCAAGCATGCCTACTTCAGTTACTGCTACTCCATAGACGTCAATGGACTGGGCGTGCTTGTTTCACTGTGACTGACTGAGGAGGTCATTCTTGTCTGTTGGTGATTGTTTGACGCCAGTGAGCAGCAATGCCGGTGGGGACTAGATCCCCCAATCAACCCCCTCCCACTCCTCCTCTGATGTTATGCTTGAATAAAATCACACCTGCCTGGTGCCATACAATGGAAACTGCATTCTCTATCATGATTGCCTAGGCAGCCACTGACTGATCAGTCAGTCACAATCAAGGTGGCAACTTGGGATTCAGAAGCACTACTGCTCATCACTCACTTTTATTGCCCAAAATCACGTAGGAGGGATCTTGGGGAGGAGGTACATTTTTGGGGGGAATTCTAGACCAGATAGATGCTTTAGGTGACAGCTTTTACTCATGACTGATTCAAAGGTTGATAACTGTATAATGGTTCCCATGATTCAAATTAATTAAAGGTGAACTTTATTATATTTAAAATACCCTGGTAATCTCCATGGGACTGTTCACTTTAGACTGGGGAGTCTATCCCAGCCTATGCTCCTGCAGGAACAGTGAGCTCTCCTTTATGCCAAACTAGAGTCTAGGCCATTTAGAATGACCAAGCATTTACTGCAAATGCGCTGGGATATTAAAATACAATTCTGTGTTTACTCACCTTGTAGAATTGGTATTCTAAGTATGCAGCACGTCCTGCTCCAGATAATGATTCATAACAGTTGGGATTACCTCCGCCAGAGGGCGCTTGACTGCAGAGATGGCAAAAAGAGGCCCCTCCCGGTCCCATATATACCCGGGACCTCCCACAAATTCCCCAGTATTAAAAAGCAGTAAGGAGAACCAGGAGAAGCCAATGATAAATAACAACGTTAACAAGGATAACAATCACCATACAGAGGATCCAAGATAAAGCAAACAGGGTGGGGTGGAGCAGGACGTGCTGCATACTTATAATACCAATTCTACAAGGTGAGTAAACACAGAATTGTATTATTCTTAGTATGCAGCACGTCCTGCTCCAGATAATGATTCATAACAGTTGGAACATCCAATAGCAGTGTCCGTACATAGGGTGGGATCCCGAGAGCAACAACGCGCAGTTCAAACCACTGCCGCCTGCAGAACTTTGCGGCCAAAAACAGCATCAGCTGAGGCCCGAACATCAGCCTTGTAAAACTTGGAAAAAGTATGAACAGAAGACCAAGTAGCAGCCTTACAAACTTGTTCAACAGAAGCCTGGTGCTGGAAGGCCCAGGATGCCCCAACAGCACGTGTAGAATGAGCAGTAACACGGAAAGGAGGATCCTTTTCCCTACCAGAATAGGCCCTAAAAATAGCCTGACGAATCCATTTGCTAATAGTAGAACTTAGCAGGAGCCAGACCCTTCTTGGGACCCGAAAGAGCCACAAACAAGGCATCAGTCTTTCTAAAAGGTGCAGTAGCCACCAAGTAGAACTTCAAATTCCTAACCACATCCAGGGAATGTAAGGCCCTCTCCTTGGATTTACCACGATTAGGGCACAAGGAAGGAAGCACAATGTCCTGATTGAGATGGAAGGCAGAGACAACCTTAGGAAAAGAAATCAGGTTTAAAGCAGAAAACCACCTTGTCCTGGTGTCTCTCAAAGTAGGGGGCCTGAATGGAAAGGGCCGTCAACTCTGAAACACGCCCAACCGAGGGGATGGCCACCAAAAAGGCAACTTTAAGAGTGAGGATAGACAGAGCAGCCTCATGCACAGGCTCAAAAGGAGGGCCCTGAAGGGCAGACAAAACCAAATTCAAGTCCCAACACACATGAGCAACCCCCTGGAAGAAAGTCCTGACCAGAGGATGTTGAGCGAAAGATCTCTGGAAGAAAACAGCCAAGGCAGAAACGTGACCCTTGAGCGTGCTGAGCTGAAGTCCCAGATCCAGACCATGCTGAAGGAACTCCAGAATCCTAGGAATGGAAAACACCCGACAGGGAAGGACCCTAGACTCACACCAGTCAATGTAGGTCCGCCAGATCCTATAGTAGATGGTAGAAGAAGACTTCTTCCTAGCCCTGATCAGAGTATTAACCACAGAATCAGAAAGCCCCTCATCCCTTAAGATGGAGGTTTCAGCAGCCAGGCCGTCAAAGCCAGCGTTTGTAAATTGGGATGGCATAACCGCCCTTGAGTGAGAAGGTCCGGCACCAGGGGCAGAGGGTACTGATCTACTGCCAGCTGAACGATATCTGCGAACCACACCTGTCTTGGCCAATGAGGGGCCACCGGGATTGCCGGTACCCTTTCCTGAGCCAGCTTGCGCAGAACCCTGCCCAGCAGAGGGAATGGAGGAAAAAGATACAGGAGACGGAACCCCTGCCAGGATAGAGTCAGAGCATTCACCGCAAGGGCCAGGGGATCCTGGGACAGAGAGACAAAGACTGGGAGCTTGTGATTGTGGCGGGATGCAAACAGGTCCACTTCCGGAACCCCCCAACAGTGACACAGGGATAGGAAGACCTCGCTGTTGAGAGTCCATTCCCCCAGGCAAGAAGTCCCCCTGCTCAGAAAATCTGCCTCCAGATTCTCCACCCCCGGAATGTACACCGCTGAAATGCAAGGGACATTGTCCTCCGCCCAGGACAGAATCATGGACATCTCCTTGAAGGCACCCTTGCTCTGAGTCCCTCCCTGATGATTGATGTAAGCAACCGCCGTCTGGTTGTCTGAGCGAACTTGGACCGGCAGCCCCCGCAGGTGAGGAGTCAATTGGACCAGAACCAACCGGACCACCCTCAGTTTGGGAATGTTGATAGGAGCATGGGCCTCCTGAGGGCCCCACAGCCCCTGGAATTGTAGAGACTTCCAGAAGCACCCCCAACCTGAAAGGCTGGCATCCGTGGTGACCGTCTCCCAACAGTCGGCCAGGAAGGATCTGCCCCCCAACAGGTTCCTCGAGTCCAGCCACCACAAGAGGGACCGCTGGACCAGAGGGAACAGAACGAAGGCCTGATCCAGAGACAGGGGACTCTTGTCCCAGACTGATAGGAGATGGAGTTGAAGAGGTCTCATGTGAAACTGCGCATATGGAACCGCCTCGAAGCAGGACACCATCTACCCCACAAGCTGCATCCCCTGCCGAATGGAGGGATGAGGGCATGACAGCAGGGAGTGAACCAGAGCTTGCAGAGATTCCACCTTCTGCTGAGGAAGAAAGATCCTAGCCTGAACAGTATCCAGATTCATGCCCAGGAAGGAAGTCACCAGAGACGGGGATAGGGAAGATTTGGGGTGATTGATCACTCAGCCGAATGACTCCAGAACCGTCACCACCCCTGGGTATCCAATACCACCTGCTGGAAGGACTGAGAAGTGATGAGAAGGTCGTCCAGAAGGGGAAGAATGCGAATGCCCTGAGGAGAGCCATGACACCCGCCAGCACCTTGGTGAAGACCCTGGGGGCTGAAGTGAGACCGAAGGTCAGTGCTACAAACTGGTAGTGCTGGTCTGCCAGTGCGAACCTGAGGAATCTCTGATGCCCTGGTAAGACTGGAACATGAAGGTAAGCATCTTTGATGTCTATTGAAGTGTTGGACCACCCCAATACTGGAGCATCCACCTCTGGAGGGGTTGACCAACATTTAACCACATCAGCGGGGAAAGGGTACCTTTTATCCCAGCCCTTGGGGATTCCCGGGAAGCTGGCCAGGACCCTCCCATTCTTTGAGAACAAGATTATTGAAATGGGTCTGTTCTGGAAATTCCAGACGTGGTTTAGCAGTACTGAAAAGTTCCCCCTGTTGCTTGGGAGCCGCAGCAGGGAGGGAGATATAAAGCACATCAGTTAACAGTCTATTGGTGTCATCAGCATCCCAATGATCAGAGCCATAGTCAGCACCACTGAACTGCTGATCATCAGATAACTCTGAATCTGAGAATAATTCCCCCTCCTCAAGTGGGGTATAGTCAGACAAATCAAGGAAGTTCTCAGTCTCCATAGGAAAGGCAGACGCACCCGGCGCCACATGCCGCCATTTAGTCGGGGCCTTACGGGCCGCAGAGCTAGCAATAAGCCTCTCAATGTTAGCCAACCTGGAAGACACGTCAGGCTGAGACTCCCCACTAGTATTTAGCTCACTGGGAGTCATAATCAGGCGAGGGCGAGTGGTTGAGGACATAGTGGGCGCAGGCCCAGTCACAGATAGCCCAGAATGCAGCGCAAGCGCCTGCTGGGCGCGGGGTACACAGACCCGCACATCATCGCTCACAGGGGATGCCCCACACACTACACACAGCCGGGCTTGTCCCGGGGGGACCCCGAGCACAATATCCTGTGAAGCCTCCATATGGTGATTAAGGTGGCACAACTGGCCAGTAGGAATTACGCCGTATAAGCAACCCGGGATGCCCCAAATGTCCGTAGGGAAGTGGGAGGATTTAACACTTTTGGCCTCTAATAAAGTTAAAGGAAACTAATAGAGGGGCCAGGACCGGGAGAAACCGCTTTAATACAGTGTTCTCCCGTCTGAAAAACGTAATAAAAAAGCACCCATAAGCACAACAACAGTGATAAAATGGATAGCAAACAATAAAGCCCGCAAGGGCACTCACATACTACGTTAAGGGGGCCAGCAGACGCTCCAGGAGGAAGGCAAGATGGCGCTGGAGGGACCTCAAGGGGCGGGCCACATGAGGAGACGACGCGGAATGCGCCCGATAGGTCACGCCCCTTCCGCAGAGCGCGCAATTGGCCTGCATCAGCAACCAATAGGAAGGCCGGGAAAATTGATAGTGATGCCACCGTTGACGCCACAGGGCACGCGTGTCAGCCGCGGCAAATTCAAATGAAGACAGTGCGCGGAGCCCTGAAAGGGATGCATAGTAAAAAACCGCAAAGTCTATAAACTAACATGCACCCCCCCCCCCCCCCCCCCCCCGAAAGAACAAGGAGAGAGAGGGGAGATAGTGGAAGACCCTTAAGGGGTCCCACTAAAGACCCGGGCATGGGAAGGCAAAGGCGGACGGGGCATCCCAACTCAGGTTCACCATAACCTGCACCGCCTGCCCTTTGGTGGGGGATTGCGGCCGGAGCCAAGCTCTGTAACAGAGCACCAGTGGTAGGTGCCGCCTACCATCACCCTACCAGCGCAGCCAAAGCTGGGAGGCATAAGAAAAAGGTGGAACGGGTGGAAATAGTCCTACAGGGCCAAGGGCTGCTAAGCCCGGCTCACCTGCGAGAAGAAAGCCATCTTCAGACCTTCGCAGCCGACTGCAGAGAAGAAACTGGGGAATTTGTGGGAGGTCCCGGGTATATATGGACCCGGAGAGGCCTCTTTTTGCCATCTCTGCAGTCAACCGCCCTCTGGCGGAGGTAATCCCAACTGTTATGAATCATTATCTGGAGCAGGACGTGCTGCATACTTAGAATAGCATGCTTGTTGTCTCTTACCTGTGTTCTCACTCTTTCTATGTCATCCAGTTTGAAATGGTTGGATTGGCTGCTGGCTTTATTATATTCGGTCACCAAGCGTTTAGCCTTTTCTTCTATGGCAGGCGTGATTTCACTTAAAATTGTTGGGCAGTCTGGGCACTTTTGCACAATCATGCTGGCGGGAGCTGATACAATAGTTGTGTTAGTGTGTACATTGATCTGCATATTCCATTCAAATAAACAAATGATAAAACATATTTCAATTCTGTTTTTCTAGCAGGGCATGCCACGTGTGGTTAGGGCACTGCCAACAATAATTGTTTACAAATGTTTCGTTTCTTTCTGCATTTTTGAGTTTGTCACCCTGATGTTTAGGTATGACTTCTAATACTCCATGAAATGTAAATGCCCTAGAGACATTAGATTGTGAGTTACTTTAAAGGACAGAGACTACCAATCAAGCATTGCAGAATAAATCTGTACTATAAAATAGGCAGAATAAAAACAACCTTTCAAATAAGTTCTACTTACGGGAGGTCAAAGTACAGTTGTAATTCAACAATTTTTGTACTCTCCATGGCAGGGAAATGTAATATATAATCTTGCATTCACCGTATATCTGTGATTAAAAAATGTATCATTTAGAGAAAGGTCATATATTATACATACATACATGAAAGTTAAATGATGTCTTACAATTGCCGAACTGCCGGAAGTCCGTGTTTGGGAACCCGAACTCGAACTCGAACTTTGCAGTTCGGGTTCACTCAATACTAATTGTCAGATTATTTTTATTCATCCCCATTTTTTTCATCAAACTTGGCGAACCTGGGCTTTGGGGGGTTTGCTCATCCCTACTGACAATGCATGAGTTTTGGTTTGTGGTTATTTAAAGTGGACAAAACCCAGTGGGATCGGCCAGGGAATCTATAAGATTCCCAGGCTGATCGATTCCCTCCCCACGGGGCATCCAAAATCGGGATGCCCTGCTGTGTGAAACCACCCAGGTTGTCTGCTACACTTACTGTACTACTCGGTCCAATGGCGCATGCGCAGGCCGCGACCGCATCCCAATTCCTGCTATCCCTCTAGCAGGGCGCGTTTTGAATGGCCGGTGTGGGCTCCCTGTTAGATGGAAGCGGGGGATGCGGGCGCCAGCACGCTCAGAGCCGCTCTGCTAAGACATCGCTTAGACGTGCACCCCCGATAGGGATGCCCTGGGGGAAAGGAACAAAACCCAGGATAGTCAAAATTCTGGGTTTTGGTCCACTTTAAAGCATATTGTTCTCTAACAGTACAAAGTTTTTTCTACATAATATAAATATAAAGCGGTTGTTTTGGGATTTTTTGTGCATATATGCCCATTGTAAGCTTGCTTGCCTCTGCATTTAACCCATTCATGCAGTGAGACAAAAACAAACAGTGAGCGCACACATGTCCGGAGAGGTGGGCTAACCTAAACATGGTGCCCGAGGAACAGTTTGGGGATTAGGTGCCTTCGCTCGAAAGCATGTCGCAGCTAGGAATCAAATCTGCAACCCTCTGATCACATGATTACTTCATTACCTTGGCCATGACTGACCCTTTTTATAACACTACACGGTCAATTCCGAGCCAGGTGAGAATTCTCACTCTTTTTTTTAGGAGAGAAGGTTTCCATTGACTTTCATTGTCTAACAGGTGTAAATTTTCAATCAGCCTCAAGGTAGACAATGAAAGTCGATGGCAGTTTTCTTCCTATTTTTCCTAAAAATGGAGTGAAAATTCTCACCTGTCTCTGAATCAACCACTAAATGTCTAACATTAAACTCCAGCCTTAAAATTAAGCACCAACCAGTGATCGATGGGGGAGTGGGGGGGGCGGTTCAATTTGAGTACAATTAGACAAAAAAAAAATCCTCACAGTAATTGGTAATCCGGCTGGGAGTGGATGACTGTAAGCGCCACGTGGGAGTAGGGCATACAACTATCCATCTGAATATTGTGTCACCCAATCCCTTCTGAATGGCGGCACTTCAACAGCAGTGATTGAGAGACAGGTCACTCAACCTATAAGGTCTACAGCTGTGCAGCTGTGCTTCTGCTGTGACTTGCTTGAAGAGTAACGTGTGGGGTATTTTCTTTTGGGCTTAGCACTGATGGGGGGGGGGGGTTGGCAACAGTGAAGGAGGTCTCACATGCTTGGAGGACCTCTTTAAATCAGATTAGAATGACACAATGGCGCCAGTGTTAGAATGGTTAGTGGTGCATGATTAACACATTGCTAGTATACGTCAAGCTGGGTGTAATGACATGGCTAGTTATTGTAAATGTAATACTTGCCATTTCGTGAAATGGTCTCTCTTCATTGCAGTCCTTCCACTTTTTCCCACTTAAAACAGAGCAGGGAGTCTCAATGACATTAAGGTTAATATAGTAGATAGAGCTACCGGCAACTTCCCTCACCTGAAATTAAAAAGGAGCAAACTGATTCACCAAACATACAAGGTTAGGCTAGGTTAGGTCATACAAGAAATGGAATGGTTGTACATTAACATAAATTAGATCTGTTTTTATAATCTGGCTTCTGTGATTAATCTCCGAAGTGTTAATATGCCCTTATGATCCTTAGGGCCTTATTTAAGAAGGGATAGCATCAGGTAGTGGCTGGTTAATGAGAGGTAGCGACTGGTGTACGCCGGACACGGCATGCAATTACACATTTGTCATGCTGAATCTGTTTAGCGACTGGGATAGCGCCATGTAGCGTCCGATTCATCATTTTCACAGCCTCAGCGTTCAGCCTTGCACAGCGCCAGGTATGACCTCTCGCTACCTGTCGCTTTCCTATACATTTCAATGGACGATCCTTTTCTTCTCTTTAAACGGGGTTTTGTTTTTTTGTTTTTTAAATCTCAAATAATGTTGTGAACTCTTCTGGCATTGAAAAAGCATTTTTTTTATATATTTCTGCAGAATTGGCATTACAGGTCTGCCATTAAAGTGTTCATGAAGTACAAAAGGGAATAGGGATCCCACACTCCCCAAAGAAAACCAACCCCCAATAATTTCAGTGGCACCATTGTATATATAATCAAAAATATATAATTTTTATTCTTACTAATATCAATTCATTACAAAAAAGACACTTTAAAACAATCTAAAAACACAGACACAATATAAACCAAAGGGGGGGGGAAATAAAGAAAAAATCTTACAGATGGAATGTGCAATGCTGCTTGGTCAAAATGCTGATCCACAATAATTACAAAAAAAGAATGTCTGTGACTGGACTGGTACACTATAACATTTATATAATTTTTTATCTTTTACAATTCATACAGTTATTTATTCTATCACCATAGTTTAAACAGTCTTATTGTCAATAAATGATGTGCTTATCAATCTAATTATAATCAAATAATTCCCCAAAATCACCTATCCTATATAATACCACCTTAAATACTACTAACCTCTAGTGAATAAAGTGCTGTGTGCAATCAATAAAGTATCTAACTAAACTATCCACACTAACCAAACTATGTATCCCAATGCTCAACAAGACCACTCGATCAAAAGGACCAGCCAGAGACAAACAGACACACAACACTTAACAATAACTCACGAATGCACAGCTCGTCAGCAGCACGTCCCTTCAAGCCCCCTCTCCGCCCACCTCAACGCCGACGCGTTGCGTGACGTCACCGGGTCACTTCTTCAGGGCGTATGAGAATGGGGAGGGGAGATGGAAGTCCTCTTATACTCACCCCCATTGGCTCCCGCGCACCGCCTCTGGTAATGGGGCCACACCGTACGCACTCCGGCTGGAAGTGCGTCGGCTGCCCCAACAGAAGACGTGACCGCAACAGCGGTCACCTGATCGACCAGTGAGGAAGTGCCTGACACGCATTGCGGATGCTGCGCTGGCGGATATGTGCACCGTCCCAAATAAACTGTACCGGCGCATGCAAAGATGACAATGAGGAGGGAGCGAAGGGAGGTGAGTAAGGACAGCCATCGCCCATGCCAAATCAACAAGTGCAACTGATAAGACAAACGACATACACATACACCATTACAAAGATCACTATTTACAATGTTTATATATCTGAACAATAAAGTAATTCTTCTAGAAATGAACAGATATTAAAGTGTTCATGTTACAATGTTGTTACAATGTAATTCCATATGTTTTCGCTTTGTTACTAGTGGATACATGCTGAAAAATAGACTTTAAACACACAGCCTCCAGTGCTCTGGGCTTCAACGAAGCATTTTTCAGCGCCAGAGTTTTGTGAGGTTGTTTTTTTGCTAAATATGTTGTGAGTCGATCGCACTGACCAGTCGCTAACATGCGCTCCCATACAGCGCTGTACTGGTCAAATAGGGACTCCTCACAATGTATTCATCATTGCTGCACAGTGACTGAGTCGCTAGGAGCTAGCGACCCATGGCCGATGACAGAGCGGGCACTCTGAAAATGCCTGCTACAAACGCTCATCTGTCGCTACCTGCCGCTAATGATGAATCAGCCTGCCCGCCTATTTCAGCAATGACCAACGACCTCCCTGCAACCTGTGCAGCTCCTTGTGCAACTCCTGGTCACCCCCAAATTAATCTCACCTCAACAACATTTTGTTATCCCCCTTTCACGCTGCCCCCATGCAGCAAATCTACATGATCCCTATAATTTAACCTTTTACAATGATAAGAATCAATCAATAAAATATCGGTACATGTATTATCCCTTTCCTAGGCCATTACTAAAAAAATCTCTAAATATCATCTGTGGCTAAAGTGAGGCATCATGGGAAATGATATGAGAGGGATGCCCACCCACAAACAATTATAAACCCCCTTGCCTCCAATATAAGCAATCAATTATTAACCCCTCCTACCACTCCCACCACTTCTGCCATACATTAATTATTAGCCCCCTACCACCACCCATCAGCAATTATTAACCCCATCCTTTCCCCACAAGCAATCAATTACTAACCCTATAACCCCACCAGCCATTATTATTATTATATTTATTTATAAAGCAGCACTTTAAAAGTGGGGGTCATTTACAAAGTAATACAAGACATAGCAACATGATGGGTTAGCTAATGGATCAAAAGGAATGAAGGCCCTGCACCCATTAACTTCCACAAGGAATTAATAATTTACCCTGTCCCCCTCCACCAGCAATCAATTATTACGAATACCAGCAACAAGTTATAAAGTAAAGCTGATCTTTCCAGCTGTGCAGGGAGGTGGGCAGAATGCCTGAGGACATTTCTCCAGACAGGGGAGAAGCCATGCAATATGTAATGCAAGGACGGAACAAAACATTTGCCTACCATCAGACCCTAGAGCTATGAGCATCATTGCAGGGAAATGACAGGGTAGACAGATGAATTCCATTCTCCCCCATCAGCAGAAAGTGCAGGTACCTGGCAGGATCTCTGGGACCTGCCACTGAATCCTGACAGGTCCTCACTACTCTGAGCCTGTTCTCATATCCAACAGATGTGGTCATTACATCCCTGGCAATATGGCATGGAAATTTACCAAAAAATATTGGTATACTGCAAAAAATATTTTAACTTGTGCTCACCTAATCAAAAATTACAGGTTCTTACTGAAACTGGGCTAAATATTTGCTACACGCAATGCTGTAGCAATACTGTAGCAGGAAAAGTAGTGTGTGTTGATTGACAGCTATTAAGCAGAGATCTTTTTTTAGATAAAAAAAAAAATCTGCATAATGCAATGTTATTGTATATATCAATATATAAAAAAGCAAGTCCTCTAGGCACAAAAGAAAAAATATACTCATCCGATTCACCCGGTCTGAAGTGGCGACAGTATTATTCCCCACAAAAGAGCCTGGGTCCCCCCCTATCCCCCCCACCTCCCCCTCTTTCCTTGTATTTTTCCCTTCTCCTATCTTATTCACCCAAAGTATATACATTATATACAAGTATATACATTAGTTACTTTACGGGATCGTTTATCCCCTGCACCGGTGAAATAATGCGCACTCCACGTAACATCCACATAAGATGTAGTAAATCAGCAGATCAGCGCATAATGTAATCCAATTACCTGCTGTTATTTTATATGAAAAGGAATTTAATCAGGAAACAGTTGTCCTTTTTTACAAGATCTGTCATTTTTTTATAGTTCTTATAACTGCTGTCCACTTTTGCATTAAGGTCTGTTTTCTCTAAAACTTGTACATTCATCACCAAAAAATCATATAAAATCACATAAAATCCAATAAAATCTTTGTAAAAGAAAAATATATACTCACGTTCCCTCACAGCAGATTGCGCTTGATCCTGGAATATGTCTGTACCTGTATCATTTTAGACTATTTTTTCAGTATATAGCTCCTTTAACTGTGTTGGTAATTGTATTAGCATAAATAGAGAAAAAGACAGCATAGTGCCACAGGCATTGGCCATCCCCGTCCATATGCATTTCACAGGCGAAAATGACAGTGTATAGCCATAAATATAAGTGACCTTCATACTTTTTTCTGACACTCCATGCTTTCTTTAAAAGGCTACTTACCTGCTGTTTGTAAACTGATTCAATACGGATAGGCCTAAAAATGAAGCCTTCATCTCGGTCTTCATTAACCAGGTCTACTGCCTGCCCAACTTGCGCATCTGCTTCATTGCAGTTTAATGGGACTAGAATTGGTTCTGGAGGATCTGAAGAGCTTGCAGCAGGAGATGATGACACCAACAAACAGAGCGCTAGTGCACAAAACCATTCCATAATGATGGAGCACCTTAGATTCATTAGCAGACCAATATTGAAATCCAGCACCTCCTATTATATAGCCCCTGTGCTCTTTTCTCCTTGACCCTATTGTTGCAGAATCACAAATAAAAGGTGAATGATTAGCCTGACTTATTTGTCCAATACTAACATTGTAAAAGGTAGCTTGATGTTCCCAATGTCTGTTTTATTATTTTTGGCCATCTGACTTCATTTGAAAAAAGTGCTTAGGAAGCGTAAATGAAATGACTGATACTAAGAAGGGATAGCGCCAGGTAGTGCTTCATAGCGGCAGGCAGCGTCTGGTGAATGCCGGGCGCTGTATGCAAAACCACATTTAAGAAAGCAAATCTGGTGAGCGCCTCTAACAGCGCCACATGTATTAATCCAGGCGGCTCAGTGTATAGCGCCGGCGCTCTAGGCCCAGGAGCAGTAGTACCTGTCGCTCTGTAGGGCTCTCCCATACATTTCAATGGGGCTTCATTAGTTGTGTATAAATAGCGTGTTTGGCAATTTAATTTTTTTTTTGCTCAAATCATTGTGTGACCTCTACTGGCTACAAACATTTTTATACATTTTTGGGACTTTTTATATTTTTATGCAGAATAGTATTTACAGGTCTGGCACTAAGGTTTTATTGTCCCAGTGTTAAAACAATGTCATTCCATGTGTTTTCGCTTTGTTACTGGTGGATATGTGTTCAAAAACAGACTTTGATCACACAGCGTCTGGCGCTCTATGCTACAGCGTCCAGCTTTAGAGCGTTGACGCTGTGTGTGTCTAGTGTTTTGTATAATATGGTGTGGAGCACCGAGAGTCAGACGCACTGAGCTGGCGCTACCTCTCGCTCGCTGCAGCGCTATACTGTTGTTACAGCGCCCACCACACATCACAATTATCAATACCAGCTAGGTTACTAGAGCGACCACTTACAGTGTCTATCGCTGCAGCGCTATACTGTTGTTACAGCGCCCACCACACATCACAATTATCAATGCCAGCTAGGTTACTAGAGCGACCACTTACAGTGTCTATTAGCAGTAGCTCTAAGTGCTGCTATACAGACGCTGATCTGGCAATACCTGGCTTTAGTAGTGAATCAGCGTCCATGTGTTCTCTGATCCCTTTTTCCCATAATTCACCCAGAGCCTTGTTTCCATATTCATCACATAAAAAAAACACAACTACATTCTATACTTTCCTTCTTGTAGGAATCAGACTGAAAACTGAACAGTTTCTGAAAGTGTCCAATGAAAACAATATGGTAGAAAAAAATGAAATACAAATTGAAATGAAGCTTACAATAAGACAAATGTAATGCATAAGGAATCAAATGTGAGCGTACATTTGCTCCTGTTCCCTCAAATAGTAGCTTTGGGACTATTGGGCTATTGAGGCTGGAAGCTTGGGTGCTGTCTGGAATTGAATCAGAGGCTGGACAAGCTTATTATTTTCTCAATGCCAAGGTAAGGGAAGCTTAGGGGAGTGGACCTGGTAACACTGAAAGGAAAAATCATTATCATGCTTGACCCTACTGATGGAGGCTGATTTAATACTAGCGCCACGTATCGCCATGTGAACGCTAGGTGGTGTCCCGAGGTTAAAGTGCCCAAGGCTACGCTACATATAACAACAGGACAATGCTGCAGCGAGCGATAGGTAGCGGCAGTTAAGTGCGTCCAGCACTCTGTGGTGAAGCCCATATTTAAGTAATAACTACACACAAGCAGCGCCAGCACTCTAAAGCTGGGCGCTCTAGCATAGAGCGCCAGACGCTGTATGGAAAAAGTCTGTTTCTCAACACATATAGACCAGCACCAGAGCAAAAACATGGAATGACATTGTTTTACCACTGTGACAATGACACTGCAATGGCAGACCTGCACATACAATTCTGCATAAATAAATACAAAGAAAAAAAACTAAGAGGCCGATTCATCAATAGCGCCAGGTAGCGACAGATGAGCGACTGTAGCGTGATTTTTACAGCGCCAGCCAGTATTCGCTGTGCTTGGCCGGCGTTTGCTTGATGACAGCGACTCAGTCGGTGTGCGGTAATGTTGAATACGGGCTTAGGGGTCGCTGTTTCACAGGTCCAGCGTTGTATGTAAGCGCCTGACAACGAATGGCCAGAGCGAACGGCTTGCTTCATTTTCATCAAAAAATCACGCTCCGAATGTGCTGTCGCTGTCCATTCCTTGTTTAAACCCCAGAGCGCTGGCGGCGATCTGTATTAACTAGTTTTTAACCCCTAAACAACCATATCTTTTGAATGTAACATTATACATGTTTTTAGAATCATTTTGTTATATGAATACATTAATATCAGACCTGTTAGATCAATTCTGCACATATTTTTTTTTTTTTTCTTTGACTTAAAAATAAATCCTAACATTGCAGAAGTGTTCTCCGATTTTTTGACATTAAAAAAATGTAAAAAAAAATTATTACCAATTAATCATGAATTATTATAGATTGCTCCACTGAAATGCATTGGACATCGCCAGGGAGCGACAGCTCATACCTGGCGCTGTGAGGGAATTTGCAGCGGCGCTGTTCGGTCCAGGCGGCTTCATGATGAATGCCGCGCTAGCCGTCGCTCTCGCCGGCGCTAGCCTCATTTTGCTTGATAAATGCGTCATTGTGACCGCCGCCGGGCGTACTTGAGTCGGTAGTCGCCGTTAGCTGCCGCTACCTGGCGCTCGTCGGACACTACCTGGCGCTATCGCTTGATGAATAAGGGCCTAAGTGTTTGGTTGCTGGGCAGGAGAGGCCACACAATGATTTGAGCCAAAAATGTTAAAGTGAACCAACACCCAGGATTTTCACTATCCTGGGTTTTGGTCCACTTCCGCGGGGCACCCCGATCGTGGGTGCCCAGCTGCGTGAAACCCCCCAGAACGCCCGATAAAACTCACCTCACCCCGCTCCTATGGCGCTCCGGTCGTCCAATCAGCACGCTCGGAGCTGCTGTCGTATACGCGTCCAAGCGACATACAACCACAGCAGCTCCGAGCACGCTGGCAGCCGCATCTCGCACTTTCCTCTAACAGGGAGCGCGCCCGCGCCAGCCATTCACAAATGGCCGACGCGGACGCGCACCCTGATAGAGAGATGTGCGAGATGCACCTGCGGCCTGCGCATGCGCCGTTGGACTGGGAGTAAGGTAAGGTTAGAGGGCTTCCTGGGGGGTGTCACACAGCGGGATGGGAGGGATCGGCATGGGAATCTAATAGATTCCCGGGCCGATCAAGGAGGGTGTTGGTCCACCTTACTTTTTACTATAGCAAAACGCTATTTAAACACAACCAAATGAAACATCATTGAAATGTATAGGAGAGCGCTACTGAGAGAAAGATACTATATAGTGCTGCTGAACCTAGAGCGCCAGTGCTATACACTGAGCCGTTGCTAGTAATACATGTGATGCTACATGGCGCTGTTAGAGACGCTCACCAGATTCGCTTTCTTAAAGTGGACCAACACCCAGGATTTTGACTATCCTGGGTCTTGGTCCACTTCGGTGGGGCACCCCCGATTGGGGTGCCCCACTGTGTGAAACCCCCCCGAAACCCCCGAACTCACCTCTCCCCGCGCCGACGGACAAGCCGCAGACAAGCGGCTCCTCCACCGCCGCCTCCCGCGCGTCCCTCTTGACGCGCGCGTGCCGGCCATTCACAGACGGCCAGCGCGCGCGCACGTCTACAGGGGCGCGAGGGAGGCGGGTGTTTGGGGGGGTTTCACCCCGCGGGGCATCCCGATCTCGGATGTTCCGCGGGGAGGGAGGTGATCGGCCCGGGAATCTTATAGATTCCCGGGCCGATCACCGGTGGGTGTTGGTCCACTTTAAATGTGGTTTTCACATACAGCTCCAGGCGTTCACCAGACGCTACGTGTCGCTGCATAGCACTACCTGGTGTTAGCGTTTCTTAGATAACCCCCACAGGCTTCTGCTGCAATATCAAGGCCTTGCTGTAACAGATTTTACCTGTCTTTTAGTTATTTTCTTCTTGTTGTTTGTTGTGTCACTTCAGCCTTTCCATTGACCTAATAATGATAACATCATGGGTGGTTTCAGAGGGGTTTGTTTGCTTCCCTGATATCCTATGGTGACAGCAATGGCCTTTGTATAAAGTAACAGTCGAATAAAGGTTATGAGTGAAGGACTGTAAACACCTTTGTGAAAAGATTTCTTTGACTTCTTTATTGTTAAGTGTAGTATACAAACAGTTCATCCCATGGTAGAATGTCGGGAGTGGGCTTTATATCCCCAGCTGTGTTTACACGGGGCGTACAAATCCAAGTAACTGCAAATTTACAGTATATTAAGGAAAACCTCCACTTATGTCAAATATGAGAGTAGACTAGACATTTCACCAGGGTCTGGGGGTGCCAAAGCCGGGCCTTAGCAGATGGCAGTGCTGGGATGCCCCCTCTGTGTGAACCCCGCTGATCGTCCACACTCACCTTCCGTCCGCGTTCTCTGAAACAGCGATTCATGCTGTGCATTAGAATGCATATCGTAAAGCCCCGAATGGAAAAGGGTCTGCATATATGCAGCGGCAATGGCGGTTGTGTGGGTGATCTGGTGGGTTTCACACAGCAGGGCATCCTGAATCGGGATTCCCAAGGGAAAAGGTCCTATTAATAGATTTTAACAGGGATGTAAGACAGTTAGGGTTATACATTTTTAGAATTGTATTTATAACAATGGTGATCTGACTTTTATTAGTCCAACTATTACCAAGTGCTGGACCTGACTTGGCTATTTAAAGTAAAGAGAGGATTCTCCTACTGAGCACTGAGCACCTGATCCTGAACCGGGAGCAGCACCTTTTTAGTTGCTAGACTGGCCATCATTTATTTCTTAGACAGTCAATCAGTGCAGGAAAGGTATGGCAAATGGAGGTCCTAATTTGGGTGGACTTGCACTTTAAAATGGATGGTCCCCAAATGGGATTACACACCTCCACTGCAGATCAACAATGTTTTTTGTTTTTTACTTTGTGATCAAGAGTCAAATATGACTTTGTCCACTTTAAAGCCGACAAAAAGTCAAAAAATGCTTCACTGTTTAAATCCATAAGGGAGCCCCTCCCCCCCAACTGCCTTTCTGCAGTTACATCCGCACTCTGCATGCTGTGCCTGACAGACCTGATGGGACACACATAGCAGAGGGAGTAGGGATAAAGCTGCAGAGCAAAGGCGCTCTGTGCACTTCCACACTGGAACTCTGTGGGATCCTAGAAGTCTATGCGGTTCATGCGGCCTGTGAGGGGGCCTTAAAGTTTTACAATGTGGGACATCCCTAATTGGGATGCCCACAGGACCCATTTAACTGGACCTAAAGTCTATATTGATTTTTGCACAGCTTTAAAGAGAAACAAACACTGGGATTTTCTCTCTGCTCGGTTTTTTCTGGGGTCCAGGGAAAGCCGCAGGAATGGCCAGTATTGTTACCATTTCCAATCAGTATTCTATACTGTGCATAATAATGCATGGTATAAAACGTTGTATGGAAGGGAATAGTTAATCATTCCCAGGCATTTCACACATAAGGGCATCGCAAATTGGGGTGTCTGGCTTAGAGGCAGACCACTGGCCCTACAGTCTTATGGCCTATAGGCCGGTGTTGTTCCTTTTTATTGACTGAGTTTTTCACACTTTTTACCTATTTTTTTGTTAATCTAGGGCCCCCTCGTTCTCTGAATATTCATTTTTGGGTGCAGGATGAACTCTGCTTTCACTGCTTTCACTCTTGTGGTGAGGGTTGTGGTGCTATGATACAGGGGCTTTAACCAATCCCCTGTTGCTGACCCTAAGTCCCATAGACCACAGCAGAGTGATGCTCAACTTTTTCCTGCATAGCCCTGTCTAGTGTACCCACAGCTTGTTTGTCTGTTGTCTGACTGCTCGGATAGGTGAAAGGCTGAGGACAAATTTCTATGTGTTCGTACTGGCATACAATGGCCATAAAAAAAACAAGAGAAAACTTTTCATATATTGCCCCGTCTAATGGGCTCAGAAAAAGCTGCATGTGTTTGGTGCCATATTGTGCAGCCATTTCTTCTCCACATCAGTTTGAACAACACAAGGAAAGGGTAAGTGACTGTTCAGTGTTGGGCCTCACAGGTGGGTGGAAGCACAAAACTGAGGGCAAGGGTCTGCTTTGAAGTGAACCTCCTGCAGGGTTCTGGCCCACAGAGATTCCATATAAACCTTCCCATGCCACAAAAGACATTACAGACATACTTACCTTTTCTTCAAGTCACTCTGTCCAATAGGAAACCCCCCCTTAGTGTTCACTGGAGGGGTAGGTAACATTTTTCCCCAAGTGCCAGAAAGCCTAGCTACAACTTTGCGCATTCAATCTTTGATCAGGAATATGTTTAAAATGGCATTTACATTTTTTCAACTCTAGTGGTTATGGATTAAAAAACTCTCTCATTAGAGTCCATTAATGCGCCTAAAAACCCCAAACCAAGCGCCATCAATTCTGCATGCGTCTAGATGGCTAATTCGTGCACGTGCATGGCCCATGTGTGATGCGCACCAAATTGCTTGCGCCCAGAGCGAGTGCAAAATTCCTCTTCAGATGCCTTCCATCTGGAACTCTGCTGTTTTAAAGTGCAAATGGCCCTGCCCCATGTGCGTTTGGCGGGCTAAGCCCTTAACTGGTGGCGATGGCCCACCATATTTCTCCCCTTTCTTTACTGTTTATTCCCTGTCAGGTGACAGGGAATACACTCCTAAATGGAGAATAGAGATTCGCTTAAAACACAGAAGCTGGAGAGGCAAAAAAACAGTAAAGAAAGGAGAGAAATATTAAGGTGCTTATTCTCCTTACTTTTTGGTCGTGTTTTTTTGGGGATATCTTGATTCCAGGTCACATCCAGTGTTGTTTTTCCAAATGTTTAGCCTCAGATGTTCTCTTTACCTCTCCCTCCCTGTGCTACTAATGTTTTTTTTTGTATTATTTTCTCTTAATATTTGGGACCCAATGTCCACCTATTCTTGGTGTGCCACACACCCCGCTTCACTTCTTAAATATTCATTACTCATGGGTTAATCACCTGCAGGTGACGTAGTGCAGAGAGGAAGTCTTGTAACGAGCCCCACCTTCCGGCCTATATATACCTGGTACCTCCCTTCAATCACCAGTATTTTTCTCTCTGCGTGACTAGCAGAGGTTGGAAGTTTCCTGCTTACAGGTAGGTCGGGGCTTACCCCGCCACCCCCCTTTTGGTCTATTTCTGCCCGGTTTGAGTTGTATACCTCTATGGTGGATAGGAAGCCTCCCAGCTTAGGCTGCTCACCGGGTAATTGGTAGATGGCACAATTGGTGCCTAGGAGCTTATCTCCTCCGCTCATCCCCCTCTTGTGGGGGCAATGCGGCAGTCCGGCATGGTGATCCGGAAATGGGATGCCCCTGTCCCGAGGGTCCCCGTAGCCCTTTCTCCCCCGCTCCGGTCCTTTCTCCCTTCACTTGGGGGGGGGGGGGGGGGGGGGGGTATGGAGGGTTGTGTATCTTGTATGATGTTTTCACTGTGTGTCATTTCTGTGTGTTCACTCTTACATAGTAACTGTGTTTTGGCCGGGGCTCCGGGCAGATGCTTAGGCACGGCCAGTGTTTTTGGTCTGCTTTATGGGGGCGGGGCAGCGGACCGCGCTCAGTTGGTTCCCTCCCGCCTCCCTTCCTTTCCCGCTGCTCCGTGCGGCAGCCTGTGTGGCTGCGCCTGTGTCTCTTTTTTCCCCTCCTCCGCCGGCTCGGTGTCAGCCAGCGCGGCTGGTGGCATTCCCCCATTGATTGGAGCAGGGCGGCTCCCTGTGACGCGGGGGGGGCGTGGCGCCGGCGAAAGCGGCGCCGGCGGAAGCGGCGCTCGGCGGCCTCAGCCTCACTTCCTCTTTTGCGGTGAAAAGAGGTCTCGTGGGGGGGGCGCGCGCTGCAGCAACACATGAGTTTGTGTGCTGCGGCTGGCAACATGTCCCTCCGGTCTGGCTCCTGGCGTCGGTGACAGGTAAGCGGTCTCGCTTTTGTGGGGCCAGAATGAGTTTCACTCTTGGGGCTGACTTTTAAGGGGGCACTCTCTTTGTTTGAACTATTGTGAACATGCTGCTTTATTTCTCTCACAAGGGATCTGATGGTTTGTTTTTTCTTTCCTTTCAGATCCTGGGATCCCTCTTTTACTGCGGCCTCCGGCTCTATATTGCCTGGCTAGTCTTTCTTGATATAATATTGCACATTTTGGATATATATATACATATATATATGTATATATATTTATTTTGAGACTGTTAAAGGGGACCTTTTTCTCTTAAAAAAAAAAAAAAAAAAGAAGAAATAATATATATATAAAAAATAAATCCCTCCCTTCCGGGACATACTTATAAAGGGGCATCCCGGGTTGGCTTATGCCTTAAAAGTCCCAGTATTTGCGATACCATAAATCACCAATATGGAGGCTTCTGTTACTACCGGAAACGACTCGTCAGAGCCGTCCAGGGGGTGTGTAAAATGCGGGGCTGCGCTCCCTGCTGATGATATTTTTATTTGCATTTCTTGTGCAGGGCAGATTGTTGCGCGTCAGTCTGTTGATCCGGCGGCTGACCCGTCGCAACCTCTATCATCTCCTGCCTCTCCCTCCCTGTTCCGGACCCCGCATGACATTGTCAAGGGTGGGGATTCGCAATCCGAGGTGGTGGTAAAATCAGCCAATCTTCGGGAAGTATTGCCCGTTAAAGCGGGGCTAAAGGCCTCTGCAAAACGGAAGCGCCTGACTCCGGTTTCTTCGGCTCCTCAGGACGAATTATGTGAGCCTGTGGAATGGTCCGATGGCTCCCCGGATGAGGGTGAATTCCTCTTGGAGTCAGATGAGCCGGCAGGTCAGCTTAAGGCTGATGCGATTGGCGATTGGTCGGCGGGGGTTGCCCTTGACACCCCCTCCATGCTGGCACAAATGTTTGAAATTTTGAATTTAGATCCGCCTGAGGCTGTCACCCGGCCAAAGGGCCAGTTGTTTGAAGAGCCTCAGCCGCGTTTGGTTTTTCCCAGGCAGCACCACTTTGAGAGGGTGGTCCTGAAAGAATGGGAACATCCCACACGGTTATCTGGAATCCCTCCCAGTTGGGAAAAGCGTTATCCTTTTCCGCCAGAATTGCTGAAGCTTTGGTCCGTCCCTCCTGAAGTCGATACCCCTGTGCTAGGGTTAGCTAGCTCCGCTATGGTACAGTCTGCTGAGACCTCTGTCCCTAAAGATGGGGAGGATCGTAGGATTGACCAGTTTGCTCGCTATGGCTTCGTTTATGCTGGGTCAACAATGCGCCCCTTGTGCGCTTCGGCCCTTCTTCTTTTAGCGGTAAGATCTGTTATCCAGGGGCTATGCGAGGATCTCAATCCCGCCTGTGATGAGTTCGCTGCGCTTAAGCAGTGCGAGTCTTTTGTGTCTTACGTTCTATCCGCTCAGGACGATGCGCTGGCTATGAGTAGCAGGACAGCGGCGATGCTGGTCGCTATTCGTAGGTCAGTATGGCTGCGTCAGTGGTCGGCGGACTCAGCTTCTAAAAGGGTGCTCACAGCTCTCCCCTTTTTGGGGCTGCGGCTCTTCGGGGAGAAAATTGATTCAGTCGCAAAGGATGGCAAGATGCCACAACGCAGGAGGCCTCGACGCCCCTTTAGAGGGGCTGTTTCTGGTAGGCCGTCCTTTCGAGGATACAGAGCGGGTAGGGGGACTTCCCTTCCCTCTACCAGTCGTACAGGTTGGACGCGGGGAAGGGGCCGTGGCCGTCCCGCCCAGTCCTGGGGTTCCAAGCCCAAACCTGCGGGTAAGCCCACTCAGCAATGAGGGGCCGCCCTCACCCGTGCGGGTGGGGGGACGATTGCGACACTTCTCCCAGGTTTGGAACCGGGAGGTTCCGGACAGGTGGATTCAGGAGATAGTGTCGTCCGGTTACAAACTGGAGTTCGAGTCTCGCCCTCCTTCACGGTTCTTTCGGTCTCGGGTGCCCATCGATCCTTCGGCCGCACAGGAGCTCCTGGCGTCGGTGGAAAATCTGGTAGAGATGGCGGTCATCCGGCCGGTACCGCGTTTAGAGATGGGCCTCGGTTTCTACTCCAATCTGTTCGCTGTCCCCAAGAGGGATGGGTCGGTTCGTCCCGTCCTGGACCTGAAGTTGCTCAACAGGTTCATCCGTTTTCGGAAGTTTCACATGGAAACCTTGCGCACTGCCGTCGGCTCTCTTCGGCAAGGGGACTTCATGACGTCTATAGACATCAAGGATGCTTATCTGCATGTTCCCATCTGCCTCCCTCATCAACGCTTTCTTCGATTCATGATGGAGGATCGGCATTATCAGTTCGTGGCACTTCCGTTTGGCCTTACCTCAGCGCCAAGAGTGTTCACCAAGGTGTTGGCAGGGGTCATGGCCATTTTCAGAGCTCGGGGCATTCGTGTCGTACCTTATTTGGACGACCTTCTTATCATGGCTCCGTCACCCGATCAATCGGAGAAGGACACCAGGGTGGTGCTCTCCACGCTGGAAAGTTTCGGTTGGGTGATCAACCTCTCCAAGTCCTCCCTCGCTCCGGCCAGGGTGGTGTCCTTTCTGGGGATGCGGTTAGACTCTTATCAACACAGAGTGTTTCTCCCTCAGTCCAAAATTCTTTTAATTCAGGAGTTGGCTCGGGTCCTACTCTCCAATCCTCGACCGTCCATCCGTCTGGGGATGAGGCTGGTAGGGTTGATGGTTGCCTCCTTCGAGGCAGTTCCTTTTGCTCAATTCCACACGAGGACGCTTCAGCTTTATCTGTTGGCGTCTTGGGACCGGCAGCCTCGGTCGCTGGATCAGCCCTTCCAGTTGTCCTCCCGGGTCCGGCAGTCCCTCCAGTGGTGGTTGGTCTCGACCAATCTCGTGAAGGGCAGGTCTTTTCTGGCCCCCCTTTGGGAAATTGTCACCACGGACGCCAGTCTGTCGGGATGGGGCGGATTCTGGAAGGAGCTGCAGTTCCAGGGGCAGTGGGGACCTCGGGAGGCCCTCTTACCCATCAATATTCTGGAACTGAGAGCCATCCGTCGGGTGCTTGCTCTCCTGACTCAGCACGTTCTGGGCCTTCCGGTCCAGGTGCGTTCAGACAATCGAACAGCGGTTGCTTACATCAATCATCAGGGAGGGACTCGCAGCCTGAGTGCTCTCAGGGAGGTGTCCCTGATCCTGACCTGGGCAGAAGCCCATGTTCCTCGTCTCTCGGCGGTATACATCCCAGGAGTGGAGAACCTGCAAGCGGACCGCTTGAGCAGGGGCTCTCCCCGTCGGGGAGAATGGGCCCTCCATCCTCGGGTATTTCGCTCACTGTGTCGCCAATGGGGGACTCCAGAGGTGGACCTGTTTGCCTCTCGTCACAATCACAGGCTCCCGAACTTCGTGTCGCTCTCCCAGGATCCTCTGGCTCTGGCAGTGGACGCCATGTCCCTGAGCTGGGGGGATCTGGGGTTTCTGTACCTGTTTCCTCCGACACCCATGCTAGGCAGAGTGCTTCGGAAGTTGGCTCTGGAAGGGGTGTCCGCCGTCCTCGTGGCCCCAAGGTGGCCGAGGCGAGTGTGGTTCGCAGACATCGTTCGGCTGGCAGTGGACCAGGTCGTTCTGCCCCTTCGGCCCGATTTGCTCACTCAGGGTCAATTGTATTACCCCAATTTACCAGCGCTAGCTTTGACGGCCTGGCTGCTGAGACCTCCATCCTAAAGGAAGAGGGTCTTTCTGATTCTGTCGTTAGGACTTTGATCAGTGCCCGAAAGAGGTCTTCTTCTGTCACCTACTATAGGACCTGGAAAGCCTATATCGCTTGGTGCGAGATGAGATCTTTTCCTTGTAGGGTATTTTCGGTCCCCAGGGTTCTGGAGTTTTTACAATCTGGGCTGGACTCTGGTCTTCAGCTAAGTACGTTGAAAGGGCAGGTTTCTGCCTTATCTATCTTTTTCCAGAAGCGTGTTGCGCTTAAGTCTTTAGTTAAAACCTTTTTCCAGGGGGTTACGCATGTGCGGCCTCCCAGGAAACCATTACTCCCGGTTTGGGATTTGAATTTGGTTCTTTCTGCTCTTCAGGCTCCTCCTTTTGAGCCTTTGCAAGGGATTGCTTTATCTACCCTGACTCAGAAGATTGTCTTCTTGGTAGCGATCACTTCGATCCGGCGTGTCTCGGAATTGGCGGCCTTGTCTATTCAGGCGCCCTACTTCGAGAAGCATCGGGATAAGGTGGTCTTTCGATTCAAGCCAGACTTTCTTCCTAAGGTTGTTTCTGCTTTTCATTTGAACCAAGATATTGTTCTTCCCTCCTTATGTCCTAATCCTAAGAATGACAAAGAGAGGGGTTTGCATTGTTTGGATGTAGTACGCTGTGTTAAGTGCTACTTGGTTGTCACGTCTCCTTTCCGTAGGACGGATTCCTTTTTTGTTGTGCCCCATGGGCCTAGGAAGGGTTTGGCACCAGCCAAATCTGCCATTAGCAAGTGGATACGTCAGGCCGTTACTGCGGCCTATTCTGCTAAGGGAAGAGTTCCCCCTTTTCGTATTACTGCTCATTCCACTCGCGCTGTTGGGGCGTCTTGGGCTTTTCAGCACCAAGCTTCTGTTGAACAGGTTTGTAAGGCCGCCACTTGGTCTTCTGTTCACACTTTTTCTAAGTTTTACAAAGTTGATGTGCGGGCCTCAGCGGATGCTGTTTTCGGCCGCAAAGTTCTGCAGACTGCAGTCGTTTAAGTTTTGCTTCACCTGGCCTTGAGTTGCCCAGCCCTTGTGGACACTGCTTTTGGATGTCCCATGAGTAATGAATATTTAAGAAGTGAAGCGGGGTGTGTGGCACACCAAGAATAATACCATTTTGTGAGTACTCACCTGAAAAATGGATATTGTTGGTGTGCCACACACCCCGCTTCACACCCGCCCTTTTCGGTATTACCGAAGCCTTTATATGGTGAAGCCTTTTTTATATCAAATTTGATTTTGAGGTTACTGGTGGAATACTGGTACCTTGTATTACTGCTTTGTTGATTATACTGGTGATTGAAGGGAGGTACCAGGTATATATAGGCCGGAAGGTGGGGCTCGTTACAAGACTTCCTCTCTGCACTACGTCACCTGCAGGTGATTAACCCATGAGTAATGAATATTTAAGAAGTGAAGCGGGGTGTGTGGCACACCAACAATATCCATTTTTCAGGTGAGTACTCACAAAATGGTATTTTTTGGTGTTTTTGTCATTAAACAATTTGAGATTTGTCAACTTTGACAACTTTTAACCATTTTTTTTGCACCAAAACCCCCCAAAAAAGGGAAAAATTACTAAAAAAACTTGCAGCTGACACTTTCATTGCTAAAAAACATGCTGGATGCAGCCGACATGTGTTTTAAGAATGAAATAAGCCTGTTAGTCAGTAAAATTGGCAGTTTACTCCAGCTTTTTGCTGGAGGAAAATCACTCATGAAATTTACAGATTTGCGTCCACTTTTCTGCCCCCTAAATCAGTCGTTAATTTGCACTTGCGGAAAATGACAGGCACAAGTGTCCGCACTGGCGAACACTCGGGTGCAAATTTCCTCCTTAAAAATGATACTTCCTGGGAAAGCCCCCTCTGTACACATTTAATGAGGGTGAATACTTGGCAGGGGCAAAAGGCACAGATCCATCTTTATGGGTTTGCTTTTGCAAACTGAGGACAAATTCCAAAATACTTTGGGGGGCCACTTTAGGAATGAGCAAGTATTAAAGAGATGAAAAGAATCTATTGCAGGACCAGGAAAGAGGAGTTTCTTTATTTGACCCTGAACGTGGTGATTCTACATTCTCCCGGCGTTCCTGATTACAATGTTGGCTGTGGGCAACATACAGTGTATTCCAGGAGCAAACCGACCGGCCTCACCAGTAAGGTTGCCAACTGGTCGGTATTTTTTTTTTACTTTACTGGCCACTGGCCTGGTGGTGACGGTATTTGTTTTTTTTTACTGGTATTTGATGATGGGAGAAATACACGTGCAATTAAAATTACCTGAAAAAACAAAGACCATCATCACCAAGCCAGTGACCAGTAAAGTAAAAAAAATACAGCCAAGTGGAAACCCTACTCACCTGGCAGGAATGACCCCCGTGCAAAGTAATAGAAGCTGGGTACCTTCCAGCAGGATGTAGCTTGCGCCATTCATTTTCAGGAATAACCCCCCCATGCAAAGTAATAGAAGCTGGGTACCTTCCAGCAGGATGTAGCTTGCGCCATTCATTTTCAGGAATAACCCCCCATGCAAAGTAATAGAAGCTGGGTACCTTCCAGCAGGATATAGCTTGCGCCATTCATTTTCAGGAATAACCCCCCACCCATGCAAAGTAATAGAAGCTTGGTACCTTCCAGTAGGATGTAGCTTGCGCCAATTATTTTCAGGAATAAATATCCATTTATTCCACAATTCTGTAGGCCAAAATCTGCACAGCTTTATTTTTATAATTTTCCCTGGACTGGAGTGTGTGGAAGAAACCAGGAAAGAGGAGAATTTCGCAGTCAATGGGAGTGAGACCAAAGCAGTTGGTTTACTCCAGGTTAGCAGTTCTCAACCATACCCCCTAGCGACAAGCAGTTGCAACCAAGTACCCCAAAAATGGTGGGGGGATTGATGACTAATGCTACCAAAATAAGTAGGTCACTGGCCTTGAAGCACTTGTTAATGTTTTACTGTTAAAATAATATACCAGACCTGTCAGAGTGACTCCCTTGAACATTGCTGAGTACCCCCCCCCCGTGGTACGTATACCACAGGTTGAGAAACGGTGTCCTAGGTTGGGTGGTAATGAGGCCAATCTCAGGAATATGCTAAGGAAGTGGGCTACTGCAAGTTTTCAATGCTCATCCATGTTCCTCTCATTTCATAGTATACTATGTAGGTAGTTCCAAGACAAAGGCTTGAACCTTGATGCTGCAACATTACTTTAGCAGACATATTGGGAATACAGCAAAGAGAATTGTGTCCTAGGATAACCCCACTGAAATACAGTACACTGAGAATTATGAAATAGACTAAAGTCCTTCACTCTTAAACACATAGCCAGAACTGCCTAGAGGAAGAGCCAAAATTTAAGTTTACTTATGCTTTGCTATGACCTGGATAATTCAGATGGACCAAAAGTTAAAAAAAAAGATTTTAAGAACCGCTTACAACCTCACCCCCAGGGCATCCAGATAAAGATGTCACTCCAGATAAAGGGCAATAGGGATCCTCGGATGGGCATGCATACATCATGCAGGGCATGGACCTGGTGCATAATTCTAAATAAAGATGCATCCTGGTTTGTGGGTAGGGGGTTGTAAGCAGACCTAGGGTCTGCTTTAAAGCTGTACAAAACCTGGGAATTTGACTTTCCCAGGTTTTGTTACTCCTCCAGTCCTTCCAGTCCTGTGTGAAACCCCCTAGTCCGCCCTCTCTTCGGTCCAATGTCGCATGCGTTGGCATCTCGTCCAATCAATGCCCTTTGCTGTGTTTACATCCTTCAGCAAAGGGCTATGATTTGCTTTCATTGGGTAGCGCGCATTGCATGCCCTGTATCGCCAGCAGTGTGCATGCTCCCGCCCTTTTGCCGAATAACATAGTCCCTGCAGGCAGCACTGATTGGACGAGAACCTGTGCATGTGCCGTTGAACCAGGGAAAGGTGAGTTTTTATGGGCACACAGCAGGGCATCCCAGTTAAGCCAGCCCTGGAATCTTTTCAAAAAGGTATGTTTGTCACAAAGCAAACACTGCACACCAACAAAAGAACACCATACCTACAGTGAAGCATGGTGGAAATATGGCTTTAGTCAAGGCGGGAATTATGAACTGTTTCAAATATCAGTCACAAAACCTTCAGACATATACTAAAAAGCTGAAGATGAAGAGGATAAAAAAAGTAGTCAATAGCCAAAGAATGCCTCCACATCAACAAATTAATAAATTCATCAGAAAAATAGTAAAGCTTTGGCATGGCACAGCATAAGTCCAGACCTGAATCCAAATGAAAATCTGTGGGCTGACCAGAAGAGAACTACCATATTTTTCGATCTATAAGATGCACCTGCCCATAGGACGCACCAAGGAAAATAAGAAAATAAATATTCTGAACCAAATGTTGTGCTAAAACACCGTTCCACCAAGAACCAAGTAATTGGCAAGGTGCAGAATCCCCCCATTACAGGCAGGGGGCATTCTCCCCCCCCCATCCCCCATGGCCAGTGTGGCATTCCCCCCTCACTTTCCCCATAGACGTGGCATTACCCCATCCTATTTCCCATATAGGCAGTGTGGCATTTCCCCCTCCCAATCCCCATATAGGCAGTGTGGCATTCCCCTTCCCATTCCCCATATAGGCAGTGTGGCATTTCCCCCTCCCAATCCCCATATAGGCAGTGTGGCATTCCCCTTCCCATTCCCCATATAGGCAGTGTGGCATTCCCCCATCCCATTCCCCATATAGGCAGTGTGGCATTCCCCCTCCCATTCCCCATATAGGCAGTGTGGCATTCCCCCCTCCTATTCCCCATATAGGCAGTGTGGCATTCCCCCTCCCATTCCCCATATAGACAGTGTGGCATTCCCCCTCCCATTCCCCATATAGGCAGTGTGGCATTCCCCCTCCCATTCCCCATATAGGCAGTGTGGCATTCCCCCCTCCTATTCCCCATATAGGCAGTGTGGCATTCCCCCTCCCATTCCCCATATAGGCAGTGTGGCATTCCCCCCTCCCATTCCCATATAGGCAGTGTGGCATTCCCCCATCCCATTCCCCATATAGGCAGTGTGGCATTCCCCCTCCCATTCCCCATATAGGCAGTGTGGCATTCCCCCTCCTATTCCCGATATAGGCAGTGTGGCATTCCCCCTCCCATTCCTCATATAGGCAGTGTGGCATTCCCCTTCCCATTCCCCATATAGGCAGTGTGGCATTCCCCCTCCCATTCCTCATATAGGCAGTGTGGCATTCCCCTTCCCATTCCCCATATAGGCAGTGTGGCATTCCCCCCTCCTATTCCCCATATAGGCAGTGTGGCATTCCCCCTCCCATTCCTCATATAGGCAGTGTGGCATTCCCCTTACCATTCCCCATATAGGCAGTGTGGCATTCCCCCCTCCTATTCCCCATATAGGCAGTGTGGCATTCCCCCTCCCATTCCTCATATAGGCAGTGTGGCATTCCCCTTCCCATTCCCCATATAGGCAGTGTGGCATTCCCCCCTCCTATTCCCCATATAGTCAGTGTGGCATTCCCCCTCCCATTCCTCATATAGGCAGTGTGGCATTTCCCCCTCCCATTCCCCATATAGGCAGTGAGGCATCCCCCCTCCCATTCCCCATATAGGCAGTGTGGCATTCCCCTTCCCATTCCCCATATAGGCAGTGTGGCATTTCCCCCTCCCAATCCCCATATAGGCAGTGTGGCATCCCCATCCCATTCCCCATATAGGTATTGTGGCATTCGCCCCCCTCCTATTCCCCATATAGATAGTGTGGCGTTCCCCCCCCTCCCATTCGCCATATAGACAGTATGGCATCCCATCTCCCATTCCCCATATAGATAGTGTGGCATTCATCCCCTCCTATTCCCCATATAGACAGTGTGGCACCCCACCTCCAATTCCCCATATAGACAGTGTGGCATTCCCCCCTCCCATTCCCCAAATAGGCAGTGTGGCATTCCCCCTCCCATTCCCCCATATAGGCAGTGTGGCATTCATCCCCCCCATTCCCATATAGGCAGTGTGGCATTCCCCCCTCCCATTCCCCATATAGGCAGTGTGGCATTCATCCCCCCCATTCCCATATAGGTAGTGTGGCATTCAGCCCCCCTCCCATTCCCCGTATAGGCAGTGTGGCATCCCCCCTCCCATTCCCCATATAGGCAATGTGGCATCCCCCCTCCCATTCCCCATATAGACAGTGTGCCATTCATATCTGCCGCCGCTGCCTGCGCACACAGACACCCGGCTTGGTACAGCAGGCGGGCATGACCGATGCTCGAGCGTCGGGCATGGCCATCGCTGTGTATGAAGCCAGGTGCGAACACTAGGGTTGGTACAGTGGTACGAAGTGGATGTCTGTGTGTGCAGGTGCCGCAGAGAATGCGCCAGATACAGCGAGGACGGCGTAGACAGCACAAGCGGAAGTGCATCTTATAGGGTGAAAAATATGGTATACACAGTAGGTGCCCTTGCAATCTGACAGATTTGGAGAGTGGGCAAAGATTGCCAAGTCTAGATGTGTCATGCCGATAGACTCCTATCCAAAAGTACTGAATGCTGTCATACATTCAAAGGGTAACTCAATCAAGTATTATTATAGGGGTGTGCAGGTGTATGTAGCCACCTTGTTATACTTGGGGCCTTATTTATGATGTGCGCCTTTTAGCATCATTTTTGTGGCTATAGCGCCAGCTTCAGAGTGCCGGAACTCCCGTCTTATCTGGCGCTGTGCTGTGTATTACATTGGCGCTAGCTAAGCTGAATTAGCTGAATGCTAATGTTGCATTAGGTATTGGCCGGTCTATGTCAGCACCTGTTGGACCAGCTGGCTGATCATCTCAGCGCCAGTGAGCGCCACATTGTACTGCCATTTTTACAGCGCTCCCCAGCATATTTATGAATTTTTTCCTCCTTGAAATCTTTGGCGTAGTATTTTTCCGGTGCTGGTCAGCATTTCTATATTACATTTACAAGAAATCACTGCTGGGGACAAAGGCAACAAACTTTACAGTGTGTTTAGGCTGCGTTTTAGTTGTTGGCGTTTAAATTACACATTGATAAGCAGAAGAAGCCATTAAAAGCCATTTTAATAACCCAAAACAAAAAACATTTTGGCCCATTTAGGTCCTGCGTTTCAATTATTGACAAGTCCCAATGCAAGTTCTGTACTGTAAGCGTTAAAGTGGAACCTCAGTCTAAAATTGACCCCCCTGTCCTGCCACTCTACCCTGGCGCTGAGGCAGGATTGGGGAGGGTTACAAAGAAAAAAACCCTTACCTGACCCTTTGCCCATCCATGCTGAAAACCTCTCAGTGTGGACAGTCATGTGCTGCTCCCCTCTGTCCAACCAAAGCTGAAATAAATGAAACTCTGCAAATATGTTTGTACTGTACTGTTATTGTTCTACGTGTCTCAAATCTGTAAGAAAATATATTGTTAAAAAAAAATAGACTGATCACCTGCAAAAAAAGGAAGCTGACCATTGAGACCAAATGAACATTGGCGGTTAAAGTGGACCTTCACCTTTAATAAGAGCATATCGTATATGTTTCCCACACCCTGTACATATTGCAGATTGCTCACATTAAAAATCATCCTACCTGTATCTACTGCATGTTATGAGACTTTAAACATCCAAGATGGCGGCTCATGGAGCAACAGGCAGCCTGCAAACAGGAAGTGTCTTCTGACTGTGCTTCTCTGAATTCTGGGATTGCTGACCTTTCCCTGACCCCAGCTCTGCTCTGTCTGTGCAAAGCACAGCTATAACCCACCCCCTGTACTTTATCCTGCTCTCATCTCCTTGGTATGTGTGATGCTTCTGAGTCAAGATGGCGGCGCCTGTCTCCTAGAGTTCTGAACATAGTTGCAGCCCAGTGGGGGAAAGAATAATAAGTAAGTGACTAAGAACTTAAAACATATTAATTTTAGAAGCTGGGGAATAGTTTTTTAAGGGTTTGGGCTTTTCATTAAATCATGCTGAAGGTCCGGTTTAAGCATGCAATGGCTATGTGAAATTGAGTATACTGAAGGTCATCTAAGGATAGCTTTTTATTGTTTGCATGGACTTTAAACACAATAGGGGGTCATGCTAAATATTTGATGAAGCCATTGTGACTTGCAGTGTGACTTGCGGTGTGGATTGCAACATGCATCTGGGTGAGCTTTTTAGTGTTTAGACATAACATTTTTTTCTACTTTTTTTTCCCTCAAAAGGGAAAATGTGATAAGGGTATTTCTTTTTGAGCTGGAAAACAGCAGCACCCTATGGGCTATGCAGAAACAATGCAGTTAGCAATTGTCATATATACATATAATTACACAGAGCTCTTATTAGTCCACCGTGATATAGGCAAATCCACGCGTGTTCACACACTGGACAATCCGCCACCAGTCATTCAAGCCTCTTACCAGATGGCCAATACAAATTGGCAAAACAGATATGATTTCTCAATTCAATCCTGGTCTCCTTTAAATTTACTCCTGGTCAACAACACAGCCTCCAAGGATTCAAGTTTAAAACATAGGCTTATACTGGGAAATCATTGTCTCCTAATCCAGAGCCGTGCTCAGAAAAGGGGACCCCGCATCAATAATTCAACAATGGTTCAAAAGTAGTTAGCCATAAAAGAAAAATAAAAACATATATAGTGCAGATTGTCTAAAAATATAGCGATATTTTAATAGATAAAATTTGCACTCACAAAAAATTCAATAAAAATGGGCACAATTCAAGTACAGCTGCAATGTCAATAGTAGCTCTCACCAAACAGACACCCAGGGATGGCATGTACTCAGATTGAAATCGAAAGCTGGTACTCCAACGCGTTTCACCCTCTCAGGGCTTTAACTAAGATAACCAGCTCAAAACTCTAACTGTATTTAAAGCTGGTACTCCAACGCGTTTGACCAGCATAATGAATTCGCCTTCTTGACTGGTTTTAACTTACAGCACCGAAAAATAAAAGGGGTTCTTAAAAAGCACTGGCATATTTTGCGAGACGATCCTATTTTAGGTTCAACATTACCTGAAAGTCCGGTTCTTACGTTTAAGAGGGCACCAAACCTCCGAGACCGCTTGGTTAGGAGTTATGTAAACCCCCCGAAAACTATCTCCCCAGCTGACAACCCTTTAAAGGGATTCTTCCGATGTGGTACCTGCTGTGGTTGCAGGATCGGCCAGACAATTGCTAACTTCTTTATAGGGCTTGGAATCCTATAGACCACACGTTGAGCTCCACCCTTTTTAAGATATTGTATCATTACTGTGTCTTTGTGAGCAGCGCGGTATTACATCCTTTGATTATGCAGAAACAATGCTGACATCTTTAGCATAGCTGTTATTTCCAAACTTTTTTGGGGGGGGAAATTTAGGGCAAAGATACTTTCTTGCACATTTTTCTGTGTCATCACTAAAAATTGAGATCAAGTTGCAGGTTGCAATTCACATCGCAATGCACACCGGCAGTCCCACTGACTTCACCAAACATTTAGCATGACCCCTAATGGGCTCAATTTAACAACGTTTTTTACAAGAAATTAGTCTGTTTTTGAGAAATAAAAAGCTTAGCTTTTTCAAGTTCTTGTGATTCAACAAAGAAAACTTATTGTCTAAAGTGAAAAAAATACAACTAATTCAGTAAATGTTTTGACTACTCTTTTGAACAAATTATTTACAGCTGCCCTGAGCAGGTGTGAAAAGTTCTCAGTAACCACCAGCATGTCTTTTTCTTTATCTGTGTAAAGGCATGCATAATTAAATTTTTTAGGACAGTTTTACCCTAGTTTTCACTCCATAAGACGCACATATTTCCACCCCAAAAAAATATGTGCCCCACGTAGCATCTCCCACCAAACAGAGAGAGAGAGAGAGAGACAGACACACACATACATATACATTACCAACATCATCCGTCTTAGTCATGGCTGCTGCATGCATGCCTTTTAATGGAATGCCATGCACGCAGCCTGTAATTGGGATGCCCGCACATTGCTTGTATTTGGTATGTCTGCACACTGTCTGTATTCGGGATGCCTCACACTGCATGTAATTGGGATACTGCACACTGCCTTTATTTGGGATACCTCACACTGCCGGTATTTGGGATGCTTCATACTGCCTTTAAATGGAATGCGCGCACACTGTAATTAGGATGCACACACACTGCCTGTATTTAGGATGCCTCACACTGCCTGTAATTGGGATGCACAGGCACAATTGGAAGCACAGGCATAGTGCTGCCTCGCTCGCCACCACTCAGAAGTGTGGGAGCGGATAGCGTCTAGTGCTAGGTGCTCATAGATTTAAAAGATAAACAAGGCTTCCTGTATGTATGGTATTTTTCATATGAAATAGCAATATATTATGTATTATTTGTGATTTTTTTTTATTAAACCGAACCTTCAGCGTGATTTAATGAAAAGCCCAAACTCTTAAAAAACGGTTCCCCGGCATCTAAAATTAATATATTTTACGTTTTTAGTCACTAACTTATTATTCTTTCCCCCACTGGGCTGCAACTCTATTCCGGAATTTAGGATACGGGCGCCGTCATCTTGACTCAGAAGCATCACACTTACTGAGGAGAGGAGAGTGGGATAAGGTACAGGGGGGCGGGTTATAGCTGTGCTTTGCTCAGACAGAGCAGAGCTGGGGTCAGGTAAAGGTCAGCAGTCCCAGAATGCAGAGGAGCACAGTCAGGAGGCACTTCCTGTTTGCAGGCTGCCTGATAAGATGGCGGCTTCCATAAGGATGTTTAAAGGCTCATAACATGCAGTAGATGCAGGTAGGATGATTTTTAATGTGGACAATCTGTATGTACAGGGTGTGGGAAACATATAAGATAGACTCTTATTCAGAGTGAAGGTCCGCTTTAAAATCAACAGTCACACACTTTTGTACCATGCTAGCATTAGGTAAATATCCAGGGATGCTGTGATATGTTTCTTATAGATACATTCTCTGTTTTATATTTATACCTTTTATATGCAGAGGAAGCCAGCGTGTTGTCTGCGTGTTGACGAAGGAGACGTTTAAAAGGCAATGTATAAGAAAATCTGCAAAATAATATACAGGAAGTATACAGGAAATCTATAAGATTCCCGGCCAATCGATTCCCTGCTCCTGAGGCATCCAAAATCGGTGTGAAACTCCCCAGGTCGCCAATACACTCACCTTCTTTTCCTGTCCAACGGTGCATGCGCGAGCTGCGGCCGCATCTCTGCTATACCTCTAGCAGGGTAAGTGCCCACACCAGGCATTTGTGAATGCCTCACTCCCTGTTAGAGGGTAGCGGGGGATGTGGCCCTCAGCGTGCACGCAGCCGCTTGCCTTAGATAAAGGCATGCAGCATAGGACTGAGATGAGGTCAGCTTGCTTCGGCATCCTGGGGGGTTTCACACAGCGGGCCTGGCCAAGGACCAGAACCCAGGATAGTCAAAATCCTGGGTTTTGGTCCATTTTACACCAAATACTTTTAGGTTGTAGAATAAGGTGCTTGGGAAAGAGGGGATAGTGACCCAAGTGGTCTATTTTTTTCTTGAATAAATGTTCTTACCCCACACCCGAGTACACCTGATCTCCCTGAAATTTACAGCCTTATTTATCAGTTCAGTGGACGCAAAATGAGCGTCGTGAGCCAATATCTGCACCTGCACTTGTCAGCAGCGGGCTTTGGGGGGGGGGGGACATTAAAAACAGAAAAACACCAGGAATTGCATTGGACACATGAAAGACAGGACACATGTTTTGCACAGCCCAAATCACAACTATACAGCGCAACACAAAAGTCCAAAAAAAATACATCCAAAAACAATTGCAAATAGCCCAGGGAACCTGAGGCACATGCACCAGCCCAAAATATAAAAAAAAGTGGCCTAAATAATTATCCCAGCCATTGGAATGTATGGGATAAGGCCACATAGCGTAGGGGGAGTGCCTGGTCTTATCTGGCACTGTATGAACTCAGCGGCAGCACTCAATCCCATTTCCGGCGCTGTTGATAGATGGGACACTACCTGCCACAGATGCTCTAGATTTTTTACTTGATAAATACACCTGACATTCACCTGACGTTCGTTTGGCACTACGTAGCCTTAGCGTTTTTTAAATAAACCCCATATATCATTTTTGGAATTACAAGTCGTGAGGATATATAAAATATATGGCCAGATAAAAATATGACAAACTATGGTTGTCAAAACACACATTGTCAATTAGAGGCATGCTAGTACATTTGTCTGGCGTTACCAACAGGGAGCCATTTACATATGACAGGACAGAAGAACAAGCCTCTTTACAGCCCTGCGCAAATGCCTGTGCTAACTAAGCCTCCTGGTGACACCCTCCCTATGGGGTAATTGACATCTACTTACTACAAAGCAGTGAATGAGACATTTGCTGCACACCCCTCTTCAAAAGAAATTTAAAATCATAACTTTTACAATGAAACTCCCCTGACACACGATTGGCTGCATCCAGCATGCTGCCCACCCCAATAGCCAGTTTAAAAATGAGAGAGTTGGGCACAGATGACATGACATGCCAGGGGATTGCTTCCAATAAGTAGGCTGTTATCATTGCTTTCCGTGTGCCCCCTCACAACAAGACATTATCTTCAAAAAAGGTAACACTCTGTTTATTTCTCCCTTTTATTTTATAAGCATCTTGCCGTATATTGTATGTCTGTTATTTTTTATTGTACATCTTTGTTTTACATGCACTGCCCCTTATGGGTAAATTAAATCCTAAAGATTTATAAAGTGGTCTTCTGTGTGCTAACTCGCTTAACTTCAGAAGGGACATTGTATGTGTGCTAAATCTTGTGCCCTGTGTGCTTACCTATCGCTACCAGTGTGACTTTATTGCTGTATAGTCGGGCCTAGGACCTTATTGTGTGATTGGGTATATTAACTGCATAAGGTGAGATCTTAGCTTGAGATCTGTGTGTGTATGTAGTGTCTGGCTATTAGGGCCAGGTCCCAAAAGACCGTGTGTGTGTAAACGATTGTTTGCAGTACGATCAAAATCCGTGATCAAGGCATAAAACCTCCTTGATTCATGACACAAGTGATTTAAACCACACCTTCACCCTGAATAAGAGCCTATCTTTTATGTTTCTACCACCCTATACATACAGATTACCCACATTAAAAATCATCCTACCTTTTTTGAGCCTTTTAACATCCAAGGTGGCAATCCATGTAGTCTCAGGCTGCCTACAGACAGGAAGTGCCTTCTGACTATGCTGCTCTGCATTGTGGGATTGCTGTTCTTTTCCTGACTCCAGCTCTGTCTGTGCAAAGCACAGCTATAACCCCGCCCCCTATATTTTTTACCCCTGTCCTCAATATGTGATGCTTCTGAGGCAAGTTGGTGGTGCCCGTATACTAGAGTCCTGAAACCCAACAGGGGGGGGGGGGGAATAATAGGTGACTAAAAACTTAAAATATATTAATTTTAGATGCTTAGATGTTTATTGGAAAATTTGAGCCATTTTTTGAGTTTACCATTTGTAATGTTGTTTTCACTTGCACTTGTTCATTTTTCAATTGCAATTTCGTGTGTATTCGAGTATACAATTTTAATTCAGCAGCCATAGACTTCCTGCTGTGTTTTCTCCCCCTTTCTATGGACTGCCGAAGGGATGTAAAGAGTTTTTTTATTGTAACACTCAAAGCTTTACCTAAGCATCAGGGGAGGGTGGCAAGGCGGAGAGGGTATTACAGGATGACTTCGAATTTCACTGTATTATAACAGGCTAAATACATTTTATAAAAGCCCCCTTGGGCACTGCAAGCAAAGTGCATGTATTATGCTTTACCTGCATTGCATTGCTGTGGAAGGACCATACGTACTGCTGCCTTACGGGCCATCTGCGCTGGTCCCCCTGCCGTTGTCAGGGGCCTCCAGTCCTGTGCTTCTGCAGCCACCTTCCTCTGGTCCCTCCACTAGGTCCTTGCTGGAGCAAAGGATTGAAGGACCCCAAGATGGTGGCCACAGCAATTGGTGTACTGGAGGAGGATGCCAGGTCCCAGCTCCTCCTGCTGCCACTGGGAGCCACCGCCGCATCCACCTCATTCTCTCCAGGTGCCTGCGCACTTTCTGCTCCAGGGGACAGGGAACAACTGTGCGGTGCAGGGTGGCAAGTCCACAGCAATGGAGGCATAGCACAGCACACAATTATGTTTTGCGCTGGGTTGCATTTGCACATTTCTACTGCGATGTGAAAGAGTGCTACTGTCATAAGGGAGTAAGGCTAGCAACAGCTGTCAGTTGGAAGTGATGGGTTTTGCTGGCTACTGAAGAAGAAATGTGTTAATAGCAGTTTTGATGTACAATTATAGTTATTTAGGAGTGAAGGTAGTTGTAGGCTGCTTGGATTAAGATTGTCCACTGGAGTGGGGTAAGCTGTAAGTTTGCAACTAGGATTGTGGATAGCAGCCCACCGACAGACATCAGCGGGGACACTCGTCCCCCCCAGATATGTCAGTTGTGACATGAGGGAGGCACACTGTTTGCTGTTTTACATAAGTAACATACATTATTTTTCTTTACAGGGCAGTGGAGGGAGTTGTATGGACTGCCCTTTTTAAACCTTCGTTTCAGTTTTGGTCTGCTTTAATTTTAAGAAGGTAGTAGGTTGTCAGTTTGGAGCAAATGTAGTTGTGGCTTGTCAGCTGGTAGAAAAGTTTGACTGCTAAACAAAGGTAACTATAGTCATGGAATTCACAAATGATTATTGATGTGAATCTCAGTTGCTGCAAGAAATATAACCAGTAGATGGCGCTCTTAGGGAACAGATACAGCATTGCTGCTACATTCTGAAATATCACCTGAATCCGAATCCTATTAAAGTCCTAATGGGGGAATTTAGGATGTGCTGGTGGGTCTTGGAGCTGGAAAGCAACTAAGCCTTATTTATATATTTTTTTCTGTGGTTGCTATATGAGCGTTTCTTGTGAGACGCTCTCTGCAGACGCAATGCAGAGCCGCCTGGAGAGAGACAGCGCTGTGCGTTCGCTTGCTACCAGCCTAGCTCTGGCTGGAATCGTAAGAAAACTGTCAAATACATAAAGAAAAAACACAGCGCCTGTCCCTGTGTTGTCAAAGGGGGATTCCAGGCATACACCGCATGTTGCAACCCCCTGTTTTTAATTTTTCTGGGTGATGGCAGCACAAAAGAAAAATAAAACACTGGGAACATCATTAGGAAAACTTAAAAGACATGACACAGGCTTTGCATGGCTCAATCACGACTAAGGAATCATCCTTAGATGTGACCCACGCCAGGAATTTGTGAATGCCTGTTTGGTGTAGCAGGGGATGCGACTGACAGGCACGCTCGGGTCCGCTCGCTTAGATGATTCCTTAGACGAAGTGGTGGGAGCGGATCCAAGCGCGTTGATTGGATAAGAGGCCACGTGTGAGTTGAGCTAGATTGGGCAACCTGGCGGGTTTCACACACTCGGGGCGCAAGAACCAAACCTAGGATAGTCAAAATCCTGATACATTTGGATCCTTGGTTTTATATGCAGATGGTATGCCATAAAAATACTTTACATTATTTTATTAGAAGGGCCCTCTAGGTTTACATATTAAAATTATTTAAAATAGTTAAAGAGGAATTATAATTTCACTGTGAAAATACAATATTCTGTTAAAGAGGGCTTCTAGCATTCATTTTGAAGTTTACTAGTTAAAGGGGGTCTCTTCCATCTTTCTCCACATTCAAATGCATTAGATAGCGATTAGTGACCCCGGCTATTACCTACAGACAGATTACTGGTGTTATTTTTTTTTCTTTTTTTTACCAAATACTTGGTTATTAGGACCCAAATTTTGCCAATATTCTGTTTTGGCGTAAATGAATCAAAATAGCCATTTGCGGCATAGCTGAAAGCCCCTGGCCCTGAGGAAGGTGGGTGAGTGACCAACTATTCGGAGTACTCTAAGCATTGCGTTGCCTGTCCAGGTGGGCTATACATTTCAATGGGCTGGGATAGTTTAATTATTTTGGCAATTTTTGGTGCATGTGCCACAGGATACCTGGGTTGTTTAGAATTGTTTTTGAATACATTTTTTGCACTTTCGTGTTGCGCTGCAAATGTGTGGTTTGGCCCGTGCAAAACATATAACCCTGGTGTCCAAACACTAGTTATTTCTTACCAAACTAGTTATGTACGTCTTAGGATGGACAGTATATCTTTTAATCATCTTGTATTTTTCAGATGAGGTTTTAAAAAACTCCTTAATAATAACTGTACTTATATCTGTAGGTATGGCTTGGCAACTTGGCAACTGGGGTCATGAACAAATTATGACATGAGGCAAAAAATTGTTATTTGTATGTATATTTATTTTACTGTATGAATCTACTTTGGAATGGTGGTTGGCTCTTGGGGTGCTAGAATGATAGCTTCGTCAGCTGTTTGAGTCTTTAATAGTCCAGGGCACTGTTCTGATGCTGGTGCTTTATCAGGGAAAGGTCTAACGAATGATTTAGATGGTTTTCCTTGTCCCAAAAGAAAAAAGCCTCTTTTTGGTGGCTTTCCTTTTCCTTTTTTGTCTTCAGACCCTGGGGCAACAGTGGCTTCATCTCCTGACAGATATGTTATGGTGCCAGTGGTTTTGGGAGGTGCAGGTTGTGCGCCTTGACCCTGGCCTGGAGCATGATGATGTTCATGATCGTGAAGATGGTCGTGCTTGTGCTCATGCTCGTGTTCATGCTCATGGCTTTCACTGTGGTCATGGTCATGTTTGTGGTCATGCTTATGATCGTGCTTGTGACCATGACCATGCCCATGACTATGCTCGTGGTCATGGCCATGTCCATGTTTGTGGCCATGCTTCTTTCCCTTCCCCCTGTCTCCCTTCTTTCCATGGTGATCCTTTTTGTCATTGTTTGGTTTATCCGCAGCATGTCCAGATGCATGATTTTGCTCCTCCACGGCAGCAGCCTAAACATACAAAAAAACATAAATATAAGTTAGTGATACAGGATAGCCAGTAATTCAAATTTATATCTCATGTTTAAAGAAGAACATGTGGTTTAGGTAAAGCCTTGTGTTCAATTACTATGCCTTTATCTTCTATTTGTACAATTCTGCCAAAGAAATATTTATGCTTGTTTGTGCATTTTAGGTTATAGTAATGCTGGGATATAGCTGGTCATTTAGGTGGAACCTAATATCTGTGTGGTGTTGGGCTAAATATATTTTTCCATGATGTCATACACATGGCTTGACTCTTCCTCCTGCCAAGGTCAGGCCCCCAATCCTTTAACTTTGATGTCTCTGTACCAATCTACATTCTTTTTTTTCTGGCCAGCTGGGGTAGGTTCCTAATCCATCTCTGTCTATAGGTAAATGCTTGTTGCCGGATGTCTAGAACATTACCTCGAATCTACTCATTCTATTAGGAGCTCTGAAATGCTCTTCATAATAGTCAGAGGCTCAACAAAAGGCCACCCGGCATCAGCTAGAACCATGGGCTCTCGGAGAGTAAGGATCACGGCTATTTTGGAAAGCTAACTATGCTTATAAAGTTATATAACTAAAAAGGGAAATCCCATGCATATGACACCATGAAGACTCCAGGAAAACAGAAAGCAACTCACCCTAAGCAGCTGAGCTGGTTAGTTAGAATGTAGATGGGGGCAGAGACATCAAATTTAAAGGATTGGGGGCCTGACCTCAGGTTGGAGTCAGTCCATGTGTATGACATCATGGACACACAAGGAAATGACAAGTAGTTCTAGAGTTCCCTGCAATTCTTGTGATGAGGAAGTGCTCTTGGTCTGGAATAATTGTGCTGCTGTATACTCAAGATACATTCCACCAAACATATGTTTATTTTGAATTAATAGCATTTTTTTACACCAATCACATCTCTATAATTTAGCCCAAAGGCTCAGTGCTAAATCTAGAGCTTGATTTATCAAGCGTCAGCGCCTGTTAATACCACTCTGCCAATATTTTTGCCTCAGTGGCACCCAGTGACAACCCTGCGTCTAATTTATCACTAGCGGTATATAAAGTAGTTTGCAGTGCTGGGCACTCACGTTTAAGGTGCGCTGGTTTATAGTGGTACTGTAGGTTCAGATCCCATAGAGCACAATGGGCAGAACTGGATTAAAGTGTTTTATGCTTATAATTATTAATACACATTTATTTGTACAGAACTTGCATTGTGACTTGTCAATAATGTAAATGCAGGACCTAGGCGTCATTTTATTTGTTACTCTGGACAGCAACTAAAATGCAGCCTAAATGCACTGTAACGTTTGTCCACCTTTTCCCCAGCAGCAATATCCTTTAACCGTTTAAGTGCCAAGCATGTTGTTCCTGCGTGTTCGTTTCTCCTACCGTATGTTAGAACCCCGGGTTTCGGCTAATGCCCGGCTTTGTTTGCTTCGTTTACTTTCTTGTATCTGTATTTGAACCCGTATCTGAATATAAATCTGTACCTGAACCAGAGTTGTATCGCCTGTCTTGAGCCTTCGGGTGAGTGCGCCAGCATCGTAGGGCTTCACTTATTGTTTGTTATTCCTCTAGTTAGTCTTGTTTTTGTCCCTTTGGTTATATCTGAATTGAAGATCTTTTTGTTGTTTCCTTTGACTTTTATAAACCCCCCCTGTTTTCAGCATTTCCTTGTCTGTGTCTTTGCTCTGGCCGAACTCTCTGCTCCCCTGGCGGAGAGTTCATGTTGGGGAACTCTCCGGCCTGACACCGTACCAGTATTTAGAAACTACTTGCTTGGCAATTTCCTCTGCTACCCTCTGGCCTGGATCCACTGCTGAGGGTCTCCTCTTCCCCCGGGGAGGGCATCTGATCCCCCCAGGGTCTCCTGGCTTCAGGAGGGAGCCCAAAACAGGCCCTCCACACTTGCGGCTGTAATAAATAAAAAAAATAATGACAGTTACTCACCTCCTCACCCCATCCCTCCGTCTGGGTCTTCTCTTCACCGGGGGACTCCGATCTTCCCCGGACTCCGCAGACTTCAGATGAGGACCCGAAACAGGGTCCCCCCATCGCTTCTGACAGCACTGACCGCCACCTCTAGCAACGCCTTTTGTGGGAGGAGCGGGATGATATCATTCCGCTCCTCGTAGTTTTTGGCCTGGCTCTGACAGATGTCGGTAATACCAGTGCAGAGTAGGTGGAGGGGCAGGGGACTCTGATTTCCTGCCCCCCACCAGTCCTGCACTGATCATCACCAGCATCTGTCATTGGTGTGGGACACAGGATTGGCAGTGAGTAGAAAAAAATTAAATAAGTGTGTGTGTGTGTTTATTTTTACATTTAACCCTTTGTGAACTGGTAAGGGATCCATGAGATATACTATATATATATTATATTATATTCATATGCTGCCGCACTGCGCACTTCTCCACAGTTTATGCTAAATTGCTAATTTCATACCTCTGGCTCAAATATATCACAGGAGACTGATGTCACATCCTTATTATCTGGTGAGCTCCAGTGTGCTACAGCCATGGATTTACAATACCCGGTGTGCTAGGTAAGAGATAAATTGACTTTTTAGCATACACATAATCACAAACACTATTTACATAAACCTTTGCTCTAAAGAAGACATAAAATATTATCGTCTAAGCAGTTGCTCAGGATTCCAAATGTCCAACCCCTCTTACTACATCTTCTCTGTAAAGAAAAATAAAAGAAAAACTTCATATTGTCAAAACTGTGTTTCAAGAAGCTCAGCATGATTGGATTTATTTTACCTGACCTATTTTTCTAACTCAGAAAGATAAATTAATAGCATTTACTCCTCTGGATTATTTTCTTCTCTATATATTAGTCAATTTTTTGGACCAACCCTTGCTCTTTTGGAGATCTCCTATATGATGGTAAAGGAAACATCAGCCCAGAGAGAGCACTAAATGTACCTACAGGTAACCTCAGCAAAAAGCTCTACAAGTAGCCTTATATTGGAAAACATATAGAAAGTACTAATCAACTGTACAGGATAATATATCAGGGCATGTATTACCGATTTCTAAGACCAAAGTCATAGTAGAGACTTTAGAGAGTTAAAGTGGACCAACACCCTGAGGTGATCGGCCCGGGAATCTATAAGATTCCCGGGCCGATCACCTCACACACCGCGGGACATCCAAGATCGGGATGTCCCGCGGGGTGTAAACCCCCCAAAACCCCCGAAAAACCTTACCTCTCCAGCCGCTGCTTCCGCCGCCGCCGCCTCACTCGCGCTCCTCTAGACGTGCGCGCGCCCGCGCTGGCCATCTCTGAATGGCCGGCGCGGGGCGCGCACACGTCAAGAGTGACGCGCGGGAGGCGACGACGGGCAAGCTGCTTGTCCGTCGCTGTCAATCAGCTTGTCTGTCGGCGCCGATTGGGAGCGGGGAGAGGTGAGTTTTGGGGGCTTTCTGGGGGGTTTCACACAGCGGGGAAGTGGACCAATACCCAGGATAGTCAAAATCCTGGGTGTTGGTCCACTTTAAGAGAGCTTAGACTATAAAATTGTGTCAGTTAGTTTAGCAATTTGAAGCCACCCTGGAAGTCACCTCTCTATAAACCCAATAACAATATAGAAGGATATTAATAAAACATAATCCCATTGCATACTATATAATTCACACTAAACATCTAAACATTTTGGAAGCTTTTAGTCAAGAGTATTTGGGCTGGTATATTCTTTATTAAATCATCCACCCCAAGATCCATGAAATACCCTTCTCTGTGTTAAGCCATTTCAAAGAACCTGCATATATTCTTTGTTTCCTTAGATACTAACAACCTACAGCTTTCTGAATGACTCAAAGGATTTTCGAAGAAATGAGAGCTATGGATTCTCTATCAAATTTAGATTTCTAGGGAAAATTATTGGTTGGACCCTGAAGAACTGACCTGATATCTCCTGCTTTATCTCCTACCCCCCATTTTTAAATTCTCCCGTTTCTTTTCTCACACTCTTTATCGTTACCCTTTCCCCCAACTTATATTTGGGATATTGACTGCAAACCTTGTATATTGGTTTGCAAACAAATTATGATGATGAATGTTGATGTGCAATATTCCAGTTCTACTTTGCAAAACCTACTCAACATCCTCAACACTCCTTGCAGCAATCTTCCACTGCCATAAATGTAAGGCAGCATGGGTGGCACCGGCTGCATTCCTGCATACAGTACATAGGCACCTGCCATACACAAATACCATGATGATGCATAATGAACAAAGGTGGAAGAAAGCTGTGAAGGGACTTGAAACAGTATTAGAGAAAGTACCAATGATCTTTCATAAACAGCACCATTGATCTCTCACCTGAACATTAACAAGCAATGTTGTCTTATAAAATAAGAATATTATTAAAGAACATTTTCAGGCAAAAAAATAATTCCAACGCAAGCCATGGCTCCTTGATCGGGGCAGCAGCGCTCACCTGAAAGCCATGCTGCAGGTCCCTCACCACCTGGCACCTCACACAGCGCCACTCTCTCACCAGGCTTCCCTTCCTGTCTCGCACCGACGTAGCGAAGCCCCTGCCATCAGTCACGGTGAGCTACTTACCCCCCCTCCATTGCAGAACTGAGGGGGGCATGATACCTCACCGTGACTGATGGTGCATCCAGCTTTTCTAGTGAGAGCTGTTGCCCTGGACTAGGAGCGATGGTCTGTGTGGGACAAATGGTGAGTATAGCTTTCTTTTTATTTGCCTGAAAATGTTCTTTAATATACTATATATATAATAAAATTTATATTATTATTATACATACAATAATTTTATATACTGTCAAAATATTTGATGTTTTATTGTGCTTCTCTAATGGGATTTAATACTTACTGCAAATTCACAGTCCAGGGGTTCACACTTAGACTGGTCTTTAACTGATTTATTACAGGAAGATTCGTGAATGGTATATTCCACATGATAGGCTTTGCCAGCAACTACCTAGAAATACAAAATACAGTGGCAATAATATACAAGTATAGTGTTTTTGGTTAATACAGTTTCAGTTTTTTAAATCCAATTTTTCATACGTTAAATGTACTGTAATTTGTGGATTCATATTATCTTTTGCACAGGTCATGGTCACCCACCAGCCAGAACCAAGGCTGTGGGAGCGCCACTAAGGCAAAGGAACTTTTCCTTACCATCACCACTGTGTCCAGATCACATTTGCTCCAAATGAGGCATTGACATTTCCCCCACATACATTTGAGGGAAAAAAATGCTTATGGAGCAGAAATATGGTAATTAAAGAGGAACTAACATGAAATCTTTGTGAACAGGCACTTATTTCGATACTACACAATGTATAAATGCTAAGAGGCCGATTTATTAATAGCACCAGGTAGCGACAGATGAGCGACAGTAGCGTGATTTTCACAGCGCCGGCTAGTATTCGCTGTGCTTGGCCGTTGTTCTGTTGTTGACAGCGACTCAGTCGGTGTGCGGTAATGTTGAATACGGGGTTAGGAGTCGCTGTTTGACAGGTTCCGCGCTGTATTGGAGCGCATGGCAACGAATGGCCATAGCGAACGGCTCCCAGCATATTCATTAACAAATCACGCTCAAAAAATTCTCGCGCTGTAAAATGCATGTTTAAACCCCTGAGCGCTGGCGGCAATGTGTTAAAAGTAGTTTTTTAACCTTATTTTTGGAAAAAAATAATAAACAAGTTTTTATAAACATTTTGTAATATGAATACATTAATATCAGACCTGTAATATCAATTCTGCACAATTTTTTTTTTTTTTTTACCTTTTAAAAAAGATATAACATTGCAGAAGTGGTCACCGAATTTTTGACATTTAAAAAAAAAAAAAAAAAAAAAACATTAATATCAATTAATTATGAATATTTAAAGATTGCTCCATTGAAATGCATTGGAGAGCACCAGGTAGCGAGAGGTCATACCTGGTGCTGTGATGGGATTAGCAGCGGCGCTGTTCGCTGAAGTCTGCAACATGATGAATCCCGCGCTAGCTGACGCTCTCGCCGGCGCTAGCCTCATTTAGCGTGATAAATGCGTGATTGTGTTCACAGCCTGGCGTTCTGGAGTCGGTAGCTGCCGATAGCTGGTGCTACCTGGCGCTAGTGAGACACTACCTGGCGCTATCCCTTGATAAATAAGGGCCTAAGTTTTTTTCTTTAAGTCAAAGTCGAAAAGATTTTAAAGTAGACCAAACCCCAGGATTTCACTATTCCAGGATTTGGTCTGTCCACCAGAGATCCCCAGCTTGGGATGCCCCAGTGTGTGAAAACTTTCCTCAAGACTACAACTCGTTGGAGAGGCCGAGGTATGCATATCAGGCGACTGGAGGATTTCAGACAGTGGGGCATTTCAAATCAGGATGTCATGGGGGAGAGGGAATCGGATCAGGCCTTACTCCACTTTAAAGTGGAACAAGACCCATTTGTGACCTCCCTGGAATCTAAAAGATTTCATGGCTAGCTGCTGGCTTTCCCCCAGGGCATGCCCAATTGGGCTGCCCTGCTGTGTGAAACCCCCCAGGGTGTCACTAATCACTTACCCTTCCCCAGTCCAACTACGGATGGGTTGTCTCATCCAAACATAGCCGTCTGCCGTGACTAACCCATTCAACAAACGCCTCTCATTGTTTTCAGCCATTCCGATAGGCTAGGATGGGAGCGCACATGCCACTGGGGATGTAGAAATGCGCAATCAAGTCAATAAGAGCCGTTTGGCTCATGGCTTTTATTTGACGAGAACCTGTGCATGTGCCGTTGAGTCATTACATGCTTTTTCGGGAGCTTCACACAATGGGGCATCCTGAATTGGGGGTTTTGTTCCACTTTAACACTGAAAGAGTGAAAACAAATGGTGTTTCCTTCCACAACTGCTGCCCATGCTGCCTCTTCCTCGCATCTGAAGAGAGAGGCAGGCAGTGGGTGGTTGCACAGAGCTCATGATTCTGTGTTGGCCTCGCCCACCTCCTGTGCCACTTAGGCCTTCACGGGACATTGGGTCCACCCCTCCCCCCCGATGGCAGCCCTGTCTGTCAGGCATAACAGGCTTGACACTTTTTTTAATTTTCAGTGTGCCCATTAAGGCCCTTATTTAACAAGGGATAGCGCCAGGTAGCGAATGGTGAGCGAACGGTAATGACGGTCACCGCCACGAGAACGCCGGCTCCCCTCTGCAATCACACATTTATCAAGCCGATCCTGCTTAGCGACTGACAGAGCGCCAGATAGCGAATCATCCATCATTATTCCAACCTCACCCCACAGCGCCAGCGAGCGACCTTGAACAGCGACCGGTATGACCTCTCGCTACCTGGCGCTCTCCAATGCATTTCAATGGAGCAATCTTTAAATATTAATAATTAATTGTTATTAATGTTAGATATTTTTTTAAGGTTAAAAAAAAAAAGAAAATTGTGCAGAATTGATATTACAGGTCTGATATTAATGTATTCATATTACAAAATGTTTTGAAAAACTTGTTTTTTTTTCCAAAAATATGGTTGTTTGGGGGTTAAAAAACTACTTTTAACACATCGCCGCCAGCGCTCTGGGGTTTAAACAAGCATTTCACTGCGCGAGAATTTTTGGAGCGTGATTTGTTAATGAATATGCTGGGAGCCAGTCGCTAGGGCCAGCCGCTATCATGCGCTCCCATACAGCGCGGAACCTGTCAAATAGCGACTCCTCACCCAATATTCAACATTACGGCAAACCGACTGAGTCGCTATCAACTACAGAACAACGGCCAAGCACAGCGACTACTAGCGGGCGCTCTGAAAATGCCGCTACTGTCGCTCATCTGTCGCTACCTGGAGCTATTAATGAATCGGCCCCTAAGTGTCTGTTCACAAGGATTTTAAAGTGGACCAACACCCAGGATTTTCACTATCCTCAGTGTTGGTCCACTTCAGCGGGGCATCCGAGATCAGGATGCCCCGCTGTGTGAAACCCCCCCCCCCCCCAAAAGCCCCCAAAAACTTTCCTTTTCGGTGACGGACAAGCGACGGATAAGCCGCCGCCGCCTCCCGCGCGTCCCTCTTACAGGGCGCGTGCCCGCCCGGCCATTCACAAACGGCCGACGCGGGCGCGCGCACTGCTAGAGGGGCAGGATAAGGTAAGGTTTTTTGGGGCTTTTGGAGGGGGTTTCACACCACGGGACATCCCGATCTCGGATGTCCCGCGGTGAGGGAGGTGATCGGCCCGGGAATCTTATAGATTCCCGGGCCGATCACGCCTGGGTGATGGTCCACTTTAAGCACAGTCCTGTATCTACACATCAGAAGTGCCAGTTTTGTGCACACCATTTATAGTGATTTCTGCTAACCTCAGTCATTTCTTGACTTTCAAGTGGGAAAAATTACAGAAGGAAATACATATTGCTTTGCTACTCGTAGTAAATCAGGTCTATTGTGTGGCTTTGGAATTAAACACAATTTAATTTTCAATTTTACCTGACTTGCTGCCTTTGTGATATTTCCAAGGACAAAGAATTTGTTGTAGTTGCTTTCGCTGTTGTATTTTCCCAGACTTTTTGTTGCAACTTCAAGAAACGTTGGATCATTCAGTGGCTGGGAGAAATGGCACCCACCGCAACCTCTAACCTTTTCTGGATCCACTGAATAAAAACATAAAATGTCTGTTTACTCTTGTGATTGCTATACTTACAGTATCTCTGTAGAATGATTTAATTACGGTACTGTGTATAATCATTATTTCAATGTTTTACCCCTTTATAGTTATATGTAAATATGTATATGTGTTTTTATATTCTGCCCAGTCATGTGTTTTTTTTTTCTTAAAAGGAAATTACTTTAAATCGGACCTTCAGCATTATTAATGAAAAGCCCAAACCCTTAAAAAACTATTCCCCAGCATCTAAAATTAATATATTTTTAAGTTTTTAGTCACTTACTTATAATTCTTTCCCCAACTGGGCTACAACTCTGTTCAGGACTCTAGGATACTGGCGCCGCCACCTTGACTCAGAAGCATCACATACTGAGGAAAGGAGAACGGGATAAAGTACAGGGGGGGTTATAGCTGTGCTTTGCACAGATAGAGCAGAGCTGGGCTCAGGGAAAGGACAGCAATCCCAGAATACAGAGCAGCACAGTCAGGATGATTTTTAATGTGAGAAATCTGTATGTACAGGGTGTGGGAAACATATAAGATACGCTCTTATTCAGGGTGAAGGTCAGCTTTACTGAAAAACTGAAAAAAGGTAGTTGCAATTTTGCAGCAATATCTCTGTACATGGACAAGAGGCTATAGGAAGTATTACAATGGGCCTTCAATAAAGGTCACCTTTGTTATTTTCTTCACAACAATAGGCTACAGAGTCAGCTTGAAGGACAAGGACCTAGGAGTAATTTTTCCAAAGAGACCTAGGGGATTATTTAAGAAGGGATAGCGTCAAGTAGTGCCTTGTTAATGAGAGATAGCGACGGGTAGTGACAGGTGAACGCTGGACATGGCACACAATTACACATTTATCAAGCAGAATTTGTTGAGCGACTGGGATAACGCCATGTAACGTCCGATTCATCATTATCCCAGTCTCAGCGAACAGCGCCGGCGTTCAGCCTTGCACAGCGCCAGGTATTACCTCTCGCTACCTGACGCTCTCCCATACATTTCAATGGACGATCCTTTTCTTCTCTTTAAACTGGTTTTTTGTTATTTTTTTTTTTTTAAATCTCAAATAATGTTGTGACCTCTTCTGGCCCTGAAAATTCATTTTTTATATATTTCTGCAGAATTGACATTACAGGTCTGGCATTAAAGTGTTCATGTTACAATGTTATTACAATGTAATTCCATATGTTTTCGCTTTGTTACTGGTGGATACATGCTGAAAAACAGACTTTAAACACACAGTCTCCGGCTCTCTGGGCTTCAGAGAAGCATTTTTCAGCAGCTGAGTTTGGAAGGCTGTTTTTTTGCTGAATATGTTGTAAGTCGGTCACACTGACCAGTCGCTAACATGCGCTCCCATACAGCGCTGTACTGGTCAAATAGCGACTCTTCGCAATGTATTCATCATTGCTGCACAGCGAAGAACTAGCGAAGAGCTAAGAACTAGCGACCCACGGCCGAGCACAGTGACTACTAGCGGGCGCTCTGAAAATGCCTGCTACAGACGCTCATCTGTCGCTACCTGGCGTTAGTGATGAATCAGCCTGCCCGTATAATTTTTAGACAGTCTAAATCCGAAATTGTGTAATATTAAAAATCTGTATAAACACCTTGACTAATGAGAGGAGGGGTCACATATAAAACTGAAATGAATAAAACTCCCACCAAGCTTGTGGTTTTCTTCTCCTGGTAGGAATAAATCTCAGGGGTGACAGGTTTAGTCTATGGGGGTTGACAGAGCCATTTCCTTTTTCTACCATTAAAAAAAAAAAAAAAAACAAATCTGGCTGGATTTTCTTGATGCCGGGTGTATAAGTGACCTCCCACCATCCAGCATATTTATATAGATTTTTATTATTGGTCAATTTTTCATAATAGTGCTCCTATAATGACCGCATATTTAGTTACTACTAGCATTTTTCGCACTGTAAGATGCAACTGACCATAAGATGCATCTAGGGTTTGGAGGAGGAAAATAAGAAAAAAATATTCCGTAACAAATAGTATGCTAAAATACCCCACCCCCTGCCCCCCAAGGACAGAACATGGCAGAATCCCTCCTAAACCCCCCAATCACCCCATACCACGCAGTTTGCAGAATCCCCCCAATTCCCTATAACAGAAAGCCTGCAAATTACCACCAACCCCCAAGCAGGCAAGCGTGGCAGACCCCCCCTAATTACCATGCTGAAACAGGGTGGGGGGGTTAGAACTAGATAAATACTTCTTACCTCAGCGGGGATCACTCACTGACTGAGTGCAGAAAGCAGAATCTTCCTCAATGCTGTGCACATCGGGGGAATGGATGAACCGCCGGAGTGGAGTAAGCCACTGGTGTATGGCGGTTGCATTGAAAGTGAAAGGTTTTTTTTCGAAGCACCCCCCCCCCCCCCCGCCTTATCGGCATTCGGTAAGGTGAGTGGACTACATTCGCTTCATAAGACAGACATGCATTTTCCCCACTTTAGGGGGTGAGCGCCTTAGGAAGCCAAGATAATTGGGAGAAGACCACATTAATACTCATGAAGTTGATCATACTCCATTATAAATGTAATCGATACACTGACAAATTTATGTCAGTAAAAAGTGGCATTCCAGTCAAAAATGACTTATTGTAGAAAGATTATGAGCAATACTTTGTGATATCCCATGGGGTCACATGGGGATAAACAAGCTTATTTTTTAATTTGTTAATCTTGATGGAGAAACTACCGTATAGGTTTTGTATAGAAGAGTGGTGTCCCCTCTTGTGGCATGACAAGCCAGAAAGTAAGATTTACGTTATAAACTAATCTCTAGCAATATAAAATAAAACCAATAATGGGAACTTGTATTTGATACATTTCTAGTCAAAAATATTTTTTCTTTTTTTGGACTCTAGATGGTAGTGAATAGAGAAACAATATTTTGCGAAAAATACACAATATAGCTAAGTGGTGGTTTTAATTAAAAATTGTTAGAGTTTTTGCTTTGAGTAATTGCTTAGTTTTAGTATTGTGTTGTGTTGTGTTGTATCAATTATTACTGTTGTACGCAGCTATTTCTCTTTTGGGCTAAATAACATAAAGGAAGCTCCAAGGAGAAGTGGATGTCTTTATTGTGGCCATTGTATTTGTATGTTTTGTTAAAATGAATTTTAGTTTCATACTTTGCTTTTGAGTGTAAGCTTTTGAATGTACCTGGGTTCAGAACGCAGTCATAATTATGCAGATGATTAATCCGCTGTGGCTTGTTCAACTGAAATATCACCTTGCACTCCCCAGAGACCTAAACAAGAAACAATAAGACAAATGATTGCTTATAAGAACATATTACTCATATAATATACACATATTACTCATAAAATATACACATATTACTCATATAATATATATATATATATATATATATATATATATATATATTAGATTGTTACACAAAATCATTGATAGAAACATATTTAATCAATGGACAAAGGTTAGATGTACATTCCTTACATAGGCCCTTATTTAAGAAAGGATAGCGTCAGGTAGCGCCTGGTTAATGAGAGGTAGCGACAGATAGCGAATGGTCAACGCCGGACACGGCAAGCAATTACACATTTATCAAGCAGAATCTGTTTATCGACTGGGATAGCGCCATGTAGCGTCTGATTCATAATTTTTACAGCCTCAGAGAACAGCGCCAGCGTTCAGCCTTGCACAGCGCCAGGTATGACCTCTCGCTACCTGACGCTCTCCCATACATTTCAATGGACGATCCTTTTCTTCTCTTTAAACGGGTTTTTTTTTTTTATTCCAAAAAATCACAAATAATTCTGTGACCTCTTCTGGCATTGAAATAGCAGTTTTTTCATAATGTTTTCATTTTTTATATATTTCTTCAGAAATGACATTACAGGTCTGGCATTAAAGTGTTCATGTTACAATGTTGCTACAATGTAATTCCATATGTTTTCGCTTTGTTACTAGTTGATAGATGCTTGAAAACAGACTTTAAACACACCACCTCCTGCGCTCTGGGCTTCAAACAACTATTTTTCAGCGCCAGAGATTTGGGAGGCTGTTTTTTTGCTGAATATGGTGTGAGTCGGTCGCTATGAGCAGTCGCTAACATGCGCTCCCATACAGCACTGTACTGGTCAAATAGCGACTCCTCACAATGTATTCACCATTATTGAACAGTCTGAGTCGCTATAAAGTAGCGACTCACGACCGAGCACTGCGACTACTAGCGGGCGCTCTGAAAATGCTACAGACGCTCATCTGTCGCTACCTGCCGCTAATGATGAATCAGCCTGCCAATGGGCTAGTTGCATCATGGGGCAACATTTTGCTCCCTAATTTCTATTATCTTGTTACTGAATAAAAATATACTTCAACCATGTTTTACTACTGCACCCCATTACTTCCACAGAAGTGGATATAGCTCTAGTCATACATGCAGTATAAAACATTGGGAAATAATTGCTGAAAAATGTGTTTGGTTAAAATGACTAATTTGTTAACAATCAATATAGTCCTTGAAGATTTCCATTTTGACACAGCTTTCCTTTTAAAATGGTTTTCACAGCTCTATTAGGAATAAACCTCTCTGGCCAACAGAAGATTTTCATACTTACAGCTTCATGGGGAAGCTTGGCATTACAGTCCTTCCAGAATCTTCGGCTCAGAACATGGCACTCTGTCTCAAACACATCGAGTGTCAGGTAAAATACAGATCCATTCTCCTCCTGTAAATTCAGTAATACATTAGGAACAGACAAGCTGAATTCAAAATAAAGGCTCAAGGTTGTATTACCATTATAAAAATATTTTGTAAAGCATTGTGGAATAATGATCCACACTCCACATATCAATGTAGAGACAAAACTTGGGAAATATTCACCAGTGATTCCCAAGGTTAAATAATGATGTGTGTAGGAAAGCACCAAGGGGGTCTATTCACTATTTCACTATTTACATTGCATACTAAATAATAAAGTCTCAATCTATTCTTGGCTTCTGGAAAGTCAAGTGCCTCCATAATAGGACTGGTTTTGGACAATCTGTCATTTTCAACAACTTCAAAATCAAAATCAACATTTCTTTTTAACAATCACCTGATTTGCGAAAGTGCCACGGTCTAATATCTGTAGGAAGCCATAATCAGGCATTGATCTCTCTATGCTGATGGACCCGCACTAGCTGTGTACTGCAATAAGACACATCTATTGGAGGAGGTATGAATGCCACATGTGTGTGCAGCTTGCAACCATTGGATGGAGCTACACCAGGAAATGTATCTTTTTAATGAAAGGCTCACTGATAGTGTGAGGTGGTAGGTTAGATTTATTTAATGTATCTCTAAATTTGGGCCATCCCTGGCAGATCACAGAGAGAATGTAAGCTGTTGCACACCCATCTCCTATCTAACAGGTGTGAGGCAGCATCTCGACAAAGCTCGGCCGGGGAATCGAGTTTACTGGAGCCCCCCGCGCAATGCCCCCCCCAACACCCTGAAATCTTACCTGACCTTGATCCTCAGCCGAAATCAGGTCCACCGATTGGCAGCATGACTGCAAGCAGACAATCGGAGGACTGCATTTCTGCCAAGGTTTGAGGTTCAGGTAAGGCTTTCATGGTATTGCAGGGGGGGCTCCAGCAATCCAGATCCCCTCAATCCCGCCAGGGTGTACTGATATTACCCATCTATGTTCATCACTACTTCAGCAGGCACACATGCACTTATAGGGTAATGATAATTATTTGCTTAAGAAACTTTGGGTGTACAATAAAATAATTTCATTTGTTCCCAAAAAATCATCTGTACCTGCGATGGGGCATTTTTACAGATTAGATGCATCATTTTTTTCCAAAACTAGATAAAAATAAAATATGTGGACTAAAGAAACATACATGCGACAAATATAATTGATCATTTAAAAAACAATTACATATCTTCAATGCATGTATTATTGTACCCAAAGCCTTGATTAAGCAAAATACAAAAACAGATAAAATAACATCCTGTGCTGCCTATTAGATCTGGAATTCCGAGACCCCCGTGCCCGGAAATAACGTACACACTGATAGATGTGGCACTGCCATAAACAGATCATTTAGTAAATATGTGTTTTACAGTGCCATGTGTGAATTTAAAAGCTTGGTTTTCACCATATAACCATATTTCAATATATCTGTTTAGATTCTACAATAATTATTAAAGTGGACCAACACCCAGGATTTTGACTATCCTGGGTTTTGGTCCACTTCGGGGGGGGGGGCACCCCGATTGGGGGTGCCCCGCTGTGTGAAACCCCCCAGAAAGCCCCAAAAACTCACCTCACCACGCTCCCACGTGACCGCGCCGTCCAATCCCCGCCGACGGACAAGCGGGTGACAGCGACGGACAAGACAGCGCGTCCGCCACCGCCTCCCGCACGTCACTCTTACAGGGCGCGCGCCCGTGCCGGCCATTCACGGACGGCCGGAGCGGGCGCGCGCACGTCTAGAGGGGATAAGGTAAGGTTTTTTGGGGGGGTTTCACCCCGCGGGACATCCCGATCTCGGATGTCCCAGAATATTTTACGCTTTTTATTGTTTAAGTTGAGAGGTATATGTAGTAAAGATATATAAATAGGCAGTCTTCTTTATTGTTTGAATTACGTAACAGGGCACACTCAAAATTATGGCTAAAGTCATCGCCATGATAAATGAATGAGATAATATATATTACTGAGCATCCCATTTGGTAATTTCACACTTTAGGAAATAATTATTCTTTTTTGGCTCGATTCTCTACCCTCTCTGAATTCTGTAGAGAACTTTGTTGGACCTTTATCACTATATTTATCAGGCAACTGTGTTTCTAGTGCTTTTGATCCACCACCAAGGGTGCAGGTAAGCCAAATCTGCAATACCTTACTTTCCTGCCAGATGAACATGACCCCTCCAAATTGATTCAGTAGTATCCTGGGCAACAAAAATGCTATTTCTGCATAGCTACACCAAAAATATGTAAGCAAATAGCATGAAATTAGCTATTAATCTGTTAAAGGATAAAGCTGACCTGAAGGTCAGGAGTCAGACCACAAAGGTTTGAACCCTCGTATTTGTCCGAAGACCATCCAGACCTTGTGGCATGCCGGCCCAGATATTAATCCATCTGATTAAACTTGCATACAGCATTTCTGACTGTTAGATATGTCATTGCAAGGCATGCCATTATGGTTATTTATCTGGGGCAGGAGAAGCAGGAGACATTAAATAGTTAATTTTCATATCTGAAATGGGAGCGCTCTTAAAGGAAAACTTTTTTTGCCATGTTTTTGGTGTTCTGACTTATTGTTTCCCTCTTCTGGAATGTAAAATAACCATGCGTGTTAGGATTGTGCCCCCAGACCTGTGATTCTCATATTCCTGGGGCTCTGTTTTGCTACAGTGGGAGTGGTTTTATGGCCTTGAGTAAAAACAATGCACTACAAGTCCCACAATTCTTCCAATGTAACAGGTGAACTCTTTAGCAGCATTGGCTAAGTCTAAGCAGCCTAATGACCTATCCAGCTGAGAACCTAGCCATTAACCCGTGCTTCTGGAACACAAGACCGTGATACTTTCAAAATGTAGAAGCTGGATTTCACCAGAAGGGATTAAACATGTAGTCCTTGTCTTAGCCAATCAGATGATTAGCAAGTAAGAGTTAGGAAGTCTATGATATGTACTCAAAATCACCACTTTGGTGTACATAGCTAGGGAAAATTAGTAATGCTCACCACACCAAAGATGATTTGATGAAAATGGTTTGTATTGATATTAAATGTATATACATGAATACAGTGTTGTCATTTTGTCTGAATATACACACTCTTTAGCCATCATCTATATGTTTGTAACCTCTTCAGCACTGTACACAGTGCTTAGTACATCATTAAAATGGAAGTATCAAGATCAGATCAAATAAATTGAATATAAGCACAGAAGGTTAGAAATGTTTAGCGTACAGGTAAATTATCTGGTATAGTGCTTTGTTGTTGAGATCATGTGGGAATAGATAACACTCTAGTGGTCAAACTCCAGAATGGCGCTGTGATATATAGCAATTGGCATCACTTACCAAAGTGACAAACTGAGAAGCCTAATCTGGCTATTTGTATCGGACTGAATAAATTGTGCCCCTATTAGCTGGCATAAGTTCAAATATTGCTTGTCTGATCCAGGATGAAAAATGCCCTCCACACCTTGAAAAACGTCTCCAATAAATGAACAGGTAACTGACATAGAATATACTGACATCTAGTGGACATCTGATACATACATATCAGTAAAAAATACACAGCCAATTTCACAGTGATAGAACCCAGAATGACAGTATGCAGTTTATGCATTCCAGTGTATATATTAGGCTGTGCCGAATATGCCAAGTTGTAGCAAGGGAAGGTGATACCACATGACGAAAAAGTACAAATAATGATAATGATAGCAAGAACAATGAAAATGAACAGGTTTTACCCCAGTTTGTAGCAAGTAAGAGATCGCTCAAGGAATGTTTTGGGGCAGTAGTGCGGAGTTATAGAAGAAACAGATGCACACTATCCGTGGCAGATACCGTGGCAGATACCGTGGGTCCTCCAATCCCAAACAACCAATTAGGAAAAAAAAAAATTGTAGAGGGTCCGCACTCCTAAAACGTAGCTTTTATTGCCATCCGGTTAAAATAGTCAGAAATCAAAAGCAGCGGTAAAAACAATAAAGCATTCCTAGTCGCGTTTCGGGCTAGGCGCCCTTAGTCATAGATAAATGTTACACTAGATGATGCTGAATATATATACACAATTACAAAACCGCTTCCGGGTTGCAGCCACCGGCGGAGTGACGCCGGCCGACGGCGCATCGTGATGTCATCACGATGCGGCGTCGGCCGGCTGAGTGACGCCGGCGGCTGCAACCCGGCAGCGGTTTTTGGTAGCGTCGGGGAAGGAGGTAAGACATTTGTAATTGTGTATATATATTCAGCATCATCTAGTGTAACATTTATCTATGACTAAGGGCGCCTAGCACGATACGCGTTAGAGGAGACTAGGAATGCTTTATCGTTTTTCCCGCTGCTTATGATTTCTGACTATTTTAACCGGATGGCAATAAAAGCTACGTTTTAGGAGTGCGGACCCTCTACAATTTTTTTTTTTTCCTAATTGGGGCAGTAGTTCCCCTTCCTCAGCCGAGCGATTGGCACTATTGCCCCGAAACATTCCAGGGAATTTGGGCCAGATCACCAATAACCTTTTGGAACATCATAACATAAATGAAACTGATAGCATTATATAATCTGATTGTAAATAAGAGGTCTAGTGTCTATGGGAGCTCCTTAGTAGATACAGCTACCTTGTGCTGAACATTAAATAGCCAATCAAATCCCTAAAGAGTACAAAAATTGCCAGAGAGGAAAACAAAATGCCTGACCTATCTTAGTTCCAGGGAAGGTTCTATTTAACAGGTATACTTAGCCAATTTAACCCATCCCCCTCACACCATCAGTGAACCTTGCATTAGAGAGCAGTGTGCAGCTGTTTCTGTCCCCATCATACAGAGCCCCATGCTAAATTTTAGCCTTCCTAGGGATCTTTAACTAGAGTGTCAACCCAAATCCGGATGTCCCAGAGGTGTTTTTTTGAATTTATGTCTGATTTAAAGTATGTATGAATAGAAATGGACCTGCAATTAATTCAAAATGATGACAAACACGTATACTCACATCAAACTGTTCCTGCACATTGGTAATTCTTCCAAGCCCCAAAGCAAACCCCTCCTTTCGGTTTGTATTTAACTGGCGCAGAGCCAAATCTGCAGCTGCTTCAGCTTGTGAGTTATTGCATGCCAGGGCGGTCAGTTCTGGCTCTTGACCACGGCGAGTTGGTCCTGCTCTTGTCCAGAGCACGTGGACACAAAAAAACAGTAATATCGAGATCTTCATCTCTTGAACAAGGTACAATCTTCTCAAAGCTCTCAAAAGCACTCACTTAAATATAACGTTACTATCGTAAATGTCAGATCACCTTTAACCCTATGTATTCATTGGGAAACAAGGCAGTCAATGATTAGGTGAATGTGTAACACTAGATTGCAAAGTCAGGTTAAAACAGCAAACATTACATGATCCTTGATGTGCCCTAACCCTAACCTTTACAAGACATTATTTATCCAAAATATCTTTCAAGTTAAATAACTATATATAAAATGTTCACTGCAGGGTTCAAAACACGTACTACAGATATTTATTTTTCACTCCATAAGATGCACCTGACCATACAGGTTTAGAGGAGGAAAAAATATTCTGCTAATGAATCATGCCGCAGCCGGGGGTTGATCGACAGCTCTGCAGTGCAGAAAATGTTCTTACTGTGACTGCCAATCTTTATATTGATCCCCATGAGCGCCTGTGCCCCTCTTGATTCACCCTATGATCCTGTTTGCCTTGGTAGCTTCTGCCTGGCATTGATTACTACAGTTTATTTTACTAAAGCTACTAAATTTTATTACTAATAATTACTAAAGTTTATTGTTAACTAAAACCCCCTAGGTCCTTTTCCATTGTAGTTTTACCAAGCATTTCTTTAGTTAGTGTGTAACCGTGGCACAAATTTCTCCTTCCCATGTGCATAACCTTACATTTATCTGTGTTAAACTTCCTTTCCCATTTTACTGCTCATGCTTCCAATTAACTAAATCTGTTTGTAGCTGCCTTCTGTCCTATTTTGTGTTAATTACTTTACACAGCTTAGTATTATCTGCAAATATTGAGACTTTACTGTTTACTCCGTACCCTATGTCATTAATATATATATATATATATATATATATATATATATATATATATATATATATATGAGAATTGGGCCCAGAAGTGACCCTTGTGGTACTCCGCTTGTAAAGGTGACCCAATCTGAGTTTGTACTGTTGACAACCACCCTCTGCTGCCTATCATTAACCCAATTTCTTACCCATGTACACATAATTTCCGCAGTCTAAGCATCCCCATCTTTTGTACGCGTTCATGTGGCACAGTATCAAATACTTTAGAAAAAGTCAAGATATATGATATACAATGACCCCCCCCCTCCCCGCCCCGATCCAATCTTGAAATTGCCGCCTTATAATAACTCATAAAAGCTGATTAGGCTTGTCTTCAAACAGCTTGCCCACCACAGATGTTAAACTTATCAGTTTGTAGTTCCCAGCTTCCCCCTTAAACCCCATCAGAACTGCCCCCGTAATTATTGAATCTACAGATAGTACAGACAGAAATAATGGCTTGTTTATTACTGTACATAACTCAAAATACAGGGATGTAGGCCACCTTGTCTCGGAGATGTATCTATTTGAATCTTCTTGAGATGGCCCTGCACTTCTTCTTTGGTTAGACAAGTGACATTTAATGGAGAGTTTGGGTTATTGCTCTGCATTTCACCTGGCATGTCACATTATTTTATGAATATGGAAGAAAAAAAGATGTTTAGTAAATTTGCCTTCTCCTCATTTCCCTCTATAGGATACCCCTCCTTGCTTTTCAGGGGGCCCACACCCTCAGGTTTGTATCTTTTACTGTTAATGTAGCTAAAGAACATTTCGGGGTTAGTTTTACTTTTTGGCGACCCATCTTTCTGTCTCCAGCCTTGCTGCCCTTATCTGTCCATGTTTTTGTGGCTCCATGATAAGGCACCCTAGTGACTGCTAAGTGGAAATTAATAATATTATGATCACTGTTTCCAAGGTGTCCCCCAACCTGTACTTTTGTTACTTTGTCTGGTACATTGGGTGGTATTAAGTCCAATATGGCTCTCCCTCTTGTTGAAGCTTGTACTTGTTGGGAAAGGTAGCCATTTTTTGTTTTAGACAAAAACTTTTACCTTTATGAGATCCACAGATTTCAGCACCCCAATCTATATCTGGCAGTTAAAGTCCCCCATAATAACTACCTTATTTAATTTTCAGCTTTATCTATTTGCCTTAGCAGCAAGTTTGCGGATTCTAATATATCTGGAGGTTTGTAGCAAACCCCCATCAGTATTTTATTTTTGTCTATCCCTCCATGTATTTCTACCCATACACACTCCACATCCCTTTGTGCTTCTTACAGTCCCTCCTAAATACACAGTAACCCTGTAGGTTTACTGCCTAGTCATATCTTTCATCCAGCCATGTCTTGGTTACCCCCACTATGTCATATTGTTCTTCTGTTATTATCAGTTCTAGTTCATCCATTTTATTTGTCAAGGTTCTGCCATTTGTATGCATGCATTTCAAATTCTTATGGTATTTTCTTTTTTAACTTATTCCTTCTAGATGCCCCCCCCCCCATTTTCATGTCTACACCCACTGTCACTTTTAGTGTAAACACTCCTCCAACCTTTTAGCCATCCTTTCCCCCAGACCAGATGCACCCTCTGCCACTGAGGTGCAGCCCATCCCTGCCAGAGAACTTGTAGCCCACTGTGAAGTTGACCCAGTTCTCTAATAACCCAACCCCCTGCTTTTTGCGCCAATGTTTGAGCCACCTGTTTACCCCCCTAATCTCCCTTTGCCTCTTTGGTGAGGCTTTTGTACTGGTAGTAGTAGAATACTACAGTTGAGGTCCTTGCCTTAAGGTTCAGTGGAACCAGAGTTCACTCCTTATCTCAGAGAAAAATCTACTCTGTCTCAAGTTATACTTCTGAACGTTTCTCAGAAAGCCGCCATTTTTTATTGTCAGGCCAGGAGAGGGGGGAAACAAGAGTAGGACGAGAAGGGGAGTGTTGATGCCCAAGATCCTTCTTTTCCCCATTTGGAAGATCGGGATACAATCCCGGACCAATCGGGTTTGGAGATGGTTAATTCGGCGATACCTGAAAAATATCGAAGACCCTCAACGTACACGCCCCCTCTTTGGCACTTCTCCTGCGGTACAGTGGTGGATTTTCTAGATCTGCATCTTTCTATGACATTGGATGGGATGATTAGTACTGCTCTCTATAGAAAAAACACGGCAGTGAACGGTTTCCTACATTACGGGAGTTTCCATCCTAGGCCCCAGAAGGCGGGTATCCCTAAGGGACAATTTGCCCGAATACAAAGAAATTGCTCTGAGACTGATGAATTTAGGAGACATGCACAGGATCTCACTCGCACCCGGAACAAGACTGATGAGGGAGATGAATGATCTTATGAGGAGTGTCTCCCTGGTACCCTATGTGAAGCAGCTCAAAAAGATATACTACATAACTACTTCTACCTTACAAGGATGTAGGAAAATGCCGTCTGGAATCTCTCTCAGTGAGAGCATGCTGTGATGGTTTAATTGGGCACTGAGGTGTGACGGAATTGCAATGGTTGAGTTCTCTCTATGCTGGAACATCTTTTCTATGCTTGCTTTCCTCATGTTTGAGGGTGTATTGGAATGAAGAATGCTCAATGAAGCACCATGGAATTTACCTCGGGCATTTATTACATAAAATTTGATTTTGATCTTTGATTATTATTGGTTTATATTTGATTAGCTTTTTGTAAATAAATTCAATTTGGGTTGATTCCCCTCTGGTCAGTTTGTTGGCCATATTAGCTTAGTAATAGTTGGTATATTTGTAATTCATTGGGATGTGAATAATTTATGTTATAATGTAATAGATGCCATTAAATCATGTCAATTTAGGATTTTTTAACAATGTTATGGTGACTTTTATATGTTGAGTTGACAGGAGTGAACATGTTGACCGCTGGATGATCCTCTTCTTACCTTTTTACAGTCCCAGTCATTGGCTGCCTGACGCCCTCCCCGCACTCGCGGACACATGCCGGCTTATGGTGGTGGCGATGAGTGGCGTGCGGGGGGGGGGTTGGGCGATTGGGAGACGTCCGGTAGGCAGAGTTTTTGGCTTGCTGGATGCACTGACGGTGTCCCGATGACTGAAGCCCTGTGCCTGTGGGTAGCTGGAGGCTGGAGGCGCCGTACACGCTGGGGCGAGCGCGGAAACCGGATAAACAATAGGCTGCTGGGGACTATATAACCAGATCCAATGGCGGCATAACACCCTGAGGAAGTGGCCATGTTTCTTCCTTGTCTATGGGAGCAGCGGGGCTACCATCCTTTCTGGGCATCACTTTTTAGGAGAAATATTTCCTTATTGTTATGTTTACACTTAGTAATCCCTTGGGATGTTTTTACATATATTATCTTAGCACTTTATTCAGCACATGAGCACTTTGTTATGAGATTGTATGTATATATATATATATATATATATATATATATATATGCATATATATATATACACAGAGTTTTTTCAGATATATTTTATTCGCTTGTAGGATATATATTAATTTGGATTATCAGCTTCGGTTCTTTTCTTGCCCAGGGGTGGGTGGGTTCCTGCGATGGATTAATATGTGTGTCTAAGTGTGTTTTTTTTAATGAAATGCTGAGTGTATTTTTAAATCAATAAATATTTTGTGGATGACTTTTGCTTGATTCATGTTCATTTCAAGGGATTATTGGTGGGGTTTGAGCCACCCTTTTTTTGCGGTTGCGGACGCAACTTGCTATAAATACTTGGATTGGATTTTGGGGGCCACCCTCAGTACATAGCCCTTTGCATTAGCTATTATTGTGGATTTGGATAGATAGGTTAAACCCGCGCTGTTGTTTCTAAAAATTAATATTATAAATCAATAGGAATTCTTTGATGGATGCTCAACGTGTAAAGAACTCTACTATCCCAACAAGTTCAAATAAACAATGGTAAACATATAAAACACAGAGCAATTAAATTTCAAAAATCTTAGAAACTTGACATCAAGTTTGCTAAAGTGTCCAAAAGATATGCGTATAATTCAATCTTCCTGATTGCTAAGCAGCATTACATCTCCATTCCATAAGTGCCACTAGGTGTGAGTTTAAAAATGGATGTGCTGGATGTTACCACGATACGTTCACCAAGTGCCCTCCACCTAGTTAAATTACTCTTACCAGATGGCTGGGTTTTTTTCAGCTTTTCAAATAATGGTCTCACTCTTTCCTCGCCAGGTGCTTTATGTTTACTTCAATCAAATGGTTTCTCTACCCGTGGTATTTAGACTAAGAGGCCGATTCATTAATAGCGCCAGGTAGCGACAGATGAGCGCCAGTAGCGTGATTTTCACAGCGGATGGTGGGATTAGCAGCGGCGCTGTTCGTTGCAGTCGGCTACATGATGAATCCCGCGCTAGCTGACGCTCTCGCCGGCGCTAGCCTCATTTAGCGTGATAAATGCGTCATTGTGACCGCCGCCGGGCGTACTTGATTCGGTAGCCGCCGTTAGCTGGCGGTACCTGGCGCTCGTCAGACACTACCTGGCGCTAGCCCTTGATAAATAAGGCCGTAATATTCCTCATTAATAGAGAGTCTTGTCTCTCAGTATATGGGATGGTAAGAGGTGCATAAAAGGAAAAATAGGCTAAAATAGCGTGATACCACTTTTTAAAACAACTAATGTAAAAGACTTATAAAATGCACACTCACATTTCATAAAAATACATTCAGCATTGGTTAACAGATAGGAATCTCACCGCCCATTGCTCACACCGCGGCCGCAGGTGTCCCAATGTTTGAAGGGTAGAGGGGGTGTGTAGATCCTCGCTGGGGTATACGTGCTGAATGCTGCTTTAAAACTTTGGCTTTGAAAAATCCAATCAGCACCAATTTGAATTTATTTGTGATTCATTCATTCATACATTCATTCTTCACTGAAAACTTTAAACAATTAAGTAAAAACTCACCTACTCTCTCGCTGTCATTTGCTCCCTGTCCCACGCTGCATTTCACAGAATCCACAGCTCCTGCCATCTCGCTCCACGGTGCAGGGAGGGACTATTTATATTGGTGAGTGAACCGACATCAGAAGCCAGGGAGTTCGGCGGAAGGAGAGTGTGTGGCAGCTCTACCCCTTCAGGACCGTTTGGCCTCTGCATCCTGGTCTACCAGCCCCCATAGCTGGTGTCCGGGCTGGTTTTGCCTGGGACCAGGTCATTTTTTAATAATGTTTTTTTTAATAGGGTTTTTTTAATAGGGGTTAACCCTTAAAATGTTCCTCCCTCTCCGGCTTCTGACTTATCACTCCCCACTGCAGGGCAGGGCCTTTTATACCAGCAGAGTGAGCTGACATCAGCTCATTCGCTGATATAAACAAAAACCGCCCCTGCTGTGGGGAGTGAGATGCCGGGCATCCAGCGCAGACAGAGGATGTGGGTTCAATGTCGCACTGAAGGTACTGCAGCTGGAGAATGGGGACATTGCCCAATAAAAATAAAAAACTAAAGGGTACTTACCTTGTGTCCTGTGCCACTGGTCACTGCAGGTCTGGTGCTCTAGAACTGACCTGATTACTTTATTAGGGTTCCCGCAGCAGCCGCTGCCTCTTGTGCCATGTGGGGCCTGAAATGGAGACAATGGAGAGTGGGGGATATAAGGCCTTGCCCACTACCACCACTGCAATACATTTAGAGGGCATGGCCACACCCTGGTGATTGATGGCGAGTTGTGATTCGGTCCCACCATCAATCCTCTCCCCACAGTCTGGCCCCAGAAGACGCTGGAGGTGGCAGTTGCAGCGGGGCCCCGATAAAGCAATCAGGTGAGTTCTTGAGTGCCGGTGGTGCATGACAGAATAGTCATGCATAAATAGTTGGTTGCATAACATGTTGGGGAATGGGTAGGATTTTAAGGATCACTCTGTACCTAATTTCAGAATGTACTATGTTCACTGTGTGAGCCTCGTCCAATAGGTGCTGCTGGTCTAGTCTGGTCTGGTCTCAGTCTAGCTGCTACAGATGGCATGGTGGGGTAACCCGAATAGGGTTCACCTTTTACTGCAGGGCTCAGCGAACCAGCTGTCATTTTTGGCTGTTGATCTGTTTTAATATTAATACATTTTTATTCTAGAAGATTCAGGTGTGTCACTAAATTACTTAACTGACATCGACCTTCATGCTGGGAGGTTGATGTCTGTTAGGTAATTAGTGCAACTATATCAATCTACAAGATCAGCCATGACTAAGGTTTTGCACAATATTTACCTGCCACCCACAACAGAGATTACGAAGCACTTGTGAAATGTGAGATAAAAGTTCATTTGAACTAAATTTTGGGGGATAGAGGAGGATTTTATGGATAACGAAGTACAAAGTTCCAAAATGTATATAGTGTTATTTGAATATAAACACGTTGCACAATGTTTTTCTTGTTTGCATAAATTAATATATCACCCTTTAGTTAGAATATTGCATTTGCTCATCATTTAGAATTTCGTTAATGTTTGAAGACTTTAGTGGCTATTTAATCCAGCAATGTGTAAAAAGGGCTTAAAGGGGAACACAACCCAGGACTTTGACTTTCCCAGGTTTTGTTCCGTGCCCCCAGAGCATTCTGAATTTGGATGCCCTGCTGTGTGAACCCCACGGTTCACCCAGTAAAACTTATCTTTCCTTGGGCCAGCTGTGCATGTACAGGCTTTCACCCCAATCAGAACCCTTTGCCTTGTTTACATTCTTCGGCAAAGGGATCAGATTGATCTCAATAGGGAGTGAGAGCGGCCACAACCCCCTGCAGCACGTGTGCTCCCACATCAGCCTATGTGAATGGCTGGGGCTGGACTGTGCGCACCACACAAAAGATGCCAGGGATTTGGCTGCTAACGCTCCCCATTGAAAACAATCAGAGCTGTTTGCAAAAGGTAAATGTCTCTGATTGGATGAGAGCCCGCACATGCGCCGTTGAAGTGTGAAATGTGTGTGTTAACTGGCACCCCGGGGGTTTCACACAGTGAGGCACCCCGATTGGGGATGCCTCATGGGAAGGCCAGCGCTGGGTTTTATTCAGCTTTAAGGTATGGACTCAAAATGTACATTAGCCCCTTTTCACTCTCGCAAAAGAAAGACAATGGAATAGGTGTTATGGTTGCTGCAGGACTGACACCCTTTCATACACAGCTGCATCCTTTTTGCTTTCATAAAGACATGATTGTATCTCTGTTGTTATGCACGTAGGTCTTCTTTAAAGCAGACCTAAACCCTCCCAGCAACTATGTGCCAGGTAAGGTGCATAACGTCAAGGACTCTTACCCACATACTTCCACTGTCTATGAACACCACAGATAGTGTGTATAATGGGGGTCAGACATTTTGGAGATTCTCACCTTTCCTAATGGAGCTCTAAATAATAGGTGACAAGAAATTTGGGGGATTCTCACCTTTTTCTCATGGACATCCGGATAACGGGAGAAATTACAGCTGCCACAGATATAGCCACAGATAAAAAAAAGCCTCACACAGTTCCAACGCTCAAAATTGGGTCGTTGTAGCCCACAGCGCCAGAAGCTGTGTGATTAAAGTGTTTTTCAACATGTATCCACTAACAAAGCGAAAACATATGGAATTACATTGTTATTACATTGGAAAATGAACACTTTAATACCAGACATGTAAGGACAATTCTGCATAAAAATATTATTGATCAGGGCGTGGCCTGGCTATGAGGGAGTGAAGACATGCAGCCGTTAGCTCTGCCGTATACCCCGTTTTACAGTGGACTTTGACCCCCTGGGACCCTCCTGTCTGACACGATGGGGAGCGGGAGGAAGAGGAGAACTGGGGCACCCTCCAAGAAGCCCCCCAAGAAGGACATCGGGGCATTTTTTGGACGCCGGGACCTGGCGGAGCGTGGAGCCCAGCCGGCCAAGATGGCGCCCGACCGGCCGTGCGTGGACGAGGAGCGCCTGGGAGCCCGCCGCAGGAAGACGGGGACAGACCTGGACCGCGAGGTACCCCCCGGCGTATCTACCCCACAGCCTACCTTAAACCGGGCGGCCTCCGCTGGGGGCCCGGCGGGTGGTGCGGCCGCGGCTTGCCCGGGAGTGACGTCACCGAGCAGCTCGAGGGCGGAGGATATGGAGGAAAGCTGCAGGAGGGCCGGCGGTGACGCGGGAACCTCTCCACAGGGGCCCCGCCGGTCGGACTGTCACTTCACCCCATCGGGAGATGCCCATGTTGAAGCCGGCGGCGGCCGGGGCATGCGTCGGCGGAGCAAGGTGACGTCACAGGTGAGCGGGGGACTGAGAGACCGGGCTGTGCTGCGCCCTCACATGCTCACCTGTCTGTGTCAGCCAGTACCCCACCCCCTCAGCGCTGCTCTATACAGGGCACTTACCCAGACACTGAGTCACGGGCCTTACCTGAATTATTAAAGGGGCGGACTGCCCTGGCATCACCTTCATGGCTGGACCCCATGGCCCCTGAGTGGCCATCTCCAGCGCAGCCCGACCATACACCAGGCTCCTGGGGCAACAGCCCGGTACCGGGCAGGCAGATTGTCCGGGCATATATCCATCAGGCCCCTGAGTGGCTTGGACCCGACCACTCTCCTCCGTCCTCCATGGATGCTATGCCCTTGGAGTGGTCCCCAGGCCCCAGCATTGACCCCCAGGATGACCGGTCCCCCCCCGTACCTGTGGGACGGACCCCAGAGGCCTGAGCCCTGTCAAAGACCCCTCCGCAGACACGGCGCCCTGTGAACCCCTATATGGGATGCCCCCAGCTCAGTCCTCAAGCGGACAGCCAGTCCCGCGGCCCATTACGGATACCTCCCTGCGAGACCTTCTCCAATGCCTCCCGACCAAAGCTGAATTGAAGGCGGACCTGGAGGCGGTTGCCACCAGAATTGAACGTGCCCTGCGCCGGGAAATCGAGGATCTGCAACAAAAGTCTTCCGCCTTAGATTCCAAGGTTGTTTCCCTTGAAGATTCCCGCTCAGATCACGAGTCGCGTCTGACGATCCTTGAAAGAAATCAAGAGTTGCTCTACCAACAATTGGTCGACGTTAGACTACAGACAGATGATCAAGAGAATAGAAATAGACGCAACAACTTGAAGCTCCGTGGCGTTCCGGAATCGGTTAGATCGGAAGACCTGCGCTCTTGGGCGACGGAATTATTCAACGACCTCCTGGGACGACCGTCTGACGCTGAGTTGATTCTGGATCGAATCCATCGAGTTAGCGGACGTCCAGCCAGTGACCCCCAGGCCCCTAGAGACGTTCTCTGCAGAGTCCATTTTTTTCTCATCAAGGAGGACATCTTGCGTATGGCCTGGGAAAGGGGAAGAATCGCCTGGAGAGGTTCGCAAATCACAATCCTGCCTGATGTCTCGCGTCGCACCCTGCAGATGAGACGCGTACTGCGACCTCTCCTTGACGGGATACGGGAGGTTGGAGCCTCCTATAAGTGGGGGCACCCGTTTCACCTTGTTATCCGTAAAGACAATTCCACATACACCCTCAGAAGCAGGGCGGACCTCCCGGGGGTGTTCATCTTCCTGGGCCTGGATCCTTTCCCGTTACCGGACTGGCTAGCGTTTGACCCCTTGCCCCCCTTGCCGCAGCGAGCTCCACGGAGGCCCCGGTTGGCCCGGGATCGGGGGAGAGGTGCTCCTGGACCGCTCCGGGGCCGTTAGCCGTTAAGCCCCTCGTCTGGTGATCCTATGCATCCTCCCCCCACCATCTTCGTGGATCCTGATTGCTGCTTGGTTCCCCTGATACCCCCCTCACCCTTGCCCTCCCCCCCCCTTTTTCTTTTATGGACACCCTACTATGGACCACATGCTCCAGAAGGACTCTGAGATAGCACATTGTCTTTATGTTTGGCCCTCGGACGGGGTCGGGTCGTTTGGGCGGTGACGGGGGGGCCGGGCTTTCCCTCCTCCCCTAGATCCACTGTGCGGTTGTCGCGGTGGTCTGGGGGTGGATGATTTGTCCCTCAATGGGAGATCGACGGGGTGGGGAATCATGCAGCGTCTTACTGTTGGACCGGCGGGAGGGGGGGGGATCCTTATCGAATGCTACTGATGATCCCTCGGTAGGGGGGCGTGCCAACGGTTCAACTCGGGATTGGTTTTATTGTTATATATGTTTATGTTTGCCTTACCGCGGGCTGGGAGGTCCTTGAGGGTCTCTAATGGTCATTCCCGTGGCCGAATGGGAGTTTTTCCCCTTCCGGACGGGAGGGGAGGTTGGGGGGTCTGAACGATGGTTATGAGTGATCTGGGGTTGGCTCCTGAGTTGCTTGGCCACCTTCCACAACAAACTTTCCCGCACTGCCCTGCCGGACCCTTGCCGGCGGATAGTGCGTGGCGCTTGAGGACATTATCCTCGATATTCTTGCCTGCCCTCCTCTGTAAGGAAGGGGCTCTTTGGGCTTTCTTGTCTCTCTTCTCTCCTTTTCACACCCTTCTCCTCTCTGTCTTTTCTGTTCTATTGGACCTCCGGTCCTCCCCCCATTGTTTGTCTGGTGTCCCGCTTTGTCCCTCTTCGGGGCTCGGCCTCCATCGCGGGTCCCGCGCCTTGGGTCCCTCTGGCCCTTTAACCCCCCTGGCTGTTGTGGTGCGCTCCTTCTGACCTGTGACTCTAGTTCTGATTTGACATGGCGGGTCTTAGGATTTGCACCTTCAACGCCAAGGGGCTGAATGTCCCTGAAAAAAGGGCCCAAATACTATATGGTTTTCATAAGGAAAGGGTGGACATTATCTTGTTTCAGGAGACCCACTTCTGCCGGGGGAAAATCCCGGAGATTAAAAGTAAATATTACGATAGATGGTTTCACAGCCCTAACCCAGAAAACAAGTCCAAGGGGGTCTCCATCGCCTTCCATAAAGCTGCCCCGCTGGAAACGTTAGAATCAAAGGTCGACCCTAATGGTAGATACTTGTTCCTCCGCTTCGCAATGTGTGGGACAATGTACACCCTCGCTAATTTGTACTTACCTAACCAGGCTCAGGTGGAGGTTGGCATTGAGATACTTAGCGTATTGGAGGGGTTTGCAGAGGGTACCTTGGTGATAGGGGGAGATTTTAACCTGGCCCTCGACCCGAGACTTGACTCTTCTCAAGGTAAGTCGGCGATACCTTTCTTCAAGCTGAATAGGCTTCGGGGTGCTCTCCGCACTCTTCAGGTGGTTGACACTTGGAGGATTCAGCATGGGGGGGCTAGGGATTATACATTCTTCTCCCACCCTCATAATACATATAGTAGACTAGACTATCCCCTCGATTCAAAGAGCAAAAGTTAATTGATTTCGTATCGAGAATCGTAAGTTTGGGTGGGTGTTAGTCATTTTTTCCTGTTTTTTTGGCCATTTACGACTCGCACGAGCCTACGTACGAATGCGTATATGCTCTTACGATCAGCGGAAGTTCGTTCCTAAATTTTAGGATCAAAACGTAAAACTTAGGATCAAATCCTAAAACTTACGATCAAAACGTAAAACTTAGGTTAATTGGATGTGTTTAGGTGTGATTCAGAGAAACCTCTAAACGCGTTTTAAAAGAAAGCCACAGCCGACACCTTTTAGCAGCCGGATTGCTGTTCGTGAACAGGTTTTTTGGCTAAGTGGAGGAGTCTGCGCGTCTTGTGCTCCAATGAACTGCATGTATCAGCATGGCCGAGGCCATAAATTGTATGGCAATGCATACCTGATTCATGTATGCCTTATAAAAGCATTGTAATGTGGACCTTAATTAGTCCTTTGCATGTAAACCTTTATTTGGCAATATATTTGCGTTAATTAAAGAAACTTATGTCCTTTGTTATTTATTTTAAAATTGAGGTACTAGAATAATATTTTTAGATTGCATTTATTGGTGTAGTTGTTTACCTTTGCTTTGTTTAATTATTTAAGCACATCTTTGGTCAGATGCATCACACTTACTGAGGAGAGGAGAGCGGGATAAAGTGCAGGATGTGGGTTACTGCTGTATTTTGCACAGACACAGCAGAGCTGGGGGCATGGAAAGGTCAGAAATCAAAGAATCCAAAGCAACACAGTCACAAGGCCCTTTCTGTTTGCAGGCTGCCCGATAATACCTGAGCCGCCATCTTGGCTGTTTCTAGGCTCATAACATGCAGAAGTTGCTGGGTGTTTTTTAATATTTGAGAGCAATCTGTATGTAGAGGGTGTGGGTAACCACACTAAAAATTTAAAGTTGTACCATTTGAAGCCTAAATATTAAAATTAAATCCACAAGTAAAAAATGCAAGTTAAGTAAAAATTAAACAAAGTAAGATTTACTTATGCAAATGCATTGATTAATGGTTGGTTACTACAAAATGAATGAAATAAAGAAAAATAAAAGAACAAATATTTAGAATGCACTTTAATTAGGTAAGTTTGTAGTGCGGAGCCGCAAGATCAGAAGGATTTACGTCCAGACAAAAAAGGAAAAAGGGCAAAACCAATGTTGCAACCTGAGAAATGAAACGGAAAATTCAGGATGGAAACTGACATAGGTCTGATTCCCGAACTGCCATACGAACGGACGTATATTTTAGGATAGAAACGTATTTGCTTATTGAATCACTCGCAAGTTCATACGAACGCACGAGCGGACGTGAAAAATAGGATGATCGTGAGCCAAATCCAAGCTGTTACATGTTTCTTTGAATCAACCCATATATCTTCCTTAGCCACCATGCGCTTTCCCATGACCCTGACACCTCTATAGGACAGATCCTTTGGTCAGACCACGCCCCTGTCTTCTTGAGCCTTCCCATTCCAGATGTGATTCCTAGGCAGTACAATTGGCGTTTGAATGACAACCTGTTGAAGGACGATGTATGCCTAACTGAAGCTAAGACGTCCATAACGAATTTTTTCTCAGACCATGTGAATGACCCGACTCCGTTGCCATTGCAATGGGAGGCTCTCAAATGTGTACTTCGCGGGATCTTCATCAAACATGGTTCCAGGCTCAAGAGGGACAGGGAGCATCGGATTAGGGAGACCTTGGCATGTATTGGGGAGTTGGAGGAGGCGCACAAGACTTCCCCCACGTGTGCAGTTCTACGGGAGCTGTTGGACGCCAGGCAGGGTCTCAAGAGTATATATGATCAATGTTTCCTCAAATACCGTGATAGATTCAGAGCCCGTATTTACGAACATTCCGACAAATGCGGCAGGCTGCTGGCTAGGTCACTCCACCCCAGACAGGGCTGTACCTTTATTCCCGTTCTAAAGGGGGGATCCGGCGCTGAGCAATATAAGACACCGCAGATTGCGGGCGAATTCCAGGCCTTTTATTCCAAACTCTACAATCTTGGGTGCTCCCCAACTCAGGGCCTGCAGTCGATGGGGGAGGCCCCGATGCTGGACTATGTCCAGGAGACGGCCCTTCCGACCCTACCTCCGGCGGACAGTGACTTTCTGGAAGACCCATTCGACCTGGAGGAGGTGCGTCGGGCAATAGGGGGGGCCCCTGTGGGTAAAAGTCCGGGTCCTGACGGGTTTACCCCCAGATTTTACAAAACGCTGGGGGACTCGCTTGCCCCCTTTCTGGTCAGGGTGTTTAACTCCATATCAGACGACTGTCCCTTCCCGAGACAGGCCCTAGAGGCGCACATCGCAGTCATATTAAAACCCGGTAGGGATGCTACCCTGCCTGGAAGTTATAGACCAATTTCACTGATTAATGTGGATTTAAAAATCTACGCTAAAATTATAGCTCTTAGGATGCAACCTTTGCTCTCCACTCTAGTTAATTTGGATCAGGTGGGGTTTGTCTCGGGAAGGGAAGCGAGGGATAATACCATCAAGGCGATATCCCTAATTCACTATGCGCAGTCACGGGACATCCCGGCCTGCTTAGCAGTCGATGTGGAGAAAGCATTCGACAGAGTGCATTGGGGATTCCTGAGGGCTACACTGAGCCAGATTGGTTTGGGGCCGGTTATGCTGGCCAGAATAATGGCTCTGTACCGAGAACCCTCTGCAAGGGTGAAGGTGAATGGCTCTCTGTCTGGTCCCTTTCCAATTCGGAATGGCACCCGCCAGGGATGCCCCCTGTCCCCGCTGCTCTACGTGCTGGTAATGGAACATCTTGCCAACGCGTTGATAACCCGTCTGTTCGTGGGATTGTATGCGGGGGGAGGGAACACAAGCTCTCTCTCTTCGCTGACGACCTGCTCATGTACGTGACTTCACCTCACATATCTATGCCCTCTATCCTGACGGAGTTTAAGCACTTTGGTGATCTGAGCAATTTCAAAGTGAACCTGTCTAAAACAGAGATCTTAAATATCTCATTGAATGAACGGACCCGACTCCTCGTTCAGACCAACTTCCCCTTTAGGTGGCAGGGGAAGGCCATTAAATACTTGGGGGTTCAGTTGCCCTCTGATTTGGGGAAACTGTATAAGCTCAATTACGCATGCCTTAACTCCTATAACAAGAAGCAATACTCGTGGTTGGGTCGCATTAATATTCTTAAAATGGACATCCTTCCTCGTTTTCTCTACATATTCCAGACAATCCCTCTAGCCCCGGAGCGGGGGTTTTTCCTATCTCTACAAAGGAGCTTCTTCAAATTCATTTGGGGCAAGGGGAAACCCAGAATTGGGAGGGCCACACTCATCAGATCTAAATCGAGAGGGGGGCTGGGGGCCCCAGACCTTAGGACTTACCATGCTGCCTCGGTATTGGTGCGTCTTTCGGACTGGTTCCATCACGGGGACAATAAGAGCTGGGTGGCTATCGAGAGGGCCATTTCCCCACTCAGTCTGGTGGCCTTGCCCTGGGTGACTCCTCTGGACAGGCCTGGGCCCCGGGAACTACCTTACTTGGCGGGCCCGCTGTTGAAAGTTTGGGACGGATTTCTGAGGCGGGGGAAGCTCTCGCGTAGACCGGGACCCCTTACTCCGTTGTTTGACAATCCAGCCTTCCCCCCGGGGTTGAACTCTGGGTCCTTTCTTGTATGGGAGGCCTCGCAGGATACCAGGTTGGGGGATATGGTGTCTGGGGCGGGTCTTCCCTCCCTTTCCGACCTAGAGGTTCGGGGTGGGCTTAGGAACATTTCCTGGTTTCTATATGCTCAGTTAGTTGCCTTTATCAAATCCCTCTTGCCAGCCTCGAACCTCTCCTGCTCGTTGACGCCCCTGGAGAGTGTCCTTAGGGACCCATCCCCCCCCCACACATGTAATCTCTGCCCTATATAAGATCCTCCGAGACGAGGAAGAGGGAGAGGGGATGCCACGGTTCTGCGGGAGATGGGAAGAAGATTTGGGACAGGTGTTTGAGGCCAGGGACTGGGAGAAATCCTTTGCGCTCACCCACAAACTGTCCGTGGCATCGAGAGCCCAGGAACGGAACTACAAGATACTGGCAAGATGGTATAGGTGCCCATCGGATCTTGTGAAATTTGGACACTGGGGATTGCTGGAGGTGCACAGCGGCCCCTTGGACCATGTTACATATTTGGTGGGAGTGTCCATTGGTGCGGGTTTTTTGGGAGAGGGTATTAGGAATGTACGAGCACCTGGCGCTCGAAAAGCTCCCTCGCACACCACGGGTCGCCCTTTTGTCCATGCTCCCAGGGTCAGTGTCAACTAACAAGAAGGGGTTGCTGAGGCATTTACTTACGGCCGCCAGATCGGTGATCCCCAGACACTGGCGCACCACTGCTGTTCCATCCATGCTGGAGTGGTATAGAGAGGTTGAGATCATTAAGAGGATGGAGGAGTTGGCGCTGGAGGGGGTGGAGGGGGGTACCCGGCGGTTTCTTCAGACTTGGAGTTTCTGGGAGGTTTCTCGGGGCTCCCCTGACTTCCGGGCGTTACTGGAGTGGGAGTGAGCTCAGGGAGGGACCGGATAGAAGGTGGTTTGGTTGGGGGGCTGGTCCCGTTGGGGCCCCCGGGGGGGGGGACGAAGCGTGGACACGATCATCCATCCTCTGTTTATTTCCCTTTGTATGTCTGTTTTGTCCTTTTCCCTCTTGTCCCTTTTCCTTCTCTTCTCTCCTTCCCGGGGATTTCCTTCTTGTCGCTCTTTGTCTCTATATCTCCCCCTTTTCCTCTTTATATAACCCCTTTAACTTTCGGGGTCGCCGGGAGATGGGGGCGGTGCTAGACACTGGTTAGGCCAAAGGCCGGCATATGTGCGATGAGAGTATGGGCCGGTGGTAATCCCAGGGGCATGGTAGGGGTGGCGCACTTGTCATGTCCCGCTCAATTAATATCTAGTGTGTCCGGCTTCCTCAGGTGGTCAGATGTGGTGATGTTGGTCGGCTGCTGCCCCATCCCGGCTCTGCGACCCTTTGTGTTTGTTCAACTTTGTTTACATGTATTGTTCTTAATTCCTTTGTAAAATTCAATAAAGACATATTGAAACAAAAATATTATTGATCAAAAAAGTTTTCTAAAATGTAATTTTCTAGGCCAGGTTACATGTCAGAAAGATTTGAGTTTTTATTAAACCTCAAATCTGAACTCCGGCACTGTACGCTGAGCCTGGGATAATGATGAATCGGACGCTACATGGCGCTGTTCTGGTGTCGCTCACCAGATTCGGCTTCATAAATGTGGAATTGCAGGCCGTGTCCAGCGTTCACCTGATGCTACCTGCCACTTACAAGGCACTACCTGGCGCTATCCCTTCATGAATAAGACCCTCAATGTTCCTCGCTCTTCAAAAGTTTGACCACCCCTGTATTAGAGTTTAAGGGCCTTATTTATGAAGTGCACCATTTAGCAAAAAAGTCACAGCTCTGGATGTTTATTAGCATTGATTGTTGCACTAGGTTTTGGCCGGCCTGTGTCAGCGCCTGTTTAACCTGACTGCTGATTATCCCAGCGCCAGCGTGTGCCACTTTGTACCAGAGTCTTTTAGGCACTGCTCAGCGTATTTATTATTTTTTAGTATGCTGAAAATATTGGCGCTGCATTTTTCTGGCGCTGGTTAGCATTTCACTGCAAACTCTGTGGCACTACTTATAACTTAGAAGCATGCCTGTTTTTTGGGGGGTAAATCGCACACTCAGTGCCGCTGAGGAAAAAATATTGCTTCTGAGTAGTATTAACAGCTGCTGATCCTTGATAAATCAGGCTCTACGATAGGTATTGCTTAAATATGTCTCAGCTTTGTTCTGGATCTATGTAACCATTTTTTTTCTTTTGGAATATTTTCCAACAGCAGGAACCTGAATTAAATTACTATTCAGGTCTACAGGAGGAAATTCTGGTTTTTGGAAAGCAAATAAAGCACACATTTCTCAAAATGGCATGGAAAGACCACTAAGGCCCTTATTTTAGAAGGGATAGCGTCAGGTAGTGGCTGGTTAATGACAGGTAGCGACTGGTGAACGCCGGACACGGCATGCAATTACACATTTATCAAGCAGAATCTGTTTAGCGACTGGGATAGCGCCATGTAGCGTCTGATTCATCATTTTCACAGCCTCAGCAAACAGTGCCGGTGTTCAGCCTTGCACAGTGCCAGGTATGACCTCTCGCTACCTGACGCTCTCCCATACATTTCAATGGACGATCCTTTTCTTCACTTTAAATGGGTTTTTTTTTTTCAAAAAAATCACAAATAATTCTTTGACCTCTTCTGGCATTGAAAAAGCAGTTTTTAGATAATTTTTTCATTTTTTATGACATTACAGGTCTGGCATTAAAGTGTTCATGTTACAATGTTGTTACAATGTAATTCCATATGTTTTCGCTTTGTTACAAGTTGATAGATGCTTGAAAACACACTTTAAACACACCGCCTCCTGCGCTCTGGGCTTCAAACAAATATTTTTCAGCGCCAGAGATTTGGGAGGCTGTTTTTTTGCTGAATATGGTGTGAGTCGGTCGCTATGAGCAGTCACTAACATGCGCTCCCATACAGCGCTCTACTGGTCAAATAGCGACTCCTCACTATGTATTCAACATTACTGAACAGCGACTGAGTCGCTATAAAGTAGCGACTCACGGCCGAGCACTGGGACTACTAGCGGGCGCTCTGAAAATGCCTGCTACAGACGCTCATCTGTCGCTACCTGCCGCTAATGATGAATCAGCCTCTATGTATACATGAAAGGATTAATTTTGGCTAAATCCTTTTTTTTTAGAGCTAAAATGAATAACCCTTTAATTTTTTTTTTTTTATTTATTTATTTTTATTAGAATAGTAGTAGTAATCTTTAGTAACATTCTTGCTTTAAACTAGTTCACTGTAAAGTAAAAATAATGTACTGCTGAAAGTGAAAAGATTGCTCATGTTTACTACTCCTTTTCACTAAAAAATACTTTCGTTTATTGGCTATAGGGGAACTCTTGCATTATATACAGATATATTGTACTATAGATCAAGACATTAAAGATGACTAGCGTTAAGGTCTTTTTTCTTCTATTAAAAAAAGACATGCGAAAATTGTGCTTTAATGAAACAGAACTAAAATTTGAATTTTGAACTTTGAACACGAATCAGAACAGCAACACTAACCAGGATGCTGTGCTCATAGGATATTAGTGGTATTTAGGCTCATTTCACAATATGCGTTACCCCAGCTTGCCTCCATTGCACAGCGGCAGCTCTATAGAGGACATGCAGGAAAGGACCCCAGCACTGCCTATTGAAATATCTTTCTAATAGGATAGGATTATTCAGTTGATTCAAATTATTTTCCCCACAATATCCAAAATCAAAAACATTTGGCTGGAGCTGGGCTTTCAGCAACAACCAATTCAAAGAACAGATGAAGACATTGATATATAACCTTTTCTCGAGTTGCTCAACAGTTATCCATTAACTGAATGTTCTACAAAAACAATGATTTAGCAAAGTACAAAAAAGTACAAGTAAAAAAACAGGCACTTGTCTGTATTGTCCATATTCCAACATATTTGTTGCTGTAACTGCAATGATTTAAATATCATTTTTAATATTGATGTTTTAGGTAAATGCACTGACCAATGTACCTACTGTGACTAATCAGGTGTGTTTGCTTATATGTTTTGTTTAGAAATGTATAGCATCAAATTATGACGATTAGGGTACTTTACAACAAGCTTGGGTTTTCTTTTTTTCCATACTTTATAGAAACCAACTATGAGTTTAGTGGACATACTGTACAACAGGTTAAAATAATACGAACAGGCTGATTCATTACTAGCAGCAGGTAGCGACAGATGAGCATCTGTAGCAGGCATTTTAGAACGCCCGCTAGTAGTCGCTGTGCTTGGCCGTGGTTCGCTAGTTCAGAGCGACTCAGCCGCTGTGCAGCATTGATGAATACATTGTGGGGAGTCGCTATGTGACCAGTACAGCGCTGTATGGGAGCGCATGGTTGCGACTACTCAGTGCGACCGACTCACACCATATTCATCAAAAAAACAGCCTTACACCCCGTCGGCGCTCAAAAATGCTTCGCTGTAGCTCCAGAGGCTGTGTGATTAAAGGCTGTTTTTGAACATGTATCCACCAGTAACAAAGCGAAAACATATGGAATTACATTGTTATAACATTGTAACATGAACACATTAATGCCAGACCTGTCATGTCAATTCTGCATAAATATATAAAAAATGAAGAAAATTTGAAAAACTGGCTTTTTCAAGGCCAGGAGAGGTCCCAACATTATTTGAGAATAAAAAAAAAAATAATAATAAAAACCCCCTGTTTAAAGAGAAGTAAAAGAACGTCCATTGAAATGTATGGGAGAGCGCCAGGTAGCGAGAGGTAAGACGTGGTGCTCTGCAAGGCTGAACGCCGGCGCTGTACGCTGAGACTGGGATAATGATGAATCGTATGCTACATGGCGTTGTTCCAGTCGCTCACCACAATCCGCTTGATAAATGTGTAATTGCATGCCGCTACCTGTCATTTACAAGGCACTACCTGACGCTATCCCTTCATGAATAAGGCCCAAAGTTATCATAGTCTACAATAAAGGCATAAGGACATCAGGCAGTAGAAAATACAAACATATCACCAATAAAAGTTTGCCAGACCCAGGGAATCTGGTTGCGGTCTGTCTACCCCACATCCCTTTTTTTATTTTGGTTTAGGGCATGGGGGTTAGTTTACCAAACCATAGTGGATAAAACATACTACCTGTAGGGTCTGATAATCAAAGGATAACCAGCAAGATGATCAACATAGATTTCTTGTAGCATTTAAAGTTCACAATAGTTCACATTGTAAACAAGACTAATATTAATATCTAAAATATTATATCAATATCTAGATATTAATTTATAACTATAAATCTCCTGCCTGGGTCGCCACTTTGTAAACAATATTAATATATTAATAACTAAAATATTATCTCCTGGCTGGCGCAAGCCAAATGTAAACAATATCAATATGATATACTGAAATATTATATTCAATATCTCCTGAATGGCTCTCCAAATGTAAACAAGAGAATATAATAATAATATTAATATCTCCTGAATGGCTCTTAGCCAAATGTAAACAATTATATATCTCCTGCCTGCCGCTCGACTAAAATAGGCAACACATATACCAATACTATCAATATCTGGCCAATGATCACGCAATGGATACACGCATAAGACTATAAGACTGTAGTTCTTTTGACTTCTGGTAAATGCAAGAGACACTGGGACAAGTAGTAAATAAAGAGATATATTGTTGACAAAACAACACAATAATGCAATAAAATCTCAAATCATACACAATACAATCCAGTTATGAGACTGGCATACATATATACAGGGAAAGACACATTACCCTCCTGATACGGCACTCACAAGCTTCTCCTGTGCAAGCAGTCCCCGGTCCAACCCGTCCTTCCTTCTGCCCCCTAATTATACTAAGAGTGGGCTTCTGGTATTCCTTTGATCTTTTACGACCCTAGTCTTCTTCTAATCTGGCTTCTCAATCTTGTCCCAGCCCTGCTTTATTGTCGCAGGATGCTGTCCTATCTGATTGGAATGCAATTCCTGCCCGGCCACCTGTGCATGCTGGTATTGTAAACTATTTGCTGTATATTCCTATACTTAAATATGCAACATTATTAGCAATATTGATTTTCCATAAAGGCCCATTATTTACAGATTCGCCCACTAGAGACGGAGATATATATATATTATATCTATATATATCGAGGTCTCTCAAATATCTAAAACATAAGTCTTAAAAGTGATTCAAATTTGCTGAGACTGGTGGGACCCGATACATTACAGCACAATGCTATGACAACCTACAGTATCTCAAGTTACAGCCTGCATCCTTCAGCCACCACATACTGTTTTAATGCCACACCTTCTTCAACAGATCATCAAACATATTACATATTTTTACACCATCCATAACCGCTTATGTGATTTTGGGTGACCAAATCTGGTGACATCCGGATTTATTCACTGCCGCTCCTGCTGGACACACATCAGTCGACTTCCATTGCAGACACTGCTTTATAAGCTGTCACTGAATGTCCAAGGCCTGTATTATCAATGAAGTGGGTGCACAAGGTGACAGTCCATAATATACTGATTGCACAGCGTGACAGTGCATATTGTTATGAGTGCACTGAATAGTCCATCCTGTTATGGGTGCACATCATCAGAACTGCCCATATTGTCATGGGTGCATATGTACTTTGACAGTTCACACAGACCATAAGGAGTTACAGCAACAGTACATCTGCAATATTAGAAGCAATCGGTGATATACTCTCCAACACAGTGATACACAGCAGACTCCAAGAAATAGATTTTTGGTCACAGAGCATAAACATAATGCAACATAGCAAACGGCGTATTACGGTGAAAATGTCTGAAAGAAAACCTTGAACAAAAGAAAGTGTGACTCTGTAGATGTGGCTTTGAGGATTCACGCTATAACCAAAGAAAAATAAGGTTGCCACTATGCTATATCAATAATCCCCTCCGTCTCTGCAAACTCAAATCAAGGGCGTCTCTGGGCTATCTATGGAAAATCTGTTAAAAAGTTATGTTTACAACAATATACACCCTATTAAAACAAACATCCATAAGGTATTAGGTCCGCCTAATGCAGACCTCGTGTATTGACAATATTGTACAATACTAAATGGTAACCTTCGCCCACTTCCTACCATTTCAAAAGTAATGCATGTGAAGAAAATGGGGAGAAAAGCTGCTCGCCCACTTCATACCATTCAAAGTGCAGAAACATAAACAAACAGACAATTTCAAATTGTGTGCCTATGTACCAACTACAAAAAAGTTACTTAGCAAAAAAAATAATGGTTCCCACTCCCATAACCTAACAGGAGACAAAAACTTACAAGCACACAATTTAAAAATGATTGATCCAATGAACAGGCTAAATTATGAATTTTAGCCTTTTCATTGTTCATTGTAAAAGGAAAAAAACACTTTAAAACCGGTTCTCCATGCATTGTCACTGTAAAGACACTGGCTGTATAGAAATGCTAATGATAATGCCTGTGAGTGACACTGCAGCCCCAGCAACAGAGCATTCCACACAGCCTGTCAGTGACACCTGGGAGAACTCCTACATACACTAGGCTGGCACTAGTTATTAAATGTGCGCAATCCGTAAAATATAGCGCAATCACAAAAAAAATACTAAATTTACACTTTAATGGAAATCAGGGATATCCGAAACTCTGTCCCTGCCAGCTTAGCAGTTCAGGTCTTTTAACTAAAAAAACAAAAATGAATTTAGATTTTTGATAACCTGACTGCTTTCATCAAATTAATCTTTGAGGCTTATCCTAAACGTGTGCACATAAAAAAAAAAAACCCACACAAAAAAAGCACATGTTAAGGTCCCCAAAACCTAATGTAAAGATCAAAGAGTTAATCAGAGACTTAGCCGGGATTTTATCCAATGGACCTGAAAGACAAAACACATAGAATTAATAACACCTAACTGGGTGCCTATCTAAAACTTTTTGTCTAAGCCTTGGCTCATCCGACATTCTTCTGTTCCCCGACATACTTACCTCCTCTCTTATGGCCATAACCTGTTGTATCAGGGAGCTCATATCACTCCTCAACTGCAGATTTTCTGCCATAAGGTATTCATTTCTGGCTCTTAACCATTTTACTGGGACACACTTTATAGGTTTGCTTTGACTATAATGCTCCCTAGCAAATTTCTTTTGGTTAAAGCTCCCTGTCCCAAATCTAGCAGAATACACCATCGTCTGCCTTTTGTGGGTTCTATAGGTCTGGACTTTATTGCTACACATTGGTTTTGCAGAGGGGCAGAGCCTGGAAATGTGATCCGCTTGGCCACAAGAGTGGCACTTCACACTTCTAGCTCTCTTTGCATTGTCTCTGCACGGTACAGCAGAGTTAATTATTCTAGGCATTGCTTTTTGTAATGGGGGCCTTGAGACTGCCACTGGAGCTTGTGTGACTGCACTAACCTTTGGGGCTACCTTTGGGTAATTTTCACTCCTACAATTACCCTGCACCCCCGAATCTATATGCTCATTTGGTGAAGACCCACCTGAAACCTCCTCAGCAGCACCAGGAAATGCATCTCTCTGTCTCCTGATATCCACAGACACAAGTTCAACTTCTTTTTCTGTGGCTATCAGCTTTTCCGACATTGCCTGATTGTTCATGCGCAATTCTCTGCTCTCAGCTGCTCCACAATTGCGCCCAAACTTTCAGTAGATGCCCTCATGGCTCCTAGCGCTTTATCCAGGGAGTTTACCTCCTCTTTGAGGCTTTCATTTTGTATTTTCACCAAAACAAACTCCTTTGCAATCCAAACTGCCCCATAAATCAAAAAGCGTTTGCCCTCAGATTTGGAGATTTGCTTAGCAGCAATGCATTTAGTCACATAATCCTGGGCTTCAGCCCATGGGTTACTGGATCCCTGCATTGCTCTAATAATCCCCTCTGCATTCTTTATCTTGTTCATCTTTTTTACAAGACCCTCCATGACTATAAAATAAGGCACTTCAAATCAATTGCAACACTTATATGCTATAGTTACCATTAGCAACAGCGGTCTATGAACTATAGAAATTGAATTGCACAATGTATTATTACTCCAATATACTCAATGTTCACCACATCCCAGTGCTCCGCAAACACACAAGATGCCTCCTGCCTGGCTCGCCAAATGTAAACAAGACTAATATTAATATCTAAAATATTATATCAATATCTAGATATTAATTTATAACTATAAATCTCCTGCCTGGGTCGCCACTTTGTAAACAATATTAATATATTAATAACTAAAATATTATCTCCTGGCTGGCGCAAGCCAAATGTAAACAATATCAATATGATATACTGAAATATTATATTCAATATCTCCTGAATGGCTCTCCAAATGTAAACAAGAGAATATAATAATAATATTAATATCTCCTGAATGGCTCTTAGCCAAATGTAAACAATTATATATCTCCTGCCTGCCGCTCGACTAAAATAGGCAACACATATACCAATACTATCAATATCTGGCCAATGATCACGCAATGGATACACGCATAAGACTATAAGACTGTAGTTCTTTTGACTTCTGGTAAATGCAAGAGACACTGGGACAAGTAGTAAATAAAGAGATATATTGTTGACAAAACAACACAATAATGCAATAAAATCTCAAATCATACACAATACAATCCAGTTATGAGACTGGCATATGTATATACAGGGAAAGACACATTACCCTCCTGATACGGCACTCACAAGCTTCTCCTGTGCAAGCAGTCCCCGGTCCAACCCGTCCTTCCTTCTGCCCCCTAATTATACTAAGAGTGGGCTTCTGGTATTCCTTTGATCTTTTACGACCCTAGTCTTCTTCTAATCTGGCTTCTCAATCTTGTCCCAGCCCTGCTTTATTGTCGCAGGATGCTGTCCTATCTGATTGGAATACAATTCCTGCCCGGCCACCTGTGCATGCTGGTATTGTAAACTATTTGCTGTATATTCCTATACTTAAATATGCAACATTATTAGCAATATTGATTTTCCATAAAGGCCCATTATTTACAACATGAATATCTAATGTGGGGAAAACATAGTTAAAGGAGCACTATCGCAAAAAAATGGCCCAATGATAAAAATCCATATGAATATGCTGGATGGGGGGGGGGGGCTCACTTATACACCCGGCATGGAGTTGGGAGTTTTATTCAGTTTTATTCAGTTCAGGTGTATAAGCGACCCCTCCTCTCATTAGCCGATGTGTTTATATGGATTTTTAATATTACACAATTTTGTGATAGTTCTCCTTTAAAGACAATACAGATCAGTGACAGCATGTCTTCATGAAATATGTTTCTAAGAAAACCTATTCTTTCTTTTCGGGGTAGTAAATACAAATGTAGTGGCTATTCACAAGAGAGCTTGCCACATTTTGGTGAATGACCCCCTCAGCCATATGATAAGCAGGCTGCTTTCTGTCTAATTCAGGGGTTCTCAAACTTTTGAGTAGCCAGCTACATTAAATGGAAATGGTTCTGAATTTCAGATTTTTAATTTTGAATAGAATAATCAAGATTTTAGACAAATACACCCTGCTTAATCACAATCACAAAACAACCACCACTATTGCATCTCCAGGCCATAACTCGGCTAAACTTCCATCCCCACAGCAGAAAGCTCATGTCCTTTCCTGCAAAATTCTACAATGTCTTCCGCCTTCACTCGGCAGTAGGTGTCCTCTACAAACTCTAAAACATCTGTAGGATGGTGACTTGCTGGAACCATATCTTTTAACCTTCCTAGATGAGGTTTCAGTTACTTGGCCAAACCTGGTGGCCACATGACTGCATCGGGTATGCTACCTTATGTGGATAGACCTGTGGTTGAATTATTATTATTATTGTTTAGGGTAGGGGGGTAGGACAAGTAACATACTTATAATACACAGGGCAATATGAGTCGTATATAACAGAGATATGACAATGGATGCATATAATACACATAGTATTGTGAGTCAGATGCAACAAAACACATTGGTACAATAGTACATTAGAAGAGAGGGCCCTACCGTTGCAAGTTTACAATCTAAAGGATGAGGGTGGAGACAAGAGGTTGGGTCACAAAGAATATGCACTAAGCATGGCAGCAAGTGCTCCTAAGGGTGACAAGGCTGTAAAGTGGTTTGGTTAGGCCAGATAATAGGCATGTCTAAATAGATGAGTTTTAAGGATGTTTTTGAAGGATCTATTGGTTGAACAGTGGTGAATTCTATGGTGAAGGCCATCCTAGAGCCTGGAACTGCACGCATGAAGTCCAGGACATGAAAGTGGGAGGAGGTGATCAGGGTGAAATGAAGCCCACAAAGACAGGCTATACATGTCCTCCGACTGGGAGACTCTCTCTGTCATCGTCACTGTGAGCTGGCATGCCCCCCCCCATTCGCTTGCCCTTTTCCATTGCAGTGAATGGAGGGGGCGTGCCAGCTAACAGGGGAAGATGGCAGGGGGCGGCACCTGGTCGGAGGACACGGAAGAGATGCGCGATCGGGTGGCGTAGGACATAGATCCAGCGTTCAGTTAGGAGCTGAATCACCAGACTAGGAGTGATGGGCTGCAAAAAAAGGTGAGTATAACGGGAGTTTTTTGTGTTTTGGCTGCAAATTTAATTTTTTTGGGAGCATTTCTGAAAGCTGCTGCCCCCAGGTCCTTATTAGAGCAACCTGCTGGCAGAGATCCCCAAATAGTATGTAGCAGTTAAAGAAAACCCAACAAAAATGCTCTTTTATTCCATGTTGATGTGGATACCAAACTACATGGGGGGGGGGGACAAGCACATATCATGCACTGATACCAAACCCAGGAACGGATTATGAGGGGGGCGCAAGGGGCTCTAACCTCGGGGCCTCCACCACTTGCCCTGCAAAGGGGGCCTCCTCCAACCTTTGGGTTTCTCCTGGTCCAGGAGGTTTTTCTTGGTCCAGCAACAAAGCTATCGGCACTCTCCCCCCCCCCCCTTCCCGCACCTGGGGAAGCTTTTTTCTTTCTTTGTTTGTACTTGCAAATCTGCAGCCAAAGCCACCACAAGCAGGTGGGAGAGTCTAAAGCAGCAAATCTGCCTCCATCAACTCTACAGTGATTGGTGCGTGCAGAGCGTTCAATCAGTGGCTGCTCACTGCAAATAAACAACCAAGCACAGCCACTGGCAGCTCAATGCAGGGAACTGTTTTCTGCTGGAGCAGCTGGGCCACTACACCCCCCACCCAGAATGGCAAATCAGGGGTTCCCGAGCAGCACGCACCCGCACAAGGGACTCGATCTGATGTTCCAGTAAGTGGGAGGGCGCCAGACAACCACTAATCAACTACTTGGCTGGGTTATTATTTTAAAGGAAAAAAATACTGTATCTGGGGCCTCCACCAGATTTTGTGCCCAGGGGCCTCCACCACACTTAATCCGGCCCTGACCAAACCCTTATTTACAGTAATAGGGCGTAGGAGGAGTAGGACCAGCTGAAAAGCACTGAGTAGGGTATTGGGTTGTTTGCAGCTTTTCCCTTAGCGCATTTTAAACAAATTTCAGTTATCTTGTGGTAGAAGATGACCTGCCTACAATAGGCTTCTGGCTGTAGTATGGGGCATTAAAGTGACTGGCAAATCAAAAGTTAAAAAAATAAATATCAGTAGCTTATCTTTTATTGAGTGGCTGGGGGCTGTGATTCCTCTTCTGTCTGTCTCCTTAGTGAGGAAAATCACGTCATAATTCAGCTTTCAGTCCCTACCCCATTGACCTGGTCCATCAATCAACCTTCAGTGGACCAAGAACGGAAACACCCCCACTCCCTGCCCAGATGTCCTGATTGGCTGCCTCTTTCTGCAGCTCTGAAACCCCGCCCTCCTCTCTCCTCTCACAGTGTGCTTACATCACATCGCTATTGCCACACCCACTGTTTCACATTTTTTCTATGAACCTCCAGTGCTCTAATACTTAATAAAGAGAAATACATGGTCTTTTTGAAAATGGATTAAGGTTTAGGACAGTGCAACATGTAGCCCGAGACAATGGGGCAACAATCATGATTGCCTTTAGTATAACCCTGTGATGGACCTTCCTTTTACAATCTTCAAACACAAATGTAGAATGTTTTATTAGCAATAACCTGCTGCCACTGTGGTTTGCCATGCTTGCTTGTGGGACACTGGGAGCTGCAAGTGACAGAGTAGCTGTTAGACCACATTTTTCCATGGTCCTGGAGGAATGGAATTAAAGGAAGGATTAGGGCCCTGCTATGGTCTCTTCCCAGTGCTGCAGAAATGGGGGAGAGGTACACTGTATAGGGATCAGGTGAGCACCTTGCTGCCCTATTATTGCTGTTGCCTTGACTGCCCCTTTAAAGAGTAAGGCCAAACATTCTTTTACACCCCATCCACCTCTCTCTCCCCTTCCACTCAGTTTGGGCAATAACAAAAACAACTCCCTAGGGGGTGGGCACTTTGCATGGAAGCTAAAACTGGTGGCTTAAAGGATAGGTCAGTCACCCAACCCAGACTGTCTGCTATATCTAACATCATGTCTTGTCTGAAAATAGAACTACTTGTGTTTTCATCATATACTAACCTACCTAAACCTGATATCCTGATATCTCATTCTCATTGTGTGGCAGTATCATAATCTTGTAGGCACAGGGCCATATTAAAGTGGACCAAAACCCAAAAATTTGACTATCCTGGATTTTGGTCCACTCCCTCTGGGCAACTCATCTCACCGTGGTCCTACGGCGCATGTGCGGCCGCTCGTCCAATCAGCGTGCTCGGAGCCGCTGAGCTATACACCTCTTAGCGGCGTCTTAGCTCAGTGGCTCTGAGCACGCTGGCGGACGCATCTTGCGCTTCCCTCTAACAGGGAGCGCGCTCGTGCTGGCCATTCACAAATGGCCAGCGCGGGCACACGCCCTGCTAGAAGGATAGCGGGCATCCTGGGGGGTTTCACACATGAGGGAATGGATCGGCCTGGAAATCTATAAGATCCAGCTGGGTTTTGGTCCACTTTAAGTGTGGTGGAGGCCCCAGATACAGAATTTCTTAACCTTTAAAATAATAGTCCAGCTAAGTAATTGATTGGTGGTTGTCTGGCACCCACCTACTTACTGAAACGTCAGATCGGGTCCCTTGTGCCACCCTTATGCTGGTGTGTGCTGCTCGGGAACTCCTGCTTTGCCATACTGGGTGGGGGGGTAGTCACCCATCTGGTCCAGCAGAAAACAGTGCATTGAGCTGCCAGCGGTTGTGCTTGGTGGATAATGTGTGGTGAGCGGCCGCCAATTGACAGCTCTGCACCCACCCATAACTGTAGCGTTGACGATGGAGGGTTTGTTGCTCTAGAATCTCTAGAGCCCTATCCATCATCAGACAATATTCACCAACCTTTGCTCCCAAAAAGCATAAAAATCACTTGTTGCTGGCCCATAAAGTATTTATATACTCTTATTTTTTGTTAATATTATTATTATTACACCGCGTGATATAATTTTGATGTTTCCTCACAATTTGGTGGTATTTTTTTGCTTCCAGAGACTGAAATACACATCCCATGTTTTTCCCCATACACTCTGGCTTTAGTTTCAGAAGGACCAGAATACCAAATAGTTTGACAGATGTGGCCAAAGGGCTAGCGTCATTAAAGTGGACCAACACCCAGGGGGGATCAGCCCGGGAATCTATAAGATTCCCGGTGCAGATCAGATCCGCCCCCGCGGGCATCCGAAATCGGGATGCCCCGCTGTGTGAAACCCCGCAGGACGCCCAGAAACCTTACCTTATACCTGTTCCAACGGCGCATGTGCGAGCCGCGGCCGCATCTCACGCTTCTCTCTAGCAGGGCGCGAACCCGCGCCGGCCATTTGTGAATGGCCAGTGCGGGCGCGCTCCCTGTTAGAGGGAAGCACGAGATGCGGCCTCCATCGTGCTCAGATTGCTCTGATTGGACGAGCGCTCGTGTAGGAGCGGGGTGAGGTGAGTTTTTTAGGGCGATCTGGGGGGTTTCATGCTGCGGGACACCCCCGATCGGGGTGCCCCGCGGAAGTGGACCAAAACCCAGGATAGTGAAAATCCTGGGTGTTGGTCCACTTTAAGCTCATCACGAGCTATAGTACCATTTAAACAGCTGTTATACGAAGCTATTCTTTAGCTATTCTTCATGCATAATAGAATAGTATAAAAGACTTTTATACTATTCTTCTCTTCACATCCTTGCCTCATGATATTTCTCTGCCACAGCTCTCATTCCACTTCTGCTCTTATCCCGTCCATCCAACCAGCTCCCTCTTTTACTCAGATTTGTCCACTGACTTCTTCTCTGCAGTATCTGACAAAATGAATGAGATCATCCACCCCAGCAGATCTTTTGCCCTTACCTATTAGGACCGAACTATTGTAAATTACTCTAGTTTTATGTTTCAAATTATGTCCTCAAGGTACTGAGCTTATCTAGTATTTTTTTCCTATGTTGGAAAGCGTGTGTTTTTTTTACCTACAATCTGTTGCTATTGGCAACGTACAGCGAGTCTGTACACCAAGAAAGAGAAGTGAGCCCTGTACACACAGAATACTGCTTCTATAGCCGCTGCTGAGGTGAAGGAGCTCACTCAACCTTGCACATGTCCAGCAGCAGTGTTCTGTGTGTACAGGACTCACATCTCTGTACAGACTTGGTTAACAGTTTCCAAAGGCAATATATAGCAGTTATTGAGAACTGCTTCCATAAAACACACATTTTATAACATAAGAACAAATTTAAAAGAATACTAATTCAACTCAGAACCCTGAAGACTTCATTTTGGCACACAGAAATGTACACTTTCCCTTTAAACTAAACATTGCTTATCTCTGTAACTACGATTCTTTATCGAGACATCTCAGAACTCTACCTTTTATATGGTTAACTTTTCCTAGCTTACTAACTGGTCCTGCCATAGTAGGTATATTATGGCCAGCAGTGGGTCTGAAGCAAAGATGTTGCTGCGGGGGAGGGGGGCACTGGTGGGGGTGAATGTGGCTGTATCATTTTAATTACACCAAACCTAGAGATACCTTATGATAGTAAGATCTACTTATTTTGCTTTTCTTACTGATAATGGTAGTTATCTCCAAGTACTAATGAGAAGTATATCGCTAGGAGGCTAGTAGTTCTATCCCATTCAGCGTTAGAGCACTCCCAAATTGTGACAGGCTCAGGGCATCCAGACTGACTGAGCCCCCCTCACATCCCCATTGATCCCCCTGTTTAATGCACTCTCACCCCTGAGTCTGTCACAATGAGTCCCCACGCCCCATTTTGTAGAAGACCAGACTCTTGTCCAATATATTTTGAACAGAGCGCCGGCATAGGGAATGACTGCATATCCAGTCTACCTGCAGTCTGCTGCGTGCACCCACCCCCAGCCTATCTGAAAGGCAGTGAGTGCACCCCAGCTTCAAGGATGCCAGGGATGAGCCCGCAACCCAGGATCCTGGTGAGGAAGTGTTTGAAAGGTAGGTGATTGTGGGCCTGCACAGGGGGCTAACTCAGTGGGACATCCTGAATTTGAATGCCCCAGGGGCAGTAAGTCTTCTGGCCTTGGAGTCTTTTAGACCCCAAGACTGACCATGGCAGTGATAGGTCCACCAACTAAGATGGTTCAACAGTGGGACTGGAAGGAAGAATCCAGGTGAACTTTAACAGTACTCACTTGCAATACCAGTTGTATGTTCAAAAGCCATATTTTTATGTTCGAACAAAGGAGAAAGCAATATTTATGGTCATATTTATCAAAGTAAAAATGTGGTTACAGACAAAAAGTCATTACTGGAGGGATGCATGATACTGAACATATACCCCAGAAATGTACCTGGCACTATGGCTTAGTCTTCCATGCAGCATTACAGCCCCCCTCCCTTCCTGCTGACTCAACGATTACAGAATATCTTGCATTTTAAATCCCCAGCCAGCCAGTTTTTTATTTTAACAGTCCTGGTGATAGCTATTTGTAATGCTAAAAGGAAGCTTGTGTTAAAAGGCCTGAATAAACATGGGATCCCAAGCACTGTTATGTAGCATGGATCTCTACCAGCAGATTACATACTGTGTTACTGTAATGTAGAATCTACTGATGCAGCTGTAATTCAAAGTGGGCCTATAGTCTAAATACACTATCGGTCCACTCAGTCATCCAACCCTGGGGCTTCCCAGTTTTGGATACCCACCTTTTAAGACCACAGCAAACCTATTCCAGAGTTCTGTCTGTTTTGGGTGGACTTCAACATGCAGAAGGATACATTTCTCTGTATAATCGTGGTATTGGGAAGTCAAGCATCCCAAACTGGGTTTCTGTATGCAACCATTCATTTTTGCATTTGATTGTAGGGAAAACCCCTAGTTCCACCGATGGGCCCAAGACACCTCAGTACAACATTCCTGCTGCTGTGCAGGCCCTAAGAAGCGATTTGCTGACCTAATTTCACACCCTTCATTATGCTACTTATAAAAAACAAGAAACAAGAAAAACACAAACACTGTACTATCAAACTTTATTAATATTCAAATTAGCACCATTTTTCACCTATGAGTTGAGGTTTTATAAAAGCAGTGACATCTTGACAACTGTAAATCTATGTAATAGCACCTTAAGGACAGATGTACAATATAGTACCTAGAAACGAATAAAACAATCAGATATTTATGATCTGTGTTCTATATGTATAGATGCAAGTCTAAGCTTATGCGACATAGACATTGGTGAAGGCAAAGAAAGGCAGTAATACTGTAACCATTTTATAGCACATGCACATCTTTGTGTGCAGACTATAGAGAAACAATAATGTGGTGTTTACCAATTCAGTGTAGAGGCAGCACTAAAACTAAATGTTGCCCTGACCTGTTCACAGACTAAAAGGTTCATAGATGATATATCTTGCAATTATGATTAAAAAGATAATGCTAGCTAAAAGCCAGAAAAAACATCACCTATCAGTGGATCACTAAAAACCACTGTTGTACCGTGTTAGCTATTGCAAATAGTAGAAACGTGAAGAATAAGGTATCACCTTTTGTAAGCTGAGTATATTTCAAGGTGAGCTTTTGAAAATACCTAGTTCTCTTCGTCAGACATGACGTTATCCAAGTTTTAAGCTTCATTTTTTGCAGTACATTTCAGTATCTCCAGAGTTGCAAGCAGTATTGTGTTGTACCATTTTAGCCATTGCGAATTGTAAAAAAGTGAAGAATAAGGCAATACCTTTTGTAGGCTAACTGAATTTATTTTAAGATGAGCTTTGCGAGAATACCTAGTTCTCTTCTTCAGACATGTTAACATCATGTATGAGGGAGAGAACTAGGTATACTTGAAAGCTCACATTAAAATATATTGAGTTAGCCTACAAAAAGTTTATCACTTTATTCTTCACTTTTCTAAAAACGAGAGAAAAGGATAAAATGTAGTATTAGGGGTGTAGTTTTCTCCCAGGGCACAATGGAAAGTTTCTTACATGGGCATGATCAGGGCCCCCTTTCAATGACCTTTTGACAGCACGGTTAGCATGAGCTGCTAGAAGAAATTGTTCCTCAGAGTTGGATTCAGCTGAATCAGGACCCAAGTTATTAATTTGAAGGTTATGATGAAAACGGGAGGGGACAAAACCTGGAACCCCCGGAATCACTGGATCAGGCTGGGGAGCTGGGGCATCCTTTGCAGGCTGAAAAATGCAATAAATAATGCTGTGACTAAATCTGCTGTCTTAACATGACAAATTTTAATAGAGTTTACTATCGAAGAGGTTACAGTAACAGTGCTTACAATAATACTCTTAAGACAATAGTCTAAATTCAGTAAGAGTTGAAAAGAATTCTGCCCCGTCTTATCTCCCCATCGCCGCTTCTGTCCCTTGTCCTCCCCCCTTCCCACGTTGAGTACAGCCCCACCAATGCTGCTCCCCTCTACCCCCCCCCTGCATGTTTGAGAGTGCGCACATGTGCATTTGGGAGTGCACACATGCACTTTGGGAGAGTGTGCATGGACATTTGGAAGTGCAGACAATTTTTTACTGCCAAGAGATTTTTTTTCAACTCTTACTGAACCAATGCCATTATGTCTGTGTCATGTCATGAGCTGCAAAAAAAATATATTGCCTCTGGCCCAGGAGATAATGTTGGGGGTCATGATAATAATTTGATGAAGTAAGATTAACCCTGGGTGCACATTTGGGTGTGAATTACAACCTGCATCTTGGTGAGCTTTTTAACTTAAAGTGTAGTCTAGCCCTCTCTTTGTCTGCGCTTACCTTACCTAGCTTACCTTGTCTGTTCTTAATGTAATCTTTGCAGGAGAGGGGATATGGTCACCAAGATCCTGCCTCCCCTCACACCCGCTCCCAATCTGCTCAGCACAGTGGCCAGAATTGCTGGTTCCCATGAGCACATATATTTTTCTCCCTCCATCTCCTCCTTCCAGTGTCACAGCAGAGAGCTGTCAGCATCACTGCTTTCACTGTTTATTCCTGCACACATCTGATGCTGCTACTTCCCTGGGTGAATACAGCCCACCACTTCTGCCCCTTGTCTTCTCCCACCTTCCCCCAGTGAGTACGGCCCTGCTTCTGACCCTCGTCTCTCCCCCTCTGCTGAGTATGGCCCCACCACTTCTGCCCTTCATCCCTTTTCCCAGTGAGTACAGCCCTGCTGACGCTGCTTCCACCCCCTCTTTTCTCCCTGGTGAGTATGACCCCATCGCTTCTGCCCCACTCTTTCCCCCCTTCCCTGGCGGGTACAGCCCCACCACTGCTTCCCCCCTCCACTCCCTGTGTGTGTGTACAGCCCTACAGATGCTGCCCCCTCATACCCCCCGTGATTACACCCCACTGCTGCTGACTTCCCCCTGCGAGTATATCCCCTCTGCGCCGCGTGGTTGCCTTTGGGAGTACACACATGCATGTTTAAGGGTAAAAACATGCATGTTTGGGAGTGCATACATGCACTTTGGCAGTGCGCGCATGCACTTTGGGAGCACAAGCATGCCTATCAGGGGTGCACACATGTCCTTTAGGAATGTGCGCATGCATGTTTGGGAGTGCGTGCAAGCACTTTGGGTGCGGGCGCATGCGAGTTTGGAAGTGCACGCATGCACTTTGGGAGAGTGCGCATGGACATTTGGGAGTGCACACATGCACTTTGGCAGTGCGCGCATGCACTTTGGGAGCACAAGCATGCATGTTTGGGAGTGTGCACGTGCATGTTTGGGAGTGCAGGAATGCACGTTTTGGGGATGCACTCATGCACTTTGGGAGCGTGCACATGTGCAATTTGGTTTGCGTCCATGTGTGTCTGGGAGTGCTGCTCTAGGCTCCAACAGGGGGGAGAAGAGAAATAATAAAGTGAACCTGTAAATTCGATAACTCAGCCATTTCTTTAATTTAAAAATTAGGACAGTGCCAATAGTAGCCCTACGCAAATGGGCTAACATTAGCCTTTGCATAATATATGTCTTTAAACACATAAGGTTATTTAATAAATAACCTGCACCTGCGATAGAGCATTTTGAAAGGTGCTGTACATCATTTTTCCAATGGTGTAAGGATATTTTTTTGAAGGTTTGGAAACCACAGCATTCTATGGGCTATGTAGAAAAAATGCTCATTCTTTACCCCATAGTGTGCTGTACTTTCCACCTAAATAATTCTGAAAATGATCTACTTCACCTCTAAAAATGCCTCACCCATTGCAGGTACATGTGATTTGGGGGGAAATTGTAACAAATAAAAAGGTTATTGCACATTTTGTGTGTTGAAGTAATAAAAAACACTGAGTTGCAGGCTGCGTATACACTTAGTTTATAAGCTAAGACAGGAATGAGCAGCCAGAACAGGAAGATTGTCTGACACAGCTCAGAGACCAGCAGGGGGATATGCCAATGAACAGAAGGGAGGGAGAGACAGGGTACAGAAAATGTCGAGCAGCATATTGGTACATTGGTGGACAGACCACTCAGGGAGAGGAGAGAGACAGACTTCTGCAAGCCTGAAAACAAAAGGACTGCTGCTTTACATCAACCCTGAGTGGTCATTCCCTTTAAACTCTGGTGTAGACCCTACACCTAAAATCTTTATTTTATAAACAAGAGTACCTACAGATCCAAAATGCAACAGAAAGAGGATGATAAGCACATTGTAAATGACTATTTGGGGTGGATTAATAAATATAATGATACAATAGCTTTAGAAATGAGGTAGAATACATTATATGTGGAACTATTTGGCAAGTATAGTAGTTTATTCTACCTGGGGTTCAAGGATTGTACACTGCACAGCAACATCTTCATCCACAGCCCCTAAGACCTTTACAACTGTTCCCGAACAAGTAGCATAGTGCTGAAAAAAACAGTAAAGAAACACATAAAAATCAAAAAATTGTTCAATTTATAAGCAAAAACATCTTTTGACCAGGAATTCTCAAATTTTTTGGACCAGGGGTTCCTACCACTGGTGGTAACACTAGTACCACTGATGGTAATGGAGATTCTCTCTGATGGTGCTTGGCAAGGCTGCAGATTTACCTGTGCTCCAATCTGCTGCCATCTATATTTCACTCAACGTGATAAAAAAAACTGCCCTATTTGTTGTGCAATTCCCTTTTCTTCGTGAGTCTGATAATGAGTCTGATTTCAATGTATCACTTAAAAATGATGGCTAAAGCTGCCTGAATGGTTTAGGTAAATAAGGACAATAGCACAAACTGCGTGGGTAAATGTCATTGGTACTTTTGAGCATCATAACCTTCATAATATTCAATAACTACATCTCAAAATTAAAATAAAATACTTACAGCATTAGGACCAGTTTCCTCCACACATGCAGTCACATCAGCCTTTGCATCAGCTATAGTGCAGTTGGTTGCAGCTGCAACAAACTCAACAGCAACTGTGTTGCTTACACCATCCTAGAAATAAAAACAATATGATGTGCAAGCTTCAAAACATGCTAATGTTGTGAATCTGTATATATATATATATATATATATATATATATATATGCCTATAAAATCTTTCATAAGAAGTTGTCATAGTAGTCATAGAACATTTTTATTTATTAGAAATTAGAGGATTTTATTTGCACAGAAAAACTGAACTCCTTTACTAATTAAAAGATATGACATCATATCTGATTGCATGAAGTAAGTCAAATCAATTGCAGTATCTTTGTTCGTCTTATTGGGCGAATGTAAAAAAAAAGGAAACTTACGCAAGCTCCGATCCCGCGCCGCAGCCACCATGAGGCCAGCTAATGGAGGTGTGGCAGGTAGATAGGTAGGGAGAGGGCAGGGTAACTGAACCTTGTCCCCACTCTGTCTTCAGAAACCGTCGCTGCTTCTCGGGCCGAAGCGTGTGCACTCATGTCTGTGCAGCCTGCGTCCACATCCATTCTCCATTGTCCTCAGTTACCCTGCCATCCTGTCAACTCGCCCGTCGCTTCTCCATCGGCTGGCCTCCAGGCGGCTGTGGTGCGTGAGCGAAGCAGGGGAGGGGATGATTCTGTCACGCTGCATATGGGAATAGGATAGGGGAAATGCCACATTGCCTATGGTAATGGGATGGGGGGAATGCCACATTGCCTATGGTAATGGGATGGGGGGAATGCCACATTGCCTATGGGAATGGGATGGGAGAATGCTACATTGCCTATGGGAATGGGATGGGAGAATGCTACATTGCCTATGGGAATGGGGTGGGGGAATGCCACAATGCCTATGGGAATGGGATGGGGGGAAATACCACACTGTCTATGGGAAAGGGAGGGGGGGAAATACACTGCCAATAGGAATGGGAGGTGGGGATGCCACACTGTGTATGGGGAATAGGAGGGGGAATGCCACACTGCCAATGGGATGGGAATGGGGAATGGCTGCCTATAATGAGGAATGGGAGGGGGAAATGCCATATTGCCTATGGGGATTGGGAGGGGAGAATTACATACTGCGTGTAATAGGGAATGAGAGGGGTATGTCACTCTGCTTGTAATGTGGGGATTCTGCACCTTGCCTATTATTTGGTTCTTGGAGGGGTGATGTTTTAACACAACATTTGGTTGAGATTTGTTTTTTAATTTTCCTCCTCCAAATCTTAAGTGCGTCTTATGGGCAGGTGCATCTTATAGGGTGAAAAAAACAGTATATTATGTAAAGCGAGTTGGTTTCTGGTCATGTCATAATGAGTCGAAAAAGCTTCTCTAATGCAATGATTGGTGAAAAAAACAACTCGTTTCGTTTATTTTGCATATCGTAATATGACTTGATTTTTAAAAGATGCTATTTTGTCAGGAATTTAAAATTTGGATTGATGTGCACACAGCTTTGCACATATTTTCTCCATTCTCCATTTCCCTTTTCCAGTCCAGCTTTATATGTTTTATTAAATGCATTTTAAAAATCTGGAGAACCCCAACATTTATTGAAAACCTGCATCTCACTTGCAGAACTGAGGCGGGGGGTCATCCTGAACGCTGGAGCCAAATCTTACCTTTCCCTTGGTACCCTGCTTGGAATCCAGCACAGCAATTGGCCTTCCGGCACCCACATGGGTAGCAAACAGCACCATTGTTCCGGCCCCCAGAAAGTCATGACCACGTAGGTGCCGGTGCGTTCTGAGCGTTCAGCGTTCTCAGCTTTAATACTGTATCAGATGCAGGGAATTGAGTGCATTGTGATGGAGAAATTCTTATTTCTTTATAAAATACTAATTGATCAGGTTGAGAAGACTTTTCAACAACCCTTGCACGCTAATCCAGAATGGTGTTATAGTAAAGGACAGGTTTGCTTGGATTTGCACTGAACTGCATCTAAATCATACCTGAATCCGTCCACGACCAATCTCATGGAGACCATAGAAAACACTATTGTTTCCACTATTAAACTTATGAAGTGCAACATCAACAGCATGCACAGTCCTTTTGTCATCAAGGGGTGCCAAGAGGGCATAGTCTGGATTCAAACGAATCATCTTCTCTGCTGAATCTGTGAGTAAAAAATGTTTGCAGTTATTCACCATCGGAAGGTCTTGAATTTTCATTTCAGGTTTACAGGGACCCCGAAGGAACCAATGCTGTGCAATAACTAACTTTATATAATTAACAAAAGATTCATAAAAAGGCTGTGCACCATTGTGTAGTAGCCCTAGCAATGTTATTTCAAGGAATTACTACATGTGAAACAATTCAGTGCCCAGGAGGATTTTTTGGAAGAGACACATAAGAAGGCTCTCGCAGCAGTTAGCACTTAGGATCAGACAATCGCAAGGTTTACCTAAGGATCAGAGTCCAAGGGATTCTAGTATTCTAAGGTTGGTCCTGCTAGGCATACATACATGTATTTGGTTATCTAAATGGATAGTTCAAAGCCCAACCACAGCTAAAACATTATCTTTTTCATTGTTTACTGTTACTGATTAGGCTTACCAATAACAGTACTAAAAATGTAGGCAAATGCTGTGTCTGGCCATTAGAATTTGGTGCATTCAGCCACACCAGGACCTTTTCATTTAAACCTCACATTGACTCCTTAACCACCTTCAGCCAACCCAAATTTGATCCAGCTGGACCGTATTTTGTATCAACATCTGTATGAAAACCTTAATAAAAAAATAATGATAAAAAATGTTAGTGCATACCCTGGTCATATCCCTACAACATCCTCCTTTGTCCTTTACTAGTAACAGACTGGAAGCCTTCTGAATTTGGCTGCTCATCCCATCCACCTTCCTCTCGCTTCTTCAGTGCTGCTTTGCTCTGTCAGTCCCTCCACTGGTTGTCATTCTTGCAAAGAATTCAGTTTAAAACTCAAATTCTAACCTACAAAGATTGTTCCAACCTGGCTCCCTTAGCAATATGAACCTAGACACAACCTCCACTCTGCCTTTGACCTCATGTCCTTCACTCTGTTCACTTCCTCTCACTTCGGCTGTTAGGACTTCTCACATGTCTCTTGAATACCTTCTAATTCTCTAAAAACACACATCTTTAGACAACATTCTAAAGAATCTTGTTTAAATAACTCTTATAACCTCTACAGGGCACATGCTATCAAACTCAATGCCTAACAATTGTGCTACTTCTTTCTTTGTCTCCACCCCTTATCCCTCTGGACTGTAAGCTCATAACGATAGGGTTCTCTCTCCTTTGTGTCATGTTTTCATATGACTGACTTTGTAGAAACTTGCTTATGTTCTGTATGTTTTACCCACTCTGTAATTACTACTTTGTACAGCATTACAGAACAGGCACTATATAAAAAAAAATAATAATAGTACATACACGCCTCTTTTGCTCAGGTATGTATGAATGGGTTACTACATTATTACTACATGCTAAATTATTACAATAATTCAACAATTTACCTAGTTTAGACTTGCATCTGATTTTAACAACTGAAAAGTTTCCGTTTAGCTTCTGGACTATGGCATCACAATCTGCTTCTACTGCCTGAGAATTAAACATAACAAATATAGCGTTGAATTAGGCATTCAATGTCTGGTTATGTACATACTACTGCAATCTTTTGCTACTGACGACTGTAAACCAAGATCTATAACAAGAGAGAAGTGAACCCTGTACACGCAGAACACTGCTGCTGGGCATGTGTAAGGTTGAGTGAGCTCCCCAACCTCATCAGCACCAAACAGCAGTGTTCTGTGTGTACAGGGCTTACTTCTCTCTGTAATGAAAACTGATTCCATAAAATATGCATTTGCTAACATAAGAAAAAAACTAGACCACCTCAGAGCCTTAAGGACATAATTTGGCACATAAAATATACACGTTTGATTGGACTTTTCAAAAACACATTTATATATGAGTACTACATATTCATGTTTTTGGAACTAACCTAACTTAACCTAATAATTAGGTATTACCAGGCATATCTTGCCCCAGAAAACAGAAAAATTCTACTAAATTCTGCTGGGAAAAAGTCTATTTAGTAGGCGTTTCTAACAATAAGGTATGTTCATGCCGAATAGACGGCTAGGAGGAGGATTAACCCCACCTCCCAAGAGCAATTTTCTTTTTAGAAGGTAAATAAACTTGAGAAATCATACAGGCATATACATCAGAAAGATCAGCTTCAGTCTGCAGAGATAAGAGACATAGGAAGGAAGTCTGCACACAGAGTGGGGAACATTCCTATGTTCAAGAAATGAAGGAATTCCTTGTCAACAGAGATCAGGGCTGCAAAGAGAGACTATGCGAAAAAGCTGGAAAAGCTGTTTTGCTCCAGTAACCCGAAAGAGACCTGGCAGGGATTTTGCCATCTTACAAACTTCAAAGGGTCCACCCAGACACTAAACCCTAGCAGACAGAAGGCAGCAGGCAGAGGAACTTAACTGCATCTACTGCAGATTTGATCTAACCCAAAACACAGCAGCTTACTCCCTGCCACCCCAAGTCAATCCTCCACACCATTGGACCGTAACCTCCATACTGAAGGCTTACATACAGAAAGCACACTCTTGGTCTCAGAGAATAAAGTATCGCTACTTTTCAAGCACCTTAACATAATGAAGGCACCGGGACCAGATATAGTATCCACAATTTGCCTCAAGACATGTGCGGACCAGCTATCTTCAGTGTTTACCAGAATCTTCAATGCCTCCCTGGAAATGGGTGCTGTTCCACATTGTCTTAAAAGGGCTATCATTGTCCCGTTGCCGAAGAAACCATCAGCTACTGAGATGAATGACTACATCCGTGCTCATGAAGTCTTTTAGAGGATTGTGCTTGAATACCTAAAGACAACCACTGGCAGCCTAATGGACCCTATGCAATTTGCTTACAAGGCAAACAGGTCATCCAACGATGCTGTGAATATGGTCCTCCACTATATGTCTGAGCATCTGGATAACCCAGACACGTATGTCAGTGTTCTTTTTGTGGATTTTAGTTCGGCATTTAACACCATAAGTCCGAACCTGCTGGTGGAAAAGATGTCTAAACTAAACATTCCTCAAAACACCTGCACATGGATAGAAAGCTTTCTTACAGATAGATCCCAGATAGTTAGACTTGGACCATTACGGTCCAGTGTCAGGCACACTAACATCGGTGCTCCTCAGGGCTGCGTTCTATAACCTCTCCTGTTCTCCATCTACACCAATGACTGCACCTCCTTGGCTAACTCTGTGAAAATTGTAAAGTTTGCTGATGACACAACCGTTATAGGTCTTGTCAAGAGCGGTAACAAGGAAATCTACCAAGGAGTAGTGGAGGAGCTAGTCAGCTGGTGCACTAGACATAATCTGGTAATAAACCCATCTAAAACTCTAGAGATGGTAGTGGACTTCAGGAGGAACCCTGTACCCAAGTCACCCCTTTTCATCCATGGGGTAGAAATCAAAAGAGCAACAGAGACAAAGTTTTGTTGGTGTGATCATCTCTGACAACCTCGGCTGGGAGAAGAACACCTTGGCTGTACTGAGGAAAGCACAACAGAGACTGTTTTTCCTAAGGCAGCTGAAGAAGATGGGACTGTCTAAAAGTTGCTAGTGCTCTTCTTTAATGCTGTCATAGGTTCTGTTCTATGTTTTACCTTTTCTGCTTGCTTTGAGGGAGCAACTAAGAAAGACAAGGGTAGACTCAAGAACAATCAACATTGCAGAAAAAATTATTGGAGCCCCCTTACCATCCCTGCAGGAACTGCATAAACTCAGAACAAAGTCACGTGCGGAAAAGATTCTTCAGGACCCCTCCCACCCTGGACACGCCCTATTCCAGTATCTACCATCTGGGCGACGACTTGCGGTACCAGCTTGCAGGACTTCTAGATCTAGGAATGGTTTCTTTCCTTTGGTTGTCCACATCCTCAACAATAGCAAGGCAAGGAGTTTATAGTAGCTGGTATCACTTGCACTATATATGTAAGAGCATCTATGTCTCTGTATTCTCTGTAGTTTGTTTATCTTGTATTCAATTTCTTTGTCAATTGTAATTATCTGTTGCACTGTTTATATACGATGTACAAGGCCAACAATAAATTGAATTGAATTGTTTGAGGCCAGTTCTCAGAAGATGTGATTTATCAACTGTTTTAGGTAACTCTAAATACAACTAGACATATTTCCAGTCTACAATGCTGACGAGTACAGTCGTTTTTTTTCCTTATTCCATGTGTCCATTCTAATCTGGTATTCTGTCTGCATGCCCTCAGGCCACTCATAATTCACGGTCTGGATCTCCCAAATCTCCAAAAACCCAATATAGTACTATTGTATATAGATGATGGGGAACAATGAGGCTTGTGTTAATTATGCAGTGCTGTAGCTATTAGGAGCACCATTTTTTTTTAAACCAGAAGAACCAAGTTATGGCTGGTATTGCCCATAGCACTGTAATAATGACAATTATGGGTTATTTTTTAATAGTATAGTATATTTGAAGGTCATAGATCTTGGTTGACAAAACTAGAAATGATCCAACCATGTATCTGTGGCCACCCTGTCATCCATATACAGGAATATATGTGAGCACCAGCAAGCTATTTCTAAATAATACCAGTGCTGTGTATTTCTACTGATACAGCTATTTCAATTTGATAAAAACATACCTGATCAATCCTTTGTCTCACAGGGCAGTTCTCAATGGGAGTATTACTCACAGATGGACAAGTAGTCTCTAAAAGGTCCAGTTCAAGTTTAAATAATTCTCCAGGACCAGCCTTAAAAGACGTAAAGCAAAGTTGTAAATACATTTTTGGTTAAAAAAGGGAAACCATTGAAATGATAGGTTTCTGTTGTTTGTAATTAGGTAGTAATTTTGGACATATAAAATGATGGTATAGGGATACATGCACAGTACATTATGTACCTTGATGGTAGTACAGTAACATTAACACATAACAAGACATGGACAGCACACACATTCACTTAAACAGCTTGCCCATAATAGCATGAAGTAATGATTCCAGCTACAGAGCACAGGACAGAGGAACAGCAACCATGTATACATATGTGGGCAAAATGAGGTTCTGGCAGGAAATTATGGTCAAAATGCAAGCTGAGGGGAAGAAGGGAGGATATTCACACTTACAGGGAGATCAGTTGACAACCAGTTAAAGTGGACCAACACCCAGGATTTTGACTATCCTGGGTCTTGGTCCACTTCGGTGGGGCACCCCCGATCGGGGTGCCCCGCTGTGTGAAACCCCCCCGATCACCCAAAAAACTCACCTCTCCCCGCTCCCAGCGCCGACGGACAAGCGGTTTGACAGCCGCGGACAAGCGGCTCCTCCGCCGCCGCCTCCCTCGCGCCCCTCTAGACGTGCGCGCGCCCGCGCCGGCCGTCTGTGAAGACAAGGTAAGGGGATTTGGGGTGTTTGGGGGGGTTTCACCTCGCGGGACATCCCGATCTCGGATGTCCCGCGGGGAGGGAGGTGATCGGCCCGGGAATCTTATAGATTCCCGGGCCGATCACCGGAGGGTGATGGTCCACTTTAAGAAATTCCTCCCCCTGTAGAGATGCTGCCCCCCCACTCCCACCTTTTCTTGTCCTTTCTTTTTTTAGTGCTGTTAACCTATTTATTTCCACCAATCCTTTTATTTCTCTATTTTCTTTGTTTTTCGACTTGTTTTCAAGACATCATGGTACACAAAATATGTGCTCTGTACACCTCATTTCAGTGGTTCAGCCATATGCTTTAAAGCCACAGTAAGTGGAGAAAATAAAGAGCCCTCAATACAGCTATTTAAGATGCATGCCATCTGGACTATATTAGACAGAATAACTTTGGGGTTGCCCCTTAACCAAATGTATTTCCAATTACAGTATATATATATATACACTACTGCAGGATTAGGTTGAAATGTTATGCTTATTTTGCCTTGGGTTACCCATTGTTACCTTTTACTCTATCTTTTTATTGAAATAAGCCTAAAGACTGAACATTCAAGAACCTGAGATAACTGTCACTTTTTAAATAAAGGACCTAAAGCTCTATCTTTGTTATGGAGACTCCTCCAGGGGACTTTTGCCTTTACTATGAGACCTATAGGCTACATTTTGGTAAACAAAGCCCTGGCTAAGGACCTTTTTCTCTACACTAAGACTCAATCTGATCATGCTAAAGATCTGGTAAAGCAAGTTTACCTTTGGGTGTGCTTTGAACTAAATTTTACATGGACTTTTTTACTTAAACCCACAAAAAATATTTCTGTTCTAATATTTCCCAGCCCCTGTGTTGGGGCATTTTTACAGACGGATCATTTTCTGAAGGGTAGGGGTATTTTTCAGTAGGTTTGGTAACAACAGCACCCAATGGGCTATGTCAAATGATTTGACATAGCCCATGCGGTTCTGTTTTTTCCACAGCTATAAATATATATATATATATATATCCTTACACCATTGAAAAAATAATGTACCTCACCTGCAAAAATGCCAGCTGCAGAAGTAGGCAATATTTTGGGAAATTCTGAACATTTTTTACAGAAGTTTTTTTTCTAGTTAAACATAATTGTGTTTAGTTATTATTATTATTATTATTTATAAGCAGGAAACACTTCAGTACATTTTTGCCCGTTGTAGTCTATAGGATCTAAACCTACAACGCCGCAGCTTGGAGTCACTGTGAACATTATGGCTCCAGGGATAAATCAGTTGCAGGCTGGCAGACACATTGGTACTGTTTTTGTTTGTTAAATCAGGCACTGATTGGCATTGACTGGCACTGATGCTTGATAAACGAGGTTCTATGTCACACATAGGCCTCAATTCAGAAATATCTTTAAAGGACTATTTCATGCTTTATTTCAAAATAAATCATATATAGTATAACATTACATGAGTCTATAAGTGCATAATAGTACACGTTTGTTAAAAACACTTAAAAGCTTTTACTTCAGATAGTGTAAGAAGATCCACTGACTGTAAACCTTATGAGTTACTGATTTTTTACTAAAAAAGTTAATTAAATTGTCACATTGCTACAGGGAAAGTTTTAGATGTAAAGCATGCTTTAACCTCCCCTGACTGAATCACATATGTTTTATCTTATGTTTTTTTTTAAATAAAGAAACAGTCCAAGTTGTCATGAAATATTTTAAGGTACATTTACTGAATGAAGGCCATAATCTGTCCAATTGTAGAATCTTAAAAAAGTTCTCCTAACACAGCATACTTCTATGCCTTTTTATGGTAACCCATCCAAATAAAAATGGGACCCCGGGCCAGTCACTGTGAGGGTATGCAGAGGTAGTAAGTTCTGCTCACTGGGACAACCCAAATTGCCATGTTCCTCTGCTGTGGCAGATTGACAGCCTTTTGACTGTTGGTTCACATTAATTTTTGAAGAGCCACTGACATGAACCTGAAGCTCAAATAAGCCACTCATACATTTTCAGATTCCCAAGCAAGTCAGAGACTTATCAGAGGAGCACACCTAGCATTTTTCAGTGGGTTGGAAAAGGCAATTTTCTCACTGTGGTTTACTTTAAAAACCCTGAGATGCACAATATATAGAACAGATCAAGCAATTGTCTCATTAGACTTACCGAAGGCACTGACTTGATACTGTCAATTTGTTGCAAGGCAAACTTGTATCCATTCTTGTGCTGTGCATTAGCGTGGGTTACAACATCATTAGCTGCCTGGTAGGCCTCTGGATCATCACAATTTATAATTCGCCCATTTAATGGAGCTACATACGTGGAACAAAGAAGCAAAATGCCTATCAGCAGCTTCATGATGCCCCTGAATTCAGTCTGCTATTATGAGAAGGTGGACAGCGTTGCAGCATTGTTATATATAGCGGTATTAAGCCAGGAGAAATATGCCAGGAAAAATATTTGCTCTGGCTGTTCAGTGTTCTCATGAAATAGCAAAATAAACATTTAGAAAATCAATCTGTCTAGTTAATGTTTTAGAATGTTAACCTTAAATGTTTTCAGTGTTAACATAAGGATACTGTATGTTTCACGTTATACGGTCTAACCAAGAAGGTACAGTCCTATTATTTATAGATGATTATTGCTTTTCCATCTTCAGCGGAAAGCGGTGTGGGAGACCCACCAGATGACAAGGACATCATCCATCGCTGGAAAGAGGAAGGAGGTGAGTTACATTTATTTGTCAAGAGGAATTCGTTTCAATTCAATTTATAATGAACCATAAATCATCATACACTTAGATAACTAGAAAATATCTGGGTTACCATGCTAACTAAGGATCTGTAGTCAGAATTGGAAAGATATATAGGCCCCCTAGAAAATCTGAGGATTTAGATAACCTGGTAATAGATAAAATCAGTGGAATGGTAATGAAGGGGGTCATTGTAATTTTGGGTGACTTCAACGTGCCTGATGTGTACAGGAATATCCCAACTGCCTCAACATGCAAGAGCAGGAATGTACTAGAGGCCCTTAATGAAGCATCTCAATGACAGCTTGTGATGGCACCAACATTCTGGACTGGTTCTGACCAATGTGGAGCTGGTGTCTGAGGTCAGGGTCGAATGAATTCTGGGGTTCTGTGACCATCAGTGCTTATAGCTCAGCATACAAACAAACATTGTGAAATCCTACACTAGAACCAGAGTGCTAGTTTATGAAGAAAGCAAATTAGGTGAGTGGAACAGAGCAGTAGAGGTGAGTGCCCAGTGGTCACTATTATAGGGAGAATAGGTTTACTGATGGAGATAAGACTGTGGCTGACTATCTGAATAGCTACTTTTGTTCAGTATTTAGATAGCGGCTTTCAAACCCATAGCATATCCTCCAGCTGGGAGGGTCCAGCTCATGAGTGTTTGGAGCCTGATGTCTTAGCTGAGCTGGCACATTTAAAGGTAAGTAAGGTAAATGGTCCAGATGGAACTTACCTCAGAGTTCTAAGGAAACTCAGATTTGTGATTGCAGCCCCTCTGACTGATTTACTTAACCATTCCATTTCAACCGGTGAGGTTCGAGAAGATTGCAGAATGGCCAATATTGTACAGTCTTACTGTTCAGAGGTCTGGAGAACCCTTGGCTGGAAGTGGTATTGAGTAGCCCAATAGCTGAGCGATTGACGGAAGTCCAAGAACAGACTGGAGGTTGGAAACGGGAGGTCCGAGATGGCAGCAGTACAAAGGAGTAGGCAGTTCGTGGTCTAGGTTCAGGGCGATGGTCGGCAACAGGAACACGGATCGGGGATGGTCAAAAACAGGCGAAGGTCGGCAACAGGAACACGGAGCAGGGATGGTCAAAAACAGGCGAAGGTCGGCAACAGGAACACGGATCGGGGATGGTCAAAAACAGGCGAAGGTTGGCAACAGGAACACAGATCGAGGATGGTCAGAAAACAGGCGAAGGTCGGCAACAGGAACAATAATGATACACAGGAGACTAGCACAAACTAGGATCAAGGCGCTATAACAGGCACTGGGTAAATGATGAGGTAGGGCTTTATAGGGACCAGCATGATTGGAAAATGGGAAGGGCGCATGTGATTGGTGCAACTACAAACCCTGTCACTGATTGGTCCAATTGGACCAAAAGGGCGAATGCTCACAAACCACCCCTTCCTGGCTCATTGGCCCAACCCTGAACTTCTGGGCTGATTGGCCCTTTAACTTCTCCTCCGGCGGGCGCGCAGGGAGCAGCGCCGCCGGAGGGCATTAGAGACACGTGCTCGCGCCCACGCGCGAGCACGTTCACAGGAGCCGGAGACGGGGCCGGAGCTGCGAGCGGGGGGCGTGGCCGAGCAGTGCGCTGCCTGAGCCGACGCCGCCCGAGCCGCCGCTTGGCCGAGATGCGAGCCGGAAGCTGCGCGGCCGGCTGCCCGGGGACGGCGCGGGAGCGAGGATGCGGTGAGTGAGTTCCTGACACTACCCCCCCTTCACGAGGGGCCTCCGGACCCTCACCGGGTTTTCCTGGATTGTCACGATGGAATTTTTTTACAAGAGCCCTGGCGTGAACATCCCTTGCAGCAACCCAGCACCTCTCCTCAGGACCATAGCCCACCCAGTCAACCAAATACTGTAGCGAATTATGGACCTTACGCGATTCCAAAATTTTGTTTACCTCATATTCTGGCTCATTATCAACCAAGATTGGTGAAGGACCAGCAGGAGGAGTACTCTTAGCTGGTTTAAGCAGCGATACATGAAAGGAATTAGGGATTTTAATAGTCGGTGGAAGTTGAACTTTAAAGGTTACATTGTTCAACTTCCTAATAATGGGGAAAGGACCAATAAACTTAGGACCCAATTTACTGGAAGGCTGCCGGAGAGCGATGTTCTTAGTGGATACCCAAACAAGATCCCCAATCTGAAGGATAGGTCCCTGAGACCTGCGGCGATCGGCGAATTTCTTATATTTCAACCCCATAGTTTTTAAAGTCCCTTGGACGCGTACCCAGATTTCTTTCCTTTCTTGGAGCCACTCTTCCAATGCCGGTAAATCAGAAGGTGACCCTGAGAGTGAGGAACCTCTGGGATTCTTTCCTAAATTGCAGAAAAATGGGGATATCTTAGTGCTTTCACTCGGCGCATTATTGTACGCGAATTCAGCAAAATCAATGAAGTCCGACCATTGCTCTTGAGCATCAGAAACATAACATCTTAAGTATTGTTCCAGACTTTGATTAGTTCTCTCAGTCTGCCCATTAGTCTGAGGATGGTACGCAGATGAAAATGATAACTGGATTCCTAAGCGTGAACAAAAATTCCTCCAAAAACACGAAGTAAATTGCACACCCCGATCAGAAACTACATTGGACGGTATGCCATGGAGACGGAAAACATGCGAAATAAATAACCGCGAAAGCTCAGGAGCCGACGGTAGTTTAGATAAAGGAATAAAATGTGCCATCTTACTGAAACGATCGACGACCACCCAAATCACAGTGTTTCCATGTGAAGGAGGCAAATCTACAATAAAATCCATTGAGATATGAGTCCAAGGCTCTTTAGGAATCTCAAGTGGAACTAAACACCCACTAGGGGCCTTGTGAACTCCCTTACTTCGCGCACAAACAGAACATGCATCGATAAAGGCAGTAATATCGCGTCGCATAGTAGGCCACCATACATGGCGTCGGGCTAAAATGAAAGTCTTACGATTCCCCAGATGCCCAGCAGTTTTGGCATCATGAAACTCGCGGATTACATCAGGACGCAGGTGCGGCGGTACAAACTGACACCCTAAAGCAGGGGTGGGCAATTATTTTTTCCATGGGGCCACATGAGAAACTAAAAATATTGTGGAGGGCCGCTGAGCTATGGGCGTCTAAGCAACGTCTAAGCTCAGCGGCTCTGAGTGCGCTGGCGGCTGCATCTCGAGCTTTCCTCTAACAGGGAGTGCGCCGTGCTGGCCATTCTCAAATGGCTGACACAGGCACGTGCCCTGCTAGAGGGATAGCGGGCATGCGGCCGCAGCTCGTGCATACGCCGTTGAACTGGGAAAGAAGGTGAGTTTATGGGCGACCTGGGGGTTTCACACAGCGGGGCATCCCGATTTTGGATGCCCCGCAGGGAGGGGATCTATAAGATTTCCGGGCTGATAAAGCAGGGTTTTGGTCCACTTCAAACGTTCTGATGTGATAATTTCCCAGCCAATCAGAGAAGCCCTTGGCTTCTGGCAGTCTGGAAGGAAAGTTCAGATCAGCTGGGGCAAAGTGTAAGAATGGTGGACAGCAGTAAGGGGGCATGGTGAGAGCATGGTGGGCAGCAGGAAGGGGACATGGTGAGAGCATGGTGGACAGCAGGAAGGGGGCATGGTGAGAGCATGGTGGACAGCAGGAAGGGGGCATGGTGAGAGCATGGTGGACAGCAGGAAGGGGGCATGGTGAGAGCATGGTGGGCAGCAGGAAGGGGACATGGTGAGAGCATGGTGGGCAGCAGGAAGGGGGCATGGTGAGAGCATGGTGGGCAGCAGGAAGGGGACATGGTGAGAGCATGGTGGACAGCAGGAAGGGGGCATGGTGAGAGCATGGTGGACAGCAGGAAGGGGGCATGGTGAGAGCATGTGGACAGCAAGAAGGGGGCATGGTGAGAGCATGGTGGATAGCAGGAAGGGGGCATGGTGAGAGCATGTGGACAGCAAGAAGGGGGCATGGTGAGAGCATGGTGGATAGCAGGAAGGGGGCATGGTGAGAGCATGGTGGGCAGCAGGAAGGGGGCATGGTGAGAGCATGTGGATAGCAGGAAGGGGGCATGGTGAGAGCATGTGGACAGCAAGAAGGGGGCATGGTGAGAGCATGGTGGATAGCAGGAAGGGGGCATGGTGAGAGCATGTGGGCAGCAGGAAGGGGGCATGGTGGGCAGCTGGGGGAGCATGGTGGACAGCAGGAAGGGGGCATGGTGAGAGCATGGTGGACAGCAGGAAGGGGGCATGGTGAGAGCATGGTGGGCAGCAGGAAGGGGGCATGGTGAGAGCATGTGGACAGCAGGAAGGGGGCATGGTGAGAGCATGGTGGATAGCAGGAAGGGGGCATGGTGAGAGCATGTGGACAGCAAGAAGGGGGCATGGTGAGAGCATGGTGGACAGCAGGAAGGGGGCATGGTGAGAGCATGTGGGCAGCAGGAAGGGGGCATGGTGGGCAGCTGGGGGAGCATGGTGGACAGCAGGAAGGGGGCATGGTGAGAGCATGGTGGACAGCAGGAAGGGGGCATGGTGAGAGCATGGTGGGCAGCAGGAAGGGGGCATGGTGAGAGCATGTGGACAGCAGGAAGGGGGCATGGTGAGAGCATGGAGGATAGCAGGAAGGGGGCATGGTGAGAGCATGTGGACAGCAAGAAGGGGGCATGGTGAGAGCATGGTGGGCAGCAGGAAGGGGGCATGGTGAGAGCATGTGGATAGCAGGAAGGGGGCATGGTGAGAGCATGGTGGGCAGCAGGAAGGGGGCATGGTGAGAGCATGTGGACAGCAAGAAGGGGGCATGGTGAGAGCATGGTGGGCAGCAGGAAGGGGGCATGGTGAGAGCATGTGGATAGCAGGAAGGGGGCATGGTGAGAGCATGGTGGACAGCAGGAAGGGGGCATGGTGAGAGCATGTGGACAGCAAGAAGGGGGCATGGTGAGAGCATGGTGGATAGCAGGAAGGGGGCATGGTGAGAGCATGGTGGATAGCAGGAAGGGGGCATGGTGAGAGCATGGTGGGCAGCAGGAAGGGGGCATGGTGAGAGCATGTGGATAGCAGGAAGGGGGCATGGTGAGAGCATGTGGACAGCAAGAAGGGGGCATGGTGAGAGCATGGTGGATAGCAGGAAGGGGGCATGGTGAGAGCATGTGGGCAGCAGGAAGGGGGCATGGTGGGCAGCTGGGGGAGCATGGTGGACAGCAGGAAGGGGGCATGGTGAGAGCATGGTGGACAGCAGGGAGGGGGCATGGTGAGAGCATGGTGGGCAGCAGGAAGGGGGCATGGTGAGAGCATGGTGGACAGCAGGAAGGGGGCATGGTGAGAGCATGGTGGACAGCAGGAAGGGGGCATGGTGAGAGCATGGTGGACAGCAGGAAGGGGGCATGGTGAGAGCATGGTGGACAGCAGGAAGGGGGCATGGTGAGAGCATGGTGGACAGCAGGAAGGGGACATGGTGAGGACATGGTGAGAGCATGGTGGGCAGGTACATGGTGAAAAAGAGCCAGCAGGCAGGAAGGGAAAACACAAGCAAACGACATAATCTTTCTGAGCAGACTTACTGATGCTCTGGAGCCCCTACTCTGTCCTTCCAAAGTCCCCAGGTCTCTATCACCTGCTCATCGGGTCTGGCTTCCTCAGAGGAAGGGAGAATGTGCCAGACCCGACGAGCCGAGCGGCCGATCAGCTGCTGCTTAACCTAAGCCGCTCGCACTGTACACAGGCGATCACCTAAGTTAAGCAGCAGCCGATTGGTCACTCGGCTCGTCGAGTCTGGCATGTTCTGCATCTCTTACTGGCCAGCTCAGCCCGGGCCGGTAAGAGCCTAGCAAAGGGCCGTATACGGCCCGCGGGCCGTACATTGCCCAGGTCTGCCCTAAAGGTACATCTACAGGGGATTCATCTTGGAATGGCGCCAAAGCATTAGAAAGATCGGGAAGCAAAGCCCCAATCACACAACCCACCGGCAAAATAGGTTCACCCACATCATCCCGATCCTTGCAATCCCCAAACATGCGGGAAAGAGCATCCGCTTTAGAATTTTTGACTCCTGGCTTAAATGTAATTATAAAATTAAAGCGCGAAAAAAATAATGCCCAACGAGCCTGACGAGAATTCAGTCTCTTAGCTGAACTAATGTACTCGTGGTTTTTGTGATCAGTATAGACCGTGATCGGATGCAATGAACCCTCCAACCAGTGACGCCATTCATCAAAGGCCAGTTTTACCGCCAATAATTCCCTGTTCCCAACATCATAATTCTGTTCCGCGGCACTACATTTCCGTGAGAAGTAGGCGCAGGGGTGCAAACGTTCAGGATGACCAGAGTATTGCGACAACACTGCCCCCACACCCAACTCGGACGCATCTACTTCGATGGTAAAGGGTTTATTCACGTCAGGGTGAACTAACACTGGTGCTGAAGTAAAAGCCTGTTTTAACGTCAGGAAGGCTTCTTTAGCTGATGAAGACCAGTTTGCAGTAAAGGCGCCCTTGCGGGTAAGGTTGGTGAGAGGAGCAACAATATTGGAAAAACCCTTAATAAAGCGTCGGTAGAAATTAGCGAAACCTAAAAAACGCTGTAGTTCTTTTAAGGTTTTGGGTTGTACCCAATCCCGCACCGCCGAAACTTTCCCCGCATCCATCTCCAATCCCTGGCTAGAAATTACATAACCCAAAAAAGGAACGGTGGTGACCTCAAACATACACTTAGAAATCTTGGCATATAGGTTATTCTCTCTCAATTTTTGAAGAACCATCTTCACATGTTGTCTATGTTCGGACAAAGAATTAGAGAAAATGAGGATATCATCCAAATAAATTACCATGAATCTGCCCAAATAGTCTCGGAAGACATCGTTAACAAAGTCTTGGAAGACTGCAGGAGCATTACAAAGGACAAAGGGCATGACTAGATATTCGTAATGACCGTCTTTAACATTAAATGCCGTTTTCCACTCATCCCCTTGCCGAATACGAATCAGGTTGTAGGCCCCCTTTAGGTCTAACTTGGAGAAAACCCGAGCACCTATTACTTGATTAAATAAATCCCCGATCAAGGGAAGGGGATACCGGTTTTTTACCATAATCTTATTCAGGGCCCTGTAATCTATGCAAGGTCTTAAACCACCATCTTTCTTCTCCACAAAAAAGAAGCCAGCCCCCGCAGGTGAAGTAGAAGGACGGATGAACCCCTTACTCAAGTTCTCAGCAATGTATTCCTTCATTGCCTGTTCCTCCGGCCGGGTAAGATTATAAATCTTCCCTCTAGGAGGGATCGTTCCAGGGAGCAGGTCAATGGGGCAGTCATAGGCCCTATGTGGGGGAAGGGAATCTGCGGAACGCTCAGAAAAAACATCAGCCCAATCCGCATAAGGCTGAGGCAGCCCCTGGGGTAGCATCTGAAAACTTCTAAGGGCCGTGGAGAAACAGTGTGTCTTGCAGTAATTACTCCACCTAACCAAGTCCCCAGTCTGCCAGTCTAGAATGGGGTTGTGGAGCTTTAACCATGGGTATCCCAGAACTACTGGGGTTTCCGGACAATCGAAAACTAAGAACTCGATGTACTCAGAGTGGGAAGAGCCGACAATTAAATTGAGAGGAGGGGTCTTGGTACTGACTGGACCTCCCTGGATGGTCTTCCCATTTATGGCCAGAACCTGTAGAGATTTCCCAAGGGGTACCAGAGGAATCCCCAGGATGGAGATCATGCTCCGATCCAGGAAATTGCCCACAGCTCCACTATCGATAAAGGCGGACACTGCTTGTTTGGAGGGACCCCAGGAAAGCTCTATGGGAATTAACATCTTGTTTAAATGAGAGTAATTAACATACTCACCTAGATCAGTACTCTCCTCCTGATCTAGGCGAGGGAGTTTTCCGCCGGGTATCCCTTGTTAGGACAGGACCTAGCAAAATGCCCCGGATTCCCACAATATAAGCATAGACCCATGGAGCGTCTTCGCTGTTTTTCGTCCTGGGTAAGGCGAGCTCTTCCGACCTGCATGGGTTCCTCCTGTGAGGAAGAAGGTGTGTTTACCCCAAGGGAAGATAGTGGGTTGGGGTTCTGAGATGGCTTAAAGGACGAGGAAGTCCTAACCCTTTCCCTGGCTCTTTCTCTAAGACGCCAATCTATTTTGATGGTGACCTGCATTAGCTGGTCGAGGTCTGCGGGCGTAGGGAAATTAACCAATGCGTCCTTGATACCCTCCGATAGACCCATACGGAACTGGCTACACAGGGCTGGGTCATTCCATCTGGACTCTACTGCCCACCGTCGGAATTCGGCGCTATAATCTTCGGCAGTATTCCGACCTTGCTTCAAGGCCCGAAGCCTGTTTTCGGCTGTGGACTGCTGATCTGGGTCGGCATATAACACACCCATGGCCAGGAAAAAAGATGTGACGGAGTGCAGGGCAGCATCATCGGGAGGCAGGCTAAAAGCCCATGATTGGGGATCTCCCTGCAAAAGGGAGATAACTAACCCCACCCGTTGGGTCTCGGTGCCTGAGGATACGGGCCTCAATCTGAAGTACAGCTCGCAGGAATTTTTAAAATTGGAGAATTTGGCTCGGTCTCCAAAAAATTTCTCCGATAACGGGACCTTCGGCTCCGACACGTGAGGTGGTACAGCGGATGCAGGATTTTGCCTGGTTTCTTGATTGACCACTCTCTGGGCAAGTTGATTTATAGCTGTGGCCATAGCCTGTACTTGCTGTACCAGGTCATCCATGGTGGCCTGTTATAATGTCACGCTCTGGGTACTGCAACAATCCACTTAGGTAACTCCAGCCCTCTTGGTAAGACCTCAACCCCCAATCTCCGCAGCCAGCTTCACCTTTAGGAGCCCCCGCTTGCCGGGACGCAGAACACGCCTGCCCGGGATCGGTTGCCCCCAGGACTTCAATGGCTCAAAGATTGGAGTCTTACTGTTCAGAGGTCTGGAGAACCCTTGGCTGGAAGTGGTATTGAGTAGCCCAATAGCTGAGCGATTGACGGAAGTCCAAGAACAGACTGGAGGTTGGCAACGGGAGGTCCGAGATGGCAGCAGTACAAAGGAGTAGGCAGTTCGTGGTCTAGGTTCAGGGCGATGGTCGGCAATAGGAACACGGATCGGGGATGGTCAAAAACAGGCGAAGGTCGGCAACAGGAACATGGATCGGGGATGGTCAAAAACAGGCGAAGGTCGGCAACAGGAACACGGATCGGGGATGGTCAAAAACAGGCGAAGGTCGGCAACAGGAACACAGATCGAGGATGGTCAGAAAACAGGCGAAGGTCGGCAACAGGAACAATAATGATACACAGGAGACTAGCACAAACTAGGATCAAGGCGCTATAACAGGCACTGGGTAAATGATGAGGTAGGGCTTTATAGGGACCAGCATGATTGGAAAATGGGAAGGGCGCATGTGATTGCTGCAACTACAAACCTGATTGGTCCAATTGGACCAAAAGGGCGAATGCTCACAAACCACCCCTTCCTGGCTCATTGGCCCAACCCTGAACTTCTGGGCTGATTGGCCCTTTAACTTCTCCTCCGGCGGGCGCGCAGGGAGCAGCGCCGCCGGAGGGCATAAGAGACACGTGCTCGCGCCCACGCGCGAGCACGTTCACAGGAGCCGGAGACGGGGCTGGAGCTGCGAGCGGGGGGCGTGGCCGAGCAGTGCGCTGCCTGAGCCGACGCCGCCCGAGCCGCCGCTTGGCCGAGATGCGAGCCGGAATCTGCGCGGCCGGCTGCCCGGGGACGGCGCGGGAGCGAGGATGCGGTGAGTGAGTTCCTGACATGTACCAATCCATAAGAAGGGGAGTAAAGAAGAAACCAGTAATTACAGATAGTTATATTAACATCTGTAATGATAAAAATAATGGAAACTGTCTGAAAACAACAGATAATTTCCCATCTAAAAATGAACAGCCTGTTGGACCTGAAACAGCTTTACTGAGGGCAGATGATGTCAGACCAATCTTATTGATTTCTTTGACAATGTCACTAAAGGGTTGAATGAAGGTGGTGCTGTGGATATTGCCTATCTGGATTTTAGCAAAGCCTTTAGCACTTAACCGCATAAAGAGCTCATAAATAAGCTATTGAAGTTAGGACTCAATAATTAAGTGGATTTCCAGCTGGTTGAAGGTATCAGAGTGTTGTTGTTAATGGTGTGCAATCTGAAGAAAGGAGAGATACAAGTGGTGTACACCAAGGCTCTGTCATGGGCCCCATTCTTTTTAATATGTTTGTGACATAGGAGAAGACTTGGTAGGTAAAGTTTGCCTGTTTGCTGATGATACAAAGGTAAGTAATAGGGTGGATATTCCTGGAGGTGTCTGCAACAAGGAAAATAATTTGGCTTTACCGGATAAATGGTCAATCAGTAAAAACTGGAGTTTAATGTATCGAAATATAAAATCATGCACTTGGGTAGAAGGAATCCCTTCTCTGAGTACCGTATGGGCAGCTAGGACTTCAGAGAAGAGACATTCAGGGATACTGATTACTGAAAGCTGCAAGAGTGGACAGTGTAGCCAGCCAGTAAGAAAAGCAAGCAGGTTGTTCCACTGCATCGCTTGGGGCATCACCAGTAGGAAGAGGGAGGTTGTGATGTCGCTGTGAAGAGCCCTGGTGAGGTCATAGCTAGAATACCATGTGCAGTTCTGGAGGCCTTCACTGCAAAAAGACATTATTAAAAGAACTGGACTGGAGGGCAAGGGGCAGGGTAGAGGAGTCAGCTCAGCCCACATTACTTTAAGCTTTTTGAGACTGTGTGGGCACATTCAGGGACCCCCCCAACCTTGACCCACAACAGCAGTCTGGCAGCAGTAGGCACCCCACTTCCAGTGAAGGGATGGGAGGAAACTAGGCCCGCCCTGCACCCAGGTGCCACTTGCCATTGTTAAAGTAGTGCCAAATCATGGAGGCAACCTGGCGGGTCAATAGCCACACTTTTATATGCAACTCCACCCTCTATTCTAAAGTGGTGCACCGTAACATCTGGAAAATCTAAGATGGCATGGATGCAGTGTTGGAGGAGCAGCGTGCCACAACAAAATGCTGGAGGCGCTCCTGGGCCAAATGGTGGAGGCAAACCAGCAAAATGCCAGTATGCACCCAATGCCTGAGGTGTAAACCAGGCCAATTCACCCTAATCACGGCTGATGGACTTTTGGGGGGGGAAATATTTCCTTTTTGCCAAGGTTCAAACATTTAGTTTGATGAATTTTGGGCACTGTGTTGTCCTTGAGCCACCCATGGTTGGGTGCATTGTAGATGTATCCCCTAAATGAAAGATATCAAACATCCACTAGTTTTGGATGTTTTGATTGTTTGATTGCATATACCAAAACAGAAAAGGGGGATAAACAAAAACAACGCAAACTACACAAATTAGGAAAAAACGCTAATTAGGAAAAAGCGTTGTCTAAATGTTGGTGAACAGATTGGGCAGCGCGGCTTGGGGCACCGGAATACAGTAGGCCATGTATCTCAGGAGCTGCACCAGTGGTTGGCTCCTCCACATATGCCGACACCATCTACGTTAGGGCAAAATTGTGGAGGGCAATACAAACCATGATGATCTGAACAACCCTGTCAGGCTTGTTTTGGACGGCGCGCCCTGTGTGGTCCAGACATCAAAACTGTGACTCCAGTAGGCCAAAGGCGCACTCCACAACAGCCTGGCTGCGACAGTCGGATGATTTTAGGTCTCCTGGCCATCTGTCTGGGGCCTTAGAAAGGGTGTCAGAAGCCAGGAAAGCAGGATGAATCACCTAAAAGGACATGAAAAACCAACATTAACACCAATTAATGACCAAAACACACAAACAGCATAAAGCATGTCCTAAGTGGAACCAGTGGGACACATATTTTGTAGGAGGCAACAATTTAGTGTTGCCTAAGGCAAACCACTGTGCAATCAAGCAAAACAGAAGGCAGTGTGCATGGCCGAGGGGTTTGAATAGCTACAAGGAACAGGGTCATTTTAACTGGTTTTAGTATAGTAGCAGTAGTCCAGTAGTAGTAACAGTAGTAATGATGTAGGGCAGGGATAAAACTGGGCATCCACAACAAAGTAGCAACACAACAAAAAAGGGCAAATACCTTTACACTGGATAAAATATTGGAAATGCAATGCTAACAATAGACACGCAGAACCAAGAGAAGCATAGACGCATAGACACACTTACCCAGAAGCAAACAGCCACTCCACTCACCACCTCAAAACGGGTATATAAACTCAAACTCCACAAGATGAATGCGTCATGGTCTCACAGTGCATTGGACGTTAGGAGAGTGGCCCATCTTGCGGTTTCTGAAATAAACTCAAACAATCAGAGGGTAAGTAGAGTGGCTCCAAGTAATTAATTGCAAAAAAAAACTAAATTACAAAGGCACAAGGACACAAGTAAGCTGGTTTAGGGGAGCTGAGGCATGTGTAGTATAAAGACAGAAGAGGGGGCTAGAAGGCATCAATACAGGAGACAGGGCGAGAAGGTGCAACAATAGTGGCCCTAAACATACCAAAACATATACTCCTGAGCAGCTGGGGAAACAAGGGCAATGTTTGTGCAGTTCATGGTGCCCATGACATTTGGCATATTTGCTATGTTGAAAAAACTCAACCTCACCACATTCCAAGATGCCAGGAAGATAGATGTATTTCTCCTGCAGGGCAGCCATCCCATCAAGAGATTTAGTCAGGGTGTGGATCAGCGAAGGCTGGGACATGCCAACTGACAGTGCCCCTAGCCCCTGAAAAGAGCCATTCGCTTAAAATGGAAGGTAGCCAACCAATTTGGTCATGCCTTCAATTGCATAAGCTACGCAAGAGAAAGGTGGTTCATTCAGTGTGGTCAATTTGAACATCTGCTGATCGGACGTATGATCGATATCCAGGCAACTGCAGATATGCCTACGTTCTGGAAGGTAAGTGGTTAACAGCCCCCCGATGCTGCAGACGCTCAGACTCCTCACAGAACCCATCGTTAGTGCTTATGTCAGTTCCCGATTGCAAAAAGAGGGGGTAATTTTGAATCGGAAACGTACTTTTTTTAGCGCCAAAAAGAGTAAAATCAGGGCTGAGAATCACGCGCAAACACAGTGTAAACCCGAAAAATTATGTCTGCATGAATGAAAAATCTAGGCATCAACTGAATACTCAGATGGGCGATTGTGTACTATAGAGTCAACAGCTAATTCGGACAATAAAAAACACGGCACAGAATCACCCGTCATGGTATAAAGCCCAAATGCGGGACTTTAACGTCATTCATGCATGCGTAAATGCGTGTGAGAGAGCCATATCTCTACTCCATTCATCTGGACCAACCAGGGTTTCACGACGCTCATCAGGTAAACAAGAGTATTTGAAAATTAGTCTTCATGTCTGAAGAGCCTGGGCCCACTGCAACCATTTCTATTGTGAACACTGTTTGGGGGTAGCCAAATAGTAGGTTTATGCACAACTGCAAGCCTCTGGTGGATTCTACACCTTGGGGTTTGCGGTATTCCACAGGCATCAGCAGCTTCAAATACCTGTTCAGTGTTTTGTAATGTCATTTCAGCAGATGTTTTGTTTTTTATGAATTTTAATTCCTTGTTACTCTATTGTCTGCATTTTAATGTTTCCATTGGTGACTCAGTAGTTAACTTGGTTCCCTCCTGTGACAAGCAGAGGGTAGCTGAGCATGGCATGGCTGACACTGTCCAGTGCTTCAGTTTGAGGTGTTCTACTGTCTGGTAGGGATTGCAGAGCCAAGTATGCATTTGTGTGTGTGTGGGGGGGGGGGGGTCGCTGTATATAGGGGTGTATTGCTGTTTATGGAAGAAATGTATTGCTGTATATGAATGTATGGTGGGGGGGATTTATTGCTATGTATGCGGGTGTATTGCTGTACATGAAGGGGGAATAATGCTGTCAATGGGGGATGGGATGTATTGCTGTATATGTAAGGGTGATGTATTGCTGTATATGGGGGGGTTCTGAGTTTGGGGTGGAATTGTGTATGTGGGGCTAATTTGGTTGGGTTGGGACAGAGCTGTAAAGTGCAGGAGATGCCAGCCACCTTCAATCTCTGCCCCTATACTCCTCAAGAGGGATGTAAAAGAAAATCATCCTCCCCATGTGTTACCTTGCGCTTCTGTGCCCCCAGATTACTCCACCCCTATCTGATGTCTTCTGACCCAACTCTTTTCTTCCTTCTATCCCTCTCCTTCTCTTTATCCTGTTCCACCACCCTTCTCTTCTTTCTTTTCTTTATTTCTCCCTTCATTTCTTCCTTTCCCCCATCCCTTCACCACTGCTGCTGAGCCTTGCCTTCTGCATTGAACGCCAGACCTAGACACAGCAGTTCCAGGGGAGAAGGGGTGAGTATTATTATTATTAGCCTGGACAGTCCCAGTTTTTGTTTAATTAAAACTATTTTGTCAAAACTCTGCTTGAATTTAAATTAACCCTAATCAGGATGGCAACATTATTTATAAGGCAATTGTTAAAAGCTTTGGCATGCCTGCAAATGTGTGTAGTTTTGTGGGCACACAAGGAAACATAAAATTATGTGTGTAATTTTTTTTCACCCACCCATTTTTTACTAATGCTGTCTTACTCCTAAATCTAGTATTTCCCATAGAAATAAAGGGGACCATGCCTTCTTCACTGTAATGTTCACACACTGCCCAAACATTTGCTTACACACCCAAAGTATTAATATTTTATCAGATTTATTATCATTAATATTAATATGTCAGATATTGAAATCTGACAATGTGACAATTTGTACTGGTTACCAACCTTGATAGAAACACATATTTAATTAAATGTTTCCATCAACATTTACATGATGGTAGCTAAAACAGCCGATATCTTTGAACCTGACATAATCAAGGCTTTCCTGCCACAGACCAGCCAATACTAATAGCTTATTTCATCATTCATTTTGTTATCCAAATGTTAGACATCACAAAAGAAGATTATTGTCTGGCATAGAATCCTAATTTCTAGGGTCTGCAAACTCCCACACATAACAGATTGCAAAATATTAAGGCACTGATTTATTAAAGTTATGCATCACACACTGAAGGAATTCCATATTTACTACTCTTATTTATGAAACGCGGCATTTAGCATCTCTTGTGGCCATAGTGCCATATTCTTTTTAATTTGTGTACTTATTTTTCTACCAAATAAAAACTGAAAAACAGATCTAGAGCATGATATTTTTATTACATTCTGATGCTATGTCACTGCTGGGCTCCTGGTCGCATGCTTGTATAAAGTAACAGAGCGGCCATTCACCCTTCAGGCTCCATTAGTAGAACAGGTAACATTGTGAAATCACTAAGGTGCAACAACATGAAAGGCTAAAAGCCTGAAACACAGACATTGTCCAAGACAGGGTGAGTGACCAATAAAACAAAGACTTTATGGACCGTGTGCTAGATACGCAGAAGTCATACTTAAAATAAATCTATTCCAGCTTACTGAATAAGCAGCCTACAAATATGACATTTTATGAAATTAATGGCTTGTACAGGCTTCCTTCCTTCTGGAATGTGCTGGATGATGCGTTCAACTTGTGGTGGCAGATGATGTGGAAGGTTGGGTATGCTTCCTACTTCCACAGCCATGATGCTGAGGCTATGGCATTGGGGAAAGATCATGGGACGGGGGCAGAAATCATATAGAGTTTCTGCAGCTGCAGGGTACTTCTTACTTGCCAGTTACCCATGGAAAGATACCAGTACCACAGACTGGACAATTATGCTCTAAAGCTTTCTTGATGAAAACTATTAAAATAAACAGTCTGCCTGACCTCTAAATAAAGCTTTTTATGTTGAATATTGCAATAATGCTTATAATGCTCATAATGATCATAATGCCAAAAATCATCTATCTTCTGCAATTATGCTTATTTGGGCCTGTAATGGGGGCCTGTGGTGGATGGGGGCCCTGCTATGTAGGCCCCTGACTTAACCTGTACCAAATACTAGAGTGGATCTATACCCTCTCTCTGGCAGCTTTATTCCAGGAGGTTGTAGGTCTGCTGTGACATTATGCCACTCAGAATTTCCCAGTGGGGCTTAGACTGAGAACTGGAAAGTGTTTCCTGTCCATATTGTGAAGGAGCACTGGCAGAAGGTTAAGGTATTTGGACTGCAGGTCTAAAGATGCTGCGGTGGGGGCTAGGTGCCAAGGGAAAGCCTCCCCAAAAGCAAAATGCTTCTCCTTTGCTTCTAATATGATATAGCTCAACTTAAAGCATTTAAAGTTATTTTTCAAGCTCAAACATGTTGCAGTTCTGTGCTGTCAACACGGAAGTGATAAGCCGTGCAAGTGCTTCACTGGGCAGTACCTCACATGAGGACATGCTGCTGGTGACAGAAGCCTTCGAGGGACCGGGACAGTTAGAAGGGGAGCCATATAACTACCACTGTCTGGTACATGTTGGAGGGCCAGATAAAAAGGCTTGGAGGGCCACATTCAGCTCCCGGGCATTGAGTTTGACACATGTGAAGAATTACATATTTTTTCTTCATAGCCCATAGGGTTCTGTTTCCGAACTTTCAAAAAAGAATCATTAACTCATTAGAAAACCAAGATGCAGGTTGCAATTCACACCCTTAACTTGCTTCACAAAATAAATAGCATGGCCACCAATGTAACCTCTTATTCCCTCATTTAAGTACATTCCCTGCTCTCATCTGTGGCTTCTGCTTCCCTGCCTTCCTGCTATAGATTCCATCCATTTACCCTTAGAGAATAAGTAACATGCTAAACACGTTGCAAGTTATGGATTCATAGGGTAAATTAACCTTTGCAGCTAATTAATAAATGATAAATACTATTAAAAAAAAACTTTGAAGATTTGGAAAACATTCTATAGAAACTAAAAGTAGGAAGATATACTCATTCCTCATGCAGGAACGCAATACAATATATCCAGCTTCCTTTTTGCCCTCCCCTTAATTAGTCACGAAGCATTTGTAATGGGAAAGTGTGTAAAAGCCCAATTCAGGAAAATTATTAGAATAAGGTATGCTGCATATTCAATATTTTACCTTAGCAAAGGTATACTTGTGCAAATCAGGGTCATCTGGATTAGCTGCTCTCAATCCATCCAAGAGGTGTAAGGAATTCTCTGTTGATGATTAAATATGAAAAGCTGACACAACTTTAAGAATAAAGCCTGATGTCAAACAAAATACTGCCTTATGCCTATGGATCAAACTGCAGAAAATCCAAAAGAGCTGCTAATCCAAAATCTTCTGATGAAATTTGTTGCTGTCAATAAGCCACTTTGAGACAAAATGTCACAAAATACATTGGTAATGAAGAGGTAACCAGACTGGGATCTGTAGGCTCAACTAAATGTTTAAATTATGATGAGCAACCTTGAAAAAAAGACATATTTCATATAATTAGCTACAGAACAACGGAGATACACCATACACCAGTCTGAAATGTTGCTAAGACTACAGCTACTCTAATTTTTCCTACAAAGGCCTCAAACTTGTGTTTAGACACAAACACCTGGCTTCCACCATGGCTGCACTGCATCTAGTGTTGTTCTGATTATTTACATATGCTACCACCATAGTATTGTTTGCCTGATGTCTGACATATGACAAATGCCCTTTGTTTTGTAATATTTATTGACACTGAGTAACCAATTGCCCTGAACCATTGGGTCTCCCAACACTCCAACCTAAGGCCATTATCTTTATGCAGTCGCAGGGGGCTGTACGTTTTAGCCTCAGAAGTTTCTGAACTTGAGTCTTCCAGAAGAGAATACGCCAGGTTTGTGTTGACCACACCTGAACAACTCACTGTGATTTACTATCCATCTGAACTAATGCAATGTCATCTTTACAGCTAATGCCTGACTTTTTCAATTAAAGAATGAGGCCCTTTCACAAGTAAACTGAACAAGAAGGGGATGAGGCTGATAGCTTGTCTTTGGCAGAACAGTAGGGACAGTACATTAAAATGATGATTCCTTACAACCTCAGAAATCTCTGGTAAGTGACGAAGATTTGAATATACACATAAGTGTCCTTAATCAGAATCGGGTTTATTTTGCCATGTACATACTTTACATACATATTAGGAATGTGTGGCAGGTAGGCTACAGGGATACAACATTTAACAATTCCAGCAGATGCATACTTGGTTCCTGGATAGGAGAGAATCACCAGTGGGGGGATAGAGATAGAAATAGTAAGAAGATCTCCTTGCACCACGTGTTTCTCACTCAGGCAGCCATTCTGTTCCGGGCGCCACTTGGTGGGGGTCCTGGTCCAGGAAGTTGAGAGTAGAGTGAGATTAGTTTACTGAGTTTAGGATTTAGTAGTAGTGCAGAGGGGAAGTACCAGGGAGCAGTGCAGTGCAGAGACAGTGGATGGAAGGATAGGAACTCCTTGCCCGGGTGCCTCCTCCCAGGTATTTAGGTTTAGGCGCCACTTGGTGGAAGGTCCTAGCCCAAGAAAAAAAGAAGAGTAATGTGAGGAAGTAGGAAGGAAATTGGCTAGCAGAGTAAGGAACTCTTAAACTAGGTGCCAACCACCCAGACCACCATTTCATTGCAGACACCACTTGGTGGAGTCCACACACAAGCTTAGGGAGAAATCTCTCGGCTTTAGGGAAACGTTAATTTGAGGGACTGCATTGCTAGGTTTGCAGAAAATATGTGTGGCATATTTTTTCTGACACTACAAATAATTTAAAAAAACACAGCTTTGCCCTAGCAACAAATCTGGAACTATGACCCCAGATTTATGCATAGGAGTCACTGTTTCTGGTAAGGTAGTCTCTCAAGCAGAAGACTAAGGTGAACTTAGGGGGGAAAAATTGGTTCAAGGGTAAAGATCAAAATTAAATCTTGTACCTCGACATTAAAATGTCCTCATCTGTGCCTGACTGTTTCACGATTGGCAATGTATGTAACCGTGCTGAAGTGCAATCTCTGTATCCACCACTTGACTTCTTTACTTTATATGTTTTCTATACTGTACATTGTTCTGATAAAGAATTTGAAAAAAATAAAGAATTTTAAAAAATCCTCGCCCCAGTCATCCAATATCTTGGACCACCTTTAGTTGTTTAATAGGGCTGTTGGGTGTTCTTAAAGGGTAATCCACTTTTGATGGTATTTTTTGAATTTTACATTATTGTGTGCCTTTCTGTTATTTTCTATTAGTTTGCAATGTTATAAAAGAAAACTTTTTTCCTTAGCAATGTACATTAACTGGTGCATTAGATCAGAGATTTCCTCGCTCTAGCTTGCTAATCGTCTGATTAGCTATGACACAGGCGGTAGGTTAAACCCATTCTGCTGTAATTCAACTTATTCAGAGAATCATAATCTTGTTTTCCAGTGGCTAAAGGGTTACTAGCAGCCTTACCAGCTGGGGAGGTAATAACTGCTGTGTGACCAAAGCTGCTAATGTGCTCGCTTGTTTTCTGGAAGCATTCTGGGATATGTAGTCAGTACTTTTTACTCAAGGCCAGAAAAAACACTCCCATCTTAGCATCACAGGCACAAATGAATATACAAAATTGGAAACAACATTCAGATAAGCAAATCACAGGTATGGGGGCACAACCCTAATGCACATTTATATTTTACATACCAGAAGAGGAAAACCATAAAGCAAACTTGACAAAATGGAGTCTTTTCCCTAATTGTACCAAGTGACCCATTACAAAGGTTGAGACAGAAGTGTGTGTATTTATCTTTACACCGAGCCTCATCTACCAGGTATGGTCATGTGGTTTTATGCTCTTTCACACTGTGTTTGTTACCTGACACAAACTGAACTAATTGCTGGTACGCAGTATATTTTTTATTGTACAGCTAGGGCTGTGCTGTCACATTTCGGGGCATATCACTATACCAGCTCCCACACATTAAGTGCCAGCCTACTAAAAGTTAATATTGATAAAATAAATAAAATCTTTTCTCTTTAATATACCATTACAGTATACAGTATATTGCTGGATGTATAGTAATTTGTGTACCCAAGCTAAGTTTGCGGTCCGCCTAAGCTTTTCTTATGTTTACACTCTATTAGGTCACCAATTTAATATAAAACTTCCTCTTACTGCACTTGTAAGCAATCATTTAACCTATTTTGCTTCACCTACATTTACTATAAATCTTTGTCATAGTAACGTATTTTAATAGCTTTTTATACTTTGTCCCAAATTTAAAACCCTATACCTTGCATGGTTTATTTATTTTCCTAGAAATCTGGCACCTGAGAGGCCCACTAACGGCAGCCAGGTGAGGAGTATAAATGGTGGCTTGCCTAGAGTCAAGCATAGTGGTGAGTTTGTCATGGTTTGGGGCTCCATGCGTGCTGCTGGCTGTGGTGGGCTACAGTTCATTGAGTAAACCATAAATGCCAAAATGTACTGTGGCATACTGAAGCAGGGAGTGATCCTCTCTCTTCCGAATCTGGTCCTCAGGGCATTATTCCAGCATGATAACAACCCCTAACACACCTCCAAGACAACCAATGTCTTGTTAAAACTGAGAGTTAAGGCAGTGCTGGAAAATAATGGTGGACACATAAAATTGATGCTTTGGGCGCACTTTTTCCATTTTGCATTTAGAGGTGTACTCACTTTTGTTTGCAGGGATTTAAACATTAATGACTGTGTTTTGAGTTATTTTGAGGACACACCAAATTTACACAGTTACACAAACTTTACACAGACTACTTTGCATTGTGTTCAGTATTGCCCCATGGAAATATATAGTAAAATATGTTAAAAAATGCTGAGAGGTGTACTCATAAAATCGCATTTCTTCTGGTAAACATGGGGGACACGGCGTCTGGATTTCTCCTGATTCTGAACCATGGGTTTTGATGTAGCATTCTTAAGAGAAACTTTGGACACTATCATTAAATTTTGTTTGGACACTGGGCACAACAAAGCCCCGTAGGCATAGCAACCAGTTTCGAGGGACATAAAGCAGTTTTACTCTTTTACCACGGGCAGCAGTTTCCTACTACGCAGTTAGTGGGGTTGTTACTACACATGTCTGAGGCGGGAGCATGCGTATGCTTTAAAATTACCAGTGATGGGGCTCCATTTTACAGAGGCGGCTGTGTCTGAGGAACTGTGTCTTTAGCGCTTTGTCTGAGGAGCTGTTCTTCAGCACCGTATGTTATTTCTTAACACGTATAGTTTTCTTACATTCTTTAACCGCAATAATGCCATGTTATATTCTGGGGTTGTTGTTTTCTCTTTCTTGCTCTCCACAGCATCATGGTAAGAAGAGTTTTTTCTCTTGCTCTTATCTGGAGTTATTTTTCTGAGGTAAAAAAAGAAATCATTATATAAGGGGAGAAAGAGAAAAAACGGGAGAGCTCTTTTTGTTGATTTAGTCTCCAACTCTAGGGCACAATGTCCCAGCAATGTAATTCTAAATCCTTTGTTGGCCATTCAGTCGAGAGTCCTATGGAACATAATTCGGGTTCAGTTTAAACAATCTATCTACTAGTACAGCAGACAAGCAGGTATTACCAAATTTAGATGCTAACTGGCTACAAAATCTAATTTCTCACCGCCAGTTGCCTACCCAGTTTCCTTGGTCTCAATTACATTCTGTTGAGCCTAATATGCAGGCTTCTTTGTCTCCTTCTGCTCACCCTGGAAATTCTGAATCTTGTTTAGTTTCCACATCTGACATTAAAGGAGCAATTCACTTGATAAGCGACATTTTAATGTTCAGGCATCAGGCACTGGAAGGGGAATCAGATTTGTCTAAAAAGGCTGGATCAAGATTGTTTTTTCCCAACCATTGTGATTTTGATGCTATTGCTTCTTTTCAGTGGGCAAATCCTGACCAAGGTTCCTCATTCTTGGGAAGCTTGGTATCCCTTTCCAGACACTTTTTATAAAAAGTGGTGTACCGCTCCTAAAGTTGAACATTCTATTGCCATGTTGTCTAAAGGATCCTCTTTACCAACTGAGGAACCGGGTTCCTGAAATGATCCTTCTGCCAGACATCCTTAGGCACTTTTGAAACATCAGCATGCTGTTCTAGGCGCAGCTGTGAGACCTATGAGACCTGTTCTTCTGTCTTATTGGCAAAGGCCGCTGGAACCCAGCTGGATACTTTGCAAGCGAATATTGTTAATAAGGCCTCTACTGACCTAGTTATTTCTATCATTCAGGATCTAAAAATTATTACAGATATTTTATTTAAGGCCTCTCTTGATGCTGTCAGGATGTCTGCCAGACCTATGTCACTTTCGGTTGCTGCCAGAGGAGTTCTCTGGCTTAAAGCTTACTCAGGGGATTTCAGTGCAAAGCACACAATGGCTTCTCTCCCTTTTAAGGGTTAAAGAACTCACTGGAAGAAAGAGTACCCTTCTTCTTCAAAAGCGTTTTCCAACAGGATCTTAGAAGCCAGAACAAAATTGTCCCTTTCGTTAATTCAACAGATATTAGGTACAGGGAAAGAGAGCTTCATTTTCCTCCAGTTTGGGAAGAGATAAATTCTTCCCCAAGGAGAAACAGAGGTGGAGGCCAAATACTTCTGTCCCTCCCAAGCCCTCCACGGCTTGAAGGGGCACCCTGTCGGGTGGGGCGCTTGCTGAGCTTTGCTAAGATCTGGTTGGATCATGTGTCAGATGATTGGGTGAGGGAAATTGTTTTATCGGGATACAAGATATAAATTCACATAAAGGTGAACACTAAAATGCAAGTTCTTCCCTAGGTTGGCTGCCGTTCTTATAAACGAATGAATGTGAAATATAGTTCTCATTTTTTTCTCTTATAAAAGTTTTGTTGTCAGATACTACTCGTTTCAAACTGGTTCTGATGCCTACGGGGCTTTGATGTGCTCAGTGCCCAAACAAAGCTTTATTGATAGTGCCCAAAGTTTCTCCTAAGAACACTACATCAAAACCCATGGTTCAGAATCAGGAGTCCAGACACCGGGTCCTCCACGTTACCAGAAGAAAGAACCTTTATGATAAGTGCTAAAACTTCATGTTAATGGGACATCTGTCAGTACCTAGAAGAGAATCATAGGAGGGGACCCATGGTAAGATGAGGTACTAATGAGCAGGTAACAAGGGAAAAATGGCTGGTGTACAGAATGCCTCAAGTTATCAATTAAAATGAGCACCGACTATGTTGTGTACAGTAGCAAATGTTTTTCCATCTGTTTGTATACTTAGGAAAGCCTAGCTACGTAAATTCTGGGTTTCGGGAAGACCAATAAAATAATACCGGGTTATCAGCGGTGTCAGACTGGGGTGTCTGGGGCCCACTAGTAGAATTGAGTTTGAGGACCCACCTCTCACTTAGGATCACTGGCTTATATTAAGGCCTTTTCACTCACTCTGGACTCTGCCCTCTCTTTCAAAGCACATATTCACTCTCTGGCCAACTCCTGTCGCCTCCAACTTAAAAACATCTCCCGCATCCGTCCTTTCCTCTCACCTGACACCACTAAAATGCTAGTGCATGCCCTGGTCATATCCCGTCTGAATTACTGCAACATCCTTCTTTGTGGCTTCCCAACTAACAGACTGGCACCCCTCTAATCTATTCTGAACTCCGCTGCTCGCCTCATCCATCTCTCCTCTCGCTCCTCCAGTTCTGCGCCTCTCTGCCAATCCCTACACTGGCTGCTCGTCCCACAGCGAATCCTGTTCAAATCTTTAACTCTCACATACAAAGCTCTCTCCAACCAGGCCCCTCCCTACATCTCATCTCTAATCCAACAATATCAACCTAGACACAGCCTCCGCTCTGCTGCTGACCTTCTCCCGTCCTCCATCCTGGTCACCTCCTCTCACGCCCGCCTCCAGGACTTCTCACGTGCAACTTCAATCTTCTGGAATGCCCTCCCGCACCAAATCCGCCACTCCACAACCCTCAGAACCTTCAAAGGCGCCCTTAAAACTCACTTATTCAGACAAGCATATAATCTGGCCTAACCAATCTTCTAAAGGGCACATGCCACAAAGCTCAATACTGACTGTTTGTGATCCTTCCCCCTCGTCTTCACCCCTCTTCCTTTAGACTGTAAGCTCGCAAGGACAGGGCTCTATCCATTGTCAAATCTGTAAAACTGCATTTGAAATAGTATATGTACAGTATGTTTCTACCCTGTCTGTAATTACTACTTTGTAAAGTGTTACGGAAGATGATGGCGCTATATAAATAAACAATAATAATAATAAATAATAATAATGCATGGGCACATTATTTCAAGCTGTATTATCTATGTGTGCACTTGGGATGCCACAAATAAACTATACATAGTTTTGGTGATAAAGGCCCTCAAAGGAGCCCCTGAGTCCATGGGTCTACCTAGGGATTCCGTGGTAACTCTGTGGGTCAGTTCAAACCTGACAGTGTTTCAAAAAATGAAAACAGAGTTTAAGGTTTTCCTGTACTAAAGTAAAAGTAGCATATTACAGTGGCTTTCAAATCAGAATTTGGGGGGGTTGGGTGAAATTGCTGGTCCTTGCATCCAATGCAATACAAGGTCTCCCCCACAAAACCCTGCCACCAGCATTTTAATTGTAAGTCAGTTAAAGTGATATAGCCAGAATAATTGCATTTGCAAGATTGACAGCCACTATGTACCACCACTACTTGAGAGATATTGAAAATGTTGCTTAACAAAAATAAGGTAAATGGGAAACACTGTGATAGGTACAAAATACTGGTAGTACACAATGCACAAGTATAGAATGAAGTGAAACACAATACCTATTGCTTATATATGACTTTTAGGAATTAGTTGCAATGTAGCAGTGGGCAGGCATAAAACTAAGGAAAGACAGTACCCTAGCCTGGCACAGTGTGAGTGAAGCTGTCTGTTTTTCTTTTTTATTTATCAAGTGTAAACATATTTTTTTTAAATGTTCAGTTAAATATAGTCATAGTCATAAGGATTTCCAGCCTCAGGAACACTTTGGAAGCTCACAATGCTCATGAGCAATTTTGGGTTACCTAAAAAGTGAGAATGATATACCGGTAAAAGATGTGACATTAATTCCATATCTGTGTTTTCAGTGCTCCATCTAGTGGTTATATTACATTTAACAAATGAGATGTTATCATGAGAATTACAACACTGAGATAAGTACACTGTTGATCCCGGAAGAATCTAACCTTAATACATATTTTCTCCTAATAAAGCAAGTTGGATCAAAATTTGATGAAAGAATACTGGCTTCCTCTGGAGAACTTTTACCTTGTATTTGATGGACATATATATATATTTTCACCTAATAAATGTAGTTATAAGGAATCAATCATTGCTGACCTCCATCTGAAAAATACCAGTATCTTTTTAATGCTTAATGGAAGGCAAACGGGCTAATATTAAAGTGGATCAAAAGCATCCCTTGAGTCTATAAGAGGACCAGGCCGCTGATTCCCTCTCCCTAAGGTTTGGAATGCGCCACTGTGTTACCCCCCACCACTGAGTCTCCTGTAAATCCTACTTTCTCCCTGATCCAAGAGCGCATGCACGAGCCATCGCTGCCATAAGCTATACCCTGTTAAAAGTTAGTGGGGATGGTGCAACTGATGCTATTGGCAAGATTCGGTCCTTAGCCAAGCCAAAATTGACAAGCACAGCCAAGCGGACTGATTGGACGAAAGCCCATGCATGTGCTGTAGGACGGGGTAAGTTGAGTTTTTCTGTGCGACCTGGGAGGTTTTACACTGCGGGGCATTGTGAATTGGGGTGCCTCGGGAACAAGGACCAAAGCCCGTGATTTTGATTATCAAAAACCATGGTCCATAAAACATGCAAGATGGCAGTGTGCAAAAAAATATCCACATACTTGATTTTTTTTCTTTCTGGAAAACTCAAATGAAAATACATGTCAGGTTTTTTAATGAACCATTCTCCTTTAAAGCCTCTGAGGCCAACTCTGGAGGCCAGAGCCTATCCCCAGCGAAGGACAGTTGCCAGCGGCTAGTGCTTTATTCAATGTAACAAAGCTTTTCAATATGCTAAATGAAGGAGAGCCTGCGTATGTGCTGTGATAAAGATGTAACCAGAAATGACCAGGGTCCCTCTTTAATATGCAGCCATGGGTCTGCCTGGGTTGGCCTCCCCCTCTGTGCATCTCTGCAGCTAAATGAATAATACATGCCACTCGGGTACTTGCCTCTTCCGGGATCCTTCTATGACAGCCGTGAAGCAGCCTATCAGCTTGCACATCCAGCAGCTGCACAGCAATGTGCCTAGCCACCAGCCCCACTGACAGGATGCTAGCGGTTATGTGGTACGTGCAACCCGGAAGAGGTTTGTATCCAGGCAGCCTGGTTCTTTCTTTTACTGCTGGCGATGCACAGGGTGTTCCCTTGCCCTTACTAGTGGGAGACCTGACTAATTTTTGGACTGTATTAGGTATAACGACCCTGTTTGCAGTGGTTAGTACTTGGGTCTAGGCAAGGATCTGTGGATCTGAGCTTTAGACTAGTGGACTAGCGGGATATGTGTGCTACTCTATCTCCCTTTGAGGAGGGGACAAAAATGGTAATTTATGGTAAATGGTAAATTTCCATGTGGCAAAAAAAATTTTTTCCCGCTATGTTTTCCAGCAAACACTATGGTCTAGGAATATGTTTACTGCAGCTTGGATCCCAGCTTCCTCATGATTGAGGAGCCACTGGCTCAACCAGTGGCCAGAGCTTGCAAAATCTTTGATAGAATATTCACCTGCTCTGCTGCTAGCGTGTTATCAGAAAGGGGGGGATTTTCACTCAGAATGTAGATTGCCTATCTGAAATGAGCTATGCTTGTCTATCAGGTGATTTCCACCCCCCCCCCCCTTGCAGATTCCCTTAAAAAGATGTATGAAAACTCAGCGAGGGATAATAAATAGTATTAATCATTAGTCCCCTCTAATATCCCCCTAATCGCTGCTACAATTCACTTGTCAAGTTCATAAAAATCTCTTGGGTTTGCGTGGGCATTGTGTTCCACAAAGTTTTGAACTACCTATGCCACTGATCATAAGAGGGGAAGCAATTTACTAAACTTTCTTTTTTTGACTGGAGGTCCATTTTAAGCACAGCTTTCATCAGCCCTTCCTGCCAGCGAATAAAATTTACCCTAAAAATAAAAAAATAAGTGTCAGTGGCCTTGAAATGGTGCTATGTAACCCATAGTGGTGTTTCTGGATGCATTTGAGTTCTAAAAATGTGCTAAAACATTAAACATTGTTGCACTTAAAATAGCCTCCTAGCACTTGTACAAGCTTTACTTATCCCTCATCTCTGGTAGCTGGCTGTGTAAGTGCGTCAAGTGGATGGTTGAGCAGAGTGTAAGTTCTTGTGGGCAAAATGGATGCAACACACTGATGCCCATGTGTTCTTTGTACAACCCCCTTTCCCAAATGACACCAGTATTGAGTGAATTGGCAGAAATTAACATCTACTAGGTGGCAATGTTAAGTATACAGCTGTGCATTTAAACTGCAGTGCAACAGCTTTCATTTTTTTTGGTCTTGTATTTTGGTCTTTTTTTCTAGAAAAAAGGCATCCAACAACATGGACGAAACAAGCCCCACATGAAGTCTTTGAGGTCAGTTGTGGCATTCATGGAACAAGGCATGTTCCCAGCAAGTTCCAATTTTTTCAAGGGCATTAGAAATACCTGCAGTTCATGGTGGATGCCCAGCACATATTTGTAGAGTGCCCTTTGACCTCTCCACAGCCTGCTGAGTGTTCACAAAGATCCTGGCAGTGATCATGTGGGACTATATCACTCCGAATCTCGATGATCTGCTCCTCTGGGCTTTATCTATGCAGGAGGCATTGATGGATGTGGATACAGTTTTGGCCACCCTGAAGAGATTCAGGAAAAATTGTCTATTTCCCTAAATCTCATAATTCTATCCAGGATTCTTCTTTGGGAATTACCCTGGACACTGCACAAGTGAGGAACGTTTTACCCTAGGAAAAACACCAGAAGGTACAAGGTCAAGATCAACAGGAGTGAGATCAACAGGAGTGTCACCTGCTCATAAATGTATTGAACCTGGACAACGTGATAATGATTGCCTGCATGAACCATTAGGGCGACACCAGGAGAAAGCTGGTACTTCAGGAGGTAAATCAGATAATGCAGTGGGCGGTTGTGCCGTATTAATCAGCAATTCAAATCCAAAGGTAGACAATGTACAGATAGACTCCCTGGACGGTTGTATGGTGCCCTTCAAGCCCTTGTCATCACAAAAAATCCATAAAACCATCTGACTTATAAAAGTCCAATCTTTATTCCAGTAGCCAGATAAAAGTAACATTCATAACAATCCATATCATGTTACTAGCTGTGTGGCAGCCCCCTCCTTGTCAACACATTTCAGGCAACTAGACCTTAATAGCAGGTAAAGTGGGGGAGCTTGAGGCTGTGGTCTGTCGTTGTTGTCATCGGTGTGGTCGACATGACTTGGCTGTCAGTCTACAAGGTTTTACTCTCTTTCAAATAAAGAGAGCAAATAGGAAAAGGGGGAAGAGTGTAACTATATGTAACAAATGAATTTAGTTATCTTATCTAGCCAGTAATTAAGATTTCTGGTGACGCAAGTAGAAGCTAAGAGTGCAGGACTCTTCAAAAGGGTATCCATCTTCTTATCTAGAGGGTCTTTAAAGTGGACCGTCACCCAGATTCCCGGGCCGATCACCTCCCTCACCGCGGGACATCCGAGATCGGGATGTCCCGCAGTGAGGGACCCCCCCCAAAACCCCCCAAAAACTTACCTCATCGGCGGCAGCGGCCGCCTCCCGCGCGCCCCTCTAGACGTGCGCGCGCCCGCGCCGGCCGTTTGTGAATGGCCGGCGCGGGCGCGCGCACTGTCAGAGGGGCGCGCGGGAGGTGGCGGCGGACGCGCTGTGTTGTCCGCCGCTGTCACCCGCTTGTCCGTCCGCGGTGATTGGTCAGCGCGGCCACGTGGGAGCGTGGTGAGGTGAGTTTTGGGGGCTTTCTGGGTGGTCTCAAACAGCGGGGGCACCCTTAATCGGGGTGCCCCCCTGAAGTGGACCAAAACCCAGGATAGTCAAAATCCTGGGTGTTGGTCCACTTTAAGGATGTTGAAGTCTTTAAAGGCTAAGTCTACCCCTATGGAAACTTTAGAAAAGGGGGCATCCAATTTAGGACAATTGTCCCAAATATGAGAGTCCTCCTCACTAAATGGGTAACACCTCGTGAGAGCACCTAGCTTGTAAACCTTTTTAACTGGATCTTTCCACTCATTAAGAATAGCTTTCTTGACCGTGTGGTGAATGTCATAGGGGATTCAGGAACAAAATCTGGAAAATACCCACCATGCTTAGATTTAGGAGTGCTACTTCTGTATTCAATGCCCATAGGACAGATGTACCATATGAAAAAAAATTCACAGGTGTGGCCAAATCATAGCCTAAACAAAGGCCTTCCTCTTCAGAAGAAGGGTGCTCAACCCCCTCCAGAAAAAGGGTATTGGAGACCTCCAACTTCTGTTCTCTTGAAAAAAGGGGGGCTTTATGTAGTCAGACTGCTGACTCCTTATGTCCAGATGAGTCTCATGAGGTTTGATGGGTTTCAAAGAAGGATGAGATATGATCCTTCAGAACTCGTATCATAAGGTCAATTCACAGCCTCTTAAGCGCATTTACACATGAAAAAGCATGTGTATGTGTAATTTTTGTTTAACTTTTGGTCCATTTTCGAGCATCTCATGTGTTTTTTCTTCATATTGGCATTGGGTGCGTGTAAGCCCTTTCCTTCGCGTATCTAATGTGTAATTGCTTCGTATTGTTTTTGCGTTGATGCGTATAGGCGTGATTAGTAAGGACCTTAGGTTTATGAGTGTGATGGCTGGATTTCCGGCCTCCACCCATGAAGTCTCTATGGCCCATTTGAGTCTGGCGAGTTGTCTGGAGGGTGGCTACTTAGTATCTATTAACATTATTAGTCCTTTATTCTTGTATTTTTGTCTCATGTCTAACTAGTGGATGCATCCCCTGTCTCCCGCCCACTTTTTTTCCTTTTTCAGGTGATAATGTTTGTATGATGTATGAGGCTCATAATGTTTTTTTTTTGTAAGCGATTCTGGCTACTCCCTGCTTCCATGGCTCATGACCCCAATTCAGCGACCTCACACTCAGCCACATGCCGCCTACAACCGAGCAAATTGGAAGAATCCATCTGCTTCCATGTTTACAAGTCATGAAGGCGTGTCACCTTGCTCTTTCATGATCCAGCAACCCTTGATGGTATCATGATCTAGACAATTGAAATGAGTCATACATCTTTTGAGACTAAGCAACCCAAAATATTCAACTACTTACCGTATATACTCGAGTATAGGCCGACCCGACTATAAGCCGAGGCACCTAATTTTACTACAAAAAAATGGAACAAGTTATTGACTCGAGTATAAGCCGAGGCGGCTTTTTTCAATTGGAATTGGAGTTGACACACAGAAAGAGAGAGACATACACACACAGAAAGGGACACACACACAGAAAGAGAGACACACACACAGGGACACACACACACACACAGGGACACACACACAGAAAGAGACACACACACAGAAAAAGACACAGACACACACACACACACACACACACACAGAAAGAGACACACACACACACTGTGGGTACCTGCTGCTGCTGTCGCCGTCGCCGCCGCTGCTCTCAGATGCGCAGGTGTTGGGGGTCAGGGTTTGACCGAGGTTACCCTGCAGAGGTCCCCCTCCCCTCCTCCTCCTGCCGCCGGTCGCTCCATTCAGCTCCGCCTGGCAGCCGCCAGCCGCCGCCGTTCTGACACTTGGACCAGTGGCAGTCGATTGATCGGGTCTGAGGTCAGCGTTCTCATCCACTTAGCGGGCTTCGATTGATCATGGCTGCACTGTGCGTGTGTCTCCTGTAGGTGGCACTGGAGCCTGCGTCGCCGGCACTATGACGACATAGGCTTTCCCTGTCTTCAATCAGCAGCGAGGTAAGGAGATGGGGGCTTTACAATTTACTTTACTAGTGGACTCGAGTATAAGCCGAGGCGGCTTTTTTCAGCCCAAAAAGTGGGCTGAAAAACTCGGCTTATACTCGAGTATATACGGTACCTACTACAGCAGCAGCATACATGTCTGAGTCGATGGTCTCTGGCAAGCCCTGGAGTGTAGCTAGGTTCAAGGGCACACATCATATTTCATGTCTGCAAACTTCTTTGCCCTTGATCAACAACTTTTCACACTGGTCCCGCATTATTAACCTGCTTTGTGATGTCCTCCCACAGGTGGTACTTGACAGATTTTGTTGTAGCTCTAGAACTGCGCCCATACAGATGATCGAAATGGTCCGACACACCAGTTTTTAATGCCATACATTGTGCATCGTTAAACCTCCATAGTGTCCCGCCGCATATGTTGGCCAACATAGGTTTCCCATCATCGATTATATGTATATATGTGTATAGATCCACTTTTTGGTGATCAAGACTAAAAAAACATTGTATATGGTAACGTGTACATAAAGTGGAGGAAAAAAACGCTTTGCAAGAGATGAAATGTAAAAATGGAATAATGTATTTTCTATGAAATTTTGCTTTTAATAAGCAATGAATACATGTTTTTTTAATATATTAGTTCAGTAAATGGTCTTTATTATAATGGGTCAAAAACTGTGTAACATTGTGGGGGGAATTATATTGATGTACAATAGACAATGGTTATTGCTAATCATCTCTCTTGGTGGAATAGGGGACATTTGGGCTATAGGTGTTGAGGATGAATCTGAGGGGGTAGATTGGTCACTGGCAAGAGGGCTGGCTTTTTGGTCCGGGGTGGCCCATGATGATGCTGGAGTGGATGCTGATGGGGAGATGGGGAAATCCATATTGGAGTTGTCCTGCTGTCCTCCAGTGGGAAGGGGGTTGTTGGGGGGCTGCTATATCTTGTCCTTGTCACTGCTGACTCTGCCTGAATGTTTGCTGGAGTGACCTTGTAGGCATCCTGTGGTGGCGTGACCCTTGGCAAGCATCCAGCAGGGCATGGCTTGGTTCCAGCTTTTGAGTGTATTTTTTTCCCTGCCATTCTGAGGGATCTCACCGCAGTAAACCGTAGTATTACCTACAACGTCACTGCCTATGCACCGAGGTTTCAACGCATGGCAACTTCTGGGAACCGCTGGGGCGTGTCAGATAACGCATATAACATCCCCAAAATGGCACCTTCGCTGTTCACCTGCGACCAGCCGGATACTATCTTGCGCGTAAGTACATGAAAACTTCTGCATTTTCACACACCTAGGAATAGGTTTAGTTAATCAGGGTCGCATGTGCATAGCCAGGTTGGCCGATCGGACATAGCTAGTTGGGGGGCCAAGTGTCTAGGAGGGTAGGGTGGTAAGACCGTCGCCATTTTCAATATACTATAAGCTAGTGCGCACATGGGTACCATGCAGGGACTGTTTGGGGCAAGGTGGATCTATTGGTGCCTAGCTGGGTGTGGCAGCTAGATACCAGGGGGCAGCCCAGGTGATAAAACCAACGGCCACTAAGACCACAAAAACAAAAATGCAGAAATACATTATTGCAGAACTAGAGTTGGGATGTTAATAACCTACTAGGAATATTTTTAATATGTATATGATGTAGTTTTTTAATTCTTATGTATTTTATACATACCGATATGACTTTCTGCCTTGACAAAGTAGCAACACTGGAGGAGGAGGCCAACACCACCTACACGTTCATGCAGATCACGCATTTGTCGGGCCTGAAACGGAGGAAGAAACCCCGGATGAGGTGGTTTTTCAGGGAACACTTTCCAAGTAAGTGACAAGTCAGGTCCAATACATGCACTACTCATATCACATTAGGCAGGCCTGTGTTTAAACTGGACCTTCAGCATGATTTAATGAAAAGCCCAAATCCTTAAGAAACTATTCCCCAGCATCTAAAATTAATATATATATAAGTTTTTAGTCACTTACTTATTATTCCTTCCCCCATGGGGCTGCAACTCTGTTCAGGACTCTAGGATACGGGCGCCGCCATCTTGGCTCAGAAGCATCACACATACTGAGGAGAGGGGAGTGGGATAAAGTGCAGGGGGCACGCAGAGACGACGAGTCCGGCCAAGGCTACAAAGATCTGGTGCACGTGGAGGTGGTGGCAGACAAGTTCCAATGACCACAGGCTCCTTTGCAGGTGAGCCCCAAACTCACCTGGACCAACCTGCAGAGGAGGAGGCCCAGATGGGGCAGGGAGTCTGAGGATGATGGTGGACAGGAGGACTCTGGTATGAGCATCATACACAAACACACACAGGAAGACTCAAACTAAACACTTACACACATGTATCGTAATTTGTAATTTTGTGACTTCTTCCTTCTAGATGGCCAAAATGTCCCCGTGGGTGAGCAGCGAGGGGGTGGGGGTGCTCAAAACCAGGATAATCAGAAGAAGAAGAAGGTGGATGATGTACCACACACAAAAGACAAGCCAATAAACACCTCTAACACATTCACTATTGTTTTTGTATTTTTCTACAGACTCGGACCAAGAGGTGTGGCAGGTTCCATTGAGAAGAATGGCACCCCAACCCCCATCAGCCTAGCAAATTTTAAGACAAGTGAATAACATGGCTTCTTCATCAAGTTGTCAGGAAGTTAGACACTAATTGTTTACATTTTTTCTTTTACAGTACACACACTAGAGACGCGGCAGCGGCAGCAGGAGCTGACAGCTGCTGTGAATAGGCCGGTGGGGGATATTGAGGAGCTGGCCACAGCTATGGGGAGCCACCTACCTGAAGGCATTGGGAGCCTGCCACCTTCATTTACCCCCCCCCCAAAAAAAAATTATACATAGTTTAAAAAAAAAACATTTTCAGATTTGTATATATACTTTTATTTTTATAATTTTATATTTTAATAAACAAAACATTTACAAAACATTTTAATAATTAAAAATAAAAGCAAAAAATGATTTATTATAAATAAAAAACAAACAAAATTAAGAATTAAATAACATTGTGGTGCCTTTCATTTTATATAATTTACAATCAGAGTAATGTTGACATTATATCTATATGGGCATCCAAAATATACAACTATCAAGAAGAAAGGGCTTCATTTGAGTGAAGAAAGTGGTTAAGGTAAGCATTAGGAAGAAAAAAAAAATGCCAATGTGGAAAGTGGTTAAGGTAAGCATTAGGAAGAAGAATGCACGCCAAGCATGAAAGTGGTTAAGGTAAGCATTAGGAAGAAGTAAGAAGAATGCATGCCAAGCATGGCATGCTAAGTACTTTGTAACAGAAGAGACTTTGGACTTCATGGGATACCAGTGCCAGGGTATTGGAAAAAAGAGTGTTGCATATGCGTACAAGCCAGCGTATGTGTATAAATTTTGTATAAACATAAAACAAATGGAATTTAGGGGGCTAAATTAAGGGTAAAAACTGGTATTTATTGATGGGAACTGGTAGGACCTTGCTGGACACTGAAACATTACGTTGCAAGGTACGTGGAAAAATGCTATAAAAATGCTAGGAGACGAGTGTTTCAACGAAAGCGTCACCCGTGCCATTGGCCCCGAGAGCCATACAGCGTTCTAGATGGCTTACGCAACTATGGAAATAGTACGACGACGCCCAATGGAGGCTCTGAATCATGCCAACACACGTATAAGATATGTGTAATGTATGCACCTAGGAACAAAAATGAAAAATACAATTCTGTGATTACTCACCTGTAGAATTGGTATTATACGTATACAGCACGTCCTGTTCCAGAATATTCCTTACACATGGGTAATACATCCACAAGATGGCGCTGGACTGCAGAAAACAGCTTGTGGCTCCTCGCTGCCCTATATAAGTCAGGGACCTCCCACAAATTCTCCAGTATTTACAAGCAGTTAACAAGAAGCCGGGAGAACAATAACATCAAAAATGAACATATGAACAATCACCATACAGAGGTAAATAAGAATAATGATAACAAGGGTGGGGTGGAACAGGACGTGCTGTATACGTATAATACCAATTCTACAGGTGAGTAATCACAGAATTGTATTATTCGAAGTATACAGCACGTCCTGTTCCAAAATATTCCTTACACATGGGACATCCAATAGCAGTGTCAGTAAGGTAGGGTGGGATCCCCAAAAGTAACAGCAGACAGTTGAAACCACTGCCGCCTGCAGAACTTTGCGACCAAAAGCAGCATCAGCTGAGGCCCTAACATCAACCTTGTAAAACGTAGAAAAAGTATGAACAGAAGGCCAAGTGTCGGCCTTACAAACTTGTTCAACAGAAGCTTGGTGCTGAAAAGCACAAGAGGCACCAATAGCACGTGTAGAATGAGCAGTAAGGCGGAAGGGAGGCTCCTTCCCCTTAGCAGAATAGGCCTGTACCACAGCCTGACGGATCCACTTGCTGATAGTGGACTTAGCCGGAGCCAGACCTTTCTTAGGTCCAGACGGGAGCACAAAAAGAGCATCAGTCTTCCTGAAGGATTCAGTAGCCACCAAATAGAACTTCAGAGTCCTGAGTCCAGAGAATGTAAAACCGCTCCTTAGGATTACTAGGGTTAGGGCAAAGAGAAGGCAACACAATGTCCTGATTGAGATGAAAAGCAGACACAACCTTAGGCAGAAAATCTGGCTTAAAACGAAACACCACCTTGTCCTGGTGTCTCTCAAAATAGGGAGGTTTGATGGAAAGCGCTGCCAACTCAGAAACACGCCTAACAGAAGTGATAGCCACCAAAAAGGCTACCTTAAGAGTCAAAATAAACAAAGGGGCCTCACACAAAGGCTCAAAGGGAGACCCCTGTAATGCAGATAAGACCAAGTTCAAATCCCAGACTGGTAACATAGGCTTACGTGGCGGACGCACGTGAGTAACTCCCTGGAAGAAGGTCTTAACCAGACGATGGTGAGCAAAGGATCTTTGGAAGAAAATGGCCAAAGCAGAAACATGACCTTTGAGGGTACTAAGCTGAAGACCCAAATCCAAACCATGTTGCAAGAATTCCAGAATCCTGGGGATAGAATACACCCGACAGGGAAGCGACTTAGACTCACACCAGTCAATGTAAGCATGCCATACCCTATAGTTGATGGTTGACGAGGACTTCTTCCTAGCCCGAATCATAGTATTAACAACAGAGGCAGGCAGCCCCTTCTCCATCAGGATGGAAGTTTCAGCAGCCAGGCCGTCAAAGCCAGCGTTTGTAAATTGGGATGACGTAGCTGCCCCTGAGTGAGCAGGTCTGGATCCTTGGGCAGAGCATACTGATCTACTGCCAACTGCACGACATCTGCGAACCACACTCTTCTTGGCCAACAGGGGGCCACCAGAATGGTTGGTACCCTTTCCTGAGAAATCTTGCGCAACACCCTGCCCAGCAGAGGGAAAGGAGGAAACACATAGAGAAGCTAAAAGCTCTTCCAAGACATTGCTAGAGCATCCGTGGCCAAGGCCAGAGGGTCCTGTGACAGAGAGACAAAGACTGGAAGCTTGTGATTGTGACGGGACGCAAACAGATCCACATCTGGCTGACCCCAGCGGTGGCACAGGGAGCGAAACACCCTGCTGCTGAGGGACCATTCTCTCAGACGAGAAGTCCCCCTGCTGAGGGAGTCTGCCTCCAGATTCTCCACCCCTGGCATATACACGGCTGATATGCAGGGAACATTCTCCTCCGCCCAAGACAGTATCAGGGACACTTCCTTGAGGGCCCTCTTGCTCCGGGTCCCTCCCTGATGATTGATGTAGGCAATCGCCGTGGACCTGAACCGCCCAACCTCGAAGGTGTGGAGTCAATTGGGCGAGAACCAACCTTATCGCCCTCAATTCCAGAATGTTGATAGGGGTGTAGGCCTCCTGAGGGCCCCACTGACCCTGGAATTTCAGGGATTTCCAGAAGCCCCCCCAACCTGTCAGGCTGGCATCTGTGGTGACTGTCTCCCAGCACGGGGCCAGAAAGGATCTGCCCACCAACAGGTTTCTTGAGTCCAGCCACCACGAGAGAGACCGTCTGGCCAGGGGGGACAGAACCAGCACCTGATCCAGGGAGCGAGGGTCCCGATCCCAAACTGACAAGAGGTGAATTTGAAGGGGTCTCATGTGAAACTGAGCGCATGGAACCGCCTCGAAGCAAGACACCATAAGGCCCACCAACTGCATCCCCTGACGGATGGAGGGATGAGGGGAAGACATAAGAAGCCTGGCTAGTGCCTGAAGATTCTCCACCTTCTGCTGGGGAAGAAAGATCTTGACCTGAGATGTATCCAGAGTCATGCCCAGAAAGGACCTCACCATTGACGGTGACAGGAAAGACTTGGGATGGTTGATCACCTAGCCGAAGGACTCTAGTGTGGGCACCACAGCTGGGTATCCAGCTCGGCCTGCTGGAAGGACTAAGAAGTGATGAGAATGTCGTCTAAATAAGGAAGGATGCGAATGCCCTGAGATCTCATCAGAGCCAGTACGCCCGCCAGCACCTTGGTGAATACCCTGGGAGCCGAGGTGATACCAAAAGGCAAGGCCACGAATTGATAGTGCTGATCCTCCAGAGCGAACCTGAGGAATCTCTGATGACCTGGAAAGATTGGTACATGAAGGTAAGCGTCTTTGATGTCTAAAGAGGTCATGAAGTCGCCCGGGCGTAGAGAATTGACAGCTGAGAGCAGAGTCTCCATGCAAAAGTGTTTGGATCTGACAAATTTGTTGAGGCAACTTAAATCCAGGATAGGTCTGATGGACCCGTCTTTTTTGGGAACTATGAAAAGATTGGAATAGTAGCCTCTGCCCCATTTTCTCAAAGGCACCTGGCAGATGACCCCCGACTCCAGAAGGTTTTGGACAGCAAGGCACAGACCCTGAGCTGACAGAAGGTTTTGAGCCATCCGGGATTTGATGAATCTTGGGGGCTGCAGGCAGCAAACTCTATCTTGTAACCAGAGGACACTATCTCCTGAATCCACCAGTCTGAGACGTGAAGCCTCCAGACATGAGCAAAGAGCGGGAGCCGTCCCCCCACCCGGATGGGTGAGGGCGCCCCTTCATGCCTGAGGGGGCTTGGGTGAGGATTTTGGCTTGGGACCCCAGGAGAGGCCACGTCCTCTGCCCCTTCCCCAGTGATCTCCGCGTACCCCAGTAAAGGAGACTCCTCGGCCAGTTCTGGAACCATGGAAGGATGGGAGAAAGGCACCCATCCCCTGAAAGGACCGGGACGGCCTCCTACGTTGAGGTAACCTACCACCCCTGGTAAACAAATCCAAGCGCTCACCAAAGAGGCGCAGGCCCTTGAAAGGGAAACCAGTGAGAGCTTTCTTAGCAGCATTATCAGTTACCCATTGACGTAGCCAGACAGAGCGGCGTAAAGCCACCAACAAGGCAGACGTTCTACCACACATTCTAATGTCATCATCCATAGCAGACAGAATATATGCAATAAATTCCTCACAAAGCAGTAGAGTATAGTATAATCTTCTCTACCCGCATCCTCAGATGCCCCATCCAAGAGACACTTAAGCACCCCTTTAATGGCAACAGCCGTAATAGCAGAGGCACAAACCGGGCGCAGCGCTGTCCCCACACAGGTAAAGGCGTGACAGGACAGTTGGTCCAAGCGCCAGTCCTCCCCATCCCGCAGGGTAGTAGTATCAGGAGAGTGCATGACAGATGTATTGGACAACCCAAGAACGGGCGCATCCACCTCGGGAGGACTTGACCAACGCTTAACAACATCAGCCGGAAAGGGATACCTCTTGTCCCAACTCTTAGGCACCCCTGGCAGCTTGCTAGTCGTTCCCATTCCTTGAGCACTAGATTATTAAAGTGAGACTGCTCAGGGAACTCCCAGCGTGGCTTAACCGTATGAAAAAGCTTGCCCTGCTGCTGCGGATCCACTGCAGGAGGTGGAAATACAAAGCACTTCAAAAATATGACTCAGCAATCTGTCAGTGTCATCAGGGGACCACGGGTCTTCCCCAAAGGGAGTTCCAGTACTACCGTAAATCTTAGGTTGTTCCTCAGAGGATTCTGAATCAGAAAATACCCCCCTCAAGGGGGTAAGGACCTGAGAGTGAGTAAGGGCCCTCATCTTCTACAGGGAAGAGGGAAACCGAGGGTGATAAATGCCGCTTCTTAGCAAAAGCCTTACGCGGGGCAGACCCAGCAAGATGTTTTTCAATGCTGGCCACCCGTGCAGCTAAATCAGGTTGAGACTCCCCGCTATTATGCCCCTCGGTGGGGGTCAGATGTAAGCGTGGGGGGGTAGGCGAAGCCAGAGGGGGTGCCGCACCAGTAACAGGCAACCCAGGCTGCAGCGCAAGTACCTGCTGGGCGCAGGGTACACACACCCTGACATCATCACTTATAGGGGATACTTCACACACAACACATAGCCGGGCTTGTCCCGAAGGAACCCCAAGCACATTATCCCCAGAAGCCTCCATATGGTGATTATAGTGGCACAATAGACCAATATAGGGTTAACGCTAATGATAGCAACCCAGGGTGCCCCAAAAGCCCGCTAGGGAGGTGGGAGATATAATAGTAATAGCCCAAAACTAAAAGGGGGAGGACCGGGAGAAACCACAATGAGGTCTACCCGCCTGAAAGACATAAGAAGACATCCCCGTAAGAAATACAGTAAAAAATATATATAGATATATAACAAGCCACCCCGCAGGGGCACTCATGGACCGTGGTAGGAAACAGCAGACACGCAGCATGAGGGAGGTAAAAATGGCGTCCGCATATACCTCGAGGGGCGGGCCCCTAGAGAAGTGATGCGGAAAACATCATCCGTAGAACCCGCCCCCCCCCCCCGAAGAGTGCGAATTGCGCCCCCATGATCCCACCATCCAATGACGGCGCAGCAGAGCCTGAGGTAATGTCGCCGCCGTCCGCGGAGCGCTGTACAAACGCGCTGCGGCGGCTGCCAGTAAAAACACATTTAAGCAAGACGTGCAGGATACAACAAAATCAATTCTGGCACAAGCAAGTGAACATTCAGGCTGCTTGACATACCGCACACACGCCCCCCCCCCTCTTGAGATCTCCCCAGGGAGAGTGAAGCAAGGGTAGCAGAGTACTCAGTGAAACAAAATGAGAGGAGGGGGCAGATACCTAAGGGGGGTAGGGATTAAAGGGAAACCCCGGGAGCGGGAGGGGGCATCCCACAAGGCTCACCACAGGCCTATACCGCCTACCCTGTCAAAGCAGGGACTGCGATCTGAGCAGCGCTCCTCAAGCACCTAACCAGGGTGCTGTCCTACCTTCACCTGAACCAGTCAGCCGAGGCTGGGAGGCAGTGGGTCCAGAACAGGTGGTAATAGTCCTGCAGGGCCGCAGGCTGGTAAGCCCCGCTTGCCTGCGTATATAGAGAGCCATCTTCTATCTTCGCAGTCCAGACTGCAGATGAAAACTGGGGAATATGTGGGAGGTCCCTGACTTATATAGGGCCGGGAGGAGCCACAAGCTGTTTTCTGCAGTCCAGCGCCATCTTGTGGATGTATTACCCATGTGTAAGGAATATTCTGGAACAGGACGTGCTGTATACTTAGAATAATAACATAGAAGGCTCTGAATCAACCGTCATGTCAGTCATACTGGGCTGACATTCCTTACTAACACCTATGGGTCCAAAACTTGCAAAGAGGTTTCTTATATGAATATAGCAGCTTGATTTCACACAATGTCCTACATTGCTAGGCTGCTCGCGGTGATGCTCCCCAGGTCCTGCTCCCCCGCTGCTAACTAGTAACACAGAAATATAGAAATTTTTGACTGTAGTTCCGCTATAGGTCTGCACTAGAGATGAGCGAACTTTTGAAAAATTCGATTCGACTGATTCGCCGAATTTTCCGACAAAAATCGTTTCGACCCGAATAAATTCGCGACGAATCGCTATTAAAAACGGCTATTTCTGAGCCTCCTAGAGCCTCAATAGGGTTGTAAACCATTCTGCCTTGCTGTAACACGCACAGGATGCGTGCTGGGTTAGTTAAATAATACTTTGAAGAAATATCACATGCAGATCAGAGGCATCGCTAATAGAATCGCAGAGCGGCACAATTGAATTCAAGAGAGTTGAAGTGGCATCACTATGAGGGGCAGAAGGAGCCCAAACATTGCTTTAAAGAGACACTGGAGTTGGCAGCAGCAGGAGCCCAAAAATTGGATGAATTACACCCTGGAGTTGGCAGCAGCAGCAGCAGGAGCCCAAATATTACTTTAAAAAGACACTGGGGTTGGCTTCAGGAGCCCAAAAATTGGATGAATCACACCCTGGAGTTGGCAGCAGCAGCAGGAGCCCAAATATTACTTTAAAGAGACCCTGGGGTTGGCCTCAGGAGCCCAAAAATTGGATGAATCACACCCTGGAGTTGGCAGCAGCAGCAGGAGCCCAAATATTACTTTAAAGAGACACTGGGGTTGGCTTCAGGAGCCCAAAAATTGGATGAATCACACCCTGGAGTTGGCAGCAGCAGCAGGAGCCCAAATATTACTTTAAACAGACCCTGGGGTTGGCTTCAGGAGCCCAAAAATTGGATGATTCACACCCTGGAGTTGGCAGCAGCAGCAGCAGGAGCCCAAATATTACTTTAAAGAGACACTGGGGTTGGCTTCAGGAGCCCAAAAATTGGATGAATCACACCCTGGAGTTGGCAGCAGCAGCAGCAGGAGCCCAAATATTACTTTAAAGAGGCACTGGGGTTGGCTTCAGGAGCCCAAAAATTGGATGAATCACACCCTGGAGTTGGCAGCAGCAGCAGGAGCCCAAATATTACTTTAAAGAGACCCTGGGGTTGGCCTCAGGAGCCCAAAAATTGGATGAATCACACCCTGGAGTTGGCAGCAGCAGGAGCCCAAATATTACTTTAAAGAGACACTGGGGTTGGCTTCAGGAGCCCAAAAATTGGATGAATCACACCCTGGAGTTGGCAGCAGCAGCAGCAGGAGCCCAAATATTACTTTAAACAGACCCTGGGGTTGGCTTCAGGAGCCCAAAAATTGGATGATTCACACCCTGGAGTTGGCAGCAGCAGCAGGAGCCCAAATATTACTTTAAAGAGACACTGGGGTTGGCTTCAGGAGCCCAAAAATTGGATGAATCACACCCTGGAGTTGGCAGGAGTTGACAGCAGCAGCAGGAGCCCAAACATTACTTAAAAGAGACACTGGGGTTGGCTTCAGGAGCCCAAAAATTGGATGAATCACACCCTGGAGTTGGCAGGAGTTGACAGCAGCAGCAGCAGGAGCCCAAATATACACTGGAGTTGGCTTCAGGAGCCCAAAAATTGGATGAATCACACCCTGGAGTTGGCAGGAGTTGACAGCAGCAGCAGGAGCCCAAACATTACTTAAAAGAGACACTGGGGTTGGCTTCAGGAGCCCAAAAATTGGATGAATCACACCCTGGAGTTGGCAGGAGTTGACAGCAGCAGCAGGAGCCCAAATATTACATTAAAGAGACCCTGGGGTTGGCCTCAGGAGCCCAAAAATTGGATGAATCACACCCTGGAGTTGGCAGCAGCAGGAGCCCAAATATTACTTTAAAGAGACCCTGGGGTTGGCCTCAGGAGCCCAAAAATTGGATGAATCACACCCTGGAGTTGGCAGAAGTTGGCAGCAGCAGCAGCAGGAGCCCAAATATACACTGGAGTTGGCTTCAGGAGCCCAAAAATTGGATGAATCACACCCTGAAGTTGGCAGAAGTTGGCAGCAGCAGCAGCAGGAGCCCAAATATACACTGGAGTTGGCTTCAGGAGCCCAAAAATTGGATGAATCACACCCTGGAGTTGGCAGGAGTTGACAGCAGCAGCAGCAGCAGGAGCCCAAATATTACTTTAAAGAGACACTGGGGTTGGCTTCAGGAGCCCAAAAATTGGATGAATCACACCCTGGAGTTGGCAGGAGTTGACAGCAGCAGCAGGAGCCCAAATATTACATTAAAGAGACCCTGGGGTTGGCCTCAGGAGCCCAAAAATTGGATGAATCACACCCTGGAGTTGGCAGCAGCAGGAGCCCAAATATTACTTTAAAGAGACCCTGGGGTTGGCCTCAGGAGCCCAAAAATTGGATGAATCACACCCTGGAGTTGGCAGAAGTTGGCAGCAGCAGCAGCAGGAGCCCAAATATACACTGGAGTTGGCTTCAGGAGCCCAAAAATTGGATGAATCACACCCTGGAGTTGGCAGAAGTTGGCAGCAGCAGCAGCAGGAGCCCAAATATACACTGGAGTTGGCTTCAGGAGCCCAAAAATTGGATGAATCACACCCTGGAGTTGGCAGGAGTTGACAGCAGCAGCAGCAGCAGGAGCCCAAATATACACTGGAGTTGGCTTCAGGAGCCCAAAAATTGGATGAATCACACCCTGGAGTTGGCAGGAGTTGACAGCAGCAGCAGGAGCCCAAACATTACTTAAAAGAGACACTGGGGTTGGCTTCAGGAGCCCAAAAATTGGATGAATCACACCCTGGAGTTGGCAGCAGCAGCAGCAGGAGCCCAAATATACACTGGAGTGGCCTTCAGGAGCCCAAAAATTGGATGAATCACACACTGGAGTTGGCAGCAGCAGCAGCAGGAGCCCAAATATACACTGGAGTTGCCTTCAGGAGCCCAAAAATTGGATGAATCACACACTGGAGTTGGCAGCAGCAGGAGCCCAAATATACACAGGAGTTGGCTTCAGGAGCCCAAAAATTGGATGAATCACACCCTGGAGTTGGCAGGAGTTGACAGCAGCAGCAGGAGCCCAAATATTACTTTAAAGAGACCCTGGGGTTGGCCTCAGGAGCCCAAAAATTGGATGAATCACACCCTGGAGTTGGCAGAAGTTGGCAGCAGCAGCAGCAGGAGCCCAAATATACACTGGAGTTGGCTTCAGGAGCCCAAAAATTGGATGAATCACACCCTGGAGTTGGCAGAAGTTGGCAGCAGCAGAAGCCCAAATATACACTGGAGTTGGCTTCAGGAGCCCAAAAATTGGATGAATCACACCCTGGAGTTGGCAGGAGTTGACAGCAGCAGCAGCAGCCCAAATATTACTTTAAAGAGACCCTGGGGTTGGCCTCAGGAGCCCAAAAATTGGATGAATCACACCCTGGAGTTGGCAGCAGCAGGAGCCCAAATATTACTTTAAAGAGACCCTGGGGTTGGCCTCAGGAGCCCAAAAATTGGATGAATCACACCCTGGAGTTGGCAGAAGTTGGCAGCAGCAGCAGCAGGAGCCCAAATATACACTGGAGTTGGCTTCAGGAGCCCAAAAATTGGATGAATCACACCCTGGAGTTGGCAGAAGTTGGCAGCAGCAGCAGCAGGAGCCCAAATATACACTGGAGTTGGCTTCAGGAGCCCAAAAATTGGATGAATCACACCCTGGAGTTGGCAGAAGTTGGCAGCAGCAGGAGCCCAAATATACACTGGAGTTGGCTTCAGGAGCCCAAAAATTGGATGAATCACACCCTGGAGTTGGCAGGAGTTGACAGCAGCAGCAGCAGGAGCCCAAATATACACTGGAGTTGGCTTCAGGAGCCCAAAAATTGGATGAATCACACCCTGGAGTTGGCAGGAGTTGACAGCAGCAGCAGGAGCCCAAACATTACTTAAAAGAGACACTGGGGATGGCTTCAGGAGCCCAAAAATTGGATGAATCACACCCTGGAGTTGGCAGCAGCAGCAGCAGGAGCCCAAATATACACTGGAGTTGCCTTCAGGAGCCCAAAAATTGGATGAATCACACACTGGAGTTGGCAGCAGCAGCAGCAGGAGCCCAAATATACACTGGAGTTGCCTTCAGGAGCCCCAAAATCGGATGAATCACACACTGGAGTTGGCAGCAGCAGGAGCCCAAATATACACAGGAGTTGGCTTCAGGAGCCCAAAAATTGGATGAATCACACCCTGGAGTTGGCAGGAGTTGACAGCAGCAGCAGCAGCAGGAGCCCAAATATTACTTTAAAGAGACCCTGGGGTTGGCCTCAGGAGCCCAAAAATTGGATGAATCACACCCTGGAGTTGGCAGCAGCAGCAGCAGGAGCCCAAATATACACTGGAGTTGGCTTCAGGAGCACAAAAATTGGATGAATCACACCCTAGAGTTGGCAGGAGTTGACAGCAGCAGCAGCAGCAGGAGCCCAAATATTACTTTAAAGAGACACTGGGGTTGGCTTCAGGAGCCCAACAATTGGATGAATCACACCCTGGAGTTGGCAGAAGTTGGCAGCAGCAGCAGCAGGAGCCCAAAAAATGGCCTAAAGACATAAATATGTTTTGCACCATTTGGAAAGTGTAAAACGTGGCACCATGCTGAATCTAGTCGCATGCATCAGGCATTGGTGGGTGGAAATCCTGGCTGATCCATCCCTGATTCATTTTGACAAAGGTGAGTCTCTCCACATTTTTAGTTGACAGACGAGTTCTCCTCGCCGTAACTATGGCCCCCGCCGCACTAAACACCCGCTCAGATGGCACGCTACTTGCCGGGCAGGACAGCTTTTCCAGGGCAAACTCTGCTAGTTGCGGCCACAAATCAAGTTTGGCTGCCCAGAAGTCCAGCGGATCCTCAAGGTGTGTTGGCATGGTCATGTCAAAGTATGACATGACCTGCTGGTTGAGGTCCTGCTCCAGGTCTTCCTGCTGCTCATGAGTAGCCTCACTATGCGGGTGTAGAAAGCTACTCATTAGCGACTGAAGACTGAGGCTGCTGCTGCTGATGGAGCTGCTGCTGCTGCTCCTGCCAACCCCCCCAGCGGCCATGGCAGTGGAAGGTGAGCGCAGAGGTCCCCTCGAGTCAGACCTGCGAGAGTATGGACCATGGCGCAGATAGGCATCGGCCAACTGCCTACGTAGAATGTCTTTGTAGTAGTTGAGTTTGTCCTCCCTCTCGGTGGGTTTAAAAAATGCCCCCATTTTGTGCCGGAAGCGAGGGTCCAATAAGGTGGACAGCCAGAAGTCATCCCGCCGACAGATGGAAACAATTCTGGGGTCACTACGCAAGCACGTGAGCATGCTTCGTGCCATTTGCGCAAGTGACTCGGATGGACTACCTGTCTCCATCTCCACTGCATACTGCCACGGTGTGCCCGGGTCCTCTGTCTCGCCTTCCTCAAAAACCTCTAGCTCCTCTGGCTGCTCCTGCTCCTCCTCTCCTGTCCGCTGACTAGATAAACCAGCCATTTCGCCAAGCCCAAACTGTGTTTCGCTGGGCAACTCCTCCTCCTCCTCCTCTTCCTCCTCCTCCTCCAGTTCAGCTCCAACGGGGTTCATGTGGCCGTAAGATGTAAACACAAATATGAAAGGTAAGTTCAAGGTTATGAATGCACACCAAAAATATCAGATAAAGAAGAGATAAGCTTGTTATTGCAAGGACGGGGTTCAAAGTTATAGCCAAGTGTGCCCACTCATTTGCACACTGAGTATCATCTGCAAAATCAAATCATGCTATATATATGAACACCCAGACTACGTTGTTTATGCCAAAAAAAGTGAACAATATTTTAATAAAGTGTACACAGATGAAACAATGAACATAAAAGAACCAGTATTATACAATTCAGCCACTAGGTGGCATTATGGAGACATGCCCCCATTGAAACCTATGAAAAGCATGGAATAGTATACCAAGCAATATATTTAGTAAAGGTAGATTTAGTAGTGCGAGCAAATGTTAAGGTTTCATAGTGCATGCCTACCAGTTCCACTTTAAAGCATAACAACAATGCATGGTAAACAAGAGTAAGCCAATCTAACATGGCATAGCAACATATCAGTATGAGCAGAGTACCTAGTGGAAAAATGACATCCAAATGCCCCTCAACGTTTCGGTATGGGAACCTTCGTCAGGAGGGTCTGGTGTATCCATGAGTGTGCGAATGCAGTTTAAATAGTGAGGCAATGTTCCAGGATGGCGCCCAGCAGCAGCGCGCGTCATGGCGCCGAATGCTGACGTCATCAGCGGACGCCGCACGTGACCCCGACCCGCTGCCTATCGGGCAAAAGAAGCCCATAATATGACAGCCAGGCGCACGGGGTTGTGTGGGTGCCGTTAAAGTGCAGCGGGGTGCCGGACAGTCCGTTATGATATTTTAGTTTAGATATGACTTCTGTTCAACAGGCGGCGTCAGTATGTCCCTAGAGATGGGCCACTGTAAAATGGCTGCCAGTTATGCGTCCCAATGTTTGAATAAGTTCATGCTGGTAAATGTTGGACAAATTAGCTTTGTACCGCCTGCATGAGGCGCAGTTAAAGTCCACTCCGGAGATAAAATAGCGAGGGAAAGTACTTGATGTTGTGATGAACTACGTTGCGGCGACAGGTAGGTATCAAACCAAGAAGATGGCCGCCGGCCTGTGCGGTGACGGAAGTGTTGAAGTCCATCTAACCGGAAGTGGCGTAGCGCTCGTGGAAGAATGCGTCTCCCGTTACCCTGGGAACTGTTACGGAGGGATGTATACAGTGGTCGGCACATATCATCAGTGCACATTCTGTGCGGCGGACCCGGTCTCGATTGCCTACATATAGGTACTGGAACATTGCGGGAACATTGCACTGCAACCCTAGTCGCTGTATGAAATATTAAAAAATACAAATTGAAAGCTTGATGTGATATTGTAGTGTGATCAACGTGCCAAAAACACATATTTTACCAAAGTTATAGAAGTGAGATAAGGTGACCGTGATGGATACTAAATGAGACACACATACTCCTACCATGGAGGAGGTCTGTGTGTCAGATCCTAAGCACAATATTCAAGGGGAAGAAATATGGGTTAAGTCTATATCCCATATAGTGGGGGGTCTCAATGAGGACCTAGACTACTCAGTATTTTACTGACCTTGATCCAGCAAAATACTGAGTAGTCTAGGTCCTCATTGAGACCAAAGGGTTGTTTAGTGCGAAGTTCAAAGATCCAAAATAATTCACGTTGCAACAGTTTTCTATTTAAGTCCCCACCCCTCGGTGATCCCTTCACAACCTCAATGACTAAGAATCTTAATTGACTGATATGATGGCCTTGTTCTAAAAAGTGTCTGGTTATTGAAGACTCTAGTCTGGAATTTCTGATGTCAGATCGGTGTTCGCTTATACGGTTTCTTATTGCCCTAGAGGTCTTGCCAACGTACGCCTTGCCGCAAGGACATTTAAGTAAATATATGACATTAGATGTAGAACAGTTGGCAAAGTCTCTGAGAGAGTAAGATTTTCCCGTCATGGGGTGGGAAAAGGTGGTAGTTTTGAGGGCGAAACTGCACTGCGCACAGTGACCACAGGGATACATACCCACTGGTTTAGGAAGGTCAGTGAGCCAGTTGGAATGAGCCATGGTGGTCTGTTGTTCGAAGTTTGTGCTGACCAGGGTGTCCCTAAGATTGCGTGCCCTTCGATGTGCAAACACCGGTGGTTCCTTAAACAGGTCAGACAATTGTGTATCACTACTTAGTACAGACCAGTGTTTACGTACAATAGATTTAACCCGATTGGACAAGCTAGAGTAAGTAAGTACTAAGGGGATCCTGTTACTCTGCGATTTACCTTTGAAGCGTAAAAGTGACTGTCTGTCCAGTGAGCGTGCCTTGGCTTGTGCAGCCTGAAGGTCCGTAAAGTTGTATCCTCTCGTCAGTAAATTGCTTATGAGATTGGAGGATTCTTTCTCGTATTGGGCGTCTGTAGAGGTGATACGTCTGATGCGTACAAACTGGCTGTACGGGAGGGATTTGATGAGATTGGGGGGGTGAAAGCTGTTGGCATGTAGAAAAGTAATGCGGTCAGTCGGTTTGTGGTAGACATCAGTGCTAATTATGCCCCCTTCCAGATTTACATTCACATCCAGGAAATGTATTGTGTCGGTACTGTGTTCAAGTGTAAAAGAAATAGTAGGGAGGCACTGATTCAAGTGTGTATGAAAAGATATCAAGGATGCTTCCGTGCCCTGCCAGATCATAAAGACATCGTCAATGTATCGCATCCAAATCAGAATATCTGTGCAGAATGCTGTTGTGGTATAGACATAGTTGGACTCGAAATTTGCCATATACAGATTGGCATAGCTTGGTGCCATGTTGGAGCCCATGGCAGTGCCCTGAATTTGTACATAGAATTGTTTATTGAAAGAAAAGTAATTCTTGTGTAGAATAATATGGAGTAACTGTAGGAGAAAATCCTGCATCTGTGGCGAGATATCAGTTTTGGAGAGAGCCTCACTGATCACAGACAACCCGGCTGTGTGGGGAATGGATGTGTACAAGCTCGAAACATCCATGGTGACCAATATGCACCCCTGTGGAATAGTCCCTAAGGCCATGAGGCGATTCAGAAAATCTGTCGTGTCTTGGAGGTATGACTTAGTGTTAATGACCAATGGTTGTAAAACCTGATCTATAAAGATGGCGAGAGATTGAAATATAGAGTCAGATCCTGACACAATTGGACGTCCTGGTGGATTCGGTAGTCGCTTGTGTACCTTTGGAAGGATGTAGAATAGTGGAACAAGAGGAAAATCAGTGATCAAGAATTTTTTGATCTTGTCATCTATTAAGGAGGACTCAAAGGCTGTTTGTATTATGGTGTCTATGCATGCTTTGGTGTGTGTAGTTGGGTCTCGTGGGATAGGCATGTATACATTTGTGTCACTTAATTGTGACATAATTTCATTGTAATAATCCAAGGAATTCATGACCACAATTGCCCCTCCCTTGTCTGCAGGTTTTATCTCAATATCAGGGTTACTTTTGAGAGCCTCCAATGCCTGTTTTTCTTTGATAGTCAAGTTGTAATGGCATCTGGAGCTTGGTAACTTGAGTTTTTCAAAGTCCTTGTGTACCAGATTGATAAAGGTTTCAACAGCATGTGAGGAAGGAGGAGGTTGCCAATTACTCCTAGGTTTACACATGGTTAAATCAACACCAGGTAAGCTGGCGATAGTATTCGTTTTCTGACTAGGATGCTGTGCAAAGAATGACTTAATCCTGATATTCCGAAAAAACCGTTGCAGACTTACCTCTTGTTCAAACAGATTCCCTCTATATGTTGGGACGAAGGAGAGGCCCCGGGATAATACCTTGAGTTCAATTGGAGACAAAGTATGGCTGGAAATGTTGATCACCGTGCTTTCCCGCTGCGGGTGTTGTATCGGTTGGTTGCTGGTGGTTGTCGTTCCTTTGATGGACGCTGTCTTGAGTCCCCTCCTTGTTTTCTTGTGGCTTTTGGACCCCTGGTAGGGGGTTGCTGGTCTAAAAAACCCTCGTTGGAGGAGGACGAGGAACTGCCAGTGTCACTATCCGTGTGTGTACGGGTTGTTCTGTTGTTGGAGGCTCTAGATCTCCGTTGATCTCTCCAGGAGTATACCCTATCCTCCTGGTAGTCAAGGGCGTCCCTCCTATATTTGTTAAGTTTAAATTGTATGGTCTCGTTTCTGTATTGGTCTAATGTGGTGTTACAAGTTTCTAAAAAGCTTTTAAGGTCGTCAGCTGACAGGCTGGAGTCTAATTGTGTTTTCAGAGATTTCACAGTATCACCAATGGTGATAAGCTCAGCCTGGATGCCTTTAACTGTCAGGGCCATTAAGTCCAGGCTGCATTTGTTTAGTATCTTTTGCCAGTCAGTAAGGAAATCCTTGTTCTGCTGGCAAAAAGTCGGTTTAATGGGCAGTCTAAGTCCCCTAGGAATTCTCTTAGCTCTCAAATACTGTATGAGAGTATCAGAGTGTAATTGAAACTGGATTAGTTTCTTAGATGAGAACTCAAATTGTTTCTTGAGTGGAGTATGATCTAGAACAAGAGGACTGTCCTCCCTTGAATATTGTGCTATGATGTCATCCACTTCTTGCTGGCTAAAAGCCAGGGTACCTGCCTGCTGTTGTGTCAGTGTATTGATGTCTGCAAAAGACATTATAATGTACAGCCGGGTGCAAACAACCTATTGAGTAGACACAAATATGAAAGGTAAGTTCAAGGTTATGAATGCACACCAAAAATATCAGATAAAGAAGAGATAAGCTTGTTATTGCAAGGACGGGGTTCAAAGTTATAGCCAAGTGTGCCCACTCATTTGCACACTGAGTATCATCTGCAAAATCAAATCGTGCTATATATATGAACACCCAGACTACGTTGTTTATGCCAAAAAAAGTGAACAATATTTTAATAAAGTGTACACAGATGAAACAATGAACATAAAAGAACCAGTATTATACAATTCAGCAACTAGGTGGCACTATGGAGACATGCCCCCATTGAAACCTATGAAAAGCATGGAATAGTATACCAAGCAATATATTTAGTACTTCGCACTAAACAACCCTTTGGTCTCAATGAGGACCTAGACTACTCAGTATTTTACTGACCTTGGTCCAGCATAGGTAGATCTTACCCCTAAATATCTCTCCCCACTATATGGGATATAGACTTAACCCATATTTCTTCCCCTTGAATATTGTGCTTAGGATCTGACACACAGACCTCCTCCATGGTAGGAGTATGTGTGTCTCATTTAGTATCCATCACGGTCACCTTATCTCACTTCTATAACTTTGGTAAAATATGTGTTTTTGGCACGTTGATCACACTACAATATCACATCAAGCTTTTAATTTGTATTTTTTAATATTTCATACAGCGACTAGGGTTGCAGTGCAATGTTCCCGCAATGTTCCAGTACCTATATGTAGGCAATTGAGACCGGGTCCGCCGCACAGAATGTGCACTGATGATATGTGCCGACCACTGTATACATCCCTCCGTAACAGTTCCCAGAGTAACGGGAGACGCATTCTTCCACGAGCGCTACGCCACTTCCGGTTAGATGGACTTCAACACTTCCGTCACCGCACAGGCCGGCGGCCATCTTCTTGGTTTGATACCTACCTGTCGCCGCAACGTAGTTCATCACAACATCAAGTACTTTCCCTCGCTATTTTATCTCCGGAGTGGACTTTAACTGCGCCTCATGCAGGCGGTACAAAGCTAATTTGTCCAACATTTACCAGCATGAACTTATTCAAACATTGGGACGCATAACTGGCAGCCATTTTACAGTGGCCCATCTCTAGGGACATACTGACGCCGCCTGTTGAACAGAAGTCATATCTAAACTAAAATATCATAACGGACTGTCCGGCACCCCGCTGCACTTTAACGGCACCCACACAACCCCGTGCGCCTGGCTGTCATATTATGGGCTTCTTTTGCCCGATAGGCAGCGGGTCGGGGTCGCGTGCGGCGTCCGCTGATGACGTCAGCATTCGGCGCCATGACGCGCGCTGCTGCTGGGCGCCATCCTGGAACATTGCCTCACTATTTAAACTGCATTCGCACACTCATGGATACACCAGACCCTCCTGACGAAGGTTCCCATACCGAAACGTTGAGGGGCATTTGGATGTCATTTTTCCACTAGGTACTCTGCTCATACTGATATGTTGCTATGCCATGTTAGATTGGCTTACTCTTGTTTACCATGCATTGTTGTTATGCTTTAAAGTGGAACTGGTAGGCATGCACTATGAAACCTTAACATTTGCTCGCACTACTAAATCTACCTTTACTAAATATATTGCTTGGTATACTATTCCATGCTTTTCATAGGTTTCAATGGGGGCATGTCTCCATAGTGCCACCTAGTGGCTGAATTGTATAATACTGGTTCTTTTATGTTCATTGTTTCATCTGTGTACACTTTATTAAAATATTGTTCACTTTTTTTGGCATAAACAACATAGTCTGGGTGTTCATATATATAGCACGATTTGATTTTGCGTAAGATGTAAACGCCATGTCTCCAGTGCCCTGACCAGCCATGGTTTCCAACATGTGCTGTAGTACATGAAGCAGTGGAATCACGTCGTTCATCCCGTAATCCTGCCGACTGACAAATAAAGTGGCTTCCTCAAAGGGCCTGAGCAAACGGCAGGTGTCACGTATGAGCTGCCACTGGTTGACATTGAAGTTACACAGGGGAGTCCCCCTATCTGCTTGGATCATCAGGAAATCCGTGATGGCTTTTCTCTGTTCATATAATCGGTCCAACATGTGAAGGGTGGAATTCCAACGGGTGGAAACATCGCAAATCAGACTATGTTGGGGGATACCATTCTGACGCTGTAGCTCAAGAAGGGTGTGTTTGGCGGTGTAGGAGTGGCTGAAGTGCATGCAAAGTTTCCTTGAAGTTGTTAGGATGTCCTGCAGATGGGGGGAACACTTCAGAAACCGCTTGACAACCAGATTGAAGACGTGAGCCATGCAGGGGGCATGGGTCAGGCTTCCTTGGCGCAGCGCAGACAAAATGTTCTTCCCATTGTCGGTAACCATGATTCCCATTTTAAGTTTTCTCGGAGTAAGCCATGTTTGGATTTCCTGATGAATACATTTAAGCAGTTCCTCCCCTGTGTGACTCCGTTCGCCAAGACAAACCATGTGAAGCACTGCGTGACACCTCCGTGCCCTGCACACATGGTAGACTGGAGGGGCACTGAGACTTGAGCCTACAGTGGAGGGTGAGGAGATGGCGGAGGATGAGGAGGCCGAGTCGCACGGTGTCACAGGCCCAATGGGCAGAGAGCGCGGAGGCCGAAGCGGCGTGACCTGTCCAAGTTGCTGCTGCAAAGGGACCACATTCACCCAGTGGGCCGTAAACGACATGTACTGCCCCTGACCGTAGTTACAGCTCCAGATGTCGGCGCTGCCATGTATTTTGCTACACACCGACAGGCTCAAGGACTGGCCCACCTTCTGTTCAACAAAAGTGTGCAGCGCTGGTACTGCCTTCTTGGCAAAGAAATGACGGCTTGGGACTCTCCACCTCGGCTCGGCACAAGCCATCAGTTCTCTGAAAGGTGCAGATTCCACCACCTGAAAAGGGAGCGACTGCAGCACCAGCAACTTGGACAGGAGCACATTCAGCTTCTGCGCCGTAGGATGAGTGGGTGCATACTGCTGTCTCTTGGACATGGCTTCGCTGATGGATTGCTGGCGGGATGCATGACTTGGAGGAGGAGGAGCAGGAGCGACAGAGGATGGGTATGACGCACAGCTGCCTTCGGCTGAGGTGCTGGAGCCTTGGCTGGCAGAAATTGGGAGCTCACTTGGTGAGGAAGCAGACTGGACCACCCCTTGGGAGCCTCGGTTCTCCCAGGTCGTTTTATGGTGACGCATCATATGTTGACGCAGGGCCGTGGTGCCAACATTTGGACCCTGGCCACGCTTCACCTTTTGCCTACATATCTTGCATGTGGCCATGTTACCCTCCTGCGGATGCCTCAGGAAAAACTGCCACACTGCCGAGTAGCTACTTTTCCCACCCCCTGGCCTCACTGATTCACTGCTGCTGTTGCCAACTCCAGGAACCCCTGCTCCACTACCTCCCGATAAGGTAGACTGCCACACAGCAGGTGCTCTACCCCGGCCCCGGCCGGCTCCAGCCTTTGGAATTGTGCCCCCATGCTGACTGCTACCACCTTGCTGCCTCAGCTGCTGACTCCGGGGCAACCTGCGCCCCTCTTCTCCTGATGATGACGATGAAGCCCCTTCATCACCCGGCTCCCAAGTGCGATCGGCTTCATCGTCATCATCATCATCACCGAGTTGTGGCTGTACGTCACTGATGTTCGTGGATTCGTCAACAGTGTCTGGCGCAGGAGCTGGAACGCTCGCAGCACCCACGACACTGTCCACATCACTATCTGTCTGCCTAGCTAGAGAAGCCACCTCCATTTCTTGGCTGGGCAGTAGCTGCTGACTGTCCTCTATCTGATGGTCCTCCTCACTAAAGAGTGGAGCTGAACCCAAAGCATAGGATACGTCGCTGGGGGAGGGAACGGCGTAGGACAGAGGCAATGGGAGGACAGGGACTGCTCTCGGGGCATGCCAACTCAGGGTTGTGTCAGAGGAACCTACCGACCCTAGACTGGGGGTCTCAGACGTAAGTTGTGATGATGTTGTTGATGAGCGCGTCAACCAATCTACCACGGCAGATGCGTTACTGGTGGAGACCCGACCGCTAGCAGATACTGGCAGATTAGGTCTCTCAGCGTGACTCCTGCTGCTACTGGCCCCCAGTCTGATGCGAGCTCTGCCTGCGGAATCTTGGCCTCTGCCACTCCTCTTTTCACTTCCAGGCACTTGTCTGCCCGACATAGTCTAACTGGCGTGGTAGTAGGTGATATTTTAAGATCCCCCGGGCAGCGGTGGGTCTATATGAAACAGAATATAATGCACACCAAAAGTGAGCAGTAACACTCAGCCTCCAACAGGCCTGCTTAGTGTAAATAAGAGAGCTGCTTAGTGTAAATAAAGAGGGGTATGCTATGTTACAGAATGGGATGCCTCAACAGAAGTGCACCTGGCAGGCAGCAGTAAGCCTATGCCCAGCAAAAGTGTCTTTATCAGGCTAATTTCAAATATAATAAGAGCAAATGGTTATATGGTCTTAAACAGAGGCTGCTTTAGTCACAGCATGGGATGCCCCCAAAAAAGATCCAGTAGTACTATGCCCAGCAAAAGTGTCTTTATCAGGACTAATTTCAAATATAATAAGAGCAAATGGTTATATGGTCTTAAACAGAGGCTGCTTTAGTCACAGAATGGGATGCCCTGGCAGGGACAAGTAGTGCTATGCCCAGCAAAAGTGTCTTTATCAGGCCTAATTTCAAATATAATAAGAGCAAATGGTTATATGGTCTTAAACAGAGGCTGCTTTAGTCACAGAATGGGATGCCCTGGCAGGGACAAGTAGTGCTATGCCCAGCAAAAGTGTCTTTATCAGGCCTAATTTCAAATATAATAAGAGCAAATGGTTATATGGTCTTAAACAGAGGCTGCTTTAGTCACAGAATGGGATGCCCTGGCAGGGACAAGTAGTGCTATGCCCAGCAAAAGTGTCTTTATCAGGCCTAATTTCAAATATAATAAGAGCAAATGGTTATATGGTCTTAAACAGAGGCTGCTGTAGTCACAGAATGGGATGCCCCCAAAAAAGATCCAGTAGTACTATGCCCAGCAAAGGTGTCTTTATCAGGCTAATTTCAAATATAATAAGAGCAAATGGTTATATGGTCTTAAACAGAGGCTGCTGTAGTCACAGAATGGGATGCCCCCAAAAAAGATCCAGTAGTACTATGCCCAGCAAAAGTGTCTTTATCAGGCTAATTTCAAATATAATAAGAGCAAATGGTTATATGGTCTTAAACAGAGGCTGCTTTAGTCACAGAATGGGATGCCCTGGCAGGGACAAGTAGTGCTATGCCCAGCAAAAGTGTCTTTAACAGGCTAATTTCAAATATAATAAGAGCAAATGGTTATATGGTCTTAAACAGAGGCTGCTTTAGTCACAGAATGGGATGCCCTGGCAGGGACAAGTAGTGCTATGCCCAGCAAAAGTGTCTTTATCAGGCTAATTTCAAATATAATAAGAGCAAATGGTTATATGGTCTTAAACAGAGGCTGCTGTAGTCACAGAATGGGATGCCCCCAAAAAAGATCCAGTAGTACTATGCCCAGCAAAAGTGTCTTTATCAGGCCTAATTTCAAATATAATAAGAGCAAATGGTTATATGGTCTTAAACAGAGGCTGCTTTAGTCACAGAATGGGATGCCCTGGCAGGGACAAGTAGTGCTATGCCCAGCAAAAGTGTCTTTATCAGGCCTAATTTCAAATATAATAAGAGCAAATGGTTATATGGTCTTAAACAGAGGCTGCTGTAGTCACAGAATGGGATGCCCCCAAAAAAGATCCAGTAGTACTATGCCCAGCAAAAGTGTCTTTATCAGGCTAATTTCAAATATAATAAGAGCAAATGGTTATATGGTCTTAAACAGAGGCTGCTTTAGTCACAGAATGGGATGCCCCCAAAAAAGATCCAGTAGTACTATGCCCAGCAAAAGTGTCTTTATCAGGCTAATTTCAAATATAATAAGAGCAAATGGTTATATGGTCTTAAACAGAGGCTGATTTAGTCACAGAATGGGATGCCCTGGCAGGGACAAGTAGTGCTATGCCCAGCAAAAGTGTCTTTATCAGGCCTAATTTCAAATATAATAAGAGCAAATGGTTATATGGTCTTAAACAGAGGCTGCTTTAGTCACAGAATGGGATGCCCCCAAAAAAGATCCAGTAGTACTATGCCCAGCAAAAGTGTCTTTATCAGGCCTAATTTCAAATATAATAAGAGCAAATGGTTATATGGTCTTAAACAGAGGCTGCTTTAGTCACAGAATGGGATGCCCTGGCAGGGACAAGTAGTGCTATGCCCAGCAAAAGTGTCTTTATCAGGCCTAATTTCAAATATAATAAGAGCAAATGGTTATATGGTCTTAAACAGAGGCTGCTGTAGTCACAGAATGGGATGCCCCCAAAAAAGATCCAGTAGTACTATGCCCAGCAAAAGTGTCTTTATCAGGCTAATTTCAAATATAATAAGAGCAAATGGTTATATGGTCTTAAACAGAGGCTGCTGTAGTCACAGAATGGGATGCCCCCAAAAAAGATCCAGTAGTACTATGCCCAGCAAAAGTGTCTTTATCAGGCTAATTTCAAATATAATAAGAGCAAATGGTTATATGGTCTTAAACAGAGGCTGCTTTAGTCACAGAATGGGATGCCCTGGCAGGGACAAGTAGTGCTATGCCCAGCAAAAGTGTCTTTAACAGGCTAATTTCAAATATATTAAGAGCAAATGGTTATATGGTCTTAAACAGAGGCTGCTTTAGTCACAGAATGGGATGCCCCCAAAAAAGATCCAGTAGTACTATGCCCAGCAAAAGTGTCTTTATCAGGCCTAATTTCAAATATAATAAGAGCAAATGGTTATATGGTCTTAAACAGAGGCTGCTTTAGTCACAGAATGGGATGCCCTGGCAGGGACAAGTAGTGCTATGCCCAGCAAAAGTGTCTTTATCAGGCCTAATTTCAAATATAATAAGAGCAAATGGTTATATGGTCTTAAACAGAGGCTGCTTTAGTCACAGAATGGGATGCCCTGGCAGGGACAAGTAGTGCTATGCCCAGCAAAAGTGTCTTTATCAGGCCTAATTTCAAATATAATAAGAGCAAATGGTTATATGGTCTTAAACAGAGGCTGCTTTAGTCACAGAATGGGATGCCCTGGCAGGGACAAGTAGTGCTATGCCCAGCAAAAGTGTCTTTATCAGGCCTAATTTCAAATATAATAAGAGCAAATGGTTATATGGTCTTAAACAGAGGCTGCTGTAGTCACAGAATGGGATGCCCCCAAAAAAGATCCAGTAGTACTATGCCCAGCAAAAGTGTCTTTATCAGGCTAATTTCAAATATAATAAGAGCAAATGGTTATATGGTCTTAAACAGAGGCTGCTTTAGTCACAGAATGGGATGCCCTGGCAGGGACAAGTAGTGCTATGCCCAGCAAAAGTGTCTTTATCAGGCCTAATTTCAAATATAATAAGAGCAAATGGTTATATGGTCTTAAACAGAGGCTGCTTTAGTCACAGAATGGGATGCCCTGGCAGGGACAAGTAGTGCTATGCCCAGCAAAAGTGTCTTTATCAGGCCTAATTTCAAATATAATAAGAGCAAATGGTTATATGGTCTTAAACAGAGGCTGCTTTAGTCACAGAATGGGATGCCCTGGCAGGGACAAGTAGTGCTATGCCCAGCAAAAGTGTCTTTATCAGGCTAATTTCAAATATAATAAGAGCAAATGGTTATATGGTCTTAAACAGAGGCTGCTGTAGTCACAGAATGGGATGCCCCCAAAAAAGATCCAGTAGTACTATGCCCAGCAAAAGTGTCTTTATCAGGCTAATTTCAAATATAATAAGAGCAAATGGTTATATGGTCTTAAACAGAGGCTGCTTTAGTCACAGAATGGGATGCCCTGGCAGGGACAAGTAGTGCTATGCCCAGCAAAAGTGTCTTTATCAGGCCTAATTTCAAATATAATAAGAGCAAATGGTTATATGGTCTTAAACAGAGGCTGCTGTAGTCACAGAATGGGATGCCCTGGCAGGGACAAGTAGTGCTATGCCCAGCAAAAGTGTCTTTATCAGGCCTAATTTCAAATATAATAAGAGCAAATGGTTATATGGTCTTAAACAGAGGCTGCTTTAGTCACAGAATGGGATGCCCTGGCAGGGACAAGTAGTGCTATGCCCAGCAAAAGTGTCTTTATCAGGCTAATTTCAAATATAATAAGAGCAAATGGTTATATGGTCTTAAACAGAGGCTGCTGTAGTCACAGAATGGGATGCCCCCAAAAATATCCAGTAGTACTATGCCCAGCAAAAGTGTCTTTATCAGGCTAATTTCAAATATAATAAGAGCAAATGGTTATATGGTCTTAAACAGAGGCTGCTTTAGTCACAGAATGGGATGCCCTGGCAGGGACAAGTAGTGCTATGCCCAGCAAAAGTGTCTTTATCAGGCCTAATTTCAAATATAATAAGAGCAAATGGTTATATGGTCTTAAACAGAGGCTGCTTTAGTCACAGAATGGGATGCCCTGGCAGGGACAAGTAGTGCTATGCCCAGCAAAAGTGTCTTTATCAGGCTAATTTCAAATATAATAAGAGCAAATGGTTATATGGTCTTAAACAGAGGCTGCTGTAGTCACAGAATGGGATGCCCCCAAAAAAGATCCAGTAGTACTATGCCCAGCAAAAGTGTCTTTATCAGGCTAATTTCAAATATAATAAGAGCAAATGGTTATATGGTCTTAAACAGAGGCTGCTTTAGTCACAGAATGGGATGCCCTGGCAGGGACAAGTAGTGCTATGCCCAGCAAAAGTGTCTTTATCAGGCCTAATTTCAAATATAATAAGAGCAAATGGTTATATGGTCTTAAACAGAGGCTGCTTTAGTCACAGAATGGGATGCCCTGGCAGGGACAAGTAGTGCTATGCCCAGCAAAAGTGTCTTTATCAGGCCTAATTTCAAATATAATAAGAGCAAATGGTTATATGGTCTTAAACAGAGGCTGCTTTAGTCACAGAATGGGATGCCCTGGCAGGGACAAGTAGTGCTATGCCCAGCAAAAGTGTCTTTATCAGGCTAATTTCAAATATAATAAGAGCAAATGGTTATATGGTCTTAAACAGAGGCTGCTGTAGTCACAGAATGGGATGCCCCCAAAAATATCCAGTAGTACTATGCCCAGCAAAAGTGTCTTTATCAGGCTAATTTCAAATATAATAAGAGCAAATGGTTATATGGCCTTAAACAGAGGCTGCTTTAGTCACAGAATGGGATGCCCCCAAAAAAGATCCAGTAGTACTATGCCCAGCAAAAGTGTCTTTATCAGGCTAATTTCAAATATAATAAGAGCAAATGGTTATATGGTCTTAAACAGAGGCTGTTTAGTCACAGAATGGGATGCCCTGGCAGGGACAAGTAGTGCTATGCCCAGCAAAAGTGTCTTTATCAGGCCTAATTTCAAATATAATAAGAGCAAATGGTTATATGGTCTTAAACAGAGGCTGCTTTAGTCACAGAATGGGATGCCCCCAAAAAAGATCCAGTAGTACTATGCCCAGCAAAAGTGTCTTTATCAGGCCTAATTTCAAATATAATAAGAGCAAATGGTTATATGGTCTTAAACAGAGGCTGCTTTAGTCACAGAATGGGATGCCCTGGCAGGGACAAGTAGTGCTATGCCCAGCAAAAGTGTCTTTATCAGGCCTAATTTCAAATATAATAAGAGCAAATGGTTATATGGTCTTAAACAGAGGCTGCTTTAGTCACAGAATGGGATGCCCTGGCAGGGACAAGTAGTGCTATGCCCAGCAAAAGTGTCTTTATCAGGCCTAATTTCAAATATAATAAGAGCAAATGGTTATATGGTCTTAAACAGAGGCTGCTTTAGTCACAGAATGGGATGCCCTGGCAGGGACAAGTAGTGCTATGCCCAGCAAAAGTGTCTTTATCAGGCCTAATTTCAAATATAATAAGAGCAAATGGTTATATGGTCTTAAACAGAGGCTGCTTTAGTCACAGAATGGGATGCCCTGGCAGGGACAAGTAGTGCTATGCCCAGCAAAAGTGTCTTTATCAGGCTAATTTCAAATATAATAAGAGCAAATGGTTATATGGTCTTAAACAGAGGCTGCTGTAGTCACAGAATGGGATGCCCCCAAAAAAGATCCAGTAGTACTATGCCCAGCAAAAGTGTCTTTATCAGGCTAATTTCAAATATAATAAGAGCAAATGGTTATATGGTCTTAAACAGAGGCTGCTTTAGTCACAGAATGGGATGCCCTGGCAGGGACAAGTAGTGCTATGCCCAGCAAAAGTGTCTTTATCAGGCCTAATTTCAAATATAATAAGAGCAAATGGTTATATGGTCTTAAACAGAGGCTGCTTTAGTCACAGAATGGGATGCCCTGGCAGGGACAAGTAGTGCTATGCCCAGCAAAAGTGTCTTTATCAGGCTAATTTCAAATATAATAAGAGCAAATGGTTATATGGTCTTAAACAGAGGCTGCTGTAGTCACAGAATGGGATGCCCCCAAAAAAGATCCAGTAGTACTATGCCCAGCAAAAGTGTCTTTATCAGGCTAATTTCAAATATAATAAGAGCAAATGGTTATATGGTCTTAAACAGAGGCTGCTTTAGTCACAGAATGGGATGCCCTGGCAGGGACAAGTAGTGCTATGCCCAGCAAAAGTGTCTTTAACAGGCTAATTTCAAATATATTAAGAGCAAATGGTTATATGGTCTTAAACAGAGGCTGCTTTAGTCACAGAATGGGATGCCCCCAAAAAAGATCCAGTAGTACTATGCCCAGCAAAAGTGTCTTTATCAGGCCTAATTTCAAATATAATAAGAGCAAATGGTTATATGGTCTTAAACAGAGGCTGCTTTAGTCACAGAATGGGATGCCCTGGCAGGGACAAGTAGTGCTATGCCCAGCAAAAGTGTCTTTATCAGGCCTAATTTCAAATATAATAAGAGCAAATGGTTATATGGTCTTAAACAGAGGCTGCTTTAGTCACAGAATGGGATGCCCTGGCAGGGACAAGTAGTGCTATGCCCAGCAAAAGTGTCTTTATCAGGCCTAATTTCAAATATAATAAGAGCAAATGGTTATATGGTCTTAAACAGAGGCTGCTTTAGTCACAGAATGGGATGCCCTGGCAGGGACAAGTAGTGCTATACCCAGCAAAAGTGTCTTTATCAGGCCTAATTTCAAATATAATAAGAGCAAATGGTTATATGGTCTTAAACAGAGGCTGCTGTAGTCACAGAATGGGATGCCCCCAAAAAAGATCCAGTAGTACTATGCCCAGCAAAAGTGTCTTTATCAGGCTAATTTCAAATATAATAAGAGCAAATGGTTATATGGTCTTAAACAGAGGCTGCTTTAGTCACAGAATGGGATGCCCTGGCAGGGACAAGTAGTGCTATGCCCAGCAAAAGTGTCTTTATCAGGCCTAATTTCAAATATAATAAGAGCAAATGGTTATATGGTCTTAAACAGAGGCTGCTTTAGTCACAGAATGGGATGCCCTGGCAGGGACAAGTAGTGCTATGCCCAGCAAAAGTGTCTTTATCAGGCCTAATTTCAAATATAATAAGAGCAAATGGTTATATGGTCTTAAACAGAGGCTGCTTTAGTCACAGAATGGGATGCCCTGGCAGGGACAAGTAGTGCTATGCCCAGCAAAAGTGTCTTTATCAGGCTAATTTCAAATATAATAAGAGCAAATGGTTATATGGTCTTAAACAGAGGCTGCTGTAGTCACAGAATGGGATGCCCCCAAAAAAGATCCAGTAGTACTATGCCCAGCAAAAGTGTCTTTATCAGGCTAATTTCAAATATAATAAGAGCAAATGGTTATATGGTCTTAAACAGAGGCTGCTTTAGTCACAGAATGGGATGCCCTGGCAGGGACAAGTAGTGCTATGCCCAGCAAAAGTGTCTTTATCAGGCCTAATTTCAAATATAATAAGAGCAAATGGTTATATGGTCTTAAACAGAGGCTGCTTTAGTCACAGAATGGGATGCCCTGGCAGGGACAAGTAGTGCTATGCCCAGCAAAAGTGTCTTTATCAGGCCTAATTTCAAATATAATAAGAGCAAATGGTTATATGGTCTTAAACAGAGGCTGCTTTAGTCACAGAATGGGATGCCCTGGCAGGGACAAGTAGTGCTATGCCCAGCAAAAGTGTCTTTATCAGGCTAATTTCAAATATAATAAGAGCAAATGGTTATATGGTCTTAAACAGAGGCTGCTGTAGTCACAGAATGGGATGCTCCCAAAAATATCCAGTAGTACTATGCCCAGCAAAAGTGTCTTTATCAGGCTAATTTCAAATATAATAAGAGCAAATGGTTATATGGTCTTAAACAGAGGCTGCTTTAGTCACAGAATGGGATGCCCTGGCAGGGACAAGTAGTGCTATGCCCAGCAAAAGTGTCTTTATCAGGCCTAATTTCAAATATAATAAGAGCAAATGGTTATATGGTCTTAAACAGAGGCTGCTTTAGTCACAGAATGGGATGCCCTGGCAGGGACAAGTAGTGCTATGCCCAGCAAAAGTGTCTTTATCAGGCTAATTTCAAATATAATAAGAGCAAATGGTTATATGGTCTTAAACAGAGGCTGCTGTAGTCACAGAATGGGATGCCCCCAAAAAAGATCCAGTAGTACTATGCCCAGCAAAAGTGTCTTTATCAGGCTAATTTCAAATATAATAAGAGCAAATGGTTATATGGTCTTAAACAGAGGCTGCTTTAGTCACAGAATGGGATGCCCTGGCAGGGACAAGTAGTGCTATGCCCAGCAAAAGTGTCTTTATCAGGCCTAATTTCAAATATAATAAGAGCAAATGGTTATATGGTCTTAAACAGAGGCTGCTTTAGTCACAGAATGGGATGCCCTGGCAGGGACAAGTAGTGCTATGCCCAGCAAAAGTGTCTTTATCAGGCCTAATTTCAAATATAATAAGAGCAAATGGTTATATGGTCTTAAACAGAGGCTGCTTTAGTCACAGAATGGGATGCCCTGGCAGGGACAAGTAGTGCTATGCCCAGCAAAAGTGTCTTTATCAGGCTAATTTCAAATATAATAAGAGCAAATGGTTATATGGTCTTAAACAGAGGCTGCTGTAGTCACAGAATGGGATGCCCCCAAAAATATCCAGTAGTACTATGCCCAGCAAAAGTGTCTTTATCAGGCTAATTTCAAATATAATAAGAGCAAATGGTTATATGGCCTTAAACAGAGGCTGCTTTAGTCACAGAATGGGATGCCCCCAAAAAAGATCCAGTAGTACTATGCCCAGCAAAAGTGTCTTTATCAGGCTAATTTCAAATATAATAAGAGCAAATGGTTATATGGTCTTAAACAGAGGCTGTTTAGTCACAGAATGGGATGCCCTGGCAGGGACAAGTAGTGCTATGCCCAGCAAAAGTGTCTTTATCAGGCCTAATTTCAAATATAATAAGAGCAAATGGTTATATGGTCTTAAACAGAGGCTGCTTTAGTCACAGAATGGGATGCCCCCAAAAAAGATCCAGTAGTACTATGCCCAGCAAAAGTGTCTTTATCAGGCCTAATTTCAAATGTAATAAGAGCAAATGGTTATATGGTCTTAAACAGAGGCTGCTTTAGTCACAGAATGGGATGCCCTGGCAGGGACAAGTAGTGCTATGCCCAGCAAAAGTGTCTTTATCAGGCCTAATTTCAAATATAATAAGAGCAAATGGTTATATGGTCTTAAACAGAGGCTGCTTTAGTCACAGAATGGGATGCCCTGGCAGGGACAAGTAGTGCTATGCCCAGCAAAAGTGTCTTTATCAGGCCTAATTTCAAATATAATAAGAGCAAATGGTTATATGGTCTTAAACAGAGGCTGCTTTAGTCACAGAATGGGATGCCCTGGCAGGGACAAGTAGTGCTATGCCCAGCAAAAGTGTCTTTATCAGGCCTAATTTCAAATATAATAAGAGCAAATGGTTATATGGTCTTAAACAGAGGCTGCTTTAGTCACAGAATGGGATGCCCTGGCAGGGACAAGTAGTGCTATGCCCAGCAAAAGTGTCTTTATCAGGCTAATTTCAAATATAATAAGAGCAAATGGTTATATGGTCTTAAACAGAGGCTGCTGTAGTCACAGAATGGGATGCCCCCAAAAAAGATCCAGTAGTACTATGCCCAGCAAAAGTGTCTTTATCAGGCTAATTTCAAATATAATAAGAGCAAATGGTTATATGGTCTTAAACAGAGGCTGCTTTAGTCACAGAATGGGATGCCCTGGCAGGGACAAGTAGTGCTATGCCCAGCAAAAGTGTCTTTATCAGGCCTAATTTCAAATATAATAAGAGCAAATGGTTATATGGTCTTAAACAGAGGCTGCTTTAGTCACAGAATGGGATGCCCTGGCAGGGACAAGTAGTGCTATGCCCAGCAAAAGTGTCTTTATCAGGCTAATTTCAAATATAATAAGAGCAAATGGTTATATGGTCTTAAACAGAGGCTGCTGTAGTCACAGAATGGGATGCCCCCAAAAAAGATCCAGTAGTACTATGCCCAGCAAAAGTGTCTTTATCAGGCTAATTTCAAATATAATAAGAGCAAATGGTTATATGGTCTTAAACAGAGGCTGCTTTAGTCACAGAATGGGATGCCCTGGCAGGGACAAGTAGTGCTATGCCCAGCAAAAGTGTCTTTAACAGGCTAATTTCAAATATATTAAGAGCAAATGGTTATATGGTCTTAAACAGAGGCTGCTTTAGTCACAGAATGGGATGCCCCCAAAAAAGATCCAGTAGTACTATGCCCAGCAAAAGTGTCTTTATCAGGCCTAATTTCAAATATAATAAGAGCAAATGGTTATATGGTCTTAAACAGAGGCTGCTTTAGTCACAGAATGGGATGCCCTGGCAGGGACAAGTAGTGCTATGCCCAGCAAAAGTGTCTTTATCAGGCCTAATTTCAAATATAATAAGAGCAAATGGTTATATGGTCTTAAACAGAGGCTGCTTTAGTCACAGAATGGGATGCCCTGGCAGGGACAAGTAGTGCTATGCCCAGCAAAAGTGTCTTTATCAGGCCTAATTTCAAATATAATAAGAGCAAATGGTTATATGGTCTTAAACAGAGGCTGCTTTAGTCACAGAATGGGATGCCCTGGCAGGGACAAGTAGTGCTATGCCCAGCAAAAGTGTCTTTATCAGGCCTAATTTCAAATATAATAAGAGCAAATGGTTATATGGTCTTAAACAGAGGCTGCTGTAGTCACAGAATGGGATGCCCCCAAAAAAGATCCAGTAGTACTATGCCCAGCAAAAGTGTCTTTATCAGGCTAATTTCAAATATAATAAGAGCAAATGGTTATATGGTCTTAAACAGAGGCTGCTTTAGTCACAGAATGGGATGCCCTGGCAGGGACAAGTAGTGCTATGCCCAGCAAAAGTGTCTTTATCAGGCCTAATTTCAAATATAATAAGAGCAAATGGTTATATGGTCTTAAACAGAGGCTGCTTTAGTCACAGAATGGGATGCCCTGGCAGGGACAAGTAGTGCTATGCCCAGCAAAAGTGTCTTTATCAGGCCTAATTTCAAATATAATAAGAGCAAATGGTTATATGGTCTTAAACAGAGGCTGCTTTAGTCACAGAATGGGATGCCCTGGCAGGGACAAGTAGTGCTATGCCCAGCAAAAGTGTCTTTATCAGGCTAATTTCAAATATAATAAGAGCAAATGGTTATATGGTCTTAAACAGAGGCTGCTGTAGTCACAGAATGGGATGCCCCCAAAAAAGATCCAGTAGTACTATGCCCAGCAAAAGTGTCTTTATCAGGCTAATTTCAAATATAATAAGAGCAAATGGTTATATGGTCTTAAACAGAGGCTGCTTTAGTCACAGAATGGGATGCCCTGGCAGGGACAAGTAGTGCTATGCCCAGCAAAAGTGTCTTTATCAGGCCTAATTTCAAATATAATAAGAGCAAATGGTTATATGGTCTTAAACAGAGGCTGCTTTAGTCACAGAATGGGATGCCCTGGCAGGGACAAGTAGTGCTATGCCCAGCAAAAGTGTCTTTATCAGGCCTAATTTCAAATATAATAAGAGCAAATGGTTATATGGTCTTAAACAGAGGCTGCTTTAGTCACAGAATGGGATGCCCTGGCAGGGACAAGTAGTGCTATGCCCAGCAAAAGTGTCTTTATCAGGCTAATTTCAAATATAATAAGAGCAAATGGTTATATGGTCTTAAACAGAGGCTGCTGTAGTCACAGAATGGGATGCCCCCAAAAATATCCAGTAGTACTATGCCCAGCAAAAGTGTCTTTATCAGGCTAATTTCAAATATAATAAGAGCAAATGGTTATATGGTCTTAAACAGAGGCTGCTTTAGTCACAGAATGGGATGCCCTGGCAGGGACAAGTAGTGCTATGCCCAGCAAAAGTGTCTTTATCAGGCCTAATTTCAAATATAATAAGAGCAAATGGTTATATGGTCTTAAACAGAGGCTGCTTTAGTCACAGAATGGGATGCCCTGGCAGGGACAAGTAGTGCTATGCCCAGCAAAAGTGTCTTTATCAGGCTAATTTCAAATATAATAAGAGCAAATGGTTATATGGTCTTAAACAGAGGCTGCTGTAGTCACAGAATGGGATGCCCCCAAAAAAGATCCAGTAGTACTATGCCCAGCAAAAGTGTCTTTATCAGGCTAATTTCAAATATAATAAGAGCAAATGGTTATATGGTCTTAAACAGAGGCTGCTTTAGTCACAGAATGGGATGCCCTGGCAGGGACAAGTAGTGCTATGCCCAGCAAAAGTGTCTTTATCAGGCCTAATTTCAAATATAATAAGAGCAAATGGTTATATGGTCTTAAACAGAGGCTGCTTTAGTCACAGAATGGGATGCCCTGGCAGGGACAAGTAGTGCTATGCCCAGCAAAAGTGTCTTTATCAGGCTAATTTCAAATATAATAAGAGCAAATGGTTATATGGTCTTAAACAGAGGCTGCTTTAGTCACAGAATGGGATGCCCTGGCAGGGACAAGTAGTGCTATGCCCAGCAAAAGTGTCTTTATCAGGCTAATTTCAAATATAATAAGAGCAAATGGTTATATGGTCTTAAACAGAGGCTGCTGTAGTCACAGAATGGGATGCCCCCAAAAATATCCAGTAGTACTATGCCCAGCAAAAGTGTCTTTATCAGGCTAATTTCAAATATAATAAGAGCAAATGGTTATATGGCCTTAAACAGAGGCTGCTTTAGTCACAGAATGGGATGCCCCCAAAAAAGATCCAGTAGTACTATGCCCAGCAAAAGTGTCTTTATCAGGCTAATTTCAAATATAATAAGAGCAAATGGTTATATGGTCTTAAACAGAGGCTGCTTTAGTCACAGAATGGGATGCCCTGGCAGGGACAAGTAGTGCTATGCCCAGCAAAAGTGTCTTTATCAGGCCTAATTTCAAATATAATAAGAGCAAATGGTTATATGGTCTTAAACAGAGGCTGCTTTAGTCACAGAATGGGATGCCCCCAAAAAAGATCCAGTAGTACTATGCCCAGCAAAAGTGTCTTTATCAGGCCTAATTTCAAATATAATAAGAGCAAATGGTTATATGGTCTTAAACAGAGGCTGCTTTAGTCACAGAATGGGATGCCCTGGCAGGGACAAGTAGTGCTATGCCCAGCAAAAGTGTCTTTATCAGGCCTAATTTCAAATATAATAAGAACAAATGGTTATATGGTCTTAAACAGAGGCTGCTTTAGTCACAGAATGGGATGCCCTGGCAGGGACAAGTAGTGCTATGCCCAGCAAAAGTGTCTTTATCAGGCCTAATTTCAAATATAATAAGAGCAAATGGTTATATGGTCTTAAACAGAGGCTGCTTTAGTCACAGAATGGGATGCCCTGGCAGGGACAAGTAGTGCTATGCCCAGCAAAAGTGTCTTTATCAGGCCTAATTTCAAATATAATAAGAGCAAATGGTTATATGGTCTTAAACAGAGGCTGCTTTAGTCACAGAATGGGATGCCCTGGCAGGGACAAGTAGTGCTATGCCCAGCAAAAGTGTCTTTATCAGGCTAATTTCAAATATAATAAGAGCAAATGGTTATATGGTCTTAAACAGAGGCTGCTGTAGTCACAGAATGGGATGCCCCCAAAAAAGATCCAGTAGTACTATGCCCAGCAAAAGTGTCTTTATCAGGCTAATTTCAAATATAATAAGAGCAAATGGTTATATGGTCTTAAACAGAGGCTGCTTTAGTCACAGAATGGGATGCCCTGGCAGGGACAAGTAGTGCTATGCCCAGCAAAAGTGTCTTTATCAGGCCTAATTTCAAATATAATAAGAGCAAATGGTTATATGGTCTTAAACAGAGGCTGCTTTAGTCACAGAATGGGATGCCCTGGCAGGGACAAGTAGTGCTATGCCCAGCAAAAGTGTCTTTATCAGGCCTAATTTCAAATATAATAAGAGCAAATGGTTATATGGTCTTAAACAGAGGCTGCTTTAGTCACAGAATGGGATGCCCTGGCAGGGACAAGTAGTGCTATGCCCAGCAAAAGTGTCTTTATCAGGCTAATTTCAAATATAATAAGAGCAAATGGTTATATGGTCTTAAACAGAGGCTGCTGTAGTCACAGAATGGGATGCCCCCAAAAATATCCAGTAGTACTATGCCCAGCAAAAGTGTCTTTATCAGGCTAATTTCAAATATAATAAGAGCAAATGGTTATATGGTCTTAAACAGAGGCTGCTTTAGTCACAGAATGGGATGCCCTGGCAGGGACAAGTAGTGCTATGCCCAGCAAAAGTGTCTTTATCAGGCCTAATTTCAAATATAATAAGAGCAAATGGTTATATGGTCTTAAACAGAGGCTGCTTTAGTCACAGAATGGGATGCCCTGGCAGGGACAAGTAGTGCTATGCCCAGCAAAAGTGTCTTTATCAGGCCTAATTTCAAATATAATAAGAGCAAATGGTTATATGGTCTTAAACAGAGGCTGCTTTAGTCACAGAATGGGATGCCCTGGCAGGGACAAGTAGTGCTATGCCCAGCAAAAGTGTCTTTATCAGGCCTAATTTCAAATATAATAAGAGCAAATGGTTATATGGTCTTAAACAGAGGCTGCTTTAGTCACAGAATGGGATGCCCTGGCAGGGACAAGTAGTGCTATGCCCAGCAAAAGTGTCTTTATCAGGCTAATTTCAAATATAATAAGAGCAAATGGTTATATGGTCTTAAACAGAGGCTGCTGTAGTCACAGAATGGGATGCCCCCAAAAAAGATCCAGTAGTACTATGCCCAGCAAAAGTGTCTTTATCAGGCTAATTTCAAATATAATAAGAGCAAATGGTTATATGGTCTTAAACAGAGGCTGCTTTAGTCACAGAATGGGATGCCCTGGCAGGGACAAGTAGTGCTATGCCCAGCAAAAGTGTCTTTATCAGGCCTAATTTCAAATATAATAAGAGCAAATGGTTATATGGTCTTAAACAGAGGCTGCTTTAGTCACAGAATGGGATGCCCTGGCAGGGACAAGTAGTGCTATGCCCAGCAAAAGTGTCTTTATCAGGCCTAATTTCAAATATAATAAGAGCAAATGGTTATATGGTCTTAAACAGAGGCTGCTTTAGTCACAGAATGGGATGCCCTGGCAGGGACAAGTAGTGCTATGCCCAGCAAAAGTGTCTTTATCAGGCTAATTTCAAATATAATAAGAGCAAATGGTTATATGGTCTTAAACAGAGGCTGCTGTAGTCACAGAATGGGATGCCCCCAAAAATATCCAGTAGTACTATGCCCAGCAAAAGTGTCTTTATCAGGCTAATTTCAAATATAATAAGAGCAAATGGTTATATGGTCTTAAACAGAGGCTGCTTTAGTCACAGAATGGGATGCCCTGGCAGGGACAAGTAGTGCTATGCCCAGCAAAAGTGTCTTTATCAGGCCTAATTTCAAATATAATAAGAGCAAATGGTTATATGGTCTTAAACAGAGGCTGCTTTAGTCACAGAATGGGATGCCCTGGCAGGGACAAGTAGTGCTATGCCCAGCAAAAGTGTCTTTATCAGGCTAATTTCAAATATAATAAGAGCAAATGGTTATATGGTCTTAAACAGAGGCTGCTGTAGTCACAGAATGGGATGCCCCCAAAAAAGATCCAGTAGTACTATGCCCAGCAAAAGTGTCTTTATCAGGCTAATTTCAAATATAATAAGAGCAAATGGTTATATGGTCTTAAACAGAGGCTGCTTTAGTCACAGAATGGGATGCCCTGGCAGGGACAAGTAGTGCTATGCCCAGCAAAAGTGTCTTTATCAGGCCTAATTTCAAATATAATAAGAGCAAATGGTTATATGGTCTTAAACAGAGGCTGCTTTAGTCACAGAATGGGATGCCCTGGCAGGGACAAGTAGTGCTATGCCCAGCAAAAGTGTCTTTATCAGGCCTAATTTCAAATATAATAAGAGCAAATGGTTATATGGTCTTAAACAGAGGCTGCTTTAGTCACAGAATGGGATGCCCTGGCAGGGACAAGTAGTGCTATGCCCAGCAAAAGTGTCTTTATCAGGCTAATTTCAAATATAATAAGAGCAAATGGTTATATGGTCTTAAACAGAGGCTGCTGTAGTCACAGAATGGGATGCCCCCAAAAATATCCAGTAGTACTATGCCCAGCAAAAGTGTCTTTATCAGGCTAATTTCAAATATAATAAGAGCAAATGGTTATATGGCCTTAAACAGAGGCTGCTTTAGTCACAGAATGGGATGCCCCCAAAAAAGATCCAGTAGTACTATGCCCAGCAAAAGTGTCTTTATCAGGCTAATTTCAAATATAATAAGAGCAAATGGTTATATGGTCTTAAACAGAGGCTGCTTTAGTCACAGAATGGGATGCCCTGGCAGGGACAAGTAGTGCTATGCCCAGCAAAAGTGTCTTTATCAGGCCTAATTTCAAATATAATAAGAGCAAATGGTTATATGGTCTTAAACAGAGGCTGCTTTAGTCACAGAATGGGATGCCCCCAAAAAAGATCCAGTAGTACTATGCCCAGCAAAAGTGTCTTTATCAGGCCTAATTTCAAATATAATAAGAGCAAATGGTTATATGGTCTTAAACAGAGGCTGCTTTAGTCACAGAATGGGATGCCCTGGCAGGGACAAGTAGTGCTATGCCCAGCAAAAGTGTCTTTATCAGGCCTAATTTCAAATATAATAAGAGCAAATGGTTATATGGTCTTAAACAGAGGCTGCTTTAGTCACAGAATGGGATGCCCTGGCAGGGACAAGTAGTGCTATGCCCAGCAAAAGTGTCTTTATCAGGCCTAATTTCAAATATAATAAGAGCAAATGGTTATATGGTCTTAAACAGAGGCTGCTTTAGTCACAGAATGGGATGCCCTGGCAGGGACAAGTAGTGCTATGCCCAGCAAAAGTGTCTTTATCAGGCTAATTTCAAATATAATAAGAGCAAATGGTTATATGGTCTTAAACAGAGGCTGCTTTAGTCACAGAATGGGATGCCCCCAAAAAAGATCCAGTAGTACTATGCCCAGCAAAAGTGTCTTTATCAGGCTAATTTCAAATATAATAAGAGCAAATGGTTATATGGTCTTAAACAGAGGCTGCTTTAGTCACAGAATGGGATGCCCCCAAAAAAGATCCAGTAGTACTATGCCCAGCAAAAGTGTCTTTATCAGGCTAATTTCAAATATAATAAGAGCAAATGGTTATATGGTCTTAAACAGAGGCTGCTTTAGTCACAGAATGGGATGCCCTGGCAGGGACAAGTAGTGCTATGCCCAGCAAAAGTGTCTTTATCAGGCTAATTTCAAATATAATAAGAGCAAATGGTTATATGGTCTTAAACAGAGGCTGCTTTAGTCACAGAATGGGATGCCCCCAAAAAAGATCCAGTAGTACTATGCCCAGCAAAAGTGTCTTTATCAGGCCTAATTTCAAATATAATAAGAGCAAATGGTTATATGGTCTTAAACAGAGGCTGCTTTAGTCACAGAATGGGATGCCCTGGCAGGGACAAGTAGTGCTATGCCCAGCAAAAGTGTCTTTATCAGGCCTAATTTCAAATATAATAAGAGCAAATGGTTATATGGTCTTAAACAGAGGCTGCTGTAGTCACAGAATGGGATGCCCCCCAAAAAGATCCAGTAGTACTATGCCCAGCAAAAGTGTCTTTATCAGGCTAATTTCAAATATAATAAGAGCAAATGGTTATATGGTCTTAAACAGAGGCTGCTGTAGTCACAGAATGGGATGCCCCCAAAAAAGATCCAGTAGTACTATGCCCAGCAAAAGTGTCTTTATCAGGCTAATTTCAAATATAATAAGAGCAAATGGTTATATGGTCTTAAACAGAGGCTGCTTTAGTCACAGAATGGGATGCCCTGGCAGGGACAAGTAGTGCTATGCCCAGCAAAAGTGTCTTTAACAGGCTAATTTCAAATATAATAAGAGCAAATGGTTATATGGTCTTAAACAGAGGCTGCTGTAGTCACAGAATGGGATGCCCCCAAAAAAGATCCAGTAGTACTATGCCCAGCAAAAGTGTCTTTATCAGGCTAATTTCAAATATAATAAGAGCAAATGGTTATATGGTCTTAAACAGAGGCTGCTTTAGTCACAGAATGGGATGCCCTGGCAGGGACAAGTAGTGCTATGCCCAGCAAAAGTGTCTTTATCAGGCCTAATTTCAAATATAATAAGAGCAAATGGTTATATGGTCTTAAACAGAGGCTGCTTTAGTCACAGAATGGGATGCCCCCAAAAAAGATCCAGTAGTACTATGCCCAGCAAAAGTGTCTTTATCAGGCCTAATTTCAAATATAATAAGAGCAAATGGTTATATGGTCTTAAACAGAGGCTGCTTTAGTCACAGAATGGGATGCCCTGGCAGGGACAAGTAGTGCTATGCCCAGCAAAAGTGTCTTTATCAGGCCTAATTTCAAATATAATAAGAGCAAATGGTTATATGGTCTTAAACAGAGGCTGCTTTAGTCACAGAATGGGATGCCCTGGCAGGGACAAGTAGTGCTATGCCCAGCAAAAGTGTCTTTATCAGGCCTAATTTCAAATATAATAAGAGCAAATGGTTATATGATCTTAAACAGAGGCTGCTTTAGTCACAGAATGGGATGCCCTGGCAGGGACAAGTAGTGCTATGCCCAGCAAAAGTGTCTTTATCAGGCCTAATTTCAAATATAATAAGAGCAAATGGTTATATGGTCTTAAACAGAGGCTGCTGTAGTCACAGAATGGGATGCCCCCAAAAAAGATCCAGTAGTACTATGCCCAGCAAAAGTGTCTTTATCAGGCTAATTTCAAATATAATAAGAGCAAATGGTTATATGGTCTTAAACAGAGGCTGCTGTAGTCACAGAATGGGATGCCCCCAAAAAAGATCCAGTAGTACTATGCCCAGCAAAAGTGTCTTTATCAGGCTAATTTAAAATATAATAAGAGCAAATGGTTATATGGTCTTAAACAGAGGCTGCTTTAGTCACAGAATGGGATGCCCTGGCAGGGACAAGTAGTGCTATGCCCAGCAAAAGTGTCTTTAACAGGCTAATTTCAAATATAATAAGAGCAAATGGTTATATGGTCTTAAACAGAGGCTGCTTTAGTCACAGAATGGGATGCCCTGGCAGGGACAAGTAGTGCTATGCCCAGCAAAAGTGTCTTTAACAGGCTAAATTCAAATATAATAAGAGCAAATGGTTATATGGTCTTAAACAGAGGCTGCTTTAGTCACAGAATGGGATGCCCCCAAAAAAGATCCAGTAGTACTATGCCCAGCAAAAGTGTCTTTATCAGGCCTAATTTCAAATATAATAAGAGCAAATGGTTATATGGTCTTAAACAGAGGCTGCTTTAGTCACAGAATGGGATGCCCTGGCAGGGACAAGTAGTGCTATGCCCAGCAAAAGTGTCTTTATCAGGCCTAATTTCAAATATAATAAGAGCAAATGGTTATATGGTCATAAACAGAGGCTGCTGTAGTCACAGAATGGGATGCCCCCCAAAAAGATCCAGTAGTACTATGCCCAGCAAAAGTGTCTTTATCAGGCTAATTTCAAATATAATAAGAGCAAATGGTTATATGGTCTTAAACAGAGGCTGCTGTAGTCACAGAATGGGATGCCCCCAAAAAAGATCCAGTAGTACTATGCCCAGCAAAAGTGTCTTTATCAGGCTAATTTCAAATATAATAAGAGCAAATGGTTATATGGTCTTAAACAGAGGCTGCTTTAGTCACAGAATGGGATGCCCTGGCAGGGACAAGTAGTGCTATGCCCAGCAAAAGTGTCTTTAACAGGCTAATTTCAAATATAATAAGAGCAAATTGTTATATGGTCTTAAACAGAGGCTGCTGTAGTCACAGAATGGGATGCCCCCAAAAAAGATCCAGTAGTACTATGCCCAGCAAAAGTGTCTTTATCAGGCTAATTTCAAATATAATAAGAGCAAATGGTTATATGGTCTTAAACAGAGGCTGCTTTAGTCACAGAATGGGATGCCCTGGCAGGGACAAGTAGTGCTATGCCCAGCAAAAGTGTCTTTAACAGGCTAATTTCAAATATAATAAGAGCAAATGGTTATATGGTCTTAAACAGAGGCTGCTTTAGTCACAGAATGGGATGCCCTGGCAGGGACAAGTAGTGCTATGCCCAGCAAAAGTGTCTTTATCAGGCCTAATTTCAAATATAATAAGAGCTAATGGTTATATGGTCTTAAACAGAGGCTGCTTTAGTCACAGAATGGGATGCCCTGGCAGGGACAAGTTGTGCTATGCCCAGCAAAAGTGTCTTTATCAGGCCTAATTTCAAATATAATAAGAGCTAATGGTTATATGGTCTTAAACAGAGGCTGCTTTAGTCACAGAATGGGATGCCCTGGCAGGGACAAGTTGTGCTATGCCCAGCAAAAGTGTCTTTATCAGGCCTAATTTCAAATATAATAAGAGCAAATTGTTATATGGTCTTAAACAGAGGCTGCTTTAGTCACAGAATGGGATGCCCTGGCAGGGACAAGTAGTGCTATGCCCAGCAAAAGTGTCTTTATCAGGCTAATTTCAAATATAATAAGAGCAAATGGTTATATGGTCTTAAACAGAGGCTGCTGTAGTCACAGAATGGGATGCCTCACAGCAGACTTAAGATCAGTTCAGTATATATGCACAGTTAGTTAGTATAAGCAGCCTGAAAACGCTAACAAAGCCTGTCAGGCTGGATGAAAAAAAAAAAAAACTGACAGCCTCCGATTTTCCCTTCCTTTCCCTGTTTTTCGCTGACTTTCTGTCTGTCTCCTGTCTGTCTCCTGCCTGTCTCCAGCCTGTCCCTGTCTGTCCCTGCCTGTCTAACTGTCTAACTGTCTCTCCCTCAGCTACACAGCGTTCTGTCTCTCACGAATGCAATAGAGAAATGAGGCAGGAAAGCAAGATGGCCGGCCTTAAATACCGCTGTGACGTCACCGGGCTTGCTGGCTGCTGATAGGCTGCATGTGACTGTCCCAGCATACACTGCCCCAGCTTACATGTCTGGACATGTCCCGTCCGCCATCTTAGAATGCCTGTAATGTAAATGAATGGATGTTAAAGGAAAACTTCGAGCGATCGAATCGCGGGGAAATTCGGATTCGATCCGAATCGAATTTTTCCTGAAATTCGGATCGAATCCGGGTTCGTCCGGATCGATTCGCTCATCCCTAGTCTGCACATCAGGACATAGCATGGGAGCACCTGTTAATGAATAAGGATACAGATGCAAAATGGGAGTTCCTCTAAACCAACACTAACAATACTCGCCTGGTATACTTACCAGATTCTCATTCCTCCATGTGATTCAATAGTCCAATCAAATACTTTAGATTGTAAGGCAGAAACCTTACTCCTCGTGTATGTCAGTATTAATATGTATTTGTGCATTATTGACACATCTAACTGGTAATACCAATGGACTGTAAATTGGGACCAGTAGGTAAGCGGCACCACCTATACAAATTAAAATTAGTATGGAGTGCTACTCCACAGAGACATAGTACACATACATAGAAAAATAAAGTAGAGCGTGTGCAACTCTCCAAAGAGCCTTTGGATACCAGCACAACCCAACCAAAAATTCACATTAACCAGTCATATAGAAAAATTAAATACATTTATTAAAACTGATTTTTTATTATTTATTATATTATTATATAATATTTATTATATTATTATTATTTATTATATTATTTTAGATGCTGGGGAATAGTTTTAGATGGGTTTTGGCTTTTTATTAAAAGATGCTGAAGGTCTGGTTTAAATTAGATCATAAGATATCACTCATAAGGCAAGACTACATGTACTCATAAAAACAATGAAATAAGTAGAACACTGGAGGAAACATATTAAAGCTGGAGTCTGCTACAAAAGAATAAGGTGTAACAATTTCATTTTCAAAAGTGCAAGTGCTAATCAAACATCCCCATATATAACCCAAATAATTTTAATATATATATATATATATATATATATATATATATATATATATATTAAAAAGCAACAGTGCAAGGTGAAATAAAGAGCGGAATACTCAGCTTTAAACTATCCCCTCGATTCAAAGAGCAAAAGTTAATTGATTTCGGATCGAGAATCGTAAGTTTGGGTGGGTGTTAGTCATTTTTTCCTGTTTTTTTGGCCATTTCCGACTCGCACGAGCCTACGTACGATTTCGTATATGCTCTTACGATCATCGGAAGTTCGTTCCTAAATTGTAGGATCAAATCCTAAAACTTAGGATCAAAACGTAAAACTTAAGATCAAAACGTGAAACTTAGGATAATTGGATGTGTTTACGTGTAATTCAGAGAGCTGTTTTCCAACCTCTAAATACGTTTTAAAAGAAAGCCACTGCCGACACCTTTTAGCAGTCGGATTGCTGTTCTTGAACAGGTTTTTTGGCTATGTGGAGGAGTCTGCGCGTCTTGAGCTCCAATGAACTGCATGTATCAGCATGGCCGAGGCCATAAATTGTATAGCAATGCATACCTGATTCACGTATGCCTTATAAAAGCATTTTAATGTGGACCTTAATTAGTCCTTTGCATGTAAACCTTTATTTTGCAATACATCCATATATTTGCGTTAATTAAAGAAACTTATGTCCTTTGTTATTTATTTTTAAATTGATGTACTAGAATAATATTTTTAATTTGAATTTATTGGTGTAGTTGTTTACCTTTGCTTTGTTAAATTATTTTAGCTCATCTTTGGTCAGATGCATCACACTTACTGAGGAGAGGAGAGCGGGATAAAGTGCAGGATGTGGGTTACTGCTGTATTTTGCACAGACACAGCAGAGCTGGGGGCACGGAAAGGTCAGAAATCAAAGAATGCAGAGCAACACAGTCACAAGGCCCTTTCTGTTTGCAGGCTGCCCAATAATACCTGAGCCGCCATCTTGGCTGTTTCTAGACTCATAACATGCAGAAGTTGCTGGGTGTTTTTTAATTTTTGAGAGCAATCTGTATGTAGAGGGTGTGGGTAACCACACCAAAAATTTTAAGTTGTACCATTTGAAGCCAAAATATTAAAATTAAATCCACAAGTAAAAAATGCAAGTTAACTAAAAATTAAACAAAGTAAGATTTACTTATGCAAATGCATTCATTAATGGTTGGTTACTACAAAATGAATGAAATAAAGAAAAATAAAAGACCAAATATTTAGAATGCACTTTAATGAGGTAAGTTTGTAGTGCGCAGGCGAAAGATCAGAAGGATTTACGTCCAGACAAAAAAGGAAAAAGGGCAAAACCAATGTTGCAACCTGAGAAATGAAACGGAAAATTCAGGATGGAAACTGACATAGGTCTGATTCCCGAACTGCCATACGAACGGACGTACATTTTAGGATAGAAACATATTAGCTTATAGAATCACTCGCAAGTTCATACGAGCGCACGGGAAAAATAGGATGATCGGCACCAAAATCAAAGCTGTTACATGTTTCTTTGAATCGACCCATATGAGAGCAGCGTCTAATTCTCCAGGTGGCAAGAAATCCATAAGGCCAGTGGTTTAGGTACCACATCTGGGGGCAGGAGCTAGTCCCAAAGGGAACTGGGGATGTGTCCACTCTCGCTCCTGATCACAAGTGTTCTGGTCTAAACAAAGCCATATTGCCAGTCATTAAAGAGGAGATGAAAACTCCTCAAACCTGGCTTGCTCGGCCCCCCTGCCTCTCTGGTTTCACAATTTACAACTTTAAACTCACCTGTCCGGTTGCATTACACTTCGACATCCCTTGGTCCTGCGCCATCTCCGTCTTGCCGTTCATGCTTTGTGCTGCCCCTCAGATCTTGCGCATGTGCAGTGTTGGTGCATAGGCTGCAATGACACTTGGAGCAAATCCAGAGCAAGATTTGAAGATTGGCGCGAGACATTTGAAGAGGGACAGTGAAGTGTATGGCTAAAAGTATGGCTAACACTTGCAGCCTTCACTCAGTGACGGCTAAGAGGGGTGAAGAGGGGCCAGGAATGCTGCCGGATGTCGGCGTTTTAGATAACACCGACTTCCATAAGGCAGTGATGGAGGGATGTTTAGAGAGAAACATCAGAAAAGGCAAACACCTGTGCAGCGCAGGAGTTGGCCCCTGCCACTATAAGAGAGGCTGGGAGGGGGGCATCCAAAATGCCCCCTCACATAACCCACTCGAGCGCTGGGCCGCCAATCACTGCGCTGGATTCCTATTGGAGGACCAAGGTTAAGGTAAGCTTTACGGGTGTTCTGGGGGAGTTATCTGCGTGGGGGCTCCAGTCCAGTCTGTCTTATAGCGGCAGGGACCAACACCCGCTCCACATTGGGGTTGGTCCACTTTAATAGGCATGGCAAACAGCTCATATTAAACAAAAGCCTGCGCATGAGCCTTAGGACTGGGGAAAGGTGAGTTTTCTAGTCGATCTGAGGGGTTTCACACAGTGGGATAATTTGTGATGACCCAAGGCTAGGAACAAAACTTGAGAATATCAAAATTCTGGGTTTTTAACCACTTTAACGAGGAACAAAACCCGCCCTGGGGCATCCCAAATTGGGATGTCCCGATGTGTGACCCCCCCCCCAGTTCTCCCACTGAAACTCACCGTTCCCCACTCCATGTGCAGGCTTGCAGCCAATCAGAGCCCTTTGCCTTGACCATGTCATCTGGCAAAAGGCTCAGGTTGAACTCAATGGGGAATGTTACAGTGCTGAATCGACCCTACTGCCTAATGGTTTCGAGGCTATATATAGCGTTTAGTGGGGCTGCCATGCCTTTGAGACAGGAACGCCAAACTGCAATTGCCATTACTGATGAGGCAGAGCCCTCCCTCCAACTACCATGAAGCACAGCGTGTGGGTAAACCAGACCTTCAGCATCATTTAATGAAAAGCCCAAACCCTTAAAAAACTATTCCCCAGCGTCTAAAATTAATATATTTAAGTATAAGTTAATATTTTATTATTAATATACATATATATATATATATAATTAATATATATTAAGTTAATATTTTAGTCACTTTTTATTCTTTCCCTCAATGGCCTGCAACTCTGTTCAGGACTCTATGATACGGGTGCCGCCACCTTGGCTTAGTAGCATCAAATACTGAGGAGAGGAGGGGGGGGGCAAAAGTGCAGGGGAGCAGTGTTATAGCTATAGAGTAGAGCTGGGGTCAGGAAAAGGTCAGCAATCCCAGAATGCAGAGCAGCACAGTCAGAAAACACGTCCTGCTTGCAGGCAGCCTGAGACTCCATGGGCCACCATCTTGGATGTTTAAAGGCTCATAACATGCAGTAGATGCAGGTAGGATGATTTTTAATGTGAGCAATCTGTATGTACAGGGTAAGGGAAAGATATAAGATGCGCTCTTATTCAAGGGCAGCTGCCATGTAGGTCCCACACATCCCGCCATACACGGTCAGGGCAGTTGCAGTAGCCATATTACACCACACAACCCCCATCCCCCAGGAGGAAGCGAGCAAGCTACAGCGCGAGCGGCACACAGCTTCCATCTCCGTCATGGACGCTCCGCCCCCAGCAACAGTAGCAGGGCTGGCCCCGCAGGCAGTCACGTGCTTCTCTCCGACTGTAACGCGCACAGCTTGTTTGTCCCTTGTGAAGCGCCGTACTGTAGGCGTCGAGCTGTGTTTGGGCCAGGAGGAAGCCAGTGTGTATTTGTGTATAGCGGTTCGAACACCGGAGATAGAAGCTGGTCAGGAGGTGGCGTGTGGCAGACACAGCGGATGTACCAGCTTCCTGGAGCCTGCTGACCACGGGCCTCCGGCCATTAAGCCTGGGCTGCCTTGCAGGTGTGCAGGCCTACGCCTCCCTCCCCGAGCAAGCGGTGTGTCCTGAGGGCCAGGCCGACTATGAGCAGGAGAGCGCGGCCAGCCGTCTCTGCTGAGGTAACTGCCGCAGTGTTTGTAGCTTCCCATAGCGCTGCTCCTTCTCGTAGCCCAGCTCGGCCATGTTGGGGCACCCTGTTGCTTATTTGTACTCCCTGACCACGCTGTATATAGCATGAGTGCCTCCCTCAGCTAGAGTGATTGTTTACTTCTCATGCCATGGCCAGGCTAAATGGAGAGCCCACTTTCCCATCAGGTCAGAGGCTCCCCTGCTTACTTATCAGATGCCACACATCTGGCTGCAGGCTAGCCACAGGTGGGATGGCAATTTGTGCTTTTTGACTGTGGGAAAGGTAAGCAGGGGAGCCTCATTTTTGCAGTCCCTAATCTGAGGTCTGATTGGAATATCCTCAAGGTGCACTCTAATTTTCTAAAAAAAAACGGTGATGTTCATCTTTAAGAACCCCCCCCCCCCCCAAATGCATAATGCTTTGTTTCTGGAACTTCAGTACTTAAAGTGGACCAACACCCAGGATTTTGACTATCCTGGGTTTTGGTCCACTTCGGCGGGGCACCCCGATCGGGGGTGCCCCGCTGTGTGAAACCCCCCAGAAACCCCAAAAAACTCACCTCTCAACGCTCCCACGTGAGCGCCGCAGCCAATCCCCGCCAACGTCCAGGCGGGGATCAGGAACGTCCAGGCCGCTTCCGCCGCCGCCGCCTCCCGCGCGTCACTCTCGGCGCGCGCGCGCCCCCGCCGGCCATTCACAGAGGGCCGGCGCGGGCGCGCGCACGTCTGGAGGGGTGCGCGGGAGGCGGCGGAAGCGGCGGCGGATCAGGTAAGGTGTTTTTGGAGTTTCTGGGGGGTTTCACCCCGCGGGACATCCCGATCTCGGATGTCCCGCGGGGTGGGGGGTGATCGGCCCGGGAATCTTATAGATTTCCGGGCCGATCACCCCTGGGTGTTGGTCCTCTTTAAAGTGGACCCCCCTGGAAACCCCCCGGATTGCCTGATCACACTCACCTTTCGTCGGTCCTATGCCACATGCGCAGCCTCTTGTTCAATCAGCGTGCTCGGATCCACTCATGTCAGCTTGCCTAAGCCTTTGTCACCCTTTAATGGGGAGTGTGCTCGTGCTGGCCATTCAGAAATGCACCCTGCTAGAGAAATAGCGGGGATGCGGCCGCTGCTCGTGCATGTGCCGTTGGACTGGGAATGAAGGTGACTTTATGGGTGACCTGGGGGGGTTTGCACAGTGGGGCATCCCAATTTTGGATGCCCCGGGGGGGGGGGGGGGATCAATCTTCAGCATGGAGATAAAAATACAAAAGGTTACTTACCTGTACTTGCTCCACAACTCAGGGCCAATGTCTTCCTCTACCAGAACCCTGGGATGAGATTTTAAAGGGGGGGGGGGGGGGAGGGGCAGAATCGCGACTTGCCATCAATCCACTCGATTCTTTGCAGTGGTGGTTGTGGGCGAAGCCTTACACACCACCTCTCCATTGTAGTGGTCACACCCACTGTGACTGGTGGTGGGGATGTGGCCTGGCATGGAAGTGCCAGAGAATACAGTTTCAGGCCCCGGGTGGGGGGAGGCAGCAGCTGCCCATTAAAGCAATCGGGTGAGGGGAGCGCCGGACCTGCTGTGGCTTGGCACCAGTAAAACAAAAAAAAATGGCTGCCTGGAAACTCTCCTCGTCCAGTTCCTCTTCTACATCTGGCGTGAAGCAGTCTGCCTGCTTGATGTGGCCCTACATAACGGCTGGCAGCCAGAATAGTTTGCCATGGGTCACTTGGGGTTAAAGTGGACCAAAATGCAGGATTTTGACTATCCCAAGTTTTAGTCCTTGTCCATGGGGTTCCCTGATGCAGGATGCTCTGCTGTGAAACCCCCTAGGTCGCCCATTCCAACTCGCCTTTTCCCGGTCCTATGGCACACGTGTGGCCTCCCGTCCAATCGGCACGCTTGACTGCGCTGACACAAGCTCATCTAGGCTTGTCTAAGGAGCCAAGTATAGCTGAGCCCAATGGTGGCCTCATATCCACTGCCCTCTTAAAGTGGACCAACACCCAGGATTTTGACTATCCTGGGTCTTGGTCCACTTTGGTGGGGCACCCCCGATCGGGGTGCCCCGCTGTGTGAAACCCCCCCGAACCCACCTCTGTCCGCGGCGACGTGCCCATGCTGGGGGAGAAGTTGAGTATACCGGACGACCTGGGGAGTTTAACACACCAAGGAAGGAATCCAATCAACTTCTTGATGTTCTTGAATTTGGTTGGACTATTACCTGAGGTAAAATGTTGGAGTAGTACTGTATAGAATCAAAAACTGAGTGTAAAGGCAGGTTTTCAATTACCCTGATTCGTATGAGCCAGAACATACCCATGTCTTTTCATTGTAGGTGTGGCTCTATCCTTTCCATTTTCAATATGGAGGACCAGCTATGTAAGTGTTTTCTGAAAACATCCATGGGGCAGCATACCACTGAGATATTAAGGCTTTGCCCCAAGGTAGAGACACGTGACCACCAGGATACACAAAAGCTTTAGTTCCTCCTCTGCAACCAGTTCTTGGTGTTCCTGCTTGGGGCAGGAGACAGCCCACCAGCTCCTGAACCATGGGTTTAGGTAAGTAGACTGGGTTGCTGAGAGTCTGATAGAGTTGACCCAATACTCGAGTTCCTGGCCTGCCAGGGACCCAGGGGATAGGCCAGATACCCCTATCCCTGACTCTTAGCCAGAGGGAGGGGGGGGGGCAGTGCTAGCCTCAGACCAAGTATGTTAACAGTCTGAGGCAGTGTGGTCTTCTGGGTCCCCTCACCTTCCCACCACCCCCTCCCTCCTCTGATACCATATGGTGGCTTGTGAGGCTCTGGCGGGGATGTACTGCTGCAGGTGGTCGAGCTGCATTATGTTTTTTGCCTGGTGTTGCGGGTCTGTGGAGCTCGTCGGAGGCCTGGCTGTGGTATGCTCGTGCCGCTTTTAAGCATGATGGAAGAGGGGAATCTTCCGCAGGGGGCAAGACCACCCGGAAGCGCCCGATGACTTCAGCGCTAGGCACTGCTGCGAGACCCAGCTAATGCACCTGCTCCCGACCTAAAGGCGAAGCACTCTGCTAAGCTTAAGTGTCTCTCTCTGGCCTCCCTCTCGTTTTACCTTAGATGGTTAAAAGACTCAGCAATTAGGACCTCCCTGCTTGCTTGCTTATTGAGCTTGGAGAGGGGCGCCTCTACCCCACACCTGCCTTCAGAATAGTGGATCACGCAGGGGAATCTTTGCAAGTCCCTGCTCCTCTATCATCTACTATGGGAGACTTTGCTATGGATCAACATGCTTCCAAGCTGATTGATGGAATTTCATCTGAGAATCTGTCAGCCGCTCAGTCTGGGAAGAAGGGGGTCCAGCTCCGGTAAGTCCCTTTTTTATTTATGGACACACTTGCAGTTTTAAGGGGCTCTTAAAAAGTGTTATCCATTCATTGAGGAATTGCGTATTTGGGATAAATTCCCCAAACTGGATGCCCCTTTTTTTCTAAGGTCTCCAAGGGCGTGGATTTAGCCTTTGGGGACTTTGGTATCCTCAAAGCTCCTTTTAGACAAGAAGATGGATTATCTCTTGAAGAAAGTATGGCAGGCTGAATCTTGTACTCTAAACCGATTCTAGTCTCTACTTAGGTTGCCAGGAATCTTAATTTTTGGCTTCAGCAATTTAAATCGTCTCTTGAAGCAAACTGATATTAATGAGATTATGAAGGCTTTACCGATTCTCAGCGGCCTCTCTTCTTTCTGATGCCACGGCAGAATCGGTGAGATTTTTGACACCGGCCATAGCCCTCAGCAATTTGGTGCGTAGGACTTTGTGGCTGCGTACTTGGTCAGGGGATACAGGTTCAAAGTTGCGCCTGTGTGCCGTGCCCTTTAACGGGGAAATTCCTTTTTGCCACAGAACTAGAGAAGGTGTTAAGACAGGTCTGCTGATAGACATAAGTATTTTCCCACTAAGCATAGGGATTTCAAGAATAATTTTTTTTTTTCTAGTCCTCTTATAGACGGCCCTTTTTTTTTTTTTTTTTATTTTTTTTTTTTTTTTTAGCAAGGACTTGTTTAGAGGGGCCCCTCCTACTTCTAGGAGAGGCAAGTTTAGAGGATCCACTCTGTTTGGTACCCAGCAGTCAGTCCATAAGAAGCAATGACTCCGGGTCCTTAATAGGTGCCGGTTAAAACAATTCCACATTTGGTGGGCAACTCTACTGTATTGCCCCTTTATATCCAGGGGGATAAGGAAGGGTTTCTCAATAGAATTCATTCACATCCCTCCCAGGAACTTTTGTTACTCCTCTTCCAGGGGTCAGGGAGGAAAGACTGGCCATTCACAGCAGTCTAGATTCTATGTTGGATATGGGAGTGATTTTCCTGGTTCCCTGCCACCAATGGGGGTGAAGGGTTCTACTCAAGCATTTTTTTGTAAAGACCACCTCCAGAGGATTCCGCTTCATTCTGAATTTGAAGAAGCTGATTGGTACGCTACAGATGGAGTCCATCGTCCCTTATCGGCACAAGCCTTTTTGAAATTTGCAGTAAAGTTGGGGGACCAAATACACCACTTCCAATTTGTATGCCTACCCTTTGAGCTGGTGGAACCTCTAGCTGCACTAAGGCAGAAAGGAGTCAGAATCATAGCATATCTAGATGACCTCCTCCTCTTTGCCCTAGATCAGAAGAGGTTGCTCCAGAATCTGGAATTGACAAAGGATTTTTTTCAACGATTGGGTTGTATCCTGAATTACCAGAAGTCTAGTCTCGTCACAGGTCATGACTTATCTGAGGTTCGAGACCAATACGATCCTTCAGAAAATCTTTCTGCCTCAGTCGAAGGTAACAATCCTTCAGGAAGCCGCTCAGTCCCTGTGTTCCAGGCAGTATTTCGGATCACAAAGCTATGCGTGTACTTACACGCTGTAAGATGGTGTCGGCTACGCTCAACGACTCCAGAGTCCATAGACGCATCCATAGGATAATCAGTCACAGATTTAGTGAGGGAATCTGAGTTGGTGGCAAGGCAAGCACAGGTTTGTCAGTGACCTATCTTGGTCGAACCCCAAGGACGTGGTAGAGAAGACACTCCTCTTCATGGAGCTGGGGGGCCCATTGCAAATCCCAGACCACTCAAGGGAAATGGTCCAGAAGACTAAACCTATCGTCATCAAATCTCAGAGAATTGATAGCTGTGAAGGAGGCATTGCTACCCTTCTCTCCCCACCTCAAGGGTCATCGCATACAAATCAGAACAGACAATGCGACTACTATGGCATATCTAAATCGTCAGCGAGGGACATCCATTCTGCAACAAGCAGCAAAGGAAATTCTGATCTGGGCAGAATTGAACCCTTTCACCCTATCATTCACCTACCTGATAGGTTGCCGAAATCAGGTGGCAGATTTTTTTGAGTCTCTCTCCACTATCAGAAGCAGAATGGTCACTGAACCAGAATGTATTCAATGGGATTTGTGTCCTGAGAGGAACCCCTTGGGGGTGGATTTTTTTCGCCTCCGGTCGAAACAACAAGCTGGGGAAATTCTTCTCCCTCCATGCCTCTGATCAAACTCTAGGAATAATCCCCCCCCCCCCCCCAGGATCAACAGTGGTGTTTCAGTCTGGATTATGCTTTTCCACCAGTTTCGATCCCCCCTCAGGTTCTAAACAAAATATCCTGCCAGCCAGCCACGATTCTAATGCTGGCCCCATGGCGGACAGAGACCATGGTTTTCAACTCTGAAAGTGCTCTTGGTCCAAGAGCCTTGGGAACTCCTGGTGAGACTAGATCTTCTATTCCAGAGACCAGTGCTTTGTCAGGATCTGCAGAAGTTTCATCTGACAGCATCGCCATGCTCCAAAAAAAAAAGATTTTTCGAGGGAGGTGATCAAGACTCAGCTTTCCAGCAGAGCGGAGGTGACGAAGAAGATTTATTTCAAAATTGAAAGAACTTTTAACACCTCGAAGGTGCATAATCGAAGATCCCCCTTCTAGTCTTCCAGTCTAATTGGATTTCCTTCAGGAAGGAGTCAACCTGGGTCTCAGCATCTGTACCCTGAAGTTCCAATTAGCAGCCCTTTAGTTTCTGGATAAGGGACTTTCATCTTTCGTGATGGGCCGGGGTTTTAATAGCTGTTAGGCAGTCCAGACCGGTCTGTTTTGAGGTTGGCTCCTCAATGGAATATCGCCCGGCTTCAAAGAGCTCTGGCCACACAACGCTTTGAACCTTTGTCAAGCTCTATTAAATGTCTTACATGGAAGGCACTCTTTTTGGTGGCAATAACTTCAGCCCGCAGAATCGGTGCTATCCAGGCTCTATCCTGCCGTCACCCCTTTCTTTGAGTTTTCCAGGATTTTATAATATTATGGGTGGATCCTTGCCACCTTCCTAAGATCTCTCGACTTTCACTGGATCCAAGAGATTATCCTTCTATCCACCGGGAATAGTGTTCCTTCCATGGGCTCTGTAGATAAGTCATTGGATGTCAGTGCTTGTGTGCTGGAATTCCTTTAATGGGCAATAGCTTATTCGTTTCCTTCTCGGGTCACGGTCAGCGTGTTTCCGATGGATGAAGAGCACTATCAATTTTGCTTACAACGGATCTCCTTCTCCAGGGCGGATTACAGCTCATTCAACAAGAAATATTTTTACATCTTGTAGCGGAGCAAGCTGGTGTCTCTGAACAGATTTGTAGAGCGGCAACCTGGTCTTCAGCTAAGATGTTTCTTAATTATTACTGCCTGGATCTGCTCAATCAATCCTTTGTGTGGCAGGAAGCCTGTCCCACCCAGTAGAGGTAGTATCTCGCTTATCCTCTCCGTGGTATGCTACCCTAAGGATGTTTTGAGAAACCTTAACTTAGTTACCTGGTAACTTCTTTTCTAAACTTCTGAAAGGGCAGCATACAGGCTTTCCTCCCTCAGGCTACGTTATTTTATCTTGCTGATTTACCAGTTGGTGCTTTGTCTATCTTTGATTTTCAGATCGCTTAAACTACTAGTTTCTGGAGGAGGAGCTAAAGTTTTTTTGTATTCTGGTGGTAAAGTGTTCCTAGCCTCATCGGCTACTGTGGTTGTGTAAGACAAGTACACTTAATAGTTGGTGAGTATCCCGAATAAAGAATGCAGCACTCCAGAGGGTTTGCTGGAGGTTTGCTTTAATACAACACTTCGTGTTGAATAGTTTTAGGGGCCAAATTGAGCAGTTAAATTAGTTGTCCTGTGTTGCTTCTCTATACACAAAGAATGGGCTTATTCAGGCAGGGCGGGGTGGCTGTGGGGGTTCATAAAGCTTGGAGTTTCTCTTTAATGCTCATATTTAGCTTGTATGTCTGGTTGCCAGTAGGAAGTGACCTTTCAGCAGCATGTGACAGGGACATGCTCTGAGTATTTTGTGAACCTTGTACAGTACCAGGCTATTTGTTCATATATCTGATCTATTTTGGGTTGCTTTCTAAATTTACTAGTAGGTGTAAGTTTAATTTTGTTGTATTTGATCTAATACAATATTTTTTTTATCCTTAGGACAACATCAGATTCAAAATGGAAAATGAAAGCAAATAAAAAGATATCCTGCCAAAGAAGTTGTTTTTATCCAGGCTGGTCTAAATCATGGTCACTGCATGGAAGCTTTAGTTGTTCTGTCTTCAGAAGAAGAAATGCATTCTTATTCCGAAAGCGGCCTGCTAAAAGCTTGAAGAACGTTTTCAAAATCCAAAGTACTGGCAGTGATCTTGTCAAGCAGAAAGCAAAGCAAGTCGCTAAATCAAAATTTGCAAAAGCTATTAGTGAACAATTAGGTTTAAAGGCCAAAAGGGAATCTACAGGGAGACATTCAACTTCAAAATTGGTGACAAACAACAAGAGAAAATGCACACAAAATAAGAAATACTGGAATCTATTAGGCAGTAAACCTGGGACCAGCATATTTGTAAAAAACGAACAGCCTGTACTTTCAAACCCTGGTTTAACAAATCTGGTCGTTGACACCTCTCAAACAAAAAAGGAGAGTAAAGCAGTATGTCGCCATTCCCCTAAGATTTCTAAGGTGCACTGCAGAAGGCAAATCTTAAGAAAAAAATTTGGAATTTTGTGGTTGCGGAAATGCTGTAATTTACTTATGATGCCTAGAAAATCATCTCCGTTTACAGGCCGTTACAGATCACACACGCGTAAGCTTGGTGCGAGAAAAAGCCTTAAAATACTAGATTTGTGGCTGTGGTTTTACAAACGATTTTGGAAGTGTCGTAAAAATTTAAAACACAACTTCTGCCGAGTATTTTCCTATTTTAAGCTAAAGATTAGACGACCTATCAAGACGATAAACAGGCCATACGATATGAACAATAACACATCAGGAATCTTATGCGAAATACAACCACGCACAACGAACGCTTGTCTACGCGATGAGACTGTTAAACTGCTGGAAACTCCCTTTTCAAATGTGGCAACAAGCCGATCTAGTCTGAAGGACAGTCAGTCATCCCTTTGCACAGGTGCCCAGTGGAGTGCCGAGGACAGCTTACACAAAAAAGATTCTTCAGTGACTAGTTATCCTGATGATGTGTGTATGCTATTAACAGAAAAAGAGGTGTCTATATCTTCCCAGGAGGATGTAGATGTACATGGGGAGCAGGATGATCACTTTATGCTACTGGCTCCTGATAAAGTAAAGCCATGTACAAGTGAAAGTGCAGACTTTCTGGACAATGCAGAAGGAATGGAAAATGGCGAGGATGCCTGTGCCATGGAGGTGGATGAGAACAGCAATTCGGATGTATTTAATACAAAGCTACTTGACCACCCTTACTGTAAAAGCCCTTTACAAGAAAATTCACTTGAAGCTGGATTAGAGGCATCTGCAAAACAGTGCGCAAAGAATGGGCAGAAAATAATCAGCAATGTCTCTGATGACCAGTTGGCATCCGCTATTTTTGGTATATATGATATTAGCTCAAAATGCATTATCTCTATTTTAGTATAATTCTAGTATGTGCACAAATGCTGGCATCCGCATGTAGGAAAATGCCGACATGGGTATGGTGTTAATATTGTAACAATGCAGCAGAGGTTAGAAAAGTTAAATGAATTTTTATGTGCTGCAATCTAAATTGCCCTGGAGAGGGATGCATATGAGCACTGTTTGTTCTGTTGGTCTGATTTAATTTATTTTCGACTGTTGGTCCACATTTAGCCTCTAACACCAAGCTCCGTTTATCAGGTACAGCTCTGTTTAAGATTGAAGGTTGATTTGATAGAACATTTTTGGGCAGGTAAGGCTAGGGATGTCAAATTACACAGCACAACAGATCTCATCCCATATATCCCAGCTGCAACCAACCCAGTTCTCATCTCCCAGTTTATTGTGGCAGCATCATGCTGAAAGGAAAGAAATTGAAAAGTGAATGTATCATTCAGGCTTCTCTGCTGTGTAGGGCAAAACCCTGGCCTTTATGGTTTTTGGCCTTTGTAGATTACATTTTGTGATAATCTGGATTAATAATTTAACCCTTCTAATGCTAGCTACATAAACCTTACGTAGCTGCCTCTGCTACCGTTAACTGCCAGCTACCTAACTCTGAATCTCTTCTTCTCCACCCCAAGGACCCAGAATAGGGTCTCCCTCCGACGGGTCTCCTGTTAACCGGGAGGGGGGGCTCCGATCCTGCCGCCCCCGGATCTTCCGCAGTGAGGAGAGGGCCTGAATGAGGCCCACTTTCATCGCTAGCCCCGCCTCTTGTGGTTAGGGTGTATTACGTCACCCCGCTCCCGGCGGTGAGCTGTCACATGTCGAGGGTGATCACTGGAGGGAGGTTGGAGGGGTAGGGTTCCCCTGCCTCCCCAACCCCTTTCCAGCAATCACCCCGGCAGCTGTTATCAGATCATCGTGAGTGTTAAAGAAAATAAATAAATCAATCGGTCTTTTTTTTTTTTTTTTTTTGGTTTGTTTGTTTAGTTTACACTTAACCAACAGAGGGTGACAGAATCTCAAGTAGGCTGGCAGTTAAAAGTACCTATGCATGTTGGGTGGTGTTCTGCTCGGGAGACCTTGCACTTTCAGATTTAGCTTGTTTTTTCCTGTTTGTATATTGATTATTTTATGAAAAAATGTTCTGCTTTTTAATACGTTTTTTTTAGAGAGACCCTGTACAACCAAAGAATTCATCAAGGGATTACTTCCAGAAACATGAGCCAACTACTACATGATGGGTATGCCTAGAAAGCTTAATATGTGTTATTTCAGGGAATATATGGTTTGTGTGTGTTTTAAATGTAAAGGTTGTTTTGGTTTGAAAAATTGCTAGGTGTGCACTTTATCTGCAGAGCTGAAATAAGTAAAATTCCTGTTACGCACATGATTTACTTTAGGGTTTTTGGCAACTCTTCCCTTGACAGTACCTATGCATGTTGGTATGCCTAGAAAGCTAGAGGTGGGTACCTACAGAGAATATATAGTTTGAATTTCAGATGTAAAGGTTTTTTTTTTTTTTTTTTTTTTTTTTTTTTTTTTTTAAACTGCAAGGTGCACTTAGCAGTTGTATTTCATCTGAAAATCTCCTAAAAACACTGTTTCAGTTTGGGGGGGGGGGGTCTCCTGGGCAAGGAAAGGTTGTCTAACAATACATATGTGGTACCGTTGGAACCAGGAGAAATGGCCCTTTTTTACGTGCAATTTTACATGATTTTATTGAAAAACGTACATTTTGTATTTTAAAAATGCACTACTGTAAAAACAGATTTTTGAAAAATATTGAGAATGACAAGACATTTCATGTTAAAACCCAGACTCTGGGAAAAGTCTAGGTAGGCTGGCAGGGTAAACATATAAAATTATATATTTTTGTTTAAAACGTGCAAAATAAGAATATGAGAACGACAGATTTTCAAAAGTGAAAAATATGCCAGGGTCCTATCTTCTTTCGGGGGTGCCCCCTGTGTGAAATCCCCCAGATTGCCTGAAGAAATTCCCCTCTCTCGTCCTACATCGCATGCATTCATCCTGTCCAATCAGCCCACACATGCGCACTTGTCTAAGGATCATCTAAGACTCGGCTCCAGCCGAGTCCTGATGAGCATGCCCAAGTGCTACCCCCTAACAGGGAGAGTGCTCATGCCGGTCATTCACAAATGCCTGACGCAGGTGCACGCCCTGCTAAAGGTATAGCAGGGAGCAGCGCCATTCGGCCATGTGCCGTTGGATTGTGGAGAAGGTGAGTTTACTGGGTGACCTGGGGGTTTTAGACAGCGTGGCATCCCAAAGGAAATCATTTTACAAATAATTGAGAACATTTAACTGTGCTCAAACGGAGCTAAAATGCATTTTGAAGCTCCTCCATGTCCAAGTGCTTCAGTGCTTTTTTTCGGTCCAGGCAGTGCCCAGCTGGCATTTTTAAGATTACCGATTGGCTAATCTCAAGAATACTGGCTTTATCTTCAGCTTCTCTGTAGACTTGCTAAAGCTACAGGGAGGCCGTGGGTGCAGTTGCAGGCAGAGACGGCAGTGGGAGCTGCCGGGGAAAGGTCTATCTGACTGGTTGGCGTAGCTTCATTCAGGTTTCCTAGCTGCTTATTCATATTCAGTTCATCTTTGATGTAGTTGGTAAATAATAAAAAGTGAACAACAATTTGCATGCAATGTATATAATAGAGTGAGAAGGATTACAGAAAGATGAAAATAGTGATACATAAAGCAAGGATTATCAACGTACAGTAAAGGACTAGGACTGTATTGCTATAACTTCTTTTGTTCAGGAAACTAATGATAATTGGGTAAAACCTACATCTAGATCTTGAGGTCTTGCAGACTGGAATTTTAATGCATTGACCCTATGGTAGTCGCTGGAATGTAGCATGGTCCGGGTGTGTAGGGTTATGTAGAATGTTTTCTGCTCCACTTAACGTCCTTCTACCATGTAACTCCTGGATATAGTCATCCAGTGAGAGCCGTCTGCCATGACTTTCATTTGTACACCCCATTCACAACAAAGAGAGACGTTTGCCGGTTGACACGGCAGGTGGCTTTCATTGGATTGGATTGGAGCTCATGCATGCCCCAATAGACTGGGGGAAGGTGAGTGTTTACAGGGGTTTTACACAGTGGTGCCTCCTGGGGTGGGTTTTGTTTTGCTATACTATCCTATACTCCGAAGTCATCAGTGCCCCAACACTGCCTGTTTGGAGGCATGGGGCTGAGCACAAAAGGTGACGACATAAACTTTCTCTTAGGATAATTGTCCTTAATTGTCCTATGAAGCCTTCCCTTTACGGTGGTATGGAGGTCATTGGGAGCGCTTGTGTTCAGGCCCACATACCTTCTCATACCAGCATTGTGGGTGAGAAAGGTGCAGGGTTGAAGGCAGGAAGGGTGTCTTGTGCCCTCTCAAGCAGACTTCCCCTTTAAAGTGGACCAACACCCACGGGTGATCGGCCCGGGAATCTATAAGATTCCCGGGCCGACACCTCCCTCCCCGCGGGACATCCCGATCTCGGGTGAACCCCCCAAACACCCCAAACACCTTACCTTATCTTCGGCGGCGGCCGGCCACCGCCGCCTCCCTCGCGCCCCTCTAGGCGTGCCCGCGCCGGCCATCTGCGAATGGCCGGCACGGGCGTGCGTCAAGAGGGACGCGCGGGAGGCGGAGGAGCCGCTTGTCCACGGCTTGTCCGTCGGCGCGGGGAGAGGTGAGTTTTTGGGGGGGTTTCACACAGCGGGGCACCCCGATCGGGGGTGCCCCACCGAAATGGACCAAGACCCAGGATAGTCAAAATCCTGGGTGTTGGTTCACTTTAAAGCGGTCCTATACCCTGAATAAGAGCCTATATTATGTTTCCCACACCCTGACATACAGATTGCTCACATTAAAAATAATCCTACCTGCACCTACTGCATGTTATGAGTCTTTAAACATCCAAGATGGCGGCTCATGGAACATCAGGCAGCCTGCAAACAGGAAGTGTCTTCTGACTGTGCTGCTCTGCATTCTGGGATTGCTGACCTTTTCCTGACCCCAGCTCTGCTCTGTCTGAGCAAAGCACAGCTATAACCCCACCCCCTGCACTTTATCTCACTCTCCTCTTCTCAGTAAGTGTGATGCTTCTGAGTCAAGATGGTGGCGCCCGTATCCTAAAGCCCTGAACAGTTGCAGCCCACTGGGGGAGAGAATAAGTGACTAAAAACTTAAAATATATTAACTTTAGATGCTGTGGAATAGTTGTTTTTAAGGGTTTGGTCTTTTCAATAAATTAGGTGAAGGTCCGGTTTAAGCCAGGTTATATGCTTTTCTTGGTTTTGAGGGCACTCTTGAAAGCTTTAAGGATTAGAGAGACTGTGAAACCTCCCCAGGTCGCACAGAAACTCTCCTATCCCAGTCCAACGGCGTGAGCAGCAGTCACATCCCCGCTATCTCTTTAGCGTCGCACGTGCCTGCGCCAGGCATTTGTGAATGGCCGACACGGCATGCTCCCTGTTAGATGGTAGCAGGGGATGCGGCCTCAGAACTGCTAGACTCGGACAAGCTCTTAAACATAGGGGTGGGAACAGATCCGAGCATGCTGATTGGACAAGGGGTCGTGCATGCGCTGTAGGATCAGGGAAAGGTAAGTCAGTTCGGGCGACCTGGGGAAGTTTCACTCATCGGGTCATACAGGTTTGAGGTGCACTGGGGACAAGGACCAAAACCCAGGATAGTCAAAGTCCTGGGTTTTGGACCACCTTAATCTCATGCAGGAATAGCTTCGCTCCTAGAATTACATGGGAGCCACAATCTTGGATCACACGTAAGATCCCTGATTACACGTGAGTGGGGGGAGCCTTTGCTTTGAGCTTCCTTATGATTAGTCCAACCAGCCAGAGAGAATGTCTGTTTCCACACAAAATGTTAGGAGATAATCCTGGCTATATTGAAGATCAGAATGGCTGCAGTATGTTTGTGTGATAATGTTTCTCCACACAATGCAGGCTGTCTGGAGCGTGCTATAAGCAGCTCACACCTGAGAGATGTTTAAATCAGAAAAGAGATCAGCATATGTCTCATTTTAAACACACTGAATCAACAGCCATTGGAAGGGACGAGTGTAACTCAGTCAATGGGCTCTGCTGAAGCAGCGTTGTTTACAGTGTTTTAGGAGCTTTCAGAGCAGAGCTGAGTCATTACTGCTGATGGCTTGTTACTTCTGGCTAGAAATAAAGCATTATTTCAATTAGATTTAGGAACATTTTGACTGTAGGACTTGTGGCAAGATGGCTGCCCCCATGCAGTTTAATAGCATAGTATCACTCTGCTGTCCCACAACATCTGAATGGAGTTAAGCCCTCTCAAATATTACATCACTGATTGTGAGAGACAGGGTTTAGGGTATCAATTTACTAAACTTGTCGCTATCTAAATCCAGCCTTGTACCGACGATGACCAAAAAGTATGAAAACCTGTATCCAGAAGTTAGTGGATGGTGACATTCTTACATGCTATTCAAGAGAATTGCACACCCTGACTGATTCAGGCCTTGGGATATAGCTATAAAAGAGCTGTAAATTGCAAATACTTTCCAATTTAGGAGAGCACTCAGTCAGGTGTAAATCTATAATAATTTGGGCCAAGTTTATAGACATAGGTGTCAACCTAGCCCACAGAATCTGACCCTGTCTTGGCCAATGTAGGGGGGGGGGTTATGGTACACTGCACTTTTCTTCTATCACCCCCAAAAGCTTACATATTTGCCTAGGAAGTGTTCAGTTTCTGACACTTGTTTCCTTAAGTTCTGTAGATATAAAGGTATATAACACCTTTCTATGAGTTATAACCTGTTCACTATTGACATAAATGGGGAAAGGATAGAGTTTGGACAGAGATTATAAAACTGGCCTTAGCATATAGAAAAGTTTTAAATATTGGTTTAAAAAGGGGTACATGCGCGTGTGTGCTCTAATTGAGTATTGGATAAACATGCATTCTACTATTCGCAACTTTATTCTTCTGTCCCCACAGCTCTTTTAAATGAGACAATGAAGAAATATGGAAGTTTGATCCCGTTATCCGAAAAAGATGTATTGAGTCGGTTAAAGGAAACCTTTAATGAGGAATTTGCTCACAGGTTTGCTACATTGCTTGTAATGGAATGTGGAGCTTTCCTTTTGTATGGGCTTCCTGCTGCTAAATGACTTTCCTTTTGGGTCTCCTAAAAGTTTTTTTGGGGGGTATCATCTCTCATTTTTTAAAAATTATCATAAGCGCCATCCAAATCAATCCCTCCCTATGAGGAAGGTGCACTTTAAACCGGACCTTTGCCTTGTATGTTTCCCCCATGCTGTAGAAAATTCATAGTCGACGTGGACTAGGCCACACCTTCCTCAGATTGAGGAGCACCAAACAAAATTTCAAATTTCACTAGTTTTATTCGAAAAATAATACACTGACAAAAAACATTAGACACCAGACACAATAAAAACAATGGGAAACCTCCCCAAAATCTCCAATCAACCACAAAGATCTATAAACCGGTCCTATAAGGCACCCGAAAAAATCAATATACAGTCCATAAAGCCCCTATTTGGAAAATAACCCCTACTCTGAATAACAAATCTAAAGTGACCAGTGCCCAACTGACCGTGCTGACTGCACTAACAGTAATACAGAACTCAATAAATACCTAGATGAAAACATTTATACAATGTAGCCAATATATTGCACAGAAATATTCCCAAATATGAACATATAAATGGTAAAGATTAAAGTGCGCAATGATTACCAAACCAGAGTGACAGGAGGCAATGATGGACTATTGTGGAGAGGTAGGTCCGCCCTAACAGGCAACCTGCAGCTCCCATGCCGCTTTGTAGGGTGAGGGTAACTGTCGCCATTGTTATGCCCCATGTTATACTCACCCCACCTCTCGCGCCATCCAATCCGCAGTCCCCGCAGCCGCTCCCACAGCCGAGAGCGCCGGCCGATGGGCTGGCCCGCCCCCCCTGGGTGTCGTGGATAGGTGTGGAGCATGAGATCCATAGTAACCAGGGACGCCTCAGTACAAGGCGAGATGTATTGGGCGGGGCAGCCCACCGTGGCCATCAGCTGCAGCTGTCAGACAGCGCTGCGGGACAGCACGGCCTGGGGCCGGTCCTCCTGTCAGTATGGAGGATCGGCACCATTGAAGTAGACTAGATAAGTGCGGGAGGGGGGAGGCCCCCACGCTGTACATACAGATTGCCCACATTAAAAATCATCCTACCTGCATCTGAGCCTTTAAACATTCAAGATGGCGGCACATGGAGTCTCTGGCTGCCTGCAAACAGGAAGTGTCACCGGACTGTGCTGCATTCAGGGATTGCTGTCCTCTTGACCACAGCTCTGCTCTGTCTGTGCAAAGCATAGCTATAACCCCACCCCCTCTCCTCAGTATGTGATGCTTCTGAGGCAAGATGGTGGCACCTGTATTCTAGAGTCCTGAACAGAGTTGCAGCCCAGTGGGGGAAAGGATAATAAGTGACTAAAAACATAAAATATATTAATTTTTAGATGCAGGGGAATAGTTTTAGGGTTTTGGGCTTTTCATTAAATGATGCTGTCCGATTTAAAGAGAAAATATAATTGTGCTCCATTTTCCATACAATTACAAGTTTATGTACTTGGTAAAGCTTTGCTCGCAGTAGACAAAGCTGCCATACCTGCCACCCCACAGTAGTGCTGTATGCCCTCCCCCTCCCTCCATTGGCCTTCAGTACCACCAGAGGGTAATTGGAGTACCACTAGTGGTACTAGTACAATTTGCCTACTTCTCATGTGTTGCTGGTGAGGGATAGGAAGGGCATGCATGCCGCATGGCTCCAGCTTCAGGTCCGTTTTATAATAGAACTAAACCAGGGGTCTAAAGGCGAGTATGTTTTTTGCTGTTTTTCAGATATAGGTTTTCAATGCTGTACACTTCCGATATTCCTAACTGCCTGAGAGAAGGCGTTTGAGACCATGTCCACACAAATCTGTCAGATTTTCTTTCTGGCTGTGATGCAATTTTACATATGTAGGAATAGAAAATGGGTCACAGACATTTTAGATTTGTGCCCTGCCTCTTCTCTTGAACTTCTTATGATGCTCTTCGGATATTGTTAACGTTAATTTAGGATAATGGTTTGATCCCCAGGGCCTCTTTCATCAGCAAGGAGATATCGAAATTCAGAGCTAAGCATTCCAAGACTACTGCATGCAGTTTCCGCGTGTTGTACAACAAACATGTGCTTGATATGGATGACCTCACTACTCTAGATGGGCAAAATTGGATAAATGATCAGGTAAGAACCCCTGTTGCCCAATCTGAAAAGAAAAACACATGTGAACTTCCTAATGCACAGCTGTTTCTGGTTATTTTTTTTTATTCAAATGTGACACCACCTTAGTGAATATGCATAAATGCCCTGATTTTTGTTTGTCAGACCAGCTCATTCATTCTACCAGGTGTCTACCTGGGTAAGTTTGAAACATTTTGGTCTGATATGCAGGATCACTAGGGGGCTTCCCAATTTAGTGTTGTAAAGAATCTCTCACCTCTTTACTCACTCCAGTGCTCAGTGTTTCCACACAGAGGCATCCCTATACTGGGCTCTCTGCATCACTTTGGTGATTGGTTTGCCTACAGTCTCGCATACAAGGGAGCTCCTCTCACGCTCACTGCATACCTCTATTTGTGCCCGTCTGACTACAAGCAAACCAATCGCAAAGAAGGATGCCATTGTGTGCGGGAAAAGTGAGGAAAGAGGCAAGATCTTGAACCCATCTTAACACCACAGGGCATCAAACATTGGGAAGCTTCGTAGTGTCAGACCCAAAAGTCTGTAGATTGGTCTGGTCTAAAGAACATTACCATTAAAAGTTTTAGATTTTCTGTGTAATGATGTGTTCTGTAAACATCAGGCTGGTGAATACCTGTAACCTTTTTAAGGACGGGGTTGGATTTTTAGAGAAACCAAGCTTCTGTAGCAGAATAGTGTAATGGCCAGCAATACTGAGGTACTGCATGTGGCTGGCTAGCTTTTCTGTCTGGTGTGCTGTATTATGCAGGCTCCATTTAGAAATGGGGAGGCTTGCAGGAATACATGAATATCTGCTGTGGATCTGGTCATTGACCATGGCATTATCCTTTCACCTCTAGGATTAGATGACCACCTTTGTCTGTTTAGAGTATGTAGTACTACACCCTTCAGTGTTCTGCCATAAAAAGAAGTGTGCACACTCTTCTCATTTTGTTTTTTTTTTCTTATAGGTTATCAACATGTATGGTGAACTTATAATGGATGCTGTGCCAGATAAGGTATTGATTGCCCACTAAAATATATATAATTCTAATTGAAAACTATAAGGTACTGCTGGGACCAGGAACAATGTCAAGATCTTGTAGAACACAAATTATTCTCAAATAATGACAATATTGTGTGACTGTAAAAAAAAAAAAAAAAAAAAAGCTTTCCAAGTAGGAAACCGTATGAGATAGATAGATATATGATATTATTATTAATAGATATATATAGATATTATTATTATCAGCGATAGTCCACAGCTCCATGCGTGAGTTCAATCCACTTAATTTTATAGGGTTATTCCACATTCAATGGCTTTTTCCATTATTGTGTCTTCAGTGTGCTAAGCTTATCTGTTATCTTTTTTTAATTTTCTATTTGTTGCTATGGAAAACAATTTTATTTTATAATAGTTACATACTTAATGTGTTTACCTTTATCTTTGTACACCAAAGTGGTGATTTCGGGTACATATAGACACATAGACGTCCTCACTCTAGCTTTCTAATCATCTGACTGGCTAATGCATGGGTGACATGTTTAATCCATTCTACCTAAATTCAACTTCCTAAGTTTGGAATGATCTCAGTCTTGTGTTCTGGTAGCAAAAGGGTTATTGGCCAGGTTCTCAGCTGGATAGGTCATTAGGCTGCTTAGAAGTTCACCTGTTACATTGGAAGAATTGTGGGACTTGTTGTCCATTGTTTTGCATTAAGGCGGTAGATCAGAGTATAATGAGAATGTTTAGGAGTGGTTAGCTTATAGGCAATAAATGTTGGGTGTCCATCCAGGTTTAATGCGTTTTTATTTTTCCCCTCCCTTCTACAGATTCATTTTCTAAACAGTTTCTTCCATCGGCAACTGATGACCAAAGGTTATAATGGTGTAAAACGATGGACTAAAAAGGCAAGCCAAGCCCCAACCCCACCCCCCCCCCCCCCCTGTATTTAATGTATATAAACAGTGAGAAATTAAATTGGTAATCCAATACATTTTCCCTTGCTTTAGGTGGACGTTTTCAAAAAGACCTTGCTATTGATTCCAATTCACCTGGAGGTCCACTGGTCTCTTATTACTGTGAATATACCCAAAAAGCTTATTTCCTTTTATGATTCCCAAGGCATCCATTTTAAATTTTGTGTTGAGGTAAGATGGTTTAAACCAGGTTTTTACAGCTTTTTACAGTTTTTCTATAGCTTAAGAAGGGAAAAGTCATTCTTCTAAACTTAGAAGTGTTTTACATGCTTGAATCGCACACTGAACTGGAACTAATGAAAATGATTCTCCTTGTACTTTTTAAGACTGGGAGAAAAATACAGCATCCAAGTGTTTGTTGCCAGATGGTTTAAACATGAGCCAAGATGCTGCCCTTTCCAGGCAACATTATATAAAAACGAAAAATTACCCACCAAGCTCAATTCCACAGCAGTCCTGGTGTTAGCACTCCTGTGCTGACCAAACTAGTAGTCTCAAGAGAACCGGTTCCCTGGTTGATTGACAGCAGACCTACAAATAGTGACCAGAACAAGTTTGTAAATGGCAGGCATGTGTTTCCTGTTTCTGAAGGAAGATCATCTCTCCCCAGTGTAGTCCTGGATGCTTTTTTTTTTTGTGAATTATACCTTTTGGTAGTGTTTACATGTAACATTTTTTTTTTTTTAAACCGGACCTTCACCCTAAATAAGAGTCTATCTTGTATGTTTCTGCCCCCCCCCCCCCCCCCATACATACAGATTGCTCACATCAAAAATCATCCAAGTTGCATCTACTGCATTTTATGAGCCTTTAAACATTTAAGATGGCAGCACGTGGACTCTCAGGCTGCCTGCAAACAGGAAGTGTCTTCTGACTGTGCTGCTCTGCATTCTGGGATTGCTGTCCTTTTTCTTGACCCCAGCTCTACTCTGTGCAAAGCACAGCTATAACTCCACCCCCTGCACTTTTCTCTCCATCCAGTCTAGGCTGTCCCAATATCATTCCGATTGGGGTGTTTGCCTCTAGAGGGCGCTTGACTGCAAGATCAAAGATGTAGCTCCTCCCGTCCCCCTATAAAGGCAGCTGCAGTTTGGCTGCATAAGATCGTTGGCACTCTCTCTCAGATTTTGGCAGCAGAGTGGGGCCACCTAGCCCGTCGGCCGCTGCAAACTCTATTCCCATGGATCTCTCCTGACCCATTCCTGCCTCCCAGCTCTTGGCTGCTACGGGGATCCATGACGGTAGGGTGAACGCCGGGGTCTGTGGCGTTCGGCAGAGCACATGCTCTGGGCCGCAGACCTTATTCTAAAAGGTAGCCGGCCACAGGCTTATGGTCAGCCTGAGGGGGAACCACTAATATGTTTTTCTATGTATGTCTCTCGCTGCCCACAGCTTTATTTTTGTGTGTGCGCTGCATGCTTGGTGCAACTTTCACTTGCGCTCCTCACTGACGGGCAGTGCGGAGCGATCTCTACCTCCTTACTCGCCTCCCTGCGTTCCCCAGTCGGTGTGCCTGGGACGCGTGCCTCTCACTGCAGTCGCGCCCTGTGGGCCACCTCCGCACCTCCGTGTGTGCCGTTGTCTGTGTTGAGAGACTAGGGGGGGAGGTGGGGGGAGTGCACGCGACGGCCGTCGCCTGACAAGGGGCGCCGCCATGACAGGCGGATTCTGAGGGGCAGCGTTTCTTCTGCTGATGCGCCATGGGGGGCGGGCCCGGCGTCGGCGTGTAACTGATGCTGGGGGCCCCATTTGGGCAGGACAGGCTCTGCCCCTTGTGCAGAAGGAATCCTCTGGGTGGATTCAGCACTATTTGTCCCACTTGCGCCAGAGGCATTATTTTGGACCATGACTGGGTGGTCGCCCCTGACCCTAGCCCTGTATTACCATGGGCCTCTCTGGACCCTCTGCTGCTGCACTCAGCCCCTAGTGAAGGGGGAGCCAGCAAGGGGTCGCATACTGATTTTGCGCATAGGCTGGCTAGTCTCGAGAAGCAGATCGTTGACAGCTCCTAAGAAAGCCTCGAGTAAGAAGCGGCACCTGGAGCCGGTTTACTCGGATGATCTTTTTGATTGCTTGGGTTCTGTAGAGGAAGGTGAATTGCCAGATGATTCATACTCAACGGTGGAATATTCCGCTGGCGATGACAGTATCTCTGGTTCCTCGTCGGACGAGGAGTCTTGTCTCCTGGATGATGCGGAGAGTTTGCTCTCTTCCGTGTTTGATACCCTACATATTGTTCCCCCCACAGCGGCTAAGAGGAAGTAGGGTGATGTATTTCGTCCTGAGAGGCAAAGACAGGTCTTCCCGGAGCAGCCTCACTTTTCTAATGATTCTCAAGGAATGGGAAAGGCCCAGCAAGTTACCGTCGGTCCCTAAGGCCCTGGATAGGCGGTACCCCTTTCCTGTTGGAATTGGTTCGGTTATGGTGTCACCCTCCCGAGGTGGATCTGCCCGTGTCGGGCTTGTCCAATACCACTGTTATGCCGTCACCTGACAGTGCCTCATTACGTGACCCTGCAGACAAGCGCATGAATCAGCTGGTCTGCCATGCGTTCACCTTTGCTGGTGCCCTCTTTCGCCCGGCGTGTGCCTCGGCAATCGGCTCACTAGCCAACAGGAGAAAGGTGAGACACCTTGTGGCTAGAGCTAAGGCTCGCAAGCGGGCTGAGGAGTATAAGGAACTCAGGGCTTGCTTGGATTTCATTGGCTTTGTTGTTACTGCCATGGATGATGTGGTCAGGCTTTGCGCCAGAATTTCGGCCTCGCTCTGGGTGAAGCAGTGGTCGGCTGATGCGGCTGCCAAGAAGTCCCTCACAAGTCTACCTTTTGTGGGAAGCCTGCTGTTTGGGGAGTGCCTGGACCTTCTGGTCAAGGATGGTAGACTCCCTCAGGGAAGGAAGCCTGCTCGGTCCTTTTGGAACCCCTCTTCCTATCGGTCCTTTCGAGGAGGAAGAGGATCTTCTTTTCCAGGTGGCCGCAAAGATACCTGGGGCAGAGGTAGGTCCCGCAGCCGACCCAACTCCTCCTGGGGCGCTAAGTCCAAACCCCCTGCCAAGCCCATCCGGGTGGGGGGGCGGCTTCTGCTGTTTGCTCGGGTCTGGAGGCGGTGGATTCAGGAGGTGATGTCCTCCGGTTAAAAGATAGAGCTGGCAGCCAGGCCACCCTTAAAACTCCTCCATTCAAGGATATCTCAAAACCCTCTAAAAGCTCAAGCTTTGAGAACGGCTGTTCAACACTTCCTGCAGATAGGTGTGATTGCCCTGGCAGGGACAGGGTCAGGAATTCTACTCCAACCTGTTCACGGTTCCCAAGGACGACGGAGCGCTACGGCCAACCCTGGAGCTGAAGGTTCTCAACAGGTTTGTAAGAGTCATACATTTCCGCATGGAAACATTGTGGTCGGTCGTGAGATCGCTTCGGCCCAGCGACTTCATGACCACGGTGGACATCAGGGACGCTTATCTGCACATCCCGATTTTACAGGGACATCAGAAGTTCCTGAGGTTTGCGCTGAAGGACCAACATTACCAGTTTGTAGCGCTCCCATTTGGGATATCCTCCGCCCCCCCATGTGTTCACAAAGTGCTGGCGGGCATCATGGCTACCCTGAGTAGTCAGGGTATTCGTGTGTTACCCTGTGTTACCCTATCTGGACGATTTGCTGATTTCGGCCCGATCCCTTCAGCAGGCCGAGAGCGATACACGGACAGTGATGTCAACCCTGGAAGCCTTTGGTTGGGTAATCAATTACCCCAAGTCGTTAATCACTCCCTCAGCAGTGAGATCCTTCCTGGGAATGACGATAGACACCGCTCAGGTCAAGGTTTTTCTGCCGCAGCAGAAGGTTTTGGGTCTCCAGAAGTACAGGCCTTGCTGTCTTGTCAGCAGCCGTCGGTACGTCTGGGGATGAGATTGGTGGGCCTAATGGTGTCCTGTTTCGAGGCAGAACCCTTCGCCCAATTTCAAATGAGACCTCTACAATTGAACCTGCTGACCGTCTGGAACCGGACGCAGGAATCTCTGGAACAAGGCTTTACGCTGCCACCCCTGGCCAGGCAGTCCCTCTTGTGATGGTTGGACTCCTGGAACCTGCTGGTGGGCAAGTCCTTTCTGACTCCCCATTGGGAGATAGTTACCGTGTATGCTAGTTTGACAGGCTGGGGAGGTGTTTGGCAGACCCAGAAGATCCAGGGTCAGTGGGGTCTGCAGGAGAACCGTTTACCCATAAATCTCTTGTAGCTGAGAGCAATCCGGTTGGTTCTTCTACGCTTGACTTCCCATTTAAAAGGCCGTGAGATCCAGGTTCGCTCGGATAACCAGACGGCTGTCGCCTACATCAACCACCAGGGCAGGACTTGGAGCAAGAGATCCCTCAAGGAGGTAACCCAGATTCTGACTTGGGCAGAGGAGAATGTTCCCTGCATCTCGGCGGTCTACATCCCTGGGGTGGAGAACCAGGAGGCAGACTCCCTGAGCAGGAGTTCCTTGCGCCTGGGGGGAATGGTCCCTCAGCAGCGAGACCTTTCAGGCTTGGTGTCTCCGCTGGGGTCAGCCGGACATGGATCTGTTTGCGTCCAGACACAATCACAAGCTTCCAAGGTTCGTCTCCCTCTCAAGAGATCCTCTGGCCATTGCAACAGACGCTCTGGTGATTCCTTGGACGGGGTTCAAATTTCTGTATGCATTCCCTCCGTTTCCGCTCCTGGGCAGAGTGCTGCGCAAGATAGCCCAGGAAGGGGTACCAACCATCCTGGTGGCTCCTCGCTGGCTGAGAAGGAGTTGGTTTGCAGGCATAGTCCAGATGTCAATAGATCACTACATCATGCCAGACAACCCAGGGCTTCTCACACGGGTCGCTGCGGCACCCCAATTTACGGACGCTGGCTTTGACGGCCTGGCTATTGAAACCTCAATCCTGACGGAGAAGGGGTTATCAGCCACGGTTGTGCATACTATGATCCAGGGGCGGAAGAAGTCTTCTTCCATGATGTACTACAGAGTTTGGCGGGCCTATATCGCTTGGTGCGAGGACAAGAGCCTTCCTTGCCGAAAATTTGCTATTTCTACAGCTTAGACTTGGGTCTCCAGCTGAGCATCCTCAAGGGTCAGGTCTCTGCTTTAGCCTTCTTTTTCCAGAGGTCCATTGCCAACCATAGGTTGATCAAGTCCTTTTTTCAGGGAGTTACCCATGTCCGGCCACCGCGTAAGTCAGTATTACCGATGTGGGACTTGAATTTAGTACTTTCTGCTCTTCAGGGTCCTCCCTTCGAGCCATTGAGCGATGCTGCATTGTCTATGTTGACTCTCAAAGTGCTCTTTCTGGTAGCGATCACCTTGGTGCGAGCTGGCCGTGCTTTGTATGAAGTCACCCTACTTTGAGCTGCCCTGTGCAGATAAGGTGGTTTTTCGCTTTAAACCTGATTTTTTACCTAAGGTCATTTCTCCCTTTCACCTTAATGAGGAAGTTGTCTTACCTTCCTTGTGTCCAGCACCGGCTAATTCCAAAGAACAGACCCTCCATGCATTGGATGTGGTCAGAGCCATAAAGTTATTACCTGGCTGCGACTGAATCCTTCAGGAAATCGGATTTGCTCTTTGTCCTAACAGAGGGTTCTAGGAAAGGATTGCCACCAGCCAAGTCCACTCTCAGTAAGTGGATCAGACAGGCAGTGGTACAAGCATACTCTGCCAGGGGGAAAGAACCCCCTTTTCGTGTCGCAGCTCGTTCTACCAGAGCTATTGGTGCCTCTTGGGCTTTTCAGCACCAGGAATCAGTGGAACAAGTTTGTAAGGCCGCAACTTGGTCTTCTGTTCATATTTTTACAAAGTTTTACAGGGTGGATGTCAGGGCCTCAGCTGATGCTGTTTTTGGTCGAAAGGCGCTTCAGGCGGTGAAATGAACTACATGCTGTTCCGCACTGGGGATCCCGCCCATATGGACGCTGCTTTTGGATGTCCCAATCGTAATGATATTGGGACGGCCTGGACTGGATGGAGAGAAAAATACAATTCTGTGAAACTCACCTGTAGAATTGTTTTTGTATACATCCAGTCCAGGCTGTCCCACCCCGCCCTTGTGTTCATTATGTCCTGTATGCCTGTTATGGTGATCAACCATTTTTGTTCTAGGACACTGGTTTTTCTAGTTTTTGCTTAGAGCGAGTACAAGCTTAAAGTGGACTGAAACCCAGGATTTTGACTATAGTGGGTTTTGGTCCACTTCGGTGGGGCACCCCGATTAGGGGTGCCCCGCTGTCTGAACCCCCCCCCCCCCCCCCGAAAGCCCAGAAACACCTCACCACGCTCCCACGTGATCGCTCCAGCCAATCACAGCGCTCAGAGCCGCTGTGGTATGCGCGTCCAAGGCCGCTTGGACGCGCATAGCAGCTCAGCGGCTCTGAGCACTGGAGGCCGCGTCTCGTGCTTCTCTCTAACAGGGAGCGCGCCTGCGCCGGCCATTCACAAACGGCCGGCGCGGGTGCACGCCCTGCTAGAGGGAAGCGCGAGACGCGGCTCGCGCATGCGCCGATGGAACGGGGCTGAGGTAAGGTTTGTGGGCCTCCTGGGGGGTTCCTCCCCGCAGGACATCCCGATTTCGGATGCCCCGCAGGGAGGGATCTGATCGGTCGGGTAATCTTATAGATTCCCAGGCCGATCCCCCCTGGGTTTCAAGCCACTTTAAGCTATGTGAAGTAACATGGTTTTCTCCCGGCCTGCCCTCTTTTTGTTGAGTACTGCTTTTAAACCACTGGGGAATGATTGGCAGCTACCTTTATAGGGCGCCGGGAGGAGCTACATCTTTTGATCTTGCAGTCAAGCGCCCTCTAGAGGCGAACACCCCAATCGTAATATTGGGACGGCCTGGACTGGATGTATACAAAAACAATTCTACAAGTGAGTTTCACAGAATTGTATTTTTGCCAGCTCTCCTCACCTCAGTATGTGATGCTTCTGAGGCAAGGCGGCGGCTCCCATATCCTAAAGTCCTGGACAGTGTTGCAGCTCAGTGGGGGAAAGAATAAAAAGTGGCTAAAAATGTTGAATTAAATCTAAAATTTTTGATGCTTGGGAATATTTTTTGAGAGGTCTGGACTTTTCATTAAACGATGCTGAAGGCCCGGATTAACTAAACCTAAAACTATCAATTCTGTGTGTTTTATCAGTAGATGGCTGTTGTGGGGAAAATGGTTAAAAAGGAAACTAAAAAACTGGAGTGTGTTGTATTCTTTCAGCCCTTGTTTGCCATATTGTTTAGTTATTGTCCCTTAGTTTTTTTCTTTGCTATTTCTTTCAACTTTTACACAAATGTTGTTTCCCCTGCAGAATATTCGCAAATATCTAATCACAGAAGCCAAAGAGAAAGGTTTCCCAGAGTTTCTTGATGGCTGGCAGACTGCTGTTACTAAGGTGGGCTTCACAACTGCACAAATGGTATAACTTGTTGTAGACCAATGTTAATATATCAAATATAAAACCTAGGCTTCAGCATGCATGTAGCTGAGCAGTGGTTTTAACATAATATTCCTTTTCCCAGTGATTGTCACTGGATGGAATCTGATTCTTTGTCTGTCTTTTATTTACAGTGTATTCCACAGCAAAAGAATGACAGTGATTGTGGAGTTTTTGTCCTTCAGGTGAGCCAGACAAGTTTATCTGCGGTGAATGTTTTATCAAATATAGTTTAAAACGTGGGTTTTGGTCTGCTTAAACTAGCATTACCCTGAACTGATCTCCATCACATGAAAATGTGCAATGCTCCTGCTTCACTCTGCTCTCCGCTAATGCCTTTATGATTCATTGAGCTGAGGTCATAACCACACATATACAAGGACAGATTGCCCGCTATCTCACATACCCACACGGGACTCTGCTCAGTACATCTCGTGTGTAGATTCTTGAAAGCTGCTGGTTGGAATTCTTTGTTGTCTGCCTTGAGGAAATGGTCAGCTGTGTGGTGATTGCCCTAGTTGCCATTACTCAGTGGGCAAACACCTAGAGCCAGACAAAGTGCTGTTGGCAATGGCACCCTTAGACCGAGCATTCTGGAGCTGAACCTGGTTGTGGGGTTCAGCTGAGACGTTTACTTTAAAGTGGATTTAAAGCCGGAAAGGTCCACATTTCAAATTGGGATGACAATCGACCACTAAAAATGCATGAAAATTAGGTGTATTACTCAGTTTTGTGGTGGGCAGGGATTGCGGATGCTCTTGCGCCATTTGCCGAAGCCCTGCAAGTAAACGGAGCCGTTTGCTGAGCATTACACATGTACCCATGCATGTGCCATAGGACTAGGCAAAGGCTAGTTTGTGCAGGCGTTCTGGGGGGTTTCACATTGCAGGGCATCCCAGCTCGGGGGCATTGGGATTTGATTGGCCGGGCGGCCCCATGGGCAGGTTCTACCGGTGGCCGGCGCATAGGATGCAATGTGACCGCTCAGCAGCCAACCGCAGGACTCCTTTACCGGAGATGGCTCGTAATGAAGGCGAGTATTACGGGTGGTCTGGGAGGTTATCTGTGAGGGGGGCTCCAGCATTCTGAGCTTGTTGTGATAAACAGACAGCTTTAAATCTCAACAGCTTATGGGGGTTGGTTTTCTGTGAGTGTCCCCTTTATAATGGACATAAACAAATTGCAACTATAATTGAAACATTTAATGTCTGATATATTCTAAGTATGCAGCACGTCCTGCTCCAGATAATGATTCATAACAGATGGGATTACCTCCGCCAGAGGGCGCTTGACTGCAGAGATGGCAAAAAAGAGGTCCATATATACCCGGGACCTCCCACAAATTCCCCAGTTTCTTCTCTGCAGTCGGCTGCGAAGGTCAAAAGATGGCTTCTCTTCTTGCAGGTGAGCCGGGCTTAGCAGCCCTTGGCCCTGTAGGACTATTTCCACCCGTTCCACCTTTTGTTTATGCCTCCCAGCTTTGGCTGGTCGGTTGATGGTAGGCAGCACCTACCACTGGTGCTCTGTTGCGGAGCTTGGCTCCGGCCGCAATCCACCACCAAAGGGTAGGCGGTACAGGTTATGGTGAACCTGAGTTGGGATGCCCCGTCCGCTCTTTGCTCTCCCATTCATGCCCTGGTCTTGGTGGGACCCCTTAAGGGTCATCCACTCTCTCCCCTCTCTCTCCTTGTTCCGTCGAGGGGGGGGGGGGGGGGGTTTGTGCATGTGGCTTTGCCTACTTTTTTGTGGTGTTTCACTTCTTCCTTTCAGGGCTCTGCGCCGTCTTCATTTTGAATTTGCCGCCGCTGACACGCACGCCCTGTGGTGCGGCATTATTATCAATTTTCCCTGCCTTCCTATTGGCTGCTGCTGCAGACCAATTGCACGCTCTGTGGAGGGGGCGTGGCCTATCGTCCCCACAGGCGGCCGGCCCCTCGAGATCCCTCCAGCGCCATCTTGCCTGCCTCCTGGAGTGTCTGCTGGCCCCCTAACGCGGTCTGTGAGTGCTCTTGCTGGCTTTATTTTTGGTTATTCCTTCATCACTGTTGTGTGCTTATGGGTGCTCCCTTATTATGTCTTTCAGACGGGAAAACACTGTATTAAAGAGGTTTCTCCCGGTCCTGGCCCCTCTATTAGCTTTCTATAACTTTATTAGAGGCCAAAATTGTTAAATCCTCTCACTTCCTTTCAGACTTTTGGGGCATCCCGGGTTGCTTGTACGGCGTAATTCCTATTGGCCAGTTGTGCCACCTTAAAGGAGCAGTATCGCGAAACTTGCATTAAAAAAGATAAATAATTAAATAGCCACACAATAGCTTATAACCTGTGTATGAATAATCTGGCGATAGAAAAAGAAAAAAATATATGCCTCTCTTTTAAATTGTAGAATTAAAATGGCTCAGTCCATTTGCTGACTAGGGGGATCTGCTGGCTTGTATTTAGTGAGCTGCTTCATTTAGCCCACTGGTCTCCTAGCAACACTTTACCTCAGAGGCTGACACTGTATTCAGAGGTAATGGCTGTGTGTGTGTGAGGTGCTGCTTTTGTTATGAGACCAGGTGACTCAAATGTGTAAAATCTATACAAAATAAACTAAACTGACTGAAAATGACTGAAATTCTTCTTTGAATAACTGTGCAGGAAAATCTAAAGGTATTAAAGTGGAACAAAACCCCATTCTAAATCAGGATGCCCACTGTGTGAAACGACCCCTGGATAACCACAGATCCCCCCATTTTTCTGGCGCGCTCACGCAGATAGTCATTTAGACAGGCCGGGCGGCCAGGGAGGTTACTGCTCAGGCTCCCCATCTGTGTGCAAACAGAGCTGATTGGATGAGAGCCCGCGCATGTGCTGTGGGACAGGGAAAGGTACATTTTTACAGGCGAACTTGGGGATTTCACATATCAGGGCATCCCAAGTCGGGATGCCCCTAGGGGCACAAAACAAAACTCCAGATAGTGAAAATCCTGGGTTGGGCTTTGCTCAAAACACACAAAGCTGAAAGAAAGATCATATGGAAAAAAGAAAAATAAGAATATGAAAGAGAAAATGGTAAACTGAAAGATTCTGCAGCAGAGCCAACATGAAGGGAAAACTGTCAAAATCAGCTAAATGACTTCTAGAGCTTTTCTCTGTTTTAGATATATAAGTTCTGGCCAGGCAATGTTGCAATGTTATCTGATGCTGGATGGCTGCCAGCACTGAACAGCTGAGACTTTGATACATTCTCCTCAGCGTGGAACTGATACATTTGTATCTCCCTCTCCTCAGCATGGAACAGGCCAGAGTGTCGACTGACAAGACATAAAACATGAGCTATTAGACTCCAGCTGTTCAACACACACATCATTTTTTTCTACATTTGTAATTCTTACTCCAACACCTACCTACATTCCAAGTACCATTTAAATATAAGTCACCAAGAAAAATTCGCGATACTGCTCCTTTAATCACCGTATGGAGGCTTCACAGGATATTGTGCTCGGGGTCCCCTCGGGACAAGCCCGGCTATGTGTAGTGTGTGGGGCATCCTCTGTGAGTGATGATGTGCGGGTCTGTGTACCCTGCGCCCAGAAGGCGCATTCTGGGCTATCTGTGACTGGGCCTGTGCCCACTATGTCCTCACCCTCTCCCCCTCGCTTGATTATGACTCCCAGTGAGCTAAATACTAGTGGGGAGTCTCAACCTGACATGTCTTCCAGGTTGGCTAACATTGAGAGGCTGATTGCTAGCTCTGCGGCCCATAAGGCCCCGGCTAAAAGGCGGTATGTGGCGCCGGGTGCGTCTGCCTTTCCTATGGAGACGGGGAACTTTCTTGATTTGTCTGAGTATACCCCACTTGAGGAGGGGGAATTGTTCTCTGACTCAGTTATCTGATGATCAGCATTTCAGTGGTGCTGACTATGGCTCTGATCATTGGGATGCGGATGACACCAATAGAATGTTAACTCAGATTTTTGATGTGCTTTCTATCTCCCTTTCTGCTGCGGCTCCCAAGTTGCAGGGGGAACTTTTCAGTACTGCTAAACCACGTCTGGAATTTCCAGAACAGCCCCATTTCAATAATCTTGTCCTCAAAGAATGGGAGCGTCCCGGCCGGCTCCCAGGAATCCCCAAGGGCTGGGATAAAAGTTACCCTTTTCCCGCTGATGTGGTTAAATGTTGGTCAACCCCTCCAGAAGTGGATGCACCAGTATTGGGGTTGTCCAACACTTCTGTGGTCCATTCCCCTGGTTCCACTACTTTAAAGGATAGTGAGGCACATTGATCAGCTGGTTTCCCATGCCTTTGCCTGTGTGGGGTCTGCCTTGCGCCCGGTCTGTGCTTCTGCTATTACTGCTGTTGCTATCAGGTCTCTCCTCAAGGGTCTGTTGGCGCTCCTGATGATACTGCTAGTGCCGAGCTCAGGGCCTTGTCACAGTGTGAAATGTTCATTGCATATGTCCTCTCTGCTTTAGATGACACCATTAGGATGTGTAGTAGAACCTCTGCATTAGTGGTTGTTATACGCGGCTCTGTCTGGCTGCGCCAGTGGGCAGCTGATAACGCTGCTAAGAATGCCCTCACGGGACTCCCCTTTAAGGGGCTGCACTTATTTGGTGATCGCTTGGACCTGTTTGCCAAGGGGGGTAAGTTGCCTCAATGTAAGAAGCAGTTGCAGCCCATTCGGGCGCCTTTGTCCCCTCCTACCAAGGGTCCAGGCCCGGGAGCTGGGTCTCCTTTGGTGGCCCTAGGGGAGACTTCTGGGGCAGGGGCAGAGGTCGTGCCCGCTCCGGATCTTCCTGGGGGTCCAAGCCCAAATCTGTTGCCAAGCCTCCTCAGCCAAGGGGCGCCCTCACCCATCCGGATGGGGGGACGGCTGCGGCTCTTCGCTCGTGTCTGGAGACAACAGGTCTCAGACAGGTGGATTCTGGAGGTTGTGTCCTCCGGCTACAAGCTAGAGTTCGCTGCATGGCCGCCTCCAAGATTTCTCTATTCTCGGATTCCTCTGGACCCCTTGGCAGCTCATGGACTTTTTCTGGCGGTGCAATCTACTGGGCCTGGGGGGTCATCTGTCAGGTCCCTCCTGTGGAAAGAGGTCGGGGTTTTTATTCCAATCTGTTCAGTTCCCAAAAGGGATGGGTCAGTCAGACCCATTCTGGACTTGAAGCTGCTCAACAAGTTCATCAGGACCAGGCACTTTCACATGGAGACCCTGCGCTCCGCGATCAGTTCGTTGCGCCCGGGAGACTTCATGACCTCCATAGACATCAAGGATGCTTACCTTCATGTTCCAGTCTTCCCAGGGCATCAGAGATTCCTCAGGTTTGCCCTGGCGGACCAGCACTACCAATTTGCGGCACTGCCCTTCGGTCTCACTTCAGCTCCCAGGGTCTTCACCAAGGTGCTGGCGGGTGTCATGGCTCTCCTCAGGGCATTCGCATTCTTCCCTATCTGGACAACCTTCTCATCACTTCTCAGTCCTTCCAGCAGGCGGTATTGGATACCCAGCAGGTGGTGACGGTTCTGGAGTCATTCGGCTGGGTGATCAATCACCCCAAATCTTGCCTATCCCCATCTCGAGTTACTTCTTTCCTGGGCATGAATCTGGATACTGTTCAGGCCAGGATCTTTCTTCCTCAACAGAAGATGGACTCTCTGCAAGCTCTGGTTCACTCCCTACTGTCATGCCCTCATCCCTCCATCTGGCAGGGGATGCAGCTAGTGGGGCAGATGGTGTCCTGCTTCGAGGCAGTTCCATATGCACAGTTTCACATGAGACCTCTTCAACTCCATCTCCTCTCAGTCTGGGACAAGAGTCCCCTGTCTCTGGATCAGGCTTTCGTTCTGTCCCCTCTGGTCTGGTGGTCCCTCCTGTGGTGGCTCGACTTGAGGAACCTGTTGGGGGGCAGATCCTTTCTGGCCCCCTGTTGGGAGACGGTCACCTCGGATGCCAGTCTGTCAGGTTGGGGGGGCTTCTGGAGAACCCTACAACTCCAGGGGCTGTGGGCCCCTCAGGAGGCCCATGCCCCCATCAGCCTCCTGGAACTGAGGGCGGTTCGGTTGGTACTGGCGCAGTTGACTCCTCACCTTCAGGGCTGGCCGGTCCAAGTTCGCTCAGACAACCAGACGGCGGTTGCCTACATCAATCATCAGGGAGGGACTCGGAGCAAGAGTGCCCTCAAGGAGGTGTCCATGATTCTGTCCTGGGCGGAGGACAATGTTCTTTGCATCTCAGCAGTTTACATTCCGGGGGTGGAGGATTTGGAGGCGGACTCCCTGGGCAGGGGGACCTCTCGCCTGGGGGAATGGTCTCTCAGCAGCGAGGTCTTCCTGTCCTTATGTCACCGTTGGGGTGTACCGGATGTGGATTTGTTTGCGTCCCGCCACAATCACAAGCTTCCAATCTGTCTCTCTGTCCCAGGATCCCCTGGCCCTTGCTATGGATGCTCTGACTCTATCCTGGCAGGGGTTCTGTCTCCTGTATCTTTTTCTTCCATTTCCCTTGCTGGGCAGGGTTTTGCGCAAGCTGGCTCAGAGGGTGCCAGCAATCCTGGTGGCCCCCCGGTGGCCAAGACAGGTGTGGTTCACAGATATCGTTCAACTGGCAGTAGATCAGTACGGTCCCGGACCTTCTCACTCAGGGGCAGCTTTGCCATCCCAATTTACAAACGCTGGCTTTGACGGTCTGGCTGCTGAAACCTCCATCTTAAGGGATGATGGGATTTACACATTAGGTTAACACTCTAATCAGGGCTAGGAAGAAATCCTCTTCTACCATCTAGTATAGGATCCGGCGGGCCTACATTGACTGGTGTGAGTCTAGGGTCCTTCCTTGTCGGGTGTTTTCCATTCCTAGGATTCTGGAGTTCCTCCAGCATGGTTTGGATCTGGGACTTCAGCTCAGCATGCTCAAGGGTCACGTTTCTGCCTTGGCTGTTTTCTTCCAGAGATCTTTCGCTCAACATCCTCTGGTCAAGACTTTTTTCCAGGGGGTTGCTCATGGGCGTCTCCCTCGCAAACCTCTGTTGCCAGTTTGGGACTTGAATTTGGTTTTGTCTGCCCTTCAGGGGCCTCCTTTTGAGCCTGTGCATGAGGCTGCTCTGTCTATTTTCTCTTAAAGTTGGCTTTCTGGTGGCTATCACCTCGGTCAGTCGTCAGTTGTGTTTCGGAGTTGGCGGCCCTTTCTATTTAGGTCACCTACTTTGAGAGACACCAGGACAAGGTGGTTTTCCGCTTTAAACCTGATTTCTTGCCTAAGGTTGTCTCTGCCTTCCATCTCAATCAGGAAATTGTGCTTCCTTCTTTGTGCCCTAATCCTGGTAATTCCAAGGAGAGGGCCTTGCATTCCCTGGATGTGGTCAGGAATTTGAAGTTCTACTTGGTGGCTACTGCGCCCTTTAGAAAGACTGATGCCTTGTTTGTGGTCCCTTCGGGTCCCAAGAAGGGGCTGGCCCCTGCTAAGTCTGCTATTAGGAAATGGATCGCCAGGCTATTTTTAGGGCCTATTCTGCTAGGGGAAAGGATCCTCCTTTCCGTGTTACTGCTCATTCTACACGTGCTATTGGGGCCTCCTGGGCCTTCCAGCACCAGGCTTCTGTTGAACAAGTTTCTAAGGCTGCTACTTGGTCTTCTGTTCGTACTTTTTCCAAGTTTTACAAGGTTGATGTTCGGGCCTCAGCGGATGCTGTTTTTGGCCGCAAGGTTCTGCAGGCGGCAGTGGTGTGAACTGCGCGTTGTTGCTTTTGGGATCCCACCCTGTTTAAGGACACTGCTATTGGATGTCCCATATGTTATGAATCATTATCTGGAGCAGGACGTGCTGCATACTTAGAATAATACAATTCTGTGAATACTCACCTTGTAGAATTGGTATTATAAGTATGCAGCACGTCCTGCTCCACCCCACCCTGTTGCATTATCTTGGATCCTCTGTATGGTGATTGTTATCCTTGTTAACGTTGTTTATTATCATTGGCTTCTCCTGGTTCTCCTTACTGCTTTTCTATACTGGGGAATTTGTGGGAGGTCCCGGGTATATATGGACCGGGAGGGGCCTTTTTTGCCATCTCTGCAGTCAAGCGCCCTCTGGCGGAGGTAATCCCATCTGTTATGAATCATTATCTGGAGCAGGACGTGCTGCATACTTATAATACCAATTCTACAAGGTGAGTAATCACAGAATTGTATTTTTTCTGATACAGAAGTGCATTGCAAGAGGGGCACGTCTGTCTTATTTTTGCTTGTATTATATAGATTTCACGCTGTAACGATTTTGTGCAGCTAGGCTTTGTTTCCACTCTAAATTTGGAAGCAGTTTGTCACAGAAAGAAAATGCTACAATAACTTTACTGTAGGATTTGTATTTTCTTTAAATGAAAGTTTGTGTGTTTGTGCTAGTATTGCAAGTGCCTCGCCCTAGACCAGCCTTTCCAGTTCTCGCAAGAAGACATGCCTCGCGTGCGGAAACGGATTTACAAAGAACTTTGTGAATGCAGACTTCTGGATTAAACATCAAAGCTGCTCTCGACCGTTTGGAAAAGCTCTACTTGAATTCTGAAATACTTCCACAGTTTTGAAATAGAACTTTAGCAGGGTAACCGATTACCCTCCATCGTTACCTCAGATGTTGGATTTCATTTTCTTGGGACATGAAATTGGTCAGCATCAGACAGCTGCCGTAAAAATGATTTGTGGCTTCAATTTGTTTTGTGTATTTAATATTTATTATGTAAGCATGCAAGTATCCAAAAGCATGCTGCTGTAACAAAACTGTAGATTCAATGCACCTTCGACTTGTAGATAAGTTACAAAGAAAAGTTTTAATTTTACGGAAATGTATAAAACTAGCAGGCACATTTTTTTTCTGTAATCTCGAAATCTGTATTTACTTGTAAATGTTATTCCTGTGGACAAAATATCAAGCATTACATATATTTTGACCAGACCTGTCCTATTTACATCATGTTTCATCTTTTTATACATATTTGCAAAACTTGATTGCAGACGTGTATTTTAAGAGAACCTTTCTTCTTGCCTTATGCATAATATTTTGGTTTGTTTTTGTGAAAGAATCTATGTAATTTGGATTTTTTTTGACAAGTTGTTACAGATTAAAACATGATCTGCAGGATAAGGTTTTATGTTACTTTGAGTTTAATGTTTTGTACTGAAACTAAATCCTTTTTTTTTTTGTTTTGAGGGTAATGCTATGCAATTCTCCCTTTATTATCATTGACCGTATAGGGGCGATTTAGAGCCAAATGAGAATTCTCCTTTTTAAGGTGAGAAAACTGCCATTGACTTTCATTGTCTACTGGGTGTAAATTTTCAACTGGCTCTGAATCGGCGTCAAGATAGACAATGAAAGTGTTAATTTTCTCTCCTAAAAAGAGTGAGAATTCTCACCTGGCTCTGAATCGACCCCTATGTTGTAATATGTGATGGTTGTGGATGAGGCATGCCTTTATTCTTAGTATACAGTACGTCCTGCTTGGGAATTTCTCTGCAGTCTGGACTGCGAAGGACAAGAAGATGGCTCTGTTCTCGCAGGTGAGCGGGGCTATTAGCCTGTGGCCCTGTAGGACTATTCCCACCCATTCCATTATTAATGTGCCTCCCAGCCTTGGCTGCGCTGGTCCGAGTGATGGTAGGCAGCACCGCTGTCAGGTGCTTAGGAGCGCTGCTCCACCGCAATCCCCCCACCAAAGGGTAGGCGGTATAGGCATATGGTGAGCCTCTATGGGATGCCCCTCTCACACCCTGTCTATCGGTGGGCCCTATGTTAAGTGGCCGCTGCCCTCCCTTGCTCTCCCTTGTAGCTCTCGGGGGGGGGGGGGGGTGTATGCATTGGTGCTTCACTTGATTATGTGCTTTTTGTTTTTTGTCAGTCTCCGAGCTGACTTGGTTGCACTGGTTGCGATTTGAAAATGCAGCCGCCGCGCGTGCTTCCACTGCGTTCCACGGTTGGCGGTGGCATTAACTCAGGCGCTGATGCGCTTTCATTGGCTGCTTGTCACATGTGCTGCTTCGCGCTCTTCAGGGGGAGGGGCGCGGATGGCGCGTTCCGCGTCACTGTCTCCGCGGCCCTCGAGGTATACTCGGCGCCATTTTTCTCTGGATTCGTCTGCTGCGTGGCTGGCATCTACCTACCACGGTCCGTTAGTGCCCTCGCGGGCGGCTTTATTTACCTGTCATTATACATGTCACTTATGGGGTTCTCTGCTCTTATGTCTTTCAGGCGGGTCGAACTCTATTGGTTTCTTCTGGCCCTACTCCCTCTATATTCTAAGTGTACCATACACTCCACTTCGATCTTCATGACATGTGGGTAATCTCCAGTAGAGGGCGAACTTGTGCAGAGATGAATATGCAAAAAGAGAGCCCCTCCAGGTCCATATATACCTGGGACCTCCCACCAATTTCCCAGTTCCTTCTCTGCAGGGAATGCGACAAGACAGAAGATGAAGACCTCTTTTACTTGCAGGTAAGCCGTTTATTGTCCCTATTGCTGCCAGGACCCTTTCTAAATTGTCCCTATCTGAGCCTCCCAGCTTAGGCTGCGGGTCCTGGTAAGGGTGGGAGCATTGCTCCACCGTGAGACCTCATTATGGGGTAGGCGGTTACCCAGGTTTTGGTGATCCTGGTGTGGGATGCCCTGTCCCTACATGCCTGTGGCCCTATTCGGGCCGTGTTCACCCCTCCCCCTCTTCCGGGTCCCTTACTTCTCTCTGGGGGGGGGGGGGGGGGCTGGCGGGCCGGCATTCTCGGCATATATATATGTGCGTATGTATAATATGTGTATAATATATATATATATCACTGTAAGTTGTGAGTTGGTGTGGATCACCTGGAAGTTATTCCTTGATGAATTGGTGCTGTTGCTTGGCCTAGCCTGCTGTGGTTTCTCCTGTCAGCCTGGGGAGCTTCTCTCCCTCAGGCTGTGTTTAGATAAGGCTACCGCAGCTGCGTGCCCGGCCCCGCCCCTTCATTCGGCGCATTTAATGAAGGGCCTCCCTGGCCAGATCCGCGCTGCTGGGAGGGGGGTGGGGCCTGGAAAAGCACGCCTTCGGCGCTGGCCCGCCCCCCTTCTCTTCCTGCTTCTTCCTGATCACCTCAGAGACGGGGGCCATCTTGCTGCATTGCTGCTGCTGTCGTTTCTGGGGGACGGTAAGGGCCTGGTGGCCACTTCATTAGTTATTTGGGGATCCCTCTCTGGTGGGGGGGCCCCTCTATGGTACAGGCTTATGCTTTTTTTTGTCATTTTGTTATATATTGGCCACAAGGTTCTGCAAGCTTCAGTGGTTTGAGTTGGTACAATCTTTACTTTTTCTGGTTCCCACCCATGGCGGACACTGCTATTGGAGGTCCCACATGTCATGAAGATCGAAGTGGAGTGTATGGCACACTTAGAATAATACCGTTTTTTTTTTTCAGGTATTCTGGAGCTTTTATATGGTGAACCATTGGTTTTGATAAGGTTATAATTGGTTCTTCCTGGTCCCCTTACTGCTTTTTTACACTGGGAAATTGGTGGGAGGTCCCATGTATATATGGACCGGGAGGGGCTTTCTTTTTTGCATATTCATCTCTGCACAAGTTTGCCCTCTACTGGAGATTACCCACATGTCATGAAGATCGAAGTGGAGTGTATGGCACACTCATAATACCCGTTTTACAGGTGAGTACTCACAAAACGGTATTTTAGTTATTAAACTTGTGAGGCCTAGTGTGCTAATTACTCCCACTTCCCTAGTGGGCTATTGGGGCATCCCGGATTGCTTTTATAGCGTGAATCCCTAGCGGCCTATTGTGCCGCTATAATCATCATATGGAGGCGTCTCGGGATAATGTGCTCGGGGTTCCTTCGGGACAAGCCTGGCTGTGTGTAGCTTGTGGGGTGTCTCCTACTAGTGCTGACAATGTTGCCGGTCTGTGTAACTTGTGCCCAGCAGGTGCTTGCGCTGCAGCCTGGTTTACCAGCGGCTGGGCCTGCGCCACATATGGCCTCACCTACTCCCCCCAAGCTTGAATTTGACTCCCATTGAGTTGCACACCAGTGGGGATTCTCAGCCTGATGTGTCTTCCAGACTGGCTAGTGTTGAGAAGTTGCTTGCTAATACCTTGGTGCATAAGGCCTCTGCTAAGAAGCGGCACTTGATGCCTGATGTCACTCTTTTCCCTATGGAGGCTGAGGAGTTTTTGGAACTGTCTGGTTATACCCCCTTGGAAGAAGGGGAGTTGTTCTGACTTGGAGTCATCTGATGAGAGGGGGGTGGGTGTGTGTGTAGTGGCCTTTGTGCTTCACTGTACTATATTATGCTTGGTGTCAGTCGCCTCGCTGACTTGGTTGCACTGATTGTCTGTCTTAAACTTGCCGCTGCCGCCGCGCGCGCTTCCACTGTGTTCCACGATTGGCGGCGGCGTTACCTCAGGCGCTGGTGCTCCGTTATTGGCTGCTTGTCACGTGTACGGCTTCGTGCTCTTCAGGGGGGCAGGCCCGCTTTTGGCGCATTCCGCATCACTGTCCCTGCGGCCCGCCCCTCGAGGTATACCTGACGCCATTTTTTCTTGGTTCCGGCTGCTACGTGACGGGCTTTTACCTACCGCGGTCCGTGAGTGCCCTCGCGGGCGGCTTTATTTACCGTTATTTACATGTCACTTATGCCTACCCTTTGCTTATGTCTTTCAGACGGGCCGACCCCTCTTGGCTTCTCCCGGCCCTACTCCCTCTATTTAGTTAATTAACTTGTGAGGCCTAGTGTTAATTACTCCCACTTCCCCAGTGGGTTATTGGGGCATCCCGGGTTGCTTTTATAGCATCAATCCCTTTCGGCCTATTGTGCCGCTATAATCACCATATGGAGGCGTCTCAGGATAATGTGCTTGGGGTTCCTTTGGGACAAGCCCAGCTGTGTGTAGCTTGTGGGGTGTCCCCTATTAGCGCTGACAATGTGCAGGTCTGTGTACCTTTTGCCCAGCAGGTGCTTGCGCTGTAGCCTGTTTTTTTAGTGGCTGGGCCTGCGCCTCGTATTACTTCACTTACTCCCCCAAGCTTAAATCTCACTCCCACTGAGTTGCATACAAATGGGGATTCTCCAGACTGGCTAGCGTTGAGAAGTTGCTTGCTCATACCTTGGCGCGTAAGGCCTCTGCAAAAAAGCGGCACTTAACGCCTGATGTCACTCTTTTCCCTATGGAAGCTGATGAGTTTTTGGAACTGTCTGGCTATACCCCTTTGGAGGAAGGGGAGCTATTCTGACTCGGGGTCATGACGATTCTGACCCCTGGGCCCCAGATGATACTGATAGACTGTTGGAACTGTTTCATACTGCTAAGTCACGCTTGGAATTTCCTGAGCAAGCCCATTTTAATAACCTTGTGCTCAAGGAATGGGAGCGCCCCAGCAGGCTTCCCGGTGTACCTAAGAGTTGGGGTAGGAAGTATCCCTTTCCTGCTGATGTGGTGAAGTGTTGGTCATCCCCTCCTGAAGTGGATGCCCCGGTCCTAGGGTTATCTTAACACCTCTGTCATGCACTCCCCTGACTCTACTACCCTGCGGGATACTGAGGACCGGCGCATTGATCAACTGGCGTCCCATGCCTTTGCATGTGTGGGGACGGCGCTGCGCCCGGTCTGTGCCTCTGCCATTACGGCTGTGGCTATTAGGACCCTGCTCAGAAGTATCCTTGATGGTGCCCCTGATGTGTCTAGGGAGGAGTTTAATGCATTCTCTAGTTGTGATGTTATTCTAAGTATACAGTACGTCCTGCTCCAGATAGAATACTTACACTTGGGGCTATCCTCTGCCAGATGGCGCTGTGCACTGCAGACATGCAAAAACAGGCTCCTCCTGGCCCTTCATATACCCGGGACCCTCCCACAAATCCCCAGATTTCTCTGCAGTGCTGACTGCGAAGACATGAAGTATCACTCTCTCGCAGGTGAGCGGGGCTATTACAGCCTGCGGCCCTGTTGGACTATTCCCACCAGTCCTTGATGTGATGTGCCTCCCAGCCTGGGCTGCGCTGGTCGCGTGAAGGTAGGCAGCACCATGCGTGCTTAACGGAGCCATGCTCCACCGCAGTCCCCCACCAAAAGGTAGGTGGCTTTGGCTGATGGTGAGCCTCTAGTGGATGCCCCTCCCGCATTATTGCCCCGTGTAGCGGTGGACCCTATACAAAGGGTCGCCATCCTCCCCAGACGCTGCGGCGTCTCCATTGGCAAAATCATCTATTCTATGTGTGTCATACTCTTTGCTTCTCTTTACAATATTGACTACTGTCTTAGAGCTTCCCGCTCTTTGGGGGGGCGGGGACCTGGTTTGGCATGCTCCGCGTCACGGCCCGCTCTGGCCCGCCCTTCAAGGTTCGCTTGGCGCCATTTTGATGCTAGTCGCGCGCACGGTAACTGCCCTCCTCCTCCCTTGGTCTGTAAGTGCCCTCGCGGGCGTTTTTCATGATTCTTTATTACTGCGCATGGCTCTGACACCCTTTATTCCCATTATGTGTTTCAGACGGCTGAATCTAGTGGCTTCCCCGGCCCGGGTTTAATTACAGCGGGCCTTGTAAAATTCTCCCACCTTCCTAGCGGGTCTTTGGGGCATCCAGGGTTGCCTATTGCGTAAATCCCTGCTGGCATATTGTGCCTAGATAATCACCATATGGAGGCATTTCAGAATTATATGACCGGGGTCCCTCTAGGACAAGACCGGCTGTGTATAGCGTGTGGTCAACCCCATGCTGATGCTGACAGGGCATGGGTCTGCGCACCATGTGCCGAGCAAGCACTGGCCCTGCAATCATGCTTGCCAGTGGCTGCACCTCGTTTCAATACACCATTCTTAAATCTCACTCCTGCTGAGTCGCATACAAGTGGGAATTTGCAGCCTGCTGTGTCTTCCAGACTGCCTACAGCTGATCAGATTATTGCGAGATTGTCAGGGCGCAGGGGCCCTGGTAAGAAGTGGCCCTTGAGGCCTCCTGTTTTCTGTTTGTCCTATGGGAACTGAGGAGTTCACTACTCCGCGTGCCTATACCCCTTCTGATGGAGAGCTGGTCTCTGACTCAGGCTCAGCTGATGAGAGGCCGAGGAGTCATGACGATTCTGGCCCGGAATACTGGGGCCAGTGTGAGATTGTTGATTAAGGTCTTTAAGGTCCTGTCTATCTCTCTTCCTGGTGAGGCCTCCAAGCCGAGAGGGGAGCGTTTCCATACAGCGACAGCGCGCTTGGAATTTCTAGAGCAGGCTTGTGTCCATGCTCTTGTACTCAAGGAATGAGGTTCCCCAGTAAATTCCAGGGGTCCCAGGGGACTGGGATAGGAAATACCCTTTTCCCCCTGAGGTTGTCAATTGTTAGTCATCGCCCCCCGTGGTGGATGCGCTGATCGTAGGGGTTCCTAACCCCCCCTTTATTACAGCCCCTGCTTATAGTACCCTTCGGGATGCTGAGGACCGGCGTATTGATCTGTTGCCTCCCACGCCTTTTCTTGTGCAGGGACGGCGCTGCGCCCGGTCTGTGCCGTGGTTATTACTGCAGTGGCCGCTAGAACCCTCATCAGAAAGATGCTTGATCATCACCCTGAGGATTTCCCCTGGGATGTGTTTAATGCGCTCTCCAGTTGTGATGTATCTGTATAATTTATCCTATTAGCACTGGATGACACCATTATAATGTGTGCAAGGACTTCTGCCCTTGTGGTGGCTATACGTTGCTAGGTTTGGCTGCGACAGTGGGGTGCTGACGATGCTGCTAAGAAGACTCTTACTGGGCTTCCCTTTAGAGGGCAACGCCTGTTTGGGGCCCGTCTGGTCCCCTCAAGCATGATGGGGCGCCCTCGCCCGGCTGGGCGAGGGGACGGCTGCGGCACCTTGCTTATGCCAGAAGATATCACGCCTCAGACTGGTGGATTCAGGAGGTAGTGCCCTCCGGCTACTGGATAGAGTTTGCTGTGCGGCCTTCCCCAAGATTATCGGGTCCCGGGTGCTCCTGATCCCTGCCTCTGTTCAGGTGCTGGTGCAGGCCATGCAAGGCCTGCGGGGTCTGGGGGTCTCTTGCAGATTGTCCTTAATAGGCAGAGGCAGGTGCCGTCTGTGAAGCTCAATGCTGCTTTATTTTTACTTCCCTGTGTCCTCTGGACACCGAGGTTCTTCAGATTCGCGTCGGTTGACCAACACTGATAATTGTGGCCTTGTCATCTGGCCTCTCTTCAGCTCCCAGAGTGCTCACCAAGGTGCTGACGGGGGTGTGGTCTCTGATGAGACCAAGGGGCGTTCCGAAGGATGACCTCCCTGGACGTCGTCATCACTTCCCATTCTCTACGTCTGGCTATGTTGGATACTCGGCTGGAGGGTGTCCATTTGGGAGTCATTTGGAGGGGTGATCAAACACCCCAAGTCCTTATTGTCCCCTTCATTGGTAACTCCATTCCTATGAATGAATTTTATACAGTTCAGGCAAGGATCGTCCTTCCTCAGCAATAAAGTGGACAATCTGGTTGTATGGGCTCAGTCCCTCATAGCTGTCCCCGTCCCTCCACCAGGCAGGGGATGCAGCTGGTGGGCCCGTTGGTGGCGTACTCCGAAGAGGCCCCTTATGCTCAGTCCCCCCTGGGGCCTTCTGCAACTTCTCCTACTTGTCCTACGGGTATAAGGACCCAGCGTCCCTGGAGCAGGGTATGCGTGCCTTCCTCCCTGGTGAGGAGGTCCCTCTTGTAGTGGATGAACTCAAGGAACCTGTCTGGGGGCAGTCCCTGCTTGCCCTTTCCTGGGAGACGGTCACCATGGATGCCAATCTATCAGGTTGAGGGGGGTCTTCTTCTGGAAGTCCCTATGGTTCCAGGGGAGGTGGGGCCCTTAGGAGGCCTATACACCTATCAATGTTTGAATCTATGAGCATTCAAGTTAGTTCTAACTCGCTTGCCTACTCTTCCTCAGGGCCTGCCTGTTCGGGGGAGCTAGGCCTATCTGACGGCCTTGGCCTACCTTACATATTCAGGGAGGGACCCGGAGCAGGAGGGTCCTCCGGGAAGTGTCTCTGATCCTGATCTGGGTGGTGGACAATGTTCCCTGCATATCAGTGGTATTCGCTCCGGTTGAGGTCCCTCTGCGACAGGATGTGCTAATCCTTGTGTCACTTTGAGGTCCTACCAGTGTGGATGTGTGTGTGCCCTGTCACTATCACAAGCTCTCGACCCTTGTTCCCCTGTTCCAGGATTCTCTGGCCGTGGTCATGATGATTTAGTAATGTTATGGCAGGACATTCTGTTCTGTATGTCTTCTCTCCGTTCCCCCTGCTAGGCAGGGTTCTGCGCAAAATTGCTCTGGATGGGGGGACCAGTGATTCTGGTGGCCTAGTGGAGTGTGGTTCGCAGACGTGGTACTGAGGACAGTAGATCTGTACGTTCTGCCAGGAGTGCCAGCTCTGCTCACTCGGGGCCCCTTTATGTCACCCCGATCTACAGACTCTGGCCTAGACGGCCTGACTGCTGAGACATCCATCTTGATGGAGACAGGCTTATCTGTCTCGGTGATTGAGACTGCGTAATCCTATGGTCCCTGATGGGTTTTGAATTGATTCTGTCTGCCTTGCGGGGTGTTCCCTTTGGACCTTGTCAGGATGCTGTCTGGCTGTTCTTACCCTCAAAGTTGTCCTTCTGGTGGCTGTTATTTCAGTCAGACGTGTGTCTGAGCGGGCAGCTCTGTCTATCTAGCCCCCGTTCTTTGAGATAACACCAGAATAAGGTGGTGTTCCGTTTTAAGCCGGACTTTCTGCCTAAGGTGGTGTCTTATGTTCATTGATTCAAGATATTGTTCTTCCTTCTGTGCCTTATTCCTAGCAACGCTGAGGAAAGGGTTCTGCATTCCTTGAACAGGTGTTTGAAGTGTTTCCTTGGTAGTCACTGTGCCCTTTAGGAGAACTGATGCTCCTTTGGGTCTACGGCCAACTCCATCCTGTATGTGCCCGATCTCGTCTGTTCTCGGGGGGGTTAGGCGCCCTTGGGCCTGGTCATTACTTGGATGGGATGGTTCCTTCTGGTCCTAGGAAAGGTTTTCGGCTTCTGCCAAGGCTACTGTTGGCGTTTGGACTTGTCAGGCTGTTACGCAGGCCTATTCCACTGAGGGGGAAGAATCTTCTTACTCGCTTCTATTCTTATTCTACTCGTGCTTTTGGTTCCTTTTGGGCTTTCCAGCACCAGGCTTTTGTTGAACAAGTTTGCTAGACCGCCACTTGGTCTTCTATTCATACCTTTTCAAAAGTTTTATAAGGTTGACGTTAGAGCCTCAGCTCATGCTGCTCTTGGCCGCAAGGTATTGCAGGTGACAGTGCTTTAAACTGTCTGCTGTTGCCTTTTTTGTTGGGGATCCCACCCTACTTTATGGACACTGCTATTGGATGTCCCAAGTGTAAGTATTATATCTGGAGCAGGACGTACTGTATACTTAGAATAATACAATTCTGTGAAATACTCACCTGTAGCATTGGTATTATACGTATACAGTACGTCCTGCTCCACCCCACCCTGGTTTTTTGCATTATTCTGGGTCCCCTGTATGGTGATTGTTATCATTGTTATCCTTACCAGTTGTTTTTGGTGGTTAAATTCTCCCGGCTTCTGGTTCACTGCTTTTCAATGCTGGGGATTTGTGGGAGGTCCCTGGGTATATGAAGGGCCGGGAGGAGCCTGTTTTTGCATGTCTGCAGTGCACAGCGCAATCTGGTGGAGGATAGCCCCAAGTGTATTATATCTGGAGCAGGACGTACTGTATATACGTATACCAATTCTACAGGTGAGTATTTCACAGAATTGTATTTTTGTGACCTATGTCCTCTCTGCCTTGGATGACACCATTAGAATGTGTGGCAGAACCTTTGCTCTTGCGGTGGCTATACACCGCTTGGTTTGGCTGTGCCAGTGGACTGCTGACAACGCTGCCAAGAAAGCCCTCACTGGTTTTCACCTGTTTGTGGACTGCCTGGACCTGTTTGCTAAGGGAGGCAGGTTACCCCAGCGCAGGCGGCAGTCTCGGGCCCTTTCAGGGTCAGGGCTCCTTTTCCTCCCCCTACCGTGGTGCTAGACAAGGGAGGGGGGTTTACTTTACTGGGGCCCGAGGAGACTTCTGGGGTAGGGGCAGAGGACGTGGACACCCTGGCTCCTCCTGGGGCTCCAAGCTTAAGTCCTCTCCCAAGCCCCCTCAGGCATGAAGGGGCGCCCTCTCCCAACCGGGTGGGGGGACGGTTTCAGCACTTTGCTCACGTCTGAAGGCTTCATGTCTCAGAGCAGTGGATTCAGGAGGTAGTGTCCTCCGGTTACAAGATAGTTTGCTGTCTGCCCCCCCAAGGTTCATCAGATCCTGGATTTCTCAGGACCCTGTGTCAGCTCAGGATCTAGTGTAGGCGGTGCAAAGCCTTCTGGAGCTGGGGGTCATCTGCAAGGTCCCTTTAAGAGAAAGGGGCAAGGGCTTCTAATCCAACCTCTTCACAGTGCCCAAAAAAGATGGGTCAGTCAGGCCCATCCTGGACTTGAAGATCCTCAACAAATTTGTCAGGTGCAGGTGCTTTCACATGGAAACCCTGTGCTCTGCCATCAGTTCCCTGCGCCCAGGGGATTTCATGATGTCTGTGGACATCAAAGATGCTTACCTTCATATTCCTGTGTTTCCAGGTCATCAAAGGTTCCTCAGGTTTGCTCTGGAGGATCAACACTACCAGTTTGTGGCATTGCCTTTTGGTCTCACTTCAGCTCCCAGGGTGCTCACCAAGGTGCTGGCAGGAGTGATGTCTCTGCTCAGGTTTCAGGGCATCCCCGTGTTGCCCTACCTGGATGACATTCTCATCACTTCCCAGTCTCTACATCAGGCAGAGTTGGATACTCAGCTGGTAGTGTCCACCCTGGAGTCATTTGGCTGAGTGATCAACCACCCCAAGTCTTCTCTGTCTCCCTCCTTGGTGACTTCATTCCTGGTAATGAATCTGGATACAGTTCAGGCAAGGATTTTTCTTCCTCAGCAGAAGGTGGACAGTCCGATTGTGCAGGTCCAGTTCCTGCTATCTTGTCGTCATCCCGCCATCAGGCAGGGAATGCAGCTGGTGGGCCTGATGGTGGGGTGCTTCGAGGTGGTTCCTTATGCTCAGTTCCACTTGAGGCCTCTGCAACTCCACCTCTTGTCAGTATGGGACAAGGACCCTGCGTCCCTGGGCCGGGTCTTTGCGCTTTCCCCCCTGGTGGCTGGACTCCAGGAACCTGTTGGGGGGCAGATCCTTTCTGACCCCCTCCTGGGAGACGGTCACCACGGATGCTAGTCTGTCAGGTTGGGGGGGTTTCTGGAAGTAAGGAAATAGAATAAGAGAGTAACGCACACCAACAACAATGCTCTGAATCTTTTGAAAGGAAGATTATATTTGAAAATATTGAGAATACACTTAATCACTACACTCTGCCTTAACACACATTTTACAGTCAAAAGGTGTCACATTTTACCAAATGAAAAGCCTGGAACCACCAAAGGATACACACATTGTTTTCTAAATGTCAGTCAAGAAATGAGTACAAATCCACGGAAGTAAAGACTGTGCATGAACCTGTGCGTGCTGTGAAACTAGTCGGAGAGTGTCATATCCCTGCTGTTCACTGTGGCTGCAAAAACAGAAAAAAAAAAGCACACTCTGCATTTCTCTGGATGTAGTTCATAGATCAAAATGTCACACTGCCATCTGGCTGTACATGAAGGGAATTGCTATTAGGTGGCCAGTGATTAACAGTGGTATATACAAATGATCATGAAGGTCTGTGTGCAGACAAAAAAATGCATCGATACTATGTCCTAACTAAAGCGTGTTAGTATATACAATTGGTATTGAAACTGTAACATGCCACATGCCCTGTGGAATCATACATTTATACACAGAACGGTAGGAAGATCACAGACTATGTGTAGCAAGAATCACGTTATTGCATGACAAGGTATCTACAGTATAATGACAGAACAATAATGCAATTTACCAGGTTCTAATAATTGATAGCTCTTGGAATGTTTCGGGACAGGCGCCCCTTCCTCAGCCGAGCGATAAGATGGTGTGCGCCGCAGCGCGCTTTTAAGCTGACAGTCCTCCCCCTGCCGGCCGGTGTGGTGACGCGCGAGGCGCATCGGATTGGATGCGCGTTGTGACGTCGCATCCTCCCACAGCCGTCCCGGCTGCCTCCCACCAGACTGGTTGTGATAACCAGAAAGATGGCGGCGGCGCATGGGGCGGCGACAGGAGAAGCCTCAGAAGCTTTATTGACAAAAACAACAGAACAAAGAGAAAAAAAGCTTATAATGGAGTGCCGTTGTGAGGCTTGATTGTGGAGTGTCAGACTTTATGGATCAGAGGATGAGCTGTCTGGTTGAAATGCTTGAAATTCTGAAATAGATAGGCAGAGAAACATAAGTTAATGTGTAGTATTATGAACATGCAGTAATGAATATTGCCTTTTGAACAATTGAAATATGTCACTCACATCGAAGTGATGCGCATAGTGCAAATACCTGACTAGTATTGAACTGCCCATACTATCATATGTACAGAAGGAAGGACAACTGAGTTATAATCGGTGGGTTGGGGGGGGCTGCCGCGTGATACCTAGGAGTGATAATGATTATCTGATAATCTATCATCTAAAAACTACCTGATTGCCTATTGTCAATGGAAATGATTATGGTGGCTCCTCCTATTCGGGCCACAATCAAAGTCACATATAGGGAGTGTAATCTATCTCTTCATTTAAACCACGGGGAGATTTAGTGCCCAGCTTATGTATCCACCACAATTCTCTTTGTAAAAGAAGTCTTTCAACATCACCTCCTCTGCGGGGTCCCTTAATTTGTTTGATCACAGTGAACCTTAATTGATGTATCTGATGATTGTGCTCCAAAAAGTGTCTCACAAGAGGGGAGGTGAGGTCGGCCCTACGTATATTGCTCCTGTGTTCACTAATACGGGTGCGTATCTCTCTACTGGTTTTGCCCACATATCCCAGTCCACACGGGCATTTGATCAAATATACCACATGCGAACTGGAACAGTTGAAGAATTGTTTAATGGGGAACTTATGGCCTGATGATGGATGTACAAAGGAATTGCCTTTTAGGACATAACCACACTGACTGCAGTGGCCACAGGCAAACATACCAACCAGTGTCTGTCCGCCAGCCATTGTGTCCCGTGTATTGATTGTTTCAAATCATCTGGCGTAGTGTCGGCTCTAATGAGATGGTTGCGTAGATTAGCAGGTCTTTTCCTGACGAATAGTGGTCTAGTTTTAAATATAGGATCAAGTTGCAAGTCTGATTGCAATATATGCCAATGTCGCAAAATAATTCAATCTGGGGAGATTGTGTGGAAAATGTGATAGGAATAGGGAAGCGTTGAGATATGGTCTTAGGTTTATGGCGAAGAAGACTAGCACGGTCTTGGAGAAATGCCTTATGAAAGGTCTTGTCGACTAGGTCACTGTCATAGCCTCTGTTTAACCTGGATAACCTGGAAAGACAGTTGTCTTTTGTTTTGCCAAAGAAAAGACACTTAGAACCTGCGGCAGAAGAGGATATGTTTGCCTCTTTTGGAGAAGAAGAGGATGAGGATTATATGGACGAGCAGGCCTCTGAGGGCGAGCTGCGATCGGAAGAGGATAGTAACTCCATTCTGTTTTCATCCGATGAAGATCCTCTCCTTGTGGATGAGACAGAAGGTCTATTGTCGGTGGTTTTTGATACCCTGAATATCTCCCCTCCTGAGGTAGTGAAAAGAAAAAAGGATGAACTGTTTAAGCCTGTTAGGCAAAAGCAGGTGTTCCCGGAACAACCGCACTTTTCTAAAATGGTTCTTAAGGAGTGGGAAAATCCCAATAAATTACTGGCCGTTCCTAAGATCCTGGATGTCAGGTATCCCTTCCCGGCAGACATGATCAAACTTTGGTCTTATCCGCCTGATGTGGATTCCCCAGTAGCAGGATTGTCTAACACTTCAGTGATGCCATCCGCTACTACATCCCTTAGAGATCCCACAGAGAGGCTTATGGATCAGTTGGCCCGCCATGCCTTCACCATGATAGGCTCCTTTCTCCGCCCGGTTTGTGCCACGGCCATTGTGTCCCTGGCCTCGAGAAAGAAAATGAAGAAGAATCCAGCCAGAGCCAAGTCATGCAGGCTGTCCCAAGAGTCCAAGGACTTTAAGGACTGTTTGGACTTTAATGCATTTGCCATTATTGCAATGGAAGATGCAGTCAGGTTGGCAGCCAGAACCTCTGCGCTCCTTGTGGCATTACGCCGATCATTACGGCTGAGACAATGGTCGGCGGACGCCGCCGCTAAAAAGGCACTGACAGATCTACCCTTTTTAGGGACTAGACTTTTTGGTGAAAAGCTGGAAGGTTTGGTTAAAGACGGCAAACTCAGAGGAAAAGATCGACTAGGCCTTTTCAGAGGTCCTCATCTTTTCGGCCCTTCCGGAGGGGCAGAGGGGCCCTTCGGCCTTGCTCCCGTAAAGATTTTTGGGGTAGAGGCAGAGCGTGTAATAGGGCAGGAGGGGCCTGGAGAAGTAGGTCTAAACCTCCAGCCAAGTCCACTCCAGCATGAGGGGGCGCCCTCACCCGAGCGGGTGGGGGGACGGCTTTTGCATTTTGCTCATATCTGGAGGCGCCGCGTAAGGGATCAAAGAGGTGGTGTCCTCTGGTTACAAGATCGAGTTTGCAGCCAGACCGCCCGCAAGGTTCCTTCGGTCAGGGGCATCCCGGAACCAGATGCCCTGAAGTCTGCAGTTCAGCATCTTCTTCGAAAAGGGGTAATCTGTCGAGTACCCCTTCAGGAAGAAGGTCAGGGGTTTTACTCCAACCTGTTTACAATCCCCAAGAAGGACGGGTCGATTCGTCCCATTTTAGACCTGAAGGATCTCAACAAATATATCCGCGTGAAACACTTCCGCATGGAAACGTTGAGGTCAGCCTTAACAGTAATTCGACCCGGGGATCTTATGACTACCATAGACATAAGGGACGCGTATCTGCATGTGCCAATTTTCTCGGGACATCAAAGATTCCTGAGGTTTGCCCTGGAAGACAAGCATTTTCAGTTTGTGGCACTCCCGTTCGGGATATCCTTGGCTCCAAGAGTATTCACCAAGGTTTTGGCAGGTCTCATGGCAATCTTCAGGAGCCAGGGGATTTCTATTGTCCCCTATCTGGACGATCTTCTAATATCAGCCGGATCGCAGCAGCAGATCCTGAGGAACTCGCAGACGGTCAGATCAGCTCTGGAAGAATTCGGCTGGGTGATCAATTACCCGAAGTCTCATATCACTCCGGCGCCAGTAAGGAACTTCTTAGGTATGTTTCTGGACACTGTCCAAGTCAAGGTGTATCTACCAGGACAGAAGGCTCGACTAATCCAAGATCAGATAGAGTGCTTCCTGGCTTGCCGGCAGCCGACTGTTCGGCTGGGTATGAGGTTGAAAGGCCTGATGGTAGCCTGCTTCGAGGCGGTACCTTTTGCCCAGTTTCACATGAGGCCCCTTTAATGGAATCTGTTGGCAAGCTGGGATCGAGCCCCACAGTCGCTGGATCAAGTCTTTGTACTAACGCCCAAGACAAGGCAAGACATTCTCTTCTGTTGTGGATGGACCCTCTTCACCTGTCTGCAGGCAGATCCTTCTTGACCCCACAGTGGCAGATCGTTGCCACGGATGCCAGTCTCACAGGATGGGGCGGCGTTTGGCAATCTCAGAATCTTGGTCAGTGGGGGCCGAAAGAGAATCAGCTTCCCATAAATGTATTGGAATTAAGAGCCATTGGGTTAGTGCTTCAGTATCTAAACCCCTGCTTGAAGGGGCAGGCAGTCCAGGTCCAGTCGGACAACCGGACGGCGGTAGCCTATATCAATCATCAGGGGGGTACCCGGAGCAAGGGTGCTCTACTGGAGGTAAGCCGGATTCTGATCTGGGCAGAGGAAAGTGTTCCCTGCATCTCGGCAGTTTACATCCCGGGGTAGAAAACCAGGAGGCCGACGCTCTGAGCAGGAAGGTTCTGCGTCAGGGGGAATGGTCCCTCAGTCGGAAGGTCTTTCAAGCCCTGTGTCTTCGCTGGGGGTGTCCGGAAGTGGATCTCTTTGGATCCAGACACAATCACAAACGGCCGAAATTCATGTCCCTGTCAAGGGACCCTCTGGCCATAGCCACAGACGCCCTTTCAGTCCCTTGGGCAAGGTTCAAGCTTCTGTACATTTTTCCCCTGTTTCCACTTCGTGGAAGTCGAGTTCTAAGAAAGATAATTCAGGAAGGAGTACCCACCATTCTAGTAGCCCCTCATTGGCCAAGAAGAAGTTGGTTCTCGGACATAACAAGGATGGCGGTAGACCAATGGCGTCTACCGGTCGAGCCAGATCTTCTCACTCAGGGGGCACTTCGGCACCCGAATTTACAGATGCTGGCTTTGACGGCTTGGCTATTGAGACAGCGGTACTAGCAGAGAGAGGTTTATCAGCTAAGGTCATTCATACCATGATCCAGGCCCGGAAGAAGTCGTCTTCCACAGGATCTGGCGGTCATTCATATCCTGGTGTGAGGCTAGGAATTTTTCATGCAGAACGTATTCAATTTCCAGAATTCTAGAATTTCTTCAGAATGGCTTAGAAATGGGCCTACAATTAAGTACCCTAAAAGGGCAGGTATCGGCCTTATCTATTTTTTTCCAGAAGTCTCATTAAGACTTTTTTTCAGGGAGTCATTCATGTTCGTCCACCGCGCAAGTCTATTTTACCAGTGGGGGACTTGAATTTGGTGTTGACGGCTCTACAGGGTGCTCCCTTTGAACCTATGATGGACGCTCCAATGAGCATTTTGATGCTTAAAGTAATATTTTTAGTGGCAATTACTTCTGTGCGGCGTGTTTCGGAGTTAGCCGCTTTATGTATGAAGGCTCCTTATTTTGAGTTACATAGAGACAAGGTAGTTTTTCGTTTTAAGCCTGATTTTTTACCTAATTTGTTACCCATTTGTCTCTCCCATTCATCTTAATCAGGAGGTAATTCTACCCTCCGTATGCCCAGTTCCGGCTAATGATAAGGAAAAGACACTTCATTCTCTAGACGTGGTTAGAGCCATCAGGTATTATTTGGCAGCTACAGATGCCTTCCGCAAGACGGATTTTCTTTTTGTCATTTCAGAATGACCAAGAAAGGGGCTTCCGCCAGCTAAGGCCACTATCAGTAAGTGGATTAGGCAGGCAGTAGCTAGAGCTTACTCGGCCAAGGGAAAGGAACCCCCTTTTCAGGTCACGGTCCATTCCACTAGGGCTATTGGGGCTTCTTGGGCTTTTCAACATCAGGCTTCAGTGGAACAGGTTTGCAAAGCTGCCAAGTTTTACAACCAGGTTTTACAAAGTGGATGTTAGAGCCTCAGCTGACGCTGTTGTTGGTCGGAAGATTCTACAGGCAGTAGTGAAGTGAACTACCTGCCGTTCTGCATTAGAGGATCCCGCCCCTAGATGGCACTGCTTTTGGAGATCCCAAGTGTGAGGAGTGTATGGAATGGATTGGAAGAAAAAACACAATTCTGTGAGGTACTCACCTGTAGAATTGTTTTTTCTGGGAATCCATTCCATACACTCCGGCCCACCCGTTTTTGGGTCATGTTATCCTCCGATGTTTTTCTGATGGTGTGTTTATCCATTTTTTGATTATTAATCCAGAGCATAAATATTAAAAAAAAAGAAATAGATATATAAATAATTATTTAAAAAAAAAATGTTTATTTTTGAGAGCATTTTTTGGTTGAGTTTGATGTGGACTCTTATTAGGGCCTCCCAGCCTGTCTCCAAATTATTTTACTGCTTTTTTAAGTAAACTGATCTGATTAGGGGGAGCTGCTACTTCCTCGGGAGGGCCGCGCCTTGTTTCTTTCTTGCAGTCACGTGATCAGCAAGGAGGAGGAAACCCAAGTGTAAGGAGTGTATGGAATGGATTCCCAGAAAAAACAATTCTACAGGTGACTACCTCACAGAATTGTGTTTTTGCTTTAGTCTCATCAATAATGTTCTGGAAATCAGTCAGAGAAATTTTTTTCTCTAATTGGGCCTTCAGATCTTGAATATTATGAGAAATGGTTCCAATCTGGTTCTGAATTCCTTGTATAGTCAATGTCATTAGATGCAAGCTGCATTTGTTCAAAAGTTTGAACCAATTCTCACAAAATTCTTGATCTTCTCTACAGAAGGTTGGCCTAATGCTCAGGCGTAACCCCCGTGGGATTCGTTTGACTTTCAAGTACTCTATCAGAGTAGAACTGTGACTCCAGCTCTTCCTCTGATTCACGACGCGACTGTTTTTTAGACATTCCTACCAAACCAGGACGGTTCACAAAAAAACTAGACGAGGCAAGCGGAAGAACAAACTCCCAGATGCAAACAAGGAGTCAGACACGTCCGCCACCTTAGTGATCAACTTATCCAAAAGAAAACTGACTGATACGGAGGAGAAGGTATTGGAAAAGGGATTAGGGTTTGTACCCATTCATAAAGGGGATCATTTCCAAACTGAAATCGAGATGCAACGCTTAGCTAGATCATTAAGGATTAGATCCTTCTTTTCACACACAGATAAACAACCACCCATTCTCTCGTACCATTTTCCTGATGGGGTGGATCTCTCGACATGCAAACCGAAGAGCACATGGCAATCACCACAGACTTCCCACAGTGTGGAGACCTTCATGCGCCTGGTGGAACAAGACCTGCAGGTGATTAATTGGGGAGAATCATCACGTAGGGGTGACTCCAATTTCACCAAAGCAGAATGGGAGGCACTAAGTTCCTTGAAACAGGATGTTTCAATAGTGCTTAAACCCGCAGATAAGAGAGGGGCTACCATACTGATAGTACATTCTACCATCAGACCATTATGAGCCAATTGAACGATTCCCAGATACACAGGAAGCTGCAGGGGGATCCTCTCCCTGAAATCAAAATTGAATTAGATGGGATTTTACAGAGTGCATTGGAATCAGGTATCATAGATAACAAATTATATAGATACTTACTGTCTGAACATCCACTAACACCTGTATTCTATGTTCTTCCCAAAGTCCACAAGGACCCCCTGAACCCTCCAGGACGGCCCATATTGGCAGGGACCAATTCAATATTTCAACCAGTGGCGACCTTTCTGGACAAGATCCTGCAGATCAAGGTACTTCAGACACGCTCATTTTTACTTGACACAGAGGACTTTTTGTCTAAAATCAGTGACCTCAGGGGACTACCTGTAGACACAATCCTGTGTAGCATGGATGTGTCAGCTCTATATACATTAATACCCCATAAATCTGGCATGAGAGTCCTCAAAGAAACCCTGGCGACGATGAACGGTACCAGGGAATTCAACTCATTTTGCATCCACTTGGCTGAATTTGTACTAACACGGAATTACTTCCGCTACAGGAATGACTTTTTCTTACAACTCCAGGGCACTGCAATGGGGTCTAATATGGCCCCGGCATATGCAAATCTTTTCATGGCCGACTTTGAAGATCGATTTGTATATCCCGATCCATTTTTTGAAGAACATGTACTTGTTTGGCTAAGGTATATTGACAATATTTTTTTTCATCTGGCAGGGCACCGAGACGGAGTTACTGACTTTCAAGACTAGACTGGACCAGAAATTACCCACCATTTCATTCACATTGGAACATAGTTCCGACCAGGTACACTTTTTAGATGTACAAGTGCACAATCGCAAAGGAAACATCTTTATGGACTTATACCGTAAACCTACCGACCGCAATACTTACTTGAGAGCAGAAAGCTTTCACCCGCGACGACTTAAGGCAGGGCTACCATACAGCCAATTCATTAGGGTAAGAAGGATCACGGCAGATGACGATACATATATGAAAAGAGCCATCGAGATGGCTAGCGACTTCAAACAGAGAGGCTATGACAGTGACCTAGTCGACAAGGCCCTTCATAAGGCATTTCTCCAAGACCGTGCTAGTCTTCTTCGCCATAAACCTAAGACCATATCTCAACGCTTCCCTATTCCTATCACATTTTCCACACAATCTCCCCAGATTGAGAGATTTATTTTGCGACATTGGCATATATTGCAATCAGACTTGCAACTTGATCCTATATTTAAAACTAGACTGCTATTCGTCAGGAAAAGACCTGCTAATCTAGGCAACCATCTCATTAGAGCCGACCCTACGCCAGACGATTTGAAACAACCAATACACGGGACACAATGGCTGGCGGACAGACAGACACCGGTTGGTATGTTTGCCTGTGGCCACTGCAGTCAGTGTGGTTATGTCCTAAAAGGCAATTCCTTTGTACATCCATCATCAGGCCTTAAGTTACCCATTAAACAATTCTTCAACTGTTCCAGTTCGCATGTGGTATATTTGATCAAATGCCCGTGTGGACTGGGATATGTGGGCAAAACCAGTAGAGAGATACGCACCCATATTAGTGAACACAGGAGCAATATACGTAGGGCCGACCTCACCTCCCCTCTTGCAAGACACTTTTTGGAGCACAATCATCAGATACATCAATTAAGGTTCACTGTGATCGAACAAATTCATAATACTACACATTAACTTATGTTTCTCTGCCTATTTCAGAATTTCAAGCATTTCAACCAGACAGCTCATCCTCTGATCCATAAAGTCTGACACTCCACAATCAAGCCTCACAACGGCGATCCGTTATAAGCTTTTTTTCTCTTTGTTCTGTTGTTTTTGTCAATAAAGCTTCTGAGTCTCCTCCTGCCGGGACGGCTGTGGGAGGATGTGACGTCACGACGCGCATCCAATCCGATGCACCTCGCGCGTCACCACACCGGCCGGGGGGAGGACTGTCAGCTTAAAAGCGCGCTGCGGCGCACACCGTGTTATCGCTCGGCTAAGGAAGGGGCGCCTGTCCCGAAACGTTCCAAGAGCGATCAATTATTAGAACCTGGTAAATTGCATTATTGTTCTGTCATTATACTGTAGATACCTTGTCATGCAATAACGTGATTCTTGCTACGCATAGTCTGTGATCTTCCTACCGTTCTGTGTATAAATGTATGATTCCACAGGCATATTACAGTTTCAATACCAATTGTATATACTAACACGCTTTAGTTAGGACATAGTATCGATGCATTTTTTGTCTGCACACAGACCTTCATGATCGTTTGTATATACCACTGTTAATCACTGGCCACCTAATAGCAATTCCCTTCATGTACAGCCAGATGGCAGTGTGACATTATGATCTATGAACTACATCCAGAGAAATGCAGAGTGTGCTTTTTTCTGTTTTTGCAGCCACAGTGAACAGCAGGGATATGACACTCTCTGACTAGTTTCACAGCACGCACGGGTTCATGCACAGTCTTTGCTTCCCTGGATTTGTAGTCATTTCTTGACTGACATTTAGAAAACATAATGTGTGTATCCTTTGGTGGTTCCAGGCTTTTCATTTGGTAAAATATGTGACACCTTTTGACTGTAAAATATGTGTTAAGGCAGAGTGTAGTGATTAAGTGTATTCTCAATATTTTCAAATATAATCTTCCTTTCAAAAGATTCAGAGAATTGTTGTTGGTGTGCATTACTCTCTTATTCTATTTCCTTGTATCCATTAACCAGTGAAGGATAAACTGGTAATGGGTAATAGCACCCCGAAATTTCTACTCTAGAGCCTTTGTTCAGTTGGTGTGCCGGGCCTAAACATATATTTTCCTCTGAGGTTTCTGGAAGTCCCTGGAGTTCCAAGGGAGGTGGGGCCCTCAGGAGGCCCACACACCTATCAACACCTTGGAGCTGCGGGCGATCAGGTTGGTTCTGGCTCAGTTGACTCATCTACTCACCTGTAGAATTGGTATTATGAGTATACGGTATGTCCTGCTCCACTCCACCCTTGGTTTTGCATTATCTTGGATCCCCTGTATGGTGATTGTTATCATTGTTATAGTTACTAGTTTGGGTTTGTTTTAATTCTCCCGGATTCTCATTAACTGCTTTTCAATGCTGGGGATTGTGGTAGGTCCCTGGGTATTTGAGGGGCCGGGAGGAGCCTATTTTCGATGTCTCTGCAGTCCAGCGCCATCTAGCGGAGTAATACCCAAGTGTAAGTAATCTATCTGGAGCAGGACGTACTGTATACTCATAATACCAATGCTACAGGTGAGTAATCACAGAATTGTATTTTTATGACTTATGTCCTCTCTGCCCTGGATGATACCATTAGGATGTGTGGCAGAGCCTCTGCCCTAGTGGTGGCTATACGCTGCTCGGTTTGGCTGTGCTAGTGGGCAGCTGACACCGCTGCCAAGAAGGCTCTCACTGGTTTTCCCTTCAAAGGACTACGCCTGTTTGGGGACCGCCTGGACCTGTTTGCTAAGGGAGGCAGGTTACCCCAGCGCAGGAGGCAGTCTCGGGGCCAAGGCTCCTTTTCTTCCCCCTACCGTGGATCCAGACAGGGGAGGGGGTCTCCCTTGCTGGGGCCCGAGGAGATTTCTGGGGTAGGGGCAGAGGACGGGGACGCCCTGGATCAGCCTGGGGCTCCAAGCCTAAGTCTTCTCCCAAGCCCACTCACGCATGAAGGGGTGCCCTCACCCATCCGGGTGGGGGGACGGCTTCAGCATTTTGCTCACATCTGGAGGCTTCAGGCCTCAGACCAGTGGATTCAGGAGGTAGTGTCCTCCGGTTACAAGACAGAGTTTGCTGGCTGCCCCCCCCCCCCCCCCCCCAAGATTCATCAGATCCCAGATGTCTCAGGACCCCATGTCAGCTCTAGCTTTAATTTTGGCGGTGCAAAGCCTTCTGGAGCTGGGGGTCACTTTTCAGGTTCCCTTACGAGAAAGGGGCAAGGGGTTCTATACCAACCTTTTCACCGTGCCCAAAAGAGATGGGTCAGTCAGGCCCATCCTGAACTTGAAGATCCTCAACAAATTTGTCAGGTGCAGGCGCTTTTGCATGGAAACTTTGCGCTCTGCTATCAGTTTGCTGCATCCAGGGGACATCATGACCTCTGTGGACTTCAAGGATGCTTATCTTCATATTCCTGAATTTTCCAGGTCATCAAAGATTCCTCAGGTTCGCTCTGGAGGATCAGCACTACCAATTTGTGGCATTGGCCTTCGGTCTCACTTCAGCTCCCAGAGTGTTCACCAAGGTGCTGGCAGGGGTGATGGCTCTGCTCAGGGCATTCGCGTGCTGCCATATTTGGACGACATTCTAATCACTTCTCAGTCCCTGCATCAAGCAGAGCTGGATACTTAGTGATTAGTGTCCACTCTGGAGTCATTTGGCTGGGTGATCAACCATCCCAAGTCTTCCCTGTCTTCCTCCTTGGTGACGCCCTTCCTGGGAATGAATCTGGATACGGTTCAGGCAAGGATTTTTCTTCCTCAGCAGAAGGTAGACAGTCTGCTGGTGCAGGTTCAGTCCCTGCTCTCTTGCCCTCATCCCTCCATCAGGCAGGGAATGCAGCTGGTGGGCCTGATGATGTCGTGCTTCGAGGCAGTTCCTTATGCACACATGAGGCCTCTGCAACTCCATCTTTTGTCAGTATGGGACAAGGATCCCGCGTCCCTGGACCAGGTCCTTGTTCTATCCCCCCTAGCCAGGCGGTCCCTCTCGTGGTGGCTGGACTCCAGTAACCTATTGGTGGGCAGATCCTTTCTGGCCCCCTGCTGGGAGACAGTCACCACGGATGCCAGGCTGACGGGTTGGGGGGCTTCTGGAAGTCCCTGCAGTTCCAAGGGTGGTGGGGCCCTCAGGAGGCCCAAACACCTATCAACATTCTGGAACTGAGGGCTATCAGGTTGGTTCTGGCTCACTTGACCCAACACCTTCGAGGCCGGCCTGTTCAGGTGTGCTCGGACAACCAGACGGCAGTTGCCTACATCAATCATCAGGGGGGGACCCGGAACAAGGGGGCCCTCAAGGAAGTGTCTCTGATCCTGTCCTGGGCGGAGGACAATGTTCCCTGAATATCAGCTGTGTACATTCACACAATACTACACAATCTGCAGGCAGACTCTCTGAGCAGGGGGACCTCTCACCTGGGAGAATGGTCCCTCTGCGAGAGGGTGTTTCACTCTCTGTGTCACCGCCAACCAGATGTGGATCTGTTTGCGTCCCGTCACAATCACACGCTCCCGGCCTTTGTCTCCCTGTCCCAGGACCCTCTGGCCTTGGCCACAGATGCTCTAGCAATGTCATGGCAGGACTTTCAGCTCCTGTATGTCTTTCCCCCTGTTCGGCAGGGTTCAGCGCAAGATAGCTCAGGAGGGGGTGCCAGCTATCCTGGTGGCTCCCAGGTGGCCAAGAAGAGTGTGGTTCGCAGACATGGTGCAGCTGGCAGTAGATCAGTACGTTCTACCCATGGTGCCAGATCTGCTCACTCAGGGCTCCTTACGCCATCCCAATTTACAAACTCTGGCTTTGACGGCCTGGCTGCTGAAACCTCCATCTTGATGGAGAAGGGGCTGTCTGCCTCTGTTGTTGATACCATGATAAAGGCTAGAAAGAAGTCTTCTTCCATTTACTATAGGGTTTGGCGTGCCTACATTGACTGGTGTGAGTCTAGGTCTCTTCCCTGTCGTGTGTTCTCTATTCCCAGGATCCTGGAGTTCCTGCAGCATGGGTTGGAGCTGGGGCTCCAACTCAGTACTCTGGAAGAAAACAGCCAGGGCAGAGACTTTGCCCAGCATTCTCTGATCAGGACTTTTTTCCAGGGGGTTACTCATGTGCGTCCCCCACGTAAGCCTATGTTGCCTGTTTGGGATTTGAACTTGGTCTAGTCTGCCTTGCAGGGTGCTCCCTTTGAACCTGTGCAGGAGGCTGCCCTGGCCATTCTTACTCTCAAGGTTGTCTTTTTGGTGGCTATCACCTCTGTTAGGCGTGTTTCTGATTTGGCGGTGCTTTCCATCCAGCCCCCCCTACTTTGAGAGACACCAGGACAAGGTGGTGTTTCGCTTCAAGACAGATATTCTTAGTATACAGTACGTCCTGCTCCAGATAGGTTACTTACACTTGGGTTATCCTCCGCCAGATGGCGCTGCACTGCAGAGACATGTAAAACAGGCTCCTCCCGGCCCCTCAAATACCCGTGGACCTCCCACAAATCCCCAGATTTCTCTGCAGTGCTTACTGCGAAGACATGAAATTATCACTCTCTCGCAGGTGAGCGGGGCTATTAGCCTGCGGCCCTGTTGGACTATTCCCACCCGTCCTTCGTGTGATGTGCCTCCCAGCCTGGGCTGCGCTGGTCGGGTGAAGGTAGGCGGCACCATGTGTGCTTATGGAGCCCTGCTCCACCGCAATCCCCCACCAAAGGGTAGGCGTATAGGCTGATGGTGAGCCTTTATGGGATGCCCCTCCCGCATTATTGCCCCATGTAGCGGTGGGTCCTGTACAAAGGGCCGCCATCCTTCCTCATTCTCCCTGTAGCCTTCGGGAGGGAAAGAAGGGGGGGGTTAGCGTGTATCGTGATTCGCGCATACGGCGTTTTCTCTTGTCTTTTGACTAGTATATGTGGCGTCAGCCGCCGCGCTGACTTGTCTTTTTCTTTACTATTGCAAATGCCGCCACCGTGCGCGTCTTTTCCTTCATTTGGATGTTGGGCGGCGGCGTTACCTCGTTCTCATTGGCTGCTTGTCGGTGGACCTCGCGCTCTTCGGGGGGGCGGGGCCTGGATATTCCTTCCTCAACAGAAGGTGGAAGCTCTAACTGCGCAGGTGAGGTTCCTGCTGTCGTGTCTCCATCCCTCCCTCAGGCAGGGAATGCAGTTGATGGGCCTGATGGTGGCGTGCTTCGAGGCAGTGTCTTTTGCTCAGTTCCATTTGAGGCCTCTGCATCTTCACCTTCTGTCAGTTTGGGACAAGGACCCAACGTCCTTGGACGAGGTCTGTGTGCTCCCTCTCCCTTGGTCAGGTGGTCCCTTTCGTGGTGGCTGGACTCCAGGAACTTGCTGGGGGGCAGGTCCTTCTAGCCCCCTCCTGGGAGACGGTCACCACGGATGCCAGTCTGTCGGGGGGGGGGATTCTGGTAGTCCCTGCGGTGCCAGGGGAGGTGGGGGCCTCAGGAGGCCCACTTACCTATCAACATTTTGGATCTACGGGCGATCAGATTGGTTCTGGGTCAGTTGACCGACCACCTGCGGGTCTGTCTGTGCAGGTGCGCTCAGACAACAGGACGGCGGTTGCATACATCAGCCATCAGGGAGGGACCCGGAGCAGGGGGGCCCTCCGGGAGGTGTCGCGGATTCTGACATGGGGAGGCCAATGTTCAATGCATTTCGCCTGTGTCCCTCTGCAACAGGGTATTCAAGTCCCTGTGCCACCATTGGGGTCTACCAGATGTGGATCTGTTTGCGTCCCGTCACAATTACAAGCTCCCGGCCCTTGTCTCCCTGTCTCGGGATCCTCTGGCCTGGACCACGGATGCTCTGTCCATGTCATGGCAGGAATTTCAGCTCCTGTATGTCTTTCCTCCATTCCCCTCACTGGGCAGGGTTCTGCGCAAGATTGCTATGGAAGGGGTACCAGCGATTCTGGTGGCCTCCAGGTGGCCAAAAAGAGTGTGGTTCACAGACGTGGTGCTGATGATAGTAGACCAGTACGTTCTGCCAGGGGTGCCAGATCTGCTTACTCAGGGCCCCTTACGCCATCCCAATTTACAAACTCTGGCTTTGCATCCTAGCTGCTGAAACCTCCATCTTGATGGAGAAAGGCTTGTTCGCCTTGGTGGTTGTTACCACGGTGAAGGCTAGGAAGAAAGCCTCTTCTTCCATCTATCACAGGGTATGACGTACCTACTTTGACTGGTGTGAGTCTAGGTCTCCTCCCTGTCGGGTGTTGTCAGTTCCCAGGGTTCTGGAGTTCTTACAGCATGGGATGGAGTCGGGTTTCCAACCAGTGCTTTGAAGGGTCAGGTTTCTTCCCTGTCTGTCTTCTTTCAGAAGTCTTTTGCTCAGCATTCTTTGGTTAAGACTTTCTTTCAGGGGGTTACTCATGTGCGTCCCCCACGAAAACCTATGGTCCCCGTTTGGGATTTGAACTTGGTCTTGTCTGCCTTGCAGGGTGCTCCCTTTGAACCTATTCAGGATGCTGCTCTGGCTGTAGTTACCCTCAAGGTTGTTTTTCTGGTGGCTATTACTTCGGTCAGGCGTGTGTCTGAACTGGCGGCTCTGTCTATCCAGCCCCCATACTTTGAGAGACACCAGGATAAGGTGGTGTTCCGCTTTATGCCGGATTTTCTGCCTAAGGTGGTGTCTGCTTTTCATTTGAATCAAGATATTGTTCTTCCTTCATTGTGCCCTAACCCTAGCAATGCTAAGGAAAGGGTTTTGCATTCCTTGGATGTGGTCAGGTGTCTGAAGTATTACCTAGTAGTCACTGCGTCCTTCAGGAAAACTGATGCTCTTTTTGTGGTCCCTTCTGGTCCTAGGAAGGGTTTGGCTCCTGCCAAGTCTACTATCAGCAAATGGATCTGTCAGGCTGTGATTCAGGCCTATTCTGCTAAGGGGAAGTATCTTCCCTTCCGCCTTACTGCTCATTCTACTCATGCTATTGGTGCCTCTTGGGCATTCCAGCACCAGGCTTCTGTTGAACAAGTTTGCAAGGCCGCTACTTGGTCTTCTGTTCATACCTTTCAAAGTTTTACAAGGTTGATGTTAGGGCCTCAGCTGATGCTGTTTTTGGCCGCAGGCGGCAGTGGTTTAAACTGTCTGCTGTTACCTTTTTTGTTGGGGATCCCACCCTACTTTATGGACAATGCTATTGGATGTCCCAAGTGTAAGTAATCTATCTGGAGCAGGACGTACTGTATACTAAGAATAATACAATTCTGTGAAATACTCACCTGTAGAATGGGTATTATAAGTATACAGTACGTCCTGCTCCACCCCACCCTGGTTTTTGCATTATTCTGGATCCCCTGTATGGTGATTGTTATCATTGTTATAGTTACCAGTTTTTGGGTGGTTAAATTCTCCCGGCTTCTTGTTCACTGCTTTTCAATGCTGGGGATTTGTGGGAGGTCCCCGGGTATTTGAGGGGCCGGGAGGAGCCTGTTTTACATGTCTCTGCAGTGCAGCGCCATCTGGCGGAGGATAACCCAAGTGTAATCTATCTGGAGCAGGACGTACTGTATACTTATAATACCAATTCTTACGGTGAGTATTTCACAGAATTGTATTTTTCTGCCTAAGGTCGTGTCTGCCCTTCATCTGAATCAGGACATTGTTCTTCCTTCCTTGTGCCCTAATCCTAGTAACGCTAAGGAGAGGGTTTTGCATTCCTTGGATGTGGTTAGGTGTCTGAAGTATTATCTGGTGGCTACTGCACCATTCAGAAAAACTGATGCTCTTTTTGTGGTCCCTTCTGGTCCTAGGAAGGGTTTGGCTCCTGCTAAATCTACTATCAGCAAATGGATCCGTCAGGCTGTGATTCAGGGATACTCTGCTAAGGGGAAGAATCCTCCCTTCCGCCTTACTGCTCATTCCACTCGTGCAATTGGTGCCTCTTGGGCTTTTCAGCACCAGGCTTCTGATGAATAAGTTTGCAAGGCCGCTACTTGGTCTTCTGTTCATACTTTTTCAAAGTTTTACAAGGTTGATGTTAGGGCCTCAGCTGATGCTGCTTTTGGCCACAAGGTTCTGCAGGCGGCAGTGGTCTGACCTGTCTGTTGTTATCTTTGGGGATCCCACCCTACTTTATGGACACTGCTATTGGATGTCCCAAGTGTAATGATTCTTATCTGGAGCAGGACGTACTGTATACTAAGATTAATACAATTCTGTGATTACTCACCTGTAGAATTGTTATTATGAGTATACAGTACGTCCTGCTCCACGCCACCCTTGGTTTTGCATTATCCTAGGATCCCCTGTATGGTGATTGTTATTGTTATAGTTACTGGTTGGTTCTGTTATCATTCTCCCGGCTTCTCGTTAACTGCTTTTCAATGCTGGGGATTTGTAGGAGGTCCCGGGTATTTGAGGGACCGGGAGGATCCAATTTCGCGGTCTCTGCAGTCCATCGCCATCTGGCGGAGTAATACCCAAGTGTAATGATTCTTATCTGGAGCAGGACGTACTGTATACTCATAATAACAATTCTACAGGTGAGTAATCACAGAATTGTATTTTTTATTGTCTCAGATGGTAAACTGCCCATTCCTCTGTGAAATAAACCATTCAGGTCTCGCACAATCCTAGATCATCTTGTATGAATTGCAAGTGCCCAAAAGGGCTAGTCCACCCTGCCACCTTACCCTGGCACTAAAACAGGGTGAGAGGTTTACACAGTAAAAAAACACTTGCCTGTCTCGCTATCCAGTGGCGCGTGCGTTTTTTAATTATGAGACCACTAGCATTCCTGGTTGCCATTCATATGTAATGCTTGGAAAGCTGCTCTGATTGGAGAAGAGCCTGCACATTTGTGCTGTAGGACTGGGAAGAGGTTAGTTTTACAAGGGCATTCTGGAGGGTTTCACACAGTAGGGCCTCCCAATTTGAGATTCCCCCCATCACCAGGGCATGGAACAAAACCTGGCATAGTAAAAATCCTGGGTTTTGTTCCGCTTTAAGAATACTGAGAACTGATGTTCCTTCCAGAAACTCCTCATTTACTTTGAGATATATCCCCTAAAGGGTTACGCTTTGGATATTAGATGAATACACTGTACAGTATAGCTAAAGGCTCCTCACACACAGACCACCTCTAGTCTACGCCCAGTGGTAGATTTCTATTTATTCGTTCTGGTTATTACTTAACCCTTTTGTCTTTAAAATGGTTGTGGGACCACAACTGGGCCTTGCACAGGCCCACCTCGAAGTGAGAGGGTCCATAACTGGAGTTGCTGTTTGCTACCCCAATTAAAGGAAAGTCTTTTTTTTTTTTTGAAGAAATGAACCCCCAGTACATTAGTGTGTTTCCAATTTATCCTAGGCCAGAAAATATAAAATGAATTCTCCTGTTCTCATACTTGGTCTAAACTGTGTAGCATAGCAATGGTCCCTGTACAGTATGTTTCTCATCTCTTCCATTCTGGGACACCACCAGTAGCAATGTGTGGGTTAATCTCAGCCATAGGCGGGGACTGCAAGATAGATGCATCCACCTTCCCTGGCTACAATCTGCCTTTCCCATGGCTGCTGGGGGGCGGAGGGTGGCCTGAGCTAGTTGGCTGGGCTTCCAGGGTTAGTGTTTTGTGATTTACTACTGCTGGCAGTCATGCTGGTCAGAGCTGATTCAGAGCTCGGCTGTCAATGTGTGGGGGGCATGGCCACCGCCCATGGCAAACTCAGGAAGGGGGGTGAATGGCTTTGGCCACTCAGGCCTTACAGTGGGAGAAGGGGATGGGATGGCCACATTTGTGAGGCCCTGGCTCCATCCTCCTCACTAACCACACAAGGCAGTTCCATCTTGTGTGGTGCCAGAGGTCCCTTCTGCATCCCCCAAATTGTTGCTTGGCAGCTCCTGCACTGCTTCCTTGTTCTCCAGGGCTGAGGATCGGCTCCAGCATGACTGCTGCCTCATCCCTGGTCAGATAGGGCTCCCTCTGGGGGCAAAGACTTGTACCGATTCCTTCAGAATCTGACATTTGTTCATGTTGTTGCAGGGTGGGGGTCCGGAAGATGCTGCATTCTTGGCCGGTGGGTTGATCTCTGCGGGGAGGTTGCTTTTCCAGTAGTGCAGGATGCTTATCTGCATGTCCCGATCTTCATTGGTAACCAACAATACCTGAGCTTTGTGGTGGGCGCCCAACATTTCCCATTTGTGGCACTGATGTTCGGACTGTCCACTGACACGCGAGTATTCAAAGGTCTTGACGGTGGTGAGGCACTCCTGCAGAGGCAAGGTGTGCACATCACCCCCATTCTTGCACATCTGAGCCCCATCTCTGGCAGAGGCACTGTGGGATGTTAGGACAGTACTGTCAATGCTGAAACTTTTTGGGTGGGTGATCAACTACCCCAAGTCCCAGGTGGTTCCCTCCGTGGTGGCAACTTATCTAGGTATGCCATTGCATACTCCACAGGCAGGGTCCTCTTTCTGGTGCAGAAGGGCACGATTCTACAGGAGGTGTTGGAGCTGTGGTCACTGCTGACAGACGAACATTCCACGGCCAGGCAGAGCATGCGTCTCCTTGGCCTGATGGTGTCTACCATAAAGGCAGTTCCATATGCCCTGTTCTACTCCAGGCCTCTACAAATTTAGCTCCCATCGAAATTGTGCAGGACTGTGAAGACGTTGGACCGTCCCTTCATCTTGACGGGCAAGGACAGGCAATCCAGGGTCTCTGGGACCAGCGAGAGCAGAATCTTCCAATCAATATGTCGGAACTAGGTGCGATCCGGCTGGTTCTCGGGCATTGGTCTGCCCAGCTCTGGGACCTTCTGGTCAGGGTACAGTCGGATAATTCCATGGCTGTGGCCTGCATAAACCATCAGGGAGGTACCAGGAGCTGACAGGTGTTCCAGGAAGTAAGTCGCATCATGAGGTCGGTGGAATTTCACTGCAGGCCAGTTATATGAGCAGGGAGATGGTGGACCACACCAGGATGTGTTTCAACCCGCCTGCAACTGGTGGGGCATGCCGGAGGTGGATCTCTTCGCATCTTGGCACAATCGGAAGGTACAGAGGTTCATGTCCAGGCCACTGCCTGTTTTGGGTTGTGTGTTAAGGAAGGTCAACTACGAGCAGATTCCTATCATCCTGATCGCCCCACACTGGTCCAGAAGGGTGTGGTTCGCGGATCTGGTCAGCCTGGCAGTGAAGCCCTTGTGGTGTCTCCCTAACCACCCAGATCTGCTGCAACAAGGTCCTCTGTGGCACCCCAATTCTCAAGTGCTATCTTTGGTGGCTTGGCTGTTGAGACCAGAATATTGGAGAAGAGGGATTTGTCCGCCGCAGTAATTTAGATCTTCATTCGAGCACAATAATGTCATCCTCTACAGGACTTGGAGGGACTTTGCGTCTTGGTGCAAATCTAAGGGCCACACCTGTAAGAGGTTCTGTGTACCCAAAATTTTGTAGACGCATGCCTACACTCCAGCACCCTTAAGGGCCAGGTCTCGGTCTTATCCATTTTTTCCAACAGAAGATCATGGAGCATAGGTTAATCTGTATTTTCATGCAGGGCGCTGCGAATGTTCAGCTTCCGCGGCGGTCACTAATCCCGCCCTGGGATCGCAACCTGGTACTATCAGCATTTCAGGGGCCCCCCTTTGAACCCATGGTAGAGGCTTTCCCGACTCATGTTGAAGGTGGCCTTCTAGTGGCGATCACCTTCATCCGGCAGGTTTCGGAGCTGGCAGCAATTTCAATCAGATCACCCTTTTTGGTGCTGCATGAAGACAAAGCACTGTTTCATGTAATGCAAGATTTTTTGCTCAAGGTAATCTCTTCCTTCCATCTTAATCAGGAGATCATGCTACCTTCCTTGTGCCCACACCCCACTCGCCATAAGGAGCGACTCCTGCATTTTCTCGATGTGGTCAGGCATTAAAGTATTACTTGGCCGATACTAGACAGGTACGTAAGACTGATGTATTGTTCGTGATCCCCTAGGAGGGGCCTGGAGGTTGCCAGGTCTACTCTTAGCAGATGCATCAGGAAGGCGTATAAGCCCACGCCTGCAAAGGGAAGGAGGTGCCCTTCTGGGTTAGCGCTCACTCCACCAGGGTGATTGCCGTGTCTTGGGCTTTCCAACACCAGGTATAGGTGGAACAGGCCTGCAAGGCAGCGACCTGGTCACCTCTCCACACCTTCACCACTTCACCGTCTGCAACAACTTAAACCGGACCTTCACCATGATTTATTGAAAAGCCCAAACCCCTAAAAAAACGATTCCCCAAAATACGTTTTTAGTCCCCAAGTATTCTTTCCCCCACTGGGCTGCAACTCTGTTCAGGACTTTAGGATATGGGTGCCGCCATCTTGACTTAGAAGCATCACACTTACTGAGGAGAGGAGAGTGGGATAAAGTACAGGGGGGGTTATAGCTGTGCTTTGCTCAGACAGAGCAGAGCTGAAGTCAGGAAAAGGTCAGCAGTCCCAGAATGCAGAGCAGCACAGTCAGAAGGCACTTCCTGTTTGCAGGCTGCCTGATGTTCCATGAGCCGCCATCTTGAATGTTTAAAGGCTCATAACATGCAGTAGATGTAGGTAGGATGATTTTTAATGTGGGCAATCTGTATGTAGGGGGTGTGGGAAACATATAAGATAGACTCTTATTCAGAGTGAAGGACCGCTTTAAGCCCCAGAGTGGTGAACCCCTCTCCGGGGGTCTAAGCTTGAGGTGTCAGTGCCGTTGTTCTTGCATAATCCCACCCTTATTGTACTGCTTTGGACCCTTCCAAGCGTCGGTGCCCCAGAATGGAGGCGATGAAAACTGGGTCATTGGTGTAGGCACCGGTAAATTTTCTTTATTGTCCATTCCAGGGCACCACACCCACCCTACTGTTGTGTTACAACTGCGTCGGTGGCGGTTAATGCCTTCTACATGATTTTAGTTTTGTTTCAAGTTGCGTGCAAGGTTAGCGTTTCTCACCTCCCAGGGCTATGGCTGAACTGCTTTTAAATTAACTGAGGATATCCTGCCCTATATTGGCCAGGAGGAGTTTTTCTTTCTATCTTGCAGTCCCCGCCTATGACTGAGATTAATCCACACATTGCTACTGGCGGTGCCCTGGAATGGAAGAGGACAATAAAGGAAGTTTACCGGTAAGTACACAAATTTCCCAAAACTATATAGAATAACTCCTCGGATTGGCCTAAAATCTAACCTTTCCGCAGGCTCTCCTTCAATCAGCATTGTAGGTTGTGCATAGTTTTGTTTGGAACAGAGGCTCAGCATGGTAGTCTACAACATGCTACTGTCACCAGCCTATCTGAACAGATTGGTGTGGGCGCATTCCTCAGCTGCGAGATGCCGAAAATACGGTTTGTGGGAGTGCTGGAAACGTGTTTGCCAGGGTTCTCACACAGTGGGGCATTCCAAATTAGGAAAACCTAGGGATACTAGATCAGTTGGCTCCAGCTTTGGCCAAAACGGAGTTTGTTCCTCTTTAAAATGGCCTTACGCCCCGGGTACCATATGCAAGGGATACTACAATTGTACAAAAGGTAACCGCCAGCTCAGTGTGCAATCAAGGTTTACAGTGCTATAACTAAAATGTGCAGTAACAATCTGCATTAGTTCTGGTACAGTATACACCACAACAAATAATATTTGACATGTCAGAATAGACAATTTAGCCATCAGTATTTGTGCTCCTATTATATGATGGATGTAGCCAATCGGTTCTTTAAAGTGGACCAACACTCTTACAAGAAACAGTGTTCATATGCATCCCTCCCCAGGGAAATTCAGATTGCTGCACATAAACATTCATTAACCTTTTTCTAACTCTTGTTATGGTAAATCTTACAATCAAAATGGCATCCCATGGAGCTGCAGGCTACCTGCAAAGGGAATGTGCTGTTGGGTTTCCTGCTGCTGTACATTGTGAGGCTATGTCAGTTGAATCCAAGCAACAGTACGGCTGGGAAAGGAAGCTCCAAAATGGCCGCTAGCAGGAGTGCTGACAATGATTCCGTATCATGCATGCAGGTGGGACAAATTAGTTTTTTTTCCCCCCCCAACTGTGCAAGGCTGTTGGTCCGGTTTAACTTCTGGTATTATTTGAGAAACCATGGCAAAATGGTGGTGCAGCATTCACAACCCTCGCCCAAGAAGGCACTTCACCTGTGTAGCATACAGGTATCAAACCCGCTCCTCAAGAGCCTCCAACAGTTCAGGTTTTGCAAACCTCGAAGATGCACAGGTGAAGTAATATAGCCATGTATATTGGCCCTTGCCATGTTAGTGGCCCTTGAGAAGCAAGTGACTTAATGCTTGAAAACAATGTGCATGCATGTCTCCGTGCACCTGCAGGTGTGTGCCCGTGGGCATCATTGACATTTGGGGTTTGAGTGGAGGTGTGCTTGGTTGCGGGTGTGTAGGGACCTGTGTATCTGCTGGTGTGGGCAAGAGTAGAGTAGAGGGGCCAGCCGTGTGTGCTGCGCCTAACATTCTGGACAGTCATAACTATATTGGGGGGGGGGGGGGTCATTTTGTTAGAAATAAATGTGAACATTTATCATTAAAGCGGTCCTACACTCTGAATAAGAGTCTACCTTATATGTTTCCCACACCCTGCACATACAGATTGCTCACATTAAAAATCATCCTACCTACATCTACTGCATGTTATGAGCCTTTAAACATCCAAGATGGTGGCTCATGGAACATCAGGCAGCCTGCAAACAGGAAGTGCCTTCTGACTGTGCTGCTCTGCATTCTGGGACTGCTGACCTTTGCCTGACCCCAGCTCTGCTCTGTCTGAGCAAAGCACAGCTATAACCCACCCCCTTGTACTTTATCCCACTCTCCTCTCCTCAGTAAGTCTGATGCTTCTGAGTCAAGATGGCGGCGCCCGTATCCTAAAGTCCTGAACAGAGTTGCAGCCCAGTGGGGGAAAGAATAATAAGTGACTAAAAACGTAAAATATATTAATATTCTTAGTATACAGTACGTCCTGCTCCAGATAAGATTCACACAGATTACACTTGGGTATTACTCCGCCAGATGGCGCTGGACTGCAGAGACCGCAAAATTGGCTCCTCCCGGCCCCTCAAATACCCAGGGACCTCCCACAAATCTCCAGAATGTCTCTGCAGTCTGGACTGTGAAGGACAAGAAGATGGCTCTCTTCTCGCAGGTGAGCGGGGCTATTAGCCTGCGGCCCTGTAGGACTATTCCCACCCGTTCCATTATTAATGTGCCTCCCAGCCTTGGCTGCGCTGGTCGGGTGATGGTAGGCAGCACCGCTGTCAGGTGCTTAGGAGTGCTGCTCCACCGCAATCCACCAAAGGGTAGGCGGTATAGGCATATGGTGAGCCTCTATGGGATGCCCCCGCCCTATTGTCCCTGTCTATCGGTGGGCTCTATGTTAAGTGGCCGCTGCCCTCCCTCGCTCTCCCTTGTAGCTCTCGGGGGGGGGGATGTGTATGCCTTGGTGCTTCACTGTATTATGTGCTTCTTGTTGGTGTCAGTTTCCGCGCTGACTTAGTTGCACTGGTTGCAGCACACGTGACAAGCAGCCAATAACAGCGCATCAGCGCCTGAGGTAATGCCGCCGCCAACCGCGGAACACAGTGGAAGCGCACGCGGCGGCGGGATTACCTCAGGCGCTGATGCGCTGTTATTGGCTGCTTGTCACGTGTGCTGCTTCGCGTTCTTCGGGGGGGGGGGGGGGGCCCACAGATGGCGCGTTCCGCGTCACTGTCTCCGCGGCCCACCCCTCGATGTATACCCGGCGCCATTTTTCTCTGGTTTCAGCTGCTGCGTGGCTGCCATCTACCTACCGCTGTCCGTGAGTGCCCTCGCGGGTGGCTTTATTTACCCTATGTCATTATACATGTTCTCTTCGCTTATGTCTTTCAGGCGGGTCGAACTCTATTGGTTTCTCCCGGCCCTACTCCCTCTATTTAGTTATTAAACTTGTGAGGCCTAGTGTGTAAATTACTCCCACTTCCCTAGCGGGCTATTGGGGCATCCCGGGTTGCTTTTATAGCGTGAATCCCTATCGGCCTATTGTGCCGCTATAATCACCATATGGAGGCGTCTCAGGATAATGTGCTCGGGGTTCCTTTGGCACAAGCCCGCCGTGTGTAAGTTGTGGGGTGTCCCCTACTAGTGCTGACAATGTGCGGGTTTGTATACCTTGTGCCCAGCAGGTGCTTGCACTGCAGCCTGGTTTACCAGTAGCTGGGCCTGCGCCACGTATGGCTTCACCTACTCCCCCAAGCTTAAATTTGACTCCCATTGAGTTGCATACAAGTGGGGATTCTCAGCCTGATGTGTCTTCCAGACTGGCTAGTGTTGAGAAGCTGCTTGCTAATACCTTGGCGCGTAAGGCCTCTGCTAAGAAGCGGCACTTGACCCCTGATGTCACCCTTTTCCCTATGGAGGCTGATGAGTTCTTGGAACTGTCTGGTTATACCCCCTTGGAAGAAGGGGAGTTATTCTCTGACTCGGAGTCATCTGATGAGAGGCCCAGGGGTCATGATGATTCTGGCTCTGACCCCTGGGCCCCAGATGATACTGATAGGCTGTTGGCTCAGATTTTTTAGGTACTGTCTATCTCTCCCCCGGTTGCGGCCCCTAGGCAGCAGGGCGAATTGTTTCATACTGCTAAGCCACGTTTAGAGTTTCCTGAGCAAGGCCATTTTAATAATCTCGTGCTCAAGGAATGGGAGCGTCCCAGCAGGCTCCCCAGAGTCCCTAAAAGTTGGGATAAGAGGTATCCCTTTCCTGCTGATGTGGTGAAGCGTTGGTCATCCCCTCCAGAGGTGGATGCCCCGGTCCTAGGGTTATCTAACAGCTCTGTCATGCATTCCCCTGACCCTACTACGCTGCGGCATAGTGAAGACTGGCGTATTGATCAGCTGGCGTCCCATGCCTTTGCCTGTGTGGGGACGGCGCTGCGCCCGGTCTGTGCCTCTGCCATTACAGCTGTGGCTATTAGGACCCTGCTTAGAAGTGTCTTAGAGGGTGCTCCTGATGATGTGTCTAGTGAGGAGTTTCATGCTCTCTCTCGTTGAGGTTTTTGTGACTTATGTCGTCTCTGCCTTGGATGATACCATTAGGATGTGTGGCAGAGCCTCTGCCCTAGTGGTGGCTAAACGCCGCTCGGTTTGGCTGCGCCAGTGGGCTGCTGACAATGCTGCCAAGAAAGCTCTCACTGGGTTTCCCTTCAAAGGACTACGCCTGTTTGGGGACCGCCTGGACCTGTTTGCTAAGGGAGGCAGGTTACCCCAGCGCAGGCGGCAGTCTCGGCCCTTTCGGGGCCAGGGCTCCTTTTCTTTCCCCTACCGTGGAGCCAGACAGGGGAGGGGGGGTATCCCTTATCGGGGGCCCGAGGAGAATTCTGGGGTAGGGGCAGAGGACGTGGACACCCTGGCTCATCCTGGGGCTCCAAGCCTAAGTCTTCTCCCAAGCCCCCTGAGGCATGAAGGGGCACCCTCACCCATCCGGGTGGGGGGACGGCTTCAGCATTTTGCTCACGTCTGGAGGCTTCATGTCTCAGACCGGTGGAATCAGGAGGTAGTGTCCTCCGGTTACAAGATAGAGTTTGCTGCCTGGCCGCCCCCAAGATTCATCAGATCCTGGATGTCTCAGGACCCCATGTCAGCTCAGGCTTTAATTCTGGCAGTGCAAAGCCTTCTGGAGCTGGGGGTCATCTGTCAGGGGCAAGGGGTTCTATTCCAACCTTTTCACCGTGCCCAAAAGAGATGGGTCAGTCAGGCCCATCCTGGACTTGAAGATCCTCAACAAATTTGTGCAGGCACTTTCGCATAGAAACTCTGCGCTCGGCCATCAGTTCCCTGCGTCCAGGGGATTTCATGACCTCTGTGGACATCAAGGATGCTTACCTTCATATTCCTGTATTTCCAGGTCATCAAAGATTCCTCAGGTTCGCTCTGGAGGATCAGCACTACCAATTTGTGGCATTGCCCTTCAGTCTCACCTCGGCTCCCAGAGTGTTCACAAAGGTGCTGGCAGGGGGTGATGGCTCTGCTCAGGGCTCAGGGCATTCGTATGCTGCCATATTTGGACGACATTCTCATCACTTCTCAGTCCCTCCATCAAGCAGACCTGGATACTCAGCAGGTAGTGTCCACCCTGGAGTCATTTGGCTGGGTGATCAACCTTCCCAAGTCTTCCCTGTCTCCCTCCTTGGTGACTCCCTTCCTGGGAATGAAGGTGGACAGTCTACTGGTGCAGGTTCAGTCCCTGCTCTCTTGACCTCATCCCTCCATCAGGCAGGGAATGCAGCTGGTGGGCCTGATGGTGTCGTGCTTCGAGGCGGTTCCTTATGCTCAGTTTCACATGAGGCCTCTGCAACTCCACCTCTTGTCAGTATGGGACAAGGATCCCACGTTCCTGGACCAGGTCCTTGTTCTATCCCCCCCTAGCCTTGCGGTCCCTCTCGTGGTGGCTGGACTCCAGGAACCTCTTGGCGGGCGAGTGTGGTGCAGCTGGCAGTAGATCAGTACGCTCTGCCTAGGGTGCCAGACCTGCTCACTCAGGGTCATTTACGCCATCCCAATTTACAAACTCTGGCTTTGACGGCCTGGCTGCTGAAACCTCCATCTTGATGGAGAAGGGGCTGTCTGCCTCTGTTGTTGATACCATGATAAAGGCTAGAAAGAAGTCTTCTATTTACTATAGAGTTTGGCGTGCCTACATTGACTGGTGTGAGGCTTGGTCTCTTCCCTGTCGTGTGTTCTCTATTCCCAGGATCCTGGAGTTCCTGCAGCATGGAATGGAGCTGGGGCTCCAACTCAGTACTCTGAAGGGTCATGTCTCTGCCCTGGCTGTTTTCTTCCAGAAGTCCTTTGGCCAGCATTCTCTGATCAGGACTTTTTTCCAGGGGGTTACTCATGTGCGTCCCCCACGTAAGCCTATGTTGCCCGTTTGGGATTTGAACTTGGTCTTGTCTGCCTTGCAGGGTGCGCCCTTTGAACCTGTGCAGGATGTTGCCCTGGCCATTCTTACTCTCAAGGTTGTCTTTTTGGTGGCTATCACTTCTGTTAGGCGTGTTTCGGAGTTGGCGGCGCTTTCCATCCAGCCCCCCTACTATGAGAGACACCAGGACAAGGTAGTGTTTCGCTTCAAGCCAGATTTTCTGCCTAAGGTCGTGTCTGCCTTTCATCTGAATCAGGACATTGTTCTTCCTTCCTTGTGCCCTAATCCTAGTAACGCTAAGGAGAGGGTTTTGGATTCCTTGGATGTGGTTAGGTTTCTGAAGTACTATCTGGTGGCTACTGCACCTTTCAGATAACCTGATGCTCTTTTTGTGGTCCCTTCTGGTCCTAGGAAGGGTTTGGCGCCTGCCAAATCAGCAAATGGATCCGTCAGGCTGTGATTCAGGCCAATTTTGCTAAGGGGAAGAATCCTCCCTTCCGCCTTACTGCTCATTCCACTCCTGCTATTGGTGCCACTTGGGTTTTTCAGCATCAGGCTTCTGTTGAATAAGTTTGCAAGGCCACTACTTGGTCTTCTGTTCATACCTTTTCAAAGTTTTACAAGGTTGATGTTAGGGCCTCAGCGGCGACAGTGGTCTGACCTGTCTGTTGTTACCTTTGGGGATTCCACCCTACTTTATAGACCCTGCTATTGGATGTCCCAAGTGTAATGAATCTTATCTGGAGCAGGACGTACTGTATACTAAGAATAATACAATTCTGTGATTACTCACCTGTAGAATTGTTATTATGAGTATACAGTACGTCCTGCTCTACTCCACCCTTGGTTTGCATTATCCTTTGATCCCCTGTATGGCGATTGTTATCATTGTTTTATAGTTACTAGTTGATTCTGTTATCTTTCTCCCGGCTTCTTGTTAACTGCTTTTCAATGCTGGGGATTTGTGGGAGGTCCTGGGTATTTGAGGGGCCGGGAGGAGCCAATTTCGCGGTCTCTGCAGTCCAGCGCCATCTGGCGGAGTAATACCCAATTATAATGAATCTTATCTGGAGCAGGACGTACTGTATACTCATAATAACAATTCTACAGGTGAGTAATCACAGAATTGTATTTTTAGATGCTAGGGAATCGTTTAAGGGTTTGGGTTTTTCAATAAATCATGCTGAAGGTCCAGTTTAACTGAAAAAAAAACACAAGTTAGGTACCTGGTAACTTTTTTTTCTAAACATCTGAAAGGGCGGCATAGACCTGAGACCTCCGGCTCCTCCTACCAATTTGAAACACCTGACCACCAGACAGAATAAAATCTTGACTCCTCCTCCCATTCCCCAGTTGTTGTAAAGATCTGAAAGAGAGAAAATAGACAGACCCACAACTCCACTAATCATAAGACATAATCCGACTCCACATCAGAAAAAGGGCGGGAAGCCGGCGTATACTGCCCTTTCGGATGTCTCAAAACAGCAACGCCTGAGAGAACACTTCTGCCAAAGACTGATCCCTCTGGGACAAAAGATCCAACCTATAGTATATATCTTGGCAAAGGATCCAGTGGCTGCTTTACAGACCCGTTCCATAAAGATCCCAGCCTGCTCTGCCCAAGATGTAGAAAAATTTATTTCAGAAAGAGACGCGATTCCACTTGGCATGGTAAAACTCCTATAAGCTAATTTAGTTGCTAAAAGTAGTAAAAAAAAAAAAAAAAAAAAAAAAAATAAAACATACTTTGTCCCTTCCTCGGAACTACAAGGATATGAACCAACCGTTGGGAACCCTCCCATCCTTGATTCGGAAGAAGACACTTCAACAGAAGTGCTTTAATGTTCAAGCATTTAAATTTAAAAGCTCCTGCATTAGCCATTGATAGAAGGACCAGCGTTCAAGAATATCTGAAGAGATCTCAGGTTAATAGCAAAGATCCATTCCCAGATTACTGATCTGGAAAATAAAAAGAAAGGAAGGATGACAAGATCAGGCCTGAATGTTACGGATTCTGCATGCAGTAGTGGAAGCCCTTCCAAAATAGATCAGGTCTGAAGTAACATAACCTGGACTTGATCATGCTTGATTCCTTAACCCTATTTAATGCTAGGGTAAGTGAAAAGACTAGCCTAAGGTTTAAAGACAGCTTAAGGTCAACGGCCACCCAGAGTAAGATGGCAGCCTAGGGTTAAGACACCAGCTAGGGCTAGACACAGCCTAGGGGAAAAAAGTCCGCCTCAGTGATCCCCCCAGTGACCTGAAGACCAGCATTGAACCGGAAAAAACATAGGCTAGACTGAAAAGCCATGTAAGGGTTAAAGAGTCAGCTTCCTTAGAAGTAACTGACCAATCTGACCTTCTCATGAGAAGTACTCAGAAAGGAATAGGTACTTGCACCTTTCGATCCTTTAGGTGTGATTTCAGTGCCCACAATGCTCGTTTTATCGCCAACAGATCTCTCAGGACTAAAGAGGGCTGGCCCCGGGTCACGGACCCTTCCCCTGTGCTGTCCAAGTCTTGCAATGGGCTCCCCGGCCCCAAGCTGAAGCAACCGTAACTATTGTCATATCTTTTGGGATCCCCCCCCAAGACAGTCCCTCTAAGAACTGATCTTCTCTCATCCACCAATTCAGGAAACATTTCACCTCCTCTGAAATAGGCAGTATTATGTTCTAAGCCGTCCTGGGTACCATCCCATTTCTTAAAGTGGACCAACACCCAGGATTTTGACTATCCTGGGTTTTGGTCCACTTCAGGGGGGCACCCCGATTAGGGGTGCCCCGCTGTGTAAAACCCCCCAGAAACACCCCAATACTCACCTCAAAACGCTCCCACGTGGCCGGGTGACAGCGACGGACAAGCCAGCGCGTCCGCCGCCGCCTCCCGCACGTCCCCCTGACAGCGCGCGCGCCCGCGCCGGCCATTCACATACGGCCGGCGCGGGCGCGCGCACGGCTAGAGGGGCGCGCGGGAGGCGGCCGCAGCCGCCGCCGAGGAGGTGAGTTTTTGGGGGGTTTTCGGGGGGGTTCCTCACCGCGGGACATCCCGATCTCGGATGTCCCGCGGTGAGGGGGGTGATCGGCCCGGGAATCTTATAGATTCCCGGGCCGATCACCCCAGGGTGTTGGTCCACTTTAAGATAAGCATGTGAAAGGATCTGTAGTGTTACTGTCCCCATTTCACTGCCGTAAAGGCTGAAGTCAACAGCCCAAGAACCCACATCACTTGTCTTATGGAGGACGCTGTGCGTGTGCAGAGAGACCGAAAAAAATCTTCTGATGAGACAGAATCAGAACCTGGTGGGCCGCAAGATCTCGAACCCCAAATATGTCATCACCTGTGAGGATTCCAACCTAGATAGGTTAACCGATTTAGGATGTAACTGAGATCCTCCAACAACCTGTCCTTTGGACAAAAAATAAAAGATCGCCAAGTAAGTGACCACACCTACCCACCATCTGGTCAGCAGCCGCTCCGGAGGTAAGAAGGCTGCAACCGCATTTTTCCAAGCCCGGCGGGGAAGAGAGAGCGAGAATGCATCATTCTCCTCTCTTCCCCGCCTCTAAAAAAAAAGGTACAGCGCACAAAAAATTAAGTGCATTAAAAAAACTGAAAAAGTGTCCCAGAGCAACCAAATCCTCAGGAAACTTCCAGATAGCCATAATATCAACATAAAAGTACGTGTATATAAAAATAAATGTTTAAAAATGGGGTCCGGCCACCCCGGCTTCTTCCCCCAATTCATCCTCAGTAAGAGGGAAAAATATTGCTTTACCGTCCTTTAAAGTTAAAGAATGGGATCTGGCCTAGAATCCCTGAGGGTATCCCAGGCATAGCAAAAACCTTCGGGACCGAGAAATGGACCCCCTGCCTCAAACAGGCCCATAGGACCAGAAAATATACTTACCTAAACCTTCCTGGTTCAGGAGCTAGTGGTCTGGTTCCTACCTCATGGAGGAACACGAAAACAACTGGGGAATGGGAAGAGTCAAGATTTTATTCTGTCAGGTGTTCCAAATTGGTAGGAGGAGCCCGGAGGTCTCAGGCGTATGCTGCCCGAAGGATGTTTTGAGAAAGACAAATCCAATTGACTCTAAAAATAGCACACTTTTCAGAGCTGTATAATCGTAAATTTCACAATAAAATGGCTACTGTATTTTTTACATTTTTGTACACTATAGTAGAATACTTTGCAAATGGTGCTCAGAACAATCTACTGTATAAATTTTCTAAAGAACAAGCATCATTATAATAGACTGAGGAGGTGGGGGAAGGGGGAAAAAAAAAGTATTCATCTAAACCATTAAAATGGTTTTTTAAAAACTTTTCTTTAGCTCATCATTAGCTCTGCAATCACCTCCTTTCTAATGCTTTATATTCATAAAGACTCTCTACAATTCCCTAAAAAGTTTTACATATCAACCTGTGTTTCCGCCCTAAACATCAACCCTTTAGATCCTCCATACATGTCATGTCTCAACAAGCAAAAAAAAAAAAAAAAAAAAAAAAATCTGTTACCAGGGAATAAAAGGCAAGAACAAATAACAGCTGCAGTTTATTTTAAAATGTGTAGTAGTAATATACGACCCTTAATTGTCATGTAGAATGACTTCAAAAATAAAGCCAGCTTATAAAAAGAAATAAAACAGAAAATAAGGTGTTTTACGTGACAAGCAAGACAAATCTTGGGTCTCTTCACTTCAGAAAGTCTGTACAATTTTACCATAGCCACCTCTTCCTGCATCATAATCGTTGCGATACTCATCTCTGACCTGTAAAGTAATAGGAGGGGGACTTAGTTTACATCACTCACACAAGAAAGCAGAAAATAAAATAAATGCAAAACACTGAAAAATACATATAATCCCTCTAAATGTATATGCATTTTTTATGGTAGATTAGTTTAGCACATTGCACTTTGGGTCCCCCTGTTTTTCTGGGGGAGCTGGCGATCTAAGTATAAGTGATCATATTATCCTGGTTTGTACAATATTGTCTGAACAGTTAATAATTTGTGAGAGTTAGCACATTGCACTTTATATGAGGTTTTAGTAAGAGGGATCATTTATGTGAGGGATTAAGAAGAGGGATAACTTAAAGAGACATGGAAACAAATATTGTTCTTTGATTCTTTAATTTCCAGGTATTAATAGAGAATTGCACAGTGCCCGAACATTTTTTTATGGTGTTTTGTCTAGATTGTATGTTTTTTAATGGTTTTGTGTTTGTAAGCTCTATGTGAAACATGAATAAAGAATGTAATAAGGAAGATTAAGCAGTGGTCCCATTTGTGTGGCTGTGGGGAGTAGAGGCTCTCCCCACGTGGTGGGTTTTTGTGTACAGTTGCTTCACGGGACCGCTGCACACTTGTTGGTTTATATTGGCTTTAATTTTGGTTGGTGTAGCGTTTTCCTTGTGTTCCTTGCACAACACCCACATTACTTATTCAGTTCATGCTGCTGTGTACATGTCCCATGTGACCACCAGCAGCCAAATAGGATTAACTGGACAGGCATGAACAGCATGTGCTTGCCCACTTGACAAAACCCATTGCTCACTAGCACAACCACCAGCCAAGGACCAGGACACAAGGGCAAGTAAAATGCCCGACCTTCAGGAGCATACAGCAGTCGTCAACCACAATTGGAATGCCCCGTGAATGGAAAGATTTAGGTCTGCTTCAACACCTTATTCTCTTACCTGACCCCCTGACTTGCCGCGTCCATACTGCCTGCCTTCTTTGAAGCCGACATCCCAGTCTGTTCGGATCATTCTGTCATCTAATCGTGTCCCATTGATGAATCTCATAGCATTCTCAGAGTCTGCCCTGTTGTAGTATCTTAAGACAGAGTTAAGGTAGGGATGGTTAAAAATTTACACAGAAGCATCAAAAACAGCAGTGCAAATTTTAAAGTGGACTAACACCCAGGATTTTGACTATCCTGGGTTTTGGTCCGCTGTGTGAAACCCCCCAGAAAGCCCCAAAAACTCACCTCACCCCGCTCCCACGTGACCGCTGCAGCCAATCCCCGCCAACGGACAAGCGAGAAGCAGCGCCGGACAAGCAGAGCGCGTCCAGCGCCGGCCATTCAAAAAAGGCCGGCGCGGGAGCGCACCCTGCTAGAGGGACGCGCATGCGCTGCTGGAACGTGGAAAAGGTAGGATTGTGGGCCTCCTGGGGGGTTTCACCCCGCGGGACATCCTGATTTCGGATGCCCCGCGGGGAGGGATCTGATCGGCCCGGGAATCTTATAGATCTCCGGGCCGATCCCCTCTGGGTGTTGGTCCGCTTTAATGGTGGTCCCACACTGCATGGAGAAGAGGAGCCATTTATGGAATCCAGCTGGTCACTGGTAATCTAAGCTTGAGAAATCAGTGACTAGCTGTAGAAACATATTTGCTCTTCTCCATTCAATTAATAGATTACTAATATTCCTGTAGGTCAGGGGCACATTTTAATGGGGCTGTAGGAAAAGCACAAGCTTTGCCTTTGAACCCCCACTTGGGGCAACCCAATTCAAGATCTGGATATAGATGCCCACAATTATCAAAGGATACTCTACAAAGCAGAAGCCGCAGGCAGTTTTCTTGATTTTATCCAGACCCATAACGATCTTCTTGACATCTCCACTCTTGCTGAATAGTTCGTGAATCTGCTCCTCTGTCGTATAGAAGGACAAGTTCCCCACATACAAGGTGCAGCTCAGCTTTAAAAGCTTCTCTTGTTCATCTAGTTTACCCTGGGAGGAAAATAAAAAGCATTTTAAATGGCTGCCATGTTTTAGAGAGCAAAAACCATGGAGATACCGGAGAGTATAAGCTTTTTGATCCGGGGCCAGACAGGGACTTTGGCACAAATGTGAACTTTTTTGTTTAAAGGCTCCAGGGCCAGGTAGTGCCAGAAGGTACTAGATAATCCAGGATAGATCCATGTACAGAGGCACCCATTGTTTTCAAGCAAGCAGGGGTGGGGTTCACTTAATGCTTGCCATGATGTAAAAGTGGAACAAAACCTGAATTAGCAGGCACAAAAATGGGCAATGATGAATGCGATTATAAGGGTTAAATGGCTTTGGGACACGGATTGCACAGCACCCACTGACAGAGGGCAACCCCTGCACCGCATACAGTCGAGTTCAGCCTGACCCAAAGTTGCTCTGGCCATAAAACTGCCATCAAAGTGGGCACAATGGCTCTTTTCAATGGAGCAAATAAGTAACAGCCGTTTTCAAGAGGTTAAACGGCTTTGGGCCACTGACGGCACAGCGCCAACTGACAAAGGGTGATCCTGTGTACCACATACAGTCAAGGCCAGTTTTATGGCCAGAGCAACTCGACTGTATGCCATGCACAGGGTCATCCTCTGTAGGCTGTATGAAGAGTACATTTTGCCAGTTTTCGCTGCCACCGTTTTGTAACTAATGACGCAATGACTAATCATGTGCAATCCCACAGAGAGGGAGAGCAAAAAAATAAATCTGTTCCAGGGCATTTCGATAAGCGAAAATATCAATTTCTAGGGCTACAGCCTAAGAAGAGTATCAGCAGGGTCTTTGGTTAAATGTATTTCAAGTTCAGTGGGTTTTGGTCCGCTTTAACCCTTATAATCACCGATCTCTCTGGAAGCCCAAACAACAGCATGCAACTAATCTGACCTAATTATTCATCGATATATTGTTTTACTCAATAAAGAAACCAGTGTACATGTAAGATAGGCTTTTGTGCCAGCTAATTCAGGATTTAATGCAATAATGCTCAGAGCACTGTACAGAATAACTGGCATCATTAATGGACATTTCCGTTTATAAGAAGGCGAGAAATAAGCAAAAACATCAGCCCCAATAAGACACTGGCCGAATAAGAAACCAACAGCATCGCCCGTGCCCAGAGTTGGGAGTGTGAGCGGAGCTTCAGTCATCTTAGACTAGAGTTCCGCCCTAACTGTCTATCAAGGTCTCCCCTTTACCCTGAACTCCTGGTCCCGGTACCGGCCGAGCTCCACGTACGAGTCGCTCCTCAGGGCGTTCAGCATCTCGCCGATCTCTCACGCAAGCCAGCGGCCGCCCCTCGCTTCCTCTTTGTGCCACAGAATGACCAATAAAAAGGAGACAAACACAATTACTTCCGGGTTCTCGGTCCAGTCCGTCAGCCATCTTTAAAGTGGGCAAAAGGCAGCGTCCTATCATTCGCACTGTGGTGCTACAACGGTAAGTGATATGCGGGTGTCAGGTACACGGGATGTAGTAGAATATATAATAATGTTGGGCGTCTCCTCTTTCCGTAGAACCCCCACCATGGTGCTCCGGCGGCTGCTCTTCAGCTTACTGAACAACCCGCAACTTATCGAGAAGCTCGCCGAGTCCCGGGCCATCCGCCGCGCCGCCCAGCTCACCGCCTTCGCCGTCACCAAGGCCCAGCTGAGCGGCAAGGATGCGGCCCAGAAGCTGCTCCGCTCCGACACCATCCGCCAACTACAGCAGGAGGCGTCCGGCGTGCCCCGGGGACTGGGAGACATGGGCCGCAGAGCTGACCGGATCAAGGACACCTTCATGAGGGAGCTCAGGACCGGCCTGAAGGAGATAAAGGGACAGGCGGGCAAACGGGGCGGGAAATGAGCTACGGACTAACATTTCTCCTCACACAGCCCCTCACTATACACCGGTGCAATGTATCATAAACTCATTCACAATAAAGGCTCGCTGCTACAATCTGGCGGGAGCGTGCTCAGGTATTACACCCACGTGATCACCCTCAGGGGCGTCCCTGCCATAGTGGCAGTGCAGGCATGTGCCCCCAGACCTGTAGTACAAGGGGGCCCTGTGCTGCCTCTATATGTACCTGCACATACCATGCTGGCTGCACAGCAGGAGACTTGGGCCCATACCCCGATTTATCTGGCACTTTCATGCGCACCGCTCGCATGCCTCCCAACTGTCCCGATTTTCCCGGGATTGTCCCGATTTTTGAGAAGGATCCCGCGGTCGGGGAACATTACCAAATGTCCCGGGACCCCTGCGCTGTGACAGCCCAGGGCCGCAATGACGCCGGCGGGAAGATAACTTCCTGGCGCGTGGGGTGAGAGAGTGGGGCGGTCGCACGGGGGTGGGTGGGCAGGCGCACGGGGGTGGGGGGGCGGGCGGTATGCTGGTTTGGGGATACGTACCGCATGCAGGGGTGAAGGCAGCCGACATTGCTGGAGCTGGAGAGCGTGGCCGGGGCGTGACGGGGGTGTGGCCGGGGCGTGACGGGGGTGTGGCCGGGGGCATGGCTTGTCCCGCTTTCAAGTTTTCAGAAGTTGGGAGGTATGCGCTCGCTCCTTGCCATGCATCTGCCAGGGAGGGGGGAGAGAGTATGGGTGGCTGCTTTGGAGCCTCAGCAGGGTTGCCCCTGGTCACCACCCTCCTCAGGGAAATGTTCATTTAGCCAGGGCTTTGGAGTCCTCCATTTTATTAGGACTATACTCTGATTCCTTCATAAATGGCTAATAATTAGTAATACATTTACTGTGATACAATCTTGCCATTCTATAAGTAATCCCGCTACTTATATAGAACATAAAGCATATTTATTGCTATACTATTCATGAACAAGTAACTTAAAGGGACACTTCTGCTTGCCCCATGTTGTCTGTCAGGGGTGGCACTTTGCATTCACAGATACACCCTGCTGAACGTCTCTGTTGGTTCCTCTTTTTCAGTGATTAAAATGAATTCACTTTGGAGGGGAGGGGACTGTCACGCTGAAACATGTATGGACAAGTCATCCTCCGCAGATGGGTGGGAGGTCACTAGGTCTTATTAAGAAATATAAAGCAGGCTGAATAAAAGATGCAACCCCTCACATTCAGCATGGAGAGAGCAGAAAACTGGCTAATATAAGCCTTTGCCTCGAACCTGTAAGTTTCAGCCATTGGATTTTGGGGCAGCATGAAGATCTCGAGTATAAGGGGCAGGGGAGATTGGAGAACTCATTATCTATTACCACTAGAGTACCGGCTGCTGCTTATCAGCAATTGTTAAGGGCCTTAGATTGAAAAAACAAAATATTTGTATGATTAATGTTTCTAAACACCCTATGAAAGCTAATTCACATTGTACAGCGCCTTGAAGATGATGGTGCCACTTTATAAATAAAATAATAATAGTTAATACTAGGATGTGGTTTTCTTTTCTATGCTGGAGTCGTACATTTCTTCTGACTTTAGTTTAAACTAGCTCTGACTACTCAGCCCCGCATTTAGCCAAAGGCTAAAGGACATTCTAAGTATGTCACACACCCTGCTTCAAGATATTCATTACCTGTGGGTAGTATGGTCCTGTAGAGGGCTTCTGCAGAGATGATTGGAGGAAAGAAAGCCCCTCCCAGTCCATAAGTACCTGGGACCTCCCACTCATTACCCAGTCTTCATCTCTGCAGACGGCGAGCAAGCAGCAGATGATATCTCCTCCTTGCACAGGGGGACTTTAAGGTAGCCAGGTCTACTCCCGGCCTATATATATTTTTATTTCCGTTCGGACTCTTTATTCCCTTTATTAATATATAGCTATTTAAATGCCTCCCAGTCTTGACTGCTGTCCGAGCGAGGGTATGACAGCACCTCAGGTGCTCAGGAGCTATGCTCCACCGCGAGACCCTATAAAGAGGGTAGGCAATTATACCGGGTTGGTGACTCCGGTTTGGGATGCCCTGTCCAAGAGTTTAATTTTCCCCTTAAATGGCCTATTCCCCTTTTTTTAGTTGTGTGGAGGCCTCTTATTCAGCTTCTGGTGTTTTTCTATGGGGGCGCCTGGAAAATAGATTTATTTGAAATGTTTGTTTAAAATGTTTACTTTTCTGGTATGAATAGTTATAATGTAAACTTGTTGCAATCTTTTTTGCTGACAGACACAGAGCTGAGGGGAGGATTTCTCCCCTCACGCTCTTCAGTGAGGGGGCGGGGCCGGGCCTTCGGTATGAGGCCGCAGCCCGCGCCCTTTAGGAGTTTGGAGCTGGTAGCGTGACCGCTTGTTATGCGGGCTGCTACCGGCTCTATTATGCGCACCGGTGCCGCGGCTGCCTGCGGCACCGGTGCGCGAGTGTTAATGGAGGGGAGCTTCCCCTCACGTCTGACACTGTGCTGGGTTTTTTTTTTCCCTCAGAGCTGAGACAGGTGCTGGATTTTACCTCAGAGCTGAGGGGAGGATTTCTCCCCTCACGCGCTTCAGTGAGGGGGCGGGGCCGGGCCTTCGGTATGAGGCCGCAGCCCGCGCCCTTTAGGAGTTTGGAGCTGCTGGGCGGAGCCTTGCAGCGCGCGATCCACGCTGGCCATGCCCCCCTGCTGCGTCTCCCGCTCTGATCTGTGTTACCTCAGGCAGAGGACACAGTGTATTGGCGCCCAAAGACTCAGTGAGTGGCCCTGCGGCCGTTGCTTATCTGTACATATTTGCATATATATATATGTATATATATAGGTATAATAGATATAGGTTTATATAGGGAGAACCTCTTACTGTCTTTTTCTATGTTTTTCAGGCTGAACTGCCAGGAATTTTCTCAGGTTTCTCCTGGTCCTAGAGTACCTGGGTACTTTTGCTATTTATTACAAAACCTCCCACTTGGACAATATAAGGGCATCCCGGGTTGCTTAATAGCGTAATTCCCTCACTCATAGCGACTATTCAAGTTCACCTTATGGAGGCATCCCAAGATTCTGGGCTCCCCTCGGGACAATCCCGGAAGTGTATGGGTTGTGGGGTATCCCTAACGGGATGATTTTTTCCTATGTATATCATGTGCACAGCAGACTATTACACGGCAGTCCGGTCCCCAGGCATCTGGGTCAGCGCAGCCGGCTTCATCCTCTCCCCCTCCCACTTTGACCCGTGCCCCGTGTGAAATTGCCACGGGGGGGCAGTCGCAATCTGATGTGTGTGCCAGGTTGGCCAGTATTGAAAAATTCATTTCCTCCACTGTTGCCAAGAAAGCACCGGCTAAGAGGAAGCATTTATCACCGGTTAATCATTTTGAATATGATGATGACGAGGACGGCCTGGATTGGTCAGATTATTCCCCTCTAGAAGAAGGGGAATTATTTGAGGATTCAGATATTTCTGATGATCAGCAATTTGTTGGTGCTGATTCCGATCGGAGCTCAGGGACTTCCTTGGATACTCCTAATGTTCTGACTCAGATGTTTGAGGTGCTTGCTATCTCGCCTCCGGCGGAGGTTCCTCAACAGCAAGGGGAGTTTTATGACGAATCCAAGCCGCGGTTGGAATTCCCTAATCAAAAGCATTTTGATAATATTATTTCTAAGGAATGGGAAAGGCCTGCCCGGCTCCCAGGCATTCCCCAAAGTTGGGATAAGAGGTATCCTTTTCCAGTGGATACGGTTAAGCCCCGGGCGTCTCCCCCCGAGGTGGACGCCCCTATTTTGGGGTTATCCAACTCAGCCGTATTGAACAACCCTGATTATCCTCACCATCCTTAAGAGAGGAACAAACGCATTGACCAGATGGCTTGTCATGGTTTTGCCAGTATTGGGGCAGCAATAAGGCCTGTTTGTGCCTCATCGCTGTTGGCGGTGGCTACGAGAAAGGTGGTCAGGCACTTGTTATCCTCCTCCGGTTTGAATCCGGACAGTGAGGAATTTCGTGAACTAAAACAATGTGAGGGGTTTTTGTCCTTCATGGTGGCCGCTTTGGATGATTCCTTGATGATGAGTAGTAGAGCCTCTGCTCTAATGGTTACTATCAGGCGTTCAATTTGGTTACGCCAGTGGGCGGCTGACTTTGGGTCAAAAAAGTCACTAACAGCTCTTCCCTTCGTTGGGTTACGGCTCTTTGGAGACAAGCTGGATGCCGTGGCCAAGGGGGGCAAACTACCTCAACGCAAGAAGCAACGTTGCCCCTTTCGAGGAGCGTCTTCCTTCACTCCTTCCTTTCGGGGATCTAGAGCAGGAAGAGGTTTCGCCTTCCCTTTTACAAGGGGAAATTCCTGGAATAGGGGCAGAGGACGTGCCCGTTCAGGATACAGTTGGGGCTCAAAACCCAAACCCGTGGCCAAGCCCGCTCAACAATGAGGGGGCGCCCTCACCCGTGCGGGTGGGGGGACGGCTACAGCACTTCTCCCAGGTCTGGAACCGAGAGGTCTCGGACAGGTCGGTCAGGGAAGTGGTGTCTTCCGGCTACAAGCTGGAGTTCGAGTCCTACCCTCCCCCCGCGTTTCCTCAGGTCTCGGGTGTCCCCGGAGGCACTGTCTGCGCAGCAGCTCCGGGCGGCAGTATCGAGTCTTCTGGAAATGGCAGTCATTTGCCCAGTTCCCTCATTAGACCGGGGTCGGGGTTTTTACTCAAATCTGTTCACGGTCCCCAAAAAGGATGGCTCCGTCCGGCCCATACTGGACCTAAAGATTCTCAACAAGTTCGTCAGACTGCGAAGGTTTCGCATGGAAACGTTGCGCTCGGCTATTCATTCTCTTCGTCAGGGGGACTTCATGACGTCCATAGACATTCAGGACGCTTACCTCCATGTTCCCATTTTTCCCGCACACCAGAGTTTTCTGAGGTTCGCGTTGGAGGATCGGCACTTTGTTTGTAGCTCTTCCCTTCGGTCTCACCACAGCTCCAAGAGTTTTCACCAAGGTGCTTGCTGGGGTGATGGCTCTCCTCAGAGCGCAGGGGATTCGCATTGTGCCATATCTGGACGATCTCCTCATCATGGCACCATCATTCAGCCAGGCAGAATTGGACACCAGGACGGTAATATCCACTCTGGAGAGGTTCGGCTGGGTGATCAACTACCCCAAGTCCTCCCTACACCCGTCCAGGACAGTATCCTTTCTGGGAATGTCTCTGGATACAGATCTGGCCAGAGTTTTCCTTCCTCAGTCCAAGGTTCTTCTGATTCAGGAGTTGGTTCGGTCGCTCATGTCCATGCCTCGACCGTCCATCCGTCTAGGGATGAGACTGGTGGGTTTGATGGTGGCCTCATTCGAGGCGGTTCCCTTTGCTCAGTTTCACACAAGGACACTTCAGCTCCATCTGTTATCGGTCTGGAACAGGTCTCCTCAGTCGCTGGGTCATCTTTTTCAGATGTCTCCCCGGGTTCGCCGCTTGCTTCAGTGGTGGCTGAACTCAACCTACCTACTGAGGGGCAGATCCTTTCGGACTCCTCAGTGGGAGATAGTCACTACGGATGCCAGCCTCTCAGGATGGGGGGGCTTTTGGAAGGATCTGCAAGTTCAGGGTTTGTGGAGTCCCCTGGAAGCTCACAAGTCTATCAATGTTCTGGAATTGAGGGCCATCAGGTTGGTTCTTTGTCATTTGACTCATCAACTGCGAGACTTGCCGGTCCAGGTCAGGTCGGACAATCGGACGGCGGTGGCCTACATCAATCGCCAGGGAGGAACCCGCAGCAGGAATGCCCTCAAGGAAGTGTCTCTGATCCTGGACTGGGCAGAGAGACATGTCCCGTGTATCTCAGCAGTTTACATCCCAGGTGTGGAGAACACGGAGGCGGACTCTCTGAGCAGGATGTCAGCCCGCAAGGGGGAATGGTCTCTCAATCCCAGGGTCTTTCACTCAATTTGTCTCAGGTGGGGGTCACCGGCGGTGGACCTATTTGCCTCCCGTCACAATCGCACACTTCCGGCTTTTGTGTCCCTGGCGAAGGACCCACTGGCTCTCGCGACGGACGCCATGTCCCTGAACTGGAGGGATCTGGGGTTTCTGTACCTGTTCCCTCCATTTCCCACGGTGGCCAGAGTAGTGCGCAAGCTTGCTCTGGAGAGAGCAACAGCAATTCTGGTAGCTCCAAGGTGGCCAAGACAGGTCTGGTTCGCAGACGTGGTAAGGTTGGCAGAAGATCAGTTCGTTCTGCCCCTGCTGCCAGATCTGCTCACACAGGGTCATCTTCGTTACCCCAATTTACCAACGCTGGCTTTGACGGCGTGGCTGCTGAAACCTCCATCTTGGAGGAAGGTCTTTCTGACGCTGTTATTCAGACTCTCATTCGTGCTAGAAAGAAGTCTTCTTCATCCGTGTACTATAGGACTTGGAGGTCTTATATTGATTGGTGTGAGGCTAGGGCCTTCCCTTGTAGGGAATTCTCTGTTTCTAGAATTTTGGAGTTCTTGTAACATGGTCTGGACTTAGGGCTCCAACTCAGAACTCTGAAGGGGCAGGTGTCTGCCCTGGCGGTATTTTTCCAAAAGTCTTTTGCACTACATCCTTTTGGTTAAGACCTTTTTCCAGGGGGTTACGCATGTGCTGCCTCCTAGGAAGCCTTTGATTCCGGTTTGGGATTTGAATTTGGTTCTTTCTGCGCTACAGGGTCCCCCCTTTGAGCCCTTGCATGATAGTCCTTTGTCTTCCCTTACGCAGAAGGTGGCATTTTTGGTAGCTATCACTTCAGTTAGACGTGTTTCTGAGTTGGCGGCTCTGTCTATTCAAGCTCCATATTTTGAAAGACATCAGGATAAAGTGGTTTTCCGTTTTAAGACGGACTTTCTTCCTAAGGTGGTTTCGTCCTTTCATTTAAATCAGGATATTGTTCTGCCCTCTCTCTGTCCTAACCCCAGCAATGACAAGGAGAGGGTCCTACATTCTTTGGATGTGGTTCGTGTTGTGAAGTATTATTTGGTGGTAACGTCTGCCTTTCGCAAAACTGATGCATTCTTCGTGGTGCCTTTTGGGCCCAAGAAGGGTCTAGCACCCACAAAGTCTACCATCAGCAGATGGATCCGTCAGGCCATTGTAGGGGCCTATTCTGCTAAGGGGAGAGATCCTCCCTTTCGTGTTACTGCTCATTCTACTCGTGCGGTTGGGGCCTCCTGGGCTTTTCAGCACCAGGCCTCTGTTGAGCAAGTTTGCAAGGCCGCTACCTGGTCTTCTGTTCACACTTTTTCAAAGTTTTACAAGGTTGATGTGCGGGCCTCAGCGGATGCTGTTTTTGGCCGCAAAGTTCTGCAGGCTGCAGTAGTTTGAGTTGTGCTTTATACCTTGTTTTTGGATCCCCACCCTTTATGGACACTGCTATTGGATGTCCCACAGGTAATGAATATCTTGAAGCGGGGTGTGTGACATACTTAGAATAATACCATTTTGTGAATACTCACCTTGTAAAATGGGTATTATAAGTATGTCACACACCCCGCTTCAACCCGCCCTTTGGATTCTGCATCCTTCATATGGTGAACTTTGCATTGTTATGACTGATATTTGGCTCTTCCTGGTCCTTTACCTTACTGCTTTCTTTATACTGGGTAATGAGTGGGAGGTCCCAGGTACTTATGGACTGGGAGGGGCTTTCTTTCCTCCAATCATCTCTGCAGAAGCCCTCTACAGGACCATACTACCCACAGGTAATGAATATCTTGAAGCGGGGTGTGTGACATAATTATAATACCCATTTTACAAGGTGAGTATTCACAAAATGGTATTATCCTTAGCTTACCTTACATTGAGTCCCAGCACTCTCCTTCCTGCTATGTTGGTCTACTTAGTGAAGAAATCACTTCCTTATTCAGATTTTAGTCTCCACCCCCCCTGACCTGGTCCTTTAATCAGCTTTCAGTGGACCAAGAATGGAAGCACCCCCACTCTCTCCCCAGACATCCTGATTGGCTGTCTCTCTCTGCAGCTATAAAACCCCACCCTCCCTCCTCTCTGGTCACACTATGTGCTGGCAGTAATAACTAGAGGCACAACAATGCACTTATTTTTTTACTATGATATATGTAAAGCACACAGCGTGCTTACATCACATTGCTGTTGCCACACCCACTGTTTCTCATTTTTTTCTGCATCTCCAATGCTCTAATACTTTAACAAATAACTTGGGAACTACAGATTACAGTTTGGGTCAGTGCAACATGTAGCCTGAGACAATGGGACAACAATTGGGCTTGCCTTTAGTATAACTTTAAATTGGGTTGCTTTCACTTCTCCAAAAATCAATGTATTCAGATGAGTTTAAAGACAATTTGAGTTGTCTCTTAAAAGGGAACACCCACCCTGGAATCCTGCTGGCCTTCCCCCGGGGCATCATGGTTTTAAACCTAGACAAGTTAAAGCACACAAAAACCATTGTGGAGTCCTATAGAAAATGTCTACTTTCCTGATGGCCCCCAATGTGCTTCCGATGTCCGCTTTATGCCAAGGATTAGTATACACGGCCTAAGTTCTGATTGGACAAGAGCTGGAAAGGTAAGCTGTTTGGGTGATCTGGGGGGGTTCACACAGCAGGGCATCCCATATCGGTATGCCCCAGGTAAGAGGACCAATCACTGGGATAGTCTTCAGAACAGGGAGTTTGCTGGGTCAGGAGGTATTTTTTTTTCTTTTAGGCTAGACAATCGTCGATCGATTTAAAGCAGACCAAAATTGATGATTTTCACTCACAGGCTTTTTTATCTGCTTTCTATGTGCATCACAATTTAGGAAGCGCTGAAGTTTAGGATGCCCACACACAAGAAACTAACGTGTACAGAGGTGGCCATTATTGCCATACATAGGTCATGCCCACCTGCCAGCAGAAAGTGCAGATTCTGCTTTCACAAACCAGGGCTCCAGGAGACTGTATGGCAGCACTGGATTGGCGTTAATGTAGGACTGGCTACTGCCCCTTGGCACAGCCCAGCACTGGGTCCACAAAAGATAAGTTTACCAGCGACTCTGGGGGTTTCACACCGCATGGCATCCCAATTTTGCATGTCCTGGGGACACGTCAGTGGCCAGCCCTGTAGTCCATTAGGCTTGTGGACTGCGCAGCGCGGCTTGTAGGTGACAGATCAAAACCCACTCATATCGGTTTAAAAGGTAAAAAACCCTCCCAGGGGCATCATTATTTGGAATGTACTGATATGTGACCCCCCTCCTCGAGTCGCCCCATTCTTACCTTGCACTCATTCATGTTATGTGGACATATCTGAGGAGGTATGTGTCCTTGTGGGACCCCTTGTCACCCTAAATAACTGCCCATAGACTTCTGCAACAGATGAGCAAAAGCTCCAGTAGCCGGCTCTGCATATTGCAGGGGGGGGGGGGCATCACCTACAGTTTATAGCCACTTACATTACCCTGTCAGATGGAGATTGCTTAAGTGCCTGATTGAGGGAAAGGAGGTGTTTAAATAGGTAAAGTGACCTCTGTCCCACAGAAACAAATTTCCTTTCTAAGGTGTATGTCTGCTTTAGTTCTTAATGGGCCACTCAACAGTGAACAGGTGCTTATCCTAGGTATATGATTATGTAAACCATGTGGCTGGATGATCGCTACTGCAGCAAAGCAATGATCATGTTTAAAATGCTCAGCAAAGATGGCCTCTATCTCCTTAATGCTGAACTAAACCCTTTCTGTCAACCCTGTGCAATTGAGGGTTTTTCTGCTACACTGGGTTTTGGACCACTTAATGCCAGGGATTGCAATTAAAGTCTTACAGCAGTCCCACAGAAAATGCACGGAATTCCAGCTAGTTGGAATAAACTGTCACCCAGCAATGTATTCTGAATGGAGTGCCGGCACCCCTGCTGGACAATTCTCTCCAACTTTGTGCTTAGCAGCCAAAGGGATGCCTCAGCCTGCAAAATCATTTCTGGCGATCCCTGGGGGATTGACACAGCAGGGCATCCCTAAATCGGGATGACCTGGGGATTGGGAACGGTCTGGCGTTCTTGAATGCTCAACCATGCACACTTATAGGGCCTCATGATTTGGGATGCCCACTATGAGCACAGTTAGAACAAGCTGGAAGTTGGGTAAAGTAACTGGCTTCACACTCCTCCACCACTCTTGTGGCCCGTGCAACCGTGTCGGCCCTTGTTGATGAGGAATCTAAAGAAAACTATTTTTCACAATTTGTAGTGTAGCTTTTTTTTAAATAAAAATTACTTTTTTTTCAATAAAATCATATTGTGTGCAAAAGCCCCATATCTCCAGGTTACATCGATATCTCATATGTTTTGGTAGACTTCTTTTCCGGCCCAGGAGACTCCCCTAAACTGAATAAGCTCTTTAGGAGTTTAGGAGATTTTCAGACAAAATACAACTGCTAGGTGCACCTTGCAGTTTTTCAAGAAAAACAACCCTTTACATTTGAAATACCACCCCCCCCCCCCCCCCACAAACTATATATTACATGGAAGTACACTCCTCAAGCTTTCTAGGCGTACTAGGCTTGTTGACATGGGTACATTTGTCTGGAAGTAATCATTCAAAGAATTCTTTGGTTGCATAGGGTTTTCCCTAAAAAAAAGAATAAAAAAGCAGAAGCAAAGCCACATTTCCTAAAATAAAATATACAAACAAGAGAATACGAGGTCCCCCAAACAGAATAATACCCAACATGCATATGTGCTGTCAAGGAAAGTGTTGCCAAACACCCCAAAGTAAAGCATGTGCAGAAGGAAACTGCTTACATAGCCCTGAGGGGGCCCACCGCAGACACCAGCCCTGGAGTTCTCTAGGCTTGTGGACTTCACGCTGCGGCTTTGTAGCTAAAAGATCAAAACCCCATCGGCCCTAGAGTTTAAAAGGTAAAAACCCTCCCAGGGGCATCATGGTTTGGAATGTACTGATCTGTGACCCCCCTCGAGTCACCCCATTCTTACCTTGCACCCATTCATGTTATGTGTCCTTGTGGGACCCCTTGCCACCCTAAATAGCTGCCCCTGCAACAGATGACCAAAAGCTCCAGTAGCCAGCTCTGCATATTGCAGGGGGGGGGGGGGGGGGGGGCAGCCTACTTGAGATTTTGTCACCCTCTGTTGACAGGTCATTTTTCACCATTTTGCATTATTTCTAACTGTGATTTTTGCAGGAATTTCCAGAAAATATGTATATTTTTTTGGCAGAGTTTAGGCATTAACATGAAATGTCTTGTTTGTAATTTTTCCAGTGTTTATTAAAATATTTTTGAGTGAAAAAGGTTAAAAAAATTCTTTTATTTTAAATAAAACATTTTTTTTTTTCAAGAAGCCCCTCAAGCCTTGTGAACTGGTCTAGAGGTCCCATGGATCCCTTACCAGTTTACAAAGGGTTAAATATAAAAACACACGGAACCCCAGGTTTTTTGGGGATTTTTGAGGGTTAAAAACTCTTTATAAAAACAATTGGTGTGGGGTACCCCCTTCACAGCAAAACCAGCCTCGGGGCCAGCTATGCAGGGCTTGTAGAACAGGGTTCTTCTGCCCTCCCACCCAGACTTTGGGGAGACAGGTAATGAGTGCTCGGGGTTAACGGCAAGTCACCTGCTAGCTGCAGGTGACTTGCCAGCCCATCAAGCCATGTGAACTGGTATAGGGGTCTTACCACAAACAGTAAAAAAAAACACACCACACAAAAAAAATGACATTTAGTAAAAAAACATTTTTTTTACTGATCTCTGATCCTCTACTGTCTCGCGCCGATTCAGTTACAGATGCGATTAATCAACATTAACTCTCTCCATCGATCACCCACATGACTTTTCCTCCCTCCTTAGCCTTTTTTCCTTTATTAATTTCCTTCTCCCCTTTTAAAGTGGACCAACACCCAGGATTTTGACTATCCTGGGTCTTGGTCCACTTCGGTGGGGCACCCCCGATCGGGGTGCCCCGCTGTGTGAAACCCCCCCGAACCCCCCGAACTCACCTCTGTCAGCGGCGACGGACAAGCCGCGGACAAGCGGCTCCTCCGCCGCTGCCTCCCACGCGTCCCTGTTGACGCGCGCGTGCCCGTGCCGGCCATTCACAGACGGCCGGCGCGGGCGCGCGCACGACTAGAGGGGCGCGAGGGAGGCGGCGGCGGCCGGCCGCCGCCGAAACTAAGGTAAGGAGTTTGGGGGGTTTGGGGGGGTTTCACCCCGCGGGACATCCCGATCTCGGATGTCCCGCGGGGAGGGAGGTAATCGGTCCGGGAATCTTATAGATTCCCGGGCCGATCACGGGTGGGTGTTGGTCCACTTTAAAGCACAGGAAGTTATAGCCACATCAGGTTGTCAGCATCCGCATTTAGCGTTGTTTCTATTCAGGTGGTAGTAACCAATGCTAAATGCATTTTACTTTTATAAATAATTGTATTGCTATTTTTCTCATTTGACTAAAGTATTGAAGGTCTTTTGTATAAGCAAACTGAAATGTCAGAGAGTGTGAATCTTTGGGCCATGACTGGCATTGTTACTGGCCTGTCTATGGCCATGACGCTGTTGCAGTGAGAAGTGGTCCCAGCAGGTTGACTTTGGGCTTTACTCCCTGTTAGCTGAATGGAACGCCTTGGTTGCTGTCCTTCAAGGACGGTGATGAGCCAGGGCATGTGAGATTTACATGTATCTTAAACCAGACCAACAGCCACAGTTGGATAAGATAGGTAGCGTCCATTTTGGAGCTTCCTCTTCCAGCATCTCAGCCATGCTGCTGCCTGGATTCAATTGACATAACCAACAATGCACAGTAACAGGAAGCCCAGCAGCACTTCCTGTTTGCAGGTGGCCTGCAAACGCATGAACCGTCATTTTGTTTCTAAAATGTACTACTGCAAGAGTTAGAAAAATGTAAATGCATTTTTATGTGCAGCAATCTAAGCTGCCCTGAACAGGGATACATATGAGCACTGTTTGTTGTGTTGGTCTGGTTTAAGTAATTTGTTGACTGTTGGTCCACTTTAGACAGGGTGGACACCAGTCTTAGATAATACTGCTAGGCAACATTCCTAATTTGAAATCAATAATGCTGTTAGAGGTGTTTGTTTAAAGTTGCAGGACTTCCCAGTCAATTGGATTTGGCCATAATTGCATAGCTTCCGCTTTTTATTTCCCTTCAATAGTCTCAACTAGGACTTATTTAAAAATACTGACCGGTCAACTTTAGTTGCAGATAGTGTGTTGTGGAAGTGTGTATGCTGGTGGTGTGGCGACGCACATGTGGTTCAATAACGTTGTTGATTTTAGCTGGGGTTGTGGGAGAGTTTGTGGGCTAGCTTTAAACCGAACCAACCCCCATTTTACAAAACATGGGTGATGGTCTGCTGTCAAGCACTGTAAAGCCTGTAGATCTAACCTGACAATTCGCTCCCTCTGGGAAATGCAGCCCAGCTATTGGGCAGCGGCCGTCACATAGCTGGCTTCTGGCCAAGTGGAAGCCCGAGAATGGGATATGTGACAGCCACCGGCCAATTGCGGGGCTGCATTTCCCTCAGAGAGCAAATTGTAAGGTCATGTTTGTGGGCTTCACATCAGTCGATAGAGGAGGGCGCCCCCCTCCCCCGCAGCGGAACAACACCCATGTTTTGTAAAATGGGTGTTGGTCGGGTTTGGAGGTACAACGGTTTGTAATATTTCTGTTTGTAAAGGAACTGTGCAATAAATATATTTTTCACCTCAAAAGGCATCACAGCTTGTAGTATCCACTTCTTTACCTTTTTTTCCCTATCTGAGATACTGCCTGGAAATCTCCTGGTTTTCCTGATGGCCATGAGTGTAACCCATTATTATAATAAGAGACTTAAAGTGATATCAAAGGCAAAGACATTTGTTACACCATTGTGTCAGGCTATATTTGCCACTGCTCTAAGCTTTTTTCTGTTTTGAAATTGAAGAAATGGCCAAGATATCAGTGTTTACAGTTTCACCTTAGGATTTCTCTTCAGAAGAAAGTGGGCATGCATAATAATCAGCATTATGGACGGGGTCTGTAAGAACTCGAGATCCTACTTCAGACACGCTGGGTGTGCTGCCTCTCTTTCTCCTTTTGCTTGGTATCATTGGACTCCTAGACCCACCCTCCCAAACACATGCACAAGATCCTGCACTCCCAAACACATGCACGCACTCCCAAACACGTGCACACACTCCCAAACACATACATGCACCACCGCACTCCCAAACGCATGCATGAACCCCCAGCACTCCCCAACATTTGCAAGCACTCCCAAACGCATGCACGCACCCCAAGCACATGCACACACTCCCAAACACATTTACTCACCTCCAAGCAAATGCACGCAAGCACATGCACGCAACCTCAAACACATGCAAATGCTTCCAAACACATGCATGCACCCCCAAGCACATGCACACACTCCAAAACACAGCCACTCACCCCCAAAACATGCATGCACCTGGGTACCTGGGTCAGAGGCCGGAGCTAGAGCTGCGGGCTGGGCAGAACCACTGATAGGATGAGCAGGAGGTGACTGCAGCATCCCCCCTGCAGCTGCGGCCAGGCTGATTGGAGAACCCCCCGTAAATTTCACAATAAAATGGCTACTGTATTTTTTACATTTTTGTACACTATAGTAGAATACTTTGCAAATGGTGCTCAGAACAATCTACTGTATAACTTTTCTAAAGAACAAGCATCATTATAATAGACTGAGGAGGTGGGGGAAGGGGGAAAAAAAAAAAAAAGTACTCATCTAAACCATTAAAATGGTTTAGGGGGGGGGCGTGGCCTGGCGCGCTAATGGAGTGGCCGCACTAATCCGAGCTCCTGACCCTACCCGGGCTTATATCTTGATATACGAGGCAATCAGATCTTTGAAGCACCCTGTGGCATGCCAGGCAGACGGGGCAAGAGGAAGGACAGAGGTAGAGGCGCAGTTCGAGCCGGTGTCGGGCGGACGAGAGGACCGGCAGCCGCCTTACCTCATCTCAACGGCGGTGTGAGGAGTGAGCAGCTCATGCAGCCTACGTCGACGGCATCACCATCATCGGCGTCTTCGCTGGAGTCGCCGGCCAGAGGAGAGAGATCCGGGCGGGCGGAGGACCACGGAGAGGCCCGAGGTGCGGTGCGGCGGGCGCCGGGTGATACACAGGCAGCCCCTGCAGTGTCCAGAGAGGTGAGGACAGCACGCAAGATGGCGGCGGCGAGCGAGGTGGGGAGGTCGCGCCCCTCTCCCCCCGCCCGATCCCACACACAGTCAACAGCGTCGGGAGACCCTAAATGCCCCGGCATAGTGGGCCCCCATTACCACACAGCGGGGGGCAGTCTCAGTTGCAGTACAGAACCTGCACCTCTTGAGGACGGGGAGACAGCCCAGCCTATTCACATTCAAGATGGCGGCCGGGAAACGGGGGCAGCAGACAGACGGCCACAGCTGAGACCTGAGGGGGGGGGCACTCTGGCCATTGGGGCAAAAGGAAGAGAGGACCAGCTATCCCCTAACTCACAGGGGGAACGGGGACAAGAAGCCCCTACCACAAAGCCCCAGCAGTTACAAGTGGCCACATGGAAGGAGACGGCCCTGAATAGACTGGGAAGGTATGCCTTCCTTCCGGACGGGAAGGACCCAGACAACCCGCCACCCGCCACTGCTACAAGAGGGGCGCCATATACACCCCAAGCGCCACAGGGGAGAGCTCCCCTCCCACAGAGGACCCCGAGATCCAGGAGCAGATCTAACCCAGGGCGTACCAGGAGCCCCAGCCAAGACCGCGACTGGGCTATCAGTGGGACGAGAACGTCCAGCCCGCTACCACCCAGCCCCCACCCTGATATTTCTGTGTCATGGCCATCCCCAGGGGACCCAGCCATCCCGAGCTCCCCGATCCTGATGTCATGCTCCCGTGAGGAACCTCTCCACCCTATGGAGGTATTTTCCACCCCGGTGGAGGTTGCGCTCCCTACCCCAGATGCTTCACTCCTGCAGTCCCCACAACAAATCTCGAGAGATATTGTGGACACCCCAGCTCACGCAGGCAATATACACAGAGAAACCCTCTCTTTCTTGAGATCCATCCCCACCAGAGCGGACTTTGAGGCGCTCATTTCTAAGTATGAGATGGCATACAAAAAGGATATCGCGGAGGTAAAGGGCCACCTCCAGGCCCTCGACACCAGGGTGACATTCCAGCAATCAGCTACTGAAGCCGCTATCGCAGATCTAGCACAACGAGTGGAGGCCCAAAACGCGCAGATTCTCCAGCTCCAGCTACAACATGACGACCTAGAGAACAGGCACAGGAGAAACAATCTGCGGCTCCGGGGTATTCCGGAGGCCTCGGCGGGAGAAGACGTGAAGCAGATCATCACCACTATCTTCAACAAACTATTAAACAGAGACGCCGAGACCCCGATTGAGATCGACAGAGCGCATAGGGCCCTGGGCCCTCGCAATCCCGACCCGTCACGTCCACGAGATGTGGTATGCAGGGTCCACTTTTACAAAATCAAAGAGGAAATAGCCCGCAGAGCCTGGCGACATGGACCGGTGGACTTTGATGGCGCTAACATACAAATCTTACCAGACCTATCCAGGCGCACTCTGCAAATGAGGAAGATGCTGCGACCGGTACTAGAAGCTGTCAGAAATGCGGGAGCCTCCTATCGCTGGGGCTTCCCCTTCCACCTGATTGTACACAGAAATCGTGAGACATTCCCTCTCAAAACTCACCGGGACCTGGAGGGACTTTTTTCATTCCTGGGCTGTGATTCATTCCAAGCTCCAAACTGGCTTCTTCCCAACGCGGAACCAACCACGCGGGTGCCTCGTGGGGCGCCCCCTCGCAGATCGAGAATGTCCAGACCCCGATCGGGATATGAAAGACGCGCTGGACCTATGGACAGTGAGCCATGACCTCCTTCGCCCTGGACATGCAAGAATTGCGGTGATATTTGACTATATTATAGAGTTTTAAGTTACTGATTTACTGCCCAGGTCACTAGATCTGATTGCTCAGGTATAGCCTGTATACTTTATATACTGGTTATCTTCCTCTTTCTGTTACCCGAAGCCCGGTGGGTCTGGTTGACGGCTGCCCCAGTCTCGTAGCTAGCTGCAGACCCCCACCTAGGTTGGCATCAGCCCCCCTCCGACAGGAGGAGCGCTGATCCCCCAGAGCAGTAGCTCTTTAGTGTTCCCCCCGCGCCATATTTGGCTTTTGTACTGTTTGCACTGTTTCTTATCTTATTGCTTTGTCCTTGTCTCCCCCCCACCCCAGTATTCCCTCTCTTGAACCCCAACCCCCCACTACCAGGACTCCCCCATACCCGGCCACGGCCCCCCCCCCTCCCTTGCCGGAGCCTTCCGCCCCCCGACCCCCAGAGAAAGCGGTGAGTGACCCCCGGGCACCCGGAGCCCCCCCCCCGAGATGGGCGAGATAGTGATCAGCTCGTTTAATGTAAAGGGACTTAATATCCCCGAGAAACGGTCCAAGATTTTGCACAACCTCCACAAGCAGAAAGTTAAAGTAGTCCTCTTCCAAGAAACCCACTTTAAGACAGGCCATATACCTGATATTCGTGATAGACACTATACAACTTGGCACCACTGCCCCAACCCGGAAGGGAAAACAAAGGGGGTATCAGTAGCCTTCCACAAATCACTTCCCCATGAGACCCTTGATGTTCAGGTCGACCCCCGGGGTAGATTTCTCTTCCTTAAAGTCAGGATATTCCACAAAATATACACATTCGCAAACGTGTACGCCCCCAATACAGACCAGACCAGATTCTCCATCCAGACTCTCAGAATGTTGGAGGAGTTTGCGGAGGGGGTGATTATCACCGGAGGGGACCTGAACGTCCCCCTTAATCCCTCGATCGACACTTCCTCCGGGAGGGCATCCGTGTCGTTGGGCAAGATTAATAGCCTGAAGAAAGCTCTAGCAAATCTCCAGCTGGTTGACACCTGGAGGGTTCTCCACGGCCAGAAAAGAGATTACTCTTTTTTCACACATGCCGCAGGCTCGTACAGCAGGATTGACTATTTGTTCACGAGCCACCATGCATTGGACTGGGATCCCAAGGCGTGGATAGGACCTATTTTGTGGTCCGACCATGCCCCGATCTTTATCTCACTGGCCCTCCCAGGCCTTTCCCCTCTTTGTTGGTCGTGGAGACTCAACGACAATCTGCTTGACGACGCGGTATGCTCCTCTGCGGTGGAACAGGCGATCCAGCACTTCCTGGAGGACCATAGAGCCGATCCAACCCCCCTGCCCACCCCATGGGAGGCCCTGAAATGTGTTCTCAGGGGAGAGCTCATTAAACAAGGCTCTAGAATTAAACGGGAAAAAGCAGACCAAATCAAGAGAGCGTTGAATGATATTAATGCCCTAGAAACTACACATAAAGCCAACCCCACTAACCTTGGGCTTCTGAAACTTCAGGAGGCCAGGGAGAAACTGCAGACCCTATACAATCGATCCTATCTAGGCTACAGGGATAGGGGCAGAGCACAGCTATATAGGCTAGCGAATAAATGCGGTCGTATGCTGGCCAGAACCCTCCATCCACGACCAACAGCCTCGTATATCCCTGCGCTCCGGAAGCCTGACGGGTCGTTGGCACAATCCCCCTCAGACATAGCAGCCACCTTCAGAGAATACTACAACTCCCTTTATAATATCCAAAACCCTCCCGGCTCACCCCCGGGGCGAGGAGCCTCCGCCACAGCGATAGAAGATTATATCGCTAGCACCCCTTTGCCCACGATCTCCCCAGAAGAGGCGGAGTCCTTGGAGCTGCCCTTCTCTGACCAGGAGGTTACCCAAGCAATCAAAGACTCGCCAGCCGGCAAATGCCCAGGTCCAGATGGATATACCCCCAAATTTTACAAACGATTTAGATCTCAACTGACCCCTTTTCTGACAAGAGTCTTTAATTCCATAGGGGGAGACTGCCCCTTTCCTAAGCAAGCCCTAGAGGCCACGATCTCGGTTATCCCAAAACCAGGAAAGGACACCGCGATTTGTGGGAACTACAGACCGATCTCACTCATCAACATCGATCTTAAACGCTTTGCAAAGATCATAGCTCTAAGGCTTCAGGGATTACTCCCGGGTAGGATACATTTAGACCAGGTAGGGTTCGTACCGGGGAGGGAGGCCAGGGACAATACTAACAAACTGTTCACCCTGATCTCACACATAGCTTCTTCCAAAACCCAGGCCTGTCTCCTCGCCTGTGATGCCGAGAAGGCGTTTGACAGGGTGAACTGGGCCTTCATGTCAGCCACGTTGAGGCAGATTGGCCTTGGCCCTGGCCTCCTCTCCAAGATTTTGGCCCTGTATACTAGTCCGGCCGCCAGAGTTAGAGTTAACGGTCTGCAATCCGCCCCATTCACCATAAGCAATGGCACGAGACAGGGCTGCCCCCTCTCCCCCCTTCTCTATGTTCTAACAATGGAGCACTTAGCCACGGCCATACGCAATAACCCGGGCATTAAGGGCATTCAAATTGCAGATCGCCAATACAAAGCTTCCCTGTTTGCAGATGACTTGATGTTACACGTCACATCTCCACACATATCATTCCCGGCTCTCCTAAAAGAGTTTGAGCGCTTCAGCGCGGTAAGCAATTTCAAAATCAACCTCTCCAAAACTGAGGCGCTCAACCTTTCCCTCCCCAGCCAGGAGGTACGCCTTCTAGAAACAAACTTTCCATTTAAATGGAAACAGCAATCCATCAAGTATTTAGGTATCCAGATACCGGCGGACCTTTCCAAAATATACGAGCTGAATTACTCCCCCCTGCTAACTAAAATAGGACAAGAACTAGAGGCTTATGTAAAGAGACCGATCTCATGGTTTGGAAGGGTCAACAGCCTAAAGATGGACATACTCCCGAAACTTTTGTATGTCTTTCAGGCGGCCCCGATAGGACTCCCCAGCAGCTTCTTTAGAAGACTGAGATCAATATTCTCAAAATTTGTGTGGGGGTCTTCCAAACCAAGGGTCAGCCTCTCGACTCTCTCCAGGGGCAAAGGGGACGGGGGCATAGGTCTCCCTGACCTGAAATTCTATCACACATCGGCAGTCCTGCAGAGACTGGTAGACTGGACCCGCAGAGGGGAGGAAAAACTCTGGGTGCAATTGGAAAGGTCGCTCTCTCGATTCAACCCCGCCACAATAGCGTGGGCTGCCCCGCTGACAAAAACCCAGAAAGGGGCTCTACCCTTCCTCATGAAGCATTTTCTAGACATCTGGGACCCCCTACAACACAAACACAACCTAGTCCGCAGACCTGGCCCACTCACACCCATCTTCGACAACCCAGCATTCGAACCGGGCCTACTATCTAGGAGCTTCCTTCCTTGGGAAGCATCCGAGGGAACTACGGTGGGCCAGGTGATGCGAAACGGGGTCATTCCCTCTTTAGACGACCTGAAAACTAAAGCAGGGGCTAAACGCATATCATGGTTTCTCCATAGACAGCTCCATACCTTCCTAACCTCCAACAACATGATCGATAACGCTCGGACCCCCCCCACGAAACTGGAATCACTCATCCTGCAGGAAGCCCCCCCCCACCCACACGATTTCTAAGCTCTACAACATCCTCACCAAGGCCCTCCAGTCGGGGACCCCCAGATACATAGAGAAGTGGGAAAAAGAACTAGGCCTTAAGTTCTCTGAAAACGAGGTGACAAAAATGTATATCTGCACCCTCAGCTCATCTATAGCCACATCCATTAACGAGCGCAATTTTAAGATCCTTACCCGCTGGTACAGGTGCCCTGCTGATATCCATAGATTTGATAAAACAACCCCCATCACATGCTGGAGATGTCAGAAAGAGGAGGGAAACATGACCCATATTTGGTGGAGCTGCCCAAGTATTAAAACCTTATGGGACGAAATTATCAATATCTATGGGCAGGTCTCAGGCAGAGTCATTATGAACACGCCCCAGCTAGCGCTCCTGTCGTTGCTTCCCAATTCCTTAGCCAGCACTAAGAAAGATGTACTTCGCTTCTTCCTAGCGGCCATGAGAGCAATCATTCCTAGACACTGGAAAACATCAGACTCTCTTACACTGGCAGAATGGGTGGTGGAGTTGGAAGCTATCAGCTACATGGAGAGCTTATCCTCCGTGGACGCGGAGTCTAACGACAGGTATGTGTTGACTTGGGTGAGTTGGCTGGACTACCGGGACACCCGCTTGCCAGCGATGTTGCGGGCGGCCGGGTGATCACCGGACAGACTCCTACAAGGGCCAGGTAGCACCCGCAGGGCTCCCCCGGATCACGCGTTCTCCCCGCACTGATGTTACGGCCCGGGCTGACAAATCAGTGGACACTTGATACACCCATTATCCAATAGCTAACAACGGAGCCACGTACTAGTGGCCTACCATCCCACATCCACCAGATCTTCCCCCCCCCCCCCCCTCTCCTCCGCAAGGTGCCCCGCAGCCCTACAGGTTACAGAGGTTCGATCAGGAATGTACACTTGGTCTTAACATGTTACGTATTGTATCGATGTAAAATGGAAATTTAATGTCGTGTACTCTAACTACCGAATGTATAAGCATTGTTTGTGTTGTCCCTCACGGCCCTCCTACCCCCCGACCCCTTGCCTTCTGTATCCCTCTTCCTCCTCCCCCCCTTCCCATCTCTTTCGTTCTTGTTTTTTCTTTTGTGTTAAACTTAACTGCTGTTTGAAAACCAATAAAAATTGATTATACTAAAATGGTTTAGGATTCAGATCCAAAAACTTTTCTTTAGCTCATCATTAGCTCTGCAATCACCTCCTTTCTAATGCTTTATATTCATAAAGACTCTCTACAATTCCCTAAAACGTTTTACATATCAACCTGTGTTTCCGCCCTAAACATCAACCCTTTAGATCCTCCATACAGGAGAGTGGGTTTGTGTCATGTCTCAACAAGCAAAAAAAAAAAAAAAAAAAATCTGTTACCAGGGAATAAAAGGCAAGAACAAATAACAGCTGCAGTTTATTTTAAAATGTGTAGTAGTAATATACGACCCTTAATTGTCATGTAGAATGACTTCAAAAATAAAGCCAGCTTATAAAAAGAAATAAAACAGAAAATAAGGTGTTTTACGTGACAAGCAAGACAAATCTTGGGTCTCTTCACTTCAGAAAGTCTGTACAATTTTACCATAGCCACCTCTTCCTGCATCATAATCGTTGCGATACTCATCTCTGACCTGTAAAGTAATAGGAGGGGGACTTAGTTTACATCACTCACACAAGAAAGCAGAAAATAAAATAAATGCAAAACACTGAAAAATACATATAATCCCTCTAAATGTATATGCATTTTTTATGGTAGATTAGTTTAGCACATTGCACTTTGGGTCCCCCTGTTTTTCTGGGGGAGCTGGCGATCTAAGTATAAGTGATCATATTATCCTGGTTTGTACAATATTGTCTGAACAGTTAATAATTTGTGAGAGTTAGCACATTGCACTTTATATGAGGTTTTAGTAAGAGGGATCATTTATGTGAGGGATTAAGAAGAGGGATAACTTAAAGGGACATGGAAACAAATATTGTTCTTTGATTCTTTAATTTCCAGGTATTAATAGAGAATTGCACAGTGCCCGAACATTTTTTTATGGTGTTTTGTCTAGATTGTATGTTTTTTAATGGTTTTGTGTTTGTAAGCTCTATGTGAAACATGAATAAAGAATGTAATAAGGAAGATTAAGCAGTGGTCCCATTTGTGTGGCTGTGGGGAGTAGAGGCTCTCCCCACGTGGTGGGTTTTTGTGTACAGTTGCTTCACGGGACCGCTGCACACTTGTTGGTTTATATTGGCTTTAATTTTGGTTGGTGTAGCGGTTTCCTTGTGTTCCTTGCACAACACCCACATTACTTATTCAGTTCATGCTGCTGCGTATATGTCCCATGTGACCACCAGCAGCCAAATAGGATTAACTGGACAGGCATGAACAGCATGTGCTTGCCCACTTGACAAACCCCATTGCTCACTAGCACAACCACCAGCCAAGGACCAGGACACAAGGGCAAGTAAAATGCCCGACCTTCAGGAGCATACAGCAGTCGTCAACCACAATTGGAATGCCCAGTGAATGGAAAGATTTAGGTCTGCTTCAACACCTTATTCTCTTACCTGACCCCCTGACTTGCCGCGTCCATACTGCCTGCCTTCTTTGAAGCCGACATCCCAGTCTGTTCGGATCATTCTGTCATCTAATCGTGTCCCATTGATGAATCTCATAGCATTCTCAGAGTCTGCCCTGTTGTAGTATCTTAAGACAGAGTTAAGGTAGGGATGGTTAAAAATTACACAGAAGCATCAAAAACAGCAGTGCAAATTTTAAAGTGGACTAACACCCAGGATTTTGACTATCCTGGGTTTTGGTCCGCTGTGTGAAACCCCCCAGAAAGCCCCAAAAACTCACCTCACCCCGCTCCCACGTGACCGCTGCAGCCAATCCCCGCCAACGGACAAGCGAGAAGCAGCGCCGGACAAGCAGAGCGCGTCCAGCGCCGGCCATTCAAAAAAGGCCGGCGCGGGAGCGCACCCTGCTAGAGGGACGCGCATGCGCTGCTGGAACGTGGAAAAGGTAGGATTGTGGGCCTCCTGGGGGGTTTCACCCCGCGGGACATCCTGATTTCGGATGCCCCGCGGGGAGGGATCTGATCGGCCCGGGAATCTTATAGATCTCCGGGCCGATCCCCTCTGGGTGTTGGTCCGCTTTAATGGTGGTCCCACACTGCATGGAGAAGAGGAGCCATTTATGGAATCCAGCTGGTCACTGGTAATCTAAGCTTGAGAAATCAGTGACTAGCTGTAGAAACATATTTGCTCTTCTCCATTCAATTAATAGATTACTAATATTCCTGTAGGTCAGGGGCACATTTTAATGGGGCTGTAGGAAAAGCACAAGCTTTGCCTTTGAACCCCCACTTGGGGCAACCCAATTCAAGATCTGGATATAGATGCCCACAATTATCAAAGGATACTCTACAAAGCAGAAGCCGCAGGCAGTTTTCTTGATTTTATCCAGACCCATAACGATCTTCTTGACATCTCCACTCTTGCTGAATAGTTCGTGAATCTGCTCCTCTGTCGTATAGAAGGACAAGTTCCCCACATACAAGGTGCAGCTCAGCTTTAAAAGCTTCTCTTGTTCATCTAGTTTACCCTGGGAGGAAAATAAAAAGCATTTTAAATGGCTGCCATGTTTTAGAGAGCAAAAACCATGGAGATACCGGAGAGTATAAGCTTTTTGATCCGGGGCCAGACAGGGACTTTGGCACAAATGTGAACTTTTTTGTTTAAAGGCTCCAGGGCCAGGTAGTGCCAGAAGGTACTAGATAATCCAGGATAGATCCATGTACAGAGGCACCCATTGTTTTCAAGCAAGCAGGGGTGGGGTTCACTTAATGCTTGCCATGATGTAAAAGTGGAACAAAACCTGAATTAGCAGGCACAAAAATGGGCAATGATGAATGCGATTATAAGGGTTAAATGGCTTTGGGACACGGATGGCACAGCACCCACTGACAGAGGGCAACCCCTGCACCGCATACAGTTGAGTTCAGCCTGACCCAAAGTTGCTCTGGCCATAAAACTGCCATCAAAGTGGGCACAATGGCTCTTTTCAATGGAGCAAATAAGTAACAGCCGTTTTCAAGAGGTTAAACGGCTTTGGGCCACTGACGGCACAGCGCCAACTGACAAAGGGTGATCCTGTGTACCACATACAGTCAAGGCCAGTTTTATGGCCAGAGCAACTCGACTGTATGCCATGCACAGGGTCATCCTCTGTAGGCTGTATGAAGAGTACATTTTGCCAGTTTTCGCTGCCACCGTTTTGTAACTAATGACGCAATGACTAATCATGTGCAATCCCACAAATAAATCTGTTCCAGGGCATTTCGATAAGCGAAAATATCAATTTCTAGGGCTACAGCCTAAGAAGAGTATCAGCAGGGTCTTTGGTTAAATGTATTTCAAGTTCAGTGGGTTTTGGCCCGCTTTAACCCTTATAATCACCGATCTCTCTGGAAGCCCAAACAACAGCATGCAACTAATCTGACCTAATTATTCATCGATATATTGTTTTACTCAATAAAGAAACCAGTGTACATGGAAGATAGGCTTTTGTGCCAGCTAATTCAGGATTTAATGCAATAATGCTCAGAGCACTGTACAGAATAACTGGCATCATTAATGGACATTTCCGTTTATAAGAAGGCGAGAAATAAGCAAAAACATCAGCCCCAATAAGACACTGGCCGAATAAGAAACCAACAGCATCGCCCTTGCCCAGAGTTGGGAGTGTGAGCGGAGCTTCAGTCATCTTAGACTAGAGTTCCGCCCTAACTGTCTATCAAGGTCTCCCTTAGGCCTCTCCCACGTACATTAAATTTCTGGTCCCGGTACCGGCCGAGCTCCACGTACGAGTCGCTCCTCAGGGCGTTCAGCATCTCGCCGATCTCTCTGGAAGCCCAACAACAGCACGCAAGCCAGCGGCCGCCCCTCGCTTCCTCTTTGTGCCACAGAATGACCAATAGAAAGGAGACAAACGCAATTACTTCCGGGCGTCTCCTCTTTCCGTAGAACCCCCGCCATGGTGCTCCGGCGGCTGCTCTTCAGCTTACTGAACAACCCGCAACTTATCGAGAAGCTCGCCGAGTCCGGGGCCATCCGCCGCGCCGCCCAGCTCACCGCTTTCGCCGTCACCAAGGCCCAGCTGAGCGGCAAGGATGCGGCCCAGAAGCTGCTCCGCTCCGACACCATCTGCCAACTACAGCAGGAGGCGTCCGGCGTGCCCCGGGGACTGGGAGACATGGGCCGCAGAGCTGACCGGATCAAGGACACCTTCATGAGGGAGCTCAGGACCGGCCTGAAGGAGATAAAGGGACAGGCGGGCAAACGGGGCGGGAAATGAGCTACGGACTAACATTTCTCCTCACACAGCCCCTCACTATACACCGGTGCTATGTATCATAAACTCATTCACAATAAAGGCTCGCTGCTACAATCTGGCGGGAGCGTGCTCAGGTATTACACCCACGTGATCACCCTCAGGGGCGTCCCTGCCATAGTGGCAGTGCAGGCATGTGCCCCCAGACCTGTAGTACAAGGGGGCCCTGTGCTGCCTCTATATGTACCTGCACATACCATGCTGGCTGCACAGCAGGAGACTTGGGCCCATACCCTGATTTATCTGGCGCTTTCATGCGCGCCGCTCGCTCCTTGCCATGCATCCATGTATCTGCCAGGGAGGGGGGAGAGAGTATGGGTGGCTGCTTTGGAGCCTCAGCAGGGTTGCCCCTGGTCACCACCCTCCTCAGGGAAATGTTCATTTAGCCAGGGCTTTGGAGTCCTCCATCTTATTAGGACTATACTCTGATTCCTTCATAAATGGCTAATAATTAGTAATACATTTACTGTGATACAACATGACATCTTGCCATTCTAAAAGTAATCCCGCTACTTATATAGAACATGAAGCATATTTATTGCTATACTATTCATGAACAAGTAACTTAAATGGACACTTCTGCTTGCCCCATGTTGTCTGTCAGGGGTGGCACTTTGCATTCACAGATACACCCTGCTGAACGTCTCTGTTGGTTCCTCTTTTTCAGTGATTAAAATGAATTCACTTTGGAGGGGAGGGGACTGTCACGCTGAAACATGTATGGACAAGTCATCCTCCGCAGATGGGTGGGAGGTCACTAGGTCTTATTAAGAAATATAAAGCAGGCTGAATAAAAGATGCAACCCCTCACATTCAGCATGGAGAGAGCAGAAAACTGGCTAATATAAGCCTTTGCCTCGAACCTGTAAGTTTCAGCCATTGGATCTTGGGGCAGCATGAAGATCTCGAGTATAAGGGGCAGGGGAGATTGGAGAACTCATTATCTATTACCACTAGAGTACCGGCTGCTGCTTATCAGCAATTGTTAAGGGCCTTAGATTAAAAAAAACTAAATATTTGTATGATTAATGTTTCTAAACACCCTATGAAAGCTAATTCACATTGTACAGCGCCTTGAAGATGATGGTGGCACTTTATAAATAAAATAATAATAATTAATACTAGGATGTGGTTTTCTTTTCTATGCTGGAGTCGTACATTTCTTCTGACTTCTCAGCCCCGCATTTAGCCAGAGACCTGCCCAAGAAATGCTAAACTGCCAGTGTATTTAGGGAAGGCTTGGTCTGATGCACCTTAAAGTGATCAGCAAGTTAAAAAATTAAATATCATTAGCTTACCTTACATTGAGTCCCAGCACTCTCCTTCCTGCTATGTTGGTCTACTTAGTGAAGAAATCACTTCCTTATTCAGATTTTAGTCTCCACCCCCCCTGACCTGGTCCTTTAATCAACCTTCAGTGGACCAAGAATGGAAGCACCCCCACTCTCTCCCCAGACATCCTGATTGGCTGTCTCTCTCTGCAGCTATAAAACCCCACCCTCCCTCCTCTCTGGTCACACTATGTGCTGGCAGTAATAACTAGAGGCACAACAATGCACTTATTTTTTTACTATGATATATGTAAAGCACACAGTGTGCTTACATCACATTGCTGTTGCCACACCCACTGTTTCTCATTTTTTTCTGCATCTCCAATGCTCTAATACTTTAACAAATAACTTGGGAACTACAGATTGCAGTTTGGGACAGTGCAACATGTAGCCTGGGACAATGGGACAATTGGGCTTGCCTTTAGTATAACTTTAAATTGGGTTGCTTTCACTTCTCCAAAAATCAATGTATTCAGATGAGTTTAAAGACAATTTGAGTTGTCTCTTAAAAGGGAACACCCACCCTGGAATCCTGCTGGGCTTCCCCCGGGGCATCATGGTTTTAAACCTAGACAAGTCAAAGCACTCAAAAACCATTGTGGAGTCCTATAGAAAATGTCTGCTTTTGTGGACCCAGTGCTGGGCTGTGCCAAGGGGCAGTAGCCAGTCCTACATTAACGCCAATCCAGTGCTGCCATACAGTCTCTTGGAGCCCTGGTTTGTGAAAGCAGAATCTGCACTTTCTGCTGGCAGGTGGGCATGACCTATAGAAAGCAGATAAAAAAGCCTGTGAGTGAAAATCGTCAATTTTGGTCTGCTTTAAATCTATCGACGATTGTCTAGCCTAAAAGAAAAAAAAATACCTCCTGACCCAGCAAACTGCCTGTTCTGAAGACTATACCAGTGATTGGTCCTCTTACCTGGGGCATACCGATATGGGATGCCCTGCTGTGTGAACCCCCCCAGATCACTCAAACAGCTTACCTTTCCAGCTCTTGTCCAATCAGAACTTGGGCCGTGTATACTAATCCTTGGCATAAAGCGGACATCGGAAGCACATTGGGGGCCATCAGGAAAGATAAGTTTACCAGCGACTCTGGGGGTTTCACACCGCATGGCATCCCAATTTTGCATGTCCTGGGGACACGTCAGTGGCCAGCCCTGTAGTCCATTAGGCTTGTGGACTGCGCAGCGCGGCTTGTAGCTGACAGATCAAAACCCACTCATATCGATTTAAAAGGTAAAAACCCTCCCAGGGGCATCATTATTTGGAATGTACTGATCTGTGACCCCCCTCCTCGAGTCGCCCCATCCTTACCTTGCACCCATTCATGTTATGTGGACATATCTGAGGAGGAATGTGTCCTTGTGGGACCCCTTGTCACCCTAAATAACTGCCCCTAGACTTCTGCAACAGATGAGCAAAAGCTCCAGTAGCCAGCTCTGCATATTGCATATAAGGTGTATGTCTGCTTTAGTTCTTAATGGGTCACTCAACAGTGAACAGGTGCTTATCCTAGGTATATGATTATGTAAACCATTTGGCTGGATGATCGCTACTGCAGCAAAGCAATGATCATGTTTAAAATGCTCAGCAAAGATGGCCTCCATCTCCTTAATGCTGAACTAAACCCTTTCTGTCAACCCTGTGCAATTGAGGGTTTTTCTGCTACACTGGGTTTTGGACCACTTAATGCCAGGGATTGCAATTAAAGTCTTACAGCAGTCCCACAGAAAATGCACGGAATTCCAGCTAGTTGGAATAAACTGTCACCCAGCAATGTATTCTGAATGGAGTGCCGGCACCCCTGCTGGACAATTCTCTCCAACTTTGTGCTTAGCAGCCAAAGGGATGCCTCAGCCTGCAAAATCATTTCTGGCGATCCCTGGGGGATTGACACAGCAGGGCATCCCTAAATCGGGATGACCTGGGGATTGGGAACGGTCTGGCGTTCTTGAATGCTCAACCATGCACACTTATAGGGCCTCATGATTTGGGATGCCCACTATGAGCACAGTTAGAACAAGCTGGAAGTTGGGTAAAGTAACTGGCTTCACACTCCTCCACCACTCTTGTGGCCCATGCAACCGTGTCGGCCCTTGTTGATGAGGAATCTAAAGAAAACTATTTTTCACAATTTGTAGTGTAGCTTTTTTTAAAATAAAAAATTACTTTTTTTTCAATAAAATCATATTGTGTGCAAAAGCCCCATATCTCCGGGTTACATCGATATCTCATATGTTTTGGTAGACTTCTTTTCCAGCCCAGGAGACTCCCCTAAACTGAATAAGCGCTTTAGGAGTTTAGGAGATTTTCAGACAAAATACAATTGCTAGGTGCATCTTGCAGTTTTTCAAGAAAAACAACCCTTTACATTTGAAATACCCCCCACAAACTATATATTACATGGAAGTACACTCCTCCAAGCTTTCTAGGCGTACTAGGCTTGTTGACATGGGCACATTTGTCTGAAAGTAATCATTCAAAGAAGTCTTTGGTTGCATAGGGTTTTCCCTAAAAAAAAGAATAAAAAAGCAGAAGCAAAGCCACATTTCCTAAAAAAAAATATACAAACAAGAAAATACGAAGTCCCCCAAACAGAATAATACCCAACATGCATATGTGCTGTCAAGGGAAGTGTTGCCGAACACCCCAAAGTAAAGCATGTGCAGAAGGAAACTGCTTACATAGCCCTGAGGGGGCCCACCGCAGACACCAGCCCTGGAGTTCTTTAGGCTTGTGGACTTCACGCTGCGGCTTTGTAGCTAAAAGATCAAAACCCCATCGGCCCTAGAGTTTAAAAGGTAAAAACCCTCCCAGGGGCATCATGGTTTGGAATGTACTGATCTGTGACCCCCCCCTTGAGTCGCCCCATTCTTACCTTGCACCCATTCATGTTATGTGTCCTTGTGGGACCCCTTGCCACCCTAAATAGCTGCCCCTAGACTTCTGCAACAGATGACCAAAAGCTCCAGTAGCCAGCTCTGCATATTGCAGGGGGGGGGGGGGGGGGGGGCAGCCTACTTGAGATTTTGTCACCCTCTGTTGACAGGTCATTTTTCACCATTTTGCATTATTTCTAACTGATTTTTGCAGGAATTTCCAGGAAAATATGTATATTTTTTTGGCAGAGTTTAGGCATTAACATGAAATGTCTTGTTTGTAATTTTTCCAGTGTTTTTTTAAATATTTTTGAGTGAAAAAGGTAAAAAAAATTCTTTTATTTTAAATAAAACATTTTTTTTTTCAAGAAGCCCCTCAAGCCTTGTGAACTGGTCTAGAGGTCCCATGGATCCCTTACCAGTTTACAAAGGGTTAAATATAAAAACACACACACGGAACCCCAGGTTTTTTGGGGATTTTTGAGGGTTAAAAACTCTTTATAAAAACAATTGGTGTGGGGTACCCCCTTCACAGCAAAACCAGCCTCGGGGCCAGCTATGCAGGGCTTGTAGAACAGGGTTCTTCTGCCTTCCCACCCAGACTTTGGGGAGACAGGTAATGAGTGCTCGGGGTTAACGGCAAGTCACCTGCTAGCTGCAGGTGACTTGCCAGCCCATCAAGCCATGTGAACTGGTATAGGGGTCTTACCACAAATAGTTAACAGTAAAAAAAAACACACCACACAAAAAAATGACAAAAATGAAAAATCTGATCCTCTACTGTCTCGCGCCGATTCAGTTACAGATGCGATTAATCAACATTAACTCTCTCCATCGATCACCCACATGACTTTTCTTCCCTCCTTAGCCTTTTTTCCTTTATTAATTTCCTTCTCCCCTTTTAAAGCACAGGAAGTTATAGCCACATCAGGTTGTCAGCATCCGCATTTAGCGTTGTTTCTCTTCAGGTGGTAGTAACCAATGCTAAATGCATTTTACTTTTATAAATAATTGTATTGCTATTTTTCTCATTTGACTAAAGTATTGAAGGTCTTTTGTATAAGCAAACTGAAATGCCAGAGAGTGTGAGTCTTTGGGCCATGACTGGCATTGTTACTGGCCTGTCTATGGCCATGACGCTGTTGCAGTGAGAAGTGGTCCCAGCAGGTTGACTTTGGGCTTTACTCCCTGTTAGCTGAATGGAACGCCTTGGTTGCTGTCCTTCAAGGACGGTGATGAGCCAGGGCATGTGAGATTTACATGTATCTTAAACCAGACCAACAGCCACAGTTGGATAAGATAGGTAGCGTCCATTTTGGAGCTTCCTCTTCCAGCATCTCAGCCATGCTGCTGCCTGGATTCAATTGACATAACCAACAATGCACAGTAACAGGAAGCCCAGCAGCACTTCCTGTTTGCAGGTGGCCTGCAAACGCGTGAACCGTCATTTTGTTTCTAAAATGTACTACTGCAAGAGTTAGAAAAATGTAAATGCATTTTTATGTGCAGCAATCTAAGCTGCCCTGAACAGGGATACATATGAGCACTGTTTGTTGTGTTGGTCTGGTTTAAGTAATTTGTTGACTGTTGGTCCACTTTAGACAGGGTGGACACCAGTCTTAGATAATACTGCTAGGCAACATTCCTAATTTGAAATCAATAATGCTGTTAGAGGTGTTTGTTTAAAGTTGCAGGACTTCCCAGTCAATTGGATTTGGCCATAATTGCATAGCTTCTGCTTTTTATTTCCCTTCAATAGTCTCAATTAGGACTTATTTAAAAATACTGACCGGTCAACTTTAGTTGCAGATAGTGTGTTGTGGAAGTGTGTATGCTGGTGGTGTGGCGACGCACATGTGGTTCAATAACGTTGTTGATTTTAGCTGGGGTTGTGGGAGAGTTTGTGGGCTAGCTTTAAACCGAACCAACCCCCATTTTACAAAACATGGGTGATGGTCTGCTGTCAAGCACTGTAAAGCCTGTAAATCTAACCTGACAACTCGCTCCCTCTGGGAAATGCAGCCCAGCTATTGGGCAGCGGCCGTCACATAGCTGGCTTCTGGCAAAGCGGAAGCCCGAGAATGGGATATGTGACAGCCACCGGCCAATTGCGGGGCTGCATTTCCCTCAGAGAGCAAATTGTAAGGTCATGTTTGTGGGCTTCACATCAATCGATAGAGGAGGGCGCCCCCCTCCCCCGCAGCGGAACAACACCCATGTTTTGTAAAATGGGTGTTGGTCGGGTTTGGCGGTACAACGGTTTGTAATATTTCTGTTTGTAAAGGAACTGTGCAATAAATATATTTTTCACCTCAAAAGGCATCACAGCTTGTAGTATCCACTTCTTTACCTTTTTTTCCCCTATCTGAGATACTGCCTGGAAAACACAATTCTGTGAGATACTCACCTGTAAAATTGGTTTTTCTGGGAATCCATTCCATACACTCCTTACTCCTGGGTTTCCTCCTCCTCGCTGAGACATGTGACTGCAAGAAAGCAAACAGGTGCGGCCCTCCCAGCCCATAAGTAGCAGCCGCCCCTTAATCAAATCAGTTTACTTAAACAGAAATAATAAAATAATCTAGCAACAGGCCGGGAGGCCAAAAAGAGTCCATGTTACTACACATCAAACTCAAAAAAAAAATTACTCTCAAAAAGTACGATAACCTTTTTCCCCCCTTTTTTTTTTTTTTTTTTTAATCTCTTTTTTTTTTTTTTTTTTATATTTTAATACAATATATATATGCCATGAATAATCAAAAAGAAAAATGGCTTTAACACCAACAGAGAAGCGTCAGAAGATAACATGACCCAAAAAAACGGGTGGGCCGGAGTGTATGGAATGGATTCCCAGAAAAACCAATTCTACAGGTGAGTATCTCACAGAATTGTGTTTTTTCTTCCAATCCATTCCATACACTCCTTACTCCTGGGACCTCCAAAAGCAGTGCCATCTATGGGCGGGATCCCCTGACGCAAAACAGCAGGCAGCTCATTTCACCACTGCCTGAAGAATCTTCCGACCAACAACAGCGTCAGCTGAGGCTCTAACATCCACCTTGTAAAACTTGGTGAATGTATGAACTGAAGACCAGGTGGCAGCTTTGCAGACCTGTTCCACCGAAGCTTGGTGCTGAAAAGCCCAAGAGGCACCAATGGCCCTAGTGGAATGGGCCGTGACTCGAAAGGGGGGTTCCTTCCCCTTGGCCGAGTAGGCTCTAATCACTGCCTGCCTAATCCACTTGCTAACAGTGGCCTTAGCCGGTGGGAGCCCCTTTCTGGATCCTTCTGAAATAACAAAAAGAAGATCCGACTTGCGGAAGGCATCTGTAGCTGCCAAATAATACCTTATGGCTCTAACTACATCTAGAGAATGAAGTGCCCTTTCCTTAGCGCTAGACGGATTTGGGCACAAGGAGGGTAAAATCACCTCCTGATTAAGATGGAAAGGAGAAACAACCTTAGGCAAAAAATCTGGCTTAAACCGAAAAACCACCTTGTCTTTGTGCAACTCAAAATAAGGAGTTTTCATACATAAAGCGGCTAATTCCGAAACACGCCGCACAGAAGTGATTGCCACTAAAAATACCACTTTAAGTGTCAAAATGCTTACTGGAGCGTCGACCATAGGTTCAAAGGGAGCCCCCTGTAGAGCCGTCAATACCAAATTCAAATCCCATACTGGCAAAATAGACTTGCGCGGTGGACGGACATGAGTGACTCCCTGAAAAAAAGTCTTAATGAGTCTATTACAAGCGATAGACTTCTGAAAGAAAATGGATAAGGCCGACACCTGTCCTCTCAGGGTGCTTAAACGTAGGCCCATCTCTAAACCATCCTGCAGGAATTCTAGGATCCTAGAAACCGAATACTTCCTACATGAAACCTTCCTAGCCTCACACCAGGATATAAAGGATTTCCATACTCTGTAGTAAATCATGGAAGACGACTTCTTCCGAGCCTGAATCATGGTATGAATGACTTTGGCTGACAAACCTTTAGCTGCTAGGACCGAGGTTTCAATAGCCAAGCCGTCAAAGCCAGCATCTGTAAATTCGGGTGCCGTAGCGCCCCCTGAGTGAGAAGATCTGGCACGATCGGTATGCGCCAATGGTCTACCGCCATCCTCTTTATGTCCGCAAACCAACTTCTTCTTGGCCAATGAGGAGCTACTAGAATGGTAGGTATCCCCTCTTGAATTATCTTTCTTAGAACACGACTCAGAAGTGGAAACGGGGGAAAGATGTACAGAAGTTTGAACCCTGCCCAAGGGACTGACAGGGCGTCCGTGGCTAAGGCCAGAGGGTCCCTCGACAGGGACACGAATACTGGCAGCTTGTGGTTGTGTCTGGATGCAAAGAGGTCCACCTCCGGACGCCCCCAACGAAGACAAAGGGCTTGAAAAACCTGCCGATTGAGAGACCATTCTCCCCAACGCAGAGTCTTCCTGCTTAGCGCGTCGGCTTCCTGGTTTACTACCCCCGGAACATAGACTGCCGAAATGCAGGGGACATTCTCCTCTGCCCACGTCAGAATCCGGCTTACCTCTTCCAGAGCACCCTTGCTCCGAGTACCCCCCTGGTGGTTGATATAGGCTACCGCTGTCCGATTGTCCGACTGAATCTGGACTGCTTGCCCCTTTAAGCTGGGGGTCAGATACCGGAGAACTAGCCGGATAGCTCTCAATTCCAATACATTTATGGGAAGCTGATTCTCTCCCGGTCCCCACTGACCCTGGATCTTCTGGGACTGCCAAATGCCGCCCCATCCTGAGAGACTGGCATCCGTGGCAACTATCTGCCACTGTGGTGCCAAGAAGGACCTGCCTACCGACAGATGGAGAGGGTCCATCCACCACAGGAGAGAATGCTTGGTCAATGGGGACAGAACCAAGACCTGATCCAGCGACTGCGGGGTCCGATCCCAGCTTGCTAATAAATCCCACTGAAGGGGCCTCATATGAAACTGGGCGAAAGGTACTGCCTCGAAGCAGGCTACCATTAGACCTACTACCCTCATTCCCAGCCGAATAGTCGGCTGCCTGCAAACCAGAAGGCCCTCTATCTGATTCTGAATTAGTCGAGCCTTCTGCTCCGGCAAAAAAACTTTGACTTGGACAGTGTCCAGAGTCATACCCAGGAAGTTCCTTACTGATGCCGGAGTGATGTGAGACTTCGGGTAGTTGATCACCCAGCCGAATTTTTCCAGAGATGACCGAACCGTCTGTGTGTCCTCCAAAATCTGCTGCTGTGAACTGGCTGAGATTAGGAGATCGTCCAAATAAGGGACGATACGTATCCCCTGGCTCCTGAAGATTGCCATTAGACCCGCTAGGACTTTGGTGAACACTCTTGGAGCCGAGGATATTCCGAACGGAAGTGCCACGAACTGAAAATGCTGATCCTCTAGGGCAAACCTCAGGAATCTCTGATGCCCTGGGAATATAGGTACATGCAGATACGTGTCCCTTATGTCTATGGAGGTCATAAGATCTCCGGGTCGAACTATTATTAAGGCAGACCTCAACGTCTCCATGCGGAAATGCTTCACGCGGATGTATTTGTTGAGATCCTTCAGATCTAAAATGGGACGAACCGACCCATCCTTCTTGGGGATTATAAAAAGGTTGGAATAAAACCCCTGACCTTCTTCCTGAAGGGGTACTCGACAAACCACCCCTTTTTGAAGGAGGAGCTGAACTGCGAACTTCAGGGCCACTAGCTTTAGTCGGTTCCGGGATGTCCCTGATCGAAGGAACCTTGCGGGTGGTTTGGCCGAAAACTCGATTTTGTAACCTGAAGACACCACTTCCTGGATCCATCGGTCTGCTACATGGCGTCTCCAGATGTGAGCAAAAAGCAAAAGCCGTCCCCCCACCCGCTCGGGTGAGGGCGCCCCCTCATGCTGTAGTAGATTTGGCTGGAGGTTTAGGTCTATTTCTCCAGACCCCTCCTGCCCTATTACGCGCTCTTCCTCTACCCCAAAAATCTCTTCGGGAACAAGACCGGAAAGCGCCTCTGCCCCTCCGAAAGGGCCGAAATGACGAAGACCTCTGAAAAGGTCGAGTCGACCTCCTCCTTTGAGGTAACTTGCCATCCTTTACCAAACCATCCAGCCTTTCACCAAAAAGCCTGTTCCCAAAAAAGGGTAAATCCGTGAGCGCCTTCTTAGCGGCGGTGTCCGCCGACCATTGCCTAAGCCACAACGAGCGGCGCAAGGCCACTAGGAGAGCAGAGGTTCTAGCCGCCAGCCTGACCGCATCCTCCATTGCAGTAATAACAAAAGCATTAAGGTCCAAACAATCCTTAAGGTCCTTGGACTCCTGGGACAGCCTGCGAGACTTAACTCTGGCTAAGTTTCTCTTCATCTTTTTCCTCGTGGCCAGAGACACAATGGCCGTGGCGCAAACTGGGCGAAGCAAGGAACCTATCATGGCGAAAGCATGGCGGGCCAGCTGATCCATACGTTTCTCAGTGGAATCTCTAAGAGAACCCGTAGTAGCGGATGGCATTATCGACGTGTTAGATAAACCCGCAACCGGGGAGTCCACCTCCGGCGGATAGGACCACAACTTTATTATTTCTGCTGGAAAGGGATACCTAGAATCTAAAATCTTTGGGACCGCCGGCAGCTTATTAGGATTTTCCCATTCCTTAAAAATCATCTTAGAGAAGTGAGGCTGTTCTGGGAACACCTGTCTTTGCCTGACAGGCCTAAACAGGTCATCCCTCCTCCTCTTCGCTACCTCAGGTGGAGAGATATTCAAGGTGTCAAACACCATCGACAACAGACCCTCTGTTTCATCCATGAGGAGAGGATCTTCATCGGACGAAAACAAGATAGAATTGCTGTCCTCTTCTGATTGCAGCTCGCACCCAGAAGGCAGCTGTTCCTCCAGATACTCCTCGTCCTCCTCTTCTCCAAAAGAGGCAAATAAATCCTCTTCCTCTGCAACCGGCTCCAAATGCCTTCTCTTAAAGGTGGCTTTCTTTGGAAGCACAAGAGACAACTGCCTCTCCAGACTATCCAATCTGTGAACCAACTCCGACCGCACCCCACTGCCTTCTCCCTCTTTTGGGGAAGCAGGAGGTGGACGAACCATAACACCCTCGGCCACAGCTGGGCTAACAACCCTGTCAGTTGACCTGTTATGGTCTAGGCCGATCTTCACGGCGCAGGCGGAGCAGACCGTGCCAAAGTTACCCAGGGGATCCCGCCTGCATAAGGGGCAAATCTTGCCTTGCTCAGGAGGAATGCCCGTGTCGCTATCCCCCGATGCCTCCCTCATGGTGTTTTCTTTTTTTTTTTTTTTTAACTTTCAATATATGAAATATAATTATATATATATATATTATTCCTCTTTTTTTTTTTTTTTATGGCCAGCAGACCCAAAGGGCCCTAAGCCTGAACCAAATCCCCAAAAAAGGGACCGGGAGGAGCCACAACCCTGCTTTCTACCCTTCTTCCAGTCTAAAAACAAAAATAAAGGGAGAAAAAGAGGATTAATGAAAACCTTAGTTCTACTAGGGAAGAACTAACAGATATCACAATTAATAAATTTAATAAGATTGAAAATAAAAAAAAAAAATATATATATATAAAAATATAATTAATAATTAATGACTAATAATAATAATAATAATAATAATAATAATAATAATAATAATAATAATAGAATTACTATAATTAATATAATTAACATGATTAATATAATTAATTAATATAATTATAATATTAATAAAGTATAGTATCATATAATAGTAATATAATATAATATACACACAATCAAGCAGATAACTAAAATATCTGCGATGCTTAATATTCCAAACCAAATACTCTTCCCTTCTCTTTTTTTTTTTTTTTTTTTAAACGCATACACAAGATCAAGATCTTACAACTGTAGTAAAAAAGAGAAAAGGATCAAAGATCCACTCACCAACGCCGTCTGTCTTCACCTGAGGAGAGAAGATATAAGAATGAACAATACATGCATGCACCCAGCCACACTCCCACAGACTCAACACCCAAACCGCCTCATAGCCCCCTCCCTACCTGCCGCCGCTGCCAGTAACCGCTGCGGTATCGCGGCTGGCCTGAGAAGGGGACCGCAGGCCCGGTCTACCCCGCCGGGGACACGCCGGGACCATGCCGGTAACAGCGTGAAGGGAGAGGGAGAGGGAGGAAGGGCTGGGACCCGGCTGGGAGACATCACAGAGGCTGGAAGGACGCCAAGCCGGGAGGACGCGAGGTGAATCGCTCCCCCCGCAGCACCAGCGCCCGCAATCCGGAGGAGGGAATACTCCCTGTAACTCCGGTGATGCCTACCTGTACCTCGAGCAGATCCTGTCTCGCACGCTGAGGAAGTGAAGGCTGGGAGGAAGAGATCTCCTCCCCAGAAGATAGCACATGGTCTGAGTCTACTCCCAGCGTGACGTCAGCCTCGCTCTTAAAGGTACAGGAACAAACCACACTTTTTCCTTTTTTTTTTTTTTTTTTTCAATAAAAAGTAAGTGTAAAGCATGACACAAAGGATATTTCCTGCGCAGGGTCCTACCTCCCGGTATACCCACTACGCATTTCTTTTAAAATAAACAATTTGTAAAAGGAAAAAACAAAAAACCAAACGGAAGAAGGAAGGGTTGGGTAAACATATCCTCAGCAGGTACACCAGAGAAAAACCTGCGGCTGACTTGCCTTTCAAAAGGCCTGCAGCCCAGAGCCATCGCTCTGCAAGCGCCCCAAGACCCCGGCGCTTCACCATACCTTCACGGCCCCAAAAACAGCCAATGCTGTGGAGGCATAACAAGGGTCTTGAGGGGCCGTGGGAGTAAGGTCCGTAGCGAGCCGACAGGGTTCAGTCCCCCGCTTACCGCTAATAATCCTTGAGAGCACCTAATCTTCCACAGTCATCTTGCCACTGCAAGAAAGAAAAACTGATTTGATTAAGGGGCGGCTGCTACTTATGGGCTGGGAGGGCCGCACCTGTTTGCTTTCTTGCAGTCACATGTCTCAGCGAGGAGGAGGAAACCCAGGAGTAAGGAGTGTATGGAATGGATTGGAAGAAAAATCTGGTTTTCCTGATGGCCATGAGTGTAACCCATTATTATAATAAGAGACTTAAAGTGGACCAACACCCAGGATTTTGACTATCCTGGGTTTTGGTCCACTTCGGCGGGGCACCCCGATCGGGGGTGCCCCGCTGTGTGAAACCCCCCAGAAACCCCAAAAAACTCACCTCTCAGCGCTCCCACGTGAGCGCCGCAGCCAATCCCCGCCAACGTCCAGGCGGGGATCAGGAACGTCCAAGACGCTTCCGCCGCCGCCGCCTCCCGCGCGTCACTCTCGGCGCGCGCGCGCCCCCGCCGGCCATTCACAGAGGGCCGGCGCGGGCGCGCGCACGTCTGGAGGGGCGCGCGGGAGGCGGCGGCGGCGGAAGCGGCGGCGGATCAGGTAAGGTGTTTTTGGGGTTTCTGGGGGGTTTCACCGAGATCGGGATGTCCCGCGGGGTGGGAGGTGATCGGCCCGGGAATCTTATAGATTTCCGGGCCGATCACCCCTGGGTGTTGGTCCTCTTTAAAGTGATATCAAAGGCAAAGACATTTGTTACACCATTGTGTCAGGCTATATTTGCCACTGCTCTAAGCTTTTTTCTGTTTTGAAATTGAAGAAATGGCCAAGATATCAGTGTTTACAGTTTCACCTTAGGATTTCTCTTCAGAAGAAAGTGGGCATGCATAATAATCAGCATTATGGATGGGGTCTGTAAGAACTCGAGATCCTACTTCAGACACGCTGGGTGTGCTGCCTCTCTTTCTCCTTTTGCTTGGTATCATTGGACTCCTAGACCCACCTTCCCAAACACATGCACAAGATCCTGCACTCCCAAACACATGCACGCACTCCCAAACACGTGCACACACTCCCAAACACGTGCACACACTCCCAAACACGTGCACACACTCCCAAACACGTGCACACACTCCCAAACACGTGCACACACTCCCAAACACGTGCACACACTCCCAAACACGTGCACACACTCCCAAACACATACATGCACCACCGCACTCCCAAACGCATGCATGAACCCCCAGCACTCCCCAACATTTGCAAGCACTCCCAAACACATGCACGCACCCCAAGCACATGCACACACTCCCAAACACATTTACTCACCCCCAAGCAAATGCACGCAAGCACATGCACGCAACCTCAAACACATGCACACACTCCAAAACACAGCCACTCACCCCCAAAACATGCATGCACCTGGGTACCTGGGTCAGAGGCCGGAGCTAGAGCTGCGGGCTGGGCAGAACCACTGATAGGATGAGCAGGAGGTGACTGCAGCATCCCCCCTGCAGCTGCGGCCAGGCTGATTGGAGAACCCCCCGTAAATTTCACAATAAAATGGCTACTGTATTTTTTACATTTTTGTACACTATAGTAGAATACTTTGCAAATGGTGCTCAGAACAATCTACTGTATAACTTTTCTAAAGAACAAGCATCATTATAATAGACTGAGGAGGTGGGGGAAGGGGGAAAAAAAAAAAAAAGTACTCATCTAAACCATTAAAATGGTTTAGGGGGGGGGCGTGGCCTGGCGCGCTAATGGAGTGGCCGCACTAATCCGAGCTCCTGACCCTACCCGGGCTTATATCTTGATATACGAGGCAATCAGATCTTTGAAGCACCCTGTGGCATGCCAGGCAGACGGGGCAAGAGGAAGGACAGAGGTAGAGGCGCAGTTCGAGCCGGTGTCGGGCGGACGAGAGGACCGGCAGCCGCCTTACCTCATCTCAACGGCGGTGTGAGGAGTGAGCAGCTCATGCAGCCTACGTCGACGGCATCACCATCATCGGCGTCTTCGCTGGAGTCGCCGGCCAGAGGAGAGAGATCCGGGCGGGCGGAGGACCACGGAGAGGCCCGAGGTGCGGTGCGGCGGGCGCCGGGTGATACACAGGCAGCCCCTGCAGTGTCCAGAGAGGTGAGGACAGCACGCAAGATGGCGGCGGCGAGCGAGGTGGGGAGGTCGCGCCCCTCTCCCCCCGCCCGATCCCACACACAGTCAACAGCGTCGGGAGACCCTAAATGCCCCGGCATAGTGGGCCCCCATTACCACACAGCGGGGGGCAGTCTCAGTTGCAGTACAGAACCTGCACCTCTTGAGGACGGGGAGACAGCCCAGCCTATTCACATTCAAGATGGCGGCCGGGAAACGGGGGCAGCAGACAGACGGCCACAGCTGAGACCTGAGGGGGGGGGCACTCTGGCCATTGGGGCAAAAGGAAGAGAGGACCAGCTATCCCCTAACTCACAGGGGGAACGGGGACAAGAAGCCCCTACCACAAAGCCCCAGCAGTTACAAGTGGCCACATGGAAGGAGACGGCCCTGAATAGACTGGGAAGGTATGCCTTCCTTCCAGACGGGAAGGACCCAGACAACCCGCCACCCGCCACTGCTACAAGAGGGGCGCCATATACACCCCAAGCGCCACAGGGGAGAGCTCCCCTCCCACAGAGGACCCCGAGATCCAGGAGCAGATCTAACCCAGGGCGTACCAGGAGCCCCAGCCAAGACCGCGACTGGGCTATCAGTGGGACGAGAACGTCCAGCCCGCTACCACCCAGCCCCCACCCTGATATTTCTGTGTCATGGCCATCCCCAGGGGACCCAGCCATCCCGAGCTCCCCGATCCTGATGTCATGCTCCCGTGAGGAACCTCTCCACCCTATGGAGGTATTTTCCACCCCGGTGGAGGTTGCGCTCCCTACCCCAGATGCTTCACTCCTGCAGTCCCCACAACAAATCTCGAGAGATATTGTGGACACCCCAGCTCACGCAGGCAATATACACAGAGAAACCCTCTCTTTCTTGAGATCCATCCCCACCAGAGCGGACTTTGAGGCGCTCATTTCTAAGTATGAGATGGCATACAAAAAGGATATCGCGGAGGTAAAGGGCCACCTCCAGGCCCTCGACACCAGGGTGACATTCCAGCAATCAGCTACTGAAGCCGCTATCGCAGATCTAGCACAACGAGTGGAGGCCCAAAACGCGCAGATTCTCCAGCTCCAGCTACAACATGACGACCTAGAAAACAGGCACAGGAGAAACAATCTGCGGCTCCGGGGTATTCCGGAGGCCTCGGCGGGAGAAGACGTGAAGCAGATCATCACCACTATCTTCAACAAACTATTAAACAGAGACGCCGAGACCCCGATTGAGATCGACAGAGCGCATAGGGCCCTGGGCCCTCGCAATCCCGACCCGTCACGTCCACGAGATGTGGTATGCAGGGTCCACTTTTACAAAATCAAAGAGGAAATAGCCCGCAGAGCCTGGCGACATGGACCGGTGGACTTTGATGGCGCTAACATACAAATCTTACCAGACCTATCCAGGCGCACTCTGCAAATGAGGAAGATGCTGCGACCGGTACTAGAAGCTGTCAGAAATGCGGGAGCCTCCTATCGCTGGGGCTTCCCCTTCCACCTGATTGTACACAGAAATCGTGAGACATTCCTTCTCAAAACTCACCGGGACCTGGAGGGACTTTTTTCATTCCTGGGCTGTGATTCATTCCAAGCTCCAAACTGGCTTCTTCCCAACGCGGAACCAACCACGCGGGTGCCTCGTGGGGCGCCCCCTCGCAGATCGAGAATGTCCAGACCCCGATCGGGATATGAAAGACGCGCTGGACCTATGGACAGTGAGCCATGACCTCCTTCGCCCTGGACATGCAAGAATTGCGGTGATATTTGACTATATTATAGAGTTTTAAGTTACTGATTTACTGCTCAGGTCACTAGATCTGATTGCTCAGGTATAGCCTGTATACTTTATATACTGGTTATCTTCCTCTTTCTGTTACCCGAAGCCCGGTGGGTCTGGTTGACGGCTGCCCCAGTCTCGTAGCTAGCTGCAGACCCCCACCTAGGTTGGCATCAGCCCCCCTCCGACAGGAGGAGCGCTGATCCCCCAGAGCAGTAGCTCTTTAGTGTTCCCCCCGCGCCATATTTGGCTTTTGTACTGTTTGCACTGTTTCTTATCTTATTGCTTTGTCCTTGTCTCCCCCCCACCCCAGTATTCCCTCTCTTGAACCCCAACCCCCCACTACCAGGACTCCCCCATACCCGGCCACGGCCCCCCCCCCCTCCCTTGCCGGAGCCTTCCGCCCCCCGACCCCCAGAGAAAGCGGTGAGTGACCCCCGGGCACCCGGAGCCCCCCCCGAGATGGGCGAGATAGTGATCAGCTCGTTTAATGTAAAGGGACTTAATATCCCCGAGAAACGGTCCAAGATTTTGCACAACCTCCACAAGCAGAAAGTTAAAGTAGTCCTCTTCCAAGAAACCCACTTTAAGACAGGCCATATACCTGATATTCGTGATAGACACTATACAACTTGGCACCACTGCCCCAACCCGGAAGGGAAAACAAAGGGGGTATCAGTAGCCTTCCACAAATCACTTCCCCATGAGACCCTTGATGTTCAGGTCGACCCCCGGGGTAGATTTCTCTTCCTTAAAGTCAGGATATTCCACAAAATATACACATTCGCAAACGTGTACGCCCCCAATACAGACCAGACCAGATTCTCCATCCAGACTCTCAGAATGTTGGAGGAGTTTGCGGAGGGGGTGATTATCACCGGAGGGGACCTGAACGTCCCCCTTAATCCCTCGATCGACACTTCCTCCGGGAGGGCATCCGTGTCGTTGGGCAAGATTAATAGCCTGAAGAAAGCTCTAGCAAATCTCCAGCTGGTTGACACCTGGAGGGTTCTCCACGGCCAGAAAAGAGATTACTCTTTTTTCTCACATGCCGCAGGCTCGTACAGCAGGATTGACTATTTGTTCACGAGCCACCATGCATTGGACTGGGATCCCAAGGCGTGGATAGGACCTATTTTGTGGTCCGACCATGCCCCGATCTTTATCTCACTGGCCCTCCCAGGCCTTTCCCCTCTTTGTTGGTCGTGGAGACTCAACGACAATCTGCTTGACGACGCGGTATGCTCCTCTGCGGTGGAACAGGCGATCCAGCACTTCCTGGAGGACCATAGAGCCGATCCAACCCCCCTGCCCACCCCATGGGAGGCCCTGAAATGTGTTCTCAGGGGAGAGCTCATTAAACAAGGCTCTAGAATTAAACGGGAAAAAGCGGACCAAATCAAGAGAGCGTTGAATGATATTAATGCCCTAGAAACTACACATAAAGCCAACCCCACTAACCTTGGGCTTCTGAAACTTCAGGAGGCCAGGGAGAAACTGCAGACCCTATACAATCGATCCTATCTAGGCTACAGGGATAGGGGCAGAGCACAGCTATATAGGCTAGCGAATAAATGCGGTCGTATGCTGGCCAGAACCCTCCATCCACGACCAACAGCCTCGTATATCCCTGCGCTCCGGAAGCCTGACGGGTCGTTGGCACAATCCCCCTCAGACATAGCAGCCACCTTCAGAGAATACTACAACTCCCTTTATAATATCCAAAACCCTCCCGGCTCACCCCCGGGGCGAGGAGCCTCCGCCACAGCGATAGAAGATTATATCGCTAGCACCCCTTTGCCCACGATCTCCCCAGAAGAGGCGGAGTCCTTGGAGCTGCCCTTCTCTGACCAGGAGGTTACCCAAGCAATCAAAGACTCGCCAGCCGGCAAATGCCCAGGTCCAGATGGATATACCCCCAAATTTTACAAACGATTTAGATCTCAACTGACCCCTTTTCTGACAAGAGTCTTTAATTCCATAGGGGGAGACTGCCCCTTTCCTAAGCAAGCCCTAGAGGCCACGATCTCGGTTATCCCAAAACCAGGAAAGGACACCGCGATTTGTGGGAACTACAGACCGATCTCACTCATCAACATCGATCTTAAACGCTTTGCAAAGATCATAGCTCTAAGGCTTCAGGGATTACTCCCGGGTAGGATACATTTAGACCAGGTAGGGTTCGTACCGGGGAGGGAGGCCAGGGACAATACTAACAAACTGTTCACCCTGATCTCACACATAGCTTCTTCCAAAACCCAGGCCTGTCTCCTCGCCTGTGATGCCGAGAAGGCGTTTGACAGGGTGAACTGGGCCTTCATGTCAGCCACGTTGAGGCAGATTGGCCTTGGCCCTGGCCTCCTCTCCAAGATTTTGGCCCTGTATACTAGTCCGGCCGCCAGAGTTAGAGTTAACGGTCTGCAATCCGCCCCATTCACCATAAGCAATGGCACGAGACAGGGCTGCCCCCTCTCCCCCCTTCTCTATGTTCTAACAATGGAGCACTTAGCCACGGCCATACGCAATAACCCGGGCATTAAGGGCATTCAAATTGCAGATCGCCAATACAAAGCTTCCCTGTTTGCAGATGACTTGATGTTACACGTCACATCTCCACACATATCATTCCCGGCTCTCCTAAAAGAGTTTGAGCGCTTCAGCGCGGTAAGCAATTTCAAAATCAACCTCTCCAAAACTGAGGCGCTCAACCTTTCCCTCCCCAGCCAGGAGGTACGCCTTCTAGAAACAAACTTTCCATTTAAATGGAAACAGCAATCCATCAAGTATTTAGGTATCCAGATACCGGCGGACCTTTCCAAAATATACGAGCTGAATTACTCCCCCCTGCTAACTAAAATAGGACAAGAACTAGAGGCTTATGTAAAGAGACCGATCTCATGGTTTGGAAGGGTCAACAGCCTAAAGATGGACATACTCCCGAAACTTTTGTATGTCTTTCAGGCGGCCCCGATAGGACTCCCCAGCAGCTTCTTTAGAAGACTGAGATCAATATTCTCAAAATTTGTGTGGGGGTCTTCCAAACCAAGGGTCAGCCTCTCGACTCTCTCCAGGGGCAAAGGGGACGGGGGCATAGGTCTCCCTGACCTGAAATTCTATCACACATCGGCAGTCCTGCAGAGACTGGTAGACTGGACCCGCAGAGGGGAGGAAAAACTCTGGGTGCAATTGGAAAGGTCGCTCTCTCGATTCAACCCCGCCACAATAGCGTGGGCTGCCCCGCTGACAAAAACCCAGAAAGGGGCTCTACCCTTCCTCATGAAGCATTTTCTAGACATCTGGGACCCCCTACAACACAAACACAACCTAGTCCGCAGACCTGGCCCACTCACACCCATCTTCGACAACCCAGCATTCGAACCGGGCCTACTATCTAGGAGCTTCCTTCCTTGGGAAGCATCCGAGGGAACTACGGTGGGCCAGGTGATGCGAAACGGGGTCATTCCCTCTTTAGACGACCTGAAAACTAAAGCAGGGGCTAAACGCATATCATGGTTGCTCCATAGACAGCTCCATACCTTCCTAACCTCCAACAACATGATCGATAACGCTCGGACCCCCCCCACGAAACTGGAATCACTCATCCTGCAGGAAGCCCCCCCCCACCCACACGATTTCTAAGCTCTACAACATCCTCACCAAGGCCCTCCAGTCGGGGACCCCCAGATACATAGAGAAGTGGGAAAAAGAACTAGGCCTTAAGTTCTCTGAAAACGAGGTGACAAAAATGTATATCTGCACCCTCAGCTCATCTATAGCCACATCCATTAACGAGCGCAATTTTAAGATCCTTACCCGCTGGTACAGGTGCCCTGCTGATATCCATAGATTTGATAAAACAACCCCCATCACATGCTGGAGATGTCAGAAAGAGGAGGGAAACATGACCCATATTTGGTGGAGCTGCCCAAGTATTAAAACCTTATGGGACGAAATTATCAATATCTATGGGCAGGTCTCAGGCAGAGTCATTATGAACATGCCCCAGCTAGCGCTCCTGTCGTTGCTTCCCAATTCCTTAGCCAGCGCTAAGAAAGATGTACTTCGCTTCTTCCTAGCGGCCATGAGAGCAATCATTCCTAGACACTGGAAAACATCAGACTCTCTTACACTGGCAGAATGGGTGGTGGAGTTGGAAGCTATCAGCTACATGGAGAGCTTATCCTCCGTGGACGCGGAGTCTAACGACAGGTATGTGTTGACTTGGGCGAGTTGGCTGGACTACCGGGACACCCGCTTGACAGCGATGTTGCGGGCGGCCGGGTGATCACCGGACAGACTCCTACAAGGGCCAGGTAGCACCCGCAGGGCTCCCCCGGATCACACGTTCTCCCCGCACTGATGTTACGGCCCGGGCTGACAAATCAGGGGACACTTGATACACCCATTATCCAATAGCTAACAACGGAGCCACGTACTAGTGGCCTACCATCCCACATCCACCAGATCTTCCCCCCCCCCCCCCTCTCTCCTCCGCAAGGTGCCCCGCAGCCCTACAGGTTACAGAGGTTCGATCAGGAATGTACACTTGGTCTTAACATGTTACGTATTGTATTGATGTAAAATGGAAATTTAATGTCGTGTACTCTAACTACCGAATGTATAAGCATTGTTTGTGTTGTCCCTCACGGCCCTCCTACCCCCCGACCCCTTGCCTTCTGTATCCCTCTCCCTCCTCCCCCCCTTCCCATCTCTTTTGTTCTTGTTTTTTCTTTTGTGTTAAACTTAACTGCTGTTTGAAAACCAATAAAAATTGATTATACTAAAATGGTTTAGGATTCAGATCCAAAAACTTTTCTTTAGCTCATCATTAGCTCTGCAATCACCTCCTTTCTAATGCTTTATATTCATAAAGACTCTCTACAATTCCCTAAAAAGTTTTACATATCAACCTGTGTTTCCGCCCTAAACATCAACCCTTTAGATCCTCCATACAGTAGAGTGGGTTTGTGTCATGTCTCAACAAGCAAAAAAAAAAAAAAAAAAAAAATCTGTTACCAGGGAATAAAAGGCAAGAACAAATAACAGCTGCAGTTTATTTTAAAATGTGTAGTAGTAATATACGACCCTTAATTTTCATGTAGAATGACTTCAAAAATAAAGCCAGCTTATAAAAAGAAATAAAAACAGAAAATAAGATGTTTTACGTGACAAGCAAGACAAATCTTGGGTCTCTTCACTTCAGAAAGTCTGTACAATTTTACCATAGCCACCTCTTCCTGCATCATAATCTATGCGATACTCATCTCTGACCTGTAAAGTAATAGGAGGGGGACTTAGTTTACATCACTCACACCACAAGAAAGCAGAAAATAAAATAAATGCAAAACACTGAAAAATACATATAATCCCTCTAAATGTATATGCATTTTTTATGGTAGATTAGTTTAGCACATTGCACTTTGGGTCCCCCTGTTTTTCTGGGGGAGCTGGCGATCTAAGTATAAGTGATCATATTATCCTGGTTTGCACAATATTGTCTGAACAGTTAATTTGTGAGAGTTAGCACATTGCACTTTATATGAGGTTTTAGTAAGAGGGATCATTTTTGTGAGGGGATTAAGAAGAGGGATAACTTAAGGGACATGGCAACAAATATTGTTCTTTGATTCTTTAATTTCCAGGTATTAATAGAGAATTGCAAAGTGCCCGAACGTTTTTTTTATGGTGTTTTGTCTAGATTGTATGTTTTTAAATGGTTTTGTGTTTGTAAGCTCTATGTGAAACATGAATAAAGAATGTAATAAGGAAGATTAAGCAGTGGTCCCATTTGTGTGGCTGTGGGGAGTAGAGGCTCTCCCCACGTGGTGGGTTTTTGTGTACAGTTGCTTCACGGGACCGCTGCACACTTGTTGGTTTATATTGGCTTTAATTTTGGTTGGTGTAGCGTTTTCCTTGTGTTCCTTGCACAACACCCACATTACTTATTCAGTTCATGCTGCTGCGTATATGTCCCATGTGACCACCAGCAGCCAAATAGGATTAACTGGACAGGCATGAACAGCATGTGCTTGCCCACTTGACAAAACCCATTGCTCACTAGCACAACCACCAGCCAAGGACCAGGACACAAGGGCAAGTAAAATGCCCGACCTTCAGGAGCATACAGCAGTCGTCAACCACAATTGGAATGCCCAGTGAATGGAAAGATTTAGGTCTGCTTCAACACCTTATTCTCTTACCTGACCCCCTGACTTGCCGCGTCCATACTGCCTGCCTTCTTTGAAGCCGACATCCCAGTCTGTTCGGATCATTCTGTCATCTAATCGTGTCCCATTGATGAATCTCATAGCATTCTCAGAGTCTGCCCTGTTGTAGTATCTTAAGACAGAGTTAAGGTAGGGATGGTTAAAAATTACACAGAAGCATCAAAAACAGCAGTGCAAATTTTAAAGTGGACTAACACCCAGGATTTTGACTATCCTGGGTTTTGGTCCGCTGTGTGAAACCCCCCAGAAAGCCCCAAAAACTCACCTCACCCCGCTCCCACGTGACCGCTGCAGCCAATCCCTGCCAACGGACAAGCGAGAGGCAGCGCCGGACAAGCAGAGCGCGTCCAGCACCGGCCATTCAATAAAGGCCGGCGCGGGAGCGCACCCTGCTAGAGGGACGCGCATGCGCTGCTGGAACGTGGAAAAGGTAGGATTGTGGGCTTCCTGGGGGGTTCCTCCCCGCGGGACATCCCGATTTCGGATGCCCCGCGGGGAGGGATCTGATCGGCCCGGGAATCTTATAGATCTCCGGGCCGATCCCCTCTGGGTGTTGGTCCGCTTTAATGGTGGTCCCACACTGCATGGAGAAGAGGAGCCATTTATGGAATCCAGCTGGTCACTGGTAATCTAAGCTTGAGAAATCAGTGACTTGCTGTAGAAACATATTTGCTCTTCTCCATTCAATTAATAGATTACTAATATTCCTGTAGGTCAGGGGCACATTTTAATGGGGCTGTAGGAAAAGCACAAGCTTTGCCTTTGAACCCCCACTTGGGGCAACCCAATTCAAGATCTGGATAAAGATGCCCACAATTATCAAAGGATACTCTACAAAGCAGAAGCCGCAGGCAGTTTTCTTGATTTTATCCAGACCCATAACGATCTTCTTGACATCTCCACTCTTGCTGAATAGTTCGTGAATCTGCTCCTCTGTCGTATAGAAGGACAAGTTCCCCACATACAAGGTGCAGCTCAGCTTTAAAAGCTTCTCTTGTTCATCTAGTTTACCCTGGGAGGAAAATAAAAAGCATTTTAAATGGCTGCCATGTTTTAGAGAGCAAAAACCATGGAGATAACAGAAAGTATAAGCTTTTTGATCCGGGGCCAGACAGGGACTTTGGCACAAATGTGAACTTTTTTGTTTAAAGGCTCCAGGGCCAGGTAGTGCCAGAAGGTACTAGATAATCCAGGATAGATCCATGTACAGAGGCACCCATTGTTTTCAAGCAAGCAGGGGTGGAGTTCATCTTTAAAACTAATGCTTGCCATGATGTAAAAGTGAAACAAAACCTGAATTAGCAGGCACAAAAATGGGCAATGATGAATGCGATTATAAGGGTTAAATGGCTTTGGGACACGGATGGCACAGCACCCACTGACAGAGGGCAACCCCTGCACCGCATACAGTCGAGTTCAGCCTGACCCAAAGTTGCTCTGGCCATAAAACTGCCATCAAAGTGGGCACAATGGCTCTTTTCAATGGAGCAAATAAGTAACAGCCGTTTTCAAGAGGTTAAACGGCTTTGGGCCACTGACGGCACAGCGCCAACTGACAAAGGGTGATCCTGTGTACCACATACAGTCAAGGCCAGTTTTATGGCCAGAGCAACTCGACTGTATGCCATGCACGGGGTCACCCTCTGTAGGCTGTATGAAGAGTACATTTTGCCAGTTTTCGCTGCCACCGTTTTGTAACTAATGACGCAATGACTAATCATGTGCAATCCCACAAATAAATCTGTTCCAGGGCATTTCGATAAGCGAAAATATCAATTTCTAGGGCTACATCCTAAGAAGAGTATCGGCAGGGTCTTTGGTTAAATGTATTTCAAGTTCAGTGGGTTTTGGCCCGCTTTAACCCTTATAATCACCGATCTCTCTGGAAGCCCAAACAACAGCATGCAACTAATCTGACCTAATTATTCATCGATATATTGTTTTACTCAATAAAGAAACCAGTGTACATGGAAGATAGGCTTTTGTGCCAGCTAATTCAGGATTTAATGCAATAATGCTCAGAGCACTGTACAGAATAACTGGCATCATTAATGGACATTTCCGTTTATAAGAAGGCGAGAAATAAGCAAAAACATCAGCCCCAATAAGACACTGGCCGAATAAGAAACCAACAGCATCGCCCTTGCCCAGAGTTGGGAGTGTGAGCGGAGCTTCAGTCATCTTAGACTAGAGTTCCGCCCTAACTGTCTATCAAGGTCTCCCTTAGGCCTCTCCCACGTACATTAAATTTCTGGTCCCGGTACCGGCCGAGCTCCACGTACGAGTCGCTCCTCAGGGCGTTCAGCATCTCGCCGATCTCTCTGGAAGCCCAACAACAGCACGCAAGCCAGCGGCCGCCCCTCGCTTCCTCTTTGTGCCACAGAATGACCAATAGAAAGGAGACAAACGCAATTACTTCCGGGCGTCTCCTCTTTCCGTAGAACCCCCGCCATGGTGCTCCGGCGGCTGCTCTTCAGCTTACTGAACAACCCGCAACTTATCGAGAAGCTCGCCGAGTCCCGGGCCATCCGCCGCGCCGCCCAGCTCACCGCCTTCGCCGTCACCAAGGCCCAGCTGAGCGGCAAGGATGCGGCCCAGAAGCTGCTCCGCTCCGACACCATCCGCCAACTACAGCAGGAGGCGTCCGGCGTGCCCCGGGGACTGGGAGACATGGGCCGCAGAGCTGACCGGATCAAGGACACCTTCATGAGGGAGCTCAGGACCGGCCTGAAGGAGATAAAGGGACAGGCGGGCAAACGGGGCGGGAAATGAGCTACGGGACTAACATTTCGCCTCACACAGCCCGTCACTATACACCGGTGCAATGTATCATAAACTCATTCACAATAAAGGCTCGCTGCTACAATCTGGCGGGAGCGTGACAGGTATTACACCCACGTGATCACCCTCAGGGGCGTCCCTGCCATAGTGGCAGTGCAGGCATGTGCCCCCAGACCTGTAGTACAAGGGGGCCCTGTGCTGCTTCTATATGTACCTGCACATACTTACCTAGCCATGCCGCCTCCTTTCCAGCTGGCTGCACAGCAGGAGACTTGGGCCCATACCCCGATTTATCTGGCACTTTCATGCGCGCCGCTCGCTCCTTGCCATGCATCTGCCAGGGAGGGGGGAGAGAGTATGGGTGGCTGCTTTGGAGCCTCAGCAGGGTTGCCCCTGGTCACCACCCTCCTCAGGGAAATGTTCATTTAGCCAGGGCTTTGGAGTCCTCCATTTTATTAGGACTATACTCTGATTCCTTCATAAATGGCTAATAATTAGTAATACATTTACTGTGATACAACATGACATCTTGCCATTCTAAAAGTAATCCCGCTACTTATATAGAACATGAAGCATATTTATTGCTATACTATTCATGAACAAGTAACTTAAATGGACACTTCTGCTTGCCCCATGTTGTCTGTCAGGGGTGGCACTTTGCATTCACAGATACACCCTGCTGAACGTCTCTGTTGGTTCCTCTTTTTCAGTGATTAAAATGAATTCACTTTGGAGGGGACTGTCACGCTGAAACATGTATGGACAAGTCATCCTCCGCAGATGGGTGGGAGGTCACTAGGTCTTATTAAGAAATATAAAGCAGGCTGAATAAAAGATGCAACCCCTCACATTCAGCATGGAGAGAGCAGAAAACTGGCTAATATAAGCCTTTGCCTCGAACCTGTAAGTTTCAGCCATTGGATCTTGGGGCAGCATGAAGATCTCGAGTATAAGGGGCAGGGGAGATTGGAGAAATCATGATCTATTACCACTAGGGCACCGGCTGCTGCTTATCAGCAATTGTTAAGGGCCTTAGATTAAAAAAAACTAAATATTTGTATGATTAATGTTTCTAAACACCCTATGAAAGCTAATTCACATTGTACAGCGCCTTGAAGATGATGGTGGCACTTTATAAATAAAATAATAATAATTAATACTAGGATGTGGTTTTCTTTTCTATGCTGGAGTCGTACATTTCTTCTGACTTCTCAGCCCCGCATTTAGCCAAAGGCCTGCCCAAGAAATGCTAAACTGACAGCGTATTTAGGGAAGGCTTGGTCTGATGCACCTTAAAGTGATCAGCAAGTTAAAAAATTAAATATCATTAGCTTACCTTACATTGAGTCCCAGCACTCTCCTTCCTGCTATGTTGGTCTACTTAGTGAAGAAATCACTTCCTTATTCAGATTTTAGTCTCCACCCCCCCTGACCTGGTCCTTTAATCAACCTTCAGTGGACCAAGAATGGAAGCACCCCCACTCTCTCCCCAGACATCCTGATTGGCTGTCTCTCTCTGCAGCTATAAAACCCCACCCTCCCTCCTCTCTGGGCACACTATGTGCTGGCAGTAATAACTAGAGGCACAACAATGCACTTATTTTTTTACTATGATATATGTAAAGCACACAGTGTGCTTACATCACATTGCTGTTGCCACACCCACTGTTTCTCATTTTTTCTGCATCTCCAATGCTCTAATACTTTAACAAATAACTTGGGAACTACAGATTGCAGTTTGGGACAGTGCAACATGTAGCCTGAGACAATGGGACAATTGGGCTTGCCTTTAGTATAACTTTAAATTGGGTTGCTTTCACTTCTCCAAAAATCAATGTATTCAGATGAGTTTAAAGACAATTTGAGTTGTCTCTTAAAAGGGAACACCCACCCTGAAATCCTGCTGGCCTTCCCCCGGGGCATCATGGTTTTAAACCTAGACAAGTCAAAGCACTCAAAAACCATTGTGGAGTCCTATAGAAAATGTCTGCTTTTGTGGACCCAGTGCTGGGCTGTGCCAAGGGGCAGTAGCCAGTCCTACATTAACGCCAATCCAGTGCTGCCATACAGTCTCTTGGAGCTCTGGTTTGTGAAAGCAGAATCTGCACTTTCTGCTGGCAGGTGGGCATGACCTATGTATGGCAATAATGGCCACCTCTGTACACGTTAGTTTCTTGTGTGTGGGCATCCTAAACTTCAGCGCTTCCTAAATTGTGATGCACATAGAAAGCAGATAAAAAAGCCTGTGAGTGAAAATCATCAATTTTGGTCTGCTTTAAATCGATCGACGATTGTCTAGCCTAAAAGAAAAAAAAATACCTCCTGACCCAGCAAACTCCCTGTTCTGAAGACTATCCCAGTGATTGGTCCTCTTACCTGGGGCATACCGATATGGGATGCCCTGCTGTGTGAACCCCCCCAGATCACTCAAACAGCTTACCTTTCCAGCTCTTGTCCAATCAGAACTTGGGCCGTGTATACTAATCCTTGGCATAAAGCGGACATCGGAAGCACATTGGGGGCCATCGGGAAAGATAAGTTTACCAGCGACTCTGGGGGTTTCACATCGCATGGCATCCCAATTTTGCATGTCCTGGGGACACGTCAGTGGCCAGCCCTGTAGTCCATTAGGCTTGTGGACTGCGCAGCGCGGCTTGTAGCTGACAGATCAAAACCCACTCATATCGATTTAAAAGGTAAAAACCCTCCCAGGGGCATCATTATTTGGAATGTACTGATCTGTGACCCCCCCCCTCCTCGAGTCGCCCCATCCTTACCTTGCACCCATTCATGTTATGTGGACATATCTGAGGAGGAATGTGTCCTTGTGGGACCCCTTGTCACCCTAAATAACTGCCCATAGACTTCTGCAACAGATGAGCAAAAGCTCCAGTAGCCAGCTCTGCATATTGCATATAAGGTGTATGTCTGCTTTAGTTCTTAATGGGTCACTCAACAGTGAACAGGTGCTTATCCTAGGTATATGATTATGTAAACTATTTGGCTGGATGATCGCTACTGCAGCAAAGCAATGATCATGTTTAAAATGCTCAGCAAAGATGGCCTCTATCTCCTTAATGCTGAACTAAACCCTTTCTGTCAACCCTGTGCAATTGAGGGTTTTTCTGCTACACTGGGTTTTGGACCACTTAATGCCAGGGATTGCAATTAAAGTCTTACAGCAGTCCCACAGAAAATGCACGGAATTCCAGCTAGTTGGAATAAACTGTCACCCAGCAATGTATTCTGAATGGAGTGCCGGCACCCCTGCTGGACAATTCTCTCCAACTTTGTGCTTAGCAGCCAAAGGGATGCCACAGCCTGCAAAATCATTTCTGGCGATCCCTGGGGGATTGACACAGCAGGGCATCCCTAAATCGGGATGACCTGGGGATTGGGAACGGTCTGGCGTTCTTGAATGCTCAACCATGCACACTTATAGGGCCTCATGATTGGGGATGCCCACTATGAGCACAGTTAGAACAAGCTGGAAGTTGTGTAAAGTAACTGGCTTCACACTCCTCCACCACTCTTGTGGCCCGTGCAACCGTGTCGGCCCTTGTTGATGAGGAATCTAAAGAAAACTATTTTTCACAATTTGTAGTGTAGCTTTTTTTAAAATAAAAAATTACTTTTTTTTCAATAAAATCATATTGTGTGCAAAAGCCCCATATCTCCGGGTTACATCGATATCTCATATGTTTTGGTAGACTTCTTTTCCAGCCCAGGAGACTCCCCTAAACTGAATAAGCGCTTTAGGAGTTTAGGAGATTTTCAGACAAAATACAACTGCTAGGTGCACCTTGCAGTTTTTCAAGAAAAACAACCCTTTACATTTGAAATACCCCCCACAAACTATATATTACATGGAAGTACACTCCTCCAAGCTTTCTAGGCGTACTAGGCTTGTTGACATGGGCACATTTGTCTGAAAGTAATCATTCAAAGAAGTCTTTGGTTGCATAGGGTTTTCCCTAAAAAAAAGAATAAAAAAGCAGAAGCAAAGCCACATTTCCTAAAAAAAAATATACAAACAAGAAAATACGAAGTCCCCCAAACAGAATAATACCCAACATGCATATGTGCTGTCAAGGGAAGTGTTGCCGAACACCCCAAAGTAAAGCATGTGCAGAAGGAAACTGCTTACATAGCCCTGAGGGGGCCCACCGCAGACACCAGCCCTGGAGTTCTTTAGGCTTGTGGACTTCACGCTGCGGCTTTGTAGCTAAAAGATCAAAACCCCATCGGCCCTAGAGTTTAAAAGGTAAAAACCCTCCCAGGGGCATCATGGTTTGGAATGTACTGATCTGTGACCCCCCCCCTCGAGTCGCCCCATTCTTACCTTGCACCCATTCATGTTATGTGTCCTTGTGGGACCCCTTGCCACCCTAAATAGCTGCCCCTGCAACAGATGACCAAAAGCTCCAGTAGCCAGCTCTGCATATTGCAGGGGGGGGGGGCATCACCTACAGTTTAACAGCCAGCCTACTTGAGATTTTGTCACCCTCTGTTGACAGGTCATTTTTCACCATTTTGCATTATTTCTAACTGTGATTTTTGCAGGAATTTCCAGGAAAATATGTATATTTTTTGGCAGAGTTTAAGCATTAACATGAAATGTCTTGTTTGTAATTTTTCCAGTGTTTTTTTAAATATTTTTGAGTGAAAAAGGTAAAAAAAATTCTTTTATTTTAAATAAAACATTTTTTTTTTCAAGAAGCCCCTCAAGCCTTGTGAACTGGTCTAGAGGTCCCATGGATCCCTTACCAGTTTACAAAGGGTTAAATATAAAAACACACACACGGAACCCCAGGTTTTTTGGGGATTTTTGAGGGTTAAAAACTCTTTATAAAAACAATTGGTGTGGGGTACCCCCTTCACAGCAAAACCAGCCTCGGGGCCAGCTATGCAGGGCTTGTAGAACAGGGTTCTTCTGCCCTCCCACCCAGACTGGGGAGACAGGTAATGAGGGCTCGGGGTTAATGGCAAGTCACCTGCTAGCTGCAGGTGACTTGCCAGCCCATCAAGCCATGTGAACTGGTATAGGGGTCTTACCACAAAGAGTTAACAGTAAAAAAAAACACACCACACAAAAAAATGACAAAAATGAAAAATCTGATCCTCTACTGTCTCGCGCCGATTCAGTTACAGATGCGATTAATCAACATTAACTCTCTCCATCGATCACCCACATGACTTTTCCTCCCTCCTTAGCCTTTTTTCCTTTATTAATTTCCTTCTCCCCTTTTAAAGCACAGGAAGTTATAGCCACATCAGGTTGTCAGCATCCGCATTTAGCGTTGTTTCTCTTCAGGTGGTAGTAACCAATGCTAAATGCATTTTACTTTTATAAATAATTGTATTGCTATTTTTCTCATTTGACTAAAGTATTGAAGGTCTTTTGTATAAGCAAACTGAAATGCCAGAGAGTGCGAGTCTTTGGGCCATGACTGGCATTGTTACTGGCCTGTCTATGGCCATGACGCTGTTGCAGTGAGAAGTGGTCCCAGCAGGTTGACTTTGGGCTTTAGTCCCTGTTAGCTGAATGGAACGCCTTGGTTGCTGTCCTTCAAGGACGGTGATGAGCCAGGGCATGTGAGATTTACATGTATCTTAAACCAGACCAACAGCCACAGTTGGATAAGATAGGTAGCGTCCATTTTGGAGCTTCCTCTTCCAGCATCTCAGCCATGCTGCTGCCTGGATTCAATTGACATAACCAACAATGCACAGTAACAGGAAGCCCAGCAGCACTTCCTGTTTGCAGGTGGCCTGCAAACGCGTGAACCGTCATTTTGTTTCTAAAATGTACTACTGCAAGAGTTAGAAAAATGTAAATGCATTTTTATGTGCAGCAATCTAAGCTGCCCTGAACAGGGATACATATGAGCACTGTTTGTTGTGTTGGTCTGGTTTAAGTAATTTGTTGACTGTTGGTCCACTTTAGACAGGGTGGACACCAGTCTTAGATAATACTGCTAGGCAACATTCCTAATTTGAAATCAATAATGCTGTTAAAGGTGTTTGTTTAAAGTTGCAGAACTTCCCAGTCAATTGGATTTGGCCATAATTGCATAGCTTCTGCTTTTTATTTCCCTTCAATAGTCTCAATTAGGACTTATTTAAAAATACTGACCGGTCAACTTTAGTTGCAGATAGTGTGTTGTGGAAGTGTGTATGCTGGTGGTGTGGCGACGCACATGTGGTTCAATAACGTTGTTGATTTTAGCTGGGGTTGTGGGAGAGTTTGTGGGCTAGCTTTAAACCGAACCAACCCCCATTTTACAAAACATGGGTGATGGTCTGCTGTCAAGCACTGTAAAGCCTGTAAATCTAACCTGACAACTCGCTCCCTCTGGGAAATGCAGCCCAGCTATTGGGCAGCGGCCGTCACATAGCTGGCTTCTGGCAAAGCGGAAGCCCGAGAATGGGATATGTGACAGCCACCGGCCAATTGCGGGGCTGCATTTCCCTCAGAGAGCAAATTGTAAGGTCATGTTTGTGGGCTTCACATCAGTCGATAGAGGAGGGCGCCCCCCTCCCCCGCAGCAGAACAACACCCATGTTTTGTAAAATGGGTGTTGGTCGGGTTTGGAGGTACAACGGTTTGTAATATTTCTGTTTGTAAAGGAACTGTGCAATAAATATATTTTTCACCTCAAAAGGCATCACAGCTTGTAGTATCCACTTCTTTACCTTTTTTCCCTATCTGAGATACTGCCTGGAAATCTGGTTTTCCTGATGGCCATGAGTGTAACCCATTATTATAATAAGAGACTTAAAGTGATATCAAAGGCAAAGACATTTGTTACACCATTGTGTCAGGCTATATTTGCCACTGCTCTAAGCTTTTTTCTGTTTTGAAATTGAAGAAATGGCCAAGATATCAGTGTTTACAGTTTCACCTTAGGATTTCTCTTCAGAAGAAAGTGGGCATGCATAATAATCAGCATTATGGATGGGGTCTGTAAGAACTCGAGATCCTACTTCAGACACTGGGTGTGCTGCCTCTCTTTCTCCTTTTGCTTGGTATCATTGGACTCCTAGACCCACCCTCCCAAACACATGCACAAGATCCTGCACTCCCAAACACATGCACGCACTCCCAAACACGTGCACACACTCCCAAACACGTGCACACACTCCCAAACACGTGCACACACTCCCAAACACGTGCACACACTCCCAAACACGTGCACACACTCCCAAACACGTGCACACACTCCCAAACACGTGCACACACTCCCAAACACGTGCACACACTCCCAAACACATACATGCACCACCGCACTCCCAAACGCATGCATGAACCCCCAGCACTCCCCAACATTTGCAAGCACTCCCAAACACATGCACACACTCCCAAACACATTTACTCACCCCCAAGCAAATGCACGCAAGCACATGCACGCAACCTCAAACACATGCAAATGCTTCCAAACACATGCACACACTACCAAACACATGCATGCACCCCCAAGCACATGCACACACTCCAAAACATGCATGCACCTGGGTACCTGGGTCAGAGGCCGGAGCTAGAGCTGCGGGCTGGGCAGAACCACTGATAGGATGAGCAGGAGGTGACTGCAGCATCCCCCCTGCAGCTGCGGCCAGGCTGATTGGAGAACCCCCCGTAAATTTCACAATAAAATGGCTACTGTATTTTTTACATTTTTGTACACTATAGTAGAATACTTTGCAAATGGTGCTCAGAACAATCTACTGTATAACTTTTCTAAAGAACAAGCATCATTATAATAGACTGAGGAGGTGGGGGAAGGGGGGGGAAAAAAAAAAAAAAAAGTACTCATCTAAACCATTAAAATGGTTTAGGATTCAGATCCAAAAACTTTTCTTTAGCTCATCATTAGCTCTGCAATCACCTCCTTTCTAATGCTTTATATTCATAAAGACTCTCTACAATTCCCTAAAAAGTTTTACATATCAACCTGTGTTTCCGCCCTAAACATCAACCCTTTAGATCCTCCATACAGTAGAGTGGGTTTGTGTCATGTCTCAACAAGCAAAAAAAAAAAAAAAACTGTTACCAGGGAATAAAAGGCAAGAACAAATAACAGCTGCAGTTTATTTTAAAATGTGTAGTAGTAATATACGACCCTTAATTTTCATGTAGAATGACTTCAAAAATAAAGCCAGCTTATAAAAAGAAATAAAACAGAAAATAAGGTGTTTTACGTGACAAGCAAGACAAATCTTGGGTCTCTTCACTTCAGAAAGTCTGTACAATTTTACCATAGCCACCTCTTCCTGCATCATAATCTATGCGATACTCATCTCTGACCTGTAAAGTAATAGGAGGGGGACTTAGTTTACATCACTCACACCACAAGAAAGCAGAAAATAAAATAAATGCAAAACACTGAAAAATACATATAATCCCTCTAAATGTATATGCATTTTTTATGGTAGATTAGTTTAGCACATTGCACTTTGGGTCCCCCTGTTTTTCTGGGGGAGCTGGCGATCTAAGTATAAGTGATCATATTATCCTGGTTTGCACAATATTGTCTGAACAGTTAATTTGTGAGAGTTAGCACATTGCACTTTATATGAGGTTTTAGTAAGAGGGATCATTTTTGTGAGGGGATTAAGAAGAGGGATAACTTAAGGGACATGGCAACAAATATTGTTCTTTGATTCTTTAATTTCCAGGTATTAATAGAGAATTGCACAGTGCCCGAACATTTTTTTATGGTGTTTTGTCTAGATTGTATGTTTTTAAATGGTTTTGTGTTTGTAAGCTCTATGTGAAACATGAATAAAGAATGTAATAAGGAAGATTAAGCAGTGGTCCCATTTGTGTGGCTGTGGGGAGTAGAGGCTCTCCCCACGTGGTGGGTTTTTGTGTACAGTTGCTTCACGGGACCGCTGCACACTTGTTGGTTTATATTGGCTTTAATTTTGGTTGGTGTAGCGGTTTCCTTGTGTTCCTTGCACAACACCCACATTACTTATTCAGTTCATGCTGCTGCGTACATGTCCCATGTGACCACCAGCAGCCAAATAGGATTAACTGGACAGGCATGAACAGCATGTGCTTGCCCACTTGACAAACCCCATTGCTCACTAGCACAACCACCAGCCAAGGACCAGGACACAAGGGCAAGTAAAATGCCCGACCTTCAGGAGCATACAGCAGTCGTCAACCACAATTGGAATGCCCAGTGAATGGAAAGATTTAGGTCTGCTTCAACACCTTATTCTCTTACCTGACCCCCTGACTTGCCGCGTCCATACTGCCTGCCTTCTTTGAAGCCGACATCCCAGTCTGTTCGGATCATTCTGTCATCTAATCGTGTCCCATTGATGAATCTCATAGCATTCTCAGAGTCTGCCCTGTTGTAGTATCTTAAGACAGAGTTAAGGTAGGGATGGTTAAAAATTACACAGAAGCATCAAAAACAGCAGTGCAAATTTTAAAGTGGACTAACACCCAGGATTTTGACTATCCTGGGTTTTGGTCCGCTGTGTGAAACCCCCCAGAAAGCCCCAAAAACTCACCTCACCCCGCTCCCACGTGACAGCTGCAGCCAATCCCCGCCAACGGACAAGCGAGAAGCAGCGCCGGACAAGCAGAGCGCGTCCAGCGCCGGCCATTCAAAAAAGGCCGGCGCGGGAGCGCACCCTGCTAGAGGGACGCACATGCGCTGCTGGAACGTGGAAAAGGTAGGATTGTGGGCTTCCTGGGGGGTTTCACCCCGCGGGACATCCTGATTTCGGATGCCCCGCGGGGAGGGATCTGATCGGCCCGGGAATCTTATAGATCTCCGGGCCGATCCCCTCTGGCTGTTGGTCCGCTTTAATGGTGGTCCCACACTGCATGGAGAAGAGGAGCCATTTATGGAATCCAGCTGGTCACTGGTAATCTAAGCTTGAGAAATCAGTGACTTGCTGTAGAAACATATTTGCTCTTCTCCATTCAATTAATAGATTACTAATATTCCTGTAGGTCAGGGGCACATTTTAATGGGGCTGTAGGAAAAGCACAAGCTTTGCCTTTGAATTCGAGCCCCTTTTAACCCCCACTTGGGGCATCCCAATTCAAGATCTGGATAAAGATGCCCACAATTATCAAAGGATACTCTACAAAGCAGAAGCCGCAGGCAGTTTTCTTGATTTTATCCAGACCCATAACGATCTTCTTGACATCTCCACTCTTGCTGAATAGTTCGTGAATCTGCTCCTCTGTCGTATAGAAGGACAAGTTCCCCACATACAAGGTGCAGCTCAGCTTTAAAAGCTTCTCTTGTTCATCTAGTTTACCCTGGGAGAAAAATAAAAAGCATTTTAAATGGCTGCCATGTTTTAGAGAGCAAAAACCATGGAGATAACGGAGAGTATAAGCTTTTTGATCCGGGGCCAGACAGGGACTTTGGCACAAATGTGAACTTTTTGTTTAAAGGCTCCAGGGCCAGGTAGTGCCACAAGGTACTAGATAATCCAGGATAGATCCATGTACAGAGGCACCCATTGTTTTCAAGCAAGCAGGGGTGGGGTTCACTTAATGCTTGCCATGATGTAAAAGTGGAACAAAACCTGAATTAGCAGGCACAAAAATGGGCAATGATGAATGCGATTATAAGGGTTAAATGGCTTTGGGACACGGATGGCACAGCACCCACTGACAGAGGGCAACCCCTGCACCGCATAGAGTTCAGCCTGACCCAAAGTTGCTCTGGCCATAAAACTGCCATCAAAGTGGGCACAATGGCTCTTTTCAATGGAGCAAATAAGTAACAGCCGTTTTCAAGAGGTTAAACGGCTTTGGGCCACTGACGGCACAGCGCCAACTGACAAAGGGTGATCCTGTGTACCACATACAGTCAAGGCCAGTTTTATGGCCAGAGCAACTCGACTGTATGCCATGCACGGGGTCACCCTCTGTAGGCTGTATGAAGAGTACATTTTGCCAGTTTTCGCTGCCACCGTTTTGTAACTAATGACGCAATGACTAATCATGTGCAATCCCACAAATAAATCTGTTCCAGGGCATTTCGATAAGCGAAAATATCAATTTCTAGGGCTACATCCTAAGAAGAGTATCGGCAGGGTCTTTGGTTAAATGTATTTCAAGTTCAGTGGGTTTTGGCCCGCTTTAACCCTTATAATCACCGATCTCTCTGGAAGCCCAAACAACAGCATGCAACTAATCTGACCTAATTATTCATCGATATATTGTTTTACTCAATAAAGAAACCAGTGTACATGGAAGATAGGCTTTTGTGCCAGCTAATTCAGGATTTAATGCAATAATGCTCAGAGCACTGTACAGAATAACTGGCATCATTAATGGACATTTCCGTTTATAAGAAGGCGAGAAATAAGCAAAAACATCAGCCCCAATAAGACACTGGCCGAATAAGAAACCAACAGCATCGCCCTTGCCCAGAGTTGGGAGTGTGAGCGGAGCTTCAGTCATCTTAGACTAGAGTTCCGCCCTAACTGTCTATCAAGGTCTCCCTTAGGCCTCTCCCACGTACATTAAATTTCTGGTCCCGGTACCGGCCGAGCTCCACGTACGAGTCGCTCCTCAGGGCGTTCAGCATCTCGCCGATCTCTCTGGAAGCCCAACAACAGCACGCAAGCCAGCGGCCGCCCCTCGCTTCCTCTTTGTGCCACAGAATGACCAATAGAAAGGAGACAAACGCAATTACTTCCGGGCGTCTCCTCTTTCCGTAGAACCCCCGCCATGGTGCTCCGGCGGCTGCTCTTCAGCTTACTGAACAACCCGCAACTTATCGAGAAGCTCGCCGAGTCCGGGGCCATCCGCCGCGCCGCCCAGCTCACCGCTTTCGCCGTCACCAAGGCCCAGCTGAGCGGCAAGGATGCGGCCCAGAAGCTGCTCCGCTCCGACACCATCCGCCAACTACAGCAGGAGGCGTCCGGCGTGCCCCGGGGACTGGGAGACATGGGCCGCAGAGCTGACCGGATCAAGGACACCTTCATGAGGGAGCTCAGGACCGGCCTGAAGGAGATAAAGGGACAGGCGGGCAAACGGGGCGGGAAATGAGCTACGGGACTAACATTTCGCCTCACACAGCCCGTCACTATACACCGGTGCTATGTATCATAAACTCATTCACAATAAAGGCTCGCTGCTACAATCTGGCGGGAGCGTGCTCAGGTATTACACCCACGTGATCACCCTCAGGGGCGTCCCTGCCATAGTGGCAGTGCAGGCATGTGCCCCCAGACCTGTAGTACAAGGGGGCCCTGTGCTGCTTCTATATGTACCTGCACATACTTACCTAGCCATGCCGCCTCCTTTCCAGCTGGCTGCACAGCAGGAGACTTGGGCCCATACCCCGATTTATCTGGCACTTTCATGCGCCCCGCTCGCTCCTTGCCATGCATCTGCCAGGGAGGGGGGAGAGAGTATGGGTGGCTGCTTTGGAGCCTCAGCAGGGTTGCCCCTGGTCACCACCCTCCTCAGGGAAATGTTCATTTAGCCAGGGCTTTGGAGTCCTCCATTTTATTAGGACTATACTCTGATTCCTTCATAAATGGCTAATAATTAGTAATACATTTACTGTGATACAACATGACATCTTGCCATTCTAAAAGTAATCCCGCTACTTATATAGAACATGAAGCATATTTATTGCTATACTATTCATGAACAAGTAACTTAAAGGGACACTTCTGCTTGCCCCATGTTGTCTGTCAGGGGTGGCACTTTGCATTCACAGATACACCCTGCTGAACGTCTCTGTTGGTTCCTCTATTCTTGGTGTGCCACACACCCCGCTTCACTTCTTAAATATTCATTACTTCATGGGTTAATCACCTGCAGGTGACGTAGTGCAGAGAGGAAGTCTTGTAACGAGCCCCACCTTCCGGCCTATATATACCTGGTACCTCCCTTCAATCACCAGTATTTTTCTCTCTGCGTGACAAGCAGAGGTTGGAAGTTTCCTGCTTACAGGTAGGTCGGGGCTTACCCCGCCACCCCCCTTTTGGTCTATTTCTGCCCGGTTTGAGTTGTATACCTCTATGGTGGATAGGAAGCCTCCCAGCTTAGGCTGCTCACCGGGTAATTGGTAGATGGCACTATTGGTGCCTAGGAGCTTATCTCCTCCGCTCATCCCCCTCTTGTGGGGGCAATGCGGCAATCCGGCATGGTGATCCGGAAATGGGATGCCCCTGTCCCGAGGGTCCCCGTAGCCCTTTCTCCCCCGCTCCGGTCCTTTCTCCCTTCACTTGGGGGGGGGGGGGGGTGTATGAGGGTGTGCTTTAGTAGGTGTGTTTCACTTGTATCACTGCATGTTAACATATGTGTCATGCTTATGCATTCACTGTAGCATGTGTATATTTTTGGGTCTGCTTTAAGGGCAGGCTGCGCTGGGTAAAGGCTGGCCACTTCTCTTGCAGTTTTGTTGCTTTGTGGCCCCCCCTCTCCCCTCCCTCCCCCTCCCCTCTCCTCGCCTGGCATTCATGTTTGCATTGTACACCACCATGCGGTTTTTACCCTCCCCCCTCCGCCGCCTGAGCGCACGTGTTGTGGCCCAGCTGTAAGTGATTCCAGCTGATCGGCGTAGGGGGGGGGGGGGGCGGGCCCGCTGACGCGCGGCGCCGACGTCTGCGGCGTCTGCGGCGGGCCCAGCGTTTTGCTTCCTTCAATGCAGGAAATCGCATGGGCGCACGGCCGCACTTTGTCTTCTGTGCTGGCTGCTGGCTGCAGTCTTGTTCCGGCTGCTGCCTTTGCTGTCCAGGTAAGCGGCCCCTCCCGTTGGGGCCATTAAATGGGGAATGCATTCCTTGCGGTAATACAGTGGGGAGTCACTCTGTATTAAGGGGGCGTGATTTAAGGGCACTTTGGTGCCATGCTTATGTTTGTTTATACACATGTGAGGATCTGATGGTTTTTCCTTGCAGATCCTGGGATCCCTGCTTATGGTGGCCCTCTGGCTCTATGTGCCTGGCTAATTATTGGGATATCTTTGTGAATGTATATATACATAGACTATATATAAATATATATATATATATATATATAGTTCTTTAAAGGGGACCTTAACTTAACTTAGAAAAAAAAAAAAAAAAAAAAATCCTCCCTTCCGGGACATTACTAATAAAGGGGCATCCCGGGTTGGCTTATGCCTTAAAAGTCCCAGTATTGCGAATACCATAAATCACCATATTGAGGCTTCCGTAATTTCCGGAAACGGTTCTGTGAGCCGTTTGGGGGGTGCGTAGGTTATAGGGTTCCACTCCCAGCTGATGATGTCTTATTTGCATCCCTTGTGCAAACAGACTGTTGCGCGCCTGTCCGTTGCTTCGGCTGCGAGGCCATCGCATCATTCATCTTCTCCTACCTCTCCCTCCCTATTTCCGGACCCCGCATGACACTGTCAAAAGTGGGGATTCGCATTCCGAGGTGGCAGTACAGCCCAGCCCCCGGAAAGTAATGCCCGTTAAAGCAGCGTTTAAGGCCGCTGCAAAACGAAGGCACCTGACTCCGGTACCTTCGGCTCCACAGGGCCAGTTTTTGTGTACCTGTGGAATGGTCCGATGGATCCCCAGACGAGGATGAATTCCAGTCTGAGTCAGATGAGCCGACAGGTCAGCTTGTGGCTGATGAGATTGGCGATTGGTCAGAGGGGGTTGTTTTGGACACCCCCTCTATTCTGGCTCAAATGTTTAAAATTTTGAGTTTAGATACGCCTGAGGCGGCTGCCCCGCCAAGGGGTCGGTTGTTTAAAGAGCCTCAGCCGCGTTTGGTTTTTCCCCAGACTACACCTCTTTGAGAGGGTGGTTCTTAAGGAATGGGAACATTCCACGCGGTTATCTGGAATTTCTTCCAGTTGGCCATTGTGCTAATGATTTGTTGACTATAAGAGCACAAGGGGGCATATGCTAATTGCATTTATTGAGGCCTACGGCCACACCTCCCTGAATGCGCCCGATCTCGTCTGATCTTGGAGGCTAAGCAGTGTCGGGCCTGGTCAGTACTTGGATGGGAGACCGCCTGGGGTTACCCCTGTACTAGGGCTCTCCAGCTCGGCTATGGTACAATCTGCTGAGACCACTGTCCCCAAAGATGGGGAAGATCGTCTGATTGACCAAATACGCTCGACATGGTTTTAATCTATTCCGGGTCAGCATTGCGCCCGGTATGTGCTTCAGCCCTTCTGCTAATCCTTAATTCAAGGGCTATAGGAGGATCTTAATCCCGCTTGCAAACAGTTCACTGCGCTTAAGCAGTGTGAATCTTTTGTGGCTTATGTCCGGGCTGCTCAGGACGATGCGCTGACTATGAGTAGCAGGGCGGCAACTATGCTGGTGGCTATTTCGCAGGTCAGTATGGCTGCGTCAGTGGCCAGCGGACACGGCTTCCAAAAAGGGGTGCTCACAGCTCTCCCCTTTTTGGGGTTGCGTCTGTTCGAGGAGAAAATTGATTCTGTCGCAAAGGGTGGTAAGATGCCACAACACAAGAGGCCCCGTGGTCCCTTCAGGGGAACAAGTTCCGGTAGGCCTTCTTTTCGAGGATTCAGAGCGGGCAGGGGTGCGTCCTTTCCCGCTACATGTGGCGCAGGTTGGACTCGGGAGGGGCCGTGGCCGGCCCACTCAGTCCTGGGGCACCAAGCCCAAAAACCTGCTGATAAGCTCACTCAGCAATGAGGGGCTGCCCTCACCCGTGCGGGTGGGGGGACTATTGCGACACTTCTACCATTGGAACCAAGTGGTTCCAGGCAGATGGATCCAGGAGGTAGTGTCGCCCGGTTACGACCGGAAATTCGAGTCTCACCCTCCTTCACGGTCCGTTCATGGGTCGGTTCATCCTGGCCTGAACTCTCATCAAGACAGAGTGTGTCTTTCTTTTGCCAAATTCACATGAGAACGCTTCAGCTATTTCTGTTAGCGTGTTAGGATCAGCAACCTCTGTCGCTGGATCAGTCCTTCCAGTTGTCCTCCCGTGTACGGCAGTCCCTCCTGTGGTGCTTGGTCCCGACCAATCTTGTGTAGGGCAGGCTTTTCCTGACCCCCCTTTGGAAAATTGTCACCACGGACGCCAGTCTGTCGGGATGGGGCAGATTCTGGAAGGAGCTGCGGTCTCAGGGGCAGTGGAGAGCTTAAAGGCCCCACTGTCCCATCAATATTCTGAATCTGAGAACCATCCGTCAGGTGCTGGCTCTCCTGACTCAGTACGTGCTGGGCCTTTTGGTCCAGATGTGTTCAGACAATCGATCAGCGGTTGCTTATGTTGGTCTTCAGGGTAGGACGCGCAGTCTGAGTACTCTCAGAGTGGTGTCCCTGATCCGGACATGGGCAGTGTTCCATGTTCCCTGTCTCTCGGCGGTTCACATTCCAGAGGTGATGAAACAGGTAGTGGGCCGGTTGAGCAAGGGCTCTCCCCGCCTGGAAGAATAGGTTCTCCATCCTCGGGTGGTTCGCCTACTGTGTCTCCAATGGGAGTCCCCGGAGGTGGACCTGTTGGCCCCTCATCACTATCACAGGTTCCCGAACTTCGTGTCGCTCTCCCAGGATCCTCTGGCTCTGGCAGTGGACGCCATGTCCCTGATCTGGGGCGTTCTAGGATTTCTATACCTGTTTCCTCCGATGCCCATGCTGGGCAGGGTTCTTCAGAAGTTGGCTCTGGAAAGGGTGTACGCCGTTCTCGTGGCCCCAAGGTGGCCAAGACGAGTGAGGTTCACAGATATCATTCGGCTGGCAGTGGACCAGTTCGTTCTGCCTATTCGGCCCGATCCGCTCACTCAGGGTCAATTGTGTTACCCCATTTTACCAGCGCTGGGTTTGATGGCCTGGCTGCTGAAACCTCCATCCTGAAGGAGGAGGGTCTTTCTGATTCAGTCATTTAAGACTCTGATCAGTGCCCGGAAGAGGTCTTCTTCCATCACCTACTATAGGACTTGGAAAGCCTATATCGCTTGGTGTGAGATGAGATTTTTCCTTGTAGGGTCTTTTTTCGCTCTCCAGGTTTTACAATCAGGGCTGGACTCCAGATAAGTATCCGGGTCGAGCATACAGCACAACATGCAGGGACGTGTATTGCTGGGCGGGCTCCTTTAGATCTGCCCTGGATGGTTACCAGGCAGACCAGCGGATTACATCTAAGCTGAGAGAGCGGACCCCAAGCCTGTGTTTCTGCTTCCCTTATCATTGAGGGATAGGGAACCTCGCAGCATAGCGCAGACGCCATTCCTTCATAATTGGCGAACGGAGCACTAACTAACTTGGGATATCTAAACCTGTCCATCCAGCATCAATTTTGGGATTGTGCACCTGGACATGAGGCTTTTGGTAATAATCTAACGGGCCTGGATGGGCTGATCAAGTGCCCTTAAGTGCGGTTTGGTACTGAAGAAGCCCCCTAGTGGGGGTGGAACTAGTTTTACCGCTTATTACATGATATTACTCACCGCTATGATTTGGGAAAGTGAATCATTGAGCAAGTTTTTATTGTCTGTAAGGTACAATATGTCCAATTGTATTAGTAATAACCTGCGCATTGGCAAGTAAGACAGTTGACAACTGTTAAAAAAAAAAAAAAAAAAAAGAAAAATTTTTTTGTAGTACAATGATGATTACATTTGCATTGGGGAATTCATTGGTTGTATTTTAACTAAAATAAATTAATGTACTTGATTCTTATAAAGGTGTGATAGTCAATTTTACTTCAGGCGTGGTCACACTTTGAGTTCCCACAAACATTGGGTCGGTTCATACCCAGAAATACCTCTGGTATACTCCAGCTAAGTACGTTGAAAGGGCAGGTTTCTGCCTTATCTATCTTTTTTTTTCAGAAGCGTGTTGCGCTTAAGTCTTTAGTTAAAACTTTTTTCCAGGGGGTTACGCATGTGCGGCCTCCCAGGAAACCATTACTCCCGGTTTGGGATTTGAATTTGGTTCTTTCTGCTCTTCGGGCTCCTCCCTTTGAGCCTTCGCAAGATATTGCTTTGTCTACCCTGACTCAGAAGATGGTCTTCTTGGTAGCGATCACTTCGGTCCGGCGTGTCTCGGAATTGGCGGCCTTGTCTATCCAGGCGCCTTACTTCGAGAGGCATCAGGATAAAGTGGTTTTTCGGTTCAAGCCAGACTTTCTTCCTAAGGTTTCTGCTTTTCATTTGAACCAAGATATTGTTCTTCCCTCCTTGTGTCCTAATCCTAAGAATGACAAAGAGAGGGTTCTGCATTGTTTGAATGTAGTACGCTGTGTTAAGTACTACTTGGTTATCACGTCTCCTTTTCGTAAGACGGATTCCTTTTTTGTTATGCCCCATGGGCCTAAGAAGGGTTTGGCACCAGCCAAATCTGCCATTAGCTAATGGATACGTCAGGCCGTTACTGCGGCCTATTCTGCTATGGGGAAAGTTCCCCCTTTTCGTATCACTGCTCATTCTACTCGCGCCATTGGGGCGTCTTGGGCTTTTCAGCACCAAGCTTCTGTTGAACAGGTTTGTAGGGCCGCCACTTGGTCTTCTGTTCACACTTTTTCTAAGTTTTACAAAGTTGATGTGCGGGCCTCAGCGGATGCTGTTTTCGGCCGCAAAGTTCTGCAGACTGCAGTCGTTTAAGTTATGCTTCACCTGGCCTTGAGTTGCCCAGCCCTTGTGGACACTGCTTTTGGATGTCCCATGAAGTAATGAATATTTAAGAAGTGAAGCGGGGTGTGTGGCACACCAAGAATAATACCATTTTGTGAGTACTCACCTGAAAAATGGATATTGTTGGTGTGCCACACACCCCGCTTCACACCCGCCCTTTTCGGTATTACCGAAGCCTTTATATGGTGAAGCCTTTTTTATATCAAATTTGATTTTGAGGTTACTGGTGGAATACTGGTACCTTGTATTACTGCTTTATTGATTATACTGGTGATTGAAGGGAGGTACCAGGTATATATAGGCCGGAAGGTGGGGCTCGTTACAAGACTTCCTCTCTGCACTACGTCACCTGCAGGTGATTAACCCATGAAGTAATGAATATTTAAGAAGTGAAGCGGGGTGTGTGGCACACCAACAATATCCATTTTTCAGGTGAGTACTCACAAAATGGTATTTTTTCAGTGATTAAAATGAATTCACTTTGGAGGGGAGGGGACTGTCACGCTGAAACATGTATGGACAAGTCATTCTCCGCAGATGGGTGGGAGGTCACTAGGTCTTATTAAGAAATATAAAGCAGGCTGAATAAAAGATGCAACCCCTCACATTCAGCATGGAGAGAGCAGAAAACTGGCTAATATAAGCCTTTGCCTCGAACCTGTAAGTTTCAGCCATTGGATCTTGGGGCAGCATGAAGATCTCGAGTATAAGGGCAGGGGAGATTGGAGAAATCATGATCTATTACCACTAGGGCACCGGCTGCTGCTTATCAGCAATTGTTAAGGGCCTTAGATTAAAAAAAACTAAATATTTGTATGATTAATGTTTCTAAACACCCTATGAAAGCTAATTCACATTGTACAGCGCCTTGAAGATGATGGTGGCACTTTATAAATAAAATAATAATAATTAATACTAGGATGTGGTTTTCTTTTCTATGCTGGAGTCGTACATTTCTTCTGACTTCTCAGCCCCGCATTTAGCCAAAGGCCTGCCCAAGAAATGCTAAACTGCCAGTGTATTTAGGGAAGGCTTGGTCTGATGCACCTTAAAGTGATCAGCAAGTTAAAAAATTAAATATCATTAGCTTACCTTACATTGAGTCCCAGCACTCTCCTTCCTGCTATGTTGGTCTACTTAGTGAAGAAATCACTTCCTTATTCAGATTTTAGTCTCCACCCCCCCTGACCTGGTCCTTTAATCAACCTTCAGTGGACCAAGAATGGAAGCACCCCCACTCTCTCCCCAGACATCCTGATTGGCTGTCCCTCTCTGCAGCTATAAAACCCCACCCTCCCTCCTCTCTGGTCACACTATGTGCTGGCAGTAATAACTAGAGGCACAACAATGCACTTATTTTTTTACTATGATATATGTAAAGCACACAGTGTGCTTACATCACATTGCTGTTGCCACACCCACTGTTTCTCATTTTTTTCTGCATCTCCAATGCTCTAATACTTTAACAAATAACTTGGGAACTACAGATTGCAGTTTGGGACAGTGCAACATGTAGCCTGAGACAATGGGACAATTGGGCTTGCCTTTAGTATAACTTTAAATTGGGTTGCTTTCACTTCTCCAAAAATCAATGTATTCAGATGAGTTTAAAGACAATTTGAGTTGTCTCTTAAAAGGGAACACCCACCCTGGAATCCTGCTGGCCTTCCCCCGGGGCATCATGGTTTTAAACCTAGACAAGTCAAAGCACTCAAAAACCATTGTGGAGTCCTATAGAAAATGTCTGCTTTTGTGGACCCAGTGCTGGGCTGTGCCAAGGGGCAGTAGCCAGTCCTACATTAACGCCAATCCAGTGCTGCCATACAGTCTCTTGGAGCCCTGGTTTGTGAAAGCAGAATCTGCACTTTCTGCTGGCAGGTGGGCATGACCTATGTATGGCAATAATGGCCACCTCTGTACACGTTAGTTTCTTGTGTGCGGGCATCCTAAACTTCAGCGCTTCCTAAATTGTGATGCACATAGAAAGCAGATAAAAAAGCCTGTGAGTGAAAATCGTCAATTTTGGTCTGCTTTAAATCTATCGACGATTGTCTAGCCTAAAAGAAAAAAAAATACCTCCTGACCCAGCAAACTCCCTGTTCTGAAGACTATCCCAGTGATTGGTCCTCTTACCTGGGGCATACCGATATGGGATGCCCTGCTGTGTGAACCCCCCCAGATCACTCAAACAGCTTACCTTTCCAGCTCTTGTCCAATCAGAACTTGGGCCGTGTATACTAATCCTTGGCATAAAGCGGACATCGGAAGCACATTGGGGGCCATCAGGAAAGATAAGTTTACCAGCGACTCTGGGGGTTTCACATCGCATGGCATCCCAATTTTGCATGTCCTGGGGACACGTCAGTGGCCAGCCCTGTAGTCCATTAGGCTTGTGGACTGCGCAGCGCGGCTTGTAGCTGACAGATCAAAACCCACTCATATCGATTTAAAAGGTAAAAACCCTCCCAGGGGCATCATTATTTGGAATGTACTGATCTGTGACCCCCCTCCTCGAGTCGCCCCATCCTTACCTTGCACCCATTCATGTTATGTGGACATATCTGAGGAGGTATGTGTCCTTGTGGGACCCCTTGTCACCCTAAATAACTGCCCCTAGACTTCTGCAACAGATGAGCAAAAGCTCCAGTAGCCAGCTCTGCATATTGCATATAAGGTGTATGTCTGCTTTAGTTCTTAATGGGTCACTCAACAGTGAACAGGTGCTTATCCTAGGTATATGATTATGTAAACCATTTGGCTGGATGATCGCTACTGCAGCAAAGCAATGATCATGTTTAAAATGCTCAGCAAAGATGGCCTCTATCTCCTTAATGCTGAACTAAACCCTTTCTGTCAACCCTGTGCAATTGAGGGTTTTTCTGCTACACTGGGTTTTGGACCACTTAATGCCAGGGATTGCAATTAAAGTCTTACAGCAGTCCCACAGAAAATGCACGGAATTCCAGCTAGTTGGAATAAACTGTCACCCAGCAATGTATTCTGAATGGAGTGCCGGCACCCCTGCTGGACAATTCTCTCCAACTTTGTGCTTAGCAGCCAAAGGGATGCCTCAGCCTGCAAAATCATTTCTGGCGATCCCTGGGGGATTGACACAGCAGGGCATCCCTAAATCGGGATGACCTGGGGATTGGGAACGGTCTGGCGTTCTTGAATGCTCAACCATGCACACTTATAGGGCCTCATGATTTGGGATGCCCACTATGAGCACAGTTAGAACAAGCTGGAAGTTGGGTAAAGTAACTGGCTTCACACTCCTCCACCACTCTTGTGGCCCATGCAACCGTGTCGGCCCTTGTTGATGAGGAATCTAAAGAAAACTATTTTTCACAATTTGTAGTGTAGCTTTTTTTTAAATAAAAATTACTTTTTTTTCAATAAAATCATATTGTGTGCAAAAGCCCCATATCTCCGGGTTACATCGATATCTCATATGTTTTGGTAGACTTCTTTTCCAGCCCAGGAGACTCCCCTAAACTGAATAAGCGCTTTAGGAGTTTAGGAGATTTTCAGACAAAATACAACTGCTAGGTGCATCTTGCAGTTTTTCATGAAAAACAACCCTTTACATTTGAAATACCCCCCACAAACTATATATTACATGGAAGTACACTCCTCAAGCTTTCTAGGCGTACTAGGCTTGTTGACATGGGCACATTTGTCTGAAAGTAATCATTCAAAGAAGTCTTTGGTTGCATAGGGTTTTCCCTAAAAAAAGAATAAAAAAGCAGAAGCAAAGCCACATTTCCTAAAAAAAAAATATACAAACAAGAAAATACGAGGTCCCCCAAACAGAATAATACCCAACATGCATATGTGCTGTCAAGGGAAGTGTTGCCGAACACCCCAAAGTAAAGCATGTGCAGAAGGAAACTGCTTACATAGCCCTGAGGGGGCCCACCGCAGACACCAGCCCTGGAGTTCTTTAGGCTTGTGGACTTCACGCTGCGGCTTTGTAGCTAAAAGATCAAAACCCCATCGGCCCTAGAGTTTAAAAGGTAAAAACCCTCCCAGGGGCATCATGGTTTGGAATGTACTGATCTGTGACCCCCCCCTCGAGTCGCCCCAATCTTACCTTGCACCCATTCATGTTATGTGTCCTTGTGGGACCCCTTGCCACCCTAAATAGCTGCCCCTAGACTTCTGCAACAGATGACCAAAAGCTCCAGTAGCCAGCTCTGCATATTGCAGGGGGGGGGGGCATCACCTACAGTTTAACAGCCAGCCTACTTGAGATTTTGTCACCCTCTGTTGACAGGTCATTTTTCACCATTTTGCATTATTTCTAACTGTGATTTTTGCAGGAATTTCCAGAAAATATGTATATTTTTTTGGCAGAGTTTAGGCATTAACATGAAATGTCTTGTTTGTAATTTTTCCAGTGTTTTTTAAAATATTTTTGAGTGAAAAAGGTAAAAAAAATTCTTTTATTTTAAATAAAACATTTTTTTTTTTCAAGAAGCCCCTCAAGCCTTGTGAACTGGTCTAGAGGTCCTATGGATCCCTTACCAGTTTACAAAGGGTTAAATATAAAAACCCACACATGGAACCCCAGGTTTTTTGGGGATTTTTGAGGGTTAAAAACTCTTTATAAAAACAATTGGTGTGGGGTACCCCCTTCACAGCAAAACCAGCCTCGGCGCCAGCTATGCAGGGCTTGTAGAACAGGGTTCTTCTGCCCTCCCACCCAGACCGGGGAGACAGGTAATGAGGGCTCGGGGTTAACGGCAAGTCACCTGCTAGCTGCAGGTGACTTGCCAGCCCATCAAGCCATGTGAACTGGTATAGGGGTCTTACCACAAAGAGTTAACAGTAAAAAAAAAACACACCACACAAAAAAATGACATTTAGTAAAAAAACGTTTTTTTTTTACTGATCTCTGATCCTCTACTGTCTCGCGCCGATTCAGTTACAGATGCGATTAATCAACATTAACTCTCTCCATCGATCACCCACATGACTTTTCCTCCCTCCTTAGCCTTTTTTCCTTTATTAATTTCCTTCTCTCCTTTTAAAGCACAGGAAGTTATAGCCACATCAGGTTGTCAGCATCCGCATTTAGCGTTGTTTCTCTTCAGGTGGTAGTAACCAATGCTAAATGCATTTTACTTTTATAAATAATTGTATTGCTATTTTTCTCATTTGACTAAAGTATTGAAGGTCTTTTGTATAAGCAAACTGAAATGCCAGAGAGTGTGAGTCTTTGGGCCATGACTGGCATTGTTACTGGCCTGTCTATGGCCATGACGCTGTTGCAGTGAGAAGTGGTCCCAGCAGGTTGACTTTGGGCTTTACTCCCTGTTAGCTGAATGGAACGCCTTGGTTGCTGTCCTTCAAGGACGGTGATGAGCCAGGGCATGTGAGATTTACATGTATCTTAAACCAGACCAACAGCCACAGTTGGATAAGATAGGTAGCGTCCATTTTGGAGCTTCCTCTTCCAGCATCTCAGCCATGCTGCTGCCTGGATTCAGTTGACATAACCAACAATGCACAGTAACAGGAAGCCCAGCAGCACTTCCTGTTTGCAGGTGGCCTGCAAATGCGTGAACCGTCATTTTGTTTCTAAAATGTACTACTGCAAGAGTTAGAAAAATGTAAATGCATTTTTATGTGCAGCAATCTAAGCTGCCCTGAACAGGGATACATATGAGCACTGTTTGTTGTGTTGGTCTGGTTTAAGTAATTTGTTGACTGTTGGTCCACTTTAGACAGGGTGGACACCAGTCTTAGATAATACTGCTAGGCAACATTCCTAATTTGAAATCAATAATGCTGTTAAAGGTGTTTGTTTAAAGTTGCAGAACTTCCCAGTCAATTGGATTTGGCCATAATTGCATAGCTTCTGCTTTTTATTTCCCTTCAATAGTCTCAACTAGGACTTATTTAAAAATACTGACCGGTCAACTTTAGTTGCAGATAGTGTGTTGTGGAAGTGTGTATGCTGGTGGTGTGGCGACGCACATGTGGTTCAATAACGTTGTTGATTTTAGCTGGGGTTGTGGGAGAGTTTGTGGGCTAGCTTTAAACCGAACCAACCCCCATTTTACAAAACATGGGTGATGGTCTGCTGTCAAGCACTGTAAAGCCTGTAAATCTAACCTGACAACTCGCTCCCTCTGGGAAATGCAGCCCAGCTATTGGGCAGCGGCCGTCACATAGCTGGCTTCTGGCAAAGCGGAAGCCCGAGAATGGGATATGTGACAGCCACCGGCCAATTGCGGGGCTGCATTTCCCTCAGAGAGCAAATTGTAAGGTCATGTTTGTGGGCTTCACATCAGTCGATAGAGGAGGGCGCCCCCCTCCCCCGCAGCGGAACAACACCCATGTTTTGTAAAATGGGTGTTGGTCGGGTTTGGAGGTACAACGGTTTGTAATATTTCTGTTTGTAAAGGAACTGTGCAATAAATATATTTTTCACCTCAAAAGGCATCACAGCTTGTAGTATCCACTTCTTTACCTTTTTTTTCCTATCTGAGATACTGCCTGGAAATCTGGTTTTCCTGATGGCCATGAGTGTAACCCATTATTATAATAAGAGACTTAAAGTGATATCAAAGGCAAAGACATTTGTTACACCATTGTGTCAGGCTATATTTGCCACTGCTCTAAGCTTTTTTCTGTTTTGAAATTGAAGAAATGGCCAAGATATCAGTGTTTACAGTTTCTCCTTAGGATTTCTCTTCAGAAGAAAGTGGGCATGCATAATAATCAGCATTATGGATGGGGTCTGTAAGAACTCGAGATCCTACTTCAGACACGCTGGGTGTGCTGCCTCTCTTTCTCCTTTTGCTTGGTATCATTGGACTCCTAGACCCACCCTCCCAAACACATGCACAAGATCCTGCACTCCCAAACACATGCACGCACTCCCAAACACATACATGCACCACCGCACTCCCAAACGCATGCATGAACCCCCAGCACTCCCCAACATTTGCAAGCACTCCCAAACACATGCACGCACCCCAAGCACATGCACACACTCCCAAACACATTTACTCACCCCCAAGCACATGCACGCAACCTCAAACACATGCAAATGCTTCCAAACACATGCATGCACCCCCAAGCACATGCACACACTCCAAAACACAGCCACTCACCCCCAAAACATGCATGCACCTGGGTACCTGGGTCAGAGGCCGGAGCTAGAGCTGCGGGCTGGGCAGAACCACTGATAGGATGAGCAGGAGGTGACTGCAGCATCCCCCCTGCAGCTGCGGCCAGGCTGATTGGAGAACCCCCCGTAAATTTCACAATAAAATGGCTACTGTATTTTTTACATTTTTGTACACTATAGTAGAATACTTTGCAAATGGTGCTCAGAACAATCTACTGTATAACTTTTCTAAAGAACAAGCATCATTATAATAGACTGAGGAGGTGGGGGAAGGGGGGGGAAAAAAAAAAAAGTACTCATCTAAACCATTAAAATCGTTTAGGATTCAGATCCAAAAACTTTTCTTTAGCTCATCATTAGCTCTGCAATCACCTCCTTTCTAATGCTTTATATTCATAAAGACTCTCTACAATTCCCTAAAAAGTTTTACATATCAACCTGTGTTTCCGCCCTAAACATCAACCCTTTAGATCCTCCATACAGTAGAGTGGGTTTGTGTCATGTCTCAACAAGCAAAAAAAAAAAAAAAACTGTTACCAGGGAATAAAAGGCAAGAACAAATAACAGCTGCAGTTTATTTTAAAATGTGTAGTAGTAATATACGACCCTTAATTTTCATGTAGAATGACTTCAAAAATAAAGCCAGCTTATAAAAAGAAATAAAACAGAAAATAAGGTGTTTTACGTGACAAGCAAGACAAATCTTGGGTCTCTTCACTTCAGAAAGTCTGTACAATTTTACCATAGCCACCTCTTCCTGCATCATAATCTATGCGATACTCATCTCTGACCTGTAAAGTAATAGGAGGGGGACTTAGTTTACATCACTCACACCACAAGAAAGCAGAAAATAAAATAAATGCAAAACACTGAAAAATACATATAATCCCTCTAAATGTATATGCATTTTTTATGGTAGATTAGTTTAGCACATTGCACTTTGGGTCCCCCTGTTTTTCTGGGGGAGCTGGCGATCTAAGTATAAGTGATCATATTATCCTGGTTTGCACAATATTGTCTGAACAGTTAATTTGTGAGAGTTAGCACATTGCACTTTATATGAGGTTTTAGTAAGAGGGATCATTTTTGTGAGGGGATTAAGAAGAGGGATAACTTAAGGGACATGGCAACAAATATTGTTCTTTGATTCTTTAATTTCCAGGTATTAATAGAGAATTGCACAGTGCCCGAACATTTTTTTATGGTGTTTTGTCTAGATTGTATGTTTTTAAATGGTTTTGTGTTTGTAAGCTCTATGTGAAACATGAATAAAGAATGTAATAAGGAAGATTAAGCAGTGGTCCCATTTGTGTGGCTGTGGGGAGTAGAGGCTCTCCCCACGTGGTGGGTTTTTGTGTACAGTTGCTTCACGGGACCGCTGCACACTTGTTGGTTTATATTGGCTTTAATTTTGGTTGGTGTAGCGGTTTCCTTGTGTTCCTTGCACAACACCCACATTACTTATTCAGTTCATGCTGCTGCGTACATGTCCCATGTGACCACCAGCAGCCAAATAGGATTAACTGGACAGGCATGAACAGCATGTGCTTGCCCACTTGACAAACCCCATTGCTCACTAGCACAACCACCAGCCAAGGACCAGGACACAAGGGCAAGTAAAATGCCCGACCTTCAGGAGCATACAGCAGTCGTCAACCACAATTGGAATGCCCAGTGAATGGAAAGATTTAGGTCTGCTTCAACACCTTATTCTCTTACCTGACCCCCTGACTTGCCGCGTCCATACTGCCTGCCTTCTTTGAAGCCGACATCCCAGTCTGTTCGGATCATTCTGTCATCTAATCGTGTCCCATTGATGAATCTCATAGCATTCTCAGAGTCTGCCCTGTTGTAGTATCTTAAGACAGAGTTAAGGTAGGGATGGTTAAAAATTACACAGAAGCATCAAAAACAGCAGTGCAAATTTTAAAGTGGACTAACACCCAGGATTTTGACTATCCTGGGTTTTGGTCCGCTGTGTGAAACCCCCCAGAAAGCCCCAAAAACTCACCTCACCCCGCTCCCACGTGACCGCTGCAGCCAATCCCCGCCAACGGACAAGCGAGAAGCAGCGCCGGACAAGCAGAGCGCGTCCAGCGCCGGCCATTCAAAAAAGGCCGGCGCGGGAGCGCACCCTGCTAGAGGGACGCACATGCGCTGCTGGAACGTGGAAAAGGTAGGATTGTGGGCTTCCTGGGGGGTTTCACCCCGCGGGACATCCCGATTTCGGATGCCCCGCGGGGAGGGATCTGATCGGCCCGGGAATCTTATAGATCTCCGGGCCGATCCCCTCTGGGTGTTGGTCCGCTTTAATGGTGGTCCCACACTGCATGGAGAAGAGGAGCCATTTATGGAATCCAGCTGGTCACTGGTAATCTAAGCTTGAGAAATCAGTGACTTGCTGTAGAAACATATTTGCTCTTCTCCATTCAATTAATAGATTACTAATATTCCTGTAGGTCAGGGGCACATTTTAATGGGGCTGTAGGAAAAGCACAAGCTTTGCCTTTGAACCCCCACTTGGGGCATCCCAATTCAAGATCTGGATAAAGATGCCCACAATTATCAAAGGATACTCTACAAAGCAGAAGCCGCAGGCAGTTTTCTTGATTTTATCCAGACCCATAACGATCTTCTTGACATCTCCACTCTTGCTGAATAGTTCGTGAATCTGCTCCTCTGTCGTATAGAAGGACAAGTTCCCCACATACAAGGTGCAGCTCAGCTTTAAAAGCTTCTCTTGTTCATCTAGTTTACCCTGGGAGGAAAATAAAAAGCATTTTAAATGGCTGCCATGTTTTAGAGAGCAAAAACCATGGAGATAACGGAGAGTATAAGCTTTTTGATCCGGGGCCAGACAGGGACTTTGGCACAAATGTGAACTTTTTGTTTAAAGGCTCCAGGGCCAGGTAGTGCCAGAAGGTACTAGATAATCCAGGATAGATCCATGTACAGAGGCACCCATTGTTTTCAAGCAAGCAGGGGTGGGGTTCACTTAATGCTTGCCATGATGTAAAAGTGGAACAAAACCTGAATTAGCAGGCACAAAAATGGGCAATGATGAATGCGATTATAAGGGTTAAATGGCTTTGGGACACGGATGGCACAGCACCCACTGACAGAGGGCAACCCCTGCACCGCATACAGTTGAGTTCAGCCTGACCCAAAGTTGCTCTGGCCATAAAACTGCCATCAAAGTGGGCACAATGGCTCTTTTCAATGGAGCAAATAAGTAACAGCCGCTTTCAAGAGGTTAAACGGCTTTGGGCCACTGACGGCACAGCGCCAACTGACAAAGGGTGATCCTGTGTACCACATACAGTCAAGGCCAGTTTTATGGCCAGAGCAACTCAACTGTATGCCATGCACGGGGTCACCCTCTGTAGGCTGTATGAAGAGTACATTTTGCCAGTTTTCGCTGCCACCGTTTTGTAACTAATGACGCAATGACTAATCATGTGCAATCCCACAAATAAATCTGTTCCAGGGCATTTCGATAAGCGAAAATATCAATTTCTAGGGCTACATCCTAAGAAGAGTATCGGCAGGGTCTTTGGTTAAATGTATTTCAAGTTCAGTGGGTTTTGGCCCGCTTTAACCCTTATAATCACCGATCTCTCTGGAAGCCCAAACAACAGCATGCAACTAATCTGACCTAATTATTCATCGATATATTGTTTTACTCAATAAAGAAACCAGTGTACATGGAAGATAGGCTTTTGTGCCAGCTAATTCAGGATTTAATGCAATAATGCTCAGAGCACTGTACAGAATAACTGGCATCATTAATGGACATTTCCGTTTATAAGAAGGCGAGAAATAAGCAAAAACATCAGCCCCAATAAGACACTGGCCGAATAAGAAACCAACAGCATCGCCCTTGCCCAGAGTTGGGAGTGTGAGCGGAGCTTCAGTCATCTTAGACTAGAGTTCCGCCCTAACTGTCTATCAAGGTCTCCCTTAGGCCTCTCCCACGTACATTAAATTTCTGGTCCCGGTACCGGCCGAGCTCCACGTACGAGTCGCTCCTCAGGGCGTTCAGCATCTCGCCGATCTCTCTGGAAGCCCAACAACAGCACGCAAGCCAGCGGCCGCCCCTCGCTTCCTCTTTGTGCCACAGAATGACCAATAGAAAGGAGACAAACACAATTACTTCCGGGTTCTCGGTCCAGTCCGTCAGCCATCTTTAAAGTGGGCAAAAGGCAGCGTCCTGTCATTCGCACTGTGGTGCTACAACGGTAAGTGATATGCGGGTGTGAGGTACACGGGATGTAGTAGAATATATAATAATGTTGGGCGTCTCCTCTTTCCGTAGAACCCCCGCCATGGTGCTCCGGCGGCTGCTCTTCAGCTTACTGAACAACCCGCAACTTATCGAGAAGCTCGCCGAGTCCCGGGCCATCCGCCGCGCCGCCCAGCTCACCGCCTTCGCCGTCACCAAGGCCCAGCTGAGCGGCAAGGATGCGGCCCAGAAGCTGCTCCGCTCCGACACCATCCGCCAACTACAGCAGGAGGCGTCCGGCCTGCCCCGGGTACTGGGAGACATGGGCCGCAGAGCTGACCGGATCAAGGACACCTTCATGAGGGAGCTCAGGACCGGCCTGAAGGAGATAAAGGGACAGGCGGGCAAACGGGGCGGGAAATGAGCTACGGACTAACATTTCTCCTCACACAGCCCCTCACTATACACCGGTGCAATGTATCATAAACTCATTCACAATAAAGGCTCGCTGCTACAATCTGGCGGGAGCGTGCTCAGGTATTACACCCACGTGATCACCCTCAGGGGCGTCCCTGCCATAGTGGCAGTGCAGGCATGTGCCCCCAGACCTGTAGTACAAGGGGGCCCTGTGCTGCCTCTATATTTACCTGCACATACCATGCTGGCTGCACAGCAGGAGACTTGGGCCCATACCCCGATTTATCTGGCACTTTCATGCGCACCGCTCGCTCCTTGCCATGCATCCATGTATCTGCCAGGGAGGGGGGAGAGAGTATGGGTGGCTGCTTTGGAGCCTCAGCAGGGTTGCCCCTGGTCACCACCCTCCTCAGGGAAATGTTCATTTAGCCAGGGCTTTGGAGTCCTCCATTTTATTAGGACTATACTCTGATTCCTTCATAAATGGCTAATAATTAGTAATACATTTACTGTGATACAATCTTGCCATTCTATAAGTAATCCCGCTACTTATATAGAACATAAAGCATATTTATTGCTATACTATTCATGAACAAGTAACTTAAAGGGACACTTCTGCTTGCCCCATGTTGTCTGTCAGGGGTGGCACTTTGCATTCACAGATACACCCTGCTGAACGTCTCTGTTGGTTCCTCTTTTTCAGTGATTAAAATGAATTCACTTTGGAGGGGACTGTCACGCTGAAACATGTATGGACAAGTCATCCTCTGCTCATCCTCAGCAGATGGGTGGGAGTTCACTAGGTCTTATTAAGAAATATAAAGCAGGCTGAATAAAAGATGCAACCCCTCACATTCAGCATGGAGAGAGCAGAAAACTGGCTAATATAAGCCTTTGCCTCGAACCTGTAAGTTTCAGCCATTGGATCTTGGGGCAGCATGAAGATCTCGAGTATAAGGGGCAGGGGAGATTGGAGAACTCATTATTTATTACCACTAGAGTACCGGCTGCTGCTTATCAGCAATTGTTAAGGGCCTTAGATTGAAAAAACAAAATATTTGTATGATTAATGTTTCTAAACACCCTATGAAAGCTAATTCACATTGTACAGCGCCTTGAAGATGATGGTGCCACTTTATAAATAAAATAATAATGGTTAATACTAGGATGTGGTTTTCTTTTCTATGCTGGAGTCGTACATTTCTTCTGACTTTAGTTTAAACTAGCTCTGACTACTCAGCCCCGCATTTAGCCAAAGGCCTGCCCAAGAAATGCTAAACTGCCAGCGTATTTAGGGAAGGCTTGGTCTGATGCACCTTAAAGTGATCAGCAAGTTAAAAAATTAAATATTCTAAGTATGTCACACACCCCGCTTCAAGATATTCATTACCTGTGGGTAGTATGGTCCTGTAGAGGGCTTCTGCAGAGATGATTGGAGGAAAGAAAGCCCCTCCCAGTCCATAAGTACCTGGGACCTCCCACTCATTACCCAGTCTTCATCTCTGCAGACGGCGAGCAAGCAGCAGATGATATCTCCTCCTTGCACAGGTGGACTTTAAGGTAGCCAGGTCTACTCCCGGCCTATATATATTTTTATTTCCGTTCGGACTCTTTATTCCCTTTATTAATATATAGCTATTTAAATGCCTCCCAGTCTTGACTGCTGTCCGAGCGAGGGTATGACAGCACCTCAGGTGCTCAGGAGCTATGCTCCCCCGCGAGACCCTATAAAGAGGGTAGGCAATTATACCGGGTTGGTGACTCCGGTTTGGGATGCCCTGTCCAAGAGTTTAATTTTCCCCTTAAATGGCCTATTCCCCTTTTTTTAGTTGTGTGGAGGCCTCTTATTCAGCTTCTGGTGTTTTTCTATGGGGGCGCTTGGAAAATAGATTTATTTGAAATGTTTGTTTAAAATGTTTACTTTTCTGGTATGAATAGTTATAATGTAAACTTGTTGCAATCTTTTTTGCTGACAGACACAGCGGCGGCTATTGCCGCCGCGGTGCTGGATTTTTACCTCAGAGCTGAGGGGAGGATTTCTCCCCTCACGCTCTTCAGTGAGGGGGCGGGGCCGGGCCTTCGGTATGAGGCCGCAGCCCGCGCCCTTTAGGAGTTTGGAGCTGGTAGCGTGACCGAGCGGGGAGCAGCTCCGCTTGTTATGCGGGCTGCTACCGGCTCTATTATGCGCACCGGTGCCGCGGCTGCCTGCGGCACCGGTGCGCGAGTGTTAATGGAGGGGAGCTTCCCCTCACGTCTGACAGACACTGTGCTGGGTTTTTTTTTTCCTCAGAGCTGAGACAGGTGCTGGATTTTACCTCAGAGCTGAGGGGAGGATTTCTCCCCTCACGCGCTTCAGTGAGGGGGCGGGGCCGGGCCTTCTGTATGAGGCCGCAGCCCGCGCCCTTTAGGAGTTTGGAGCTGCTGGGCGGAGCCTTGCAGCGCGTGATCCGCGCTGGCCATGCCCCCCTGCTGCGTCTCCCGCTCTGATCTGTGTTACCTCAGGCAGAGGACACAGTGTATTGGCGCCCAAAGACTCAGTGAGTGGCCCTGCGGCCGTTGCTTATCTGTACATATTTGCATATATATATATAGGTATAATAGATATAGGTTTATATAGGGAGAACCTCTTACTGTCTTTTTCTATGTTTTTCAGGCTGAACTGCCAGGAATTTTTTCAGGTTTCTCCTGGTCCTAGAGTACCTGGGTACTTTTGCTATTTATTACAAAACCTCCCACTTGGACAATATAAGGGCATCCCGGGTTGCTTAATAGCGTAATTCCCTCACTCATAGCGACTATTCAAGTTCACCTTATGGAGGCATCCCAAGATTCTGGGCTCCCCTCGGGACAATCCCGGAAGTGTATGGGTTGTGGGGTATCCCTAACAGGGGATGATTTTTTCCTATGTATATCATGTGCACAGCAGACTATTACACGGCAGTCCGGTCCCCAGGCATCTGGGTCAGCGCAGCCGGCTTCATCCTCTCCCACTTTGACCCGTGCCCCGTGTGAAATTGCCATGGGGGGGCAGTCGCAATCTGATGTGTGTGCCAGGTTGGCCAGTATTGAAAAATTCATTTCCTCCACGGTTGCCAAGAAAGCACCGGCTAAGAGGAAGCATTTATCACCGGTTAATCATTTTGAATATGATGACGAGGACGGCCTGGATTGGTCAGATTATTCCCCTCTAGAAGAAGGGGAATTATTTGAGGATTCAGATATTTCTGATGATCAGCAATTTGTTGGTGCTGATTCCGATCGGAGCTCAGGGACTTCCTTGGATACTCCTAATGTTCTGACTCAGATGTTTGAGGTGCTTGCTATCTCGCCTCCGGCGGAGGTTCCTCAACAGCAAGGGGAGTTTTATGACGAATCCAAGCCGCGGTTGGAATTCCCTAATCAAAAGCATTTTGATAATATTATTTCTAAGGAATGGGAAAGGCCTGCCCGGCTCCCAGGCATTCCCCTAAGTTGGGATAAGAGGTATCCTTCTCCAGTGGATACGGTTAAGCCCCGGGCGTCTCCCCCCGAGGTGGACGCCCCTATTTTGGGGTTATCCAACTCAGCCGTATTGAACAACCCTGATTGTTCCTCTCTTAAGGATGGTGAGGATAAACGCATTGACCAGATGGCTTGTCATGGTTTTGCCAGTATTGGGGCAGCAATAAGGCCTGTTTGTGCCTCATCGCTGTTGGCGGTGGCTACGAGAAAGGTGGTCAGGCACTTGTTATCCTCCTCCGGTTTGAATCCGGACAGTGAGGAATTTCGTGAACTAAAACAATGTGAGGGGTTTTTGTCCTTCATGGTGGCCGCTTTGGATGATTCCTTGATGATGAGTAGTAGAGCCTCTGCTCTAATGGTTACTATCAGGCGTTCAATTTGGTTACGCCAGTGGGCGGCTGACTTTGGGTCAAAAAAGTCACTAACAGCTCTTCCCTTCGTTGGGTTACGGCTCTTTAGAGACAAGCTGGATGCCGTGGCCAAGGGGGGGCAAACTACCTCAACGCAAGAAGCAACGTTGCCCCTTTCGAGGAGCGTCTTCCTTCACTCCTTCCTTTCGGGGATCTAGAGCAGGAAGAGGTTTCGCCTTCCCTTTTACAAGGGGAAATTCCTGGAATAGGGGCAGAGGACGTGCCCGTTCAGGATACAGTTGGGGCTCAAAACCCAAACCCGTGGCCAAGCCCGCTCAACAATGAGGGGGCGCCCTCACCCGTGCGGGTGGGGGGACGGCCACAGCACTTCTCCCAGGTCTGGAACCGAGAGGTCTCGGACAGGTGGGTCAGGGAAGTGGTGTCTTCCGGCTACAAGCTGGAGTTCGAGTCCTACCCTCCCCCGCGTTTCCTCAGGTCTCGGGTGTCCCCGGAGGCACTGTCTGCGCAGCAGCTCCGGGCGGCAGTATCGAGTCTTCTGGAAATGGCAGTCATTTGCCCAGTTCCCTCATTAGACCGGGGTCGGGGTTTTTACTCAAATCTGTTCACGGTCCCCAAAAAGGATGGCTCCGTCCGGCCCATACTGGACCTAAAGATTCTCAACAAGTTCGTCAGACTGCGAAGGTTTCGCATGGAAACGTTGCGCTTGGCTATTCATTCTCTTCGTCAGGGGGACTTCATGACGTCCATAGACATTCAGGACGCTTACCTCCATGTTCCCATTTTTCCCGCACACCAGAGTTTTCTGAGGTTCGCGGTGGAGGATCGGCACTTTGTTTGTAGCTCTTCCCTTCGGTCTCACCACAGCTCCAAGAGTTTTCACCAAGATGCTTGCTGGGGTGATGGCTCTCCTCAGAGCGCAGGGGATTCGCATTGTGCCATATATGGACGATCTCCTCATCATGGCACCATCATTCAGCCAGGCAGAATTGGACACCAGGACGGTAATATCCACTCTGGAGAGGTTCGGCTGGGTGATCAACTACCCCAAGTCCTCCCTACACCCGTCCAGGACAGTATCCTTTCTGGGAATGTCTCTGGATACAGATCTGGCCAGAGTTTTCCTTCCTCAGTCCAAGGTTCTTCTGATTCAGGAGTTGGTTCGGTCGCTCATGTCCATGCCTCGACCGTCCATCCGTCTAGGGATGAGACTGGTGGGTTTGATGGTGGCCTCATTCGAGGCGGTTCCCTTTGCTCAGTTTCACACAAGGACACTTCAGCTCCATCTGTTATCGGTCTGGAACAGGTCTCCTCAGTCGCTGGGTCATCTTTTTCAGATGTCTCCCCGGGTTCGCCGCTCGCTTCGGTGGTGGCTGAACTCAACCTACCTACTGAGGGGCAGATCCTTTCGGACTCCTCAGTGGGAGATAGTCACTACGGATGCCAGCCTCTCAGGATGGGGGGGCTTTTGGAAGGATCTGCAAGTTCAGGGTTTGTGGAGTCCCCTGGAAGCTCACGAGTCTATCAATGTTCTGGAATTGAGGGCCATCAGGTTGGTTCTTTGTCATTTGACTCATCAACTGCGAGACTTGCCGGTCCAGGTCAGGTCGGACAATCGGACGGCGGTGGCCTACATCAATCGCCAGGGAGGAACCCGCAGCAGGAATGCCCTCAAGGAAGTGTCTCTGATCCTGGACTGGGCAGAGAGACATGTCCCGTGTATCTCAGCAGTTTACATCCCAGGTGTGGAGAACACGGAGGCGGACTCTCTGAGCAGGATGTCAGCCCGCAAGGGGGAATGGTCTTTCAATCCCAGGGTCTTTCACTCAATTTGTCTCAGGTGGGGGTCACCGGCGGTGGACCTATTTGCCTCCCGTCACAATCGCAAACTTCCGGCTTTTGTGTCTCTGGCGAAGGACCCACTGGCTCTCGCGACGGACGCCATGTCCCTGAACTGGAGGAATCTGGGGTTTCTGTACCTGTTCCCTCCGTTTCCCACGGTGGCCAGAGTAGTGCGCAAGCTTGCTCTGGAGAGAGCAACAGCAATTCTGGTAGCTCCAAGGTGGCCAAGACAGGTCTGGTTCGCAGACGTGGTAAGGTTAGCAGAAGATCAGTTCGTTCTGCCCCTGCTGCCAGATCTGCTCACACAGGGTCATCTTCGTTACCCCCAATTTACCAACGCTGGCTTTGACGGCGTGGCTGCTGAAACCTCCATCTTGAAGGAGGAAGGTCTTTCTGACGCTGTTATTCAGACTCTCATTCGTGCTAGAAAGAAGTCTTCTTCATCCGTGTACTATAGGACTTGGAGGTCTTATATTGATTGGTGTGAGGCTAGGGCCTTCCCTTGTAGGGAATTCTCTGTTTCTAGAATTTTGGAGTTCTTGTAACATGGTCTGGACTTAGGGCTCCAACTCAGAACTCTGAAGGGGCAGGTGTCTGCCCTGGCGGTATTTTTCCAAAAGTCTTTTGCACTACATCCTTTTGGTTAAGAACTTTTTCCAGGGGGTTACGCATGTGCTGCCTCCTAGGAAGCCTTTGATTCCGGTTTGGGATTTGAATTTGGTTCTTTCTGCGCTACAGGGTCCCCCCTTTGAGCCCTTGCATGATAGTCCTTTGTCTTCCCTTACGCAGAAGGTGGCATTTTTGGTAGCTATCACTTCAGTTAGACGTGTTTCTGAGTTGGCGGCTCTGTCTATTCAAGCTCCATATTTTGAAAGACATCAGGATAAAGTGGTTTTCCGTTTTAAGACGGACTTTCTTCCTAAGGTGGTTTCGTCCTTTCATTTAAATCAGGATATTGTTCTGCCCTCTCTCTGTCCTAACCCCAGCAATGACAAGGAGAGGGTCCTGCATTCTTTGGATGTGGTTCGTGTTGTGAAGTATTATTTGGTGGTAACGTCTGCCTTTCGCAAGACTGATGCATTCTTCGTGGTGCCTTTTGGGCCCAAGAAGGGTCTAGCACCCACAAAGTCTACCATCAGCAGATGGATCCGTCAGGCCATTGTAGGGGCCTATTCTGCTAAGGGGAGAGATCCTCCCTTTCGTGTTACTGCTCATTCTACTCGTGCGGTTGGGGCCTCCTGGGCTTTTCAGCACCAGGCCTCTGTTGAGCAAGTTTGCAAGGCCGCTACCTGGTCTTCTGTTCACACTTTTTCAAAGTTTTACAAGGTTGATGTGCGGGCCTCAGCGGATGCTGTTTTTGGCCGCAAAGTTCTGCAGGCTGCAGTAGTTTGAGTTGTGCTTTATACCTTGTTTTTGGATCCCCACCCTTTATGGACACTGCTATTGGATGTCCCACAGGTAATGAATATCTTGAAGCGGGGTGTGTGACATACTTAGAATAATACCATTTTGTGAATACTCACCTTGTAAAATGGGTATTATAAGTATGTCACACACCCCGCTTCAACCCGCCCTTTGGATTCTGCATCCTTCATATGGTGAACTTTGCATTGTTATGACTGATATTTGGCTCTTCCTGGTCCTTTACCTTACTGCTTTCTTTATACTGGGTAATGAGTGGGAGGTCCCAGGTACTTATGGACTGGGAGGGGCTTTCTTTCCTCCAATCATCTCTGCAGAAGCCCTCTACAGGACCATATTACCCACAGGTAATGAATATCTTGAAGCGGGGTGTGTGACATACTTATAATACCCATTTTACAAGGTGAGTATTCACAAAATGGTATTATCATTAGCTTACCTTACATTGAGTCCCAGCACTCTCCTTCCTGCTATGTTGGTCTACTTAGTGAAGAAATCACTTCCTTATTCAGATTTTAGTCTCCACCCCCCCTGACCTGGTCCTTTAATCAGCTTTCAGTGGACCAAGAATGGAAGCACCCCCACTCTCTCCCCAGACATCCTGATTGGCTGTCTCTCTCTGCAGCTATAAAACCCCACCCTCCCTCTCTGGTCACACTATGTGCTGGCAGTAATAACTAGAGGCACAACAATGCACTTATTTTTTTTACTATGATATATGTAAAGCACACAGCGTGCTTACATCACATTGCTGTTGCCACACCCACTGTTTCTCGTTTTTTTCTGCATCTCCAATGCTCTAATACTTTAACAAATAACTTGGGAACTACAGATTACAGTTTGGGTCAGTGCAACATGTAGCCTGAGACAATGGGACAACAATTGGGCTTGCCTTTAGTATAACTTTAAATTGGGTTGCTTTCACTTCTCCAAAAATCAATGTATTCAGATGAGTTTAAAGACAATTTGAGTTGTCTCTTAAAAGGGAACACCCACCCTGGAATCCTGCTGGCCTTCCCCCGGGGCATCATGGTTTTAAACCTAGACAAGTTAAAGCACACAAAAACCATTGTGGAGTCCTATAGAAAATGTCTACTTTCCTGATGGCCCCCAATGTGCTTCCGATGTCCGCTTTATGCCAAGGATTAGTATACACGGCCTAAGTTCTGATTGGACAAGAGCTGGAAAGGTAAGCTGTTTGGGTGATCTGGGGGGGTTCACACAGCAGGGCATCCCATATCGGTATGCCCCAGGTAAGAGGACCAATCACTGGGATAGTCTTCAGAACAGGGAGTTTGCTGGGTCAGGAGGTATTTTTTTTTCTTTTAGGCTAGACAATCGTCGATCGATTTAAAGCAGACCAAAATTGATGATTTTCACTCACAGGCTTTTTTATCTGCTTTCTATGTGCATCACAATTTAGGAAGCGCTGAAGTTTAGGATGCCCACACACAAGAAACTAACGTGTACAGAGGTGGCCATTATTGCCATACATAGGTCATGCCCACCTGCCAGCAGAAAGTGCAGATTCTGCTTTCACAAACCAGGGCTCCAGGAGACTGTATGGCAGCACTGGATTGGCGTTAATGTAGGACTGGCTACTGCCCCTTGGCACAGCCCAGCACTGGGTCCACAAAAGATAAGTTTACCAGCGACTCTGGGGGTTTCACACCGCATGGCATCCCAATTTTGCATGTCCTGGGGACACGTCAGTGGCCAGCCCTGTAGTCCATTAGGCTTGTGGACTGCGCAGCGCGGCTTGTAGGTGACAGATCAAAACCCACTCATATCGGTTTAAAAGGTAAAAACCCTCCCAGGGGCATCATTATTTGGAATGTACTGATATGTGACCCCCCTCCTCGAGTCGCCCCATTCTTACCTTGCACTCATTCATGTTATGTGGACATATCTGAGGAGGTATGTGTCCTTGTGGGACCCCTTGTCACCCTAAATAACTGCCCATAGACTTCTGCAACAGATGAGCAAAAGCTCCAGTAGCCAGCTCTGCATATTGCAGGGGGGGGGGGCATCACCTACAGTTTATAGCCACTTACATTACCCTGTCAGATGGAGATTGCTTAAGTGCCTGATTGAGGGAAAGGAGGTGTTTAAATAGGTAAAGTGACCTCTGTCCCACAGAAACAAATTTCCTTTCTAAGGTGTATGTCTGCTTTAGTTCTTAATGGGCCACTCAACATTGAACAGGTGCTTATCCTAGGTATATGATTATGTAAACCATGTGGCTGGATGATCGCTACTGCAGCAAAGCAATGATCATGTTTAAAATGCTCAGCAAAGATGGCCTCTATCTCCTTAATGCTGAACTAAACCCTTTCTGTCAACCCTGTGCAATTGAGGGTTTTTCTGCTACACTGGGTTTTGGACCACTTAATGCCAGGGATTGCAATTAAAGTCTTACAGCAGTCCCACAGAAAATGCACGGAATTCCAGCTAGTTGGAATAAACTGTCACCCAGCAATGTATTCTGAATGGAGTGCCGGCACCCCTGCTGGACAATTCTCTCCAACTTTGTGCTTAGCAGCCAAAGGGATGCCACAGCCTGCAAAATCATTTCTGGCGATCCCTGGGGGATTGACACAGCAGGGCATCCCTAAATCGGGATGACCTGGGGATTGGGAACGGTCTGGCGTTCTTGAATGCTCAACCATGCACACTTATAGGGCCTCATGATTGGGGATGCCCACTATGAGCACAGTTAGAACAAGCTGGAAGTTGTGTAAAGTAACTGGCTTCACACTCCTCCACCACTCTTGTGGCCCGTGCAACCGTGTCGGCCCTTGTTGATGAGGAATCTAAAGAAAACTATTTTTCACAATTTGTAGTGTAGCTTTTTTTTTAAATAAAAATTACTTTTTTTTCAATAAAATCATATTGTGTGCAAAAGCCCCATATCTCCGGGTTACATCGATATCTCATATGTTTTGGTAGACTTCTTTTCCGGCCCAGGAGACTCCCCTAAACTGAATAAGCTCTTTAGGAGTTTAGGAGATTTTCAGACAAAATACAACTGCTAGGTGCACCTTGCAGTTTTTCAAGAAAAACAACCCTTTACATTTGAAATACCCCCCCCCCCCCCACAAACTATATATTACATGGAAGTACACTCCTCAAGCTTTCTAGGCGTACTAGGCTTGTTGACATGGGTACATTTGTAAGTAAGGAAGTAAGTAATCATTCAAAGAATTCTTTGGTTGCATAGGGTTTTCCCTAAAAAAAAGAATAAAAAAGCAGAAGCAAAGCCACATTTCCTAAAATAAAATATACAAACAAGAAAATACGAGGTCCCCCAAACAGAATAATACCCAACATGCATATGTGCTGTCAAGGAAAGTGTTGCCAAACACCCCAAAGTAAAGCATGTGCAGAAGGAAACTGCTTACATAGCCCTGAGGGGGCCCACCGCAGACACCAGCCCTGGAGTTCTCTAGGCTTGTGGACTTCACGCTGCGGCTTTGTAGCTAAAAGATCAAAACCCCATCGGCCCTAGAGTTTAAAAGGTAAAAACCCTCCCAGGGGCATCATGGTTTGGAATGCACTGATCTGTGACCCCCCTCGAGTCACCCCATTCTTACCTTGCACCCATTCATGTTATGTGTCCTTGTGGGACCCCTTGCCACCCTAAATAGCTGCCCCTGCAACAGATGACCAAAAGCTCCAGTAGCCAGCTCTGCATATTGCAGGGGGGGGGGGGGGGGGGCAGCCTACTTGAGATTTTGTCACCCTCTGTTGACAGGTCATTTTTCACCATTTTGCATTATTTCTAACTGTGATTTTTGCAGGAATTTCCAGAAAATATGTATATTTTTTGGCAGAGTTTAGGCATTAACATGAAATGTCTTGTTTGTAATTTTTCCAGTGTTTATTAAAATATTTTTGAGTGAAAAAGGTTAAAAAAATTCTTTTATTTTAAATGAAACATTTTTTTTTTTCAAGAAGCCCCTCAAGCCTTGTGAACTGGTCTAGAGGTCCCATGGATCCCTTACCAGTTTACAAAGGGTTAAATATAAAAACACACACGGAACCCCAGGTTTTTTGGGGATTTTTGAGGGTTAAAAACTCTTTATAAAAACAATTGGTGTGGGGTACCCCCTTCACAGCAAAACCAGCCTCGGGGCCAGCTATGCAGGGCTTGTAGAACAGGGTTCTTCTGCCCTCCCACCCAGACTTTGGGGAGACAGGTAATGAGTGCTCGGGGTTAACGGCAAGTCACCTGCTAGCTGCAGGTGACTTGCCAGCCCATCAAGCCATGTGAACTGGTATAGGGGTCTTACCACAAAGAGTTAACAGTAAAAAAAAACACACCACACAAAAAAAATGACATTTAGTAAAAAAACGTTTTTTTTACTGATCTCTGATCCTCTACTGTCTCGCGCCGATTCAGTTACAGATGCGATTAATCAACATTAACTCTCTCCATCGATCACCCACATGACTTTTCCTCCCTCCTTAGCCTTTTTTCCTTTATTAATTTCCTTCTCCCCTTTTAAAGCACAGGAAGTTATAGCCACATCAGGTTGTCAGCATCCGCATTTAGCGTTGTTTCTATTCAGGTGGTAGTAACCAATGCTAAATGCATTTTACTTTTATAAATAATTGTATTGCTATTTTTCTCATTTGACTAAAGTATTGAAGGTCTTTTGTATAAGCAAACTGAAATGCCAGAGAGTGTGAGTCTTTGGGCCATGACTGGCATTGTTACTGGCCTGTCTATGGCCATGACGCTGTTGCAGTGAGAAGTGGTCCCAGCAGGTTGACTTTGGGCTTTACTCCCTGTTAGCTGAATGGAACGCCTTGGTTGCTGTCCTTCAAGGACGGTGATGAGCCAGGGCATGTGAGATTTACATGTATCTTAAACCAGACCAACAGCCACAGTTGGATAAGATAGGTAGCGTCCATTTTGGAGCTTCCTCTTCCAGCATCTCAGCCATGCTGCTGCCTGGATTCAATTGACATAACCAACAATGCACAGTAACAGGAAGCCCAGCAGCACTTCCTGTTTGCAGGTGGCCTGCAAACGCGTGAACCGTCATTTTGTTTCTAAAATGTACTACTGCAAGAGTTAGAAAAATGTAAATGCATTTTTATGTGCAGCAATCTAAGCTGCCCTGAACAGGGATACATATGAGCACTGTTTGTTGTGTTGGTCTGGTTTAAGTAATTTGTTGACTGTTGGTCCACTTTAGACAGGGTGGACACCAGTCTTAGATAATACTGCTAGGCAACATTCCTAATTTGAAATCAATAATGCTGTTAAAGGTGTTTGTTTAAAGTTGCAGAACTTCCCAGTCAATTGGATTTGGCCATAATTGCATAGCTTCTGCTTTTTATTTCCCTTCAATAGTCTCAATTAGGACTTATTTAAAAATACTGACCGGTCAACTTTAGTTGCAGATAGTGTGTTGTGGAAGTGTGTATGCTGGTGGTGTGGCGACGCACATGTGGTTCAATAACGTTGTTGATTTTAGCTGGGGTTGTGGGAGAGTTTGTGGGCTAGCTTTAAACCGAACCAACCCCCATTTTACAAAACATGGGTGATGGTCTGCTGTCAAGCACTGTAAAGCCTGTAAATCTAACCTGACAACTCGCTCCCTCTGGGAAATGCAGCCCAGCTATTGGGCAGCGGCCGTCACATAGCTGGCTTCTGGCAAAGCGGAAGCCCGAGAATGGGATATGTGACAGCCACCGGCCAATTGCGGGGCTGCATTTCCCTCAGAGAGCAAATTGTAAGGTCATGTTTGTGGGCTTCACATCAATCGATAGAGGAGGGCGCCCCCCTCCCCCGCAGCGGAACAACACCCATGTTTTGTAAAATGGGTGTTGGTCGGGTTTGGAGGTACAACGGTTTGTAATATTTCTGTTTGTAAAGGAACTGTGCAATAAATATATTTTTCACCTCAAAAGGCATCACAGCTTGTAGTATCCACTTCTTTACCTTTTTTTCCCTATCTGAGATACTGCCTGGAAATCTCCTGGTTTTCCTGATGTCCATGAGTGTAACCCATTATTATAATAAGAGACTTAAAGTGATATCAAAGGCAAAGACATTTGTTACACCATTGTGTCAGGCTATATTTGCCACTGCTCTAAGCTTTTTTCTGTTTTGAAATTGAAGAAATGGCCAAGATATCAGTGTTTACAGTTTCACCTTAGGATTTCTCTTCAGAAGAAAGTGGGCATGCATAATAATCAGCATTATGGATGGGGTCTGTAAGAACTCGAGATCCTACTTCAGACACGCTGGGTGTGCTGCCTCTCTTTCTCCTTTTGCTTGGTATCATTGGACTCCTAGACCCACCCTCCCAAACACATGCACAAGATCCTGCACTCCCAAACACATGCACGCACTCCCAAACACGTGCACACACTCCCAAACACATACATGCACCACCGCACTCCCAAACGCATGCATGAACCCCCAGCACTCCCCAACATTTGCAAGCACTCCCAAACACATGCACGCACCCCAAGCACATGCACACACTCCCAAACACATTTACTCACCCCCAAGCAAATGCACGCAAGCACATGCACGCAACCTCAAACACATGCAAATGCTTCCAAACACATGCATGCACCCCCAAGCACATGCACACACTCCAAAACACAGCCACTCACCCCCAAAACATGCATGCACCTGGGTACCTGGGTCAGAGGCCGGAGCTAGAGCTGCGGGCTGGGCAGAACCACTGATAGGATGAGCAGGAGGTGACTGCAGCATCCCCCCTGCAGCTGCGGCCAGGCTGATTGGAGAACCCCCCCCCCCCCACCTGTGCCGCTCAGGGATTGAATGATCGCAGGGTGCTGACAGGGGTGAGAGCTGCGCGATGTCAGAGTGGCAGCAGGGCAGTTGCAAAAGAGGAGAGGGGGCAGGTGCAGAAGGTGAGAGTGGGTGTAAAGGGTAGAAGGGCTGGCAGCGTGATTGCAGTCCATTGGTAGGGTGGGGTCTGAAAGCAGAACGAGGAAGTGATTTCCATCACTAAGGAGGCAGACAGGAGAGGAAGGACAGCGCTGGAGCCACTCTATGAGAGGTAAGCTTTTTTTTATGACTTTCGACTTGCCAAACACTTTAAGAAACATGTTTATTGTTTGGTAAAAAGTTTTATCTTGTTATAGGCACTTCCACTTCAATTACAATCAGTGCTAGGTAACCTGTTAAATTACCTTTGAGCAAGTGAGAAATCTTAGGAGGGTCTTCCATAGATAAATGTGGCAGGAACCAGTTGTAAGATTTGTATACCAGTCCACAGCCATTTATAACTGGAGCAATGGTACCTGGGAATGCAATGATGAAATTTTGTCTCTTATTTCCCAGCTCCTGAGTGTTTTTGAGGGTCAGATACTTTTGAATGTGTTGTAGCTTTTGGCACAGATTATCAACAGGGAAGCCAGCAAGATCAATAATGTCCACATCTTCCTGGCCTTTCTTTAAACCCAGCAAGTAATGGGGTGGCATATATGTGTGTGTGAAAAGGATTGTGTGGTGATAAGGCTCATTTCCAGAGCTTACTTTGGACTGTACAGTTTTCTGTATGTGAAATAAACTGGGAATTAATCCAGCTTGATGAAAACAGCCAAAGAAAAGGGCTCCCAGGACATTAAACGTTACAATAACACATTTTACTTTCCTTGTTCCTCTGTGACTCGAAACTAACAAAGCCAGGGGTGTTATAAGTGGGATAAGGAAACGGGGCTCTTGATGGTTAATTAATGACAAAGCTATCAGTGGAACAAAGTAAAAAAGGAATAGTCTGGCTTTGTGTTGAGAATATCTTTCATATTTAGTGTTAGATTTGGGCCACATCTCTTTAATGCCAGTGTAAAGGACAGAAAAATGCAGGATACCAAATAGCATAGGCCCATTTACTGCCAAGTGTGTTACTGGAGGGTGAACCCCATGCTGTGCAAGATTGCTTGTGTTTAGGTTGTATCGTAGAAAGTTGAAGGGAGTCAAAATAATATTGTGTCTCGGTTGATGTAGGTCAGCATTTTTCATAGAAAATGGGTAGTTTCCTGTATAGTATAAGGTATCAGCCACTGTAAAGATGCTGGAAGTAACAAGCATGCTAGGTAATAGCTTGAAAGCATTTACAAGAATAGATTTACATGAGAATTGTGACAGGTTATTTTGGAGACCCCAGAAAAGCATTGGCATTATGGCTAAGCATAAAAATGTAGGTCTGTTGAAAAATCCAGCTGCCAAAACCATTCCAATAAGATGACAAACCTTGGCTTTCTTTAAGCTTGATGTCACGTTACATGTAGGGGGAGATGTAAGAAGCAGTAACAATGCAAACAAAATGCCTTCTATAGCATTGCTGAGTGTTCTTGTGTAGAATACTAGAGTCACATAGGATGTAGATAGAAGAACCAATGCCCTCCATCGATTGGCTGTATAAAGAGGTGCAATTTGATAGACAGTATAGTCCAGTATGAAAGAGAGGACTGTTATAACAAGACGTGGCACCACAAGCAGAGTGTAGCTGCAACTGATCACATCAAAACCCAATCGATGTAGGATTCCAATAATCCAGAATGCAGTTCCAGATGTAAGGAGGGGAAAGAGCACTGTCCGACAAGGAGAATCGGGTAGAAATTCCCAAGGACGGAGAATGTCCAGATCTAAAATATCACCTTGTAGGAAAGAAGAAGAGAACATCATGTTAATAAGGAAAACAGCGACCAAGGTTAAATATATGCCTTATACTTGTCTGTGTTGCCCCACTCAGCTTGCATTGTACTGATATAACAAAGTCATATGACATTGCACTTCAATTGTGTGACAAATGGATTTTTAGCATTTGTGGTAAAGAATGGGTGCTTGTGTGAAATCCATGTCCACACAATGAAATAATTAGAACCTTTATTTCATTGACTCTTTCAATCCAGCCCTTGGATATTATTTAGCATGAGTACTTTTTATTAGTACTTAAAGCGGACCTTCACCCTGAATAAGAGTCTATCTTATATGTTTCCCACACCCTGTACATACAGATTGTCCACATTAAAAATCATCCTACCTGCATCTACTGCATGTCATGAGACTTTAAACATCCAAGATGGTGGCTCATGGGACATCAGGCAGCCTGCAAACAGGAAGTGTCTTCTAACTGTGCTGCTCTGCATTCTGGGATTGGTGACCTTTTCCTGATCCCAGCTCTGCTCTGTCTGAGCAGAGCAGCTCGTATCCTAAAGTCCTGAACAGAGTTGCAGCCCAATGGGGGAAAGAATAATAAGTAAGGCCCTTATTTAACAAGGGATAGCGCCAGGTAGCGAATGGTGAGCGAACGGTAATGACGGTCACCGCCACGAGAACGCCAGCTCCCCTCTGCAATCACACATTTATCAAGCCGATCCTGCTTAGCGACTGAGATAGCGCCAGATAGCGAATCATTCATCATTATTCCAGCCTCACCCCACAGCGCCAGCGAGCGACCTTGAACAGCGACAGGTATGACCTCTCGCTACCTGGCGCTCTCCAATGCATTTCAATGGAGCAATCTTTAAATATTCATAATTAAATGCTATTAATGTTTTTTTTTTTTTTTTAATGGCAAAAATTCTGTGACCACTTCTGCAATGTTAGATATTTTTTTAAGGTAAAAAAAAAAAAAAAAAAAAAATTTGTGCAGAATTGATATTACAGGTCTGATATTAATGTATTCATATTACAAAATGTTTGTAAAAACATGTTTTTTTATTTTTCTAAAAATATGGTTGTTTGGGGGTTAAAAAACTACTTTTAACCCATCGCCGCCAGCGCTCTGGGGTTTAAACAAGCATTTCACAGCGCGAGAATTTTTTGAGCGTGATTTGTTGATGAATATGGTGGGAGCCGTTCGCTATGGCCATTCGCTGTCATGCGCTCCCATACAGCGCGGAACCTGTCAAACAGCGACTCCTAACCCCGTATTCAACATTACCGCACACAGACAGTCGCTGTCAACAGCCGAACAACGGCCAAGCACAGCAAATACTAGCGTGCGCTGTGAAAATAACGCTACTGGCGCTCATCTGTCGCTACCTGGCGCTATTAATGAATCGGCCTCCCTGTGATTAAAAACTTAAAATATATTAATTTTAGATGCTGGGGAATCATTTTATAAGGGTTTGGGCTTTTCAATAAATCATGGTGAAGGTCCGGTTTAAAGAAGAACATTGGACAGTGTGAGTTAGCAAAGACTCCCCAAACTTTGCCCTCTGTTCCCTTTATACATCAGATTCTACATTTGGCAGGTTAACTTACCTGTTTTCTGCTCTTCATCCTGCGCTCGACCATTCTTCTCAGACGCCATCTTGTCGTCTTCTCTGTCCCACGATGCACTGCGCTGCCCCCAAGATCTTGCGCCTCTGCAGTGAAGTCCTCATCTCTGGCCAGGAGGATCAGAAATACCTTGAGATGGCGGCGCAACTAGCGAGGACGCAGGACAGCTAAGCTCCCCCTGTCATCTGTCACAGACAGCTAAGATGCCAGGGGGTGGAAAAAGCAGTAGGATGATGGCGATCTGCGGGTAAACAAATAATTTTATGTTTGTACATGTACCCTGGGCAATCCCTTTGTATGTCTTTTTATTGCAAAGTTATTAGCTCTATTGGCTTGATGCAGAGCCTCCCCGTTCAGCTCCCCCGTGCATTTTCCCGTTGGTTTTGGGCTTTGATCGGGTCAGGAAAGGGTGCTACGTTGATTTTAGTGTGCGTTTATGCGCTCAGGTGTGCGCTCAGCCGCCTTTCCGATTGTCGGCTCGCACGAGGCTGTTTGCCGGGAAAACGGACGCCTCGTTCATTGGCCCGTTTTTTTCAGTGATGCAGAGCCTTGATTTCCGATTGAAATCACCCTAATAAAACGGGGCCGCCGAGCCTTCACTTACGGCAAGTCAGAGCAGCCGTATTTGCACTCGGGCAATAATATGCAGTCCTCTGTTGGAGCACATCAGCGACGCCAGCTCCGCGGTCTTGTCCTGCTGAGTATGGCAGAAACCAGGCTGCACCGCACGCCTTTGGACATCGATGGCATGAGTATTTGATATTTTTTATGGGTTTTTTTGGGGGGTCCTTTTTACAGGGTCTCCATAATTTTTATTTTTTTGTTTGTGTGCAGGCATTTGAAGATGGGACATAGCATAAATGTGCAGGCACTGGCTGGCCCTGATTTGGTTTTTGGGAGTCGTTTTTCTGGCTTTCCCTGCCTAGGAATTCCTGCCTACATGAGCGATTCAAATCAGCCGATCTATTTGGTGGCTGGCTACTGGGTATGTGTCTGAAACTTGTCTTGGTTGCCCACCCTCTCTGACTGTGTTTGTTCCCGTAACACACTATTTGGTAACTTTTTTCGTAGTATATTTGGAGCCCAATTATTGATCTACAAATTTAATGGGTTAAGTGATTGTACCCTATTGCGTCATGTTCTTGCCCTCTTATGTAAGTATCATTCCCCAGACTTTTTTAATCAGAGTACAGGTTGGATGTGCATGTAGTCTCATTACAAATGTCCTTTCCTCCCACCCTACCCCGCTCACCAATTTGTCCCTCTTTTCTATTGTTGCAATGCACACCTTTTTTTAATTATTTTTTTGGGGGGTTTTAGGGCAGGAGACTCTGCCTATCCTTTGGTCCCCTGGATGAAGACCCCCATCCTGCACCGATCTTCACAGGCAGAGGAGCGCTACAATACTGCCCCCAGGAGGACTCGCTCTGTGTTGGAGCGAGGCTTTGTTCTCTTGAAGATGAGGTTCCGTTGTCTTGATGAGACTGGGGGGGGGGGCACTACAATAGACGCCTGCAACGGTCCGAAACCTAATCATGGCTTGTGGGCTACTCCACCACCTTTAGTTTCAGCCCTCCCCACCCCTCCTTTTTCTTGCACCCAAAGTGGCACCGCGCAAACCATACGTGCACAACTAGTGTTTAGTGTTTTTTCAGAGACCACAATTTTTTTTGGTTTTTTTTTTTTTTTTCAAACAAATTTTGTTTTGTCATTTGTTTTTTTGGGCCCAAAAGAAAAATTACACGTGGGCACAGAAAATGTATTCTCCACAAATTAGTGGTATGTTGGGTTGCATGGTGACGAGGAATGATGTTGTGCCTGCAAATTGGCTGCAATGTGGGCCAGGCTTTGATTAATCTCACCCATATGGCTGGTTAGGGCAGAGATATTTCTGTTTAATACCTCTACTTGGGCGTTGAGGTTTGTGAGTTGGGTGCACACAGTCTCATTGAATTGCTGTGTTGTCACAGCAAAGGCTATATTTTCCTGCCTCCATGTTTCCTCCAAAATTTGAAGTTGCCTTCTTTGGGAAATATGGCGTCTAGACTGGGTAGGAGCAGTGGGACGGGTGGTTGGTTCTGGTTCCGAAGGTGGTTGTGGATGTGGTGGCTGTGCCGGGGTTGCCTGCGTTGCTGCCACTGGTGCAGTAGTGGTTAGTGACATATGTGGGGTGTCCTCCTCCAAATCTCGTATATGGTCGATGATGGGTGGGCTTCCTGTGGTCTGTAAAGAAATATAGCATCCTTTTAGTTTATTTCTGTCCACAAAAGCTCGCAAATATCAATGTTAAAAGTACACATCAAGGCCCATTGACTTACCTCATCACAATCCACAATTTGGGTTTGTGGTGTAGAAGCCTCGGTGCTAACGCAGGGGTTTGGGGGCCTGGTGTGTCCTGTTGACTTGGTCCTTAGAATGTAGATAGGAAGATTAGGTAAATGGTGTTGTGTAGCATAACACTGCCTTCTTGAACTTTTGGTACTAGGTCATGGCAAAATCAGACTCACCTTGGGACCTTACATTCCGGTCTGTGTCTTGTGCCTCTGCCAGTCCCTGGATGCTGGCCGGGTGTATGTATGTATATACATGTTCCTCGGCGGGAGTAAGGATTATTTTAGTGGGTAAGCCACCCCCTGTCTGTTGGCTGGGGAAGATTAAATCACACCTAATAAGTGTTACATCCTTTTAACAATGTTACCAAAAATGCATTTTACTTTTTCCTTTACTTCTGCTCCACCCCCTGTCTGTTGGCTGGGGAAGATTAAATTACACCTAATAAGTGTTACATCCTTTTAACAATGTGACTAAAAATTGTCCTTTACCTCTGCTGACGGCGCATGTCCATTTTTTTTTTGCTGTAGTATTTCATGTCCCCAAATTTCCTTTTTATTTGCTGAATATCTCTCCGGACTGATCCCACACTATTGACCTGCCTGCAAATATTAGTCCAGATCTCCATCTTAGCCTGCTTAGTGGTGGTTTTGGAGGTGCGGCCAAATAGGGCATCATAATGCTTGCAAACTGCATTTGCCACCGCCATGCTTTGAGCATCGCAAAATCGGGCAGTTAGTGAGCCACGCCGTAGTTGTCTGCCACATGGGTGTGTGGTCTCCCCTGCCTCTGAGGAAATGATGGTTGGGTATCTGGGGAGTCGTGTGTGCTTCTTGGGCTTATGGGGGAGGGGGATGTTGTGTGTGTGCTTCTCTGGCTTAATGTCTGGGTTCCTGTTGAGCTATCAGATGTGGAGCTGCATGTGGAATCTGAGGTACTGGAATTGGGGGAACCAGAGGGTGGAGGTGGAGGGGTGGGTGACCTGGGTGGGGTGGTGGGTTTTGCAATGCGCTTACCCTTGCTTATGTGTTTGGATTTGTGGGTATGCTTGGTGTGTGGAGGTGGAGGATGCTGCATGGTCTGACTAGATGGGGCACCCTTGTGTGTGCGTGGTTTTTTTGCAGGTGGTGGTGAATGGGTTAATGTACCCTTGGTCCTGCGTTTTTTTGAATGTGCCTGTTTGTGTGGAGTATCCTGCGTTTTAGTGGGGGCATGTTCGGCATGTGTCTGGTGCCTGCTCTTCTGTCTTTGGGAGGATGAGGCATGTGTGCGGCTGCTATGTGCCTCGGCCCTTGGTTGGCTCTTTTTGCTCCCTTTAGGTCTGCCCATATTGATATGGTATCCAACACAGAGCTGAGTGCCTTGTGCTTTAAATATGTTTTCCGTGTGGCTGTGGTCAACAGCGGGTGCGCGCCTGCGCGCACGCACTCACCTACGTCTCCGCGGGAGAACGTCAGAGCTATACCTTGCAAACCCTGAAAAGCTGTCGGCCGCAAACTTTACCCCGGAGCAGGACGACATCATCATGGATGTGAGTATGCGCGCGTGCGTTTATGTGCGCGCACACATTCCTTGTAATAAAAAAAAAACAAAGCGCCAGAATAGTCTGAAACAACTTAGTTTTTCACGTTACATACAAGCCCACCTTAGTTTAACACATGTACGCAGCTCAAAACTAGGCTACATGCAGATAGCAGAACTAGGGCAATGTGAGGCAGAAAGAGGTTCAAAAAGTGACTTTAGTTAGGCAAGCAAACTTGTTAATGCTTTTTGTGTACATGAGACAACAACAGTCTCTAATATCTGTGTCTTTGTCATGCAAACAGATTCACAGCAGCAACCAAGGGAGCAAGAATGGAGACTCCGCCCCTGACGCAATATGCGCCTAAAACATGGTAAGTGGCGTTTTTTGGTACCAAAGTAAATGAACCAACAATTCCATTGGCCACAAAATGTAAAAACCAAAAAAAACAACCAAAGACTTTGTCTAAAAAGCCCTTAAAGTGGACCTTCACTCAGAATAAGAGTCTATCTTATATGTTTCCCACACCCTGTACATGAAGTTTGCCCACCTTCTAAATCATCCTACCTGCACCTAGTGCATGTTATGAGGCTTTCAACATCCAAGATGGCGGATTATGGAAGCCGCCATCTTATCAGGCAGCCTGCAAACAGGAAGTGCCTTCTAACTGTGCTGCTCTGCATTCTGGGATTGCTGACCTTTTCAAGAGCACAGCTCTGCTCTGTGTGAGCAAAGCACAGCTATAACCCACCCCCTGTACCTTATCCCACTCTCCTCTCCTCAGTAAGTGTGATGCTTCTGAGTCAAGATGGCGGCGGCCGTATACTAAATTCCTGAACTGAGTTGCAGCCCAGTGGTGGAAAGAATAATTATTGATTGTCTAAAAAATTACTATCTATTATTTTGAGATGCTGCGGAATCTTTTGTTAAGAGTTTGGGCTTTTCAGTAAATACCGCAGAAGGTCCGGTTTAAAAAGGGCCCCAAAAAAACCACGCACAACCAAACCAAATAAACAATGCTAAACTAATGTTGTTTTTCATTCACAGATACAAGAAAAACACAGGCACAAGACACCGAGGCCTAAAGAATTTTAATTTGGCTTAAAATGAAAATAGTTTATTTGTTAAAACATTTAGATTCAATTATTTGTAAAAAACTTTGTTTAAAAATTTCAATTTCAAACGCTGGAATAAAATCAAATTAAAAAAAAAATGAAAGTTGTGTTTCCTGCAAATGTACAATCACACAACATCAACACACATTTCCATGACACAAAAAGTTTAGATATGGTACAATAAATCCAAAACAATCAGAAAGAATTAAGGTATGCATTAATGGCAAGGAAAAATGAACACAAAGGAGATTAAGGTATGCATTAATGGCAAGGAAAAATGAACACAAAGGAGATTAAGGTATGCATTAATGGCAAGGAAAAATGAACACAAAGGAGATTAAGGTATGCATTAATGGCAAGGAAAAAGGAACACAAAGGAGATTAAGGTATGCATTAATGGCAAGGAAAAAGGAACACAAAGGAGATTAAGGTATGCATTAATGGCAAGGAAAAAGGAACACAAAGGAGATTAAGGTATGCATTAATGGCAAGGAAAAAGGAACACACAGGAGATTAAGGTATGCATTAATGGCAAGGAAAAAGGAACCACAAAGGAGATTAAGGTATGCATTAATGGCAAGGAAAAAGGAACACAAAGGAGATTAAGGTATGCATTAATGGCAAGGAAAAAGGAACCACAAAGGAGATTAAGGTATGCATTAATGGCAAGGAAAAAGGAACACAAAGGAGATTAAGGTATGCATTAATGGCAAGGAAAAAGGAACCACAAAGGAGATTAAGGTATGCATTAATGGCAAGGAAAAAGGAACACAAAGGAGATTAAGGTATGCATTAATGACAAAGGAGATTAAGGTATGCATTAATGGCAAGGAAAAAGGAACACAAAGGAGATTAAGGTATGCATTAATGGCAAGGAAAAAGGAACCACAAAGGAGATTAAGGTATGCATTAATGGCAAGGAAAAAGGAACAACCCAAATTTATTGTTCCCCAAAAAATATGTGTCAAATTGGCAGTGGTTGCCATATGTATATTCCAATGGAGGTTTAGGGATGCGCGCTTGCGTGTAGCCAGATTGGCAACTGAAGAGCCATGGAGATGTAAGTATACTTGCTAAAACCACCAAAATGGAAGGTCAAATACGACGGAAACCAAGCAGGTACGTTCAAAAAGGCAGGAAAAATCAGGGAAAAACGGGCCGCCCATGTGAACTTGAACGGGAGCCCCGATCAAATTGAAGGCACCCGAGAGAGCAAAAAAAGCTTTCCGAGTAAAGTGAGATTGACGGATCAGTTAGGGAGCCATTCCGACGGAGGCTCTGCATCACATTTGAGCCACGATTCAAATGGGAGCCCCGGACAATCGGAGGGTTTTAAGGGCAGTTCAGAGGAGGCTCTGCATCAGGCCCTATATCTGCAAGGTCAGTAGCAGGCACTAATCTGCAATCTACAAAAGAGAATCACATCATTTCTTTCTCCTCTGAAGCCCACCAATTAAGAATATAATATCGGTGGGCAGAGCTATAGTTGCTGTACTATTTTTTCAAAGGCTCTAGTCCTCTTGAATATCATTATGACCAGGGTGTTGTCGGAGCACATGTAACCTGTATTTTGTGCACCACACCACATTTCAGTCCAGGTGACACCTATGGAGGATACAAATGTGCAAAACTCTGCAAGGCAGATGGTCCATTTAAAGTGGACCAGCAAGCCAATCTCAGCCATTTCTTCATTAAAGCGGACCTTCACTCTGAATAAGAGTCTATCTTATATGTTTCCCCCACCCTGTACATACAGATTGTCCACATTAAAAATCATCCTACCTGCATCTACTGCATGTTATGAGCCTTTAAACATCCAAGATGGCAGCTTATGGAAGCCGCCATCTTATCAGGCAGCCTGCAAACAGGAAGTGCCTCCTGACTGTGCTGCTCTGCATTCTGGGATTGCTGACCTTTACCTGACCTCAGCTCTGCTCTGTCTGAGCAAAGCACAGCTATAACACACACCCCTGTATCTTATCCCACTCTCCTCTCCTCAGTAAGTGTGATGTTTCTGAGTCAAGATGGTGGCGCCCGTATCCTAAAGTCCTGAACAGAGTTGCAGCCCGGTGGGGGAAAGAATAATAAGTTGGTGACTAAAAACGTAAAATATATTAATTTTAGATGCTGGGGAACTGTTTTTTAAGAGTTTGGGCTTTTCATTAAATCACACTGAAGGGCCGGTTTAATTAAGAAAATGGAAAACAGTTTAGGACATTGCCAATTGTAGCCCTACACAATGATCTAACAATGCCTGATCTATCACTTTAATGACATTCATATATACTATGCTGTGTTATCTTTATTTTATTCACATTCACTGTAAAAAAATAAATGTAGCATGTCATTGGTTATTGAGGCTAAAAAGGATAATCAAGGTTATTTCTTATGCAATTTTTATATGGAAGTCAGGTTCTTTCAAACAAAGACTGAAAATGTCTTCTATCTATACAATAGAGTTAACAGTATGGGTATATAGATATTTAGAGAATAATATACAAAATCTATAGATTTGAAGATATATTAAATTCCATAAAATGTATTTGAAATGCAATTTATGTAAATTAGAATAAAGGTCTATAAATTCTAGAGAAAACCAATTCTTTGTTGAAAGTAGGAAAATAATTTTCACTCTTATCATACCAGCCATGACTTCAGGAGACTGAAAGAATTCATCAGGATGTAGGTATGCCTTCTGTGGAGCCAGGCACCATATCACACGAAGCATGCTTAGAATGGCCCATAAAATGCGCTCTTCCATTCCTGTAACTGTGAAAAGACCTTTTCATAAATGTACAGAGAAGGAAAAGAGAGAGCAAAAGTTATAAATAAAAACATTTATATCACATTATATCCTAGGCCAGGTCAAGAAGTTTGCATAGCTCCCTCAAGCCAAAGTCCACCAACCTGAGATACATTTTACAGATTTTCCTCTGGGATTTTTTAAGCTATCTCAGTAATGTTGTAATGCGGGGGTGAATTAGACATCACCCTTGCTAAAATAATTAGACAAAATTAATTATAAGTTGCAGGGATGGCATGGAGGGCCTTTGGACACGTGGAGGCTGATTTACTACTAGCGCCACATATGAGCATATGAGCATGTGAGCATCTGTATAGAGGCGCTTACAGCGAGCGCTAGTAGAAGCTGGAAGCGGGTATTGGGTGCTGTAACCGAGCACTGCGGTCGCTGTAGTAACCTGGCCGGCATTGATGAATTTGATGTGTGTTGGGGGCGCTCAATAACGCTGCAGCTAGCGATAGGTAGTGCCAGCTCAGTGCGTCCGGCACTCGGTTCTCAACACCGTACTTAAGAAAAAACTATACACACACGTCGGCGCTCTAAAGCTTGGCACTGCAGCATAGAGCGCCAGACGCTGTGTGATCAAAGTCTGTTTTTGAACACATATACACCAGTAACAAAGCGAAAACACATGGAATGACATTTTTTTAACACTGTGACAATGACACCTTAGTGCCAGACCTGTAAATACAATTCTACATGAAAATATAAAAAGTCAAAAAAAATTATACAAGTACAAAAATAATTGCCAAACACACTTTTTTAACACAACCAAATGAAAGCCAATTGAAATGTATGGGCAAGCGACACTGAGCGACAGGTACTACGTGCTCTTGAACCTAGAGTGGCGGCGCTGTACGCTGAGCCGTCTCTAGCAATACATGTGACGCTACATGACGCTGTTAGAGGCTCTCATCAGATTCGCTTTCTTAATGTGGTATCTCATACAGCGCCCAACGTTCACCAGACACTTTCTGCCACTATGAAGCATTACCTGGTGCTATACTTTCTTAAATAACCCCCTAAGAAGCATCTGTCATTCTTCCTGGTGACATAACTGGCTGAAGTTCCACCTTGAGTGAAAAATATTCTGTAAAAAAAATAGGCAGAGGCACATGTATGGGTCTTACATGTAGAGCCGGAGGGAACCCCAATGCTGATTGAAAATATACTATGGGCACCACTGGACACAAGACCCCCCATATTTTATATATTCCCATGACTGAGCCCAATATTGGGAATTAGTGGGTATGTCTTAAGGCATGCACTAATATTAGTGGCCCTGGGTCAGGGTGGCTGGAATAAAGGTGCACCCAATGGTCTTGGTGCCCAGGGCGATCACCCTGCTTGCTCTCCCCTAGAAACAGCCCTAAACATATTTATCATGGTGGATGCAGAAAGCATTGTCCATTCATCCAGCATGCTTGAAGAACAATTCTGGGGACATCTTGAGATAACTCCATGGGAAATCACCTTCAAACGTTAAAGCACACAGATTCTGATCACCATAATAATGTATGCATATAAATAAATGCAGATGTCAAACCAGTTAATGTAAACTAGTGGGAATCTAGGGAAACTACTGAAAGTATAGTGATAGAAGTTGGGCTTCTTGTGGCAGTGAGAACTGTAATAGGGGCTTGTAAATCATCTACTAGACTCCTTCTGGCTTTAGTATCTGGAGGAATTGGAAACATGAAACACTAGCCCTTCATTCTTTAGTTATTTCATGATTTTTAAATTGTTTTTTTCTAATGGGCACTGATGATTTTGTGGTATTTTTCAGTGTATTGTAAACTTGGATACAATGTTAGCTTAATTGGGGGGGGGGGGGGGGGTGCATTAGTCCTGGAGAACAGAGAACCTTACAACTAACCTAAATTCCTGATTTGGGATTCTCCTCCAGTTAAAGAAAAATGGAAGCCATGGAAGCAGACTAGGTATAGTCAGGATCATGTATGACGTTGTATTAGTTTATGTCATAAATATAACAGCTTAATGTGATTTAAAAGCTGTTTTGCTTCCTTCAGCCTCATGTGCTGTAGTTTCTATTCCAATACATCTATCTATCTACTTCATACCCCCCTTCTCTCTATCTCTCTCTATGTCTCTGTCTGTCTGTCTCTCTCTCTCTGCTAGCTAAAGTAAAATTAGATGCTATTAGCTGTTATGCAAGCTACAGATTTTTCCTTTGCTCATCTGCCATTTGACTTGTCTGCAGGCTAAATTCCTCATGGCTCAAACAGTAAAACCCTGTGCTCTCCTGGCATTGTATCTGCCTCCCAACCACTGCAGGATAAGAAAAGGCCAAGCATCATGTTGCATATTAGTACTCCAAAATGGCAGGTCCCTGCAGCAAGAAAAAAAATGACAGGAGTGAATTCACAAATGACAGAGCTGCACATGATTTAAGCCTCGATTCAAAGACACATTCGTCCGGACTTCCGTAGCTGTCTGTGAAAGTTTTGGTGGGTGTTTGTCATTTTTTTGCTTTTTTTCGTTCATTTTTCATTCATACGAACGTTCGGGAATGCGCTTTAGATGAACGGAAGCAAATCGGAACATTTCCGTAAGTTTGGATCATTTTCCAAACAAAATCGGAAATTTTCCGTTCGTTCAGAAAACTTCTGTTGTTGGGATGGGTTTCTGTCTGATTCAGAGAGCTGATTTCCGACGGATCACCACCCTATAAATCCGTTTCATTTCCGATCCACTTACGAGACCTTTGAGGGCTCGGATTGCTGTTGTTGAACATGTTTTGCGGCTATGTGGAGGAGTCTGCGCGCCTTTAGCACCAAGGCATTGCATGTATCAGCGTGGCCGAGGCCATAAATTGTTTAGCAATGCATACCTGAATCAATACATTTCATGTTTGCCTTATAGATGCATTTTAATGCTGACCTTAATTAGTCCTTAGCATGTAAACATTTATTTTCCCACACATCCATATAATTGCTATATTTTTTTAGACTTATGTCCTTTGTGAATTATATTTGGATTGTTGAACTTGAATCTTAATTTGTTGTAGGAGTTATTGTTTTAGTTGGTTGCTTTGTGTAATTATTTTATATTTGGTTGCAGGAACCGCAAGATGTGCCACTCACACAACATAAAAGCAGTGATTGGTCCAGCTATGCGATTCCTCAGTGTTCTTGCAGGGCATCCAGGGTCGTCCCATGATGCTTATACATTGCGGAGCTCCGGCTTATTTCGTCAGTTTGAGTCAGGAGAATTATCTGGTAGATGGCTCCTGGGTAAGTTTGCTCACATTCCATCAATCCATTTTCACTGTATGGCAATGAATATAGTTGATGACTCATGACTTAACCTATTGCTGTTTTTAGCCCTTGATGACATGTTAAACAATATTGTAGATTAGAATGTGTATTTTATGTTATTATTTTTAAATTATTTCAGGGGATTCTGGATATCCACTCCTGCCCTTGCTCCTGATGCCCGTTCTTTGCCTGCAGAATGCGGGCCAGGGGTTCTCTAATCGGGCACTATGCAAAACCCGGCCCGTGGTGGCAAGGGCCCTCTGGCTTTTGAAGTCCAGATTTAGGTGTTTGGACCATACAGGGGGGGGGGGCACTGCAGTATGACCCCAACAAGGTTATACCAATATTTTAATTTAAGTTTTTTAACAGGGACCACACGTGCCTGAGTGTCAGGGTCCTTCAGTTGGTGGGCGAGATGCAGGAGCTGCGCAACTCGTTGGGGACCACAGATGAAGAATAATGTTCTGTGGGCTGCCATTGCTATGTATTTTTTTTTTTAAAGTTGCAAATATTATACATTTTCTAAATTTTAAAAAATGTTATATTTTATGATGGAATCAAAAAAAAAATGTTACCGTGTCATTTCATTTACAAAATACATACACAAAACTAATGGACCCAGAAATATTTAAAGATGAATATTCACATGACCGAGAAGTGATTTGGGTGAGCTTTAAGGGTCCAAAAGGGAAGATGGAGGATAGTTCTAAGTGGTTTAGCTAAACATTGTAGTAGAAGTGAGGGTGGCAAATATGTAGGCGAGCACTTTAACCCTTTGATCGCCAGCCTACCTTGAGATTTTGTCACCCTTTGTTGCCAGACCATTTTGCACTGTTTTGCACTCCCCTTGTTCAACTGTGATTTTTGAAGGGATTTCCAGGGATTTCCCAGGAAAGTGATATATTGTTTTTTTCAGCAGAGTCTGGGCTTTAACATGAAATGTCTTGTTTGTCATTTTTAGGTGTATTCTCAATATTTTTGGATGAAATATGTGCAAAAACCCCCCAAAAAACTATTTTTTACAATTTGTAGTGTTTTTTTGTAATAAAAAATGTAAATTTGTCAATAAAATATTATTGCGCGTGAAACCCCAATTTCTCCCGGTTACAGCGGTACCACATATGTATAGGTAGACACCCTTTCCTGCCCAGGAGACTCCCCCAAACTGAAACAACGTTTTAGGAGTTTTTCAGATAAAATACAACTAAGCTACGCGCTAAGCGCACCTTGCAGTTTTTCAAGAAAAACAACCCTTTACATTTGAAATACCCCCGACAAACTATATATTCTCGGGAAGTACACACATCAGGCTTTCTAGGCGTACCAGGCTTGTTGACATGGGTGCAGTTTTCTGGAAGTAATCCCTCAATATATTCTTTGGTTGCACAGGGGTTCCCTAAAAAAAGAATAAAAAAGCAGAATCAAAACCACATTTTCCTAAAAAAAAACTATATGCAAACAAGAAAAAAACTGAAAATCTGAAAAAGCAACATGCCCCGAACAGAACAATACCCAGCATGCATAGCTACTGTCAAGGGAAGAGTTGCCAAACACACCAAAGTAAAGCATGTGCGTAACTGCAATTTTAAAGTGCGCACCTTGTGCTTTTTCTACAAAACAAGCCTTTACATTTGGAATATCCCCCATATATTCCCTGAAAGTACACATTTTAAGCTTTCTAAGCGTACCCCGCTTGTTGTCGTGGACTCATCTTTCTGGAAGTAATCCCTTGAAGAATTGCACAGGGTTTCACAAAAAAATTTATAAAAAATCAGCATAAAAAACACCTTTTCCTAAAATATCAATATGCAAATAAGAAAAAACAAGCTAAATCTGAAAGCGCAAGGTCCCGCGAGCAGAACAATACCCAACATGCATAGGTACTATTAACCCTTTTAATTGCCAGCCTACTTGAACTTTTGTCACCCTCTGTTGGTCATTTTTCCCCATTTTGCGCCATGTTTAACCGTGATTTTTGTCGGAATTTCCTGGAAAATATATCTATATTTTTTTGCAGCAGAGTTTAGGCTTTAACATTAAATGTCTTGTTTGTAATTTTTCTACTGTTTTTTAAATATTTTTGCGTAAAAAAAACAAAAAAATAAATAAAATATTTTTTAAACAATTGTCTCCTTTATTTTAAATAAAACATTTTTTTTAGTAATAAAAACCATATTGCATGTGATAGCCCCATTTCTCCCGATTACAACGGTACCACATATTCTTGCCCAGGAGACCCCCCAAACTGAAAAGAGCACTTTATAACATTTACAAATAAAATACTACTACTATCCACACTATAAACATAAGGGGTTAATTTAAAAAGAAAATGACACCCTCCTAGGGTGGGGACCCCTTTTTTTTTCTTTTGGAATTTTAAGGGTTAGGGTTAGGCTCATCGCTTACTTGAACAATCAGACCCTATCATATCCTCTCTGGAGTCCTTCTTTAATGCTTTGGCGACTATGTATGACGACCCTGGGCGTATCGCTTCAGCTGAGGCTGTGCTTCGGACCCTTATCCAGGGACGCCGTCCTGTTGAGGAGTATGTGGCAGAATTCCGTTGCTGGAGTACTGAGACTCTTTGGAATGACCCTGCTCTCTGTCATCAGTTCCGTTTGGGTCTGGCCGATTCTGTCAAAGATGAACTGGCTCATTCCGATCTGCCCGCATCTCTGGAGGAATTGATCAAACTCTCCATCAAAATTGATAGGAGACTAAGAGAACGTCGTCTTGAGAAAAGTAATCCTCAGTCGCTCCATTTGGATCCTCCTCGTGCTGATGCTCCCAGTTCCTCTCCACCCTCCACTGCTGTTAACAGTGGTTCGGAGCCGATGCAACTCAGGGTTTCTCGCCCCTCACTGACATCTGAGGAACGCCTTTGCAGACGCCAGCACAACCTGTGCCTTTACTGCGGGGAATCCGGCCACTTCCTCTACAGATGCCCCGTCCGTCCTCCAGGTAGGAGGTTACCTACTAGACATTGTTTGGGCTCCCTCCTGCTTTCTGGTGCTAATCATGTTTCTGTTTCGCTCTGTCTCCAGTTGCCCGAAGAAAAATTGAGGTGGCAGCCATTATCGACTCTGGAGCCTGCAGCTGCTTTATGGACCTAGAATTTGCCAGGACCCATGACATTCCTTCCAGACAACGTCCCTTTCCACTTACCATTTCCTTGGCTGATGGTTCCCTGCTCAAGACCGGTCCTATTACTTTACAAACTTTATCCTTTATCAGCATGTATTAATCCTGATCATTTTGAATGGCTAAGTTTTGATCTCATACCATCCCCTGCTTTTCCTGTTATTTTGGGTTTACCATGGTTATTGGCGCCTAACCCTTCAATAAATTGGTCCACGGGTACAGTGCTCTTCGAGTCTCCTTATTGTCTTCATGCCTGTTTTTCTAATTCTACTTCCAGGCACCAACTAGCTCTGACTAATTCTGCCCAGGGACAGGATATTCAAAGCTTACCTGAAGCTTATATGGACTTTAGGGATGTCTTTGACAAAAAGGGAGCTGACACTCTTCCTCCCCATCGGTCTTATGATTGCCCAATTGAACTTTTGCCTGGGGCATCCATCCCTTTTGGCAGGATTTGCCCGCTATCTGATCCGGAGTTGTTGACCCTTCGTCAGTATCTGGATGAAAATTTGAAGAAGGGTTTTATTCGGCCTTCCACTTCCCCCGCAGGTGCTGGTATTTTCTTTGTAGGCAAGAAAGATGGTTCCTTACGGCCCTGTATTGACTACAGGGAACTGAACAAGGTCACTGTCAAGAATCGCTACCCTCTACCCTTGATTTCAGACCTCTTTCAGCGCCTTAAAACTGGACAGATTTTTACCAAGCTTGACCTTAGGGGGGCATACAACCTCGTCCGGATAAGAGAAGGGGATGAGTGGAAAACGGCATTTCGAACTCTTTACGGACACTTTGAATATCTTGTCATGCCTTTTGGTTTGTGCAATGCCCCGGCAACCTTCCAACACTTGGTCAATGACATTTTTAGGGACTTACTTGATATTTTTGTCATTGTGTACTTGGATGACATTCTCGTCTTTTCTGAAAACCTGACCGAACAGGTGAACATGTGCGTACAGTACTCTCACGACTTCGGGCACATCAACTCTTTGCCAAGTTAGAGAAGTGCGAATTTGAAAAAACATCCATCTCTTTTCTGGGGGTCCTCATCTCGGATCAGGGGTTCTCCATGGACCCTAGTAAAGTTTCGGCTGTACTTGATTGGCCAGCACCTACCTCCCGAAAGGAGGTCCAGAGATTCGTTGGATTCGCCAATTTTTATCGCCGGTTTATCCGTAACTTCTCTGCCATAGTCTGGCCTATAACGGATCTAACAAAGAAAGACAAGACCTTTGAATGGACTGAATCTGCTCAGCAAGCCTTTCAGACCTTAAAGGAATGCTTCACTTCTGCCCCTGTTCTCACACACCCGGACTCTTCCTTACCATTCATCTTGGAGGTTGATGCCTCATCCATTGCTGTGGGGGCCGTCCTATCGCAACGTTCAGGGGAGAAGGCCGTTCTGCATCCGGTCGCCTTCTTTTCTCGCAAATTGTCAGCTACTGAACGCCTGTTTGACGTAGGAGACCGAGAACTTCTATCCATTAAATTGGCTCTTGAGGAATGGTGGTACCTGTTAGAGGGAGCAGTTCATCCTATTCTGATCCTGACTGATCACAGAAACTTGGAATATCTACGTTCTGCCAAACAATTAAAACCTCGTCAGGCGCGTTGGTCCCTGTTTTTCTCCCGCTTTAATTTTCACGTTACCTATCGGCCGGGCAGCCCTAACACCAAGCCTGACGCTCTGTCCCAATTGCCGCTTCCGGACACTTTGGATGAGACTGATTCCTCGGAACTTCCAATCCTCCCAGAAGGACATTTCTTGGTATTAGAATCCGAACTCATCTCTCAGATCCGGAGAGCCTCCTCGGAATTACCACTTGAGGATTGTGAAGACCTGCCTTGCTCTGACGGTTTATTTATCCATCAAGGCAAGATATTCGTACCTAGGTCTACCAGAACTGCGGTTTTACAGACTTTTCATGACCACCCCTTGGCAGGGCACTTTGGACTACACAAGACCTTGGAGTTGATCCGTCAGCACTTTTGGTGGCCTTCCTTGAAGAAAGACTGTGTTTCCTTTATCGATCTCTGCCGGAATTGTGCCCGAAGTAAGGGTTCTTCTCACAAGCCTGTGGGGTTACTTCTTCCCCTGCCAGTGCCTGAAAGACCATGGTCCCACATCTCCATGGACTTCATCATGGAATTACCTCCCTCTGAGGGATTTACCACCATCTTAATGGTGGTTGATAGATTTTTCTAAAATGTCTCATTTTATTCCCTTAGCGGGTATTCCGTCCGCGCCTATACTCGCTCAAGTGTTCATCAGGGAGGTGGTCCGGCTCCATGGTATACCCACCGAAATTGTCTCAGATCGAGGATCTCAGTTTACGTCGCGGTTTTGGTCCCGTCTGTGTGAAGCGCTCCAAATTTCTCTGGCTCATTCATCTGCCTATCATCCTCAGTCGGGCAATCAGAACGTACCAACCAGACGCTTGAACAATACTTACGTTGTTATTCTTCTGCCCTGCAAGACGATTGGTATCGGCTCCTACCTCTGGCTGAGTTTGCATACAATAACTCCTGTCACAGTTCCACTGCCAGATGACCATTCTTCGCAAATTTTGGATTTCATCCCAATATCTTGCCAGACATGCCTAAAGAGGTGAACTTACCCGCTGCCCAGGACTTGGCCTCTTTCTTGGCAGAGACACATCGTGAGTTAAGGGAATGTCTTCTCAAAGCCCAGGAACAGAATAAAAGGAGTGCCGATCGTCATCGTCAGGCCTCCCCAGTATATGCTGTCGGTGACAAAGTCTGGCTGTCCACCCGAAACCTTAAGCTACATTGTCCTTCTAAGAAGCTGGGCCCTAAATTTATTGGTCCATTTCTCATTAAGAGGCTTATTAACGCAGTGGCCGTGGAACTTCGCTTACCGGCCTCCCTTCGCATCCATCCAGTGTTCCATGTCTCCTTACTTAAACCTGCACCAGTTTCCAAAACCTTAGATGACGGTTCTGAGTCTCTGATTGAGGATGAATCAGAAGAATATGAGGTGGAGCAAATTTTGGATGCCCGTCGCAGAGGAATGGGTCTTCAATATTTAATTAAATGGAAGAATTATGGAATCGAAGAGAGTTCTTGGGAGCCGTCTAGGAATGTCCATGCTCCTCGTTTGATTAGGGACTTTCATAGGTCCCATCCCGAGAAACCTGGTCCTAGAGTCGGCCGTAGGCCTCCCTTAAGGGGGGGGGGCAATGTCAGAGAACCAGGACTGTTCCCTCTGTAGTCCAGCAGAGGGCACCTGTTCGTTTATGCCGGAGAACCAGGACTGTTCCCTCTGTAGTCCAGCAGAGGGCGCCTGTTCGTCTATGCCGGAGAACCAGGACTGTTCCTCCTGTTGACCAGCAGAGGCCGCCTGTGAGTCCTCACTACTGAGCATGTGCAGGGGCCTATAAAAACAGACAAGGCCTGTCCTCAATTGCCAGTTGGTCTTTTCCTGCATGCTCCTGAGTTCCTGTGATTCCTTCCTGTGTACCGACCCGGCTTGCTTTTGACTTCGATCCTGCTTTCCTGACGACTTCAGCTTGTTTTGTGACCACGATCCTGATCTGCCTGCCCACGACCTCTGCTTGTTTCTCGACTTTGATCCAGATCTGCCAGCCCACGACTTCAGCCTGCCTCACACTCCCAGATCAGCTCTGGTCTGTCTCCTACCCGGAATTCTGCAAAACCCACTCCTAGGTTGCTTGACCTGGGGCCTTCCTGCAGCCCAGCCTATCCTCACCATCAGAGGCTCTAGTGAATACCAGGTTGGTCCTTGACTCCAGGCTTCCCGGTCGAGAGGTGAGCAGTGTTGCCGTCTCCGCAACCAGGGTTCATACCCAGTGTTCTGACACCTGTGTTGTTGGGATCTTTTCTTAAATGGGCCAATCGTTTTGCCCTCATATGTAAGACCACCAGGGGACTTTAGGATATACACACAGTAGTCAATTGGGCATGTGAAAAAGCCAGAAATGTCAAATGGTTTTCCTGTATGCAGATGATAACATTTAGTAACCTTTTTTAGATGAAAAAACAAAGCTAGTTTAACACCTTCTCAATGGGGTTTGCATGGACTAACATGTCTCTCAGATTCCTACTCTGTTGACAGAGGTGGACGTGTTTATGATCAGAGGTGAGTATATGTTGGTTTTTATGCACTGCTCTTTTAATCCATAGTGAACCATGGTTAAAGATCTAGATCAGGGGTCCTCAAACTACGGCCCGCGGAGCGCATTTACCCGGCCCGCCGGCAGTGCGCGGCAGCGCACCCCCAGCTACCCCCACGCGCAGCTCTGCCCGGCGTCCGCGCACTTCGCACAGCTACCGGGGCCCGCGGCCGGGAGGGAAGGCAGCGGGCGGGGCCGGAGACCGTGAGGGAAGGCAGCGGCGGCAGGGCCGGCGGCCGGGAGGGAAGGCAGGGGGCCTAGTATGGCACATGGTGCATGAGGGGGGGGGAGAGAATAGTATGGCACATGGTGTATGAGAGGGGGGGGAGAATATTATGGCCAATGGGGCATGAGAGGGGGGAATATAATGGCACATGGGGCATGAGAGGGGGGAATATAATGGCACATGGGGCATGAGAGGGGGGAATATAATGGCACATACTGTGTGGCTGGAGGCTGTATGCCTGTGGGGGAACATACTGCCAGCCTAATGTGGGGGGAACTATACTGCCAACGTAATGTGGGGGACTATACTGCCAGCCTAATGTAGGGGGGGAACTATACTGCCAACGTAATAATAAAGATATATGCAGTGTGCATAGGTATTTGTTCAGTTTTTTTTTTTAACTATAGTCCGGCCCTTCAACGGTCTGAGGGACCGTGAACTGGCCCCCTGTTTAAAACGTTTGAGGACCCCTGATCTAGATAAAGGGTAATTGTTCCTCTGTGGTTCCATTCGACGTGGTGCAGTCTCTAGTCCAAGAACCTTCTGTTTCGCTTTCATGATTGTCATTTCGGGATATCCCCTTTGACTGAATTTCTAGTGCATTAGATTCAGGATTCATTTAGATTTAGGTGTTTCCCTCTCACTGGGGCCAGAGCAAATCCTCAGGACAAATTGGGAGATGTCCTAGGTGAGCACTGTCATACCTCAGGAAATCTAGAAGCACATGGGGGAACCCTTACCAGTTCACAAATGGATACATGTAAAAAAACAAACCACACACAGAATAAAGTATTTTACTATTCCCCCCAATTACCTCTGATCCTTTTGCTGATGGCTGGTGTTCAACAATGTACAGCACTGCTTCTGACAGCCAAATTAATTTGCGGAAGCTGGACATGGGGTAGAGCTGCCCCATGTCCTCTGCTTTTGCTAATCTCTCCAGCTTCTGACATCTTGCTCCCTGCTGCAAGGAGGGGCCTTTTATACCAGCAGAATGTGCTGAAGCTAGCTTGCTCGCCGGTATAAAAGCCCTTGCTGTGGCGGGGAGAGAGATGCCGGAAGCCCAGCCAGGAATGTGGATTCTGCAGAGAGTCGTGGGACGGCAACCGGAGAACGAGAAAGCAGGTACATTTTTTGTTTTACTTTTTTAGGCAAGGATTCCAGGGGAAAATATGAAAATTAAGACTTGTGCCGAATTGATTTTTTCCTAAAATTTGGAGCAAACTGGTTCTAAGGAATCAGTTTGTCTGCATAAAAAGGCCTGGAAATGCCTTAAATCAGGCACTTTGCATCACAATTCTATTGCAAATCGCTGTAATTGTCTGCCAATAATAGGGTTTGCAGAGCATGATGTTGTTCAAGTTGTGGGGAATGCAGTGGCCCAATGAGAAGGAAGCAAGGCACGGGTCCGTTTTAGGTTAACTTAGCAATTATACATGGTAATCAATGAATTTTTGATCTTCAATTTAACATTACAATCAGCATGACAGTGCGGAGGGCAGAATTTTTCAGCATAAAACGAGTCTCAAGATTAAATTGGTGGTTCAGAACCGGGGGGAGGCACTGGAGACAGAATAAGAAGAAATTCCCCTTCCTAGTTTTAGTAGTCAATCCCTTTTAATCATCATTTTATTGCAAAATACTATACTACTTAGTCTAGATTGTACATTGATGTCATGTTTGTAATTGTAATTGACATCTCTACTACCAGGCTACCGAATATAAGGTAGAAAGGGTTGACAGCTCAACCCAATGTCCTAACTCCAGTCCCTATACTGCAGTTAGATAATTAAACTTAACATTTAATTATTCAGTTAAAAGCATATCATCCCAACAAGATGGGACCCCGTGAAGAGTGGCACAATGCGTTTCAGGGGCTTTATACCACCGAAATGCACCATGCCCCTTTTTGTCAGGCTGGTGTTGTTTTAACTGAATTTTATGACTTATGATTAAAGCACCCTTCACCTGGACATAAATATTACAGAATATAAGGACTTCTAACAAAATCAGCATAACAGTCAAAGATGACTTAATCCAGACCAACACAACAAACAGTGCTCATATGCATCCCTCCCCAGGGCAATTTAGATTGCTGCACATAAAAATTCATTTACCTTTTTCTAACTCCTGCTGTAGCAAGTTTTAGAAACAAAATGGCGACTCATGCATTTGCAGGCCACCTACAAACGGGAAGTGATGCTGGGCTTCCTGTTACTGTGCATTGTCAGTTATGTCAGTTGAATCCAGGCAGCAGCATGGCTGAGATGCTGGGAGAGGAAGCTCCAAAATGGCCGCTACCTTTCTTTTCCAATTGTGCCAGGCTGCTGGTCCAGTGTAATGAAAAACCACCAGCATTTTCAGTATTGCCAGAAAGATGCTTTTCATTGAAGATGCATTAGAGTCTCTAAAAAAATCTGCTGTAAAAATACATTATCCTGTCAGACAGTATCGCGGGCTGCATTGATTCACCACCACAATTATATTAGTCTGTCCATTTTCAAAAAAAGATCATTCTGTGCTTCCAACATATCACATTGTCTCCTATTTGGGGTCACAAAGGGAAGGATGCTCTACTAAGAGATTCCTGTGGCTTCTGAGAGTAATATTCCAGGGGGAATTAAATAAGAAACAATTTTATCCTTTTTTTGTTACTGCACAGACAACTGCTTAAACAACTTAGACAACTGAAAACTAACATGCTCAGGGGTGCGACTACAGGGGGTGCAGAGGTAGCGACTGCATCAGGGCCCATGAGGTCAGCGGGCCCCACCATTGTTGCTCCTACACTTTAATTATCTGCAATGAGCAATGCCATGGCCCCTATTTAATGTCTGAACCAGGGCCCAGTCAAGTTTAGATAGGCCTGTGGTGATGCAGCATTCTTTAGTTACAATGATATAAAAAGCCGCTTCCTTCAACTTCAATACAAATTTGTACAATTTTAATTAGCCAGTATATGTAATACACATTAACAGAAATATGTTCTGGTACAGTTCATAATCGTCTTTTGCTGAGGATTAGGCCCAATCCTACTCTCTATAAAGGACCCAGCGCTCCCACCACACCACAGGGTTAATTTTAAAATTTCGTTTTATTGCATCTTTAAAACAGAGATCCTACGGATCATTAAATATTCCTTTTCTTTTTACATTCATACGTGGGTAATACTTTTTACATCAAATAAATCAATATACATATAACCAGAGATGCATTCTAGATATCCTTAGACAGCAATTACATGTTGGGGCTAGAGTTTCTTACTGTTGTGGCAGTTGATAAGGGCAAACATGTTTCGCCATAAGGCTTCTTCAGTGCCCTAGTTCTCCACGGTGCGGGTCCTGATTCAGGTTCTTGGAGGAATGGAGACCCTGCCCTGGTCCATTTGCCATATGTTGGCATAAAATGTAATGTTGTTGACTGCCCCTGATTCTTTAGAATATGCTTCAGACACATCCGAATAGGTACATATGTATATATTGCAGGCTCTGCATAGTACTCAAATATGGTTTTGGCTATAGTTGTCCTAGATGGTCTTATCAGCTTCTTGACCACTTATTGCAGTTCCACAATGATCTCGGCACGTTCCGCATATAGTGCGCGTTCGGCGCCCCCAATACCCTGGTACAGTTCAGCCTAATTTTTCTGAATTTGCGGTTTTTAATTTTTACTCCAACCTACACATTTTCATAACATAAATACTGTTCCTATGAGTGACAAGAGACACAAGGCAGGAAGGCAAACTGTAGTAAATATACATTTAGCTGAGATATCTAGACATTTTATTGTACCATTTTCTTTATCTAGGTTGAGCGTTTTTTGTTATTCTCGAGCCCCATGTACAGTATGGTTACTTTATCCTGGACATAACGCCATATTGATACATTGCATCGAAAGATTAATAATGAATTATTTATTAAAAGAGTTTTTAATTGAATGTGAATTGAATCAGCAGAGAAATGTAACTTTAATCCAAAGCCTACATTTGTTTTAATTACCCTATGCTGCTGTTATTTTCAATCTTGTAAAATAAAATCTTTTCCTCAATAGAAATATTCTACTCCAGTCTATGTTTCCCATTAGACAGCACATGGCAGCAAACTGCAGTAACTACTTTAGTGCTTAGAATGTGTGTAAGGGCTGTACCCCAGATCTGTTTTTTGAGCCTCCACTGTTGCAATCATGAGACTCCTGTGTGTCAGTAGCCGGTAAACCAGTAAGAGGTATATGCTTGTCAGCAACTCTGCATTCAACCCCTTGCACCCCCTCGCCTTGCATTGCTAAGGGTATTTTTGTGGCTTGAGACGTAGGGGGATTATTTAGTCTATTATAGTCTATTAGTCTAATATAGTCTATTAGCCTATTTTGGAGGCTATACCTACGCTATGCATATTACATTTTTGGGGGCAAATGGGGAGATCCATGCATACTTTGCATATTAATCTTGAGGGCTGACAGCTTACAATGCAAATTCAGACTTAGGGGTTGATGGGGGGTGTCAACACATTAGCTGCATATTACATTTTGGGTTCCTAAGGCGACTTGTTTTTGGGGGACATCTAATTTTAGGGTTTTGGGGGCTTCACATGCACTCTACTTATTAACTTTTGTGGCACTAAAGGGGAATCTGTGAAGACTGAGTTTGGGGAGTTTATTGTGGGAGCACTTATGCTGCATATGTAACAGGGTGATGGGGTAGCCACCACCACTGTTAAATGAATTGTTAGCGTAAGTTTAGGCCTGTCTTAAAGTCAATGCGTTAAAGAAAATGTACATAGAGTGTAGTTATATGGTTTGGCCACTTGAGTCTAGCATAGGATAGATAATCAGGATATAGGTGGCAACATTATTGTGAGTCCTGGGGAGAAAAACTATGCTGGATGAAGGAATTCTGGAGGATGAGACCAGTGAGGAACAACCATTGCAATAGAGAGAAAACCTGTTTGCAACTTTGATGGACTCTGGTTGCAATTTGTGGCACCTTCAAGCAGACCTGGATTCATCAGGAAACCTGCAGGTGGACCTCCAGGGTGTCCTGAGTGAGTACCTTTGCATCCCCTGCTCCCAGACCCAGGAAAAACACCTCTAATAACGAGGTCCGGTCTTAGGGCAACTTACAATCCCTTAAACCCCCCTTGTCATGGGCGCATCTCAAAAACTGCCTTTACTCTCTGGTTACACATATTAGGGGCTAGGAGTGAGGCAGTGCTGCATGCTGAAGGGGGAGACAGAGGTGTGGGATCTTTTTTTATACTCAAGGACTACTACCTGACTCAACAAAAAAGGAGCTCAAGGACTAAAAGGGTCTCAAATAAATGACTACTAATATATATAGAATACTTGAATACAAATATACATAATACATAGAGTATTGCAAGGTAGACAGAACACTCTCTGCAAGCAACAAATTAGGAGTCCCTTAACTTTAAAGAAGACAAATGGTTTCAATTAGGCTGGCAAGTGCTTTAATGATTTATGCAGCTCAGTCCATTGCTGGTCAGTGCGCTTTTATTTCTTGGAAGTGGTGTGTGATGCTCATTACTGGCATTATCTAAATATATAACTGTACAATAGGTCAGCATTATCTTCTAAAATAAATTCATAGTGACATGAAGGTGATTATATACACTGTGTAAAAGCAATACAGATTTTATTGGATATGGTGGTAGGATTTTACCATCTTGAAAAGTTTGTATAAGATTTTTGATGGATTGGAGCTAGGAACAAATGATCTGACACTTCCATAGTGTTTAACATTTTTCTAATGTTTGGACTGAATTGAAATTAGACTAACTATATATATATATATATATATATAAATATAATATATTATATATTATATAAATATAAGCATATGCATGTGCAAAAATGGGAAAGGAAAGTGACTTTTTACTTCAACCGTGCCAACAGCCTGGCACAGCTGAAAAAAAGAACTTCCCAAAACGTACTTTTCCGATCTGCATGCATGATATTAAATTATCGGGGGTCATTCAAAGATTTAGTAAGGCAGTTCAATTCTGGGTGCACATTTGGGTGTGAATTGCCGCCTGTATCTCAATGAGCATTTTAACATAGAAAAAATTGCAATCAAATCTTTTCTGCACACCCCATAGGGTGCTGTTGTAAGAAACAGTCAAACAATTGAACAAAACATTTTTTATTGCAATTTATTCTGTGTTAAAGTAAAAAAACTAACTGAGGTCCAGGTGGCCATTTGCTCCCAAATGTGCACACCCAAATTTGTTTCAGCAAAACTTTAGCATGACCCCCAATGTCAGCCCTTACATTTGCTCCTGCATTGATTTTCTCCTGGTCGCAGACATCTTGGAGCACCCAAGAGGCTTTCTTTCTCACATACCAGCTGTACTGCTGCCTTGATTTCCTCTGACAAAACCCACAATGCACAGCGGCAGGAAACCCAGCATCATTTCCTTTTTGCAGGCTACTGGCAGGTTCATAGGATGCCACTGAGGGGGAAGACTCGAACACGGCAGGTAAATTCATTTTTATGTGCAGCAATCTGAATTGCCCTGGGGAGGAATGCATATAAGCACCATTTCATGTAGGGGTTTTGGTCCAGTTTAAATATCCATTCCTCCCTCGAGGTCCCAATATAGGTGATGCTGTAGTCTGCCATTCATCCACCAACACCTGAACTAACACCAATATAACACTAATATGTACCTACTGGTAACTAGTACACATATTTTGTGGGCCTAGGTAGCAACAGCCACTGAAGTAACATAGCACAGACAATGAAAACAAAAGAACCACTAAAGCAGGTGCTGCTTGACAGACACCACAGTACTCACAGAATAGGCAGGTAAGTAGCACAGAAGACCAGCTGGATATAGGAACAGGATATGTGACTGAATGTGAGAACAGAGGAGACAAGCTGAACACAAGAGCAGGCTGGATGCAGGCGCGCTTCTGGACACGTGTAGGCTTAATGTTGGACTCAGGGCATGGCAGGATTCAGAACTGCGGTTAGTCCCATGGCTTTGAGCAATCTATGCTTTTTAACAATGCTATTAAACGCTACATTTAAAAATACTCACACACAAGAATTTGGGTGATGTACTGATCTTTCTGCATTCCAGACCTTTTCACCCAAAGAAAATATTTAGCGCATCATGAAACAAAAAATCTGACACAATTGGGACAAACTTCAGCAATGGGACTCCTTGATTCTTAGGTGTGTACAGAAAATAAAAAGAAGAGGGGTGATACACAATGGTAGATATGGCCCTGTCCCTTTTTTTTACACATGTTGCTGCCATCAGTTGTTAATTGAGCTAATTATTTTCTATAAAATTGAAAAATGTCCAACCTTCAAGTTCTGATGTGTGTTATCTGTTCTATTGTAAATAAATTATAGTTATATGAGATTTCCTAATTACCGCATTCTAATTTTCTTTACATTCTACACAACATCCCAACTTTGGGATCACTCGGAATGATATTTTGTGAGTGCAGTTTTTTGTTGTAGCATGTAAGTTCCTTCTTATAACTTGTGAACCTAATTTGGATAAAGAATAAAAAAACACACCTGGTTGCCCCTACTGGCCCAATCCCACAGTGTAAGTGTGGCTCTGTAGTCATATTTGTGGCTGCAGATTCCTGGGTCTTCTCCCCAAGGGCTGCTACTGCAGCAGTGATTGGGTGACAAAGCCATTGCTCATGATCTCCAGCAGCTTGGTATACCAAGAAGACCAGACTACATTGCTAGGTTATCTCGCTTACAGCATTCCAAATAAAATAAGGCTCAATGAAGTAATATCAGATTTTCTATAGACTGCACTTGCTACACGATTAACAACCCTTCTAGGACATTTTCACTTCTGCTCTTGTAGTATGGAAGCAGCCATATGCCATATTAGTTAATGTTACTCTATAGATGTCAACTTAAAATTATACTAAAAGGCAAGTCTAATTGTTGTCCCATTGTCGTGGGCACTGTCCTTGTTGCACTTTCCTAAACTTCAATCCATTTTCAAAAAGACCCTGTAGTTCCTAAGTTATCTTTAAAAGTATTAGATTATTGGAGATTTATAGAGAAAATGAGAAACAGTGGGTGTGGCAACAACAATGTGATGTAAGTCCACTGTAACGAGTGTGAGAGGAGAGAAGAGGGCGAGAATTCATAGCTGCAGAGAGAGGCAGCCAAACAGGACATCTGGGCGGGGGGGGGGGGGGATTTCTGTTCTTAGTCCACTGAAGGTGGATTGCTGGACCAGGTTAGCGAGGTGGGAACTAAAAGCTGAATAAGAAAATTATTTTCCTCACTAAGGGGACAGACAGGGGAGGAAGCAGAGCACTGTAGTCACTCAACTGATATTTATTTATTTTTCAACTTTTGACTTGCAAAACGCTTTAAACCATTCCAGCAGTGTGATTTTTTTTTGGTGTTAAACTTAGTTTTAACAGTTCCCTGAATTTACCTTCAGTTGATTTCAGTTAATTGCTGAACCCACACAATAATCTGCCTATCAAGAGTCAGTTGTTGAACGTTTTAAAAAAAATGTCACGGCTGAATGCTGAATTGCAGCTATGAAAACTTTAGGACAAAATTTGCTTTCTCACAAAAAAACACGAGGAACAAAATTCCCACAGTGTTGAATTAACCCTAATTTGTATTTATAATGTCTATTAATTGTATTCTTGAATTTTGTAGTGTCCATGGAGGTTGAAGCGTAGTGAAGTAGGGGTTGACAATAGCTCTGTTGAGATTAAATAGTATACTATAGTATACTTTCTCAGGGCCGGCCATTGGAGCATAGACGGGGCACTGCTATTCTGGAAGCACCAGATGGTTACAGTCACTGCTTCAGCTCACCTTATACTGTTTGCAGGAAGCCAGCTTTGTTGGGATCCTCTCTATGGGTCTGCGCCTGTTGGGGGCTGAGGGGGCAGTGACTGAGGGGCTGGTGGGAGTAAAGTCTGCTTAGCTCAGGTTCTTGCTGATTGATTTTTTGTGGTGAGGGGGATGCATTGGAGGGAAGACTAGGAGTTTTGTCTCAGGGAGGGGGATTAACTGCTCACCTCATCCAGACCCCCTAATCCCTATGGCGAGCAGGCATGTTTTGTGTTTTTTCCTGGAGGGGTGAGACACATTTTTTGAAGGAGGTGGGGAGTCTATTTGAGGGTGTAAGATGTGTTGTATCCAGGGGACACCGGCCTGCAGCCTTGCACAGGACCACTTCTAACCTAGGACCAGCCCTGCTCTTTCTGTTTTGGGGATGTGACAATTGTTTGCTGGTTTTCCTGGAAAGCTCTATTTAGGAAAGCAATGGGTCGAAGTCAGGTGCTCTGCTACATTAGAAGTGTGCCATTTAAGCACAGCGTCAGATGTCTGTTAAAGAGGAACATCAGGGGAGGTTAAAACCTCTTCCAAACCTCACCGGACTGTTGCCCCCAATTCCGGTTTCACGATTGGGCAGTATTTATTCACCTTCCCAGGGGATCCATCTTCTGGGTCCCTCATGCATCCCATCAGGCACTGCACACGGCCCCCAATCTCGCATCTGCGCAGTGACCATAAACGCAACGTGGGATGCAATGGAGCCACCTCAAATCCCGCGAGACTTTGCAGAGCTGCAAGATCAGCACGGGACATTGAAGAGCACGGCTAAAGTCGCGCTTGTCAGCTAGCAATGGCTAAGTGGGCGGTGGGGTGAGGATCGGGCCTTGAAGCAGCCGGATGTCCCTGCAGCAGGCAGCGGCGCCATCCAAAAAGTTGGGGCCGATGAGGAGATCGGCTCTTTTTTATTTTAGGTAGGATGTTCCTCTTTAATTCAAGCTGCATAAATTAACATGATTTGTTTACAAATGTACCAGAAATCTCCATTGGGCATATCACCTCATCAGCAGCAGCAATCACTGGCAGCCATAATAAACAAGTTGTTTGTGGTTTGATTCAGGTTCAAATCAATTCCACCAGAATTTACCTGATTCTGTCATTTGCCATGGGCAGATCTGCTCACTCGTAATTCATAACCAAGCATGTTGGCTGTCCTTATAAATCTCCATCAGTCTCAGTCTTTTTCAATCTAAACCAAGGATGGTGATCACCAGGACTTGGGTCCCAGCTCAAGTATTTGAGACCTTATATAAAAGGAAAACCTGAAACCCTGCTTTTTTAACAGGGGAACAATACTCAACTCCAGTGGTTTATCCTCTAAGCCAGCCTGTGTTAGAATAATTCCCCAATGCGAATGCAATTTTTCTAAAGTAAGAGCATGCTTTTACCCATCATACAGTGCTTTGGTCAGAGATGGAGCTTTCAATGCTACTGGTTCCCAAAGGCTAACTCAGGGGACAGGCAGTCAGAAGTCATCTTTAGTTCAGTACTTTTCAGATGGTGGCAGAGGTCATATAGCCTAGCCTAGTATGTATTTCTATGTTTCAGTCGTTTTTATTGAAGATGAATATAGAAATACATAACAATCTGGCGATCCTTCAAACTGACATATTGCTAAATCCAAGCAAGGAAATAAGTAATACATTTATTCGCTTTCCAAGCAAATTAAAATGCTTTTCATGTTTTGCTATTGTTTCTATTATTTGGTTAAAAGCACACAGTTCTTCAGACATTTGAGGGGAAAGGGGGGTCTCCATGTCCTTAGGACATTTGGCAACTTAGTTGCTTTCCAGAGACCAGAACTTACAGGCAGAATTTTCCTTCATACATTTTAATGGTATTTGGATTCACGTGTTGCTGAGAATATTCCAAAGAATTCTGCCAAGCTACGTCAGAACAGACACATATTGTAGAAACAATAAACATTATAGCCACACAATTTATTTCCAACCCTTTATATAATGTGTATGACCACCAGAGGTCACTCGAGAGCTGGTCTTGTAATGTTAGCAATGGTGGCTGAGTTAACCCTCTGTACCCTGCAGTTGCAGCTAAGCAATAATTTCATTTAGTGGGTTGTACTACGTGATGTAGGTCAGAGGCACTACATGTAAGGCTGTGCTTGTTATTGAGTCACTTGCATGTGCCATCATTTAATCTCTGTCGGTTCAGGCTGTCACCTACCTTGTGTTGTATAGTGATGCTCAAGGAGGAATGGTACAATGTGTCCTAAATGTTGGCAGCGGTGTCATCGCCTCCTCCAGTTATCCTGCACATTGGTCTATAGAACCATCCATGGGAGGGGGGGGGGGTTTCATTCATATGAATGGCGGCAGAATATCCCAGCAGTGCAGAAAATCCCTTTTGTGTGCTGGTAAGGGACACCCAAGCCAGCTCTCCAGACAATCAGCTTCCACACACCGGCTAAAATCTTCTTAATGGCTCTGTATCAGCAGCAGACACAAGCTAAAGCTTCTGAGTGCTGCCAGCAGGACATTCCGGCACTTACCTGCATTACTAGCGCTAATGTCTTCCACACACACTAACCCCGAGACCTATCCCCTGAGATATGAAAAAAATAGCAATAAAAATATATGACAGATCAACTCCCATCAACAAAGGGACCAACAGCCGGAGAAGGGGAGGGAAATGGGGGGAGACAGAGTGGGGAGAGGACACAAGCTGGAAAATATCATCACAGTGACATTTTCTAAATTGATCAACAACCCCTCCTTTTATACAACGCTTTGTAATAAAATATCTACAATACCGGTATGTTGCAGCTCCAGTGATTTTATAACATGTTCAGCTAAGCTCTCTATCCAGCGACAGCAGATGATGTGTTTTTAGAGTATTCTTTATGAGGTGGTAGTAACACTTAATTCTCAACTAAGAACAGGAGATGAAGACTTCTCCATTCAGTTTATTAATCACTAAGTACATTACACACAAGGAATTTATTGTGACACAGAAGGCCAGGGAATAACAGAGAACAAAAAAGACAAATAGACCAGAAATGACTGCCCTTGTGTAAATCTGATACCTACGAGCATTTTCTTCCTATCTATCTATCTATGTTCCGGGGTGTTTACTAGACGTATTGTATATAGAGGAAATTCTGTCCCTATATCTCGTAGTTCTGGAGTGCAGTGCTCTGAATTTCCTGTCTGATGGTAGTAGTTGGAATAGTAATTTGACTTGGTGTGATGGGTCCCTAAAGTTGACCAAAATCTGGGTTTTGGTAGTTGCCCCGGGGGAACCTCTATTTTGGCATGGCCCGCTGTGTGAAACCCCCCAGGTCGCCCAGTACAACTAATCTCTTCCCGGTTCTACTGCTCTTGTCCAATCAGCGCAGCAGCCGCATCCCTGCTACCCTATAACAGGGTGTGTGCCCACACCAGCCATTCACAAATGCCTGGCATGGGCACACCCTCAGCTGAAGGTATAGAAGCTGAAGGCCGAGGCGTGCGCATGGGGCATTCTGAATCTGGATGCCCTGCGGGAGGGAATCAGACGGCCCTGTGGTCTTTTAGACTTCAATGCCGCTTTTGGGGCACTTTAACTCTGCATCCCTCCTAGCTTTACAAATGGTAAAAGTCTTAATTGAGGGTAACAGCAGACGGATATATTTAAACCTTTGGTCTGATTTCTAAACTGTGTGAAACCCCGGGGGTCGCCCGATCAGCTCACTTCTTCCCCAAACCCTCACCACATCTTGGTGCTGCAGTCACATCCCCAGCATATCTGGGATCTGGGATATCTATGTCATTCAGATTTCCCTGCTGCTCTGAGCTCAAGGAATGGAAAAGGAAATCTGAATGGATTGAGTGCCACTGATTGGCTGAGCGGGCTGTATGTACTATAAGAACGTGGCGGATACACACAGCGGGGCATCCGAAATTGGGATGCCCCCACCAGGAAAACCAAAAACCTAAGAAAGTTAAAACCTTGGGTTTTCATCCTTAATGAGGAGTAAAAGGTAAATGTTTGTTCTATTTGTGGGTCATGTACAGCTGATAAATGTTACCAAACTCCATTGAGGTTTGTAGCAGCCCATTATGGAAATCAAAGGCTGGTTTCACCCAGGACAAAAAGTGATTTTCCACAGAAATATATGAAGCATGCTCTCTATAGAATTGGAAAAAGGACTAGAGAGTTTACAACGAGAGAAAGACAAAGAGAGATAACCCCTTCTCCCTGTATCTGCATTATCAGGAGCCACTCTGGCACCGGGCAGTGTTGGGACATTTTATGTCAATATGGCAGGTAATAGTTTCACTGCAATTCTGTTTTGCATTACAGTACTGTGTGCTGGATGTAAAGGGGGATGGGAGCAGCCCAATCACTATTATTTATACAAAATTATTATTATTATTCAGGGCCTGGGAACTAATTTACCGCCCAGTTTAACCCTCTCATCAACTAAATATCAAGCAACAAACATGTCTAGCTATGTGGAAAGACAGAGATTTGGTTGCATATATCTGCAGATACATGTGGAAGCCACACCGCCCCGACAAGGCACTCTGTTTGTGTGTGTTTAGTGTGGTCCCTACTCTTAATATTGAGTCCCCAATATTGGGACATGCAATGCAGACAAATATTTGAGAGCTACTCACTGTACTGTGTGCTGGATGTAAACTGATATATTTTTGTCCTCAGTGGTTTCCTTTCCTTAGATTTTATTTGTCTGCTTAGATACCCCAAAATCCAGTTCAATGAGCTGTTGCTTACTACACAGTGGTTCAAATTATTATGCAAATTATATTTTTAATGGATTTTCCTAAATGGTCAATGCATTTTCAAGGCATCAACTGAGTGTAAATAACATGTATTTTATTATAGTTTATTGTATGTTATATATCCCAAATGATAGCAAATTAAAATACTCAAAATGCACTGTTCCAAATGTTTATACACAACAGAGTTTCTTATAGTTTTTTATAGGTTGTGAAGAAGTGAAATGGTCATTTGTTGCATTTACAGCATTAAATCTGCAGCATATAACTTACATTTACTGAAATCAAAAGCTCTTTCAGTCAAAACAGGCCAAGTTTCATGGTAACACAGGGCCCTTCTTGAGTGTTCAATATATTTTTATTGATTTTATACCAACAAAAGAATGGTACAAAGCATAGAACAGAGTAAGTAGAGAAAAGGACATATTCATGCATGTTCAAGTCCCAGTCTGAGAGCCTATATAAAGTAACAACAGACCTCGGACCACGCCAGCCAGAGGACCGAGGCCAGGGGACCAGGACCACGGGAAGCATGACCACCCGGGGCCCCAACGTTACAACCCGGGAGGAGGCAACCACCAGGGCCGGTGGGGAGGCAAAACGAAGAAACAAAAAAAGGGAAACTAACCCATAAGACTAGGTACATCAGAAACATGAACATGGGATAAAGGACAAAAGGGAAAAAGGGGGGGGGGAATGTACAACAGAAGGAAAACAAGGGAAGGGGAGGGCGGTGGGGGAGCAGAGGCAAGAGCGATGACACAAGCACAAAGGCGGCAGGGGCGGGGGTACGCCAAACCATGGCCCTCGAATAAATCTACACCTGTAGGCGGTTATCCCTATAATCCATCCAGCCCGCCCAGGTCGCATAGTGTCTCTCCCACGTGCCCTCTGAGTCCGAGATCAGTTCTTCCATGCGGCGAATGGTCTCGACCTCTTGCACCCACTCAGCAAATGAAGGCAGGGCCGTAGATATCCATCGCCTAGGGATGACAGCTCTCAAGGCCGTCAGGAAGTGTCTCAGGACTCCTTTCTTGCCTTGGGAGAGAGAGCCCGGGAGAAGAGACAACAGGGCTAATTGTGGGGAGTTCTGTAATGCCTCTCCTGTGATGTAGTTGTAAATTAATAGGACTTTCCCCCACAGTGCCTTAATTGGCGGACAGCCCCACCAAATGTAAACCATATTCCCAGTCCCCTCTAGGCATCTCCAGCATCTATCTGAGCGAGAGGCGTCAAACTTACTCAGGTCAGCTGGACATCTGTACCATCGTGTTAGGACCTTAAAATTCCTCTCCTGGTCTATGCACGGAACTGTTAATTTGTGGGTGTAGAGATAGATCTTTGTAAGGTCCTCCCCAGAAAAAGTTATCCCCAACTCCTCCCATTTCCTTATGAATCCCGGTGGGGAGTCGTATGATGCTTCCAGCAAAGTTCTGTATAGGACAGTGACTGCGTGCGAGCTGGGGGGAGCCTGAGTAAGGATGTGTTCCAGTTGCGTCAAGGGTAACCTTCCCCGTTCCACCAAGTCCTCATTTTTTACGAACGCCTTCAATTGCCTGTAAAGGAACCAAGAGATATGCTGTCCCGGGGCCCCTTCCCTTATTTCGTCCAACGTGGGAAGCTCACCTGCCCTCAAAATACTGCCTATTGTAGTGTTATCCGAGGCCTCCCATACCAGAAATTTTTTGACCCACACCCCTGGCTCAAAGGAGTAGTTGTTGAAGAGAGGTGTTAAGGGTCCTGGCCTGTTGACCATGACATTCTTCTTGGTTAATGTGCCCCAAGCCATCATAAACTGCCCCGCTAGATATTGGAGCGCTGTCCTCACCCGCCTGGGGAGAGCTCCCCCCCCATGGCAGAGACACCAAATTAACTGGAGTAATTGCCTTTTCCAATCTAACCCATTGCTTCCCCTCCTCCCGCTGAGTCCAGTCTAAGATGCGAAGCACAATAACCGCATTGTAGTAGGTTTTCACATCAGGAAGGCCGGCCCCCCCATCCGACTTGAGCCTAGTTAGAGTGCTGAATCTCATCCGGGGTTTCAATGTACCCCACACAAACCTTAAAAAGGCAGTTTTTACCTTTCTGAAAATCTGTTAGGCAGGTGGATAGGTACTGTTTGGAATATATATAGGAATTTAGGAAGAATATCCATTTTTATCGCGTTAATCCTTCCAAACCAGGTAAAATGACATTTATCGTAGGCATTTAGCTCATTCACGGTCCTTAGAAGCAAGGGGGAATAATTTAGCTCATATAGGCGCGAAAGATCAGAGGTAATCTGCACACCGAGGTATTTAATTGAGTGGGGTTGTCATGCAAATGCGAAATTCGCTTTAAGTTGTTCCACCGTCTGGTTAGTAAGAGATATATTAAGGGCTTCTGACTTATTATAGTTGATCTTAAAATTGCTCACACAGCCAAATCTCTTGAACTCCTTGAGGGCCGCCGGGAAGGAGATCAACGGGCCGGTTAAGTGTAGGAGCAGATCATCTGCATATAAAGAGGCCTTATTATTCCTGTCCCCCTGCAACTATACCCCTTATGTCCGGGTTCTGTCTTATGGCCACAGCAAGATGCTCCATGGTAATAACATAAAGAAGCGGAGATAATGGGCACCCCTGTCGCGTGCCATTGCTAATCCTAAAGGAAGAGGAGAGAAGGCCATTAACCCTTATTCTTGCCGTAGGCTCAGAATACAGCGCCAATATCCTGGACAAGAGTAGCGGGCCAACACCAAGCTGCTGCAAGGACACCTTAAGAAACGCCCAATCGACTCTATCAAATGCCTTCTCTGCATCACAGGAGAGAAGGCACATCCGGACTCTCTCGTTCTTAGCGTGAGCTATTAAGTCAAAGAGCTTGTTGGTGTTGTCCCGCGCCTCCCACCCAGGCACAAAGCCAGCCTGGCCCTGGTCTATCAGGCCCGGAAGAATTGACTTAAGCCTAGAGGACAAGATCTTAGCATATAGCTTGATGTCCACGTTTATGAGGGGGATCAGCCTGTAGCTGCTACATAATGAGGGGTCCTTCTCTGGTTTTGGGAGTACTGAGATTATTGCTTCTAGGGACTGTCTAGGGAACCCACAGTCCGGCCCGATGGAATTGAAGACCTTGGTCAGAAAAGGTACCAACTGCTTTCCGAATTGCTTATAAAATTTAGGGGTGAAGCCATCAGCCCCCAAGCTCTTACCCTGTGGCGTTGCCTTGATTGCCCCAGCAACCTCTTGTGTGGAAAAAGGATCCCCCAGAGCCTCCGCCTCCTCATCAGGTATCACAGGGAGGGGCGTGTTGTGTACATAGGCTACAATCGCCTCCATCAAGGCGCTGCTGTCTTGTCGCAGGTTATATAAGGATTGGTAATAATGCCTAAAGCTATCTGCATTTGAGAGGGAATTACAACTGTCTCACCCTGGTTTGGGGAATATATGTGGCCGCCAGCCTAGGGTGCAACGCCCTGGCGAGTAGTCGCCCACACTTATCCGCAGATTTGTAGTAAAGCACCCTCTCCCTTTCCCTGAACCTCGAGTACGCCTGTTTGTATAAACCCTGTAGTTTATCCCTGGCCTTCATCAGATCCACAAATATAGAGCTAGATGGGTTCTTTTTATGGTCGCGTTCCAATATCTGGATCTTCTGCACTGTCTGAGTTATCAAAGAAGCTCGCTCTCTTTTTAATCTGGTTCCATGTTTAATAAATTCACCCCTAATCACACATTTCAACGCTTCCCACTGGTACGGGAGAGGTGTAGTATCATGCTCGTGAATCTTTAGAAACTCCGTCAAGACTTCCCTTACCCCTGACAGGCATGCAGCGTCCCCCAGCAGGTTATTATTAAGCCTCCAGCTCCAACTTTTGGAGTAAAGGCCAGGCAACGTTACCGACATGAAGATTGGAGCGTGGTCTGACCACAATATCTGGCCAATCCACGCACGTGGTGCCCACTCCATAGCATGATAATTAAGAAAGAAATAATCGATCCTACTATAAGAATTCCTTGCGGCTGAGAAAAACGTGAAGTCCTTGGCACACCCATGTAATAGCCGCCAAGGGTCCACCAGCTGCAAATTCGTAAGCAGTTTCTTCAACCGATTTCTTTTACTGAGGGACACCGCAGACCTGCCCGAGGAAGTGTCCAGCTCGGGCTGCATAGGGATGTTGAAATCACCTCCCACCAAAAGTGTACCTTCAGAAAAATCTAGGGTCCCAAGCGTCTTCATACAAAAGCTGACTTGGTCAGTGTTTGGGGCATAAATATTAGCACTGCTATTAGCACTGTATGGGGGAGGGATTTGTGAATGGCGATCAAGACTCCTGTCGCCTTAGTGGTTGGGTTAGGAGCGTGATGCCAGGAGGGGTAGTAGCGATTTTTAATAACAGGGATATGGCCCGTTTTAAAATGCGTTTCTTGGAGGAGCAGAATGGCCACTCTCTGCTTATGCATATCATACAGCACCTGCAATCGTTTTTCTGGAGCATTGAGCCCCTTAACATTGAAGGAGCCCAATATTAGCTCCGCCATTGCCCGCACGCCCCCGCCCCCACCGCCAAGAAGGAAGGATAAAAACAGGTAGAGGACAGGGGAGGAGATTAGGCAAGGAGGAGGGAAGGATAAAAGGGAACAATTATGGGGTCAAGAGGTAGAGGGTTTGAGGGGAGAAAAGAAGGAATGGAGGAAAGGAAAATAAAGAAGGATAAACAAGAAAGAAGGGGAAGTGAATGCTAATGTTCGCAAACTGCTCCGCAAGGGAGAAAGCAAACTGGGCCTACTGGGGGAAGGTGGAAGTCTACGGTCGAGGATCTGGAGATGCACTCTCTTGCACATATATTGTAAACAGCCAACCGCACCTCCTGCCCGCAACCATTATTAAACATAGTCAGAACCTTAATATTGAAATACAGCTGAACTAACAATCCCCCACGTACCGGAGGCCCCACCCCCACCAGTGGCGCAGCCGGCGGCAGGCGAACCCCCTACCGCCCCTCCACTCGACAACCCATCGCCACCCGATCCCCACACCCTGGACCACTCTTGGACCGCCGAAATAACTGGTCCAGTGCCGGGGACAACCACCGCTGAGGCTAGCCGACCAACATCCCACCCCGGCTTACCCCACCGGCACCGCCCCAGCAGCATCCTGGGCCACCCGAACAAACATCACCATCTGACGATCGTCCAGTCTCCAGAGCATTCAGAGGGAGCCACCACGTAACTGCGTTGCGCAAAGTCTAGGACAAAAGGTGGGATAGGCAACCTTTACTCACAAACGCCAGGAGCCTTCAAAGCAGGGCGGGCACCAGAGAGTTGTCCAGCCCCCTCAGTACAGGGGCAGGGCGGCCAAGCATCGGGGCACAACAGGGAAAAGGCACATAAACAGGGAAAAAAAGGTGGCAGGTGAGAGAAAAAGGGGAGATCGAGCTCTTCAAGTCCCGAACATCCACTTTGTGTCGCAGGGGAGTGAATCAAAACCAAACATCAAACGTGCAGGCTCCTCAATTCTCCACGGGCTTCACCTATAAAAAATAGTCACATGCCGGTCATCCAAGCTGTTTCCAGGCGAGATTAAACTGGACGCCGCCCCATGCCCCTAGCCCTGATTCTCTGAGGCCGAGGCTCTCCAGGGCGAGGCCATGGGCCCGGCTCCCGGAAGTCCCCCAGTGTAGGAGACATCCAACCTTCCAGCTGCATATCTGGGATTCCCAAGAAATTGAAAAGGTCTGGGAGCTGCGCGTGGGATCGTAGGACAAACGGACGGCCTCTCTTCGTGACCACCAAATGGAAGGGATGCCCCCACCTGTACGTTGCACCACTGGATTTAATGGCTTCCAGCAATGGCTTTATGACCCGACGCATCTGAAGGGTGCGTCTGCCCAGGTCGGGCAGCAGGGTTATTTGCGAACCTTTGTAGAGGGTGGGCCCTTTTTCCCAGGCTCTTCTCATGATTTCTTCCTTAACGCGATAGAAGTGAACTCGACACACCACATCTCTCGGTCTAGCAGGATCAGTAGAGCGCGGGCCAGGCGCCCTGTGGACCCTGTCTATCTTAACGTGTTCATCCGATGGCTTGCCCAGAATGTCGTTGAATATCGCAGTAATGATGTCGCCGAGATTGTTATTCTCCGATGCTTCTGGGAGCCCACGGATCCGGATGTTGTTCCTACGGCTCCGGCTCTCCAGATCATCCAGGTGCATCAAGGCTCGCACTGTTTGTTGGTTAGAGTTTAATAGAGCATGTTGCATTGCTGACTGCGCTCTTTCAATCGCATGTAGGCGCTGATCAGTGGTAACCTGCTGCTGTTCCAGGGAGTCCACTCTGTTAGATACTTCCGAGACTGTTTTGTGACTTCTTCAAGCTCTCTTCTCAAAAGGGATTCCATTCGATTGATGTAATTCTCAAAGTCCCTTCGTGAAGGCAAGAACTTCAACAGTATTGGGTTGATTCAAAGAAACATGTAACAGCTTGGATTTGGCTCACGATCATCCTATTTTTCACGTCCGCTCGTGCGTTCGTATGAACTTGCGAGTGATTCAATAAGCAAATACGTTTCTATCCTAAAATATACGTCCGTTCGTATGGCAGTTCGGGAATCAGACCTATTTCAGTTTCCATCCTGAATTTTCCGTTTCATTTCTCAGGTTGCAACAGTGGTTTTGCCCTTTTTCCTTTTTTGTCTGGACGTAAATCCTTCTGATCTTGCGGCTGCGCACTACAAACTTACCTCATTAAAGTGCATTCTAAATATTTGGTCTTTTAATTTTCTTTATTTCATTCATTTTGTAGTAACCAACCATTAATGAATGCATTTGCATAAGTAAATCTTACTTTGTTTAATTTTTAGTTAACTTGCATTTTTTACTTGTGGATTTAATTTTAATATTTATGCTTCAAATGGTACAACTTTTAATTTTTAGTGTGGTTACCCACACCCTCTACATACAGATTGCTCACAAATATTAAAAAACACCCAGCAACTTCTGCATGTTATGAGCCTAGAAACAGCCAAGATGGCGGCTCAGGTATTATCGGGCAGCCTGCAAACAGAAAGGGCCTTGTGACTGTGTTGCTCTGGATTCTTTGATTTCTGACCTTTCCATGCCCCCAGCTCTGCTGTGTCTGTGCAAAATACAGCAGTAACCCACATCCTGCACTTTATCCCGCTCTCCTCTCCTCAGTAAGTGTGATGCATCTGACCAAAGATGTGCTTAAATAATTAAACAAAGCAAAGGTAAACAACTACACCAATAAATGCAATCTAAAAATATTATTCTAGTACCTCAATTTTAAAATAAATAACAAAGGACATAAGTTTCTTTAATTAACGCAAATATATTGCAAAATAAAGGTTTACATGCAAAGGACTAATTAAGGTCCACATTAAAATGCTTTTAGAAGGCATACATGAATCAGGTATGCATTGCCATACAATTTATGGCCTCGGCCATGCTGATACATGCAGTTCATTGGAGCTCAAGACGCGCAGCCTCCTCCACATAGCCAAAAAACCTGATCACGAACAGCAATCCGGCTGCTAAAAGGTGTCGGCTGTGGCTTTCTTTTAAAACGCGTTTAGAGGTTTCTCTGAATCACACCTAAACACATCCAATTAACCTAAGTTTTACGTTTTGATCGTAAGTTTTAGGATTTGATCCTAAGTTTTACGTTTTGATCCTAAAATTTAGGAACGAACTTCCGCTGATCGTAAGAGCATATACGCATTCGTACGTAGGCTCGTGCGAGTCGGAAATGGCCAAAAAAACAGGAAAAAATGACTAACACCCACCCAAACTTACGATTCTCGATACGAAATCAATTAACTTTTGCTCTTTGAATCGAGGGGTATGTCTAGGTTGTATTGCTCTTTGAGTTGAGAAGTGCAGCCGGTGGGAACCGGGGAAGCCATCTCCTCTTGAGACAAGGTGGGGGATCGCAGAGACGCTCGGTCGGCAAGTTCGTCGGAGAACGCTGGGCTCATATCGCTGGCCGGCCGGGCCTCACTATTGTCGAGCCCGTCAGAGCCAGGCGATCCCGGACCCCTTATGGACGTCATCTCTGGGGCGGCTCCAGCTGTTTGGGGGTCGATGCTTTTACGTTTGGGCGCCCCACCAAGAGCCCCGCAGGAAGGGCTGTGGGTGTAGCTCCACCATCACCATGATCCTGCTTCCTTTATTGGGGGCCCCTCGGGTCTATCCGGCTTCATCCCCTTGATGGCACGCCTTCTCCTCAAAGCTGGGGACTCTCTGCCTGCTAGTTATGGCCTGGGCGCTAATTTGATCGTGCTTAACACCCTCCACGCCAGAACATCGGGCCGTCGCCCTCTGGTGGGGCTCTTCTGTTTCTGTGCCCAGCCACCACCCAGGAGGGCCCTGATCTATGCAGTCCCCCACTCCGCCTGGTTCAGTCTGGGACCTAATTCCCGCCCCCACCGGGTCTTCCCCCGGACTCCTCTCGCCCAGTCCGGCTCCCATCTCCCCTCGCATGATGCCACTGCTGAATGACACTTTGCTGGGCCCCTCTCCTCTCTGCCCCCAGAAAGAGCGGGTGCGTGGGCCGGGCGACGATGCCCCGCTGCTTTGCCCCTCGCTCCGTCATGTACCTGAGAGCCGTCGGCGGAAGCGGCCCTCCGCGCTGCTAGCTCCCTCCGCACTCCGTCCTCGGTAAGCGCCGGCATCGGAGCCTCAGCTCCCGGAGATGCGCTGCTCGTCTTCAGCTGGTCTTGAGGGGAAAGCCCCACAGCCTCCGACCCTTCCAGGCTGGGGGTCCCGATCTTTACCCGCCTGCTGTCCACGTGCCGCTCCTGTCCCGTCCACCAACTTGGGACCTGTTGTCCTGGCGTCGGTCTGCTGCGTGCTGGCAAAGAACGCCTCAATTTTGCCCGGGCGGCTGTTCCCTGCCACCGATCGGTTCTTCCTCCGCTTGGACATCCCAAAAATTGCAGGGTCTGGGGTGCGGATCACCTCTTTTAAGCTGTAGGTAAGTGCAGAGCTCCAACTATGCGTGGTCACCCAGCCATAGCCAAGCCACGCCCCCTAGGGCCCTTCTTTTATAGCACCTTCACAATTCTTGCAGCAATTGAACATATGAGTTTTTGGAGAGTCTCTGCTTGAATTTCTTGGAAGGATGCCAGAATAACCTCCCAGAGCTGCTTTTATGCCCATAGCAGCTAATGACTCAAATGTATTCTTTTCAGCATGAGATGGTGCATTATCATGCCATAAATTGTACCATAAAAGAAAGGGGTCAGTCAGAAACTCTATATACTTTTCTAAGGTCATTTTGACACCCTCAGGGACCCTGTCAGCTCTCTACCTTCTTGCTGATGTTGCAACCTTGTTGAACAAGGTGACCATTCACTACTACATCCATCTGGACTATTCAAGGTTGCATGGCTCTGATCAGTAAAGAAGTTTGAAAATGAGTCTTTATGTTGTCTGGGACCACTGCACAACCATTTCTGCTTTTGAGCATTGGTTGGGAGTAGCTAAATAGTATGTTTATACTCAACCGCAAGCGGCAGGTAGATCATACACCTTGAGGCTTGTGGGACTCCAGAGGCAGCTTCAGATACATGTCTGTTGTTTTGTAATATCATTTTAGCATCTGCTTTCCTAATCTTATGAATTTGTTAGAAACCTTCCTCGTTATGTCTCTATCTGCCTGAACACATCTGTGCTCTGAATCAACCGTAAATCTCTTCAATACAATGACCAATATTAAAGCAGAGGTCCCGTCTCTATGTATGGGGGTTACAAAAAAATATGCCTTACCTCACCAGGTATCCAGCACTATTGCTTCAGCATCTTGGGTCCTGGGTGCAGCCATCTTGGAGAGAATATACAGGTCTGCAGGTCAGTTACCTAATCCCAAGCAGAAGTGTGACTGTACTGGTCTGTCACTCAAGTCCAATTATCACTTAGGTCTATGGCTTCCATTCAGAGCCCCCCAGAATCAGGGGAAGATTACAATGATCTGGTGAGTTGTTTTATTATTTTAATGCCCAAATTGGACTAACCACTGGGGGGAGTGTGGGGTGGCTGTAAGGTTACAAAAAACGTTTATGTTTTAGTGAAATATCTAATGTTTTTTCTACCTTGTCCAATGCATTGTTTTTTCTAATGTCCAAGGCATGTTTTTTTCCTCTTGTCCAAGGCATTGCACTATGAGAGAGATCATGTTTCTTTCCCATATTGCTTGAAACCTGTGGCCAGCCTAATAACAAGTAGTTTTCCTTAAATTGAGCTCACAGAGCAAACCAATTATCATAGGTGTTTAAGATCTGTGACCCAAAAAGCCCTGAGACACACCATCCATGAGTTTAGTTGTAAAACTAAAAATTACAACTATATTGCACAGAAATGCATTTTGCAGTTTCTGGTAGCGTCATTTTCTTAAACCAGGTCAGAGCTAGCCATACACACCTTTCGATTAGTCAGCATTACACTTTTGCTATAGATACATAGTGGTTTTGTATCTATTAATGTTATAAACACTTTTTGGGTGTAGAGTTTCTCTTTTAGTTTGTGCTGTCAGTTACTCTGAAGTTTAGGGTAATTATGTCTAACTTTCTGCCTTAAAGCGGACTTTCACCTTCATCCTACCTGCATCTACTGCATGTTATGACCCTTTCCAAGATGGCGGCTCATGGAGCATCAGGCAGCCTGCAAACAGGAAGTGTCTCCTGACTGTGCCACTCTGCATTGTGGGATTGCTGGCCTTTTCCTGATCCCTGCTCTACTCCTCCTGTGCAAAGCACAGCTATAATCGCTCCCCCTGTACTTTATCCCACTCTCCTCTCCTCACTATGTGATGCTTCTGAGTCAAGATGGCGGTGCCCGTATCCTGGCGTCCTGAACAGAGTTGCAACCCAGTGAGGGAAAGAATAAGTAAGTGAATAAAAACTTGAAATATATCACTTTTAGATGCTGGGGAATAGTTTTTAAGGGTTTGGGCTTTTCATTAAATCATGGTGAAGGTCCAGTGTCCTGAGGAAGTGACGCTGGTGACGTCACGCAACGCGTAGACGCAGGGGCAGTGGGCTGGTAGTCGTTCTTTTCATGTAAGTTACTTTTCTTGATCATTGGGGGTGTTATTTCTCTGCCCTTTTCGGCTTGTCCTCACTGGGTTTAGTATATTCATATGTAGGTATAGGTTTTAGGGTTACTTAGGTTAGCACTTGCACTTTCAGTAGTGTTGAATAAATTGTTATATTGGCTTGATGTAAATATGATTATTTATATGTATATTGGTTTGATGCAAATATATGATTATTGATATGCACTATAGCACTTTATCTTGGACCAGCCAGACAGTGTAATTAATGTAAAATTCACTTTATTAATTATATTGGATCATCTACCAGTCCCCTGCCCCTTGTATGAGTTTTTTTTCCTTCCTTTACTGACTATGTTTTGTCTTTGATGTTTTTTAATCAGTGTATGTAGATTATGTGACATTGTTATCAATAAATATATACTTTTCTGGTATTTAATTAGTAGTGGTGCCATATATTGTAGTGGGGGTTATGGAAGGAGTGGGACCTTCCTGATCTTCCTTTTTCTTCACCAGCAGCTTAGTATCATAATGATGCCACTGGAACCAAAGTATTGTGCAAGTCAACATCATTCCATCCTAAAGAGGAACTCCTGCCTCAGTGCCAGGGTAGATTGGCAGGGGGGGGGGGGTATATTGTGCCTGGAATTTTGCCTTTATAGCAGCCATGGTTTCTATATGAATCCCTCTGATCCTGTAACACCTTCAAGGTGAATAATACCTATCTATACTTAAAAAAAATATATATATATATATTTATTTAACATCCCAGGAATATATTTTAAAGTATACAACTAAGGGTTTTTTTAAGAGTTTCATGTCTGGAGGGGAGGGCCAGACCTGAATCAGATCTAAAGAAATTTACATATGACAAGCTGTGAATGAATAAAGGAGGATATTATGCATCTACTTGCATGCTCTGATGACGTCACCTGTATATCGACGAAACACACCTCAATTGTTTTAGAGACTGTTTTAGAATTTAGACCTCGTCGACTTTATTTTATTACTATAATTTTTATTATGTGAGATTTAATGTGAAATTCCACTTTCAATGGCATTTTTACATGTTTTCATTATTGTGTGCCAAAATAATGTGCTCAAGGTGTCAAACAGTTTTCTGTAGCAATAATGTGCTTATATTAGCAATGTGCAACAAAGTGTTTTCTTGGAGTACATATCAGAGACTTCCTGACTTTGGCTTGCTAATCATGTGATTGGCTAAAGCACAGACCACATGTTTAACCCCATGTGCTCTCATTCAAAGTTTGGATAAGGGGATTCTCGTATCGTTTTCCAGTAGCTAATGTGTTACTGGCAGTGTTCACAGCTGGGAATATAATAACTGTTCTGGGATTTAGCCAAAGCTGCCGATTAATTCATCTGTTACAGTGGAGAGATTCACTCCTACTTTAGGATCACAGACACAGATCATAGGCTCACAGAAATATAAGAAACTTGGAAACATAATGGTAATAAGTAAATTCTAAACCCTAAAACAAATGTTTATTTTACATTCCATTTGAGGGAAACAATAAGGCAGAACACCAAAAACCTGACAAAAAGAGAAATTAAAGGATGAAAATAAAAGCGCAGCCTCCGGAGGTACAATTGCTGCCTGCAGTTAGGGCCAGATTATGAGGGGGGCGCAAAGGGTCGAGTCCCAGGGCTTCCACCACTTGCCCTGCAAAGGGGACCTCCACCAACCTTTGGGTTATGGACTGGTGCAGGTGGCATTTCAGTCTGACGGGCCGCGGGGCAAGCCTCACTCATCCACACAAGGGTGGCACAAGGGACGCGATCTGATGTTCCAGTAAGTGGGTGGGTGACAGACAACCACCAATCAGTTACTTGGCAGGGAAATTAAAATACTGTATCTAGGGCTTCCACCAGATGTTCTGCCCAGGGGCCTCCACCACACTTAAAGTAGACCAACTCCCAGGATTTTGACTATCCTGGGTATTGGTCCACTTCCTTGGGGCACCCCAATCGTGGGTGCCCCGCTGTGTGAAACCCCCCAGAAAGCCCCGAAAACTCACCTGACCCCACTCCCACGTGACTCGCTCGTCCAATCGCTGCCGCCAGACAAGGAGAGGCAGCGCCGGACAAGCTGAGCGCGGGCCGCCGCTGCCTCCGGCACGTCCCTCTTGCAAGGAGCGCGCCCACGCCGGCCATTCACAAATGGATAGAGGGTTGCGCGGGAGGCGGCCGGATTAGGGGCCGGATTAAAGTGGACCAACACCCTCCCCTGATCGGCCCGGGAATCTACAAGATTCCCGAACCGATCAGCTCCCTGACTGCCGCCGCCTCCCGCGCATGCGCCGCTGGAACGAGGATCAGGTAGGATTTTCGGGGATCTGGGGGGTTTCACACAGCGGGGCACCCACGATCGGGGTGCCCAGCAGTCAGGGAGCTGATCGGTTCGGGAATCTTGTAGATTCCCGGGCCGATCAGGGGAGGGTGTTGGTCCACTTTAATCCGGCCCCTAATCCAGAATATAGAAGGTGTGGGGAGATAGAGGCAAAGATGGCCTGTCACGCTCGGGGTAACTCCAGCCCTCTTAATAAGCTCACAACCCCCAATCTCCACAGCCAGCTTCACCTGTAGGAGCCCCCGCTTGCCGGGACGCAAGATACGCCTACCCGGGATCGGTTGCCCCCAGGACTTAATGGCTCAAAGGATGTAAGCTTATATGTGGGAGGACTGGAGAACCAATAGCAAGAGCGTGAGTGACGGAAGTCCAGAGACAGGCAATAGGTCGATAACGGGAAGGCAGAGATCGTAGCGGCACCAGGGGTCAGGCAAGACGTAGTCGGGGTTCAGGCAGAGGTCAGCAACTGGGGATCAGGATCTAGAAGCGTCAGTTCAGGCAAAGGTCGGCAACAAGGATTCAGGATCGAGAATGGTCGTACAATCAAATCGGCAACAGGCTAGACTTCACAGGAGTAGGTAACACAGGGTTCTGAGCGCTATCACAGGCAATTCACAACTGAGAGGGAATTGCCTTTATAGGAACAGGTCTGAGGGAAGCAGTGTACTGATTGGAGCACATAGGATTCCAAGGGTAATTGGCTGCAGAGCAGAAGAGGGCGAAGCCCTCAATCCCCTAGGATTCATTAACCCTTTACTTGATCCTCCGGCGGGTGCGCGCAGCACAGCGCCGCCGGAGGGCATAACAGACACGTGCTCGCGGCCGCGCGCGAGCACGTCTCCTGGAGGAGGAAGCGGGGGGCGTGGCTGAGCTGGGCGCCGCTCGAGCCGACGCTGCTCGAGCCGACGCCGCTCGGCGCGGCCGCCGCACAGTGGCAGCTGCAGCTGGCCGCCTGGAGACGTTGCTGGAACGGGGATCAGGTAAGCGGTTCCTGACACTACCCCCCCCTTCACGAGGGGCCTCCGGACCCTCACCCGGTTTCCCTGGATTGTCACGATGGAACCTTCTTACAAGAGCCTTGGCATGAACATTCCTCGCTGCCACCCAGCATCTTTCCTCCGGACCATAGCCAACCCAATCCACCAAATACTGTAAAGAATTACGCACTTTACGTGAATCCAAGATCTTATTCACTTCATACTCTGGCTCATTATTAAGAAGAATTGGTGCAGGACCAGCAAGAGGAGCATTCTTCGCCGGTTTTAACAGTGAAACGTGAAAGGAATTAGGTATTTTCATAGTTGGCGGGAGTTGAACTTTAAAAGACACATTATTCAACTTCTTGACGATTGGAAAAGGACCAATAAATTTTGGACCTAATTTGCTAGATGGCTGACGGAGCGCAATATTTTTAGTGGAGACCCAAACTAGATCGCCTACTCGAAGAGTAGGTTCCTGTGATCTGCGGCGGTCGGCGAATTTCTTATACCTCAAACCAGTGGTCTTAAGAATCTCCTGAACGTGTGTCCAGATATTCTTCCGTTCTTGAAGCCACTCCTCCAACGCCGGCAGATTGGAAGGTGACCCTGAAAGGGAAGAAGCTCTAGGATTTTTCCCTAAGTTACAATAAAAAGGAGATACCTTGGTACTCTCACTAGGCGCGTTATTGTAAGCAAATTCGGCGAAATCAATAAATTCCGCCCATTGTTCTTGGGCATCAGAAACATAACACCTTAAGTATTGTTCCAAAGTTTGATTAGTTCTTTCCGTCTGCCCATTAGTCTGGGGATGGTAGGCAGAAGAAAGAGAGATCTGTATTCCCAACCGCGAACAGAAGTGTTTCCAAAAACGGGAAGTAAATTGAACACCCCGATCAGAGACTATATTGGACGGAATACCATGAATACGAAAAATATGCGAAGTAAACAGCCGCGAAAGCTCAGGTGCAGAAGGAAGTTTGGCCAAAGGAACGAAATGTGCCATCTTACTGAAACGATCTACGACCACCCAAATGACAGTATTACCACGTGAGAGAGGCAAATCTACATTAAAATCCATAGAAATATGGGTCCATGGCTCAGCAGGAATTTCAAGAGGAACCAAACTGCCACTAGGAGCCTTGTGAACTCCTTTACTTCGAGCACAAATAGCACAAGCGTCGATAAAGGCAGTGATATCGCGTCTCATGGTAGGCCACCATACATGACGACGGGCAAGCATAAACGTCTTACGGTTACCCAAATGACCAGCAGTTTTGGCATCGTGAAATTCGAGAATTACATCCGAACGCAGGTGCGGCGGAACAAACTGGCACCCCAAGGGTACATCACTAGGAGATTCATCTTGAAACGGCGCCAAGGTATTGGAGAGATCAGGAAGTAACGCCCCCACCACACAACCTGTGGGTAAAATTGGTTCACCAGAATCACCCCGATCCTTACATTCACCGAACATGCGAGATAGAGCATCAGCTTTAGTATTTTTTACACCCGGCTTGAAAGTAATAATAAAATTGAAGCGCGAGAAGAATAATGCCCAACGTGCCTGACGAGAGTTCAGCCTCTTGGCAGAACCTATGTATTCGAGATTTTTATGATCGGTATACACAGTTATAGGATGTAATGAACCCTCCAACCAGTGTCGCCACTCATCAAATGCCAGTTTAATAGCTAATAGTTCCCTATTGCCAACATCATAATTTTGTTCCGCGGTACTGAATTTACGCGAAAAATAAGCGCATGGATGGAGACGCTCAGGGTTACCAGAATATTGTGACAAAACTGCACCCACTCCCAGCTCAGAAGCATCCACTTCAATAATAAAAGCTTTATGAATATCTGGATGCACTAAGACAGGTGCCGAAGTAAAGGCCCGTTTCAAGGTTAGAAAGGCCTCACAGGCAGAGGGGGACCAGTTAGCAGTAAAAGCCCCCTTGCGGGTAAGGTTGGTAAGGGGTGCAACAACATGGGAAAAGCCTTTTATGAAACGCCGATAAAAATTTGCAAAACCTAGAAAACGTTGCAATTCCTTTAAAGTTTTGGGTTGGACCCAATCCTGAACTGCTGAAACCTTCTCCGCGTCCATCTCCAAACCCTGGTTGGTAATAACATACCCTAGGAAGGGAACTGTAGTGACTTCAAACACACACTTAGACAGTTTAGCAAATAAGTTGTTCTCTCTTAATTTTTGTAGCACCAACTTAACATGGTGTCTGTGCTCCGGTAAAGAATTAGAAAAAATGAGAATATCATCCAAGTAGATGACTACAAATCTACCGAGATATTCCCTGAATATATCATTAACAAAATCTTGGAAAACGGCTGGCGCATTACAAAGACCGAAGGGCATGACCAGGTACTCATAGTGCCCATCCTTCACATTAAATGCCGTTTTCCACTCGTCCCCCTGTCGGATGCGAATCAGATTGTAAGCCCCTCTCAAATCCAATTTGGAGAAAATTCGAGCTCCTGTGACTTGATTGAACAGATCCCCAATCAAGGGTAAGGGGTATCGTTTTTTTACAGTGATCTTATTCAAGGCTCGATAATCTATGCACGGTCTCAAGCCACCATCTTTTTTCTCTACAAAAAAGAACCCGGCCCCAGCAGGCGAGGTAGAGGGACGGATAAATCCTTTCCTAAGATTTTCGGTGATATACTCCCTCATTGCTTGCTCCTCGGGCAGGGTAAGGTTATAGATCTTTCCCCTCGGGGGAATTGTGCCAGACAGCAAGTCAATGGGGCAGTCATAGGACCGATGTGGAGGAAGAGTATCAGCAGAGCGTTCAGAGAATACATCGATCCAATCAGCGTATGGCTGAGGTAATTCCTGTGGTAAGACTTGAACGCTTCTGAGGCCTGTATTAAAACAGTGACCTTTACAGTGGTCACTCCACTTGACCAACTCCCCAGCCCGCCAATCTAACACCGGGTTATGGAGTTGCAACCAGGGGTATCCCAAAACCACCGGAGTTTCCGGACAATCAAAAATAAAGAATTCTAAGAATTCAGAGTGAGAAGAGCCGACAATTAGTCTGAGAGGTGGGGTCTTGGTATTTATAGGACCTCCCTGGATTGCCTTTCCATTGATAGCTAAAACTTGTAGGGATCTTTCAAGAGGAACTACAGGGATCCCTAAGGTGGAGATCATGCTCCTGTCCAAAAAGTTTCCAGCCGCACCACTGTCTATGAAGGCGGAAACTGTCTGCTTAGAGGACCCCCAAAACAAATCAATAGGTACAAGCATCTTATTCTGGCGAGAGTTACAAACTGACTCACCCAGATCAGTACTCTCTACCTGGTCTGGGTGCGGAAGTTTTCCGCCGGTTTCCCCTTGTTGGGACAGGACCCTGCAAAATGACCAGAATTCCCACAATACAGGCATAACCCCTCGGATCGCCTACGCTGTTTCTCCTCTTGGGATAAGCGGGTTCTCCCTAATTGCATAGGTTCTTCCTGGGAAGATGATGAGGTATTTTCTCCACGGGGAACCGGGGATCTATGACTCTGGACTGGTCTAAAGGACGTGGGAGCCCCGACTCTCTCCCTGGCCCTTTCTCTAAGACGTCGGTCTATTTTAATGGAGACCTGCATTAATTGATCTAGGTCCACTGGCGGGGGAAAATTGACTAAGGCATCCTTGATGCTATCCGACAGTCCCACCCTGAACTGACTACACAAAGCTGGATCGTTCCACCTAGCTTCGATAGCCAAGCGGCGGAATTCAGCACAGTAGTCTTCAGCCGAATTCCGTCCTTGTTTTAAGGCCCGAAGCCTATTCTCTGCGGTAGACTGTATATCTGGATCGGCGTATAAAACGCCCATAGCATTGAAGAAGGCAGTCACTGATTGTAGAGCAATGTCATGGGACGGTAAACTAAAGGCCCAGGACTGTGGGTCTCCTTGAAGCAAGGAAATGACTAGGCCTACTCGTTGGACCTCTGTGCCAGAGGAGATAGGTCTTAACTTAAAATATAGTTCGCAGGCATTCTTGAAATTGGAAAATTTTGCTCGTTCTCCAAAAAATTTCTCAGGCAGTGGAATCTTAGGTTCGGAGAAATGAGGTGGTACAGAGGAAGTTGGCACTTGACGAGATTCCTGAGTGGCCACTCTTTGAGCGAGTTGGTTGATCGCTGTGGCCATAGCTTGCACCTTCTGTACCAGGTCATCCATTTTTTGTGGCCTGTGATAATGTCACGCTCGGGGTAACTCCAGCCCTCTTAATAAGCTCACAACCCCCAATCTCCACAGCCAGCTTCACCTGTAGGAGCCCCCGCTTGCCGGGACGCAAGATACGCCTACCCGGGATCGGTTGCCCCCAGGACTTAATGGCTCAAAGGATGTAAGCTTATATGTGGGAGGACTGGAGAACCAATAGCAAGAGCGTGAGTGACGGAAGTCCAGAGACAGGCAATAGGTCGATAACGGGAAGGCAGAGATCGTAGCGGCACCAGGGGTCAGGCAAGACGTAGTCGGGGTTCAGGCAGAGGTCAGCAACTGGGGATCAGGATCTAGAAGCGTCAGTTCAGGCAAAGGTCGGCAACAAGGATTCAGGATCGAGAATGGTCGTACAATCAAATCGGCAACAGGCTAGACTTCACAGGAGTAGGTAACACAGGGTTCTGAGCGCTATCACAGGCAATTCACAACTGAGAGGGAATTGCCTTTATAGGAACAGGTCTGAGGGAAGCAGTGTACTGATTGGAGCACATAGGATTCCAAGGGTAATTGGCTGCAGAGCAGAAGAGGGCGAAGCCCTCAATCCCCTAGGATTCATTAACCCTTTACTTGATCCTCCGGCGGGTGCGCGCAGCACAGCGCCGCCGGAGGGCATAACAGACACGTGCTCGCGGCCGCGCGCGAGCACGTCTCCTGGAGGAGGAAGCGGGGGGCGTGGCTGAGCTGGGCGCCGCTCGAGCCGACGCTGATCGAGCCGACGCCGCTCGGCGCGGCTGCCGCACAGTGGCAGCTGCAGCTGGCCGCCTGGAGACGTTGCTGGAACGGGGATCAGGTAAGCGGTTCCTGACAATGACATGCTACAGAGACAAGTGTATCGGCCATAAAGACTGGCTTGGAAGCCTTGGCCACGGCACAGTTTTCTGCACAATGATTTACACCAGAACAGAATAAATATCAGCATGTGATGTAGAAAAACCTTTGCTCTGCCACAAAATCATTTATCTGAAGAAACCATCCTACTCTAAAATAAAAATGCCATTCTCTTTCATAATCTGGTCAGATTGCTCTTTCATGCCCCGGATAGTATGTTGCATTGAGCTAATTTAAACAATGATTAACCGCACATGGATGTGTCAGCAGTATAATCACAGAGAGGCGCTTGCTGTATTTCAGCAGAAAGACTAGACTTTTCCTTCAGACACATTGCTGTGTGTCATGTTGCATTGCTGCACAGCCAGAAAATTCAAAGATCTATGATTTTGACACCTATTAAGGGCGTACATACCATAGAGGCAGTGCAAGCTGCCTCCACCGCCTCTGTGGTATTTACCTGCCCTGCACATACTTACCCAGCCAGGCTACTGCACAGACCAGCCACCTGGCATCTCTGGTGCACCTGGTCCCATTGATGCTGTCCCAACCGATGCCACGCATGCCTCGCGTCTCCGGCGTTGCCGAGCACCTCCCATCCCTGTCAGATGCTGGCACTCCTTCCAGGGGGGCGCGGGGCGGGGGGGGGGTACGGGCCCATCAGGGCTATCTACAGCCCTGACACCCCTATGCATTAATTTGAATGTAAACAGTACTCCATTTGACCAGAATCATACAAATTAGGGTCACAAATGAACATTACTGCGCTTAGGCCTGTTCTGTAGGGCACCTGTAGGGTCTCATTCTCAGGTAACAGTGAGTAAAGTACAGCCTTCATTTTCCTATACATTATGTGTAGAGGGATAAGCAGAGGGTTTCTTTTTAAAGGATGCCTAAAATCAAACAGGACAGCCTGTGCATACAGTGGAGGGAGCTCTCTACTCTGGAATTGTGGTGACATATCTTTAATTTTTATAAAGAAGGAAAAGAGAAATTTTCACCAACAATCGCAGTAATCATAGGAACACAGATTTTTCTTGGTTACCGAGTGACACATTAAAATGCTGAGCAGTGACAAGAAATCTAATGAGATGACAACCTGTTTAATGAAAAAATATTTAGTTAGATTGCCTTGGTATATACTGAGAGACACCTGGTGCTTCCAGTCCCCTTCTTCTTCCCCTCTATTCTCTCTTCTACTTTTCTGTACTCTGGTCTATAATAAACCTCTATTCTTCTTACTCCGGTTTCCCCTATCCCTTGACTCCCATTAGTTGGATTTGATCTTTTCTGTTCAATTTTGTTGTACCCTTGCATTATGTAGATGTTAGCTCAATCCCACCCTGTACATTGACTTTAGTGGGCCCCAGTTTTGCCATTCCCACCACAGTAGGCAATTTTATTGACTGCACCTTGTACAAGCAAAAGAAGGGGGGACATTTTTGTTGATCACAATTTTGCTTAAACTTTCCACCCAGACCGAAATTCCTGTAAGAGGCTTTGCTCTTCCAAAGCACCAAAAGCTGTACTATTCATTTTTATATTAAAACTTTATTTAGTAAAATATTACATAAGCAATATGCTTCCATAGATGCAATATGCATAGAGTTAATTAGAACACTATATATATATATATATATATATATATATATATATATATATATATACTTGTGACCTGTGCACACCCGCCCGCAGAAGGTGCCACTACTGACTCAGCATACCAGGCTTTCGAGAGAGAGAGATAAGTGTTGCATGATGGAGTGTAAGGTAAGTAGGGGAGCTTTGTGCCCTGTGGCACCCCCCTGACCCGAGGTCTGTAGAAAAGACCACAAACGTTGAATTTCCTTTTACTATAGAATTTCGTAATTAACTATCCACTGCATTCTGTTAGCCTGTATAACACTGTTTTTAAGATATAAACCGTTTTAGCTGGGGAACCTATTCAATGCTACATTAGTAAATGCCTTCTTAATTGCAAACTGGGATCAAGCCTTATTCTTGAACAGGTGCTCGGGATCTTTAAGCAAACCTTTCAGGCAGCTCATCCAGGACAGTGGAGACTTCAGAAAACATTTCTCTCTTCTGCATCAGCACCACCTACTTCCCTTAATCACAAGGCCTAGGTCCGCAGCATAGAAAGAGTCTGTTTGGGCAGGAAAAAGAAAAAGTTACTTGATCGCTCGTAGGCTCAAACCCCATCATAGTTCTGCAGACTGAATTCTCACTGTTCTTCCTCTTAGCACTTCTAACTCTCAACCAGAGCCCTACTGAGCATCAACTGCTGATATATATCTCAGCAGTCGACAGTGTGGAAACAGAGGCAGGACCGGCAGATCCCCAGAGCAAACATCAGAAAGCAATCAGGGCTGTAAAAAAACGGAGTCCATGTGAGTTTAGACTTACTTTACTTACAATATCTGCCCAGATGACCCTATTGGAGTTTGAGCGCACGCATGCTTTTAATGCCATTTCTTTATTGTTCACATTGTCTGTATTGTTTTAGCTGGTGAGAAGCAAATTTAAAATCTGCAAATGTAAAATAAAGACAGCCAAAGCCAACGTGCTTTCCATAGTTATTTATTGATAGTTTTTGGACCATATGACAGAGGATTTTGAGTAAAATTCACTGGTTTAAATATGTATAACTGTACTATAGGAAAGATACACACTGCAACATACAAATCATTTCATCCTCTTTTCTTGTAATTAAAAAAACTGTAATTTGTGTAGGGAACAGATACAAACTGCTTGACACACAATTTGTTCCAATGTTCTTGGTTAAGCAAACTCTATAAGGTGTCTGTGGAGATATTTACCACCCCACTCTGCTGCCACAACCTGGCTAGATCAGCAAGTTTGTGTTCTCACATGATCAGAAGATATTGGATACAGGTTTATAGGGTGCCATCAGTTTTAGGAAGGGGCAGCATGGCCATAGGGCATACGGGGCAAATGCTGGCCATCTGCCGATCAGGCAGTTTACCGGCTCTGGCAATGCTTCATGAGGCGGGCCAGGTGAATGGGAGCCAAAGCGGGAAGTCCAGCTGATGCTCTGTTGCCACCCGGCCACCATAAGCTGCTGCACAGAGCGTCATACAGGTAACTTCAGCTTCTACAGGTGAGCGGGGCCACAGGAGGGAGGGTCATGACATTGCTACACTGGTTGGTATGGGGTGATTTGGGGAGATTATGTGCTGCACTGCTTGTTATGGGATGATTCTCTGCCGCACTGCTTGTTATGGGGTGATTCTCTGCCACACTGCTTGTTATGGGGTGATTCTCTGCCACACTGCTTGTTATGGGGTGATTCTCTGCCACACTGCTTGTTATGGGGTGATTCTCTGCCACACTGCTTGTTATAGGGTGATTCTCTGCCGCGCTGCTTGTTATGGGGTGATTTTCTGCCACGCTGCTTGTTATGGGGTGATTCTCTGCCACACTGCGTGTTATGGGGTGATTCTCTGCCACACTGCTTGTTATGGGGTGATTCTCTGCCACACTGCTTGTTATGGGGTGATTCTCTGCCGCATTGCTTGTTATGGGGTGATTCTCTGCCACACTGCTTGTTATGGGGTGATTCTCTGCCACACTGCTTGTTATGGGGTGATTCTCTGCCGCACTGCTTGTTATGGGATGATTCTCTGCCACACTGCCTGTTATGGGGTGATTCTCTGCCACACTGCTTGTTATGGGGTGATTCTCTGCCACACTGCTTGTTATGGGGTGATTCTCTGCCACACTGCTTGTTATGGGGTGATTCTCTGCCATACTGCTTGTTATGGGGTGATTCTCTGCCACACTGCTTGTTATGGGGTGATTCTCTGCCACACTGCTTGTTATGGGGTGATTCTCTGCCACACTGCTTGTTATGGGGTGATTCTCTGCCACACTGCTTGTTATGGGGTGATTCTCTGCTGCACTGCTTGTTATGGGGTGATTCTCTGCCACACGGCTTGTTATGGGGTGATTCTCTGCCACACTGCTTGTTATGGGGTGATTCTCTGCCACACTGCTTGTTATGGGGTGATTTTCTGCCACACTGCTTGTTATGGGGTGATTCTCTGCCGCACTGCTTGTTATAGGGTGATATTCTCTGCCGCACTGCTTGTTATGGGGTGATTCTCTGCTGCACTGCTTGTTATGGGGTGATTCTCTGCCGCACTGCTTGTTATGGGGTGATTCTCTGCTGCACTGCTTGTTATGGGGTGATTCTCTGCCGCACTGCTTGTTATGGGGTGATTCTCTGCTGCACTGCTTGTTATGGGGTGATTCTCTGCCGCACTGCTTGTTATGGGGTGATTCTCTGCTGCACTGCTTGTTATGGGGTGATTCTCTGCCACACTGCTTGTTATGGGGTGATTCTCTGCCGCACTGCTTGTTATGGGGTGATTCTCTGCCGCACTGCTTGTTATGGGGTGATTCTCTGCCGCACTGCTTGTTATGGGGTGATTCTCTGCCACACTGCTTGTTATGGGGTGATTCTCTGCCACACTGCTTGTTATGGGGTGATTCTCTGCCACACTGCTTGTTATGGGGTGATTCTCTGCCGCACTGCTTGTTATGGGGTGATTCTCTGCTGCACTGCTTGTTATGGGGTGATTCTCTGCCGCACTGCTTGTTATGGGGTGATTCTCTGCTGCACTGCTTGTTATGGGATGATTCTCTGCCACACTGCTTGTTATGGGGTGATTCTCTGCCACACTGCTTGTTATGGGGTGATTCTCTGCCGCACTGCTTGTTATGGGGTGATTCTCTGCCACACTGCTTGTTATGGGGTGATTTTCTGCCACACTGCTTGTTATGGGGTGATTCTCTGCCGCACTGCTTGTTATGGGGTGATTCTCTGCCGCACTGCTTGTTATAGGGTGATATTCTCTGCCGCACTGCTTGTTATAGGGTGATATTCTCTGCCGCACTGCTTGTTATGGGGTGATTCTCTGCTGCACTGCTTGTTATGGGGTGATTCTCTGCCGCACTGCTTGTTATGGGGTGATTCTCTGCTGCACTGCTTGTTATGGGATGATTCTCTGCCACACTGCTTGTTATGGGGTGATTCTCTGCCGCACTGCTTGTTATGGGGTGATTCTCTGCCACACTGCTTGTTATGGGGTGATTCTCTGCCACACTGCTTGTTATGGGGTGATTCTCTGCCACACTGCTTGTTGTGGGGTGATTCTCTGCCACACTGCTTGTTATGGGGTGATTCTCTGCCGCACTGCTTGTTATGGGGTGATTCTCTGCCACACTGCTTGTTATGGGGTGATTCTCTGCTGCACTGCTTGTTATGGGGTGATTCTCTGCCACACGGCTTGTTATGGGGTGATTCTCTGCCACACTGCTTGTTATGGGGTGATTTGGGGGGATTCTGCACGCTCCTTATTATGGGGGGGGGGGGGGGGGGGTATTATATGTGGCTGGACACACTGCAGAAGGGCCGGTGTGACCAAAAAATCCCAGGCCATTTTTTTAACCCCAGTTCGCCCCTAGTATCAGGAGAGATAAGTATCTATAGCCACTCTGCTGTGCTTACTTGCAGGTTGGATATGTCTACTTGTGCCTAGATTGGGTTGTTATATTGGTGATGGTCTATTGTGACAGAGAGTGTATATATATATATATATATATATATATATATATATAATTTTTTAGAACGACAGCAGTCATCCCATCCTGTTCTCCCCCTTCCTTCTAATTTGCAATAGCCAGATGGACAATGGTTTCATGATGGGTTACAATATACGAGTAGGCATATGGAATATAGCCCCAGCTCCAACTTTTCTGGCTAGGGCAGCAGCAAGAGAAAGTGTCAGAACTAAAAAAGGCTTCCTGCCGCGGCCTAGAGACTTCCAGATAGAGTTTGTGGGGGAGCATGAGGGATTGCTGTTGGATCACACCCCTCATTTTATAAATGCCAGTTTAGTCATTAAACTGCTAAATCACAAATCCATACAGAAAAATGGATCACACAGCTGGATCATCGTTTTCTGAGGGCGTTCGTGGGTTATACCTCCCAGGTAGACATATCTAAATGATCTTGTCCACCTACAGTTGTTAGGGAGGAGCCAAGCACCCCAGTTTTATTGTCCATGGAAACAGGGGACCAAGCATATTAAACTTAACTGTATTGTGCTTAAGTAGTTCTGCTGCTATAGATCAGTGACATTCAGCACAGCCGCAGTCTCCACACCTCACTGCAGGCATTGTACTGCTGGGAGTAAGGTCTTTTATTTGGGGGATGGTCTACTGAAAGCTATGTTATACCACCTGCTTGGTGGGAACAGGGACATATATAATATTGTAATATCATAAGACAGGAACTGCATTGGCTATATCAATTAATTGCCAAAGTACGCAAAAAAACCTTAAAGTGGACCAAAACCCAGGATTTTGACCATCCTGGGTTTTGGTCCTTGTCTCTGCCAGGTTGCCGAAACTAACTCACGTTTTCCCGGTCCTATGGCACATACGCAGCCGCTTGTCCAATCAGCACGCTCGGAACCATTCACATTAGATGGAGGCATAGATGTTGTGACATCAGCGTGCTGACGGCCGCATCCCCCGCTACCCGCTTGCCGATGCCGGCCCTTCACAAATGCCTGGCACGGGCCCTGCTAGAGGGATAGCGGGGATGCGGCTGTATAGGACGACCTGGGGGGTTTCACACAGTGGGGCATCCCGATTTTGGATGCCCTGGGGGATGGAACCGATCGGCCTGGAAATCTTATAGATTCCCAGGCCAATCGCCATTGGTTTTGGTCAACTTTAACAAAGAAATAGACTATTCTCCTTTTATATAATGTTTGAAATCTAGAGCCAATGCCCCATACCCTCTACTTTTACCCTGATAACTAATTTAAGTATTTCCCACCCAAAGACAATCTGACTATAATAATATAATTATGGATGGATCCTTATTCTAATTCAATGCATTAAAGAGGAACAACACACCCGATTTTCACTTTTTGTGGTGCTGTTCCTCTCAGTGGGAGCATCCCAAATAGGGATGCCCCGCTTTGTGTATCCCCCTAGGTCACCCCATTCACTCACCCTCCCGTCGCTCCCACGGCACAGTCTCGGTATCAGCACGCTCCTATCCCAATTCTGGATGCCCTAAGAAGTGAAACTCACATGGCCCTGGAATATTTTAGACTCCGGGGCCTCCGATGTTCCGCTTTAATTTATTTCAACAGGGCAGTGATCTTTTTTGCCAGTTGCAGAGGCGATTAGCGTCTTTTATTTTCTAGGACTGTTTTTAATCTCTGTAAAAATTGCTGGTGGCATTTGTGTGGGATTAATTATCTCCTTTGAATTTTAAAAGCACTGCTGGGTCCCTTTGAAGCACAATGCAGCATCTGCCGTCACCACTGGCATACTGAAGGCACTCCTTTGTACTTTTGTATTCACTATCCTTGTTAATAAAGCTTTGTTACTTTAATCTCCACTCACATGGAGTAGTAGTGTTCTATATATGGTTATGCTTACACTACTGCACATATAATTATCCTTAACCGATGGGCACAGACTATATGTCGTGATACTACAGAAATACTGAAGGTAATTTACCATAGTCTACATAGCCTTGTTTTTTTTTTATAGTGCTACAGTTTTTGACTGTGATATAGTACCCCTACTGCATTACCACTGTGCATGTTATTTGAACCAATGCACTTATTTAATTTGCATCTATATTGACTAATGTGCATTTCCTATATCTAATTACAATTATTTTAATTATACAAGATAAATTAAAGTGGACCAGAAGTCACATTTTTAACTAGAATCTCCTGATTTGCCCCCACACAAAGAGTACCTTTTGCCAATTTTCACTGATCCTGCTTCACTGTAATCCCAGATAATGGCGCTTGTTTTAGCTGTAAAGCTCCGCCTCCTCCATTCATTGTCACTGTTGTGTGTGGCAATGATGTCATTACCACACCTTTGCAATGACTGATCCCCTGCCATCTCACACCGAGGGACAGCAAAAAAAATCAGTGTTCCAATCGTAAAGCAAAAATATCCATTTCTAATTCTACACCTTAAAAAGGGCGAATCGGCAAGGGCTTTAGCCAAATGTATTTCACAAATTCAGTGTGTTTTGGTCCACTTTAAATGGTAAGTCCACTTTCGATGGAATTTTTGAAAGTGTGTATTTTTTCATGCCAAAAGAAGGTGCTGAACTGATCTAGTATTTTTTTTCATGTTAGAAAATGTGTGATAATGTTGCTATAAGTGTTTGCAGATAGTGAAAACTGCTTCCATAAAAATTAGCTAACATTAGAAAATAAAAAAAAAGCCAGATCACCACAGCACCTTTATGACATAAGACACAAAAATATAGACTTTCAAAACTCAATCCAAAGTGGCCTTTCCTGAAACCCCCCACCAAAAAAAAAAACCTGCGCAGCAGCGGCAGTCCTGTACGCCCATCGGAAACCTCACGGTTTCAGAGAACGGCACTGGGGGTAGCGGAGGGGGGTGCACTGTCCGCTCCCAGACCAACAGCAAACGGCACCCTCGATTTGTTCTTAGCCTCGCACCTCCGCTGGGTCGTGTTGGGCCGTCCATTCATTGTCTGGCCCTCCCCTCCATTGCAATGAATGGACACTGCTGTTTGATTGACGAGGGTGAGGGGCGAGGGTGTTTGGGGGAGTCGGCATGTGAGGCACCAGGAGTGACTGTTTCTGAAACCGGGAAGTTTCAGAGCATTGGAGCGGCCCGTGCGAGCTATTCGGGAGTAAGGGTTAAGTTCCTTTTATTTTTTGTTTACACTTCAGTAACCCTTTAGGCACAAGGAGGGAGGAAAGGACTGATCACCAGGATTTTTTTTAATCTTTATTTTATTTATATAAGAAAAAAAGAATACAGCAAAGTACCATGCATAGTCAAACATAGAATAATGTATAATTTGTATTCATCAAACCTAGGGCTGAGTTGCCCTACTTATCCTAATTTAATAGGAAGCGTTCCTCCCAATACCAGAACCTTGAACTATCACTAGAACTGTGTAACTAACAAAGGAAGGAAAAAAGAAAAGAAGAGAAGACGGACTAAGGAGAAGAAGGAGAAGGGGTGGCCATACACGAATCACCAATGTCTTGACGCAAACACTCTAGTGCAATATTGATCACTAACCTATAATATTTTTAAAGCGACCTGAGGCATGCCAACCCTCCCATGCCAGTATATATTTCCTTTTGAAGTCTTTTATCAGCAGCGCCAAGCTCCTCCATGTGCCTAATCAGAATTTTTACTATCCTGATCACTGGTCCTTTTTCCTGGGACATCCTGATTTGGGATGCCCCGCTGTGTGAAACCCCCCCCGATCACCCTCAAAACTCACTTTTCCAGTGGTCCCATGGTGCATATGCAGGTTCTTCATGGTGCATTAATGTGCACAGGTATTCTCTATTTGGATAGAGAACTCCTGTGGCCTGCTCATGCCCCTAGCCTATCTGAATGGTTGAGTGTGGGACCGCAGGAAAGGTGGGTTTTGCGGGTGATCAACAGAGTGTTACACAGTGTTGTAGTAGGTAATCAGTTGGCCTTGAGTTCTTAGACTCCAAGGCCAGACAAAACACTGGTCTACTTTAAAGTAAACACCTTATACAGTATCCAGGTGATAGCAACAGTACAAATAACTGTACATGTGCAATTCAAACAAGAAACAACATTACAGGAATGTATGTTAGCTTAAAATTCTCATGTTACTTATTACCTAAAAGGTTTACATCCAGGCACTAAATAAAATTAAATTTAAGATTTACTTAAATTTTACTTTAAAAAAATGTAAGTAAGCTGTTAGATTGCTCTAGTAAAAGTTTTAGGTCATGCTTGAATGTCCCCCTTAAAGCGGATCAGGGTGTTGGTGGCCGCCTGTGCCGCCGCTATAGCACAGGCTGAGGGGGCATCTAGAATGCTGGAGCGCCCCCTCCGAACATAACCCCCCAGGATGCCTGTAAACTTTACCTTATCCTTGCTTCCCCACCAGGAATCCCACACCGCAATTGGCCGCCTGGCGCACACGGGGACAGTGCCAATGCTGCGTTTACCTGCATTCGGCAGCCAGGTTGTCATTGCCCACATGAGCGCCAGGCGGTGTGGGATTCCCGGTAGGGGAGCGAGGCAAGGCAAAGATTATGGGAATCCTGGGGGGGTTATGTTCGGGGGGGGGGGTTCCAGCATTCTGCATGCCCTCCAGCCTGTCCTATAGAGGCTGTGCCGGCAGCCACTAACAGCCTCGCCGCGGAGGGTGTTGGTCCGCTTTAACTGAATCACACTTTATTTTAACTCTTGCCCTATTTTGAAATACAGCAAGAAAAAGTCCTAATTTTTATGAGATATATCAGGTAGTTATATCATCAGCCAGTCAAGTGGCAGTTAGTAAAATGTATAGATTATATAGACTATATAAATTATTAATATAAAATTCCCAAAATAAATAGAGGATAACATTGGGGCAGAAATAAACAAAAACCACATGATTTATGAGTTTCCAGTAAGGTTGCAAAGTGTACAGGTACCACAAAAACATACATTCATTACTTAGAGGTTCTATTATCTTCAGTAGGAAAATAAACACATATTGGGGTTGATTCAGAGCCTAGTGAGAATTCTCACTCCTTTTTAGGAGAGAAAACTGTCATTGACTTTCATTGTCTATTTTGGGGCTAATTCAGAGCCAGGTGAAAAAGACCCACTAGACAATAAAAGTCAAAGGCAGTTGAGAATTCTTACCTAGCTCTGAATCGTCACTATTTACAACACAATTTCATCTCGATGACTCAGTAGTTGATAATTATGCATTTAACTTAATTAGTAGGATGTTGCTAATTAACAGTACGACAAGGTTCACTGGAGTTAGAGCTGCAGGGGGAGAAAACACAGTTAATACCAGTTTTATCAAAAACTCTCATTTCATTTTACAAAAAAACAAAATAATGTATGTTTCACCATATAAGATGAAAGTAAAAAAAGTAAACTTACATGAGCCTCACTCCCACAGTCCCCACCACTAACGCTGCTTCCAGACGATGTGTAAAAAAAAATAACCAGGGGCGTAGCTAGGGGGGCAAGGGGGACACGTGCCCCAGGTGCAGCAGGTCAGGGGGGTGCCAAAGTGGGGCTTGAGCACAGGTGGGGGCACCATTGTGAATCTTTGCCCTGGGTGCCAGAAAGCTTAGCTACTCCTCTGCACATAAGCCTTGCTCCCAGGTAAAGGAACCCTGTCCCCAGTCTGACTGCTGCGACCACCGCTGCTTCTTGGGCCGGTTGTGCACACTCGATTCCCATGCAGCAGGTGGGCATGGCCTGCTTCTATTTCCATCAATGGACAAGGATGCAGGCCACACCCACCAGCTGCACTGGGTGTGTGCATGTGCTGACCTGAGAAGCGGTGGTGGCGATGACAGTCAGACTGGGGACAGTGGGTAGGGTTCCTATACCTGCCCGCCTGCGACTCCTCCATCGGCGTAGGAGCGAGGCTTATGTGAGTTTAATGGGAGGGGACTCTGCCACATTGCCTATGGGAATGGGAGGGGGCTCTGCTGCACTGCCTATGGGAATGGGATCTGCCACACTGTCTATGGGAATAGGAGGGCGCTCTGCCGCACTGCCTATGGGAACGGGAGGGGGCTCTGCCACACTGCCTATGGGAACGGGAGGGGGCTCTGCCACACTGCCTATGGGAATAGGAGGGCGCTCTGCCGCACTGCCTATGGGGATGGGGGGGGGGGGGGAATGCCACACTGTCTATGGGAACGGGAGGGGGCTTTGCCACACTGTCTATGGGAATGGGAAGGGGCTCTGCTGCACTGCCTATGGGGACAGGAGGGGGCTCTGCCGCACTGCCTATGGGGATGGGAGGGGGCTCTGCCACACTGTCTATGGGGACAGGGGGGGGCTCTGCTGCACTGCCTATGGGGATGGGAGGGGGCTCTGCCACACTGTCTATGGGAATGTGAGGGGGGAATGCTACACTGCCTACAGAAATGGGATGGGGGAATGCCACACTCCCAACAGAAATGGGATGGGGGAGTGCCACACTGCCTACAGAAATGGGATGGGGATATGCTACACTGCCTACAGAAATGGCATTGGGGGAATGCCACACTGCCTACAGAAATGGCATTGGGGGAATGCCACACTGCCTACAGAAATGGCATTGGGGGAATGCCACACTGCCTATAGAAATGGGATGAGGAGAATGTCACACTGTCTATGGGAATGGTAGGGAGGTGCCACACTGCCTATGAGACTGGGAGGGGGGAATGGAATGGGGGAAAATTCCACACTGCCTGTAAATGGGGGATTCTGCACCTTGCCTATTATTTGGTTCTTGGGGGATCGTTGTTTTAGTACATTTGGTTCAGAATATTTTTTTTCTTACTTTCCTCCTCCGGATCCTATGTGCGTCTTATAGAGTGAAATATATGGTACCTTTACTTTTCAATCATTTTTATTGAAGATATCTATAAACACTTTTGGTATATCTGATATAACAGATCATATACATCCTTTTATAAACCAATTTGTGCACATAAACACAACATTTACATTTTATATTCTAACTATAAAGAATGCTTAGGCGTATGTCATAAAACACTAGACACAGTACATAAAACATTGTAAAATCAAGCAACGCAATTTGGATATAGTACTTATGAAAACACCTACGCATCATATATCCCTATCCCTTCCACCTCACTAGATCAGATTTAGGTATTTATGACATAGTAGAGAACTCACTTGCATGGCCCCTGTCACACTAACTGTGACTGACTGCTTAGTCAGCCAATCACTACACAACAGTGGCATTGCTGCTGCACTAATTGGACAGTCAGCAGCTTGGAACACCAATGAGTTCCTCCGAGTGGGCGATCAAATACCTGGCAGTTCTAGCACAGAGGAAGGGATGGGTGATGCATGAGTGCTATTTTTTAAAGAACAAGCATAATCAGAAATGTCTGAAATTAAATTCTTAAATTATGATAGCCTACTTCACTAATATACTTTATTACCCCCTATTTTCTCATTTGAAATGTGAGCCGCATCAGACTAAGTTATGACACAGCTGCTGACGTCACAGCTAATGTAACAGGGGATAGGAACACAGGCACTACCTTGGTACACTCCCACAACCCCCCTCACTCAGGTGCTTTCTCACATTAGGGGCTGAGAAAAGTTAAACTGGACCTTCAGCATGATTTATTGAAAAGCCCAAACCCTTAAAAAACGATTCCCCAGCATCTAAAGTTAATATATTTTAAGTTTTTAGTCACTTACCTATTATTCTTTCTCCCACTGGGCTGCAACTCTGTTCTGGACTTTAGGATACAGGCGCCGCCATCTTGACTCAGAAGCATAACACTTACTGAGGAGAGGAGAGTGGGATAAAGTACAGAGGGGTGGTTTATAGCTGTGCTTTGCTCAGACAGAGCAGAGCTGGGGTAAGGAAAAGGTCAGCAATCCCAGAATGCAGAGCAGCACAGTCAGAAGGCACTTCCTGTTTGCAGGCTGCCTCATGTTACATGGGCCGCCATCTTGGATGTTTTATAGGCTTATAACATGCAGTAGATGCAGGTAGGATAATTTTTAATGTGAGCAATCTGTATGTACAGTGTGGGAAACATATTAGATCTCTTATTCAGAGTGAAGGTCTGCTTTAACTACTCTGGTCCTGGCAGCAAGCGTGTTCCCACAGAGGCGGCCCAGTAAGATGGGTTCAGAAGGAGCTGAAGATGCCACATCCAAGCAGTCAAGCTACCGCAGCAGCCTGGGTAAGCGCTTCTTACCCTTAAACAGTGTACATTTGAGTTTAGGGTTTATTTAAGGGCTAATCTCAATGATGAGGAACCAGTCAAATCGATTACTGCCACTGGAGTAAAGTTTTATAAGCACTATATAATAGGGTACAAATTCTTACCCTTACTAGAAGAACACTGCAGACCCTCTAGAGATGCAATGTAATTTCTACCCAGCCACTCTTCATACGTTTTCTTCTCTTTGATGGGAACAATCTTATGGGTAGAATCCTTGAAGATCAAATCTGTTTTGTTATAACTCAATGAGTTAAACATTTTAAATGCAGAAGATGTATCTCTCCCATAATAAGTCTATAAAGATAAACAAATCAAAAAGAGCATGTTAAATGTAGAAAAGGCAACAGAAAATTAGTAGTGATAAAGATATTAAGCAAAAAGTGTCAATGTAGTAATTGCTTCATTTTCACATCTAGGAGTTTCTGGAAAAAATTCCCTAAGCTCCATCCTTCCTCCATCCTCATATCTTTAAACTGATCATAAAGTACAACAAACACTTTTTATTTGTATTGCTGTAATAAAACATCACAGAGTAAGGTTAGTATTTGTGTGGCAGTTATATTCTTAGTATACAGTATGTCCTGCTCCAGATATAATACTTACACTTGGGTTATGCTCCGCCAGATGGCGCTGCACTGCAGAGACATGGAAAACTGTGTACTGTGATTACACGCTTATGGCCTTAGTATTGCCCTTGACTTGTAACTTGGTGTCAGAGCCGCGCTGTTTGCTTTTTTATTGTGTAGCAGCTGCCGCCGCACGCGTCTCTTTCCTTTATTGGATGTGCTGCGCCGGGCGACGGCGTCGCCCCAGACGCTGCGGCGTCTCCATTGGCAAATCATTTTCTATGTGTGTCATACACTTCGCTTCTCTTGTCAATTTTGACTACTGACTTAGAGCTTCACGCACTTCGGGGGGGCGGGGACCTGGCTTGGCACGCTCCACGTCACGGCCCGCTTGCCGCCATTTTGATGCTAGTCACGCGTGCACGTGGTAAAGGCCCTCCTCCTCCCTTGGTCTGTAAGTGCCCTCGCGGGCGATTTTCATGATTCTTTATTACTGCGCATGGCTCTGACACCCTTTATTCCCATTATGTCTTTCAGACGGTTGAATCCAGTGGCTTCTCCCGGCCCGGTTTAAATTATAGCGGGCCTTGTAAAATTCTCCCACCTTCCTAGCGGGTCTTTGGGGCATCCAGGGTTGCCTATAGCGTAAATCCCTGCTGGCATATTGTGCCTAGATAATCACCATATGGAGGCATCTCAGAATTATGTGACCGGGGTCCCTCTGGGACAAGACTGGCTGTGTATAGCGTGTGGACAACCCCATGCTGATGCTGACAGGGCACGGGTCTGCGCACCATGTGCCGAGCAAGCACTCGCCCTGCAATCAGGCTTGCCAGTGGCTGCACCTCGTTACAATACACCTATTTCCCCATGCTTAAATCTCACTCCTGCTGAGTCGCCAACGGCTGAACAGATTATTGCGAGGTTGTCAGAGCGCATGGGCCCTGGTATGAAGCGGCCCTTGACGCTTCCTGTTTCTGTTTTTCCTATGGGAACTGAGGAGTTCACTACTCCGCGTGCCTATACCCCTTCTGATGAAGGAGAGCTGTTCTCTGACTCAGACTCAGCTGATGAGAGGCTGAGGAGTCATGACGATTCTGGCCCTGAATACTGGGGCCAGTGTGACACTGACGATTTGTTGATTAAGGTCTTTAAGGTTCTGTCTATCTCTCTCCCTGGTGAGGCTCCCAAGCCAAGAGGGGAGTGTTTCCATACAGCGACAGCGCGCTTGGAATTTCTAGAGCAGGCTCACTTCCATGCTCTTGTACTCAAGGAATGGGAATGCCCCAGTAAACTTCCAGGGGTCTCAGGGGACTGGGATAGGAAATACCCTTTTCCCCCTGAGGTGGTTAATTGTTGGTCATCACCCCCCGTGGTGGATGCACCGATCATAGGGGTTCCTAACCCCCCCTTTATCACAGCCCCTGCTTATAGTACCCTTCGGGATGCTGAGGACCGGCGCATTGATAGGCTGGCCTCCCACGCCTTTTCTTGTGCATGAACGGCGCTGCGTCTGGTCTGTGCCGCGGCCATCACTGCAGTGGCCGCTAGAACCCTCATCAGAAAGATGCTTGATCATCACCCTGAGGATCTCCCCTGGGAGGTGTTTAATACACTCTCCAGTTGTGATGTATTTGTAAAATTCATCCTTTTAGCGCTGGATGACACCATTAGAATGTGTGCAAGGACCTCTGCCCTTGTGGTGGCTATACGTCGCTTGGTCTGGCTGCGACAGTGGGGTGCTGATGATGCTGCTAAAAGGACTCTGACTGGGCTTCCCTTTAGAGGGCAACGCCTGTTTGGGGCCCATCTGGACCTGTTTGGTAAAAAGGGCAAATCACCCCAACGCAGGCGGCCGTCTCAGCCCCCTCGGGGCAGAGGCACCCCTCCCCCTTCCTACCATAGTGTTAAACAAGAACCAGGGGTGTCCTTCCTGGGGGCTCGTGCAGACTCCTGCCCCAGGAGCAGCAGACAACGACCTGGCCCCTCCGGCGGGGCTAAGCCTAAATCTTCCACCAAACCCCCTCAAGCATGATGGGGCGCCCTCGCCCGTCTGGGTGAGGGGATGGCTGCAGCACCTTGCTCTTGCCAGGAGGCATCATGCCTCATTCTGGTGGTTTTAGGGGGTAGTGTCCCCGGGATACAATTAAGGATAGAGTTTGCTGCGCGGCCTCCCCCAAGTTTATCAGGGTACTCCGGGTCCCTGCCTCTGTTCAGGTGCTGGTGCAGGCCATGCAAGGCCTGTGGGGTCTGGGGGTCACTTGCAGATTGCCCTTCACAGGCAGAGGCAGGGGCCACTACACCAACCTTTCCACAGTTCCCCAAAAGGATGGGTCAGTCTGGCCCATTCTGGATTCACAGATTTCAGCAACTCGTCAGTTACAGGCAGTTCCTGCATGGAGGCTCTTAGCGGGGCCATCAGCTCCCTACGCTATGGGGGCTTCTTGCCGTCTGTGGAGATCAAAGATGCTTATTTTCGCATCCCTGTGTCTTCTGGATACCGAGGCTTCAGGTTCGCGTTGGAAGTCCAACACTGATGATTTGTGGCCTTGTTATCTGGCCTCTCTTCAGCTCCCAGAGTGCTCACCAAGGTGCTGACGGGGGTAATGTCTCTGATGGGACCAAGGGGCGTCCGCGCGTTGACCTACCTGGACGTCCTTCTCCCTTTATAGTCTCTACGTCAGGCTAAGTTGGATACTAGACTGGTGGTGTCCATTGGGAGTCACTTGGATGGGTGATTAATCACCCCAAGTCCTCATTGTCCTCCTAATTGGTAACTCCATTCCTAGGAATGAATTTGGATACGGTTCAGGTGACAATCTTACTTCCTCAGCAACAAATTGGACAACCTGGTTGCTTGGGCTCAATCCCTCATAGCTGTCCCCGTCCCTTCACCAGGCGGGGATGCAGCTGGTAGGCCGTTGGTGGCTTGCTCAGAAGAGGTCCCTTATGCTCAGTCCCCCTCGGGCCCTTCTGCAACTTCTATTGTTAGTACAGGACAGGGATCCAGCACCCCTGGAGCAGGGTCTGTATGCCTTCCCCCCTGGTAAGGAGGTCCCTTTTGGAGCGGTTGAACTCAAGGAACCTGTCTGGGGGCAGCCCCTTTCTTGCCCCTTCTCGAAGACGGTCACCATGGATGCCAATCTTTCAGGTTGATGGGGGGGGTTTCTTCTGAAACCCCCTGTGGTTCCGGGGGAGGTGGGGCCCTTAGGAGGTCCATACACCTATCAATTTTTGAAACACTGAGCTTTCAGGTTGGTTCTATCTCGCTTGACTACTCCTCTTCAGGGCCTGCCTGTTTGGGGACGCTCGGTCTGTCTGACGACAGTGGCCTACATTAATCATCTGTGTGGGACCTGGAGCAGGATGGTCCTCCGGGAAGGTATCTGATCCTGATCTGGGTGGAGGACAATGTTCCCTGCATATCAGTGGTATTCGCTCCGGTGGAGGTCCCTCTGCGACAGGATGTGCTAATCCTTGTGTCACTATGAGGTCCAACCAGTGTGGATCTGATTGTGCCCCGTCACTATCACAAGCTCTCGGCCCTTGTTTCCCTGTCCCAGGATCCTCTGGCCGTGGTCATGATGCTTTAGTAATGTTATGGCAGGACATCCTGTTCTGTATGTCTTTTCTCCATTCCCCCTGCTAGGCAGGGTTCTGCGCAAGATTGCTCTGGAAGGGGGGACCAGTGATTCTGGTGGCCCCCGGGTGGCCTAGTGGAGTGTGGTTCGCAGCCGTGGTACTGAGGGCAGTAGATCTGTACGTTCTGCCAGGAGTGCCAGCTCTGCTCACTCAGGGCCCCTTTACGTCACCCCAATCTACAGACTCTGGCCTAGACGGCCTGACTGCTGAAATCCATCTTGATGGAGACAGGCTTATCTGTCTCGGTGATTGAGACTGTGGGAAGACTAGGAGCAAGCTTCTTCTTCCATCTATTATAGGGTATGGCATACCCATATTGATTGGTGTGAGTCTAGGTCTCTTCCCTGTCGGGCGTTCTCTGTTCCCAGGGTTCTAGAGTTATTACAGCATGGGTTGGAATTGGAATTCTCCAACTCAGTACTCTGAAGGGTCAGGTTCTGCCCTGTCCGCCTTCCTGTAGAAGTCTTTTGCTCAGTTTTCCTTGGTTAAGACTTCTTTCAGGGGGTTACTCATGTGCGTCCCCCACGTAATCCTATGGTCCCTGATGGGATTTGAATTGATTCTGTCTGCCTTGCGGGGTGTTCCCTTTGGACCTATTCAGGATGCTGTCTGGCTGTTCTTACCCTCAAAGTTGTCCTTCTGGTGGCTGTTATTTCAGTCAGACGTGTGTCTGAGCGGGCGGCTTTGTCTATCTTGCCCCCGTTCTTTGGAATACACCAGAATAAGGTGGTGTTCCGCTTTGAGCTGGACTTTCTGCCTAAAGTGGTGTCTTATGTTCATTTATTCAAGATATTGTTCTTCCATCTGTGCCTTATTCCTAGCAACGCTGAGGAAAGGGTTCTGCATTCCTTGAACAGGTGTGGGAAGTGTTTCCTTGGTAGTCACTGTGCCCTTTAGGAGAACTGATGCTCCTTTGGGTCTACGGCCAACACCATCCTGTTTGTGCCTGATCTCGTCTGCTCTTGGTGGGTTAGGCGGCTTTGGGCCTGGTAATTACTTGGATGGGATGGTTCCTGCTGGTCCTAGGAAAGGTTTTTGGCTTCTGCCAAGGCTACTGTTAGCATTTGGACTTGTCAGGCTGTTACTCAGGCCTATTCCACTAAGGGAAAGAATCTTCTTTCTCGCTTCACTTCTTATTCTACTCATGCTTTTGGTGCCTTTTGGGCTTTTCAGCACCAGGCTTTTGTTGAACAAGTTTGCTAGACCACTACTTGGTCTTCTATTCATACCTTTTCAAAAGTTTTACAAGGATGACGTTAGAGCCTCTGCTCATGCTGCTCTTGGCTGCAAGGTTTTGCAGGTGACAGTGCTTTAAACTGTCTGCTGTTGCCTTTTTTGTTGGGGATCCCACCCTACTTTATGGACACTGCTATTGGATGTCCCAAGTGTAAGTATTATATCTGGAGCAGGACGTACTGTATACTAAGAATAACACAATTCTGTGAAATACTCACCTGTAGAATTGGTATTATAAGTATACAGTACATCCTGCTCCACCCCACCCTGGTTTTTTTGCATTATTCTGGATCCCCTGTATGGTGATTGTTATAGTTACCAGTTTTGGTGGTTAAATTCTCCCGACTTCTTGTTCACTGCTTTTCAATGCTGGGGATTTGTGGGAGGTCCCCGGGTATTTGAGGGGCCGGGAGGAGCCTGTTTTGCATGTCTCTGCAGTGCAGCGCCATCTGGCGGAGGATAACCCAAATGTAAGTATTATATCTGGAGCAGGACGTACTGTATACTTATAATACCAATTCTACAGGTGAGTATTTCACAGAATTGTATTATCACCAGTCCTGGTTCTTTTGCCTTTACTGGGAACAAGGGCGGGCTTATCATTTCTGGGGCCCTATGCAAAGTTGTGTCTGGGGCCCTAATCAGAGACAAATTTTGAATAGCGAAATACAATATTAACGCACCTTGCCAGGGATATAGAAAATACCTGCACATGCACTGGCATTGTTTGTCCCTGTGGCATCCCAAACTCGGATGTGTGACACCCCATTAAGTCACTGCACACACTTACCTAACCTTGTTCCAAAGACACGTGCAGGTCACAGCCTCATTTTAGCTTTATGTAGATGCATACCCTCAGCTAGAGGTGAGCAGGGATGCAACCAGTGGCCTGCTCTGCACTATTCAGCTCGCAAGCTGCTGTGATGTTGCAGCATCTTGTATACTAACTATTTTTTTAAACAAAACATTACCACATTACCACTGATCTGACCCTGCCGCTGGGGGCCCCCTGGCAGGTGGGGGCCCCATGCATTTACATGGTATGCATGGTGGTTAAGCACGCCACTGTGAATCCTTGGTGACCTAGATTACTGGACAGGCAACATGGTGCGCCCTTTCTCTAGATTATCTGCTCTTTGTCTAGTATTTGGGGATGTCACAAAACCAGCCTGTCCCACCCAGGCTCTAGTATTTTAATTGAACCGTCAAGATGGTAAGGTATATTTCTTCAAAACTCTGCAACTTCTATATGCTTCATGATAATGACTAATACATTTAATGAGATGTGAATAAAATTGATAAATATGTATTTACTGGGTTGCCAAAATAAGGCATTATATAGAATCATAACTACCACTGGACCTTCCTTCGGTTTTTGGGGTTGTGCCTTATTGTATTCCTATTCTGGAATGTAAAATAAACATCTGTGTTAGGATAGTGCCCCCAGACCTGTGATTTACTTATTAGCACGTTGCTTCCAAGTTTCTTATATTCCTCTGGCTCTCTGTTGAAAAAGTGGGAGGGGCTTTTCTGGCCATGAGAATCCCTATAGTATACTTTCTTAATACAAAGCCTAAAATACTTCTACTGCAACAGGTGTGGATAAACAAAGCTGCAGTACTGGCCTCTCCAACTGAGAACACTGCTAGTAACCCTTTAGCTACTGGAACACAAAAAATATGATCCCTCCATCTGAAGTAGTTGAATTAATGCAGAAGGGGTTAAACCTTTTTGTCTCTGCCTTAGCCAATCAGATGATTATCAAACCAGGGTCAGAAAAGCACATAGGTGTATGTAGCTAACATTAACACATTTTTGCTAGAGAAAATTGTTTTCTTTTATTACAGTAGCACATTAATGGAAAAAAAAACTGAAATGCTCAACACCTTGAATCCATCATATTGACATATGATAATGGAAACTTTAAAAAATCCCATTAAAAGTGGAATTTACCTTTACAGAGGTCCAAAGGCCTTTTCAACTGGCCCTAGAATCTGTTCATGCTTAACATGGCATTCTGCAACATCTGCTCTGTCCGCACAGTGCGGAAATGCCAGCATATGGGGTGCACACAAGCAGGGGAAGCTTGCCAGGCCCATGCAAGCTCCATGGGATCATGAAAAATGTACACCTACTGGCAGCCAGCCAGGGTTTCAAATGGTGACCTTTTTAAAGAGGACCAACTCCTTCTGATGAGTGTTGGTCCAGAATGCTAAAACTCTAATCACTGGCAAACTATATACACTGTCTAACTCCCCAGTTTATATATTTTACAACAATAAATTTAATCCCAGAGAAGGGGCACATCACATCATTCAGATCTCTGATGCCTAATTTTGACCTTCTAGGAGTCTTAAACTGGAGGGGAATCTAAAATCAGAATGACCCTGGGTTCATTTGTCTAACTCCCCAGTTTATATATTTTACAGCAATAAATGTAATCCCAGAGAAGGGACACATCTAACAGAAGTCACATCATTCAGATCTCTGATGCCTAATTTTGACTTTCTAGGAATCTTAAAAGGGGAATATAAAATCAGAATGACCCAGGGGTCATTTGTTCAAAAGGTACTGAAAGTTATTTTTTACTGTAGGTCTACATAGGTGTGGGCCTAATATAAGTGGGCCCAATTACAAGACACACTGAGGAAGACTCAGAGGGATACACAGGGGAGAAATGAATGGACAAAGAAGAGCAATGGATGGATGAACAAAAAGAAGAGAGTGGCACAAAGGGAGTTATAGCTGGCAACTCGAGGCATAATATGCATCACATTGGAGAATGAGTGGAGCACAGGGCCGGGATTTTAGAGGATAGAAAAAGTGGGGACCTACAACAAGTTAAAGTGGACCAAAACCCACTGAACTTGTGAAATACTTCTTAAGGTATAGAACTAAAAATGGATATTTTCACTCTTCTAATTGTTCTGGAACACTACTTTTTGCTGTGCCTCTGTGTAAGATGGCAGGCAATAAGTCATTGAACAAGTGTGGCAATGACACACACAACAGTGGCATTAAATGGAGGAGGCGGAGCTATACAGCTAAAACAGGCGGCATTATGTGGGATTAGAGTGAAGCAAGAGAAATGGAAATTGCCAAAACGTACTGTTCATGGGGGGGCGGAGCAATTCAGGGGATGCCAGTTATAAATGAGGGTTTTTGGAGAGCAGACTAAAAAGCCACAATAAGGAATGAATCACAGAGAACCAGTACAGACCTGGAAAAAAGTTAGTAATAGGGACAAGATAAACAAGACACAGATGGACAAGTGTGAAGCAACAAAAAGCTGTCTCACACAATATGTCCTATAAATGAATGCAAGCCCTGTACGGCATCATCTGGTCCTACATGTTGCAGCCCACTTTAATAGGAAACCTTTATATACAGCATATATGTGCATCAGGGCAGTTTATAGACAAAAAAGCATTCGGAAGAGAAAACATCTGCCCCCTCTTCACCCATCCTCTGGTGCTGCTGCTGACCCATACCATGCTGTGCCTCTTACTTACCATCAGACAGTACTCCCTACTATGACTGGGGGGTTGAGGAACCTGTCTTATGGCCTGTACCGCTAAGAGTGGCCTTGGCTCATTTGCATAAAATAGGATGGCTGGGCTAAGGGCTCCCCCAATGGCCTTGGAGCTCAGGGCAATCACCCTGCAACAGACCTGATGTGCATGTCTGGAGATGTCTGGAGATGATGGCCATGTCTTACATTTACAATGTTTACAAAGTTATTTGTTAACTGAACATACCTGAGCTTTATCCAGCAAGCCAAACAAAGCATGTCTGTTAAGGTCTGGATGAACCATGACTGCCCGAGCAGAAACCTGTGCCCAGTTGCACTCTGCATATTGGTCCACCTCTGCCCTGGCACCATTAGGACACAGCAGCTGAAAGTTACTTGACAGTAAATTCTGTGCCCACTGATCTTTATTGTTTCCTAAAAAAAAGAAATATGACAGATACCAATACCTTATGTAAAATCAGCATTAGGTTGTGTTTGAAGGAGAAGTGATGTTGGGATTCGGCATAGAATTAGGTTATAAGACGACATGCCACAGAATTTGTTGGTAAATGTTTCAAAGTGCAATAAGGCTTCAGGGTGAGACAAAGCTCTGTATGTTGTGAAATAATACATGCACACAGTACCAATAATATGCCTATAGAACTAATGGCTTATTATACTACTTATTTTTATCTTACAGCAGCAACAGACACCATCTCTAGTTAGGCCTGAAAATTCAAAAATCCATACTCATCTTTATCCCCCGTAGCCAATCACTCCTAGCCCAGCACTTTGGCGATTACTTGATCGCGTGATCCAAGCCCCGTACTGCAGAACCAGATCATGCTCCACTTCTGTAGTATTAACAACGCCCCCCCCCCCCCCCCCCCCCCATAACCTAAACGTGACTTTTCTTTAAAGGTCAATATATCCTCCAATAGGCTAAATTATTGGAAGGAGCTGGGGACTGACACATAGCTAGATTTATTTTTATTTGTAATAGGTAAAGGGCAGAATATGGGTGTAAAGCATTCCCAATGGTGGTGGTGATGCAGGCTGTCATCACAACTTTACTGTTGTTTATAGTTGTAGTTACCATTACAGTTGTAGACGTAGTATAGTTTAGATATACAAAACAGTTGTAGCAAACCTAATAGCATAAACATCATGTAACACATCTGTAAAGTATGGATCACTAGTACCTAAAGGTAGCCTTTTTTACAGTGCTACAGTCTCCTACATGATAACATGGTTGGTCAAATTAATGCCAGGATTATATATTTTTTGAATGGCAAAAGCCATTGTTCTTTGCTAATAGCAGTAGATAGCAAAAGCACTATGCTTTGCCTTGACCTCAAACAATAAGTGGATGATCTGTAGGATCATGCCTTCTGCTGTTGAATAAGTAAATGCTGTATACGGTAATAGTCCAGGAAATGGATGGCCAGCATTAGTGATAAATGCAGAAGGTTATACAGTGTCATCACAGCCGCACTCTTCCTACTGGGGATGCCTTGGCCATGCAGCTGAGCATTCTGATTACTTTCCCCAAATCCTGGTTCAATTATCCACTCACCAGAAATAAGCACCCCCAAGTCCCTCTCGTCCAAAATCCTGCTTAACACAGTACTGCCCATATGATACTCAGAGATACCTTCACCCCAAATTCATGATGGAAATTCCAGTTTCCATTGTTTTGACCATTTGCCCAGTAAAGCCAAATCATTCTCCATGTTGCAGACAACTCCAGGAATATCCATCTTATTAAACCCGTGCAATCTTTACTTTCAAAATCTTCTCCTTTGTCATTTACAAACATATTAAAAGGGTTCAAAACCCAGGAATTGAACTATCCCGGGTGCTGGTCCTTCCCCCTGGGATACCCCGGTTTTGGGTGCCCCGCTGCGTGAAACTCCCCAGAACCCTGAGCTAACTCATCTCTCCCCGAGCTATTTAGTTGTGACAGGACGGGGCCGCACACAGCCAAGGAGGGAGGCGAGTGATGTCAGCGTCAGCCGCGCAAGCACCATGGGCTCGGTGTAAAGTTAAGAATATTGGGCACCGTGGGGGAAAGGAGTAAGCCTGTCCTGGAGTCTCATAGTCTCCAAGGTGGGTTTTGGCCCACTTTAAATAGAATAAACAAACCCATGTTTTGAGTCCAACAGATTAATTTTGAGAAGGGCAATTAGTATTACCACTACAGAAGTTAAGATAACTGGCCTATAGTTACTCCCCTTCTTATAGATAGATAGAGCGCTGGCCAGTATAAGTTTGGTGAATCTTTTCACGATTACATTGGTAGGCATACTGATTTGCTCTAAAATCCAGGGGATAATAAAAAAATATAACAATGTGCAATATTAATAACCACGATGGCTGGTGTATTACAATATCTGATGATGTTTAAAGATGGCGGTTGCTTTTAAAGTGGCCCAAAACCCACCCTGGAGTCTGAGACTCCAGGGCAGGCATACTTGTTCAGCCTGGGGCACCTCAAGGTCGCCCGGAAACTCACTTTCTTTCCCAGGCCAATGGCGCATGTGCGAACAGCAGCTGCATCCCCGCTATCTCTTTAGCAGGCCGCATGCCCGTGCCAGACATTTGTGAATGCCCTGTTAAAGGGCAGCGGGAGGTGTAGCCGCCAGCGCGCTCTCCTTAGACAAGCTCTAGGACAAAGGGACGGGAGCAGAACCGAGCCTGCTGACTGGACGAGATGCTGCGCATGTGCCGTAGGTCCGTGGAAGGGTAAGTGAGATCGGGCAATCTGGGGGGTTTGACACCTGGGGGCAAGGACCAAAACCCAGTATAGGCAAAATCCTGGGTTTTGGTCCACTTTAAAGCAGACCAATCACCAGGATTTTCACTATCCCGTATTGGGATGCCCTGTTGTGTGAATACCCTCAGATCATCCTTTTCATCACTCCCACGGCACATGCACGGGTGCTTGTCCAATTAGTGCTTTATGCCATTTATACTAATGCACAACATGAAGCTTTTGTTTTGGACTGACTGTCAGCAGGACTGACGCATCTGGGGGGGGGGGGGGGGGAGTTCTCACAGTGGGACATACTGAATTGGTATGCTGCAGGGGCACCTAGTCGGTCATCTGCTGCAGTGATTGGTCCACTTTAAGCAGAATTCCTTTGCATTTTTTGCTGTATTGCTTTATATGTTCACTTTACTAACACATCAGTCCTTATTGCCTGATACTGTTGAATCACACATGCTAAAATGGTCAGTTTAAATTGCTAATGAATTCATCACTGATCAGTGAAAATTGTATTTTCTAGATCATATTCTGGTAAACGACATGAGACACGCCAGAAACAGATATTGATCTGCACCTTCCAGACGCAACACTAAAATGGTAAGTGACAGGTCTTTCTCTACTGCTTTGTCATTTACACATGAGGGAACATGAAATAAATACCATTAGTGTTCTGAAAAATAGTTGTGTGCTTCACAAAGGCCACATCCCCAGCTTCAACCAGACACCTGCCGCAGACAAAGAATCTAAATATCAGTATCCAGGTACAGCTATTTAAAAAGTAATTCATTAATGATCTTAATACATTATAACATGTAAATACACATTATGTTTATAGTCAATATAACTGTATGACTACTTTTTATTACTAGAATCATAATTGCTGGTTTGGAAAAGTCCATTAAACAAAGGGAAATCCATTGTGTAGTATTCCCAGTCCCTAACGCAAGTTTAAAGGGTTATTAAACCCAAGTGAAAAAATGGCAGTCACCCTATTTACCACGCAGCACATCCTGGCCACTCCAATGCTCAGGACCCTCCTGGTGCCTCTTACACTGTCCTGCACCCCTCGTTGTTGGAAACCAGGAGATTTCCGAGCAGTGGACCGGGCTGAAGCTGCTGTGCAGGGGGAAAATCTAGGTGCTGTTTATTTATTTTTTTGTTTTGTCCCTCTCATAGTCGCAATGTCTGGGTCCTCCCATAACCTATAATGTGATGTGAGAGCTGAGCCTCTACTTCAGTATGAATACTGGGGTATTCAGCCTGGTTGACTTGGGGCCCTGTTCAAGTATATAGAAAACACAGATTCTATTCAGCTAATATTGTGTCTGGGCCCCCATAACCTATAATATGACAGCTGGGCCCTTAGTTGGAACTGGGCCCCAGACTACAACAGTAAGTGTGTAAGCATTGAATACAGGGCTCGTGGCAGGGTTGCCATCAGAGCTACCTGGCCGGGGCCAGGCCCCCCTGTTCATGGATGGGCTCTCGGGCCTTATACTGGAGTCTTGACTGTCCCACTCTGATAGGGACCCTGTGTGGATATTGCAGCTGCAATTAAACTAATTAAACTTAAAAAGGAACATACAAAGAGTTGCTGAAAAAAAACATTCTAATTTCCAAGTAATGAGAGCTATTATTAAAATGATCTGGGTATATTTTAGTACTTTGTATACAGTATGTGATTATGTGAATCATATACAAACATGGATCACAGGGTCAAAATAATGTATCATATTGAAAAGACACTGCCTGCCTTCAGCCCTGTACTGCATTTTCTATTAATAGCTCTTATTGATTTTTAGCCTTTCCTAATGTTTCATCTCTGTTTCCATCAAGCTACAGTATATTGCTTGCTTATGTTTCCCTATATACTCTAGTGAGTGTTGTCCACAACGACCTTGGTTGCAGTGCTCATGCTCAGTTTGATATTTAATCCCTTTCCATATTAGGGATTACAATGATTCCTCCATACATTTTATAGATACAGTTTTTTAGTTAGGTTTTCTCTTAGCTGACCTGAAGGCCCCTGAATCTCCGTAATACAGTTCCAGAGAATTATTTTCACATTTGCTTCTACCGTTTCCATCACCTTTACAGAGCTGGCAGAGTTTGCTTGGGAACTCCTTTTGGTTCATCCCTGGCACACAGCTTGCAGAGAAAAACTCACTTACAGCTACAAGAAATAGAAAGGATTCATTATCTGTTCCTTTTATTATATTATCCTTAATGTACAATCCATTCACCTGCGTAAAAATCTATCACAAAAGGGCAAACAAAACTTTTCTCAGAGCTTCTCAGAACTTGTACAGTTGAAAAAAACCTCCCCAAAACTCACTTGCCCCATCTGCATGCATTATACTTCATCATTGTCAGCACTTACATTTGCTCCTGCATCCACGGAAAGCTGAAATGCCACTGATTTTCTCCAGGTAGTGGTCATTTTGAAGCACTCCCGAGGCTTCCTTTCCCAGCTTTCCAGCTGTGCTGATGCCTGACGTACAGTGATGTTCCTAAAATCTCACCAAACCTGTCCCACCATGTTGCATTTAACTTCTGGTTTTACAAATGGATAATCCTTACTGTTCTTCAGCGCTTCCAGCAGCAGCAGCAGCAGCAAGCCTTCTTCTGCTGGGTGCTATCCGTAGGGCAGGGCCATCTTGTCCCCCTCAACCTTCCCATCACACACCGCACTCTCTTCCGGGTAACGCACCTGCGCAGAAAGCATCTCGATGCTGCCCCAGTGACGCCCTTTTCATGCCCCTACCCGCCCCTCTCTCAAAATCTCCTCTCCCTGGGACATCCATCTAATCAAAGGCACACCCAGGGGAAGGAACAAGGCCGGCTAGAGGGAAAGCCATGTTATCAAGAGCAGCAGCAACAAAGCAAGGTGACATCACAGCAACCCTAGCCACTGGTGTAATAAACAGGTGACTAAAGCTGCGGGCCCATAACAACAGGGTGTCAGAGCTCCAGACAGTGCTGAACATCAAAATGGTAAACAGGGCCATGGGGGGGGGGGGGGGGGTTATTGAAGCTGTCTAGTTTTAAGGTCTTTAAATGACACAATCCACAATGCATAGTGGCAGCAAACCCATCAGCACAGCGCCATTTTGAGTATAAAATCACCCACAGCAGGAAGTACAAAAAGATAAATTAATTTTTATGTGCATCATCTGAATTGCCTTGGGGAGAGATGAGCACTGTTTCTTATAAGGGTGTTGGTCCAGTTTAAACACCTTTTCGGTACACAGGAACACTAAACGGGGAGGCTGATTCATCATTAGCGGCAGGTAGCGACAGATGAGCGTCTGTAGCAGGCATTTTCAGAGCACCCGCTAGTAGTCGCAGTGCTCGGCCGTGAGTCGCTACTTTATAGGGACTCAGTCGCTGTGCAGTAATGTTGAATACATTGTGAGGAGTCGCTATTTGACCAGTACAGCGCTGTATGGGAGCGCATGTTAGCGACTGCTCATAGCGACCGACTCAGGAAAAAAACAGCCTCACAAATCTCTGGCGCTGAAAAATACTTGTTTGAAGCCCAGAGCGCAGGAGGCGGTGTGTTTAAAGTCTGTTTTCAAGCATCTACATCTATCAACTAGTAACAAAGCGAAAACATATGGAATTACATTGTAGCAACATGAACACTTTAATGCCAGACCTGTAATGTCATTTCTGAGGAAATATATAAAAAATGAAAAAATTATGAAAAAACTGCTATTTCAATGCCAGAAGAGGTCACAGAATTATTTGTGATTTTTTTGTAAAAAAAAAAAAAAACTGTTTAAAGAGAAGAAAAGGATCGTCCATTGAAATGTATGGGAGAGCAACAGGTCTTACCTGGCGCTGTGCAAGGCTGAACGCTGAGGCTGTGAAAATGATGACATGTCGCTATTCCAGTCGCTAAACAGATTCTGCTTGATAAATGTGTAATTGCGTGCCGTGTCCGGCGTTGACCAGTCGCTATCTATCGCTACCTGTCATTAACCAGCCACTACCTGACGCTATCCCTTCTTAAATAAGGGCCTAAGAAAACTATGCTTCCAGAGTGCCCTGCATTAGGGAGATACTCCCCCTTTTCTAGCAGAGCTTCATATGAAGGGGGACAGAAAACAGCTGGGAGGTGTGCAGCACTGATGTGTGCAGCTGTTTCCTTCCCCAACATACAGTGCTCCATGGGGAAAAATTAAGTATTTCCTACATTCACAAATTCGCTGCCAGGGCTTCACATTTTCCCATAATGAGGTGTGTGGAGGGGTGGGTACACAATATCTAAGAGACATGAGTAAATAGCTAGTTACCCGGAGAAAGCAAAGAATTAAAGTAATATCTTTAGACACAGTTTGAGCAGTGCTTACAAAATATATATTTTTTGTGATTTATTAATTACTTATCCCTCGCAGTGGTGTGGGAAACCACAGAGCGACGCTCCTCCTGACTGCTTTTGGGTGCAATACACATGGCAGTTCAGGTCATGCTTAATTTTTGGTTCATTTGTAGAGCTCTGTTTACTCTTCATGGTGATGACGTTGGATATTTTATTTCTTTTTGATTAGTATTTACTATTATGCTCTGATTGTTTTGGAGTTTGATTAACATATGAATTGGATCATTTAATTAATTTATCATACAGGCAGTTTATTAACCTCATGTATTCATAGTGTTTTCTTATCATATTTTTTATTAGTCAAAAAAAGCAAGAGACCGCACTAAAGTCTAAATTTACTGATGAGTGTGCTACGCTAAGGGGTGTTATGCACCCAGGCCAATAATTATACCAACATGGGGATCCCACAATGCCCTGAGGAAGTGACGCTGTGACATCACGCAATGCGTCGGCAGTGAGGTGGTTGTCGTGGGGGGGGAGTGATACTGCTGCAGCTCTGCTCCTTTGCATGTAAGATCTTCATGTTATGTGGTGTATGTCTGTATTGTTTTTCATCCGGCTGGTCCTCTTTAATAATTTGTGTGTGTATATAATATTGTGAGGCACATGGCACTTTACTAGGATTTTCATTAGGTAGATTAGTTTATGTAGATAGGGTTAATATAGGGTTCAACGTTTATTACGTTGCTTGGGATATTATAGGATTGTACACACTATACACTGTATGGTTGGGTTATATGTAGTGCACTTGGATAGAGTGTCCATCATAAGTGATTACTTGAAGCAGATAATCTGCCTTTTTGTTCCATTTCAGTGTCCCCCTTTTTGTTCCCCCATCCCCCTCTGTAAGTATTGTTATGTGTTTTTTAATGATTTTAACCTGTCTTTATTGTGGAGTGTAAATAGATGTATTAATAAAGTTTGTATACACTTTTTGATACAAATAGTGGTGCCGCTTAGTTTGTGGGGGTGGCTCTGTGGGGATTGTGGGATCCCCATGTTGGTATAAATATTTTTTATTAGTTTTAATAATGATTATTTGATTCTTGGAGTATGATCAGTATATTCATATGAATTTGAGCACTGACTTTATTATATATGTAGTTCACTAACTTTATTTACTCAGTGTTTTTATTTATTTTGCATTATTTAAGGTGTATATTGATATTTATGACCTGCCATTTTACCCACTCTATAATATGGGATTTTTTGTATTAGTGATTCAATATTGTTGTAAGCACTGGCTTTCCTTTTTGATTTATTGGTCTGCTGGGTTTGCATTATAGATCAGATTAATTGATCCAATTTCTTTTGGGAGGACCTATAGTCTTTATTTTAATGTATGTCGGTCATTGTGATTTTCATGTGTTTTTTTATTTTGATGATCTTGTAACAATAAACGTCAGATTTTTTGAAGATGCCTTTGGGGATGCAATCCCTGTAGCAGGTAATCAGCTCTTGTGTACTTGCTGTTTGTGGTTGTTTTATTAATTGTAAATTTCTTTACATACAGAAGCTGGCTGGCTGCACTGCTTTGGGTCCAGCTGGGCTCCGCCTCCCTAGTTTCCCAATCAGCCCTCCTATACCCAGCACCACCGCACTCCCCTAGCCAGGACACCCCATCTTTTTCATAATTTAGATCAGTGGTCCACAACCTTTTTAAGCCAATTACCTCTTAGATGTTATGGTGGTGGGAATTTCATCATTTTTACCCTGGTGGGCATACAGTAAGCAGGTAGGACTAAGAGATATCACCCTGAAACGCATCACCTGTCAGGTATCTTTGTCACAGGAGTTGGTATCTCACCACTTTATATGTTTTTTAAATAATACTTAAATAAGCATTGTTTTAACAGTTCACAGGTAAGCTGAGGATCATTTTCCATGTTCTAACTCACTGTGGAGTTGCCAGTCTCCATCCTGTGATCTCATGGTGAATTGGACATTACATTAGGCATAGGAGCTGTACTTTTTGGACTGTTTACCCCTTAGCAAAAAGTAGTTACAATCAAGTATCCCCACCGCATACCCTCTAACAGGGATCGGCGCTGCTCACACATGCACCATTGGACCGGGGCTGGAGGTGAGTATACCAGGAGACCCGTGGCATTTCACACAGGGGGGAGGGAATCAAGCAGCCTGGGAATCTTATAGATTTACGCGCGATCTCCGTTGGGTTTGGTCCACTTTAATAACCACTTTCAGGGATTTTTAAACTGTTAAAAAGCTCTATTCACAATTAAATCATAAATACTGTCTTACTTATTTTCATGAGGTATTTAAAGAAAAGCTTATTGAATTTGATAAGGACATTTGCTGCTTTGTTACCAGGTTAGCTTTACTATTCCTGCACACCTACCTGTGGCTATATTACAACCATGTGGTCTAATGAGACCATTGCTCATCAGGGTTCCTGTAGGAATATTCCATCCTGCTGTGTCCATATAACCTGGGTGGCAGGACTTTCTGCCTTTCAGCTCATGGAATGTAAAGGCATCACTGGGGTTTTTCTTTACAACAGCGACTGCATAGTAACCAGCAGATGTTTCATTGGCTAGAAAATAGATAAATAAAAGGCTTCACACATGTATCATTTCTGATGTTATACTTTTAACAACACAAAACACTTTGCTATTCAAAGCATATGAGGGTTAAAATGCAGGAACAGGAATATTCTCTTGAAGTAGCCTTAATTGTACTCTAACGCCCCATTCCAAGCACACACTAACCTTCTCCCCCCATCCCCCTTTTCTTCTTTAGACTGTAAGCTCGCAAGGGCAGGGCTCTCTCTCCTATTGTATCTTGTATTCAGAATATTTATTGTGAACTCGCTAACACTGCATTTAAAATAGTCGGGCAGGCCGATTCATCACTAACGCCAAGTAGTGACAGATGAGCGTCTGTCGCAGGCATTTCAGAGCGCCCGCTAGTAGTCGCTGTGCTCGGCCGTGGGTCGCTGTGCAGCAATGATGAATACATTTTGAGGAGTCGCTATTTGACCAGTACAGCGCTGTATGGGAGCGCATGCTAGCGACTGGTAAGTGCGACCGACTCACAACATATTCATTAAAATAAACAGCCTCACAAAACTCCGGCGCTGAAAAATGCTACTCTGAAGCCCAGAGTGCCGGAGGCTGTGTGTTTAAAGTCTGTTTTTCAGAATGTATCCACCAGTAACAAAGCGAAAACATATGGAATTACATTGTAATAACATTGTAACATGAACACTTTAATACCAGACCTGTAATGTCATTTCTGCAGAAATATATAAAACATGAAAAATATTTGAAAAAAAGGCTTTTTCGATGCCAGGAGAGGTCACAACATTATTTGAGATTTCAAAAAAAAAACAAAAAAAAAAAAAAAACAAAAACCCTGTTTAAAGAGAAGAAAAGGATCGTCCATCGAAATGTATGGGAGAGCGACAGGTAGCGAGAGGTAATACCTGGCGCTGTGCAAGGCTGAACGCCGGTGCTGTTCGCAGAGGCTGGGATAATGATGAATCGGACGCTACATGGCGTTATCCCAGTCGCTCAACAGATTCTGCTTGATAAATGTGTAATTGCGTGCCGTGTCCGGCGTTCACCTGTTGCTACCTCTCATTTACAAGGCACTACCTGACGCTATCCCTTCATGAATAAGGGCCTGTGTATTATATGTGTCTACCCTGTCAACTAATGGTGTTTTATAAATAAATACATGAATATAATAGGGACAGTGTAAAATTCATTTAAAGCATCTCAAAGTTTCCAATTATATGAAAACATCTTATGTATTCTAAGCAGTCCTAATTTCTTTGCCTCAATTTCTGTGTTGTGGCTGAGCCTGTTAAGGCATGTCATGTGCACTCTCTGCTATGGTCCAAGACATCTGGGGACCACTGTGGCTTGCCATGCTCGTTCACGTTGAGACCACCATGAGACAGAGTGGCACTTTTTTGCGTAAAAATAATAATAAAAATTCAAAGGAGGGCAAACTTTAGAGCGATTGTTTCTACTCAGCACTGAAGCTAATGGAGGAGAGTCACGTGACAGGCATTAGCTAAGCTGCTTGCTGCCTTATTATTGCCATTGGGTGTACAATGTCTTCCACAATAAATTACATTTGTGCTGATTTCCTGTGTTGAGGTTTAAGCACTCATTCATACCTGTCAGGTACCACGTGTGTTTATGTGTTTGCGGCAGACGCAGCGGTAGCGCAAAAGAAATCCAACAATGGCACCTTTATGGCATCTATCAGACTTCAGTGCGGCAGATCAAAAGAATGTGCAGCTGCAAAAATTCCTGCCTGCTGCACCCAGGCCACAAACACACGCTATTAAACTCATATATCATGTGGTACTGCATGCGTTTTGCGTTTGTGGCACCATAGAATTTAATAGGAGTCAATAGACAGGAAGGCAGGATATAGGACCCAGAAACAGGGATTTTTAACACAGGCACAAACACAATAAACAAAAACCCAAAGTCAAATGAAATTCCTCCCGCAGACATTACTGTATAACCACATGCTACTAACGCGTGCTGGACAGGTGTGAACATAGCCTTAGCAATTGAAGCATTCCTCGCCTATTTACAAATTAGTGAATTAACACACTTTTTTGGGGGGAGATTTATGTTTTAAGAGCACAGTTACTTTATTAATGTTTTGGTCACTTGCTATTTAACAGTTATTTATGGGTTGAAAAGGGTTCGAGAGCGACAGGGGTTCTTTCAGCATTGATTTAAGATGTCCTTCTGGTGTTTTTTCATTGTATGTTATTTATGCCTAAATAAATGGTTCCATTATTTTTACTCTGAGCAGCATTACCTGTTATACAGGCCCTATTTTGGGTCCCGGCTTACTCTGTTGTCCATTTGAGGTGTGGGTCTTTGGCTGCCAGCTTGAGTATTGATAGAATGCTGCTGTGTACAGGTAGTGGTGTTACTTCATAATGATAAGCACTTACCAGAATAACTCTCTGCAGCGGCTGGCATCAGCCCATACATCTTCCCGGCTGTGTAGATGTTTCCCGCATCCATCGTTACTGCATCTGCCTCTTTTTGCTGAGGAAGGAACATATTGTTATTTGTAAGTCTTATTAGGGGCAGAGCTAAGCAGCCTGCCTGTGGACCCCAGGCAATTTGACCGATTCCCTATTCCTGTGTTTCCTGACTCTTAACCCATCTTATTTTGATTTTGAATTTATGTAGAAGGTGTGCTTTAATTTTTGCATGTGTAAAGTATGTGGCAGACCTCTTCCCAAATATTTTTTATATACTAAGGGCAGGGGTGACTGATTTCTTCTATGCAACCACAGATCTCAAAGTCTAAGGTACATTCTGGTTAGTCATAAGGATCAGGTTTGTGAACTAGTTTATATGTTAGGTTTAGATTTAAGGTTAAAGTGCTACCATCAGGTAATATTTAGGCATAGAAGGTAGGTTCAAGGTATAGGTTAGATATATTATAGTTAGTTGTATGTGTTATGGCCTATTTCCAAGGAGTGATTAAAGCTAATGCAATCAGATGATAATTGTATGGTGGACTTGCCAGGTGCGATTAAGCCCTCAACAAGAATTTGTCGGTCGATAGCCGTATCATTTTGGCTGACATAAAAGTTCTCATTTGACACGTTACCGTAGGCATGTGGAAATAGAAAAGAACCACAAATAGGACATGGAGCACACTATACAAGTGGTCTCACAAATGCTTGTTCTAAACAATAATTAGCCAACTCTTTTGTCACCCACCCTCAGTCCTACACTCGCTTACTCACTTATCTGTTTTGGAAATGGGTCATTAGGCTAGGTCAGAAGATCTGCTTATATTTTCTTGTCAAGTTTAGAGACTAGGTCAACTTCCAGGCATTGTTTGGCTGTAGGTATGTTCTGGGGTCTAATTATATATAAAGGCCAGGATTAGGTTAAAGCAATTCAATTAGCGAATCTGGGAGTAGAAAAATACATTGTTGCTTCTCTGAAATATTGTAAACTCAGTTTTTGGTGTTGTATTTCTAGGCTGCTACATCATCAGATTGCTGCCCCAGGGGTGGCCATTTCATTATGAAAGAGGACTCAACAACGCAAGATTTGTACGGAGGCATGTTAAAATCCCGGGGTCATGATGCAATCCAGAAATCCCTGGCAATGTGGGAGTTTACAGGAATTGTTGGATTTATTGCTGGAAGAGGAGAGAAGACAGAATGGTGTAACCATCCAAAGGGTACTGCCTGTGAGGTGAGGGATATGGAGGATATTGGTTAAAAACAAGGGGGGGGGTCGTACCAGGAATGTTGTAATGCTGGTCAATAGACCTGAAAGTTACATAATACTACCCTTCTTCCTTTGTGGAATGACAATTGTTGTGACTGTATAGCAAAATTGCTGTATATCTTTTACTTTCAAATAAAAATTATTGAACAAGAAAAACAAGGGGGGGGGGGGGTGTCTGCTTTGAAAATAAAGGTCAGGGATAAGGTTTATGTTAGGTATTCGGCTCTGTTCAAAAATACTACAGTTATGAGTCAGGTTCTAGCGGGTTTAGCTGTAAAGAATACTAACCTCGATCATTTTCATGCACTGCTCAAAATTGTCAGCAGAGACACACTGAATAGGGGGGTTAAGATTTTGATTTTTAAATGCAATGGCCATATCTACACATTTCCAGAGCTCTTCTGAACTTAGGATGCACCACCGAAAAGATTTCGACAGCTCTAAAAATAAAATGAAAAATTAATATTTAATTAATATATTAATATTTTAAAAAAATCAGCTTTGCCCTGGATAAGTTGACAAAAAGGGAACAAGGCACTGCCACCTACTGTGAACACCAGAAGCAGCCAGGGTTGGACTGGAGTACCTTGGGCCCACCAGAGGAAATCATTATATTAATAATATTAACCACAGGGATCCCTGCCCCCCAGGAGGTATCAGGACGGGTTGCTCCTTTGAATGGAGTGACTCGAGCTAGAGATACTAAAAGTATCTCTGTAATGCCACCCTCACAGCCAGTGAGAAGGGGTGGGTAAGGATCTTTTGAGATCCCTGTGGTCCATGTTGGACCCCTCTACACCTGTGTTGTGATGTGGCAGACTGTGGCCAAAAATCAGCCCTGGATTTTACCAGCCACTGGCCGGCCAAGATACCCCTGGTGAGGCCCCCCCAACCATGATGCTGGGGCTATAGCATTGGGGACTGGGGTTCCTTGGCTTATGGTTACTAGGGGCATGGATTGAACGTGGGTGTTAAAAGTATCAGCCCAACTGGCCCCCAAAGTAGCACGTCCCACCAAGCATTGTCCCGGGACTCCCTATGGCCAGTCCGCACCTGGTTGTGACGCATGTTACATTTTCTCACCCCCTTCATCGCCTGTTAGCCCCACAGTGAAAAGTTACTTTCCTTTTCCTTGCAGTTTTTAAATATGGAGCACTGAGAAATGGCACCACACTGCATATGTGTGGTTGTTGGTGGCTTGGCCTAGGTCAGTCCTGCCCAGTTGCTGTCAGCTTGGCCCTAGACAGTTCAGACTAGTTTGCGGTAGCTTGGCCCAGGTAGTTAGCAGCCAGGGGCCCAGTTACGCTTCTGTAAGGTCAGGCTGCTGCAAGGCCAGTGGCCTGGTTAGGCTTCTGTGTGGGCCCAAGGGCCTGGCGTTGTCTGGCCAAATGGTGCAGGGACCAGTGAGGCTGCTGCATGGGGCCTAGTGGTGTGGAGCCCCATTAGGTTGCTGCATGGGGTCTGGTGGTGTGGTACCCTGTTAGGTTGCTGCATGCATCCTGGTGGTGTGGGGCTCCAGTTAGGCTGGTGGGCAGGACTGGTGGCAGCCGTGCCTGATCAGCAGCAGCCAGAATCATAGCATAGTATAGTGGCGATGCACTACAGGGGTGCCATGTGCAGAGTGCGCAAATGGGGGGCATGCTGTATACTTAAAGTGTGACTCCAGTATGTGGCTCTCCGTCCTCCACACCATTCAGAAATTTACTCACACAGTCACGTGACACACATTTGAGTGTGTTCATGAAGTAATAAAATGTAAATGAGAGGCCAACTTTCTATTTAGCAACCAATGCCCCCTTTTATTGCTATCCCTCTATTACTTCTCTGTAAATGATCCAGCTCATCACAAATTTAGATGGAGTTGGCTAAGCCAACTCCTTCATGGCCTCAAAGCAATAACTTCAGATTTCTGTTTAACTAACCAGATGCAGCATTACTGATTTACTTGAATGGCTCCCATGGGTGAGGACACTCCTAGTGCTGGCAGCCTGGGCCAGTTTGAAATGCGTCTGCAGCTGACAGAAGAGGACTCGGGCTCAGTTGAGTTACAACAGAGCTTCTGGTGCACCCTCTGCACCCCCCCCCGCCACAGCCACCCCCCCCCCAAACTTCAGGCCCCCATTGACTTCAACCATCATTTACCATCATTCATGGGGATAGTTTAAGGCAACTACAAGCACCACGAAAGGTGGGTGACCACATAGCAGATAGGGCCACTCAGGAACTTACTTGTTATGTTACATGGTGTTTATATGCTCACACGGAAACATTAAATGTCAAGCCTTTTTCTATGTGTCTCTGTGTGTTACCTACTGTCAAGTTTGCAGTCTATTCCTTCCATTGCTTGCAGAAATTCATCACCAAGCCAGGCTTGGTAAGTCTGATTCGAAATTAGAACAAGTTCTGTTGTAGCATCTTTAAATATTAAATCTTTGCTATTGTATTCCGTCGAGTCAAACATCTTGAAACCTGAACTAAAATCATTGTACTTTTGCTGAAAAGGAAATAGAAAATGATAAATTCTATAATGTAAAATCACAAAGCATAGCAAGTTTACTAGAATTGCTGTGGATAGGGGTCAAATAAGGGCTAAATGCAACCTGAATTTTGCAGTTTTGAACTGAAAGACATTTTGGGGACGTTTGGTCATCTCTTTTTAATTAATACAATTAGAGATGAGCAAACCCCCCAAAGTTCAGGTTCAGCAAATCAACCAATCAATGAAATTAATAGGGATCTGAAGTTTGGGGGGGCTGTGGCAGCAGTGAGGGGATAGCTTGTGCAGAGTGTGCAGCAGAAGCCCTGCTGCAACTCATCTGAACCCCAATCCTCTTCTGTCAGCGGAGTCTCTAACTGGCTCCAGCCGGGGCTACAAAAAGATGGCTGCCAGCCTCCATAAACTTCATGACTACAACTTCATGGTCTGGCATCCATCTTTTTGTAGCCCTGGCTGGGGACAGTTTGAAACGCTGCCGACGCTCCGCTGCTGGAGACGAAAAAGGATCGGGGCTCAGGTGAGTTACAGCAACCTCCTGCTGCTGCAACCTTAGGTGAAGCTGCTCAGCAGCCCATCAACCAGCTTTGCCGCATTGGGGTTGGTCGCCTAAGTCTGTGTTACAGTTTGGGAAGCCCAACCCGCAGTTCAGTTCAGATCTTTGTTAATGTGGACTAAAACTCAGGATTTTGGCCATCCTGGGTTTTGGTCCATGTCTGCGGGGCATCCTAATTTGTGATGCCTCCTTGTGTGAAAACCACTGGGATCAAATTTCCATCCTTCTGACTTGTGCTCCCACACCACCAGCCCTGTCTGAATGACAGTACACAAAAGAGTGCATCAGCCAAGGGAAGTTCAGAAGCTTAAATTTTGCTAAAAAGGGTTGTAGCATTTCCTGGATAGCATTGTTGGTCAGTTGACTTATTTTCCCTAGAAAGCTTTCCCCAGAATTGTACATTTTGCGTAGTTATTATTTTTACCAAATATATGCTCATCTGAACAAAACATTCCCATACCTGCCCTTGATTAAGTGTATTAAAAAGAAGAGAAGCCTCCATATTTGATCTGACCACCACAGCACGAGCGGGTACCCGGCCTAGGTTGCATCGTCTCCATTCGGTAACTTCTGCACGGGTACCATCCTTGCACAACAGATTGTAATCTGAGGATAAGACATTCTTAGCCCATTCAGCCGGGTTAATGCCTAAAATGTATAAAAGGATATTTAGATCAACACAAAATTGCATTAGGGTTATTAAGGAACTGTCAATTCCCAAAGTCAGTAGACTTTACTTAAAGCTTCATTTGTGGCTTGGCTTTTTTCAATAAAATCACTTACAACTCACATACAGTGATTAAGTAAACTGTTGTCTGAGTTGTAAAATAGAGCATAAAGAGCAAATTTGCTCCTGACTTTGGAACATGGTTCATGCACATGTATTATTGTGGGACCTGTGTCCCTGAATCATGCGCCCATTAATACATTTCCACAATCGTTAAGGATTACACACAAACATCGGGACAGGGCACACAGTACTTGAACGTGAGACTCCTTTCCTGGCGCTGGCTCTTAGTGAATGAAAGCATATCAGGCGTTCTGGCGGGTTATGTGCGGGTGGGCTCCAGCATTCTGGATGACCCCCCCCCCCCCCGAGCTTGTTTTTATTAGCTGTCTGGCGGACCAACACCTGTTAAAGAAAAAAACCTCCACCCAAATTGTTAAATTTAATCTAATCTAACCAGAGCTAATCTAACCAGAGCATCTTCTTACACATGCTTGCTAGATTGAGGCAAACTGCAAATGGCCCTTTCTTATAGCTTGTTTTCAGAATGGCTCTTTCCTTGCCACCCCACCATAAAAGCCAGATCTGTGGAGTACACAACTAATTGTCATGTGGATAGATTCTCCCACCTGAGCTCCGCAGCTCATCTATTCTAGGTCTCATGGCTACTTCTCTAATTAGTGCTCTCCTTGCCTGGTCTGTCAGTTTAGGTGGACTGCCATTTCTTGGTAGGTTGCAGTTGCACTGTACTCCTTCCATTTATGCATGATAGATTGAAAATTGCTCTCCTATATGTTCATAGCTTTGGCTATTTATACAACCTAACCCTGAAATACACTTCTCCTCAACTATATCCTTGAGCTTTCTGCTTTGTTCCATGGTTTCATGATGCCATTTGGTCATTAATGTTCTCTAACAAACCTCTGAGTGCGTTGTAGAAGTAGTTATACTGAGAATATATTAAATACACATAAAATCAAAACAAGTTTATGGCTGCAACATTTAAAAGTTCAAGAGGTATAAATATTTTTCAGTACTGTAAATCCAATGCCTGAAGCAAATATGAATGATAAAAGTAGAAAAAAAACAGGTTTGACTTTCCTGGCTTTTGTTTCTTGTCCCTGAGGCATCATGATTTTGAAAGTCCCATTGTGTAACCCCCCAACATTGCCCCTATAAACACAACCCAAAGACTCACTCCCCATTGTTTACAAATCTGAGGGAGCAGCTGGAATAGGTGAGTTTTGCAGCGTCCCGGGAGGGGGGTTTACAAAGTGGCTGGCCCTAGAATCTTTTTAGATTCCAGGACCAGCCACAATGGGTTTTGTTCTGCTTAAATTCACACCACAGGTTCCTTAATTCTGATATTTTCATGGGGCAGGTACAATTGTAATATTAAAATAAAAGAATCTAGGTCATGACATTTGCAATATTAAACGTGCATACATTTCAGTGTATGAACAAAGCCCATCTCTAGTTAGAACAAAAATTCCAGCCCAAATAAAGAGCTCCTGAACTACATGGGGGCGGCCATCTTGTTGACATTCTTGTTTACACATGAGCATGAGGGGGGAGCTGTGCCAGCAGCAACACACACAAAACTGAGAGAGATATATGATTAAAGAATACGCAGAAGAGTGTGTGTGTGTGTGTGTGTGTGTGTGTGTGTGTGTGTGTGCGCGTGTGTGTGTGTGCGTGTGTGTGTAGCATGACAGACACACACACCACACATTAAACAGATGCTGGAGGTATTCTCTGGGTATGTGTGCCAGATAAGCTCTTACATTGTACCTATATGTTAGGCGGATGAAGAGATTTGAAACAGTTAGTTTTTCCCAACAGCAGTTCAGATGGCTCTGAGGGACACATGTCCCTAGGGCCACGGGCTGATCATATGTGGGTTCAGCCCCCTCAAATTTATCGAGCTTAGATTTTTTGCCAAAATACACTTTTATACTTTTTTACTAAAAGAATGTTATGCTAAACTAGTGTTTATTGAAATATTTAAATGTGATGGTCAGAAATCTATTTTTTGTATAGCACGTGGCTTGTTTTGAAGGTTTTGCAGTTGCTTTGTCCGCCATAATAAAGAAACGCTGAGACAGTAAGCTCATCAGTTTGTCTGCATAGCCATAAATTATTAATCTTAAGTCTTGATGAAAGGCAGCAACCTTTAACATAGTCTATATTAGTATCTATTTGCACAAATTGTACCAGGTTGCATCCAACTTAAAGCAGACCTTCAGCATAATTTAATGAAAAGCCCAAATCCTTAAACTATTCCCCAGCATCTAAAATTAATATATTTAATGTTTTTACTCATTTACTTTTTATTCTTTCCCTCATTAGCCTGCAACTCTGTTCAGCACTGTAGGATATGGGCGCCGCCATCTTGGCTCAGTAGTATCACCTACTAAGGAGAGAAGTGGGGTCAAAAGTGCAGGGGAGCAGGGATATATATATATAACTGTGCTTTGCACAGACAGAGCAGAGCTGGGGTCAGGAAAAGGTCAGCAATCCCAGAATGCAGAGCGACACAGACAGAAGATACTTCCTCTTTGCAGGCAGCCTGCACCTCAATGGGCCGCCATCTTGGATGTTTAAAGTCTCAGAAAATGCAATAGATGCAGGACGATTTTTGATGTGGGCAATCTGTATGTACAGCATGGGGGAAACATATAAGATAGGCTCTTATTTAGGGTGAAGGTCCGCTTTAACCACCCTATCTACAATCATTTTCTTATAAAAGCACTGTCCAATACTAATAGGAATAATATAACTGAACTGTAAATCACAAGTCTTGATATGCACTGCTATATGTCATATAAGTTAGTGTCCCCCCAACAATTCCATTTCCCCGCCCATATTTCTGAGATAAGGTAAAGAAGTAACAGATTGTGACTCACCATCTGAATTGTCATGCACTGTGTCATGCTTTACAAAAGCAACATCTCCACCATCAACAAGGCATCTGCAGAAAACAAACTGATTTACAGTACAAAAATGTTTGGCTGATGACCAGTAAACCAACTAAAAATTGTCAAATGAATGTGTTTAAAAAAATACACTTCTATTTGCACTCACCCTGCATAAATGTTTAGAGCCCACTTTATACCTCTACTTACCTAAAAGCACCCTCATAGCCTTGATACCTCTCTCCACTGGTGAGACACACATTGTTGCCACTGTCATCTCCCTTGCACAGCTTACACAGGGAGGGATATAAGGTACTGTTAACTCCAGGTACACAACTTTCAGAGAAGAAACTGCTCACTCCTATAAATAGGAACAGATCATATTAGAAGATAAAAGAGGCAAAAGCAAGAGAAAATGCACTTGCACTTACCTTTTTGAATATCACAAGCCACAGCTGACATGCGTCCACTGTCGATAAAATAACCAATTGGTACATTCCATCCTGCGGTCCTATCAATGCCAGTATGACAAGATTTGGTGCCTACCAAACTGTTTATTGTTATAGTAGAATTCTTTCTGACAACAGCCACAGCATAATATGAGGTGCCTCTACCTGTTAATCATGATAAATATATTGATTATAGTGGGATATGTGCTCTCTCCTAATACAACCCAGTAATCTTTGTTTAACTGTGATTGTTAAAGCAGAAGTCCATAAAATGTGGGTCTCTTAGCACAGTTGTAAGATAAATTTAAATGCAAAAATTACTGTATTGTTTGCCCAATAAGACACACTTTTATTCCTATGGAGTGAATGTAAAAAAACTGAGAAAAAGGTAAACTCCCGCGCTGCTGGCCGGGCGACCGCAGCCACCAGGTGGCCAGAAGGTGGAGGAGCAGCGAGCGAGCAGGGTATCTGATCACTGCCCGCTGCCATCACTTCTTGGATGACTTGCTTGAGTCCATGCCCACCCGCTGCACGGACCCAGGTGTTTGCGTGTGCACACTCCACACCCGAGAAGCAGCAACAGCGGCGGGAACAGTGGGCAGGGACCAGTTACCCTGCCCTCTTCCTGTCCGTCCACTGCTCCTCCATCTTTATGTCTACCAGTGGCTGCGGTAGCCCGGCCAGCTGTGCGGGAACACAGGTTATATGAGTTTACTCTTTTTTTTTGTTTGTTTTTCTTCTGCCACTCTGCCATCTATGAGGAATGGGAAGGAGAATGGCACACTGCCTATGGGGAATGGGATAGGCAAATGCCACAATGCCTGTAGGGAATGGGATGGGAAAATGCCACACTGCCTATGGGAATGGGAGGGAGAATGCCACACTACCTATGGGGAATGGGATAGGTAAATGTCACACTGCTTGTGGGGAATGGGATGGAGAAATTCCACACTTCTTGGTTGGGATGCCATATTGCCTATAATGGTGGGAGGGAAATGCCACACTGGCTATGTGGAATGGGATGGGAGGAATGCCACACTGCCTATGCGGAATGGGAGGGGGGGAATGCCACACTGCCTATGCGGAATGGGAGGGGGGAATGCCACACTGCCTATGGGGAATGGGAGGGGGAATACCACACTGCCTATATGGGGAATGGGAGGGGGAATGGAATGGGAGGGGGAATGCCACACTGCCTATGGGGAATGGGAGGGGGGATGCCACACTGCCTATAAGGGGGAAGAGAGGGGGGAGATTGCCGCACTGCATGTAAATGGGGGATTCTGCACCTTGCCTATTACTTGGTTCTTTGGGGGGGGGGGTTAACATATTTGGTTCAGAATATTTTTTTTCTTATTTTCCTTCTCCAAATTGTAGGTGCGTCTTATGGAAAGGTATATCTTATGGAACTGCCTGCTTTAGCCCTCTTTACTGGGGCACCACGCATAACCCTTGGCTGACACAGTGATGCTCCTTTCTTGAATCATGAGAAGCAGTGACCACTGCTTGGAAGAGGGGCTCTCACTGGCAACCCCTTGTGCTATACAACCAGCAATACTGATCAAGGGACACTGAACTGGAGGAGGTGAGGATGTTATCAGAAGGCAACAAGAGCCAGTGTTGTGCTGGATTACATTTCTGGGGGGTAAAGTATTTTTTTATTTCTTATGTTTTCATATCCACCAAACCACTAATTTCACTGATAAATAGCACAGTTTATTTACTACTAATAGAAAATATTGCCTTGATCACAGGACATTCGATAATGTAGTAACACAAGGGGCGTAACTTCAGGGGGTGCAGTGGGCCCAGAAGGTCAAGGGGCCACATCATTGCTGCTCTTCCAATTTATTTATCATATTTGGGCTCACTTGGCATCATTTAGAGAAAGGAAGCAGCATCTGTCTCTGCTGTTTCAGTCTTTGGTTGTCTAGCTGCATCCAGTTAAGTTAAAAGACAGAAAAAAAGTTCTGTATGAGCCGTGAAAGGGCCCCATTTAAGTTTGGCACCAGGGCCTCATCACATTTTGTCACCACCAACACCTACCTTGATCATATACTTCTGCCACCACTGGCTTCAAATCATATTGCTTCCCAGCTTGGTATATCAAAGAACCACTAAGAACTACTGCATCTGCCAGATTATCCTGCAGTGGGGAGAGAGCAAAATGTCTGAGAGCAATTCCATTTTGTTTGCAGCAAAATAAAAAGCAAACAATGAACAATACCAATGACTGAAACCAAGGCTGCAGCAACAAAACTCTATATAAAATCGAATAAACTATTTTGATTTTATTGAATGTAAAACTTGTATGTCATATACAATACATAATTAAAGAGTAAGTCCACTTTCAAATGGAATTATTGAAAGTGTATATGCTTTTGTGCCAAAAGGATACTGAGCTGATTTAGTATTTCTTTTTATTTTGTCTGGTAATGTTCATGTTAAAAAATGTGTTTTCAGCTTTCAGTTTTCCTGCAATTTGTTGCCATTGGCAACCTACTCCAAGTCTATACATCGAGAAGAGAGGAGTGATCTCTGTACACACAGAACACTGCTGCTGAGGATGTGTAAGGTTGAGTAAGCTCAATGGAGTGGAATCCCAAGTGCTGCACCCTCAGTGTCTCACTTTCTCCAATCCCTTCCAGCCTGGCTGGCACGCACCTTATCCTGGCTCTATGTTCTCCCTTCATGGTGTCTGGGGAGCACTCAACGCGGCATTTCTGCCTCATCCATTCCAGAAGTTGTACTGCTCTGGCCCACTCTCCAGGGCTCTGGCTCAGCGCTGTATTCTTTCATCAGAGGACCTAGGGAGCACCTTTTTGCCTCGTCCTTTTCAGAGGGGGTACTAGTGCCTAAAAATCTGAATCTTGAAGTATAACTCAGTATTTAAAATACATAAAGAAATACATTTAGACAGGTTTCTCACCTAGTTCAGCCTGTGGGAGCGTCTGCGCTACACATAGACCACGCCAGGACCCCGAAGGTCAGGGGGCCCCATCATCATTGCTCCGCCACCTTTTTTCTATCAGATTTGTGCTAACTTGGCATCATTTAGATAAAGGAAGCGCCATGTGTCTCTTCTGTTTCAGTCTTTAGCTGTCCAGCAGCATTCAGTTGCGTTAAAAAACAGAAAAAAGTTCAATGTATGAGCCTTGAAAGGGCCCCATTTAATGATCACCCCGGGGCACGTCACATTTAGTTACACCACTGGCTACTGCTCTCCACTGACATGGAGGGTAATCACTAGTGCTGCACCCTCAGGATGCTGATGGCAGGACTTTAGCAGATTAGATTACTAAAGGCAGCTTTTCACAGGTGTCTGTGGGGCGCTCGCCAGCAAATGGGAGCACCCCACACCTGCATGAGTGTGAAACCAGCTTCAGTATTTTGTGTTCTAGTCCTAGTCATTTTCACACTCTATCCCTTATTGAGTTCATGCTTTCCAAGTTTGCTGGGGACCAACATAAAATATGGGGATTTCTGTGACAGTTAAAATCATGGGGTTTTTGTTACATAAACTTACTTTTCAGACATCACAAATAGCACAGGAAGCTAGATTTTTCTTACAGTGGGCAAACAGCATAAAAAGTAGCTATGACTGTTTCCCCACATCATACAAAGCTTAAATAGTCTGGTGTTTAGACAACAGGTACATTAAGATTAATGAAAGGTTAAAGTCATTGTACAGGCAACCAAGATCTGTATTTGCCCGCAGCCCCCCCCCCCCCCCCCAGCTCCAATAACTTGCGGATACGAGTACCCCGTTGTCCAGTTCTTGTCAGACATACAGGTCGATCTAGAGCCAGTTGAGAATTCTCACTCCTTTATTAGGAGAGAAAACTGCTATTGACTTTCATTGTTTGCCCGGTGTAAAATCTCCCCTGGCTGTGAATCAGCCCCAAGGTAGACAATGAAAGTCAATTGCAGTTTTCTCTTCTAAAAGATCAAAATTCTCACATGGCTCTGAATCGACCCCATTGGTGGTCTCCTTTAAGATTGAAGTCCCTCTGCAAGCCCACTCGTTGCAATATAGGGTGGTGACATGGTCCCCAGTTTCATCTAGGAGGAGACAGAGACTGAAGGCTGGTGCAGGCCGATGCAGTGTTGTTCTCTAGTATCAGTACATTTTATAACAATAGAGATGTAGGGAGGTGAGTATAGATTTTTTGCCTAGATAACCTCTCTAACAAGCATTCCCCGTGCATTGCTTTCGGTTGTGTTTTGCATTAAACTGATTTAAAAGAAGGGCATTAAAAATACATCCGAATGAAGGCACAGAGACCAGAGCCCAGTGACCAGACGCGGCCCAGGCAGAGCAAAGCCCCGAACGGTAGACAGTAATGCCAATGCAGACATTGACATAAAGAAGACATCTCCTGTGAACAAGTAAGACTGTTCTTATATATAAAGGATGGAAAATGGCCAGCAGCTCAGAGCTTAAACTTTCAGTGGCCGAGCTGAACAATTACAATGAGAGATCCAATTTAAACAGCAAGTTGTTTCTGCTGAGGAAACTTTACAAAATGAGGCTTAGCAGAGAGCAGGCACATTTATATGCCATGTCAACAGTCACACGGCAGCTGCTGGAGACAAGGCCTGAGACAGATCTGACACTAGCATTTGTAAAGACCAGGCTCATAAATGTGTATCAGCGAAGAAAGAAGCTTGCGCATGACTCCACAGAAACCGACACCAGAACAGCTCGTAAATTTACAGACACAAGGTTACACATGAAGCAAACCAGGGTTTGCTTTAGATGCCAAAAACAGGGACAATAGTATAGAGACTGTACTATATGAAAAGCAGAGCAAATGAGACAGCATCCCTATTATACTATGCCACAATTTCTGATCCATATGAAGGGAACCAGAGTGCCACATTTAAAGTGTAAAATGTATGGGCAACCATACATTCAAGGCCAGTGTCACATGACAGGTGATATAAGCTTTTTCACAGATATTTGATCCAAATAATAAAGAGACTACCGTGCAGATGGGAGTAAAATACATAGAGAGGGATATGAGGAATTTGACAGAATCTAACAGTTACTGTTGTCCAGTTACTGTTAAGTGAATGTTGCATCAAATCCAAAGCTACTAGAGCAACACTTCCTAAAGTCAGCCAGAATAGAGCTTCAAGACCACTTGACCTAGTTCACAGTTATGTGCTATACTCTAAACCCACCTACACCTGGTGGCAACAGGTACATAGTGACTTTCATACATGACTATTCAAAATACACAGTCACTTACCTAATACAATACAAGAGTGAAGTTCTTGACCGCTCATACTTCGGAGTGATAATGTAGGTGAATTCACAGGACACAAAGTGCAAAAGTACTTAAAGCAGGAACAGAGCAACAAAAGGTAGTGCCATACACACCAGAGCAAAATGAGGTAGCTGAAAGAAACTCTGACTAAAATGATCAGATGTATGCCGAAAGAAACTCTGACTAAAATGATCAGATGTATACTGACATGGACTACCACAAAAATACTGGGTTGAGGCAGCAATGACAGTCTAAAACAGTAGAGAAAGCTTCATGTGAACTGTGGCACAATGAGAAGCCAAATGCAATACACCTAAGAGTTTTTGGATGCAAAGCATTAATTTGCATTCCAGAGGAAAAACGCACAAAACTCAAAAACATTTGAGGGAATCTTTGTTGGATACAGTAACAACTTTAAGGGTTACAGAATCCTAAATGCCAAAACAGACAAGGTTACCATTAGCAACAGCATAACTTTTGTTAAAGATCTGAGAGACAAAGTGATGACAACAGAGGAAGTAAGAACCATCATCTATAACTTCTGAACAAACAGTTGAAGTGAGCGCAGAACCTACCAGTACGAAGAACAGACACAAGCAAGATCAGACACAGAACCAAGATGCTCAACAAGAGTAATCAAAGGTAAACCACCTGTATGTCTCGCATACAAGGCAAGCACTGCTGGTACTAATGAACCTGCAACTTGGGAAGACATATCTCAACTTTCAAAAGGGGAAGCCAGTAAATGGATAAAAGCTGTGTTAAGGAATGATCCAGCTTAACCCTTTCGCTGCCAGCCTACCTGGAGTTTTTTCACCCTTTGTTGCCAGACCATTTTAAACTATTTTGCGCTCCCCATGTTCAAATGTGATTTTTGAAAGGATTTCCAGGGATTTCCCAGGAAAATTATATATTGTTTTTTTTCAGCATAGTCTGGGCTTTAACATGAAATGTCATGTTTGTCATTTTTTAGGTGTATTCTCAATATTTTTGGGTGAAATGTGATAAAATAATAAAAAAAATCTATTTTTACTATTTGTAGTATTTTTTTGTAATAAAAAATGTAAGTTTGTCAAAAAAATGTTATTGCGTGTGAAATCCCAATTTCTCCCGGTTACAGCGGTACCACATATGTATAGGTAGACACCCTTTCCTGCCCAGGAGACTCCCCCAAACTGAAACAGCGCTTTAGGGGATTTTCAGATAAAATACAACTATGCTATGCGCACCTTGCAGTTTTTCCATAAAAACAACCCATTACATTTGAAATACCCCCAACAAATGATATATTCTCTGGAAGTACACACCTCAAGCTTTCTAGGTGTACCAGGCTTGTTGATGTGGCCACAGTTTTCTGGAAGTAATCCCTCAATGTAATCTTTGGTTGCAAAGAGTTTCCCTAAAAAAAGGATAAAAAAGCAAAATCAAAGCCACATTTTCCTAAAAACAACTATATACAAACAAGAAAAACAAGTTTAATCTGAAAAAGCAACATCCCCCGAACAGAACAATACCCAACATGCATAGCTACTGTCAAGGGAAGAGTTGCCAAACACCCCAAAGTAAAGCATGTGCGTAACGGTAATTTTACTTGAAAATTTCAGCTGTGCAGACAAAGTGCGCACCTTGCGTTTTTTCAACCAAAACAACCCTTTACATTTGGAATATCCCCCATAAACCATATATTCCCTGAAGGTACACATGTTAAGCTTTCTAAGCGTACCCAGCTTGTTGTAGTGGGGTCATCTTTCTAGAATTAATCCCTCAAAGAATTCTTTGGTTGCGCAGGGTTTCCCTAAAAAATGTATAAAAAAGCTGAATAAAAAACACCTTTTCCTAAAAATATAAATATACAAACAAGAAAAAAACATGCATAGCTACTTTTAATTGCCAGCCTACTTGAAATTTTGTCACCCTCTGTTGACAGGTCATTTTTCCCCATTTTGCGCCATGTTTTGCACCATATTATTATTAAGTAAAAAAAATTAATAAATACAATTTTTTTTAGAAAATTGCCTCCTTTATTTTAATTTAAAAAATTATTTTATTAAAGAAAACCAGATTTTTAAAAATAAAAAAAAAATTACATGGGGTCCCCCTTACCCGAAGTAACCAGCCCGGGACCAGCTATGCAGGGCTTGTAGAAACAGGGCGCAGGGGCCAGCTTTTGTGGCCCCTGGCCCTGCAGGCTACAAGCCCGCATAGGCCGTGCTCTTCTGCCCCCCCCCCTGGGCTTTGAGGAGGCAGGTAATTTGGGGTGCCGGGGGGTTAATGGCAAGTCACCCGCTAGCCGCAAGTGACTTGCCAGCCCCCAGCCTTGTGAACTGGTATAGGGATCTCTTGAACCCCTTACCAGTTCACAAGTGGTTAAGTGTGAAAAAAAAAAAAAAAAAAAACACCCCACACACAGAGAAAAAAAATATTTTATTATTATTTTTTTGTAATACTTACCTCCCATCCATCCTGGAGCACTGTGTCCCTCGGCAATCACTGGCTTCTGCTCACCTGCTGGAAGCCTTTTATAGCTGCTGGGTGACAGAACATAAGGGGTTAATTAAAAAAAAAACAACATAGGGTCCCCCCCCCTTACCCAAAGTAACCAGCCCGGGACCAGCTATGCAGGTCTTGTAGGAACAGGGCGCAGGGGCCAGCTTTTGTGGCCCCTGGCCCTGCAGGCTACAAGCCCGCATAGCACATGGCCATGGGCTCTTCTGCCCCCCCCCTGGGCTTTGGGGAGGCAGGTAATGGGGGGGGCAACCGGAGGCCCCCCTGGTGAAGAGGAGACCCTGTGGGAGCGATCTAGCATTGAGGTAAGTAAATGTCATTTTTTTTTTTTAATTTTTACTTGTATTTCGGTGCCTGCTGAAGGGGGGGGGGTGGCTATACCGGGCCCTCCCCTGCACCCGGGGGGCCTTGGTGGGGGATCGAAGCCCCCCAGATAAAGAGGAGAACCGGCCGGATCGAACAAGGGGTCAGGTGAGTGTTTTTGTTATTTTACTTTTACTGTAGCAGGGGGAAAAGTCAAGCACGTAGATTCTACGTGCTTGGCACTTAAGTGGAGTGGAAGCAAGCACGTAGAATCTATGTGCTTGCCACTGAAAGGGTTAAGTGTAGAAACCTCACATATCCAAGTCTGGAGTTCCCCTTTATTTCCCTCCTAGTCATCAATATGCACGGAATTAGCATTTACAGGTTAAGCAGGGCAGATCACAGACTCCCCGCTGGCAATCCTCACACCTCTAGTCTGAGAAGACTCCGCTGGGTCTGCAGCTCGCTTGACCCCTGACTGTGAATTTGTCACATGAAAGAGGGGAGCTGCAGACATCCGGCACCAACACAAATCAGACCATAGCTGCGCCCCCATGTGTCCCAGCACCAAACCAGGTACAGAATCAGAACCGTCTCACAAAACCGCACACGGGGATAAGTTACTGCAGGCTCAGCAATAACGGAAAACCAGGTAAACGGATATCTAAGATTCTGACCCACTTAGGGACCCCATTTCTGGACTCATCGGATGCCCGACATCCAGCCCAATCGTTTGGTACCGCTTCCAAAGCCATACAACCCCCCTGCTCAAAGTTATAACCCCTAAAGGGTTTTAGAGGCTGAAGCGAGCCCCAGAACAGTGGGAGGTGACAACCCATCCCACAGAGGGGAGGGGGTGGAGGGGTCTCGCCACATAAATAGGGTAACCCTGAGCCAGGCATTTGTCATTCTCTGGAGAGGTCTCGCGGCAGCGTGCTGGAGGTGTCACAAATCATCTGTAAGCTCTTCACTTACTTCTTGTGAGAGCTCTCCATCACTACTACTCTGCAAACTGCATACTAAGGTAACTGAATATTGTTTCTCTGTGTAACTCACTCTATCCTGTAACCGTCTCAGAACCGCATTTTGTATCACCTGTATCATTTCATAGCCAGCCAAATGTTTGTTATCACTTCCTAGTATGCTTATAGCATTAAAATTTAAATTCTAACTTGAGCGATTTGTTTGCCTTAAACCAAGAATCTGTGTGTCCGCAGGCTTTGGGCCTGGTGTTTCTGATAGGAGAACTCGGACAAGGGTTTTGGGGAACGTGGTCTGTGTTTCAGGAGGTCCCTGGTTTATAGTTGGATCACGTGACCCGTGGTTCCCTGACAAATTGGTGGCAGTGGTGGGATAAGGCAAATAGTGTAAGTGAGTGTGGGCCCCTACTCTCATACACTAAAGATTACCAGCAGTGGCTTTTCTGTTGCTGGGATATTAAGATCAGCTCAACACTAGGGATATTCTGAGAGTGGTTACAGTAGGTTGTGTGATTACAACAGTGTGCAATATCTGTCAGTGACCAACAGCTGCAGGCATGGCAAGTGGCACCAGGGCCAGAAGCAGGGATGTGACTGCCGATGTTGCACTAGGTGTGGAGGGGCCAGCCAGGGCTCTCCCAGAAGCCAGTCACCAGCCCTCAGCATCCCGGAGGACAGTGCCCCACCTGCCAGTCCCCCCAGCCAAGCAGGCTCAGACGCTCTCCTGCACGCTGCTCTGGCAAGTCCATGGGCTGGAGACCGCGCCACCTATGAAGTCCTGATGGAGGCTGCCGAGCGCCAAGCACAGCGCCAAGCGGAACGTGAGGAATGCCGGGAGCAAGCTGAACGTGAACACCAGCTCCAAGTACTGCAGCTAAAGCTTCAGCACCCTCAACCCAGCACAGCTGGTAGCGGGCTCCCTGAGAACCAGGCCCCAAAGTTGCGTGCAGAGGATTTCCCCGTCTTGGACAAGGTACAGATCTGGACACCTTTCTGCTGGCTTTTGAAACTGTTTGCCAATAATACCATGTACCGGAGGATCAGTGGGTCAGGTACTTAACCCCTCGACTTAGGGGTAAAGCCCTGGAAATCTTTGGGTACCTACCCAGCGAGACCAGCCTGAGCTACGAGGGGGTCAAGCAAGCTCTGATCCATCAATATAACCTTACCCCTGAATTTTATCGCAAGAAACTGCGGAGTTTGCGGCGGGGCCCCACCGACAGCTGGGCTGACCACATGAGGGCGCTACAAAGAGCAGTCGAGCAGTGGACCACTGGCTTAGAAATCACCACCATCCAGCAACTGAAAGAGCTGATTGCCACAGAACAGTTCTTCTGGAATTGCCCTGAGGATCTGCAGCAGTTTCTGTGTGACCGAAAGCCAAAGGGGGCCTCAGCAACTGCAGCACTTGCGGATGAATGCCAACACAACAGAGCCCCCAAGGCCCGGAAACTTGCCAGGAAAAGGGGGTAAGCCCCCACCGACATCTGTTGTCTATGCCCAGCAGCCCAAGGCCCCTTCCCCTACTTCCCTCTGTCACCACTGCAACCAACCAGGACACTTCAAGGCCACATGTCCTCAGCGCCAGCAGGGCCCATCCCAGAACTCTTCTATGGTGCTGTACGTGGGTAGGGGTGCTGGGAGGTCCCGGGACAACTTGCAAATCGTCACTGTGGGCCAAGCTGTGGCCATCGGACTTAGGGACACAGGCGTGGAGACGACTCTTGTGCGCCCCGAGATGGTGTCCCCACCGGACTTCATCCCCGGAAAGACTGTCCCAGTCTCCGGAATTGAGGGAGGTGCATCGGTACTCCCCATGGTAAAGGTTTATTTGGACTGGGGTGCCGGGCGGGGAGTGCGGGAGGTGGGGGTATCGTTGAATATCCCTGCCGGTGTTCTGCTAGGGACAGACTTGGGGCGGCTAGTGTCTCAGTATGTGGCCACTGAACCCCCGAGGTCTGGTCCCCCAGAATGTAATAACACACGTATACTCCAAGGTGTGCAATTAATATGAGTAATGTGTGTAACCTACCTGCTACAGGGAATGTGGGGGTAGGTAGTATAAAGTACACTTCTTCCTCCCAGAGGAAGGAGGGTTACCCAGCAGCTGGGGAGGGAACTGCGACTGAGGTGAGGGCTGTTCCAGGAGACGCGGGACTCCTAGACAAGTCCACATCGCAGGGTTTCTCCACCACTGGGTTGTCAGAGGGCCAGGCTGGTCTGTCTGGACTGGCGGCTTGGATGGGAATGGAAGGGGGACAGGCATTACCTGTGGCCACAGCGGCTCCGGGCACTATCGTGCATAGTGGGAGCACTGGTAGCCTAGGGGCCCCGCGGGGGTCTAATGGCTCCCTTCCTCCAAACCAGGTGGCTGCCAGGGCCGACGGAGGTCCGGAGGGAGGTCCTGGGAAACGGACGGGGGATGGGATGGTCTCTTCTATTCCAACCACCCCATGTCCGGAGTTCCTGGTACCTCAACCCGAGAAGACGAGTCCAGGCCAAGAAGCAGTGGAACCTGCAGGTGGGGTGAGGGCTGTCCATGGAGAGATGGGACCCCTAGGTAAGTCCCCACTGCAGGGGTTCATCACACCCGGGGTGTTAAGGAACCAGGGTGTTCTGCCTGAACCGGCAACTTGGGCGGAAGTTGTGGATGAGCAGGTGCTATCTGGGACATCAGTGGCTGAGACCGCTGACAAGCACAGCAGGGGCCCAGAGTTGCCTCAGGGGACTGACCGCTCCTCCCCTTCCTCTCAAGAGGCTGCTTAGACAGGTCGGAAACTCAGAGGTGGGTTCCGTGAAACTGGCTGAGGACATGGTGGTCCCGACCATGTCTAGGCAGAGATGTGGGGTAGCATCAGACACTGATGACCCCCAGAGAGTTCTCCCCAAACCGGAGATGCAGCTCCACTTGGGCCCAGACACCAGAGGGGTGGTCTGGAGAAAAGGGATGCTGTACCTAATGATGGTCAAGCCAGGCTCACCAGGAGAGTGGCCTGAGGACCAGCGGTTGGTGGTTCCCTATCTGTCCAGGGCCCAGAAGTGCTATGCCTTAGAGAGCTGGACGATTGGGCGCATAGGGATCACCAAGAAGCAAGTGGGGCCTGACTTGGCTGCCTACTGCCATTGGTACCATACCTGTCAGAGGGTGGGGGTGGCCAGGCCAAGTCCCAGCAGCCCACCGAAAACTCTGCCTCACAGAAAGAGGTTCGTACCAGTGTCAGTGGACTATGCCACTCAGGGCCCACGTTCGATGGCCTTGTCACCCACCTGGGCTGACAGGGTGGGTACTGCCCCGTGGGAGATCCTTCCCAAGGATAGACTCTCCATCCAGGGGATCCGGTTCATGGCGCTGGAGGTTAGGCAGGCACCCACTCGGGGCTACCTCCTTATACTGTGTTGGCGACATGCACCGGGGCCCCTGGCTCAGGTGAAGCAGAAAGGGATGGGTTGCCATCGGCCAACTGTGGAACCCGCGGTCCCAGCTAGGGGCCACCCTACACCCCTTCCGGGAGTGGTCCAACCATTACTCTGGAGGGATGTGGACTGCAGTCTGGCACATAAACCCTGGAGGGGACCCCCTAAACTATCCATGTATGGTTTGGACCTCCCTTCTGGGGCAGCCCTGCAAGGCGGGGAGCGGAACCCCCCCCCCCCCTCAAGGTCCCACAGCAATGGGACCTTGCCCAAAATCCTCAGCACGAAACAGCACTATGGCCGGGGTGCTGCAGTGGAGCACTACAAACAGGGATAGTGGGCACATGGGCGCACGGGCCAGCACCAGGAAGTGCTGCCCCTTAGCGCCCTCTTAGAGGGGGAGGTGTGAAGGAACGATCCAGCTAAAGTGCAGAAACTTCACATATCCAAGTCTGGAGTTCCCCTTTATTTCCCTCCTAGTCATCAATATGCACTCAGGAAAAGGAACTGGCATTTACAGGTTAAGCAGGGCAGATCACAGACTCCCCACTGGCAATCCTCACACCTCTAGTTTGAGAAGACTCCGCTGGGTCTGCAGCTCGCTGGACCCTTGGCTGTGAATTTGTCACATGAAAGAGCGGAGCTGCAGACATCCGGCACCAACACAAATCGGACCATAGCTGAGCCCTCCATGTGTCCCAGTACCAAACCAGGTACAGAATCAGAACCGGCTCACAAAACCCACGGGGATAGGTTATTGCGGGCTCAGCAATAAAGGAAAATGGGGATCTAAGGTTCTGACCCACTTAAGGACCCCATTTCTGGACTCATCGGATGCCCGGCATCCAGCCCAATCGTTTGGTACCGCTTCCAAAGCCATACGACCCCCCTGCTCAAAGTTATAACCCCTAAAGGGTTTTAGGGGCTGAAGCAAGCCCCAGAACAGTGGGAGGTGACAACCCATCCGACAGAGGGGAGGGGGTGGAGGGGTTTCGCAGCATAAATAGGGTAACCCTGAGCCAGGCATTTGTCATTCTCTGGAGAGGTCTTGCGGCAGCGTGCTGGAGGTGTCCCAAATCATCTGTAAGCTCTTCATTTACCTCTTGTGAGAGCTCTCCATCACTACTACTCTGCAAACTGCATACTAAGGTAACTGAATATTGTTTCTCTGTGTAACTCACTCTATCCTGTAACCGTCTCAGAACCGCATTTTGTATCACCTGTATCATTTCATAGCCAAATGTTTGTTATCACTGCCTAGTGTGCTTATAGCATTAAAACTTAAATTTTAACTTGAACGATCTGTTTGCCTTAAACCAAGAATTTGTGTGTCCGCAGGCTTTGGCCCGGTGTTTCTGATAGGAGAACTCGGACAAGGGTTTTGGGGAACGTGGTCTGTGTTTCAGGAGGTCCCTGGTTTATAGTTGGATCACGTGACCCGTGGTTCCCTGACAGGCTGCAAAGGAAGAGATAATATCCATGCATGCCACTAAAACATGGACACTTAGAGAACTACCACCTGGAAGGAAAGCCAAAGGCTGTAAATGTTTTAAAGGGAAGTACAATGCAGATGGCACAGTAAAGTGATACAAAGCAAGACTCATAGCCAAGGGATATTCTCAAAAATAGGGAGAGGACTATGATGAGACTTTTGCTCCAGTAGTCAAACATGCTACAATAAGGACTTCTGACAGTAGCTGCCACAAGGAAAATGCAAGTGAAACATTTGATGTGAACATATGGTGAATTAACAGAAGACATCTACATGGAACAACCATTAGGATTCAAAGATGAACAAAAGTCAGACCTAGTATGCAAACCTCAGAGGTTTATATGGTCCAAAGCTAGCCACCATTGCTTACACATGAGGACTTTCGGAGAAGTAAAGCTGACCTCTGCTTATACACAATGGAATTGGCAGATAGAAGGATCTTTCTGTTTGCGTATATGGACAATATCCTAGTTTGTTATGAGCAAGAAGGAGATGAAACATAAATACTACCGACTCTAACTCAGCACTTTGACACAGAGAATGTTCAAGAGCAGGGACTTCCTGAGTTACTTTATTGCCCTACTAAGGATATGACTTACCAAGCCCCTGACCGCTGAAAGACACTTGAGGCTTACAAAGAAGATGGGTTTAACAGACTAAGCCTCAGCTGTTGAGAAGGGGTGTTGGAGATACAACAGCTTAGCTCAGTATGTGATCTGTATATTTATTGCTAGGTTATTGCAGTTTACATTTATGACAGTAGATGGTAGTTTGCATATAACAATGTGTATTCTCTGTTGTACATTCTCTGCTGCATGATGTACATTGTTCATGTATATTTTTTCCTGTCTATGTTATCCACCATGTAAGGTGACCTTCCCTTACTGAATTACTGTAAAGCCAGTTCCTGTTACACCACAAATGTCTTTCTGGATTTGATTCCTCGGCACCCAGCACTCACACTCTGCAACACATTTTGCTTTATGAAAAAGAGCACATTGAAACTTATGCAGTAGGAAATCCAAAGTTAAAGTCATACCATTTATTGCCTCAACAGATTGAAAAGGCACACTTTCAAAGCATACTACTTCATAAGGCATCTGTATCTTACGGACACACATTTATACCAACAAATACAAAACTGGCTTGATCAGGGGGACTATGGCAATGGTTGGCTGATAAGTATGGGATGGGAGAGTCTGTGGAATTGTTATGGCTCTCTTCAATCACATCAGTCAAGGCAGTCTGTGTGCATCAGGCCTTGAAGTTAAAGTGGACCAATCACCACGTATGCCGACCCTACAGTCCCTTACCTTTATCTTTTGGGCACAACTCAAGGGTGATTCTGCATCAACACAAGATAGCGCAGGGACAATCTGAGCCCGAGTAAAGGCTTTTCCCATATCTGCGCATTTATGTTTTTCTTCTGTAGATGTTGTACACCATCTTAATTCATTCTGGCAATTAACTGAAAAAGAAGATGATATTTACAATTATTAATTATAGAACATATTTTTTGTACCACAAAGAGTAGGGATTCTGTGTCACCTCTGTAGACCAATGTTTCCCAGCCAGTGGCACAACTGGTGGTGGTAAACAAGATCCTACCAGGTGTTATGGAGTGAGGTTGCAGTATGACCAATACCACCTGATCTGCTCCCATATATATGTTACCAGTGCTGACCTGGCCCACCAGAGGAACAAAAGATCCTCCAGTGGGCCCCAGGCACTAACATAAGGCCAGTATCAGGGCAGTACAGGTAATCCAAGACTAACACAGAGCTTTGTTTTTGGTTGTTTTGTTATTTGGTTTGCCTGAATCATTGTGAGTTTGTTAGTCATTCAATATGTGTTATTTACTTATTACACATTGGTATTTATATTGAACAGCAACATGATGTCTTGCATGATTCCTGAAGCTGTGGGGTGGGCCCCAAGTATAATATCCGCTACTGGGCTCCAAAAATAATTTCTGCTGCTGCGCTCCAACAGTTCAACATTCAGAGCCTCCAGCCTGTAATCGCCTTTTAACGTAAAAGTGAACTCACCAGTGTAAATTCTCACAAACTTGGGTGATTTAAAATCCCCTCCAAGATTAATTTGTTTGGGCGTAACAGACGTGAAAATTCATGTGTTGCCAGCATTCCTGCCGAAATTGACAGCGGGTTGTAATTCATTAATTTTTTGCCAATTTTGTGTCATTTTTCATTGGATACAATTTTTATCTAATGAAAAATCGACTTTTTTATTTTTAAAAAAAAGTTTACAGTGATAAAATGAATGCCTTATTCATTTAATCCTAGAAACTGACTTCCACCAAAGGTAACCAGCCCCGGCTCCAGGCATAAGAGCTTGTAACCCAGGGCTAAGAGGCCGCACTGTGCAGCCCCTGTCCTTGCAAATTACCAGCCCTTATGCCCATTGGTATGGTCTCTGGGCTCTTCTGCATCCCTGATGCCCCAAATGGGGGTGCGGGTAATCAGGCAGGTTAGCGTCATGACATCCGCTAAACACAGCAGGTTCCATTGCTGTTTCTGACCCATGTGAAGTGGTATAGGGGTCCCCCTAAAAGCATTACCAACCTGGCAAACCTATACTTATCTGTCCCATCCGGCTTCCAGCGCAGCATCCAGCTGCCTGGGAGTCTAATGATGCTCTTCCGGCATTTCTATAGGAAATCCCTTCATACTATAGGAAATCCGTTCATACCATCCTGGCAAAGGCCGCGGACTCCACAAGGAAGCCGCCATGGAGTGGCGACAGGCTATGGAAACCTATTTCCTCCTGAAATTTCTCCTCCCCTCACATCCCATCCAATCAGCTTTGCCGGAATTGCTGGTTTCCTCCTCCTCGCTTCTCACCCCCTCTTCCTCCTTTCTTGATATTTGTCAGAATGCAGCCTTCAGCACACCACTGCCCCTCCCCCTGGCCCGCCCCACTGATCGTTAGCTGGGAACAGCTCTATAGGCGCCCACCTCTCCCCCCTCTTTCCTTCTGCCACCAACATAACATAGAACTCACCGCAGCGGGGACATACACAGAAATACCTGATGTCTCCCCCTCCCTCCACCACTGACACATGGCCGGGGGGAAAAGAAACACAGCCCCCAAAAGCCCAGTGCTCGGGATCAGGAGCAGCGGTGTCACCTGCTTCCCCTCACACACCTGCACTGTGGGGACTCTGCTGTAGGGGGACCCAGTATGAATAAAGGGGGGGTGGGAGCAGCTCAATCACTATTATTTATACAAAATTATTATTCAGGGCCTGGGAACTAATTTACCGCCCAGTATGAACCCAACAGCACACACAAACACACACACACTAAACAAAAACACATTCATCTTTTGGACAACCTTGTTCATGCCACCGAGGGACTACAAGTCCCAGCGCCATGCCACAGCCAGTCTGCCCACTTGCAATTTGGGAGTGCGCGCATGGACATTTGGGAATGCACACATGGACACTTGGGAGTGTGTACATGTATGGCATGTGTGCACATGGACCTCTGGGTGTGCACACATGAGCATTTAGGAGTGTGCGCATGGAAGTTTTGGAATGCATGCATGCACTTTGGGAGTGCGCACATTCACTTTGGGAGTATGCACGTGTATGGGAGTGCGTACGTGTATGTTTGGGAGTGCATGCATGGACCTTTGGGAGTGCGTGCATTTGGGACCCGTGTGTCTGGAGGCTCCAATATCACCTAGCAACAGTGGGAGATGGGAGAAGCACGGCCTGGGTGTCTGATTTTGGGAATCTTAAAGACTCCGCCCATTATGCTGATTATTATGCAGCATTACAGCTCCATAGGTGATGCCCATTTTAGTCAGAAGAAAAATCATGAGGTGAGCCTGTAAACCTCGATAGCTCGGCCATTTCTTCTTCAATTTAAAGATGAAAAACCCTTTTTAGGATGCAATGATGTAACTATTGCTTTTGCCTGCTGTAGCACTTTAAAGTCCCCGTCCGAGCAGAAAAAAAACACACTTACTTAACTTTTGTCCCTCAAAGCTGATCTATCCTACTTTGCTTCAATCAAACTTTCTGGTTCCTGAGATCGAGGATCGTGGTCCTAATGTTGACCGCTGCCTGGCTCAACCCCCCTATTGCAGTCAATGGAGCAGGTGTGGCTAGTCATTGTGACTGACACCTAGGGAGGCCATTCAAGACCTAGGTTGCCGGTCAGCCAAATCATGATCTGATTTTTAATCAACCAGCCTAGGGCGGATTAGCTTTGGGGACAAAGGGGGAGTATTCTTGTTTGTTTATTTTCTGTATAGACTTCCCCCCTTAAAGGGGCTGTACACCCAACAGCAATAATAAGACAGAAAGCAGCTCATCTGATGTCTGTCCTATGTACCACTCCCCCATTACCTGCAGCACTCTGTATAAGCTGTAGCAGGTCTCCAAAGTTTGCCCTCCTTTCAATTTTATTTCTCCAGGACCAAGCAATAAATGTTCTAACAGCCGCTCTGTCCCTTGTAGCTCACAGCATAAGTGAGCAAGGCAAGCCAAAGTGACCTTGCAGCTGTCTCTGACCACAGTAGAGAATGCTCATGACTCATAAAGCTGCATCATGACACGCTCTTCCCAGCTCAACCATGAGCTATAAAATGAGGCAAAGAAAGTGGAATTGCTTAGAATACATAGGATATTTACATATGGTTGGAGATTTTGAGATGCTTTGAAATTGTGTTAGTGTGCGCTTGGACAGGGACTTTAAATGATAGGGCCAGCAAGGAGAGCCTGGCAGTATGACTAGTATCTAACATAAATGGCCATGAATGAGAAATCTGGAGCCTTTTGGCTTAATCAGGCATTGCAACATTAAATTGAACAAAACCTTTCCTGCCCTGGCAACTCTGCTTCATAGAGAGTCTTGGTCTGCAAGGGGAACCCAGCTCTGAGTAAACCCTGTGATAAAGAAATACTAACCTTTTATTCTTTGCATGCCAACATGAAAACTGGCAACAGCTGCACAAAAGTGCAGCAGCCACACCTTTACAAATATGAGCTGGGCTGAAGCAGTGCATTGTGCAGCAATTTCAGGACCCCCTCCCTTTGGGTGGCGCTCTGGGAAGTAAAGTATGTCTTTATTGTGGGGCTACCCAGTGGCTGGAAGAGGTATATCAAGGACCTAGCAGCTTTAGGTCCTCTTTAAGCGCCATTTTTGGTCTCAGTTATATGTATTGGAATAGGACACACTTTGTGCAAATGTTGCACTATTTGTGGTATAATTACAGCAACTTATACAAAGCCTGTTTGTTACCGATCTTGTTTAAAACTTAAAGTATGTATTTGCTAATGATGTATGTCAATGAAACATAAGGTATGACCTGAGAATGTCTCCCACTCCTGGGTCCCGGGGGAGACTGGGGGCCTGCAGCCAGGTGGTTAGCGGCAATATAGCAGCATGAAAAGGAGTATACATAGGAAACTCTTTCTAATGTATATATGCTGACAGATTGTAGCGATGGGATTGAAGCTGATGCACACAAGACTCCATTGTGTTGGCTAATCATCTTTCTTGTATCATTTTCCAAAGCAAAAACCATTCCTATGCAAATAGAAAAGGAAGCTAAACAAGAAAAGGATGGTGCCTTTAATGATTCTCCATTTTTAGGTGCTGGGCACACATATTTTCCATCTTCAAGAAAATAAAAAAGCAAGTTGCCTTGATCTATGCCTACAGATATACCATGACCTAAATAAATGAGCACCTTCATAGACAATGAGGTAGAGACTCTTCTATGAATTATGCTTTTGTTTTAAACATAATGTATATTTAAAGTGGACCAAAATTTACAATCCAGGTTTATGGTCCTCCCTGCTGTGTGGAACCCCCCAGAACGCTAAGGTCACTCACCTCTCCTCGAGCCCGCTGTACAGACGCAGCTGCTCGTCCAATTCAGCTTCTCCTGACTAGAGAAGCTAGTATGGCCACGCTCGGCTCCCTTTGGCTGTGTGCAGCCCAGCACAGCCGTTTAGTTGTGGCAGGAGGGGCCGCGCTCAGCCGAGAAGGGACGCGGGTGATGCTGGTGTCGATGGTGCATGCGCCGTGTGTTTGAGGAAAGGTAAGATTATTGAGCGACTCGGGGGGGGGGGGAAGGTTCACAGAGCTGGGCCCCACGTGAGGGAGTAGGCTCTTGGTCCACTTTAATAGCATATGCAGAACGTAGGAGTAGTATGTCCTTTCTTCAAAGATTAAGTTGTAGCAGGAATAATCATTATGTGAAGGACATAAACCAATTGCCAGTGGGTGGTGGATTGATGTAGGTATTTTGTATGAAGCTTGTATTGAGATTGTAAAATCAGATGGGAAGGTGTGTGACCAGAATTAGGAGGTGCATTGTATGAAAGAGAACATTTCATTGTAGCTTTGCAGAGGCAGCTGGATGTGGAACTTCTACCGGGACTGTACAGATTTAAATGTGTATGGCTAGAATTTGTGCGTTGTGTAAAACAACCTTTCTAGATGTTTTGCTTGAAACTTGTTTTGAGATCAATCCGATTGGAAGGTGTCCAGAAATTAACTCAGGAAGGTCTGTCCCAGGAGAAGTGTGGGTCCACTGTGACATAAAAGAAGACCCCCTCCCACAACCTGCACATGTGCAGATGATTTGTAGGAAATATTAGAACAAATAATTTGTATTCCCCTTTTTGTGTTAAAATGAAAAAGCTCACAGATATACAGGCTGCAATTCACACCCAAATGTGCACCTAGATTTGAACTTGCTTCACTAAATCTTTAGCATGACCCTCATTGTCTCTCTATTTCTGCATATATTTTAAACAATTGTCCAGGTGAAATCAGCAGCCCTAATCTTATGGCACTTTACCTACAGATACATTTGAAGGCCGATTCCCTACTAGCGCCACCTATTGCCAGATGAGTGTCTGTATAGCTGCGCTTAGAGCGATCACTAGTAGATGCTGTAAGCGGGTATCGGGCGCTGTAGTAACCTGGCTGGCATTGAAGAATATGATGTGTGTTGGGCACTCTAACACTAGTATTGCGCTGCAGCAAAAGGTATCACCAGCTCAGTGCATCCGGCACTCGGCGCTCCACACCATATTTAACAGAAAACTACACTCACACAGCGTCGGGGCTCTAAAGTTGGGTGCTATAGCATAGAGCGCCAGACGCTGTGTGATCACAGTCTGTTTTTGGACACATATACACCAGTAACAAAGCGAATTACATTGTTTTAACACTGGGACAATAACACTTTAGTGCCAGATCTGTAAACACAATTCTGCATAAAAATATAAAAAGTAAAAAAAAATTATAAAAGTGTTTGAAGCCAGGAGAGGTCACATAATGATTTGAGCAAAAAAAATGTACATTGCCAAACAAGCTATTTATACACAACTAATGAAACCCCGTTTAAAAGTATCGGAGAGCGCTACAGAGAGACAGGTACTACATGGCACCCCTGAGCCTAGAGTGCTGGCGCTATATGCTGAGCCGCCTGTAATAATACATGTGACGCTACATGGCGCTTTTAGAGGAGTTCACCAGATTCGCTTTCTTAAATGTGGTTTGCCTACAGCGCCCGGCGTTCTCCAGACGCTGCCTGCCGCTACGAGGCACTACCTGGCGCTATCCCTTCTTAAATAACCCCCATAGTCTTTATATGAGATACATATTTTGTCACAAGTCACTCTGAGAAAGCCGGTTGGGTGATCACTGAAAAATCTTTAAGGAAAATATACCAGCAAGTCCATTTGTGTTGATTTATCCCTTAATTAATAGGGCTGATTCAGCACGGTGAGATATTTTTTTTTGTGAGAAGTTTTCTTTTTATAATGCTTTTTTCCTCCATGCTTTGATGTGCAGATGATTAAATAATTGACCCAGCTAATATTTATTCTGAATTGCACAAAGGAAAAAAGCATTGTAAAAACATTTTTCTCACAAAACAACCATGAGAAAAAAATCACAGTGCTGAATCAGCCCTTTCATGTCATAAACACCAATGTTTCATGACTATAGGTAGCTCCTTCAGACATACAAATAGTGCTAAATGTGCTAAAAAAATAACACAGGTGACACAGGGACACCCTCACAACAAATCATTTCAAACTCAATCAATGTAGTATGTTCAATTAAATACAAGATTTATTGCCAACCCTGCAATAAAAGTGTAAATTCCTAGTTTTGACCAATTTCAGCATAAATAAAAACATAACAATGTTGTTATGCCATTATGAAACAAAATATAGTTTATAAAAATTGCCCATTACTAGCCAAATTATTTGGAATTGAGAAAGACAGATGGCAAAAAATACATAGAGTGCTGAATCAGCCCTATCATGTCATAAACACCATAGGTAGCGCCTTCAGACATACAAACAGTGCTAAATGTGCTAAAAAAATAACACAGGTGAATAATGGGCTTCCCTTAAGGGCAGGGGTTCCCAACTAGTGGCACTCAAGATCCTGGTGGTACTTGACAAGGCTGTAGACTGACCCCCAACCTGATCTGCTGCCATCTATACTTTAAAGGGTAAGTCCACTTTCAATTTTTTTTAAGTGTATATTTTTTTTAAGGATGTGCTCAAGCTGCTGAGCTAATCTAGTATTTTTGTTCTATGTGTGTTTTGTGGAAGCAGTTTACCATACCTGCAATATGTTGCATTGGCAACATATACCAACAGGCTGATTCATTGCTAGCGCCAGCTATCGGCAGATGAGCGTCTATACAGAGGAGCTAAGAGCGACTGCTGGTATACGCTGTGATCAGATATCAGTCGCTGTAGTAACCTGGCCGGCATTGATGAATGCGATGTATGTTGGACGTTATAACAAAAGTACAGCGTTGTAGGGAGCAAAAGGTAGCGCCAGCTCATTGCGACCGACTCTCAGCGACTCACACCATATTCAACAACAAAAAAAAAAGACTCACAGAGCATAGACACTCTGACTATCTGGTCACTATAACAGAGCGGCAGGCGCTGTGTGATTAAAGTCTGTTTTTTATCCACCAGTAACAAACCGAAAACTCATGGAATTACATTTTTCTAACATTGTGACATTAATACTTTAATGCCAGACCTGTAATGACAATTCTGCATAAAAATATAAAAGTTTTCAAAAATGGTGACAGAATTATTTGAGAGGAAAAAAAAAAAAAAAACCCTGTTTAAACAGGGAGAGCGACAGGTAGCGAACGCTGAGCTGCCTGTAATGATGAATCGTACGCTACATGTCGCTGTTAGAGTCGCTCACCAGAATCAACTTCATAAATGTGGTATTGCTTACAGCGCCCAGCATTCACCAGGCGCTGCCTGCTGCTTACAAGGCACTACCTGATGCTATCCCTTGATGAATAAACCCCCAAGTCTGTAGACCAAGAAGAGAGTAATGAGTCCTGCACACGCAGAGCAATGCTGCTATGGCCACTGCTAAGGTGAGGGAGCTCGCTCAACCTTACACATGTCCAGCAGCAACTATCGTGCAACTGTTGCTATTGGCCAAGTCTGCACTTGCTGTACATTGCCAATATATGTATAAATATGTATATTTGTATATGTATATAATAAAAATATGTATTACTGTTTTGTGTTTTTATACCATGATATCCCATACCTACCACCCAGGTGGTACTTGAGATAATTAGAAAATGGTACGTGATGAAAAAAGGCTGCTTACATAAAACACATAAACATGTACACTCATGTAAACAGCCTAATGTTTGATTGATGGTTGATATCACTGTGATGTCATTTGTGACATAAATGGGAGCCAAAATGACGCTTTACCATTGGTAGGTTACTTGAATATATGTTTTTGTTTTGATCACATTTAGCAGTGTTTGTATGCCTGAAGCTTGTACTGTACACTGATGAAGGAGACCTCTGTGGTCTGGAAAAAGCATTACTAATGAAACGGAGAGTGCATGAACTTCATCAGGCATATTGTTAATTATGCCGCTATCTGTTATTCCGCGCAATAGTCACATAAGGCATCTTGAGCAGTGTGATCCCCCCCCCCCCCACCAAATTGTAGGGGTTAAAAATATAGTACTAGGCTGTTCAACCTTTTAAAATACTGGCCAACTAAAATGTATAAGCTCACTTTGTATAAGCATTCCATACCTACTGAGCAGAGAAAGACAAGCAAGGTCGTTTTCAGGTTTAATACGAAAAAACTCTTAATATTCAACAACATTATCTAAAAAGCCCGGCAATCTTAAAGTTGACCTAATCAGAAAGCCCTAGCATTATTGTCCCCTTTAGATCCACTTTAACTAAGATTTCCATATACATTTTAATGAATTGTTACATCTTACAGCAAGATCTCTGTAGTGTGTTATACTGCAAAGATGTCAGTGGTGAATTTCTGACCTAAGAGAAACCTTTCCTAGTTACAGATAAGCAGGCCTGAGTTCAGACTTTGAACAGGAACTTTTAGTTTTGTAAGCTGTGAGAACAAATTCCGGTATAGCACTAGAGATAACTTCCTCCATAGACAGTATCTCTAAAACTATCCAGAATGTGCTCAAGAACAAATCTCCAACAGGATTTTGCAGCCTCATGGGCACAAAAAACAGTTATTATTGGTTGTGCTGCGTGAAAATCCTTACGTGTGTGTGTGTATTTGTTGAAATATATATATATATATATATATATATATATATATATATATTGTGGAGATTAGCTCTGGTAGGCGACCGGGTGTCAGCAGTATAGAGGCGGAGGCAAACAGTTCAAAGTAAAGTCTGTGTTTATTTCACACAAAAATCCACAAAAGCATATGTCCATACAGGTTACATCACCTTTTCAGGAAACCGCAGCATAAATGATACAGTCAGGCAAACAGCTTTTAGTCCTTGAGCAAAGGTCCTGTTTACAATCAAATAGGCCTTAGGTCCGCATGAACAGCCTCCACAGGAGATTTCAGCCAGGCTCACAGAGTCTCACTCCCATGTGAGCTCTAGACAAAGGACAGGGCACAGCTGATTCCCCAGGCTATTTAAACAGCCCGCAAAACCCGGACCTGGGTAGTGGGATGGAGTCCCACCCTGCTCTACTCCATCCCAGTAAAGCCGTCCCAGGTTAGCCTTTCGGCTATTCTAAATCATCAGCAGCAAACTGCCACCAGCAGCTGATGCTGGAAAACAAGCTATACGGCTTTACTGCACCAATGCCAGGTACATTGGTGCTACATACCTGCCGTCAATAACGGCCCCTTGCACCTTACCACAATATATATATAGAGTTATTATACTGATGTGTAAGTCACCTGGTTACCCCATATTAGATGTTTAGATGATCATCTGTTTTTGCCAGATGGCACTGTCCAATTGCACTGACAGAAAATAAAGGGCCTTATTTAAAGCGGTCCTTCACTCTGAATAAGAGTCTATCTTATATTTTTCCCACACCCTGGACAAACAGATTGCTCACATTAAGATTAAAAGGTTTAAGAAGTGCTAACGCTACCTAGTTCCACGTAGCATCATGTGAACACCAGGCCCAGTGTATGTGAAAACCCTAAATATAAAAGTCAAACTAGTGAGCGCCTGTAATAGAGTCATGAAGCATCACATGTATCACTAGTGGTGGCTCGTATGTCGTCGGCGCTGTATGTTCAGCAGCGGCATGTAGGACATGTAGCTCTGTTGCGTTCTCTGATACAATTCAATGGTGTTTAATTTGTTTGTGTATAAATAGAGTTTGGATCCACTTTTTCCCACTATTTTATCATAAGATGATTGTTTTGTTTCTCCTGCCCAGCAACCAAAGACTTATATATATATATATGTTTTAATTTTTTTCAGAATTGTATGTGCAGGTCTGCGATAGCAGTGTCAGTGTTACAATATTGAAACAATGTCATTCCATGTGTTTTCGCTCTGGAGCTGGTGTGTATGTGTTGAGAAATAGACATTTTTCATAGAGCACCTGGCGCTTGTCGCTAGAGCGCCCAGTTTTGTAGCATTGATGCTGGCTTTACGCTGAAGCCCATATTTTTAGAATATAAATCACAGAGCATCAGGCGCACTTAACTGGTGCTACTTATCGTTCGCTGCAGCGTTGTCCTGTTATGTGTAGTCTTGCCTTGGGCGGCTTTTCCTCGGGACGCTACATATGCATTAATTCAGGGACCCTCACCCTTTGAAGCAGCATGGGAGCCGCGTGCGCGGGTGTTAGTACTGAATTTCTCTTTTCTACACTTGCCTTTGGACTGCCCCAACTATGGTCTGGTAATCTTATAACTACTGTTGCTGGCACTTCTTTTGTGTGTCACTGACTGCACGAGTATGTTCATGTTTTATAAATTCCATATATTAGTCTAGGAGATATTCTGTGCAATATACTTATTTATTCACTGATTCATTAATTTATTTTTTTGTATATATACATTTTATGTAGTTACTATGTAGTTATTGTTGGGCACTGGTCACTTTGTGATGGATTGTTCAAATATTATGGCACTTTATCCTGCTATTTTTGCACTTTATTTATAGAGGTAAACTTAAGTTTTGTTATTTTTTGTGCCGGCACAAAAATATAAAAGATAGGGTGTGCTTTTTTATCTAATATTGGGGGAGGGGGGGTTTAGGTCCAATTGCATCTTATTTAGGGCCTTAAGAGGCAGATATTATAGGTGAATACCGTTTGTGGAGATTATAGGGATTTTTGCAGTGGTGTTTTTAAGTGTCTTGTGTCTCTATGTTTTATGTATTTTAGCTTATATTGTTTGCAGTGTAATTTACTTGTAATAAAATTTTGTAAATCTGATATTTGTTTGATGCTCCTCATTTGGAGGAAGGTGTGGCTTTTGTCCACGTCCACTCCATTATGGTTTGGCTTTGTATTCAGGAGTGAGCACACTTATTAGCATTGTAGGTGGTGCACCCCTCATTTGAATATTGGTCATTAATTCAGGGAGAGTGCCCTCCAGACATAACATTTATCAAAGCTGGACAGGATAGTACAGCGTCACTTGTCCAGCGCCGAAGCTAGGTTATAGTGCCAGACACCTACTTGCAGCGTACTCTTGCAGACACTCTAAGTGCTGCTACATAGATGCACAAATGACAATATAGGATACATTTAGATGTACATACGCAAGATTTTATGAAACTAGAGCAGTTTCTCAGAGCAACCAATCAAATGTCATCTTTGAACAAAGACAGCAATCAGATTAGTTGCTCACTGTTGACAGAAACAGCCACTGTTGAAAGAAACAGCCACCTCTGCACATATTCATTTTATTTTTCCCCCTTTTTCTGAGCATAATGTTTCATCTTCATTTTACCCGTTGGCTGTCCCTACACTACCAAACCAAGGAATTAAAGTTTAAACCAAATCTAAAGGCCTGTATAATCATAATGAGGTTTATTTAACTGATCTAAATTCTGTCCTATGACACCTAACCGGTAGGGTAATAAATTGTATTTTTTGATTTAAAAAGTATGTCCTGTCAGGAAAAAAAAATCACAAGTCATATTTACATTTGTACCCAACAGAATTTCAATCCATGTCCATTGGTTGGGCAGTCAGAGGTCCCCTGTGTCCATTGATTAGAGGTAGATGACTGTGGATGCTGCAGGACTGAAACTTGGCACCCAGTGAGTTTATTCAGAGCAGGATGGAAGCATGTGGTGGGGCACTCACTTTAAATTGACTGAAAGCATAAAAAACATACCCAGAGCTGCTCTTCCAAACATGTACCAATTTCTCGTATCAAGGTACATATCATATTGTCATTTCTTATCAAATTTGATTTTTATTTCTATTGTATACTCAATAAAATACAGTGACAAGAAAACAATACATATTACAAACCATTTGCTTTTTAATGCATGACCATCATCAGAGATGCATAATAATACTTGTTCAATAGTAAGGTGTTACTTTAACAGTGACTATATCTTTGTTAATAATTAGATGTTGCTTTTATGGTTGCTTCTGTTAATCATTACAAACTTTATTAATGCTAACAAAACTGCATGTAAAAATGCATGCTAAACTGAATGCATGAGAGGTTATAAGCAACATATGCAAATATAATGACCTCCTACTGGCCCAAGTAAATGCAGCGGCAAAGGGCAGGGATGTAAATGTGGCTCTGGCCCTGTGACACTACCTAGTCACTGGTTTTTATCAAAGTGTATTTATCCTTCTGCTCCAATATGCCATCATTATTATCATGTTGTAACCAATTGGTGTACATTGCCAATGGCAACAGATTACAGAAAGCAAAGCTGCTTTCATAAAACACACATTTTCTAACATAAGAAAAAAATTTTAAATACTAGATACGCATTGCTCCTTGAAGGCATCATTTTGGCACACAAAAATATACACTCTCAAAAATTCCATCAAAAGTAGACGGGGAGGCCGATTCATTAATAGCGCCAGGTAGCGACAGATGAGCGCCAGTAGCGTGATTTTCACAGCGCCCGCTAGTATTCGCTGTGCTTGGCCGTTGTTCGCTTGTTGTTGTTGGGGTTAGGAGTCGCTGTTTCACAGGTTCCGCGCTGTATGGGTGCGCCTGACAGCGAATGGCCAGAGCGAACGGCTCCCAGCATATTCATTAACAAATCATGCTCAAAAAATTCTCGCGCTGTGAAATGCTTGTTTAAACCCCAGAGCGCTGGCGGCGATGGGTTAAAAGTAGTTTTTAACCCCCAAACAACCATATTTTTTGATTAAAAAATTAAACAAGTTTTTCTAAACATTTTGTAATATGAATACATTAATATCAGACCTGTAATATCAATTCTGCACAAATTTTTTTTTTTTTTTTTTTTTACCTTATCTAAAATATCTAACATTGCTGTAGCTGTCACAGAATTTTTGACAGTTAAAAAGAAAACAAAAAACTTAAAATCAATTAATTATGAATATATAAAGATTGCTCCATTGAAATGCATTGGAGAGCGCCAGGGAGCGACAGGTCATACCTGGCGCTGTGATGGGATTAGTAGCGGCGCTGTTCGTTGCAGTCGGCTACATGATGAATCCCGCCCTAGCTGACGCTCTCGCCGGCGCTAGCCTCATTTAGCGTGATAAATGCGTGATTGTGTCCGCCGCCGGGCGTTCTGGAGTCGGTAGCCGCCGATAGCTGGCGCTACCTGGCGCTAGTGAGTCACTACCTGGCGCTATCGCTTGATGAATAAGGCCCTTGTTGTGCCATCCAGACTTTCCAAGTAATAATATAAGTCCCAGAAAGACTTCTTCTGTCAAAACCATTCTATATAAAACAGTCCTATATCTAACAGACTTTCTAGGTGATAAGTCTCATGTATACAGAACTGTTTTATATATATCTATCTAACAAGACTTTACAAGTGATAACTTCAGGTCCCTTAAGTCTTCTGTTGTCAACCCCTTACATATAAAACAGTCCTATATTTTAACTAAATTTTGTCCCGTGTCTCCCGAAGTCTTTGGGCTATTTGGCTCGATCAGTGGATGGATAGCTGATCTCTAGACTGCTATGAGTAAAACTCTCCTGGCAAGGATCCTGAAAGCAACAGAGCGTGCATTGTAAACAAGCGGGGAGACATTAATTTATTTTAGTTTACAAGCAGAAAGATATCCTGTGTCAAACAGTAAGAGAACAGTGAATGTCTAGACAGAAAGCTCCTATGCACGGTGTTTACATTTAGCACTGCAGGAAAACAAGAATATATGTTCAGACCATTACGTCAAAAGCTACAGTACATATTATTAATGTACAAGCTAAGTAAAGTATAGCTATTACATCACTCCACATACACCTTCCAAATTACCCTGGACTGACTTTCCATAAAGAAAAAATACTGGACCCCCTGAGAGAGCATGATGTAATGCAATGGAACAATATAAGCTGGGCAGAATGAAACATTTTAACTTGCCATAGTGCCGGATATATTAAATGTTTGGCCTAGGGGTATTCTGATCTATTTGAAATCCCCCAAGATCCTCGTATACTGGACTATCTTACTTCCGGACTGCACATTGTTTTATCCTTGGACAGCTTGGCTCCAGCTCTTTTTCTGGACTGCTTCACACTCCATGTATTGGCTTTTTACTTCTGGTAGAGGATCTCCCAGTTTCCAATTAGTGGCTTAGTTACTGGACTGGCTCACACGTGTGTTTTAGGATCAATCAAACTTTAAAATCATTTGCCTGGCAGCTTACCTGATCTCTTCATTAAGATCTTCAAAAGAAATGGGAATTTCTTGTTCCACTTTGCTGCTTCCAGCGCCTCCCCTCTGATACTGCCCACAAATCAAATCCTGAGGCTCGTGTCAGGTTGATATCCCCTCCCTAGTGGTTGGATATTGTCACTCAAGCCCAGCTCATTCAAAAGTCATTCACACAGGCATGCTTGCATCACTCAGCCCTACCACTCCCATCACAGAGGACAGCACAACATGGGGTGATTTCTTATAGAGACTGAGTTTAGAGAGTCAGCGATTGCAGGGGGACAGTGAGCACATGTCAAAATCCTCTGCACCTGTGATAGGACAGGTTTACTGCTCAGAGGTTTTTTAAATAGGATAGATATTATATATTGCATTTTTAAAGAAGAAAACAACCTGTTATTTCTTCTTTAATGATTTTCTTCTGTTGGCTTTCTGCCAAAACCCTCTAATTGCCTCTCAAAAATCTACGGAAAGGTCCAAAACCATTTTGATAACCCCCTCATTCACTGGGGAACCCCCTCCATGATTAGTCACATGGGAGGGGATTCCTCAGAGGCTTCTCTGTGGTATAAAGCCACCCTGCCACATCGTTAGCTGTGGAAGGAGGGGGGGAGATCTTAGTTCTATGGGACCCCTATACCAGCTCACACTTTGTGGTGGCTGGAGCTATTATATCTGGCATTGGGGAGAACTGAATACTGGGGACTCCTCAGACAGAGGGCTTCTAAACTGGATAATCCGCGCTCAGACTCATCACTAGTCATTGCCCCACTGTATCCATAATGATTAAAACATCTGTTCAGATAGGTAAAATATATAAATTGTGGGATAGATCCCTTTTACATAACACTATAGGGCCAATTTAACACCATGCAAAGATATATTCTTATGGTGTGGATATATATTTGCATGTGGCTTTAGTTCGAATGCAGGTGCTATTCAGCAGTGCAGACGAATCTATTCTGTGTGTCCCAAAATCATTATTGCATGCATGCAATATCTGCCGGCATCACACATGAAAAGGCATCGGACGAGGGCTTTCAAGCTCTGCAAGCATGTCCAAGCAGTGATGCCTATGGATGGTATAGGGCCGATTCAACACCATGGGAATATATATTCTTTTGCAAATGGCAGATATGTGCCAATATATACATGCAGGGATGCCTATAGATGAATATCTGCTTATGTGAGAAAGCATGTAGCTATTTGCACATACACATGCAGAGATGCCTATGAATGCTTATCTGATCATGTGAGAAAGAATGTAGCTATTTGGACATACACATACAAAGATGCCTAAAGATGCTTATCTGCTTACGTGAGATATTTATGTCAATTCAAACTAGTCTTTCCTTTTTGTAAATGATTTCATCAACTTATCCAATATTCCCCCTGGAAAGTGCCTAGCAGTTTTATCCCATAGTAGTAGTGCACTTCTTCTCCTGGTGCTGAATAGACCCCTTTATGTACAATATTAAAAAATGTAAGAATAAATATAACTACAAACACACACACACAAAGGTGGCTGAAGATGTGTGTTTGCATGGAAGCATGTGCTTGTGTAAGTAGTGTCCTTGCTTGCAATGTGTGTCTGGCCTAAGTACATTAGAAGCTATCATTTTAAAGGTTTTGTGCTCAATAGCTACTTACCTGTTAGGCAATTTGAGATTGCAACAGACATGTGGGAAAGTCTATTTTCGCATGAGAAAGGGCCACATTTGCCGAGTAAATGGTGGAGAGCAGTTTTCACATACCTTGGCACCATTTTATCGTAATCGGAGAGATAATGTAATTCTGCTGAATTATGCGAATATGCGTTTGCATTCATACACATTTTTACATGTTAATATATTTGCCGATATGCATACACATGTTCGCATTTGATTAATAGCAAATACATTTGCAAAGAAATAAATAGTGCTGAATTGCAAAACTGAAAAATAGTATGCCAAAATACTCTCGCAAAAAACAGTGTGCGAAAATTCAAATTCTCACAGTGGTGAATCAGCCCTTATGTCATTCTTGTAACGTAGGGCAACCTTGAAATTAACAGTGTGTTGAGTATATTACAAAAAATACATATACTTATCAATGAATCAATCATTGGAGCAGACTCAAACTCAAGTAGATTAAAGCGCTGGATCTCAACCTGCGGTACGCATACGGACTTGTCTGGAGGTGCACCAATGACATCTGATGGGTCAGGTATAATATTTTAACAGTAAAATATTATTCCTTCTTGCTTTAACCCCCTCCCACCACAATAGGATTTGGTATAACGTTCGTTTGAATGACCCTAAGAAGATGAGAAGTCAGAAAACCCCTAAACAAGACCCTATTTTAAAACTACACCCTTCAACATATGCAAAAACTCTTTTGGGAAATGTATTAACTCTTTAGTTGCTTCACAGGAATGAACACATTGTGGAAAGCTCCAGTGAACATAAAGTAATAGAATGTCATGTATTAGGAAAGGGTTAAAAGAGGTACAAGGCCTGTGACCTACTTCTTTTTATAATTGATCCCCTCTTTGTGGGTATTCTGCTGGGACTTTTTTGTCCCTAGGAGGTACTTGGCATGAAAAGTTTAAGAACCACTGGATTAGAGGGACAGAGTTCAGCTAATTCAGCAAGCTAACTGTAGAGGGCTGAATTTATATTCCAGGTCCAACATATCCCTAGTGACACAAAAGAGGTTATGGGTTTATTATATTTATTTTTGTTGCCAACACATTATATGCTACTTAAATTTAGAATTCCTCAATTCAGACCAATTTTTATAATCCAAAGAACACCTTATTTGGTAAAAGTTTTACACTTGAAGATGGCTTGACATGGCTGTTGCAGTGGCTGAAATACATATATGCTGTAAAAGTGACCAGTGTCTTTACACCAGTATGTTCTAGAAGTCAGTTACACACACACACACACACACACACACACACACACACACACACACACACACACATTAACTGACAGCAAATAAAGTAATCCAGACAGTGTCAGCAGAAATTGTTAGCTTGTGCCCACTGAAAAGGTGTAAATGCTGCTCAAAACTGTTATCTTATAAAATCAAACTGTAGAAATCATCTGGATTCTTGACAAATCATACACACAAATTTAACAGGTTACCCAATTGCACATAATATAACTGTTATTTCTGCAATATAAAACACTTTCGTAGTACAAAATATTAGGATAACACTCACTTGTTTGGATGATGAGAAAGACGAAAATAAAACTTTTCCAGATCATCTCTCAGGGAGCTACAGACTGCGCCCTCCACAAGTTTCGTCCAAGAAAGAGACTGTTAAGTTACAGCAGTTCCTCTTATGAAAAGGTGTTCGGTGATCAGGCCTGCTCCCTGCTGGCCAGGTTCCACATCAAGGAGTGTTTGACTAAAGGGCAAAAAGGAGCTGGCAGATGGAAAACACCAGGGAAAATATCTCAAGTCATCAGGATATTCAACTTTGACTCGCAACACTCAGGGTGGCTCTTTTTTTCTGACATTAAAAAACTATGGTCAATAATACATGCAATATAACAATATGCAAAAGAGAGACAAATAAAAGGACCTCTACATTTAGTAATGTATCATATACGTTAATGCCTTTATCTAGTAAATTTGTATTTAAAAAATCGCATAAAAAAAAGGTTTTATGGTTTATTTCAAAAAGGGCATGAAATAAATTAGAGCACCTAGAATGTTTTCTGTTTGATGTGACAGCTTGGTTAATTTCCTTTTTAAACTAAATCTTACGTACATTTTAAGTTGCTAGCTCCTTTTACCTGCCCAAAGTGAAAGTTTTAGCTGTTAATATTCAATACATGTGCCCTTTAAGCATTTGTAAACTTGTAATGTTGTTTCTTTTTTTAATCACATCTTAATTTATATTTTAAGGAAAGTTAACTAAATCAAAGGCCTAAATAAATCACATATGTATCTGATAATACGAAAATGCTAATGTAATGTAATTGTTGCTATACTTGTTGATCTAAATCTAAGGTATTGCAACAAATCAGGTAGTATTTTTAACCAACTCAATTAATTTTATATTGGGCTGTGTATAAATCGTGTTCACGCTCATATTTAGAAATGTTAGCTAACAGACATTTGTTACAGTCTCTGGAATTTAACTTTAGGTTCCACTTTACATCAACACCTGGGCTTGATGAGGCTGGGCCTTTATTAGCGGGGCATTGATATTACAACCATCATTTTGAGAGGCCGGCAGCTGGAGGCTAGAGGGCTAATTTCCTGGACTCTGATTGGACTTTGGCTATTCATTGTGTACCTACCGTGGACATGCTGAACCTTGGACATGTTGCCATTTTGATCACCTCTGGATATTTGGCTGAATGACACCCTGGAGTTGCAAGCAGCAGCAGCAGCCCAAACATAGCTTGAAAGAGACACTGGAGTTGGCAGCAGGAGCCCAAAAATTGGCTGAATGACACCCTGGAGTTGCAAGCAGCAGCAGCAGCAGCCCAAACATAGCTTGAAAGACACACTGGAGTTGGCAGCAGGAGCCCAATAATTGGCTGAATGACACCCTGGAGTTGCAAGCAGCAGGAGCCCAAACATTGGCTGAAAGAGACACTGGAGTTGGCAGCAGGAGCCCAAAAATTGGCTGAATGACACCCTGGAGTTGCAAGCAGCAGCAGCCCAAACATAGCTTGAAAGAGACACTGGAGTTGGCAGCAGGAGCCCAAAAATTGGCTGAATGACACCCTGGAGTTGCAAGCAGCAGCAGCAGCCCAAACATAGCTTGAAAGAGACATTGGAGTTGGCCGCAGGAGCCCAAAAATTGGCTGAATGACACCATGGAGTTGCAAGCAGCAGCAGCAGCCCAAACATAGCTTGAAAGAGACACTGGAGTTGGCAGCAGGAGCCCAAAAATTGGCTGAATGACACCCTGCAGTCACAAGAGGAAGCAGCAGGAGCCCAAACATAGCTTGGAAGAGACACTGGAGTTGGCAGCAGGAGCCCAAAAATTGGCTGAATGACACCCTGGAGTTGCAAGCAGCAGCAGCAGCCCAAACATAGCTTGAAAGAGACACTGGAGTTGGCAGCAGGAGCCCAACAATTGGCTGAATGACACCCTGGAGTTGCAAGCAGCAGCAGCAGCAGCCCAAACATAGCTTAAAAGAGACACTGGAGTTGGCAGAAGGAGCCCAAAAATTGGCTGAATGACACCCTGGAGTCGCAAGCAGCAGGAGCCCAAATGTAGCTTGAAAGAGACACTGGAGTTGGCAGCAGGAGCCCAAAAATTGGCTGAATGACACCCTGGAGTTGCAAGCAGCAGCAGCCCAAACGTAGCTTGAAAGAGACACTGGAGTTGGCAGCAGGAGCCCATAAATTGGCTGAATGACACCCTGGAGTTGCAAGCAGCAGCAGCAGGAGCCCAAACATAGCTTGAAAGAGACACTGGAGTTGGCAGCAGGAGCCCAAAAATTGGCTGAATGACACCCTGGAGTCACAAGCAGCAGGAGCCCAAACATAGCTTGAAAGAGACACTGGATTTGGCAGCAGGAGCCCAAACATTGTCTGAATGACACCCTGGAGTTGCAAGCAGCAGCAGCAGGAGCCCAAACATTGGCTGAAAGAGACACCATGGAGTTGGCAGCAGGAGCCCAAAAATTGGCTGAATGATGACATGGAGTTGCAAGCAGCAGCAGCAGGAGCCCAAACATAGCTTGAAAGAGACACTGGAGTTGGCAGCAGGAGCCCAAAAATTGGCTGAATGACACCCTGGAGTTGCAAGCAGCAGCAGCCCGAACATAGCTTGAAAGACACTGGAGTTGACAGCAGCAGCAGCAGCCCAAACATAGCTTGAAGGAGACACTGGAGTTGGCAGCAGGAGCCCAAAAATTGGCTGAATGACACCCTGGAGTTGCAAGCAGCAGCAGGAGCCCAAACATAGCTTGAAAGAGACACTGGAGTTGGCAGCAGGAGCCCAAAAATTTGCTGAATGACACCCTGGAGTTGCAAGCAGCAGCAGCAGCCCAAACATAGCTTGAAAGACACACTGGAGTTGGCAGCAGGAGCCCAAAAATTGGCTGAATGACACCCTGGAGTTGCAAGCAGCAGCAGCAGGAGCCCAAACATAGCTTGAAAGACATACTGGAGTTGGCAGCAGGAGCCCAAAAATTGGCTGAATGACACCCTGGAGTCGCAAGCAGCAGCAGCAGGAGCCCAAACATAGCTTGAAAGAGACACCATGGAGTTGGCAGCAGGAGCCCAAAAATTGGCTGAATGGCACCCTGGAGTTGCAAGCAGCAGCATGAGCCCAAACATAGCTTGAAAGGCACACTGGAGTTGGCAGCAAAAGCCCAAAAATTGGCTGAATGACACCCTGGAGTCGCAAGCAGCAGCAGCAGCAGGAGCCCAAACATAGCTTGAAAGAGACACTGGAGTTGGCAGCAGGAGCCCAAAAATTGGCTGAATGACACCCTGGAGTCGCAACCAGCAGCAGCAGGAGCCCAAACATAGCTTGAAAGAGACACTGGAGTTGGCAGCAGGAGCCCAAAAATTGGCTGAATGACACCCTGGAGTTGCAAGCAGCAGCAGCCCACACATTGGCTGAAAGACACTGGAGTTGGCAGCAGGAGCCCAAAAATTGGCTGAATGACACCCTGGAGTCGCAAGCAGCAGCAGCAGGAGCCCAAACATAGCTTGAAAGACACACTGGAGTTGGCAGCAGGAGCCCAAAAATTGGCTGAATGACACCCTGGAGTTGCAAGCAGCAGCAGCAGGAGCCCAAACCTTGGCTGAAAGAGACACTGGAGTTGGCAGCAGGAGCCCAAAAATTGGCTGAATGACACCCTGGAGTTGCAAGCAGCAGCAGGAGCCCAAACATACCTTGAAAGAGACACTGGAGTTGGCAGCGGGAGCCCAAAAATTGGCTGAATGACACCCTGGAGTTGCAAGCAGCAGCAGAAGGAGCCCAAACATAGCTTGAAAGACACACTGGAGTTGGCAGCAGGAGTCCAAAAATTGGCTGAATGACACCCTGGAGTCGCAAGCAGCAGCAGCAGGAGCCCGAACATAGCTTGAAGAAGACAATGGAGTTGGCAGCAGGAGCCCAAAAATTGGCTGAATTACACCCTGGAGTTGCAAGCAGCAGCAGCCCAAACATAGATTGAAATAGACACTGGAGTTGGCAGCAGGAGCCCAAAAATTGGCTGAATGACACCCTGGAGTTGCAAACAGCAGCAGCAGGAGCCCAAACATTGGCTGAAAGAGACACCATGGAGTTGGCAGCAGGAGTCCAAAAATTGGCTGAATGACACCCTGGAGTCGCAAGCAGCAGCAGCAGGAGCCTAAACATAGCTTGAAGAAGACAATGGAGTTGGCAGCAGGAGCCCAAAAATTGGCTGAATTACACCCTGGAGTTGCAAGCAGCAGCAGCCCAAACATAGATTGAAAGAGACACTGGAGTTGGCAGCAGGAGCCCAAAAATTGGCTGAATGACACCCTGGAGTTGCAAACAGCAGCAGCAGGAGCCCAAACATTGGCTGAAAGAGACACCATGGAGTTGGCAGCAGGAGCCCAAAAATTGGCTGAATGACGACATGGAGTTGCAAGCAGCAGCAGCAGGAGCCTAAACATAGCTTGAAAGAGACACTGGAGTTGGCAGCAGGAGCCCAAAAATTGGCTGAATGACACCCTGGAGTTGCAAGCAGCAGCAGCCCGAACATAGCTTGAAAGACACTGGAGTTGACAGCAGCAGCAGCAGCCCAAACATAGCTTGAAAGAGACACTGGAGTTGGCAGCAGGAGCCCAAAAATTGGCTGAATGACACCCTGGAGTTGCAAGCAGCAGCAGCAGGAGCCCAAACATAGCTTGAAAGAGACACTGGAGTTGGCAGCAGGAGCCCAAAAATTGGCTGAATGACACCCTGGAGTTGCAAGCAGCAGCAGCAGGAGCCCAAACATAGCTTGAAAGAGACACTGGAGTTGGCAGCAGGAGCCCAAAAATTTGCTGAATGACACCCTGGAGTTGCAAGCAGCAGCAGCAGCCCAAACATAGCTTGAAAGACACACTGGAGTTGGCAGCAGGAGCCCAAAAAATGGCTGAATGACACCCTGGAGTTGCAAGCAGCAGCAGCAGCAGGAGCCCAAACATAGCTTGAAAGACATACTGGAGTTGGCAGCAGGAGCCCAAAAATTGGCTGAATGACACCCTGGAGTCGCAAGCAGCAGCAGCAGGAGCCCAAACATAGCTTGAAAGAGACACTGGAGTTGGCAGCAGGAGCCCAAAAATTGGCTGAATGGCACCCTGGAGTTGCAAGCAGCAGCATGAGCCCAAACATAGCTTGAAAGGCACACTGGAGTTGGCAGCAAAAGCCCAAAAATTGGCTGAATGACACCCTGGAGTCGCAAGCAGCAGCAGCAGGAGCCCAAACATAGCTTGAAAGAGACACTGGAGTTGGCAGCAGGAGCCCAAAAATTGGCTGAATGACACCCTGGAGTCGCAACCAGCAGCAGCAGGAGCCCAAACATAGCTTGAAAGAGACACTGGAGTTGCAAGCAGCAGCAGGAGCCCAAACATACCTTGAAAGAGACACTGGAGTTGGCAGCGGGAGCCCAAAAATTGGCTGAATGACACCCTGGAGTTGCAAGCAGCAGCAGCAGGAGCCCAAACATAGCTTGAAAGACACACTGGAGTTGGCAGCAGGAGTCCAAAAATTGGCTGAATGACACCCTGGAGTCGCAAGCAGCAGCAGCAGGAGCCCAAACATAGCTTGAAGAAGACAATGGAGTTGGCAGCAGGAGCCCAAAAATTGGCTGAATTACACCCTGGAGTTGCAAGCAGCAGCAGCCCAAACATAGATTGAAAGAGACACTGGAGTTGGCAGCAGGAGCCCAAAAATTGGCTGAATGACACCCTGGAGTTGCAAACAGCAACAGCAGGAGCCCAAACATAGCTTGAATGAGACACTGGAGTTGGCAGCAGGAGCCCAAAAATTGGCTGAATGACACCCTGGAGTTGCAAGCAGCAGCAGCCCAAACATTGGCTGAAAGAGCCACTGGAGTTGGCAGCAGGAGCCCAAACATTGACTGATAGACACACCCTGGAGTTGGCGGCAGCAGCAGGAACCCAAAAATTGGCCTAAAGACAAACTGGAGTTGCCAGCAGCAGGAGCCCAAACATTTGCTGAAAGAGACACTGGAGTTGGCAGCAGGAGCCCCAAAATTGGCCTAAAGACACACTGGAGTTGGCAGCAGCAGTAGGAGCCCAAACATTGCTTGAAAGAGACACTGAAGTTGGCAGCAGGAGCCCAAAAATTGGACTAAAGACACACCCTGGAGTTGGCAGCAGCAGCAGGAGCCCAAACATTGCTTGAAGTAGACACTGGAGTCGGCAGCAGGAGCCAAAAAATTGGCCTAAAGACACACTGGAGTTGCCAGCAGCAGCAGCAGGAGCCCAAACATTGCTTGAAAGAGACACTGGAGTTGGCAGCAGGAGCCCAAAAATTGGACTAAAGACACACCCTGGAGTTGGCAGCAGCAGCAGGAGCCCAAACATTGCTTGAAAGATACACTGGAGTTGGCAGCAGGAGGCCAAAAATTGGCTGAATGACACCCTGGAGTTGCAAGCAGCAGCAGCAGGAGCCCAAACATAGCTTGAAAGAGACACTGGAGTTGGCAGCAGGAGCCCAAAAATTTGCTGAATGACACCCTGGAGTTGCAAGCAGCAGCAGCAGCCCAAACATAGCTTGAAAGACACACTGGAGTTGGCAGCAGGAGCCCAAAAATTGGCTGAATGACACCCTGGAGTTGCAAGCAGCAGCAGCAGGAGCCCAAACATAGCTTGAAAGACATACTGGAGTTGGCAGCAGGAGCCCAAAAATTGGCTGAATGACACCCTGGAGTCGCAAGCAGCAGCAGCAGGAGCCCAAACATAGCTTGAAAGAGACACTGGAGTTGGCAGCAGGAGCCCAAAAATTGGCTGAATGACACCCTGGAGTCGCAACCAGCAGCAGCAGGAGCCCAAACATAGCTTGAAAGAGACACTGGAGTTGCAAGCAGCAGCAGGAGCCCAAACATACCTTGAAAGAGACACTGGAGTTGGCAGCGGGAGCCCAAAAATTGGCTGAATGACACCCTGGAGTTGCAAGCAGCAGCAGGAGCCCAAACATAGCTTGAAAGACACACTGGAGTTGGCAGCAGGAGTCCAAAAATTGGCTGAATGACACCCTGGAGTCGCAAGCAGCAGGAGCCCAAACATAGCTTGAAGAAGACAATGGAGTTGGCAGCAGGAGCCCAAAAATTGGCTGAATTACACCCTGGAGTTGCAAGCAGCAGCAGCCCAAACATAGATTGAAAGAGACACTGGAGTTGGCAGCAGGAGCCCAAAAATTGGCTGAATGACACCCTGGAGTTGCAAACAGCAACAGCAGGAGCCCAAACATAGCTTGAATTAGACACTGGAGTTGGCAGCAGGAGCCCAAAAATTGGCTGAATGACACCCTGGAGTTGCAAGCAGCAGCAGCCCAAACATTGGCTGAAAGAGCCACTGGAGTTGGCAGCAGGAGCCCAAACATTGACTGATAGACACACCCTGGAGTTGGCGGCAGCAGCAGGAACCCAAAAATTGGCCTAAAGACAAACTGGAGTTGCCAGCAGCAGGAGCCCAAACATTTGCTGAAAGAGACACTGGAGTTGGCAGCAGGAGCCCCAAAATTGGCCTAAAGACACACTGGAGTTGGCAGCAGCAGTAGGAGCCCAAACATTGCTTGAAAGAGACACTGAAGTTGGCAGCAGGAGCCCAAAAATTGGACTAAAGACACACCCTGGAGTTGGCAGCAGCAGCAGGAGCCCAAACATTGCTTGAAGTAGACACTGGAGTCGGCAGCAGGAGCCAAAAAATTGGCCTAAAGACACACTGGAGTTGCCAGCAGCAGCAGCAGCAGGAGCCCAAACATTGCTTGAAAGAGACACTGGAGTTGGCAGCAGGAGCCCAAAAATTGGACTAAAGACACACCCTGGAGTTGGCAGCAGCCGCAGCAGGAGCCCAAACATTGCTTGAAAGAGACACTGGAGTTGGCAGCAGGAGGCCAAAAATTGGCCTAAAGACACACTGGAGTTGCCAGCAGCAGCAGGAGCCCAAACATTGCTTGAAAGAGACACTGGAGTTGGCAGCAAGAGCCCAACAGTTGGCTGAATGACACCCTGGAGTTGCAAGCAGCAGCAGCCCAAGTATAGCTTGAAAGAGACACTGGAGTTGGCAGCAGGAGCCCAAAAATTGGCCTAAAGACATAAATATGTTTTGCACCATTTGGAAAGTGTAAAACGTGGCACCATGCTGAATCTAGTCGCATGCATCAGCCATTGGTGGGTGGAAATCCTGGCTGATCCATCCCTGATTCATTTTCACAAAGGTGAGTCTCTCCACATTTTTAGTTGACAGACGAGTTCTCCTCGCCGTAACTATGGCCCCCGCCACACTAAACACCCGCTCAGATGGAACGCTACTTGCCGGGCAGGACAGCTTTTCCAGGGCAAACTCAGCTAGCTGCGGCCACAAGTCAAGTTTGGCTGCCCAGCAGTCCAGCGGATCCTCAAGGTGTGTTGGCACGGTCATGTCAAGGTATGACATGACCTGCTGGTTCAGGTCCTGCTCCAGGTCTTCCTGCTGCTCATGAGTAGACTCACTATGCGGTTATAGAAAGCTACTAATTAGCGACTGACTGACTGAGGCTGCTGCTGATGGAGCTGCTGCTCCTGCCAACCCCCCCAGCAGCCATGGCAGTGGAAGGTGAGTACAGAGGTCCCCCCGAGTCAGACCTGCAAGAGTATGGACCATGGCGCAGATAGACATCGACCAACTGACTACGTAGGATGTCTTTGTAGTAGGTCAGTTTGTCCTCCCTCTCGGCGGGTTTAAAAAATGCCCCCATTTTGTGCCGGAAGCGAGGGTCCAATAAGGTGGAGAGCCAGAAGTCATCCCGCTGAGCATGCTTCTTTCCATTTGCGCAAGTGACTCGGAGGGACTACCTGTCTCCATCTCCACTGCATACTGCCACGGTGTGTCTGGTTCCTCTGTCTCGCCTTCCTCACAACCCTCTAGCTCCTCTGGCTGCTCCTGCTCCTCCTCTCCTGTCCGCTGACTAGATAAACCAGCCATTTCGCCAAGCCTAAACTGTGTTTCACTGGGCAACTCCTCCTCCTCTTCCTCCAGTTCAGCTCCAACGGTTGGTCCATGGTTTCCAACATGTGCTGTAGTACATGAAGCAGTGGAATCACGTCGTTCATCCCGTAATCCTGGTGACTCACAAATAAAGTGGCTTCCTCAAAGGGCCTGAGCAAACGGCAGGTGTCACGTATGAGCTGCCACTGGTTGACATTGAAGTTACACAGGGGAGTACCCTATCTGCTTGGATCATCAAGAAATCCGTGATCGCTTTTCTCTGTTCGTATAGTCTGTCCAGCATATGCAGGGTGGAATTCCAACGGGTGGAATCATTGCAAATCAGACTATGTTGGGGGCTACCGTTCTGACGCTGTAGCTCAAGAAGGGTGTGCTTGGCGGTGTATGAGTGGCTGACGTGCATGCAAAGTTTCCTTGAAGTTGTTAGGATGTCTTGCAGATGGGGGGAAGACTTCAGAAACCGCTTCACAACCAGATTGAAGACGTGAGCCATGCAGGGCGCATGGGTCAGCCTTCCTTGTCGCAGCACAGACAAAATGTTCTTCCCATTGTCTGTAACCATGGTTCCCATTTTCAGTTTTCTTGGAGTAAGCCATGTTTGGATTTCTTGAATAAATTTAAGCAGTTCCTCCCCTGTGTGACTCCGTTCGCCAAGACAAACCATGTGAAGCACAGCGTGACACCTCCGTGCCCTGCACACATGGTAGGCTGGAGGGGCACTGAGACTTGAGCCTACAGTGGAGGGTGAGGAGATGGCGGAGGATGAGGAGGCCGAGTCGCATGGTGTCACAGGTACAACGGCCAGGGAGCGCGGAGGCCGAAGTGGCGTGACCTGTCCAAGTTGCTGCTGCTGCAAAGGGACCACATTCACCCAGTGGGCCGTAAACTACATGTACTGTCCCTGACCGTAGTTACAGCTCCAGACGTCGGCGCTGCCATGCACTTTGCTACACACCGACAGGCTCAAGGACTGGCCCACCTTCTGTTCAACAAAAGTTTGCAGCGCTGGTACTGCCTTCTTGGCAAAGAAATGACGGCTTGGGACTCTCCACCTCGGCTCGGCACAAGCCATCAGTTCTCTGAAAGGTGCAGAGTCCACCACCTGAAAAGGGAGCGACTGCAGCACCAGCAACTTGGACAGGAGCACATTCAGCTTCTGCGCCGTAGGATGAGTGGGCGCATACTGCTGTCTCTTGGACATGGCTTCGCTGATGGATTCCTGGCGCGATGCATGACTTGAAGGAGGAGGAGAACACCTCTTCTGAGCCTCGGTTCTCCCAGGCCACTTTATGGTGACGCTTTTTGGACCCTGGCCACGCTTCACCTTCTGCCTACATATCTTGCATGTGGCCATGTTACCCTCCTGCGGATGCTTGAGGAAAAACTGCCACACTGCCAAGTAGCTACTTTTCCCACCAACAGCCTGCACTGATTCACTGCTACTGTCGCCAACTCCAGGAACCCCTGCTTCACTACCTCCCGATAAGGTAGCCTGCCGCGCAGCAGGTGCTCTACCCCGGCCCCGTTTGGCTCCAGGCTTTACAATTGTGCCCCCATGCTGACTGCCAACCATGCTGCTAACACCTTGCTGCCTCAGCTGCTGACTCCGGGACAACCTGCGTCCCTCTTTTCCTGATGATGAGGATGAAGCCCCTTCTGCACCCGGCTCCCAAGTTCGATCGGCTTCATCATCATCATCGAGTTGTGGCTGCACGTCACTGATGTTCTCGGTTTCCTAAACAGTGTCTGGCGCAGGAGTTGGAACGCTCGCAACAACACCCACGCCACTCTCTACATCACTATTTGTCTGCCTAGAGAAGGAAGGCACCTCCATTTCTTGGCTGGGCAGTAGCTGCTGACTGTCCTCTATCTGATCATCCTCCTCACTAAAGAGTGGAGCTGAACCCAAAGCATAGGATACGTCGCTGGGGGAGGGAACGGCGTAGGACAGAGGCAATGGGAGGAAAGGGACTGCTCTCGGGCCATGCCAACTCAGGGTTGTGTCAGAGGAACCTACCGACCCTAGACTGGGGGTGTCAGATGTAACTTGTGATGATGTGGATTACCGCGTTAACCAATCTACCACGGCAGATGCGTTACTGGTGGAGACACGACCGCTAGCAGATACTGGCAGATCAGGTCTCTCACCGCGACTCCTGCTGCCACTCGCCCCTAGTCTGCTGCGACCTCTGCCTGCTGAATCTTGGCCTCTGCCACTCCTCTTGGCACTTGTCTGCCTGACATTTTTATGTATTTGAAATGTGCAATAGGCACTTAAAAAAATGTGTTTACTTTAAAAAGCAGAAGCTAAATAAAGTGAGATACTGCTTCTCTGCACCAGATACTATGAAAATTGGCAATATGGGATACCCTGCGGTGTTTTTACAGGACGCACAAAATCAATTCCAAATGCAATATAATAATAAAACAGAACCTGTAGAAGCTGCTTTAGTATAACAGATAGGGTGAAATGTGCTGGTTTGGGATACCCTGCGGCCTGGTGTTTTTACAGGAAGCACAAAACCAATTCAAAATGCAATATATTAATAAAACAGAGCCTGTAGAAGCTGCTTTAGTATAACAGATATGGTGAAATGTGCTGGTTTGGGATACCCTGCGGCCTGGTGTTTTTACAGGACACACAAAACCAATTCAAAATGCAATATATTAATAAAACAGAGCCTATAGAAGCTGCTTTAGTATAACAGATAGGGTGAAATGTGCTTGTTTGGGATACCCTGCGGCCTGGTGTTTTTACAGGACGCACAAAATCAATTCAAAATGCAATATATTAATAAAACAGAGCCTGTAGAAGCTGCTTTAGTATAACAGATAGGGTGAAATGTGCCAGTTTTGGATACCCTGCAGCCTGGTGTTTTTACAGGACGCACAAAATCAATTCAAAATGCAATATATTAATAAAACAGAGTCTGTAGAAGCTGCTTTAGTATAACAGATAGGGTGAAATGTGCTTGTTTGGGATACCATGCGGCCTGGTGTTTTTATAGGACACACAAAACCAATTCCAAATGCAATATATTAATAAAACAGAGCCTGTAGAAGCTGCTTTAGTATAACAGATAGGGTGAAATGTGCCGGTTTTGGATACCCTGCGGCCTGGTGTTTTTACAGGACGCACAAAATCAATTCAAAATGCAATATATTAATAAAACAGAGCCTTTAGAAGCTGATTTAGTATAACAGATAGGGTGAAATGTGCTGGTTTGGGATACCCTGCGACCTGATGTTTCTACAGAACGCACAAAATCAATTCAAAATGCAATATATTAATAAAACAGAGCCTGTAGAAGCTGCTTTAGTATAACAGATAGGGTGAAATGTGCTTGTTTGGGATACCATGCGGCCTGGTGTTTTTATAGGACGCACAAAACCAATTCCAAATGCAATATATTAATAAAACAGAGCCTGTAGAAGCTGCTTTAGTATAACAGATAGGGTGAAATGTGCTTGTTTGGGATACCCTGCAGCCTGGTGTTTTTACAAGACGCACAAAACCAATTCAAAATGAAATATATTAATAAAACAGAGCCTTTAGAAGCTGCTTTAGTATAACAGATAGGGTGAAATGTGCTGGTTTGGGATAGCCTGCGACCTGATGTTTCTACAGGAAGCACAAAACCAATTCAAAATGCAATATATTAATAAAACAGAGCCTGCAGAAGCTGCTTTAGTATAACAGATAGGGTGAAATGTGCTGGTTTGGGATACCCTGTGGCCTGGTGTTTTTACAGGACAACAAAACCAATTTAAAATGCAATATATTAATAAAACAGAGCATGTAGAAGCAGCTTTAGTATGGGGGCGTGGCCTGGCACTTGGATGGAGAGGACATGAGCGTCGAGGCTCCGATACCCATAAGGCAGAAAGTGTGAAATTTACAGGCAAAAGGAAGAAAAGAAGTCACACGATGACAGGAAAGAATCAGCGGAAGAAAGAGATGAGGAGGAGAGAGGGGAATACCTGGAGCGGAGGAGTGGAGAACGGGTCCGCAGGATCGCTGGCCGGAGCACGGGGAGAGATGGCGGCCGCATGTCAGCTGCCATCGCTCAGAGCGCCTGACGGCGGTCAATGCCAGCCAGTGAAGTGGCGGGAGGCGTGCGGTGAAGGATGCGGCGGGGAAGCTCGAGCAGCTAGGAGGGTGACGGAGAGTGCTGACGCCGGGACCCGAGCAGAGGTGAGACAGGCGGCGGTCGGGAGCGGCAACGTGGCGTCCGACGGTGAGTCAGCCCTGACACCTATGCGGGTGAAGAAAGCTACTCATTAGCGACTAAAGACTCAGGCTGCTGCTGATGGAGCGGCTGCTCCTGCCACCCCCCCCCCAGCAGCCATGGCAGTGGAAGGTGAGCACAGAGGTCCCCCCGAGTCAGACCTGCGAAAGTATGGACTATGGCGCAGATAGGCATCTGCCAACTGACTACGTAGCATGTCTTTGTAGTAGGTCAGTTTGTCCTCCCTCTCAGTGAGTGTAATAAAAATGCCCCCATTTTGTGCCGGTAGCGAGGGTTCAATAAGGTCCAATAAGCCAGAAGTCATCCCGCTGACAAATGGAGACAATTCGGCGGTCACTACACAAGCACATGAGCATGCATCGTGACTCGGAGGGACTACCTGTCTCCATCTCCACTGCATACTGCCACGGTGTGTCTGGGTGCTCTGTCTCGCCTTCGTCACAACCCTCTAGCTACTCTGGCTGCTCCTACTCCTCCTCTCCTGTCAGATGACTAGATAAAATGGCCATTTTGTCAAACCTAAACTGTGCTTCGCTGTTCCCCAGGCTTCATGTGTCTGTGAAATGTAGGCGCCATATCTCCAGTGCCCTGACCAGCCATGGTCTCCAACATGTGTTGTAGTACATGAAGCAGTGGAATCACATCGTTCATCCCGTAGTCCTGGCGACTGACTAATAATTGGCTTCCTCAAAGGGCCTGAGCAAACGGCAGGTGTCACGTATGAGCTGCCACTGGTTGACATTGAAGTTACACAGGGGAGTCCCCCTATACGCTTGGATCATCAAGAAATTAGTGATGGCTTTTCTCTGTTCGTATAGTCGATCCAACATATGGAGGGTGGAATTCCAACGGGTGGAAACATCGCAAATCAGACTATGTTGGGGGATACTGTTCTGATGCTATAACTCACGGTGTGCTTGGCGGTGTAGGAGTGGCTGAAGTGCTTGCAAAGTTTCCTTCCCGTTGTTAGGATGTCTTGCAGATGGGGGGAAGACTTCAGAAAATGCTTGACAACTAGATTGAACACGTGTGCCATGGCAGGACGCATTGCTCAGGCTTCCTTGTCGAAGCGCAGACAAGATGTTCTTCCCATTGTCAGTCACCATGGTTCCCATTTGCAGTTTTCATGGAGTAAGCCATGATTTCATTTATTGATTAATGATTTTTAGCAGTTCCTCCCTGGGCAAAGGCAAACCATGTGGAGAACAGTGTGAAACCGCCGTGTCCTGCACACATGGTAGGCTGGAAGGGCACTGGAAAAAAAATAAAAATACCCCCCCAAAAAAAAAGAAAAAAAAAGCAAAATATAAAAAAAAAATAAAGAATTAAAAAAGAAATGTAAAAAAATTTACAAAATTAACAAAAAAAAAAAACCTTTGATAAATTTTACATGTTACTATGTTACTAATTAGGGATGAGCGAATCGATCCGGACGAACCCGGATTCGTTCCGAATTTCATGGAAAATTCGATTCTGAACGAATCCGAATTTCCCCACGATTCGATCGACCAAAGTTTTCCTTTAAACTCCATTTACTTCAATTACAGGCATTGTAAAATGGTGGATGGACATGTCTGGACATATCCCCTGGGGCAAGTTATCATGGGAAGGTCACATGCAGCCTATCAGCAGCCAGGAAGCCCGGTGACGTCACCGTGCTATATAAACCGGCGGCCATTTTCCTTTTGCGCATTTCAGCCTTGCATTGCAGACAGAACGGAGGTTGCTGCAGACAGGGAGAGACTTACAGACAGGCAGGGAGAGTCAGAGAGGCAGACAGTGAGGTAGACAGAGCCAGGGAAAGATAGGGAAAACGGAACCATCCAGCCAGGGACAGCTTAGAAGTGACAGTGAAAATTTTTTTTTTTTCATTGCCCAGATCAGTTTTCAATTCGATTTCAGTTCTTTGTGCTGCAAATCTGCCTTGCCACTGTGCATGCCATCTATGCAGTGGCTTATTTAACCCTATCTGTTACACACAAGCATTTATCATAATATATAACTGGATTAGTTTAAATATGTTTTGGTCTGCCTTTAACCAAAAAAACACCAGCCCACCTGGGTATCCCGAACCTGCACTTAGCAGCCTATCTGTTATACTAAGTACGCTTGTTGATCCTTCCTCAGCTGAATCAAAGTATTGCATTTTGAATTGGTTTTTGGTCTGCCTTTAACAAAAAAAACCACCAGGCCACAGGGCATCCCAAACCTGCACTTAGCAGCCTATCTGTTATACTAAATACGCTTGTTCATCCTTCCTCAGCTTAATCAAAGTATTGCATTTTGAATTGGTTTTTGGTCTGCCTCTAACAAAAAAAACACCAGGCCGCAGGGCATCCCAAACCTACACTTAGCAGCCTGTTATACTAAATACGCTTGTTGATCCTTCCTCAGCTTAATCAAAGTATTGCATTTTGAATTAGTTTTTGGTCTGCCTTTAACAAAAAAAACACCAGGCCGCAGGGCATCCCAAACCTGCACTTAGCAGCCTATCTGTTATACTAAATATGCTTGTTCATCCTTCCTCAGCTTAATCAAAGTATTGCATTTTGAATAGTTTTTTGTCCTGCTGCCAAACACTAGGCCGCAGGGCATCCCAAACCTGCACTTAGCAGCCTATCTGTTATACTAAATACGCTTGTTGATCCTTCCTCAGCTTAATCAAAGTATTGCATTTTGCATTGGTTTTTGGTCTGCCTTTAACAAAAAAAAACCAGGCCGCAGGGCATCCCAAACCTGCACTTAGCAGCCTGTTATACTAAATATGCTTGTTCATCCTTCCTCAGCTTAATAAAAGTATTGCATTTTGAATTGGTTTTTGTCCTGCTGCCAAACACTAGGCCGCAGGGCATCCCAAACCTGCACTTAGCAGCCTATCTGTTATACTAAATACGCTTGTTGATCCTTCCTCAGCTTAATCAAAGTATTGCATTTTGCATTGGTTTTTGGTCTGCCTTTAACAAAAAAAACACCAGGCCGCAGGGCATCCCCAACCTGCACTTAGCAGCCTATCTGTTATACTAAATACGCTTGTTGATCCTTCCTCAGCTTAATCAAAGTATTGCATTTTGAATTGTTTTTTGTCCTGCTGCCAAAACACTAGGCCGCAGGGCATCCCGAACCTGCACTTAGCAGCCTGTTATACTAAATACGCTTGTTCATCCTTCCTCAGCTTAATCAAAGTACTGCATTTTGCATTGGTTTTTGGTCTGCTGCCAAAACACTAGGCCGCAGGGTATCTCATATTGCCAATTTTCATAGTATCTGGTGCAGAGAAGCAGTTCCTCACTTTATTTAGCTTCTTCTTTTTAAAGTAAACACATTTTTATCATGACATAAAAATGTCAGGCAGACAAGTGCAAGGATGTTCAAAGAGGAGTGGCAGAGGCCAAGATTCAGCAGGCAGAGGTCGCAGCAGACTAGGAGCGAGTGGCAGCAGGAGTCACGGTGAGAGACCTGATCTGCCAGTATCTGCTAGCGGTCGTGTCTCCACCAGTAACGCATCTGCCGTGGTAGATTGGTTAACACGCTCATCAACATCATCACAAGTTACATCTGAGACCCCCAGTCTAGGGTCGGTAGGTTCCTCTGACACAACCCTGAGTTGGCATGCCCCGAGAGCAGTCCCTGTCCTCCCATTGCCTCTGTCCTACGCCATTCCCTCCCCCAGCGACGTATCCTATGCTTTGGGTTCAGCTCCACTCTTTAGTGAGGAGGACGATCAGATAGAGGACAGTCAGCAGCTACTGCCCAGCCAAGAAATGGAGGTGGCTTCTTTAGCTAGGCAAATAGTGATGTGGACAGTGTCGTGTGTGTTGTGAGTGTTCCAGCTCCTGCGCCAGACACTGTTGAGGAAACCGAGAACATCAGTGACGTGCAGCCACAACTCGGTGATGATGATGATGATGAAGCCGATCGCACTTGGGAGCTGGGTGATGAAGGGGCTTCATTGTCATCATCAGGAGAAGAGGGGCACAGGTTGCCCCGGAGTCAGCAGCTGAGGCAGCAAGGTGTTAGCATGGTTGGCAGTCAGCATGGGGGCACAATTGTAAAGCCTGGAGCCAAACGGGGCCGGGGTAGAGCACCTGCTGCGCGGCAGGCTACCTTATCGGGAGGTAGTGGAGCAGGGGTTCCTGGAGTTGGCGACAGAAGCAGTGAATCAGTCCGCCTGTTGGTGGGAAAAGCAGCTACTCGGCAGTGTGGCAGTTTTTCCTGAAGCATCCGCAGGAGGGTAACATGGCCACATGCAAGATATGTAGGCAGAAGGTGAAGCGTGGCCAGGGCCCAAATGTTGGCACCACGGCCCTGCGTCAACATATGATGCGTCACCATAAAGCGGCCTGGGAGAACCAAGGCTCCGAAGAGGTGGTCCAGCCTGCTTCCTTACCAAGTGGCACGCCGCTCCCAACTTCTGCCAGCCAAGGCTCCAGCACCTCAGCCGAAGGCAGCTGTGCGTCATACCCATCCTCTGTCGCTCCTGCTCCTCCTCCTCCTCCTCCAAGTCATGCATCCCGCCAGCAATCCATCAGCGAAGCCATGTCCAAGAGACAGCAGTATGCGCCCACTTGTCCTACGACGCAGAAGCTGAATGTGCTCCTGTCCAAGTTGCTGGTGCTGCAGTCGCTCCCTTTTCAGGTGGTGGACTCTGCACCTTTCAGAAAACTGATGGCTTGTGCCGAGCCGAGGTGGAGAGTCCCAAGCCATCATTTCTTTGCCAAGAAGGCAGTACCAGTGCTGCACACTTTTGTTGAACAGAAGGTGGGCCAGTCCTTGAGCCTGTCGGTGTGTAGCAAAGTGCATGGCAGCGCCGACGTCTGGAGCTGTAACTACGGTCAGGGACAGTACATGTCGTTTACGACCCACTGGGTGAATGTGGTCCCTTTGCAGCAGCAACAGCAACTTGGACAGGTCACGCCGCTTCGGCCTCGGCGCTCCCTGCCCGTTTGGCCTGTGACACCGTGCGACTCGGCCTCCTCATCCTCCGCCATCTCCTCACCCTCCACTGTAGGCTCAAGTCTCAGTGCCCCTCCAGTCTACCATGTGTGAAGGGCACAGAGGTGTCACGCTGTGCTTCACATGGTTTGTCTTTGCGAATGGGGGCCATAGTTACGGCGAGGAGAACTCGTCTGTCAACTAAAAATGTGGAGAGACTCACCTTTGTCAAAATGAATCGGTGATGGATCAGCCAGGATTTCCACCCACCAATGGCTGATGCATGCGACTAGATTCAGCATGGTGCCACGTTTTACACTTTCCAAATGGTGCAAAACATATTTATGTCTTTAGACCAATTTTTGGGCTCCTGCTGATGCCAACTTCAGGGTGTGCCTTCCAGCCAATTTTTGGGCTCCTGCTGATGCCAACTTCAGGGTGTGCCTTTCAGCCAATTTTTGGCCTCCTGCTGCTGCTGCTGCCAACTCCAGGGTGTCTTTCAAGCAATGTTTGGGCTCCTGCTTATGCTGCTGCCAACTTCAGGGTGTGCCTTCCAGCTAATGTTTGTGCTCCTGCTGCTGCCAACTTCAGGGTGCCTTCCAGCCAATTTCTGGGTTCCTGCTGCTGCTGCTGCCGACTCCGGGGTGTGTCAGTCAATTTTTGGGCTCCTGCTGCGGCTGCTGCTGCTGCTTGCAACTCCAGGGTGTAATTCAGCTAATTTTTGGGCTCCTGCTGCCAACTCCAGTGTCTCTTTCAAGCTATGTTTGGGCTCCTGCTGCTGCTGTTTGCAACTCCAGGGTGTGATTCATCCAATTTTTGGGCTCCTGCTGCCGACTCCAGTGTCTCTTTAATGCAATATTTGGGGCTCCTGCTGCTGCTTGCAACTCCAGGGTGTCATTTAGTGAATTTTTGGGTTCCTGCTGCCAACTCCAGTGTCTCTTTCAAGCTATGTTTGGGCTCCTGCTGCTGCTTGCGACTCCAGGATGTGAGTCATCCAATTTTTGGGCTCCTGCTGCCAACTCCAGTGTCTCTTTCAAGCTATGTTTGGGCTCCTGCTGCTTGCAACTCCAGGGTGTGATTCATCCAATTTTTGGGCTCCTGCTGCCAACTCCAGTGTCTCTTTCAAGCTATGTTTGGGCTCCTGCTGCTGCAGCTTGCAACTCCAGGGTGTGATTCATCCAATATTTGCTCCTGCTGCCAACTCCAGTGTCTCTTTCAACTAATGTTTGGGCTCCTGCTGCTGCATGTAACTCCAGGGTATGATTCAGCTAATTATTGGGCTCCTGCTGCTGCCAGCTCCAGGGTGTATATTTCAGGCACTATAGGGGCCCCTCATAGTGATGCCACCTCAACTGTCTGCAAGTGTGCGGCTTTGCGATTCTATTAGCGATGCCTCCGATCTGCATGTGATAATTATTTACAGTATTTTTTCAATAACCCAGCACGCGTCCTATGCGTGTTACAGCAAGGCAGAATGGTTTACAACCCTATTGAGGCTCTAGGAGGCTCAGAAATAGCCGTTTTTAATAGCGATTCATTGCGAATAAATTCGGGTCGAAACGATTTTTGTCGGAAAATTCGGCGAATCAGTCGAATCGAATTTTTCAAAAGTTCGCTCATCTCTATTACTAATATGTTACTATGTTACTAATATGTTACTAATACGTTACTATGTTGCTATGATATGTTATTATTATAAATGTGTTCAAATAAGATAAATGTTAAGAATTAATATGTAATTGACAATTAGCAATGGTGTCACAGAAAAAAGTGCCTAAGTGCAAAAAATATGTGCACATCCATGAACCAAAATAGACAAGTGCACTGTCACAGGCACAACGGCCTAGGAGCGTAGAGGCCACCGCAGGAGGACCTGTCCAAGTTGTGGTTGTGCAGGAACCACAATCACCCAGTGGGCCTTAAAAGATATGTATTGTCCCTGACTGTAGTTACAGCCTCAGACGTAGGTGCTACCGTGCACTTTGGTACACACTGACAGGCTCAAGGACTGGCCCACCTTCTGTTCAACAAAATTGTACAGGCCTGGTACTGCCTTCTTTGTAAAGAAATGACAGCTTGGGACTCTCCACCTCGGCTCGGCACAAGCCATCAGTTCTCTGAAAGGTCCACCACCCTAAAAGGGAAGGACTGCAGCACCAGCAACTTACACAGGACCACATTTAGCTTCTGCGCGTTGGATGAGTGGGCGCATACTGTTGTCTCTTGGGGTTGGTATGGCCAATGGATTGCTGGCGGAATGACTGACTTGGATTAAGGAGGAGGAGCATCTGGAGCAACAGAGGATGGGTATGACACACAGGAGGTGGTGGAGCCTTGGCTGGCTGGAACAGGGAGCTGCGTGCCACTGGGTAATGCAGCAGGCTGGACCACCACTTTGGAGACAACTCTCCCAGGCCGCTTTATGGTGACGCTGCAAATGTTGACGCAGGGCTGTGGGGCCAATATTGGGACCCTGATCACACTTCGCCTTCTGCCTACACATCTTTCATATAGCCATGTTAACCTCCTGCGGATGCTTGATGAAAAACTGCCACATTGCCGAGTAGCTGATTTTCCTACCAACAGTCCGCACTAATTCACTGCTGCTGCTGCCGCCGCAGACTGCAGGGACCCTCTTCCACTACCTCCTGGGAAGGTAGCCTGCCGCTCAGCAAGTGGTCTACCCCGAGCACATTTGCCTCCATACTTTCCCCTTCTGCCACCATGCTGACCACTAAATCTGTCACTCTCCATCACTCCAAGCCTTTAAAAGTGCCCTCAAAACTCACTGATGTCCTCCTCAGGTTCCTCAACAGTGTCTGCTTAAGAAGCCAAAACACTTGCAACACCACCTCCCACGCCACTCTCCTCATCACTACTTGCCTGCCTAGTGGAAGAAGCGGCGAGTGTCTCCTCCACTTCTTGGCTGTGCAGTAGCTGCTGATTTTTCAGATTATCAGATCGTCCTCACTGAATACTGGAGCTGAACCCAAAGCATAAGATATAACCGACAGTTGACTGAGGGTGTCAGATGTCACTTGTGATGAAGTTGATGATCATGTTAACCAATCGATGATGGTGGATGGGTTGCTGGTCGAAACACGACCGCTAGCTGATACCGGGAGATCAGGCCTCTCACTGAGACTCCTGCTGCCACTCACCCCTAGTCTGCTGTGACCTCTGCTTGATGAATTTAGGCCTCTGCAACTTCTCTGTGCCCATCCTGGCACTTCTCTGCCTGACATACTTAGTGCATATATGAGGGGAGGACAAAACGCTACACTACACTTAAAACAGGATTTGTTGATGACAGCAGCAGGTGTGTAACTATCTATGGCCTTTCACTAAGTAGTAACTAGGCCCTGAAGACTTTAACAGGAACAAAGTGATAAAACTCTTAGATGTGCGTATGTGATGCTCTGATGAGGGCAATTCAATGTGCTCCAGTACGCTTGAAAAATGTTTTTTTGAGAAACTGGCGTGCGTGAAAATGAATTGGGCATGGATCAGCCAAGATTTCCACCCACTCCAGGGTGTGATTCATCCAATTTTTGGGCTCCTGCTGCCAACTCCAGTGTCTCTTTCAAGCTATGTTTGGGCTCCTGCTGCTGCAGCTTGCAACTCCAGGGTGTGATTCATCCAATATTTGCTCCTGCTGCCAACTCCAGTGTCTCTTTCAACTAATGTTTGGGCTCCTGCTGCTGCATGTAACTCCAGGGTATGATTCAGCTAATTATTGGGCTCCTGCTGCTGCCAGCTCCAGGGTGTATATTTCAGGCACTATAGGGGCCCCTCATAGTGATGCCACCTCAACTGTCTGCAAGTGTGCGGCTTTGCGATTCTATTAGCGATGCCTCCGATCTGCATGTGATAATTATTTACAGTATTTTTTCAATAACCCAGCACGCGTCCTATGCGTGTTACAGCAAGGCAGAATGGTTTACAACCCTATTGAGGCTCTAGGAGGCTCAGAAATAGCCGTTTTTAATAGCGATTCATTGCGAATAAATTCGGGTCGAAACGATTTTTGTCGGAAAATTCGGCGAATCAGTCGAATCGAATTTTTCAAAAGTTCGCTCATCTCTATTACTAATATGTTACTATGTTACTAATATGTTACTAATACGTTACTATGTTGCTATGATATGTTATTATTATAAATGTGTTCAAATAAGATAAATGTTAAGAATTAATATGTAATTGACAATTAGCAATGGTGTCACAGAAAAAAGTGCCTAAGTGCAAAAAATATGTGCACATCCATGAACCAAAATAGACAAGTGCACTGTCACAGGCACAACGGCCTAGGAGCGTAGAGGCCACCGCAGGAGGACCTGTCCAAGTTGTGGTTGTGCAGGAACCACAATCACCCAGTGGGCCTTAAAAGATATGTATTGTCCCTGACTGTAGTTACAGCTTCAGACGTAGGTGCTACCGTGCACTTTGGTACACACTGACAGGCTCAAGGACTGGCCCACCTTCTGTTCAACAAAATTGTACAGGCCTGGTACTGCCTTCTTTGTAAAGAAATGACAGCTTGGGACTCTCCACCTCGGCTCGGCACAAGCCATCAGTTCTCTGAAAGGTCCACCACCCTAAAAGGGAAGGACTGCAGCACCAGCAACTTACACAGGACCACATTTAGCTTCTGCGCGTTGGATGAGTGGGCGCATACTGTTGTCTCTTGGGGTTGGTATGGCCAATGGATTGCTGGCGGAATGACTGACTTGGATTAAGGAGGAGGAGCATCTGGAGCAACAGAGGATGGGTATGACACACAGGAGGTGGTGGAGCCTTGGCTGGCTGGAACAGGGAGCTGCGTGCCACTGGGTAATGCAGCAGGCTGGACCACCACTTTGGAGACAACTCTCCCAGGCCGCTTTATGGTGACGCTGCAAATGTTGACGCAGGGCTGTGGGGCCAATATTGGGACCCTGATCACACTTCGCCTTCTGCCTACACATCTTTCATATAGCCATGTTAACCTCCTGCGGATGCTTGATGAAAAACTGCCACATTGCCGAGTAGCTGATTTTCCTACCAACAGTCCGCACTAATTCACTGCTGCTGCTGCCGCCGCAGACTGCAGGGACCCTCTTCCACTACCTCCTGGGAAGGTAGCCTGCCGCTCAGCAAGTGGTCTACCCCGAGCACATTTGCCTCCATACTTTCCCCTTCTGCCACCATGCTGACCACTAAATCTGTCACTCTCCATCACTCCAAGCCTTTAAAAGTGCCCTCAAAACTCACTGATGTCCTCCTCAGGTTCCTCAACAGTGTCTGCTTAAGAAGCCAAAACACTTGCAACACCACCTCCCACGCCACTCTCCTCATCACTACTTGCCTGCCTAGTGGAAGAAGCGGCGAGTGTCTCCTCCACTTCTTGGCTGTGCAGTAGCTGCTGATTTTTCAGATTATCAGATCGTCCTCACTGAATACTGGAGCTGAACCCAAAGCATAAGATATAACCGACAGTTGACTGAGGGTGTCAGATGTCACTTGTGATGAAGTTGATGATCATGTTAACCAATCGATGATGGTGGATGGGTTGCTGGTCGAAACACGACCGCTAGCTGATACCGGGAGATCAGGCCTCTCACTGAGACTCCTGCTGCCACTCACCCCTAGTCTGCTGTGGCCTCTGCTTGATGAATTTAGGCCTCTGCAACTTCTCTGTGCCCATCCTGGCACTTCTCTGCCTGACATACTTAGTGCATATATGAGGGGAGGACAAAACGCTACACTACACTTAAAACAGGATTTGTTGATGACAGCAGCAGGTGTGTAACTATCTATGGCCTTTCACTAAGTAGTAACTAGGCCCTGAAGACTTTAACAGGAACAAAGTGATAAAACTCTTAGATGTGCGTATGTGATGCTCTGATGAGGGCAATTCAATGTGCTCCAGTACGCTTGAAAAATGTTTTTTTGAGAAACTGGCGTGCGTGAAAATGAATTGGGCATGGATCAGCCAAGATTTCCACCCACCAATGCCTGATGCATCAGAGTAGATTGATCATGGTGCCAGACCAACACTAAAGAAATATGGGTAGTGCAAAACAGATTTAAGGCGCTGCTCTCCAGTTACAGACATTCCTCCGCATCAGACCACAAGTAATTATTGAGGAAATGCTTTACGTTAATCTTAATTTTTATAAATATTCTTAGGATAAGATACCGTATTTTTCGCCCTATAAGACGCACCTGCCCATAAGACGCACCTAGGATTTGGGGGAAAAAATGAGAAAAAAAATATTTTAAACCAAAAACGCACCATTACAGACAGTGTGGCATTCCCCTTTCCCATTGGCCGTGTGGGATGCCCCCATTCCATAGACAGTGTAGCATGCCCCCATACCATTCCCCGTATACCCAGTGTGGCATCCCCCTCCCATTCCCATATAGGCAGTGTACACCCCATTATCATAAGCAGTGTGGCATTCCCCCCTCCTATTCTCCATATAGGCAGTGTGCCCCCCCATTCCCATTGGCTGTGTGGCATCCCCCTCCCCCCATTAGTATAGGCTGTGTGGCATCCCCCCCCCCCCATTAGTATAGGCTGTGTGGCATCCCCCTTTCCCCCCATAGGCTGTGTGGCATCCCCTCTCCCTCCATTTGTATAGGCTGTGTGGCATCCCCCTCTCCCCCATAGGCTGTGTGGCATCCCCCTCTCCCCCCATTTGAATAGGCTGTGTGGCATCCCCCTCTCCCCCCATAGGCTGTGTAGCATCCCCTCTCCCCCCATTTGTATAGGCTGCGTGGCATCCCCCTCTCCCCCCATAGGCTGTGTGGCATCCCCTCTCCCCCCAATTCCCATAGGCTGTGTGGCATCCCCTTCTCCCCCCATAGGCTGTGTGGCATCCCCTCTCCCCCCAATTCCCATAGGCAGTGTGGCATCCCCTTCTCCCCCCATATTCTGTGTGGCATCCCCCCCTCCCCCCAATTCCCATAGGCTGTTCGGCATCCCCTCTCCCCCAATTCCCATAGGCTGTGTGGGCTGTGTGGCATCCCCTTCTCCCCCCATAGGCTGTGTGGCATCCCCCCTCCCTCCAATTCCCATAGGCTGTGTGGCATCCCCCCCTCCCCCCAATTCCCATAGGCTGTGTGGCATCCCCTTCTCCCCCCATATTATGTGTGGCATCCCCCCTCCCCCCAATTCCCGTAGGCTGTGTGGCATCCCCCCTCCCCCAATTCCCATAGGCTGTGTGGCACCCCCCTGTGCGGCTTAAGTAAAAAAAAAAAAAAAGTTAAACTCACCTCTCCACTGACACCGCTACGCTGAGCGGTCGGCTCCGTGAATGGGGTGGGCGTGGCCTGCGTCGCGTCAGCACAGGCCATGCCCACCCCATTCACGGAGCTGGCCGTAAGAAGCAGCAACGGGCTCTGTCCCGGCCCCGCTGCTGCGATCGCTGTCTTTTACGTGCGCCTTATCGGGCGAATGTAAAAAAAAAAATAAAGAAAAAAAAACTCACCCGTTCCCGGCGCTCCCACGTTGCCTGTTACACTGCGGGAGCCCAGAGGAGCGGCGGGAGCGCTGTCTCTGGCCCCGCCGCTGTCATCGCTGCCTGTAAAAGACAGCGATCACAGCGGCGGGGCCGGGACAGAGCCCCCGCCACTCCTCTGGGCTCCCGCAGTGTAACAGGCAACGTGGGAGCGCCGGGAACGGGTGAGTTTTTTTTTTCTTTATTTTTTTTTTTACATTCGCCCGATAAGGCGCACAGACATTTTTCCCCCACTTTTGGGTAAAAAATAAGTGCGTCTTATAGGGCGAAAGATACGGTATATGTGCCCAAAATCTGTATATGTTCTCTTCATGCTGTTGCCAACTCCAGGGTGTGTCTTTCAGGCAATATATGGGCTCCTAATACTGCTGCCAACTCCTGGGTGTGTCTTTCAGGCAATATATGGGCTCCTAATGCTGCTGCCAACTCCAGTGTCTCTTTCAGGCAATATATGGGCTCCTAATGCTGCTGCCAACTCCAGGGTGTGTTTTTCAGGCAATATATGGGCTCCTAATGCTGCTGCCAACTCCAGTGTGTCTTTCGAGCAATATATGGGTTTCTTATGCTGCTGCCAACTCCAGAGTCTCTTTCAGGCAATATATGGGCTCCTAATACTGCTGCCAACTCCAGGGTGTGTTTTTCAGGCAATATATGGGCCCCTAATGCTGCTGCCAACTCCAATGTGTTTTTCAGGCAATATATGGGCTCCCTATGCTGCTGCCAACTCCTGGATGTGTTTTTCAGACAATATATGGGGTCCCTATGCTACTGCCAACTCCAGTGTGTGTCTTTCAGGCAATACTGTATATGGGTTCCTAATGCTGCTGCCAACTCCAATGTGTTTTTCAGTCAATATATGGGCTCCCTATGCTACTGCCAACTCCAGTGTGTGTTTTTCAGGCAATATATGGGCTCCTAATGCTGCTGCCAACTCCAATGTGTTTTTCAGGCAATATATGGGCTCCCTATGCTGCTGCCAAGTCCAGAGTGTGTCTTTCAGGCAATATATGGGCTCATCATGCTGATGCCACCTCAAGGCTCTCTAATTGTGCTGCTCTGCGACAGCGAATCTAATAGCGACGCCTCTGATCTGTATGTCAAACTTCTTTACAATATTATTGCACTAACCCAGCATGCATCCTTTGCATGTTACAGCCAGGCAAAACGTTCTGCAACCCTATTGAGGCTCTCGAAAGCCCAGAAATAGCCGTTTTTAACTGCGATTCATCGCAAATAAATTCAGGCATAAACGGATTTTTCCGGAAAATTCGGCAAATCGACCGAATCTAATTTTTCAAAAGGTCGCTCATCTCTACCTGTAACCTTTTACGCTACGACCATGTGACCTTGTCTCTTCTCTTTGGCTGGCTGTGGGGTGGTGCCCGTAAAAGCCTGGTTGGGTTCGGGGTGACCAAAACCTCCAGAAATTCGGGTTGAAACTGGGTTCTACTGGTTCAGTTCACTCATCTTTTTCTTCTACTTCTTATGTCGATAGAGCTGCTGAATCGACTCCTGGTCCGACACTCTTTGCGGGTCACAGAACTGCTCCTGAGGTCACAGACGGATGATCAAGTATTGCTGGGAGACAGGGACATAACCACATGGGGATGCAGAGGTAGCAATCATTCAATGCCTAAGTTTCTGAAACTGTTCAATTTTGATGTGATATAAATCTATGTTTAGCGTTGTATAATGGTCTTAGGCAGTAGTGTGCTTTACCACCACCCAGAGCACACAATTGATTGGGGCCCCACCTCTCAGGGGGCCCTGCCCCACTCAAAGCACAGCAATGTGATTGGTGGGCAGTGTGTTGCAGCATAGAAAGCGGCTGAACTACTGTACTTGTCACTCACACAGCATTCCCAGAAGCAAAATGTGTGCATAAGGGGCTGCTATAATACCGGCACTCACTTCTGCTGTGTCCGTAAGTTATGTGTTGTAATGTACAATGTATTAAATCCCCCCCTTGTTGCTCCCCTGACAGCCACTGCACCTCTGCTTTTTTGGGGAGTCCCATTCAGGGACCCTAAATACTATCAAGATGGCCCCGCATGTGTGACAGCTGAATGCCTCCGGAGAAGCGTTGCTGCGGTACCTCCATCAGCACCCCCCCCCCCCAAAAAAGCTGGACAAAAATAAGGCAGCGGGCAGGCAGGGTAATTGATCCATGCCTGCCTACCGCTGCCGTCCCCACCGCCCCCACTCAGACACATTCACACATAGCTTACCTTACACCTATAAAGATTACCTCACTCCCTGGTTGCTGAGGCGCTAGTTCCCGGTGGGAGTGGCCCACGCCCACTACGTCCTTAGCAACTGGGATTGGCAGCTGGCATCCAGTGGGACCAGCAACAGTGTTTTTTTTTGTCCACCACCCACCCTCCAGCATCCTCCGTGGTCATAACAGGTGCTGGCCTACCATCCTGATGGCTCATGGCGGCCCTGTGGGACACCCGCTACAACCTGTGCTGGCCACGGAGGAATCGGATGGTTGGGAGGTTTACTTTACAGCCTATTGTCAGGCCTTTGATTGTGTAAATACATGTGTCTGCGGCTATCCTTGTGTGTGTGTGTGTGTGTGTGTGTGTGTGTGTATGTAGATATGTCTGTGTGTCTGCTATGTGTGTGTATTTGTCTTTATGCTATCTGTGTGTTTCTATGGCTATCAGTGTGTGTGTATGTGTGTCGTCTGCTATGTGTGTTTGCGTGTGTCTTTCCATCATTGTGTGGGTGTGCGTCTGCAGAGAGGGGAAGATGCAGGTATCCTAGGATGTCTCCATGCCGCAGGGGTCAGAAGTCTAACATTATTTCGGTCTCTGTCGTCAGGGGCATTCCGATTTGGGATGCCCTGCTGTGTTAACCCCCCGAAATTGCTGCTATACTGACCTTGTTTTCTTGACACACATGCAATACCTCTACAAGCAGGCAAATCTACTTACCCATTTCTACATTACACTGCCAGCCATTCAGTTAACCAGGCAAGCTTGCACATGGAAGGGAATGTGGAAGTTTCCCATGTATGAAAATGCACCTACCTGGCTGGTTTCTTACACCAGAGCTGCAGGGCAGCAGGTGGCCCGTAAGCAGGAAGAGCTGTGATTTAAGTGCACAAAGGTGAACTGTGCCTTTAAGCTTAGTGTGGGAGCTTGGAAAAAGGAAACAAACTGGATGCTTTAAACTCCCATTGGTAATCCAGTGCAGTGTGTTTTTTTTTTCAAAATGCATTTTACTCCCTCAAATCATTGCCAGTCCCATTGTGGTGATAGGAAGGATGGTTTGTTTTCCTTCTCTATGTCTTATTATGTCTTATTCTATTGGGACACTCCTAATGCCAGCCAAGGCACATAAATGAATGTTTTTCTATTTTTCTTTACTAGTTTAGATAAATAGTGTATGTTTATGGTGGCCATAGACCAGGAGTCCTCAAACTTCCTTTTCCAGCTCTACATACTCTGCCTAAGCACTAATCACTTCACCTGTGCATCAGTATGGAGAGCTGCAAAATCTGGCCTATCTTGGCCATCAAGGGAGAGGTTTGAGGACCCCTGGCACATTGCAGTGAATGAAAAAACCTTCTTCTCCATTCTGCAGTAATATGTAGCATTAGGGGTGTGGCTTGGCCATGAAGGAGTGAGGGAGCACATTGGAGAGCTCTGCTATGGCCCCTGAATTTAAAGGTGATCCAGGCGACACATACCTCCCCTTAACCTGCAAAATGGGGAGCAATAAGAAAACGATAGCAGGGGGATCCACTAAGAAGCCCCCCAAGAAGGCTATTGGAAGCTTCTTCAAACCTAGAGATCCGGCGGGGCAGAAAGTCCCAACTAACAAGATGTCGCCCGACAGGTCCCGCGGAGGAGAGGAGCGCTGAGAGGGGCCGGAGAATGGAATTGAATCTGAGTAACCCCGGGGAGCGAGAAGTGTGCCCCTTACCTTGCACCCGAAGCTGAAGCCGGGAGCCGCGATCATGACAGGTAGCGCAGCTGCATCCTGTCCGGGCGATGAGATGATGTCGCTGGGACGCGAGTCGGCCACTGAGGCGGGGAAGAGCCGCCGAGAGACTCAGCAGGGATCCGCGTCAGAGATACCGAGCCGCCCCGAGCCTGCCTCGGCCCCGCCGGAGGAGTCAGCTGTCTTCGGGAGCGGGCGCCAAGAGAGTGCTGCGACGCCGAGGGAAGGAGGTCTGCTGTGCTTCAGCCGTCTGGGCACACAGAGTCCTCACACGTGCCTGCGCTGCCTAAAAGGAGAATCCCCTCTGTACAGTGCGACAAAGAGGGCAGCCTGGGTGAAAAACCAGACGCAGGGTAGAGAGGAATAAAGGAAAGCACCGCTCCAGTGACACCTCCAGCACACAGCCCCTCGTGCTCTGGGAGGGTCTCCCCGGCCCAATCACACATAATGACCCCCACCTGGAGAGACAGCCCTGACCCCACCAAAAATATAGTGTGGGCAGACATCCACCCGATCCCTGAGGGAACTGACCTCCCATGTACGCCAGCCCAAACATCCTCGGGGGCTATGCTTTTGGAGTGGTCGTCCGGCTCCAGCATCAATCCACCGCGGCTTGTCCCCAGGTCAGAGGTCCACAAGTAGCACGGGGAGCCTGAGACCTACCATAATTGACCAGGCTGATGAAGGTCCCTCCGGCTCCTCATCCGGGATGCTCCCGATTCAGACACCAGTCAGACAGCTGTTCCCACAGCCAACTATCGACCCCAGCATCCGAGCCATCCTGCAATGCTTCTGACCTGGAGGCGGTGGCGACCAGAATTGAGTGGGGTCTACGCAGAGAAATTGAGGACTTACAACAAAAATCTTCTGCCTTAGATACCAAAGTCGCGTCGCTTGAAGACTCCCGCACAGACCATGAAGCACGTCTGGCGACCCTGGAAAGTGAAACTACATGCTGGGGAGATCATCAGATGCTGAGCTGATCATTGATAGAATCCACAGAGTGGCTGGTCGCCCGGCCGGGGACCCCCAGGCCCCCAGAGACGTTCTGTGAAGAATTAACTTTTTCACCATCAAAGAGGACATTCTACGCCTGGCTTGGGAAAAAGGAAGGTTTGAGTGGAATTCTGCCGGATTTGTCACGTCGCACCCTGTAGATGAGGTGCCTGCTCCGACCTCTCCTCGACAAGATACGGGAGGTCAGGCCTCCTATAACTCCACGTTTGTCCTCAGAAGTAAAGCGGATCTACCGGGGTTGTTTATCTTCCTGGGCTTGGATCCTTTCCCAGTCCCAGATTGGTTGGCGGTTGACCTGCCCCCTGCTCTCCCGCAGCAGGCTACTCGGAGGCCACAGTTGGTCCAGGAATGGAGAGGAGGCGCCCCTAGAAGGAACATGGAGCGCAACGACCCCCTCCTTTCTTTGTTCCTCTCCTCTCCTCTCCCAATGACTTCCGCTGTCCCCCCCGCCCCCCGCACTCTAGTGAGTAACCATCCACCGAGGAATAATATGTTCCAGTGTGACTCTATGGCACAGCAATGATGGGAGTGTTTTGGATTCTCGGGCTGGGGCGAGAGTCCGGGGTATATATGTGGGCCCCCTCCCCTGGTCTGCATGGCTGGGGGGCTGAGCTCCCTCCCCGATCCTGTGTGCATTGCGGTGGATGGCGGGGGGCGCCCACTCGACTCGGCTGGCCGGGGGGACAGGGATAGCCCTGTTTTCGTTAACTCAACGGGAGGCGGGGGCGCTCCCCGGAACTTGGGGAGTAATAATTGTTAGTGTGACCCGTTTGCGGTAATGGTTCTGAGGTTACCTGCTGTTACAATTCTTGCTTGTTAAAGGTATGTTAAAGGTATTTTAAAGAGTATGAAGAGGGCAACCGGAGGAGTGGGTGCCTGATTGGAGATAGCAATTGTCTCTTGCTTCCTGAGCAGGCAGAGTAAGAAGGGAGCCTGGTTAGTAACTGTGAGCAGATAGGGGCTAGCTCCTGAGTTGCGAAGTCACTGGTCACTCTGTCCTTACACCCCCTTTGGCTATACTTCAGAGGGGGTACTAATCTATCTCCCTATTTTCCATTTCCTCTTTCTCAACTTTCCTTCCGTTCTTCTTTGAGGTCCCGGTCCTTGGCTCGGATCCCGCGCCTCTGGTGCCTTGGTGTCTCTGCGACCCTCTGCGGCCTCCTGACTGTTGCACCGTACCTTAACCCCACGCCACAACCCCAGACAATCAGCTAACAGGGCTAGCCTTAAATTATGTACCTTCAATTCTAAGAGGTTAAATATTCCTGAAAAGGAGGGCAAAAATATTGTACGGATTCCACAAAGAAAGGGTAGACATCATTATGCTGCAGGAGACACATTTTTGCCAGTGGAAAATTCCAGAAATTAGAAACAGGTACTATGATAGATGGTTTCACAGCCCCAACCCAGAAAACAAATCTAAAGGAGTGTCCATTGCATTTCATAAAACTGTCCCCCTAGAACTTTTGGACTCGAAAGTAGACCCGAATGGTAGACATCTATTTCTTAAGTTCACATTATATGAGGCCAGGTATACTCTTGCTAACTTGTACTTGCCCAGTCAGGACCAGGTGGAGGTAGGCCTGGGGATCTTACGCATGCTGGAGGAGTTTGCAGAGGACACTATAGTGTTAGGAGGAGGCTTCAACCTGGTATTAGACCAGGGGCTGGATTCCTTCCAGGGTAAGTCAGCAATACCTCACTCCAGGCTAAACAAGCTCCGTGGGGCCCTCTGCCCCCTCCAGGTTGTAGACACCTGGAGGGACTATACATTCTTTTCCCACCCTCATAACACTTATAGTAGACTAGACTACATTTTTCTCAGCTCAGCCACCATGCACTCGCGTGTGACCCCGATACCTCTATTGGGCTGATACTTTGGTCAGACCATGCCCCCGTCTTCTTGAGCCTTCCGATCCTGGAAGTGATCCCTAGGCACTATAATTGGCGTTTTAATGATAACTTGTTGAAAGATGCCTTGTGTCTAGCCGAAATAAAGACCACTATAGCCAACTTCGAATCTGACCATGTTAATGACATGACCCTGTTACCAATGCAGTGGGAAGTGCTCAAATGTGTATATTCATCAAGCATGGGTCCAGGCTCAAGAGGGAACGGGCGGGACAGATCGGGGCTGCACTGGAGCGTATCAAGGAATTAGAGGAGGTGCACAAAACCTCCTCCGCCCAAATAGTTTTGAGGGAGCTACTGGATGCCAGGCAGAGCTTGAAGGGCTTGTACGACCAATGTTTCCTTAAATTCAGGGACAGGTGTAGGGCCCGTATCTATGAGCACTCAGATAAATGTAGCAGGATGCTGGCCCAGTCTCTTCACCCAAGGCAGGGCTGTGCGTTCATACCCACCATTAAGGGGGTCGAGGGATTGGAGTTTCATAGGACACCCCAGATAGCGGGCGAGTTTCATGCCTTCTACTCTAAACTCTATAACATTGAGAACACTCCTGCCCAGGGGCCGCGACAGGCAGAGAGCGTCCCGATAGTAGACTATATAAGAGAAACAGCTCTCCCAACCTTACTTCTAGAAGACACTGACTTGTTAGAGGATACATTTAAGATAGAGGAGGTGGTTCAGGCCATAGGGGAATCCCCCGCAGGTAAGAGCCCGGGCCCAGATGGATTCACCCCCAGGTTTTACAAAGCAATGGGGACTTTGATTTCCCCCTTTCTTGTTAAGGTGTTCAATTCGATCTCAAGCCGTTGCCCCTTCCAGAGACAAGCCCTAGAGGCACACAATGTGGTCATCCCAAAGCCCGGCAGGGACAGCACCTTGCCGGGAAGTTACAGACCAATCTCATTGATCAATGTAGATGTGAAAATATATGCTAAAATCATTGCTCTCAGAGTTCAGCTGCTGCTTCTCTCATTGGTCAATTCAGATCAGGTGAGATAACACCATTAAGACAATTTCCTTGATGCATTACGCGCAGTCGCGGGCCATTCTGGCCTGCGTGCTGCTGGTGGATGCGGAAAAAGCCTTTGACAGGGTGCTTTGGGGGTTCCTGAGAGCTACACTGGATCAAGTGGGAGTAGGTCCGGTCATGCTAGCCAGAATTATGGCCCTATACCATGACCCTACCGCAAAGGTAAAGGTCAATGGCTCCCTGTCGGAACCCTTCAGTATCCGGAATGGTACTCGCCAAGGGTGCCCCCTATCTCCACTGCTTTATGTGTTGGTGATGGAGCACCTGGCCAATGCCCTGAGGGCTAACCCTTCTATCAAAGGGATCTCCTGAGGGGGGAAGGAACACAAGCTTTCTCGCTTTGCTGATGATCTGCTTATGTATGTAACCTCACCACATATATCTATGCCCTGTATTTTTGCGGAATTCAAGCGTTTTAGCGAACTCAGTAACTTTAAAGTGAATCTATCTAAAACAGAGATCTTAAATGTCTTTCTAGATACGCAGACTCAGCAACTCCAACAGCCGAATTTCCCCTTCAAGTGGCAGGGGGAGGCCATAAAATACCTAGGGGTCCAGCTGCCCTCAGATCTGCGGAAACTGTACAAACTTAATTACGCCCCATTCCTCAAGTCAACGGTCACCAAATATTCCAGACAATCCCACTGGCCCCGGAGCGTGGCTTCTTCAAGCTGCTTCAAGAAGCCTTTTTTAAATTCATTTGGGGCAATAAGAGGCCCAGAGTGCGGACGGCAAAGCTCTGCAAGCCCAAAAATGAGGGAGGACTTGGGGTTCCAGATCTCAAGATCTACCAAAAGGTAAATAAGTGTTGGGTCAGCATTGAGAGGGACACCTCCCCACTCGGACTGACGGCCTTGTCTTGGGTGGACCCCCCACGCTGCCATATCTGGTGTGCCCTTTGCTGATGATATGGGATAGGTTCTTGAGGCAGGGGGAACTGTCACTCAGACCTGGACCCCTCACCCCGGTATTCGACAACCTGGCATTCCCTCCAGGAATGTAAGACATTCCTCCTTTGGGAAGCGTCTCAGGACACTAACGTGGGAGACATAGTGTCGAGTACGGGCCCGCCTTCCCTCTCTGTCTCGAGGTGGAAGTGGGAATATCTCCTGGCTCATGCACGCCCAACTGGTTGCCTTTGTCAAATCCCATACACCAGCCTCGAGCCTCTCTCACCCTCTCACACCCTTGGAGAGGCTTCTGAAGGATCCAACACCCCCTAAACATGTGATTTCTACTCTATACAAAATCCTTCAGAACGGCGGGTAGGGTTGAGAGTTACCCCAGTTCTGTAGGAAGTGGGAGGAGGAATTGGGACAAACATTTGAATCTGAGGACTGGGAGAAGTCCTTCGCGCTTACTCACAAATTGTCTATGGCGTGCAGGGCACAGGAAAGAAATTACAAAATCCTAGCAAGATAGTATAGATGCCCTTCACACCTGGAAAAAATACAATTCTGTGAAGTACTCACCTGTAGAATTGGTATTATACGCATACAGCACGTCCTGCTCCAGATGTAGTAATAACATGTGGGTAATCCTCCGCCTGAGGTGCCGTGCACTGCAGACATGTAGAAAACAAGCTCCTTCCGGCCCTACATATACCGAGGGACCTCCCACAAATCCCCAGCATTGAAAAGCAGCGAGAAGGAGAAGCCAGGAGAAAAACCAACCACCCAGAGACTGGCAATAATATCAAAGATAATAACCACCATACAGGGGATCCAGAACACAGTGAAACCAGGGTGGGGTGGAGCAAGACATGCTGTATGCGTATAATACCAATTCTACAGGTGAGTACTTCACAGAATTGTATTATTCTAAGCATACACCACGTCCTGCTCCAGATGTAGTAATAACATGTGGGACATCCAATAGCAGTGTCCATAAAGTAGGGTGGGATCCCCATGAGAAAAGGCACAGCCAACAGTAACAGCGCTGTCACCCGCAACCTTGCTACCAGGAGCAACGTGACCAAATGCTCTAACTCAAACTTATGAAACCATACAAAGGCTGAGTGAAACACGAGCAGCGAACTAGTCAGCTTGCTCAACAGAACCGAGTGCTGAAAGGCCCAAGCCAAGCACAAGTAGAAAGAGAACAAAAACCAAGAGAGAATAATGAATCTCCCCTAAATGAATAGGCCAGATTAACGCCTAACTGCTACTGCAAGAAAGGGTAACCATGGCAACTTTAGAACCCTCCCCGTCGGGGAATATGAACCCTGGTCTCAGGCGAGACCGGTGGGAAAACTGAAAACGACGCTAACAAGGCTCAGCAAGAGCCGAAACGTTTATTTTAGGCTCCGAAGGACAACCAACCGAGCAAGACCAAACCAAAGGGCTCCTACACCCATGGAAGCAATCAAATCCTGTTACATAAGGATGGAGACGCCTATAAGCCCCAAGGGGCATAATCCCAAACAGGGACAGGGAACAGTCCAGGAATCTCCAACGCCTGTAGAGGGATGCAGATCCCTTAAGCTCAGAGTAAGCAAGACACTAGCCCAGAGGCCGGAGGAATAAAGGAGAATAAAAACTCCGCCTGGATCCAAACTCGGTGCAAGGCGAAAACACCCTCACCTAATGGTGTACAGACATATAAATATATATATATATATATATATATATATATATATATATATATATATATTGACTAGGACCGCTAACAGAGCCATCCCCTATGGCACTCTTCTGACTGAATCAACCGCCCCAGAAGAGGGATGTGAGGGAAGGAACAGTTCAGACAAGAACCTGAATGAGACCCAAGGGAACCCTTAGCAGGGCATCAGGATACGTAACCCCCCCCAAAAGGGAGCTTAGAAAGTCCCTGGGGAATGCACCTGTGCAACCCATGAGGAATGCTCAACACAGAAGATTGAACTAGACTTCTACAGTAGGCGATCAGGGCGCGCCCTGACAACCCTCAGAGAACTGAGTTGGGGAGCCAACTTACACCGTGCTGTAATAACTCTAGGACCCAGGGATCAGGCAACATCCCGCAGGAGAGAGAGCTAGTCCCAGCAAGGCAAACTAGAACGACATCTCCCAACATAGCCGGCAGAGAAGGGAGAAGAAGAAGAGGAGGGAGCTAGGCCTAGTCCTCCAATAGAAAAAAGACACCCCTGAGATAACCATCTCCAATAGGGTGAAGAGCCAACCATCCAATCGCCTAAAAAGGCCTGTAGATATGGGCGACGTAGTAAGGAGCCTGAATAGGCAGAACAACCCTCGTGAGAGGGCATACAGTACGACTGTCTTCAGCAGAATCAGCGAACCACGCCCCACTGGGCCACCCAGGGCCCCCAGCGTAACGGTTCACCCTTGCTACAGCAAACTTGTGCAGAACCCCTAGCAGGGTGAAAAAGGTTAAGAATTATAGAGTATAATGTCCCGACGGACAGCAATACTAGGCCCCCATGACCCAGGCCAGCAAGGTTTGGGACAATAACCCAGGACAATAACCCAGGACAGAGTCCCTGAAATAGTAACGGGGCCCCACAGGGCCACACCAGTAGGGGCTCAGTGAGACACTAGAATAGACCCTCCTAGCACAGTAGGACAGCCAACAAGCCAATACCAATGAAGTGCAAGGAATGTAAACCCCCACTTAGATCAGAACCAGACCCTTCCTGAAGGGTCAACCTGTTCCGAGACCTTCACAGATAGAAAAAGGACAGGCCACTGTTGTCAGACTGACCAAGAGTCCCCAAAAAAGACAAGTCCTGAAGAGGAGTAGTCCAGCGATTTAGAGCCCGCAAAAGGCTCAATGTGATAATCGAAAAACAGTATGAAAACGGACCCCCTAAAGGGACCCCCTTAGGAACCACGGGGGGTTTCAGAAGAAATAACAACCCCCTAGACAACCTGCCAGACTTGGTCCCCATGGTGACCCTTTGCTGGGAAAAGCAAAAAGGAAGGGATGGTCCCTGACACCTTCCTTGAATTTACAAACCCCAAAAAGGAACCCCCGTAACAAGGGGGAGCGTACTGACCCAGTTCCAGGGGTGTTGGAACCCCGTCCAGGATGAGTAACCTAAGGTGTCACAGGCCCCAAGGGCATCTGAGATTAAGGACAGCATCTCGGCCGCCACCAACAGGCCCACCAGCTTCAAGGTGAAGGTAGTGTGACAAAAGGAGGGCAAGGCCTCTACCATACTAGGGCCACACATAGCCGGAAGGGAAGGTGTAAACATGAACCCGTCTAAAGGCCACCCCATAGGGAGATACCGAACCGGGGTACACTAAGTAAGAGATGTGCCTGAGCACCAATCCAAAGGACTCCCAAGGAGCCCCAAGTCAATAGCCAACACAGCCTGATGCAAAAATTGGAAAGGAATGACAATCAAGTAGAACCTAGCGCGGACGTCACAGGGGCACATCCAAGACAACACTCCCATACTCGCCTTGGTGAGCCGTCTGGGAGCAGGAAAGGGACCCGAGACAAGACCCCAATTCGCAGAGTTGGTCCTGCAATACTATCTTGAAATGGCCTAGGTGTCCTGAAGGTACAGGGGACTAAAAAGGAATATAGATCCTCACAGGCATCATGAGGTCCACTGGACAAGAGCTCCTGCGGCCCAACAGGTAAATACCATGTAGGAGCTGCCTGTGAAAATGTAAATGCTAGGTCCAGAATGCCCGCCCGGGTCAGACTTCTTCATCCCAGAGGGAAAAGGTAATGTGGGCCAACCTGTAAGAGAGCCCAGGACTCGGCCTGCCTCAACTCCCGAAGGGAAAGCAGGGACTAGAAGAACCCAGACAACCTCAGAAAGGGACCGACCAGCAAACTCCATTCTGCATCCAGGGGGACTATCTCCTGAAACAGCCTTAACGAAGCATGGCGACCTGCGATAGGAGCCAAGTGCTGCGGCAGCCCCCTCGCCCAACAGGGCGAGGGCGTCCCTTCATGCTTGCGTGGTTTTGGCAGATTTGGACTTCGCCCTGCCGGAGGTCCCAGGGCGTTGCCTGCCCCCCCTGGGGCGGGCCTCCACTCCAAAAAGTTGGAAGCACACTTCTGGTGTCCCAGAGGGGGAGGGGTATCCCTGCCCCTAGGCGGCCGGGACGGCCTTCTGCACGAGGGTGCCTTACCCTTTCTTCGAAAAAGGTCCAACCGGGCCCCGAATAAGCGTCTTCCTCTAAAAGGAAGACCAGTAAGAGCCTTTTTAGTATCATTGTCAGCCCCCCACTGTCGCAGCCAAAGCAGGCGGCGAATAGCCACCACAAGAACTGAGGTTCTAGCACTCATTTTAATAGTGTCATCCATCGCTGAGAGAATAAACCTCACAAAAACATCACAATCAGACATCAGTGCATTAAAGACCTCCCAAGGGAGATCCTCCGGCTGTTGGTCAAGTATCTTCCTAAGAAGGGTCCTGGCGTCCACTGCGGTGACGGCCGCAGCACAGACCAGGCGCAGAGCCGTCCCTGCACACGAAAAGGCGTGGGAAGCCAATCTGTCAATGCGCCGGTCCTCAGCATCCCGAAGGGTACGATGAGTAGAAGCTGCCATGAAGGGAGGGTTAGCAACCCCAATAATAGGTGCATCCACCTCGGGAGGGACCGACCATCGATCAACCAAATCAGTCCCAGACCCCCGGAACCCCTGTAAGTTTACAAGGTGATTCCCATTCCTTAGATATAAGAGTCTGGAAATGATCCTGTTCCAGAAATTCCAGGCGCGGCGTCGCCGTGTGGAAACTCTCCCTCTTGGGCTTGGGAGACTCTCCCGGAGGAGAGATGGACAGTGCTTCAAAGATCTTTATAAGCAACTCATCATTGTCACACAGGCCCCAAGAACCAGGGCCAGAACTGTCACGGCTCCAAGACATCTCATCTGAGGAACTGGAACCTGAAAACAGTTCACCTTCATCAGAAGGATCAAGGTCCTGCATAGCAGCAGACTCCTCAGATTCAGTGGGAAACCTAGAACCAGGGGGCGTCAGGGACCGTTTCTTTCCAGCGCCCAAGCGCTCTGCCAAACCAGACATCACCTGCTCCGCCGTGGGTAACCTGCGCGGCACCACCTGCTGGTTATCCCCGCTCGAGTGCGACTCATCTGGAGTGAGATTTAAGCACGGGGAGACAGGAGTATTGAAGCGAGGCGCAGCTACTGGTAAACCTGATTGCAGGGCCAGCACTTGTTCAGCACACGGTCCGCAGATCCGTGCTCTGTCAGCATCAGCGTGGGGTTGTCCACACGCAGTACACAGCCGGTCTTGTCCCCGCGGGACCCCGACACATAATTCTGAGATGCCTCCATATGGTGATTAATCTAAGTAATATGCCAGTAGGGATTTATGCTGTAAGCAACCCTGGATGCCCCAAGACCCGCTAGGAATGTGGGAGAATTTAGATATAAACCCGTTAAGATATATATATCAGGCCGGGAGAAGCCACTGGAATCTTGGCGTTTGAAAGACATAAGGAGAAGAGAGGGTGTCAGAGCCATGCGCTACAGGAAGACAAAATTACTGAAAACGCCCGTGAGGGCACTTACAGTAACCAAGGAAGAGGAGGATCGTGACCACGCGCGCGCGGGAAGACCGACAAAATGGCCCAAGCAAACCTCGAAGGGCGGGCCAGAGCTCAGATGACGCGGAACGCGCCAAACCAGACCACGCCCCCCCCCGGAGAGCACGAAGCTCTAAGCGCGTAACAAGACAGAAAAAGGAGACAGTAATAAACGCCATAGCGTTGCGAAACAGAGCCGCCGTACGCGCCAAGTCAAAGTACATTAAAGGCGCTGCGGCCAACGTTAACATAATGTTTGAAGTGCGGCTCTGACCCCCGGTAACCATAAAGGCTATAAGCATACAGTGTAATAGGGCAAGGTAGGCCAACGTACACACAACCCCCCCCCTCTTTTTCCCCCCCACTAACGGGGGGAACTGAGGAAAGAGGTGACCCAGTACTCGGGGTTCACCGCTACACGGGACGTGGGGCAATGATGCGGGAGGGGCATCCACTGAAGGCTCACCATTAGCCTTGACCGCCTACCCTATGGTGGGGGATTGCGGTGGAGTGTAGCTCCGTAAGCACACTAGGTGCTGCCTACCTTCACCCGACCAACGCAGCCCAGGCTGGGAGGCATATTCTTCACAAGAGGACGGGTGGTAATAGTCCCGCAGGGCCTCGGGCTGTAAAGCCCCGCTCGCCTGCGAGAGCGTGATACTTCATGTCTTCGCAGTTCCAGCACTGCGATTGTAAAAGTGCGAAATAAATTAGTGGATCGAAAAATTTACTACTGCATTTTGCGATTCGAAAATTTTACTACTGATTCAGGTGGACTTGATGAGCCACACACATGATATAAATTAGAGTGTTTCACACTAGTTTTTTGATGCAGCTTTCAGCAGGAGAAAACTCATTTTGCTCTTTCTCACAATGGAGCCCTTCTACTTTCTTTGCATTGACTTCGAACATATTGCAGATGATATGGCGCAGAGAAGGCGCAGACTACCCATTCCCAAGTATTTTCGGACATGTTTGGATGTGGATCAGCTGCCAGATCAAGCACTTTTCCAGCTTACTAGGCTAAATCGTGCAGCTTTGGAAGATCTCTATAGCCTGCTGCATCCATCTTTGGCACCTTTAACTGGTGGAGGACATGCAATCTCTGGAATGGCAAATCTGATAGTTTTCTTGCAATTTCTGGCCAATGGCTCATTTCAGCGCCTGGGTGGTGTGGCGGTTGGCATGTCCCAAACTTCTGTATGCTGTGCTGTAGATACATTTTTAAAAGCAATGCGTGCCATTTTGCCACGGTTTTTTTATTGCATTGCTGGCATGCCACATGTCATGGAGGCTGTGGATTGCACCCATGTTTGCTTTATACCACCCAGTGTGGATAAATATATTTACCGCAAGCTTGTGGCTGGCTTTCCCAGGTCATGCCATGATGCCCACATTCTGCGAAATGCATCAATTTTTCAACTATTTGAGGAGGGGCTTTTATCTGGTGGACGGCTTCTTGGTAAGTGTTTAAACATTATTGCCTAACTTTGTGCAGAGTGCTTGTGACATTTTGGAAAGCTCCAACCTTTTAACCCCTTGCTAGCCTTACACTTATAGGAATTTAGAATCTGCAACTGATGTTAAGGTCCCAAAGTATGCTGGTTCCTTGATGTTGTTGCACAAAGGTTTGAGTATGGAAGTGTTACATTTTGCCCATTTATTTGCTGACTGCTATGGACTTGCCTATTTAGGCAATAGTGTTATTGCTGACGTGCTCTTACAGTACCCCCAAAACCACCACCTTCGCTCCGGAAATTGTTAAAACTCTATGGCTACTTGTTTCCTTGCCTTTGACTGACTATAATTTTACATGCCCTGCTGTATGAAACAACCCAGGTTGCCTAGCATACTCACCAACTGCCACACTTCAAGGATGCATGCGCAAGCAGGGGACACTACTCCTTGCTATAACTTTAGCAGGGTATGGCATGGTACCAGTCATTTGTAAATGTCTGGAGCAGACACACTCCCTGTTCCAGCCTAGCATGGATGTATAACCCAGTTATACTATGCTCAACTGGACTGTAGCTGAGTCCTTAAACAACCCTAGACCAGTTTGTGTCTGGACCATTTATACGAATGAATGCATGGGAGGCCACGCATGCACCATAAGAACAGGGGAAGGTAGATGGGAGTGGTCGACCTTTGGGTTTTTACACAGCGGGGCACCAAAACCCAGAATAGTCAAAATCCTGGGTTTTGGTCCACTTTAAAGTGTAAGCATGATGCAATGAGAATGGCATACCACTGGGTTATCCTCGTGGCCAGGCACTCCAGCATACCATTCATTGGCAACATATGCAAAGCTAGCAAAGAGCTGCACCCAAGGACACGTAGTGCTATGTGAGCAAGCTTTGTATAGAGAACAATGGACACATTTCTGCATTAAAGGAAAAATTGTTTAATCCAGGTCCCTGGCAATCCAACCAAACTCAAAAAAAAAAACATACATGCTTCTTACAAATATTACTGTTTAATTAGTACTTCCACTACAGCATACCTTGCCTCTTTATTACATGTATCCACAATGTTAGCCATGTACATACAGCTACACAGGCAACTTAAAAAGAATTATGCATTTACATTTACCCATTAAAAAGCCTTACAACATCATGCAACAATGAGAAAACAATACAAAACAATAGAAAAATTCAAGTACAGTTTCCAATAATTTTCGCTTGCGACAGTCTTTTTACGAGTGATTTGAAAATTTTACGAGCGATTTGAAAATTTTACGATTGCATTTTCGAGTGCACGTATTTAATTCAACGCCTTTTTTGAATCACTCGAAAAAGTTAAAACTTTATGCATGCGAAACAATTTTCCAAGCGACACAAATGTATTTCTACCTTTGTTGAATCGAGCCCATAGACTCTCTGGGAGCGCGTGTAGCGGTGTGAGAAGTGGTAGCAGGGGGGACCTGATCTCCGGTCGATGGAGTGTAGTCTGGCTGAATCTGGGGGGTGGGTCCGGGCGCAGGATACCGGGCTTCACGGTTCTCTATTCTTTTCTATCTATTCTCTTTGTTCTTTTTCTTTCCCTCTATCTTTTTTCACACTTCCTCCATCTCTGCTGATCACTGGGAGAAGTGGATACGCCGGTTCACGCGCTGGAAGGGCCGGTCAGGGATGGGGTCACAAGAAGGGGGATGGACACCCCACAACGTGGGTGACCCGGTGCGTTACAGGTGGTTGATTTTGGAAGCTGGATAACAGATCCCCTAAGCCCGGAAATAGGTTATACCCCGGAGCCCTGTAGGCCGAATAAGAATGTAATGCTTTGTATTTGGTTGCCGTGTTATCCTCACCCTGTGATTTATTTATTTCTATTTTCTACTTACTGTTCTGTATAAAATGAAAAATTTCAATAAAGATATATTGAAGTAATATGTAGTATTATAGGTGGTCTGCTTAAAGTCTTCAGTGGAGTCATGGGATAGAGGATGGTTCCCTGGCACTCTGCATTCTCTGTGCTGTGAAGTCCCGCCAGAGACTTTCACAAACCTTATCCCCTTTGGTGACAGTGTAAAATTAGGCATATAAAAGCGCCTGAAAATTTCTGATTGTATGTGAATATTTTATGTTTTTCTAGGCGAAACTGGCTTCTTTGCTTCAATTTCTGTGTCCTGGTTTAGCTGGGAAGGGCGTGTCATGGAACAGATTTATGAGTCTTGAGCATGCTCTGCTGTAGAGATGCGGCCATTGTGACTTGCTGTACTTGTCAGACTGAGAGCTTTAAGGGACAGGGACATTTTTTGCATGGTACTGGAGAAATTAAATTGAAAAAATTGCAAACTTTGATGCCCTGTTATGGCTTCTACCCTACGCTGCTGGAAATGGAGAAAAGGCACATGGGACAGGCACCAGGTGAGCTGTGTGATGGCTAATTATTGTTATTGGGCTTACAGTCCATTTTGAGGGGGCTTCTGTGCCACTCTACTATAATATATTGCATTATAGGGGGGCTTTTTTTGTCTGTGCACTGAATTAAGGATGACTTCTGCTCCACTCCATAATAATATATTAAATCGGAGTCTACTTACATTATTTAATGGAGTGAGGGGTAAAATTTTTAGCACTGAAGAGAGGGTTAGAAGGGATCTGTTCTTGCTGTGCACTGAATTAAGAGGTGGTTCTGCTCAACTCATTTACATTATTATTAAAAGTAGGTATATAGGGGTCTACTTACACTCTTAAGGTGTAGAGCAGTGATACTCAACTGGCAGACCATGCTCAGAGCTGCCCCCTTTTTTTAGTTTTGCCTGGGGAATCTATAGCCCCTCTCCCAGTGTGCTGATTTCTAACTATCCACCACCCCCCCCGTGACAGCCCTCCACCTGGACCTTCAGCTCTCACTGGATGCCTTTAAATGGACCTTTACAAAGCTCCAGCTGCACAGATAATACAGTTTTTTAGTATTTATCTCAGACAGCTGCTTAAAGAAGACCAGCAGCTTGTGTTGATGATAAGCACCCTCCTGTATATAGAAGTAGCAGACACAATTCTTTGCAGGGCCATTGGCTTGTACTTGCAAAATGTTTCTAGTCAGCCAGGACAGGCATGGGTTTTTGCATTTGTTCATATGTCATCATTGGCCTATAATATTCTACAAGAAAAACCTCTACAAATAAATACAATTTTCTTTACATTGATAGTATGGGTGAAAAGTTTGATTGGCTTATAGCCGCTAGTCAATCGGGTAGAGAGGGGGTAGTAATATTTTCATGGGGCTATTTGGATTGGCCAGTTCATTTTAGCCAATCAGACCCAGAGAAGATTAAAGTATTTATTTACCAATTCATTCTAGCGATGAAAGGCCTAAAAATCGTATTCATTAATGCATAACAATTAAGCTATACTAATAGTAAATAGTATGGGAACCACCACACCTGTGTGCTAAACAGGTTTCTGGAATTGTTAAACAATATTTCCCTCTGTTACTTGTGCATACCTCTTATTTTAGTTTAGGCAACTCCCATGCTATCCAGACAATGTGTCTCTATCTCATATTTATTTAAACAATGTAAATTGGTGTCTTTTCAGCTCATCGTTGATCGATCTCTCTATATTATTTATATATATATCTATATATATATATATATATATATATATATCTACATTTCAATTCTGTTTGCAATCTTGTCAAGGGAAAAACAAGCATGATCAAAGAATAGATAATACTTTAGCCTAAACCCTAAAATAGTTAAAAGTAGAAAGGAAGTAAGAGAAAGGAAAAGAAAAACGTGAGGAAGGTCAACACCAGAGGATGACTAGAGGAGAGGATCAGAGAAGAGCATGATCAAAAGATTTGGGAAAAAGTGCTATGACCAATTCTCCCAGACCTCTTTGAATTTGAGAAGTGATCCCTTAACACATATGCAGTCATTTTTTCACAAAATGGTAAAGAAGGTCTTTTCCATGCTCGCATAATGGTTTGTTTAGCCACCATAACTATGTGTCCAAAAAGGTTCAAGACTTTATCGGAGCATTTGCTAGGTTTAAGATTAATGCTTTTGGACATGGAGATGCTCTCGAACCCACAGCTTTACAGATTATGCCAAACATGCTAAATCTAAATTGTTTGATTATGGGCCATTCGAGGACTTTGGCCAGTGCCAGATGTTATCTCCCAATAGTCCACAGCTTCCTATTGGTTCATGTAGTGTAGATTTCTGAGCTATTGGAACCCAGAAGCTGCTAGGAGAAACAGTAGCACAGCTGGCAGTAAGCGGTTGTGTTCTGCAATAACATCCAGACGTGGGCCAGAAAGGTGAAGATCTGGAGGAATATTCAGAGTGGCAAGTCCCAATCCCCTTGTGACAGCTGAGAAAATCAACAATTACATTTACGTCAGAATGTCTCTAGGTTTTCATGCATGCATAGGTCCCCGCACATCTGGAATCCCTCCCAGCAGACAGTCTGCTTCGGGGTCTTCACACCTACACACTGACATTTAAAAGGAGCAGGTGACATCATCACAGTGCTGCAGGATCGTGGTTCTATGTGCTCCAGTGCTTCCTGTGATCTCCTGATTCTTTGTTTAGATTCGGCTTTTTCCTCGGATTGCCTACCTGTCTGTTTGACTACTTTTATTCTCAGACTGATCTTCAGCTTGACCCTTATTTATGAACCTTTGCTGCTTGCACCGACCCTGGCCTGTTCACCAAACTCCGCCTAACCTTCTGGCAGTCCATTCATGCCGGTATGCAGCAGCTCAGAATTTGAAGGCTGAGGACTTTGGCCGGTGCCAGATGTCACCTCCAAATAGTCCACAGCTTCCTATTGCTTCCCTGGCTTCATAACCTGGATCTTCCCAGCAGCCCAGCATATCCTCCCTTGCAGGGGCTCTAATAATGAAAAGGGTTGGTTTTAAGACTCCAGGTTGACTAGTGTCCTGTCTTTTTTGCCCTATTATCTGGCTTAAGTTTCATAGTTACCTTTGCTGCATCACCAGCTCACAAGAGGGCTTCCTCATTCTCAGTACTAATTCCACTCGTCAACCTGACCATTTAATCCCGGTATGTAAAATACTAAGCTGAACATAACATGACTGCAGAATGAGGTGAACCTTGGCCTCAACACTTTTTCTGCACTGATGTATGCCACAGCAGTCATAACATCTGGTACTACCCTCATTTAAAAGTCTTAAAGGGGCCACAGCACTCAAACCAGTTAGCTTGCTGACCAACCTACAATCTGTCTCTAAACTAGGTTAAAAACAGGGGGCTCGGTCACACACATCTGCAGAAGTATGCTTAAGCTGCACCACCAGCGCCAAGGTGCCCCTGTGAGGTGCAGTCCTAACTCTAGTACTAATTCTAGCCTCTAAGAGCCCCATTTGGGACATACAATGCAATAGATAAATTGGGAGCAGGCTTACCTGAGGTTGCCCTAAACCTCAAGTGCAAGCCATGGGGTGGAAGGGTCAAAGACCTTGCAATACAGCCTAGACCCCACACTCCATGTGCTTGCACAAATTCAAAAGAAACAAAAGAGGGGTGGCAGCCGCTCAGACCATTTTATAACTAACCAAGGAGGTGCACATTAGCAGGGCAATTAGAATACAAAAGTCTTAAAGGGGCCACAGCACTCAAACCAGTTAGCTTGCTGACCAACCTACAATCTGTCTCTAAACTAGGTTAAAAACAGGGGGCTCGGTCACACACATCTGCAGAAGTATGCTTAAGTTGCACCACCACTACCCTCATTTAACTCAGACACTGAGACCAATGTCGCAGTGCCAGTAGAACTGCATGAAGCTAAAAAAGTTGATAATACTAGTCCCCTCCTCCTGAATCCAAAGATCCTAAACAGTTTCGTCCTCCAACACTGAAATGGGCTAACAAACACCACTATTGGTTACTGTAGCTGTGGCCAAAGCAGCAGAACAACTTTATTAGATACAAAAGATGTAACTTATAAATATGATACTAACATTTCCATCCAATAAAAATATGGAATGTATAGTTTATTGTGGTCACAAGTGAATATTACTCTGCTTCAAATCCTTGGATTTTTGGAGACTATGCCATCGGTAAGAACTGCAAAAAGGTTAGGTGCGAATGTGGTGGCTGCAGGGGGAGAGCCATGTATTAAGGGACAACATTGTCTATTTTATTGTGTGAGAAATGGATTTACAGGGCACGCATTTTGTATTCAATAAAGTTTTTGGGTGGCTTTGGCCACAGCAAGCAATTGTAGTGTGTGTCAATTTCAGGTGTAAAATATTGATCTGGTCTCTAGCTGGAAGGGACAGTGCTGAGTCAGTAATAGTAATCATCTACCTCACCAAGTGCCTATGGCCCTCTAACATTCCTAGTCAGCCCTTAAAAGGTAATTCCACTTTCGATGCGATTTTTAAGTTTCCATTATTGTGTGACTATATGATATATGTGCTAAGCTTATTTTCCTCCGATCGCCCCCCTCAGGCTCTTCCGTGGCGAGGAGAGGGCAGAAATCGCCCTCCCCCCCACTTCCTGGATCGCGACTGCTAGCCCCGCATCACTGTGATGTCACCAGCAGCCGGCCTCTTAATACCGGCACCCGAGACTCAGAATCAGTCTGCTCGGGTGCTTGGAGGAGAGGGGTGGGGAGGGCTGTGATCGCCCCCCCCCGGGCTCTCTCCTCCAAACACCCGAGCAGACTGTCAGCTGTCATCGGAGATCGCCGAGGGACACAGGATCGGAGGTGAGTAAAGTAAAAAAAAACCCCTTGTGAACTGGTAAGGTGAGACCCCTTATACCAGTTCACAAGGCTGTGGGATGGCAAGTCACCCGCTAGCCCCCAGCACCCCCATTACCTGCCTCCCCAAAGCCCAGGGGGGGGCAGAAGAGCCCATGGCCATGGGCTATGCGTAGCCACAAAAGCTGGCCCCTGCGCCCTGTTTCTACAAGCCCTGCATAGCTGGTCCCTGGCTGGTTACTTCAGGTAAGGGGGACCCCATGTCATTTTTTTGGGATTTTTAAGGGTTTTTAACCCTGGGAGGGGGGATCCTATGTCTTTTTTTTAAATTAACCCCTTATGCTCTGCCGCCCAGCAGCTATAAAAGGCTTCCAACAGGTGAGCAGAAGTCAGTGATTGGGAAGGGACACAGTGCAAGATGGATGGGAGGTAAGTATTAAAAAATATATATATTTTTTTTTTTCTGTGCGTTTTTTTTTTTTTTACACTTAACCCCTTGTGAACTGGTAAGGGGTCCAAGAGATCCCTATACCAATTCACAAGGCTGGGGGCTGGCAAGTCACCTGTGGCTAGCGGGTTACTTGCCATTAACCCCCGGAACCCCCATTACCTGCCTCCCCAAAGCCCGGGGGGGGCAGAAGAGCCCGTGGCCATGGGCTATGCGGGCTTGGAGCCACAAAAGCTGGCCCCTGCGCCCAGTTCCTACAAGCCCTACATAGCTGGTCCTGGGCTGGTTACTTCGGGTCATTTTTTGGGGGGTTTTTAACCCTTAAAAATCCCCCCCAAAAAATGCCCCCCCCCCTCTCGGAGGGGAGACTCTATAACATTTACAAATAAAATACAACTACCATCCACACTACAAAGGGTTAAATCGAGAAAAAAAAATGACAAAGTACTTGTTTCAGTTTGGGGGGTCTCCTGGGCAGGAACGGGGGGCTACCGATAAATATGTGGTACCATTCTAATCGGTAGAAATGGGGCTCTCTAATGCAATATGGTTTTCTTTAATAAAGTAAATTTTTTATTTAAAATAAAGGAGACAATTTTCAAAAAACAATTTTATTTTTTTTTTACTTAATAATATTGTAAAAAACAGAATTGAATTTACAAACAAGACATTTCATGTTAAAGCCTAAACTCTGCTGCAAAAAAAAAATATATAATTTTCCTGAAAATTCCAGCAAAAATGGCGCAAAATGGGGAAAAATGACCTGTCAACAGAAGGTGACAAAATCTCAAGTAGGCTGGCAATTAAAAGGGTTAAAAGTAGCTATGCATGTTCGGTATTGTTCTGTTCGGGGAACCTTGAGGTTTCTTCAGCTTTTTTATTCTTTTTTTTTTTTTTTTAGGGAAACCCTGCGCACCAAAGAATTCTTTGAGGGATTAATTCCAGAAAGATGAGCCCACTACAACAAGCTGGTTACGCTTAAAAAGCTAAACGTGTACTTTCAGGGAATATATGGTTTATGGGGGATATTCTAAATGTAAAGGGTTGTTTTGGTTGAAAAATTGCAAGGTGCGCACTTTGTCTGCAGAGCTGAAATTTTCAAGTAAAATTGCCGTTACGCACATGCTTTACTTTGGGGTGTTTGGCAACTCTTCTCTTGACAGTAGCTATGCATGTTGGGTATCGTTCTATTCGGAGGACCTTGCTTTTTCAGATTAAATTTGTTTTTTCTTGTTTGTACATAGTTTTTTTTTTTAGGAAAATGTGGCTTTGATTCTGCTTTTTTATCCTTTTTTTAGGGAAACTCTTTGCAACCAAAGATTACATTTAGGGATTACTTCCAGAAAACTGTGGCCACATCAACAAGCCTGGTACAAGCTTGTGGTGTGTACTTCCAGAGAATATATAGTTTGTTGGGGGTATTTCAAATGTAAAGGGTTGTTTTTCTGGAAAAACTGCAAGGTGCGCATAGCGCATATCGCAGTTGTATTTTATCTGAAAATCCCCTAAAGCTCTGTTTCAGTTTGGGGGAGTCTCCTGGGAAGGAAAGGGTGTCTACCTATACATATGTGGTACTACTGTAACCAGGAGAAATTGGGATTTCACACGCAATAAGATTTTTTTGACAAACATATTTTTTTATTACAAAAAAACACTACAAATTGTAATTGTTTTTTACATATTTCACCCAAAAATATTGAGAATACACCTAAAAAATGACAAACAAGACATTTCATGTTAAAGCCCAGACTATCACATTTGAACGTGGGGAGTGCAAAATAGTGCAAAATGGTCTGGCAACAAAGGGTGACAAAAACTCCAGGTAGGCTGGCACTTAAAGGGTTACAAGTAGTGGTTGAGTACCCCTGCTCTAGCAACTAGCTGTTTACCTTACCAATGTACATCAAAGTGGTGTTTTAAAAGTACAGATCAGACACTTCCTAAACCTAGCTTGCTAATCATCTGAGGCAGAGACAAGAGTAATAACCCCTTCTGCTTTAATTCAACCTCTTCAGCTGAAAGAAAATGCAATTCTGTGAGGTACTCACCTGTAGAATTGTTTTTTCTGGGAATCCATTCCATACACTCCTTACTCCTGGTTTCCGCCTCCTTGCTGATCACGTGACTGCAAGAAAGAAAACAGGCGTGGCCCTCCCGGCCCATAAGTAGCAGCTGCCCCTAATCAGATCAGTTTACTTAAAAAGCAGTAAATAATGTAGAGACAGGCCGGGAGGCCCTAAAAAGAGTCCATGTTACTACACATCAAACTCAACCAAAAAAATGCTCTCAAAATTAAGTCCTATTACTTTTTTTTCCCCAAAACTATGAATTAATAATCCAAAAAATGAATTAACACCTCAGAGAAAAACACCGGAAAGATACCATGACCCAGAACGGGTGGGCCGGAGTGTATGGAATGGATTCCCAGAAAAAACAATTCTACAGGTGAGTACCTCACAGAATTGCATTTTTTCCTCCAATCCATTCCATACACTCCTTACTCCTGGGATCTCCAAAAGCAGTGCCATCTATGGGCAGGATACTCTAACGCAGAACGGCAGGAAGTTCATTTCACTACTGCCTGTAGAATCTTCCGACCCACAACAGCGTCAGCTGAGGCTCTAACATCTACCTTGTAAAACTTGGTGAATGTATGCACCGAAGACCAGGTGGCAGCTTTGCAAACCTGTTCCACCGAAGCCTGATGTTGAAAAGCCCAAGAAGCACCAATGGCCCTAGTGGAATGGGCCGTGACCTGAAAAGGGGGGTTCCTTCCCCTTGGCCGAATAAGCTCTAGCTACTGCCTGCCTAATCCACTTACTGACAGTGGCTTTAGCTGGCGGAACCCCCCCCCCCTTTTTTTTTTTTCTATTTTGGTCCTTCTGAAATGACAAAGAGAAAATCCATCTTGCGGAAGGCATCTGTAGCTGCCAAATAATACCTGATGGCTCTAACCACATCTAGAGAATGAAGTGCCCTTTCCTTAGTATTAGCCGGAACTGGGCATAAGGAGGGTAGAATTACCTCCTGATTAAAGAGAAACCTTAGGTAAAAAATCAGGCTTAAAACGAAAAACTACCTTGTCTCTATGTAACTCAAAATAAGGAGACTTCATACATAAGGCGGCTAACTCTTTTTTTTTTTTTTTTTTTTTTTTTTTTTTAAGCCTACGGCACCCGGTATTCCCAGGCGGTCTCCCATCCAAGTACTGACCAGGCCCGACCCTGCTTAGCTTCCGAGATCAGACGAGATCGGGCGCATTCAGTGTGGTGTGGCCGTAGGCCCGAAATACGCCGCACAGAAGTAATTGCCACTAAAAAAATTACTTTAAGTGTCAAGATGCTCATTGGAGCGTCAATCATAGGTTCAAAGGGAGCGCCCTGTAGAGCCGTCAACACCAAATTCAAGTCCCACACCGGTAATATAGACTTGCGCGGTGGACGGACATGAGTGACTCCCTGAAAAAAAGTTTTAATGAGTCTATTACAAGCGATAGACCTCTGGAAAAAAATAGATAAGACCGATACCTGCCCTTTTAGGGCACTTAATCGTAGGCCCATTTCTAAGCCATCCTGAAGAAATTCTAGAACTCTGGAAATTGAATACGTTCTGCATGAACATTTCCTAGCCTCACACCTGGATATGAATGACCGCCAGACCCTGTAATATATCATGGAAGACGACTTCTCCCGGGCCTGGATCATGGTAAGAATGACCTTAGCTGATAATCCTCTCTCTGCTAGGACCGCGGTCTCAATAGCCAAGCCGTCAAAGCCAGCATCTGTAAATTTGGGTGCCGAAACGCCCCCTGAGTGAGAAGATCTGGCTCGACCGGTAGACGCCATTGGTCTACCGCCATCCTTGTTATGTCCGAGAACCAACTTCTTCTTGGCCAATGAGGAGCTACTAGAACGGTGGGTACTCCTTCCTGAATGATCCTTCTTAGCACTCGACTCAGAAGCGGAAAGGGGGGAAAAATGTACAGAAGCTTGAACCTTGTCCAAGGGACTGAGAGGGCGTCCGTGGCTATGGCCAGAGGGTCCCTTGACAGGGACATGAATTTTGGCTGCTTGTGATTGTGTCTGGACGCAAAGAGATCCACTTCCGGGCGCCCCCAGCGCCGACAAGGGCTTGGAAAACCTTCCGACTGAGGGACCATTCCAACCGGCGCAGGACCTTCTTGCTCAGAGCGTCGCCTCCTGATTTTCTATCCCCGGGATGTAAACTGCCGAGATGCAGGGAACACTTTCCTCTGCCCAGATCAGAATCCGGCTTACCTCCAGTAGAGCACCCTTGCTCCGGGTACCCCCCTGATGATTGATATAGGCTACCGCCGTCCGGTTGTCCGACTGGACCTGGACTGCCTGCCCCTTCAAGCAGGGGGTCAGATACTGAAGCACTAACCCGATGGCTCTTAATTCTAATACATTTATGGGAAGCTGATTCTCTTTCGGCCCCCACTGACCCTGGACTTTCTGAGATTGCCAAACGCCACCCCATCCTGTGAGACTGGCATCCGTGGCAACGATCTGCCACTGTGGGGTCAAGAAGGATCTGCCTACAGACAGGTGAGGAGGGGCCATCCACCACAGAAGAGAATGTCTTGCCGAGGGCGTTAGTACAAAGACTTGATCCAGCGACTGTGGGGCTCGATCCCAGCTTGCCAACAGATTCCATTGAAGGGGCCTCATGTGAAACTGGGCAAAAGGTACCACCTCGAAGCAGGCTACCATCAGGCCTAACAACCTCATACCCAGCCGAATGGTCGGCTGCCGGCAAGCCAGGAAGCACTCTATCTGATCTTGGATTAGTCGCGCCTTCTGTCCTGGTAGATACACTTTGACTTGGACAGTGTCCAGAATCATACCTAAGAAGTTCCATACTGGCGCCAGAGTGATATGAGACTTCGGGTAATTGATCACCCAGCCGAATTCCTCCAGAGTCGATCGGACCGTCTGCATGTCCCTCAGGATCTGCTGCTGCGATCCGGCTGATATTAGAAGATCGTCCAAATAGGGGACAATACAAATCCCCTGGCTCCTGAAAATTGCCATGAGACCTGCCAAACCCTTGGTGAATACTCTTGGAGCCGAGGATATCCCGAATGGGAGTGCCACAAACTGGAAATGCTTGTCTTCCAGGACAAACCTCAGGAATCTGATGTCCCGAAAAAATTGGCACATGCAGATACGCGTCCCTTATGTCTATGGTAGTCATAAGATCCCCGGGTCGAACTACTGTTAAAGCTGACCTCAACGTCTCCACGCGGAAATGCTTCACGCGGATATATCCTTCAGATCTAAAATGGGACGAATCGACCCGTCCTTTTTGGGGATTGTAAAAAGGTTGGAATAAAACCCCTGACCTTCTTCCTAAAGGGGCACTCGACAAATCACCCCTTTTTGAAGGAGGTGCCGAACAGCGGACTTCAGGGCATTAACTTTGACTGGTTCCGGGATGCCCCTGACCGAAGGAACCCTGCGGGCGGTCTGGCTGCAAACTCGATTTTATAACCTGAGGACACTACCTCTTGGATCCACAGATCCCTTACGTGGCGCCTCCAGATATGAGCAAAATGCAAAAGCCGTCCCCCTCCCGTACAGGTGAGGGTGCCCCCTCAAGCTGGAGTGGGCTTGGCTGGAGGATTAGGCCCACTTCTCCAGCCCCCTCCTGCCCTATTATGTGCTATGCCTCTACCTCAAAAACTCTACGGGACCAAGGACAAAAGGCCCCTCTGCCAGTCCAAAAGAGTCGATATGATGAAGTCCTCTGAAAAGGCCGAGTCGTCCTCTTCCTCTGAGGCAGTTTGCCATCCTTCACCATACCGTCCAGTTTTTCTCCAAAAAATCTGCTCCCTAAAAAAGGTAGACCTATAAGAGCTTTTTTAGTGGCGGCAACTGCCAACCATTGTCTTAGCCATAAGGAGCGGCGCAAGGCCACAAGCAGAGCAGAAGTTCTAGCAGCTAGCCTGACTGCATCATCCATCGCAGTGATAGCGAACGAGTTAAAGTCCAAACAATCCTTAAAATCTTTGGACTCTTGAATAAGCCTGCAAGACTTAGCCCTGGCTGAACTTTTTCTTCATCTTCTTCCAAGAAAGAAAACAGGCGTGGTTTGAAGCCAGGGACACAAAGGTCATGGCACAAACAGGACGTAGAAAGGATCCTTTCATAGAAAAAGCTTGGCGGGCCAATTGATCCATTCGTCTCTTCGTGGGATCTCTTAAAGTTCCCATAGTAGCAGACGGCATGATGGAAGTATTAGACAAGCCTGCTACTGGAGAATCCACCTCAGGTGGGTAAGACCAAAGCTTAATCATGTCCGCCGGAAAGGGATACCTAGAGTCTAGTACCCTAGGAACAGCCGGTAATTTGTTAGGATTTTCCCATTCCTTTAACGCCATTTTAGAAAAGTGCGGCTGCTCCGGGAACACCTGTCTTTGCCTTACTGGCTTAAACAGATCATCCTTCCCTCTTTTTGCCTCAGGAGGGGTGATATTATTATTCATTTATATAGCGCCATCATCTTCCGTAGTGCTTTACAAAGCAGTAATTACAGACAGGGTAGAACATACAGTACATACACTATTTCAAACGCAGTTTTACAGATTTGACAGTGGATATTCTGAGTACAAGATATAATATGGGAGAGTGTGATATTCAAAGTTTCAAAAACCGAAAAGAGCAGACACTGTTTCGCCTGCGAGGAGGGGGTCCTCATCAGAAGAGAAAAAAAATAGAGTTACTATCTTCCTCACCAGAGCGTAACTCGCCTTCTGAGAGCTGCTCATCTATATACTCTTCTTCCTCCCACTCTCCAAAAGAGGCAAATAAATCTCTTTCCTCCGCAACAGGTTCCAATGCCTCCTCTTACAAGTGGCCTTCTTTGGAATAACCAAGGATATCTGACTGCGCCTCGCTGCCTCCCCCCTGCCAGGGGAAGGAAGGGATGGGTGAGCCGTTGCGCTCACACCAGTAATAACTGGACTAAGACCTGAGCCCTAACCAGACCAGACCTAAAAGGCCCTAAGCCTAAAACCAATCCCAAAAGGGACCGGGAGGAACCACAACCCTTTTCTATCCTTCTTCCAAATTCGAAAAAACAAAAACAGGAGAAAAAAAAGATAATGGCGATGTCCACTCACCACCACTGCTCTTCTCTTTACCGCTATACAAGAGAAATGATCAAACACATATATATATATATATATATATATATATATATATATATATATATATATATATATCATAGCTTAGTGCAAACAACCGCAAAATCAGCTTGCCCTGAGACAGCAATATGAATAAACCAGCGGAACCCCCGAAGCCATCCTAATCACAAGGCATTTCTAGGCCAGCACCTTGGCCCAACTGGCCGCCGCCGCAATTGCACTGCTATCTGGCCGCAATATATAAATATATATATACACACACACACACACCTAGCAATATGCAATTTCCTCGCCCGGGGAGAGAGACAACTGAATACACGGCCTTGTGGTTCCGGGTTAAACTCTGCCCCTTGCGTGATGTCAGCCACGTCCCTTAAAGGCATACATACATTTTTTTTTTTTTTTAATTTTTCTTTTTTTTTATGATTAAAAAAAACCCTACCTAACTGGAAGAAGGAAGGGTTGGGTAAAAAATAAAAAACATTCCTCAGCAGGTACACCAGAGAAAAACCTGCGGCTGACTTACTTTTCAAAAAAGCCTGCAGCCCAGAGCATATACACTCTGTAAGCACCCCAAGACCCCAGCGCTTCCATCTTACCTAGGCACCCAGCCATTATCGCATACCACCACCCACACTCCATCACACTCACCCATCAGCCCAAGAAACCTAAACTACTCCCCAGACAGCCAGCCATCAATCTCGTCTGCTGCCGGGGACACCACACACCCATGTGGGCGCCAGCTGCACCGTGGCTCACTTACAGCCCGTTTTTGTGATGTCCAAAGCATGGCTGTAGCCACTGGTGTTTGTGAGCACTATGATGCCCTATTTGGGCGTTATTCAAAGACAACTCCAAAGCAGGCCAAGCAGGAGATTTGGGATAAGATTTGCCGGCAAGTTATTAGTGTTGGTTCTGTGAGGAGAGATGTTGAGCATATTAAGCGAAAATTTGGGGACCTGAAATATGTTTTTAAAAAAATGGACATGCGGCGCCAGCAGAGGTAAAATCCATTTAGAGTGTAATTGCATGTATAGGCTGCTTTGTAACAGGATGTAACACTTGGTGTGCTTTAATCTTCCCCAGCCTGCAGACAGGGGGTGGGATCCCTAATAAAATCATCCTAACACCAGCAGAAGAACATGTGTTTACATATATTCACCCGGCAACCCATCAGGGACTGCCAGGGGGCCAAGACACAGACAGGAATGTCAGGTCCGGAGGTGAGTATGTTTTTACATTGAGCCTTTTAAATGGGTACCCAAACAGTCTTAGACTCCTTAATACACACTGGCCCTTGCTTAAACACTAAAAGTACATTCACTCGTCCCAGAACAAACTCAAAACACGCCACAAGGCCAAACTACCCCTGGCTTGTCCCGGAGGACCATGCAACAACTGGCTTCAGTCCACACAAACCAACCTGAGTGTTTGAATGAGGTAAGTCAATGGTCCACTGTGTAGACTTATGAAATTGCACTTGCATCCATTTAATGTTAAATAGTGGACTCAATACCTGCAACATTTCTTGGCAGAACCTACCCAGTCCACCAATTATAGAAGACATTGGTGATTTGGAGGAGGAGGACACAATTCAGATGCACCCAAGGGCAACCAAACCAGTGGGCGAACATCAGACCCAACAGGCCAAGCAACTTCAGCCCCTGATGTCCTCTAACCCAACCTCTGTGGCACTAACCTCTTCTGCCGTCCGCACAACAGACTCTGCGCTAAGCCAGCCACCAGCAGCCACTCAATTTGGAGAACCACCCACCCGTGCCAGTGGCAGAACTAATCCAAGGCGACATATCAGCCAAAGGAGACAGCTACAAATCATGGAGGAAGCCTGGCACCATGAAAATGTAGTATTTAACGAAAATACACAGAGATTTAACGACACTGTGTGTAACCAAATAACCAACATGTGCAATCCATTACAGTGTTTAAACAAGAATGTCTCTGGGCTGCTGGCAGAAATCAGAAACCAAACCAGGGATATGGGTGAAATGGTCCACCAATGGCAGCTCAATAACCAGAGCCTGGCAAATATTACTGCTAACATTCAAACACACCAGCCATCTACTTCCACAGCATATTCTACATACCACTAAATGTATGTGTTAATGTATTTGAACACACGTTAATTTTTCAAAGAAAAACCAAATAATTTGTGAAGTTAAAGATTAGTTTGTGACAAATAAAAAAATAACCAAAAACATAAATCAAGAATGTTATTTAGGCAAAAATATTTGCCACAAGTTCTGAACGGATCGCCTGTGCTGGCCCACTTTGGGATCCAGAGTATGGAGGTGTCACTTCTTCTGATATCTGCAAAGTGTCCTCAGCCAGGTCAGTATATCTGGATACACGGCTTCTAATGGCTAGGTTGTGCAGGACCTCACACGCTATTATAATTTTGATGACCTTGGTGGGCTCATACTGCAGGGCCCACCAGTCTGGTCCAGACAACGAAATCGCATCTTTAGCAAACCAAAGGCACGTTCCACCAAGCCGCGAGTCCTCCTATGCGCCGTGTTATACCGCTCCTGGGCCAGCGAAGATGGATGCAGGATGGGGGTAAGTAGCCATGGTAGCAAGGGATAGCCAGAATCACCTGGAAAAAAAAATAAGCACTAATAATAACACAAACACACATGTCAAATGTGCCTATTCGCAACATATGAAGTGTCTTGCACCATAACTATTCAGCACATCACTATGTGGCAAAAGAAACATATATAACAAGTCCTAAAAAAAAAATAAAAAAAACCCCACAAGTACCTTACATGCCATCACCAAAAAGGGCATGTTTTGTTACTGTAAAAGGGTAAGAACATGGAACAACAGACAGAGCCCTAAGGGGAAGAACCTCAATAATGTTTTTCTTTGCATTCCAGCATTAGTGATGAAGGACAATAGGTGAGCTGTGCTGTGTCAGACCAAGGCACAGTTATGATGAGGCAACATGCACATCCAGCCAGTACACTCCTGTACAATGAGTGTGGGATGCAACATAGCTAAGAGGGCCAGGACAGGACAGAATTGTGGAGACTAACAACAAAAAATTCATAGGAGCAAATAGTGGTAAGTGATTGGCAACTTGTAATGTTACAATGCTATCTAGCACAGATTAGTGGGGTACAGGCACCGCCAGAAAAATAAAAAAATGTTGCCCAGCAACACAAAGTTTGAGACACATACCCAGTAGCCATCCGCCAGACAGATCTCCAAATTCAAAACGTTGAAACAGGTTGGAGTTCCGCAATATGCGTGAATCATGCGTGGAACCAGGGCAGGCTGCAAATAAACTAAAAAATAGCAGATCTGGGCCGGACACTGCTTGGACATTAATGGAATGGCCCATCTTCCTGTTCCTGCAATAACCAAAAATAACTGGAATTAGTGTGACCAAAAGTGTCAAGATGCTCAAATATATTGTTAGCCAACCACAAAATGTGGAAACAATGGATGTTTTTCATACACAGGGTGTAGGTCTGCTTTAAATTCCTTTTTGAAAACAAAAAAAAAACTGACCTAAATGCTTCCGCTGTGTGAGGGAAAAAAATAAATTTGGGTGCCAGGGTAGCCATGCCATCCAAAAACTTGGTTAGGCTGCGGCTCAGCGTAGTCTGGGACATCCCCAAGGAGAAGGCACCCAGTCTCTGGAACGAGCCGTTTGCCAAAAACTGCAGGCATCCAACCAATTTGGTCATACCTGCAATTGCATGCCCCTTCCTTGTGGTGCGGGCTAACCATGGCCGCAGCTGGCTATACAAGTCCTGGAGAGAAACACGCTTACGGAGGGTGAGCTAGAATAGCTCAAGGTCATGCATGCCATGGATGTCCAAACGTGTTCGGTGCAGCCTGGTTTCTGCCATGCTCAAAAGAACCAGGCCGCGGAGCTGACGCCTTTGATGATCGCGCACAGAAGAATGCATTTCAAACTCCCGGAGAGCAAATACGGCTGCGAAGACTGCTCGTAAGTGAAGCGCCAACGCCCTCATTAAATTGGGCTGGTTTCAATCGGAAATCAAGGCTCTGAATCAAATAAAAAACGGACCAATCAACGGGCCGTCCGTTTTCAAGGAGTTCAGCCTCTTGCGAGCCGTCAATCGGAAAGGCGCATGCCGACACACCTGAGCGCATAAACGCACACAAAAAGCAACGTAGCAGCCTTTCAGGACCCGATCACAGCCCAAAACCAACGGGAAAACGTACGGGATAGCTGAACGGGGAGGCTCTGCATCAGGCCATACATCCTGATTGAGGTGGAAGGCCGAAACCACCTTAGGAAAGAAATCCGGCTTAAACTGAAAACTACCTTGTCCAGGTGCGCCTCAAAGTAAGGAGCCTGAATAGACAAGGCCGCCAACTCAGACACGCCGAACAGAGGTAATAGCCACCAAAAAGGCAACTTTCTGAGTGAGCAGAGAAAGAGCAATATCATGCACCAGCTCAAAAGGAGGCCCCTGGAGAGCCGACAGAACCAAGTTTAAATCCCAAACCGGCAGCAAGGGCTTTCTAGGAGGCCGCACATGAGTAACCCCCTGGAAAATTGTCTTAACCAGGGAATGAAGGGCAAAAGACCTTTGAAAGAAAACCACCAGGGCAGAAACCTGCCCCTTCAAAGTACTGAGCTGGAACCCCGAATCCAGACCATGTTGAAGAAACTCCAGAATTCTGGGAATAGAAAACACCCTACAAGGCAAGGCCCTAGCCTCGCACCAGTTAATATAAGACCTCCAAGTCCTATAGTAGACGTTAGAGGAAGATCTCTTCCTAGCTCTAACAGGAGTCTGAACCACCGCATCAGAAAGAACTTCCTCCTTTAAGATGGAGGTTTCAGCAGCCACGCCGTCAAAGCCAGCGTTGGTAAATTGGGGTAGGGTAGCTGACCCTGGGTGATAAGATCCGGAAGAAGAGGCAGATAAAACTGATCTACTGCCAGCCACACGACGTCTGCGAACCACACTCGCACCACCTTGCCCACCATGGAGAAAGGGGGGAACAGGTACAGAAACCCCAGTTCCCTCCAAGCCAGGGACATGGCATCCACTGCCAGGGCCAGAGGATCCTGAGACAGAGACACAAAGGCAGGAAGCTTGTGATTGTGACGTGAGGCAAAGAGATCCACCTCCGGAGTCCCCCACTTGTGACAAAGGGACTGGAATACCTTGGAACTGAGAGACCATTGTCCTCGGCGAGAGGATCTCCTGCTCAGGGAGTCCGCCTTCTGTTCTCCACTCCTGGGATGTAAATGGCTGAAATGCATGGGACATTGCTCTCTGCCCAAACAAGGATCAGACATACCTCCCTGAGGGCACTCCTGCTGTGAGTCCCTCCTTGGTGATTGATGTAAGCGACCGCCGTCCGATTGTCCGATCGGACTTGAACTGGCAATCTCTGCAAGAGTCAAGCGAGTCAGAACCAACCAAATGGTCCGCAGCTCCAAAACGTTGATGGGGGTATGAGCCTCCTGAGGCCCCCATAACCCCTGGAACTGATGTTCCCTCCAGAAGCCCCCCCAGCCCGACAGGCTGGCGTCCGTGGTGACCGTTTCCCAACAAGGGGCCAGAAAGGATCTGCCCTTCAACAGATTGCTTGACACTAGCCACCACTGAAGGGACTGCTGAGCCCGGGGAGACAGCAGACAAGACTGATCTAATGACAGCGGACACCTGTCCCAGGTCGCTAGAAGATGGAGCTGAAGCATCCTCATGTGAAACTGGGCAAAAGGGACTGCCTCGAAGGAAGCCACCATCAAACCTACCAATCTCATCCCTAGCCGGATAGATGGGCGAGGATTGGATAGTAGAAGCCGTATCAAATCTTGGATCAGAAGAATCTTGGGCTGAGGAAGGAACATCCTGGTCTGAAAGGCATCCAGAGTCATGCCCAGAAACGAAACCTCCCTGGACGGGGAGAGGGAGGACTTGGGATAGTTGATCACCCAGCCGTACCTCTCCAGTGTGGACACCACAACTCTGGTGCCTAGCTCCGCTTGGCTGAGAGAGGAAGCCAAAATGAGAAGGTCATCCAGATATGGTACAATGCGAATGCCCTGGACTCTGAGGAGGGCCATCACCCCCGCCAGTACCTTGGTGAACACCCTCGGAGCCGAGGTAAGCCTGAATGGAAGGGCCACAAACTGAAAATGCTGATCTTCCACCACGAACCTGAGGAATCTCTGGTGTGCCGGAAAGATAGGTACATGTAGATACGTATCCTTGATGTCTATGGAAGTCATGAAGTCCCCCTGACGAAGAGAATCGACGGCTGAACGCAAGGTTTCCATGCGAAACTTTCTGAAGCAGATAAACCGATTGAGGAGCTTCAGATCCAAAATGGGTAGAACGGAGCCGTCCTTCTTGGGCACCGTGAATAGATTGGAATAGAAGCCCAAGCCCCTTTCCGCGGAAGGCACTGGGCAAATGACAACCATGTCCAGCAGATAACTTACTGCCGCCCGAGGCACTCGAGACCTGAAGAATCTGGGAGGAGGCCGGATCTCGAATTAAAGGTTGTAACCGGAAGACACCACTTCCAGAATACATTTGTCTGAGACCTCCTGGTCCCAGACCTGAAAGAAGTGTCGCAGCCGTCCCCCCACCCGCAAGGGTGAGGGCGCCCCCTCATTGCTGAGCTGACTTGGCAGCGGGCTTGGGTTTGGAACTCCAATTGTGACCTGGACGGGCACGACCTCTGCCTCTATTCCAGGAATCACCTCTGAGGGTAGAGAAGGCCAAAACTCTGCCAGGTCTGGCACCACGAAAGGAAGGGTTAAAGGAGGCCACCCCCCGAATGGGACGACGTTGCCTCTTACGCTGAGGTAACTTCCCTCCTTTCGTGACTGAATCTAATCTTTCTCCAAAAAGCCGCAACCCCACAAAGGGAAGTGCTGTAAGCGACTTTTTGGCCACAAAATCAGCCGCCACTGGCGCAACCACACCAACCACCGAATAGCCACAAGCAAGGCCGAGGTTCTACCACACATGACCATGGTGTCATCCAGGGCGGCAAGCACAAAAGACATGAACAATTCACACCGCTTAAGGGCGGTGACTCATCACTGGCCGGGTCAAGCCTGGAAGAACTCAACAGGTCCCTAACAACAGACCTGGTAGCCACTGCCGTAAGCCCCGAAGCACAAACAGGCCATAAGGCTGAACCAACACTAGCAAAAGCGTGGCAAGCCATCTGATCAATGCGTTTATTCTCACCATCTTTGAGAGTGGTGGAGTCAGGTGAATGCAAAAGAGAAGTATTAGATAACCCGAGCACCGGGGCATCCACCTCGGGAGGGGACGACCATCGTTTTACCACGTCCAGAAAGGGATACTTCTTACCCCAACCCTCAAAATGCTTTTGATTTGGGAATTCCATGCGCGGCTTGGAAGTCCCAAAGAATTCCCCCTTTTGCGGAGCGGCCTCCTCTGGAGGAGAAATCGCCAGAACCTCAAATAGGTGAGCCAGGACCTTCGGGGTATCCACAGCATCCCCCTGCCCTTGCTCAGTATCAGCACCAACAAACTGCTGATTGTCAGAACCATCCGAATCCTCAAATAATTCCCCCTCTTCTAGCAGGGAATAATTAGACCAGTCAAGAAAATCATAATCATCAAACTCAAAAGCCGGCGTAGCTGGAGACAAATGCTTTCTCTTAGCCGAGGCCTTTCTGGCAACAGAGCCGGAAATAAATTTCTCAATATTAGCCAATCTGGCACACACATCAGATTGCGACTCCCCGCCTATGACAACATCACTAGGGGTACGGATAAGGCAGGGTGGGGAAGGAGAAGAGGCCGGGACCCCGGACCCAGACGCCTGGGCACCTGACTGCTGCATTATGGCCCGCTGAGCACAAGGTATGCAAACAAGTACATTATCCCCCCGCAAGGGATGCCCCACAACTCACACACTGCCGGGGTTGCCCCGAGGGGAGCCCAAGCCCGGTATCCTGAGAAGCCTCCATATGGTGATTTTTAATGTAGTCGCAATGACCAGAGGGAATTACGCTGTTAAAGCTACCCGGGATGCCCCTTCAAGTCCCAAGTGGGAGGATTTTTTTTTTTATTTTTAGGAACCCTAAATTAAATTCTAAGGGACCCTAGGACCGGGAGAACCCCCTTTTTAAACATCAAAGGAAGGGATCCCAACTGGAAGACATGAGAAAAGGGAGTACATAAGTGTCAACATGCACATCACCCAACAACATATATAAAAAGATAAAATGGGGAAATAAGAAAGAAATTACTCACACCACCAAACGGCGACCGTCAACCCTCACAGCAGCGAGGGAATGAGAAGAGAGAGCAGCGAGGCCGGAAGAAGAGGGGCGGGCTAGTGCACAACGTGCGCCGCGCCTGGCTCCGGCCCCGCCCCCTCCCCTCACGCAGGGCCCGGCTTCAGCCAGCACCAGAGCGCCTCAGTGGAGCCGACCTCAAGGGGGGGCGGGCCGTGAGGAGCGCCCAAACACACCACATGTACACACACACATACACACACCTTTTCCCTCAAATAAAGTCAAACACCCACAGGAGAAAAGGCCTCCCTCCCCCAAGGGGCACAGACGGACACTGTAGGGGGGAGAACCCACACCAATAGGTGAAAGGGCAAGAGGGATGGAGCATCCCAAGCCGGGATCACCAACCCGAACACCGCCAACCCCTTTGTATGGGGTCTCACGGGGGAGCTAGCTCCCATATACACCACATGGTGCAGCCTAACATTGCCTGGACCTTCAGCCTAGGCTGGGAGGCATACTGCTATAGTTTAAATAAAAAAAAAAAAAGGTTCAGGCAACAATAGAAACAAAAGGCTGGGGGGTTACCCCGGCTACCTGCAAGAAGGAGACCGCCATCTTCTGAATTGCTCGCCGAGTGCAGAGACGAAAGACTGGGGAATGGTGGGAGGTCCCAGGTATTTATGCACTGGCAGGGGTTCCTTTTTTTCATGTCATCTCTGCAAGATCACCCTCTACAAGACAGTTACCCAAGTGTCATGAATATTCGGTATTATAAGTATGTCTCACACCCTGCTTCGGATAGATTAATTACACGTGGGTTATGGTCCAGTAGAGGGCGAACTTCTGCAGAGATGACTAGAAAAAGAAGCCCCTCCCAGTCCATAAATACCTGGGACCTCCCACACATTCCCCAGTATAAGAAAGCAGTAAGGAGACCAGGAAGAGCCAATAAAATCCATGAGAAAAGAATTTTACCATATAGAGGATCCAAGATACAAGGGTGGGACGAAGCAGGCTGTGAGACACTTATAATACCCATTTTACAGGTGAGTAATCACAAAATGGTATTATTCCAAGTATGTCTCACACCCTGCTTCGGATAGATTAATTACACGTGGGACATCCAATAGCAGTGTCCAAAAAAGGGTGGGGATCCCAACAGGCAATAGTGCACAAATTAAACCACTGCAGCTTGCAGAACTTTGCGGCCAAAAACAGCATCCGCTGAGGCCCGCACATCAACCTTATAAAACTTGGAAAAAGTATGAACAGAAGACCAAGTAGCAGCCTTACAAACTTATTAAACAGAAGCCTGGTGCTGAAAAGCCCAAGAAGCCCCAACAGCACGAGTAGAATGAGCAGTGATCTGAAAAGGGGGGACCCTCCCCTTGGCAGTATAGGCCCCAACAATGGCCTGATGTATCCATTTATTAATGGTAGACTTGGCAGGCGCCAAACCTTTCCTGGGCTCAGAGGGCACCACGAACAAGGCGTCCGTCTTACGGAAGGAAGAAGTAGCCACCAAATAGTACTTCACACAACGAACCACATCCAAAGAGTGCAGGACCCTCTCCTTGTCATTGCTAGGCTTAGGACACAAGGAAGGGAGAACCACATCCTGATTGAGATGGAAAGCAGAAACCACCTTAGGAAGGAAATCTGGCTTAAAGCGAAAGACCACCTTGTCCTGGTGTCTCTCAAAGTAAGGGGCCTGAATGGACAGAGCCGCCAACTCAGACACGACGAACAGATGTAATAGCCACCAAAAAGGCAATCTTTTGTGTAAGCATAGAAAGTGCAACATCCTGCACCGGCTCAAAAGGAGGCAGGATGTTTCCAAACGGGCAACAAAGGCTTTCTAGGGGGCCGCACATGAGTGACCCCCTGGAAAAAAGTCTTAACCAAGGGATGCAGAGCAAAGGACCTTTGAAAGAAGACCGCCAGGGCAGAGACCTGCACTTTCAAGGTACTAAGCTGGAACCCCAGGTCCAGACCGTTTTGAAGAAAATCCAAAATCCTAGGAATCGAAAACACTCTGCAAGGCAATGCCCTAGCCTCACACCAGTCAATATAGGACCTCCAAGTCCTGTAGGAGATGTTAGAGGAAGATCTCTTCCTAGCCCTAACAAGTGTCTGAATCACAGCATCAGAACAAACCTTCCTCCTTTAACCCTTTTGTTGCCAAGCACGTAACACCTACGTGCTGGCTTGGCTGGGCCTTAAAGTGGACCAACACCCAGGGGGGATCGGCCCGGAAATCTATAAGATTTCGGGATGTCCCGCGGGGAGGAACCCCCCCAGGAGGCCCACAATCCTCACCTTACCGGCGATCCAACGGCGCATGTGCGAGACGCGGCCGCGTCTCTCGCTTCCCTCTAGCAGGGCGCGCTCCCGCGCCGGCCGTTTTGTGAATGGCCGGCGCAGGCGCGCTCCCTGTTAGAGGGAAGCGAGAGACGCAGCCAATGACAGCGCTCTGGTATGCGCGTCCAAGCGGCTTTGGATGCGCATACCAGAGCTGCTCTGAGCGCTGTCATTGGCCGGACGAGGTCACGTGGGAGCGGGGAGAGGTGAGTTTTTGCGGCGATCGGGGGGGTTTCAGACAGCGGGGCACCCCTGATCGGGGTGCCCCACCTAAGTGGACCAACACCCAGGATAGTCAAAATCCTGGGTGTTGGTCCACTTTAAGTGCCAAGCACGTAGGGGTTACGAGCTCGACTTTCCCCGCTGCTAGTTTAAAAAATACTCACCTGACCCCTCGTTGGATCCGGCCGGATCTCCTCTTTAGTTTGGTGCCATCCGATCCCCCGGAATAGGCCGCCCCCCCCCCGCTTCGGCAGCAGCAGCTGCTAACTGTAAAAAAAAGATAAATAAAAATGACATTTACTTACCTGCAGTCGCGCTGCCTCCCGCCGGGTCTTCTCTTCACTGGGGGGGCTTCCGATCGCCCCCCCCAGCCTCTTCCATGGCGAGGAGAGGGCAGAAAATGCCCTCTCCCCCCACTTCCTGGATCGCGACTGGCGGGGCCAGGTGACACCATTGTGATGTCACCAGCAGCCGGCATCTTAACGCCAGCACCTGAGACTATGAATCAGTCTGCTCGGTGCTTGGAGCAGAGGAGAATGAGAGGGCTGTGATCGCCCCCCCCCCCTCCCCAGGCTCTCTCTTCCAAACACGCAAGCAGACTGTCAGCGGAGATCGCCAGGGGACACAGGATCGGAGGTAAGTAAAAAAAAAATAAAAAATAATAAAGATCATTTTTTTTTTATTTATGTGTGTTTTTTTCAATATTTAACCCCTTGTGAACTGGTAAGGGGTCCATGAGACCCCTTATACCAGTTCACAAGGCTGGGGGGGGGTGGCAAGTCACCTGCCCTAGCGGGTGACTTGCCATTAACTCCCGGCACCCCCATTACCTCCCTCACCAAAGCCCGGGGGGGGGGGGGGCAGAAGAGCCCGGGCCCACATAGGCTATGTGGGCTCGTAGGCTGCAGGGTGGGGGGGGCCACAAAAGCTGGCCCCCCCCACTCTGTGCCTACAAGCCCCCATAGCTGGTCCCGGGCTGGTTACTTTGGGTAAGGGGGACCCCACGTCATTTTTGGGGGGATTTTTAACCAGGAGGGGGGACCCTATGTCATTTTTTTTAATTAACCCTTTGTGTTCTGTTATCCAGGAGCTATAAAAGGCTTCCAGCAGGTGAGCAGAAGCCAGTGATCGCCGAGTGCTCCAGGATGGATGGGAGGTAAGTATTAAAAAAAAAAAAAAAAAAAATAATAATTTTTTCTTTTTGTGTGTGTGTGTTTTTACATTTAACCCCTTGTGAACTGGTAAGGGGTCCATGACTGCTATACCATTTCACAAGGCTGGGGGAGGTGGCAAGTCACCTGTGACTAGCGGGTGACTTGCCATTAACCCCTGGCACCCCCATTACCTGCCTCCCCAAAGCCCAGGGGGGGGGGGGCAGAAGAGCCCGGGCCCACAGGCTATGCGGGCTTGTAGCCTGCAGGGCCAGGGGCCACAAAAGCTGGCCTCTGTGCCCTGTTTCTACAAGCCCTGCATAGCTGGTCCCGGGCTGGTTACTTTGGGTAAGGGGGACCCCATGTCAATTTTTTTTTCTTGGATTTTTAAGGGTTTTTAACCCTTAAAAATCCCCCCCGGGAGGGGGGACCCTGTAATTTTTTTTTTCTCGATTTAACCCTTTGTAATGTGGATGGTAGTTGTATTTTATTTGTAAATGTCATAAAATGTTATAAAGTACTTGTTTCAGTTAGGGGGGGGTCTCCTGGGCAGTAACGGGGGGCTACCGATAAATATGTGGTACCGTTCTAATCGGTAGAAATGGGGCTTTCACATGCAATATGCTTTTCCTTAATAAAATACATTTTTTATTTAAAATAATGGAGTAAATTTTCTAAAAATGTTTTTATTTATTCATTTATTTTTAGTTAATATTGTAAAAAACAGAATAAAATTTACAAACAAAAGTAGCTATGCATGTTGGGTATTGTTCTGTTCGGGGGACCTTGCGCTTTCAGACTTAGCTTGTTTTTTCTGGTTTGCATATTTATATTTTAGGAAAAGGTGTTTTTTATTCAGCTTTTTTATACATTTTTTAGAGAAACCCTGCGCAACCAAAGAATTCTTTGAGGGATTAATTCCAGAAAGATGAGCCCACTACAACAAGCTGGGTACGCTTAGAAAGCTTAACGTGTACTTTCAGGGAATTTATGGTTTATGGGGGATATTCCAAATGTAAAAGGGTTGTTTTGGTTGAAAAATCGCAAGGTGCGACTTTGTCTGCAGAGCTGAAATTTTCAACATGCTTTACTTTGGGGTGTTTGGCAACTCTTCCCTTGACAGAACCTATGCATGTTGGGTGTTGTTCTGTTCGGGGGATGTTGCTTTTTCAGATTAAACTTGTTTTTTCTTGTTTGTATATAGTTTTTTTTAGGAAAATACCATTTTGTGAGTACTCACCTGAAAAATGGATATTGTCGGTGTGCCACACACCCCGCTTCACTTTTAATATTCTTCACTTATTGGGTTAACTCACCGCCAGGTGACGCTGTGCAGAGAGGAAATCTTGTAACGAGCCCCCTTCCGGCCTACATATACCTGGTACCTCCCATTAATCACCAGTATATTAAAAAGCAGAAAGACAAGGTACCAGTATTTTACCGGTAACCTCAAAATCAATTTGATATAAATAAAAGCTTCACCATATAAAGGCTTCAGAATACCGAAAAGGGTGGGAGTGAAGCGGGGTATGTGGCACACCAACAATATCCATTTTTCAGGTGAGTACTCACAAAATGGTATTATTCTTGGTGTGCCACACACCCCGCTTCACTTTTAATATTCTTCACGTATTGGGACATCCAAAAGCAGTGTCCACAAGGGATGGGCAACTCAAGGCCAGGTGAAGCATAACTTAAATGATTGCAGTCTGCAGAACCTTGCGGCCAAAAACAGCATCTGCTGAGGCCCGCACATCAACTTTGTAAAACTTAGAAAAAGTATGAACAGAAGACCAAGTGGCGGCCTTACAAACCTGTTCAACAGAAGCTTGGTGCTGAAATGCCCAAGACGCCCCAATGGCGCGAGTAGAATGAGCAGTGATACGAAAAGGGGGAACTCTTCCCTTAGCAGAATAGGCCGCAGTAACGGCCTGACGTATCCACTTGCTAATGGCAGATTTGGCTGGTGCCAAACCCTTCTTAGGCCCATGGGGCACAACAAAAAACGAATCCGTCCTACGAAAAGGAGACATGATAATCAAGTAGTACTTAACACAGCGTACTACATCCAAACAATGCAAAACCCTCTCTGTCATTCTTAGGATTAGGACATAAGGAGGGAAGAACAATGTCTTGGTTCAAATGAAAAGCAGAAACAACCTTGGGAAGAAAGTCTAGCTTGAACCGAAAGACCACTTTATCCTGATGCCTCTCAAAGTAAGGCGCCTGGATAGACAAGGCCGCCAACTCCGAGACACGCCGGACAGAAGTGATCGCTACCAAGAAGACAATCTTCTGAGTCAGGGTAGACAAAGCAATATCTTGCAAAGGCTCAAAAGGAGGAGCCTGAAGAGCAGAAAGAACCAAATTCAAATCCCAAACCGGGAGTAATGGTTTCCTGGGAGGCCGCACATGCGTAACCCCCTGGAAAAAAGTTTTAACTAAAGGCTGAAGCGCAACACGCTTCTGAAAAAAGATAGATAAGGCAGAAACTTGCCCTTTCAACGTACTTAGCTGAAGACCAGAGTCCAGCCCTGATTGTAAAAACTCCAGAATCCTGGAGACCGAAAAGACCCTACAAGGAAAAGATCTTATCTCACACCAAGCGATATAGGCTTTCCAAGTCCTATAGTAGATGATAGAAGAAGACCTCTTCCGGGCACTGATCAGAGTCTTAATGACTGAATCAGAAAGACCCTCCTCCTTCAGGATGGAGGTTTCAGCAGCCAGGCCGTCAAACCCAGCGCTGGTAAATTGGGGTAACACAATCGACCCTGAGTGAGCAGATCGGGCCGAAGAGGCAGAACGAACTGGTCCACCGCCAGCCGAACGATGTCTGCGAACCACACTCGCCTTGGCCACCTTGGGGCCACGAGAACGGCGGACACCTTTTCCAGAGCCAACTTCTGAAGCACCCTGCCCAGCATGGGTATTGGAGGAAACAGGTATAGAAATCCCAGAACCCCCCGGCTCAGGGACATGGCGTCCACTGCCAGAGCCAGAGGATCCTGGGAGAGCGACACGAAGTTCGGGAGCCTGTGATTGTGACGAGAGGCAAACAGGTCCACCTCCGAGGTCCCCCATTGGAGACACAGTGAGCGAAACACCCGAGGATGGAGAGCCCATTCTCCCAGACGGGGAAAGCCCCTGCTCAACCGGTCTGCTTCCTGGTTCTCCACTCCTGGAATGTATACCACCGAGAGACAAGGAACATGGGCCTCCGCCCAGGTCAGGATCCGGGACACTTCTCTGAGAGCACTCAGACTGCGAGTCCCTCCCTGATGATTGATGTAAGCAACTGCTGTTTGATTGTCTGAACGCACCTGGACCGGAAGGCCCAGAACGAGCTGAGTCAGGAGAGCAAGCACCCGACGGATGGTTCTCAGTTCCAGAATATTGATGGGTAAGTGGGGCCTTTGAGGTCCCCACTGCCCCTGAAACTGCAGCTCCTTCCAGAATCCGCCCCATCCCGACAGACTGGCGTCCGTGGTGACAATTTCCCAAAGGGGGGACAGGAAAGACCTGCCCTACACAAGATTGGTCGAGACCAACCACCACAGGAGGGACTGCCGGACCCGGGAGGACAACTGGAAGGACTGATCCAGCGACCGAGGCTGCTGGTCCCAAGACGCCGACAGAAAAAGCTGAAGCGTTCTCGTGTGAATTTGAGCAAAAGGAAGAAACACTCTGTGTTGATGAGAGTCCAGGCCGGGACGAACTGACCCATCTTTCTTGGGGACTGCGAAAAGATTGGAGTAGAAACCGAGGCCCATCTCTAAGCGCGGTACCGGCCGGATGACCGCCATCTCTAACAGATTCTTTACCGACGCCAGGAGCCCCTGCGCGGCCAAAGGATCGATGGGCACCCGAGACCGAAAAAACCGTGAAGGAGGGCGAGACTCGAATTCCAGCTTGTAACCGGACGACACCACTTCCTGGATCCATCTGTCCGGAACCTCTTGGTTCCAAACCTGGGAGAAGTGTCGCAATAGTCCCCCCACCCGCACGGGTGAGGGCAGCCCCTCATTGCTGAGCGGGCTTATCAGCAGGCTTGGGCTTGGTGCCCCAGGACTGAGTGGGCCGGCCACGGCCCCTCCCCCGAGTCCAACCTGCACCTCTGGTAGCGGGAAAGAAAGCCCCCCTACCCGCTCTGAATCCTCGAAAGGAAGGCCTACCGGAACTTGCCCCCCTAAAGGGGCCGCGAGGCCTCTTGCGTTGTGGCATCTTACCACCCTTTGCGACTGAATCAATTTTCTCCCCAGACGCAACCCCAAAAAGGGGAGAGCTGTGAGCACTTTTTTAGAAACTGAGTCCGCCGACCACTGACGCAGCCATACCGACCGGCGCATAGCCACCAGCATAGCCGCTGTCTTGCTACTCATAGCCAGCGCATCGTCCTGAGCGGATAGGATATAGGACACAAAAGATTCACACTGCTTAAGCGCAGTAAACTCTTTACAAGCGGGATTGAGATCCTCATATAGCCCCTGAATTACAGACCTAATCGCCAATAGAAGAAGGGCTGAAGCACACACCGGGCGCATCGCTGACCCGGCATAAATAAAACCATGGCGAGCGTACTGGTCAATCCGACGACCTTCCCCATCTTTAGGGACAGTGGTCTCAGCCGACTGTACCATAGCCGTGCTGGAGAGCCCTAGCACAGGGGTATCGACGTCAGGAGGGACAGACCAAAGCTTCATCAACTCTGGCGGAAAAGGATAACGCTTTTCCCAACTGGAAGGGATTCCAGATAACCGTGTGGGATGTTCCCATTCCTTAATGACCACCCTCTCAAAGTGGTGCTGTCTGGGAAAAACCCAACGCGGCTGAGGCTCTTTAAACAACTGACCCTTTGGCAGGGTGACAGCCTCAGGCGGATCTAAATCCAAAATGTTAAACATTTGAGCCAGAATGGAGGGGGTGTCAAAAGCAACCCCCGCCGACCAATCGCATCAGCCTCAAGCTGATCTGCAGGCTCATCTGACTCCAACAGGAATTCTTCCTCGTCCGAGGATCCATCGGACCATTCCACAGGCTCACATAACTCGTCCTGTGGAGCCGAATCCCCCCCGGGAGGGGGGACCCTGTAATTTTTTTTTTCTCGATTTAACCCTTTGTAATGTGGATGGTAGTTGTATTTTATTTGTAAATGTCATAAAATGTTATAAAGTACTTGTTTCAGTTAGGGGGGGTCTCCTGGGCAGGAACGGGGGGCTACCGATAAATATGTGGTACCGTTCTAATCGGTAGAAATGGGGCTTTCACATGCAATATGCTTTTCCTTAATAAAATACATTTTTTATTTAAAATAATGGAGTAAATTTTCTAAAAATGTTTTTATTTATTCATTTATTTTTAGTTAATATTGTAAAAAACAGAATAAAATTTACAAACAAAAGTAGCTATGCATGTTGGGTATTGTTCTGTTCGGGGGACCTTGCGCTTTCAGACTTAGCTTGTTTTTTCTGGTTTGCATATTTATATTTTAGGAAAAGGTGTTTTTTATTCAGCTTTTTTATACATTTTTTAGAGAAACCCTGCGCAACCAAAGAATTCTTTGAGGGATTAATTCCAGAAAGATGAGCCCACTACAACAAGCTGGGTACGCTTAGAAAGCTTAACGTGTACTTTCAGGGAATTTATGGTTTATGGGGGATATTCCAAATGTAAAAGGGTTGTTTTGGTTGAAAAATCGCAAGGTGCGACTTTGTCTGCAGAGCTGAAATTTTCAACATGCTTTACTTTGGGGTGTTTGGCAACTCTTCCCTTGACAGAACCTATGCATGTTGGGTGTTGTTCTGTTCGGGGGATGTTGCTTTTTCAGATTAAACTTGTTTTTTCTTGTTTGTATATAGTTTTTTTTAGGAAAATACCATTTTGTGAGTACTCACCTGAAAAATGGATATTGTTGGTGTGCCACACACCCCGCTTCACTTTTAATATTCTTCACTTATTGGGTTAACTCACCGCCAGGTGACGCTGTGCAGAGAGGAAATCTTGTAACGAGCCCCCTTCCGGCCTACATATACCTGGTACCTCCCATTAATCACCAGTATATTAAAAAGCAGAAAGACAAGGTACCAGTATTTTACCGGTAACCTCAAAATCAATTTGATATAAATAAAAGCTTCACCATATAAAGGCTTCAGAATACCGAAAAGGGTGGGAGTGAAGCGGGGTATGTGGCACACCAACAATATCCATTTTTCAGGTGAGTACTCACAAAATGGTATTATTCTTGGTGTGCCACACACCCCGCTTCACTTTTAATATTCTTCACTTATTGGGACATCCAAAAGCAGTGTCCACAAGGGATGGGCAACTCAAGGCCAGGTGAAGCATAACTTAAATGATTGCCGTCTGCAGAACCTTGCGGCCAAAAACAGCATCTGCTGAGGCCCGCACATCAACTTTGTAAAACTTAGAAAAAGTATGAACAGAAGACCAAGTGGCGGCCTTACAAACCTGTTCAACAGAAGCTTGGTGCTGAAATGCCCAAGACGCCCCAATGGCGCGAGTAGAATGAGCAGTGATACGAAAAGGGGGAACTCTTCCCTTAGCAGAATAGGCCGCAGTAACGGCCTGACGTATCCACTTGCTAATGGCAGATTTGGCTGGTGCCAAACCCTTCTTAGGCCCATGGGGCACAACAAAAAACGAATCCGTCCTACGAAAAGGAGACATGATAATCAAGTAGTACTTAACACAGCGTACTACATCCAAACAATGCAAAACCCTCTCTTTGTCATTCTTAGGATTAGGACATAAGGAGGGAAGAACAATGTCTTGGTTCAAATGAAAAGCAGAAACAACCTTGGGAAGAAAGTCTAGCTTGAACCGAAAGACCACTTTATCCTGATGCCTCTCAAAGTAAGGCGCCTGGATAGACAAGGCCGCCAACTCCGAGACACGCCGGACAGAAGTGATCGCTACCAAGAAGACAATCTTCTGAGTCAGGGTAGACAAAGCAATATCTTGCAAAGGCTCAAAAGGAGGAGCCTGAAGAGCAGAAAGAACCAAATTCAAATCCCAAACCGGGAGTAATGGTTTCCTGGGAGGCCGCACATGCGTAACCCCCTGGAAAAAAGTTTTAACTAAAGGCTGAAGCGCAACACGCTTCTGAAAAAAGATAGATAAGGCAGAAACTTGCCCTTTCAACGTACTTAGCTGAAGACCAGAGTCCAGCCCTGATTGTAAAAACTCCAGAATCCTGGAGACCGAAAAGACCCTACAAGGAAAAGATCTTATCTCACACCAAGCGATATAGGCTTTCCAAGTCCTATAGTAGATGATAGAAGAAGACCTCTTCCGGGCACTGATCAGAGTCTTAATGACTGAATCAGAAAGACCCTCCTCCTTCAGGATGGAGGTTTCAGCAGCCAGGCCGTCAAACCCAGCGCTGGTAAATTGGGGTAACACAATCGACCCTGAGTGAGCAGATCGGGCCGAAGAGGCAGAACGAACTGGTCCACCGCCAGCCGAACGATGTCTGCGAACCACACTCGCCTTGGCCACCTTGGGGCCACGAGAACGGCGGACACCTTTTCCAGAGCCAACTTCTGAAGCACCCTGCCCAGCATGGGTATTGGAGGAAACAGGTATAGAAATCCCAGAACCCCCCAGCTCAGGGACATGGCGTCCACTGCCAGAGCCAGAGGATCCTGGGAGAGCGACACGAAGTTCGGGAGCCTGTGATTGTGACGAGAGGCAAACAGGTCCACCTCCGGGGTCCCCCATTGGAGACACAGTGAGCGAAAAACCCGAGGATGGAGAGCCCATTCTCCCAGACGGGGAAAGCCCCTGCTCAACCGGTCTGCTTCCTGGTTCTCCACTCCTGGAATGTATACCACCGAGAGACAAGGAACATGGGCCTCCGCCCAGGTCAGGATCCGGGACACTTCTCTGAGAGCACTCAGACTGCGAGTCCCTCCCTGATGATTGATGTAAGCAACTGCTGTTTGATTGTCTGAACGCACCTGGACCGGAAGGCCCAGAACGAGCTGAGTCAGGAGAGCAAGCACCCGACGGATGGTTCTCAGTTCCAGAATATTGATGGGTAAGTGGGGCCTTTGAGGTCCCCACTGCCCCTGAAACTGCAGCTCCTTCCAGAATCCGCCCCATCCCGACAGACTGGCGTCCGTGGTGACAATTTCCCAAAGGGGGGACAGGAAAGACCTGCCCTACACAAGATTGGTCGAGACCAACCACCACAGGAGGGACTGCCGGACCCGGGAGGACAACTGGAAGGACTGATCCAGCGACCGAGGCTGCTGGTCCCAAGACGCCGACAGAAAAAGCTGAAGCGTTCTCGTGTGAATTTGAGCAAAAGGAAGAAACACTCTGTGTTGATGAGAGTCCAGGCCGGGACGAACTGACCCATCTTTCTTGGGGACTGCGAAAAGATTGGAGTAGAAACCGAGGCCCATCTCTAAGCGCGGTACCGGGCGGATGACCGCCATCTCTAACAGATTCTTTACCGACGCCAGGAGCCCCTGCGCGGCCAAAGGATCGATGGGCACCCGAGACCGAAAGAACCGTGAAGGAGGGCGAGACTCGAATTCCAGCTTGTAACCGGACGACACCACTTCCTGGATCCATCTGTCCGGAACCTCTTGGTTCCAAACCTGGGAGAAGTGTCGCAATAGTCCCCCCACCCGCACGGGTGAGGGCAGCCCCTCATTGCTGAGCGGGCTTATCAGCAGGCTTGGGCTTGGTGCCCCAGGACTGAGTGGGCCGGCCACGGCCCCTCCCCCGAGTCCAACCTGCACCTCTGGTAGCGGGAAAGGAAGCCCCCCTACCCGCTCTGAATCCTCGAAAGGAAGGCCTACCGGAACTTGCCCCCCTAAAGGGGCCGCGAGGCCTCTTGCGTTGTGGCATCTTACCACCCTTTGCGACTGAATCAATTTTCTCCCCAAACAGACGCAACCCCAAAAAGGGGAGAGCTGTGAGCACTTTTTTAGAAACTGAGTCCGCCGACCACTGACGCAGCCATACCGACCGGCGAATAGCCACCAGCATAGCCGCTGTCTTGCTACTCATAGCCAGCGCATCGTCCTGAGCGGATAGGATATAGGACACAAAAGATTCACACTGCTTAAGCGCAGTAAACTCTTTACAAGCGGGATTGAGATCCTCATATAGCCCCTGAATTACAGACCTAATCGCCAATAGAAGAAGGGCTGAAGCACACACCGGGCGCATCGCTGACCCGGCATAAATAAAACCATGGCGAGCGTACTGGTCAATCCGACGACCTTCCCCATCTTTAGGGACAGTGGTCTCAGCCGACTGTACCATAGCCGTGCTGGAGAGCCCTAGCACAGGGGTATCGACGTCAGGAGGGACAGACCAAAGCTTCATCAACTCTGGCGGAAAAGGATAACGCTTTTCCCAACTGGAAGGGATTCCAGATAACCGTGTGGGATGTTCCCATTCCTTAATGACCACCCTCTCAAAGTGGTGCTGTCTGGGAAAAACCCAACGCGGCTGAGGCTCTTTAAACAACTGACCCTTTGGCAGGGTAACAGCCTCAGGCGGATCTAAATCCAAAATTTTAAACATTTGAGCCAGAATGGAGGGGGTGTCAAAAGCAACCCCCGCCGACCAATCGCCAATCGTATCAGCCTCAAGCTGATCTGCAGGCTCATCTGACTCCAACAGGAACTCTTCCTCGTCCGAGGATCCATCGGACCATTCCACAGGCTCACATAACTCGTCCTGTGGAGCCGAAGGTACCGGAGTCAGGTGCTTCCGTTTTGCAGCGGCCTTTAACCCTGCTTTAACGGGCACTACTTTCCGGGGGCTGGCCGACCGTGCCGCCACCTCGGATTGCGAATCCCCACTTTTGACAGTGTCATGCGGGGTCCGGAACAGGGAGGGAGAGGTAGGAGATGATGAAGGTTGCGACGGGCCAGCAGCCGAAGCAACAGACTGACGCGCAATGCTCTGCTTTGCACAAGGAATGCAAATAAAGACATCACCAGCTGGGAGCAGAGCCCCACAACTTATGCACCCCCCGGATGGCTCAGAAGAACCGTTTCCGGCAATAACGGAAGCCTCCATATGGTGATTTATGGTATTCGCAATTTTTTTGGGCTTTAAGGCATAAGCCAACCCGGGATGCCCCCTTATTGTAAATGTCCCGGAAGGGAGGTTTTTTTTTTTTTTTTAAAGGAAGGTCCCCCTTAATAATTATATATATATATATATATATATATATATATATATATATATAGAGAGAGAGAGAGAGAGAGAGAGAGAGAGAGAGAGAGAGAGAGAGAGAGAGAGAGAGAGAGAGAGAGAGAGAGAGAGAGAGAGAGAGAGAGAGAGAGAGAGAGAGAGAGAGAGAGATTATATATGTAAATTTTTAAATATAAAAATATCCCAATATTCTTTTTTTTTTTTTTTTTTTAACCCTTTCGCTGCCAGCCTACCTGCAGCATTTGCCACTCCCTGTTGCCAGACGATGTTTCACCATTTTGCGCTACACATATTCAACTGTCATTTTTGAAGGGATTTCCAGGGATTTCCCAGGAAAATTATATATTGTTTTTTTCAACAGAGTCTGGGCTTTAACATGAAATGTCTTGTTTGTATTTTTTAGGTGTATTCTCAATTTTTTTGGGTGAAATGTGTGAAAAAAAAACAAAAAAAAAACATTTTTTTTACAATTTGTAGAGTTTTTTTGTAATAAAAAATAAAAAGTTTGTCAATAAAATCTTATTGCGTGAGAAACCCCAATTTCTCCCGGTTACAGCGATACCACATATGTATAGGTAGACACCCTTTCCTGCCCAGAAGCCTTTTATAGCTGCTGGATGACAAATGGTTAATTAAAAAAAAAAATGACATAGGGTCCCCCTTCCCGGGGAGGGGGACCCCATTTTTTTTTGGATTTTGAAGGGTTAAAAACCCTTCAAAATCCAAAAAAAAAAAAATGACGTGGGGTCCCCCTTACCCAAAGTAACCAGCCCGGGACCAGCTATGGGGGCTTGTAGGCACAGAGTGGGGGGGCCAGCTTTGGTGGCCCCCCCACCCTGCAGCCTACGAGCCCACATAGCCTATGTGGGCCCGGGCTCTTCTGCCCCCCCCTGGCCTTTGGGGAGGCAGGTAATGGGGGTGCGGGGGTTAATGGCAAGCCACCCGCTAGGGCAGGTGACTTGCCACCCCCCCAGCCTTGTGAACTGGTATAAGGGGTCTCATGGACCCCTTACCAGCTCACAAAGGGTTAATGTGAAAAAAAAACACCACACAATAATAAAAAGTATTTTATTAGAAAAAAAAAAAAATTTTTTTTTACTGTACTTACCTTCGATTGCAAGCTCTTGTCCCTCGCCGCTCAGCTGACAGATGCCGGTGATCGGCATCCAGAGAAGGAGAAGGCAGGAGATCAGAGGATCTCCTGCCACCTCCTTCCAGGGCACCGATCACCGGCATCTGAGAAGCTGAGAAGGCTGAAGCCTGAGATCGGGGCCGGGATGACTTCATAAGCCCCGCCCCCAAGGGGGCGGGGCTTAGAGGCATGATGGCGGCCGCCATCGTGCAGAAGAGAGGAGAGAGCCTCCCAGGCTCTCTCCTGAAGATCGGTAAGTCCTGGGGGGGGATCGGAGGCCCCCCAGGTGAAGAGGAGGGACAGCGGGAGCCAGCGCACACACAGGTAAGTGAATGTCATTTTTATTTTTTTTTTTTTTACAGTTAGAAGCTGCTGCTGCAGAAGCGGGGGGGGGGGGCGGCCTATTCCGGGGGCTCTCCTGGAGCCATCCGACCCCCCACGGGGGATCGGATGGCACCAAATTAAAGAGGAGACCCGGCCGGATCCAACAAGGGGTCAGGTGAGTATTTGTTGTTTTTACTTTTTAAACTACAAGCGAGGAAAGTCAAGCACGTAACACCTACGTGCTTGGCACTTAAGGCCCAGCCAAGCCAGCACGTAGGTGTTACGTGCTTGGCAACAAAAGGGTTAAAAGAAAGACTAGCCAGGTAACATAGAGCCGGAGGGCCACTATAAACAGGGATCCCGGGATCTGTAAGGAAAAGAAAAACCACAATCAGATCCCCACATGCGTGTAACAAGCCAAAAACATATCTATGCATGGCACCAAAGTGCCTTTAAATGAGCTAAAAAGACCACAACCTTGCCCCTTAATAAATCCAAAAAATGATGCCTCCTTAACAAAACACTCGCCCCCATATCTACACACTATAGATATTTAACTCCCACTCAACGGCCCCACCAGGGTGGGGCCGCTTACCTGAAAAGACCGAGAGCAGCAACCGGAGGGACGATGCAGCAGCCAGCAGCAGCAAAGGTAAATACAACCATGTGCGGCAGCCCCCCCCCCCCCCCACGTGACTTCCTTTAAACCTGAAGGAAGGAAGTGAAGCTGGGGCCGGCCGCATGACGCTGCCACCGGCGCCACGCCCCCTTCACCGCGTCACCGGGACCCGCCCCCTAAGCTCGATCAGTGCGGCCAAATCATCCAGGAATTAAAACCAGATGAGCCGCTACACGCGCACAACAAGGCAGGAGGCAGCGGAGGGGGGGAGACGAAGGAGGGGGGAGGAGGAGGAGAGGAAACAGCATAGCGCAGCCATACCGACAGAAAACCTGCCATACAGTGGCCGCAAGGAGACTAGCGGGGAAGGGGAGAGGCGGGAGGGGGCTGTGGAGACTCAGGCGGCAAGCCAACCTGCCCAGCGCGGTCCGCCCCAGCCGCCCCCCAAGCTGACCTAAACACACAAGCCGGCCAGTACTATAAAAGCAGACCTGGCCGAGGAAGCTCCCAAGAGGGAAAAAGAGTCCACACTTGCTGTGCAGTCTGCTCAATGCATAAAGTAAAACACACATGTTTTAATAAAGTTATACTGTGAAAAACACACACATAATACACAACCCTCTAACCCCCCCCCCCATAGGGAAGGGAGAAGGGACCGTAACGGGAGAGTAAGGGGCTACGGGGACCCTCGGGACAGGGGCATCCCATTTCCGGATCACCATGCCGGATAGCCGCATTGCCCCCAAAAGAGGGGGTTGAGCGGAGGAGATAAGCTCCTAGGCACCTATAGTGCCATCTACCATTTGCCCAGTGAGCAGCCTAGGCTGGGAGGCTTCCATTCCACCATCAAGGTATAAACAATCAAACCGGGCAGAAATAGACCAAAAGGGGGGTGCAGGGGTAAGACCCCGGCTACCTGTAAGCAGGAGACTTCGATCTTCTGTCTTGTCGTCAAGCAGAGAGAAAAATACTGGTGATTAATGGGAGGTACCAGGTATATGTAGGCCGGAAGGGGGCTCGTTACAAGACTTCCTCTCTGCACAGCGTCACCTGGCGGTGAGTTAACCCAATAAGTGAAGAATATTAAAAGTGAAGCGGGGTGTGTGGCACACCAAGAATAATGTGGCTTTGATTCTGCTTTTTTATCCTTTTTTTGGGGAAACTCTTTGCAACCAAAGAATACATTGAGGAATTACTTCCAGAAAACTATGGACACATCAACAAGCCTGGTACACCTAGAAAGCTTGAGGTGTGTACTTCCAGAGAATATATAGTTTGTTGGGGGTATTTCAAATGTAAAGGGTTGTTTTTCTGTTAAAACTGCAAGGTGCGCATATTGCAATGCCTAGTTATTTTATCTGAAAATCCCCTAAAGCGCTATTTCAGTTTGGGGGAGTCTCCTGGGCAGGAAAGGGTGTCTACCTATACATATGTGGTATCGCTGTAACTGGGAGAAATTGGGATTTCACACGCAATAAGATTTAATTAACAAACTTACATTTTTTATTACAAAAAAACACTACAAATTGTAAAAAAATTAAAAAATATATATTTTTCACATATTTCACCCAAAAATATTGAGAATACACCTAAAAATTACAAACAAGACATTTCATGTTAAAGCCCAGACTCTGCTGAAAAAAACAATATATCATTTTCCTGGGAAATCCCTAGAAATCCTTTCAAAAATCACAGTTGAACATGTGTAGCGCAAAATAGTGAAACATGGTCTGGCAACAGAGTGACAAAAGCTGCCGGTAGGCTGGCAGCGAAAGGGTTAAGATGGAGGTTTCGGCAGCCACGCCGTCAAAGCCAGCGTTTGTAAATTGGGGTAACAAAGTTGACCTTGAGTGATCAGATCCGGAAACAGGGGCAACCTGTACTGATCTACCGCCAGCCGTACAACGTCTGCGAACCAAACCTGTCTTGGCCAACTTAGGGCCACCAGAATTGCTGGCGCACCCTCTAGAGCCAGCCTGCGCACCACCTTGCCTACCACGGAGAAGGGGGGGGAAATAGATACAGAAAACCCAGATCCCTCCAGGCAAGAGACAAGGCGTCCACTGCCAGGGCCAGAGGATCCTGAGACGGACACAAATGCAGGAAGCTTGTGATTGCGACGTGAGGCAAAGAGATCCACCTCCGGAATCCCCCATTTGTGACAAAGGGACAGGAATACCTTGTGGTTGAGCGTGATGGGGGTGTGGGCCTCCTGAGGACCCCACAGCCCCTGGAACTGATGTTCCTTCCAGAAACCCTCCAGCCCGACAGGCTGGTATCCGTGGTGACCGTCTCCCCACAAGGGGTCAGAAAAGACCTGCCCCTCAGAAGATTCCTTGGTTCCAGCCACAACTGAAGAGACTGCCGAATCAGGGGAGACATCAGAAATGACTGATCCAATGACACCGGACATCTGTCCCAAGCCATCGGTAGATGGAGCTGGAGCGACCTCATGTGGAACTGAGCAAAGGGGACTGCCTCGAAGGAAGCCACCATCAACCCCACCAGTCTCATCCCTAGCCAGATAAATGGGCGAGGGTTGGACAGAAGAAGACGTATCAGATCTTGAACCATCCTCACCTTCGACTGAGGTAGGAACACCCTGGACTGAATGGTATCCAGATTCATGCCCAGAAATGCAATCTCCCTTGACGGGAGAGAGAAGACTCGGGGTGGTTGATCACCCAGCCGAACCTCTCCAGCGTTAACACCGCCGTCCTGGTGTCTAGCTCCGCCTGTCAGAGAGGATGCTATAATGAGGAGGTCATCCAGATACGGCACAATGCAAAAGCCCTGGGCTCTGAGAAGGGCCATTATGCCCGCCAGCACCTTGGTAAACACCCTTGGTGCAGAGGTCAGCCCGAACGGGAGGGCCACAAACTGAAAATGCTGATCTCCCACCACAAACCTGAGAAATCCCTGGTGTGCTGGGAAGATCGGTACATGAAGGTAAGCATCCTTGATGTCTATGGACGTCATGAAGTCCCCTTGACAAAGAGAAAGGATGGCTGAGCTCAAAGTCTCCATGCGGAACTTCTTGGTTCTGATGAACCTGTAGAGAAGCTTCAAATCCAGAATGGGTCTTATGGATCCATCCTTCTTGGGCACCATGAAGAGGTTGGAATAATAGCCTCGGCCTCTCTCTGACAAAGGCACCGTGCATATGACTTCCATGTCCAGAAGATTTTGCACTGCCAACAGGAGCCCCTGCTCAGCCAGGGGGTCCGAGGGGACCAGAGATCTGAGGAATCTGGGAGGAGGCCGGCACTCGAACTCCAGTTTGTACCTGGAAGACACCACTTCCAAGATCCACTTGTCTGTGACCTCCCGGGCCCAGACCTGGAAGAATGCCGCAGCCATCCCCCCACCCGCAAGGGTGAGGGCGCCCCCTCATTGCTGAGTTGGCTTGGCAGCGGGCTTGGAACCCCAGACAGGTCCTGGACGGGCCCGTCCTCTGCCTCTGTTCCAGGAATCACCTCTGAAGGTAGAGAAGGCAGCTCCTCTGCCGGCTCTGGCCCCGCAAAAGGAAGGATTAAAGGAGCCTGCCCCCCGACTGGAGCGACGCTGCTTCTTGCGTTGCGGTAGCTTTCCTCCTTTCGCTACTGAATCCAATTTATCTCCAAACAGCCGCATACCCAGGAAGGGTAGCCCTGTAAGTGACTTCTTAGCCGCAATGTCAGCCGCCTACTGGCGCACCCAGACCGATCGGCGAATAGCCACCAGCAAGTTCTGCTACACATACATATTGTGTCCTCCAAGGCAGATAAGACAAAGGACATGGACAATTCACACCGCCAAAGCGCTGCAAATTCATCGCTGTCCGGGTTAAGCTGGGAACCACTCAACAGGCCCCTAACCACAGACCTGGTAGCCACAGCCGTGAGCGCAGAAGCACAAGCAAGCCATTTGATCAATACGTCGGTCCTCACCATCCTTAATCGAGGTGGCGTCTGGAGAGTGCATAACAGATGTGTTGGACAATCCCAGAACGGGCGCATCAACCTCGGGAGGGGATGACCAGCGCTTTACCGCGTCCACCGGAAAGGGATACTTCCTATTCCATCCCTGAGGAACACCAGGAAGCCGGCTAGGTCTTTCCCATTCCTAAAGAATCAGATTATCGAAATGCTTCTGATTTGGGAACTCCAAACTAGGCTTAGAGGTCCCAAAAAAATCCCCCTTCTGCGAAGGGGACTCCGCCGGGGGAGAAATAGCCAGCACCTCAAATAAAAGGGCCAGGATCTTGGGGGTATCCACGGCATCCCCATGCACCTGCCCAGCATCCAAAAACTGCTGATCCTCAGAGCCATCAGATTCCGCAAACAGTTCCCCTTCCTCAAGTGGGGAATAATCAGACCAATCACGGGAATCATAATCATCAAAATCCAGAACCGGTGTGGCCGGCAACAAATGTCTTCTCTTAGCCGGGGCCTTTCTGGCCGCAGAGCTAGAAATCAATTTTTCGATGTTGGCCAATCTAGCACATACATCAGATTGCGATTGCTAATGACAGTGTCACTAGGGGTACGGATCAGGAGTGGTGAAGTAGGTGATGAGACCGACGGTGCTGACCCAGATGCCTGGGACCCCGACTGCCGCGTTATGGCCTGCTGTGCACATGGTATGCAATCCAGCACATTATCCCCTGTAAGGGACGCCCCACAACCCACGCACTGCCGGGATTGCCCCGGAGGGAGCCCAAGCCCGGTATCCTGGGAAGCCTCCATATGGCGAATCTTATGGTAGTCGCAATGACCAGAGGGAATTACGCTAGAAGCTACCCGGGATGCCCCTTAAGTCCGATAGTGGGAGGATTTTAACCCTGTAAGCAAGGCACACTCTCCACAGCAATCATACATGCAGAAATGTCAATATATGATTTAAACACAAATGTGCAACAGATACATGCGTTATTAATGGCAGCAGCCGCGCTAGACAAAAAAGGCGCATATAACTTAAACAAGTATATGAAAACAACAAGAAGCCCCGCAGGGCACTCAACGCTGTAATGGCACCTCTCCGACCAAAATGTGCAGACAGCAGAGGAAGAAGAAGAAGGGCGGGCCAGCGCAGATCGCGCCGTGGCTGGCCCCGCCCCTTCCCCATCATCGCGGTTCCCGCCCAATGCAGAGCACCGCAACGGGCGCCAGAGAGAGAGAGAGTGAGCGGGCCGCCACAGCGCGCCGAGTGCCCGGCCCCGCCCACCCGCCGGACAGACAGGAGGGGAAGAAGCTCTCCTCACCATGCGTGGAGCCGTCGGCTCCAGGCGCGCTGCGGCTCCCAAACAGGCGCATCAGTACAGTGCAAGCACCACACACCCACACAATCACACAGAAACAAAAAGGTGTAGGATCATGAGTGAAAGGACACAGCCCCCCCCCATTGCGGGAAAGGGAGTAATGGAAGGGGAAGGTCCCCAACTACAGTAGTAGAGAGTGGGGAAACGGACAGGGTATCCCAAAATAGGATCACCAACCTGGTAGCCGCCTACCCCGTTATGTCGTCTCACGGAGGAGCAAGGCTCCTATAAGTACACCTGTTAAGGTGTACCCTACCCTCACCTGCAGCCTAGGCTGGGAGGCATAGGGGTTTAAAATTAACTAGGTCCGGGCAGAAATAGGGACAAAGATGGCCGGGTGTGAACCCGGCGTACATGCAAGGAAGAGACAGCCATCTTCTGACTTGCTTGCCGAGTCCTGCAGAGAATACTGGGGGAAAGTGTGGGAGGTCCCAGGTATTTATGGACTGGGAGGGGCTTCTTTTTCTAGTCATCTCTGCAGAAGTTCGCCCTCTACTGGACCATAACTCACGTGTAATTAATCTATCCGAAGCAGGGTGTGAGACATACTTGGTATAGTTCTATGTCTCAATCGTTTTCCTACCCGTTGAATTTTAGGGGATTCCTCTACTCCTCTAGGGCAGTGGTCCTCAACCCTGTCCTCAAGGCCCACCAACATGTCATGTTTTTTGGATCTCCAAATAGCCAGCTCTATTGCTCTGCAGCTGCACTAATTACTCCACCTGTGCATCTTTGTGGAGATCTGCAAAACCTGGCCTGTTGGTGGGCCTTGAGGACAGGGTTGGGGACCACTGCTCTAGGGGACTTAGACGAAACAGCCGAAAAAGAGATGTCTTTATGGCTAAAAGTAATACGAAAGGGGTTTCCCCATTTATATTTTACTCTGTTTTCCTGCAGAATTGTCAAAGGTCAGATCGCCTTCCTTTTCACCATAGTAGTTGAAGATAAGTCTGAAAAAAACTTGTTATCTATGGCCCTGGAACTGTAAATTTGTCGAAAGCCGAGCAGCTCTTTGTATCACTTCCTTGGTGCTATAAAAGTGGAATTTGGCGATAATATCTCTTGGAGGCTCTTCCGGGGGTCTTTGGGGGCCTAGGGATCTATGAATGCGGTCAAATTCCAGGCAGTCAATAGGGATTTCTGGTTTTAACTCCTGACAGGGCATTTATCACAGACTTGACATCTTCCATATGTTCTGGCAGGCCCCTGGCCCGGAGATTAGATCTCCTGTCTCTATTTGCCATGTCTTCTAATTTGGATTGTTGTGTTTCATTCTCCTTCTTAAGAATGTTCATTTCTGTATCCAGCGCTTCCTGAGCTGCTGAAACTACTCCTAGCCTATCCTCTAAAGAGGATAAGCCACCAGATATTTTATCTAGTTCTATAGTAAAATTATCCATTATAATATTGGAAGACAGGGCTTTAGTGAGCATGTTCTCAAATTGAATAATATCAGGGCTTACTTGAAATTGTGATGTTGCAGATTTCTGTAAGCATGACTCCCCTTCACTTGCTGAAGACATTGCAGCTCCGCCCTCAGTCTTTCATTTCTGCTGTGGGGGCCTCCACCATCTTGCTTTCTCAGTTGTGAGGTAAATTCTAAAAATAGCCTCTATATATTTGCAGCTGCCTCAACACCCCGCAGGGAATTAGCACAGTTTCAGCGCTATATTAAACCGCACAAATTATTTCAATAGCATTCACCTCAAGGACTGCCACCACCTCACACAGCGGCCGCATCATGTATCATCCTGGCAAACGCTATTCACGGCACTTCCCAGCATTCTGTAAAATCTTACCGTTCAGCGTCCTTTTACTCACGCTATAACCCTCTCTCTTCCCGGAGCATCTCTGTTACTTTTTTACATCAGCTACAGCTTGGGTGTTCATTCTCTCCTCCTAAACCTAGGACTCCTCCTTTTTGTGCTTTGGGCAGGCTCACTTACTAGGAGATTTAACCACATCTTAGATCAGATCTTCCAACAAATACCATTGGTTTTCTTTATCTGAATGTTACTAGGTGTGCAACAACCCTAACATGTTTTATTTTGGTGGGAGGAATGCCACATCTTTGGGAGATATGAACTCCTTTGGACTATTTAGTCTGTACACAGATTAGCTCAGAGTTATGAAAAAAATTGGTCTGATCTACAGTTTACAGGAGCTTGGGATGGTAAGGCTGGCATTTCTTGATCCTACTCTGTATGTGGAGGGGGGGGGGGTAAAATCTATGTGGCTGGCAGTTAACTGCTGATGCAGCCACATACATTTCATGTGGCTGGCAGTTAAAGCTTTAAAACACCACTATTCTTATATTGTAATTGCTAGGTTTCCTATGCCATGGACAAGTCACTTGCTCGAGATTAACGGTGTGGTGCTGGGCAGAGGATTTTGCAAGATTCACTACATTTGCACAATGACTGAATGCCTGCACATATGGTCCATGATTGTTTCACCCTAACCTCCATGACATCCCCGCCCACTTCTGCTTTCGGACGTGTTCCTGTGTGTGTTCAGATGGAATGTGGCCTGATTGTACTATTTAGGAGGTTAAGTGTATATATATTTTTAACTCAGCTAGTCTCAAAATCGATAATTCCCACCGTCAGTTGAGTTTCGCTGCCCACATATCTAGCAATGCTTCAAAATCATAAAATAGTCAAAGAAAAACAGAAAAATAAGGACTTAGTCATAGAGCATTAATAGAAGCTCTCTCCTGAATGAGACACCATTTAAAACCTCCTGTACCGTCTGGAATAAAAGGTGAGTGGGCTAGTAATTTTCAAGGTGTTTGCCAGCTAGGGGGGATGCTTTAAGATCCAACTGTCATGAATTTGAATACCGCATCCACTGCTCTGTCAATCATACTAATTGTGTGATTGTACAGATTTCTGTAACAGAAATAGTGATTTGTAAGAAATGACAGACCCATATGCTGCCTTTTTTAACGCGCTACATTGTGAACCGCAAAGCAGCAAAGACTACATTGGTCACAAGGAAAACTAAATTGTTCGCAGACCTGCATTTTCTTAGTTAAGGTATTTTGAAGCTTCTCAATCAGCACAAGTATGGATAAGTATTGAATGGGGGCATTTGGTGGTTCATCAAGGCAGAACGCACTTTAAAATAAATCATCCTGGCACAAAAGCCTGGTGTAAACACAGCTTATTATGCACTCAGCATATCCATCTGCAAGGCTTCACAGATTCTGCTTCCTTTCTCCAGGTCAATTAAAACATTACTAGCTGACAAGAGATTTTGTGATTTAATTATAGCAAAGCTAGACTTACTATTTAAATTAGGACACATTCCACACATACATTGTTCAATAACATTTTATTAGCTGTTCTCCTCTTTCTGACAAATGGAATGAATAATGTTGCTTGTTCATCACAAACCAATGTTCATTAGGTAGAACCTTAATGAAACTGTAAGGAGAATATATTTATAACAATGCTAAAACCCAAACACTTGTTAAGTACCAAAGAATTTGAATCTGGGAAATATCCAGGATTTTAGATGAAAGTCGTGTGTAAAAACCTGGCTCGTCATGAACATGATACATGCAAGTTGGAGGTGAAAAATGCACATAAAGGTGACCATAGCAGCTAAAAGATCTCACAAGGTAAAACATGCACATTACATGGAAATAAAACCTTCAGAAGAGAGGAGAACATGCCTAGATTTAATTAAGCAGCTAGCCTTCCTTATTCCAGCATTACCGGTATTATTCAAAATTCACATAAAAGGAAGATACAATAAATGTCATACTTCTTCCAAAACAACAAAAGGTGATAAGAGAAAATATATTTATATTTATAATATGCATGTGCAAGAAAAGTACTCCCATAGTTAGAATTTAAAGAAGGTTTAATATATATTTTATTATAACAAAATAGGCAGTTATTGTGGGTAAAATATTAAAATCTTTCTACGAAGAATAGACATACAGCATTACGTCTATGAATCCAATTCTCCAAATGAGATGTAGAGATGTAGTTCTGTAGTGTTTACAAAGATAACTGGACCTTAAATAGGCTGTTATTTACCTGAAGTTCCATTTTATTCCATAAAGATGACCCATATAAAAAGTCAAACATTGTAAATTGTGTTACAAGTACATGATTAACCATGTTAAAAAGTAATCCCTAGCAAAAATGCTGGAATTAAACAAGAAACAAAACAGATTTTACAAGGACACATGATTGAAGATAACCCTTCCAATGCCAGTTGATGTAAGCACATAACTGAACCAAAAATGTTGTTCAATGCAGCTACAACTAGGCAATTGTACAATGGTATATTAACTGAAACTCCTCCCTGGGTAGAGAACTGGATCAATCAATATATATATATATATATATATATATATATATATATATATATATATATATATTGAAATGCATAGGCCAAACCATGCTGTTAAAAGCGAATTGTGCAAAGATGCTCACAATATTGTAAGTTAAGACCACTTATTTCATTTTTGAAAATTGTCTATAAAGCTTTTATCCTTAAAATGCATTTTTAAACTTTCCCTTAAACATTAAGGAATTGTTGCCACTTATTTTTTAAACATACAATAACTGCTTTGGCCTTCCACCTCCCTAAAAAAAAATGTTTAAAGAAAAAATATTTGATATTAATAAAATTAAATAAAATTAATGTGAAAGGTGGAAGGGAAAGCAGCAAATAAGTGGCAAGAGCAGCCCCATTGTAATGGGGCCTGCTTCTACGGGGGAAGGTACAGGATACTGTGAATGGGCAGTGGTGGCAGGGTCTGGAACTTCATTTTCTTCATGTTTCATAACTTATCCTTTGCAGGAACCCAGATATAGATGCCAGACTGTTCTTCTATAATCTGCTTAACCTCATTGTAGATTTCTTCCAGAGTGTCACCCTGTACAATTGCTAAAAAAGGAAATGAAAATTATACAACTGCTATAAAACTGTAGTCAATGAAAACCAAAAGAATCAACATCTGTAGACTAGTTTTCGCTCTTCTTCTATTCCAGGGTGCTACTAATTATATACGCCTGGGTTACCTCTTTCGGTTTTAGACAGTACGGCAAGATAAAAGGGTGTAGCTTCTGCTAGTCTACATATACTTACAGTGGCGTTTTGCTTTCTAGTTAATGAAAAGCAGTAAAACAGTCGCCTGGGATGAAGGAAAATAAAAAAAAACATCTTTGCCCACAGCGCTTTAATAAATTTGCATATATTGTGTTTAGCATTAATCGATTTGCTCAACTCATGATGGAGGTACCAAAAAAACACGACAGACAGGACAAGTGCAGCAACCTGGAATAGAAGGAGAACGAAAACAATTCTACAGATGAGAATTCACAGCATTGATTTTTCTATCATACTCCATTCCAAGACATCACTAAATATGTACCCATGGGACATTCCTAAGCAGTGCCCAGCCCCAGCAAAACTACCAACATTGGAACCATTAACAAAAACCTTGGCCGAGGGCCAAACCTCTGCAGAGGAATCCACCACAGTAGAATTTGGTAAAGGAGGACCAGATAGCAGTTTTGCATATCTGATCAACTGGAGCCGGATGCCAAAAAACGCCCAGGCTGATTCAATTTCCTGGGCAGAATGTGCCACAATCAACACCACTTACATGAATCTACTGTCAGACTTGGCTGGTGCTAGACCCTTCAGACCCTCCGGAATTATGAAGAAGCCAGTCTTGTGGATTTTGAGTGACAGTGAGGTAATACGTAAGGGCCCTGATCACGTCCAAGGAAAGAAGCAGCGTATAATTGGGATGGGTAGGACAAGAACATAAAGACGGCAGTAGCAGTCTTCCTTGTTGGGGTGAAAAGAAAGGACCACCTTAGGCAGAAAATCCAGCCGGAAGCAGAAAGATGCCTCATCCTTGTGTAGCTCTATATATGATGGATTTATGCCTACCGCTCTCGATACCCAGTGAAAGGTGATCATCCTCTAAAAGACGTCCTTCAAGATCAAAGCCTCTGGTAAGGTCTCAAACTAACAACCATGCTTGAAATAGCAGAAGCTGAATTCAGAGTACTGATACGTCCAATACCAATTGTGCACGCCTGTGTATAATTATGGCACCTTGGCATGATGTGCAGTTACCAGGTTCAATTTACTGATTCACTGGGTTGACAGATGTACTAAATACCCTGTTTCTCTGAAAATAAGAACTACCCCGAGAATAAGTCATAGGATGATTTCTTGGTGAACCTTTTCCAAGAAAAGCAGGTACTCCCAAAAAGAATTGCACCTAAATACAAAACGATATGGATTGGCAAGAGGTTCTAACACACAGGTAGAGTAGTCCCACTGCCAGTACTTCAATCCCAAGCCTATATTAGAGCATTGTGACCGTTTCCGGTCACCAGGTGGAGTAAACAGCTACAAAGAGCAGCTGGAACGACAAGAAACCCAACAACGCATAACAATTATTAAAAAAACATTGTGGAAAAAATACAATTCTGTGATTACTCACCTGTAGAATTCGTATTATATGTATACAGCACGTCCTGTTCCAGAAGATATTTCTTACTCTTGGGTTATACATCCAGTAGATGGCGCTGGACTGCAGAGACTGAAAAGTGGCTCCTCCCGGCCCCATACATACCAGGGACCTCCCACAAAATCCCCGGTATTGAAAAGCAGTTAAAATGAGACCGGGAGAACTATAACCAGTATATAAAAATTTGAACATAAGAACAATCACGATAAAGAGGTAACTAAAGATAATGACAACAAGGGTGGGGTGGAACAGGATGTGCTGTATACGTATAATACCAATTCTACAGGTGAGTAAATCACAGAATTGTATTATTCTAAGTATACAGCAAGTCCTGTTCCAGAACATATTCCTTACTCTTGGGACATCCAATAGCAGTGTCCGTAAGGTAAGGTGGGATCCCCAAAAGTAACAGCAGACAGTTTAAACCACTGCCGCCTGCAGAACTTTGCGACCATAAGCAGCATCAGCTGAGGCCTTAACATCAACCTTGTAAAACTTAGAAAAAGTATGAACAGAAGACCAAGTGGTGGCCTTGCAAAATTGTTTAACAGAAGCTTGGTGCTGAAAGGCCCAAGAGGCACTAATGGCACGAGTAGAATGAGCAGTAAGGCGGAAGGGAGGCTCCTTCCCCTTAGCAGAGTAGGCCTGAATCACAGCCTGACGGATCCACTTGCTATAGTGGACTTAGCTGGAGCCAGACCCTTCTTAGGTCCAGACGGGAGCACAAAAAGAGCTTCAGTCTCCCTAAAGGGTTCAGTAGCCACCTGATAGAACTTCAGAGTCCTAACCACATCCAGAGTGTAAAACCCTCTCCTTAGAGTTACTAGGATTAGGACACAGAGAAGGCAAAATGTCCTGATTGACACGAAAGGCAGAAATAACCTTAGGCAGAAAATCTGGCTTAAAACGAAACACCACCATGTCCTGGTGTCTCTCAAAATAAGGAGGTTTGATGGAAAGCGCCGCCAACTCAGAAACACGCCTAACAGAAGTGATAGCCACCAAAAAGACTACCTTAAACGTAAGAATGGACAAGGAGCCCCCTGCAAGGGCTCGAAGGGAGACCCCTGCAGGGCAGATAAGACCAAGTTCAAGTCCCAGACTGGTAACATAGGCTTACGTGGGGGACGCACGTGAGTAACCCCCTGGAAGAAGGTCTTGACCAGGGGATGCTGAGCAAAAGATCTTTGGAAAAAAAATGGCCAAGGCAGAAACATGACCTTTCAGAGTACTGAGCTGAAGACCCAGATCCAAACCATGTTGCAGAAACTCCAGAATCCTAGGAATAGAAAACACACGACAGGGAAGCGAGTTTGACTCACACCAGGCAATGTAAGTACGCCAAACCCTATAGTAGATAGAAGAGGAGGACCTTTTCCTAGCCCTGATCATGGTATTAATCACCGAGGCAGGCAGCCCCTTTTCCATCAAGATGGAGGTTTCAGCAGCCAGGCCGTCAAAGCCAGCGTTTGTAAATTCGGGCGGCGTAGGTGCCCCTGAGTGAGCAGATCTGGAACCCGGGGCATGGCGTACTGATCTACTGCCAGCTGCACGATGTCTGTGAACCACACTCTTCTTGGCCAACAGGGGGCCACCAGAATGGCTGGCAACCGTTCCTGAGCTATCTTGCGCAGCACCCTGCCCAGCAGAGGAAACGCATACAGGAGCTGAAAACTGATCCAAGACATTGCCAAGGCTTCCATGGCCAAGGCCAGTGGATCCTGGGACAGAGAGACAAAGGCTGGAAGCTTGTGATTGTGACGGGACGCAAACAGATCCACATCCGGTTGACCCCATCGGTGGCACAGGGAGCGAAACACCCTGCTGCTGCGGGACCATTCTCCCAGACAAGAGGTCCCCCTGCTCAGAGAGTCTGCGTGAGAACCAACCTGATCGCCCTCAACTCCAGAATGTTGATAGGGGTATGGGCCTCCTGAGGACCCCACTGACCCTGGAATTTCAGGGACTTCCAAAAGCCCCCCCCCCACCGTTCAGACTGGCATCCGTGGTGACAGTCTCCCAAAAGGGGCCAGAAAGGATCTGCCCCCCAGCAGGTTCCTGGAGTCCAGCCACCACGACAGAGACCGCCTGGCCAGAGGGGACAGGACAAAACACCTGATCCAAGGACACGGGGTCCCGATCCCACACTGACAAGAGGTGAAGCTGAAGAGGCCTCATGTGGAACTGAGCATATGGAACCGCCTCGAAGCAAGATACCATCAGGCCCACCAGCTGCATTCCCTGTCTGATGGATGGATGAGGAAAAGACAGAAGGAGCTGAGCTTTCTCTTGAAGACTCTCCACCTTCTGCTGAGGAAGAAAGATCTTGACCTGAGATGAATCCAGAATCATGCCCAGAAAGGACTTCACCATGGAAGGAGACAGGGAAGATTTGGGGTGGTTGATCACCCAGCCGAATGACTCCAGTGTGGACACCACCCGCTGAGTGTCCAGCTCTGCCTGATGGAAGGACTGAGAAGCGATAAGCATGTCGTCCAAGTAGGGAAGAATGCGAATGCCCTGAGATCTCAGCAGAGCCATCACACCTGCCAGCACCTTGGTGAATACCCTGGGAGCCGAGGTGAGACCGAAGGGCAAGGCCACAAATTGGTAGTGCTGATCCTCCAGAGTGAACCTGAGGAATCTCTGATGACCTGGAAAGATTGGTATGTGAAGGTAAGCATCCTTGATGTCTACAGAGGTCATGAAGTCCCCTGGGCGTAGGAAAGTCACAGCGGAGCGCAGAGTCTCCATGCGAAAGTGTCAATCTGACAAATTTGTTGAGGTGCTTTAAATCCAGGATGGATCTGATGGACCCATCTTTTTTGGGAACGATGAAGAGATTGGAATAATAGCCTTTGCCCCTTTCCCACAAGGGCACCCGGCAGATGACACCCAGTTCCAGAAGGCCTTGGACAGCCAGGGACAGACCCTGAGCCGACAGGGGGTTTTGAGCTAACCGGGATTTGATGAATCTTGGGGGCAGCCAGGCTGCAAACTCTATCTTGTAACCGGAGGAGACTACCTCCTGAATCCACCGGTCTGAGACATGACGCCTCCAGACATGAGGCAAGAGCCGAAGCCGTCCCCCCACCCAGATGGGTGAGGGCGCCCCTTCATGCCGAGGGGGCTTGGGGGAGGACTTAGGCTTGGGACCCCAGGAGGGGCCAGAACGGCCACGTCCTCTGCCCCTGCCCCAAAAATCTCCACGGGCTCCAGCAAAGGAAGCTCCCCGTCCAATTCTGGAGCCCCGGAAGGAAGGAGAAAAGGCACCTGAACCCCGAAAGGACCGGGGCTGCCTTCTACGCTGAGGTAACTTGCCTCCCTTAGCAAACAAGTCCAGACGTTCCCCAAAGAGGCGCAGCCCCTTGAAGGGAAACCCAGTGAGGGCCTTCTTAGCAGCGTTGTCAGCTCCCACTGGCACAGCCAGACCGAGCGGCGTATCGCCACCAACAAGGCAGATGCCCTGCCACACATTCTAATGGTATCATCCAAGGCAGAGAGAACATATGCAACAAATTCCTCACAACGCAGAAGAGCTCTATAGTCTTCACTACCTGCATCATCAGGGGCGCCATCTAAGAGGCACAGAGGCCCCCACACAGGCAAAGGCATGGCAAGCCAGCTGATCTATGCGCCTATCCCCCCCATCCCTCAGGGTAGTAGAATCAGGGGAATGCATGACGGATGTGTTAGACAACCACAGAACTGGTGCATCCACCTCGGGAGGACATGACCCGTTTAACCATTTCAGCAGGAAAGGGATACCACTTATCCCAACTCTTTGGCACCCCGGGGTGCCGGCTAGGCCGTTCCCACTCCTTGAGAATCAGATTATTAAAATGAGTTTGTTCAGGAAACTCCAAGCGTGGTTTAACAGTATGAAACAGCTTCCCCTGCTGCTGCAGAGCCACTGCAGGAGGAGAGATACAGAGTACTTCAAAAATGTGAGCTAAAAGCCTGTCAGTATCATCTGAAGCCCCATGGGTCAGACCCAGAATCTGCACCATACACCCTAGATTGGTCCTCAGATGATTTTGAATGAAAATAATTCCCCCTCTTCCAGGGGGGTATAACCGGTAACATAAACAAATTCCTCTGCCTCCATAGGAAAGAGGGAAACACCAGGTGATAAATGCTGCCTCTTAGCAGAAGCCTTACGCGGGCCAGAGCCAGCAATATGTCTCTCAATGCTGGCCACCCATGCAGCCAAATCAGGTTGAGACTTCCCACTGGTATGCACCTCACTAGGAGTCAGATGTAAGCGTGGGGGGGGTAGGCGAAGCCAGAGGGAGAGCAGGACCAGCCGCCGGTAACCCAGACTGCAGCGCAAGCGTCTGCTGGGCGCAGGGTACACACACCCTGACATCATCATCATCAGCCGGGCTTGTCCCGAAGGAACCCCAAGCACATTATCCTGAGAAGCCTCCATATGGTGATTATTGTGGCACAATAGGCCAATTGGGATTGACGCCAATAAGGCTACCTGGGATGCCCCAATAGCCCGTTAGGGAAGTGGGAGATATACAATACAATAGCCCTCCAATAAGTAGTTAACGCTAAATAGAGGGGATAGGACCGGGAGAAACCACAAAAAAGTTTGACCCGCCTGTAAGACATAAAGCAAAGAACCCGTAAGCATAATACAAGGAAAGGTAAAGAAAAACCAGCCCGCAGGGGCACTTAAGGGGCACTTAAGGACCACGATAGGGGGACGCCAGACAGGAGCTCCAAAATGGCGCCTGCATATACCTCAAGGGGCGGGCCGCGGAGAAGTGATGTGGAAAACGTCATCCGCAAGATCGCCCCCGAAGAGCGCGAAAACGTGCCCCCCCCCATGACAAGTCTAGCCAATGAAGGCCCAGCAGCGCCTGAGGCGGCAATAGCAACCGGTGCAACCAATACAAAAGTCTTAGCAATACATACACCCCCCCCGGAGATCTACCCAGGGGTAGCGAAGGGGAAGCAGCGGACCTGAGAGGAGCCTGAGGGGACAGGGGGCAGGACGCAAATGGCTGCGGGAGGGGCATCCCATAAGCCTCACCACGGGCCTGTGCCGCCTACCCTTTGGTGGGGGGACTGTGGTAGGAGCAGTGCTCCTTAGCACCTAGCAGCGGTGCTGCCTACCATCACCCGACAAGCGCAGCCTAAGCTGGAAGGCAGTGAAAAGGAACGGGTGGGAATAGACCTACAGGGCCACAGGCTAATAAGCCTCGCTCACCTGCGAGTAGAAAGAGCCATTGTTTAGTCATCGCATCCCAGACTACAGAGAAGAACTGGGGATTTTGCAGGAGGTCCCTGGTATATATGGGGCCGGGAGGAGCCACTTTTCTGTCTCTGCAGTCCAGCGCCATCTACTGAATGTATAACCCAAGAGTAAGGAATATCTTCTGGAACAGGACGTGCTGTATACTTAGAATACAAGACATGCCCTGAAAATAAGCACCAAAACATTTTGGAGAAAAAACATAAGACCCAGGCTTATTCTTGAGGAAACAAGGTAACAAAACAAGCAACTGCAATCCAATAAGCAGGTATATTCCGTACACATGTTTTTCCCTTTGGGACACAACCCATTAGTAATCCAGCAGTGTAGTAAAAAAGGCCAACAGGAAGGACCATGCAGTAAAAAAATCTGGAGCAGCACAGCTATGTGTAACTGTGTGTGTGTGTAACACACAGAAAAGCCAACATCTTTTACAAGCCTGCAGCACCCGAATATCCGGGCCGTCTTGCACGGAGCAGGCCCAACCCTGCTTTGCTCCTGAAATCAGACATGATCGGGCAAATTTAGGGTGATGTGGCCTTAGCTCTTCATTTGGGCAGGTGCTTGGGAAAAAAAAAGAAGACAGATGAACCCATAGGGTAAGTGCACTAGGTTCAATTTTCTCTCTTCACTTCATCTGGCTTGTTAACTGAATGCTGGAGCAGGTCACTAGCTCTTAAACATGATCTGTGAGAACTAATCCAAATCCAGTGATTTAGGGAGAATGTAAAATCTTCTTGGTACAACTTACAACAGGAAAATGTGGGGCGGAGCATTTTAATCTGTGCATAGGAATATCTCAGCAAGTTACCATTTATAGAAGGTTTTACTTGAATTAATGCAGTACCTTGAATTGGTGTGCACTCAAGACTCTTAGAACATTTTCATCTGGATCCTTATCAAAAAAGTGGAGCAGGAATTTTCCTAAAAAAAAAAAAAAATCCAACCATGCCATCCCCTGTCAGGCAGTTGAAATGGCAAATGGAACACAAAGGGCCTTTCCCAGTTGTGTCTCAAGTTCCCACGATTACCGCAGAAATGGTGAATTACAGACAATTAACCCCAGGGGTCGTTGCCCAATAATACAATTCTGTGATTTTCACCTGTAGAATTGATTTCTCTTCTATATCCACCCAGGCCATCAGCAATCCGTAACAAATGGGTTAACTCTCAACCAAAGGGCGTGGACTGCAAGGCAGAAGGTATGGTTCCTCCCAACCTATATATACTTCCAGCTGCACCTCCACAATCAAATAATTGAAAATAAGTAGACAAAGCAGCCGAGGAGGATAAGGCATCCTAAGAAGCCCAATATCCTTGTTGGAGACAAGGAGAGACAAGATAAGTTGCTTTCTAGCCCTCTACAAGCTACACCAGGACTAGGCATTCGAAGAATAGATATAGTAAACTAGCAGACAGGGAAGTCCAACATCCTGGAGTGGATATAGAAGAGAAATCAACTCTACAGGTGAGAATCACAAAATTGTATTTTCTCTCCTAATCCACTCCAGGCCGTCAGCAATCAGTAACGAATGGGACATCCAGAAGCAATGCTCGTACTTCAGGGTGGGATCCTAGTATTGAATGTACCAAAACCCAGGATTTTGACTATCCTGGCTTTTGGTCCACTACCCCAGGGCTCTTGCAAAAAGGGCCTAATAAGTTTATTCTCAGCAATGGGTTTCTGAAAAAAGATGGATAAAGCAGATACTGGTCCCTTTAGAGTGCTCAATTGAAGATTCTCATCAAGACCAGTTTGCAAAAATTCCAAAATTCTGGAGACCGCAAACCTTCCACAGACAAACCCTCTAGATTCACACCAAGCAATAAAAACTTGCCAGACTCTGTAGTAGGCCAGGCCATCAAAGCCAGAACTCTTAAATTGGGGTGCCGTAGAGGCCCCTGTAAAAGGAGATCTGGATCGTCGGATAGCCGCCAATGCTCGCCTTGCAACATCCATACTATGTCTAATAAACCAGTGTCTCCTTGGCCAGGGAGGAGCCACCAGAATTGTTGGAACCCACTACTCGACTTAGGAGGGGAAATGGAGGGAATGTATAAAGAAGCCTGAATGCTTACCAAGGAAGGGTCAGTGCATCTGTTGCTATTGCTAGAAGGTCCACAGACCTCAGAACCTTCCGATTGTGGCGAGATGCAAAGATCGACATCTGGGAGCCCCCAGCGCAAGCAAAGGGACTGGAAAACCCTCTGACTGAGGGACCACTCTCCTTGATGCAACACTACTCTGCTTAGACAATCGGCCTGCAAGTTGTCCACTCCCTTATGTGAATCTCCGAAAACATGCTTCTCGGCCCAAAGAAATATGCGGCTTACCTCCTTGAGAGCTCTCTTGCTCCTGGTGTCCCCCTGGTGGTTGATATATGCCATTACTGTCAGGTTGTCTGTCTAAATCCTGATAGGATGACCTCTCAGTTCGGAAGTCCAATAAGTGAAAGAATCGCTCTAGAATATTTATACGGAGCTTGTTCACCCCTGGTTCCCACTGTCCCTGGATCGCCTGAGACCTCATGACACCCCCCCCCCAACCCGTTACGCTGGCATCCGTGGTGATTGTCTTCCACTGAACCGGAAAAAAGGACCTGCCCACCTGAAGATGCTGAGGATTCAGGTCACCAGGTTAGGGATTGGCTGACTGTGTCATGTAAAAGGGGTGATCCAGAGCTTCTGTGGTCCGTTCCCTGATCAAGAGAAACTCCACCTGGAGTGGCCTTGTGTGAAACCGTGCAAAGGGCACCGGCTCGAAGCAAGACACCATCAGGCTCAACAGGTTCATAGTGCCAACAGGCACAAGGAAAGCCCCATCCCAGGTTCATCCACCAGGGACACCATCAACCTTAAATCGGGGCTCCTCTTCAAAGGGAACGTCTGATCCATGGTCTGCTATCCAAGGAAAAACACAGGCTTCAGACTGTTTGTTAAAATGATAGCTAGTCAGGTAACAGTTTGGGGATGTGCCTAGGGTCTGGTAAGGCACATACTTCACACATTGGGATTGGATCCATCCAGAACTGTGCCTTTGGTGAAGGTCTAAAGTCAAAAGGGTTAAAGCCCCCTGCAAGAAACTGACGATGTAGCAGTGATTCGTGTATTTTTTCCCTTGGGAATTTAACAGTCAGTCAGATAGAAAGAATGAACTGTAATGAGAAGCGCAGATGGAAAAATGAGTAGACCAGGAGGCGCGACACCCTTTTATCTTGTGGTCCTGGCCATGAGTTAACCCACAAGCATATCATTAGTGATGCCTTAGACGAAAATAAAAAAATCCCTGTTATACTTTCCAGTAACATTTTTTCTACGAATCCTTCATAACAAGAGGGAGACTCCACCCCCTGGGAGGAAACACAAACTGAACAGAGGTAAAAACGCCACCCTGTCCTGTGCACCCCAGTCTTAGTAAAGTAAAGTAAACCGTAAGACTGTGGGAGGGAACTAAGGGGATGTCATCAAGGATTCATACAAAAAACAACTAGGTCTAACAGGGATTTTCTCCCTTCATCATTATGACCCACAGAGAGTAATTAAACCGTAAGGGTGGGAAGTTGCTAGATCTAATCTATAGTGCTTGAGGAAGGTGTGGGATGAAAACCACATTATTGTTTTACAGATCTCTTCTATACATGCACCTGTCTTCTCTGCCCAGGAAGGTGTAGGATGAAGGCCACCTTGCTGTCTTACTGATCTCTTCTATATAGGCACTAGTCCTTTCTGCCCAGGAAGCTGACCTGGTTCTGGTTGAATGTGCAGAAACCTGAGTAGGACTCCTCAAGGTGAATAAGCCTGTACATAGTCTGTTCTATTCATTTGGCATAATGTATGTTGAGGGATCTAGGCCTATTTTCTTTTGTCGTTAAATTATTTCGCTAACCGCCATTCCATGGTTCTCTTGTATTTTTTTCTAAACAAATAATTAATGTTCTTATTTAAAAGTGAGAGCTCCTCTTCCGATCCTGCCTTAGCTGGCATGTTGGGAGTAGTATATCTTGGGGCCTGTTAACAGAGTAGCATCTCTAACAGCAAATTAAAGAATCAGGTCTCAGTGTAGCCCTATCTGGGAGAAGAGAACAGAAGGGATCCTTTACGGATTAGACCTGCATGTCACATACCCAGATGCCATGGCCCCTTCTTCACTATCCTTTCCAAATCAGAGAACAATCAGAGGCAAAAAATGGATCTAGGAAGAGAAGGTTGACTCTTTTCTTGCTCTATCTTCCAGATCTATTGTGGCATCATTTTGAAAGGAGGGAAGGCACAAGCTAGATAAAAATTCCAGGGATGAGCCAGGGCATCCACTGCTAATGCACCCCCCACCCCTTGTCAGTGAACAAAACATTTCTCATTTTCAGTTGCTGGTAATGGCAAGGATCCTTATCTAAGGAAGACCCCCTGAGTTACCCTCCTGGTTTAGGTACCACTATGTTGAACCCTGACCCAGGTTAGAATCTGCAATAATTTTTAGGGTATTCTTTAAAGGAACTGCTCCTGTAAAGGAACAGAGTCAAGTCGAGGTATGCTGCTGTGGAAGCATTGTAGGACCAGATCTGGACTTCTCAGCCTTTCCTGACAATAACAACACATAGTGCATAGTATGGCACTTCTCTAAGAACAGGGAACAGGGAACATGAAGTAGCAAATCAATTAGGCATGATGAGCTCCCCAAACTTGCATTCATTGTCTAGCATCATCTTATACAATAATGTTTTACCATGCATTCAGCAAGGTCACAAAACGTCTTTGCCTTTTGTAAAACCCTCAACAAGGTGTGACCCATCCAGGCTTTGCACAGGTGCAACAGACCTGTAAATATCGCAGCTCTTTGTCAGCTCACCTGCAGAGCTTTTAATCAGCGAGGATGCAGCAGCCTAGATACAGGCATCAAGAAAACTCAGGTAACTCTTAGCATGCGCATAGCAAAAAAAGATAAAAATCCTTCAGCTGGGAGAAAAACAAAACAGGAACAGAGGTTAAAAGCCCCACCCCTTCCTCCCCACCTCAGTTATAGAACAGCAACCATACTCCATCCCTTGGCATTTGGGCAGGTAATAAGCGGTCAATCTGAAGGATTCCTAGAAAAGCAGTTACCGGTAAGTCTAACTGTGGTTTTTCCAAGTCATCCTTCAGCTTGACCACGTTGTAAGGATTAGGCAAGTAATACCTTAGTCCTTCTTCCAAAGGACTGATGTTTTGCAGACAGTAGATCAAGTCTATAGTGTTTACGGAAGGTGTGGGGCGAAGACCACATGGCAGCTTTACAAATTTCATCTATTGAAGCCCCAGTTCTTTCTGCCCAAGTGGCCATTGCTCTTGTGGAGTGAACTGACACTTTAGTGGGAGTCACTCCCTTAGCATAAGTCTTTGCAATATCTTACCTTACCTGCACCTCTTCCTTCTGGAAATGATTCAGTGTGAGCTTCACTGCCAGAAGTTCCCTGAAATTTGAGGACCTTCTTGCAATCTCTTTGGGCAACTTTCCCTGAACCCGACAAGTTTCTAGGTGAGCACCCCAGCCGCTTGCATCTGTGGTTACCACTACTGGATTGGTCTGTCTTCATTCCTTCCCTCCTAATTTAATAGAAGGAATTCCTGGAGAGTCCTTGAATGCAACTGAGCCCAGTGAACTGCTGGAACTGCTCATAATTGATCTTAAGGATACTCTGGGATCCTTTGCCAGTGCTAACAGTTTCGTGACTAACTTTGTGACTTTTCTTCTGAAAGAAACAGTTTCCCCTGGGTGCTGTCTATTAGAAACCCCAGACATGGGGAGGGAATTAGACTGGATATTTCTAGGTTTATCACCCATCCCAAACCCCTTAGAACCTTTAGTGTCTTTTCCAAATCTGCTAACAGGGTCTCCTTGGAATCGTTTAGGAATAAAAGATTGTCCAGATATGGAACCACATTGATTCCTAGTTGTCTGAAGTCAGTCATGGGCTCTGCTAGTATCTTTGTAAAGATTCTGGGGGACGAGGAATGTCCGAATAGGAGTGCTCTGTACTGGAGCTAGAGAATCTGTTGGTCTAGCTGTACTGCAAATCTAAAGTATTTGCGGTGAGCTTCCCGGATTGGAATGTGGAGGTACACATCCTGTAGATCCAGATTGACCATCAAGGCAACCCGGATCATTATGTGCCGTACAGATTAGATGGATTCCATTCTGAACCTTTTGTACCGAAAGAATCTGTTCAATCTTTTTAGTACAGATTCTGTACTTTCCTGATGGCCTCATTACCAGAAAAACGTGAGTTATATCCCTCCTGGATGACGTTTGGAGGAACTACTTCTATCACATTTTTCTGCAAGAGCTCCTGCAGTACTGATGAAAAGGCCTCCCGCTTCTTGGGGTCCCTTGGCAACTTGGTCACTAAGAAGGAAGATGGGGGTAGGGAAGAACATTCTAAACGATACCCTTTTCCAGTGTTTGTAACACAATTTGGTTTTGGATAATTTCTTTCCAAGCAGGTACAAACTTGGAAAGCCCCCCCACCCCCCCCCCCCACCTGTAGAGGATTGTCAGGGCCTAATTGCTGCTTAGGCCTTCAGGAGATTTACTTTGGGGCCTATACTGTACCCAGCGTTTCTTTGAGTCCGATTGTTTAGACTGGGTCAGACTAGTACCTGCTCTGTTCTTATTCGCTGATCGGGAAAAATAGGATCTCTTTTTAACAGGAAATTTCTTTCCCGACTCTGTGGAACTTGTTAGAATATCGTCCAAATCTTCCCCAAAAAGCCTCCCACCTTGAAATGGGATGCCACACAATCTATTTTTATAACTGCTGCCTCTAGACCAGGCTCTTAGCCAAATTGCTCTATGGGCACAGGCTACTAATGCAGAGGTCTTAGCAGAGGCCCTGATGAGTTCCTGACAAGCATGGGTTAAAAAGGCTATATCTCTATACAGTGTAGGAAGAGTATCAATAAGGTCCTGAGGGGGAACCTTATTCCCAATGTGCGACTTGAGGGTGTCCACCCACTTAGACATACTTCTCAGGACCACATCAGAAGCCATTGCCGAGTCCCAGGCTCTTCTTAGAATGCGATCTCCTCTGCGATCCATAGGATCACGCAGTGACCCCATATCCTCAAAACTCAAATCCGAGGCCTTGGACATCTGACTCACAGAAGCATCGACCTTAGGACACTTACTGCAGTGTTGCATGATCGGGTCTTTAAAGGAGTACTTTCTCTTTAAGGTTTTTGGAAGAAAAAAAACTTCTTTTCAGGGTTGTCCCATTCAGCTTTAACCATCTCTTTTAATACTGCATGTATTGGAAAAGCTTTTTCAGATTTCCTGTACATTTCAGCCTGCTGAGACAGGGAAGTTTCTTTCTGTTGGATTCCCCATCTCTCATAAATGTCTTGCAACAATAACTCCAAATCCTCGTATAGAGAATGGGAGCCATCATGTTCCCTCTCCTCCTGACCCCCCTCCTCTATTGAATCATGAGAGGATTCAGGCTCTTCCCCCGTTTCACCAGGATCAGAAGTTACATCAATCTGGATAGGGGCTGTGGGAAGAGTTCCAGTGTTCAAATTAACCAGGGAAACCCCCCTGACCCTTAACCAGACTCTCTGTAGTGGTATGGGAAAATACCATTTTGTGAGTACTCACCTGTAAAATGGATAGTCAGTGTGTCACACACCCCGATTCCCCTTTAATTCTTACGATCGGGTTACTCCACCAGCAGGTGGCGACGTTGCAGAGAGAAGTCTTGAAAACGAGCCCCCTTCCGGCCTATATATACCTGGGACCTCCCACTTAACACCCAGTGAATTCAAAAGCAGAAAGACAAGGTACCAGGAAATCCAATGGTAACCTCAAAATAAAGAAAAGCTTCACCATATAAAGGATCCAGGATACCGAAAAGGGCAGGTGAAGCGGGGTGTGTGACACACTGACAATATCCATTTTACAGGGAGTACTCACAAAATGGTATTATTCTCAGTGTGTCACACACCCCGCTTCCCCTTTAATTCTTACGATCGGGACATCCAAAAGCAGTGTCCACAAGGGATGGGTATCTGAAGGCAAAATGAAGCATAACTTAAATGACTGCAGTCTGCAGAACTTTGCGGCCAAACACAGCATCCGCTGAGGCCCGCACATCAACCTTGTAAAACTTAGAAAAAGTATGAAAAGAAGACCAAGTAGCAGCCTTACAAACTTGTTCAACAGAAGCTTGGTGCTGAGAAGCCCAAGACGCTCCAACAGCGCAAGTAGAATGAGCAGTGATACGAAAAGGGCGAAATTTCCCCTTAGCAGAATAGGCCCCAATAACGGCCTGACGTATCCATTTGCTAATGGAAGATTTGGCCGGAGCCAAACCCTTCCTAGGCCCACAGGGCACAACAAAAAAGGCATCAGTTTTACGAAAAGGAGAAGTAATAATCAAATAGTACTTAACACAGCGTACTACATCCAAACAATGCAAAACCCTCTCCTTGTCATTCTTAGGCTTAGGACACAAGGAGGGAAGAACAATATCCTGATTCAAATGAAAAGCAGAGACAACCTTAGGAAGAAAGTCTGGTTTGAAACGAAAGACCACCTTGTCCTGATGCCTCTCAAAGTAGGGCGCCTGGATAGACAAGGCCGCCAACTCCGAGACACGCCGGACAGAAGTGATAGCTACCAAGAAGACAATCTTCTGAGTCAGGGTAGACAAAGCAATATCTTGCAGAGGCTGAAAAGGAGGAGCCTGCAGAGCAGAAAGAACCAAATTCAAATCCCAAACCGGGAATAATGGTTTCCTGGGAGGCCGCACATGCGTAACCCCCTGGAAAAAAGTTTTAACGAAAGGATGAAGCGCAAAACGCTTCTGAAAAAAGATAGATAAGGCAGAAACTTGCCCTTTCAAAGTACTTATCTGAAGACCAGAGTCCAGCCCAGATTGTAAAAACTCCAGAATCCTGTAGACCGAGAAGACCCTACAAGGAAAGGATCTAATCTCACACCAAGCGATATAGGCTTTCCAAGTCCTATAGTAGATGATAGAAGAAGACCTCTTCCGGGCACTGATCAAAGTCTTAACGACTGAGTCAGAAAGACCCTCCTCCTTCAAGATGGAGGTTTCAGCAGCCTGGCCGTCAAACCCAGCGCTGGTAAATTGGGGTAACACAACCGACCCTGAGTGAGCAGATCGGGCCGAAGAGGCAGAACGAACTGGTCCACTGCCAGCCGAACGATGTCTGCGAACCACACTCGCCTTGGCCACCTTGGGGCCACGAGAACGGCGGACACCCTTTCCAACTTCTGAACCACCCTGCCCAGCATGGGTATCGGAGGAAACGGGTATAGAAATCCCAGATCCCCCCAGCTCAGGGACATGGCGTCCACTGCCAGAGCCAGAGGATCCCGGGAGAGCGACACGAAGTTCGGGAGCCTGTGATTGTGACGAGAGGCAAACAGGTCCACCTTCGGTGACCCCCATCGGAGACACAGTGAGCGAAAAACCTGAGGATGGAGAGCCCATTCTCCCAGACGGGGAGAGCCCCTGCTCAACCGGTCCGCTTCCTGGTTCTCCACTCCTGGAATGTATACCGCCGAGAGACAAGGAACATGGGCCTCTGCCCAGGTCAGGATCAGGGACACCTCTCTGAGAGCACTCAGACTGCGAGTCCCTCCCTGATTGATGTAAGCAACCGCTGTTCGATTGTCTGAACGCACCTGGACCGGAAGGCCCAGAACGGGTGGCTCTCAGTTCCAGAACATTGATGGGTAAGTGGGCCTCTTGAGGTCCCCATTGCCCCTGGAACTGAAGCTCCTTCCAGAATCCGCCCCATCCCGAAAGACTGGCGTCCGTGGTGACAATTTCCCAAAGAGGGGTCAGGAAGGACCTGCCCCTCACAAGATTGGCAGAGACCAACCACCACTGGAGGGACTGCCGGACCCGGGAGGACAACTGGAAGGGCTGATCCAGCGACCGAGGCTGCCGGTCCCAAGACGCCAACAGATAAAGCTGAAGCGTCCTCGTGTGAAATTGAGCAAAAGGAACTGCCTCGAAAGAGGCAACCATCAACCCTACCAGCCTCATCCCCAGACAGATGGACGGCCGAGGATTGGAAAGAAGGACCCGAGCCAACTCCTGAATCAGATGAATTTTGGACTGGCAGAGAAACACTCTGTGTTGATGAGAGTCCAACTGCATCCCCAGAAAGGACACCACCCTGGCCGGAGCGAGGGAGGATTTGGGGAAGTTGATCACCCAACCAAAGCTTTCCAGCGTGGAGACCACCATCCTGGTGTCTGTCTCCGATTGATTGAGCGACGGAGCCATGATGAGAAGGTCGTCCAAATAAGGTACGACCCGAATGCCCCGAGATCTGAAAATGGCCATCACCCCTGCCAGCACCTTGGTAAACACTCTTGGAGCCGAGGTAAGGCCAAACGGAAGTGCCACGAATTGAAAATGCTGATCTTTCATTACGAATCGAAGAAATCGTTGATGAGCGTGGCAGATGGGAACATGAAGATAAGCATCCTTGATGTCTATGGACGTCATGAAGTCCCCCTGCCGAAGGGAACCGACGGCCGTACGCAAAGTTTCCATGCGAAACTTCCGAAAACGGATGAACCTGTTGAGTAATTTCAGGTCCAGGACGGGACGAACCAACCCGTCCTTTTTGGGGACTGCAAAAAGATTGGAGTAGAAACCGAGGCCCATCTCTAAGCGCGGTACCGGCCGGATGACCGCCATTTCTAACAGATTCTTTACCGACGCCAGGAGCCCCTGTGCGGCCAAAGGATCGATGGGCACCCGAGACCGAAAGAACCGTGAAGGAGGGCGAGACTCGAATTCCAGCTTGTAACCGGACGACACTACCTCCCGGATCCATCTGTCCGGAATCTCCTGGTCCCAAACCTGGGAGAAGTGTCGCAATCGTCCCCCCACCCGCACGGGTGAGGGCAGCCCCTCATTGCTGAGCGGGCTTACCAGCAGGCTTGGGCTTGGTGCTCCAGGACTGAGTGGGACGGCCACGGCCCCTCCCCCGAGTCCAACCTGCACCTCTGGTAGCGGGAAAGGAAGCCCCCCTACCCGCTCTGAATCCCCGAAAGGAAGGCCTACCAGAACTTGCCCCCCGAAAGGGACGACGAGGCCTCTTACGTTGCGGCATTTTACCACCTTTTGCAACTGAATCAATTTTATCACCAAACAGTCGCAATCCCAAAAAGGGGAGAGCTGTGAGCACCTTTTTAGAAGCTACATCCGCCGACCACTGGCGCAGCCATACTGCCCGACGAATAGCCACCAGCATTGCCGCTGTCCTGCTACTCATAGCCAGCGCATCGTCCTGAGCGGACAGAACATAGGAAACAAAAGACTCACACTGCCTGAGAGCAGTAAACTCCTTACAAGTGGGATCAAGATCCACACACAGATCCTGAATAACAGATCTAACCGCCAATAGAAGAAGCGCCGAAGCACACACCGGGCGCATCGTTGATCCGGCATTAATAAAACCATGGCGAGCGTACTGGTCAATCCGACGATCCTCACCATCCTTAAGGGCAGTGGTTTCAGAAGACTGCACCATAGCCGTGCTAGAGAGCCCTAGCACAGGGGTATCGACGTCAGGAGGAACCGACCAAAGCTTCACCAATTCTGGCGGAAAAGGATAACGTTTCTCCCAACTGGAAGGAATTCCAGTTAACCGCGTGGTATGTTCCCATTCCTTAAGCACCACCCTCTCAAAGTGATGTTGTCTGGGAAAAACCAAACGCGGCTGAGGCACATTAAACAACTGGCCCTTTGGCAGGGTGACAGCCTCAGGCGGATCTAAATTCAAAATTTCAAACATTTGAACCAGAATGGAGGGGGTGTCAAGGGAAACCCCCGCAGACAAATCGCCAATAGCATCAACCTCAAGCTGATCTGCAGGCTCATCTGACTCCACCAGGAATTCTCCCTCCTCGTCCAGGGAGCAATCGGACCAATCTACAGGCTCACATACTTCATCCTGTGAAGCCGGAGGTACAGGAGAAAGGTGCTTCCGTTTCGCAGTGGCCTTCAACCCTGCTCCAACGGAAATTATCTTCTCGAGGTTGGCTAACCGTGCAGACACCTCGGATTGCGAATCCCCACCTTTGACAATGTCACACGGGGTTCGGAACAGGGAGGGAGGGGTAGGGGATGATGGAAGTTGCGAAGAGCCAGCAGCCGGAGCGACGGACTGACGCGCAATATTCTGCCTTGCACAAGGAATGCATAATATAACATCATCGCCTGGGAGCGGAGTCCCACAGCCTCCACACACCCTAGATGGCCCAGTCCCAATTTAGAGAAAAAGGACTAGCCAGGCAAAATAGAACCGGGAGGCCACTGTATTGAGGGAATCCCAGGATCTGTGGGGGAAGAAAAAACCAACAGTAAGACCCCCAGAAACAAATGGCAACATGCAATACAACATTCATGCAACAAGTAACACATGATAATGCACAGCACCAGAGTGCTTTAAAGAGGCAAAAGAAACTGGCCTCTGTTTTTCCTCCTTTCCTTATTAAATATAAGTATTTCTCCTTTTTTTTATTTATTTTTTTTTTTAAATAGACAGCCCCACGCAAGGGGAGGCCGCTTACCTGCCCACGTAAGGCTAAAAAAGCCCAGGCACCCGACCAGTAGAAATGGTAGAAAGGCAGCAATGTTCAGGAAATGCAAACAGCAGTAGCAGCAGAAGCAGCGAAAGCGGCAGTAGCAGCAGTAGCGGCAGGGCGGCAGTAGCGGAAGTAGCGGCCAGTAGCAGCAGCAGCCACAACACATATGTGGCTGAGAGCCCCGCACGTGTCCTCCTGATAACAGGAAGGAAGTGCGGCTGGGGCTGGGTAAAATGACGCCGCCGCCGGAACCACGCCCCCACCCCTGACGTCATCCGGGCCCCGCCCTCCTGCCGAATTTAAACAGTGCGGCCCGCCAGACGGCGGTGCCGAAACAACAAGAGGGCCAGCAACGCCCTCAGAAAAGGGAGGAGGGGGAGGGGGAAACGAGAGTTTCTAGGCAGCCTGCGCTGCCCACCAATAAAACTGACACGCGGCCCGCCAAGCGGCGGCCGTTTAAAAGAGGAGACAAGGGGAGAGGGGGGAGGGGAGCTGTATACAACCTGGGAAAGGCGCAGGCAGCCTCAGGCAAGCCTTGTCACAGCGCAGCCCGCCCCGGCCACCCTTAAAGCTGACCCAAAACTCTGGCCATACAGGCCAGCAGCAGCCCGCAGAAAATAACAGAAACTGCCAAGTAAGGAGGAATTTAGTCAGGCCAAACGCACCCTTGCTTGCGGTGCAGCCTGACAAACGTGGAATAAGTAAACACATGAAATAAACATACAGTAAAAACATACATACAAATACACATCCCTCTACCCCCCCCAATAGTGAAGGGAGAAGGGACCGTAATGGGAGAGCAAGGGGCCAAGGGGGAACCTCGGGACAGGGGCATCCCAAATCCGGATCACCATGCCGGACAGCCGCATTGCCCCCAAAACAGGGGGTCGAGCGGAGAAGATAAGCTCCTAGGCACCAATAGTGCCATCTACCAATTGCCCAGTGAGCAGCCAAGGCTGGGAGGCTTCCATTTAACCACAAAGGTAACAATCAAAACCGGGCAGAAATAGACCAAAGGGGGTGCCGGGGTAAGCAGGAGACTTCAATCTTCTGTCTTGTCGTCATGCAGAGAGAAAAACACTGGTGTTGAGTGGGAGGTACCAGGTATATATAGGCCGGAAGGGGGCTCGTTACAAGACTTCCTCTCTGCAACAGCGTCACCTGGCGGTGAGTAACCCAATCGTGAAGAATATTAAAGGTGAAGCGGGGTGTGTGGCACACCGAGAATAGTTACATGGGTCTCCCTTACCCGAAGTAACCAGTCCGGGACCAGCCATGCAGGGCTTGTAGGAACAGGGTGCAGGGGCCAGCTTTTGTGGCCCCTGGTCCTGCAGGCTACAAGCTCGCATAGCCCATGGCCACGGGCTCTTCTGCCCCCTCTGGGCTTTGGGGAGGCAGGTAATGGGGGTGCCGGGGGTGACTTGCCAGCCCCCAGCCTTGTGAACTGGTATAGGGATCTCATGGACCCCTTACCAGTTCAAAAGGGGTTAAGTGTAAAAAAAAAAAAAAAAACACACAGGAAAAAAAAATATATATATTTTTTAATACTTACCTCCCATCCATCTTGCACTGTGTCCCTTCCCAATCACTGGCTTCTGCTCACCTGCTGGAAGCCTTTTATAGCTGCAGAGCATAAGGGGTTAATTAAAAAAAAAAATGACATAGCCGCAGTTGACTTGCCATCCCACAGCCTTGTGAATTGGTATATGGGGTCTCATGGACCCCTTACCAGTTCACAAGGGGTTAAATGTAAAAAGAAAAAAAAAAAGACAGAAAAAAATCTTTTTTTTTTTTACTTTACTCACCTCCGATCCTGTGTCCCCCGGCGATCTCCGATGACAGCTGTCAGTCTGCTTGGGTGTTTGGAGGAAAGAGCCTGGGGAGGGGGTGATCACAGCCCTCTCCCCCTCCCCATCTCTCTGCTCCAAGCACCCGAGCAGACTGATTCTTAGTCTTGGGTTCCGGTATTAAGAGGCCGGCTGCTGGTGACACAATGATGTCACCTGCCCCTGCCCCCAGGGGGCGGGGCTAGCAGATCCGATCCAGGAAGTAGGGGGGGAGGGCGTTTTCTGCCCTCCCCTCGCCACACAAGAAGCTGGGGGGGGCGATCGGAGGCCCCCCCAGTGAAGAGGAGACCCGTCGGGAGGCAGCGCGGCCACAGGTAAGTAAATGTCATTTTTAATTTTTTTTTCTACAGTTAGCAGCTGCTGCTGCCGAAGCGGGGGGGGGGGGGGGGGGGGTTGGGGTGCTATTCCAGGGGCTCTCTCTTGGATGGCACCAAATTATATATTTTTTTTTACTGTGGGGGTTTAAAGTCAGCTACGCGAGTCTCACTTAGCTGGCACTTAAGTGGAGTAGTGGCACTAGAAGGGTTAAAGCCCTTCTAAGGACCCCATAAATTAAAAATTCCATTTTGCCCATTATTTAAAGACAAACACTATATTGAGCCATTCCTGGATGAACCAGCCACTTTCTTAGACATAGTACTCTATAACAGAATATCTTGACTGTCTCTGCAAAGAGCTTTGAGGTGTTGTTATAACCACCATCCAACCACCACCATCTCCGCCTTTGATAAAGCTGTATTAAAAACAACGAAACACGTTAGGCAGGGCGGCGGCGATCTGGATACCCACAAGACTTAGAACCTGACAGCAACATCGAGCGGAACTTGGAGTCTTTTCTGATATCCCCATGTACGGCCGTAGTGGAGGAGGTGAAAGAGGATTGCCTGATGCTGCTCAACCTGTTATGATTTTAAACCATTGGAAATTTGTAAGTGCGATTTAACGTATTAAACTTTATAAATCATAAGGGCAGAGTTGCACTAGATGTTTTTGTGCTCTCTTGTTTTATATATGGATTATATTACCACATACTCTGAAGTCAGTATTCAAAGGTACATTGGATGACGGAATATCTGGCTCAGTTGTGAGATCTGGAATTTGGCATCCAATCCATTAAGTATCTGGTAAGGAGATACCCAGCAGGTGGCGAGCACATGTGTTAAAAGGAAGCTTGATGTGCATGCACCGTGGGATACTTCCGAGATTTGTGATTTTTTTGAAAAAAGGAATTAACTGCTCTGTGCCTTATTGGTTTATATTTGTTTGGGGCTTATACTATATATACTGTCTAATTTGAGATTTTAAGTGTTTTTTTAAGCGCTGTGTTTTCATTATTGCATTAATTTACATTGATTGATATATAGTTAATTCATCCCCTCCAGCAGCTGTTGATTCAGAGTGTGAGTGTGTGTGATATGATACATGCTAATCCCTATTGAAATAAATCTTGCACAGCTTGGTGTGGGCTGTTCCTTTAGCAAAATACCAAGCTCCAGCCTGCCTTGTGTGGACAAACAATATCACACAAACCTACACTGCAGCCATGCTGATCTTCAATGCAGCCAGCATTGATCCATTCTAACATTCTATGTTGAAAAAGATAAAATGTCTCTGGCTGGTTGGGCTGATCATATTTCCCAGCTCAACTGCAGTGTCTGTGCGCTAGCACTGCAAAGGCTCTCCCCAATCCCCCACTCGTGTAATCTAGGCTCTCAGATGAGATCCAAGAAGATGGCTACAATGTAATTCTAGGAGAGCAGCTATTCCACAACATCTGCATGGGGGTTAAGTCCTGTCTAACACCATACACCACTGATCAAAGTTGAACTTTAGGGAAGCAAATTAGTAAACCAATTTCTTGACTAGACGTCTGCTTTAACTTGTTATTTATGATTTTTTTTTTTTATTTAGCTTCAGTGACAATTCTTTTGCAAGCCTGTTTATCATACTAATTAACCATAACCTCATGCACAATGCTCCCAGTAAACCTGGTTTAAAATGCCGTTAGTGTATATGTTTGTCCATTTATTGTGGTAATATTTGTCAATATTTTGCTTATTTTATTCTTCTGGCAACCTCCCCGGCTTGCCTTCTGACATCCTTACTATGTCTGAGAACCAGCTTCTTCTTGGCCACCAAGGAACCTGCCAATTGTGCCGTGACGCAAAGAGATCTACGTCTGGAACTCCCCAGCATGTGCTCTGACTGAGAGACCATTCCCACTGATGCAGAACCGTTCTGCTGAGATGATCAGCCTGCAAGTTGTCCATTCCTGGTATGTGTACTGTCGAGATGCACAGAACATATTTCTCGGCCCAACGTAAGATCCAACTTAACTTCCTTGAGAGCTCTCATGCTTCTGATGCCCCCCTGTTGGTTGATATATGCCACCGCTGTCCGATTGTCTGTATGGATCCTGACAGGATGACCCCCTCGGATGTTCAATGTTTGAGGGACAATAGAATAAATCTCAGTTCCAGGATATTTATGGGAAGTCTGCTCTCCTTCAGACTCCACTGTCCCTGGATCGTTTGTGACCCCATGACAACCCCCCCAACCTGCTAGGCTGGCATCCATGGTGACAACTTCAATTGTACCAGAAGAAAAGATTTGCCTATCTGAAGAGGTTGAGAATTCAAGCTCAAGTGCAAAAAGTATTAATCGTGAAAAAGGACAGATTAAATGTGGATTGAAATACAGACATTAGCTAGCGATAATGATAAATATAAAACTGGTCACATGGTCATGATCCTCTTTTTTTCCCCCCTTGACACCAGCCCGCCGCTCCCTTTATCACGTTTCCTTCAACTTGGAACAATTTTCCACTTGATCTTTTCTGTCCCACTTGTCCACATTCACATCTAAAATATAAGCTTTCATATGGCCCATTGCCTTTCCAATTTATTTTGCTCTTTACCACATCATTTATTTAGTATCTCTATCTTTTCCACATTACTTTGCCTTTCATATACCTTCTTCCTTTAACTTCCAAGTTCCCTCTATCAGTCTCCATTTTTTCTAAAGCCCGCTATCTTTTCCACATTTACTTCATCTGAAACTCAATTCACATTAATTTTGCCTTCATCTCTATGCTCTTCCCTCTCTGTTTTCTAAGTTCTCTCTGTGTCCCTTTCACTTTTCCACGTTCCCTCCTTTTTCTTCTGGGTTTTAAATGATTGGTTGCTTGCTTGTCAACATTTCCTTCTTCTATCTGTGTATCTCTCTCTTGTCCGGGTCTCTCAAGTGTATGTTCTGCTCTGCCCTATTCATGTTCATTCACGGAATGAAAAAAACCCTGTCCCCTGCAGGTAACTGCAACACAACATTTGGAAGGACATTGTACCATGTGTGCCATCATTGGGTTGTGTTAAGTCTGTAGCAAAATGCAGTGTCATAGTACAGACCTGTAAAATGTTCTGTAAACTCTTGCTCCAATTTCACAGCTCGCTCAAATGTTTTGCGTGCTTGATCCTCTGTTAAGCGTTTATTCATTTCCCTGTAATAGTACCCAAAATAAATTGAATGCCATATCCACATTTAAAAACCAAATCACAAATTACAGACTCCAGGTATATTAAATGCTTTTAAAAGGATTAGAAATGTCCGATGGAAGCCAGAATACTCACTTCTGCAATGATTTTGCAGCCCAAGCGATGGCTTGCAACCAATGGGGATTTTGTGCGTATGGGGCCACGCAGTTACATTGCAGTCATTGAGCATTGCAAGCACCGCTTACTTGACACACCTGCATCTTTCTGTCAAACTACCTAATCGGTGCATTTTTATGCATATGAACATCGCCATTAAAGATGCTCTAAGGGTGGGGCACATGAGCCCAGACCTCATGTATGGTATAGGTTGCTTTAAATGGACAGACCAGACAAAAAGAAAATACCAACCACCAAAAAAAAAACTATGCTGGCTATAATCTGTTTTTACTATTTAAAACAGGGACAGAGACATGTTAATGTATTCTACTGCTGTTATCAACACTATTAAATACTTACATAATATTTTCCACCGATTTAGGCTTGATAAAGATAGATACTGGATATAGCTGGGCCAACTGCAATCTTTTAATTGCATTACCAGACACATCAAGTATACAGTGTTTGCCCTGAAAAGAAGACAATTGTTACAAACACCAGAATGGGACATGCATTACACAAAGTTAACAGGACTGATCTTACCCTTTCTGCCACTTCTCGTACAGACTGTACACTTGTGCCATATAGGTGATTATTGTATTGGCCTGCTTCAATGAATTTGTGATCTTGAATATCTTTCTCCATTTGCTCCCGAGAAGTGACAAAGTGATAATCTCTACCATCTACTTCATAATCTCGTTTTGGTCGAGTAGTGTCTAAAAAATAACATTAAACTTTGTTTTATAATCTTTGAGCAAGGCTGTGTGCTTTGAATTGTTTAGTTAAGGGGCCCTCCGGCAATATATACACTCACTAGTTCCAGAGACTGAGTTCTGGGGGATAAAAGTAGAGTGGATAGTGGTGATCAAAGTTGACAGGTGTTTTTGCCCCCCCCCCCCCAAAAAAAAGATGGGGTGGGTTTTAACACATGGGGTGTATAGACCCAAACCCCTTCTGGCTATGCTAAAAGCATGCTTGTATATAAGCCTATTTCTGTCATAGTTCTCCTTAGTAAGTAAGTAAAGTAGCATCAACTCAAGAGGAAAAAAAAAACAAACCAGACAAGTCAAACGCTGAATGAAAAATAAGCGTTCTGATACCGTACTTTAAAAAGCTTTTATGGCACAAATTCAGATGAGGATCAAGGACTATTGGGATCCATGAAACTAATCCACCTTCATAGAAAACTTTCGCCAACCCATGTAACCCCTTACTATTTCCTAAATGGAGAGAGTGGCCTGCCCTACGAAGGGAAAAACTTGAACTCGCACTCCTCTCTGCTTCTCCTGTTGGGAGGTAATCCTGACCTTGTAGGGAACCCTGCTGCCTTGATTAATAAGGATCATAAAAAGGTACTCTTCCATGGAGCAGCCTCACGATTATACCCCATACTAGCAATGCAAACATTTGTGTTTCTATAAGCTACTTCCTACTAAGAAGAGAGGAGAGATCAGTCACCTATCTCACCAACCGTGTTGGTGGAAATGCTTCAATAAAAAGTTATTAAAAAAAAAGCTTTTATGAAAATCGAAAAAATACAATTCTGTGATTACTCACCTGTAGAATTGATATTATGAGTATACAGTACGTCCTGCTCCAGATAAGATTCTTTACTGGGGGTATTACTCCGCCAGATGGCGCTGGACTGCAGAGACAGCAAAATTGGCTCCTCCCAGCCCCTAAAAATACCATTTTGTGAGTACTCACCTGTAAAATGTTTATTACGAGTATGTCACACACCCCACTTCCAAATATTCATGACACTTGGAAACCCGGCCTGTAGAGGGCGATCTTGCAGAGATGACATAGAAAAAGGAGCCCCTCCTGGTCCATAAGTACTGGGTTCCTCCCACTATTCCTCAGTCTTTTAAAAAGCAGTGAAGAACCAGGAAGAGCCAATTATATTCAATAATTGAAAAATAGTTTGAAAATAATAATCACCATATAAAGGATCCCATAGAACAAAAAAAGGCGGGGGAAGTGGGGTGTGTGACATACTCGTAATAACCATTTTACAGGTAAGTATTATTAATCCTAGTATGTTACACACCCCACTTCCAAATCTTAATGACACTTGGGACATCCAATAGCAGTGTCTATAATGGGTGGGGATCTCCAAGGAATAATGCATCACCTAAATTACTGCAGCTTGCAGAATTTTGCGGCCAAAAGCAGCATCCGCTGAGGCCCGCACATCAACCTTGTAAAACTTAGAAAAAGTATGCACAGAAGACCAAGTCGCAGCCTTGCAAACTTGTTCAACAGAAGCTTGGTGCTGAAAAGCCCAGGAAGCTCCAATAGCACGAGTAGAATGAGCGGTGACACGAAAAAGGGGAACCTTCCCCTTAGCCATATATGCCCCAATGATGGACTGACGTATCCACTTACTAAGGGAAGATATGGCAGGAGCAAAACCCTTCTTGGGCCCATAAGGCACAACAAAAAAGGCATCCGTCTTGCGGAAGGCCGAAGTAGTAACTAAATAATACTTAACACAACGAACTACATCCAAAGAATGTAAGACCCTTTCCTTGTCGTTACTAGGTTTAGGACACAAGGAAGGAAGAACTATATCCTGATTTAGGTGGAAAGCAGACACCACCTTAGGAAGGAAATCCGGTTTAAAACGGAAAACAACCTTATCTTGATGCCTCTCAAAATAAGGGGCTAGAATAGACAAAGCCGCCAGTTCAGAAACTCGGCGGACAGAAGTAATAGCAACCAAAAAGGCAACCTTCTGAGTAAGATTAGGAAGAGGAATATCCTGCAAAGGCTCAAAGGGAGCAGCCTGCATAGCTGAAAGCACCAGGTTAAGGTCCCAAACAGGAAGCATAGGCTTTCTGGGAGGCCGCACATGCGCGACTCCTTGGAAAAAGGTCTTAACCAAAGGATGAAGAGCAAACGACCTTTGAAAGAAAATAGCCAAGGCAGAGACTTGCCCTTTCAAAGTACTAATCTGGAATCTCATATCCAGACCTCGTTGCAGATATTCCAGAATTCTAGGAATAGAAAACACTCTACAGGGCAAAGCCCTAGATTCACACCAATCAATATAGGACCACCAAGTCCTGTAATAAATGACAGAGGAAGACTTTTTCCTAGCTCTAATAAGAGTCTGAATAACCGCATCAGAAAGACCTTCTTTCAAGATGGAGACTTGAGTACCACAGACGTCTTGGCCACCTTGGCGCCACCAGAATTGCTGGCGCCTCCTCCAGTGCTAACTTGCACACCACCTTGCTGATCATGGAGAATGGGGGTAACAGATATAGGAACCCCAGATCCTTCCAGGTCAGAGACATGGCATCCGCTGCCACTGCCAGAGGATCCTGGGATAGAGACACAAAAGCTGGCAGCTTGTGATTGTGGCGAGAAGCAGACAGGTCCAACCGTGGAGTCCCCCACTTGTGACAGAGGAACTGAAAGACCCTTAGATTGAGAGACCATTCTCCCTGGCGAGAACATCCCCTGCTCAGGGAGTCTGCCTCCACATTCTCTATCCCCGGAATGTAAACTGCTGATATGCAGGGAACATTGGTCTCTGCCCACTGAAGGATCAGACACACTTCCCGGAGGGCACCCCAACTGCGAGTACCTCCCTGGTCATTGATGTATGCAACAGCTGTTCGGTTGTCTGACCGAATCTGAACTGGCAGACCCTGTAAGAAATGGGTCAGTCGAAGTAGAACAAGACGTATGGCCCGAAGCTCTAATACATTGATTGGAGAATGAGCCTCCTGAGGCCCCCACAATCCTTGGAACTGATGCTTCTTCCAGAAGCCCCCCCAGCCCACCAGGCTGGCATCCGTGGTAACCAGTTCCCAACGTGAAATGACTTGCCCTTCTGGAGGTTGTGCGATATTAACCACCACTGAAGGGACTGCAAAACGTGGGGAGACGATAGACAAGTCTGATTCAATGATAGTGGGCACCTGTCCCACTTTGCCAAGAGGAAGAGCTGAAGCATCCTTATGTGAAACTGGGCAAACGGGACGGCCTCGAATGCAGCTACCATCAATCCCACTAGTCTCATCCCTAGACGGATAGACTGACGAGTGTTGGACAAGAATAGACCAATCAAGTCCTGAATCAGAACCATTTTGGACTGAGGAAGAAAAACCTTGGCCTGAAATGTATCCAGAATCAGGCCCAGGAAGGGAATTTCCCTGGACGGACAGAGAGGATTTGGGGTAACTTATTACCCATCCGAACCTCTCTAGCGTAGAGACCACCGTCCTGGTGTTCAACTCTGATTGTTCGAGGGAGGAGGCCGTGATAAGAAGATCGTCCAGAAAAGGCACAATGCGGATGCCCTGGACCCTGAATATAGCCATCACTCCTGCCAGCATCTTGGTAAAGACTCTTGGGGCCGAGGTAAGGCCGAATGGCAGGGCCACAAATTGATAATGCTGGTCTTCTATCGAGAACCTGAGAAATCTCTGGTGACCCGGAAAAATAGGAATGTGCAAATAAGCATCCTTGATGTCTATGGATGTCATGAAGTCCCCCTGACGGAGAGCATCGATCGTTGATCGCAGAGACTCCATGCGGAATTTTCGGAAACAGATAAATTGATTGAGTCTCCTTAGGTCTAGGATAGGCCGAACAGAGCCGTCCATTTTGGGTACCGTGAATAGGTTGGAGTAAAACCCCAAACCCCTTTCCGCTGGAGGCACTAGGCAGATGACAGCCATGTTTAACAGATTCGCTACTGCTGCCCGCAGTCCCTGCGCAATTGCCGGATCTGACGGCATCCGGGACATGAAAAATCTGGGAGGAGGCCGGGACTCGAATTCCAGTTTGTAACTGGAAGAGACTACTTCCAGAACCCAATTGTCTGATACCTCCTGAACCCAGAGCTGGAATTAGAACCGCAGCCGTCCCCCCACCCCTCATTGTTGAGCAGGCTTAGTGGCAGATTTGGTTTTGGACCCCCAATTCTGACCTGGACGGCCACGTCCCTTTCCTCTATTCCATGCATTCCCTCTAGGGGCTGAAAAGGCCGATCCTCTACCGGATCTAGACTTCCGAAAGGAAGGGTTAAAAGAGGCCACTCCACGAAAGGAACAACGTTGTTTCTTACGCTGAGGTAATTTACCTCCTTTAGTGACAGAATCCAATTTTTCTCCAAAGAGGCGCAATCCCACAAAAGGGAGCGCTGTAAGCGATTTCTTGGCTACAATATCAGCTGCCCACTGCCGCAACCATACTGACCGCCGGATGGCGACTAACAAGGCAGAGGTTCTGCTGCACATGAGCAGAGTATCATCTAAGGCAGAAAATACAAAAGATGCAAACATCTCACATCGCTTAAGAGCGGCGTACTCATCAGAGGCCGATCAAGCCCTGAGTAATTCATTAGGTCTCTCACAACAGACCTAATGAGCGCTGAAGCACCAACAGGCAGCAAGGCCGAGCCCACACTGGAAAAAGTGTGGCACGCCATTTGATCAATACACTTATCCTCTCCATCTTTAAGTGTAGTGGAGTCAGGAGAATGCAACACAGAAGAATTGGATAAATTAAGCACAGGGGCATCCACCACAGGTGGTGATGACCAACGCTTAACAGTATCAGCTGGGAAGGGATATTACTTGTCCCAGCCTAAGGGAATGCCAGGAAGCCGCGCAGGCTTCTCCCATTCTTTAAGAAAAATTTCATCAAAATGCTTTTGATTTGGAAATTCTAAACAAGGTTTAGAGACTCCAAAGAATTCCCCTTTTTGAGGAGGGACTACTTCAGGAGGAGTGATAACCAAAACCTCAAATAACTGAGCAAGAGCCTTTGGGGTATCCACACCACTAGCTTCACCCTGCTCAATCACAGTATCAACAAATTGCTGTTCATCAGAAACATCTGATTCCTCATATAATTCTCCTTCTTCTAACTGAGAAGGATCAGACCAATAAAGCATTTCACAATTATCCGACTCACTTACCGGAACGGCCTGAGTCAAATGTTTCCTTTTAGCTGAGGCCTTCTTGGCCACAGAGCTAGACATTAATTTTTCAAGATGAGCCAATCTGGCACATAAATCAGAATGCGACTCACCACCCATGACAATATCACTGGGGGTACGGACAAGACATGGTGGAGTAGGAGATAAGGTAGAAGCCGCAGACGCTGAAGCCTGGGCCCCAGTTTGCTGCATAATAGTTAACCCTTTCAGTGCCAAGTACGTAGTTTCTACGTGCATAGGGAACCTATGTCATTTTTTTGGGGATTTTTGAGGGTTAGGGTTAGCCTAACCCTAAACCCTCAAAATTACCCAAAAAATCCCCCCCCCCCCCCCCCTGGAAGGGGGGACCCTATGTCATTTTTTTTTTATTAACCCCTTACGTTTATAGTGTGGATAGTATTTTATTTGTAAATGTAATAAAGTGCTCTTTTCAGTTTGGGGGGTCTCCAGGGCAAGAATGGGGGGGCTACCGATACATATGTGGTACCGTTGTAATCGGGAGAAATGGGGCCATCACATGCAATATGGTTTTCATTAAAAAAAAAAAAAAAAAAAAAAAAAAAAAAAAGGATTTAAAATAAAGGAGACAATTGTCTAAAAAATATATATTTTTTGTTTTTTTTGTTTTTTTAAGCAGAAATATTCAAAAAACAGCAGAAAAATTACAAACAAGACATTTCATGTTAAAGCCTAAACTCTGCTGCAAAAAATGTATATGTAATGTATATAATTTTTCTGGAAATTCCAGCAAAAATCACGGTTAATCATGCCGCAAAATGGGGAAAAATGACCTGTCAACAGAGGGTGACAAAACTTCAAGTAGGCTGACAATTAAAAGGGTTAATAGTAACTATGCATGTTGGGTATTGTTCTGCTCGGGGGACCTTGCGCTTTCAGATTTAGCTTGTTTTTTCTTGTTTGCATATTGATATTTTAGGAAAACATGGTCTTTATTTTGCTTTTTTTATAATTGTTTTTAGGGAAACCCTGTGCAACCTAAGAATTCTTCAATGGATTACTTCCAGAAAGATGAGCCCACTGCAACAAACTCAGTACTCTTAGAAAGCTTAACATGTGTACTTTCAGGGAATATATGGTTTATGGGGATATTCTAAATGTAAAGGGTTGTTTTGGTAGAAAAAGCACAAGGTGCGCACTTTGTCTGCAGAGCTGATATTTTTAAGTAAAATTACCGTTATGCACATGCTTTACTTTGGGGTGTTTGGCAACTCTTCCCTTGACAGTACCTATGCATGTTGGGTATTGTTCTGTTCGGGGGATGTTGCTTTTTCAGATTTTACTTGTTTTTTTCTGTTTGCATATAGTTTTTTTTAGGAAAATGTGGCTTTGATTCTTTTTTTTAATTCTTTTTTAGGGAAACTCTGTGCAACCAAAGAATTGATTGAGGGATTACTGCCAGAAAATTGCGCCCATGTCAACAAACCTGGTACGCCTAGAAAGCCTGAGGTGTATACTTCCAGAGAATATATAGTTTGTGGGGGTATTTCAAATTTAAAGGGTTCTTTTTCTGGAAAGACAGCAAGGTGCGCTTAGCGTGGTGCATAGTTGTATTTTATCTGAAAATCTCCTAAAGCGCTGTTTCAGTTTGGGGGAGTCTCCTGGGCAGGAAAGGGTGTCTACCGATACATATGTGGTAACGCTGTGACCGGGATTAATTGGGGTTTCACATGCAATAAGATTTTATTGACAAACGTACATTTTTTATTACAAAAAAACACTATAAATTGCAAAAAATAGATTTTTTTTTAATTTTTTTGCACATATTTCACCCAAAATTATTGAGAATACACCTAAAAAATTACATATAAGACATTTCATGTTAAAGCCCAGACTCTGCTGAAAAAAAACAATATATCATTTTCCTGGGAAATCCCTGGAAATCCCTTCAAAAATCACATTTGAACATGGGGAGTGCAAAATGGTCTGGCACCAAGGGTGACAAAAACTCCAGGTAGGCTGGCAGCGAAAGGGTTAATTGAGCACAAGGGACGCAAAGAATTGCGTTATCCCCAACAAGGGATGTCCCACATCCAAAACATTGCCGAGTCTGCGCAGAGGGAACTGCATGCCCGTTGTCCTGAGATGCCTCCATATGGTGTTTAGTATTATACTATAATTGATTATAGTCGCCAAGTATATATGGGATTTACGCAATTGCTACCCAGGATGACCCTTTAAATTGTCCCAAGTGGGAGGATATTACACAAATGGACCCCCAAATAAGGCTTTAAGGGCTAAAGACCAGGAGAAACCCCTTTTAAAATAAAGAGTTTCCACCTACAAAAGAAAACAAACAGTCACCAATGCACACAATACAATAAATGACAAAGCATGAAAAAAATGGCAGAAAACTCCCTTCAGCAAGCTGAGGGGTACTCACAGCACCAGGAAATCAGTTCGCACCATGAGGGAAGACCATAGGGAAGCAGCAGGAGCCAGGCAGACAAAGAGAGCACATCAGGGTGCTCTGGGAATGAAATGATGCTGTGTGCCTAAGCCCCGCCCGCCCCCAGAATCACATGACCAAGAATGGAGGGAAATTCAAATCTGAACACAGCCAGAAACAAAGAGCTTAAAAAGGTAAGCAAAAAAGAATGCTGCCTAGACAGATAGGAAAATCTAAATAAAACATATCCTATTAAATAGTATAGTAACATACATAGTAATATATATGTAATAAAGATTTTTTTTATACATTTTCTTTTTTATTTGCGTGCATGGTGACAAATAAGCCCAGGTAACGCCCCCCCCCCCCCCTTTTTACCCCAGCAGGGTAAAGGAGAACTAAAGGGGAGAGGATAGAAATGCACCCATAAGGCACAAGGGGATTATAAAGGGACAGGGGCATCCCATGCCGGGAACACTAACCCGGAAACCGCCTACCCACATTTGGGTCTCACGGAGGAGTAAAACTCCTGTATACACCAGAAGGTGTATGTATCCACCTTTGCCTGAACCATACAGCCAGGGCTGGGAGGCATACAATATAACCAAACAGGTTTAAAGAGTTTCAGACAGAAATAGAGAAAAAAGGGGCCGGGAGCAACCCGGCTACCTGCAGCTTGAAGGAGAGTCATCTTCTGAATGCTTCGCCGACTGCAGAGACTAAAAGACTGAGGAATAGTGGGAGGAATCCAGTACTTATGGACCAGGAGGGGCTCCTTTTTTCATGTCATCTCTGCAAGATCGCCCTCTACAGGCCGGGTTCCCAAGTGTCATGAATATTTGGAAGTGGGGTGTGTGACATACTAGGAATATACCCGGGACCTCCCACAAACTCCCAGTATTGAAAAGCAGTTAACAAGAAGCCGGGAGAATGATAACATAACCAACAATGATAACAATCACCATACAGGGGATCCAATAATAATAAAAACCATGGGTGAGGTGGAGCAGGACGTACGGTTTACTCAAAATATCAATTCTACAGGTGAGTAATCACAGAACTGTATAATTCTTAGTATACAGTACGTCCTGCTCCAGATAAGATTCTTTACGTCTGGGACATCCAATAGCAGTGTCCATAAAGCAGGGTGGGATCCCGAAAAGGCAACAACGGGCAGTTTAGACCACTGCCGCCTGCAGAACCTTGCAGCCAAAAACAGCATCAGCTGAGGCCCGAACATCACCTTGCAAAACTTGGAAAAGGTATGAACAGAAGACCAAGTAGCGGCCTTGCAAACATGTTCAACAGAAGCCTTGTGCTGAAAAGCCCAAGAGGCACCGATAGCACGAGTAGGAGTCGTAAGGCGGAAAGAAGGATTCTTCCCCTTAGCTGTGTAGGCCTGAATCACAGCCTGACGGATCCATTTGCTGATAGTAGATTTAGCAGGAGCCAAACCCTTCCTAGGACCAAAAGGAACCACAAAAAGAGCATCAGTTTTCCTGAAAGGTGCAGTAGCCACCAAATAGAACTTCAGATTCCTGACCACATCCAAGGAATGCAAAACCCTCTCCTTAGTGTTACTAGGATTAGGGCAAAAGGAAGGGAGAACAATGTCCTGATTAAGATGAAAGGCAGACACAACCTTAGGCAGAAAATCTGTCTTGAAGCGAACCACCACCTTGTCCTGGTGTCTCTCAAAGTAGGGGGGCTGGATGGAAAGCGCCGCCAACTCAGAAACATGCCTAACAGAGGTGATAGCCACCAAAAAGACAACCTTGAGAGTAAGAATGGCCAGGGCAGCCTCCTGCACAGGTTCAAAGGAAGCACCCTGCAAGACAGAAAGGACCAAGTTCAAGTCCCAGACAGGCAACATAGGTTTACGTGGAGGACGCACATGAGTAACCCCCTGGAAAAAGGTCTTGACCAGAGAAAGCTGAGCAAAGGATCTTTGGAACAAAACAGCCAGGGCAGAAACATGACTCTTCAGCGTACTGAGTTGAAGCCCCAGATCCAAACCATGTTGAAGGAACGCCAGAATCCTGGGGATAGAGAACACACGACAGGGAAGAGACCTAGACTCACACCAGTCAATGTAGGCAGGCCAAACCCTATAATAAAGAAGAGGAAGACTTCTTCCTAGCCCTAATCATGGTGTTAACAGAGGCAAACAGCCCCTTTTCCATCAAGATGGAGGTTTCAGCAGCCAGGCCGTCAAAGCCAACGTTTGTAAATTGGGATGGCATTAATGTACCTGATTGAGTCGGTCCGGAACCCTGGGCAGAGCATACTGATCTACTGCCAGCTGCACTATGTCTGCGAACCACACTCTGCTTGGCCAACAGGGAGCCACCAGGATTGCTGGCACCCCTTCCTGAGCTATTTTGCGCAGAACCCTGCCCAACAGGGGGAATGGGGGAAAGACATACAGAAGCTGAAAGTCCTGCCATGACATTGCCAGAGCATCTGTGGCCAAGGCCAGAGGATCCCAGGACAGGGAGACAAAGGCTGGGAGCTTGTGATTGTGACGGGACGCAAACAGATCCACATCCGGCTGACCCCAACAGTGACACAGAAAGTGAAACACCTGATGGTACTGCAGTCAGTCCAGCAATTAAGTGGGAATAATGCCCCAATTAATGGGTGTTTAGCTGATCAATACCCTATCGGGCCTTTCCTTAATTATTAGCCACCCTCCAGACACACTGACGGTTTGCCACTGTGTTCTGGACTAAACTTATATGGGTTTTATGTTGAAGCGCTTATGGGATCAGTTTCCCAGTACAGTGGTTTGGTCTGCCGGTTTTGTGGGTATTGGTTGATGGGTGGTCATGGAATAGCCATGTTTGGACGTATGCGTCCTTTCCTGGGAGCTTCATGCCGCTGACTGGTGCAGGGAGCGGATGTGGCCCGGGGGGTGGCTTCTCACGGTGGGGGGGGGGGGGGGGAAGAGGGGAGAGCGCCGTCCATCTTATGCGTGTGTGCTTGGGGGGTGGGGGGGGTACCCGTGCCTCCCGTCCGGCGCTGGTGCTGGATGCACACTGCTCGCCCATGTTCCCCGCTGCTGTGGGGGCCTGGACGAGCATGTGCGCACGGAGGCGGCTGTTCGGCACGCTTCCGCTCTGGCTGGGTGGGACCTCAGCCTCTTGTAGGTTGGGAGTGCACGCAGATTGCCATCTGTGCGTGAGGATCTGCCCGGGTTTGATGCGCCTGCGCTGTGTGGTTTGATGCGCCTGCGCTGTGAGGATGGTCCGGGCGCCCTTCCACTTTGCCCCGGCCCTTTCCTCCCCTTTTGGCGTGCCACCCCCCAGGACGAGGTATCGGAGCTTCCGCTGACGGCGGTGACGCTACATATGCGACCCGCTCGCCCCGGAAGAAGCCGGCACCTCCAAGGCGACGTTGGCGCGCGTTTGTATAAGGGCGCACCACGTGCGCCTTTAACATCCGGGCTGTGCGGGGAATAGGAAGGAAGTGAGACCAGACGGCCATCACCCTAGCTCCCAAACAGCCACATTACACGCTGTGACTTGGAGACTTCCATTGAATTCCCGCGTTTATTACAGTCACTGTAAGTGCTACATTGATTGCAAACATTTCTCTTTAATGAATAGTGGTAAGGTTAGTAAGGACGTTTTTTATTGATCAGCTGCTCTGTGTATTTTTTCCAATTTTGTAGATGGGAGTTTGAACTTAAGATTCCACATTTTTTCTTTCCCTGCTGTCTGACATACAGTCAGTATTCAGGGATATGTGAATTTCAGGTATTCCTTATGCTTATATAAATGACCAATGATTAAAAATACATTTTAATGATGACGATCCTATTGAACTAATTCTGATGTGCATGTGTTTTTTTGTGTTTGTTATCCTGCTTTCTTTTCTTTCTTTTTCTTTTCTCTCTTGATGCACTGCATAGGCGAAAATTGTATAGATTCCACTGTTAATCTGTGACAGATTTTTATGAGGTGCAAAGAGGTACAGAAGAAGCCCCGAGCAGGGCGAAACTAGTTTACCTCTATCGCCTAATAATCCCATGTATCACAATGTTTGTATGCGAATTGTAATGATTATGTATTATTGCAGCAAAAAAGTCTCTCTCTTTGTAATATTATACTAATCTAGCTCATTGATTGTAAGAGCTTATTGCATTTTTTGTACATACTAATCTAAATATTTAATGCATTGAATGCCAAAGATTGGGATATTTGATCCCTACCAAGGGCGGGAGGAATGGCTTAGCCACCCCCGTCTTCCCTTGTTTTAAAGTGGACCAACACCCAGGGGTGATCGGCCCGGGAATCTATAAGATTCCCGGGCCGATCACCTCCCTCACCGCGGGGCATTCGAGATCGGGATGTCCCGCGGGGTGAAACCCCCCACAAAAACCTTACCTTATCGGCGACGGATCAGCCGCCGCCGCCTCCCGCACGCCCCTCTAGCAGTGCCCGTGGCGGCCGTTTGTGAATGGCCGGCGCGGGCGCGCGCCCTGTAAGAGGGATGCGCGGGAGGTGGCGGCGGCTTATCCGTCGCCGAAAAGGTACGTTTTTTGGGGCTTTTGGGGGGGGTTCACACAGCGGGGCATCCTGATCTCGGATGCCCCGCTGAAGTGGACCAACACCCAGGATAGTGAAAATCCTGGGTGTTGGTCCACTTTAATAACATTGACAATACAATAAAGTGTCTTAATTTTTTTTTAGACTTTATGGTTTAGACTGTTGCTTTGTTCTATGACGTGGTCTTACTTGGAGGTCTTACAAAACTGGGGTTGACCTATACCCGGCACAATACTTTTGGTTCCTCTAATCCCCTATAACAAGCAGTGGGATGGAATCTCCCCAATTCTCCTATAATAGGCAGTGTGACAGAATCTCCCCACAACCCCCTATAATGGGCAGTGTGGCAGAATACCCCCCCAATATAAATAAGTGTTCAGAAACCCCCAATCATCCCAAACCAGCCAGTAAGCAGAGGTGACCTGGGGGGGGAGGGGAATGGGAAAAAAAATAATGTAATTTTCATTGGAAAAAAGAAAAAACACAGCAATTGTGCCATGATTTATTTAAATGAAAAAGCATGTCATTGAAGCTGGTCTGCTGAATCAGGAGAGAGGGGGAGAATGGCAAGCCCACGTTTTTTCCCCACCCAAAACCTTTTGAGACTGCATTCTCAAAATGTGCTGAATCAACCCTATAGTGAGGGCAGATGCCCATCACAGGTGTGCTGGGGTACTTAAATAATGGGATCTGGTTTTACTCAACCAGACTAGGAGGGAAAGGCTGTGGGGGAGAAAATGGACAGGGACTTTAATTTCATGTCTTCAATATGAATCCACAATGTAGAAAGAAAAAAAAATGCAAACTAGAATTGTTAGAATCAATGATCAGCTAGAGGCGATTTGTGTCTCTGTGCACAAAGGACTCTAAGGCTCTGCGAGCCTCATGCTACCTGTCTAGTTTGCCTGGCCATCAGTCTCATTCATTTTCAACCCGTTCTGGCTTTCCAGTTATTCTATGATAGCACTTAAATGGTACGTCCAAGCGATTTTTGAAAGTGCATTTTTGGTGTCAAAATGTGTGTTTTATGGAAGCAGTTTTCGCTGCCTGCCATCTGTTGCTATTGGCAACGTACACCAAGTCTGTACACCAAGATGAGAGTCCTGTACATACATAACACTGCTGCTATGGCCGCTGAGGTGAGGGAGCTCACTCAACCTACACATGTCCAGCAGCAGTGTTCTGTGTAACGATCTGCAATCTGTTCAACAGGTTGCACATTGCTTCCATAAAACAAACATTTGCTAACATTAGAAAAAAAATTAAAAAATACTTGATCAGTTCAGCACCTATAAGACATAATTTTGCAACAAAAAACACTTAAAAATTCAATAAAAAACCCGTTCCAAGCTAAAGGCCGCATTAAAACAGGCACAGGGGGCTGGAGCCCCCCCTCCAGTACACCTCATATTCTTACCTGTCCCTCGCCGGGTGGTCACATGGGTGGGACCTTTTGGTGGCCGGAACAGAGGAGGTATCCTAAGCCCAGGTAACCGCTAATTTCGGGGTGCCATTCCCGGCCAAGGCGCTCCAGCATTCTGGAGGCCCCCACTGGACTGGAGCCACGCTGCATGGAGATAAGCGACGGAACCAGTTTACTCAATTCTAGCAGCAACACAGTTGTAACTGTAGCAAGATTGAGTGAAGAGGCCATAATTCAAAATTCCCTGGCAGTGGCAGTTACTGCAGAGAGCCTCTCTTCTGCCATGAGAGCGAGCAAAAAGCTGGGTTCAGGCGAGTTTAAAAAAATTATCACTAACCTGCCTGAGCATTTGAGAGTCAGGCTACATTAAACAGGCTTGATTATTTTCCCTTTAATAAGGCACGCAACAGTAATGTTAGTGTAGGACATACTCAACCGTCCTCCTCAAGGGCCACCAACAGGCCAGGTTTTGCATATGTCTCTACTGATACACAGGTGATGTAATTGGTGCCGACTTTATAACTGTCTGAGCACTAACTACTTTACCTGTGCATCAGTGTGGAGATCTGCAAAACCTGGCCTGTTGGTGGTGGCCCTTGAGGAAGGGGTTTGAGCACATGTGATGTAGGAGAGGCAGGCTTCCCATTAAGGCAGCTTTAAATGGGAACCACAAAAAAACATGTAAAAAATATGAAAAGTATGATAAAATAAAACATTACTTACGAGGAACACAAGAACCAAACTTTTCTGGAAATTCAGAGATCAAGTCATCATTAATTCTGTCCTTCATTGGACCTAAAATAATTACTGGCCGAGAATAATTGACTAGAAAAAGGAAAAAAAAGGTTTATAATAAACAAAAACAGGCAAAAGTTAGCTACAGCAAAGTATTATCAGAACCATACTTATTTTTTGTGACATTTGTAAATCTTTACAAATTGTAATATTCGATAAAAATGAAGGACTGGGATCAAATTACTGGATAAGATGAATGTGGGGCTCTTCCCCGGTCAGGTTTCCAAGCCTATATTTATGAGCAGCTAGGAAAGCTGAATGGCAGGATAGCCACTGGGCTGCTCTGTGCCATCCATTCAAGATATCCTGGTGCAGGAAGCGACTAAAGGAATGCAGGGCCATTCGGATTCACATATTGGGGCAACCCAAATTGGAATAACCTATGTGAAACTTGTAACCTGACCCTAGAGTCTTTTGGACTCTAGAGCTGGGATACCAGGGTTTAATGATGTTTAACCTGCAGCAGTCCTTGGGTCTGCTGCATCCCCTCAACCCCCAATCACCTACAGTACACAGAAATGTGTCCATTCCACATGGACTAGGAATGTCCTAAATGTTTTCCCATTATAAAACTGAAGAAAAAAATAGTTGAGATTTTGAGGGTTGCCATTTTACCGAATGAAATAATTCTAAAGCATGTGGGTGACGGCCTGTGCATTTCGTGCTTAGAATCAGGATAATGTGCAGTCTCTAAGGCCATTTCCGAGGAGAAGAAGCAGCCATCAGAAGATGATGCCAGGACACCAGGCTAAACACCGACCCTGCGCTGATGGTCACCAGCCTCTTTCATACTCCCCTGGCCTTTGGGGATAATGGGGTGGGCACTAACGGCAAGTCACAAGCTGCCATGGCGGCAGATAAACCCTCCACCCTTTGGACTAGTATAGGGGTCCTCTGAACCCCTTTCTGGGTCAGGGTAGTGAAACTAAAAATACACCCACTGCTCCAGTGCCTCTTAGGACCCTTGAGCAAAGAACGGCAGAGTGCCAGCAGAGGGGTTATTTTGAACGCTTCTGCGTTAGAACATTGAGAGGATTCAGCCCAGCGCTGAATGAGGATGGTGGAGGTGAGTATTGTGTAAATTTAATGAAAGTCTTTGCATTGTGTGTTTTTCCTTTCACTACCTTGAACTAGAAAGGGGACCAGAGATAACTGCAAATAGTCTAATGCTTGCCTGTTTAGGTTATTTCCAGGATAAGACCCATCTAGCCATAGGCCTGCTGCAGCTGAGACTAAATTGGTAGCAAATATGGGTCAAAGACGACCCTGCTAAACCAAAGGCTTATTTTTACAGTCTCTACATTGTTATACGTAGGGTCCTTTATGGAAGCATGCCCCCTTACACCATCGAGGATGGTATGAAAACATGCTTCCCTAGATTGGCGATGGATGCATCAACTTTGGAGGGGTTAGCCAATATCTTTAAGTGGTTGTAAAGCCACTCCTTGAGTCATAAAAGACTAAGGCAGCCCACCAGCAGTCTCATCCCCGATTTCCTGGTATCTGAGGTGCACTGCTGTACTATCAGATATACTGGGAAGCCCCCCCCCAGCCTACAGGGAACCTGGGGATGGGGCCAGCGGGCTGGCTCTCATCAGCTGGAATTATTGAGATCAGCCATATTCATAGTCATAGTCATCAGCGATATTAAAAATAACAGGTGGGTGTGGGCTTTGGTAGTGGAAGAAACTGTTTTGTTTTTTAAAACCTGGACTGAAACAGCACAGTTAACAAAATCCAAGATCCCTGCCAATGGACTACAAGTCCTTGTCCAAGGTCCCTGTCAATGGACTACAAGGCTCAGTGCCTCTATCATACCACATAACAATGGGAATGTGTCATTAACAAAAATACAATTTTGTGAATACTCACCTGTAAAATGGGTATTATAAGTGGGTAGTATAAGTCACACACCCCGCTTCAAAACATTCATTACATGTGGGTTATACTGACCTGTAGATGGCGATCTTGCAGAGATGTAAAGGAAAAAAAGAGAGCCCCTCCCGGTCCATAAATACCTGGGACCTCCCACTGATTACCCAGTATAAAGATAGCAGTAAGGTAAGGGACCAGGAAGAGCCAAATATAAGTCATAACAACATAAAGTTCACCATATAAAGGATCCAGAATACAAAAGGACAGGGTGAAGCGGGGTGTGTGACATACTTATAATACCCATTTTACAGGTGAGTATTCAGAAAATGGTATTATTCTAAGTATGTCACACACCCCGCTTCAAAACATTCATTACATGTGGGACATCCAATAGCAGTGTCCATAAAGGGCGGGGATCCAAACAAGGCAATAAAGCACAACTTAAACCACTGCAGCTTGCAGAACTTTGCGGCCAAAAACAGCATCCGCTGAGGCCCGCACATCAACCTTGTAAAATTTGGAAAAAGTGTGAACAGAAGACCAAGTAGCAGCCTTACAAACTTGCTCAACAGAGGCCTGGTGCTGAAAAGCCCAGGATGCCCCAACAGCACGAGTAGAATGAGCAGTAACACCAAAAGGGGGAACCTTCCTCTTAGCAGAGTAGGCCCCAACCACGACCTGACGAATCCATTTACTAATCGAAGACTTGGCGGGCGCCAAACCTTTCCTGGGCCCGGAGGGCACCACAAAAAAAGCATCCGTCTTACGAAAGGAAGAAGTAACTACCAAATAGTACTTCACACAGCGAACCACATCCAAGGAATGCAAGACCTTGCTGGGCTTAGGACACAAAGAGGGCAGAACAATGTCCTGATTAAGATGAAAGGCAGAAACCACCTTAGGAAGGAAATCCGTCTTGAAACAGAAAACAACCTTGTCCTGATGCCTCTCAAAGTACGGAGCCTGAATGGACAAAGCCGCCAACTCAGAGACGCGCCGAACTGAAGTGATAGCAACCAAAAATGCCACCTTCAGCGAAGACAATGCAATATCATGCAAAGGCTCAAAAGGAGGACCCTGAAGAGCAGAAAGAACCAAATTCAAATCCCAAGCTGGGAGCAACAGCTTCCTAGGAGGCCGCACATGCGTAACCCCCTGGAAAAAAGTTTTAACCAAAGGATGAAGAGCAAAAGACCTTTGAAAGAAAACCGCCAGGGCAGAAACCTGCCCCTTCAAGGTACTAAGCTGGAACCCCAAGTCCAGACCATGTTGAAGAAACTCCAGAATTCTGGGAATAGAAAAAACCCTACAAGGCAAGGCCCTGACCTCACACCAATCAATATAAGACCTCCAAGTCCTATAGTAGATGGCAGAGGAAGACCGCTTCCTAGCGCTAACAAGAGTCCGAATCACAGCATCGGAAAGACCCTCCTCCTTCAAGATGGAGGTTTCAGCAGCCACGCCGTCAAAGCCAGTGTTGGTAAATAGGGATAAAGTAGTAGACCCTGGGTGAGCAGATCCAGCAGCAGGGGCAGAGCGAACTGATCCTCTGCCAACCTTACCACGTCTGCGAACCAAACCTGTCTTGGCCACCTTGGAGCCACCAGGATTGCTGACGCGCCCTCTAGGGCGAGCTTGCGCACCACTTTGCCCACCATGAAAAACGGAGGGAACAGGTACAGAAACCCCAGATCCCTCCAGTTCAGAGACATCACATCCACTGCCAGAGCCAGCGGATCCCGCGAGGGAGACACAAATGCCAGAAGCTTGTGATTGTGCCGAGAAGCAAAGAGGTCCACCTCCGGAGACCCCCACCTGAGGCAAATCGAGCGAAACATCTTGGGGCTGAGAGACCATTCCCCCCGGCGAGATGAGAACCTGCTCAGAGAGTCCGCCTCCGTGTTCTCCACTCCCGGAATGTAAACTGCCGAAATGCACGGGACATGGCTCTCCGCCCAGGCCAGAATCAAGGACACTTCCCTGAGGGCACTCCTGCTGCGAGTCCCTCCTTGGTGATTGATGTAGGCGACCGCCGTCCGATTGTCCGACCGAACCTGAACCGGCAAGCCCTGTAACTGACGAGTCAAGTGAAACAGCACCAACCTGATGGCTCTCAGTTCCAGAACATTGATGGGCTCGTGGGCCTCCTGAGGCCCCCACAGACCCTGAAACTGACGATCCTTCCAGAAACCCCCCCCATCCAGACAGGCTGGCATCCGTGGTGACCGCTTCCCAACAAGGAGTCAGAAAAGATCTGCCCCTCAACAGATTGATTGGATCCAGCCACCACTGAAGGGAATGCCGAACCCGGGGGGTCATCAGGAAAGACTGATCCAACGACAGTGGAGACCTGTTCCAGGCCGCCAACAGATGGAGCTGGAGCGTCCTTGTGTGAAACTGAGGAAAAGGAACTGCCTGATGGCCGGACGAGGGATGGACAGGAGAAGCCGAGCCAACTCCTGAATCAAGAGAACCTTGGACTGAGGAAGAAACACCCTGGCCTGAGAAGTATCCAGAGACATTCCCGGAAAAGACACTACCCTGAACGGAGAAAGGGAGGACTTGGGGTAGTTGATCACCCAACCGAACCTCTCCAGAGTGGATACCACAGTCCTGGTGTCTAATTCCACTTGGCTGAAGGAAGACGCCATAATGAGAAGATCGTCCAGATATGGCACGATGCGGATACCCTGGGCTCTGAGGAGAACCATCACCCCTGCCAGCACCTTGGTGAAAACCCTTGGAGCTGAGGTAAGACCGAAAGGAAGGGCCACAAACTGAAAATGCAGATCTTCCACCACGTACCTGAGAAATCTCTGGTGCGCCGGAAAGATTGGAACATGCAGGTAAGCATCCTTGATGTCTATGGACGTCATGAAGTCCCCCTGACGAAGAGTAGATGGCTGAACGCAGTGTTTCCATGCGGAACTTCCGCGGACGGACGAACCTGTTGAGGATCTTCAGATCCAGGATAGGGCGAATAGAGCCGTCCTTCTTGGGCACCGTGAACAGATTGGAATAAAAGCCCCGGTCCGAAGGAGGCACCGGGCAAATGACAGCCATATCCAGAAGATTTTTTACCGCCGCCCGGAGCCCCTGCGTGGTCAGAGGATCCGAAGGCACCCGAGACCTGAAGAATCTGGGAGGGGGCAGGAACTCGAACTCCAGCTTGTAGCCGGAAGACACCACTTCCCGGATCCATCTGTCCGAGACCTCCTGGTCCCAGACCTGGGAGAAGTGTCGCAGCCGTCCCCCCACCCACAAGGGTGAGGGCGGCCCCTCATTGCTGAGCTGGCTTGGCAGCGGCTTAGGGCTTAGAGCCCCAACTGTGTCTTGGACGGGCACGTCCCCTGCCCTTATTCCAGGAATCACCTCTGGATGAGGGGAAGGCCAATCCTCTGCCAGCTCTGGCCCCACGAAAGGAAGGAGTAAAGGAAGCCGCCCCCCGAAAGGAACGGCGTTGCTTCCTGCGTTGAGGTAACTTACCGCCTTTGGCGACCGAATCCAATTTCTCTCCAAAGAGCCGCAACCCCACAAAGGGAAGAGCCGTAAGCAACTCTTTGGACACAAAATCAGCCGCCCACTGGTGCAACCAAACCGAACGTCGAATAGCCACAAGCAAGGCCGACGTTCTGCCACACATCACCAATGTGTCATCCAAGGCGGCTAGTACAAATGACAAAAACAATTCACACCGTTTAAGAGCAATGAACTCATCCCTAGCCGGATCTAGCCTGGAAGTAGTCAACAGGTCCCTAACAACCGACCTGGTAGCTACCACTAACAGCGCCGAAGCACAAACAGGCCGCAAGGCCGACATGACACTGGCAAAACCGTGACAAGCCATCTGGTCAATGCATTTATCCTCACCATCTTTAAGAGTGGAACAATCAGGTGAATTCAAAATAGCGGTGTTAGACAACCCCAAAACCGGGGCGTCCACCTCAGGAGGAGACGACCAATGCTTTACTGCAACCAACGGAAAAGGATATTTCTTATCCCAACCCGGAGGAAAACCTGGGAGCTGAGTAGGCCTCTCCCATTCCGTAATAATGCCATCAAAATGCTTTTGATTAGGAAATTCCAAGCGCGGCTTAGATTCCTTGAAAAACTCCCCCTTTTGCGGAGGAGCCACCTCAGGAAGAGAAATAGCCAGAACCTCAAACATCAGACCCAGAACCTTAGGGGTATCCAAGGGATCCCCCAGCCCCCGCTCGGTATCAGCGCCAACAAACTGCTGATCGTCCGAATCATCCGACTCCTCAAATAGCTCCCCTTCCTCTAGCGGGGAGTAATCGGACCAGTCCAGATACTCAAACTCATCAAAGTCAACAGCCGGCGTGGCCGGAGACAAGTGCTTTCTCTTAGCCAGGGCCTTTCTGGCAACCGCGCTAGAAACTAATTTCTCAATATTGGCCAATCTGGCACACACCTCAGATTGCGACTCCCCACCCATGACAACGTCACACGGGGCACGGATCAATCGGGGAGGGGTAGGAGAAGAAACCGGCGGCGCTGAACCAGTCGCCTGGGGTCCGGACTGCCGCGTAATAGTCTGCTGCGCACATGGTATACAAAGAAACACATCATCCCCCGTAAGGGATACCCCATACACTGCCGGGATTGCGCCGAAGGGAGCCCAAGCCCAGTATCCGGGGACGCCTCCATACGGTGATCTTATAGGTAGTCGCAATGACCAAGGGAATTACGCATATAAGCAACCCGGGATGCCCCTTTAATGTCCAAAGTGGGAGGATTTACATATAAGCCCAATTTGAACCCAGGGACCCTAGGACCGGGAGAACCCCTTAATAAACAATGTAGGTCCACCTGGTAGACACAAATAGAAAAAGCCCATTCAGCATCACCAGCCTTCCTATGTAAAACATATTCACTTATATGCATAGTAAGAACACACACACTTGGAAGCAATTAAGGAAGCCCACAGGGCCACTCACAACGCAGCTATGGCGTCCGCAGAAGAGCCCACAATGCTGACAGGGGCAGAAGAGAGGAGAAGGGGGGCGTGGCCGGCGCGGTTCGCGCGTCGCGCCCTGCTCCGCCGCCCCCCCCTCCTTCACACAGCGCGGTTCCCAGCCAGTGGCCGGGCCGCGGCGTCGCGCCAAACGCCCGGCCCCGCCCCCCTCAACCACCGCACCGAAGCTCCCCCATGCTAGTAACGGCCGGCGCCGCCGGTCAGTAAAATAAAAACACAAACACAAGCATTCAAAATGACAGACATGTGGGAGACGTGCTGAAGACACACAATCAAACAGACAGACATTACGGGAGACGGGTCACCCCCCTCTAGGGAGAAGGGCATCCGGAGAGGGGAGAAAACAACCAGGGTGAAAGGCCAAGGGACAGGGCATCCCAAAACCGGGGTCACCAACCCGATTATCCGCCTACCCTTTAGTATAGGGTCTCACGGTGGAGCATTAGCTCCTAAGCACCCAGGGTGCCACGCTACCCTCGTCCAGACCAGCAGCCTAGGCTGGGAGGCAGGGTAAATAGAAAAGGGATCCAGGCGGCAATAGAACAAATAACGGGCCGGGGGTCATCCCGGCTACCTGAAAACCCCCTGTGCAAGGAGGAGACATCTTCTGACTTGCTCGCCGTCTGCAGAGATGAAAGACTGGGTAATGAGTGGGAGGTCCCAGGTATTTATGGACCGGGAGGGGCTCTCTTTTTTCCTTTACATCTCTGCAAGATCGCAATCTACAGGTCAGTATAACCCACATGTAATGAATATTTTGAAGCGGGGTGTGTGACATACTTAGAATAATCAATTCACTCATATGGAGAGGGTTTGCTAGCGCTGTGCTTTCAGAGAGCTGCTGGCAGGGCTTTTGCAGAGCGCTCAGATTGCTTTGAAAATGCCCGATTCACATGTGAAAGTGCCCATAGATTACTGACAGCTTTTGACAGGCAGCTGCAGGACGTTTGCCCGAAAACACAAACACTTCGCAGACCAGCCTAGAAGAGGTTTGCTTCAAGAAGGTATGGGTGCGTTTGTCTGAAAGGCTTGTGAGTGTCTGGTGCGATGGCCATGTGAGGGAGGGCAGGCGCAGGCTCTCGCCCAATCAGAGCAATTTGTTGTTGCTACACCATTTGGCAAACTATTCTGATGTGCTTCAAAGCCCGAAAATGCAGAGGATGTGCGCGCTTGAACACCCGATTCAAAGCAATTAGAGCAGTCCATGCATCGTTGGACCAGCGTGAGGTGAGTAATAATGGCGATTTGGGGGGGGGGGGGGGGGTTCACAAAAATTCCAGGGCCAGCCACTCGGTTTTGTTTGCTTTAAGTGGCCTGTGTTCTTGAAAAGGTTGAGCAACCCTGGTGTACAATAGGATAACATACGAGGAAGCATTTACACATGATGGCAACAGAAAATGGACACAAAAACTTGACAGAAAGATTAAAATCACAAACCTTCTTGCTGACTGACTGGTTCATATGATAAAACATATTCTTCTTGACCACCTGACAAAAAAATGCATTGAATAAGGATAATAATTCATTCATAAATGGTCATCTCATGAGCATGAGTTTGTGACCAATACACTAAAATGTGCCTGTCAGCATGCAACCGCCATTTTATACCAATTTTTTTTTAAGTTTGGTTTTAACCAGATGATAGCTTAAAATCTCCCAACAGAATAACCCTCAGAAAATAATGTAACCAGGACGTGCATGAGGATTTGCTCATTCACTTGTTTACCTGCTGCATTTATGATGGAATACTTAGTATACTGTTGTAGAACGGATTAACTTCTTATGATGTGTGCACTTTATGATGTTTAGCATATTATGCTAAAGATATAGCACAAGTGATGTGCAATCATGTTTATATACACTGCTATATCTTTGATAAGGGTCTGCATCAGGTTCCTTGACCAATTTTGTATTCTTCGGCTCATTGTGGTTCTGTGCTGTTTTAGTCAATCGCCTTGATAAAAACGTTCTACCATATATGCAAAACTAGGAGGTAGGGCAGCTTGACCAAGTGCTATGTTCAGGGCATCAGAAGAATTTAAGCTCTTAAAAAGTAACTTGGACTAGGGATAACCTGTGCCACCTCCTGTTGGAAGTTCTTGGTCTGCCTAGGGGTTTCTAGGAAGGTATAGATGGTGCAAAAACCTAAACCATTTAAGTACTTAGAGAGATCTGCATCCAAAAGACAATGGCAAAAGCAGAACATAAAAGTAATGCATATTCAAAAATGAATAAATCTAATCTTACCCTGTCAGGCTATAAACTGGCAAAACAGTGTTTTCCCACATATCCTGACTGGCAACATAAGCACAACTGAAAATACAGAACTGTACACCACCGCTGTCTTGGCCTAACAGTTCATCAAATAGGGGGCTGAACAAAATATAAGAGAATATAGGAGGAACAATAGGAAACTGGCATATTTATATTATCGGGTGGAAACCTGTTTACGATATAGGAGCCCTTTGCCCAGGAAGCAATTCTTGGTGCGATCTGGAGGAAGCATGATGACAAGGAAATCTGAAGAGTAGGGCCATATGCAGGGTTAACACGATCCGAAGATAAAAAGTGTCAGGGACTAGGCTATTCACCAGGGATGGTCTGACCCAGGGGAATAGAGGGCATACCCGCTACAGGAGTCAAAGCCTAAAAGGCAGTTTTTGAAGGACTTTGGAAAGCATTCTTTAGATGTTACAAGCTAGTAAAACTTTTGAAGTATCTCTACTAGAGCAAAAACTTCCCCGTTAGGGGTCATGAGGCACAAGAGATTCATTAGCCAATGATGGCTGCATTAATGCATTATCTACCTATTTGAGTGAAGATGCATTTGCACCACAGGCAAGTCATATTTTGGACCCTTAAAGCAGTCCTTCACCCTGAATAAGAGTCTATCTTATATGTTTCCCACACCCTGTACATACAGATTGCTCACATTAAAAATCATCCTACCTACATATACAGCATGTTATGAGCCTTTAACCATCCAAGATGGTGGCTTATGGAACATCAGGCAGCCTGCAAACAGGCCTCCTGACTGTGCTGCTCTGCATTCTGGGATTGCTGACCTTTTCCGGAAACCAGCTTTGCTCTGTCTGAGCAAAGCACAGCTATAACCCGCCCCCCCTGTACTTTATCCCACTCTCCTCTCCTCAGTAAGTGTGATGCTTTTGAGTCAAGATGGCGGCGCCCATAACCTAAATTCCTGAACAGAGTTGCAGCCCGGTGGGGGAAAGAACAATAAGTTACTAAAAAATTAAAATATAATAATTTTAGATGCTTGGGAATCGTTTTATAAGGGTTTGGGCTTGTCAAATAAATCATGGTGAAGGTCCATTTTAAGGCGAGACCACAAATTCCTCTGTGAAGCCTAGATAGAAAATTATTTGACTGCACTACATAGTTACAGTCTACTAGCAGCCTGCACTTTAGTCTGGAGCCTTTTCCACTTAGGTTAGTGACCTCTACATACGGCAAGGGCTGGACTGGACTCAACCCACTGCAGAGAGGGTATGACGTGTTAGTAACAATCACGTCCATTTCTATTATGTCCACTTTAAAGTGTAGGAAGAGAGGTCAGATGCACTATATTCTGTGGTTAGCCACAGAATGCATGGGCTAAGACACTCTGCCAAAGTTGTCATTTTGGTGCCTGAACTTCAGCTTTAGTAAGAGCAGTGGCGTATATTGCCTGGATGCCCCATAGCAAGCCCCCCCCCCCCTCACTCTTAGTAAATTAACATAAGGTAAACCGCAGGACTATGAGAGGGAACTAAAGGTTCATCATGAGGGATTAATAGAAAAAACGTTACCGATAAGTCTAATGGGGATTTTCTCCCTTCATCCTTCATAAAAACCCACGGAGAGGATAAGCAAAGTAATTAAATTTCAGGGGTGGGAAGCTGCTAGCAGACACTTCTAACAAAAGGTATGATGTTTCGCAGAAGGAGATCTAGTCTATAGTGTTTGAGGAAGGGGCGGGGTGAAAATCACGGTTTTACAGGTCTCTTGAATAGGGGCACCTGCCTTCTCAGCCCAGTATGCGGACCTAGCTCCGGTTTAAATGCACAGAAACATGTGGAGGAGAACTCCTCTAGATGTATATGCTTGCACAATGTCTGCACAGAGGGGAAAAAGCAATTCTGTTGAGTACCCACCTGTAGAATAGTTTTTTTCTTTATTTCATGGCACGGCCTGCTTCGGTATTCATAACAGTTGGGACATCCAAAAGCAGTGTCCAAAAGTATGGTGGAATCCCCAATGAGTAACGGCCGGCAGTCAAGTCACTACCTCCTGAAGCACCTTGCGGCCAAAAGCAGCATCCGCTGAGGCCTTAACATCAACCTTGTAAAACTTGGAAAAAGTATGAACAGAAGACCAAGTAGCGGCCTTGCAAACTTGTTCAACAGAAGCTTGGTGCTGAAAAGCCCAAGAGGCACCAATAGCACGAGTGGAATGAGCAGTAATTCTAAAGGGAGGTTCCTTCCCCTCAGCAGAATAGGCTTGTACCACCGCCTGAGGGATCCACCTGCTGATAGTGGATTTAGCCTAGGTCCAGAAGTGAAGACAAAAAGAGCATCAGATTTCCTGAAAGGCTCAGTAGCGACCAAATAAAACTTCAGAGCCCTGACCACATCCAAGGAATGCAGAGTCTGCTCCTTGGAATTAGCAGGATTAGGACACAATGAAGGCAAAACAATGTCCTGATTGAGATGAAAGGCAGACACGACCTTAGGCAAGAAATCCGGCTTAAGCCGAAACACCACCTTATCCTGAAGCCGCTCAAATAAGGAGGTTTGATGAAAAGCGCCGCCAGTTTAGAAACTCGCCTGACAGAAGTGATAGCCACCAAAAAAGCTACTCTAAGAGTCCGAATTGGCAAGGCAGCCCCACGAATAGGCTCAAAGGGAGGATCCTGCAGAGCAGACAACACCAGATTCAAGTCCCAGGCTGATAGCATAGGCTTAGGAGGTGGACGCACATGAGTAACACCCTGGAAATTTTTTTTAACCAACCGGTGACTGGCAAAGGATCTTTGGAAAAAAATTGCCAGAGCTGAGACATGGCCCTTAAGGGTAATAAGTTGAAGGCCGGAATCCAAACCACGTTGCAAAAATTCCAGAATCCTGGGGATGGAAAAAACCGACAGGGAAGAGACAAACTCACACCAGGCAATGTAAGCATGCCAGACCCTGTAAGATGAAGGACGAGGACTTCTTTCTAGCCCGAATCATGGTATCCACAACAGGGGCAGGCAACCCCTTTTCCATCAAGATGGAGGTTTCAGCAGCCAAGCCGTTAAAGCCAGCGTTTGTAAATTGGGATGGCGTAGCTGCCCCTGAGTGAGAAGAACTGGATCCTTGGGCAAGACGTACTGATCTACTGCACAACTTCTGCGAACCACACCCTTCTTGGCCAACAGGGGGCCACCAGGATGGCTGGCACCCCCTCCTGGGCTATCTTGCGCATGACCCTGCCCAGTAGAGGGAATGGAGGGAATACATAGAGAAGCCGAAACTCCGTCCAAGACATAGCCAGTGCATCCGTAGCGAAGGCCAGAGACTGTGAGCCTGTGACAGGGAGACAAACTTTAGAAGTTTGTGACGGGAAGCAAACAGGTCCACATCTGGCTGACCCCAGAGGTGACACAGGGAGAGAAACACCTGGTTGTTGAGGGACCATTCTCCCAGACGAGATGCCCCCCTGCTCAGGGAGTCCGCCACCTGGTTCTCCACCCTTGGAATGTATACCGCTGAGATGCAGGAACATTCTGTTCCGCCCAAGACAGTATCAGGGACACTTCCTTGAAGGCTCGCTTGCTCTGAGTCCCTCCCTGATGATTGATGTAGGCAACCGCCGTCTGGTTGTCTGAGCAAACCTGAACAGCCCGAACCCGAAGGTGTGTGGTCAGCTGAGAAAGAACCAACCTGATCGCCCTCAGTTCCAGTACATTGATGGGAGCATGGGCCTCCTGGGGGCCCCACTGACCCTGGAACTTCAGAGACTTCCAAAAGCCCCCCCAGCCTGTCAGACTGGCATCTGTGGTGACCGTCTCCCAGCACGGGGGCAGGAAAGTCCTGCCCACCAGAAGGTTCCTTGAGTCCAGCCACCACGAAAGGGACTGTCTGGCCAGAGGAGACAGAGCAAATTCCTGATCCAGGGACACAGGGTCCCGATCCCAAACTGACAAGAGGTGCAACTGAAGAGGTCTCATGTGAAACTGAGCAAAGGGGACCGCCTCGAATCAGGACACCATCAGGCCCACCAACTGCATCCCCAGACATATGGAGGGATGAGGACACAAGAGCAGAGCTCGTGCCTGCTTCTGAAGGCCCTCCACCTTCTGCTGAGGAAGGAACACCTTGACCTGAGAGGTATCTAGTGTCATGCCCAGAAAGGACCTTACCAAGGACAGGGACAGTGAAGACTTGGGAAGGACTGCAGAGTGGAGGTCACCACCCTGGTGTCCTGCTCGGCCTGATGAAAGGACTGGGCCACAATAAGGATGTCGTCCAGGTAAGGAAGGACACGAATGCCCTGGTTCCGTAGCAGAGCCATCACCCACGCCAGCACCTTGGTGAACACCCGAGGCGCCGAGGTGATACCAAAGGGTAAAGTTACAAACTGGTAATGCTGATCCTCCAGCGCGAACCTCAGAAATCTCTGATGACCTGGGAAGATAGGCACATGAAGATAAGCATCCTTGATGTGCACGGTGGTCATGAGGTCGCCCGGGCGAAGGGTACTGACAGCCGAGCGTAGCGTCTCCATGCGAAAATGCTTGAATCTGACAAATTTGTTGAGGCCCTTCAAGTCCAGGATGGGACTCAGAGAGCCTTCTTTTTTGGGGACCGTGAAAAGATTGGAATAGTACCCCTGACCCTGTTCTTGAGGGGGCACCGGACAAATGACCCCTGACTCCAGCAGGCATTGAACCGCCGAAAGCAACCCTTGAGCTGACAGGGGGCTTAAAGATCTGATGAATCTTGGGGGCGGCCAGGCTGCAAACTATCTTGTAACCGGAGGACACCACCTCTTGAATCCACCGGTCTGAGACGTGGAGCCTCCAGACGTGAGCAAAGAGTCGAAGCCGTCCCCCCACCCGGATGGGTGAGGGCGCCAGAAAGGGCCGGGACTGCCTCCTACGCTGAGGAAGTCTGCCATCCTTGGCTAAAACATCAAGACGCTCACCGAAGAGCCACAGCCCCGCAAAAGGGAGTCCACTGAGAGCCTTCTTAGCAGCAGCGTCAGCTGCCCACTGGCGCAACCAAACACAGCGGGGCATAGCCACCAAAAGTGCAGGGGCCCTACCGCCCAGCCTCACAGCATCATCCATGGCAGTAAGGATAAATGCAACAAAATCAGAGCAAAGCAAGAGGGCCCTATAATCCTCCCTCCTCCTACCAGCCATAGCGCCATCACAGACGCTTGAGCAATTTCTTAAGGGCAATAGCTGTAAAAGCATGGCAGGCCAGCTGATCCATGCGCCGGTCCTCGCTGTCCCTCAGAGTGGTAGTGTCAGGGGAAGGCATGACAGAGGTATTGGACAGACCTAGCACGGGAGCATCCACCTCAGGGGGACAAGGCCACCACTTCACTAATCAGCAGGAAAGGGATACCTCTTATCCAGCCCCTTGGGCACAGCGGGCAGCGTGTTGGGATGTTCCCACTCCTTAAGCACCAAAGTAGTGAAATGTCCCTGCTCAGGGAACTCAAGACGCTGTTTATCAGGGCGAAAGAGCTCACCCTGCTTTTTCTTAGCCACCTCAGGGGGAGCAATGTGCAAAATTTCAAAAATGTGAGACAGCAGATTATCAGTGTCCTCAGGATACCATGATTCCTCCCCGGACGCAGACCCAGGGTCACTATCACAACCCTCCTGCTGGTCCCCAGAGGAGTCAGAGTCCTGGAACAGTTCCCCTTCCTCTAGGGCAGGCATACTCAACTGGCGGACCGCGGTCCGAATCCGGACCGCGGCCGCCAGTTATCCGGACCGCAAGGAAGACGCCGCAGGTGGAGCGCTGCTCAGTATTTGGGTCCCCGCTAGCGCAGCCGAGCAGCCTGATGCTCTGTGCAGCCTGGTATAGTAACCAGCAGGGGGCGTAATGACGAGGCACGCAAGGGGGAGGTCCAGGGAGGTGGAGGAGACGCACGCTGCTTTTATCTGTCAAGCAGAGCTGCCGTCAGATGTAAGCTGTAATGGAGCTCATCTGCCTTGTGACCTGTGCTTCCTGACTGGCCGTCTCACCTCCTCCCAGTGTGTATGTTTCCCCCGAACATGTTCCCCTTCCATCTCCCAGCTCTCACTGCCTTCCCGATTGTCGTTACACTCCTGCTGCCCTCTCCATAACCCCTGACACCTTTTGTATACCTGAAATACCCTCTCGCTGTGCTGTGTGACACCCTGTATTCCTGGTAAGCTATGTCTATCTGTCTGTGTGGCTACTAACTGATTCACTACTTCCCTGCTCTCTGTTTGTCTCTCCATCTGTAACTCCCTGGACTTTGTCACCTGTTTGTTTCTATTTCTCCATGAGTTCTCTGTCTTTTTATCTCCATCTGGTTGCACACTTTCTCTGACTCGCTCTCTGTCTATTTTCACTCCCTTCTCCTTCTTTGCCTCACTGCTAGTAATCCTCTTGCCTTTTGCCTTTTTGTGTCACCTCTTTACTGGGCAGAAGGGTCGCCATTCATCAATGGCAGAGAGAGCTTTGTTTTGTTCCTAAGCAACTATTATCCAATTTTTTTTTCCTTTTAATTTTACTTTCATTACTGTTCAGGATATTTACCAGCCGTGGCATCTAAAAGACACCAGGGCTGGCTGTTGCTCTTTGGCAGGGCATTTTGATTACCCTGCCGTGTGAAACCCCCAGGTTCACCACTAATTCTGACTGGCGGCGCAATGATGCATTGTACAGGCTCACCACCAAATAGTGTGGCTGTATCTTCAATTATGTTTCTTTGCTGCATTTGCATAAGAGCAGCTAGGAAACAAATGAAGATACAGCCACGCTAATTGGTGGAGAGACATGCATGCACCATTGTGCTGCCGGTCACATAAGAATTAACAGCAAATCCAGGGGTTACACATGGCAGGGCATCCCAAATTAGCATATTCAGCAGAAGAGGAATATCCATCCCTGTTGTCATTTAGACACCCCTAATCCATCCAGTCCCATCCCTCTTATTCCCAGCTCTGTCCCATCCATCCCTCAAAAACTGCTTTCCCTTTTCTCTCTCAATGGCCAATACAGATAATGCTGGGGGGGGGGGGTTATTATTTAGGTCTCCTAATAGAATATATAGCCCCCGGTGCGCTAATTTCAGTTATCCCCCCCCCCCCCGGACCTTCAACCTGCCGCAGGCCACGATTAACGGACCTCTACTAAAAGTTCTTGAGTACCCCTGCTCTAGGGAATAACGTCCACCAGTGGCATCAAACTCCTCATACTCCCCTATGGAGCTTGAGGGATTGGAAGTCAGGTGCCGCTTCTTGCCAGAGGCTTTCCTAGGAACAGGCCCGGCAAGCTGCCTCTCAATGTTGACCCCACGAAGTGCCAGATCAGACTGTGACCCCCTGCAATTATCCCCCTGCGACCACGAAAGGGGCGCAGAGCTGGGAAGCGGAGCAGGCAAACCAGCTTGGAGCGCAAGGACACTTTGGGGGCACAGCACGCACACCTTAACACTGTCACTCACAGGGGATACCCCACACATGGCACACAGCCGGGATTGCCCCAAAGGGCCCCCAAGCATGCTATCCCCAGAAGCCTCCATATGGTGATTAATACAGGCGCAATAGGCCAGCACTGGGCAAAGGCTAATACAAAAGCCACCCGGGATGCCCTCCCACGGGATGCCCCCAGAAGTCAGTAAAGGGGGGGATGAGGGGGGAGGAAGGAGTAGAGCCGGGAGAAACCACAACCCACTGGTATCTCGCCTGAAAGACATAAGTAAAAACGACACATGAGCATCCCACAACACATGCCCCACGAGACCAATAAAAAAATCCCCCAAGGGAGACTCTTGGACCAAGGACACCGCAGGGTCACCAATTCATAGACGCGCAGCTAATCCAAAATGGCGCCGGTAGAGGTATCTCGAGGGGCGGGCTGCGGGGGGACGACGCGCACACGTGACCCCGCCAGCGCCATGACTAAGCAAAAACGCCACAGGTTATAGCGCCACCCACCGCAGAGCTCAGTACAAAGCGTCGCGGCGGCTAAAAAACACCAAAATACACACTGTAAACATCAAATACACCACAACTAACACCACTCGCCGCTACCACCCGCCCCCCCAAACAAAAGTCGGGGGGGGGGGAGAAGAGAGACGAAAAGCAGCGGCGAGTATCCAGGCCAATGAGGGGGGTCCCCTGAAGAAAAAGAAGGGGACAAAGTCCCCAAAACACTCACCGCCTCAGAAGCCAGGACAGGAACTCTGCATCCCTAGCAGGCTCACCTCAAAGCCTATGGCCGGCTACCCTTTATGGAACAGGGTCTGCGGCTTGGAACAGTGGCCCCTCAAATACCCAGGGACCTCCCACAAATCTCCAGCATTAAAAAGCAGTTAATGAGAAGCCGGGAGAATTAAACAATCCAAACTATCAACTATAACAATGATAACAATTACCATACAGGGGATCCAAGAAAATGCAAACCAAGGGTGGGTTGGAGCAGGACGTACTGTATACTCATAATACCAATTCTACAGGTAAGTAATCACAGAGTTGTATTATTCTTAGTATAGAGTACGTCCTGCTCCAAATCTAATACTTACACTTGGGACATCCAATAGCAGTGTCCATAAAGTAGGGTGGGATCCCCAGGAAAAATCAGCAGCAGATAGTTTAAACCACTGCCGCCTGCAGAACCTTTCGGCCAAAAGTAGCATCAGCTGAGGCCCTAACATCAACCTTGTAGATCCCAAACAGGCACCATAAGCTTACGTGGGGGGCGCACATGAGTGACCCCCTGGAAAAATACCATTTTGTGAGTACTCACCTGAAAAATGGATATTGTTGGTGTGCCACACACCCCGCTTCACCTTTAATATTCTTCACGATTGGGTTACTCACCGCCAGGTGACGCTGTGCAGAGAGGAAGTCTTGTAACGAGCCCCCTTCCGGCCTATATATACCTGGTACCTCCCATTTATCACCAGTGTATTAAAAAGCAGAAAGACAAGGTACCAGTATTTTAACGGTAACCTCCAAATAAATCAATATAAATAAAAGCTTCACCATATAAAGGATTCGGAATACCGAAAAGGGTGGGAGTGAAGCGGGGTGTGTGGCACACCAACAATATCCATTTTTCAGGTGAGTACTCACAAAATGGTATTATTCTTGGTGTGCCACACACCCCGCTTCCTTTAATATTCTTCACGATTGGGACATCCAAAAGCAGTGTCCACAAGGGATGGGCATCTCAAGGCCAGGTGAAGCATAACTTAAATGACTGCAGTCTACAGAACTTTGCGGCCAAAAACAGCATCCGCTGAGGCTCGCACATCAACTTTGTAAAACTTAGAAAAAGTATGAACAGAAGATCAAGTGGCGGCCTTACAAACTTGTTCAACAGAAGCTTGGTGCTGAAAAGCCCAAGACGCCCCAATGGCGTGAGTAGAATGAGCAGTGATATGAATAGGGGGAACTTTCCCCTTAGCAGAATAGGCCGCAGTAACGGCCTGACGTATCCACTTGCTAATGGCAGATTTGGCTGGTGCCAAACCCCTCTTAGGCCCACAGGGCACAACAAAAAAGGCATCAGTCTTACGAAAAGGAGACGTGATAATCAAGTAGTACTTAACACAGCGTACTACATCCAAACAATGCAAAACCCTCTCTTTGTCATTCTTAGGATTAGGACACAAGGAGGGAAGAACAATATCCTGATTCAAATGAAAAGCAGAAACAACCTTAGGAAGAAAGTCTGGCTTGAACCGAAAGACCACTTTATCCTGATGCCTCTCAAAGTAGGGCGCCTGGATAGACAAGGCCGCCAACTCGGAGACACGCCGGACCGAAGTGATAGCTACCAAGAAGACAATCTTCTGAGTCAGGGTAGACAAAGCAATATCTTGCAGAGGCTCAAAAGGAGGAGCCTGTAGAGCAGAAAGAACCAAATTCAAATCCCAAACCGGGAGTAATGGTTTCCTGGGAGGCCGCACATACGTAACCCCCTGGAAAAAAGTTTTAACTAAAGAATGAAGCGCAAAACGCTTCTGAAAAAAGATAGATAAGGCAGAAACTTGCCCTTTCAAAGTACTTATCTGAAGATCAGAGTCCAGCCCAGATTGTAAAAACTCCAGAATCCTTGGAGACCGAGAAAACCCTACAAGGAAAAGATCTAATCTCGCACCAAGCGATATAGGCTTTCCAAGTCCTATAGTAGATGATAGAAGAAGACCTCTTCCGGGCACTGATCAAAGTCTTAATGACTGAATCAGAAAGACCCTCCTCCTTTAAGATGGAGGTTTCAGCAGCCAGGCCGTCAAACCCAGCGCTGGTAAATTGGGGTAACACAACCGACCCTGAGTGAGCAGATCGGGCCGAAGAGGCAGAACGAACTGGTCCACTGCCAGCCGAACGATGTCTGCGAACCACACTCGCCTTGGCCACCTTGGGGCCACGAGAACGGCGGACACCCTTTCCAGAGCCAACTTCCGAATCACCCTGCCCAGCATGGGTATCGGAGGAAACAGGTATAGAAATCCCAGATCCCCCCAGCTCAGGGACATGGCGTCCACTGCCAGAGCAACACGAAGTTCGGGAGCCTGTGATTGTGACGAGAGGCAAACAGGTCCACCTCCGGTGTCCCCCATCGGAGACACAGTGAGCGAAAAACCTGAGGATGGAGAGCCCATTCTCCCAGACGGGGAGAGCCCCTGCTCAACCGGTCTGCTTCCTGGTTCTCCACTCCTGGAATGTATACCGCCAAGAGACAAGGAACATGGGCCTTTGCCCAGGTCAGGATCAGGGACACCTCTCTGAGAGCACTCAGACTGCGAGTCCCTCCCTGATTGATGTAAGCAACCGCTGTTCGATTGTCTGAACGCACCTGGACCGGAAGGCCCAGAACGTGTTGAGTCAGGAGAGCAAGAACCCGACGGATGGCTCTCAGTTCTAGAACATTGATGGGTAAGTGGGCCTCTTGAGGTCCCCACTGCCCCTGGAACTGAAGCTCCTTCCAGAATCCGCCCCATCCCGACAGACTGGCACCCGTGGTGACAATTTCCCAAAGAGGGGTCAGGAAAGATCTGCCCTTCACGAGATTGGTCGAGACCAACCACCACTGGAGGGACTGCCGGACCCGGGAGGACAACTGGAAGGGCTGATCCAGCGACCGAGGCTGCCGGTCCCAAGACGCCAACAGATAAAGCTGAAGCGTCCTCGTGTGAAATTGAGCAAAAGGAACTGCCTCGAAAGAGGCAACCATCAACCCTACCACCCTCATCCCCAGACGGATGGACGGCCGAGGATTGGAAAGTAGGACCTGAGCCAACTCCTGAATCAGATGAATCTTGGACTGGGGGAGAAACACTCCGTGTTGATGAGAGTCCAACTGCATCCCCAGAAAGGACACCACCCTGGCCGGAGCGAGGGAGGACTTGGAGAAGTTGATCACCCAACCAAAGCTTTCTAGCGTGGAGACCACCATCCTGGTGTCTGTCTCCGATTGATTGAGTGACGGAGCCATGACAAGAAGGTCGTCCAAATAAGGCACGACACGAATGCCCCGAGATCTGAAAATGGCCATGACCCCTGCCAGCACCTTGGTGAACACTCTTGGAGCTGAGGTAAGGCCAAACGGAAGTGCCACGAATTGATAATGCTGATTTTCCATCACGAATCGAAGAAAACATTGACGAGCATGGCAGATGGGAACATGAAGATAAGCATCCTTGATGTCTATGGACGTCATGAAGTCCCCCTGCCGAAGGGAACCGACAGCCGTACGCAAGGTTTCCATGCGAAACTTCCAAAAACGGAAGAACTTGTTGAGTAATTTCAGGTCCAGGCCGGGACGAACTGACCCGTCTTTCTTGGGGACTGCGAAAAGATTGGAGTAGAAACCGAGGCCCATCTCTAAGCGCGGTACCGGCCGGATGACCGCCATTTCTAACAGATTCTTTACCGACGCCAGGAGCCCCTGTGCGGCCAAAGGATCGATGGGCACCAGAGACCGAAAGAACCGTGAAGGAGGGCGAGACTCGAATTCCAGCTTGTAACCGGACGACACTACCTCCCGGATCCATCTGTCCGGAACCTCCTGGTCCCAAACCTGGGAGAAGTGTCGCAATCGTCCCCCCACCCGCACGGGTGAGGGCAGCCCCTCATTGCTGAGCGGGTTTACCAGCAGGCTTGGACTTGGTGCCCCAGGACTGAGCGGGACGGCCACGGCCCCTCCCCCGAGTCCAACCTGCACCTCTGGTAGCGGGAAAGGAAGCCCCCCTACCCGCTCTGAATCCCCGAAATGAAGGCCTACCAGAACTTGCCCCCCGAAAGGGACGACGAGGCCTCTTGCGTTGCGGCATTTTACCACCTTTTGCAACTGAATCAATCTTTTCACCAAACAGTCGCAAGCCCAAAAAGGGGAGAGCTGTAAGCACCTTTTTAGAAGCTGAGTCCGCCGACCACTGGCGCAGCCACACTGACCGACGAATAGCCACCAGCATTGCCGCTGTCCTGCTACTCATAGCCAGCGCATCGTCCGGAGCGGACAGAACATAGGAAACAAAAGACTCACACTGCTTAAAGTGGACCAACACCCACGGGTGATCGGCCCGGGAATCTATAAGATTCCCGGGCCGATCACCCCCCACCCCGCGGGACATCCGAGATCGGGATGTCCCGCGGGGTGTAACCCCCCCAAAACCCCCGAAAAACCTTACCTTACCTTACCGCCTCCCTCGCGCCCCTGCAGGCGTGCGCGCGCCCGCGCCGGCCGTCTGCGAATGGCCGGCGCGGGCGCGCGCGTCAAAAGGGACGCGCGGGAGGCGGCGGCGGCCGCTTAGACGTCCTGGAATAGAGCTTGTACGTTGGCGCTGGGAGCGCAGAGAGGTGAGTTTTTCGGGGGGGGGGGGGTTTCACACAGCGGGGCACCCCGATCGGGGGTGCCCCATCGAAGTGGACCAAGACCCAGGATAGTCAAAATCCTGGGTGTTGGTCCACTTTAAGAGCAGTAAACTCCTTACAAGTGGGATCAAGATCCACACACAGATCCTGAATAACAGATCTAACCGCCAACAGAAGAAGCGCCGAAGCACACACCGGTCGCATCGTAGATCCAGCATTAATAAAACCATGGCGAGCATACTGGTCAATCCGACGATCCTCACCATCCTTAAGGGTAGTGGTCTCAGAAGACTGCACCATAGCCGTGCTGGAGAGCCCTAGCACAGGAGTATCGACGTCAGGAAAGACGGACCAAATTCACCAATTCTGGCAGAAAAGGATAACGTTTTTCCCAACTGGAAGGGATTCCAGTTAACCGCGTGGGATGTTCCCATTCCTTAAGCACCACCCTCTCAAAGTGATGTTGTCTGGGAAAAACCAAACTCGGCTGAGGCACATTAAACAACTGACCCTTTAGCAGGGTGACAGCCTCAGGCGGATCTAAATTCAAAATTTCAAACATTTGAGCAGAATGGAGGGGGTGTCAAGGGAAACCCCCGCCGACAAATCGCCAATGGCATCAGCCTCAAGCTGATCTGCAGGCTCATCTGACTCCACCAGGAATTCTCCCTCCTCGTCCAGGGAGCAATCGGACCATTCCACAGGCTCACATACCTCATCCTGTGAAGCCGGAGGTACCGGAGTCAGGTGCTACTGTTTCGCAGTCACCTTTAACCCTGCTTTAACGGAAACTATTTTCTCGAGGCTGGCCAACCGTGCCGCCACCTCGGATTGCGAATCCCCACTCTTGACAGTGTCACGCGGGGTCCGGAACAGGGAGGGAGGGGTAGGGGATGATGGAAGTTGCAAAGGGCCAGCAGCCGGAGCAACGGACTGACGCGCAATACTCTGCTTTGCACAAGGAATGCATACAAAAACATAATCAGCTGGGAGTGGAGTCCCACATCCTCCGCACACCCTAGATGGCCCAGAAGAACCATTTCCGGTAATATTGGAAGCCTCCATATGGTGATTTATGGTATTCGCAAAATTTTGGGTTTAAAGGCATAAGCCACCCGGGATGCCCCTTTTTGTAAATGTCCCGGAAGGGAGGATTTAATTTATAATAAAGATCCCCTTAATCTTTGTATCGTATAAATAAAAAATATATTATTTTTTTTAAAAATATATATATATATATATATATATATATATATATATATATATATATGTCCCAATTTAGAAAAGAAGGACTAGCCAGGTAATATAGAACCGGGAGGCCGCTTTATTGAGGGATTCCCAGGATCTGTGGGGGAAGAAAACCAACAGTAAGGTCCCCTGACAACAAATGGCAACATGCAAAACAATACTCATGCACAGCACCAAAGTGCTTATAAATAGGCAAAAGAAATTTGCCCTCTATTATTCCTCCATTTCTTAACATATATATAAATAAATACATCCTCTTTAATATTTCCCCCTTTTTATAAAAGTCAGCCATAATAAAAAATAGACGGCCCCACGCAAGGTGAGGCCGCTTACCTGAGTAAGGCTGAAACGCCTAGCAACCAGTAGTATAGCAGGGAAAATGGCAGCGATGTTCAGTGATGCAACAGCAGCTGCCTGAAGCGACAACCGCAGCAGCAGCGGTAAATAGTAACAGTAGTAGGCAGCAGTAGCAAGCGCAAGCAGCAATAGCAACCAGAGGCATATGCGGCCGAGAGCCCCGCACGTGTCTTCCTCATAACCGGAAGGAAGTGCGGCTGGGGCCGGCTGCATGACGCCGCCGCCACGCCCCCAGCTCCGACGTCATCCGGGGCCCGCCCCCTTCAAAGTCCAAACAGTGCGGCCCGCCAGACGGCGGCCGCAAAACAAGAGGACAAAGGAACGGCCAAACGGCGGCCGTTCACAGAGGAGACCAGGGGAGAGGGGAGAGGGGGGCTGTAACTACCAAGAAAGGCGCAGGCAGCCATAAGCCAGCCTGCCACAGCGCAGCCCGCCCCGGCTTTAAAGCTGACCCAAATTCTGGCCATGCCGGCCAGCAGCTGCTTGAAAGACCTGGCAGAGGACAAAAATAAGCTCTATAAGGAGGATTAGTCAGGCCAAGTGCACTCTTGCGGTGCAGCCTGACAAGTGCAAATAAGTAAAACACACATGAAATATAGACACACAGTGAAACACACATGCAATACACATCCCTCTACCCCCCCCCCCCCATAGTGAAGGGAGAAGGGATCGCAACGGGAGAGTAAGGGGCTAAGGGGACCCTCGGGACAGGGGCATCCCACTTCCGGATCACCATGCCGGATAGCCGCATTGCCCCCAAAAGAGGGGGGTCGAGCGGAGGAGATAAGCTCCTAGGCACCTATAGTGCAGTCTACCTATTGACCAGTGAGCAGCCTAGGCTGGGAGGCTTCCATTTAACCACAAAGGTAACAAAACAATCAAAAACCGGGCAGAAATAGACCACAGGGGGTGCCGGGGTTAGACCCCGGCTACCTGCAAGCAGGAGACTTCATTCTTCTGTCTTGTCGTCATGCAGAGAGAAAAACACTGGTGATAAATGGGAGGTACCAGGTATATATAGGCCGGAAGGGGGCTCGTTACAAGACTTCCTTTCTGCACAGCGTCACCTGGCGGTGAGTAACCCAATCGTGAAGAATATTAAAGGTGAAGCGGGGTGTGTGGCACACCAAGAATAAAGTCCTGATCAGAGGGTGCTGAGCAAAGGACTTCTGGAATAAAATAGCCAGGGCATAAACCTGACCCTTTAGAGTACTGAGTTGGAGCCCCATCTCCAACCCATGCTGCAGGAACTCCAGAATCCTGGGAATAGAGAACACATGACAGGGAAGAGACTTAGACTCACACCAGTCAATGTAGGCACGCCAAACCCAATAGTAAATGGAAGAAGACTTCTTCCTAGCTTTAATCAAAGTATCCACAACCGAGGAAGACAGCCCCTTCTCCATCAAGATGGAGTTTTCAGCAGCCAAGCCGTCAAAGCCAGAGTTTGTAAATTGGGATGGCGTAGTGAGCCCTGAGTGAGCAGATCTGGCACCAAGGGCAGAGCGTACTGATCTACTGCCAGCTGTACCATGTCTGCGAACCACACTCTTCTTGGCCACCTGGGGGCCACCAGAATTGCTGGCACCCCTTCCAGAGCAATCTTGCACAGAACCCTGCCCAGCAGGGGGATTGGAGGGAAGACATACAGGAACTGAAAGTCCTGCCATGACATTGCTAGCGCATCCGAGGTCAAGGCCAGAGGATCCTGGGACAGAGAGACAAAAGCTGAGAGTTGTGACTGTAGTGGGACGCAAACAGATCCACATCTGGTTGGCCCCAACGGTGACACAGAGATTGAAACACCCTGCTGCATAGGGACCATTCTCCCTGGCGAGAGGTCCCCCTGCTCAGAGAGTCCGCCAGGCGATTTTCCACCCCCGGGATGTACACAGCTGATATGCAGGGGACATTGGCCTCCGCCCAAGTCAGGATCAGAGACGCTTCCTGGAGGGGCCCCTTGCTACGGGTCCCTCCCTGATAATTGATGTAGGCAACTGCGTCTGGTTGTCCGAGCGCACCTGAACAGGCAAGCCCCGAAGGTGAGTAGTCAAGTCAGCCAGAACTAGCCTGATCGCCCGCAGTTCAAAGACAATGATAGGTGTGTGGGCCTCCTGAGGGCCCCCACCTCCCCTAGAATCGCAGGGACTTCCAGAAACCCCCCCAACCTGACAGACTGGCATCTGTGGTGACCGTCTCCCAGGAAGGGGCAAGGAAGGAACTGCCCCCCAACAGGTTCCTTGAGTCCATCCACCATGAGAGGGACCTCCTGACCAGGGGGGAGAGCACACAGACCCTGTCCAGGGACGCTGGGTCCTTGTCCCATACTGACAATAGGTGAAGTTGCAGAGGCCTCAAGTGGAAGGGACCGCTTCGAAGCATGCCACCATCAGGCCCACCAGCTGCATCCCCTGCCTGATGGAGGGATGGGGACAAGCTAGGAGGGACTGAGCCTGTGCAATCAGACTATCCACCTTCTGTTGAGGAAGGAAGATCCTTGCCTGAACTGTATCCAGATTCATTCCTAGGAATGGAGTTACCAAGGAAGGGGACAGTGAGGACTTGGGGTGGTTGATCACCTATCCAAATGACTCCAGAATGGACACCACCAGCTGAGTATCCAACCCTGCCTGATGTAGAGACTGGGAAGTGATGAGAATGTCGTGCAGATAGGGAAGCACGCGGACGCCCCGACATCTGAGCAGAGACATCACGCCAGCCAGCACCTTGGTGAACACCCTGGAAGCTGAAGTGAGGCCGAAGGGCAAGGTCACAAACTGGTAGTGTTGATCCATCAGAGCGAACTTGAGGAACCTTTGATGACCTGGGAACACAGGAATATAAAGGTAAGCATCTTTGATGTCCACAGAAGTCATGAAATCCCCTTGGCGCAGGGAACTGATGGCAGAGCGCAGAATTTCCATGCGAAAGCGCCTGCCCCTGACAAACTTGTTGAGGATCTTCAAGTCCAGTATGGGCCTGACTGAACCATCTTTTTTGGGTACTGTGAATAAGTTGGAATAAAAGCCCTTGCCTTTTTCTCTTAAGGGGACCTGGCAGATGACCCCCAGCTCCAGGAGGCCTTGCACTGCTTGCACTAGCTCCTGAGCTGACACAGGGTCCTGAGGAATCCGGGATCTGATGAATCTTGGAGGGGGACAGGCAGCAACTTGTAACCGGAGGACACTACCTCCTGAATCCACCGGTCTGAGACATGAAGCCTCCAGACGTGAGCAAAGTGCTGCAGCCGTCCCCCCACCCGGATGGGTGAGGGCGCCCCATCATGCCTGAGGGGGGTTGGGAGAGGATTTTGCTTTGGGACCCCAGGAGGAGCCAGGACGTCCACGTCCTCTGCCCCTACCCCAGAAATCTCTCCGGGCCCCAGGAAAGGAAACCCCCCCTTCCCTGTCTGGCACCACGGTAAGGGGAGGAGAAGGAACCCTGACCCCGAAAGGGCCGAGATTGCAGCCTGCGCTGGGGTAACCTGCCTCCCTTAGCAAAAAGGTCCAGGCGGTCCCCAAACAGGCGCAGTCCTTTAAAAGGGAAACCCAGTGAGGGCCTTCTTGGCAGCGTTGTCAGCAGCCCACTGGCGCAGCCAAACCGAGCGGCGTATAGCCACCACGAGGGCAGAAGTTCTGGCACACATTCTGATGGTGTCATCCAATGCTGAGAGGACAAAATTTACAAAAACATCACAACTGGAGAGTGCATTAAACACCTCACAAGGCAAATCATCAGGGGCACTATCAAGCATATTTCTGATAAAGGTTCTAGTGGCCACAGCAGTAATGGCAGAGGCACAGACCGGGCTCAGCGCCGTCCCCGCACATGCAAAGGCGTGGGATGCCAGCTGGTCAATGCGCCGGTCCTCAGCATCCCGCAGGGTAGTAGAGTCAGGGGACTGCATGACAGAGGTATTAAATAGCCCTAGGATCGGGGCATCCACCTTCAGGGGGGGGGGGGGGGAGAGATGACCAACATTTAACCACCTCAGCAGGAAAGGGATACTTCCTATCCCAACTTTTTGGAACCCCGGGAAGTTTACTGGGGCGCTCCCATTCCTTGAGCACAAGGTTATGGAAATGTGCCTGCTCTGGAAATTCCAAACGTGATTTTGCTGTATGGAAAAGCTCCCCTCTTTGCCTGGGAGCCGCAACAGGGAGAGAGATGGACAGAACCTCAAAAATCTGGGTCAATAATCTGTCAGTGTCATCCGGGGCCCAGGGGTCAGAGCCAGAATCGTCATGACCCCTTGGTCTCTCATCAGATGAGCCTGAATCAGAAAAGAGCTCCCCTTCATCAGACGGGGTATAGCCACAAAGATTCCAAAACTCCTCAGTTTCCATAGGGAAAACCGTGACATTAGGCGTCAAGTGCAGCCTCTTAGCAGGGGCCTTACGCGCTAAGGACTTAGCAATCAACTGCTCAACAGTAGCCAGTCTAGAAGACACATCAGGCTGAGAATCCCCACTAGTATGCAACTCAGTAGGAGTGAGGTTTAAGCTTGGGGGAGTAGGCGAAGTGAAGCGAGGTGCAGCCACTGGCAGGCCAGATTGCAATGCAAGCACCTGCTCAGCAAAGGGTACACAGACCCGCGCCTTGTCAGCGTCAGCATGAGGCTGCCCACACGCTACACACAGCCGGTCTTGTCCCGAAGGGACCCCGGTCACATTATCCTGGGATGCCTCCATATGGCGATTATAGCGGCGCTATATGCCGATAGGGAATAACGCTATATAGCAACCCCGGATGCCCCAATAACCCGCTAGGGAAGTGGGAGTATTATTGTTACAAAGCCTACAAGTTATATACAAATACAGGGCCGGGAGAAGCCAAAAGGGTTCGCCCAGCCTGAAATAAGCAGACAAGACCTGTAAGCACACAGTAACAAAAGTGAAGGATATAAAGCCGCCCGCGAGGGCACTTACGGACCGCGGTAGGTAGGGGTCCATCACGCATGGGCCAACCAAGCAGGATAAAGATGGCGTCGGTATGCCTCGAGGGCGGGCCGGTATCAGCGATGACGCGGAGCGCGCCATAGACGGGCCCCGCACCCCCCCGAAGAGCGCGAAGCCAGAACGTGCAAGCAGCCAATGATGGCGCACCAGCGCCTGAGGTAATGCCCCCGCCAAGCGCCGAACCAAGTCAGCGCGCGGCGGCAATTTTAAAAAGACAGTAAAGGCAAGTCAGCGTGGCGGCTGACACAAGACTAAACAGAATGGAAAAAGTGTAAAACACAGAATGCATAACATACACATTTACACCCTCCCCCTCTTTTCCCCCGAAGGCTACAAGGAGGATGAGGGAGGACAGCGGCCACTTAAACAGGGCCCAGGGGCAAGGGGCACTAGTGCGGGAGGGGCATCCCATAGAGGCTCACCATAAGCCTGAACCGCCTACCCTTTGGTGGGGGATTGCGATGGAGCAGCGCTCCTAAGCACCTAACAGCGGTGCTGCCTACCTTCACCCGACCAGCGCAGCCAAGGCTGGGAGGCATATTACTAGTGGAACGGGTGGGAATAGTCCTACAGGGCCGCAGGCTAATAGCCCCGCTCACCTGCAAGTAGAGAGCCATTTTTCGTCCTTCGCAGCCAGACTGCAGAGAAATTCTGGGGATTTGTGGGAGGTCCCTGGGTATTTGAGGCCGTGCCATGCAATAAAGGAAATCTAGTTTACAATGCATCAGGAACGTGTTGGGTGAAGACTACATTGCTGCCTTAATCTCTTCTATATAGGCACCAGTCCTCCATGCCCAGGAAGCTGACCTGGTTCTGGTTGAGCGTGTAGAAACGCTCAGAGTAGGACTCCTCAGGGTGCATAAGCCTTACCATAGTACATAGTCTGTTTTATTCATTTGGCATAGTGGATTTTGAGGCAGCTAGGCCTCTTCTTTTGTCATTATGAAAAGTTATTCTGCTAACCGCCATTCCCTGGATCTCTTTTTAAATTATTGATGCTCTTCCCAGCTAAAAGAGAGAGCTCCTCTTCTGACCCTGCCTTAGCCAGGAGTACTATAATGGGAGTATGGGCCTGTTAACAGATGTAGCATCTCTGGCCAAAAATTTAAGGTCTCAGTATGGCCCTATCTGGAAGAACAGAACAGGAGGGATCCTTTATTAATCAGACCTGCAGGTCACATACTCGCCTGGCTTATCTGATAAGGGAACAGATTTATTAGTTTTAAGGACCTGGTCACGCCCCTGATGATACCTTACATTAAAGCGGACCTTCACCCCTGAATAAGAAGAGCACATCTTATATGTTTCCCACATTAAAAATCATCCTACCTGCATCTACTGCATGCTATGAGCCTTTAAACATCCACAATGGCAGCTCATGGAGCATCAGGCAGCCTGCAAACAGGAAGTGTCTTCTGACTGTCGCTCTGCATTCTGGGATTGCTATCCTTCCCTTGACCCCAGCTCTGTTCTGTGTCCCAGCTATAACCCTACCACCTGTACTTTATCCCACTCTCCTCTCCTCAGTATGTGTGATGCTTCTGAGTCTCTACCACCTGTACTTTATCCCACTCTCCTCTCAGTATGTATGATGCTTCTGAGTCAAGATGAGGGCGCCCTGAACAGGGTTACAGCCCAGTGGGAGAAAGAATAGTGACTAAAAACGTAGAATATATTAATTTTAGATGCTTTTTTTTTTTAAATTAAGGATTTTGTTTTTTCAGTAAATCATGCTGAAGGTCTGGCTTAAGAAAATGCCAACAATAATCAGGATTTATACATTACTGGCTTCTGATGCATTTTTGCATGAGGTGCGAGGGCCAGAAGATCTACTGCCTGCCCCATTTATCTTTCTGCTTGGGATCCCCGATTATTACTGGGCCAGGGATGGAGTCCTGGCACTGCTGTGGGCTGCCAGGTCCCAGCCGCTGCTAATTGCAGCCATCCGCTGATATTGCTCCATGCCTGGTTTCCAAATGACTGGGGAGCAAGTGCTGCCTGTACTTCCGGGTCGCCCACGTGAAAGGGCCGCACGTCAGTGGCCACGAGTCTCCACCACCTCCCTATTCCCAAAATAAAGGAGGGAAAATACAATTCTGTGAAATACTCACCTGTAGAATTGGTATTATACGTATACAGTAAGTCCTGCTCCAGATATAATACTTACACTTGGTTATCCTCCGCCAGATGGCGCTGTGCACTGCAGACATGCAAAAAAACAGGCTCCTCCCGGCCCTTCATATACCCGGGGACCTCCCACAAATCCCCAGCATTGAAAAGCAGTGAACCAGAAGCCGGGAGAATTTAACCACCAAAAACAACTGGTAATGATAACAATCACCATACAGGGGATCCAGAATAATGCAAAACCCTTCTGACCCTTCAGAGTACTGAGTTGGAGAGCCAACTCCAAGCCATACTGCAATAACTCTAGAGCCCTGGGAACAGAGAACACCCAACAGGGAAGAGAACTAGACTCACACCAATCCATATGGGTACGCCATACCTCATGAGAGATGGAAGAAGAAGAAGCTTGCTTATAGACTTCCAATAGTTACGAACACAGAGAAGAGGAGCCTGTCTCCATAAAGACGGAAGAATCAGCAGTCAGGCCGGCTAGGCCAGAGACACTAGATTGGGTGACGTAAAGGAGGCCCTGAGCGAACAGGGCGGCACCCCTAGCAGAACGTACAGATCTACCACCCTCGGTATCACGTCTGCGAATCCACACTCCACTAGGCCACCAGTATCAATGGTTCCCCTACCAGAGCAATTCTGCGCAGAACCCCGCCTAGCAGGGGGAACGGAGATAAGACATACAGACCAGAATGTCCTGTCATAATATTACTAAAGCATCATGACCACGGCCAGAGGATCCAGGGGCAGGGAAACGAGGGGCGAGAGCTTGAAATAGTGACGGGGCACCAAACAGATCCACACTGGTTGAACCTCATAGTGACACAAGGATTAGCACATCCTGTCGCAGAGGGACCTCCACCGGAGCGAATACCACTGATATGCAGGAAACGTTATCCTCCACCCAGATCAGGAACATATACCTTCCTGGGGGACCATGCTGCTCCAGGTCCCACACAGATGATTAAGGCCACAGTCGTCAGACAGACCGAGCGCCGCCAAACAGGCAGGCCGTGAAGAGGAGAAGTCAAGCGAGATAGTGCCAACCTGAAAACTCACTGTTTTAATATTGATAGGTGCATGGACCTCCTAAAGGCGTTGGCATCCATGGTTGGCATCCATGGTGACCGTCTCTAGGAAGGGCAAGAAGGGAACTGCCCCCAGACAGGTTCCTAGAGTACATCCACTCCAAGAGGGACTCCTAACCAGGGGGGAAAGGCACACATGACCCTGCTCCAGGGATGCTGGGTCCCTGTCCAGTATTAGCAATAGAAGTTGCAGAAGGGCCCCAGGTAGAAGAGTATAAGGGACTAAGCAAGTCACCAAATGGGCCCACCAGCTGCATTCCTGCCTGGTGAAGGGACGGGAACAGCAAGGAGGGGCTGAGCCCACGCAACCAGATTGTCCACCTTATTGCTGAGGAAGGAAGATTCTCGCCTGAACCGAATCTAGATTCATCCCTAGGAATGGAGATACCAATCAAGGGGACAAGGAGGACTTGAGGTGAATGAACACCCATCCAAATGACTCCCAATGGACACCACCAGCCGAGTAGCTAACTCGACCTGACGTAGAGATTGGGAAGCGAAAAAGGACGACCGGGTAGGTCTCACGCGGACGCCCCTTGGTCTCATCAGAGACACAGCCTCCATCAGTACCTTGGTGAGCACTCTGGAGGCAGAAAAGAGGCCAGATAACAAGGCCACAGATTAGCAGTGTTGGACTTCCAACACAAACCTGAAGAGCCTCGGTGTCTAGAAGACACCGGGATGTGAGCATAAGCATCCTTGATCTCCCCAGACGGCAAAGGCCCACTAGGCGCAAGGCGCTGATGGCCCATCTCAGATTTTCCATGCAGAAACTGCCTGTAATAGTAAAATTGCCGAAAACCTGTGAATCCAGAAGGGCAGACTGACTCATCCCTATGGGGAAATGTGAAGAGGTTGGTGTAGCGGCACCTGCCTCTGCCTGTTAAGGGCAAACTGCAAGTGACCTCCAGACCCCGCAGGCCGTGCATGGCCTGCACCAGCACCCGAACAGAGGCAGGGACCAAGAGTACCCTGACAATCTTGGAGGAGGCCGCGCAGCAAACTTTATCCTGTATCCGGAGGAAACTACCTCCTGTATCCACCAGAATGAGGCAAGATGCCGCCTGATAGGAGCAAGGTGCTGCAGTCATCCCCTCACCCAGGCGAGCGAGGGCGCCCCATCATGCTTGAGAGAATTTGGTGGAGGATTTAGGCTTAGCCCCACCGGAGGGCCCAGAGCGTTGTCTGCTGCTCGTGGGGCAGGAGTCTGCACGAAGACTCCGGAAGGACACCGCTGGTTCTTGTTTAACACTATGGTATGGAGGGGTTGGGGTGTCCCTGTCCTGAGGGGGCCGAGACGGCCGCCTGCGTTGGGGTGATTTGCCCTTTTTTCCAAACAGGTCCAGACGGGCCCCAAACAGGCGTTGCCCTCTAAAGGGAAAGCCGGGTCAGAGTCCTTTTAGCAGCATCGTCAGCACCCCACTGTCGCAGCCAGACCAAGCGACGTATAGCCACCACAAGGGCAGAAGTCCTCGCACACATTCTAATGGTGTCATCCATCGCTAAAAGGATAAATCTTACAAATACATCACAACTGGAGAGTGCATTAAACACCTCCCAGGGAAGATCATCAGGGTGATGCTCAAGCATCTTTCTGATGAGGGTTCTGGCGGCCACTGCAGTGATGGCCGCAGCACAGACCGGGCGCAGCGCCATTGCTGCACAAGAAAAGGCGTGGGAAGCCAGCTTATCCGTGCGCCGGTCCTCGGCATCCCGAAGGGTACTATAAGCAGGAGCTGCAATAAAGGGGGGGGGGGTTAGGAACCCCAATGATCGGCGCGTCTACCACAGGGGGCGATGACCAACAATTAACCACCTCAGGGGGAAAAGGGTATTTCCAATCCCAGTCCCCTAGGCCCCTGGAAGTTTACTGGGGCGTTCCCATTCCTCGAGTACAAGAGCATGGAAGTGAGCCTGCTCTAGAAATTCCAAGCGCGGTGCCGCTGTATGGAAACGCTCCCCTCTCGGCTTGGGAGCCGCGTTAGGGAGAGAGATAGACAGGGCCTTAAAGATCCTAATCAACAAACCAATGGTGTCAAACTGGTTCCAGTCTTTATGGCCAGAATCGTCATGACTCCTCGGCTCCTCATCAGATGAGCCTGAGTCAGAGAACAGCCCTCCTTCATCAAAAGGGGTACAGCCACGCGGAGTAGTGAACTCCTCCGATCCCATAGCAAAGGCAGAAACAGGGGGCGTCGAGGACCGCTTCTTACCAGGGCCCAAGCGCTTTGTCAACCCCGTAATAATCTGGTCAGCCGTAGGCAGTCTGGAAGACGCAGCTGGCTGCAACTCCCCACTCGTATGCGACTAAGCAGAAGTGAGATTTAAGCCTGGGGAAATAGGAGTATTGAAGCGAGGTGCAGCCACTGGCAATACTGATTGCAGGACCAGTACTTGCTCGGCACACGGTGCGCAGACCTGTGCCCTGTCAGCATCAGCGTGGGGATAGCCACACGTTATACACAGCCGGTCTTGTCCCGGAGGGACCCCGGTCACATAATTCTGAGATGCCTCCATATGGTGATTATCAATGCAATATATGTCGGTAGGGATTTATGCAATAGGCAACCCTGGATGTCCCAAAGACCCGCTAGGAATGTGGGAGAATTTTTTGTAAGCCCGCTACAATTTATGTTAGGCCGGGAGAAGCCACTGGAGTCTGACGTCTGAAAGACAGAAGGGGAATAAGTGGTGTCAGGGCCATGCGCAGCAGAAAAAATACTAATGATGAAATCACCCGCGAGGGCACTTACAGACCAGGGGAGGAGAAGGACCGCCAACACGCGCGAAGATCAACAAAATGGCGCCGGGGCGGGCCTAATCTGGGCGTGACGCGGAGCGCGCCAGGTCCCCGCCTCCCCCAAAGAGCGCGAAGCTCTGAAGCAGCAGTTAAGGCTTGACAAGCCAAGCATAGGATATGCTAGTAAAAGCATCTGCTAATGGATACTCGTAGTCTGACGACGCCGCCACCCAGCACAGTAAATTGTAATAAAAAAATGAGAAGGCAAAGACGGCGGCGGCCAGAATAGAAAGAGCAAGCAGCGCGGCTCTGACACCCAGTTGGCAGTCAGGGGCGAAACTACGGCCATAAGCGTGACAATACAGTACACTGAGACCGCCAAACACACACCCCCCCCCCATTCTTTTCCCCCGAATACGGGGGGAAACGAGGGAGGATGGTGACCTTTACACAGGGCCCACCGCTACACGGGGCATGGGGCAATAATGCGGGAGGGACATTCACTAGAGGCTCACCATCAGCCTAAACCGCCTACCCTTTGGTGGGGGACTGCGGTGGAGCATGGCTCCGTTAAGCACGCATGGTGCTGCCTACCTTCACCCGACCAGCGCAGCCCAGGGTGGGAGGCACATCACAAGGACGACGGGTGGTAATAGTCCAACAGGGCCGCAGGCTGTAATAGCCCTGCTCACCTGCGAGAGAGTGATACTTCATGTCTTCGCAGTCAGCACTGCAGAGAAATCTGGGGCTTTGAGGGAGGTCCCCGGGTATATGAAGGGCCAGGAGGAGCCTGTTTTTTTGCATGTCTGCAGTGCACAGCGCCATCTGGCGGAGGATAACCAAGTGTAAGTATTATATCTGGAGGACGTACTGTATACTTAGAATATATGAGGAGGAAAACTGCCGCACCAGAGGCTCAGTTAAGTACCCAAGGGGTCCCAATAGGCACACACAACCGCTGCCAAATCAGATGGGATTTAAAGGGGGCAGTGCACAACTAGTGAGCTGTCAAGCTATGTGGGACTGTCCCAGCCACCTGTGAACCTCGGATGAAATATACCCGATAACAGATGGTTCCAGGCTCAGCAGGCTCCTCCAGAACTCCTGGAGCTCAAAACAAAAGAACAAACAAAAATTGGCTGTAGCCTACTGTCCAGTGGTGCCTTAGGGAGGAAACACTAAAAACTGAGGTGGACAGGAAGGGTGAAGTTTTAACCTCTGATCAAGTTCACTGCAGTGGCACCCCAAGTATCACATCCCAAAGCCAGTCCAACTTTATGCAGCTTTAGAGGAAATCTTTCCCTGACTAATGGATAACCATGCGGTAATATGGACAAAAATAAAAGGAAATAGGGAGTCTCCCATTAGTTTCAGGTCAGAGGAAGAATATATTTAGGGTGGAGGGATATTAAGCTATTTGAAAAAATATGTGTAAGCACATTCAAGAAAATGATGTACCCCAGAGGCAGCACCAGTCAAGTGTCTCCTGGTGGGAAGACATACTGTAACCTGAATGATTACCTCTGATCTGATTGGCTTGTGTGTCTACCATGGAACAATAGACATTAGCAAGTATGTTGGTTTAGAAATGTTCCATGTTTCAAGGTAGAAGTCGTGAGTGAATATGTGTGTATATAGAATTATTGACTTTAAGTCTTTCCTCTTCTACACATTTTTGCCTACATGGTGTGTATCACACACACTAATGTAATATATATATATATTACACACACCGGTGTTGGCAAAACAGAAAATTTCACTACATGTCATGCTATTGTATGCTTTATGCATGTGACCAGTAAAAGATACCCACAAATATCACAGATCCTGCCCTATTTCACATTCATTGCTCATTGACCTAGATGTATTTCATCACCCATTGCATGCCAGTTTGCCATCAAAGGCAAAGTTTATGGCCAATTCTTCATAATTACATGCATGAATTATATGAAGTATTTCTATACATTTTTTTTTATTTCATCACAGGATGGGGGGCATATCACAAACATACAAAAGAGAACATGCAAATGTGATATCCAAGTTGAACAATTTGTGCAAACGTTTGGCATATGATTACTTTTCAAACCTCAAAGCAAGATTTTGAATATACGGTAAGCTAAATTCTAAACACTATTTCAAAGACCTCTACAAGAAATATTTTGAGGGCTCAAGAATTTTTTATTGCTGTAAATTTAACAATAATGCTTTGAGGTTTCAGAAGCATGCAACAAAAATAAGATATTAGTAAAATAGACCTTGTGAACATCCGTACTCATCTGTAATCAAGATTACTACCAAGTTAGCAATAAAAAGAAAATTAAAAATTATGTCAATATTAAATGTTTTCTGATCCAAAAATTAAAACGTACCAGATTAAAAAATGCAAACTTTTTTTTAATTCTCAACGTTTTTATTAGAGAGAAAATATAAAGACATTTGAGAAGTAAAATTACTAAATGGATTGCAGATATTACTTCAAAATCAATGTTAACCTTACTGGTTATGATTTGACAACTGGTTAAATGGTGGAAGAAGTAGCCTGGAAAGACAGGTCTTGAAAAGTAAAGAAGAGTAAGACACTTACGGTAACTACTCTCGCTATCGCTGGCATTAGAAGTTACATGTTCTGAAATGCACATAATATGGAATGAAGAACACAAACATTACATGGGAACACCAAAAATATGTGAATTAATGCAACACAATAAATGCACATAAAAAAAAATACAATTCTGTGATTACTCACCTTGTAGAATTGGTAATATAAGTATGCAGCACGTCCTGCTCCAGATAATGATTCATAACAGATGGGGTTACCTCCACCAGAGGGCGCTTGACTGCAGAGATGGCAAAAAGAGGCCCCTACCAATCCATATATAACCGGGACCTCCCACAAATTCCCCAGGATAGAAAAGCAGTAAGGAGAACCAGGAGAAGCCAATGAAAATTAACAACGTTAACAAGGATAACAATCACCATACAGAGGATCCAAAATGCAAACAGGGTGGGGTGGAGCAGGACGTGCTGCATACTTATAATTCCAATTCTACAATGTGAGTAATCACAGAATTGTATTATTCTAAGTATGCAGCACGTCCTGCTCCAGATAATGATTCATAACAGATGGGACATCCAATAGCAGTGTCCGAAACAGGGTGGGATCCCAAAAGCAACAACGCGCAGATCACACCACTGCTGCCTGCAGAACCTTGCGGCCGAAAACAGCATCCGCCGAGGCCAGAACATCAACCTTGTAAAACTTGGAAAAGGTATGAACAGAAGACCAAGTAGCAGCCTACAAACTTGTTCAACAGAAGCCTGGTGCTGGAAGGCCCAGGAGGCCCCAGCAGCACTTGTAGAATGAGCAGTAACACGGAAAGGAGGATCCTTTCCCCTAGCAGAATAGGCCCTAAAAATAGCCTGACGAATCCATTTGCTAATAGTAGACTTAGCAGGTGCCAGGCCCTTCTTGGGACCCGAAGGAACCACAAACAAGGCATCAGTTTTTCTAAAAGGTGCAGTAGCCACCAAGTAGAACTTCAAATTCCTGACCACATCCAGGGAATGTAAGGCCCTCTCCTTGGAATTACCAGGATTAGGGCACAAGGAAGGAAGCACAATGTCCTGACAACCTTAGGCAAGAAATCAGGTTTAAATCTGAAAACCACCTTGTCCTGGTGTCTCTCAAAGTAGGGGGCCTGAATAGAAAGGGCCGCCAACTCCGAAAAACGCCTGAGGTGATAGCCACCAAAAAGGCAACTTTAAGAGAAAGAATAGACAGAGCAGCCCGATGCACAGGCTCAAAAGGAGGGTCCTGAAGGGCAGACAAAGCCAAATTCATGTCCCAAACTGGCAACAGAGGTTTGCGAGGGGGACGCACATGAGCAACCCCCTGGAAGAAGTCTTGACCAGAGGATGTTGAGCGAAAGATCTCTGGAAGAAAACAGCCAAGGCAGAAACGTGACCCTTGAGCGTGCTGAGCTGAAGTCCCAGATCCAAACCATGCTGAAGGAACTCCAGAATCCTAGAATGGAAAACACCCGACATGGAAGGACCCTAGACTCACACCAGTCAATATAGGCCCGCCAGATCCTATAGTAGATGGTAGAAGAGGATTTCTTCCTAGCCCTGATTAGAGAGTGTTAACCACAGACTCAGAAAGGCCCTCATCCCTTAAGTTGGAGGTTTCAGCAGCCAGGCAGTCAAAGCCAGCGTTTGTAAATTGGGATGGCATAGCGCACTGATCTACCGCCAGCTGAACGATATCCGCGAACCACACCTGTATTGGCCACCAGGATTGCGGGTACCCTTTCCTGAGCCAGCTTGCGCAGAATCCTACCCAGCAAGGGGAACGGAGGAAAAAGATACAGGAGACGGAGCCTCTGCCAGGATAGAGCCAGAGCATCCACCGCAAGGGCAAGGGGATCCTGGGACAGAGTGACAAAGACTGGGAGCTTGTGATTGTGGCGGAATGTACACTGCTGAGATGCAAGGAACATTGTCCTCCGCCCAGGACAGAATCATGGACACCTCCTTGAGGGCACTCTTGCTCCGAGTCCCTCCCTGATGATTGATGTAGGCAACCGCCGTCTGGTTGTCTGAGCGAACTTGGACCGGCCGGCCCTGAAGGTGAGGAGTCAACTGGGCCAGTACCAACCGAACCGCCCTCAGTTCCAGGGCATGGGCCTCCTGAGGGCCCCACAGCCCCTAGAATTGTAGGGTTCTCCAGAAGCCCCCCCCAACCCGACAGACTGGCATCCGTGGTGACCGTCTCCCAACAGGGGGCCAGAAAGGATCTGCCCCCCAACAGGTTCCTCGAGTCCAGCAACCACAAGAGGGACCGCCGGGCCAGAGGAGACAGAACAAAGGCCTGATCCAGAGACAGGGGACTCTTGTCCCAGACTGATAGGAGATGGAGCTGAAGAGGCCTCATGTGGAACTGAGCATAAGGAACTGCCTCGAAGCAGGCCACCATTTTTCCCACAAGCTGCATCCCTTGCCGGATGGAAGGGCGAGGGCAGGACAGAAGGAAATGAACCAGAGCTTGAAGAGAATCCACCTTCTGCTGAGGAAGAAAAGTCCTGGCCTGAACAGTATCCAGATTCATGCCCAGGAAGGAGGTCACCAGAGACGGAGACAGGGAGGATTTGGGGTGATTGATCACCCATCCGAATGTTTCCAGAGCAGTCACCACCTGCTGGGTACCCAATTCTGCCTGCTGGAAAGAATGAGAAGTGATGAGGAGGTCGTCCAGATAAGGAAGAATGTGAATGCCCCGAGGATGCCCTGGGAAGACTGGTACATGAAGGTAAGCATCCTTGATGTCTATGGAGGTCATGAAGTCCCCCGGGCGCAAAGAGCTGATCGCGGAGCGTAGGGCCTCCATGCGAAAGTGTCTGGTCCTGATGAACTTGTTGAGAAGCTTTAAGTCCAGGATGGGTCTGATGGAACCATCCCTTTTGGGTACTGTGAAGAGATTGGAATAAAAACCCAGAACTCTCTCCCCAGGAGGGTCCTGACAGATGACCCTCATGTCCAATAGGTTTTGTACAGCCAGAAACAGACCCTGAGCTGCCAGGGGTTCTAGAGGAATCCGAGACCTGAGGAATCTTGGAGGCGGCCAGGCAGCGAACTCTAGCTTGTAGCTGGAGGACACAAGCTCCAGAATACACCAGTCTGAGACCTGCTGTCCCCAGACATGAGCGAAGAGCCGCAGCCGTCCCCCCACCCGGATGGGGGAGGGCGCCCCCTCATGGCTGAGGAGGCTTGGCGACAGATTTGGGCTTGGACCCCCAGGAAGATACCCTCTGCCTCTGCCCCAGAAGTCTCCCCTAGGACCAGCAAAGGAAACCCCTCTCCCAGACCTGGATCCACGGTAGGAGGGGGCAAAGGCACCCAAACCTCGAAAGGGCCGCAGCTGCTTCTTACGTTGAGGCAACTTACCCCCCTTGGCAAACAGGTCCAAGCGATCACCAAATAGGCGCAGCCCCTTAAAGGGGAGCCCCGTGAGGGCATTCTTAGCAGTGTTATCAGCTGCCCACTGACGCAGCCAAACAGAGCGGCGTATAGCAACCACCAAGGCAGAGGTTCTACAACACATCCTAATGGTGTCATCTAAGGCAGAAAGGACATATGCAATGAACATTTCACACTGTGACAAGGCCCTGAACTCGGCACTAGAAGTATCATCAGGGGCGCCTTCCAACAGACCCTTGAGGAGAGTCCTAACAGCAACAGCAGTAATAACAGAAGCACAGACAGGGTGCAAGGCAGACCCCACACAGGCAAAGACATGGGAGGCCAGCTGGTCAATGCGCCTGTCCTCACTATCCTTGAGGGTAGTGGAATCAGGGGAATGAACCACAGATGTGTTGGACAACCCCAATACTGGTGCATACACTTCTGGGGGGGGGTTGACCAACATTTAACCACATCAGTGGGAAAAGGGTACCTTTTATCCCAGCCCTTAGGAAAGCCGGCCGGGACGCTCCCATTCTTTGAGAACAAGATTACTGAAATGGGCCTGTTCTGGAAATTCCAGATGTGGTTTAGCAGTACTGAAAAATTCCCCCTGTAGCAGGAAGGGAGATAGAAAGCACATCAAAAATCTGAGTTAACAGTCTATTGGTGTCATCAGCATCCCAATGATCAGAGCCATAGTCAGCACCACTGAAATGCTGATCATCAGATAACTCTGAATCCGAGAATAATTCCCCCTCCTCAAGTGGGGTATAATCAGACAAATCAAGGAAATTCTCAGTCTCCACAGGGAAGGCAGACGCACCTGGTGCCACATGCCGCCTTTTAGCTGGGGCTGAGACTCCCCACTAGTATTTAGTTCACTGGGAGTCATAATCAAGCGAGGGGGAGTGGGTGAGGACATAGTGGGCACAGGCCCAGTCACAGATAGCCCAGAATGCAGCGCAAGCGCCTCCTGGGGGCAGGGTACACAGACCCGCACAACATCGCTCACAGGGGATGCCCCACACACTACACACAGCCAGGCTTGTCCCAAGGGGACCCCAAGCACAATATCCTGTGAAGCCTCCATATGGTGATTAAGGTGGCACAACTGGCCAATAGAAATTACGCCGTATAAGCAACCCGGAATGCCCCAAATGTCAGCCAGGGAAGTGGGAGGATTAAACAGTGTAGGCCTCTAATAAAGTTATTAAAAATAATAGAGAGGACAGGACTGGGAGAAACCTCTTAAAAACAGTTATCCCTCCTGAAAGACATAATAGTGACACCCCATAAGCACACAGAAATGACAAATGAATAAGAGCCAAGCCCGCAGGGGCACTCACGGACCGCGGTGGGAAGCCAGCAATCACACCAGGAGATGACCAAAATGGCGCTGGGGAAACCTCAAGGGGCAGGCCGCAGGAGGGTCCGACGCGGAACGCGCCAACAGAGCAAGCCGCGCTCCCTCCGAGAAGCGCAGAGACAGGCCAAATGCTACAGCCAATGGGCGCGCAGGGATTCTTAATGATGATGCCGCCACTGACCGCGGACGCCAGAAGGCGCGCGTGTCAGTGGCGGCAAATTCATAATGACATAGTGAAAGACAGAGCGCGGAGCCCTGAATGAAGTGCAATCACACACACACAAAAGGCAATAAGCGCACATACACCCCCCCCCCCCCCGCCCCCGGAACGGGATAACGAGAGAGGGGGGGAGAGTGGATGTCAAATAAAAGACCCAACAATGACCAGGGCAGGGAAGGGCAAGAGCGGACGGGGCATCCCAAATCAAGTTCACCGTAACCTGCACCGCCTACCCTTTGGTTGGTGACTGCGGTCGGAGCCAGGCTCCGCAAAGAAGAGCACCTGTGATAGGTGCTGCCTACCGTCACCCGACCAGCGCAGCCAAAGCTGGGAGGCATAATAAGTGGAACGGGTGGGAATAGTCCCACAGGGCCGGGGGCTGTTAAGCCCCGCTCACCTGCGATAAGAGGTGACCTTCGCAGCCAACTGCAAAGAAAAAAATGGGGAATTTGTGGGAGGTCCCGGGTATATATGGACCGGGAGGGGCCTCTTTTTTCCATCTCTGCAGTCAAGCGCCCTCTGGAGGAGGTAATCCCATCTGTTATGAATCATTATCTGGAGCAGGACGTGCTGCATACTTAGAATAAAAGAATGTCAATTACACATTTACACAGTTAAAACAGTAAGGATATCACAGAGAATTAAAAAGATGAGCAGATTATGTTACATATTTTCATTATAATATACACACGCAGAAAACATGAAAAAAGTGTTGAATGACTTTGCTCTAAATATTAGTTAGTCCTCTTATTTGCCAACTTTTTTTCTAAAGCCCAACTACAGATCATTTTGTGGTCTGGGCATTCCTTACTGAAAAAGCAGTCCCATTGTCGTGTTAAGCCCCACCTCGGAAGGGAACAATACAGACATGCAAAAAAAAATATTTTTTTTTGCATGTCTGTATTGTCCTCTTGCTCTGAGTTATGCTGGTTTGTGGGCAATAGGATATTCAAATTTAGGTGTATTACGGGGGGCATTACTGACAGCCACAGACGTTTTTCTACTACATGTTTAAAGCAGATTAAAGCACAGAAAATTTGCACTCCAATGTTTGTCCACTTCACAGGGGGATCCCCATCTTTGCTCCCACAATGCACTTTTAGAAGTTCTTCTCAAATCCACATTCATTGCCAGGCAATGTTAATTCCCAGCAATGAATGCGGACAAAATGAATTGCTGGGGCTTTTCAGTTGCAAGCACATACTACCTGCGGTGGAGGGGTGCTGGGGATGCCATTAGAGGTCTGCCTGTGTACCGTAGGATAGAGGAACGAAGTAGGATTAAAAGTGATCCTTGGGGTTTCACAATCGGGAACTACCTGGGGAGGGCTTCACTTCTTGGGATGTTTCTCACTGTGTGCATCCCCCTGGGATAACTGAAAAAATACCATTTTGTGATTACTCACCTGTAAAATGGGTATTACATTTTACACCCTGCTTCGGAAGTATTAATTACACGTGGTTTATGGTCCAGTAGAGGGCGAACTTCTGTAGAGATGACAAGAAAAAAGCCCCTCCCGGTCCATAAATACCTGGGACCTCCCACACATTCCCCAGTATAAGAAAGCAGTAAGGGGACCAGGAAGAGCCAATAAAATCCATGATAAAAAGATTCACCAAATAGAGGATCCAAGAAACAACTCAGGGTGGGACGAAGCAGGGTGTGAGACATACTTATAATACCCATTTTACAGGTGAGTAATCACAAAATGGTATTATTCCAAGTATGTCTCACACCCCTTTGGAAGTATTAATTACACGTGGGACATCCAATAGCAGTGTCCAAAAAGGGTGGGGATCCCAACAGGCAATAGTGCACAAATTAAACCACTGCAGCTTGCAGAACTTTGCAGCTAAAAAGAGCATCCGCTGAGGCCCGCACATCAACCTTATAAAACTTGGAAAAAGTATGAACAGAAGCCCTAGTAGCAGCCCTACAAACTTGTTCAACAGAGGCTTGGTGCTGAAATGCCCAGGAAGCCCCAACAGCACGAGTAGAATAAGCAGTGATCTGGAAAGGGAGATCCCTCCCCTTAGCAGAATAGACCCTAATAACGGCCTGACGAATCCATTTACTAATGGTAGACTTGACGGGCGCCAAACCCTTCTTGGGCCCAGAGGGCACCACAAAAAAGGCGTCCATCTTCCGGAATGGTGAAGTAGCCACCAGATAGTACTTTACACATCTAACGATGTCCAGAGAGTGCAAGGCCCTCTCCTTGCCATTGCTAGGTTTAGGACACAATGAAGGAAGCACAATGTCCTGATTGAGGTGAAAAGCAGAGACAACCTTTGGCAAGAAGTCTGGGGCCTGAATGGACAGAGCGTCCAACTCAGAAACACAGCGAACAGAGGTGATAGCCACCAAAAAGACAACTTTTAAGATGAAAATGGATAGTGCAGAATCCTGCACGGCTCAAATGGAGGACCCTGAAGGGCAGACAACACCAAATTTAAATCCCAAACAGGTAACATGGGTTTGCGAGGAGGGTGCACATGAGTGACCCCCTGAAAAAAGGTCTTAACCAAAGGATGAAGAGCGAAAGTTATCTGAAAGAAAACCGCCAGAGCGGACACATGCCCCTCAGCTGAAACCCCATGTCCAGACCATGCTGAAGAAACTCCAAAATCCGGGGAATGGAAAACACCCCACGAGGAAAGGCCCTAGCCTCACACCAATCAATGTAGGTCCACCAGGTCCTGTAGTAGATATTAGAGGAAGATTTCTTCCTAGCCCTGACAAGAGTCTGGACAACAGCTACAGACAAACCCTTTTCCTTTAAGATGAAGGTTTCAGCAGCCACGCCGTTAAGGCCAGCGTTTGGAAATTGGGGTAACAAAGCTGACCTTGTGTGATCAGATCCGGAAGCAGAGGCAGCCTGAATTGATCGACCGCCAGCCGGACGACGTCTGCGAACCACACCTGTCTTTGGCCACCTTGGGGCCACTAGGATTGCTGCCACACCCTCTTGAGCCAGCTTGCGTACCACCTTGCCCCCCATGAGAAGGGGAGGAAACAGATACAGGAGACCGAGCTCCCGCCAGGACAGAGACATGGCATCCACTGCCAGAGCCAGAGGGTCCTGGGACAGAGACACAAATGCCGGAAGCTTGTGACGAGAGGCAAACAGATCCACCTCCGGACTCCCCCACCTGCGACAGAGGGATAGAAATACCTTGTTGCTGAGGGACCATTCCCCCCCGGCGAGAGGTCCCTCTGCTCAGAGAATCCGCTTCCAGGTTCTCCACCCCTGGAATGTAGACTGCCAAGATGCACGGAACAATGCTCTCGGCCCAAGCAAGAATCATAGACACCTCCCGGAGGGCCCTCCGGCTGCGAGTCCCTCCTTGGTGATTGATGTAAGCGACCGCTGTCCGATTGTTGGAGGGAACCTGAACTGGTAAACCCCCAAGTGATGTGTCAGATGCGACAGCACCAACCGAACCGCCCTCAGCTCCAGAATGTTGATGGGGATATGGGCCTCCTGAGGACCTCACAGCCCCTGGAACTGACTTTCCCTCCAGAAGCCTCCCCAGCCTGACAGACTGGCATCCATGGTGACCGTCTCCCAACAGGGCGAAAGAAAGGACCTGCCCCCCCCGGGAGATTCCTCTGGTCCATCCACCACTGGAAGGACCGCCGGACAAGAGGGGACATAACACAAGTCTGATCCAGAGACAGAGGACATTTGTCCGAAACCGATAGAAGATGCAGCTGAAGGGGTCTCATGTGAAACTGAGCAAATAGCACTGCCTCGAAGCAAGCCACCATCAAACCTACCAGCCTCATGCATTGCCTGATGGACGGACGAGGGCTGGACAGAAGAAAACGAATAAGAGCCTGAAGAACATCCACCTTCGGCTGGGGTAGGAACACCCTGGTCTGAATGGTATCCAGAGTCATGCCCAGGAACGAAGCCACCCTAGACGGGGATAGAGAGGACTTGGGGTAATTGAATACCCACCCAAACCTCTCCAGCGTCGTCACCACCGTTCTGGTGTCCAGCTCCGCCTGGTGGGGAGAGGACAACGTAATGAGAAGGTCGTTCAGGTAAGGCAAAGGAAGAGCCACAAACTGGAAGTGCTGGTTGTCTACCACGAACCTGAGGAACCTTTGGTGTCCCGGGAAGACCGGCACATGAAGGTAAGCGTCCTTGATATCTATTGAGGTCATAAAGTCCCCCGGACGCAGTGAGCCGACAGCTGAGCGCAGAGTCTCCATGCGAATTTGTTTGGTTCTGATGAACCGGTTGAGAGTTTTCAAGTCCAAAATGGGTCTTATGGAACCATCTTTTTTGGGCACCGTAAAGAGGTTGGAATAGTAACCCAGACCTCTCTCTGTGGAGGGAACCGGACAAACTACACCCATATTCCAAAGGTTTTGCACCGCCAGAAAAGGCCCTGTGCCGCCCGAGGGTCCGACGGAACCCGGGACCTGAGGAATCTGGGAGGAGGCCGGCATGCAAACTCCAGCTTGTACCCGGAGGAAATTACATCCCGGATCCAGACGTCTGTGACCTCTAGGGTCCAGACCTGAGCAAAGAGCCGCAGCTGTCCCCCGACCCGCAAGGGTGAGGGCGTCCCTTCATTGCTGAGCGGGCTTGGCAACGGATTTGGGTTTAGTACCCCAGGAAGTCCCGGGTTGGGCACGTCCTCTGCCCCTACCCCAGGCATCCCCTCGGAACGCAGTGAAAAACATTCCCCTGCTTGACCGAGAGCCACGAAAGGAAGGGTTGAATGAACCCGAACCCCGAAAGGGCCAGCGCTGCTTTCTGCGTTGAGGTTACTTACCCCCTCTGGCAACCGAGTCTAAACGACCATCAAACAGGCGCAGACCCACGAAGGGAAGACCTGTGAGCGCCTTCTTAGCAGCGTTATTGGCTGCCCACTGGCGCAACCAGACCGACCGGCGTATAGCAACCTGCAATGCCAAGGTCCTGCTACACATACGGATAGTATCATCCAAGGCTGATAAGAAAAGCAATGAACATCTCACAATGAGTCAAGGAAATTCCTCACTGCAGGGATCCAATTGGGAACCATCCAAAAGGCCCCTAATTAGAGCTCTAGTAGCCACGGCCGTGATCGCAGAAGCACAAACCGGGCGCAAGGCCGAACCCGCACAAACCGGGCGCAAGGCCGAACCCACACAAGCAAAGGCATGTGAAGCCAATTGATCGAGACGTCGGTCCTCACCATCCTTCAAGGTAGTGGAATCCGGGGTATGCACGACTGAAGTATTGGACATTCCCAGGACGAGCGCGTCGACCTCTGGGGGTGTCGACCAAAGTTTCACCACATCAACAGGAAAGGGATACTTCCTATCCCACCAGTGACGGATACCAGGAAGCCGACTAGACTTTTCCCATTCCTTAAGGATCAGATTGTTAAAGTGCTTCTGATCCGGGAACTCCAAACAAGGTTTGGCGGTCCCAAAAAATTCCCCCCGCTGCGGAGGGGCCTCCGCAGGAGGGGAAATGGCAAGTACCTCAAATATTTGAGTAAGGAGCCTATGGGTGTCGACAGTATCACCGCGCTCTGAGCCGGCATCAACGCCAGGGTACTGCCGATCCGCGGATGAGTCTGGGAACAGTTCCCCTTCCTCTAGCGGGGAACAATCAGACAAGTCAAATGGTTCAAAATCAGCATAATCAAAGGCCGCGCTGCAGGCGCCAAGTGCCGTCTCTTAGCTGGGGCCTTCCTGGCCGCAGAGCTAGCAATCAGTCTCTCAATGTTGGCCAGTCTTGCGCATACATCAGATTGCGACTCCCCACTGGTGACAACGTCACCTGGGGTCATAACCAGGCGTGGGGGTGTAGGGGATGAGACCAGCGGAGCTGATCCAGCCGCATGGGGCCCCACCCGGCTAACCTGCAAAGGAAAGAGATAGTCATCTTCTTGACTTTCTTCGCCGTCTGCAGAGACTAAACTGGAGAATGTGTGGGAGGTCCCAGGTATTTACGGACCAGGAGGGGCTTCTTTTTCTTGTCATCTCTGCAGAAGTTTGCCCTCTACTGGACCATAACCCATGTGTAATTAATACTTCCGAAGCAGGGTGTGAGACATACTTGGAATACCCATGTTTTCTTGGTTCCCACGTGGGCTGTTCAATCAGTGGCGCTTGTTCGATTCAGGAAGCTTCAAGGAAAACTGAAGAGGGAGCACTGTCTGCAGCATCCCCCCCTCACCTCTAGCTGTGGCCGTGCCTGTACTGGCCATTCCGAAAGGCCTGGCACAGGTACATACCTTAGACAGAGGTATGCTGAGGATGTGGCCATGGCAAGTAATTCAGGCTTTCCCAAGGGGTTTCACAAAGCAGGGCATCTTATTTAGAATGCCCCAAAAAGATTGAGACCCAAGCCCTTTAAGTTCTAGAGGGGGGTGGTTGCACCTCTTTAAGAGGCTTTTTAGTCATAAGTAACATTCACAGTTTTAGATACTAATGCCAAGAGAACATGGATAGATTAATAATGGCAAATTAGGTGTCTGTCTTGTTAGTCACTTACTCAGGCCTTTTGATCCCATGTCGTCAGGGATCTCCTGCAGTCCCAGAGAGCAAAAACAAAGAAATAATCACAGAGAAAATGCTTGTCAGTAAAATGTACAGAAATGGCGCTACAGAAAAGGCATTTCCAAGGACAGAAAAAGGATTAAAACCTATGTAAAACATCTTCTGAATAAAAGTATTACAAGACATAAAGCCACTTAATTCTTTGGTCAAGCCTACATTGCATTATACATTTTGCCCATTATGTAAGGTTCTAAATAATTTAACTTGAGATGTATTTTGCCAATGCAACCAAGATCCATATGACCTCTAAGAACTACAAGAGAGTTTGGAAACAATGGATTGTTATGCATAAGCAAGTTGGAAACCACTTCCTGTTCTGAAAATGCCTTATTTGTAACACCCTGCGGCAAACTAGCAGACCTTTCTAGAGCTTGCCATTATAGTCTACATACTTACGGTCAACATCACTGGTTTCCATTTCACTCTGGTCCTTGTTCTTGTAGAATGGAAATTTTCGTGAAAAGAGGTTCTTTTTACGCTTGTCATTGAATGACTGCTGAAGAAGAAAAGGAGGGGCAAAACAAAAGATGTCTAATGTCTGTGTACAAACCCCCGCCCTAGCAGAACTGTGGATGCCAACCAGAGTGTTCACGACATGTAGCTTTAATCTGAAGGGAAAACTTCATCAAATAAAACACCGAATTTAACAAACACTGGATTACCATGGTGGTTTAGCAGTAAATTACTTGGAAAATGATGAGTTATTTGGGTCATTTATACTGGAGTTTCCTTTTTACTATCCTATATTTCACTAGTCTGACCATCAACCCAAATACCTCCTTTAATTATTTTCTATACGAAGCAAGTGTGTTAAGTCCTGTAAAGGTTTGAAGGGCCCTTAACATCTAGACATCTAACAACTCTGATACATCAAAATGCACACATGTGAAATTCCCCTTGATTTAAATGAGCAACTGAGGAAGTGTTTAGACCGCAGCGCAAAAGCAGCTCTTGGAAATACTTGCCAACTGCACCACAGATGTAGCACAGTGTACTGCTGCATTACGATGTACCTTGCTTCAGGGACAGCGCAGCAGGGCCCAAACGCCAGGGCTTACCTGGAGGACTAGGACTAAAACTACAGAGGTCTGCAGTCCAGTCCTTGTATTTTCCTGTGGACCTCTGACTCTCCCTGTGCCATTTCTCTTTACAGTATTCCTCAGACAGTCCGTTGGGAGAGCCCCAGCATGCAGGCCATGCCACTAGGTCTCAGACCAAGGCGACTACCCATCACATTGCGGTGCTAGTGTGCAGGCGTGATAGGACCCTAACACATAAGCCTTTAATTCTTCATCTTTGCTTCTGTACCAAAGATAGCAAAGTGACTGCATGTATCCAAAATTACTGTAATTTATATGCAATAAGTTTGAATGCTGCCTCAAGTACAGATTTTACAGAGTTACTGGTATATTAGTTATACCTTGGAAGGAATCATTGAGTGCTTCATTGTTTTTACATTGCACATAAATATGTGCTTGTGTGAACTCAAGCAACATACTGCTTTGCTTTTCTGTGTGCAAGATATTAAAAGGACTACCATATAATAAAATCTGCAAGATATGCATTCCGGACCAGGCAGTAGCTTGGATCTATCAATTTTAAACTAAGGAAAATCTGAGTGAATGTCAACAGTGGCTCCCTGCTCTTATGTGAAAAGCCAGATAGATGATAACATCTAGGCCTTTTTAAGCACCGTTTTGGTCATCTATAAATGGGTTTATATTATTACAGCTAGTTATTTAAACCACAACTGGAGTGTTTTAGTGTTTTGCATTTTGTTCCTGAAATTATTTATACCAGATTTATATAGAGATACGATTAACAAGGTCATTTATACAAATATTTCAAAAGGATTTGTATTCTGTATGTAAAATATCTGATACCACTACATTAAGTCATTCCCACCTAAATGTTGACAACATTGCTTTTCTGCAAAAACTACATGCCGTAACATATGGTCTGTCCATCAACAGATAAAAGGTTTATTGAAAAAATAAGGTGGAAAAAAACCATTGGTAAAATTGGTTAGTAAGATTAATGTAGACTACATAAGGTAATGGCCACAGAGGAGAGGAAACTGGAAACGGAGGCACAAGCAAGTGTATTATGTACCTTAATGCTAACACCATTAGAAGATGGCTTGTGGTGCCACGAAGATTCTGATTAACACATTTACTGGCAAATGTTTAGGTGTAGTTAATCCCATGTAAAACGTGTGAGATCAAACACTAGAAAGCCCAAAGATCAGATAATGCACTTTGATAAGAGGCCCCCCTTCTGAAACTGCTGCAGCATTACTAGTAAGTGCCTAGTATTTTAGAGCAAATACAGCAGCACTAGGCAAGCATGAAGAACTTTGGATCTGGGTGGGGATTTCAGGGAAAATTACAACCTTGCTACAATCCAAAATGTTTCAGCGGGGCATCAAACGACCACTTTCCTAAAAAATTATAGAAAATATATAGCTGCAGCACAGCCCATCAGATAATTTTAGTTTAATAAAAATGATAGAAATCCGGGTCTAAAGCCTTATTTGATACTGACGATTTGGATGTGTATGGAAAAATCAGCGAATTCTGCTGTACAGTGTGACCACTGTGGCTTTCCAGACTTTCAGAGATGGGACAGTCATGAGACCACATTTGGAGGTGGGTCATGGTGGATAGAAATGAAAAGGATGGCCAAACTGGAGTCCTGCTATAGCATCAAATGGAAATGGAGAAAAGGCTCATGAAACAGGCTTAAAGCGGACCTTCTCTCTGAATTAGAGCCTCTCTTATGTTTCCCATACCATGCACATACAGATTGCGCACATTAAAAATCATCCCACCTGCATCTACTGCAGGTTATAAGCCTTTAAACATGGTGGCTCATGGAACATCACCTGCAAACAGGATGTGCCTTCTGACTGTGCTGCTCTGCATTCTGGGACTGCTGAACTTTTTCTGACCCCAGCTCTGCTCTGTCTGAGCAAAGCACAGCTATACCCGCCCCCCCGTACTTTATCCCACTTTTCCCTCCTCAGTATGTGTGATGCTTCTGAGTCAAGATGGCGGTGCCCGTATCCTAAAGTCCTTAACAGAGTTGCAGCCCAGTGGGGGAAAGAATAATAAGTGGCTAAAAACTTAAAATATATTAATTTTAGATGCTGGGGAATAGTTTAAGGGTTTGGGCTTTTTAATAAATCATGGTGAAGGTCCGGTTTAAGACCTGCTCCTTGTGGCTTTATTTTTGCCATTGCCTGGATAGCAAATAGTTATATCTTTGTTATCCAAGCAATGTCAAAAATAAAGCCACAGTGGTCATAGGTGGATGTGCAAGCATTTATAGAGATAAAATGTTCTCAAATGTATCACAAATTAGTAAAAAAATACCATTTTGTGAGTACTCACCTGAAAAATGGATATTGTTGGTGTGCCACACACCCCGCTTCACTTCTTAAATATTCATTACTTCATGGGTTAATCCACCGCAGGTGACGTAGTGCAGAGAGGAAGTCTTGTAACGAGCCCCCTTCCGGCCCATATATACCTGGTACCTCCCTTCAATCACCAGTATAATCAAAAAGCAGTAATACAAGGTACCAGTATTCCACCAGTAACCTCAAAATCAAATTTGATATAAAAAGGCTTCACCATATAAAGGCTTCGGTAATACCGAAAAGGGCGGGTGTGAAGCGGGGTGTGTGGCACACCAACAATATCCATTTTTCAGGTGAGTACTCACAAAATGGTATTATTCTTGGTGTGCCACACACCCCGCTTCACTTCTTAAATATTCATTACTTCATGGGACATCCAAAAGCAGTGTCCACAAGGGCTGGGCAACTCAAGGCCAGGTGAAGCATAACTTAAACGACTGCAGTCTGCAGAACTTTGCGGCCGAAAACAGCATCCGCTGAGGCCCGCACAACAACTTTGTAAAACTTAGAAAAAGTGTGAACAGAAGACCAAGTGGCGGCCTTACAAACCTGTTCAACAGAAGCTTGGTGCTGAAATGCCCAAGACGCCCCAATGGCGCGAGTAGAATGAGCAGTGATACGAAAAGGGGGAACTTTCCCCTTCGCAGAATAGGCCGCAGTAACGGCCTGACGTATCCACTTGTTAATGGCAGATTTGGCTGGTGCCAAACCCTTCTTAGGCCCATGGGGCACAACAAAAAAGGAATCCGTCCTACGAAAAGGAGACGTGATAATCAAGTAGTACTTAACCCAACGTACTACATCCAAACAATGCAAAACCCTCTATTTGTCATTCTTAGGATTAGGACACAAGGAGGGAAGAACAATATCTTGGTTCAAATGAAAAGCAGAAACAACCTTAGGAAGAAAGTCTGGCTTGAACCGAAGGACCACCTTATCCTGATGCCTCTCAAAGTAAGGCGCCTGGATAGACAAGGCCGCCAACTCTGACACGCCGGACCGAAGTGATCGCTACCAAGAAGACAATCTTCTGAGTCAGGGTAGACAAAGCAATATCTCGCAAAGGCCCAAAAGGAGGCGCCTGAAGAGCAGAAAGAACCAAATTCAAGACCCAAACAGGGAGTAATGGTTTCCTGGGAGGCCGCACATGCGTAGCCCCCTGGAAAAAATTTTTTAACTAAAAGTTCAAGCGCAACACTCTTCTGAAAAAAAAAAAAAGATAGATAAGGCAGAGACCTGCCCTTTCAACGCACTTTAATTTAATTTAGTTAAAATACAAACACAAAAGTTTGTTATAGAAGAATATCCTTGGTGCTTGCCATGCTACCAATCCAATTCCCCATTGAATTCCACAATGCAAATGTAATCATCATTGTACTACAAAAATTTTTTTTTTTTTTTTTTTTCACAGTTGTCAACTGTCTTACTTGCCAATGCGCAGGTTATTACTAACACAATAGAACATATTGTACATTACAGACAATTAAACTTGCTCAATGATTCACTTGCCCAAATCATAGCGGTGAGTAATATCATGTAATAAGCGGTAAACTAGTTTCACCCCCACTAGGGGGCTTCTTCAGTACCAAACCGCACTTAAGGGCACTTGATCAGCCCATCCAGGCCCGTTAGATTATTACCAAAAGCCTCATGTCCAGGTGCACAATCCCAAAATTGATGCTGGATGGACAGGTTTAGATATCCCAAGTTAGTTAGTGCTCCGTTCGCCAATTATGAAGGAACGGCGTCTGCCCTATGTTGAGAGGTTCCCTATTCCTCAATGATAAGGGAAGCAGAAATACAGGCTTGGGGTCCGCTCTCTCAGCTAAGATGTAATCCGCTGGTCTGCCTGGTAACCATCCAGGGCAGATCTAAAGGAGCCCGCCCAGCAATACACGTCCGTGCATGTTGTGCTGTATGCTTGACCCGGATACTTAGCTGGAGACCAGAGTCCAGCCCTGATTGTAAAACCTGGAGAGCGAAAAGACCCTACAAGGAAAAATCTTATCTCACACCAAGCAATATAGGCTTTCCAAGTCCTATAGTAGGTGATGGAAGAAGACCTCTTCCGGGCACTGACCAGAGTCTTAAATGACTGAATCAGAAAGACCCTCCTCCTTCAGGATGGAGGTTTCAGCAGCCAGGTCATCAAACCCAGCGCTGGTAAATTGGGGTAACACAATTGACCCTGAGTGAGCGGATCGGGCCGAATAGGCAGAACGAACTGGTCCACTGCCAGCCGAACGATATCTGTGAACCTCACTCGTCTTGGCCACCTTGGGGCCACGAGAACAGCGTACACCCTTTCCAGAGCCAACTTCTGAAGAACCCTGCCCAGCATGGGTATCGGAGGAAAACAGGTATAGAAATCCCAGAACTCCCCAGCTCAGGGACATGGCGTCCACTGCCAGAGCCAGAGGATCCTGGGAGAGCGACACGAAGTTCGGGAACCTGTGATAGTGATGAGGGGCCAACAGGTCCACCTCCGGGGTCTCCCATTGGAATGTGAACCGCCGAGAGACAGGGAACATGGAGCACTGCCCATGTCCGGACCAGGGACACCACTCAGAGTACTCAGACTGCGCGTCCTTCCCTGAAGACCAACGTAAGCAACCGCTGATCGATTGTCTGAACACATCTGGACCAAAAGGCCCAGAACGTACTGAGTCAGGAGAGCAAGCACCTGACGGATGGTTCTCAGATTCAGAATATTGATGGGACAGTGGGGCCTTTAAGCTCTCCACTGCCCCTGAGACCGCGGCTCCTTCCAGAATCTGCCCCATCCCGACAGACTGGCGTCCGTGGTGACAATTTTCCAAAAGGGGGGTCAGGAAAGGCCTGCCCTACACAAGATTGGTCGAGACCAAACACCACAGGAGGGACTGCCGTACACGGGAGGACAACTGGAAGGACTGATCCAGCGACTGAGGATGCTGGTCTTAACACGCTAACAGAAATAGCTGAAGCGTTCTCGTGTGAATTTGGCAAAAGAAAGACACACTCTGTCTTGATGAGAGTTCAGGCCAGGATGAACCGACCCATGAACGGACCGTGAAGGAGGGTGAGACTCGAATTCCAGGCCGTAACCGGGCGATACTACCTCCTGGATCCATCTGCCTGGAACCACTTGGTTCCAATGGTAGAAGTGTCGCAATAGTCCCCCCACCCGCACGGGTGAGGGCAGCCCCTCAATGCTGAGTGAGCTTATCAGCAGGTTTTTGGGCTTGGTGCCCCAGGACTGAGTGGGCCGGCCACGGCCCCTCCCCGAGTCCAACCTGCGCCACAGGTAGCGGGAAAGGACGCACCCCTGCCCGCTCTGAATCCTCGAAAGGAAGGCCTACCGGAACTTGTCCCCCTGAAGGGACCACAGGGCCTCTTGCATTGTGGCATCTTACCACCCTTTGCGACAGAATCAATTTTCTCCTCAAACAGACGCAACCCCAAAAAGGGGAGAGCTGTGAGCACCCTTTTTGGAAGCCGTGTCCGCTGACCACTGACGCAGCCATACTGACCTGCGAATAGCCACCAGCATAGCTGCCGCCCTGCTACTCATAATCAGCGCATGGTCCTGAGCAGCCAGGACATAAGCCACAAAAGATTCACACTGCTTAAGCGCAGTGAACTGTTTGCAAGCGGGATTAAGATCCTCATATAGCCCTTGAATTAAGGATTTAATTGCCAATAGCAGAAGGGCTGAAGCACATACCGGGCGCAACGCTGACCTGGAATAGATTAAAACCAAGTCGAGCGTATTTGGTCAATTCGACGATCTTCCCCATCTTTGGGGACAGTGGTCTCAGCAGATTGTACCATAGCCGAGCTGGAGAGCCCTAGTACAGGGGTATCCCCAGGCGGTCTCCCATCCAAGTACTGACCAGGCCCGTCACTGCTTAGCTTCCAAGATCAGACGAGACTGGGCGCATTCAGGGTGGTGTGGCCGTAGGCCTCAATAAATGTAATTAGCATATGCCCCCTTGTGCTCTTATAGTCAACAAAACATAAGCACAATGGCCAACTGGAAGGAATTCCAGATAACCGCGTGGGATGTTCCCATTCCTTAAGAACCACCCTCTCAAAGAGGTGTTGTCTGGGGAAAAACCAAACGCGGCTGAGGCTCTTTAAACAACCAACCCCTGGCGGGGCGGGCGCCTCAGGCATATCTAAACTCAAAATTTTAAACATTTGAGCCAGAATAGAGGGGGTGTCCAAAACAACCCCCTCTGACCAATCGCCAATCTCATCAGCCACAAGCTGACCTGTCGGCTCATCTGACTCCAACGGGAATTCATCCTCGTCCGGGCATCCATCGGACCATTCCACAGGTACACAAAACTGGTCCTGTGGAGCCGAAGGTACCGGAGTCAGGTGCCTTCGTTTTGCAGCGACCTTTAACGCTGCTTTAACGGGCATTACTTTCCGGGGGCTGGGCTGTGCTGCCACCTCGGAATGCGAATCCCCACTTTGACAGTGTCATGCGGGGTCCGGAAATAGGGAGGGAGAGGTAGGAGAAGATGAAGGATGCGATGGCCCCGCAGCTGAAGCAACGGACTGGCGCGCAATAGTCTGTTTTGCACAAGGGATGCAAATAAAGACATCATCAGCTGGGAGTGGAACCCTATAACCTACGCACCCCCCAAACGGCTCACAGAACCGTTTCCGGAAATTACGGAAGCCTCAATATGGTGATTTATGGTATTCGCAATACTGGGACTTTTAAGGCATAAGCCAACCCGGGATGCCCCCTTATTAGTAATGTCCCGGAAGGGAGGATTTTTTTTTTTTTTTTAAATTTTTTAATTTTTTTTTTTTGTTTTTTTTGTTTTTTTTAAGTTAAGTTAAGGTCCCCTTTAAAGAACTATATATATATATATTTATATATATAGTCTATGTATATATACATTCACAAAGATATCCCAATAATTAGCCAGGCACATAGAGCCAGAGGGCCACCATAAGCAGGGATCCCAGGATCTGCAAGGAAAAACTATCAGATCCTCACATGTGTATAAACAAACATAAGCATGGCACCAAAGTGCCCTTAAATCATGCCCCCTTAATACAGAGTGACTCCCCACTGTATTACTGCAAGGAATGCATTCCCCATTTAACGGCCCCAACGGGAGGGGCCGCTTACCTGGACAGCGAAGGCAGCAGCCGGAACAAGACTGCAGCCAGCAGCCAGCACGGAAGACAAAGTGCGGCCGTGCGCCCATGCGATTTCCTGCATTGAAGGAAGCAAAACGCTGGGCCCGCCGCAGACGCCGCATGACGTCGGCGCCGCGCGTCAGCGGGCCCGCCCCCCCCCTACGCCGATCAGCTGGAATCACTTACAGCTGGGCCACAACACGTGCGCCCAGGCGGCGGAGGGGGGAGGGTAAAAACCGCATGGTGGTGTACAATGCAAACATGAATGCCAGGCGAGGAGAGGGGAGAGAGAGGGAGGGGAGAGGGGGCCACAAAGCAACAAACTGCAAGAGAAGTGGCCAGCCTTTACCCAGCGCAGCCTGCCCTTAAAGCAGACCCAAAAAAAAAATACACATGCTACAGTGAATGCATAAACATGACACATATGTTAACATGCAGTGATACAAGTGAAACACACAAACTAAAGCACACCCTCATACACCCCCCCCCCCCCCCCCCAGTGAAGGGAGAAGGGACCGAAACGGGAGAGTAAGGGGCTACGGGGACCCTCGGGACAGGGGCATCCCATTTCCGGATCACCATGCCGGATCGCCGCATAGCCCCATGCATGAGGACGAGCGGTAGGAGATAAGCTCCTAGGCACTTAAAGTGCCATCTACCATTTGCCCGGCGAGCAGCCAAGGCTGGGAGGCTTCCATTTCACCATAAAGGTATACAACTCAAACCGGGCAGAAATAGACCAAAAGGGGGGTGGCGGGGTAAGAATACCCCGGCCTACCTGTAAGCAGGAGACTTCCAACCTCTGACTTGTCAGCAAGCAGAGAGAAAAAATACTGGTGATTGAAGGGAGGTACCAGGTATATATGGGCCGGAAGGGGGCTCGTTACAAGACTTCCTCTCTGCACTACGTCACCTGCGGTGGATTAACCCATGAAGTAATGAATATTTAAGAAGTGAAGCGGGGTGTGTGGCACACCAAGAATAATAAAACCCTTTTGCTAGTCATAGCTGAAACACTATTTGGTCAAAAGAGAACGATTTAAGGTAATAAATGTGAGCTAACTTACATGAAGTAATTTCCTTAAAACAAACTCAAATCCCTGAGCTGACTGTAAATGACATCATGGGACAAAAGCTAATGGACACTATATGTGCATGTGATTTACTGTCTAGCACGCATGTATGTGACAATCAAATTATGTATTAAGTTGACTGCATTTTTAGTGAATGGATGTTGATTGGTTATTGCAGATGCAGGGGAAAATATTTACATAGATTTAATAAGCCCCATTACCTCATTTGCAATTCACTTCTACAAAAGTATGCCAATTTATAGCCAGTTCAGATTAGGTTCCTCTGATACCATAGGTGTAGCCATGTATGTAACTGAAATGTGTTCTGTATCTAGGCAACAGGATGCACATATTTCCCCTGCTACACCAAAGTTTGTAAGTATAGAGGATTAAATGCACGGTCTATGGCTAGAAATATGTAGTACTTGCCAGATATAGTAAAATACATTTTAGCAAGTACTGAAAACTTTACAAAACTGCATAATTAGTAGCCCTCACACCATTTAGTTTGAAAAGTTCTAACGTAAATATTGCAAAAGAAAGTTTGACAACATGATACAGAGGAAAAGAGGGAGCAACATCAAAGGAGACGCAGTTCTATATCAATGGCAAGCGTATTTGTTTCTAACTCATTTCATGCATTTTGGGGAGCAGTGTTAGCACACAGTGTGTGTACAAACTGTTACACATTCAAAGAACAAGGACATAACTCAGTTAATTTAGTTAAATAGTCTGAAGTCATTTATGGCATGCCTTCCAGTAGCACAATACTTAAAATATAATCCTCAGAACTGTTCAATAAAAAGAATACAGTGACACATGCATATTTTACTCATTTAAAACCGCATGCAAATCAAGTTTACATTAGATTAGAATGTATGGGAATGATCACACAATGAATTCATATCAGATAAAGATGTGTGACTCAAAATTGCTGCATAACAGATAACGAACTTCAGGAAAGTAAAAAAAAAAAAATGATTTTACAACTCACTGTAAACAACTTTCCCGCAGGGGGCTAGGCACCATACTCCAAGGTTGTATGTAGCGCTCCTATCAGGGACAGACACCTTCAAAACAACCCGCACCACAATCATAGGACACATGTCCCCTTCCCAGAAAGCATCCTGGGAAAAGTAGGAAAATACACTCCCTCTTAACCCTTCTGGTTAGCAGGTTGACACTACCAGATCAAAGCATAAAAACAGGTTTAACTCTACTACATTTTTGTCCGAATTTTAGTGTTCTGCCTTGCGGTTCTCTTCTGGAATGTAAAATATACATGTGTAAGGATCGTGCCCCCATACCTGTGATTTACTTAACAGCATGCTGTTTCCAAGTTCCTTATATTCCTGTGGCTCTGTATGGGAGTGGCGTTTTTGGCCTAGAATAAAGCATAGCTTAGTATAGCTGTCAGTGTAACAGCAGCCCAAAAACGCTGGGGATTTTGTGGTGCACCAACAGGGGTCTGATGGATTATTACATTATTTTAAAGAGTAAAACATTCGTCTATGCGGTGCCATAAAGCCTGTGGCCTACTTATTTTGATCAAATGTATAATTGATCCTCTCTCCTGAAGCCTCAACAAGTCTTCTAAATAGAAAGTTCCATGGAGGAGTGACACCTGGGGGGCATCAGACCTAGCAATGTGTCAGAATTTTAAAGTTAGTGTTAAATTATAAAAGGCAAAGAGACGTCTCAAACAAAGAAAGTGCAACACTTGCTTATATCTCTTTACAAGGCACCATCTAAAACTGAAGGCTATGCCAGTCCAGCTGGAATATATGATATGATGGAAGGAACATGTGTTTTTGAATGTGTCTGTCTCCTGATAGTAGTTGCCAAGGTAACCCAGAGTAATTATTCAGAAGACACTGGGCCTCTGATAGGATGATAAAAGTGAATTTAATTGAAAACCATTGTACAAAGACAATGGGCTCAGCCCATTAAACAATTTTGTGGTTTGGTTACTACAGTATGTAATACATGTAAAAAAAGGAGCAGTTATGAGAAAGATGTTTCTATACACTAACTGCAGGCAGAAGGTCTTTTTTTATTTCATTAAACTTAAAAAGGAGCACTATCGCTAAAAATGGCCCAATAATAAAAATCCATATATATATGTTGGGGGGGGGGGGGGGGTGGAGAGGTCAGTTATACACCCAGCATCAGGAAATATCACGTCAGGTTTGTTTTTTATGTTTTAAATGATAGAAAGAGGAAATCACAGGTGACAGGCTCTGTCATCCCTCAGGCTAAACCTGTCACCCCTGTATTTTGTTCCTACCAGAAGAAGAAAACCCAAAGCTTGGTAGGAGTTTTTTCAGTTCTCGTGTATAAATGATCCCTCTCATTAGCCAAGGTCTTTATATGGATTAATATTACACAATTTCACAATAGTGCTCCTTTGAGGCAAGCTCAGATTATTAGGTCTATGTTTACTGTGTTACATTAAGTATTTTTCATAACTACATACAGTACTACTAAGAAAATGCGTGTTATATGTCCTTTCAGCAATCACCAGTTTTGTGGCAGTATAAAGTGGACCTATTAACGGACTAGCCGTCTGAAAGTCTGAAAGACTTTGGGACCTAACGACTAAGACCACTGTGTGAGCCCCCCCCCCCGATCATCTACAGTCAATTACCTTTATGGAGCTCCCACACTGCATTCTCAGGCTGTGGCTGCATCCCTGGCCAGCCTGCAGATGGAAGCATGCATGCAGGGAAACTGGTAATGCGCCCACTGCTCCCTATCCCAGATCTCACTTAAAAATACATTTCTGTGATTCTCACCTGTAGAATTGTTTTCTCTTTCATTATTAATTCAGCAGAGCATCAGATGATTCAGACACGCATGGGTTAACTTCTTGGCCAAAGGGCGTGGACTGCAAGAACAAATGTGTGGCTCCTCCCAGCCGGGAATAAGGCATCTCTATATTTTTTGCTGGAGACAAAAGGGGAGACAAGAAACAAACTCCTCTTTATGCTGATCAACTATTTACATATATAGAAACTCCACTAGGACTTATGCATCCAAGGAATGGATATAGTAACCTAGCAACAGTGAGGGTCTGACGTCCTGAAGTAATAATGAAAGAGAAAACAATTCTACAGGTGAGAATCACAGAATTGTATTTTGTCTTCCGTTTAACTTCAGGTTGTCAGATGATTCAGCTACGCATGGGACCTTCAAAAGCAGTACCCTTACTTCAGGGCGGGATCACAGGTATTAACCTATAACTTTAAATGAAGAATAATCTATACCAACAAAAAAAAATACAATTCTGTGAGTACTCACCTGTAGAATTGGTTTTGCCTATATCCAGTCTAGGCCGTCCCAATTCATATACGTGTGGGTAGTCCGCCACCAGGTGGCGCCAGTTACCGTACTGCAAGATCCAGAGCTTAACTCCTCCTGGCCCCCTACAAAAGGAGCTGTCTCCATAGAGTTCCCAGAATGTCAAAAAGCAATAATGAGACAGGCCGGGAGGCCAAGAAAACATGTTAACTAACATGCTACAGCATGTACGCTCTCCACAAAAAGGTAAGGACAACGGTCCAATACAAAAAAAATAATCACCAAAAAAGGCAAACAGAGGAAATGAACCAAGGTCGGGGTGGGACGGCCCGGACTGGACATAGGCAAAACCAATTCTACATGTGAGTACTCACAGAATTGTATTTTTCCCTATGTCCAGTCCGGGCCATCCCAATTCATATACATGTGGGATATCCAAAAGCAGTGTCCGTATATAGGGCGGGAACCCCAGAGCAGAATAGCATGTTCATTTAATTTCCGCCTAAAGCACCCTTCGGCAAAAAGCAGCGTCAACTGAGGCCCTAACATCAACCTTGTAAAAATTGGTAAAGGTATGAACCGAAGACCAGGTAGCGGCCTTACAAACTTGTTCAACAGAGGCCTGGTGCTGAAAAGCCCAGGAAGCACCATAGCTTTAGTAGAATGTGTAACACGAAAAGGGGGATCCTTTCCCTTGGCAGAGTAGGCCTGCACCACCGCCTGTCTAATCCACTTACTGAGAGTGGACTTGGCTGGAGGCAAACCCTCTCTGGAACCTTCAGAGAGAACAAAGAGAATCCGACTTCCTGAGGGATTCAGTCGCAACCAGGTAGTACTTAATGACTCTGACCACATCCAAGGCATGGAGGGTCCTTTCCTTAGAGTTAGACGGTTCTGGACACAGGGAAGGCAAAACAACTTCCACATTAAGATGAAGGGAGAAACAACCTAGGTAAAAAAATCAGGCCTAAAGCGAAAAACTACCTTATCCTTATGCTGCTCAAAGTAGGGAGGTCTCATACAAAGAGCGGCCAGTTCTGACACCCAGCGGACCAAGGTGATGGCAACCAAAAAGACCACATTTAGGGTCAAGATAGACAAAGCAGCATCACACAAAGGCTCAAAGGGTGGACCCGGGAGCGCAGAAGCACCAAAATCAAATCCCACACCTGTAATACAGGCTTATGCGGTGGACGTACATGGGTAACTACTTGGAAAAAAGTCTTGATCAGACTATGTTTAGCAAAAGATCTTTGGAAAAAGATGGTCAAGCAAAGGCCTGACCCTTGAGGTTAACCAGCTGTACTCCCAGCTCTAAGTCGTGTTGTAAAAATTCCAAAATCCTAGAAATACAAAAACTGCGACAAGGAAAACTGATTCAGACCAAGAAAAGTAGGCCACCAAACTCTGTAGTGTAGCATGGAAGAAGACTTCTTCCGCGCTCGAATCATGGTCTGAACAACCCTGCCCGACAACCCCCTCTCCGTTAGGATTGAGGATTCAATAGCCAGGCTGTCAAAGCCAGCGTTTGTAAATTGGGGTGCGCAGTGGCCCCTTGAGTAAGAAGCCCTGGGTTGTCGGGCATGATGTAACGGCATCTGAACCGCGTCTGTGAACCAACTCCGCCTTGGCCAACGAGGACCCACCAGAATGGTTGGCACCCCCTCCTGGGCTATCTTGCGCAGCACTCGGCCCAGGAGTGGAAGCTGAGGGAATGCAAAAATACAATTCTGTGAAATACTCACCTGTAGAATTGATATTATAAGTATACAGTATGTCCTGCTCCAGATAGATTACTTTCACTTGGGTTATCCTCCACCAGATGGCGCTGCACTGCAGAGACGTGCAAAACAGGCTCCTCCCGGTCCCTCAAATACCCGGGACCTCCCACAAATCCCCAGCATTGATAAGCAGTGAACGAGAAGCCGGGAGAATTTAACCACCCAAACTGTTAACTATAACAATGATAATCACCATACAGTGGATCCAGAATAATGCAAAACCAAGGGTGGGGTGGAGCAGGACGTACTGTATACTTATAATATCAATTCTACAGGTGAATATTTAACAGAATGGTATTATTCTTAGTATACAGTACGTCCTGCTCCAGATAGATTACTTACACTTGGGACATCCAATAGCAGTGTCCATAAAGTAGGGTGGGATCCCCAGCAAAAAAGGTAACAGCAGACAGTTTAAACCACTGCCGCCTGCAAAACCTTACGGCCCAAAACAGCATGAGTCGAGGCCCTAACATCAACCTTGTAAACTTTGAAAAGGTATGAACAGAAGACCAAGTAGCGGTCTTGCAAACTTTTTCAACAGAAGCCTGGTGCTGAAAAGCCCAATAGCACGAGTAGAATGAGCAGTAAGGCGAAAGGGAGGACTCTTCCCCTTAGCAGAATAGGCCTGACGGATCCATTTGCTAACAGACTTGGCAGGAGCCAAACCCTTCCTGGGCCCAGAAGGGACCACAAAAAGAGCATCAGTTTTCCTGAAGGACGCAGTGACCACCAGGTAACACTTCAACACCTGACCACATCCAAGGAATGCAAAACCCTCTCCTTAGCGTTGCTAGGATTAGGGCACAAAGAAGGAAGAACAATATCTTGATTCAAATTAAAGGCAGACACTACCTTAGGCAGAAAATCTGGCTTAAAGCGGACCACCACCTTGTCCTGGTGTCTCCCAAAGTATGGGGGCTGAAGGGCTGAATAGAAAGAGCCACCAACTCAGACACACGCCTGACCGATGTAATGGCTACCAGAAAGACAACCTTGAGGGTAAGAACCACCAGAGCAGCATCCTGCATAGGTTCAAAGGAAGCACCCTGCAAGGCAGACAAAACCAAGTTCAAATCCCAAACAGGGACCACCGGTTTACGTGGGGGACGCACATGAGCGACCCCCTGGGAAAAAAGGTCTTAATCAAAGACTTCTGAAAGAAAACAGACAGGGCAGAAACCTGACCCTTCAGAGTACTGAGGCAGAGTCCCGACTCCAACCCATGCTGTAAGAACTCCAGAACCCTGGGGACTGAAAACACCCGACAGGGAAGAGACCTAGACTTGCACCAGTCAAGGTAGGTACGCCATACCCTATAATAGATGGAAGAAGACATTTTTTTTTTTTTTTCCTAGCCTTCACCATGGTATCAACCACCGAGGCGGACAAGCCTTTCTCCATCAAGATGGAGGTTTCAGTAGCCAGGCTGTCAGAGCCAGAGTTTGTAAATTGGGATGGCGTAAGGGGCCCTGAGTGAGCAGATCTGGCACCCCTGGCAGAACGTACTGGTCTACTACCATCTGCACCACGTCTGCGAACCACACTCTTCTTGGCCACCTGGGGGCCACCAGAATTGCTGGCACCCCCTCCAGAATAATCTTGCGCAGAACCCTGCACAGCAGGGGGAATGGAGGAAAGACATACAGGAACTGAATGTCCTGCCATGACATTGCTAGAGCATCCGTGGTCAAGGCCAGAGGATCCTGGGACAGGGAGACAAAGGCCAGGAGCATGTGATTGTGACGGGACGCAAACAGATCCACATCTGGTTGGCCCCAACGGTGACACAGAGATTGGAACACCCTGTTGCAGAGGGACCATTCTCCCTGTCGAGAGCTGCCCAGAGGGTCTGCCAGCAGATTTTCCACCCCCGGAATGTACACCGCTGATATGCAGGGGAAATTGGCCTCCACCCAGGTCAGGATCAGAGACACTTCCTGGAGGGCCCTCTTGCTCCGGGCCCCCCCCCCCCCCGATGATAGATGCAGGCAACTGCCGTCTGGTTGTCCGAGCGCCAATGAACAGGCAGGCCCTGAAGATGAGTAGTCAAGCGAGCCAGAACTAACCTGATCGCTTGCAGCTCCAAGACATTGATAGATGTGTGGGCCTCTTAAGGGCCCCACCTTCCCTGGAACCGCAGGGACTTCCAGAACCCCCACCCCCCCCCAACCTGATAGACTGGCATCCGTGGTGACCGTCTCCCAGGAAGGGGCAAGAAAGGATCTGCCCCCCAACAGGTTCCTTGAGTCCATCCACCACGACCTCCTGACCAGGGGGGAGAGCACACAGACCCTGTCCAGGGACGCTGGGTCCTTGTCCCATACAGACAATAGGTGAAGTTGCAGAGGCCTCAAGTGGAACTGAGCATAAGGGACCGATTCGAAGCACACCACCATCAGGCCCACCAGCTGCATCCCCTGCCTGATGGAGGGATGGGGACAAGCTAGGAGGGACTGAGCCTGTGCAATCAGATTGTCCATCTTCTGCTGAGGAAGGAAGATCCTTGCCTGAACTTTATCCAGATTCATTCCTAGGAATGGAGTTACCAAGGAAGGGGACAGTGAGGACTTGGGGTGGTTGATCACCCATCCAAATGACTCCAGAGTGGACACCACCAGCTGAGTATCCAACTCTGCCTGATGTAGAGACTGGGAAGTGATGAGGATGTCGTCCAGATAGGGAAGCACGCGGACGCCCTGACATCTGAGCAGAGACATCACACCAGCCAGCACCTTGGTGAACACCGTGGGAGCTGAAGTGAGGCCTAAGGGCAAGGCCACAAATTGGTAATGTTGATCCATCAGAGCGAACCCGAGGAACTTTAGATGACCTGGGAACACAGGAATATGAAGGTAAGCATCTGATGTCCACAGAAGTCATGAAATCCCCTTGGCGCAGGGAACTGATGGCAGAGCACAGAGTCTCAATGCGAAAGCGCCTGCCCCTGACAAAAGTTGTTGAGAATCTTTAAGCCCATACTTTTTTGGGTACTGTGAATAGGTTGGAATAAAAACCCTTGCCTTTTTCTCTTAAAGGCACATGGCAGATGACCCCCAGCTCCAGGAGGCCTTGCACTGCTTGCACTAGCTCCTGAGCTGACACAGGGTCCTGATGAATCTTGGAGGAGGATCGGCAGCAAACTCCAACTTGTAACCGGAGGACACTACCTCCTGAATTCACCGGTCTGAGACATGAATCCTGCAGACCTGAACGAAGTGCTGCAGCCGTCCCCCCACCCGGATGGGTGAGGGCGCCCCATCATGCCTGAGGGGGCTTGGGAGAGGATTTAGCTTTTGGGACCCCAAGAGGAGCCAGGACGTCCACGTCCTCTGCCTCCACCCCAGATGCAGGGCGCGCCAAGCCAGGCCCCGCCCCCGAAGGGCGCAAAGCCCACAGACAAGCAGCCAATGATAACGCAGAAGCGTCTGAGGTAACGCCGCCGCCCGGCGCGGAACATCCAAATGAAGGAAAAGACGCACGCGGCGGCATTTGCAGTAGTAAAAAAAGACAAGCCAGCGCGGCAGCAGACACCACATATACTAGTCAAAAGACATGACAAAGAGCTGTATGCACGAATCACGCTACACGCTCACCCACACGCCCCCCCCTTCTTTCCCTCCCGAAGGCTACAGGGAGAATGAGGGAGGATGGCTGCCCTCTGTACGGGACCCACTACTACACGGGGCATGGGGCAATAATGCGGGATGGGCATCCATAAAGGCTCACCATTAGCCTATACTGCCTACCCTTTGGTAGGGGACTGCGGCGGAGCAGCACTCCTTAAGCACACATGGTGCTGCCTACCTTCACCCGACCAGCGCAGCCCAGGCTGGGAGGCACATCAAACGAGGAACGGGTGGGAACAGTCCAACAGGGCCGCAGGCTAATAGCCCAGCTCACCTGCGACAGAGTGATAATTTCATGTCTTCGCAGTAAGCACTGCAGAGAAATCTGGGGATTTGTGGGAGGTCCCGGGTATTTGAGTGGCCGGGAGGAGCCTGTTTTGCATGTCTCTGCAGTGCAGCGCCATCTGGCGGAGGATAACCCAAGTGTAAGTAATCTATCTGGACCAGGACGTACTGTATACTAAGAATAAGGAGCCGGAACTCAGTCCACGGAATAGTCAGAGCATCTGTGGCCAGAGGATCTCTTGACATAGAGATGAACCTTGGAAGCTTGTGACCGTATCTGGACGCCAACAGGTCCACATCCGGCAGACCCCATCGGAGACACAGAGCATGAAAGATCTTGTTGCCGAGAGACATTCCATCAGACGAGAAATCCCCTAGCTCAGGGAGTCTGCCTCCTGGTTCTCTACCCCGGGGATGTAATCCGAGATGCAGGGAACATTCTCCTCCGCCCAGTCAGGATCTGGGACACTTCCTGAAGGACTCGTTTCCTAGTCCCACCCAGGTGATTGATGTAGGCGACAGCAGTCTGGTTGTCCGAGCAGACCTGGACAGCACGATCCCTTAGATGAGGAGTCAATTGAAGAAGTACCAACCAAATCGCCATCAGCTCCAGGAGATTGATGAGTAAGTGGGCCTCCTGTGGCCCTCACTGACCCTGGAACTTCAGCGTATGCCAAACCCCCCCCCCCCCCAGACGGTCAGACTGGCGTCCGCGGTAACAGTCTTCCACCGAGGGGGGTCAGAAAGGACTTGCCCATCAACAGATCTCTGGAGTCCAACCACCACAAGAGGGACTGTATGACCAAGGGGGACAGTGCAAATTCCTGATCCAGGGACTCCTGCGTCCGGTCCCAACCGGACAACAGATTAATTGAAGAGGTCTCATGTGGAACTGGGCGAAGGACACCATGAGGCCCTCCAGATTCAACCCCAGATGGATCGACGGTCGCTGACAAGCCAGCAAAGCCTGTACCTCCGTCTGGAGACGCAGCTTCTGCTGGGGGAGGAACACCTTGACCTGAGAGGTGTCCAACGTCATGCCCAGGAAGGCCCGCACCAATGAGGGAGCGATAGAAGACTTGGGGTAATTGAATACCCATCCGAAATCCTCGAGAGTGGATAACACCGTCCAGGTGTCGCTCTCGGCCTGCTGAAGGGACTGAGCCGCAATCAGCAAATCGTTCAGATAAGGAAGAACACGAATGCCCTGGTTCCCCAGAATGGCCATGATGCCTACCAGCACCTTGGTGAACACATGGGGAGCCGAAGCTATCCTGAACGGTAGTGCAACAAAGTGGTAATGCTGATCCTCCAGCTCAGGAACTTCTGATGCCCCTGAAAGATCAGGATGTGCAAATAAGCATCCTTGATGTCCACTATGGTCATGAAGTCGCCGGGCCGAAGCGAGCTCACCGCGGAACCTAAGGTCTCCATACGGAAATGTCCGACTCTTGACAGACATGTCGAAGCCCTTCAGATCCAAGATGGGTCGCAGTGTTCAGTCCACTTGGGCACCGTGAACAGATTGAAGTAGAACACTCGCCCCCGTTCCTGGCAAGGCACAGGACAAATCACGCCTGATAGCAGAAGGCTCTGAACGGCCCCCTTCAGGCCCTGCGCCGTTAAGGGACACCCGCGACAGGGTCGCGCAAGGAAGCAGTATCGGGTGACGGCATAATTGTAGTGTTAGATAACCCAGACACAGGGGCATCCACATCAAGGGGACGGGACCAGAGGCGGACCAACTCCTCCGGGAAGGGATACCGCCTGTCCAGACTCTTTTCTTTTTCTTTAAACACCATATTGGAAAAGTGGGCCTGTTCCGGGAAGACAATCCTCTGTCTCTCAGACCGGAATAAATCCCCCTGCTTCCTCTTAGCCGCTTTAGGGAGGGACAATATGCAAAGTCTCAAACACAAAAGACAGCAATTTTTCCGTGTCCTCAAGGAGCCACATATCCCCGTCAGAGGAACCAGGCTCGCTGTCATAACCTACAGAGCGATCCCCTGAGGAAGCGGAGTCCTTAAACAACTCTCCCTCCTCCATGGAGTCCCGACCTCCAAAAAGGTCATCATCATCAGCAATATCCCAGTAATCCGGCTCGATGTGCCGCTTCTTACTCGTAGCCTTACACGTACCCATGCAAGATAACTGTCTCTCCAGGCTGGTCACCCGGTGCGACAAATTGGCTTGGGATCCCTTGCTAGTATCCCCCTTGCTGAGGGCTGAATGCAGTAGTGGGGGGGGGGTGGGGTGGCGAGGCCGTAGGTAAAAGAGGGCTAGAGGCAGGGACGCACGCCCTAACATGTTCCAATAGTACGCTCCCAGCACAAGTGACACAAACTGTGCCGAGTCCGCCCAGGGGGCTGGTACCGCATATGGGGCAGAGCTTCACCCGCCCAGAGGGGGCCCCAGCTCACAATCCCCAGAAGCCTCCATTATGGTGATTATGGTATAAAAAATAAAGGTTACAACACACTAACGGCCCAACCCTAGTAAAGACCCCCAAAATAGTCACTCTTAAGCAATCCCTCTTAGGGGAGAGGGTGCAGAGAGAGAGCGGAGCTGGGGGTGACGGGGGGGGGGGGTGTAGGAGATCGGGAGGAACCACAACCCACGGCTGACCAGGGGCCCCCACCTGAAAGACACAATGGGAGAGGCCAAGAGTTCCCACAGCACATGCACACAGTAAAAAAAAAAAAAAAAAATATATATATATATATATTCAAAAGAGGGACTCACGGACCGCAAGTGGGGGGGGGGGGGGGGGGCGCGTCCGATGGCTCGCGAGGTAACAGCAGGCAGCTCAATAGCCCACTTGTAGAGGCTGGTGCCCAGCATCAGCCGACCCCTGCAGAGCGTGCAGCAGCAACGGACCTCTCATGCGGCCGTCCTGCAGGATTCCCCTTTCACGAGGGTGGCCGGTGGTCCCTCGAGGGGCGGACCGCGCTGTCTTTGACGCGATACACGTCATCGCGCGGCCCCGCCCCCCGGCGCGAAGGAGCACCAGCAGCCTGAGTAAAAAATGGCGCCCAAAGAGAGGAAGGGAGGGAGGGCAGCCCACGGAGGGACCTCTCCCCACCCCCCCCGGCAGCGGAGCACAGCGGCCTCGCAAGAAGGAGCGCCCTCACGGCGACGCGCGGTCCACCCCCCCTCACAGCAGCGCAGACAGATGGAGGGGAGAAGAGGAGAAGCCGAGGGAGCGAAGGGGGGTAAGTATCAGTGAAGTAAAGCACCACACAACAATACAATTCTTTGAGTACTCACCTGTAGAATTGATTTTGTAGTATACAGCACGTCCTGTTTCACTAAATTCTTTACGTCTGGGTTATCCGCCACGAGGTGGCGCAGTGGACTGCAGAAAGACTTGTGGCACCTCCCGGCCCAATAAAAGGACAGGAACCTCCCACAAATTCCCAGTGTTACAAAGCAGTTAGACAAGAAGCCGGGAAAATAATAATGAAGGAAACCCAACCAAAACATTTGAACAAATCACCATACAGAGGTAACCAAGAATAACGATAACAAGGGAGGGATGAAACAGGACATGCTGTATACTACAAAATCAATTCTACAGGTGAGTACTCACAGAATTGTATTTTTCCAAGTATACAGCACGTCCTGTTTCACTAAATTCTTTACGTCTGGGACATCCAAAAGCAGTGTCCGTAAAGTAGGGTGGGATCCCCAAGAACAACGGCGGGCAGTTTAAACCACTGCCGCTTGAAGAACTTTGCGCCAAAAGCAGCATCAGCTGAGGCCCTAACATCAACCTTGTAAAACTTGGAAAAAGTATGAACAGAAGATCAAGTAGTGGCCTTACAAACTTGTTCAATAGAAGCCTGGTTCTGAAAAGCCCAAGAGGCACCAATAGCACGAGTGGAATGAGCAGTAAGGCGGAAGGGAGGTTCCTTCCCTTTAGCAGAATAGGCTTGCACCACCGCCTGACGAATCCACTTGCTGATAGTAGATTTAGCCGGAGGCAAACCCCTCCTAGGTCCAGAAGGGAGAACAAAAAGAGCATCAGTCTTCCTGAAAGATTCAGTAGCTACCAAGTAAAACTTCAGAACCCTGACCACATCCAAGGAATGCAGAGTCCGCTCCTTGGAATTAGCAGGATTAGGACACAATGACGGCAAGACAATGTCCTGATTGAGATGAAAATCAGACACAACCTTAGGCAAGAAATCTGGCTTAAACCGAAACACCAACTTGTCCGGGTGTCGCTCAAAATAAGGAGGTTTGATGGAAAGCGCAGCCAACTCAGAAACACGCCTGACAAGTGATAGCCACCAAAAAGGCTACCTTTAGAGTCAAAATGGGCAAAGCGGCCTCACAGAGAGGCTCAAAGGGACGACCCTGCAGAGCAGATAACAGCAGATTCAAATCCCAAACTGGTAACATAGGTTTACGTGGCAGACGCACATGAGAAACCCCCTATAAAAAAGTCTTAACCAAACGGTGACTGGAAATTGCCAGAGCTGAAACATGACTTTTGAGGGTACTAAGTTGAAGGCCCAAATCCAAACCATGTTGCAAGAATTCTAGAATCTTGGGAATAGAAAACACCCTACAGGGAAGAGATTTGGGCTCACACCAGGCAATGTAAGCATGCCAGACCCTGTAGTAGATAAGGGACGAGGACTTCTTCCTAGCCCTAATCATGGTATCAACAACAGAGGCAGGCCACCCCTTTTCCATCAAGATGGAGGTTTCAGCAGCCAAGCCGTCAAAGCCAGCGTTTGTAAATTGGGATGGTGCAGCTGCCCCTGAGTGAGCAGATCTGGATCCTTGGGTAGGACGTACTGCCAACTGCACGATGTCTGCGAACCACACCCTTCTTGGCCAACAGGGGGCCACCAGAATGGTTGGCACCCCCTCCTGGGCTACCTTGCGCAGCACCCTGCCCAGCACAGGAAACAGGGGGGAACACAGAGTAGCCGAAACCCCTTCCAAGGCATTGCTAGCGCATCTGTGGCAAAGGCCAGAGGGTCCTGTGACAAAGAATGGAAGCTTGTGACGTGAAGCAAACAGGTCCACATCCGGCAGACCCCAGCGATGGCAAAGAGTAAAACACCCTGTTGCTGAGGGACCACTCCCCCAGACGAGATATCCCCCTGCTCAAGAAATCTGCCTCCAGGTTCTCCACTCCCGTGATGTAAACTGCTGATATGCAAGGAACATTCTCTTCCACCCAGGACAGTATCAGGGACACTTCCTTGAGGGCTTGCTTGCTCCGAGTCCCTCCCTGATGATTGATGTAGGCAACCGCCGTCCGGTTATCCGAGCAGATCTGAACAGCCCGACCCCGAAGGTGTGGGGTCAACTGGGAAAGAACCAACCTTATCGCTTGTAGTTCCAAAATGTTGATGGGGGCATGAGCCTCCCGAGGGCTCCAATGACCCTGGAACTTTAGAGACTTCCAAAAGCCCCCCCAACCTGTCAGACTGGTATCCGTGGTGACAGTCTCCCAGCACGGGGGCAGAAAGGTCCTGCCCACTAGTAGAATCCAGCCACCACGAGAGGGACTGACTGACCAGAGGGGACAGAGCAAATTCCTGATCCAGGGACACAGGGTCCCGTTCCCAAACTGACAAGAGTTGCAACTGAAGAGATCTCATGTGAAACTGAGCATAGGGGACCGCCTCGAAACATGATACCACCAGCCCCACCAACTGCATCCCCTGCCGAATGGAGGGATGAGGGCAAGAAAGTAGAAACCGTGCCTGCGTCTGCAGGCTCTCCACCTTCTGCTGAGGCAGAAAAACCTTGACCTGAGATGAATCCAGATTCATGCCCAGAAAAGATCTCACCAAGGACAGAGACAGAGAAGACTTGGGATAGTTGATCACCCAACCGAAGGACTCGAGTGTGGAGACCACCATCTGGGTATCCAGCTCGGCTTGATGGAAGGACTGAGACGCAATCAGAATGTCGTCCAGATAAGGAAGGATGCCCTGAGATCTCAAAAGAGCCATCACCCCTGCCAGCACCTTGTTGAAGACCCAAGGGGCTGAGGTAAGACCAAACGGTAAGGCCAAAAATTGGTAGCGCTGATCCTCCAGAGTGAACCTGAGAAATCTCTGATGACCTGGAAAGATTGGAACATGAAGGCAAGCATCTTTGATGTCCACAGAAGTCATAAAGTCGCCCTGGGCGCAAGGTACTGACCACCGAACGCAGTCTCCATACGAAAGGGCTTGAACCTGACAAATTTGTTGAGGCGCTTCAAATCCAGGATCGGCCTCAGGGACCCATCCTTTTTGGGAACCGTGAAGAGATTGGAGTAGAAGCCTCTGCCCCTTTCTTGGAAGGGCACCGGGCAGATGACACCCAATTCCAAAAGGCTTTGGACCGCAAGTCGCAAGCCCTGAGCTGACAGGGGGCTTTGAGCCATCTGGGATCTGATAAATCTTGGGGGCGGCCAGGCAGCAAACTATCTTGTACCCGGAGGACACCACCTCCTGAATCCACCGGTCTGAGACGCGCAGTCTCCAGACGTGAGCAAAGAGACGCAACCGCCCCCCCACCCGGATGGGTGAGGGTGCCTCCTCATGCCTGAGGGGGCTTGGGGGAAGATTTGGACTTGGGACCGGGGCGTCCACGGCATCTGCCCCAGCCCCAAGGGTATCTACATGTCCCCGCAAATGGTGCACCCTGGCCAGATCTGGGAGCACGGAAGGAGGGGAGGGAAGAACCAACCCCCCCGAATAGGCCGTGGCTGCCTCCTGCGTTGAGGCAGCCTACCATCCTTGGCAAACAGATCCAGACGCTCACCAAAGAGCCATAGCCCAGTAAAGGGGAAGCCAGTGAGAGCCTACTTAGCAGCATTATCAGCCACCCACTGACGCAGCCAAACAGAGCGGCGTATAGCCACCAAAAGGGCAGAAGTCTTACCACACATCCTGACCGCATCATCCATAGCACAAAGAATAAACGCAACAAATTCATAGCAAAGCAGGAGGGACCTATACTCCTCCCCCCTATTGGCATCCGAGGCATTATCCAGAAGGCACTTGAGCAGCCCTTTAATAGCAAGAGCCGTGATGGCAGAGGCACACACAGGGCGCAGCGCAGTCCCTGCATAAGCAAATGCGTGACAGGCCAGCTGATCAACACGCCGGTCCTCACCATCCCTCAGAGTAGAAGTGTCAGGGGAATGCATGACCGAGGTATTGGACAACCCAAGCACGGGAGTATCGACCTCGGGAGGACACGACCAGCGCTTAACCACATCAGCAGGGAAGGGATACCTCCTGTACCAACTCTTGGGCACCGCGGGCAATCTGCTAGGACATTCCCACTCCTTGAGCACCAAATTATTAAAGTGATTCTGCTCAGGGAACTCCATGCGTTGTTTAACAGTGTGAAAAAGCTCACCCTGCTGCTTTTTAGCTGGCACAGGAGGGGTAATACATAGCACTTAAAAAATGTGAGCCAACAGCCTATCAGTATCCTCGGGAGACCATGGATCTTCTCCAAACGGAGACCCAGTACCGCCATAAATCTCCCTGCTGTTTCCCAGAGGAATCAAAATCAGAGAAAAGTTCCCCCTCTTCTAGAGGGTAATGGTCAGACAGAGTGTAATGTCCCTCATCCTCAACAGGAAAAAGGGAAACAGCAGGGGTTAGGTGCCGCTTCTTGCCAGAAGCCTTGCGGGGGACAGGCCCAGTAATATGCCTTTTCAGGCTGGCCACCCGCATAGCCAAATCGTAATGGATCCCCCGCTAGCATGTCCCTCCCTGGGGGTTAGAGGCAGGCGTGGGGGGGGGGGGGGAGGTGATGCAGAAAGGGGTGCAGAACTAGGAAGCGAGGCAGGCAACCCAGACTGCAGGGCACACATACCCTGACACATACCCTGACATCGTCACTCACAGGGGAAACCCCACACAACACACAGCTGGGCTTGTCCCGAAGGAACCCCAAGCACATTATCCCCGGAAGCCTCCATATGGTGATTAGAAATGGCACACTGGCCAGTATAGGGTTAAGGCTAGCAAGAGCCACCCGGGATGCCCCAAACCCCGCTAGGGAAGGTGGGAGATGAAAAAGGAGGAAGAGGGCCGGGAGAAACCACGGTCACGTTTATCCTGCCTGAAAAACATAATAAAACACACATAATCCCATAGTGTTGGCGAGATAGCAATAAGACAAGACTCACGGACCAAGAGACCGAATCACCGAAATCCAGACAGGAAAAGGCAGCGCGCAGCAGCACACGAGGGCCCCAGTACACCCCAGAGTCAAAATGGCACCAGAACGGAGCTTGAGGGGCGGGCCACGGACGTATTTGATGCAAAAAACGTCATCGCCGGGACCCGCCCCCCCGAAGAGCGCGAATCACGAGCCACGTGACCCCCCAGCACCTATGACAGCGTGACCACAGTGTATGTCGTCACCCGCCGCAGAGCGCGGTACAAAGCAGCGGTGAGCGCACATAAAGACCGTAAAGAAAATTACAGTAAAAACTCAGGCCACCACCGCCTACCCCCTCCCCCATCCCTCGGGTGAGCTCCCCAGGGAGAGAGCAAGGTGGGAGAGAGCAGCGGCAGGGGCACCCAAGGCAGATGTATGGAGGGAGGGGGGGAGAAAGGGCCCACAATTACAGATAACAGGAAGGGGCATCCCACAAAGGCTCACCATAAGCCTGAACCGACTACCCTAGTTTGGTGCAGGGATTGCGGTTGGAGCAGCGCTCCCCAAGCACCTGACCTTGGTGCTGTCCTACCTTCACCCGAACCAGTCAGCCGAGACTGGAAGGCAGTGGGTCCAGAACGGGTGGAAACAGTCCTGCAGGGCCGCAGGCTGGTAAGCCCCGCTCGCCTGCGCAATAGAGAGAGCCATCTTCTATCTTCGCAGTCCTGACTGCAGAAGGAAACTGGGAATTTGAGGGAGGTTCCTGTCCTTTTATAGGGCTGGGAGGTGCCACAAGTCTTTCTGCAGTCCACTGCGCCACCTTGCGGCGGATAACCCAGACGTAAATAATTTAGTGAAACAGGACGTGCTGTATACTTGGAAAGGAGTTACAGCTCTGGATCTTGCAGTAACTGGCGCCACCTGGTGGCTGACTACCCACACGTACATGAATTGGGATGGCCCGGACTGGACATAGGGAAAAACCTTTAGCTTACTACTCAGCAAAGAATCTCTGGTGTAAATTAGAGGTTTCACCTGTAGAATTTTTTCAAACGATAATACTCGCCAAAAACTTTATAGTAAATCCTTGATGAAGACACCCCCACAAAGGTGAGGATGTGCCTTCATGCCTGAGGGGGCTCTCTTTGTTCTGCCAGAAACCTCTTACCCTATCCTGGGACTCTGGTCTATTCTTATTTTTGGTATCCTAAATAGGTGGAACCTCTACCCCCACGAAAGGGCCAAGGACCTGCAAAAAAAGGAAAAACCCTTTCCTGTGGAAGTTTAGTAGACTTACGTTCAAGTAGCTTCCTTTACCATGTCAAACAGACATCCCCACTGAAAAGGGAGCCCGGATTCTTCGAGACAGCATCAGCCAACCATTCCTTCAGCCATAATGAACGCTCCTAACAGAGCTAAATTTCTGGCACTTAAGCGAATCAAATCATTGACATCATTGACATACCTGTTAATAGCCAAAATGGTTTTAATTAACATCGGAGGATGCCTTCTGCGAGTGACCCGATTGAGTCTTAGAATCCAGTTAGTTTAACAACTTTTTGCTAGCCAAGGCTGCTATGTATGTGGCACAGGCTGGTCGTAAGGTCGATCCTACAATAGAAAAAGCATGAGGTGCCAGCTGATCTATGTATTTATCTGCTGGATTACTTGGGGAGGCACTATCAGAGGATGGCATAACAGAAGTCTTAGAAAGACCAGAAACTGAAGCATCTACCACAGGAGGCCAAGACCATAATTTGATAGACATAGATACTTGATCTGAGGAAAAATGATACTTCGTATTTAATACCCTAGGAATGGCCGGAAGATCAACCGACTCCTGCCATTCTTTTTGGATAAGATTGGAAAAATGAGTTGGCTCTGAAAAAACCTGTTTTTCCGGTTTAAAGAAATCCCCCTTCTTGCTCTGGGGGGGGGGGGGGGGGGGTCTCTGGAGCCAAGATATTCAAAATTTCTAAAATGTCACTAGTCAGACATTCCATCTGTATTCTAACCGGAGAGCTCCCTTGTGTAAAGGACCCTGAATCTGAATCACTTCCATCTCTATTGGAAGAAACTACCTTTGATAATTCATCCTGGGAGACTACAGCAGCAAAAGTATCCTCTTCCACATTAGAAGAAATGAAATGCTTCCTTTACTTTGGAGCCGGGGGAACCGAACGACTCTCTAGACGATCCAACCTTTTCCGCAATCTCCCTGAGGACACTAACGCCATGGTTATCCTCACAAGGCTGGGCTACCAAAGGAGCCCTAGGGTCTGAGGGAGACACCCGTCTCCCATATATAGCAACTACTACTGTAGAAAAATCTCTACAAATAGTGCTGTCCTCAACCAGTGGCACTTGATTGCGTACTGGACATGGAGTGAATTTGTCTGCTAAGGGACCAGATGAGATTACCACAGATGTCTCAGTCATGGTGAAAATAATAATCTAAAACTCCCAGAGGGTCTAAGACCAAAGTGTATAACAGGCCTTGATAATCACTAAAAAATTTAAAATACAGTGACTACTCCGAGACCTTAGGGGTGAACCACACCAATTATTGCTTTCCTTTCCCATAATCTACAAAAAAAAAAAAAAAAACCAACATTAATAATGTTAATTAGATAATAACATCCAATAGCAAAACACAACACCTGTTTGGGTCCGCATGAAAGTGGCCGCAGCAGTGGCTTGAGAAGTGGCCCCACTGTCAGTCGGTCCAAGCCCCTGGAGTAGGCCCGGACTCCGGGCAGCAAACCCACAGATGGAGGGATCCGGCCAAACCCGCAGCGGAGAAGCGAAGAGAGGGAGAACTGGCAGTGTTGCTAGGCCGAAGAAAGAACCAGAGGCGGTGGATGAGACAGCGACTCGCTGCACCAGTGGAAGAAAGCCTCTGTCTCTTCCTGCCGCCTTTGCCCTTGTGCAAAGCAATAAAAAGAGGAAAATTATTCCCCTGGTCCCCCCTATAGGCTCACCAGACAAAAACCTGTGACTGACTCTTCCTTAAAGCGGAATTGCAGGCCAGGTGTATCAACTTCTTAAAAAAATAAAGTGACACCCTAAAGCTCTCCAAGACCCTGGCGCTTACCCTTACCATCCTGATCTGCATATAGCATAGCTGAAGAGGCATTGGGTCCATCCAAATCAGTGAGATATAAGGGCCAGGAAGACAGTCAGGGTTAAATTCCACCACTTCCCAAGTAAAATCCTAAAAACAAAAAATAAATTGATGAGGAGTTCAAGGTACACCTTTGCAGTCCAGTTCCAACTGCAAGAATGAAACTGGATTGTGCAAATGCAGCCGGGAGGAGCCACACCTTTGTTCTTGTCCACGCCCTTCGGCCAAGAAGTTAATCTACGCGTCTGAATCATCCGACGGCCTGAAGCAAAAGAGAAAATGGTGCTGTATGCACAGCATAAAGCGCTGACTGGACAAGAGCCTGTGCATACACCGGACTGGCAGAAAGGTCAGTTGTGTGGGCAATCTGAAGGGTTTATATGGATTTTTAATATTACACAATTCTGCTCCTTTAGACAAATAACTAGAGCCCAGCAGAGCAATATGGTTTGCAAGAAGATGGATACAGATCTTAGAACCAAATGTATTTTGACCAGAATTTTCTCTCTCCTTAAAGTGGACCAAAACCAGGGATTTTTTCATTCTGGATTTGTGTCCACTTTCCAGGAACATCCCTATTCAGGACTTCCTGGATCCTCTAAGAAAAATAAAAAAAATAAAAATAAATAAAACCTTTCTGCTAGTCTTACGGCACATGCATGGGCTCTCGTACAATGCTGTATCCCGAGCAAATTAATGCACAGCATTCAGCTCTGATTGGAACAGAGCGTCAGCATAGAAAAAGAGGAGTGGACTCATCCCGGGTCTCCCTGATGTCTGAAGCACCTTCAAGTTCACCAGCCTATCTGAAGGGCTGGACGTGGAAGCCCACAGCATCGTAAATGCCAGGGACGTGGCTGCAACGTGTGAGTGACAGAAAGGCGTTTGTGGGACACGGTCCTGGGAGACTGCCACAGGTGTACCTAATCAGCTGGTCCGGAGTCTTTTACACTTAAATTGCCAGCCAAATATGTGGTCAGTCCTTTTTAAAATGCCTCACTTCAGAGACTCTATTAATGCCAACCACTACCCCGGCACTCCTGCTATTACTTGAGTAGCTAATACAGTGCATAATGAGGAGTACCAGCAGATCAGCTGTTGGGAGCTTGCCTCAGAGTGCTACTTACAGGTTCACCCCAGGTGCACAACAAGGTGCAAAACCTTCTGCGTGCAAATGCCAACTCCATAAGCAGTAAGTTATTGTGAAATCAGAAGGAATTTGGAAAGGACAAAAGGTGTTTCTAAACAAGGACCTCTAAAGCTCAACTCCAGGCAGATATGGTTTTCTCCTACCATGACTGGGACAATTAATGCAGTGTTTGTTTACACTATCAAGCGATTTTTCTTCTGATTTATCTTCTCTGGGCATCATTTTGCATTTCTTCCTCTCCCTTCCTCCAGCCCAATTGTGTTCCTTGCACTGGGTGATGTACTGCTCAATCAGGTTTATTTGTTTTGTCCTTGGGAGGCCCCTTAGAATAGTTTGTTAAGTACTGCCCACTCTAGGGGCGCCCAGCTAACCCAAATATTTGAAGCAAAAATTACACATACAAAAGACTATGGTTAATTGCTGGGCTGGCACATAAAAAACAGGATGATTAGCCAAAAAAGACACTTAATTTATTATAACAGACCGTGGCACTAAGCACATATAAACATAACAGACTTAGCTTATAACATCATTAAAAACGCAATTGCAATGTTAAAAAAACAATTACAGAAAAGGGGGCCCCCGCCAGGCCATCCTGGGCTCCACGCTCTCAATCACTCACAAACACCACACACTTCCAAAGCTGGCCAGCCTTAATAATGGGGACAACAGTCCTCCATAAACCGGAAAACAGCAAATGCAACCTGATGCCCAGTACTGGGATTGAGCTTGCCAGATGACATTTAAAGGAGATATTGAGGATGTATCTAAAACATTCAAGTGCGCTCCAAGTAGAAAACGGCTCAACACCGTGAGCATAAATGTAGGAAGTTCCAGCCTCATAGGCGTACAGCCAAAGCACGGCTGATAATACAGCAGAAAGGGCTCAACAGCCCGCTGGCGTGGCGTGCGCTGCCTCTGTGATAGATACTCTCACCACCTTCAAGTTGCAGCGAGGTTCCTCCTTGTCAGCTAAGCGTGCATGTCATGCTGTTCCCATGTCTCTCAGAGCGCGGCCATGGCATGTGGGCGTATGTCGGAAGAGGCGTGGTCAGGGGCCCGGACCAATGACCATTTCGCTCCTCCTCTGGAGCTTCGTCAGGGTGGGAGGGGCTGTAAGGAAAGCCGGTTTTTATATTGGGAAGGAACGCGCCTCTAATGACAGCCAGTGATGCACGCTGCTTGACGCTTGCGCAGCAGCTTAACCAGTTGTTTGCCTGTCTATAGCACTCCTACTGCCAAGTCGTCATTGTGTGCTGCATCTGCATATATATAGATTTCACAAAATCATGCTTGCCCAGTAGCTTAACTGGTTATTCGCCAATCAAAAGCAGTCCTACTACTGGAGCATCGTTATATATATAGCATTAATTGTTTTTTTAACAATGCAATTGCGTTTTTAATGATGTTATAAGCTGAGTCTGTTATGTTTATATGTGCTTACTGCCACAGTTTGTTATAATAAATTAAGTGTCTTTTTTGGCTAATCAGCCTGTTTTTTGTTATTTGTTTAGCTCCCTTAATCTCTTAGTTCCTCACTCACCTCAGGCTGAACAAGCATTGGCCATATAAACAGGCAGCTGCATAATGACAGCCTGCTGCGCTCACTAATACAAAAGGAACTTTAGGAGGTATTAAAAAAGTTAATTAAAACTCCCCAAACCTGGCTTGCTCTGCGCCACTACCCCTGCCCGTCATGCACTGCTCATCAGAACTTGTGCATGCGTGTCATTGCTTCGGAGCAGATCTCGTAAGATTTGATGAGCAGTACAGGGCATTTGGAAGAGCAGACGACGAAGGGCGAGTAAGGCTAAGGCCTCTGCCTTCACTCAGCGATCGCTAAGAGGATGTAGGGGGTGGAAAGGGGCCAGGAATACTGCCAGCACTTTAGATAACGCAGACATCCAAAAGGCAGTGAAGAAGGGAGGAGGGATGTCTACAGAGGAACATCCGAAAAGGTCCAATATTCCTCTTTAAAACCTAGTTACCTTAGCAATATTGAGTCTAACTTAAACTGCAGTTTTGCCTGCCTGGACAATGATTTTAGGATCCCACTGCATCTTCAGATTGGGACAAAACTTCCCCTCACGTTAATGCAGGTGTGACAAAAGTATAGGCTCAGAGAGTGGTCAGAGTGGTCATGGCTTAGTATGTTTGAACTTTTACATGAATACCACCCTGGCACGAAAAAAAGATTATACAAAAAAAATACCAAGACCTTCGTAAAGAAGAGACCTATGGAAAATGTATCTGTCTGGAGTTGGCTGTAAAGGAAGGAAACAGATTATGCTTTACAGTCCCAAGAACTTTACATTGAAATGATTGATTCAATTTAAAACTTAAAAGACGACCATTCAATAAATATTTTGAAAGAACTAAAAGCAATAATTTGGGGAAACATAAAAAGTTTTAGATTGAAAGTGAAATTTGCCAAACATATACATGCAAAAAGCGCATCCAACAAATGTTGAAGTGTCATTTAATACGGTATTGCTGTTAATACTCACCCCTTTATCTCCTCGTGCTTTTGAATTAAACTTTACAGTTTTTAGTCGGGCTCGTTCTTTTTTCTCAACCCTGCGACAAAAACAAGAAATGTGTTATCGTATTTTTTTGTAGTTTATTTGTGTCTTTTCATTTATAGATGTACAAGCTCTTGCACACACTGCAGATCTGTATTAATTAATCTTTTTGAGCAAGCCTGAAATCTGATTTGAGATCAGTGGGGTGATGTCAATGGGAAAAGTGCTGACTTCCTGGTCACGCAAAGCCTCCATTAGGGAGTGCATGATACAAATAGGCTCTTAAAGCGGTCCTTCACTCTGAATAAGATTATCTTATATGTTTCCCACACCCTGCACATACAGATTGCTCACATTAAAAATCATCCTACCTGCATCTACTGCATGCTATGAGCCTTTAAACATCCAAGATGGCGGCTCATGGAACATCAGGCAGCCTGCAAACAGGAAGTTCCTTATGACTGTGTTGCTCTGGGACTGCTGACCTTTTCCTGACCCCAGCTCTGCTCTGTCCGAGCAAAGCACAGATATAACCTGCCCCCCTGTATTTTATCCCACTCTCCTCTCCTCAGTAAGTGTGATGCTTCTGAGTCAAGATGGCGGCGCCCGTATCCTGAAGTCCTTAACAGAGTTGAAGCCCAGTGGGGGAAAGAATAATAAGTGACTAAAAACTTAAAATATATTAATTTTAGATGCTGGGGAATAGTTTTTTAAGGGTTTGGGCTTTTGAATAAATTATGGTGAAAGTCCGGTTTAAGTGATGAAAAATAGAAATCCTGTTGGCAAACAACTTAAATCAAACGGTCCCCCCCCCCCCCCCCCATACGCTGATCAAGCTTAGAATCTGTTGTCTCAGAATATGGAACCAATATGTTTCAAATGTATGTATGTCACGGTGGCTTATATTTAAGAATGACCAATCTCTATATGCAAAGTGTAGAACGATATTAGGCACAGAAGCCTCATAGGTGTCCAAGGCCTTACGGCAGCATATTCTGGAAACAGTCAAGGGTAAAATCAAAGCAATCCCCAGTTTTATGCATACTGAGGGATAGAAATAAGCAAAACTGAGCTAGACCCAGATTTCACTCCTAATGTAAGCAAAATAATTTGGGTTTGTGCCGAATCAAATTTTCCCTGAAATTCTAACTCGCTTTGTCGCTGTCCCATGCCAGTCATCGCACCATTCAACTGTCCCAGTTGGGCTTCTAACAGCACAGCTCCCCGCCACAGGGAGATGCTTTAATACTGGGAGTGAGCTGTGACTCGACAGCAATGTCATCTTCCCACTTGATGCCTCTAGATGCCTCCTCCTTTTCAGATTCAATGCCTTTATAAGAAAGACAGCTCAACAGATAATCTTAAGATCAAGTCATCTATTTCCAGCATAGGGACGGAGGCAGGAATCAAGCTGTGACTGGACCTTCACTTTAGGATCCCAAAGTCTTAAAACCGCAAAAAAATTAGATCTTATAATGATACTGCAAATTGAGCACATCGCAAGATATTTACACCATTATTACCTTAGACTTTTGCATTGGCTAAGCTTTTACAATCTTTTATAATCTTTTATAATATTTCATACATCTAAACCAAAAATCGCCTTCAGCTCTTTTTAAACACATACACACGTGCATTATAGGTGCTGTGGATGTTATATTTTAAACTACAGTTTAGTTTTAATTAAAAATCATAGGCAAATACCTGAGGGGGCAAGAAAAACAAACCCCAAACCAACGAACAGTACCTGCGTTTGCTAGGAATGACTCCAATCTCCTCACTCTCTCCATCTGCGGTGACCTGGCGTGCCTGCCACCATTCATCATCTGAAGCATTTACCACATGAAGAATATCTCCAAATTTAAAATTAAGTCCTTGGCTGGGGAGGCCACTGTCTTTAGTCTTGTCGTAATCAAAGAGTGCTCTAAATAAAAAGTAAAGATTTTTAAGCCTGAATCTTCAACTGAAAGAAAAAAAAAACAATTCTGTGATTACTCACCTGTAGAATTGATTTTATAGTATACAGCACGTCCTGTTCCAGTAAATTCCTTACACTTGGGTTATACCGCCACAAGGTGGCGCAGTGGAATGCAGAAAGACTTGTGGCCACTCCTGGCCCCATAAATAGCCAGGTACCTACCACCAATTTCCAGTGTTGACAAGCAGTTATACAAGAAGCCAGGAGAATCAAAAAATGGATAAGAACCCAAAATGAATTTTTGAACAATCACCATACAGAGGTAACCAAGAAAAATAACAAGGGAGGGGTTGTACAGGACATGCTGTATACTATAAAATCAATTCTACAGGTGAGTACTCACAGAATTGTATTTTTCCAAGTATACAGCACGTCCTGTTCCAGTAAATTCCTTACACTTGGGACATCCAAAAGCAGTGTTCGTAAGGTAGGGTGGGATCCCCAAAGAGCAACGGCGGGCAGTTTAAACCACTGCCGCCTGAAGAACTTTGCGGCCAAAAGCAGCATCAGCTGAGGCCCCAACATCAACCTTGTAAAACTTATAAAAAGACAGAAGACCAAGTAGCGGCCTTACAAACTTGTTCGACAGAAGCCTGGTGCTGGAAGGCCCAGGAGGCACCGATAGCACGAGTGGAATGAGCAGTAAGGTGGAAGGGAGGCTCCTTCCCCTTAGCAGAATAAGCTTGCACCACCGCCTGACGGATCCACTTGCTGATGGTGGATTTAGCCGGAGGCAAACCCTTCCTAGGTCCAGAAGGGAGAACAAAAAGAGCATCAGTCTTCCTGAAAGATTCAGTAGCTACCAAGTAAAACTTCAGAACCCTGACCACATCCAAGGAATGCAGAGTCTGCTACTTGGAATTAGCAGGATTAGGACACAATGAAGGCAAAACAATGTCCTGATTGAGATGAAAAGCAGACACAACCTTAGGCAAGAAATCTGGCTTAAACCGAAACACCACCTTATCCTGATGTCTTTCAAAATAAGGAGGTTTGATGGAAAGCGCCGCCAGCTCAGAAACTCGCCTGACAGAAGTAATGGCCACCAAAAAAGGCTACCTTAAGAGTTAAAATGGGCAAAGTGGCCTCACGGAGAGGCTCAAAGGGACGACCCTGCAGAGCAGATAACACCAGATTCAAATCCCAAACTGGTAACATAGGTTTACGTGGCGGACGCACATGAGAAACCCCCTGGAAAAAATTCTTAACCAAACGGTGACTGGCAAAAGATCTTTGAAAATAAATTGCCAGAGCTGAAACATGACCTTTGAGGGTACTAAGTTGAAGGCCCAAATCCAAACTATGTTAAAAGAATTCCAGAATCCTGGGAATAGAAAAAATACAACTCTGAAGTACTCACCTGTAGAGTTGGTATTATATGCAGACAGCACGTCCTGCTCCAGACATAGTCCTTACATGTGGGTATACCTCCGCCTTCAGCGCCGTGCACTGCAGAACATGAAGAAAACAAGCTCCTCCCGGCCCTACATATACCGGAGGACCTCCCACAAATCCCCAGCATTGAAAAGCAGTGAGAAGGAGAGGCCAGGAGAAACAACCACCCAAAACTGGCAAAACAAAATATCAAGTATAACAATCGCCAAACAGGGGATCCAGAACAAAGTGAAACCAGGGTGGGGTGGAGCAGGACGTGCTGTCTGCATATAATACCAACTCTACAGGTGAGTACTTCACAGAGTTGTATTATTCTAAGCAGACAGCACGTCCTGCTCCAGACATAGTCCTTACATGTGGGACATCCAATAGCAGTGTCCGTAAAGAAGGGTGGGATCCCCAACAGAAGGCAACAGCAAGCCGTTTAAACAACTACGGCCTGCAGAACCTTGCGGCCAAACGCAGCGTCAGCTGAGGCCTTAACATCAACCTTGTAAAACGTTGTAAATGTATGAACGGAAGACCAAGTAGCGGCCTTGCAAACTTGCTCCACAGAGGCCTGGTGCTGAAAAGCCCAAGAAGCCCCAACAGCTCCAGTAGAATGAGCAGTAAGACGAAAGGGGGGAGTCTTCCCCTTAGTAGTATAGGCTTGAACCACAGCCTGACAAATCCATTTACTGATGGTAGACTTGGCGGGAGCCAAACCTTTCCTAGGCCCGTGAGGCACAACGAAGAGAGCATCCGTCTTTCTAAATGCCTGAGTGGTAACCAGGTAAGACTTGACACACCTGACCACATCCAGGGAATGTAAAACCCTCTCTTTAGGGGTACTAGGATTAGGGCACAAGGAAGGAAGAACAATATCTTGATTCAAATGAAACGCAGACACAACCTTAGGCAGGAAGTCTGGCTTGAAGCGAAACATCACCTTATCCCGGTGTCTCTCAAAGTAGGGAGGCTGAATAGACAAGGCAGCCAACTCCGACACACGTCTAACCGAGGTAATGGCTACCAGAAAGACCACCTTGAGCGTGAGAACAGCAAAAGCTGCTTCATGAATAGGCTCAAAAGGAGGACCCTGTAGGGCCGACAAAACCAAATTCAGATCCCAGACCGGAACCATAGGTTTCCGAGGGGGGCGCACATGAGTGACCCCCTGAAAGAAAGTCTTGATAAGAGAGTGCTGGGCAAAGGTCTTCTGAAAGAAAATAGACCTAAGTCTAGACCATGTTGTAAAAACACCAGCACCCTGGAGACTATGAATTCCCGGCAGGGAAGAGACCTGGATTCACACCAGTCAATGTAGGTACGCCATACCCTATAATATATGGCAGAAGAGGTCTTCTTCCTGGCTTGGACCATGGTAGCCACTAGCGGACAAACCCTTTTCCTTCAAAATGGTGGTCTCAATAGCCAAGCCGTCAAAGCCAGAGTTAGTAAATTGGGATGGCGTAGAGACCCCTGAGTTAGGAGGTCTGGAAACTTTGGTAGATCGTACTGATCTACTGCCATTTGAACCACGTCTGCGAATCACACTCTTCTTGGTCACCTTGGGGCCACCAGAATAGTGGGTACCCCTTCCAGAGCGATCTTGCGTAGCACTCTGCCCAGAAGGGGAAGAGGTGGAAATGCATACAGGAGCCGAAACTCCTTCCAAGACATTGACAGGGCATCCGTGGCCAGAGCCAGAGGATCCTGAGACAGAGATACAAAGCTCGGTAGCTTGTGATTGTGACGGGACGCAAACAGATCCACGTCTGGGACACCCCAACGGTGACACAGGGATTGAAATACCGAGTTGGAGAGGGACCACTCCCCCTGACGGGACGACCCCCTGCTCAGGGCATCTGCTAGCAGATTTTCCGCCCCCGGAATGTAAACAACCGAGATGCATTGAACATTGGTCTCTGCCCATGTTAGAATCAGAGACACCTCCTGGAGAGCACCCTTGCTCCGGGTTCCTCCCTGATGATTGATGTAGGCCACCGCCGTCCTGTTGTCTGAGCGTACCTGAATAGACCCTTCAGGTGCTGTGTCAATTGTTCCAGCACCAACCTGACCGCTCTGAGTTCCAGGACATTGATGGGTAGGTGGGCCTCTTGAGGACCCCACCTCCCCTGGAAACGCAGGGACTTTAAGAAACCCCCCCCAGCCCGAGAGACTGGCATCCGTCGTGACCGTCTCCCAGGAGGGAGCCAGGAAGGATCTGCCCCTTGTCAAGTTCCCGTGGTCCAGCCACCACGCCAGGGATTGTCTGACCGAGGGGGAAGCACCCAGATCTCGTCCAAGGACGCTGGGTCCTTGTTCCAAACTGACAGAAGGTGAATCTGCAGAGTTCTCAAATGGAATTGGGCAAATGGCACCGCCTCGAAGCTTGCCACCATCGAGCCCACCAACTGCATTCCCTGCCTGATAGAGGGATGAGGGCTCGAAAGCAGGGACCTCACCTGCGTTGTCAGAGCTTCCACCTTCTGCGGAGGAAGGAATATCCTTGACTGAACTGAATCCAGAATCATCCCCAGAAACGATGTCACTGAGGAGGGGGACAGAGAGGACTTTGGGTAATTGATCACCCAGCCGAAAGACTCCAGGGTGGACACCACCAACCGCATGTCCAGCTCTGCCTGCTGCAGAGACTGGGATGAGATAAGTATATAGTCCAGGTAGGGCAACACTCGTATGCCTTTTAGTCTCAACAGAGACATTACTCCTGCCAGCACCTTGGTGAATACCCTGGGGGCTGACGTAAGTCCGAATGGCAGAGCCACAAACTGGTAATGCTGATCCAGCAGCGCAAATCTGAGAAACCTTTGATGCCCTGGGAACACTGGAACGTGCAGGTATGCGTCCTTGATATCCACAGATGTCATGAAGTCCCCTGGGCGCAGCGAGGCAATGGCCGAGCGCAGAGTTTCCATACGAAAATGCCTGTTTCTGACAAATCTGTTTAAGATTTTTAAGTCCAGAATGGGTCTGACTGACCCATCCTTTTTGGGCACCATGAACAGGTTGGAATAAAACCCCACACCCCTGTCTTTTAAGGGGACCTTGCAAATGACCCCGAGGTCTAGAAGGTCCTGCACCGCTAGCATCAAGACTTGAGCTGAGGCAGGATCCTGTGGGATTTGGGACCCGACAAACCTGGTAGGGGGCAGTACAGCAAACTATCTTGTAACCGGAGGACACTACCTCCTGAATCCACCGGTCTGGGACGTGGCATCTCCAGACATGCTGAAAATGCCGTAGACGTCCCCCCACCCTGACGGGCGAGGGCGCCCCTTCATGCCTGGGGGGTCTTGGGAGGGGCTTTGGCCCCCAGGAAGAGCTGGGGCGGAGTCCTCTGTTCAGGGAATTCCAACCGCACCTTAGCGGTATGGAACAGGTCACCTCTTTGCCGAGGAGCCACAGGCGGGGGAGAGAGGGATAACACGTCAAAGATCTGAGCCAGCAATCTATCAACGTCATCCTGGGACCAAAGATCAGAACCAGATTCATCCTGACTCCTGGACTCATCGTCGTAGGACCCCGAGTCAGAAAACAGTTCCCCTTCCTCTGAGGGGGAGTGTGCGTAGGACAAATGTAAATCATCCGAGTCTACAGGAAGAATAGTGGCTTCAGGATTCAGGTGGCGCCTTTTAGCGGTAGCCTTGCGCGCCAAGGAGCTAGCGACTAAACTTTCCACGCTAGCCAGTCTAGCGGCAAAGTCAGCATGAGAGTCCCCGCTAGGATTGGGTGTTAGACTCAGGCTTGGGGGAGTAGGAGAAACAAGGCGAGGCGCGGGCCCAGCCTCGGAAGAGGTGGGTAGGCCAGCTAGCGCCTGCTGGGCACAAGGGATGCAGACCCATGCATTGTCACCACTGCTAGGTAAGACCCCACAAGCTACACACAGACGGGCTTGTCCCGAAGGAACCCAGTTCACGATATCCTGAGATGCCTCCAAATGGTGATTATTATATTCAATATGCCAGTAGGGATTGACGCTGTAAAGCAACCCTAGATGCCCCCAAACACCCGCTGGGAAGTGGGAGTGGGCCGGACTCGTGGGCCGGGAGAAGCCACCGAAGTCCGCGGTCTGAAAGACACAAGGGGAAAAGGGACGTCAGAGCCAAGCGCGAAGAAGTCAAAGTTAGGAAAGGGATCGCCCATGAGGGCACTTACAGAAAAGCGAGGGGAGGACCGTCTTCACCACGCGCATGTGAGAAGGAATGGCGCCAAGCGAACCTCGAAGGGCGGGCCAGAGCGGACGATGACGCGGAGCGCGCCAAACCGAACCACGCCCCCGGAGAGCGCGAAGCTCGAAGGGGCGCAGCCAATCAGAAGCGCCAGATATTGTCAGGGAGATATCACCTCAGAGAGATCTGACAGGGTGAAAAAGTGATAGAACGCCAAGCGTCTATTGAATAAAACTGAAGCACGCACCGAGTAATGCATGAAGGCAAAAGGCTGTGAGTGAAGCGCAGCTCTGACTCCAAGGACCAAATAAGACAATGGTTGACTAGTGTGATTAGGGCAAGGATTAGCCGTTGTACACACGACCCCCCCCCCTCTTTTTTCCCCCACTAACGGGGAAATCTAGGGAGGAAGGTGATCCAATATACTGGGTTCACCGCTACACCGGGCGAGGGGCACTAGTGCGGGAGGGGCATCCAATAGAAGGCTTACCATACGCCTTAACCGCCTGCCCTATGGAGGGGGATTGCGGTGGAGTCTAGCTCCATAAGCACACTAGATGCTGCCTACCTTCACCCGACCCGCGCAGCCCAGGCTGGGAGGCATATATTTCACAATGAGGACGGGTGGAAATAGTCCCGCAGGGCCTCGGGCTGTCAAGCCCCGCTCGCCTGCGAGAGCGTGATACTTCATGTCTTCGCAGTTCCAGCACTGCAGAGAAAACTGGGGATTTGTGGGAGGTCCTCCGGTATATGTAGGGCCGGGAGGAGCTTGTTTTCTTCATGTTCTGCAGTGCACAGCGCTGAAGGCGGAGGTATACCCACATGTAAGGACTATGTCTGGAGCAGGACGTGCTGTCTGCTTAGAATACCAAGTTAGTTACCTGGTAACTTTTTTCTAAACATCCGTAAGGGCAGCATATGCATGAGACCTCCGGGCTCCTCCCCTCAACTGGAACACATGACCACCGGCATAAAGTCTTGGCTCCTCCCTCCCTTCCCCAGTTGTTGTAGAGATCTGAAAGAGAAAGAGGAGACAAGACCTACGACTCCACACAATAACACCAACAAAACAATAACCCTCAAATACATACACAAGGGAGGGAAATCGGCGTATGCTGATGTTTAGAAAAAAAGTTACCAGGTAACTAACTTGGTTTTTCTCAAAACATCCTTCGGGCAGCATACGCATGACAGATAGGCGAGAACTACCTCATAGGGTGGGAAGTACAGCGCGAAGAACACTTCTGCCAAAGGAAAGATCCTTTTGGGAAAGGAGATCCAAGCGATAATGTCTTGCAATAGTCTTAGCTGATGTCCAGGTAGCCGCCTTGCAGATCTGATCTATGGAGACCCCAGCTTGCTCTGCCCAAGATGTGGAAATACTTCTTGTTGAGTGAGCTGTAACACCGCATGGCAAGTTAACATCACCATAAGCCATTTTAATAGTATTCTTCATCCATCTTGAAAGCGTGACCTTGGAAACCTTCAAGCCTCTTCTATAACCCGAGAAGGAAATAAACAAACTGTCATCCTTCCTGAAATCCTTAGTTTCATGAAGATATCGTAGCAGAAGAGACCTAACATCCAATGGTATCAGTTGTGGCTCGTCTTCTGTGACGGAAGGGATAATAATCTCTTGAGTGCGATGAAAATCCGAAGCTACCTTTGGAAGATAACAAGGATCTACTTTTAAAACGACACGATCCGAAAAGACCTGGAGAAATGGATGTCTGCATGATAATGCTTGAATGTCGCTGACCCTTCGAGCTGAGGTAATGGCTACTAAAAATAGCACTTTCCGAGTTAGTAGCTTGATGTCAAGGTTCTTGTTAGGATAAAAGGGCGATGAACTCAGCATGGATAAAACTTTCGCCAAATCCCATTGTGGAATAATCTTGCAAGGGATCAGTTTAGATCGTTTAACGGCTAGAAGAAATCTTCTAATAATAGATATAGAAGAGAGCTTCTTATCCAAAAAGACTGACAGAGCCGCTATTTGAACTTTAAGTGTATTAATACTAAGGCCCATGTTTACACCATTTTGGAGAAAGTCCAGAATAACTGGAATTTTGGATGATGTCCTACCATTCTCCGACTTCCAAGACTTAAGGGTTTTCCAAACCTTAAGGTAAATCTTCCTGGTAACCAGCTTCCTACTAGCGAGCAGGGTATTAATCACTGGGCCTGAAAATCCCTTCCTTTGCAGCAAGGTGACCTCAGGGTCCAAAGTGTCAATCTCCACCATTGCGGATTCGGGCAGATGACCGGACCTTGTGACAGAAGAAAAGGAGTCACCGGAATTTCCCAGGGATCCTGAATCGAAAGCTCTGCTAGCGTTGAAAACCAAGATCTCTTTGGCCACCACGGAGCTATCAACAGAACGGTAGTTGGTTCTTTGACCAGTTTCTTCAACACCAACGGTAACAGACGCACCGGAGGGAAGGCATACGCCAGGTTGAAATGCCAAGCTTGAGACAGAGCGTCCACACCCAATGACCGATCTTTCGGGTTCAGAGAAAAGAAGCTGCTCACCTTGTGATTCTCTGCAGACGCAAATAGGTCTACTTCTGGAACACCTCTCATCTTGCAAATTGAAACACTTCCGGATTTAGGGACCACTCTGATTCCCTTACCTGTGACCGGCTTAGGAAATCCGCTAGATGATTCAGAGTCCCCTTTAAGTGAATCGCCGAAAGAGACTTTAAATTGACTTCCGCCCAAGACAGAATTTCCATTGCCACTGTCATTAATCTTGAGGATCTTGTTCCTCCCTGATGATTTATGTAAGCCACTGCCGTAGTGTTGTCCGTTCTGATCTGCACATGTTTTAGACGTACCAGCGGGTTCAGGGCAAATAAGGAGTCCCTTATGGCTATCAATTCCCTGAGACTGGATGAGGACCGACTCACGCCCTTCGGCCAAATCTTCCTTGGACTGTACTCGCGTCGCAATGAGCTCCCCAGCCCCAAGCTGAGGCATCCGTCGTCACCACTACTTCTCAGGGGTCCTGCCAAAGTAGACCGTCTCTGAAGCGGTTTGCCTCCAACCACCAGGCCAGTGAAATCATCACGTCTTCTGTGATTGGTAGTTGATGGTCTAAACCCAGCTGGGTCCCGTCCCAGTTCTTTAGGATATATTCTTGGAGAACTTTGGAATGTAGCTTCCCCCATCTTACCGCCGGGAAGGAAGAGGTTAACAAACCGAGAGTCCTCATAGCTTGTCTTACTGATGGAATTTCCACTGAACATAACATCCGGACAGCATTCTGTAGGACTGTCACCTTGTGATGAGGAAGAATAATGACCTGTCGGATTGAATTGATCTCGAATCCTAGGTAAGTCATGACTTGCAAGGGCACCAGAGAGGATTTGTTGAGATTGATAATCCAACCTGCATGAGACAAAAGGTTCATGGTCAAATGAAGGTTCTTTAGCAACCTGTCTTTCGATTGGGCGAACAACAGAAGATCGTCCAGATAGGCGATCACTGAAATCCCTTTGCGTCTTAAGACAGCCAAAAGCTCTGCTAAGAACCTTTGTAAATATCCTTGGAGCAGACGCTAGGCCGAAAGTAAGGCAAACAAATTGGAAATGTAAGGTTTGATCTCCGTCCTTTATTGCAAATCTCAAAGGATTGAGCCAGAGGACTCATTGGGACATGCCAATAAGCATCTTTCAAATCTATCGAGGCCAAGTACGCATTTTTTGGGAGCATACTTCTTAAAGAAAAAATTGTCTCCATTCTGAAATGTTTGTATTGGACAAGCAAATTTAGACTCTTTAGGTTCAGAATGAACCTGAAACCTCCTGAATTCTTCTTGACAAGAAAAATGGGGGAGTAGAACCCTGTTCTCTGTAGATGCAGAGGCACTGGAACAATAACCCCCCTTGACTTCATGTCTGCCAGACTCAAAAACATTGCCTCTCTCTTCTCTCTCACACATGGAAGAGGGGAAATCAAAAATCTTGAAGGGGGATCCCAGGAAAAATCTATATGGAAACCTTCCGTAATTCCCCTTAAAATTAATGGGCATACCAACATGTCCCGCCAGACAGTGCAATACCTCTTGAGCCTGGCGCCAATTATGACATTGGCGTCATTGCTTCTTGGGTTTTGCCTGATAGGTCCCAAATAAGGTGGAACCTTTAAATTTGCCCCTTCTGGAAATACTGGCAGAGGAAGAGGCCGCTCTGGATTTCTTGGGTGCTCCCCTATTAGGGAAGGGACGCCTAAAGTAGGTTCTAGGAAAAAGCATTCGATCAAATGAAGGCCTAGAATGAACAGGAAAACATTTATTCCTGTCTGCTGCGAAATCTAACACCTTGCTAAGATCTGACCCGAACAGATATTCGCCTTTAAAGGGCAACGCACAAAGCCTCATTTTTTAACCAATATCACCAGACCAGGTCTTTAACCAAAGAGTCCTGCGTATGGAATTGGTCACAGCTAAACTCTGTGCCGAAAATCTGATCGATTCAGCCATGGCGTCCGTTACGAAAGCTGTAGCAGAAAAAAGAATGGGCAAAGCCTTAAGTATTTTATCTAAACTAGTTCTTTCCTGGAGAGAGTCTTTAAGCTGCTGAATCCCAAATTTCTGATAACACAATTGGATGCTAAATTGGTTCTCAGAACATTAGATTGTACCTGCCAAGCCTTCTTAAGGAGAGATTCCATTTTCTTATCTAAGGGATCATTAAGAACCCCAAAATCTTCAAAAGCTAAACCTGCTCCTATAGAAATTTTGGCAAAAGGTGCATCCAACTTGGGACATTTTTCCCAAAGATGAGAATCTTCTTCCGAAAAAGGATATCTGCGTTTAAGACCCCGTGAGGTAAAAACCTTCTTAGATGGATCTCTCCATTGTTCCAAAATCATGTCCTTAAGATAGCCATGAAATGGAAATGTATAGGAAGAATCTGGAGCTAAATCCTGATAAAATTTATCCTGTGTAGATCTAGGCCCTGAAACCTTTTCCTCTATACCCATAGAAAAGTAAATCATGTGTAAGAGGAAGGGTAATTCTCCAGGAGGGAACAGAAATTTAGTTTTAATATCAGCGGAACCAGAGGCCTGATCCTCCTCATCCTGAGAGGAAATCTCTCCCTCTTCTGCACCCTCATCAGGAGTAAATGAATCCTGGGGGGAAAAGAAGGGAGAATTTAGCAACTGACCTGAATAAAAAGAGGTATCAAAGGATGATGAAGGTTGGGAAGGAATACTTTGATAATTGGTACACTCTGGAGCCCTCCGAGCCATAGAAGAAGAAGAAATCTGGTCTTTAAGCTCCATCATTTTCATCAGGTCCTCATTATGCTCCTTATTCACCACCTTGTTCGTGCAGACTTGAAAAAGGGGCTTAGTATAACTATCCTGAAGTTTCACATCACATAATGGGCATCTTCGACTCTTTTTACTGGATTTAGATCCGGAAGAAGAGGATTTAGATAAATTCTTGGAAGTTTTGCCCGGGGTCTGACTATAAGACAAAACAAAAAAGAATGGGATAGAGTATGCCCCAAATGTGATATAGTGAAACCATATAAAGGAGGAAAAGATAGGCTTACCGGAGCAGAGCTGGGCCTCCTCCCCCCAGACCCATTAAAATAGGGTAGGAACCAATTGCCAATAATTCATATTAACCCTTCATAGCACAGGATGAAGGGGAGGCCAAATAGTGTAATTCTCAAAAAACAGCGCGTTGTCCCTTTAATTCACAGAACACGTGTTTCTGGCAACAGGCAGGAAATTCGCTTAGGCGCCGGGATATGACGTCGGCGCCTGGGAGGAAGAGACCAATTCACAATATTGCAGAGTCCCCAACTGAAGCCGCTCTGAAGCCTCAGTCGTGAAGGCGCCACCTCCGCTGCAGTCGCAGCCGTTGCTGAAGCCTCAGCCGTCTCCGCCGCTGGAGCCGCAGCCGTCGCTGAAGCCGCCCCCGACCGTCAGTAGCTAAGGCCCTGGTCTCTACCTGTATATTCATCCTCAGGAAGAGGGAAATTTTCGCTTACCCCACTTTGTAATTGATACAAAGAAAGAGACCTTGGCCACAAAATCTCCTAGGGTATCCCGGGCCCCAGACATAGTCTTCGGGACCGGGAAATGGACCTCCTGCTTAGGCCCATAGTACCGGATAATACTCACCTGAACCCATCAGTCCAGGAGCCAGTGGTCATGTTCCTACTTCTGGAGGAACACGGAAACAACTGGGGAAGGGAGGGAGGAGCCAAGACTTTATGCCGGTGGTCATGTGTTCCAGTTGAGGGGAGGAGCCCAGAGGTCTCATGCGTATGCTGCCCGAAGGATGTTTTGAGAAAACACCCTACAGGGAAGAGATTTGGACTCACACCAGGCAATGTAAGCATGCCAGACCCTGTAGTAGATAAAGGACGAGGACTTCTTCCTAGCCCTAATCATGGTAACAACAGAGGCAGGCAACCCCTTTTCCATCAAGATGGAGGTTTCAGCAGCCAAGCCGTCAAAGCCAGCGTTTGTAAATTGGGATGGCGCAGCTGCCCCTGAGTGAGCAGATCTGGATCCTTGGGTAGGAAGTACTGATCTACTGCCAACTGCACGATGTCTGCGAACCACACCCTTCTTGGCCAACAGGGGGCCACCAGAATGGTTGGCACCCCTTCCTGGGCTACCTTGCGCAGCACCCTGCCCAACAGAGGAAACAGACACAGAGGAGCCGAAACCCCTTCCAAGGCATTGCTAGAGCATCCGTGGCAAAGGCCAGAGGGTCCTGTGACAGAGACAAAGAATAGAAGCTTGTGATTGTGACGTGAAGCAAACAGGTCCACATCCGGCAGACCCCAGCGGTGGCACAGAGAGTGAAACACCCTCACGCAGAGGGACCACTCCCCCAGCCGAGATATCCCCCTGCTCAAGGAATCTGCCTCCAGGTTCTCCACTCCCGTGATGTAAACTGCCGATATGCAAGGAACATTCTCTTCCGCCGAGGACAGTATGAGGGACACTTCCTTGAGGGCTCGCTTGCTCCGAGTCCCTCCCTGATGATTGATACAGGCAACTGCCGTCCGGTTGTCCGAGCAAATCTGAACAGCCCGACCCTGCAGGTGTGGGGTCAACTGGGAAAGAACCAACCTTATAGCCCGTAGTTCCAGAATGTTGATGGGGGCATGAGCCTCCTGAGGGCCCCACTGACCCTGGAACTTCAGAGACTTCCAAAAGCCCCCCCAACCTGTCAAGACTGGCATCCGTGGTGACAGTCTCCCAGCACGGGGACAGAAAGGTCCTGCCCACTAGTAGATTCCTTGAGTCCATCCACCACGAGAGGGACTGACTGACCAGAGGGGACAGAGCAAATTCCTGATCCAGGGACACAGGGTCCCGATCCCAAACTGACAAGAGTTGCAACTGAAGAGATCTCATGTGAAACTGAGCATAGGGGAATGCCTCGAAACATGATACCACCAGCCCCGCCAACTGCATCCCCTGCTGAATGCAGGGATGAGGGCAAGAATCTGCCCACTAGTAGATTCCTTGAGTCCATCCACCACGAGAGGGACTGACTGACCAGAGGGGACAGAGCAAATTCCTGATCCAGGGACACAGGGTCCCGATCCCAAACTGACAAGAGTTGCAACTGAAGAGATCTCATGTGAAACTGAGCATAGGGGAATGCCTCGAAACATGATACCACCAGCCCCGCCAACTGCATCCCCTGCTGAATGGAGGGATGAGGGCAAGAAAGTAGAAACCGTGCCTGCGTCTGCAGGCTCTCCACCTTCTGCTGAGGCAGAAAAACCTTGACCTGAGATGAATCCAGATTCATGCCCAGAAAGGACCTCACCAAGGACGGAGACAGAGAAGAAATGGGATAGCTGATCACCCAACCGAAGGAATCGAGTGTGGAGACCACCATCTGGGTATCTATCTCGGCTTGATGGAATGACTGAGATGCAATCAGAATGTCGTCCAGATAAGGAAGGATGCAAATGCCCTGAGATCTCATCATCACCCCCGCCAGCACCTTGGTGAAGACCCGAGGGGCTGAGGTAAGACAGAACGGTAAGGCCACAAATTGGTAGTGCTGATCCTCCAGAGCGAACCTGAGAAATCTCCGATGACCTGGAAAGATTGGAACATGAAGGTAAGCATCTTTGATGTCCACAGAAGTCATGAAGTCGCCCCGGATGCAAGGTACTGACCGCCGAACGCAGAGTCTCCATGCGGAAAATGCTTAAACCTGACAAATTTGTTGAGGCGCTTCAAATCCAGGATGGGCCTCAGGGACCCATCCTTTTTGGGAACCGTGAATAGATTGGAGTAGAAGCCCCTGCCCCTTTCTTGGAAGGGCACCGGGCAGATGACACCCAATTCCAAAAGGCTTTGGACCGCAAGCCCTGAGCTAACAGGGGGCTTTGAGCCATCCGGGATCTGATAAATCTTGGGGGCGGCCAGGCAGCAAACTATCTTGTACCCGGAGGACACCACCTCCTGAATCCACCGGTCTGAGACACGCAGTCTCCAGACGTGAGCAAAGAGTCGCAACCGCCCCCCCACCCGGATGGGTGAGGGCACCTCCTCATGCCTGAGGGGGCTTGGGGGAAGATTTGGACTTGGGACCGGGACGTCCACGGCATCTGCCCCGGCCCCAAGGGTCTCTACGTGTCCCCGCAAATGGTGCACCACGGGCAGATCTGGGAGCATGGAAGGAGGGGAGGGAAGAACCCCCCCCCCCCCCCCCCGAAAAGGCCGCGGCTGTCTCCTGCGTTGAGGCAGCCTACCATCCTTGGCAAACAGATCCAGACGCTCACCAAAGAGCCATAGCCCAGTAAAGGGGAAGCCAGTGAGAGCCTTCTTAGCAGCATTATCAGCCGCCCACTGACACAGCCAAACAGAATGGCGTATAGCCACCAAAATGGCAGAAGTCTTACCACACATCCTGACCGCATCATCCATAGCACAAAGAATAAACGCAACAAATTCAAGAGCCGTGATGGCAGAGGCACACACAGGGCGCAGCGCAGTCCCTGCACAAGCAAATGTGTGACAGGCCAGCTGATCAACATGTCGGTCCTCGCCATCCCTCAGAGTAGAAGTGTCAGAGGAATGCATGACCGGTTTTGGACAACCCAAGCACGGGAGCATCGACCTGGGGAGGACACAACCAGTGCTTAACCACATCAGCAGGGAAGGGATACCTCCTGTCCCAACTCACCGCGGGCAATCTGCTAGGACGTTCCCACTCCTTGAGCACCAAATTATTAAAGTGATTCTGCTCAGGGAACTCCATGCGTTGTTTAACAGTGTGAAAAAGCTCACCCTGCTGCTTTTTAGCTGGCACAGGAGGGGTAATACATAGCACTTAAAAAATGTGAGCCAACAGCCTATCAGTATCCTCGGGTGACCATGGATCTTCTCCAAAGGGAGACCCAGTACCGCCATAAATCTTCCTGCTGTTCCTCAGAGGAATCAAAATCAGAGAAAAGTTCCCCCTCTTCTAGGGGGTAATGGTCAGACAGAGTGTAATGTCCCTCATCCTCAACAGGAAAAAGGGAAACAGCAGGGGTTAGGTGCCGCTTCTTGCCAGAAGCCTTGTGGGGGACAGGCCCAGTAATATGCCTTTCCAGGCTGGCCACCCGCATAGCCAAATCGTAATGGATTTCCCGATAGCATGTCCCTCACTGGGGGTCAGAGGCAAGTGCGGGGGGGGGGGGGGGGGGCTGATGCAGAAAGGGGTGCAGAACTAGGAAGCGAGGCAGGCAACCCAGACTGCAGCGCAAGTACCTTCTGAGCGCAGGGCACACATACCCCGATATCGTCACACACAGGGGAAACCCCACACGCGGCACACAGCTGGGCTTGTCCCGAAGGAACCCCAAGCACATTATCCCCGGAAGCCTCCATATGGTGATTAGAAATGGCACACTGGCCAGTATAGGGTTAAGGCTAGCAAAAGCCACCCGGGATGCCCCAAACCCCCTGAAGAGCGCGAATCGCAAGCCAAATGACCCTCCAGCGCCTATGACAGTGCCGAGAATTACCACAGTGTATGTCGTCGCCCGCTGCGGAGCGCCATACAAAGCGGCGCGCCGGCGAGTGCACATAAAGACAGTAAAGAAAATTACAGTAAAACAGTCGAAACTACTCAGGCCACCACCGCCTCCCCCCACCCCCGGGAGAGCTTCCCAGGGAGAGAGCAGCAGCAGGGGCACCCAAGGCAGATGTATGGAGGGAGGGGGGAGGAAGGGCCCACAATTACAGATAACAGGAAGGGGCATCCCACAAAGGCTCACCATAAGCCTAAACCGTCTACCCATGTCAGTGCAGGGATTGCAGTAGGAGCAGCGCTTCTCAGCACCTGACCCTGGTGCTGTCCTACCTTCACCCGAACCAGTCAGCCGAGGCTGGGAGGCAGTGGGTCCAGAACGGGTGGAAACAGTCCTGCAGGGCCGCAGGCTGGTAAGCCCCGCTCGCCTGCGCAATATAGAGAGCAATCTTCTATCTTCGCAGTCCTGACTGCAGAAGGAAACTGGGAATTTGTGGAAGGTTCCTGTCCTTTTATGGGGCCGGAAGATGCCACAAGTCTTTATGCAGTCCACTGCGCCACCTTGTGGCAGATAACCCAGACGTAAAGAATTTAGTGAAACAGGACGTGCTGCATACTTGGAAAACAACAATTTTGTATTGAAAATCAAGAAAACTGTAGAGGTTGTAGTAAACCTCTGCAGATTGGGCAGGGATCTGGATGAAATCAACTTAGACTGAGGCGATTTAAGAATGGTTTCTGGTACGAAATTTCTAGGAACTTGCATCTCTCTGGGCCCTTAAATGGGTTATGCAAATCAACTAGGTCCTGAAGAAAGCCCAGAAAAGACTCCTTTTCCTTTATAAAGTAAATTTAGCATTTCTCTTAATGTCTCGGCACTATTCTATAATGCAGGCATTGGATCTGTTCTGAACTATTACTTTACTGTGTGATATGGAGATGCTATGGCTAAAGACAAAAAATAGCTGAGAGGAACAAGATCTACAGAGAGGGTAACTGACAAACCACTTCCCTTACTGGATGTTCAGTTTGACCAAAGACAAATCTTTCGGGCAAACAAAATCATAACTATCCCATGTTTTCATGTTTCTGTCCTCAAGTTGTAGATACAGGTGAACAAGAACCACTAGAAAGCTATTACCCCTTCACCATTAAGAATTTCAACATCTGTCACATCACACACAACAGCAAGCACTAAGGTCGGGCCCGATATAGACTCAGGTTTAATTCCCTGCCCCAAAGTCCTCTGGCTTAGGTTGCCCCGCTGCGTGGAAAAGCCCCACAGAGATTGCCCCGAAAAATTCCTTTACCAGGATCTATGGTGCATGCACAGGATCGGAAGTGAAGGAGTGTGTGCACAGCCCCAAGATGCTGGGGATGCAGTCACCAATATTTACATGAGTGAAGGAGCCAGGAAGAAGGGGAGTTCTGTGACATGCGGAGGGGCTGCCCCAAGGAAAAAGGCAGGCCCTGTTGGGCTTTGTTCCGCCTTAGTTTTACAGTCACTGACATGGTTATGAAAATACCATTTTGTGAGATACTCACCTGTAAAATGGTTATTACGAGTATGTCACACCCCCCACTTCCCGATATTCATGACACTTGGGAACCCGGCCTGTAGAGGGCGATCTTGCAGAGATGACATGGAAAAAAGGAGCCCCTCCTGGTCCATAAGTAACAGTTAAACAGCAGTAAAGAACCAGGACGAGCCAATTATATTCAATAATTGTAAAATTATATGAGAATAATAATACCAAATAAAGGATCCCTTAGAACAAAAAGAGCCAATTATATTCAATAATTGTAAAATTATTTGAAATAATAATAATCACCATATAAAAGATCCCTCAAACAAAAAAGGGCGGGGAAGTGGGGGGTGTGACATACTCGTAATAACCATTTTACAGGTGAGTATCTCACAAAATGATATTATTCCTAGTATGTCACACCCCCCACTTCCCGATATTCATGACACTTGGGACATCCAATAGCAGTGTCTATAATGGGCGGGGATACCAAAGGAATAATGCATAACTTAAATTACTGCAGCTTGCAGAACTTTGTGGCCAAAAACAGCATCTGCTGAGGCCCGCACATCAACCTTGTAAAACTAAGAAAAAGAATGCACAGAATACCAAGTCGCAGCCTTGCAGACTTGTTCAACAGAAGCTTGGTGCTGAAAAGCCCAAGAGGCTCCAATAGCACGAGTAGAATGAGCAGTGACACGAAAAGGGGGAACCTTCCCCTTCGCCATATAGGCCCCAATGATAGCCTGACGTATCCACTTACTAAGGGAAGATTTGGCAGGAGCAAAACCCTTCTTGGGCCCAGAAGGCACAACAAAAAAGGCATCTGTCTTGCGGAAGGCTGAGGTAGTAACTAAATGATACTTAACACAACGAACTACATCCAAAGAATGTAAGACCCTTTCCTTGTCGTTACTAGGTTTAGGACACAAGGAAGGAAGAACTATATCCTGATTTAGGTGGAAAGCAGACACCACCTTAGGAAGGAAATCCGGTTTAAAATGGAAAACAACCTTATCTTGATGCCTCTCAAAATAAGGGGCTTGAATAGACAAAGCCGCCAGTTCAGAAACTCGACGGACAGAAGTAATAGCAACCAAAAAGGCAACCTTCTGAGTAAGAATAGGAAGAGGAATATCCTGCAATGGCTCAAAGGTAGCAGCTTGCATAGCCGAAAGCACCAAATTAAGATCCCAAACAGGAAGTAAAGGCTTTCAGGGAGGCCGCACATGCGCGACTCCTTGGAAAAAGGTCGTAACCAAAGGATGAAGAGCAAACGATCTTTGAAAGAAAATTGCCAAGGCAGAGACTTGCCCTTTCAAAGTACTAATCTGTAATCCCATATCCAGACCTCATGCAGATATTCCAGAATTCTAGGAATAGAAAATACTCTACAGGGCAAAGCCCTGGATTCACACCAATCAATATAGTACCACCAAGTCCTGTAATAAATGACAGAGGAAGACTTCTTTCTAGCTCTAATAAGAGCCTGAATAACCACATCAGAAAGACCTCCTTCTTTCAAGATGGAGACTTCAGCAGCCATGCCGTCAAAGCCAGCGTTTGTAAATTGGGGTAACAAAGTTGACCCTGAGTGATGAGATCTGGAAGAAGAAGCAGATGGACACGATCCACTGCCAGGCTTACGACGTCTGCGTACCACAGACGTCTTGGCCACCTTGGCGCCACCAGAATTGCTGGCACCTCCTCCAGTGCTAGCTTGCGCACCACCTTGCTGATCATGGAGAATGGGGGAAACAGATATAGGAACCCCAGATCCTTCCAGGCTAGAGACATGGCATCCGCTGCCACTGCCAGAGGATCCTAGGATAGAGACACAAAAGCTGGCAGCTTGTGATTGTGACGAGAAGCAAACAGGTCCAACCGTGGAGTCCCCCACTTGTGACAGAGGAACTGAAAGACCCTTGGATTGAGAGACCATTCTCCCTGGCGAGAACATCCCCTGCTCAGGGAGTCTGCCTCCACATTCTCTATCCCCGGAATGTAAACTGCTGATATGCAGGGAACATTGATCTCTGCCCACTGAAGGATCAGAGACACTTCCCGGAGGGCACCCCAACTGCGAGTCCCTCCCTGGTGATTGATGTAGGCAACAGCTGTTCGGTTGTCTGACCGAATCTGAACTGGCAGACCCTGTAAGAAATGGGTCAGTCGAAGTAGAACAAGACGTATGGCCCGAAGCTCTAATACATTGATTGGAGAATGAGCCTCCTGAGGCCCCCACAATCCTTGGAACTGATGCTTCTTCCAGAAGCCCCCCCCCAGCCCACCAGGCTGGCATCCGTGGTAACCAGTTCCCAATGCGGAGTCAGAAATGACTTGCCCTTCTGGAGGTTGTGCGATATTAACCACCACTGAAGGGACTGCAAAACGTGGGGAGACAATAGACAAGTCTGATTCAATGATAGTGGGTACCTGTCCCACTTTGCCAAGAGGAAGAGCTGAAGCATCCTTATGTGAAACTGGGCAAATGGGACTGCCTCGAATGCAGCTACTATCAATCCCACTAGTCTCATCCCTAGACGGATAGACTGACGAGGGTTGGACAAGAATAGACGAGTCAAGTCCTGAATCACAACCATTTTGGACTGAGGAAGAAAAACCTTGGCCTGAAATGTATCCAGAATCAGGCCCAGGAAGGGAATTTCCCTGGACGGACAGAGAGAGGATTTGGGGTAACTTATTACCCATCCGAACCTTTCTAGCATAGAGACCACCGTCCTGGTGTTCAACTCTGATTGTTCGAGGGAGGAGGCCACGATAAGAAGATCGTCCAGGAAAGGCACAATGCGGATGATCTGGACCCTGAATATAGCCATCACTCCTGCCAGCATCTTGGTGAAGACTCTTGGGGCCGAGGTAAGGCCGAATGGCAGGGCCACAAATTGATAATGCTGGTCTTCTATCGAGAACCGGAGAAATCTCTGGTGACCCGGAAAAATAGGAATGTGTAAATAAGCATCCTTGATGTCTATGGATTTCATGAAGTCCCCCTGACGGGGAGCATCAATCGTTGATTGCAGTAACTCCATGCGGAATTTTCGGAAACAGATAAATTGATTGAGTCTCCTTAGGTCTAGGATAGGCCGAACAGAGCTGTCCTTTTTGGGTACCGTGAATAGGTTGGAATAAAACCCCAAACCCCTTTCCGCTGGAGGCACTAGGCAGATGACAGCCATGTTTAACAGATACGCTACTGCTGCCCGCAGTCCCTGCGCAATTGCCGGATCTGACGGCATCCGGGACATGAAAAATCTGGGAGGAGGCCGGGACTCGAATTCCCCCATAAGGGTGAGGGCGTCCCCTCATTGTTGAGCAGGCTTAGTGGCAGATTTGGTTTTGGACCCCCAATTCTGACCTGGACGGCCACGTCCCTTTCCTCTATTCCATGCATTCCCTCTAGGGGCTGAAAAGGCCGATCCTCTACCGGATCTAGACCCCCGAAAGGAAGGGTTAAAAGAGGCCATTCCACGAAAGGAACAACGTTGTTTCTTACGCTGAGGTAATTTACCTCCCTTAGTGACAGAATCCAATCTTTCTCCAAAGAGGCGCAATCCCAGAAAAGGGAGCGCTATAAGTGATTTCTTGGCTACAATATCAGCTGCCCACTGCCACAACCACACCGACCGCCGAATGGCGACTAACAAGGCAGAGGTTCTGCTGCACATGACCAGAGTGTCATCTAAGGCAGAAAGTACAAAGGATGAAAACATCTCACATCGCTTAAGAGCGGCGTACTCATCAGAGGCTGGATCAGCCCAAGGGAATGCCAGGAAGCTGCGCAGGCTTCTCCCATTCTTTAAGAATAATATCAAAAAAATGCTTTTGATCTGGGATTTCTAAACGAGGTTTAGAGGCTCCAAAGAATTCCCCTTTTTGAGGAGGGACTACTTCAGGAGGCGTAATAACCAAAACCTCAAATAACTGAGCAAGAGCTTTTGGGGTATCCACAACACTTGCTTCACCCTGCTCAATCTCAGTACCAACAAATTGCTGTTCATCAGAAACATCTGATTCCTCATATAATTCTCCTTCTTCTAACTGAGAAGGATGAGACCAATCAAGCAATTCACAATTGTCTGACTCACTTGCCGGAGCGGCATGAGTCAAGTGTTTTCTTTTAGCTGAGGCTTCTTAGGCACAGAGGTAGACATTAATCTTTCAAGATGAGCCAATCTGGCACATAAATCAGCATGTGACTCACCACCCATGACAATATCATTGGGGGTACGGACAAGACATGGCAGAGTAGGCGGAGTAGGAGATGAGGCATTAGCCGCAGGCCCTAAAGCCTGGGCCTCAGTTTGCTGCATAATAGTTAATTGTGCACAAGGGACGCAAAGAATTGCGTTATCCCCAACAAGGGATGCCCCACATCCAAAACATTGCCGAGTCTGTGCAGAGGGAATTGCATGTCCGTTATCCTGGGATGCCTCTATGTGGTGTTTAGTATTATACTATAATTGATTATAGTCGCCAAGTAGATATGGGATTTACGCAATTTCTACCCGGGATGCCCCTTTAAATAGTCCCACGTGGGAGGATTGAAACACAAATGGACCCCCAAATAAGGCTTAAGGGCTTTTTTTCCCTTATATAAGGACCAGGAGAAACCCCTTTTTAAATAAGGAGTTTCCACCTACAGAGAAAACAAAAAAACAGTCACCAAATGCACACAATATAAATAAATGACAGAAAAAAAAAACTCCCTTCAGCCAAGCTGAAGGGTACTCACAGCCCATGCAATAAGCTCACATCATGAGGTAAGGCCACAGGGAAGCAGGAAACAGGAAAATGCTGCCTATACAGAGATAGGAAAATCTAAATAAAACATTTCCTATTAAATAGTATAGTAAAACATACATAATAAAAATAAGAAATAAAGACTTATTTTATATATCTCTTTTTTTTTGTGTGTGTGCATGGTGACAAATAAGCCCAGATAACGCCCCCCCCCCCTTCCCCCCTCCTTTTTACCCAGCAGGGTTAAAGGAGAACTAAGGGGAGATGATAGAAATGCACCCATAAGGCACAAGGGGATTATAAAGGGACAGGGGCATCCCATGCCAGGAACACCAACCCGGAAGCCGCCTACCCACATTTGGGTCTCACGGAGGAGTAATACTCCTGTATACACCAGAAGGTGTATGTATCTACCTTTGCCTGAACCACACAGCCAGGGCTGGGAGGCATACAATATAACCAAACAGGTTTAAAGAGTTTCAGACAGAAATAGAGAAAAAAAAGGGGCCGGGAGCAAGCCCGGCTACCTGCAGCTTGAAGGAGAGTCATCTTCTGAATGCTTCGCTGACTGCAGAGATGAAAAGACTGAGGAATAGTGGGAGGAACCTAGTACTTATGGACCAGGAGGGGCTCCTTTTTTCATGTCATCTCTGCAAGATCGCCCTCTACAGGCCGGGTTCCCAAGTGTCATGAATATCGGGAAGTGGGGGGTGTGACATACTAGGAATAAACAGTGTTTGAGGAAAGGGGGCTTTCACTAGCTATGATGCACAACCTTTTGAGGACTTCTAAAGCTTCCTCTGCTCAAGTCTATTGCAGTTATTGCAAGGCCGATTTTAGGTGCATTGAATAGCCCAGAATTCTTCCTGTGGCAAGATTTTTGTCCTGCCTTCAGTCTGCTCTAGATGCAGGTCTTTCACGCAGAACCTCGAAACACATCAGGGTCTCTATTTCCTAGTGGAACTAAAACTGAGAAAGTGCCTGCATATGGGCTGACTTTAAAAGCCACATAGACTCTAAAGCAGAGTTAGCTGGTTGCTGCACTGAACAACCAACTACCTCGCTTTCAATTTGGATTAGGTTTGATATATTTTTCAGTTGAACTTTCCTGTTTCTCTCGTCGTCAGACTGAGCAGAGACATCAGTTATTTCTCATTGGTAACCCCAGTGTCTCTGTCCAGGGTTACACACTTACTCCTTTAATCTGGGACATTAGTTGTCTGTGTCATCCTGGCAGGAGGCAGCGTCTGTATATTTGAAACTACAAACCTCTCTAGTGAGAGGAAAGTGAAAATCTGAGGTTTTTATTTCAGGGTAATACTTACATGTGAAAGATCTACCATGAACCATACAAGGTCAGGGGCTGTCAAGAGTTTGGGTCAAAGGTTTTGGTCCACTTTAAGTGGGACAGTGAAACGAACATAGGATCCTACAATACATATGCAGGCAGTGCTCATATGCCGCATTTTCTTGTTACACATTAATATCTTACCTTCTCCACATATGGAACAGCTTAATTTGGCTCTTGTATGTAAAACTGACTAAGACTACAGGGCCAGTGATCCCCCTCTTTGTGAAGCATCTCAATTTGCATTCCCAGGGATTGCCCAGTATACTGACCCCACTACACAGGATGCACATATGGAAGGAGCAGCAAGCGGTGCACGCTCCATTCAGCTTTTGATGCTCTAAGCACCATGGCTTGCTAATGCTTGCATGCAGCATGAGATCGCTAGAAATCGGTGTTTACAGATGAGAAGGAGAAAAGAAACAGAACCCCAGATAGTGAAAACCCCAGGTTTTGTTCCTTTTTACTTGGCAGAGTTTTTCTCTCATATCTTGTTACTTAATAATATGAAATTAGATGTTGGTACAGGAGGGTGTGTATATGCCCATAAGCATGTGAGGGGGAGGTTTAGGTGGGGAAACACCCCTTTTTCAAATGAACATGTGGAATTCTGCAATTTTACATAGAGTTCAAAATCTCCCAGTCGCTTAGGCTTGTGTATTAGTGTTGAATTGCGCAATTCTCAGGGCAATTCATCCACACACGGCCTACAGCTGCCTTTTGATGTGGGTTGTCATCTTTGCAGCCAAGTAGCAGTCCTTTATTTATAAAAGCTTACCTCACATATAAGGATCGTTTCTGGCTTGTGCGAAGGGAGCCTGATCCAGAGCTGACACTACTGTTCATCATCTGTTCTCGCAGATCATGAATCTTTGCCTCAAAACGACTATATTCTATAGCAAAGACATTTTATTGAAATAGGTTAACATACAGCTTCTGTATTTGCATATTAGTAAATAATATTCAGAAAAGCACAGAAAAGTGACCAGATGCAGCCTGTAAGACTTCCAGACAAAGTCCGCATTGCTTTATTTGCCAACTAGGAATTGTATGTAGCATGGTGGCAAGTACATTGCATTTAAGAATAGAAGTAGGGAATTCATGAGTGAGTACTCACCTGAAAAAATGAATTTCTTCCATTATTACTTCAGGACATCAGAAGAATTCACAGACGAATGGGTTAACCTTTCCCGAAGGGTGTAGTCTGCAAGAACAAAGGTGTGTCTCCACCTCCCAGGCCTATAAGCACCTGGCTGACTTGATGCACTTCAGTTTAATTAAAAAGCAGTAGAACCAGCCGCCTGAGAGGCATACCTATCCGGTTGGAAACAAAAGGCTGGAGACAAAAATCCATTTCTGTGAAACTCACCTGTAGAATTGTTTTTGAGTATGTCCAGTCCAGGTCGTCCATGAAGTAATGACAGTTGGGTAATCCACCGCTAGGTGGTGCCTGACTGCAGGATCAAAAGCTGTCGCTCCTCCTGGCCTCCTATAAAACAGGTGTCTCTCTAGGATTCCCCAGTGGTTAAACAGCAGTAAGAAAAGAGACAGGCCGGGAGGCCAAGAAACCATGTTACTTCACATAGCTTCAGCATGTACTCTCTCCATCAAACTAAGGACAACGGTCCAATATAAAAATGGTAATCACCATAACAGGCAATCCAGATGTAATGAATAAGGGCGGGGTGGGACGACCTGGACTGGATATACTTAAAAACAATTCTACAGGTGAGTTTCACAGAATTGTATTTTTCACTATATCCAGTCCAGGTCGTCCCAGAAGTAATAACAGTTGGGACATCCAAAAGTCATCCCAGTGCAAAACAGCATGTAGTTCATTTCACTACCGCCTGAAGCACTTTTCGGCCAAAGACAGCATTGGCTGAGGCCCTAACATCAACCTTGTAAAAACTTTGTAAAGGTATGAACTGAAGACCAAGTGGCGGCCTTACAAACTTGTTTAACAGAGACCTGGTGCTGAAAAGCCCAGGAAATACCAATAGCTCTAGTAGAATGAGCTGTAACACGAAAAAGGGGGTTCCTTCCCCTTGGCAGAATAGGCTTGCATCACCGCCTGTCTGATCCACTTACTGAGAGTGGACTTGGCCGCAGGCAAGCCCTTCCTAGACCCCTCGGAGAGAACAAAAAGACAATCCGACTTCCTGAAGGACTCAGTCGCAACCAGGAGTACTTAATGACTCTGACCACATCCAGGGAATGGAGGGTCCTTTCCTTAGAGTTATTCGGAGCTGGACACAAGGAAAGCAAGACAATTTCCTCATTAAGGTGAAAAGGAGACACGACCTTAAGCAAAAAATCAGGTTTAAGCGAAACACCACCTTATCCCTATGCCGTCCAAAGTAAGGAGGCTTCACACCAATCGCAGCCAGCTCTGAAACGCAACACACCGAGGTGATAGGTACCAAAAATACCACCTTTAGGGCAAAATAGACAATGCAGCATTGCACAAGGGCTCAAAGGCGGGACCCTGGAGAACAGAAAGCACCAGATTCAAGTCCCACACTGGTAATACAGGCTTATGCGGTGGGCGTACATGGGTAACCCCTTGGAAGAAGGTCTTGATCAGTCTATGTTGGCAATGGATCTCTGGAAGAATATGGCTAAGGCAGAGACCTGGCCCTTGAGGGCGCTCAGCTGGAGACCCAAGTCTAAGCAGTGTTGTAAAAAAAAAAAAAAAATCCAAAATCCTAGAGATAGGGAAAGTGCCACAAGGAAGGCTCTTGGATTCACACCAAGCAATGTAGGCATGCCAAACTCTGTAATATATCATGGAAGAAAACTTCTTCAGCGTCTGAATCATGGTCTGAACAACCGTAGCTGACAGCCCCTTGTCCGTCAGGATTGAGGTTTCAATAGCCAGGCAGTCAAGTCAGTGTCTGTATATTGGGGTGCCGCAGCGACCCCTGCTTGAGAAGCCCTGAATCGTCGGGCCAGACTTAGCGAACGACTGACATCTGAATTATGTCCGCGAACCAACTCCGCCTCGGCCAGTGAGGAGCCACCAGGATGGTTGGTACCCCCTCCTGGGCTATTTTGCACAGCACTCGGCACAGGAGTGGAAACGGAGGGAACACAAAGAAGCCTAAACTCCGTCCAAGGAATCGCCAGAGCGTCTGTGGCAAAGGCCAGACGATCTCTTGACATGGAGAAGAATCCCGGGAGCTTGAGATTGTGTCTGGACACAAATAGGTTCACACCCGGCTAACCCCAGCGGAGACAAGAGCGTGAAAAATCTTGTTGCTAAGAGACCATTCCCCCAGGCGTGAGGCGCTCTAGCTCAGAGAGTCTGCCTCCTGGGTCTCTATCTCAGGAATATAAACCTCCGAGATGCAGGGAACATTCTCCTCTGTCCAAGTCAGAATCTGGGTCACCTCCTTGAGGGCTCGCTTGCTCCGAGTCCTGCCTCGGTGATTTATTTATTTATTTTTTAGGCAACCGCCGTCTGACTATCCGAGCGAACCTGAAACGCACGGCCCCTTAGATGGGGAGTCAAGTGAAGAAGCACCACCGGATAGCTCTCAACTCCAAGATATTTATAGGTAAGTGGGCCTCCTGTGGCCCCACTGACCCTGGATCTTCTGAGTCAGCCGAAAGCCTCCCCAGCCGGTTAGGCTGGCGTCCGTGGTGACAATCTCCCACCGTGGAGGCAGAAATGACTTGCCTATCAGCAGATTTCTGGAGTCCAGCTACCACAAAAGGGACTGCCTGGCCGGGGGGAGACAGTGAAAACTCCCGTACCAGTGACTCCTGCGTCCAATCCCAACCGGTCAACAGATTCAATTGAAGTGGAACTGAGCAAAGGGCACTGCCTCGAAGAATGACACCATCAGGTCCACAGTTACATCCCCAGACGGACAGATGGTTGCTGACAAGACAGCAAGGCCTGCACCTGCGTCTGAAGACCAACCACCTTTGTGGTGGCAGGAATATTTGAAGACCCACCACCTTCTGCTGTGGCAGGGATATCCTGGCCAGAGAGGTGTCCAACGTCATGCCCAGAAAAGACCCCACCATCGAGGGAGTGATTGAAGACTTGGGATAATTGACTACCCAACCGAAATCCTCGAGAGTGGACAACACAGTCCGGGTGTCGCTCTCGGCCTGAAGAAGAGACTGAGCCGCAATACGTAAATCGTCCAGATAAGGCAGCACGCGAATGCCCTTGATACTCAGGATAGCCTGACGCCCGCCAGCACCTTGGTGAACACACGGGGGGCTGAGGATATCCCGAATGACAATGCCACAAACTGGTAGTGCTGATCCTCCAGCGCAAACCTCAGGAACTTATGATGCCCCTGGAATATAGGGATGTGCAGATAAGCATCCTTGATGTCCACCGTGGTCAAGAAGTCGCCAGCTCACTGCGGACCATAAGGTCTGCATGCGGAAATGTCTTGACTCTGACAAACTTGTTGAGACCCTTCAGGTCCAGGATGGGTCTCAGCGTTCTGTCCTTCCTGGGCACCGTGAACAGATTGGAGTAAAAGCCCTGACCCCGTTCCTGCCAAGGCACGGGACAAATCACACTTGACAGCAGAAGGTGTTGGACGGCCAACCGCAGGTCTTGTGCTGTCAATGGGTTCTGGGAAATCCGTGACTGAAGCAATCTTGAGGGCGGTCAGATTGCAAGCTCTATTTTGTTACCGGAGGAAACCCTCTCCTGATCCACCGATCAAATAGCAGAAGCCGTCCCCCCACCCGGATGGGTGAGGGCGCCCCCTCATGCCAGAGGGCCTTGGTAGGGGGCTTGAGCCTGGATCCAAAGGAGGGATTGGGTCGGCTGCGGGACCTACCTCGTCACCAGGAATCTCTGCGAGCACCTGAAAATGAAGAGCCTCTTCCTCCTCAAAGGAGCGATAGGTAGATGAACCCCGAAAGGGCCACGCAGACTTTCGTCGCTGAGGGAGTCTTCCGTTCTTGACCAGGAGGTCCAGACGCTCCCCAAACCACCTGTGACCCACAAAGGGGATACTAGTGAGTGCCTTCTTGGCCGGCAAGGTGAAGGCATGACAGACCAACTGATCCATGCGCTTGTCAGCTGGATCCCGTAGGGAAGCAGTTTCGGGTGAAGGCATGACCGTAGTGTTGGATAGACCCAACACGGGGACATCCACCTTGGGAGGATGGGACCAGCTCCTCGGGAAAAGAATACCGCCTGTCCAGGCCCTTAGGCACCGACAGTAACTTGTTAGGCCTTTCCCATTCCTTGAAAATCAGGTTATAAAAAAAAAGGGCCTGCTCAGGAAAGACTCGTCTCTGTCTCTCAGGCCGAAACAATCCACCCTGCTTCCTCTTAGCCACTCTAGGAGGGACAATGTGCAGCGTCTCAAAGATCGCAGTCAGCAACCGCTCCGTATCATCAGGGAGCCATGTATCCTCATCCGAGGAAGAACCGGGGCCACTATCAAGGCCAACACCTCCAAAGAGATCATCATCTCCATCATTATCATAATAGACCAGCTCAAAATGAGGTCTCTTACTTGTGGCCTTCTTAGGAGCCGAGCGAGAGATCTGTCTCTCAAGGCTGGCCACTCGATACGCCAAATCAGATTGGGACCCCCTACTGGCTTCCCCCTCACTGGGGGCTGAGAGCAAGCACGTGGGTTCTGGAGAGGCTGCAGGCAATAAGCTAGGGGCAGAAACGCCCGCCCAATCATGCTCCGAGATAACACTTCTGGCGCAAGTGACACAACCGTGCTGAGTCGCCCAGAGGGCTAGCTCCGCACATGGGGCAGAGCTTCACCCGCCCAGATGGGGTCCCAAGCTCACTATCCCTAGAAGCCTCCGTTATGGTGATTTGAGTTATGTTAACAGGTACAAGGCAATAACGACCCAACCTGGCCAGCCCGCAAGAAATGATCCCTCTTAAGTGATCCCTCTTTACAGGGAGAGGGCTTGGGGAGAGAGAGAGAGAGAGAGAGAGAGAGAGAGAGAGGGGGGGGGTGGCCGGAGGCCGAGAGGAACCACAACCCTTAATATTAAGGGGCCCACCTGGAAGACACAAAGTGAACATATAAGCATCCCACAGCATATGCCCAGCGCATAAGAGACAATATGTCAAGAGGGACTCACGACACTGCTCAAAGGACCGACAGACAGCAGCATGCAGGAGGAGAAGATGTCGCGGATCAGCCAGCAGCACATGTTCCTCGAGGGGCGGGTCACATGACCGTGAGGCGAAAAGCGTCATCGCTTGCGGACTGTCCATCTTCTGCTGAGGAAGAAAAATCCTTGCCTGAACCGTATCCAGATTCACTCCCAGGAAGGGTGTCACCAAGGAGAGAGATAGGGAAGACTTGGGATGGTTGATCACCCAGCCAGATGACTCCAGAGTGGACACTACTAGCCGAGTATCCAGCTCTGCCTGTTGGAGGGACTGAGAAGTGATGAGAATGTCGTCCAAATAGGGCAGCACTCGAATGCCCTGAGACATGAGCAGAGACATCACTCCTGCTAGCACCTTGGTGAACACACTGGGAGCTGAAGTGAGACCGAAGGGCAATGCCACAAATTGGTAGTGCTGATCCTCCAGAGCTAACCTGAGGAATCTTTGATGACCTGGAAAAACAGGAATATGAAGGTAAGCATCCTTGATGTCCAGAGGTCATGAAGTCCCCTGGACGCAGGGAACTGATGACAGAGCGCAAAGTTTCCATGGGAAAGCGCCTGCATCTGACAAATTTGTTGAGGATCTTCAAGTCCAGGATGGGCCTGACTGACCCATCTTTTTGACAGATAACCTGACAGATAACCCCCAGCCCCAGAAGGCTTTGCACCGCCAGAATCAGAGCCTGAGCTGACAAGGGGTCCTGAGACATCCGGGATCCGACGAATCTTGGGGGCGGCCAGGCAGCAAACTATCTTGTAACCAGAGGACACAACCTCCTGAATCCACCGGTCTGAGACATGAAGCCTCCAGACGTGAGAAAAATGCTGAAGCCGTCCCCCCACCCGGATTCATGCCTGAGGGGCTTGGAGGAAGGCTTAGGCTTGGAGCCCCAGGATGAGCCAGGGCATCCACGTCCTCTACCCCAACCCCAGAAATCTCCTCGGGCCCCAGTAAAGGAGACCCCTCTACCTTGTCTGGATCCACGGTAGGGGGAAGAAAAGGAGCCTGCCTCCCTTAGCAAACAGGTCCAGGCGGTCCCCAAAGAGGCGCAGCCCTTTGAAGGGAAAACCAGTGAGAGCCTTCTTGGCAGCGCTGTCAGCTGCCCACTGGCGCAGCCAAACCGAGCGGCGTATAGCCACCACCAGGGCAGAGGCTCTGCCACACATTCTAATCGTATCATCCAAGGCAGAGAGGAAATAAGCAACAAATACCTCACAACGAGAGAGTGCATTAAACTCTTCACTAGACACATCATCAGGAGCACCATCTAAGACACTTCTAAGCAGGGTCCTAATAGCCACAGCTGTAATGGCAGAGGCACAAACCGGGCGCAGCGACGTCCCCACACAGGCAAAGGCATGGGATGCCAGCTGATCAATACGCCGGTCCTCACTATCCATCAGTGTAGTAGAGTCAGGGGAATGCATGACAGAGGTGTTAGACAAACCCAGGATTGGGGCATCCACCTCTGGAGGGGATGGCCAACACTCTACCACATCAGCAGGAAAAGGATACCTCTTATCCCAACTCTTAGGGACTCCGGGGAGCCTGCTAGGACGCTCCCATTCCTTGAGCATGAGATTATTAAAATGAGCTTGCTCAGGGAACTCTAAACGTGGCTTAGCAATATGAAACAATTCCCCCTGCTGCTTAGGAGCCGTGACTGGGGGAGAGATAGACAGTACCTCAAAAATCTGAGCCAAAAGCCTATCAGTATCATCTGGGGCCCAGGGATCAGAGCCAGAATCATCATGGCCCCTGGTCCTCTCATCAGATGACTCCGAGTCAGAGAACAGTTCCCCTTCTTCCAAGGGGGTATAACCAGACAGTTCAAAGAACTCTTCAGCCTCCATAGGGAAAAGAGGCCTTATGTGCCATGGTATTAGCAAGCAACTTTTCAACACTAGCCAGTCTAGCAGACACATCAGGCTGAGACTCCCCACTGGTATGCAGCTCAATGGGAGTCAAATTTAAGCTTGGGGGAGGAGGTGAGGCCATACGCAGCGCAGGCCCAGCTACTGGTAAACCTGGTAACTGACCCTAACTGGTAAACTGCAGGCCAAGCACCTGCTGGGCACAAGGTACACAAACCCGCACATTGTCAGCACTTGTAGGGGACACCCCACACGCTACACACAGCCGGGCTTGTCCCGAAGGAACCCAGAGCACATTATCCTGAGAATCCTCCATATGACGATTATAGCGGCACAATAGGCGATAGGGATTCACGCTATAAAGCAACCCGGGATGCCCCAATAGCCAGCTAAGGAAGTGGGAGTAACCAATGGAGTTTGACCCGCCTGCAAGACATAAGAGAACCCCATAAGCGACATGCATAGGTGACATAGGGTAAATAAAAACTGCCCGCGAGGGCACTCACGGAACATGGTAGGTAGGCGGCAGTAACGCAGCAGGAAGAATCCTGAAAAAATGGCGCCCAGTATACCTCGAGGGGCCGGCCGCGGAGACAGTGATGTGCGCGAAGTCGCACACGTGACAAGCGCCAAATGATGGCGCAGCAGCGCCTGAGGTAGTGCCACCTTTAAAACGGATATTATGAGTGTGCCATACACTCCACTTCGATCTTCATGACATGTGGGTAATCTCCAGTAGAGGGCGAACTTCTGCAAAGATGAATATGCAAAAAAGAAAGCCCCTCCCAGCCCATATATACCTGGGACCTCCCACCAATTTCCCAGTGTAAAAAAGCAGTAAGGGGACCAGGAAGAACCAATTATAACCATAACAATCAAAACCAATGGTTCACCATATAAAAGCCCCAGAATACCTGAAAAAAAGGGGTGGGGCGAAGTGGAGTGTATGGCACACTCATAATACCTGTTTTAGAGGAGAGTACTCACAAAACGGTATTATTCTAAGTGTGCCATACACTCCACTTTGATCTTCATGACATGTGGGACGTCCAATAGCAGTGTCCGTCATGGGTGGGAACCAGAAAACAGTAAAGAATGTACCAACTCAAACCACTGCAGCTTGCAGAACCTTGCGGCCAAAAACAGCATCCGCTGAAGCCCGCACATCAACCTTGTAAAACTTGGAAAAAGTATGAACGGAAGACCAAGTAGCAGCCTTACAAACTTGTTCAACAGAAGCCTGGTGCTGAAAAGCCCAGGATGCACCAACAGCACGAGTAGAGTGCGCAGTGACCCTAAAAGGGGCAGTCCTCCCCTTAGCAGAATAGGCCCCAACAATGGCCTGAGGAATCCATTTGCTAATCGTAGACTTAGCAGGCGCCAAACCTTTCCTGGGCCCACAGGGCACCACGAAAAAAGCGTCCGTCTTGCGGAAGGAAGAAGTAGTCACCAAATAGTACTTCACACAGCGAACATCCAAATTGTGCCAAAACCTCTCCTTGTCATTGTTAGGCTTAGGACACAAGGAAGGGAGAACAATATCCTGATTGAGGAGGAAAGCAGACACCACCTTAGGAAGGAAATCTGGCTTAAAACGAAAAACCACCTTATCCTGGTGTCTCTCAAAGTAAGAGGCCTGAATCGACAGAGCCGCCAACTCAAGAGACACGACGAACAGAGGTAATAGCCACCAAGAAAGCAACCTTCTGAGTGAGAACCGAAAGAGCAATATCCTGTAGCGGCTCAAAAGGAGGACCCTGGAGAGCCGAAAGAACCAAATTCAAATCCCAAACAGGAACCACAGCCTTCCGAGGGGGCCGTACATGCGCCACCCCTTGGAAAAAGGTCTTAACCAGCGGGTGTAAGGCAAAAGACCTCTGGAAGAAAACCGACAGAGCAGAAACCTGTCCTTTCAAAGTGCTAAGCTGGAACCCTAGATCCAGATTATGCTGAAGAAACTCCAAAATCCTAAGAATTCCTAGGAAGTCCTATAGTAAATGCCAGAAGAGGACCGCTTCCTAGCCTTAATCAAGGTCTGAACAACAGCCGCAGACAAACCTTCCTCCTTCAAAATGAAGGTTTCAGCAGCCAAGCCGTCAAAGCCAACGTTTGTAAATTGGGGTTGTAGTTAGAAACATAGAAACATAGAAGGTTGACGGCAGAAGGAGACCATACGGTCCATCTAGTCTGCCCTTACTTTTGTTGACCCTGAGATAACAGATCCGGCAACAAGGGAAGCCGGTACTGATCTATGGCCAGCCGTACAACGTCTGCGTACCAAACCCTTCTTGGCCACCTTGGAGCCACCAGAATTGCTGGTGCCCCTTCTAGAACCAGTTTGCGAACTACCTTGCCCAGCATGGAGACGGGCGGAAACAGGTACAGAAAACCCAGATCCTTCCAAGCAAGGGACAAGGCATCCACTGCCAGAGATAGCGGATCCTGAGAAAGAGACACAAAGGCCGGAAGTTTGTGATTGTGCCTCGAGGCAAAGAGATCCACCTCCGGAGTCCCCCACTTGCGGCAAAGATGCAGAAAAACCTCGGGGTTGAGAGACCACTCTCCTTGGCGAGAGGATCCCCTGCTCACGGAATCCGTCTCAGTGTTCTCCACTCCCGGAATGTAGACTGCCGAAATGCAAGGAACGTTACTCTCCGCCCAGTGCAGGCTCAGAGAGACTTTCCCGAGGGCACTCCTGCTGCGAGCCGCTCCTTGGTGATTGCTGTAAGCTACCGCCGTTCGGTTGTCTGAACGAACTTGAACCGGTAGACCCTGTAAATGTGAGGTCAGCCGAGCCAGAACCAGTCGGATGGCTGAGCCAAGACATTGATGGGGGTGTGAGCCTCCTGAGGACCCCACACCCCGCTGAACTGATGACTTTTCCAATAACCTCCCCAGCCCGACAGGCTGGCATCCGTGGTAACCGTCTCCCAACAAGGGACCAGAAAGGATCTGCCCTTCAACAGGTTGCTCGATTCCAGCCACCATCGAAGGGACTGCCGAACCCTGGGAGACATCCTGAAAGGTTGATTTAATGACTGCGGACACCTGTCCCAATGTGTCAATAGGTGAAGTTGAAGAGATCTCACGTGAAACTGTGCAAACTGTACCGCCTCGAAGGAGGATACCATCAAGCCCACCAGTTTCATCCCCTGTTGGATAGAGGGACAAGGATTGGCCAGAAGAAGGCGGATCAGACCCTGAATCCCCTGCACCTTGGTCTGGGGCAGAAACACTCTGGCCTGAATGGTATCCAGATTCATGCCCAGAAATGAAATTACTCGTGACGGAGAGAGAGAAGACTTGGGGCGGTTGATCACCCACCCGAACCTCTCCAGGGTCGACACCACCTGGTGGGTGTCTAGCTCCGCCTGACGGAGGGAAGAAGCTGAGATCAACAGGTCGTCCAGATAAGGCACAATGCGAATGCCCTGAGCTCTGAGCAGAGCCATTATTCCCGCCAAGACCTTGGTGAAGACCCTCGGCGCCGAGGTCAGTCCGAAGGGAAGAGCTACAAACTGAAAATGTTGATCCTCCACCGCAAACCGGAGGAATCTCTTATGTGCCAGAAAAATCGGAACATGCAGATAAGCATCCTTGATGTCTATGGATGTCGTAAAATCCCCTTGGCAAAGGGAATTGATAGCCGAGCGCAGAGTCTCCATGCGGAACTTTTTGGCTCTGATAAACCTTTTGAGAACCTTGAGATCCAGAATGGGTCTCACCGAACCCTCCTTTTTGGGAACCGTGAAAAGGTTGGAGTAGTAATCCCTGCCTCTCTCCGACATATAACTCCCATGTCCAGAAGGTTTTTCACTGCTAACAGGAGCCCCTGTGCAGCCTGAGGGTCCGAGGGCACCCGAGACCTTAAGAATATTGGAGGCGGCCAGTACTCGTACTCCAGTTTGTACCCGGAAGAGACCACTTCCAAGATCGAATTGTCTGTGACCTCCCGGGCCCAGACCTGGAAGAAGAGCCGCAGCCGTCCCCCCAACCTTGCGGCTGAGGCCCTAACATCAACCTTGTAAAACTTTGTAAAGGTATAAACAGAAGACCAAGTAGCAGCCTTGCAAACTTGTTCTACAGAGGCCTGGTGCTGGAAAGCCCAAGAAGCCCCAACAGCCCGAGTAGAATGGGCAGTAAGACGAGAAAGAGGAGTCTTCCCCTTAGTAGAATAGGCCTGAACCACAGCCTGACGAATCCATTTACTGATGGTAGACTTGGCAGGAGCCAAACCCTTCCTAGGCCCGTGAGGCACCACGAAGAGAGCATCAGTCTTCCTGAAAGCCTTAGTGATAACTAGGTAATACTTGACGCACCTAACCACATCCAAGTAATGCAGAACCCTCTCCTTAGGGTTACTAGGGTTAGGGCACAAAGAAGGAAGTACAATATCTTGATTCAAATGAAATGCAGACACCACTTTAGGCAGAAAGTCTGGCTTGAAGCGGAACACCACCTTATCCTGGGGTCTCTCCTAGTAGGGAGGCTGAATAGATAAGGCAGCCAACTCAGACACACGCCTAACAGAAGTGATAGCTACCAGAAAAACGACCTTGAGAACAGCGAGAGCAGCCCCTGAATAGCCTCAAAGGGAGCACCCTGCAGAGCCGATAAAACCAAGTTTAAATCCCAAACAGGTACTATAGGTTTTCGAGGGGGACGCACATGAGTGACCCCCTGAAAGAAGGTCTTGATCAGGGGATGCTGGGCAAAGGTCTTCTGAAAGAAGATAGGGCAGAAACCTGACCCTTCAGAGTACTAAGCTTGAGACCTAAGTCTAGACCATGTTGTAAAAACTCCAGCACCCTAGAGACTAAGAATTCCCGGCAGGGAAGAGACCTGGACTCACACCAGTCAATGTAAGAACGCCATACTCACCATACTAGCCACTACAGACGCAGACAAACCCTTCTCCATCAAGATGGAGGTTTCAATAGCCAAGCCGTCAAAGCCAGAGTTAGTAAATTGGGATGGTGTAGAGACCCCCTGAGTTAGAAGATCTGGCAACCTTGGCAGATCGTACTGATCTACTGCCATTTGAACCACGTCTGCGAACCACACTCTTCTTGGCCACCTTGGGGCCACCAGAATCGCGGGTACCCCTTCTAGAGCAATCTTGTGCAGAACTCTGCCCAGAAGGGGAATTGGTGGAAACACATACAGGAGCCGAAACTCCCTCCAAGACATAGACAGGGCATCCGTGGCCAGAGCCAGAGGATCCTGAGACAGGGATTTAAAGCTCGGGAGCTTGTGATTGTGACGGGATGCAAACAGATCCCCATCTGGTGACACAGGGACTGGAATACCCTGTTGCAGAGGGACCACTCCCCCTGACGGGACAACCCCCTGCTCAGAGCATCTGCCAGCAGGTTCTCCGCCCAGGAATGTAGACAGCCGAGATGCACTGGACATTGGCCTCCGCCCATGTTAAAATCAGAGATACTTCCTGGAGAGCCCCCTTGCTCCGGGTCCCTCCTTGATGGTTGATGTAGGCAACCGCCGTTTTGTTGTCTGAGCATACCTGAACCGCCAGACCCCTCAGGTGATGGGTCAATTGTTCCAGCACCAATCTGACCGCCCTGAGTTCAAAGACATTGATGGGTAGGTGGGCCTCCTGAGGACCCCACCTCCCCTGGAAGTGCAGGGACTTCCAGAATCCCCCCCAACCCGACAGACTGGCATCCGTTGTGACCGTCTCCCAGGAGGGGGCCAGGAAGGATCTGCCCCTTGTCAAATTCCTGTGGTCCAGCCACCTTGCAAGGGATTGTCTGACCGAGGGGGGGAGCACCCAGATCTCGTCCAAGGACGCTGGGTTCTTGTTCCAAACTGACAGAAGGTGAAGCTGCAGAGTTCTCAGATGGAACTGGGCAAAGGGCTTCCACCTTCTGTGGAGGAAGGAATATCCTTGACCGAACTGTATCCAGAATCATCCCCAGGAACGGGGCCACCGAGGAGGGGGACAGAGGACTTGGGATAATTGATCACCCAGCCGAAGGACTCCAGGGTGGACACTACCAATCGAGTGTCCAGCTCTGCCTGCCGCAGAGACCGAGAGGTGATGAGTATATCGTCCAGGTAGGGCAACACACGTATGCCCCTGAGCCTTAACAGGGACATCACCCCTGCCATCACCTTGGTGAAAACCCTGGGAGCCGACGTGAGGCCGAATGGCAAGGCCACGAATTGGTAATGCTGATCCGGCAGCGCAAATCTGAGAAACCTTTGGTGTCCTGGAAACACCGGAACGAGCAGGTAAACATCTTTGATGTCCACGGATGTCAAAGTCCCCCGGGCGCAGCGAAGCGATGGCCGAGCGCAAGGTTTCCATACGAAAATGTTTGTTTCTGACAAATTTGTTGAGGATTTTTAAATCCAGAATGGTTCTGACTGACCCGTCCTTGTGCACTGTGAAAAGGTTGGAATAGAAGCCCATGCCCCCGTCTTTTAAGGGGACCTTGCAAATGACCCCTAGATCCAGAAGGTCCTGCACGGCCAGCAACAAGACCTGAGCTGAGGCAGGATCCTGTGGGATCCGGGACCCAACTAACCTGGTAGGGGGCCGTACAGCAAATTCTATCTTGTACCCGGAGGACACTACCTCCTGAATCCACCGGTCTGAGACGTGGCGTCTCCAAACCTGCTCGAAGTGCTGTAGACGTCCCCCCACCCTGATGGGCGAGGGCGCCCCTTCATGCCTGGGGGGTCTTGGAAGGGGCTTTGGGCTTGGGTCCCCAGGAGGAACCGGGACGGCGTCCTCTGTTCTTGTTCCAGGAATCTGCGCGAGACCCAGCGAAGGACACTCCTCTGCCCTGCTTAGCCCACGGTAGGGGGTCGAATGGGAGCTTGGGCCACGAAAGGGCCGAGCCTGACGCTTGCGCTGGGGCAACTTGCCACCCTTGGCGAAAATATCGAACCTTTCTCCAAACAGGCGTAGTCCCTCAAATGGAAGCCCCGTTAGGGCCTTCTTGGCGGCGTTATCAGCGGCCCATTGGCGCAACCAGACCGCGCGGCGTATGGCTACCACCAGAGCTACCACCAGAGCAGAAGATCTAGCGCTCAGCTTAATAGCATCATACGATGCCGATAGGATAAAGTTAACAAAAGTTTCACAGGTGGCCAGAGCATTGGCAACATCAGAGGGCAAATCCTCCGCACCTTCTAGAGCATTCCTAACCACAGTCCTGAGCGCCACCACCGTAATAGCTAAGGCGCAAACCGGGCGGAGCGAAGCTCCCCCAAATGCAAAGGCATGACATGCCAGTTGGTCAACACGCCGGTCCTCAGAATCTCGCAGCGTAGTAGTGTCGGAGGAGTGTATAATAGAGGTGTTGGACAGACTTAAAATTGGGGCATCGACCTCGGGTGGCGATGTCCAGCACTTGACCAGGTCAGCAGGGAATGGATATTTGTTATCCACACTCTTAGGAACCCCATGAAGTTTGCTGGGGGTGTTCCCATTCTCTCAGCACAAGGCTATTAAAATGGGTTTGTTCAGGAAATTCCAACCGCGCCCTAGCGGTGTGAAACAGATCACCCCTTTGCCGGGGAGCCGCGGCAGGGGGAGAGAGGGACAATACATCAAAGATCTGGGCCAATAGTCTATCAATGTCATCCGAGGACCAATGTTCAGAACCAGACTCCTCCTGGCCCCTGGACTCGTCGTCATATGACCCTGAGTCAGAGAACAGCTCCCCTTCGTCTGAAGGGGGATGTGCATAAGAAAGCAGTAAATCGTCCGATTCTATAGGAAAGATAGTCGATTCAGGATTTAAATGGCGCCTCTTGGCAGAGGCCTTACGGGCTAAGGAGCCAGCTATCAAGTTTTCAACACTAGCCAGTCTAGTGGCCAAATCAGTATGAGAATCCCCGCTAGTATTGGGGGTTAGGCTCAGACTTGGGGGAGTAGGTGAAGTGATGCGAGGAGCAGGCCCAGCCTCAGAAGAGGCAGGAAGAGCCGATAGCGCCTGCTGTGCACAAGGAACGCAGACCCATGCATTGTCACGCTGCTAGGCAAGACCCCACAAGCTACACACAGACAGGATATTGTGAACGGGGTTCCTTCGGGACAAGCCCGAGATGCCTCCATATGGTGATTATTAGGTACAATAAGCCAGTAGGGATTGACGCTAGAAAGCAACCCTGGATGCCCCAATGACCCGCGGGGAAGTGGGAGTAGTATTTGTAGGACAGGACCGGGCGCTACACCGGGCCGGGAGAAGCCACTGAAGTACACGGTCTGAAAGACAAGGGGAACAAGGATGTCCGAGCCAAGCGAGATAGGAGCTAAAAGCTGAAGAAAAGGTCGCCCATGAGGGCACTTACAGAGCAGCGAGGGGAGGATAGTCTTCACCACGCGCGCGTGAGAAGGGAATGGCGCCAAACGAAGGGCGGGCCAGAGCTGAAGGCGACGCGGAACGCGCCAAGCCAGACTACGCCCCCCCCCGGAGAGCGCGAAGCTCGAAGAAATAGCCAATCAGAACAGAAGTTAGCAACGTCTGAAAAATCAGACCTAGTGAATTACCTCAGAACAAATATGACAGGATGAACAGAAAAAATAAACACTGTAGCGTCCGCGAACAGAGCAGCCGTACACGCCGAGTGAAATACAGTAAACGCGTTGTAGCTGGCAATACAAGCAAAGTAAAATGCGGCTCTGACACCCATAAACCGTTAAGGGCTATAAGCTTACTAGTGTAATAGGGCAAGGTTAGGCCATACACACAACCCCCCCCTCTCTTTCCCCCCAATAAAGGGGGGAACTAGGGAGGAAGGTGACCCGATACATGGGGTTCACCGCTATACGGGGCGAGGGGCACTGATGCGGGAGGGGTATCCTCTGAAGGCTCACCATTGGCCTTGACCGCCTACCCTATGGTGGGGGATTGCGGTGGAGCGTAGCTCCGTAAGCACAAACGGTGCTGCCTACCTTCACCCGACCAACGCAGCCCAGGCTGGGAGGCATATTCTTTCACAAGGAGGACGGGTGGAAATAGTCCCGTAGGACCACACGCTGTAAAGCCCCGCTCGCCTGCGAGAGCGTGATACTTCATGTCTTCGCAGTAAGCACTGCAGAGAAATCTGGGGATTTGTGGGAGGTCCTTCGGTATATGTAGGGCCGGGAGGAGTCTGTTTTGCATGTCTGCAGTGAACAGCGCCCTCAGGCGGAGGATTACCCATGTGTAAGTATTATAGATGGAGCAGGACGTGCTGTATGCTTAGAATAGGGTACCTTTTATCCCAGCCTTTAGGGGTTCCGGGAAGCCGGCCGTGACGCTCCTATACTTTGAGAACAAGATTATTGAAATTGGTCTGTTCTGGAAATTCCAGACGTGGTTAAGCAGTACTGAAAAGTCCCCCCTGTGGCTTGGGAGCCGCAGCAGGAAGGGAGATAGAGCAGCATCCCAGTGATCAGAGCGATAGTCAGCACCACTGAAATGCTGATCATCAGATTACTCTGAATCCGAGAATAATTCACCCTCTTCAAGTGAGGTATAATCAGACAAATCAAGGAAATTCTCATTCTCCACAGGAAAGGCAGACGCACCCGGCGCCACATGCCTCCTCTTAGCCGGGGCTTACGGGCCGCAGAGCTAGCAATCAGCCTCTCAATGTTAGCCAACCTGGAAGACATGTCAAGCTGAGACTCCCCACTAGTATTTAGTTCACTGGGAGTCCTAGTCAAGCGAAGGGGAGTGGGTGAGGACATAGTGGGCGCAGGCCCAACCACAAATAGCCCAGAATGCAGCGCAAGCGCCTGCTGGGCGCAGGGTACACAGACCTGCACATCACCGCTCACAGGGGATGCCCCACACACTACACACATCTGGGCTTGTCCCGAGTGAAACCCGAGCACAATATCCTGTGAAGCCTCCATATGGTGATTAAGGTGGCACAACTGGCCGATAGGAATTACGCCGTAAAAGCAACCCGGGATGCCCCAAATGTCCGCCAGGGAAGTGGGAGGATTTTACAGTGTAGGCCTCTAATAAAGTTACAATAACTAATAGGGGCAGGACCGGGAGAAACCTCTAAAAACACAGTTATCCCGCCTGAAAGACATAATAAAGACACCCCATAAGCACATTAAAATGACAAGGGAATAAAAAAACAAGCCCACAGGGGCACTTACGGACCGCAGTGGGGGACCAGCAATCACACCAGGCTATGACCAAAATGGCGCTGGAGGGACCTCAGGGGGCGGGCCGCAGGAGGGTCCGACGCGGAACAAGACAACCGAGCAAGCCACGCCCCCTCCGAGAAGCACAGGGATAGGCCAGAAGCTCCAGCCAATGGGCGCACAAGTATTCTTGATGATGATGCTGAATAACGTGCAACACACACATATACAATGCAAAAAGCCACATACACCCCCCCCCCCGAATGGGACACAGAAAGGTGGATGTCAAGAGACCCACCAATGGCCAGGGCAGGGAAGGGCAAGAGCGGACGGGGCATCCCAAATCAGGTTCACCATAAACCTGCACTGCCTACCCTTTGTTGGGGGATTGAGGTCGGAGCCAGGCTCCGCAAGGAAAGCACCTCTGATAGGTGCTGCGTACCATCATCCGACCAGCGCAGCCGAAGCTGGGAGGCATAATTAATAAGTGGAACGGGTGGGAATAGTCCTACAGGGCCAATGGCTGCTAAGCCCGGCTCACCTGCGATAAGAGAAGCCATCTTCTGACCTTCGCAGCCCACTGCAGAGAAGAAACTGGGGAATTTGTGGGAGGTCCAGGGTATATATGGACCGGGAGGGGCCTCTTTTTGCCATCTCTGCAGTCAAGCGCCCTCTGGCGGAGGAAATCCCTGTTATGAATCATTAGCTGGAGCAGGACGTGCTGAATACTTAGAATAAATTCTACCAACGTAACCTTCTGGATTCACACCAAGCGATAATGCTTGCCAGACTCTATAGTAGATCACTGATGAAGGCTTCTTCCTGGCTTGAATCATAGTCTGTATGACTATAACGGAAGAACCCCCTTTCTGCCAAGATAAAGGATTCAATAGCCAGGCCGCCCACGCCAGAACATGTGAATTGGGATGCCTTAGAGGCCCCTGTGTGAGAATATCTGGATCGTCGTGTAACCTCCACGAGTTGCCCTCTGACATCCTTAATGTCTGAGAACCAGCTTCTTCTTGGCCACCGAGGAGCCACCAGAATGGTTGGGACTCCCTTGTGAGCTAACTTTTCTTAGTACTTGACCCAGGAGTGGAATCGGAGGGAATGGATAAAGAAGCTTGAATGCTGACCCCTGAAGAGTCAGGACACCTGTTGCTATATTTAGAGGATCCCTGGACCGAGACACAAACTTTGTAAAACTTTGTTGTGATGCACAAGAGATCTATGTCCGGAATCCCCCAGCGCATGCATAGGGATTGAAAAAACCCTCTGACTGAGACCATTCCCTCTGATGCAGGACCATTCTGCTGAGATGATCAGCCTGCAAGTTGTCCACTCCAGGTATGTGTACAGCCGAAATGCATGAAACCTGTTTCTCGGCCCAAAGTAAAAACCAGCTTACTTCCATGAGGGCTTCACTGCTTCAGGTGCCCCCATGGTGGTTGATATACACCACCGCCGTCCGATTGTCTGTTTGAATCCGGATGGGATGCCCCTTCAGATGGTATGTCCAATGACTGAGATACAATAGAATCACTCTCAGTTCTAGGATATTTATGGAGAGTTTGCTCTCCTTCAGACTCCTGTCCCTGGAGCGTTGGTGACTCCATGACACTCCCCCAACCCGATAGACTGGCATCCATGGTGATGCTCTCAAGGCAGTCTCTAGCTTGGTCCTCAGCCTCTTCAGACTGGCAAATCCTCGCTTCCAGTACAGTGGAGAAAAGAGTGATCCAGAGTGTGTGGGTCTTGATCACAGATTGTGAGCAATTCCATCTGCAGGGGTCTTGTGTGAACAGTGCAAAAGGTACTGACTCAAGCAATATACCTTCAGGTCCAACAGACATATTCCTTAATGAATCGTCGGGTGAGGGCAAGACAATACCCTGGCCTGAAGTAAGAGTCATTTCTGTGTTGAAAAAAACTTTTGCCTGAGACGTGTCTGACAGTCCCAGAAAAGAATAACTCTTGAAGCTATGATATGATATTTGACTTAAGAATTCGACTGGATAGTCAATTATCCAATGTCGATCAGACAGTCTGTGTATCCTTCTGGGCCCCCTGACATGATGGGGCGCATATCAACAGATAGTCTAAGTAAGGGATTATATGTATACCCTGACTTCGTAGAGAAAGCATGAGACCTGCCAACACCTTGGTAAACACCCTTGGTGCTGAAGATAGACCGCATGGTTACGCCACAAGAAGATGTAGGCCACCTACAGCAATGTAGGTATGTATCTTTATATATACACTGCCTGGCTGGAGTAACTTCACTGTGGATCAACAACTCCAATCTCTAAAAAGGCAAGATACGGCAGATCTCAATGCTTCTGCTTTCTGCAGAATTCGGGATACCCCTGCCAAGAGAATCTCCAAGGGGGTCGGGCTCCTAATTTGATCTTGTAGCCTGAGGATACAACTTCCTGTATCCAAATATCTTAATTTGGAACTTAGTCTTATTCAAAAAATCTCTTCGGTATCCCGAAGAGGCAGAACCTCTAACCGGAACCCCCGGAGTATTAGAGGCCCTACGGAAACAGTATTAGACTTCGGCTTCTGTGGCAGATTAGATGATTTACCACTAGTAGCATGCTTTACCATGTCAACCAAGCACTCCCCAAACAGACACCCCACCTTAACCCTTTAAGTGCCAGCCTACCTGGAGTTTTTGTCACCCTTTGTTGCCAGACTATTTTGCACTATAATGCGCTTCCCATGTTCAAATGTGATTTTTGAAGGGATTTCCCAGGAAAATGATATATTGTTTTTTTCAGCATAGTCTGGGCTTTAACATGATAGGTCTTGTTTGTCATTTTTTAGGTGTATTCTCAATATTTTTGCGTGAAATACGTGCAAAAAAATCTATTTTTTTACTATTTGTAGTGTTTTTTAAAATAGTAATAATAAAAAAATAGTTTGTCAATAAAATCTTATTGCGTGTGAAATCCCAATTTCTCCCGGTTACAGCAGTACTACATATATATAGGTAGACACCCTTTCCTGCCCAGGAGACTGCCCCAAACTGAAAGAGCGCTTTAGGAGATTTTCAGAAAAAATACAACTGTGATATGCGCTATGCGCACCTTGCAGTTTTTCCAGAAAAACAACCCTTTACATTTGAAATACCCCCAGCAAACTATATCTTCTCTGGAAGTAAACACCTCAAGCTTTCTAGGTGTACCAGGCTTGTTGATGTGGCCATAGTTTTCTGGAAGTAATCCCTCAATGTATTCTTTGGTTGCAAAGAGTTTCCCTAAAAAAAAGGATAAAAAAGCAGAATCAAAGCCACATTTTCCTAAAAAAAACTATTTACAAACAAGAAAAAACAAGTTTAATCTGAAAAACCAATATCCCCCGAACAGAACGATACCCAACATGCATTGCTACTGTCAAGGGAAGAGTTGCCAAACACCCCAAAGTAAAGCATGTGCGTAACGGTAATTTTACTTGAAAATTTCAGCTCTGCAGACAAAGTACGCACCTTGCGATTTTTCAACCAAAACAACCCTTTACATTTGGAATATCCCCATAAACCATATATTCCCTGAAAGTACACATGTTAAGCTTTCTAAGAGTACCCAGCTTGTTGTAGTGGGCTTATCTTTCTGGAATTAATCCCTCAAAGAATTCTTTGTTTGCGCAGGGTTTCCCTAAAAAATGTATAAAAAAAGCTGAATAAAAAAAACCCTTTTCCTAAAATATAAATGTGCAAACAAGAAAAAACAAGCTAAGTCTGAAAGCGCAAAGTCCCCCGAGCAGAACAATACCCAACATGCATAGCTACTTTTAACCTTTTTAATTGACAGCCTACTTGAAATTTTGTCACCCTCTGTTGACAGTTCATTTTTCCCCATTTTGCGCCATGTTTTGCAACATTTATGCTGGAATTTTCAGGAAAATTGATATATATATTTTTTTGCAGCAGAGTTTAGGCTTTAACTTGAAATGTGCTGTTTGTAAATTTTATTCTGTTTTTTACAATATTAAGTAAAAAAAATACAACTCTGAAGTACTCACCTGTAGAGTTGGAATTATATGCAGACAGCACGTCCTGCTCCAGACATAGTCCTTACATGTGGGTATACCTCCGCCTTCAGCGCCGTGCACTGCAGAATCGTGAAGAAAACAAGCTCCTCCCGGCCCTACATATACCGAGGGACCTCCCACAAATCCCCAGCATTAACAAACAGTGAGAGAAGAAGCCAGAAGGAAAACAACCACCCAGAGACTGGCAATAATATCCAAGATAATAATCACCACACAGGGGATCCAGAACAAGGTGAATCAGGGTGGGGTGGAGCAGGACGTGCTGTCTGCATATAATACCAACTCTACAGGTGAGTACTTCACAGAGTTGTATTATTCTAAGCAGACAGCACGTCCTGCTCCAGACATAGTCCTTACATGTGGGACATCCAATAGCAGTGTCCATAAGTAGGGTGGGATCCCCGTGAAAAAAAAACACAGACAACCATAAAAGTGCTGTCACCTTAACCATGCTACCAAGAGCAACGAGAGCAATGCTCTAACCACAGCCTTTGAATTCTTGTAAAGGCAGAACTGAACACAAGCAGCGGACTAGCCAGCTTGGTCAACAGAACCTAGTGCTGAAAGGCCCAAGCCAAGCACAAGTAGTAAGAGAGCAAAAAGCAAGAGAGAAGAATCTTCCCCCAACGAGTAGCCCAGAGTAACAGCCTAACCATGCTACTGGAGAAAAAGGGCAGCCATGGTAACCTTAAAGCTCTCCCCATCTGGGAATATGAACCCAGGTCTCAGGCGATATCAGCAGGAATACTGAAAAAACGCTAACAAGGCTCAGCAAGAGCCGAGACGTTTACTTTAGGCTCAGAGGAACAAAAGCGACCGAGCAGGACCAAGCTAAAGGGCACCTACACCCGTGTTAGCAATCAGATCCGGTACATAAGGATGGAGAAACCTATAAGCCCCAAGGGGCATAATCCCTACCAGGGACAAGAGAAAGACCAGGAATCTCCCAACACCTGATGAAGGATACAGATCCCTTTCGCTCAGAGCAAGCCAGACAATAGCCCAGAGACCGTAGGGCCTGGACTAAAGGAGAATAAGAACACCGCCTGGACCCAATTCGGCGTCAGGCGGAACACCCTCACCTCATGGTGTACAGATATATAACATTATATTATATATATATATATATATATATATATTGACTAGGACCGCTAACAGAGCCATCCTTTATGGCACATTTCTGACTGAAGCAACCACCCTAGAAGAGCGATATGAGGGATGGAACAGTTCAGACAAGAACCTGAATAAGACCCCAGGGAACACTTAGCAGGGCATCCGGATAAGTAACCCCCCAAAAAGGGAGCATAGAATTCCCTGGGGAATGCACCTGAGCAACCCCTGAGGAATGTGCAACACAGAAGATTGACTAGACTTCTGCAGTAGGTGAACAGGGCGAGCCCTGAATCTTCAGAGCACTGAGTTGGGGAGCCAACTTCAACCGTGCTATAATAATTCTAGGACCCAGGGATAGGGAACATCCCGCAGGGAAGAGAGCTAGTCAAAGCAAAGCAGACTAGAACAGCATACTCCAACATAGCCGGCAGAAAAGGGAGAAGAAGAGGAGGGAGCTAGGCCTAGCCCTCCAATAGAGAAAAGACACCCAGAGATATCCATCTCCAATAGGGTGAAAAGCCAACCGACCAATCGCCTAAAAGGCCTGTAGGTAAGGGCGACGTAGTAGGGAGCCTGAATAGGCAGAACAGCCCTCTTAAGAGGGCATACAGTACGACTGTCTTCAGCAGAAAATCTACGAACCACGCCCCGCTGGGCCACCCAGGGCCCCCAGCATAACGGTTCTCCCTTTCTACTGCAATCTTATGCAGAACCCCACCTGGCAGGGTGAAAGAAGTTAAGACAAAGAATATAATGTCCTGACAGAAGCAATACTAGGCCCTCATGACCAAGGCCAGAGAGTCCTGGGACAGAGTCCCTGTAATAGCAAAGGGGCCCCACAGGGCCACACCAGTAGGGACTGGTAGTGAGATACTAGAATAGACCCTCCTGCCACGTTAGGGCAGCCAGCCAAGCTAATACCAATGAAGTGCAAGGGATGTAAACCCCCACTTAGAACCGAGCCGGAACCTTCTTGAAGGGTCAACCTGTTCCGAGACGTTCACAGATATAAAGGGACAAGCCACTGTCCTCAGACTGACCAAGAGTCCCCAATAAGGACAAGTCCTGAAGAGGAGTAGTCCAGCAAATTAGAGCCCACCAAAGGCTCAATGTGTCAACCAAAAAACCGTATGAAGATGGATCCCCTAAGGGGACCCCTTTAGGAACCACGGGGGATTACAGAAGAAATAAGACCCCCCAGTCCACCTGCAAGACTTGGTACCCATGATGACCATCTACAGGGAGAAGAGAGAAGGAAGGAATGGTCCCAGACATCTTCCTTGAATTTACAACCTCAAAAGGAACCCCCGTAACAAGGGGGAGCGTACTGACCTAGTTCCAGGGGTGCTGGAACCCTGTCCAGGATAAGTAACCTAGGGTGTCGCAGGGCCCAAGGGCTCCTGAGAATAAGGGACGGCATCTGGGCCGCCACCAACAGGCCCACCAGCTGCAAGGTAAAGGTAGTGTGACATCAAAGAGGGCAAGGCCCTTTCCATAACAAGTCCACATTTAGCAGAAGGAAGGTTCTAACATGAACCAATCTAAATGCCACCCCGTAGGGGGGATACCCAACCGGGGAACACTAAGTAAGTGATGTGCCTGAGCACCAATCCACAGGACTCCCAAAGGAGCCACAAGTCAATAGCCAACACGGCCTGATGCAAAAATAGGAAGCAAAGAAGGACAATAAAGTAGAACCTAGCGCGGACGCCACACAGGCACGTCCAAGACACCACTCCCATACTCGCCTTGGTGAGTCATCTGGGAGCAGGAGAGGAACCAAAAACAATACCCCAATGCGCAGAGTTGGACCTTCAACACTGGCTGGAAGTGGCCTAGGTGTCCTGAAGGCACAGGGGACTAAAAAGGGATTATAAATCCTCACATGCATCAAGAGGTCTACTGGACAAGAGCGCCTGCGGCCCAACAGGTAGATACCATGTAGAAACTGCCTGTGAAGGTATAAATGCTAGGCCCCAGAATGCCAACCTGGGTCAGACTGCTTCATCCTGGAGGGGAAGGGTAATGTGGATGCAATCACAGGTCAAGGGCCAACCTGTAAGAGAGCCCAGACCCTACACGCCAAACTCGGCCTGCCTCAACTCCCGAAGGGAAAACAGGGACTAGAAGAACCCTGATAACCTTAGAAAAAGGACCGCCCAGCAGAGTCCATTTTGCATCCGGGGGGACTACCTCTTGTAACAACCTGAAAGAAGCATGGCGCCCTGCGATAGGAGCCCAGTGCTGCAGCAGTCCACTCGCCCAACAAGGCGAGGGCGTCCCTTCAAGCTTGTGCGGTTTCGGCAGATTTGGACTTCGCACAGCCGGAGGACCCAGGGCATTGCCTGCCCCCCCTGGGGCGGGTCTCCACCCCAAAAAGTTGGAAGCACACTTCTGGTTCGCGCTTGGCACTAACGTAGGGAAGGGGAGGGGTGTCCCTGCCCCTGGGAGGCCGAGACGGCCTTCTGCTCGAGGGTGCCTTACTCCTTTTTTCCAAAAGGTCCAACCGAGCCCCAATAAGCGTCGTCTCTAAAGGGAAGGCCAGTAAGAGCCTTTTTAGTATCATTGTCAGCCCCCTACTGTCGCAGCCAAGCAGGCGGCGAATAGCCACCACAAGAACCGAGGTTCTAGTGCACATTTTAGGACCTAGTTTTAGGTTCTAGTGCATTAGGACCTATTCCTCTTTTGTAGGAAGTTATTACTCAAAAAGCAATTTGAAGCACCCATGGAGCTGGACTCCAATCTATCTTGGCGTGAGGGGCTGGCCCTTGATGACTTGACGGCTTTGCTATATGAGCAAGAAGTTACCTTAGACCCGGACAGGGCACTACGTAAGCCCTCCAAATATACTCCATCTTGGTCCATCTGCCCAGCGGTCCATACATTCTTCAAAGTGGTGAGTCAAGACATTCAGAAAATGGGGGTCCCACGTAAACATGACAACCTAACTAGGGAGGAACGGGAGGCGCTTCATAGCTTGCAACAGCGCAGTGATATAGTCATCAAAGAGGCCGATAAAGGCGGAAACGTAGTAATTATGTCATCAGAGTACTATAAAGCCGAGGTCCTACGTCAACTGCAATGCACTGCAAGCTATGAAAAACTGGCCCACAATCCACTAAGTGAATACAAATTAGAACTCGACTCCCTTTTGAAGGATGCATGGGAAAATAGCATTATAGGTCAGGATCTGTATGAGTATTTGAAAGTGCAACACCCAGTAGCGCCCACATTTTATATACTACCTAAAGTACATAAGAATGCTAAATGTCCCCCCGGAAGACCCATAGTAGCAGGAATTGGGGGCCTAACGGAGAGAGCCTGTACATTTGTGGATAAGAATCTTCAGCCCCATGTGCTTACACTTAGCTCCTATATAAGGGATTCTATGGACCTCCTTAATCGGTTGAATTTACTAACATTACCTAGGGGCGCTCTACTTGTCACACTTGATGTGGAAGCGTTATATACAAATATATCCCATAAAATGGCCCATATGACATGCAAATATTTTCTGAGAATGGGAACAGATAGTGAACAAGAGAAACAGGATTTTGTACTACAGATGCTGACCTTCATTTTGACACATAATTACTTCCTGTTCGATGGAGTTTTCTATCGACAGGTCTGTGGCGTGGCAATGGGGGCACGCTGTGCCCCGTCTATAGCCAACCTCTTCCTTGGCTGGTGGGAGAGGGAGGTTGTTTTTGGGGCCGACATGAATCTGTACCAGCCCCACATTCTGGGCTGGTACAGATTCATTGATGATGTGCTGCTCATCTGGCAGGGACCAGAAGAACTATGTGTGGAGTTCCTCAATGTTTTGAATGAGAACACGTTTAACATTTTCCTCACCTCCCATATTTCGGCTGCACAGGTGGATTTCTTGGACCTTACGATCAACCTTACCAATGATGGCTCCCTCCAGACTACATTGTTTAGGAAGGAGACGGCGACCAACAGCCTATTACATTATACAAGTTTTCACCAGAAAAAGACCAGGGAAGCCATCCCGGTTGGGCAATTCTTGCGGCTCAAGCGGAATTGCTCTACTACGCAGGAATTTGAAGTCCAATCCAGGGGGCTCAAGAAGAGATTCCAATACAGGGGTTACCCCGAGAGAACGATTAAGAAGGCCGTGGTAAGAGCAGGTGACACGCCACGGGAAGCCTTACTAGTCCCAAGGGACAAAAAAAGAACCATGGAAGAGGTAAGATTTATCTCCAAGTATAATACTAATTGGAACCAACTTAGATCTGTACTCAATAAACATTGGGGTATATTAAGGAGTGACCCATCCCTGGCCAGATGGACCAGACGGGGTCCTTTGATGGTGGCACAGCGTGCACCGACATTGCGTGACAAGGTCTGTAGGAGCCACTACACCAGGCCTAATACTTGGTTGGGGTCTAGAACTATGGGCACAGGCAGCCATCCATGTGGGGGGTGCTCTGTGTGCCGACACATGAGTGCTACAAGGGAGGTCAGGAATAGGCGCACTGGCAAGAGATTTGTGATCAGGCAATTTTTGAACTGCCGCTCGGTGGGAGTGATATATCTCTTAACCTGTGGTTGCCCTCTGAGCTATGTTGGCGAGACAAAGAATGCATTGAAGGCGCGCCTACAGGCACATCTATCCTCTATTCGATTGGCCGAAAGAAATAGGGACTTGGGCAGAATTCTATCTCCAGTGGCAAGACATTTCCTTGAGAAACATGAGAGTAATGTTGACCAACTACAGGTGGTGGGATTGGAGAGGGTGACTCTGGGGTTGAGAGGAGGAGATCTGAAGAAGCGGCTTCAGCAAAAAGAACTACGCTGGATCTATGATTTAGATACCCAAGCCCCATGGGGCCTAAATGAAGATGTAGCCTTCACACCATATTTAGGGTGACACATATTAGTATGATATCACATATTGTCTAGTTAGTCACTAAGTGGGATGAAAGTAATATATTTTACATTGTTTTGATCACTATTTTTAGTTTTATGTATAGTTTTGGGGATCTCAATTTGTCCAAATTAGGACACAGATTGTCCCTGTTTAAGAATCACGTAATAGCATTGTATTGGAGTGTGGGTGGGGGGGTTTTTGGGGGGGTGGGTAGGGAGTGTGCAGTGGGGATGGGGGGGTGTTTCACGCTTTATGTACACTTATTAGGTGTGTAGATATATAATGTGTCACCTTTCCTTTTTTATTGGTGTAGTAGCAACTGGCGACTCTTCTTGTTGGGATGCCCGGGAGATGATGGGGAAGTTTATTATCAAGGGTATTATATGATACTGGCAAGAGGAAGAAGCCGGGCCTCCATTAAGATGTGTTGGTGGCAAGGAGCAAATTGGAGATTGAAGCAGAAAAGAACCTACACACACGGAGAACAAAGTGCACTGTGGACCTCTATTTTTGACTGGATGTAATTAATCACATGGAGTAATTACTGTAAATATATGCTGATGTTATTGATGCGTTGCCACCTTATATAGAGGACCGGACCCCCGGCTTTCCTTAAAGCTTCACCCGTAGTAAAACAGAGGACTTACATCAATGTTGTTGATTGAACCTTATATCCTGTAGTCAAACCCCTCCTCCTCCTCTCCTGAGTAAATCTATGTGGAGCATGAGGAATTTGAATGACAAATAGTCAATAACATCCTCCAGAGCCCCTCTGCCACACTGATTGGCTGCTTAACTCCTGGGATGCATGTCTGAATGTATTTACTTTAGACTTGGCTCCCTTTTCCCCTGTCCCCCCTTGTCCCTTTCCCCCTTCCCCTTTTCTTTGAGAGTTGTACTCTTGTATATAGAGGCCAAATATGGTGCAATATAGACATTAATAGCCAGCATCTGCCTCTGTTGTTTTTGAGCATTTGCACTTCGGATCTTTATCCCGCTCTCCCCCTGTCGCGGTCAGGGGGCTTATACAATCTATAAATAGACATCAATAATGTGAGGGATAGTTGCCATTAGATGGCAATTGTGCCTGCATATCTCTGACTGACTGGGGTGGTTCACCTGGGAACTTTATCCCTCTCTCCCCCCTGTGCTTGGAGATGTACAAACATATATACAGATGTTTAATATTAGAACCTTATTGATAAAGAAGCCAACTGATAAAAATTCTGTGGATTGAAAAAACTTTCTCTGGATCTTTGTCCCTCTCTCCTCCTGTTATTGAAATTGTATAAATAGATGCAGAGGAAATCCAGCTGTACTGTGACTGGTAGTTGTAAAGTGTATTTACCTATAAAATGTGATGTATATATTAGATGCCGTTAAGTATAAATATAGATTATGTGCAAACAAGACTTTGGATTAAGCAAGTAGCAGGAAATGTATAAAGATAAGTGAGGAAGGGGTTAAATGTGTTCCTGAACGATGGCTCCCCCGCCTGGCTGTATCTGGCCCATTACCATCCACCTCCCACCTATCAGCGTAGGGGATGGGGCCAGGACCAGTGTGTGCAGTTGTGGTGATTTGTGTACTTCCGGCCGGAGTATGCAATCACCACATGCAGCTGGGGCCAGGCGTGGGAGTGGTCAGAAGGGTATGTATTTAAGGAGGGCTGTGGCCCTCTGTCCCCACACACATACTGACCGTGAGCAAGAGCCCATTGGGGGCTCGAAACGCGTTGGTCTGCGCCTGAGGGGGGCCTGCCTGTCACCATACTAACAGTAAGCACTTGTTTGTTGTGTGTTGTCTGTGTGCCCTTGCTCTTTGTGAATGGGCTTAAATATTTTGCACAAGGGACTATTTGTGATGGAAGCACTGGCACTTTATTAGGGTGAGGATATTAATTGTGAATTGTATATTAAGTTTTAGAATAGTTGTATATATATGAATTTATTGATAGATTAGCACAGAATCACTTTGAAATTACTTATATGTATATGAGATTGTATTGTTAATGAGGGAGTGCGCCCCCTGCTGGCTTACCATGCATATGGTTCAGTAAAATTGTTTTTAAATTGGTTTTAAACAATATGCTACAATAAAATGGATTTATAAATTGATTGTTTGAGTGCAATAGTGAGTCTCTGTTGGGCTTTTTGGCAGGGGGTGTAGAGGTTACCCCAAACTAATACAATTGGTTTTTGGGTATTAACCCACAGAGCAGTGCACCTATAGAAATATTTACTGGTGCTGCCCACATTTCTTATCCGTAGCCCAAACGGATGTCTATTACTGGTTGAAACTACCTCTGTGACAACTTACTGCATCACCTTGGTAATTGCAGCCTGTTGTCAGTGGGCTGGCACGGTATTTAATACAGAATGGCAAGAAATTTTGAAAACAGAGAGAGAATATGGTTAGATAAACTACAACTACTTAAGAATGATGGTGATATGGGACAAAGAGATTCCACACCTGGGTTGAAAGAACTGTTTAGACAGATTAAACAGGAACAGATACGATTTACAAAGCTATGGTGGAATGTTCATAGTTTGGGCATCTATAAAGAACAACAGCTGATACCGAGAGGTTTGAGAGTACAAATTTTCCCCACATGGGAGATACCAGAGGAACACAGGCCTAGGTGGGAGGCCCATCTACACAGATGCTCTATGGGGCTAATTGATGAGCTAATTGAGATGGATAAAGTAACTCTAGAACAGATTAAAGATAAGCTTAAAATGCTGTATGACAAAATACCAAGGGAGGTCCAACAGACAGATATTGACAGGCATGAGAATCAAATAAATGAGGAATTGGAGAGGGTAGAAAGGTTAGTAATGGCCCAAAAACAGGAAAAACTCCAGAGAGATAGAGCTGATAAACAGAACCAGAGAATGTATAAATGGAAACACACTGGTAATGAGAGGGGTAGACAGGGTTATATCAGTAGAGGATCTAGCCGCAGTGCCTCCGTCTCAAGTAGAACCTCAGACAGTGGCAACATGCGCCGTTTTTTGGGGCAGGCTGGTGCAAGGGGCCCAGGAGGAGGAGAGGGGGCAAGGGGCGACACAGAACAAACAAGAGACCCCATGTGGAGGAGCCACCGCAGGCTAAATCAGGGACCTTACAAAAGGTCCAGACCAGAACAGAGCCCCTAGAACAATCGCCAACCCTGACTGAATCACGGATGGGAGAACAGAATGATGAATTAACTGTACTCAATATTTCAGGCAAACCGCTCTCGGTAGCTGAAAGGTCGGTATTGGGGAGGGGTCTCAGCTTCTCCCCATATAATACCATAGATAAATTTGGGACTATTAAGGACCTATTCCTCTTTTGTAGGAAGTTATTACTCAAAAAGCAATTTGAAGCACCCATGGAGCTGGACTCCAATCTATCTTGGCGTGAGGGGCTGGCCCTTGATGACTTGACGGCTTTGCTATATGAGCAAGAAGTTACCTTAGACCCGGACAGGGCACTACGTAAGCCCTCCAAATATACTCCATCTTGGTCCATCTGCCCAGCGGTCCATACATTCTTCAAAGTGGTGAGTCAAGACATTCAGAAAATGGGGGTCCCACGTAAACATGACAACCTAACTAGGGAGGAACGGGAGGCGCTTCATAGCTTGCAACAGCGCAGTGATATAGTCATCAAAGAGGCCGATAAAGGCGGAAACGTAGTAATTATGTCATCAGAGTACTATAAAGCCGAGGTCCTACGTCAACTGCAATGCACTGCAAGCTATGAAAAACTGGCCCACAATCCACTAAGTGAATACAAATTAGAACTCGACTCCCTTTTGAAGGATGCATGGGAAAATAGCATTATAGGTCAGGATCTGTATGAGTATTTGAAAGTGCAACACCCAGTAGCGCCCACATTTTATATACTACCTAAAGTACATAAGAATGCTAAATGTCCCCCCGGAAGACCCATAGTAGCAGGAATTGGGGGCCTAACGGAGAGAGCCTGTACATTTGTGGATAAGAATCTTCAGCCCCATGTGCTTACACTTAGCTCCTATATAAGGGATTCTATGGACCTCCTTAATCGGTTGAATTTACTAACATTACCTAGGGGCGCTCTACTTGTCACACTTGATGTGGAAGCGTTATATACAAATATATCCCATAAAATGGCCCATATGACATGCAAATATTTTCTGAGAATGGGAACAGATAGTGAACAAGAGAAACAGGATTTTGTACTACAGATGCTGACCTTCATTTTGACACATAATTACTTCCTGTTCGATGGAGTTTTCTATCGACAGGTCTGTGGCGTGGCAATGGGGGCACGCTGTGCCCCGTCTATAGCCAACCTCTTCCTTGGCTGGTGGGAGAGGGAGGTTGTTTTTGGGGCCGACATGAATCTGTACCAGCCCCACATTCTGGGCTGGTACAGATTCATTGATGATGTGCTGCTCATCTGGCAGGGACCAGAAGAACTATGTGTGGAGTTCCTCAATGTTTTGAATGAGAACACGTTTAACATTTTCCTCACCTCCCATATTTCGGCTGCACAGGTGGATTTCTTGGACCTTACGATCAACCTTACCAATGATGGCTCCCTCCAGACTACATTGTTTAGGAAGGAGACGGCGACCAACAGCCTATTACATTATACAAGTTTTCACCAGAAAAAGACCAGGGAAGCCATCCCGGTTGGGCAATTCTTGCGGCTCAAGCGGAATTGCTCTACTACGCAGGAATTTGAAGTCCAATCCAGGGGGCTCAAGAAGAGATTCCAATACAGGGGTTACCCCGAGAGAACGATTAAGAAGGCCGTGGTAAGAGCAGGTGACACGCCACGGGAAGCCTTACTAGTCCCAAGGGACAAAAAAAGAACCATGGAAGAGGTAAGATTTATCTCCAAGTATAATACTAATTGGAACCAACTTAGATCTGTACTCAATAAACATTGGGGTATATTAAGGAGTGACCCATCCCTGGCCAGATGGACCAGACGGGGTCCTTTGATGGTGGCACAGCGTGCACCGACATTGCGTGACAAGGTCTGTAGGAGCCACTACACCAGGCCTAATACTTGGTTGGGGTCTAGAACTATGGGCACAGGCAGCCATCCATGTGGGGGGTGCTCTGTGTGCCGACACATGAGTGCTACAAGGGAGGTCAGGAATAGGCGCACTGGCAAGAGATTTGTGATCAGGCAATTTTTGAACTGCCGCTCGGTGGGAGTGATATATCTCTTAACCTGTGGTTGCCCTCTGAGCTATGTTGGCGAGACAAAGAATGCATTGAAGGCGCGCCTACAGGCACATCTATCCTCTATTCGATTGGCCGAAAGAAATAGGGACTTGGGCAGAATTCTATCTCCAGTGGCAAGACATTTCCTTGAGAAACATGAGAGTAATGTTGACCAACTACAGGTGGTGGGATTGGAGAGGGTGACTCTGGGGTTGAGAGGAGGAGATCTGAAGAAGCGGCTTCAGCAAAAAGAACTACGCTGGATCTATGATTTAGATACCCAAGCCCCATGGGGCCTAAATGAAGATGTAGCCTTCACACCATATTTAGGGTGACACATATTAGTATGATATCACATATTGTCTAGTTAGTCACTAAGTGGGATGAAAGTAATATATTTTACATTGTTTTGATCACTATTTTTAGTTTTATGTATAGTTTTGGGGATCTCAATTTGTCCAAATTAGGACACAGATTGTCCCTGTTTAAGAATCACGTAATAGCATTGTATTGGAGTGTGGGTGGGGGGGTTTTTGGGGGGGTGGGTAGGGAGTGTGCAGTGGGGATGGGGGGGTGTTTCACGCTTTATGTACACTTATTAGGTGTGTAGATATATAATGTGTCACCTTTCCTTTTTTATTGGTGTAGTAGCAACTGGCGACTCTTCTTGTTGGGATGCCCGGGAGATGATGGGGAAGTTTATTATCAAGGGTATTATATGATACTGGCAAGAGGAAGAAGCCGGGCCTCCATTAAGATGTGTTGGTGGCAAGGAGCAAATTGGAGATTGAAGCAGAAAAGAACCTACACACACGGAGAACAAAGTGCACTGTGGACCTCTATTTTTGACTGGATGTAATTAATCACATGGAGTAATTACTGTAAATATATGCTGATGTTATTGATGCGTTGCCACCTTATATAGAGGACCGGACCCCCGGCTTTCCTTAAAGCTTCACCCGTAGTAAAACAGAGGACTTACATCAATGTTGTTGATTGAACCTTATATCCTGTAGTCAAACCCCTCCTCCTCCTCTCCTGAGTAAATCTATGTGGAGCATGAGGAATTTGAATGACAAATAGTCAATAACATCCTCCAGAGCCCCTCTGCCACACTGATTGGCTGCTTAACTCCTGGGATGCATGTCTGAATGTATTTACTTTAGACTTGGCTCCCTTTTCCCCTGTCCCCCCTTGTCCCTTTCCCCCTTCCCCTTTTCTTTGAGAGTTGTACTCTTGTATATAGAGGCCAAATATGGTGCAATATAGACATTAATAGCCAGCATCTGCCTCTGTTGTTTTTGAGCATTTGCACTTCGGATCTTTATCCCGCTCTCCCCCTGTCGCGGTCAGGGGGCTTATACAATCTATAAATAGACATCAATAATGTGAGGGATAGTTGCCATTAGATGGCAATTGTGCCTGCATATCTCTGACTGACTGGGGTGGTTCACCTGGGAACTTTATCCCTCTCTCCCCCCTGTGCTTGGAGATGTACAAACATATATACAGATGTTTAATATTAGAACCTTATTGATAAAGAAGCCAACTGATAAAAATTCTGTGGATTGAAAAAACTTTCTCTGGATCTTTGTCCCTCTCTCCTCCTGTTATTGAAATTGTATAAATAGATGCAGAGGAAATCCAGCTGTACTGTGACTGGTAGTTGTAAAGTGTATTTACCTATAAAATGTGATGTATATATTAGATGCCGTTAAGTATAAATATAGATTATGTGCAAACAAGACTTTGGATTAAGCAAGTAGCAGGAAATGTATAAAGATAAGTGAGGAAGGGGTTAAATGTGTTCCTGAACGATGGCTCCCCCGCCTGGCTGTATCTGGCCCATTACCATCCACCTCCCACCTATCAGCGTGGGGGATGGGGCCAGGACCAGTGTGTGCAGTTGTGGTGATTTGTGTACTTCCGGCCGGAGTATGCAATCACCACATGCAGCTGGGGCCAGGCGTGGGAGTGGTCAGAAGGGTATGTATTTAAGGAGGGCTGTGGCCCTCTGTCCCCACACACATACTGACCGTGAGCAAGAGCCCATTGGGGGCTCGAAACGCGTTGGTCTGCGCCTCAGGGGGGCCTGCCTGTCACCATACTAACAGTAAGCACTTGTTTGTTGTGTGTTGTCTGTGTGCCCTTGCTCTTTGTGAATGGGCTTAAATATTTTGCACAAGGGACTATTTGTGATGGAAGCACTGGCACTTTATTAGGGTGAGGATATTAATTGTGAATTGTATATTAAGTTTTAGAATAGTTGTATATATATGAATTTATTGATAGATTAGCACAGAATCACTTTGAAATTACTTATATGTATATGAGATTGTATTGTTAATGAGGGAGTGCGCCCCCTGCTGGCTTACCATGCATATGGTTCAGTAAAATTGTTTTTAAATTGGTTTTAAACAATATGCTACAATAAAATGGATTTATAAATTGATTGTTTGAGTGCAATAGTGAGTCTCTGTTGGGCTTTTTGGCAGGGGGTGTAGAGGTTACCCCAAACTAATACAATTGGTTTTTGGGTATTAACCCACAGAGCAGTGCACCTATAGAAATATTTACTGGTGCTGCCCACATTTCTTATCCGTAGCCCAAACGGATGTCTATTACCACATTTTAACAGTGTCATCCATCGCTGAGAGAATAAACTCACAAAAACATCACAATCAGACAGTGCCTTAAAGACCTCCCAAGGGAGATCATCCGGTTGGTGGTCAAGTATCTTCCTAAGAATGGTCCTGGCAGTCACCGCAGTGACGGCCGCGGCACAGACCGGGCGCAGAGCCGTCCCTGCACACGAAAAGGCGTGGGAAGCCAGACTGTCAATGCGCCGGTCCTCAGCATCCCGAAGGGTACGATGAGTAGAGGCTGTCATGAAGGGAGGGTTAGCAACCCCAATAATAGGTGCATCCACCTCGGGAGGGAATGACTAGCAGCCAACCACATCAGGGGGAAAAGGGTACTTCCAATCCCAGACCCCCGGAACTCCTGTAAGTTCACAAGGCAATTCCCATTCCTTAGAGCCTGGAATGATCCTGCTCCAGAAATTCCAAGCGCGGCGTCGCCGTGTGGAAACTCTCCATCTTGGGCTTGGGAGACTCTCCCGGAGGAGAGATGGACAGTACTCCAAAGATCTTTACAAGTAATTTATCAGTGTCACACCGGCCCCAGGAACCAGGGCCAGAATTATCACGGGTCCAAGGTATTTCGTCTGAGGAACCGGAACCTGAGAACAGTCCACCTTCATCAGAAGGATCAAGGACCTGCATAGCAGCAGACTCTTCAGTTTCATTGGGAAACATAGAACCAGGAAGCGTCAGGGACCGCTTCTTTCCAGCGCCCAAGCGCTCCGCCAACCAGGCATCACCTGCTCAGCCGTAGGTAGCCTGAGCGGCACCACCTGCTGGTCATCCCCGCTCAAGTGCGACTCATCAGGAGTGAGATTTAAACAAGGGGAGACAGGTGTATTGAAGCAAGGTGCAGCCACTGGTAAACCTGATTGCAGGGCCAGTGCTTGTTCAGCACACGGTCTGCAGACCCGTGCTCTGTCAGCGTCAGCGTGGGGTGGTCCCCACACAGTACACAGCCAGTCTTGTCCCCGCGGGACCCCGGACACAATTCTGAGATGCCTCCGTATGGCGATTATCAAAGCAATATGCCAGCAGGGATTTATGCTATAAGCGACCCTGGATGCCCCAAGACCCGCTAGGAATGTGGGAGAATATAAAAGTGAACCCGTTTAGGATATATATCAGGCCGGGGGATGCCACCGAAATCTTAGCGTCTGAAAGACATAAGGAGAAGAATGGGTGTCAGAGCCATGCGCAGCTGGAAAAACATATAAAGGAGTCACCCGCGAGGGCACTTACAGACCAAGGGAGGAGGGAAACCGGCACCACGCGCGCGAAGATCAGCAAAATGGCGCCCAGCGAACCTCGAAGGGCGGGCTCGATGCTCGGCCGTGACGCGGAGCGCGCCAATTCAAGTCCCCGCCCACTCCGAAGGGTGCGAAGCTCTGAGGTAACGGCAAAGCAAGGATACAATCACACGCTTAAGGATTTGTAGAAAAAACGTTACGTCTAGTAAGGAAAAGGCGCCACAGCATCTAGACAACGCAGCAAACTGTGCATAAGACATACGGCGGTAGCCGAAAACCAAATAAAAAGCAAGCAGCGCGGCTCTGACATTTCAATGTTAAAGAAGGGCAGAATAAGGCCATAAGCCTGATATACTGGTACACAGGGACCACCACACACATACCCCCCCCCCCCTTTTTCTTTTCCTACTAACTAGTTGGGGAAATGAGGGAGGATGGCGACCCTTACACAGGGTCCACCGCTACACGGGGCAATAATGCGGGAGGGGCATCCACTAGAGGCTCACCATCAGCCTAAACCGCCTACCCTATGGTGGGGGATTGCGGTGGAGCATGGCTCCGTTAAGCACACGAGGTGCTGCCTACCTTCACCCGACTAACGCACCCCAGGGAGGCATATTCTTTCACAGAGAGGACTGGTGGAAATAGTCCCGCAGGGCCTCGGGCTGTAAAGCCCCGCTCGCCTGCGAGAGCGTGATACTTCATGTCTTCACAGTTCAGCACTGCAGAGAATTCTGGGCGTTTTGTGGGAGGTCCCTCGATATATGTAGGGCCGGGAGGAGCTTGTTTTCTTCATGATTCTGCAGTGCACGGCGCTGAAGGCGGAGGTATACCCACATGTAAGGACTATGTCTGGAGCAGGACGTGCTGTCTGCTTAGAATAAATAAATAAAATGTTTTAGAAAATGGTCTCCTTTATTTTAAATAAAAAATTTATTTTATTAAAGAAAATCATATTGCATGTGAAAGCCCCATTTCTACCGATTAGAACGGTACCACTTATTTATCGGTAGCCCCCCGTTCCTGCCCAGGAGACCACCAAACTGAAACAAGTACTTTATAACATTTACAAATAAAATACAACTACCATCCACACTACAAATGGTTAAATTGAGTCCCCCCTCCCAGGGGTTTTTAAGGGTTAAAAACTCTTAAAAATCCCAAAAAAATGACATGGGGTCCCCCTTACCCAAAGTAACCAGCCCAGGACCAGCTATGCAGGGCTTGTAAAAATAGGGCGCAGGGGCCAGCTTTTGTGGCCCCTGGCCCTGCAGGCTACAAGCCCGCATAGCCCGTGGCCACGGGCCCTTCTGCCCCCCCCTGGGCTTTGGGGAGGCAGGTAATGGGGGTGCCGGGGGTTAATGGCAAGTCACCCGCTAGTCGCAGGTGACTTGCCATACCCCAAGCCTTGTGAACTGGTATAGGGATCTCATGGACCCCTTACCAGTTCACAAGGGGCTAACAGTAAAAAAAAAACACACTGACACATAAGAAAAAATGACTTATTAAAAAATAAAAACTTTTTTTTTACTTTACTTACCTCCGATCGTCAGCTCCTTTGTCCCTCGATGTGATGACAGACGCGATCATGCTGGCTGCAGTAGCAGAGGGGCAGGTGATGATGTAATCACCTGCCCCTCTGCTCCTGTGCCCAGCATGATCGCATCTGAATGAAGAGCAGCAGGGAGCCAGGACGACACTCTGTGAGTGACGTCATAAGCCCCGCCCCCAAAGGGGCAGGGCTTAACGGCAAGATGGCGGCGCCCGTCGGGAGAGGAGGGGGAGAGCCTGAAAGGCTCTCCTCTGAAGCTGAAGAGCCGGGGGGGGGGGGGGGGGGCGATCGCAGGCCCCCCCAGTGAAGAGGAGTCCCGGAGGGAGGCAGCGCGACTGAAGGTAAGTAAATGTCATTTTTAATTTTTTTACAGCTAGCAGCTGCTGCTGCCGAAGCAGGGGGGGGGGGGCGCTATTCCGGGGGCTCTCCTGGAGCCATCCGACCCCCCCACGAGGGATCGGATGCCACCAAATTAAAGAGGAGACCCGGCCGGATCCAACGAGTGGTCAGGTGACTTTTTTTTTTTTGCCTGCTAGCAGGGGTAAATGCCAGATACGTTAATTTTACGTGGCTGGCACTTAAGTGGAGGAGAAGCAACCACGTAAATTTTACGTGGCTGGCATTTAAAGGGGAGTCCTGTCATTCTTTTTTGGAGGCTATGTCAGCTGGCCATTGCTTAAGCCATAAAGCACGCCTTAAGGCTAACACCAGAGCTAGGCCTCTGGCACTTATCTTGCTCAATAGCCCGTATCATACACCTGTTGTAGCCAAACTGGTCTTGATCACCTGGGAGCATGACTTCCATGAATGATCCCTACAAGTCTTCGAGTCCAGTTGTTTTAACAACCTCCTGCTCCCCAAAAAATACTATGGATGTAGCCCAGGCCGGCCGCAAGGTCGACCCCATAATAGAATAATAAACATGGCATGCCACCTGATCCACGCACATAATCGCTGGATCCTTTGGAGAAGCACTATCCGAGGATGGCATAACCAAAATCTTAAAAAGACCTGGCCCCAGAGCGTCCACCACAGGAGGGTGAGACCATAATTCAATCTGATCTGGAGGGAAGGGATACATAGTATCTAGTACTTTAGGAACGGTCGGAAGACAACCTGACTTCTGCCACTCCCTATTGATCAGATTATAATAATGTGTATCCTCCAGAATGGAGGAAATCAAAACCATCCATCCATCTTAACTGATCACCCCCTTGTGTAGAGGACTATGAATACGAGTCCCTACTGGATAAATCCTCCCAACGGATAACTTCCTGGGAGGCTATGGCAGCCACAATATCCTCTTCAAAACTCAGGAGGAATTTTTTTTTCAAAACCTTCTTATTAGCTGATATGACTTACTAAAGGTTTTAGGTTCGCTTGAAGGCTGCCAGGGGGGGTTTTAAGCTCAGAGGGCACCGGCAACAAGGGTCAGAGCCCTTGCAGGGAGGAGACAATTGTCTTCCATATCCACTACTACCGTAGCATAACCCTGCACACTGTGCTATACTCGTCCAGTGTCTGTTTGCATACTGGACATGGGGTGAATCTATCTGCTAAAGGACCAGATCCGATTACCCCAGATGCCTCAGTCATGGTGATTAATAGTAGATTAACTTCCAGGGGGGTCTAAAACCTAGTATATGAACAGTTCCCGACCGAGTCGCAAGACTATTCTGAGAGCTCAGAGGGTGAACCACATCAATATATTGTCAGTCTTATCCCACAATCATATAATATATATATATATATATATATATATATATATATATATATATATATATATATCTTTTAAAAACATTAAAAAACATTATTTATATGAATAAATATAACAATCATTACAAAATGACCTACCTCAAGATTTAGGTCAGCTTTAGGGTGGCCGTGCAGCGGCTCAGAAGCAGCCCTTTTTGCCAGCCAACAACCCCAGTATCAAGCGCTGCCGGAGAAGTACCATGAAGTGGGCGGTACTTTTGTGCTTCCCCCAGCCGAAAATCTTTCCGTGAAGGCGGCCGGAGAAGAACCGCAATCTTGGCGGTACTTGCCACTTAGTCCCTGCCGAATCTTCCAGTGACAGCGGGGTAAGAAAAGAGCCGCACACCACTCGCTGCTATGCTAAGTCGAAAATGTTTCCATAGCGGCGGGCGCAAATCTTGAATTATTCACCCAGCAAAAACAAATGGGAAAGGCAATAAAGAGGAAATTCCCCTGGTTCCCCTCAATCAGGCTCACCAGACAAAAGCCTTATGGCTGCTTTTTCCTGTGGCGAAATTCTCAGCCAGTAGTGTCACTCTTTTTTAAAAAACAAAAAAGGTGACACCCCACAGCGCCCCAAGACCCTGGTGCCTACCTTACCATCCTGATCTGAATGCAGCTTAGCTGCGGAGGCTAAGTGGGTCCATTCAGATCCAAGGAGTATAAGGGTCAAGGAACAGTCAGGTTTCCATTACCCCCGCTTCCAAGGCATAATTCCTTTAAAACAAAAAGTAAATGGGAGAGGAGTTCAGATAACTCCTTGCAGTTCCACTGCAAGAAAGAAAACTGAAGTGCATCAAGTCAGCCAGGTGGTTATAGGCCCGGGAGGTGGAGACACACCTTTGTTCTTGCAGACCACACCCTTCGGGAAAGGTTAACCCATTCGTCTCTGAATTCTTCTGATGGCCTGAAGTACAATGGAAGAGAAATAATACCTTGTTGCCAAATCTCCATCCCAGAAAGACCTTCCAATGGGGTCACATGGAAGACTCATATGGCAAGTAAGAGGTGAAAGGTTTATGGGGGATTTGCGTTGCAAGAAAGTAGTTTGGGACAGTAAGAGGGGAAAGATAATATATAGTGTGGAAGGAAATTCCTACAGTTGTACCATGAACCAGGGGCCCAGAGCGACAGTTATGAAACCACATGGGTGTAAGTGTACAATGTTGGCTAATGTAAGAGGCAAGGTTAAGATGAAAGAGGCAAGATGAATATAAAAAAAAATGAATTGCAAGTGTCTCCTTTAATAGGAGCTGCCTTGCTGTCCATACATTAGATCTAAAAATCTACACACCCCTGTTAGAATGACAGGTTGAGGTCATGTGAAAAAAAAACAGCCCGATCATCATTTCAGTACTTTTTTCCAGTGGATAGGAGACCTCTCATCCAGTATCTCACTCCCCACAACGGCCAGCGAGCTATCAGAAGCCACTGCATGGGACAAGGAATGGGGCGTGCACAGAAATTCTACCATTAACTCCCAAGTATGTAGGAGAGGCGAGCACATAGAATCTACGTGCTTGGCGTTTAACCCTTCTAGTGCCAGCTACGTGACTCTCACGTAGCTGCCTCTCCAACCGTTAAGTGCCAGCTACGTGAGAGTCACGTAGCTGACTTTAGAGGCCCATAAAACAAAAAGTAAAAAACAGACTTACCTTACCCCTCATTTGAAAGGGCCAGCGATTCTGTACAAGAATCCGCTGTTAGATTTCTGCCCCCAGGCCTCTGATCTTCAAGAGGGGGCCCGTAATAGGGCCCCCCCCCCCCGCCGGCGCCGACATCTGAAAAAAAAAAAAAGTAAATGACATTTACTCACCTGGCAGCGCGATGGCTCTCCCCGGGTCTTCTCTTCACCAGGGGGGGCTCCGATCCCCCCCCCTGGGCTTTCCACGCTGCTTGTGAGGGCCCAGAAACGGGCCATCACCATCCTCTTTGGCCAGCGCTGGCCCCGCCCCCAACTCCGCCCACTTGATGACGTCATCCCGCTCCTCGGGTTACTGGCACCCAAGCTCCGATCTGTCAGTTGTCAGCAGCGATCGGAGCAGGGAGGGTGGCAGGCAGGGTGGCTCTGATCTCCCTGCCTGCCACCCTCCCTGCTCTGATCACTACCGACAACTGTCATCTGCAGCAGCGTGGGACACTGGATGGGAGGTAAGTATAAGTGAAAAAAGAATAATAAAGAACTTGTCTGGTGTCTTTTTTTTAACTTAACCCTTTGTGAACTGGTAAGGGGTCCATGAGACCCCTTATACCAGTTCACAAGGCTCTGGGTATGGCAGGTCACCTGCGGCAAGCGGGTGACTTGCCATAACCCCCAGCCCCCCATTACCTGCCTCCCCAACGGCCGGGGGGGGCAAAAGGGCCCGGGCCACGTGGCTATGTGGGCTAGTAGCCTGCAGGGCCAGGGGCCACCAACGCTGGCCCCTGCGCCCTGTTCTACAAGCCCCCATAGCTGGTCCGGGTCAGTAATGCTGGGTAAGGGGGACCCTATGTCATCTTTTTTTGGGGATTTTAAGGGTTTTTAACCCTTAGAATTCCAAAAAAGAAATGAGGTCCCCCCCCCCCCCCCCTGGGAGGGGGAACCCTATGTCATTTTTTTTTTTTATTATTAACCCCTTACAACTATGCAATCATATTGCATAGTTGTATCCTATCTGGAATCCCCTAAACTGCTGTTTCAGGAAAAGGGGTATACTTATACATATGTGGTACCATTGTAACCGGGAGAAATAGGGCTTTCACACGCAATAATATTTTATTAACAAACTTACATTTTTTATTACAAAAAAACACTACAAATTGTAAAAAATTGTTTTTTTTCATTTTTTTGCACATATTTCACCCAAAAGTATTGAGAATACACTAAAAAAAGGCCAAACAAGACATTTCATGTTGAAGCCCAGACTCTGCTGAAAAAAACAATATATAATTTTCATCGAAATCCCTGGAAATCCCTTCAAAAATCAAGGTTGCACACGTGTAGCGCAAAAACGTGAAAAGTCGTCTGGCAACAGATTGTGACAAAAAATCTCGGTAGGCCGGCACTCAAAGGGTTAAAGGGTTAAACAATCAACACAAATCCAAATTTATTGCAGTCTTCTTTGCACCAGTCTTGGCTATTCTGACACTCACTTTTATACTTTAAAGTCATAGAAAAAGGCATAAAAGGAGCATATATACCTTCAGGACGGTATTGAGAAACAATAGTCACAGCTTGGCCAGCATTTTTCAATGTAGCTGCAGCTTGCTCATGAGTTGCTGTTCTAAGGTCAACACCATTTACCTGAAAAATAGAAGATCTGCATTGTAGTACATATAATTTCTATTAAACCTATCCAGGAGCCTAGCTAGTACCCAATTATATACAGAAAACTGATGATTATGACAAGTAATGCATATACATTGCACTCATTAACCTGTACAATTGTCCTTCTCCCATTCAGATCCTAGAAGGCCCACTCACCCTTGATCCCACTTAGAGCACATTTCTCCAGGTCCACTGTCTGCAAACAGGGGCCCATCCTGTTCTGAATAGATCTGTATTAAAGATCTGTGGTGTGGGGGAGTATTGCAGTTTTTTAGTTTTTGCCCACACAAGGTCTGTAAATTAAAATATACAGAAATCTCTAAATTTAGATTACCTAATCAAATATGGTAAATCACAAAACTCAGACAATACTCATCCATTCAAAACCCCGAGGGCAGCCGTGCGTCATTGTTACAGGAACTATGGCATGCCCCCTCCAGTCACTGCAGTGAATAATGAATGATGCAGGGTGGTCCATGGCAAGTTGCTGGTACAAGATTCGCATGGGACGGTGCAGGGTCTATCAGTGATAGCCTGTGGGGGATTAAAGGCGAGTATAGCTTTTATTTTGTTGCCTGCAGAAGGATTTTACGTTTTTTTTTGTGCGCTCAGCGTAAACTTTCTTTGAACAACCACTGGATAACTATATGGACAAATGAAGAACCAAAATGTTAACTTCCTGGTGGGTGAAACCTAAGCGATTTAAACTAATAAAATGGGTATTCCTTGTGCAGATGGCAACCCCACAGCCTGTGCCCCACTGTGCTGTAATGTCCACTAAGAAAAAAACCTCTTACCTTTCAAATTAGTTAACTCGGCAAAATAGAGCCCCCCAAATGCAGAACCTGGCGGCCAGAAACCTAGGGGAGACCTGTGGACCTCGTAACCACAGTTGCCAACTGCGGGGCAAGATACTGATGGGAGAGATTAGGTAAGATAATTTGTTTTAAGGCATGTTACAGCATGCCGTCAACGACCAAAGCATCTGCAGGAAGAATGTTTCAAAATGGGCTTAAAGCAGAATAAAACAAGGCTCGGCCAACCCAGGAATCTAAAAGATTCTAGGGGCAGCCCTTGGCTTTCCCCTGTGCAGGGCAAGCCTTAGGGTGGATGAGAACCCCCCTGTCACAGAGCCTGAAGCACACCACTTCATTCACTGTGACCGGGGTAATGTGCCAGGTACTGCCTCTGTTGCCTTAGCATGAGGCGGCAGCAGGGCAAACGGTATAACGTGTTTGTGGGTGATTGGGGGTTAACACAGCAGAGCATCCTGAATAGGGATGCCCCAGGGGCACCTAGTCAGCCGGGACTTCCTGACAGGGTTTGGTCCACTTAGAGAGGAAAAGGCATGCACCATTAAGAAAATAATTTATGGCAACAAACATAGGATAATTACTTACATTACTTTTTTGTATAATGCTTTTCTATCTTTAGCAGCGCTTTCTATAAATAATCAAAAACAATAAATAAAAAAGCCCCCTGGTTTGCCTTGCCTTATATTTGCCATTCTGTCACATTGATTTAGTTTCTATTTGTGAATGACACACTTGCCATCTCTTGCCCTTGGGCAAGTTTTAATGCATTCTAAAGTCCCTTACAATGCTAGCTCTAAAAAATCAATACTTACTGTAGAGTTTTTGTCTACCCAATGAAGCGTTCATAGGCTTTAAAGAAACCATCCACAAAGCGTTTAAGAAAATCACAAGGTAGGTCTATATTTGAATTTGGGTCTGGGTGTGTGCCTAGGTGCCCGGCATTAGGAATTACATTAAATTACTAACTAAAATTAGTGTATTACCAGATTATTGCAAACAAGGTCTTGTGGTGGTAAAAATACAATTCTGTGAGTACTCACCTGTAGAATTGATTTTGTAGTATACAGCACGTCCTGTTTCACAAATATTATTTACGCTTGGGATATCCGCCACAAGGTGGCGCAGTGGACTGCAGAAGAGACATGTGGCATCTCCCGGCCCTATAAAAGGGCAGGAACCCCCCACAAATTCCCAGTGTTACAAAGCAGTTAGACAAGAAGCCGGGAAAATAAAAATAAAGGAACCCCAACCAAACATTTGAACAAATCGCCATACAGAGGTAACCAAGAAAAATGATATCAAGGGAGGGGTGAAACAGGACGTGCTGTACACTACAAAATAAATTTTACAGGTGAGTACTCACAGAATTGTATTTTTCCAAGTATACATCACGTCCTGTTTCACAAATATTCTTTACGCTTGGGTCGTCCAAAAGCAGTGTCCGTAAAGTAGGGTGGGATCCCCTAAGAACAACAATGGGCAGTTTAAACCACTGCTGCCTGAAGAACTTTGCGGCCAAAAACAGCATCAGCTGAGGCCCTAACATCAACCTTGTAAAACTTGGAAAAAGTATGAACAGAAGACCAAGTAGCGGCCTTACAAACTTGTTCAAAAGAAGCCTGGTGCTGAAAAGCCCAAGAGGCACCAATAGCACGAGTGGAATGAGCAGAAAGGCGGAAGGGAGGTTCCTTCCCCTTAGCAGAATAGACTTGCCCCACCGCCTGACGAATCCACTTGCTGATAGTGGATTTAGCCGGAGGCAAACCCTTCCTAGGACCAGAAGGAAGAAAAAAAAGAGCATCAGTCTTCCTGAAAGATTCAGTAGCTACCAAGTAAAATTTAAGAACCCTGACCACATCCAAAGAATGCAGAGTCCTCCCCTTGGAATTAGCAGGATTAGGACACAAGGAAGGCAAGACCATGTTCTGATTCAGATGAAAAGCAGACACAACCTTAGGCAAGAAATCTGGTTTAAACCGAACCACCTTGTCCTGGTGTCACTCAAAATAAGGAGGTTTGATGGAGAGCGCCGCCAACTCAGAAACAAGCCTGACAGAAGTGATAGCCACCAAAAAGGCTACCTTAAGAGTCAAAATGGGCAAAGCGGCCTCACGGAGAGGCTCAAAAGGACAACCCTGCAGAGCAGACAACACCAGATTCAAATCCCAAACTGGTTTACGTGGCGGACGCACATGAGAAACCCCCTGAAAAAAGTCTCAACCAAACGGTGACTGGCAAAAGATCTTTGGAAAAAATTGCCAGAGCTGAAACATGACCTTTGAGGGTAGTAAGTTGAAGGGCCAAATCCAAACCATGTTGCAAGAATTCCAGAATCCTGGGAACAGAAAACACCCTAAAGGGAAGAGATTTGTACTCACACCAGGCAATGTAAGCATGCCAGACCCTGTAGCAGATAAAGGACGAGGACTTCTTCCTAGCCCTAATCATGGTATCAACAACAGAGGCAGGCAAATCCTTTTCCATCAAGATGAAGGTTTCAGCAGCCAAGCTGTCAAAGCCAGTGTTTGTAAATTGGGATGGCACAGCTGCCCCTGATTGAGCAGATCTGGATCCCTGGGCAGGACGTACTGATCTACTGACAACTGCGAACCACACCCTTCTTGGCCAACGGGGCCACCAGGATGGTTGGCACCCCTTCCTGGGCTACCTTGCGCAGCACCCTGCCCAACAGAGGAAATGGAGGGAACACAGAGGAGCCGAAACCCCTTCCAAGTCATTGCCAGCGCATCCGTGGCAAAGGCCAGAGGATCCTGAGACAGAGAGACAAAGAATGGAAGTTTGTGATTGTGACGTGAAGCAAACAGGTCCACATCCGGCAGACCCCAGCGGAGGCACAGAGTGAAACACCCTCACGCAGAGGGACCACTCCTCCAGCCGAGACATCCCCCTGCTCAGGGAGTCTGCCTACAGGTTCTCCACTCCTGGGATGTAAACTGCCGATATGCAGGGAATGTTGATGGGAACATGGGCCTCCTGAGGGCCCCACTGACCCTGGAACTTCAGAGACTTCCAAAATCCCCCCCAACCTGTCTGACTGGCATCTGTGGTGACAGTCTCCCAGCAAGGAGGCAGAAAGGTCCTGCCCACTAGGAGATTCCTTGAGTCCAGCCACCACGAGAGGAACTGACTGACCAGAGGGGACAGAAAAAAGGACTGATCCATGACACTTGGGTAACCAGCCTGTAGAGGGCGATCTTGCAGAGATGACATGAGAAAAAGGAGCCCCTCTTGGTCCATAAATACCCGGGACCTCCCACGATTCCTCAGTCTTTTAAAAAAGCAGTGAAGAACCAGGAAGAGCAAATTATATAGTGAAACATAATAAGAAACACCATATAAAGGATCCCAGAACAAAAAAGGGCGGGGGAAGCGGGGGGTGTGACATACTTTTACAGGTGAGTACTCACAAAATGGTACTCTGTGTGTGTCATACACACCCCGCTTCCTTAATTAATGACAGCTGGGTATTCCACCGCTAGGTGGCGTTGTTGCAGAGAGAAGTCTAATGGGTCATTTCATGTGGTAAAAATTTACTCTTTATTGTGACTGGACTTGTTTATTGGTGCGGTGTGTGTGTCTAGGGTGTTCTCCCCGGGCCGTATATGTTTTAGTGTGGATGCTGTTTTCATATGGTTGCTTTATTTGTGTGTGTGTGTGTGTGTGTGTGTGTGTGTGTGTGTGTGTGTGTGTGTGTATCTTCACTGTAGGCGGCCGCGCCGCCATTTCCCCGTCTGAGGTGATCGGGGAAGGAGGGCGGGGCTGCGCTCCGCTGCGGTCCGTGCTGGGCCAGCGCGTTGGGGGGGGCGGGGCCAGAGCACTTCGCGCTCATTCTGCTGGCCCACCCTTAGTTTTACCTCAGCGCTGCACATAACGGCTCCCTCTTCAGCTCCGCTGGACTCCTCCGCTGCGTCTCGGTTCTTCAGGTGACAGTTTTCTCTTTGTGCGCTTCTCTGCATAGTATTCCCTTATGAATGGTGCACCGTTGTATGTATGTGTGGGGGTTTACTTATTTAACCCCACCAGGGGACCGCACGGACCCGGACCAGGCTTCTGGAACATGCTGGCCCTTGCCTTTGACCTCTCTTAATTATGGGGTCTTTGTTAGGGGGCCACCTTGCTCCTCTATATAATATCCAGGGGGGCCTTATTGGGTCTATCCCACTGCGCATGTGCCTTGCGTCGGGGTCTTGTGGTCCTTCTCTGTATTTATATCTATACTTATGTATGTGTTACCTGATTTTTTTTTTTTCTTGTCAAAACTGAATTTAGTTTTTTTTCTTTTCTTTCAGATCGGGGATACCCTTGCATCATGGGTCTCCCGGTCTGATATACCTGGGCTCTATTTCGCTTATATTGGGTTCTTTATTCAATCTTAAAATCCTCCCACTCCCGGGACTTTAATTATTAAGGGGCATCCCGGGTCGCTTATAAGCATAAATCCCTGGGTAGTTGCGAATACCAAAAAATTTCACCGTATGGAGGCTTCCAAAGATACTGGAAACAGCTCTTCGGGGCAATCCAGCCAGTGTGGGGGTTGTGGGGCTCCGCTCCCAGGTGATGACGTCATATTGTGCGTTCCTTGCGCCCGGCAGAATATTGCGAGTCAGACTGGCATTCCGGCTGCTAGTTCTTCGCAACCTCAGTCATCTCCTACTCCCCCACACCTCTTCCGGACCCCGTGTGACGTTGTCACGGGTGGGGATTCGCAGTCCGAGTTGTGCGCCCGTGTGGCTATTCTCAAGAAGATGCTTTCCGTGGTGGTAGCTCAGAAGGCTACGGCTAAGCGAAAACACATTGTTTCCCCGCCCCCTGCTCCGGCTGAGGATGTGGCGGAAGTCTTGGATTGGTCTGATGCTCCCCCGTCTGAGGAAGGGTAGCTACTTGACGAATCTGAGGAACCTGAGGCCCAGCAGTTGTCTGATGCCTCTGGAGACCCGGCTTCGGGGGTGTTTCCTGATACTCCCTCTATCCTGTCCAAGATTTTTTGAGGTTTTGTCTCTGGAACCGCCGACGGCGGCTCCTCCGCCGAAGGGCGAGTTATTTGTTTTGCCCAAACCGCGCTTGGTGTTCCCCAGGCAGCAACATTTTGAGAGGGTTGTGCTTAAGGAATGGGAACAGCCTACGCGTCTTGTTGGTGTTCCTCCTAGCTGGGATAAGCGTTATCCCTTTGTGGAGGATTTGGTTAAGCTCTGGTCTGTTCCTCCTGATGTCGATGCTCCAGTTTTGGGGCTTTCGAACACGTCTGTACTGCACTCCCCGGATACCACTACTATGAAGGACGGTGAGGATCGTCGTATTGATCAGCTGTCTCGACATGGTTTCATCAGCCTTGGTTCGGCCCTGCGGCCGGTCTGTGCCTCCTCTATTGCATTGATGGCTATCAGATCCATCATTAGAAATCTGTACGCTGATCTTGATCCCTCCTGCGAGGAGTTTGCTTCTCTTCAGCAGTGTGAGTCCTTCATTTTCTTTTGTCCTGGCAGCTCAGGATGATGCGATTGCCATGTGTGGTAGGACTTCAGCCCTGTTGGTGGCTATTCGCCGGTCAGTGTGGTTACGTCAGTGGACGGCGGATGTTGGTGCTAAGAAATCCCTTACTGCTCTCCTTTTCTTGGGGTTGCGCCTGTTAGGTGACAAGCTGGATTCAGTCACCAAAGGGGGTAAGTTGCCTCAAAGCAAGAAGCCGCGTCGTTCCTTTCGGGGAGCGGCTTCTTTTAGTCCCTCCTTTCGGGGAGCTAGGACGGGCAGAGGAGTCTCCCTTCCCGCTACCAGGGGCGTGGGTTGGAACCGGGGGAGAGGCCGTGGCCGCCCCAGTCACTCTTGGAGCACCAAACCCAAGCCCGCTGCCAAGCCCACGCAGCAATGAAGGGGCGCCCTCACCCTGCCGGGTGGGGGGACGGTTGCAACGCTTCTCCCAGATTTGGGACCAGGCGGTCCCGGACAGATGGATCCGGGAGGTAGTGTCGGCCGGTTACAAGCTGGAGTTCGAGTCTCGCCCGCCCTCAAGGTTCTTCAGGTCTCGGGTGCCTACCGATCCTTCGGCCGCACAAAGTCTCCTGGCCTCCGTGAGGGATCTTCTGAAGCTGGAGGTCATTCTACCGGTGCCGTCAGTGGAAGTGGGTCTAGGGTTCTACTCCAATCTCTTCACGGTACCCAAAAAAGACGGGTCGGTCCGTCCCATCCTGGACCTGAAGTTCCTCAACAGGTTCATCCATCCACGGAAGTTCCGCATGGAAACTCTGAGATCTGCCATCAACTCCCTTCGGCAGGGGGATTTCATGACGTCCATAGACATCAAGGACGCTTACCTTCATATTCCCATCTGCCCGGCTCATCAACGCTTTCTCAGGTTCGTGGTGGAAGATCTACATTTTCAATTCGTGGCTCTTCTGTTTGGCCTTGCCTCGGCTCCAAGAGTCTTCACCAAGGTGTTGGCGGGGGTGATGGCCCTTCTCAGAGCTCAAGGCATTCGGATATTGCCTTATCTGGACGACCTTCTCATCATGGCTCCTTCCTTCAATCAATCGGAGACGGACACCAGAACGGTGGTATCCACTCTGGAAACCTTCGGTTGGGTCATCAATTATCCCAAGTCCTCTCTCGCTCCGGCCAGGGTGGTGTCCTTCTTGGGAATGACGCTGGACTCTTGTCAGCACAGTGTATTTCTGCCTCAGTCCAAAATTCTTCTGATTCAGGAATTGGTTCAGCTCCTTCTTTCCAATCCTCAACCGTCCATCCGTCTGGGGATGAGGCTGGTGGGATTGATGGTAGCCTCCTTCGAGGCAGTTCCCTTTGCTCAGTTTCACACTTGGACGCTTCAGTTTCACCTGTTGGCGTCTTGGGACCGTCTACCAACTTCTATGGACCGGCCCTTCCGGATGTCTCCCCGGGTCCGGCAGTCTCTTCAGTGGTGGTTGGTTTCGACCAATCTCTCAAGGGCAGGTCTTTTCTGACTCCTCTCTGGGAGACTGTCACCACGGACGCCAGCCTTTCGGGTTGGGGGGGTTTCTGGAAGGATCTTCAGTTCCAGGGGAGGTGGGGACCTCGAGAGGCCCACTTGCCCATCAATGTTCTGGAGCTGAGAGCCATCCGTCTGGTTCTTTTTCATCTAATCCATCATCATGTCCAGGGCCTTCCGGTTCAGGTTCGTTCGGACAACCGGACTGCGGTTGCCTACATCAATCATCAGGGAGGGACTCGCAGTCTGGGTGCTCTCAGAGAGGTGTCCCTGAACCTGACCTGGGCGGAGGCCCATGTTCCATGCCTGTCGGCAGTCTACATTCCGGGGGTGGAAAACACGGAGGCGGATCTTCTGAGCAGAAGCTCTTCCCGTCTGGGGGAACGGTCCCTCCATCCTCAGGTTTTTCCCTGTGTCTCCGGTGGGGAACACCGGAGGTGGACCTGTTTGCTTCTCGTCACAATTACAAGCTTCCGACCTTTGTGTCGCTGTCCCAGGACCCTCTGGCTCTGGCGGTGGATGCCATGTCTCTGGGCTGGGGGGAAATGGGGTTCCTGTACCTGTTTCCCCCGATTCCCATGCTTGGAAAGGTTTTAAGAAAGTTGATTCTGGAAGGGGTGTCCGCCATTCTCGTGGCTCCAAGGTGGCCAAGGATGTGGTTCGCGGACATCGTTCGGATGGCGGTGGACCAGTTCGATCTGCCTCTGTGGCCGGATCTTCTCACTCAAGGTCGGCTGCGTTACCCCAATTTACCAACGCTGGCTTTGACGGCTTGGCTGCTGAGACCTCCATCTTGGAGGAGGGTCTTTCGGATTCTGTTATTAAGACTCTTATTTGTGCTCGGTAGAGGTCTTCTTCTACCATCTATTACAGGACTTGGAGGGCCTACATCGATTGGTGTGAGGCTAGGTCTTTGCCCTGTAGAGTCTTCTCTGTGTCCAGGGTTTTGGATTTTCTTCAATCAGGGCTGGATTCTGGTCTCCAGCTGAGTACCTTGAAGGGGCAGGTTTCGGCCTTGGCAATCTTTTTTCGGAAGGCTTTTGCACTTCATCCTTTGGTCAAGACCTTTTTCCAAGGGGTTACGCATGTGCGGCCTCCCAGGAAGCCTTTGCTCCCTGTTTGGGAATTGAACTTGGTACTTTCTGCTCTTCAGGCTCTGCCTTTTGAGCCTTTGTCGGATATCGCTCTTTCTACCTTGACTCAGAAGGTTTCCTTTCTAGTGGCTATCACTTCTGTTAGACGTGTCTCGGAGTTGGCGGCCTTGTCTATTCAGGCGCCCTATTTTGAGAGGCATCAGGACAAGGTGGTTTTTCGTTTCAAAAACGGGACTTTCTCCCTAAGGTTGTTTCTGCCTTTCATCTGAACCAGGACATTGTTCTTCCCTCCTTGTGTCCCATGCCAAAAAATGACGAAGAGAGGGTGTTGCATTGTTTGGACGTTGTGCGCTGTGTTGAGTGCCATTTGCGTGCTACGTCTCCCTTTCGTAAGACTGATGCCTTTTTCGTTGTGCCCTGTGGGCCTAGGAAGGGTTTGGCGCCGGCTAAGTCTTCCATTAGTAAATGGATTCGTCAGGCTGTTGTTGGGGCCTATTCTGCCAAGGGGAAGGTTCCCCCTTTTCGTATCACTGCTCATTCTACTAGTGCTGTTGGGAGCGTCCTGGGCTTTTCAGCACCAGGCTTCTGTTGAACAAGTTTGTAAGGCTGCTACTTGGTCTTCTATTCATACCTTTTCGAGGTTTTACAAGATTGACGTGCGTGCTTCAGCGGATGCTGTGTTTGGCCGCAAGGTTCTGCAGACTGCAGTGGTTTGACTTATGCTTCATTTACCTTTTGGATACCCACCCTTTGTGGACACTGCTTTTGGATGTCCCAGCTGTCATTAATTAAGGAAGCGGGGTGTGTGTGACACACAAAGAATAATACCATTTTGTGAGTACTCACCTGTAAAATGGATATTATTGGTGTGCCACACACACCCCGCTTCACCCGCCCTTTTTGGTATCCTGGATCCGGTATACGGTGAAGCTTTATTTTGTTTGAGGGTTACCGTTAATTTTCCTGGTACCTTGTCTTACTGCTTTTCGATTACACTGGGAATTAAGTGGGAGGTCCCAGGTATATATAGACCGGGAGGGGCTCGTTTTCTAGACTTCTCTCAGCCAACTACGCCACCTGGCGGTGGAATACCCAGCTGTCATTAATTAAGGAAGCGGGGTGTGTGTGACACACCAATAATATCCATTTTACAGGTGAGTACTCACAAAATGGTATTATTCCTAGTATGTCACACACTCCGCTTCCAACATTCATGACACTTGGGACATCCAATAGCAGTGTCTATAATGGGCGGGGATCCCACAAGGAAAATAAGGCATAACTTAAATTACTGCAGCTTTCAGCACCTTGCGACCAAAAGCATCATCCGCTGAGGCCCGCACATCAACCTTACTAAAACTTAGAAAAAGTGTGAACCGAAGACCAAGTAGCAGCCTTGCAAACTTGTTCAACAGAAGCCTGGTGCTGAAAAGTCCAGGACGCACCAACAGCACGAGTAGAATGAGCAGTAACACGAAAAGAGGGAACATTCCCATTAGCAGAATAGGCCCCAACAATGGCCTGACAAATCCATTTACTAATGGAAGATTTGGCAGGTGCCAAACCCTTCCTAGGCCCAGAAGGCACAACAAAAAAGGCATCTGTCTTACGGAAAGCAGAAGTGGTAACCAAATAATATTAAACACAACGAACACCACCCAAAGAATGTAAAACCCTTTCCTTGTTATTACTAGGATTAGGGCACAATGAAGGAAGAACTATATCCTGATTTAAGTGGAAGGCAGACACCACTTTAGGAAGAAAATCTGGTTTAAAACGGAAAACCACCTTATCCTAATGCCTCTCATAGTAAGGAGCCTGTATTGACAGGGCCGCCAATTCAGAAACCCGACGGACAGAGGTAATAGCAACCAAAAAGGCAACTTTCTGAGTGAGAATATGAAGAGGAACCTCCTGTAAAGGTTCAAAAGGAGCTGCCTGCATAGCAGAGAGCACCAGATTAAGATCCCAAACTGGAAGTAGGGGCTTTCTAGGCGGCCGCACATGTGTGACCCCCTGAAAAAAAGTCTTAACCAAAGGATGAAGAGCAAATGACCTTTGAAAGAAAATAGCCAAAGCAGAAACCTGCCCTTTCAAAGTACTAATCTGGAAGCCCAAATCCAGACCCCATTGCAGAAACTCCAAAATCCTAGGGATAGAAAATACCCTGCAAGGCAGGGACCTAGACTCACACCAGTCAATATAGGACCTCCAAGTCCCGCAATAAACCACAGAGGAAGACTTCTTTCAAGCTCTAACAAGAGTCAGAATGACAGCATCAGAAATACCTTCCTCCTTCAAGATGGAGATTTCAGCAGCCACGCCGTCAAAGCCAGCGTTGGTAAATTGGGGTAACAAAGTTGACCCTGAGTTAAGAGATCTGGAAGAAGAGGCAGGGGCAACAGATCCTCTGCGAACCACAGGCGTCTGGGCCACTTTGGAGCCACCAGAATTGCTGGTGCCCCTTCCAGAACCAACTTGCGCACCACCTTGCTTATCATGGAGAATGGGGGAAAAAGATACAGGAACCCCAGATCCTTCCAGGCAAGAGACATGGCATCCACTGCCACTGCCAGAGGATCCTGGGATAGAGACACAAAGGCTGGAAGCTTGTGGTTGTGGCGAGAGAGACGCAAACAGGTCCAACCTTTGTGACAAAGGAACTGAAAGACCTCGGGGTTGAGAGACCATTCTCCCTGGCGAGCGCATGCTCTGCTCAGGGAGTCTGCCTCCACATTCTCTATCCCCGGAATGTAAACTGCCGATATGCAAGGAACATTGATCTCTGCCCACTGAAGGATCAGAGACACTTCCCGGAGGGCACCCCAACTGCGAGTCCCTCCCTGGTGATTGATGTATGCAACTGCTGTTCGGTTGTCTGACCGAATCTGAACCGGCAAACCCCGCAAGAGATGAGTCAGTCGGAGCAGCACAAGACGAATGGCCCGAAGTTCCAATAAATTGATTGGGGAGTGAGCCTCCAGAGGCCCCCACAACCTCTGAAACCGGTGTCTCCTCCAGATGCCCCCCTAGCCCGTAAGGCTGGCATCTGTGGTGACCAACTCCCAACAAGGGGTCAGAAATGATTTGCCGTCCCTGAGATTGCTGGGACTGCAGGACGAGGGGAGACAACAGACAAGTCCGATTCAAAGACAACGGGCGCTTGTCCCACTTCGCCAGGAGAAAGAGCTGAAGCGTCCTCATGTGGAACTGAGCAAAAGGAACCGCTTCGAGCGTGGCCACCATCAACCCCACTAATCTCATCCCCAAGCGGATAGGTTGATGAGGATTGGACAGGAACAGATGAATTAAATCCTGAATCAGAACAATCTTGGACTGATGGACTGAGGAAGAAATACCCTGGCCTAAAGGGTATCCAGAATCAAGCCCAGAAAGGGAATCTCCCTTACGGGACAAAGAGGATTTGGCATGGTTTATCACCCAACCAAACCTCTCTAGTGTAGTCACCGCTGTTCTAGTGTCCAATTCCGTCTGATTGAAAATGGTGGTCTTCTACTGTGAATCTGAGAAACCTTTGGTGAGCGGCAAAAATAGGAATGTGCAGATAGCATCCTTGATGTCTATGGACGTCATAAAGTCCCCCTGGCGGAGAACGTCAATCGTTGAACGCAACGACTCCATGCGGAACTTTAAGAAACAAACTGACAGAGCCGTCCTTTTTTGGGAACTGTAAATAGGTTGGAGTAAATCCCCAGACCTCTTTCCGCTGGAGGAACCTGGCGGATAACATCCATGTTTAAAAAGTTCGCCACAGCTGCCCGGAGCCCCTGTGCGATCACCGGATCTGCGGGCATCCGAGACCTGAAAGATCTGGGAGGAGGCCGAACCTCGAATTCCAGCTTGTAACCGGAGGACACAACTTCCAGAATCCATCTGTCTGATACCTCTTGACCCAAGCCTGGAAAAAAGAATCGCATCCATCCCCCCCACCCGTACGGGTGAGGGTGCCTCCACATTGCTGGGCAGGCTTGGAAGTGGACTTGGGTTTAGATCCCCAACTCTGACCTGGACGGCCACGTCCTCTTCCTCTGTTCCATGCAGTCCCCTTTGGGGCCGATCCTCTGCCTATTCTGGAACCACGAAAGGAAGGGTTAAAAGGAAGCCGATCCCTGAAAGGAACAATGTTGCTTCTTACGCTGAGGCAATTTGCCTCCTTTAATGACAGAATCCAACTTCTCACCAAAGAGGCGTAATCCCCCAAAGGGACCGCCGAATCGCAACAAGCAAGGCAGAAGTTCTGCTACACAAGACCATGGAGTCATCTAAAGCAGAAAGTACAAAAGACACAAATAAATCACATCGCTTGAGAGCGGAAAACTCATCAGAGGCTGGATCAAGCCCTGAGGTATTCAATAGGTCTAATAACAGACCTAATAGCGACTGCCATTAAGTGCCGGGGCACCCACAGGCCGCAAGGACGAGCCAACGCTAGCAAACTCATGGCAAGCCATTTGATCAATACGTTTGTCCTCCCCATCCCAAGTAGATTCCGGAGAATGCAAAACAGAGGAATTGGACAAACTGAGCACAGGTGAATCTACCACAGGGGGGATGACCAACGCTTACAGTGTCTGCAGGAAAGGGATAATTTTTTTTTTTTTTATCCCAGCCCAAAGGAATGTCAGGAAGCTGCACATGCTTTTCCCATTCCTTAAGAATGATATCTTCAAAATGTTTCTGATTAGGAAATTCAAAACGAGGCTTGGAGGCTCCAAAGAACTCCCCTTTCTGAGGAGGGACTGCTTCTGGAAAACTGATAGCCAAGACCTCATATAATTGAGCAAGAGCTTTAGGGGTGTCAAAATTCTCCCCTTCACCATGTTCAGCAATTTGTGGGTATTGACGCTGAACATCCGAAACATCAGATTATTCAAAGAATTCTCCTTCTTCAAACGGAGAACAAAAAATGCTCGCTACAATCAAGCTCATTTGCCTCAACGGCCAGAGCTAAATGTTTTCTTTTAGCTGAGGCCTTCATGGCCACAGAGCTAGACATTTATTTTTCAATGTGAGCCAATCAGGCACATACATCAGAAAGCGACTCCCTACCCATGACAATATCACTGGGGGTATGGACAAGACAAGGCGGTGTCGGGGAAGAGGCAGGAGCCACCGACCCTGGGGCTTGGGCCCCTGACTGCTGCATTATAACCAATTGAACACAAGATACACAAAAAAAAATGCGTTATCCCCAACAAGGGATGCCCCACATAGCAAACACTGCCAAGTCTGTCCCACAGGTACTGAAAAGACAGTATCCTGAGATGCCTCCATATGGTGTTTATTAAAATACTTAATTTTTTTTATAGTCGCCAAGTATATGGGATTTCTATAGCCGAAGCTACCCGAGATACCCCTTAATAGTCCCTAGGTGGGAGGATTTTAAACAAGGACCAGGAGAAACCCCTATTAAGAGAGTTTCCCCCTGGAAGATAGAGAAAACACAATAAGCCTTATGCATATGCAAGAAAGAAATGACAGGAATTAAAAAATATTTCCCTTCAGTATAACTAAAGGGTACTCACAGTGACCACAACGGCCCAGCGACAGCCCTGCGACCAATCGATATAAGAAAAGCCCAGCAGCAGCACCAACGCAGCAGCCAGGACCAGTGGAGGCCAGCACCAGAACAGGAACCAGCAAACCACATGTCAAACAGGAAGATGAAGCAGAAATGCGACGCCGACTAGAAGTCACGCCCACCACCTAGCACTGCTCAGAGAGCAGAGGGCGGGCCAGCCAAGGACAATAGCATGACATCATAGAACGGGGCCGAACGAAAAAAAAAGAGAGGGAAATTTAAAAACCCAAAACAGGTATGTCACTTTCTTATCTTTTCCCTTTAAAAAAAAAAAAAAAGGCCAAAAAAAAGGCCAAAAGATAGTCCCTAAATAAAGATTCCCCCCCCCCCCCATCACCCCAGCAGGGTCCAGGAGGGCCAAAAGGGGGGAAAACAATAAGCACCCAATAGGCAAAGAGAGATTTAAAGGGAAGGGGCATCCCATGCCAGGGGACACCAACCCGGATTCCGCCTACCCCTTATTTGAGGTCTCACGGAGGGAGCAAGCTCCCATATACACCCAAGGGTGTATCTACCCTTGCCCGAGCCCATCAGCCAAGGCTGGGAGGCATAACAAATATCACAATACAAAAATGTGGCTTCAGGCAGAAATAGAAAAAGGCCGGGCGCAACCCGGCTACCTGCAGGAAGGAGATTCATCTTCTGAATGCTTCGCCGACTGCAGAGACGAAAAGACTGAGGAATAGTGGGAGGTCCCAGGTATTTATGGACCAGGAGGGGCTCCTTTTTCTCATGTCATCTCTGCAAGATAGACCTCTACAGGCTGGTTACCCAAGTGTCATGAAGGTTGGAAGCGGGGTGTGTGACATACTAGGAATATCAGAGACCGTGCCTGCATCTGCAGGCCCTCCACCTTCTGCTGAGGCAGAAAAATCTTGACTGGAGATGTATCCAGAGTCATGTCCAGAAAGGACGTCATCAAGGACGGAGACAGAAGACTTGGGGTAGTTATCACCCAACCGAAGGACTCGAGTGTGGCGACCACCATCTGGGTATCCAGCTCGGCCTGATGGAAGGACTGAGACGCAATCAGAGTGTCGTCCAGATAAGGAAGGATGCAAATGCCCTGAGATCTCAACAGAGCCATCATCCCTGCCAGCTCCTTGGTGAAGACCCGAGGGGCTGAGGTAAGACCGAAAGGTAAGGCCACAAATTAGTAGTGTTGATCCTCCAGAGTGAACCTGAGAAATCTCTGATGACCTGGAAAGATTGGAACATGAAGGTAAGCATCTTTGATGTCCACAGAAGTCATGAAGTCGCCCGGGCGCAAGGTACTGACCGCCGAGCGTAGGGTCTAATGCCTGAACCAGACAAACTTGTTGAGGCGCTTTAAATCCAGGATGGGCCTCAGGGACCCATCCTCTCTGGGAACAGTTAACAGATTGGAATAGAAACCTCTGCCCCTTTCCTGGAGGAGCACCAGGCAAATGACCCCCAAATCCAAAAGGCTTTGGACCGCAAGGCGCAAGCCCTGAACTGACAAGAGATTTTGAGCCATCCGGGATCTGATGAATCTTGGGGGTGGCCAGGCTGCAAACTCTTAGCTTGTACCCAGAGGACACCACCTCCTGAATCCACCGGTCTGAGACGCGCAGTCTTCAAACGTGAGCAAAGAGCCGCAACCGTCCCCCCACCCGGATGGGTGAGGGCGCCTCCTCATGCCTGAGGGGGCTTGGGGGAAGATTTGGACTTGGGACCCCATGACAGACCGGGGCGACCACGGCCTCTACAGGCCCAGTGGAGGGGGGGGGCAGGGAAAGGCCCACAATAAGGCAGGAAGGGGCATCCCATAAGGCTCACCATAAGCCTGAACTGCCTACCCTTGCAGGTACAGGGATTGCGGTTGGAGCAGCGCTCCTCCAACACCTGACCCTGGCGCTGTCCTACCTTCACCCGAACCAGGCAGCCGAGGCTGGGAGGCAGTGGGTCCAGAAAGGGTGGGAATAGTCCTGCAGGGCCGCAGGCTGGTAAGCCCCGCTTGCCTGTGTAATATAGAGAGCCATCTTCTATCTTCGCAGTCCAGACTGCAGAAGGAAACTGGGAATTTGTGGGAGGTTCCTGTCCTTTTATAGGGCCGGGAGACGCCACAAGTTTCTTCTGCAGTCCACTGCACCACCTTGTGGCGGATATCCCAAGCGTAAAGAATATTTGTGAAACAGGACGTGCTGTATACTTGAAAAAAATACAATTCTGTGATTACTCACCTGTAGAATTGGTATTATATGTATACAGCACGTCCTGTTCCAGAAGATATTCCTTACACTTGAGTTATACATCCAGTAGATGGCGCTGGACTGCAGAGACAGAAAAGTGGCTCCTCCCGGCCCCATATATACCAGGGACCTCCCACAAAATTCCCAGTATTGAAAAGCAGTTAAAATGAGACCGGGAGAACTATAATATATAAAAAATTTGAACATAAGAACAATCACGATAAAGAGGAAACTAAAGATAATGATAACAAGGGTGGGGTGGAACCGGACGTGCTGTATACGTATAATATCAATTCTACAGGTAATCACAGAATTGTATTATTCTAAGTATACAGCACGTCCTGTTCCAGAAGATATTCCTTACTCTTGGGACATCCAATAGTAGTGTCCGTAAGGTAGGGTTGGATCCCCAAAAGTAACAGCAGACAGTTTAAACCACTGCCGCCTGCAGAACTTTGCGACCAAAAGCAGCATCAGCTGAGGCCTTAACATCAACCTTGTAAAACTTAGAAAAGGTATAAACAGAAGACCAAGTGGCGGCCTTGCAAACTTGTTCAACAGAAGCATGGTGCTGAAAAGCCCAAGAGGCACCAATAGCACGAGTAGAATGAGCAGTAAGGTGGAAGGGAGGTTCCTTCCCCTTAGCAGAATAGGCCTGTATCACAGCCTAACGGATCCACTTACTGATAGTGGACTTAGCTGAAGCCAGACCCTTCTTAGGTCCAGACGGGAGCACAAAAAGAGCATCAGTCTTCCTGAAGGGTTCAGTAGCCACCAGATAGAACTTCAGCGTCCTAACCACATCCAGAGAGTGTAAAACCCTCTCCTTAGAGTTACTAGGATAAGGACACAGAGAAGGCAAAACAATATCCTGATTGAGATGAAAAGCAGAAACAACCTTAGGCAGAAAATCTTGCTCGAAGGGAGACCCTTGCAGGGCAGATAAGACCAAGTTCAAGTCCCAGACTGGTAACATAGGCTTACGTGGGGGACGCACATGAGTATCCCCCTGGAAGAAGGTCTTGACCAGGGGATGCTGAGCAAAGGATCTTTGGAAAAAAAATGGCCAAGGCAGAAACATGACCTTTCAGAGTACTGAGCTGAAGACCCAGATCCAAACCATGTTGCAGAAACTCCAGAATCCTAGGAATAGAAAACACACGACAGGGAAGCAACTTAGACTCGCACCAGGCAATGTAAGTACGCCAAACCCTATAGTAGATAGAAGAGGACCACCTTTTTCTAGCCCTGATCATGGTATTAACAACCAAGGCAGGCAGCCCCTTTTCCATCAAGATGGAGGTTTCAGCAGCCAGGCCGTCAAAGCCAGCGTTTGTAAATTGGGGTGGCGTAGGTGCCCCTGAGTGAGCAGATCTGGAACCCAGGGCAGGGCGTACTGATCTACTGCCAGCTGCACGATGTCTGCTCTTCTTGGCCAACAGGGGGCCACCAGTATGGCTGGCACCCGTTCCTGAGCTATCTTGCACAGCACCCTGCCCAGCAGGGGAAACGGGGGAAACACATACAGGAGCTGAAAACTCGTCCAATACATTGCCAAGGCATCCATGGCCAAGGCCAGAGGATCCTGGGACAGAGAGACAAAGACTGGAAGCTTGTGATTGTGACGGGACGCAAAGAGATCAACATCCGGCTGACCCCAGCGGTGGCACAGGGAGCGAAACACCCTGCTGCTGAGGGACCATTCTCCCAGACGAGAGGTCCCCCTGCTCAGGGAGTCTGCCTCCAGATTCTCCACCCCCGGAATGTACACAGCTGAGATGCAGGGAACATTCACCTCCGCCCAGGACAGTATCAGGGACACTTCCTTAAGGGCCCTCTTGCTCCGGGTCCCTCCCCGATGATTGATGCAGACAACCGCCGTCTGGTTGTCCGAGCGGACCTGAACAGCCCGACCCCGCAGGTGTGGGGTTAAATGGGCGAGAACCAACCTGATCGCCCTCAGCTCCAGAATGTTGATAGGGGTATGGGCCTCCTGAGGGCCCCACTGACCCTGGAATTTCAGGGACTTCCAAAAGCCCCCCCAACCTGTCAGACTGGCATCTGTGGTGACAGTCTCCCAACAAGGGGCCAGAAAGGATCTGCCCCCCAGCAGGTTCCTTGACTCCAGCCACCAAGACAGAGACCACCTGGCTAGAGGGGACAGGACACACCTGATCTAAGGACACGGGGTCCCGATTCCACACTGACAAGAGGTGAAGCTGAAGAGGCCTCATGTGGAACTGAGCATATGGAACCGCCTCGAAGCAGGACACCATCAGGCCCACCAGCTGCATTCCCTGCCTGATGGATGAATGACAAGACAGAAGGAGCTGAGCTTTCTCTTGAAGACTCTCCACCTTCTCCTCAGGAAGAAAGATCTTGACCTGAGATGAATCAAGAATCATGCCCAGAAAGGACTTCACCATGGAAGGAGAAAGGGAAGATTTGGGGTGGTTGATCACCCAGCCAAATGACTCCAGTGTGGACACCACCCGCCGAGTGTCTATCCCTCAAGGGCACCCGGCAGATGACACCCAGTTCCAGAAGGCCTTGGACAGCCAGGGACAGACCCTGAGCTGACAGGGGGTTTTGAGCTAACCGGGATTTGATGAATCTTGGGGGCGGCCAGGCTGCAAACCGGAGGACACTACCTCCTGAATCCACCGGTCTGAGACATGACGCCTCCAGACATGAGCCAAGAGCCGAAGCCGTCCCCCCACCCGAATGGGTGAGGGTGCCCCTTCATACCCGAGGGGGCTTGGGGGAGGACTTAGTCTTGGGACTCCAGGAGGGGCCAGAGCAGCCACGTCCTCTTCCCCTGCCCCAAAAATCTCCAAGGGCTCAGGCAAAGGAAGCTCCCGGTCCAATTCTGGAGCCCCGGAAGGAAGGAGAAAAGGCACCTGAACCCCGAAAGGACAGGGGCTGCCTTCTACGCTGAGATAACTTGTCAACCTTAGCAAACAAGTCCAGATGTTCCTCAAAGAGGCGCAGCCCCTTGAAGGGAAACCCAGTGAGAGCCTTCTTAGCAGCGTTGTCAGCTGCCCAGTGGCGCAGCCAGACCGAGCGGCGTATCGCCACCAACAAGGCAGAAGCCCTGCCACACATTCTAATGGTATCATCCAGGGCAGAGAGAACAAATGCAGCAAATTCCTCACAACGCAGAAGAGCTCTATACTCACTACCTGCATCATCAGGGGCCCCATCTAAGAGACCCCTGAGCAGGCTTTTAATAGCAACAGCCGTAATGGCAGAGGCACAGACCGGATGCAGCGCAGTCCCCACACAGGCAAAGGCATGGCAAGCCAGCTGATCTATGCGCCTGTCCTCCCCATCCCTCAGGGTAGTAGAATCAGGAAAATGCATAACAGATGTGACATGACCACCGTTTAACCATGTCAGCAGGAAAGGGATACCGCTTATCCCAACTCTTTGGCACTCCGGGGAGCCGGCTAGGCCGTTCCCACTCCTTGAGCACCAGATTATTAAATTGAGTTTGTTCAGGAAACTCCAAGCGTGGTTTAACAGTATGAAACAGCTTCCCCTGCTGCAGGGGCAGGAAGAGAGATACAGAGCACTTCAAAAATGTGAGATAAAAGCCTGTCAGTATCACCTGAAACCCATGTGTCGGAGCCAGAATCGGCACCATACACCCTAGATTGTTCATCAGATGATTCCGAATCAGAAAATAATTCCCCCTCTTCCAGGGGGGTATAACCGGCAACATCAAAAAATTCTTCAGCCTCCATAGGAAAGAGGGAAACACCAGGTGATAAATGCCACTTCTGTAGCCTTACACGGGCCAGAGCCAGCAATAATACAATTCTGTGATTACTCACCTGTAGAATTGTTATTATGAGTATACAGTACGTTCTGCTCCAGATAAGAATCATTACTCTTGGGTATTACTCTGCCAGATGGCGCTGGACTGCAGAGACCGCAAAATTGGCTCCTCCCGGCCCCTCAAATACCCGGGACCTACCACAAATCTCCAGCATTGAAAAGCAGTTAACAAGAAGACAATGATAATCACCATACAGGGGATCCAGGATAATGCAAAACCAAGGGTGGGGTGGAGCAGGGCGTACTGTATACTCATAATACCAATTCTACAGGTGAGTAATCACAGAATTGTATTATTCTTAGTATACAGTATGTCCTGCTCCAGATAAGAATCATTACACTTGGGACACCCAATAGCAGTGTTCATAAAGTAGGGTGGGATCCCCAAAGGTAACAACAGACAGGTCATACCACTGCCACCTGCAGAACCTTGCGGCCAAAAGCAGAATCAGCTGAGGCCCTAACATCAACCTTGTAAAACTTAGAAAACCTTGCAAACTTGTTCAACAGAAGCCTGGTGCTGAAAAGCCGCCAACTCAGACACACGCCTAACAGAGGTGATAGCCACCAAAAAGACAACCTTGAGAGTAAGAATGGCCAGGGCAGCCTCCTGCACAGGTTCAAAGGGAGCACCCTGCAAGGCAGACAAGACCAAGTTCAAATACCAAACAGGCAACATAGGCTTACGTGGGGGACGCACATGAGTAACCCCCTGGAAAAAAAGTCCTGATCAGAGAATGCTGGGCAAAGGACCTCTGGAAGAAAACAGCCAGGGCAGAGACCTGACCCTTCAGAGTACTGAGTTGGAGCCCCAGCTCCAACCCATGCTGCAGGAACTCCAGGATCCTGGGAACAGAGAACACACGACAGGGAAGAGACCTAGACTCACACCAGTCAATGTAGGCACGCCAAACCATATAGTAAATGGAAGAAGACGACTTCTTTCTAGCCTTTATCATGGTATTAACAACAGAGGCAGACAGCCACTTCTCCATCAAGATGGAGCTTTCAGCAGCCAGGCCGTCAAAGCCAGAGAAGTAGAGTCAGGAGAATGCATGACAGAGGTGTTATAACCCTAGGTGATAACCCTAGGACCGGGGCGTCCACCTATGGAGGGGATGACCAACGCTTCACCACATCAACAGGAAAGGGATACCGCTTATCCCAACTCTTAGGGACTCCGGGAAGCCTGCTGGGACGCTCCTATTACTTGAGCACAAGATTATTAAAATGGGCTTGCTCAGGAAACTCTAAACGTGGCTTGGCAGAATGAAACAATTCCCCCTGTTGCCTGGGGGCCGCAACCGGGGGAGAGATGGACAGTACCTCAAAAATCTGAGCCAACAGCCTCAGTATCATCTGGGGCCCAGGGGTCAGAGCCAGAATCATCATGACCCCTGGGCCTCTCATCAGATGACTCAGAGTCAGAGAATAACTCCCCTTCTTCCAAAGAGGTATAACCAGACAGTTCCAAGAACTCATCAGCCTCCATAGGGAAAAGATTGACATCAGGCGTCAAGTGCCACTTCTTAGCAGAGGCCTTACGCGCCAAGGTATTAGCAAGCAACTTCTGAACACTAGCCAGTCTGGAAGACACATCAGGCTGAGAATCCCCACTGGTATGCAACTCAATGGGAGTCAAATTTAAGCTTGGGGGAGCAGGTGACGCCATACGAGGTGCAGGCCCAGCTACTGGTAAACCAGGCTGCAGCGTAAGCACCTGCTCGGCACAAGGTATACAGGCCCACACATTGTCTGCACTAGTAGGGGACACCCCACAAGCTACACACAGCCGGGCTTGTCCCGAAGGAACCCTGAGCACATTATCCCGAGACGCCTACATATGGTGATTATAGCGCCACAATAGGCCGATAGGGATTCACGCTATAAAAGCAACCAGGGATGCCCCAATAGCCCGCTAGGGAAGTGGGAGTAATTTACACACTAGGCCTCACAAGTTTAATAACTAAATAGAGGGAGTAGGGCCGGGAGAAACCAATAGAGTTCAACCCGTCTGAAAGACATAAGCAAAGAGAACCCCATAAGTGACATGTATAATGACATAGAATTAATAAAGCCACCCGCGAGGGCACTCATGGACCACGGTAGGCAGATGCCAGCCACGCAGCAGCCAAATCCATAGAAAAATGGCGCCAGGTATACCTCGAGTGGCGGGCGCAGAGACAGCCAATAACAGCGCACCAGCGGCTGAGGTAATGCGCCGCCAACCGCGGAGAAGTGCGCGGCGGCATATTCAAAAAACGCAACCAGTGCAACCAAGTCAGTGCAGAGACTGACACCAACCAGAAGCACATAATACCGTGAAGCACCAAGGCCCTCCCCCCAAGAGCTACAAGGGAGAGCGAGGGAGGGCAGCGGCCACGTAACATAGGGCCCACCGATAGACAGGGGCAAGGGGCAATAGGGCGGGAGGGGCATCCCATAGAGGCTCACCATATGCATATACCGCCTACCCTTTGGTGGGGGCCTGAAGCAGCGCTCCCAAGAACCTGACAGCGGTGCTGCCTACCATCACCCGGACCAGTGCAGCCAAGGCTGGGAGGCACATTAAAAATGGAATGGGTGGGAATAGTCCTACAGGGCCGCAGGCTAATAGCCCTGCTCACCTGCGAGAAGAAAGCCATCTTCTTGTGCTTCGCAGTCCAGACTGCAGAGAAATTCTGGGGATTTGTGGGAGGTCCCGGGTATTTGAGGGGCCGGGAGGAGCCAATTTCACGATCTCTGCAGTCCAGCTCCATCTGGCGGAGTAATACCTAAATGTAATGATTCCTACCTGGAGCAGGAAGTACTGTATACTAAGAATATGTCTCTCAATGCTGGCCACCCATGCGGCCAAATCAGGTTGAGACTCCCCACTGGTATGCACCTCACTAGGAGTCAGGTGTAAGCGTGGGGGGGGTAGGCGAAGCCAGAGGGAGAGCAGGCCCAGCCGCCGGTAACCCAGACTGCAGCACAAGCGTCTGCTGAGAGCAGGGTACACACACCCTGACATCATCACTTATAGGGGATACCCCACATGCCACACACAGCCGGGCTTGTCCCGAAGGAACCCCAAGCACATTGTCCTGAGAAGCCTTCATATGGTGATTTCTGTGGCACAATAGGCCAATTGGGATTGACGCCGATAAGGCTACCCGGGATGCCCCAATAGCCCGCTAGGGAAGTGGGAGATATACAATACAATATCCCTCCAATAAGTAGTTAACGCTAAATAGAGGGGATAGGAGGGAGAAACCACAAAAAGTTTGACCCGCCTGTAAGACAAAGCAAAGAACCCGTAAGCATAATACAAGGAAAAGTAAAGAAAATCCAGCCCGCAGGGGCACTTACAGACCGCGATAGGGGGACGCCAGACACGCAGCACAGGAGCTTCAAAATGGTGCCTGCATATACGTCGAGGGGCGGGCCGCGGATGATCACAAAACGCGCCCCTGTTACAAGGCCAGCCAATGACGGCGCAGCAGCGCCTGAGGCGATGTCGCCGCCGTCCGCGGAGCAGAGTACAAGCGTGCAGTGGTGGCAATAGCAACCAGTGCAACCAATACAAAAGTCTTAACAAAAAGAAACACATTATATATATATATATATATATATATATATATATATACACACACACATCACCCCCCCCCCGGAGATCCACCCAGGGGGAGCGAAGGGGAAGTGGCAGACCTGAGAGGAGCCTAACTGAGGGGACAGGGGGCGAGGGGCCAACGGCCACGGGAGGGGCATCCCATAAGGCTCACCACGGGCTTGTACCGCCTACCCTTTGGTGGGGGACTGCGGTAGGAGCAGCACTCCTTAGCACCTAGCAGTGGTGCTGCCTACCATTACCCGACCAGCACAGCCTAAGCTGGGAGCCAGTGAAAAGGAACTGGTGGGAATAGTCCTACAGGGCAGCAGACTAATAAGCCCTGGTCACCTGCGAGTACAAAGAGCCATCTTCTAGACATCGCAGCCCAGACTGCAGAAAAGAACTGGGGATTTTGTGGGAGGTCCCTGGTATATATGTGGCCGGGAGGAGCCATTTTTCTGTCTCTGCAATCCAGTGCCAGCTACTGGATGTATAACCCAAGAGTAAGAAATATCTTCTGGAACAGGATGTGCTGTATACTTAGAATAGTACTTTGGTACAATTAACGTAGGATAATGGATTGGTATAATATATTATATTAGAGAGCTTTTTACACAATTGGAGCAAAGCTTAGGGTGGATTGTGAGTTCATAGCAGCTCTCAGTGCTGGTGCTGCCACCCCCAGGCATCCCATCTTGGATGCCACATCCTTTAAAACCCCCAGGAATGGCTAAAAGTCAGTTGGTAAAATTACAAACCGTCCACCCCACTGACCACATGTGCTGTCCTGGTCGACTGGAGGAGAAAGGGAGCAGGGTGGGGTGGTGAGTAATTTGGCCCGCTTTTGGGCATTCTCGATAGGTGACCATTCTAAATCAGGATGTCTGGAGGGTGAGTGATACTGCGGGTGTAAGCTGGCACGCCCCGCTCCTTTCAATGCAATGTAAAGGAACGTGTGAATATCTAACAAGCCCCTTTCCAGTACAGTGAAGGGAGGGTAGGGGTGTGCCAGCTCACAGTGACTGATTGCAGTGAAAACAAGGAAAAATACAATTCTGTGAAATACTCACCTGTAGAATTGGTATTGTTAGTATTGTGAAGGTTGGAGGTCGGAATCAATAAAATGAATGTATATCTGAACATCCCCTCTCTCCTTTATAAATAGAGAAATAGATTCCTCTTTGCATTGTATGCTATATAGTGGCTAATAAAGTTGAAATAGACCCCCAGCCACTTCTTTGCGCTGAGTCTTTTAGCTTATAAAGTAAATTAAGCTGCTATTACTGAAACTGCTTATGTAAGGCTTATCAAAGGAATACACTGCTTTGCATGAGATACTATGAAGTACACACTCCCTGTTCTACACTCCCTAAGAACACTAAGCCCTGTTTAACCTTGAACATAGGAAGAAATGTTCTCTTTTCATCTTTGATTAAACTTAGGTCATTTTATGTTCTGCGCATGCTCTAACTATGAAAGTTTTCAATAAAAAAGGGGTCAGAAGCACCCCCCTGCTCAGTTGAGGTTTCGCTACACACCTTGTTGCGTGTATTGATTTCTCTTAGAATATAGTAATTGGGAATCGGACAACAGAAGCCAGACCGCGTCCAGTGACGCGGACCTAACATTTCTTGGCGCCCGAACAGGGACTCCTCTAAGCGGTTGCAAGTGGTATCGCACCCTCCGAACGGAACATCAACTGACGCCACCTCGGAACAGCAGACTTCAAAACCTGACAGGTAAGAGAAAATTTTTTATTATCTTATACTCTGCTTTTCCTTGTGAGGCATCAGCGGGTCCGTTCTAAGGTGAGATAGGCTTATCCAACCACTGCGAACAAGGAGTCATTTATATAGAACCATTTAAGGCGCTTCTGTTGTCTGCATTTGTTTTGTCTGTCTGTATTTGTTTGTACTGTCTGTTCCTCTTTTAGATAGTTAAATATACTGAGATAGGTATAATTGTGATATCATGAGCCCAGCATTAATTTGACAATAAGGACTTTGGAGGATCGTTGATCTGCGTTGATCAGCTCTGGCGAGCTGAAAGGCGTTATAACCCAGAGAAGGTGATGGTACAGGCGGTCTGAAGAAGTTCAGAGTTAGGAAGTTATTTCTGTGACTTTATGATTCATTTGGACAAAAAGTCAGTTGCCGCGTTGATCGGATTGTCGGAACTATTTCAGTTCAGTACAGCCGTTCCCGGTTATGTTGAATCATTGGCCATAGACTCTCCCAGCCGATAGTCTAGAAGACCAGGACTAGTCGATAGGTGATTTCAGAAAATTAAAGCCAATATTACTGGGATGGGAATAAGATACAATTAGTGTATCTAGGACTGTCACTTACCCATATGATAGGTGATGTGCTGTTTGTGATCCTAATTGTTTGTCTTGGATTATGTGTTGCTATTTGGTTAGCGTGTAGGATCACTAGACATTACCAGGAGAGACCCAGAGAGGTACCCTAGTTCCTTAGGAGGAAGCCAAAGAAGGCTAGCCCACAGAGAGGTTAGACCCCAAAACTGTACCTAAAGCCGGTTGCTAGGAAGATGGGAAAAGAACAGTCCAAAGAGATACCCCAGGAAGAGAAAAGTTACAAGCAAAAATTGATTTTCAAGAAGATGGTCAAGTTGTTTTAACCTTACCTGATCATACTGATGATTTAGAATATTGTATGCAAGTACAAGCTCTTGAAGATTTTGAACTCACTAATGTACTTACAGAGAATGATCAAGACCTACTAAGAACTGTACCTGACCATTTATGGTCTAAGTCAGGGTCTGATATAGGACTTCTCCCTGTCTCACCAGTAGAGGTCCATATCAAACCAGGATCTACCCTACCACAGCTTAAGCAGTACCCTTTGAGTGCTGCACAAGAACAAGCTATAGGAGAACAAATTGAAGAGCTTTTGGCCAAGGGTGCTTTGGTTCAGATGCAATCAGGGGCTAATACTCCTTTGTATCCAGTCCGGAAATACCATTTTGTGAGTACTCACCTGAAAAATGGATATTATTGGTGTGCCACACACCCGCTTCACTTCTAAATATTCATCACTTAATGGGTTAACTCGCCGCCAGGTGACGTAGTGCAGAGAGGAAGTCTTGTAACGAGCCCCCTTCCGGCCTATATATACCTGGTACCTCCCTTCAATCACCAGTATATTAAAAAGCAGAAAGACAAGGTACCATTATTCCACCGGTAACCTCAAAATCAATTTTGATATAAATAAAAAGGCTTCACCATATAAAGACTTCGGTAATACCGAAAAGGGTGGGAGTGAAGCGGGGTGTGTGGCACACCAACAATATCCATTTTTCAGGTGAGTACTCACAAAATGGTATTATTCTTGGTGTGCCACACACCCCGCTTCACTTCTAAATATTCATCACTTAATGGGACATCCAAAAGCAGTGTCCACAAGGGAAGGGCATCTCAAGGCCAGGTGAAGCATAACTTAAATGACTGCAGTCTGCAGAACTTTGCGGCCAAAAACAGCATCCGCTGAGGCTTGCACATCAACTTTGTAAAACTTAGAAAAAGTATGAACAGAAGACCAAGTGGCGGCCTTACAAACCTGTTCAACAGAAGCTTGGTGCTGAAAAGCCCAAGACGCCCCAACGGCGCGAGTAGAATGAGCAGTGATACGAAAAGGGGGAACTCTTCCCTTAGCAGAATAGGCCGCAGAAACGGCCTGACATATCCACTTGCTAATGGTAGATTTGGCTGGTGCCAAACCCTTCTTAGGCCCATGGGGCACAACAAAAAAGGAATCCGTCCTACGAAAAGGAGACGTGATAATCAAGTAGTACTTAACACAGCGTACTACATCCAGACAATGCAAAACCCTCTCTTTGTCATTCTTAGGATTAGGACACAAGGAGGGAAGAACAATATCCTGATTCAAATGAAAAGCAGAAACAACCTTAGGAAGAAAGTCTGGCTTGAACCGAAAGACCACTTTATCCTGATGCCTCTCAAAGTAAGGCGCCTGGATAGACAAGGCCGCCAACTCTGAGACACGCCGGACCGACGTGACCGCTACCAAGAAGACAATCTTCTGAGTCAGGGTAGAAAAAGCAATATCCTGCCAAGGCTCAAAAGGAGGAGCCTGAAGAGCAGAAAGAACCAAATTCAAATCCCAAACAGGGAGTAATGGTTTCCTGGGAGGCCGCACATGCGTAACCCCCTGGAAAAAAGTTTTAACTAAAAGGTTTAAGCACAACACGCTTCTGAAAAAAGATAGATAAGGCAGAGACCTGCCCTTTTAACGTACTCAGCTGGAGACCAGAGTCCAGCCCTGATTGTAAAAACTCCAGAATCCTGGAGACCGAAAAGACCCTACAAGGAAAAGATCTTATCTCACACCAAGCAATATAGGCTTTCCAAGTCCTATAGTAGGTGATGGAAGAAGACCTCTTCCGGGCACTGATCAGAGTCTTAATGACTGAATCAGAAAGACCCTCCTCCTTCAGGATGGAGGTTTCAGCAGCCAGGCCATCAAACCCAGCGCTGGTAAATTGGGGTAACACAATTGACCCTGAGTGAGCAGATCGGGCCGAAGAGGCAGAACGAACTGGTCCACTGCCAGCAGAATGAGGTCTGCGAACCTCACTCGTCTTGGCCACCTTGGGGCCACGAGATCGGCGGACACCTTTTCCAGAGCCAACTTCCGAAGCACCCTGCTCAGCATGGGTATCGGAGGAAACAGGTATAGAAATCCCAGAACTCCCCAGCCCAGGGACATGGTGTCCACTGCCAGAGGATCCTGGGAGAGCGACACGAAGCTCGGGAGCCTGTGATAGTGATGAGGGGCCAACAGGTCCACCTCTGGGGTCCCCCATTGGAGACACAGTGAGCGACCCACCCGAGGATGGAGAGCCTATTCTCCCAGAAGGGGAGAGCCCTTGCTCAACCGTTCCGCTACCTGTTTCTTCACCTCTGGAATGTAAACCGCCGAGAGACAAGGAATATGGAACACCGCCCCGATCAGGATCAGGGACACTTCTCTGAGAGTACTCAGACTGCGAGTCCTTCCCTGAAGACCGATGTAAGCAACCGCTGTTTGATTGTCTGAACACATCTGGACCGGAAGGCCCAGAACGTGCTAAGTCAGGAGCGCAAGCACCTGACGGATGGTTCTCAGTTTCAGAATATTGAAGGGTAAGTGGGGCCTCTGAGGTCCCCACTGCCCCTGAAACTGCAGCTCCTTCCAGAATCTGCCCCATCCCGACAGACCGGCGTCCGTGGTGACAATTCCCCAAAGGGGGGTCAGGAACGACCTGCCCTACACAAGATTGGTCGAGACCAACCACCACAGGAGGGACTGCCGTACACGGGAGGACAACTGGAAGGACTGAACCAGCGACTGAGGTTGCTGGTCCCAAGACGCTAACAGAAAAAGCTGAAGCGTTCTCGTGTGAATTTGGGCAAAAGGAAGAAACACTGTGTTGATGAGAGTTCAGGCCGGGATGAACCGACCCATCTCTCTCGGGGACTGCAAAAAGATTGGAGTAGAAAACGAGGCCCATCTCTTAGCGCGGCACCGGCCGGATGACCGCTATCTCTAACAGATTCCTTACCGACGCCAGGAGCCCCTGCGTGGCCATAGGATCGATGGGCACCCGAGACCGAACGAACCGTGAAGGAGGGTGAGACTCGAATTCCAGGTCGTAACTGGCCGACACTACCTCCTGGATCCATCTGCCTGGAACCACTTGGTTCCAAATCTGGGAGAAGTGTTGCAATAGTCCCCCCACCCGCACGGGTGAGGGCAGCCCCTCATTGCTGAGTGGGCTTATCAGCAGGTTTGGGCTTGGTGCCCCAGGACTGAGCGGGCCGGCCACGGCCCCTCCCCCGAGTCCAACCTGTACCTCTGGTAGCGGGAAAGGAAGCACCCCTGCCCGCTCTGAATCCTCGAAAGGAGGGCCTACCGGAACCTGCCCCCCTAAAGGGGACACAAGGCCTCTTGCGTTGTGGCATCTTACCACCCTTTGCGACTGAATCAATTTTCTCCCCAAACAGACGCAACCCCAAAAAGGGGAGAGCTGTGAGCACCCTTTTGGAAGCCGCGTCCGCTGACCACTGACGCAGCCATACTGACCTGCGAATAGCCACCAGCATAGCCGCTGCCTTGCTACTCATAGCCAGCGCATCGTCCTGAGCGGCCAGGACATAAGACACAAAAGATTCACACTGCTTAAGCGCAGTGAACCGTTTACAAGCGGGATTAAGATCCTCATATAGCCCCTGAATTAAAGACTTAATTGCCAATAGAAGAAGGGCTGAAGCACACACCGGGCGCAACGCTGACCCGGAATACATAAAACCATGGCGAGCGTATTGGTCAATCTGACGATTTTCCCCATCCTTAGGGACAGTGGTCTCAGCAGACTGTACCATAGCCGTGCTGGAGAGCCCTAGCACAGGGGTATCAACGTCAGGAGGGACAGACAAAAGCTTTACCAATTCTGGCGGAAAAGGATAACGCTTTTCCCAACTGGAAGGAATTCCAGATAACCGCGTGGGATGTTCCCATTCCTTAAGAACCACCCTCTCAAAGTGGTGTTGTCTGGTAAAAACCCAACGCGGCTGAGGCTCCTTAAACAACTGACCCTTTGGCAGGGCGGCCGCCTCAGGTGGATCTAAATTCAAAATTTTAAACATTTGAGCCAGAATGGAGGGGGTGTCAAAAACAACCCCCTCCGACCAATCGCCAATCACATCAGCCTCAAGCTGACCTGCAGGCTCATCTGACTCCAACAGGAATTCATCCTCGTCCGGGGAACCATCGGACCATTCCACAGGCTCACATAGCTCGTCCTGTGGAGCCGAAGGTACCGGAGTCAGGTGCCTCCGTTTTGCAGCGGCCTTTAACGCTGCTTTAACGGGCATTACTTTCCGGGGGCTGGGCGGTGCCGCCACCTCGGAATGCGAATCCCCACTTTTGACAGTGTCATGCGGGGTCCGGAACAGGGAGGGAGAGGTAGGAGATGATGAAGGATGCGATGGGCCCGCCGCCGAAGCAACGGACTGGCGCGCAATGGTCTGTACAAGGGATGCAAATAAAGACATCATCAGCTGGGAGTACGGCCCCACAACCTACGCACCCTCCGAAGGGTTCAGCAGAACCGTTTCCGGCAATAACGGAAGCCTCCATATGTTGATTTATGGTATTCGCAATACTTGGGTCTTTTAAGGCATAAGCCAACCCGGGATGCCCCTTCATTTGTAAATGTCCCGGAAGGGAGGATTTTTTTTTTTTTTTTAAAGTTAAGGTCCCCTTTAATAAACTATATATATATATCTATATATAGATTATATATATACAAGCATTAATAAATATCCCAATAAATATTCAGGCAACATAGAGCCGGAGGGCCACCATAAGCAGGGATCCCGGGATCTGTAAGGCAAAAGAAACCACAATCCGATCCTCACATGTGTATAAGAATCATATAGGCATAGCACAAAAATGCCTTTAAAGATGAGCAAAATCATGCCCCCTAATAAAATATGACTCCCCACCATATCCAACACAGAAAGATATGCACTTCCCACTTAACGGCCCCTTGTAGCCAAGATCAAGACACCTAAAGTAAACCATAAACGTATTTTGGTTGCAAAATAATGCTCTTTCTAGATTAAGTGATTAATGTTTCTTTCCTTTAGAATTGGCATATTATCATAATTTTGTGTAGAAAAGACAATTATGTTATTCTATACTTATTTTGGTTCTTTTAACTGTTATTAATCTTTGTGCTTATTCCAAGACTAAGAGGCAACACTCGCCGGCCTGGGATAGTACCTGATGAAATTTTAAGGGATGAAAAGCCAGAAGAAAATTATACAACCTCATTGTGATCAGTCCACTCTTTGAACAATTAGAAGTAACATTTGACAGCTATATGAGAGCCAAAGACTGAGAGCTAACCGCTAGGGTTAGGGTTCAGTCAGGCTTACAAAAGAGTTCCTGAACTCATTTGGCCAGATGATAGTGACAGGAGTCTACACGTGACTAGGGAGATAGGGAATGTTCAAAGGGGGGGCTGTGAAGGTTGGAGGTCGGAATCAATAAAATGAATGTATATCTGAACATCCCCTCTCTCCTTTATAAATAGAGAAATAGATTCCTCTTTGCATTGTATGCTATATAGTGGCTAATAAAGTTGAAATAGACCCCCAGCCACTTCTTTGCGCTGAGTCTTTCTTTAGCTTATAAAGTTAATTAAGCTGCTATTAATGAAACTGCTTATGTAAGGCTTATCAAAGGAATACGCTACTTTGCATGAGATACTATGAAGTACACACTCCCTGTTCTACACTCCCTAAGAACACTAAGCCCTGTTTAACCTTGAACATAGGAAGAAATGTTCTCTTTCCATCTTTGATTAAACTTAGGTAATTTTATGTTCTGCGCATGCTCGAACTATGAAAGTTTTCAATAAAAAAAGGGGTCAGAAGCGTCCCCCTGCTCAGTTGAGGTTTCGCTACACACCTTGTTGCGTGTATTGATTTCTCTTAGAATATAGTAATTGGGAATCGGACAACAGAAGCCAGACCGCGTCCAGTGACGCGGACCTAACATTTCACAGTACGTCCTGCTCCAGATATAATACTTACACTTGGGTTATCCTCCACCAGATGGCGCTGCACTGCAGAGACATGGAAAAACGGGCTCCTTCCGGCCCTTCAAATACCCAGGGACCTCCCACAAATCCCCAGCATTGAAAAGCAGTGAACCAGAAGCCGGGAGAATTAAACCACCCAGAACAACTGGTAATGATAACAATGATAACAATCACCATACAGGGGATCCAGAAAAATGCAAAAACCAGGGTGGGGTGGAGCAGGACGTACTGTATACTAACAATACCAATTCTACAGGTGAGTATTTCACAGAATTGTATTATTCTTAGTATACAGTACGTCTGCTCCAGATATAATACTTACACTTGGGACATCCAATAGCAGTGTCCATAAAGTAGGGTGGGATCCCCAACAAAAAACGACAACAGCAGACAGTTTAAAGCACTGTCACCTGCAGAACCATACGGCCAAGACAGCATGAGCTGAGGCCCTAACATCAACATTGTAAAAACCTTGCAAAGGGTATGAGCAGAAGGCCAATGGTAGTGGCCTAACCAACCAGTTCAACAGCAAAACCGGTGCTGAAAAGCCCAAGAGGCATCAAGCACGCGTAGAAAAGGAATCAAGGCAACAAGGGAGGTCCTTCCCCTTGCCTGAATTGGCCTGAGTAACAGCCTGACAATCCGATCGCTAATAAATTTGCCCGAAGCCAAAGGCCGAAACAAGGCACCAGGAGTAACATCCATTAAGGTAACAACCAGGACCAAACCGCCCAACTCCCGATAGCAGATGAGATCGGGAACATTCAGGATGTAATGACCACAAGCCCCAAGGAACCTCAGTTCCCCTAAAGGACACAGGACTAAGGAAAAAACTGCCAATACCTGTATAAGGAATGCAGAACCACTTCCTCAGCGTCGCTAGGAAGGGGGATAGCCGTGGATAACAATATCTCGAATAAATGAACATAAGACACCTTCAGATGTAGAGAATCCGGCTTCAGGCGGAACTCCACCTTATCCTGGTGTATCTCAAGGAATGGGTAGGTAGACCGAGCCGCCCGCTAACACACGCCTGACCAAGGTAACAGTCACCAGAAGGACAACCTTGAGGGTAAGGACATCCAGACAGCGTCCTGAATAGGACCAAGGGACAATCCTGCAAGCAGACGGAACAAATTCAATTTCAATCCCAACAGGGACCATAAGAGTACATGACCAAGGAAGACCGAACCAGAGACTGCTAAGGCAAGGTGGACAGGGCAGAGCCTGACCCATCAGAGAACTGAGCTGGGGAACCAACTCCAATTCATGCTGAAAGCCACACTGGAAACCTGGGAACCAAGAACGTCCAACAAGTAAGAGAACTAGACTCGCCCCAATCAAAGTGGGTACGCCATACCCTACAACAATAGAAGAAGATGAGGAAGAGGCTTACTCCTAGCCTTCCCATAGTCCAAACACCGAGACAGCTAAACTTGTCTCCATCAAGATGTATGTTTTAGCAGTCAGATCGACTAGGCCAGGGACCATGAATTATAGTGACGTAAAGGGACCCTGAGTGATCAACTGGCACTCCTGGCAAGGTGCAGAATTGCTGACCACAGTACCATGTCTGCAACCACACTATACTAGGTCAACTGGGGGCCACCAGAATCACTGGTCCCCTTACCAGAGTAATCTTCTGCATAACCCTGCCTAGCAGAGGGAATGGAGAAGGACATACAGAACCAAACGTCCTGTCAAGACGGTACTAAAGGCATCCGGACCACTGACATAGGATCCTGGGACACGGAAACAAAGGCCGATAGCCTGTGAAGATGACGGAACCCAACAGATCCACGACTGGTTGGACTCCATAACGACACAGGATTAGCACATCCTGTCGCAGAGGGGCTTCGCCGGAGCTAATATCACTAGCATGCAGGAAGCATTGTCTCCGCCCCGAAGGGAACATAGACACTCCCTGGAAGGTCCGCCAGCTCCAGGCCCCTTCCAATGGTTAAAGTAGTACGTCTGTCAGACGGACCGAGCACCCCCAGCCTGGCAATCCAGAAGGGGAGTGGTCAAGCGAGAAGAGCCAACTGAAAAAACGCTCACTGTTTAGACTTCAATAGGCGTAAGGACCCTCTAAAGGGCCCCACCAACACCAGAATCGCAGGGGGTTTCGGAAGAAACCATCCCCTTCAACCTGAAAGGTTGGCATCCATGGTGGCCATTTCCAGAAAGGGGTAAGGGGGAACTGCCCCCAGACAGGTCCCTCGAGTTCATCCACTTTCAAGAGAAACCCGTCATACAGGTGGGAAGGCCCACAGGCCCTGCTCCAGGGCTGCTGGATCCCTGTCCTATGTTACCAATAAGTCACAGATGGGCTCAAGGGGAACTGAGCATAAGGGACCTCTTTAGCTACTCGGGCTCCTGCCGAGCAAGTTAACAACGGCCCACCAGTTGCATCCCTGCCTGGTGTTAAGAAACCGGAACAGTAGTGAGGGACTGGGCTCATGAAACCAGAATGCCCACCTAATTGCTGAGAGGGGGATCTGGTTTGAATCTGATCCAGAATCATTCCTATTAATGGAGTTACCACTTTAGGGGACAGCAAGGACTCAAGGTGATTGAACACCCATCCAAATGACTCCCAATGGGCCCACCAGCCGGGTATCCAACTATCCTGACGCAGAGACAGGGAAGTGAAGAAGGGCGTCCGGGCAGACATCGCGCGGACGTCCCTTGGTCTCATCAGAAACATCACCATCGACAGCACCTGAGCGAACACTCTGGGAGTTGAAGAGAGGCCAGATAACAGGGCCACAATTAACAGTGTTGGACTTCCAACACTAACCTGGAGAACCTCAGACCTGAGGGAACAGGAATGTAAACATAAGCATTGAATAGTTCCCCAGACGGCAAGACGTCCACTCGGCGCAAGGTGTTGATGGCCCAACATAAGAGTTTCCAAGCAGGAAACTGCCTGTAAATTAGAGAATTGCTGTGAATCCAGAATGGGCCACCCGACCCATCCTTTGGGGGGCTGTGGAAGGTGGTATAGCGGCCCTTGCCTCTGCCTATTACGGGCAATCTGCAAGAGACCCTCAGACCTTGCAGGCCTAGCATGGCCTGTGCCAGCAACTGAACAGGGGCAGGGACCAGGAGTACCTGGAACCTGATAAAAACTGGGGAAGGCCGTGCAGCAAACGCTATCCTGTATCTGGAGGACACAACCTCTTGAATCCACCAGAATGAGGCGAGATGCCTCCTGATAAGAGCAAGGTGCTGCAGCCATCCCCTCACCCAGCCGGGCGAGGGCGCCCCATCATGCTTGAGGGGGTGTGGTGGAAGATTTGGGCTAAGCCCCGCCGGAGGGGCCAGAGCATTGTCTGCTGCTCGTAGGGCAGGAGTCTGCACAAAAAATCCGGAAAGACACCCGGTTCCTGTTTAACACTAAGGTAGGGGGGAGGAGGGGTGATTTGCCCTTTTTACCGAACAGGTCTAGAGGGGCGCCAAATAGGCGTTGCCCTCTAAAGGCGGAGCCTAGTAAGAGTCTTTTTTGTAGCATCAGCACCCCACTGTCACAGTCAGACCAGGCGACGAATAGCCACCGCAAGGGCAGAAGTTCTTGCACACATTCTAATCGCGTCATCTAGCGCTAATAGAATAAACTTCACAAATACATCACAATTGGAGAGTGCATTAAACACCTCCCAGGGGAGATCCTCGGGGTGATGATCGAGCAATTTTTTGATGAGGGTTCTAGCGGCCACTGCAGTAATGGCTGCGGCACAGACCGGGCGCAGCGCAGTCCCGGCACAAGAAAAGGCATGGGAGGCCAGCAGCTCAATGCGCCGGTCCTCAGCATCCCGAAGGGTACTATAAGCAGGGGTTGTAATAAAGGGGGGGGTTAGGGACCCCTATGATTGGCACATCCACCATGGGGGGTGATGACCAACAATTAACCACCTCAGGGGGAAAAGGGTATTTCCTATCCCAGTCCCCTGGAACCCCTGGAAGTTTACTGGGGCATTCCCATTCCTTGAGCACAAGGGCATGGAAATGAGCCTGCTCTAAAAATTCCAAACGTGCAGTCACAGTATGAAAGCGCTCCCCTCTAGGCTTGGGGACCTGACCGGGGGAGAGATAGACAGTGCCTTAAAGACCTTAATCAACAGGTCGTCAGTGTCACACTGGCCCCAGTATTCCGGGCCAGAATCGTCAGGACTCCTCGGTCTCTCATCAGAAGAGCCTGAGTCAGAGAACTCCTCCCCTTCATCAGAAGGGGTATAGTCACACGGAGTAGCAAACCTCTCAGTTCTCAGAGCATACAGAAACATGGGGCGACAGGTGCCGCTTTCTACCAGGGCCCATTCGCTCTGACAACCTAGCAATAATCTGTTCAGCAGTAGGCAGTCTGGAAGGGTCAGCAGGCTGCAATTCCCCACTTGTAGGCGACTCAGCAGGAGAGAGATTTAAGCCTGGGGAGATAGGTGAATTGAAGCTAGGTGTAGCCACTGGCCGACCAGATTGCAGGGCCAGGGCTTGCTCGGCACAGGGTACGCAGACCCGTGCCCTGTCAGCATCAGCATGGGGTTGTCCACACGCTATACACCGCCGGTCTTGTCCCAGAGGGACCCCGGTCACATAATTCTGAGAAGCCTCCATATGGTGATTAATCAAGGCACAATATGCCAGTAGGTATTTACACAATAAGTAACCCTGGATGCCCCAAAGACCCGCTATGGAAGTGGGAGAATATTACAAGGCCCGCTATAATTTAACACCGGGCTGGGAGAAGCCAATGGTGTTCACCAGTCTGAAAGACATAATGGGAGTAAAGGGTGTCTGAACCATGCGCAGTAAACAAGGATCATGAAAATTGCCCGCGAGGGCACTTACAGACCAAGGGAGGAGGAGGACCGCTACGACGCGTGCGTGCAACCAGCATCAAAAATGGCGCCAAGCGAACCTCGAAGGGCGGCCAGAGCGGGCAGTGACGTGGAGCGCGCCAACCTAGCCCCCCCCCCCTCCCGAAGAGCGCGAAAACTCTGAGGTAGTTACAAACTGTCATGAGGAGCGAAGTGAATGGTACACTTAGAAAGGATGATTTGCCAATGAAGACGCCGAGGTGCGCGCGGTGGTGACAATTACACAGTAAAGAACAAACAGCGCGGCTCTGACCCCAGGAATACTAGTCCGGGGCAAGACTAAGGCCATAACGTGTAAAACATACACTAACACCACTACACACCCCCCCCTTTTTTTCCCCCCGGGCTACGGGGGGGGAATGAGGGAGGATGGCGACCCTTTGTACAGGGCCCACCGCTACACGGGGCATGGGGGCATCCCCTAGAGGCTCACCATCAGCCCTAAACCGCCTACCCTTTGGTGGGGGACTGCGGTGGAGCATGGCTCCGTTAAGCACGCATGGTGCTGCCTACCTTCACCCGACCAGCGCAGCCCAGGCTGGGAGGCACATCACAGGGAGGACGGGTAGTAATAGTCCAACAAGGCTTCCCCCTTGACCCTATCCCAGGGGGACTGGGTCAAAAGAAAATAGTCCTGGGGCCAATGAGAAAATTCCAGATGGTACCCCTCCTGAATAGTTCATGAAATAAATGGGTTTGGGAAAATCTTCCAGGTAGAGAAAAATGGAGAAGTCTTCCCTCCAGTGGGATGTCGGGACTAAGGTTTGGGTAATGGGGAGGTGGTAAATGAAGGAGTCCACCAAGGCTTTCTGATTCCAGGCCTTTTGGATCTCTCGCTGAGAATACCTTGGTTTATTATCTGCCCTCTGAGGGGGCACTTTTAACTGGAAATGTATTTCCTTTTCCGAAGAGCAGGAAAGAACTAAATCTAACCCTGTGCTAAAAAGGAGATTAACCCCGAAGGGAAGACCACAACGGTGTGACTTAGATGCCTGATCTCCCTACCATGCTGTAAGCCATAGAGCACGCCTGGCACTGTCAGTGCCATGCTTCTTGTGTTTGCTCTGATTGCCTCTGCAGTAGCATCCTTGATAAAGGATGCAGCTTTAGATACATAAGTTAAGGCATCTAAGTACTCCTCCCCGGCAACTCCCCGAAGATGATCACTCCTGAGACTGTCAACCCACATCTCTAAGACACAGCCCACGGTTTTAAAAGAAAGACATCATTGTCCCAGGCTCTTCCAAACAGAATATCTACTCGTTTATACATGGGGACCTTTAAAGCCCCCCATGTCTTTAAAAGACAGGTCAGACCTTTACCTGGGCTAAGGGAGCATCTACTCTGGGAGCCGTAGCTCAAGGCGCTATGTCTGCTTCCTCAAAGGGGAACCTGCGTTAATGATTTTGGGAAGAACAACCTGGCTTTTGGGTTCCTCCACTCTCTTGAAACCATCCCCTAATTGACTCATGGATGAAAAAAGCCTAGGTGTTTTAAGTATCTTGAAAGCCCCAATATAAAGAATCCTTTATGGACATAGGCTTGGCTGGGGTATCAACTTTTAGCGTGGTATAGATAGCCTGATGATATTTACAAACAGAAAGATTCAATAGCGTGCCATTGTTAGTCTCTGGTCATATTCCTCTTTGGGGGTTGGGGCACCCCTTTGTTTGTATAGATAGCCTAAATGAGATCAGATGCGACTTCTACCACAATCCTGAATCCAGAACTGCCAGCTGTCTCTAGCTTAGCTGATTGTGACTGGATGATCTGATAGGAGTGAATAGATTCATCTGCAGAAGCTAACTCTTCTTAATCTGATGCTCTCATCCTGGGAGGAAAACCTGGGATAACCCCGGATGACCCACTGGCCTCTGGGCCTGACCTCCGGATAAGCTGGAGTGTGAGGCCTTCCTTAGGTGTCTTAGGCTCCTTTAAACCTTATTTCCCTTAGCTTGGCATGCGTCTCCTTTCCTTTCTTAGACTGAAAGGGAATAACATAAAGGTAGTTAACTAGGGTCCTGGCTTCCCTGCACCACCACCCACCTGAGAGGAAGGAGTGGGGCTTTAATACTCATAATAGTCTAATAGACTAATAGTCAGTTTGTGTTTTTTGGTTAGGGAGAGGATCTGGGTTGCTAAGATGTCCTGGAGGACACCTGGGGAAATTATAGCTTTTCAATTTATCAAAATGCATTTGTGCGGATCCTTGAACTCACATGGGCCCCAATCTGATTGCGACTGCTGACAACGCCCAGCCTCTGTAACGTCTTGACGTGGATGAGGCCTGCATGTCTCTGGTCCTTGATCAATCTTATAAAATCTGTGTGAAACACAGACCAGACTGTATTTATCCTTTTGAATTATAATCTGTCGGGTTGAATGATAAACTAGATCTAATTAGACAATATTGCCTGCGCTACAACAGTATTCTTCCTGTTACTACCCTGTTTCCCCGAAAATAAGACACTGTCTTATATTAATTTTTCCCCGGAAAAAGGCACTTGGCCTTATTTTCGGGGGATGTCTTGACAGAAGACAGGCAGCGTGCGTCTCCTCCACCTTCCTGGAGCTCCCCCCTTACGTGCCCCGTCATTACGCCCCCTAGTGGTTACAATACCAGGCTGCACAGAGCATCAGGCTGCTCAGCTGTGTTAGTTGAGTATGCCTGCTATAGCCTGTAAGAGTCTCACGGGACCCGCACGGCAGCCGCCATGCGGCCAATGCGGGCCGTGTTTGCAGGCTGCTGGGCCTGTTTTAACGTAGGGGCCTGGAGCGGCAGCTCCGTCCGCCCCTACGTTAATCCGGGCCTGCTTACCGATACCGTATTGTCTCGGTCCAGGTCTCGCTGGGGCACACTCGGCGGCGTGGTCACAGGGAGCAGGCGGCGGCAGCTTTTCCTCAGGTTCGTGCGGGCTCTCTGACGTCCCCCTGCGCACCGTCCCTCAGCAAATACCCGGCCGAAGTCTCGCATTGCTCCACAGCGCTGCAGCCAATCAGTGAGCTGCGAGGCGCCACAGCCCCCAACGGTCTCTACGGTAGAAGCTCCGGATCCTTCTGCAACATTTCGTGGACGGAACTGTACCAACGGTGAGGCCCTATTTTCGGGGGAGGATTTATTTTCGGGTAGGAATTATTTTCGGGGGATGACTTATATAACGATATCCTCCGAAAGCAGGTACTAGGCCTTATTTTCGGAGGATGTCTTATTTTCGGGGAAACAGGGTATTTAACCGCTTTTCATCTTTTGTCCACACAGCTTATTGCCTGTGGGTGGCATAGGTTGTTTTTGGGCGCCTTATTAGCTTAGAACAGTAGAACGTTTTGGGTATATTCCTAAAATAGTCAGTCGAAACTATTTCCTCATTTGTGAGGCACTTTGATTAGCAGATCAGCACTATTTGTTGAATCAGGCCATACGGTAAAGGAACGTTACTATCACGCACTTTTGCTTTTGATTTTCTATAGTTGTCAGTTCTCCTTTATGTGATGTAGTTTGTCTTATAATACGCAAATTAAAATAAGTTTTACATAATTTTTTATATCACTACACTTATGTTTGAAGGTAAATTTAACAGCAAGGAATTAATGAAACATCTACCGTGGATATAGACTATCTATATCTATCAATCTATAATACATATCACTCAACCCAAAAATACAATTCTGTGAGTACTTACCTGTAGAATTGGTATTATAAGTATACAGCACGTCCTGTTCCAGAATATTCCTTACACATGGGTTATACATCCACAAGATTGCGCTGGACTGCAGAAAAAACTTGTGGCACTCCCGGCCCCTTAAATAGCCAGGAACCTCCCACCAATTCACAGTGTTGACAATCAGTTAGACAAGAAGCTGGGAGAATAATAAACACAAAATAAACAATCGCCATACAGAGGTAACCAAAAATAATGCTAACAAGGGCAGGGTGGAACAGGACATGCTGTATACTTATAATACCAATTCTACAGGTGTACTCACAGAATTGTATTATTCCAAGTATACAGCACGTCCTGTGCCAGAATATTCCTTACACATGGGACATCCAATAGCAGTGTCCGTAAGGTAGTGTGGGATCCCCAAAAGTAATGGCGGGCCGTTTAAACCACTGCCGCCTGCAGAACTTTGCGGCCAAAAGCAGCATCCACTGAGGCCCTAACATCAACCTTGTAAAACTTAGACCAAGTAGCGGCCTTGCAAACTTGTTCAACAGAATCTTGGTGCTGAATAGCCCAAGAGGCACCAATAGCACGAGTAGAATGAGCAGTAAGGCGGAAAGAAGGTTCCTTCCCCTTAGCAGAATAGGCTTGCACCACCGCCTGACGAATCCACTTGCTGATAGTCTGAGGCAAACCCTTCCTAGGTCCAGAAGGGAGAACAAAAAGAGCATCAGTCTTCCTGAAGGATTCAGTAGCTACCAAATAAAACTTCAAAGTCCTAACCACATCCAGAGAGTGTAAAACCCGATCCTTAGGGTTACTAGGATTAGGACACAGAGAAAGCAAGACAATGTCCTGATTGAGGTGAAAAGCAGACACAACCTTAGGAAGAAAATCTAGCTTAAACCGAAACACCACCTTGTCATGGTGACTCTCAAAATAAGGAAGTTTGATGGAAAGAGCCGCCAACTCAAACACGCATAGCCACCAAAAATGCTACCTTAAGCGTCAAGATAGACAAAGGGGCCTTATGAAGATTCTCAAAAGGAGGACCCTGCATAGCGGATAAGACCAAATTCAAATCCCAGACTGGTAACATAGGCTTACGTGGAGGGCGCACGTGAGTAACCCCCTGGAAGAAGGTCTTAACCAACCGATGGTTGGCAAAGGATCTTTGGAAGAAAACAGCCAAGGCTGAAACATGACCTTTGAGGGTGCTAAGTTGAAGACCCAAGTCCAAACCATGTTGCAGGAATTCCAGGATCCTGGGAACAGAAAACACCCAACAGGGAAGGGACTTAGACTCACACCAGGCAATGAAAGCATGCTATACCCTATAGTAGATAAAGGATGAGGACTTTTTCCTAGCCCTAATCATGGTATCAACTACAGAAGCAGGCAGCCCCTTCTCCATCAAGATGGAGGTTTCAGCAGCCAGGCCGTTAAAGCCAGCGTTTGTAAATTGGGATGGCGTAGCTGCCCCATGAGTGAGCAGGTCTGGATCCTTGGGCAGGGCAAACTGATCTGCTGCCAACTGCACGACGTCCGCGAACCACACCCTTCTTGGCCAACAGGGGGCCACCAGAATCGTTGGCACCCGCTCCTGGGCTATCTTGCGCAGCACCCTGCTCAGCAGAGGAAACGGAGGGAATACATAGAGAAGCTGAAAACTCTTCCAAGACATTGCTAATGCATCCATGGCCAAGGCCAGAGGGTCCTGTGACAGAGAGACTTCCTTGGGGGCCCTCTTGCTCCGGGCGGTTGTCTGGTTGTCCGAGCGGACCTGAACAGCCCGACCCCGAAGGTGTGGAGTCAACTGGGCGAGAACCAACCTTATCACCCTCAGTTCCAGGATGTTGATAGGGGTATGAGCCTCCTGAGAGCCCCACTGACCCTGGAATTTCAAAGACTTCCAGAAGCCCCCCCAGCCTGTCAGACTGGCATCCATGGTGACAGTCTCCCAGCAAGGGGACAGAAAGGTCCTGCCCACCAAGAGGTTCCTTGAGCCCAGCCACCACGAGAGAGACCCTCTGGCCAGAGGGGACAGAACAAACACCTGATCCAGGGACCCAGGGCCCCAATCCCACACTGACAAAAGGTGTAGCTGAAGAGGTCTCATGTGAAACTGAGCATAGTGTACCGCCTCGAAGCAAGACACCATCAGTCCCACCAGCTGCATCCCCTGCCGGATGGAGGGAAGAGGACAAGACAGCAGAAACTGGGCCTGAGCTTGAAGTCTCTCCACCTTCTGCTGAGGGAGACCTGAGATGTATCCAGAGTCATGCCCAGAAAGGACCTTACCAGTGACGGGGAAGACTTGGGATGGTTGATCACCCAGCCGAAGGACTAGTATGGACACCACCATCTGGGTATCCAGCTTGGCCTGATGGAAGGACTGAGACGTGATGAGAATGTCGTCCAGATAAGGAAGGATGCGGATGCCCTGAGATCTCAGCAGAGCCATCACGCCCGCCAGCACCTTGGTGAATACCCTGGGAGCCGAGGTGAAGGGCAAGGCCACAAATTGGTAGTGCCGATCCTCCAGAGCGAACCTGAGTTATTTCTGATGACCTGGAAAGATTGGTACGTGAATGTAAGCGTCCTTGATGTCTACAGAAGTCAAGAATTCGCCCGGAGTGAATTGACTGCTGAACGCAGGGTTTCCATGCAAAAATGCTTGAATCTGATGAACCTTTTTGGGAACCATGAAGAGATTGGAATAGAAGCCTCTGCCCCTTTCCCAGAAAGGCACCGGGCAGAGGAACCCCCAACTCCAGAAGGTTTTGGACAGCAAGGCACAAACCCCGAGTTGACAGAGGGTTTTGAGCCATACGGGATCTGATGAATCTTGGGGGGCGGTCAGGCTGGCAACTCTATCTTGTACCCGGAAGAAAACCACCTCCTGGATCCACCTGTCTGCTACACGTCGCCTCCAGACGTGAGCAAAGAGCCAAAGCCGTCCCCCCCACCCGGATGGGTGCGGGTGCCTCTTCATGGCTGAGGAGGCTTGGGGGAGAATTTGGGCTTCGGACCTCAGGAGAGGCCGGGGTGGCCACGGCGCGTGCTCCAGCAAATGAAACTCCTCGACCAGCCCTGGAGCCTGAAAGGAGGAGAAAGAGGCACCAGACCCCCGAAAGGGCTGAGAAGCCCTCATGCGTTGAGGTAACCTACCGCCTCTGGCAAACAAGTCCAAGCAATCACCAAAGAGGCGCAACCCCTTAAAGGGTAACCCGGTGAAAGCCGCCTTAGCAGCATTATCAGCTACCCACTGACGCAGCCAGACAGAGCGGCGTATAGCCACCAAAAGGGCAGATGTCCTTCCACACATTCTAATGACATCATCCATGACAGAGAGGATATATGCAACAAATTCATAGCAAAGCAGGAGCGATCTATAGTCTTCACCTCCCGCGTCATCAGAGGCCCCATCTATGAGACACTTAAGCAGCCCTTTTATAGCAGTAGCCATTATGGCAGAGGCACTAACCGGGTGCAGCGCAGTCCCCACACAGGCAAAAGCATGAAAGGACAGCTGTATGACAGATGTATTTGGCAACCCTAGAACGGGCGCGTCCACCTCGGGAGGACAAGACCAACGTTTAATCACATCAGCAGGAAAGGGATACCTCTTGTCCCAACTCTTGGGCACCCCTGGTATCTTACTAGGCCGTTTCCATTCCTTGAGCACTAGATTATTAAAGTGAGTCTGCTCAGGGAACTCCAAGCGTGGCTTAACCGTATCAAAAAGTTCACATTGCCACTGCAGGAGGAGAAATACAAAGCACTCCAAATATGTGAATCAACAACCTGTCAGTACCATCTGAGGACCATGGGTCTTCCCCAAAGGGAGATCCGGTACCACCATAGATCTTGTCGTTTCTCAGAGGATTCTGAATCAGAAAACAATTCCCCCTCCTCGAGGAGGTAAGGGTCAGAAAGTGAGTAAGGTCCCTCATCCTCTACAGAAAAGAGGGAAGCAGCAGGAAATAAATGCCGCTTCTTAGCAGAAGCCTCACGCGGGGCTGATCCAGCAATGTTTTTCAATGCTGGCAACCCGGGGAGCCAAATCAGATTGAGAGTCCCCGCTAGTGTGCCCCTCACTGGGGGTCAGATGTAAGCGTGGGGGGGTATGCGAAGCCAAAAGGGGTGCAGCACCGGGGCCCAGCAACAGACGGCCCGGACTGCAGCGCAAGTGCCTGCTGGGCGCAGTTTACACATAACCCGACATCACTCACAGGGGAAACCCCATACGCAACACACAGCCGGGCCTGTCCCGAAGGAGCCCCAGGCACATTATCCCCAGAAGTCTCCATATGGTGATTTGAGTGGCACAACAGGCCAGTATAGGGTTAAGGCTAGTAATAGCCACCCGGAATGCCCCCACAACCCGCTAGGGAGGTGGGAGATTACCAAAGGGAAGAGGGCCGGGAGAAACCACAGTGACGTTTATCCCACCTGAAAGACATAATAAGACATCCCCATAAGCATTTACAAGTGAGAATCAGAAGGAAAAATATTCACCTGCAAAATGGGTATTATAAGTACGTCTCAGATAGTCATTACACTTGGGTTATACTGACCTGTAGAGGGCGATCTTGCAGAGATGTCATGAAAAAAAGGGAGCCCCTCCCGATCCATAAATACCTGGTACCTCCCACTCATTCCCCAGTATTAAGACAGCAGTAAAGGGACCAGGAAGAGCCAAAATAACCAGTAACAAAAAAAGGTTCACCATACAAAGGATCCAGAATACCAAAGGGCGGGGTGAAGCGGGGTGTGTGACATACTTATAATACCCATTTTACAGGTGAGTATTCAGATAAGATAAAAGGCAGAGACCACCTTAGGAAGAAAATCCGTCTTTGAAGCAGAAACAACCTTGTCCTGACGCCTCTCAAAAATACAATTTGTGAAGTACTCACCTGTAGAATTGGTATTATACGCATACAGCACGTCCTGCTCCAGATGTAGTAATTACATGTGGGTAATCCTCCGCCTCCGATGCCGTGCACTGCAGACATGTAGAAAACAAGCTCCTCCCGGCCCTACATATACCGAAGGACCTCCCACAAATCCCCAGCATTGAAAAGCAGTGAGAATGAGAAGCCAGGAAAAACCAACCACCCAAAACTGGCAATAACAATGATAACAATCACCAAACAGGGGATCCAGAACAAAGTGAAACCAGGGTGGGGTGGAGCAGGACATGTTGTATGCGTATAATACCAATTCTACAGGTGAGTACTTCACAGAATTGTATTATTCTAAGCATACAGCACGTCCTGCTCCAGATGCAGTAATTACATGTGGGACATCCAATAGCAGTGTCCGTAAAGTAGGGTGGGATCCCCAACAGAAAAGGCAACAGCAAGCAGTTTAAACTACTACCGCCTGCAAAACCTTGCGGCCAAACACCGCATCAGCTGAGGCCCTAACATCAACCTTGTAAAACTTTGTAAAGGTATGAACAGAAGACCAAGTAGCGGCCTTGCAAACTTGTTCCACAGAGGCCTGGTGCTGAAAAGCCCAAGAAACCCCAACAGCTCAAGTAGAATGAGCAGTAAGACGAAAGGGGGGAGACTTCCCCTTAGTAGTATAGGCTTGAACCACAGCCTGACGAATCCATTTACTGATAGACTTGGCGGGAGCCAAACCCTTCCTAGGCCCGTGAGACAACGAAGAGAGCATCCGTCTTCCTGAAAGCCTTAGTGATAACCAGGTAATACTTGACACACCTAACCACATCCAAGGAATGCAAAACCCTTTCCTTAGGGTTACTAGGATTAGGGCACAAGGAAGGAAGTACAATATCTTGATTCAAATGAAATGCAGCGTGAGAACAGCGAGAGCAGCCGACTGAATAGGCTCAAAAGGAGCACCCTGCAGGGCCGATAACACCAAGTTTAATCCCAAACAGGAACCATAGGTTTCCGAGGAGGCCGCACATGAGTGACCCCCTGAAAGAAAGTCTTGATAAGAGGGTGCTGGGCAAAGGTCTTCTGAAAGAAGATAGACAGGGCCGAAACCTGACCCTTCAGGGTACTAAGCTTAAGACCTAAGTCTAGACCATGTTGTAAGAACTCCAGCACCCTGGAAACTAAGAATTCCCGGCAGGGAAAAGACCTGGATTCACACCAGTCAATGTAAGAACGCCAAACTATAGTAGATAGCAGAAGAAGTCTTTTTCCTGGCTTGCACCATAGTAGCCACTACAGATGTAGACAAACCCTTTTTCCCTCAGGATGGAGGTTTCAATAGCCAAGCTGTCAAAGCCAGAGTTAGTAAATTGGGATGGCGTAGAGACCCCTGAGTTAGAAGGTCTGGCAACCTTGGCAGATCGTACTGATCTACTGCCATTTGAACCACGTCTGAGAACCACACACTTCTTGGCCACCTTGGGGCCACCAGAATCGCGGGTACCCCTTCCAGAGCAATCTTGCGCAGAACTCTGCCCAGAAGGGGAATTGGTGGAAACACATACAGGAGCCTAAACTCCCTCCAAGACATTGACAGGGCATCCATGGCCAGAGCCAGAGGATCCTGAGACAGATACAAAGCTCGGGAGCTTGTGATTGTGACGGGACGCAAACAGATCCATGTCTGGCACTCCCCAACGGAGACACAGGGCCTGAAAAACCCTGTTGCAGAGGGACCATTCCCCCTGACGAGACGATCCCCTGCTCAGAGCATCTGCCAGCAGGTTCTCCGCACCCGTAATGTAGACAGCCGAGATGCACTGGACATTGGCTTCCGCCCATGTTATAATCAGAGACACTTCCTGGAGAGCTCCCTTGCTCCGGGTCCCTCCCTGATGATTGATGTAGGCAACCACCGTTGTGTTGTCTGAGCGTACCTACACCGCCAGACCCTTCAGGTGCTGGGTCAATTGTTCCAGCACCAATCTGACCGACCTGAGTTCCAGGACATTGATGGGGAGATGGGCCTCCTGAGGGCCCCACCTCCCCTGGAAGCGCAGGGACTTCCAGAATCCCCCCCAGCCTGACAGACTAGCATCCGTTGTGACCGTCTCCCAGGAGGGAGCCAGGAAGGATCTGCCCCTTGTCAAGTTCCTGTGGCCCAGCAACCACGCAAGGGATTGCCTGACCGTGGGGGGAGCACCCAGATCTCGTCCAAAGACGCTGGGTCCTTGTTCCAGACTGACAGAAGGTGAAGCTGCAGAGTTCTCAAATGGAACTGGGCAAAGGGCACCGCCTCGAAGCTTGCCACCATCGAGCCCACCAACTGCATTCCCTGCCGGATGGAGGGATGAGGGCTTGAAAGCAGGGACCTCGCCTGCATTGTCAGAGCTTCCACCTTCTGCGGAGGAAGGAATATCCTTGACCGAACTGTATCCAGAATCATCCCCAGGAACGGGGTCACTGAGGAGGGGGAAAGAGAGGACTGTGGGTAATTGATCACCCAGCCGAATGACTCCAGGGTGGACACTACCAACCGAATGTCCAGCTCTGCTTGCCGCAGAGACGAAGAGGTGATGAGTATATCGTTCAGGTAGGGCAACACTCGTATACCCCTTAGTCTGAACAGTGACATCACCCCTGCCAGCACCTTGGTGAACACCCTGGGAGCCGACGTAAGGCCGAATGGCAGGGCCACGAACTGGTAATGCTGATCCAACAGCGCAAATCTGAGAAACCTTTGATGTCCTGGAAACACCGGAACGTGCAGGTAAGCGTCCTTTATGTCCACAAATGTCATGAAGTCCCCTGGGCGCAACGAGGCAATGGCCGAGCACAGAGTTTCCATACGAAAATGTTTGTTTCTGACAAATATGTTTAGGATTTTTAAATCCAGAATGGGTCTGACTGACCCGTCCTTCTTGGGCACTGTGAAGAGGTTGGAATAGAACCCCATGCCCCTGTCTTTTAAGGGGACCTTGCAAATGACCCCTATATCTAGAAGGTCCTGCACAGCCAGCATCAAGACCCGAGCTGAGGCAGGGTCCTGTGGGATCCGGGACCCGACGAACCTGGTAGGGGGCCGTACAGCAAATTCTATCTTGTAACCGGAGGACACTACCTCCTGAATCCACCGGTCTGAGACGTGGCGTCTCCAGACATGCTCAAAGTGCTGTAGACGTCCCCCCACCCTGACGGGTGAGGGCGCCCCTTCATGCCTGGGGAGTCTTGGGAGGGGCTTTGGGATTGGGCCCCCAGGAGGTACTGGGACGGCGTCCTCTGTTCTTGTTCCAGGGCTCTGCGCGAGACCCAGCGAAGGACACTCCTCTACCTTGCTTAGCCCCACGGTAGGGGGTCGAGTGGGAGCTTGGGCCACGAAAGGTCCAAATCTGACGCTTGCGCTGAGGTAACTTGCCACCCTTGGCAAAAATATCTAACCTTTCTCCAAACAGGCGCAGCCCCTTAAATGGAAGCCCCGTAAGGGCCTTCTTAGCGACGTTATCAGCGGCCCACTGGCGCAACCAGACCGCTCGGCGTATGGCTACCACCAGAGAAGAAGATCTAGCACTCAGCTTAATAGCATCGTCCGATGCGGATAGGATATATTTCACGAAAGTCTCACAGGTGGCCAGAGCATTGGCAGCATCAGAGGGCAAGCCATCCGCCCCTTCAAGAGCAGTCTTAACCACCGTCCTGAACGCCACCGCCGTAATGGCTAAGGCGCAAACTGGGCGGAGCGACGCTCCCCCAAATGCAAAGGCATGGCATGCCAGTTGGTCAACTCGCCGATCTTCCAAATCCCGCAGCGTAGTAGTGTCGGGGGAGTGCATAATAGAGGTGTTGGACTTAGAATTGGGGCATCGACCTCGGGTGGCGATGTCCAGCACTTGACCAGGTCGGCAGGAAAGGGATATTTCTTATCCACAGCTTTAGGAACCCCATGGAGTTTGCTGGGATGTTCCCATTCTTTCAGCACAAGGCTATTGAAATGAGTTTGTTCGGGAAACTCCAACCGCACCCTAGCGGTGTGAAACAGATCTCCCCTTTGCCGGGGAGCCGCGGCTGGGGGAGAGAGGGATAACACATCAAAGATCTGGGTCAGCAGTCTATCAATGTCGTCCGAGGACCAATGATCAGAACCAGACTCTTCCTGTCCCCTGGACTCGTCGTCGTATGACCCTGAGTTAGAGAACAGTTCCCCTGTGCATAGGAAAGGGAATGTGCATAGGAAAGCAATAAATCATCAAATTCTATAGGAAGTATAGTAGATTCAGGATTCAAATGGTGCCTCTTGGCAGTAGCCTTGCGCGCCAAGGAGCCAGCAAGTAAGTTTTCCACACTAGCCAGTCTAGTGGCCAAATCAGTATGAGAATCCCCACTAGTATTGGGGGGTTAGGCTCAGGCTTGGGGGAGTAGGGGAAGCAAGACGAGGTGCGGACTCAGCCTCGGAAGAGGTGGGAATACCGGCTAGCGCCTGCTGAGCACAAGGGACGCAGACCCGTGCATTGTCAGCGCTGCTAGGCAAGACCCCACAAGCTACACACAGACGGGCTTGTCCCAAAGGAACCCCGTTCACAATATCCTGAGATGCCTCCATATGGTGATTATTATATACAATATGCCAGTAGGGATTGACGCTATAAAGCAACCCTGGATGCCCCAATGACCCGCTGGGAAGTGGGAGTGATTTTTTAAAAGTCTGGACTGGGCGCTACACCGGGCCGGGAAAAGCCACCGAGGTTCACGGTCTGAAAGACACAAGGGGAACAGGGATGTCAGAGCCAAGCGAGGAGAAGCAAACGCTAAAGAAAGGTCGCCCATGAGGGCACTTACAGAACAGCGAGGGGAGGACCGTCTTCACCACGCGCACGTGAGAAAGAAATGGCACCAAGCGAACCTCAAAGGGCGGGCCAGAGCAGGAGATGACACGGAACGCGCCAAACCAAACCGCGCCAAACCAAACCACGCCGACCCAACCCCCCCCCCCCCCCCCCCCGGAAGAGCGCGCAGCCAATCAGAAAAGACAGTAGCTATGTAACTGACAACCGCTCTAGAAAATCACCTCAGAGAGAAAACTGACAGGGTGAATACAGGAATAAAACGCTGTAGTGCCCACGAACAGAGCCGCCGTCCACGCCAAGTAAAAAACAATAAGGCGCTGCGGCTAACTTAAAGTGGACCAACACCCAGGGGTGATCGGCCCGGAAATCTATAAGATTCCCGGGCCGATCACCCCCCACCCCGCGGGACATCCGAGATCGGGATGTCCCGCGGGGTGAAACCCCCCAGAAACCCCAAAAACACCTTACCTGATCCGCCGCCGCTTCCGCCGCCGCCGCCTCCCGCGCACCCCTCCAGACGTGCGCGCGCCCGCGCCGGCCCTCTGTGAATGGCCGGCGGGGGCGCGCGCGCGCCGAGAGTGACGCGCGGGAGGCGGCGGCGGCGGAAGCGGCCTGGACGTTCCTGATCCCCGCCTGGACGTTGGCGGGGATTGGCTGCGGCGCTCACGTGGGAGCGTTGAGAGGTGAGTTTTTTGGGGTTTCTGGGGGGTTTCACACAGCGGGGCACCCCCGATCGGGGTGCCCCGCCGAAGTGGACCAAAACCCAGGATAGTCAAAATCCTGGGTGTTGGTCCACTTTAAACATAAGTGTAAAGCGCAGCTCTGACACTCGGTAACCGTTAAAGGCTATAAGTCTCCAGTGTAATTAGGGCAAGGTTAGGCCAATGTACACACAACCCCCCCCCCCCTTTTTCCCCCCCACTAATGGGGGGATCTAGGGAGGAAGGTGACCCAAAAATCGGGGTTCACCGTTACACGGGGCGTGGGGGCACTGATGCGGGAGGGGCATCCACTGAAGGCTGTAAAGCCCCGCTCGCCTGCGAGAGCGTGATACTTCATGTCTTCGCAGTTCCAGCACTGCAGAGAAATCTGGGGATTTGTGGGAGGTCCTTCGGTATATGTAGGGCCGGGAGGAGCTTGTTTTCTACATGTCTGCAGTGCACGGCGCCGGAGGCGGAGGATTACCCACATGTAATTACTACATCTGGGGCAAGACGTGCTGTATGCTTAGAATATAAGGAGCCTTAATGGACAAAGCCGCCAACTCTGATACACGCCGAACGGAAGTGATAGCAACCAGAAACGCAACCTTCTGAGTAAGCGTAGAAAGAGCAATATCCTGCAAAGGTTCAAAAGGAGGACCCTGAAAAGCAGAAAGAACCAAATTCAGATCCCAAACTGGGAGCAAAGGCTTCCTAGGAGGCGTAACCTCCTGGAAAAAGGTCTTAACCAGAGGATGAAGAGCAAAAGCCTTTTTGAAAGAAAACCGCCAGGGCAGAAACATGTCCTTTCAGCGTACTAAGCTGCAAACCTAGGTCCAGACCATGTTGCAGAAATTCCAAAACCCTAGGGATAGAAAACACCCTGCAAGGCAAGGCCCGGACCTCACACCAAACAATATAAGACCTCCAAATCCTATAGTAGATGGCAGAGGAAGACTTCTTTCTAGCCCTAACCAGAGTCTGAATGACAGCATCAGAAAGACCTTCCTCCTTCAGGATGGAGGATTCAGCAGCCACGCCGTCAAAGCCAGCGTTGGTAAATTGGGGTAGAGCAGTGGACCCTGAGTGAGCAGATCCGGCAGAAGGGGCAGATCTAACTGATCTGCTGCCAACCTTACCACGTCTGCGAACCAAACCTGTCTTGGCCATCTTGGAGCCACCAGGATTGCTGACGCGCCCTCTAGGGCCAGCTTGCGCACCACTTTGCCCACCATGGGAAACGGGAAGAACAGGTACAGAAACCCCAGATCCCTCCAGTTCAGAGACATGGCATCCGCTGCCAGAGCCAGCAGATCCCGCGAGAGAGACACAAACGCTGGAAGCTTGTGATTGTGACGAGAGGCAAAGAGGTCCACCTCCAGAGTCCCCCACCGGTGGCAAAGTGACCGAAACACCTTGGGGCTGAGCGACCATTTTCCCCGGCGAGATGAGCACCGGCTCAGGGAGTCCGCCTCTGTGTTCTCCACTCCCGGAATGTACACCGCCGAGATGCATGGGACATTGCTCTCTCCCCAAGCCAGGATCAAGGACACTTCCCTGAGGGCATGCCTGCTGCGAGTTCCTCCCTGGTGATTGATGTAGGCGACCGCCGTCCGATTGTCCGGCCGAACTTGAACCGGCAAGCCCTGTAACTGATGAGTCAAGTGAGCCAGAACCAACCTGATGGCTCTCAGCTCCAGAACATTGATGGGATCGTGAGCCTCCTGAGGCCCCCACAGTCCGTGAAACTGAAGATCCTTCCAAAATCCCCCCCAACCTGACAGGCTGGCATCCGTGGTGACCTTCTCCCAACAATGGGTCAGAAAGGATCTGCCCCTCATCAGATTGCTCGGTTCCAGCCACCACCGAAGGGAATGCCGAACCCGGGGGGACATCAGAAAAGACTGATCCAATGACAGTGGGGACCCATCCCAGGCCGCCAAGAGATGAAGCTGGAGCGTCCTTGTGTGAAACTGGGCAAATGGAACCGCCTCGAACGAAGCCACCATCAATCCCACCAGTCGCATCCCCAGCCGAATGGACGGGTGAGGGATGGATAGGAGAAGCTGAGACAATTCCTGAATCAAAAGAACCTTGGGCCGGGGGAGGAACACCCTGGACTGAGAAGTATCCAGAGACATTCCCAGGAACGCCACCACCCTGGACGGAGAGAGGCAGGACTTGGGAGAGTTGATCACCCAGCCGAATCTCTCCAGGGTGGCTACCACAGTCCTGGTATCTAGCTCCGCCTGGCCGAGAGAGGATGCCATAATAAGAAGATCGTCCAGATAAGGCATGATGCGGATTCCCTGGGCTCTGAGGAGGGCCATCACCCCCGCTAGCACCTTGGTGAAAACCCTTGGAGCCGAGGTAAGGCCAAACGGAAGGGCCACAAACTGAAAATGCTGATATTCCACCAAGAACCTGAGAAATCTCTGATGCGCCGGGAAGATTGGAACATGCAGATAAGCATCCTTGATGTCTATGGACGTCATGAAATCCTCCTGCCGAAGTTAATTTATGGCAGAGCGGAACTTCCTGGGACGGATAAACCCGTTGAGAAACTTCAGATCCAGGATGGGACGAACGGAGCCATCCTTCTTGGGCCCCGTAAACAGATTGGAATAGAATCCTAGGCCCCGGTTCGAGGGAGGCACTGGGCAGATGACAGCCATGTCCAAGAGATCTGTTACTGCCACCCGGAGCCCCTGCGCGGCCAGAAGATCCAAGGGCACGCGAGACCTGAAGAATCTGGGAGGAGGCCGGATCTCGAACTCCAGCTTGTAACCAGAAGACACCACTTCCCGAATCCATCTGTCCGAGACCTCCTGGTCCCAGACCTGGGAGAAGTGTTGCAGCCGTCCCCCCACCCGCAAGGGTGAGGGCGCCCCCTCATTGCTGAGCCGGCTTAGCAGTGGCTTTGGGCTTGGAGCCCCAGCTGTGACCTGGACGGGCACGTCCTCTTCCCCTGTTCCAGGAATCACCTCTGGAGGGGAAGACAGCCGATCCCCGTCCAGCTCTGGCCCCACGAAAGGAAGGGGTAAATGAAGCCGCCCCCCGAAAGGGACGACGTTGCTTCTTTCGCTGAGGTAACCTACCTCCCTTTGCGACCGAATCCAATTTTTCTCCAAAGAGCAGCAAGCCCAGAAAGGGAAGAGCCGTAAGACTTTTTGGACACAAAATCAGCCGCCCACTGGCGCAACCAAACCGACCGCCGAATAGCCACTAGCAAGGCCGAAGTTTTACTACACATCACAATAGCGTCATCCAGGGCGGCTAGCACAAATGACAAACAATTCACACCGCTTAAGGGTGGTGAACTCATCACTAGCCGGGTCAAGCCTGGAGGTAGACAACAGGTCCCTGACAACCGACCTAGAAGCCACGATTAGAAGCGCTGAAGCACAAACAGGCCGCAAGGCCGACCCAACACTGGCAAAACCGTGACAAGCCATCTGGTCAATGCGTTTGTCCTCACCGTCCTTGAGAGTAGAACAGTCAGGAGAATGCAAGACAGAGGTGCTAGACAACCCCAAAACCTTGTGAGGGGACGACCAGCACCTCACCGCGTCCACCGGAAAGGGATATTTCTTATCCCAACCCGGAGGGACACCCGGAAGCCGAGTAGGCCTCTCCCATTCCTTAAGAATAATGCAGTCGAAATGCCTTTGATTAGGAAATTCTAAGCGCGGCTTAGCCTCCTCAAAGAACTCCCCCTTCTGCGGAAGAGTCACTTCAGGAGGAGAGATTGCCAGAAACTCAAACATATGAGCCAGGACCCTAGGGGTATCCACAGAATCCCCCTGACCCCACTCGGCATCAGCGCCAACAAACTGCTGATCATCAGAAGCATCCAACTCCTCAAAAAGCTCCCCTTCCTCTAGCGGAGGGTAATCAGACCAGTCCAGTGAATCAAACTCCTCACAATCCGAAGCCTGCGTGGCTGGGGACAAGTGCTTTCTCTTAGCCGGGACCTTTCTGGCCACAGCGCTGGAAAATAATTTTTCCAGGTTGGACAATCTGGCACACACCTCAGATTGCGACTCCCCACACGTGACAACATCACACGGGGTACGGGTCAGGCGGGGATGGGTAGGGGAAGGGACCGGCGGCGCAGAACCAGACGCCTGGGATCCGGACTGCCGCGTTATAGTCTGCTGCGCACATGGTATGCAAAGGAAAACATCATCCCCTGTAAAGGATGCCCCACACCCCAAACACTGCCGGGGTTGCCCCGAGGGGAGCCCGGTATCCTGGGAAGCCTCCATATGGTGATTTTATTGGTAGTCGCAATACCCAGGGGAATTACGCAAATATAAGCGACCCGGGATGCCTCTTTAGTGTCCCGAGTGGGAGGATTTATAGGGAGTTCCTAATTAACCAGGGACCCTAGGACCGGGAGGACCCTTTAGGATCCGACAAGGGTCCACCTGGAAGACAGAATACAGGGCTGTTCAGCACCTCAATCATGCCCATGCACACAAAACATATATACTAATATTGCAATATTAATAGGAGGGACTGGGTTATAAACTCCCAGAACTATGGTGCATAAGACAGGCACACTATAGATATAATAGACACATGAATATAGTGAGGACAAGAAGTAATGGGGCCCCAAGGGCCACTCACTTAGGAGATACGTCCGTCCTGCCAGAAGCGAGACCAGAGGGAGAAGAAGGGCGGGCCGGTGCGGCCAACGTGCATACAAGAATCACACGCACACACACACGCGCATAATAAAGATAACAGTCAGGGAGAAGGGGACCCGTACGCTGCCCCCCCCCCCTCTAAGGAGCAAGGGCAAACCGGGAAGGGGGAATCCACGTTGGAAGGTGGACGGGCAAGGGACGGGGCATCCCAGACCGGGACCTACCCCTTAGTATGGGGTCTCATGGTGGAGCGTAGCTCCTAAGCACCATTAGGTGCTGTCTACCCTTGTCCGGACCAGCAGCCTAGGCTGGGAGGCAAGGTGAATACTAGGACGGTGGGGTCCAGGCAGAAATAGACAAATAAGCGGGCCGGGAGTTACCCCGGCTACCTGCAAGGAGGAGACATCATCTTCTGACTTGCTCGCCGTCTGCAGAGATGAAAGACTGGGGAATGAGTGGGAGGTACCAGGTATTTAAGGACCGGGAGGGGCTCCCTTTTTTTCATGACATCTCTGCAAGATCGCCCTCTACAGGTCGGTATAACCCAAGTGTAATAACTATCTGAAGCGGGGTGTGTGACATACTTAGAATAAACACCCCGCAGGGACACTCACGGACCGCACTGGTAAAGGAGCAGCAGCGCACACAGCACATGCGAAGGAGGAAGAGAAGTAAAATGGCGCCCGCACAGATCTCGAGGGGCGGGCCCCGGAGATGTGACGCCAACGGCGTCATCCACAGAGACCGCCCCCCCCCCCCCCCCCAAGAGCGTGAAACGCGTCCCACGTGATCTTAGCAGCAGCTGAGGCAATGTTGCCGCCGCCCGCGGAGCGTCGTACAAGAGGTGCGGCAGCGAGCGTATTGACTAAAAACACTGCCACACAATAAAAAGTGAAGAAGGAGGAAGGGGGAGGGTTGGGTAAGGAAGACCCAGAATGCAGAAAGGGGCATCCCACAAGGCTTACCATAAGCCTAAACTGTCCACCCATGTCAGTGCAGGGATTGCGGTAGGAGCAGCGCTTCTCAGCACCTGACCCTGGTGCTGTCCTACCTTCACCCGAACCAGTCAGCCAAGGCTGGGAGGCAGTGGGTCCGGACACGGGTGGAAATAGTCCTGCAGGGCCGCAGGCTGATAAACCCCGCTCACCTGCGCAGTATAGAGAGCCATCTTCTATCTTCGCAGTCCAGACTGCAGATAAGAACTGGGAATTGGTGGGAGGTTCCTAGCTATTTAAGGGGCCGAGAGTGGCCACAAGTTTTTTCTGCAGTCCAGTGCCATCTTGTGGATGTCTAAACCATGTGTAAGGAATATTCTGGAACAGGACGTGCTGTATACTTGGAATACATTAACTACTATACGTTAACTCCTATGTTACATGATCTCACACACAAATTATCACTGCCACATACAGTTCTTAAAGCAGTAAGAAAATATTTACTTGTAACACATACTGAAATGATACGATCTCCTTTTCTAAGCTCGCCGCTTAAATCAGCAGGTCCCCCTGCAAGAATGAATGAAATGAAAATTCCTTCTCCATCTTCACCTCCAACAATGTTGAAGCCGAGGCCAGTGGACCCACGAAGTAAAATAATCTTCCTAGGTTCCCTAAATGTTTGGGGGGAAAAAATTATTACAGGTTGTGATTACATTAACATAATTGAAATGTATGTTCTAAACAGATTGGATTTGTTCCATCACTAAGTAACTTGTGTAGGAAATTAATATTACAGAAATAAAATATTACAGACAAAAAAAACTGATGAGGGATGCGCCACCGAGCATAGAGCATCTGTAAGTTCGATACCAAATCAGAAATATATATATATATATATATATATATATATATATATACACATACTTCCCTAACTCCAAGGCCTCCCACAAACCTCAATAGCCACTAGTCAAAGAGCAGTGAACCTGTGATCCAATGTGGTAGAAAGTAAGCTACACAACAGGGGCTTTTAAACAACCACCAGCAAAAACTTGCAACTAAATGCAGCGTGGTCAGGGTGAGAGGAATCTGTGTTGCTGGTAATGGTTCAAACTTGCCACGCTCCATAAACTTGCCTCTGACCCATTAACTGTGGGTATGGGAGAGAGCTTCTTTCACTATTAACTGGGTGGTTTGAAAGGCATATACCCATACACTGCTTGTCAAGTCAGAGGAGTGTCTTTGCACCATAGTTTTGGAGAAATACCAACAATACAACCAGCACCCAACAAGGAACAACTGTAGATAGAGATCTTTATATTATATTTATACAGATTATCTAGATGTTAAATTATGTATTTTAAAAGCTGTATGTAGGAGAATGGTATCAATTATGTAGCACATAAAATGGTTTGATAACCTGTAGAATGAAATAAATTAATATATTCATGGGACAACACAAAAGATATCATACTTTGGTATAACAAAGTAGCCAGTGTACAGCCTGTAGGATAGTGTAACTCTGGTGTGCCCTCAAATTAACTCAACACAGCCATTTATTTTTAAACCTATGGCAACAAAAGGAATTACAACGCAAATGGCCAAAGGGAGCCCAAAGTTTAAAATTTTGGCCTCGATTCAATAAAGGTAGAAAAAAATTCTCACGGTAGTAAAAAATTCAATTCATGAGAAAAAAGCCTGAGAATGTCACTGTTACTGAATAACCAGATTAAGACAATGAAAGTCAATGGCAGCTTTTACTATAGTGTAGAAAGGAGTAAACAGTTCTCTGCTTTTCTTAGTAAAAAAGTGCTATTGACTTTCATTGTCTTTTTATCTGGTGATTCATCAACAGTGAAATTCTCAGCCTTTTTTCTTATTAAATTAATCTTTTACTACCATGAGAATTTGTTTCTACCTTTATTGAATCGAGGCCTTTGAGGCCAAAGTCTGCCCAACCACAATCCCAGCCCAACTCCAGCTATTCCAGGTATGAGCAGGAGGTGGAGACAAATGAGCAGCACAGCTACCAGCAGAATATTGGGGCCAGTAGGAGCACAAAAGACCAAGCAAACCATCGAGAAATCATATGACAAGAAAGGCAAAGCCCAGTTGAAATAAAGAGGGGTAGCCATCTTTCTAAAGAAAAATTGTTTTAGCACTGTATTAAGGTTTTATATAAAAATATACTTAAGTATATCGATTTTGTACACAAAACATTTAAAGTAAAGCTTTACCGTGTCAAGTCATCATCTCCAAGCATTCCCTTTGGAACAGGAGAGTACTGGTCTGGCGAAGGGGGTAACGGATGTCCAAGAAAACTAGGTGAACCAATATGATTTTCAACTTGGGGAGAATATGCTGCAAGGCGAACAAACAATTTAAAACCAGCATACCTAATACAGTATACAGTCTAGAAAGTTCATAACCTCCAAATCCCAAAATATCCAAGCAGTGATAACTTTTCGGGGTTGAAAAAAATACAAAAATACAATTCTGTGATTACTCACCTATAGAATTGGTATTATACGTATACAGCACGTCCTGCTCCAGAGATAATTCCTTACGTTTGGGTTATACATCCACAAGATGGCTCTGGACTGCAGAGACAGCAAAAAAGTGGCTCCTCCTGGCCCCTTATATTCCAGGGACCTCCCACAAAATCCCCAGTATTGACAAGCAGTTAGCAAAAGGCCGGGAGAATAATACCCATAATCAAACAATTTAAACCATGATAACCACCATACAGAGGCATTAAGAATAATGATAACAAGGGTGGGGTGGAGCAGGACGTGATGTATATGTATAATACCAATTCTACAGGTGAGTAATCCCAGAATTGTATTATTCTAAGTATACAGCACGTCCTGCCCAGATAATTCCTTACGTTTGGGACATCCAATAGCAGTGTCCGTAAGGTAGGGTGGGATCCCCAAAAGTAACAGCAGACAGTTTAAATCACTGCCGCCTGCAGAACTTTGCGGCCAAAAGCAGCATAAGCAGAGGCCCTAACATCAATCTTGTAAAACTTTGAAAAGGTATGAACAGAAGAGCAAATAGCGGCCTTGCAAACTTGTTCAACAGAAGCCTGGTGCTGAAAGGCCCAAGAGGCACCAATAGCACGAGTGGAATGAGCAGTAAGGCGGAAGGGAGGATCCTTCCGTTTAGCAGAATAGGCCTGAATCACAGCCTTACGGATCCACTTGCTGATAGACTTAGCTGGAGCCAGACCCTTCCAAGGACCAGAAGGGACCACAAAAAGAGCATCAGTCTTCCTGAAGGGCTCAGTAGCCACCAAATAGAACTTCAGGTTCCTAACCACATCCAAGGAATGTAGAGCACTCTCCTTAGGGTTACTAGGATTAGGGCACAGAGAAGGCAGAATAATGTCCTGATTGAGATGAAAAGACCACAACTTTTGGCACAAAATCTGGATTAAAGCGAACCACCACCTTGTCCTGGTGTCTCTCAAAGTAAGGGGGCTTGATGGAAAGTACCGCCAACTCAGAAACACGCCTAACAGAAGTGATAGCCACCAAAAAGATCTTTCAGAGTGCTAAGTTGAAGTCCCAGATCCAAACCATGTTGGAGAAATTCCAGAATCCTAGGAATAGAAAAATACCGTTTTGTGAGTACTCACCTTTAAAACGGAAGACCAAGTAGCAGCCTTACAAACCTGTTCAACAGAAGCCTGGTGCTGAAAAGCCCAGGATGCACCAACAGCACGAGTAGAGTGCGCAGTGACCTTACAAGGGGGAGTCCTCCCCTTAGCAGAATAGGCCCCAACAATGGCCTGACAAATTCATTTGCTAATCGTAGACTTAGCAGGCGCCAAACCATTCCTGGGCCCGCAGGGCACCACGAAAAAAAGCGTCCGTCTTGCGGAAGGAAGAAGTAGTCACCAAATAGTACTTCACACAACGAACATCCAAATTGTGCAGAACCCTCTCCTTGTCATTGTTAGGCTTAGGACACAAGGAAGGGAGAACAATATCCTGATTGAGGTGGAAAGCAGACACCACCTTAAGAAGAAAATCTGGCTTAAAACGAAAAACCACCTTATCCTGGTGTCTCTCAAAGTAAGGGGCCTGAATCGACAGAGCCGCCAACTCAGAGACACGCCGAACAGAGGTAATAGCCACCAAGAAAGCAACCTTCTGAGTGAGAACCGAAAGAGCAATATCCTGTAGAGGCTCAAAGGGAGGACCCTGGAGAGCCGAAAGAACCAAATTCAAATCCCAAATGGGAACCACAGCCTTCCGAGGGGGCCACACATGCGCGACCCCTTGGAAAAAGGTCTTAACCAGCGGGTGTAAGGCAAAAGACCTCTGGAAGAAAACCGACAGAGCAGAAACCTGTCCTTTCAAAGTGCTAAGCTGGAACCCTAGATCCAGATTATGCTGAAGAAACTCCAAGATCCTAGGAATCAAAAACACCCTGCAAGGCAAGGCCCTAGCCTCACACCAAACAATATAGGACCTTCAAGTTCTATAGTAAATGCCAGAAGAGGACCGCTTCCTAGCCCTAATCAAGGTCTGAACAACAGCCGCAGACAAACCTTCCTCCTTCAGAATGGAGGTTTCAGCAGCCAAGCCGTCAAAACCAGTGTTTGTAAATTGGGGTAAAGTAGTTGACCCTGAAATAACAGATCCGTCAACAAAGGAAGCTGGTACTGATCTACGGCCAGCCGTACAACGTCTGCGTACCAAACCCTTCTTGGCCACCTTGGAGCCACCAGAATTGCTGGTGCCCCTTCTAGAACTAGTTTGCGAACTACCTTGCCCAGCATGGAGACGGGCGGAAAGAGGTACAGAAAACCCAGATCCTTCCAAGCAAGGGACAAGGCATCCACTGCCAGAGATAGCGGATCCTGAGAAAGAGACACAAAGGCCGGAAGTTTGTGATTGTGCCTCGAGACAAAGAGATCCACCTCCGGAGTCCCCCACTTGCGGCAAAGATCCAGAAAAACCTCGGGGTTGAGAGACCACTCTTCTTGGCGAGAGGATCCCCTGCTCAGGGAATCCGCCTCAGTGTTCTCCACTCCCGGAATGTAGACTGCCGAAATGCAAGGAACATTGCTCTCCACCCAGTGCAGGATCAGAGAGACTTCCCCGAGGGCACTCCTGCTGCGAGTCCCTCCTTGGTGATTGATGTAAGCTACCGCCGTTCGGTTGTCTGAACGAACTTGAACCGGTAGACCCTGTAAATGTGAGGTCAGCCGAGCCAGAACCAGTCGGATGGCTCTGAGCTCCAAGACAATGATGGGGGTGTGAGCCTCCTGAGGACCCCACACCCCGCTGAACTGATGACCTTTCCAATAACCTCCCCAGCCCGACAGGCTGGCATCCATGGTGACCATCTCCCAACAAGGAACCAGAAAGGATCGGCCCTTCAACAGGTTGCTCGATTCCAGCCACCACCGAAGGGACTGCCGAACCCTGGGAGACATCCTGAAAGGTTGCTCCAATGACTGCGGACACCTGTCCCAATGCGTCAATAGGTGAAGTTGAAGAGATCTCATGTCACTCGTGACGGAGAGAGAGAAGACTTGGGGCGGTTGATCACCCACCCGAACCTCTCCAGGGTCGACACCACCTGGTGGGTGTCCAGCTCCGCCTGACGGAGGGAAGAAGCTTAGATCAACAGGTCGTCCAGATAAGGCACAATGCGAATGCCCTGAGCAGAGCCATTATTCCCGCCAAGACCTTGTTGAAGACCCTCAGCGCCGAGGTCAGTCCGAAGGGAAGGGCTACAAACTGAAAATGTTGATCCTCCACCGCAAACCAGAGGAATCTCTGATGTGCCGGAAAAATCGGAACATGCAGATACGCATCCTTGATGTCTATGGATGTCATAAAATCCCCTTGGCGAAGGGAATTGATAGCAGAGCGCAGAGTCTCCATGCGGAACTTTTTGGCTCTGATAAACCTGTTGAGAACCTTGAGATCTAGAATGGGTCTCACCGAACCCTCCTTTTTGGGAACCGTGAAAAGGTTGGAGTAGTAACCCCTGCCTCTCTCCGACTGAGGCACCGGGCATATAACTCCCATGTCCAGAAGGTTTTTCACTGCTAACAGGAGCCCCTGTGCAGCCTGAGGGTCCGAGGGCACCCGAGACCTTAAGAATCTTGGAGGCGGCCAGTATTCAAACTCCAGTTTGTACCCGGAGGAGACAACTTCCAAGATCCAATTGTCCGTGACCTCCCGGGCCCAGACCTGGAAGAGCCGCAGCAGTCCCCCCACCCCTGCGGGTGAGGGCGCACCTTCATTGCTGAGCCGGTTTAACGGCAGGCTTGGGCTTGGAACCCCAGGCAGCCGCGGGATGTGCCCGACCTCTGCCCCTGTTCCAGGACGAGCCCCTGACACCCGAGAAGGCCAAACCCCTAGCCGCTCTGGCCCCTCGAAAGGAAGGAGTGAACGAGCCAGCCCCCGAAAGGGATGGCGCTGTTTCCTCCGCTGAGGTAACTTACCTCCCTTAGCAACAGCATTCAATTTATCTCCAAACAGCCGCGTACCCAAGAAGGGAAGCGCTGTAAGCCACTTCTTGGCCCCAAAATCCGCCGTCCACTGGTGGAGCCAGACCGATCTGCGCATAGCCACCAATAAGGCTGAAGTCCTACTACACACAATAGAATCTTCCATAGCAGCCAAGACAAAATCCATTAACAATTCACATCTCTTAAGGGTAGCGCACTCCGCACTAGCCGGATCAAACTGAGCGTCATTCAGCCAGTCCCTGATAGGAGACCTGGTAGCAAGCGACACTAGGGCAGATGCACAAACAGGCCACCGGGCCGAGCCCACGCTGGCAAATGCATGGCACGCCATCTGATCAAGGCACTTATCCTCACCATCCTTAAGTGAAGTGGCGTCAGGGGTGTTCAGCACAGAAGAGCTGGTCAAACTTAAAACTGGTACATCAACCTCGGGAGGAGAAGACCAGTGCTTAACCGCCTCCACCGGGAAAGGATACTACTTATCCCATCCCTGAGGAGCACCAGGAAGCCGACTGGGCCTCTCCCATTCTCTAAGGATCAGCGCATCAAAGTGACCCTGGGTAGGAAATTCCAGACGGGGCTTGCGGACCCCAAAAAATTCCCCCTTCTTGAGAGGAGGTGCCTCAGGTGGGTCAATATCCAACACCTCCAATAGATGCATCAAAACAGTGTCCGTGTCAACGGCATCCCCCAGCGCCTGCCCGACATTGGCAGCACCAGACTGAACATAATCAGCCTCTGTTTCCTCATACAATTTCCCCTCTTCTAACGAGGAATAATCCGACAAATCAATGGAATCGTCGTCCACATCCCACAAGGGCTGGGCCGACGACAAATGTCTCTTTTTAGCCTGGGCCTTCTTGCCCACCGTTCTAGCACGCCCACGTGACCACATCAGCCAATGATGGCGCAGCCGTATAAGCGCGCGTGGCGGCATTTTTAAAAAGCAACCAGTGCATACCAAACACGCGGCAACACAAGCCAAGCATACCACATAATACAATCCAAGGAGTGAATAATACAGATACACAAACACAACCCCCACCCCCGAGAACTGCCTTCGCAGCGCCGACTGCAGAGAAGAACTGGGGGATTTTGTGGGAGGTTCCTGGAATATAAGGGGCCGGGAGGAGCCACTTTTTTGCTGTCTCTGCAGTCCAGCGCCATCTTGTGGATGTATAACCCAAACGTAAGGAATTATCTCTGGAGCAGGACGTGCTGTATACTTAGAATAAACATACTCCACTTAAAGAGGGGAAAAAAGTTCTGTCAATTACAATAAATGGACACTAACTCTGCATTAGGCTAGACTATAGTAAATGCTGCAGATAGTTAGCAATACTAACCGATGGCACCGCATATATAGCCCAGTGTACTGCTCTACAACTGTGGTGTGCTGCATTCTGATGTACCTTGCTCATGGGACAGGGCAGCGAAGCTTGAATGTCAGGGCTGTCCTGAAAGACTGCTTGATAAATAATGTACAGAAAAATTGTGTAGGAGGCAGCAGAGATACAAAAACAAGGCAAGGCAAAACACCATAACACTCACTTTTCGTCCACCAGAGGGGGTGTTGCTAATACGGAGCTGAGACAATTAGCGGATTGTGTTATCCGGCCACCGCATTGTCAAGCCGCTCTGCTCTCTGTGCAACTGCAATGGACTGACCTAAACAATCAATTACAGGAACTATGGCATGCCCCTCCCCATTGTAGTGTATGGAGGGGGGCATGCCTGTGACAAATGGAGCAGGGAGTTCCATCGACAACTGCGTGGCTTAACAATTTGGCGGAGACGAGCAGCACGAGACTGGATCATACAATCCATAAGTGTCTGAGCACCGGACTGAGCACCTGTGGGGGATGAAAGGAGAGTATAGCGTTGACTGCAGAACGTCTAAGTCCTTATACCTGCCAGTGGACCTTTTCCCCATGAGCTGCTATTTCTCTGTACATAATTCTTCAGGCAGTCCTACAAGAATATCCCGATGACTAGACCCTGATGGAAAATAGCATGGAATTCTGTGGTCATTCCAGAAGCTGAAAAATATTCTACATATTAGACCCTTAGAATAGACTGTTGGATTCTAGTCTTGTTGTGGAAAAAAAGACTGAGCATATTGTAGGATTAAGCACCCCCCCCCCTTGATAGTTTAGGCATGTCACCAGACACACAATTTCCATTAGTGTATGGCTAAGTTTCCCCTTAATTACAGAGAGAAAATAATCCAAGGAGAGCTCTCTAGTTATATGACCTCTTTGCTTGACCAGCCATCCAGAAAACCACAACTAGAACGGTTTGCATCCACTGCTACCATAACTGAAGTACTGAACTCCTGGTACCACCACTTTCCATAGCTTCCATAGTTCACAACAGATAAGATTCTGCAGAACCTGTTTGGTATTGTCGCAGTCTGATCTAGAGCACAGTGCATCCCCAGCTACCGAGGAGAAAGCTTTGCAGCAGCTATAATTTGAGCTGTACCCAAGGTACTGCTGGTATCGCTGAGGTCATATGAAACAAGCCATATTTTTATTAGAAAATCCCATAAAGAAGTGTAATGAGCCTGCTTTATGCTTTCCCCATATCAAGTGTGGGTCCTGCATCTTTCATTCAGCCTGCCATTTCTTAACCCCTTAAAATATGTGCACTGTTTACCCCGTGCCGGAGAAGGGATGAACTGGGGGGCTTTCCCTTAGGGCCTGGAGGGAGCAGTAAAAACAGGGAGCATGCCGGGGGCCTGGCTAAAGTGTTGGGCACTCATTTTTTTTACTAACCTAGTCCCCTCGCTGCAGCTGGTTTCCTGCCCTCCCCCCAATAGAAGTGAAACCCGCTGAGGCACTGGGCTCTGCCGATATGTCACTACCACCTTTAAGCTACCGTGAGGTCCCACAGAGAGTCAGCCGAGCTGTTGCTGAGGAATCCCACAACATTTCTGCTGAGATGCTGGTCCTGCCGCCAGTCCGCCACGGAGATTTCTTGCGTTGTCCCAGCTGAGTTGCCGCTGGCGACACTTTCATCGAGATGCCATTCAGGCCCCTGTGGCAGAGATGTCCCACCGGTCCCGACCCCATGGGTGACATCCCACTGCTGACAGCCCACCACAGATGTCTCACGCCGCAGCCACCACAATGTCACCTGTCGTGAGATGCTGCTGCCCTAAACCACCACACCTCCCGCTCAGGTCCTAACTACCTATTGCCCACCTATCTACCCACATGCCTGCCTAGCTACCTTTCACCCACCTACCCACCTGCCTGCCCACCCACTTGCCTGCCAAGCCACCTACCTGCCGGCTGCTCACCTACCTAACCACTTGCCTGTCCTCCACCTACCCACTTGCCTGCCCAGTCATCCTGCTGCATACCTACCAGTCACCCAACCACCTACCTACCCATCAACTTTCCCACATGCCGAGCTGTCCATCTACCTACCTGCTGCCCACTTACCTACCTGCCTGACTGTTCATCCACCCTTTTGCCCATACACCTGTCCATCTACCTACCTTCCTGCTGGAACAAAAAGTGGGACAAAAATGTACTGATCTTCCAGGCTAAATTTAGATGGGTCATTAAGGGGTTAAAAATAATTTCCTTTAAATGAAGATATGCATCAACTTTCTTCACGAGACAGATTCCAGATCTGCAATAAGACATTTTCGGAACCCCTTTTTGCGGGTGATTAAACCCTAGTGAACATTCTCCTTTCTGCTGGATCTCCTCAGAAGCAGAGCGTTGACTTTTTCAATCATGATTCAATGTGAAGGTCATTTCAGAAATGAATTTAGTTAAGAGGACTGAGAAAGTGGAGCCAGCAAAAGGTTGCAAGTTATTGGGGAATGTAAACTGATGGTGAATGTAAGATCCAGCCTCTGACAGCCAGCATGGGTGAAAGTACATCCACAATGTCCCACTAAAAAGAAGCCGACCACAGTTCCTTGAGAGACTTATAGAATCGAGGAGGTTGCTCATTAATCACAGACAGCCCTTTGAGTGTCTAAGCACTGCTAAACTTTCCGCAGATTTAAAATGAACTGTGGTCTTGGACAACTCCATCCACAGTGCATACCCATGCTGGCAGATATAAGGTCCCCCAGGAAAGATACTGAACCAAAAGTAGGCATGCTTTAGCCCGTTTTCCTGGGGCAATGAGATAACACGCTGCTAATACCCCTCGGAACGCTCTCAAAACTTACCTGTCCACAGCGTGCATGCACAGACTAAAGTCCAATCAGTTTTGTATGCAGTGCAGATTACACCATACAGCTCTGTTGAAAAACAAAGCTCTGGAATAGGGAGCAAAAAAAAGGATCTAACTGCCCAGTTTCCCTGCAGTCCGACGTATGCTCCCGTTCCCAGCCTATTTCACACAGTGGGGCATCCCGAACCCAAATTCCCCAGGAATAGGCCATTGTCTGGTTCTAGAGTTTTGGTCCACTTTAAATCAAATGTATAAAATAATTGTAGATTATGCCGCCTCTATAAAACAGCAGCCATATTTAAATAAAGCATTAACATAACATGCGATAAGGAAAACAAACATGGGGTCAGAGGGCTTAGTGTTCATACTTTATCAGAAACTTACAGCTTGTAACATCTGGTGGGGCATAGCTGTCATTCATGAACATAGTGGTAGGTTTTGCTACTTTAAGACACACAAAATCTGAAGTATTTTTTAAAGCCGTCACTGCGTCTTCATGAGTAACATCTTCCAAGCACACCAAATTTACCTGGGAGGAAAACAAACGTTTACCATAGGTTAAAATGTATATATCAAATTAATTTATATGTATAGATGTCAAGTAGTTAAAGGGACATGTCACGCAAATGGTTAAATTAGCATGTTTCTGCTTGCTGGCTGTCAGGGGCTGCATCTTTGACTCACCAGCACCTGCATCCCCCAATAAACTCAACAGAACATTCTTTCTGCTGACTCATTTTTTAAGGGCCTCAGAAGGAATTGCCTTCTGAAGGAACTCACATTTAAAGTGGACCAACACCCTGAGGTGATCGGCCCGGGAATCTATAAGATTCCCGGGCCGATCACCTCACACACCGCGGGACATCCGAGATCGGGATGTCCCGCGGGGTGAACCCCCCCTGAACACCCCAAATCCACCTACCTGGTCTTCGGCGGCGTGCGCCCGCCCGCGCCGGCCGTCTCTGAATGGCCGGCGCGGGCGCGCACACGTCAAGAGTGACGCGCGGGAGGCGCCGACGGGCAAGCTGCTTGTACGTTGCTGTCAATCAGCTTGTCCGTCGGCGCCGATTGGACGGCGCGGCCACGTGGGAGCGGGGAGAGGTGAGTTTTGGGGGCTTTCTGGGGGGTTTCACACAGCGGGGCACCCCCGATCGGGGTGCCCCGGGGAAGTGGACCAATACCCAGGATATTCAAAATCCTGGGTGTTGGTCCACTTTAAACATAGATGGGTGAGCCATAATCTGCAGGCCCTGCAGAGTCCACTGGAGCCGTTGAGTAACATTAAAGTGGACCAAAACCCAGCTGGATCAGCCTGGGAATATATAAGATTCATGAGCTGATCCATTCCCTCCCCGCGGGGCATATGCTAAGACGTGCATAGCTCAGCGGCTCTGAGCGCGCTGATTGGACGAGCGGCCGCGCAAGCGACCTAGGACCGCGGTGAGTTGATGCGGGCGATCTGGGGAGTTTCACATAGCGGGGCACCCCTGATGGCGGTGCCCCAGGGGAGTGGACCAAGACCCAGGATAGTCAAAATCCTGGGTTTTGGTCCACTTTCAAAGCAGGCTGGATGAAAGCGAATGAAAGGTGCCAGTTTACATGGGGAGAGAAGAAAGCAGGATAATTTAACAGTTTATGTGAAATGTCCTTTTAAAGCAATGCAAGGAGCGTATATGTACATTACTTATTATTTTTATTTATTAATTATAATATTATTATATATACACACACATATTCTAATTGAAAATGTGATAACTGCAAAACCATCCTAGCATGCTTAAAATAATTGAGAACACTTCTAAATGGCAAGTCTAAGGAGAATAAAGAATGAGGAGAAGGAGAAAAAAACGAGGGTGGGGGCAAGGAGAGGGACAGAGGTAGTGAATGAAGGGGCACAACATCAACTGCCAAAGAAACCAACTCTAGCCATGGGAACTAGGAGTTTACCACTTTGGAATGTCCTTTTAAAAAGGCAGTACATTTTTCCAGGTATCGTTAATTCCCTGGAACCACATGGCAATGGTCGCAACTCCTGTGACATTAACCGGGTAAAGGAGTAGGGCTTTTGGTAAGCTTTGGGCGAGTGGTTGCGGTGATAGAGGAGGAAGAAGGCAAGACCATCTGGGAGTGTTTTACCTGCGAGTGTGATCAGTCTCCTTGGTTTTGCATGAAAGTGGACCTAGTGATTGGTCCATTTTCCTGCCATTTGAAACCCCCTCAGATTGCCCACAGAACTCCATTTTCCTCCATTGCCACAGCACATGCTCTCGTCCAAACAGACTTTATGCTATGCATACTATAAGGTTGCATTGAACAGAGCGCCAGCATAGGGAGTTGGAAAAGCTGCATCCCTGGTTTCCCTGCGGTGTGCAGCGTGCCTCTGTGCCCAGTCTATTTGGATATGGCTAGATGTGGGAGCGCACCTCAGTTGCAGGGATGCCGGAGAAGCGTCCACAACCTGAGACTAGTTCACGGAGGGTTAAAGCGGACCAAAACCACATTTTTAACTAACATCCCCCGAATTGCTTCCCCAATGAGGAGTACCTTTTCATAATTTTCATTGCCCCTACTTCACTCTTATCCCAGATAATAGTGCCTGCTTTAGCTGTAAAGCTCCGCTTCCTTCATTTATTGCTACTGTTGTGTGTGGCAATGATGTCATTGCCACATCAATGTAATAAATGTTCCCCTGCCATCTTTCAGAGGGGGACAGCAAAAAAGGAAGATTCAGGAAGTGAAAATATCCACTTCTAGTTCTACACCCTAAGAGGGGAGTATTGGTAGGGGCTTTGGCCAAATGTATTTCACAAGTTAAGTGGGTTTTGGTCCACTAAGTAAAAAAAAAAAAAAAAAAAAAACATTTATTAATGTTTTTTACCCCTTCCATCACTGAGTGCTTTCCCCCACCGATGTCTGCTGTCTTCAGCTGGGATGGAGCGGTGGAAGTCGGCAACAGGGCAGAGGACCTCTTTATCTTAGTCTTTTTATACAAGCGTAGTGAGCAGTATAAAAAGCTCCTCCATGTGGCATGCAGTGAGCTGCCGGCCGGGGGAGGGGGGCAGAGTGGAACAGAGAACCAGCTCGCACAACCACAGTTAACGTCTCACTTCCATTCAGGGGGTTCTTACTCGACCCACCAGTCTATCTAGTAGAATTCTATTGTAGCAGTGTTTAAGAGTGAAGCCCTAAAGAGGGAAAAGGGCTGGTTGGGCGTGTGGCCTCTAAGTGAGAATATCGTTTTTTTAGGCAAGGGAGTTTTGGACCATCTCCCTGGCCAAATAGAGTTATATGGGGCTCACCAAAGCAAATCCAACCTCCCCTCAATGCAAATTATACAACATACATAAGTCAAAATAAAATTTGTATGTATTTTTATCTATGTTGTATAATTTGCATTGAGGCGAGGTTGGATTTGCTTTGGTGAGCCCCATATAACTATTTGGCCAGGGAGATGGTCCAAAACTCCCTCGCCTAAAAAAATACCATTTTGTGAGTACTCACCTGAAAAATGGATATTGTTGGTGTGCCACACACCCCGCTTCACTTCTAAATATTCATCACTTAATGGGTTAACTCGCCGCCAGGTGACGTAGTGCAGAGAGGAAGTCTTGTAACGAGCCCCCTTCCGGCCTATATATACCTGGTACCTCCCTTCAATCACCAGTATATTAAAAAGCAGAAAGACAAGGTACCAGTATTCCACCGGTAACCTCAAAATCAATTTTGATATAAATAAAAAAAGCTTCACCATATAAAGGCTTCGGTAATACCGAAAAGGGTGGGGGTGAAGCGGGGTGTGTGGCACACCAACAATATCCATTTTTCAGGTGAGTACTCACAAAATGGTATTATTCTTGGTGTGCCACACACCCCGCTTCACTTCTAAATATTCATCACTTAATGGGACATCCAAAAGCAGTGTCCACAAGGGAAGGGCATCTCAAGGCCAGGTGAAGCATAACTTAAATGACTGCAGTCTGCAGAACTTTGCGGCCAAAAACAGCATCCGCTGAGGCTTGCACATCAACTTTGTAAAACTTAGAAAAAGTAACTTTGTTCAACAGAAGCTTGGTGCTGAAATGCCCAAGACACCCCAACAGCGCGAGTGGAATGAGCAGTGATACGAAAAGGGGGAACTCTTCCCTTAGCAGAATAGGCCGCAGTAACGGCCTGACGTATCCACTTGCTAATGGCAGATTTGGCTGGTGCCAAACCCTTCTTAGGCCCATGGGGAACAACAAAAAAGGAATCCGTCCTACGAAAAGGAGACGTGATAATCAAATACTACTTAACACAGCGTACTACATCTAAACAATGCAAAACCCTCTCTGTCATTCTTAGGAGTAGGACACAAGGAGGGGAGAACAATATCTTGGTTCAAATGAAAAGCAGAAACAACCTTAGGAAGAAAGTCTGGCTTGAACCGAAAGACCACTTTATCCTGATGCCTCTCAAAGTAAGGCACCTGGATAGACAAGGCCGCCAACTCTGAGACACGCCGGACCGAAGTGATCGCTACCAAGAAGACAATCTTCTGAGTCAGGGTAGACAAAGCAATGTCTTGCAAAGGCTCAAAAGGAGGAGCCTGAAGAGCCGAAAGAACCAAATTCAAATCCCAAACAGGGAGTAATGGTTTCCTGGGAGGCCGCACATGCGTAACCCCCTGGAAAAAAGTTTTAACTAAAGGCTTAAGCGCAACACGCTTCTGAAAAAGACAGATAAGGCAGAGACCTGCCCTTTCAACGTACTTAGCTGGAGACCAGAGTCCAGCCCTGATTGTAAAAACTCCAGAATCCTGGAGACCGAAAAGACCCTACAAGAAAAAGATCTTATCTCACACCAAGCAATATAGGCTTTCCAAGTCCTATAATAGGTGATGGAAGAAGACCTCTTCCGGGCACTGATCAGAGTCTTAATGACTGAATCAGAAAGACCCTCCTCCTTCAGGATGGAGGTTTCAGCAGCCAGGCCATCAAACCCAGCGCTGGTAAATTGGGGTAACACAAATGACCCTGAGTGAGCAGATCGGGCCGAAGAGGCAGAACGAACTGGTCCACTGCCAGCCGAACGATGTCTGCGAATCTCACTCGTCTTGGCCACCTTGGGCCCACAAGAACGGCGTACACCCTTTCCAGAGCCAACTTCTGAAGCACCCTGCCCAGCATGGGCATCGGAGGAAACAGGTATAGAAATCCCAGAACTCCCCAGCTCAGGGACATGGCGTCCACTGCCAGAGCCTGAGGATCCTGGGAGAGCGACACGAAGTTCGGGAGCCTGTGATAGTGATGAGGGGCCAACAGGTCCACCTCCGGGGTCCCCCATTGGAGACACAGTGAGCGAACCACCCGAGGATGGAGAGCCTATTCTTCCAGACGGGGAGAGCCCTTGCTCAACCGGTCCGCTACCGGATTCTTCAGCTCTGGAATGTAAACCGCCGAGAGACAAGGAACATGGAACACCGCCCAGGTCCGGATCAGGGACACTTCTCTGAGAGTACTCAGACTGCGAGTCCTTCCCTGAAGACCGATGTAAGCAACCGCTGTTTGATTGTCTGAACACATCTGGACCGGAAGGCCCAGAACGTGCTGAGTCAGGAGAGCAAGCACCTGACGGATGGTTCTCAGTTTCAGAATATTGATGGGCAAGTGGGGCCTTTGAGGTCCCCACTGCCCCTGAAACTGCAGCTCCTTCAAGAATCTGCCCCATCCCGACAGACTGGCGTCCGTGGTGACAATTTTCCAAAGGGGGGTCAGGAAAGGCCTGCCCTACACAAGATTGGTCGAGACCAACCACCACCGGAGGGACTGCCGTACACGGGAGGACAACTGGAAGGACTGATGCAGCGACTGAGGTAGCTGGTCCCAAAACGCTAACAGAAATAGCTGAAGCGTTCTCGTGTGAATTTGGGCAAAATGAAGAAACACTGTGTTGATGAGAGTTCAGGCCGGGATGAACCGACCCATCTCTCTCGGGGACTACGAAAAGATTGGAGTAGAAAACGAGGCCCATCTCTAAGCGCGGCCCCGGCCGGATGACCGTTATCTCTAACAGATCCCTTACCGACGCCAGGAGCCCCTGCGTGGCCAAAGGAACAATGGGCACCCGAGACCGAACGAACCGTGAAGGAGGGTGAGACTCGAATTCCAGGTCGCAACTGGCCGACACTACCTCCTGGATCCATCTGCCTGGAACCACTTGGTTCCAAATCTGGGAGAAGTGTCGCAATAGTCCCCCCACCCGCACGGGTGAGGGCAGCCCCTCATTGCTGAGTGGGCTTATCAGCAGGTTTGGGCTTGGTGCCCCAGGACTGAGCAGGCCGGCCACGGCCCCTCCCCCGAGTCCAACCTGTACCTCTGGTAGTGGGAAAGGAAGCACCCCTGCCCGCTCTGAATCCTCGAAAGGAGGGCCTACCGGAACCTGCCCCCCTAAAGGGGACACGAGGCCTCTTACGTTGTGGCATCTTACCACCCTTTGCGACTGAATTTTCTCCCCAAACAGACGCAACCCCAAAAAGGGGAGAGCTGTGAGCACCCTTTTGGAAGCCGTGCCCGCTGACCACTGACGCAGCCATACTGACCTGCGAATAGCCACCAGCATAGCCGCTGCCTTGCTACTCATAGCCAGCGCATCGTCCTGAGCGGCCAGGACATAAGACACAAAAGATTCACACTGCTTAAGCGCAGTGAACCGTTTACAAGCGGGATTAAGATCCTCATACAGCCCCTGAATTAAAGACTTAATTGCCAATAGAAGAAGGGCTGAAGCACACACCGGGCGCAATGCTGACCCGGAATAAATAAAACCATGGCGAGCGTATTGGTCAATCCGACGATCTTCCCCATCCTTAGGGACAGTGGTCTCAGCAGACTGTACCATAGCCGTGCTGGAGAGCCCTAGCACAGGGGTATAGACGTCAGGAGGGACAGACCAAAGCTTCACCAATTCTGGCAGAAAAGGATAACGCTTTTCCCAACTGGAAGGAATTCCAGATAACCGCGTGGGATGTTCCCATTCCTTAAGAACCACCCTCTCAAAGTGGTGTTGTCTGGGAAAAACCCAACGCGGCTGAGGCTCCTTAAACAACTGATCCTTTGGCAGGGCGGCCGCCTCAGGTGGATCTAAATCCAAAATTTTAAACATTTGAGCCAGAATGGAGGGGGTGTCAAAAACAACCCCCTCTGACCAATCGCCAACCAGGTCAGCCGCAAGCTGATCCTCAGGCTCATCTGACTCCAACAGGAATTCATCCTCGTCCGGGGATCCATCGGGCCATTCCACAGGCTCACATAACTCGTCCTGTGGAGCCGAAGGTACCGAAGTCAGGTGCCTCCGTTTTGCAGCAGCTTTTAATGCTGCTTTAACGGGCACTACTTTCCGGGGGCTGGGCTGTGCCGCCACCTCGGAATGCGAATCCCCACTTTTGACAGTGTCATGCGGGGTCCGGAACAGGGAGGGAGAGGTAGGAGATGATGAAGGATGCGATGGGCCCGCAGCCGAAGCAACGGACTGGCGCGCAATAGTCTGCTTTGCACAAGGGATGCAAATAAAGACATCATCAGCTGGGAGTGGAACCCCACAACCTACGCACCCCCCGAAAGGCTCAGCAGAACCGTTTCCGGATTTTACGGAAGCCTCCATATGGTGATTTATGGTATTCGCAATACTTGGGACTTTTAAGGCATAAGCCAACCCGGGATGCCCCTTTTTTAGTAAATGTCCCGGAAGGGAGGATTTTTTTTTTTTTTAAGTTAAGGTCCCCTTTAACAAACTATATATATATATCTATATATAGTTTATATATATACATGCATTAATAAATATCCCAATAAATAGTCAGGCAACATAGAGCCGGAGGGCCACCATAAGCAGGGATACCGGGATCTGTAAGGAAAAAGAAAACCCCAATCAGATCCTCTCATGTGTATAAGAATTATAGGCATGGCACCCAAGTGCCTTTAAACATGAACAAAATCATGCCCCCTAATAAAATAGGACTCCCCCCACATCAAATACAAAAAAGATATGCACTCCCCACTTAACGGCCCCAACGGGTGGGGGCGCTTACCTGGCCCAGCGAAGGCAGCAGCCGGAGTGTAAGCCTGCAGCCAGCAGCCACAGCCAGAAGACTAAGTGCGGCCGCTCGCCCACGTGACTTCCCCTTTGAAGGGAAGTGAATGCTGGGCCCGCCGCATGACGCTGCCGTCGGTGCCGCGCCCCCAATGCCGCGTCACCGGGACCCGCCCCCCCACGCAAAACCATTCAGCTGAAGATTACACCAGATGGGCCACTACACGTGCGCTAGGCAGCGAAGGAGGGGGGGGGGGATGGGGGGGAGGACAAAAAAAAGACAGCATCAGCGAAGGCAGCAGCCTATGCAAAATAGAGCACAAACAATGTCAGCGGAGAAGGGGGAAAGGGGGTAGGGGGCCACAAAAGCAATGGTCTGTTAGGAAAAGCGGCCAGCCACCTACCCAGCGCGGTCTGCCATTCAAGCAGACCTAAACCATATGAACCAAAGGTATACACATGCTGAATAACACTGAATGCATAACATGAACACACACATGTTGAAATAAAGTGATACAAGTGAAACACAGACTTAAAGCACACCCTCAACTCCCCCCCCCCCCCCCCCCATAGTGAAGGGAGAAGGGACCGTAACGGCAGAGAAAGGGGCTACGGGGACCCTCGGGACAGGGGCATCCCATTTCCGGATCACCATGCCGGATAGCCGCATTGCCCCACGCATGAGGTCGAGCGGTAGGAGATAAGCTCCTAGGCACTTAAAGTGCCATCTACCATTTGCCCGGTGGGAGGCTTCCATTCCACCATTAAGGTATACACACTCAAACCGGGCAGAAATAGACCAAAGGGGGGTGGCGGGGTAAGAAAACCCCGGCCTACCTGTAAGCAGGAGACTTCCAACCTCTGTCTTGTCGTCAAGCAGAGAGAAAAATACTGGTGATTGAAGGGAGGTACCAGGTATATATAGGCCGGAAGGGGGCTCGTTACAAGACTTCCTCTCTGCACTACGTCACCTGGCGGCGAGTTAACCCATTAAGTGATGAATATTTAGAAGTGAAGCGGGGTGTGTGGCACACCAAGAATAATACCATTTTGTGAGTACTCACCTGTAAAATGGATATTGTCAGTGTGTCACACACCCCACTTCCCCTTTAATTCTGACGATAGGGTTATCCTCCAGCAGGAGGCGACGTTGCAGAGAGAAGTCTTGAAAAACAAGCCCCTCCCGGCCTACATATACCTGGGACCTCCCACTTAACACCCAGTGAATTCAAACAGCAGTAAGACAAGGTACCAGGAAATCCAACGGTAACCTCAAAATAAAATACAAGAAAGCTTCACCATAGAGAGAATCCAGGATACCAAAAAAGGGCGGGTGAAGCGGGGTGTGTGACACACTGACAATATCCATTTTACAGGTGAGTACTCACAAAATGGTATTATTCTCAGTGTGTCACACACCCCGGTTCCCCTTTAATTCTGACGATAGGGACATCCAAAAGCAGTGTCCACAAGGGGTGGGTATCCGACAGCAAAATGAAGCATAACTCAAACGACTGCAGTCTGCAGAACCTTGCGGCCAAACACAGCATCCACTGAGGCCCGCACATCAACCTTGTAAAACTTAGAAAAAGTATGAACGGAAGACCAAGTAGCAGCCTTACAAACTTGTTCAACAGAAGCCTGGTGCTGAAAAGCCCAGGACGCACCAACAGCACGAGTAGAATGAGCAGTGATACGAAAAGAGGGAACCTTCCCCTTGGCCGAATAGGCCCCAACAACCGCCTGACAAATCCATTTGCTAATGGAAGACTTAACCGAAGCCAAACCCTTCCTAGGCCCACAGGGCACAACAAAAAAGGCATCAGTCTTACGAAAAGTTGAAGTAGTAATCAGTAGTACTTAACACAGCGTACCACATCCAAACAATGCAAAACCCTCTCCTTGTCATTCTTAGGCTTAGGACAGAAGGAGGGAAGAACAATATCCTGATTCAAATGAAAAGCAGAAACAACCTTAGCAAGAAAGTCCGGTTTGAAACGAAAAACCACCTTGTCCTGATGCCTCTCAAAGTAGGGCGCCTGAATCGACAAGGCCACCAACTCTGAGACACGTCAAACCGAAGTGATAGCCACCAAGAAGGCAATCTTCTGAGTCAAGGTAGAAAGAGCAATATCCTGCAAGGGCTCAAAGGGAGGAGTCTGAAGAGCAGAAAGAACCAAGTTCAAGTCCCAAACAGGGAGCAATGGCTTCCTGGGAGGCCGCACATGCGTAACCCCCTGGAAAAAAGTTTTGACTAAAGGATGACGCGCAATAGGCTTCTGAAAAAAGATAGACAAGGCAGAAACCTGCCCTTTCAAAGTACTCAGCTGGAGACCAGAGTCCAGCCCTGATTGCAGAAAATCCAAAATCCTGGAAACTGAAAAGACCCTACAAGGCAAAGATCTAACCTCACACCAAGCGATATAAGCTCTCCAAGTCCTATAATAGATGGTAGAAGAAGACCTCTTCTGGGCACAAATAAGAGTCTTAACAACCGAGTCAGAAAGACCCTCCTCCAAGATGAAGGCCGTCAAACCCAGCGTTGGTAAATTGGGGTAACACAGCCGACCCTGAGTGAGCAGATCGGGCCGAAGAGGCAGAACGACCTGATCCACCGCCAGCCGAACGATGTCTGCGAACCATACTCGCCTTGGCCACCTTGGAGCCACGAGAATGGCGGACACCCTTTCCAGAGCCAGCTTCCGTACCACCTTGCCTAGCATGGGTATCGGAGGAAAAAGTTACAGAAACCCCAGTTCCCCCCAGCTCAGAGACATGGCGTCCACCGCCAGAGCCAGAGGATCCTGAGAGAGCGACACGAAGGTCGGAAGCCTGCAATTGTGACGAGAGGCAAACAGGTCCACCTCCGGTGTCCCCCACCGGAGACACAGAGACCGAAAAACTTGAGGATGGAAGAGACCGTTCCCCCAGACGGGAAGATCACCTGCTCAACAGATCCACTTCCCTGTTTTCCACACCCGGAATGTAAACTGCCGAGAGACAAGGAACATGGGCCTCCGCCCAGGTCAGGATCAGGGACACCTCTCTGAGGGCACCCAGACTGCGAGTCCCTCCCTGATGATTGATGTAAGCAACCGCTGTCCGATTGTCCGAGCGAACCTGAACCGGAAGGCCCAGAACATGCTGAGTCAAATGAAAAAGAACCAGACGGATGGCTCTCAGTTCCAGAACATTGATGGGCAAGTGGGCCTCTCGAGGCCCCCACTGCCCCCGAAACTGAAGATCCTTCCAGAATCCCCCCCATCCTGAAAGACTGGCGTCCGTGGTGACGACTTCCCAAAGAGGAGTCCGAAAAGACCTGCCCCTCAAGAGATTGGTCGAGACCAGCCACCATTGAAGGGACTGCCGGACCTGGGAGGACAATTGGAAGGGACGATCCAACGACCGTGGTCGCCGGTCCCAAGACGCCAACAGATGAAGCTGAAGCGTCCTTGTGTGAAATGAGCAAAAGGAACTGCCTCGAAAGAGGCAACCATCAACCCTACCAGTCTCATCCCCAGACGGATGGACGGTCGAGGATTGGAAAGAAGGAACCGAGCCAATTCCTGAATCAGAAAAATCTTGGATTGAGGCAGAAACCCCCAGTGTTGACAAGAATCCAACCGCATTCCCAGAAAGGACACCACCCTGGCCGGGGCGAGGGAGGACTTGGGATAGTTGATCACCCAAGCGAAACTTTCCAGCGTGGAGACCACCGTCCTGGTGTCCGTCTCCGATTGATTGAGAAAAGGAGCCACGATGAGAAGGTCCTCCAGATAAGGTACAATGCGAATGCCTTGAGTTCTGAGAATGGCCATCACCCCTGCCAGCACCTTGGTGAACACTCTTGGAGCTGAGGTAAGGCCAATCGCAAGTGCCACGAATTGAAAATGCCGATCCTCCATCACGAAACGAAGAAAACGTTGATGAGCCTGGCAGATGGGAACATGAAGGTAAGCATCCTTGATGTCTATGGACGTCATGAAGCCCCCCTGCCGAAGAGAACTGATGGTCGAGTCCGTGTACGGATGAACCTGTTGAGGAACTTCAGATACAGAACGGGGCGAACCGACCCGTCCTTCTTGGGCACTGTGAAGAGATTGGAGTAATACCAGAGGCCCACCTCCAAGTGCGGCACTGGCCGGATGACCGCCATTTCCAGAAGATTCTTCACCGACGCCAGGAGCCCCTGCGCGGCCAAAGGATCGGTGGGCATCCGAGACCGGAAAAAAACGTGAAGGAAGGCGAGACTCGAACTCCAGCTTGTAACTGGACGACACCACCTCCCGGATCCATCTGTCCGGAACCTCCTGGTCCCAAACCTGGGAGAAGTGTTGCAATCGTCCCCCCACCCGCACGGGTGAGGGCACCCCCTCATTGCTGAGCGGGCTTGCCAGCAGGCTTGGGCTTGGCGCCCCAGGACTGACCAGGACGGCCACGGCCCCTCCCCCGGGTCCAACCTGCACCCCTGGTAGCGGGAAAGGAGGCCCCTCTGCCCGCTCTGGCTCCCCAAAAGGAGGGACTAAAAGAAACCGCTCCCCGAAAGGAACGACGCGGCCTTGGTAACTGAATCCAATTTGTCGCCAAACAGGCGCAAACCCACAAAAGGAAGAGCTGTAAGCAACTTCTTAGAGCTAAAGTCCGCTGTCCACTGACGCAGCCACACCGACCGACGAATAGCAACCAACAGGGCCGCGGTCCTGCTACACATCGAAAGCGCATCGTCCTGGGCGGTCATGACAAAGGAAATAAACGACTCACACTGCTTGAGGGAGAAGAACTCATCACAAGTGGGATCAAGATCTGCGTACAAATCTCTAACAATGGACCTGACGGCCATCAAAAGAAGCGCCGAAGCACAAACCGGCCGCAGTGCCGATCCAGCACTGATAAAACCGTGGCGAGCCAATTGATCAATCCGACGATCCTCACCATCCTTAATGGTGGTAGTGTCAGGGGAGTGCAACACAGCCGTGTTAGACAGCCCCAACACGGGGGCATCGACATCAGGGGGAACAGACCAAAGCTTCACCAAATCCTCTGGAAAGGGATAACGCTTATCCCAACTAGGAGGAACTCCAACAAGGCGCGTAGTTTGTTCCCATTCCTTAAGGACAACCCTCACAAAGTGTTGTTGTCTGGGAAACACCAAACGCGACTTGGGCCCATCAAACAACTCACCCTTTGGCGGGGGGGGGGGGGGGCGCCTCAGGCGGATCCAAAGCCAAAATCTCAAACATTTGAGCCAAAATGGAAGGAGTGTCAAGGAACACCCCCGCAGCCTGATCGCCAGCGGTACCAAACAATTGCTGGTCTGCAGGCTCGTCCGACTCCTCTAGGAGCTCCCCCTCCTCAGCCGGGGGACAATCGGACCAATCCAACACTTCCAACACCTCATCCTCCGGAACAGGCGACGCCGGAGAAAGGTGCCTCCGCTTAGCCGTAGCCTTCTGAGCCACCGCGGTGGAAAACAATTTCTCGAGGCTGGCCAACCGTGCACACACCTCGGATTGCGAATCCCCACCTTTGACAACGTCACACGGGGTCCGGAATAGGTGGAGGGGGGTAGGAGATGACGGAGGTTGCGAGGAGCCAGAAGCCGGAGTGCCGGACTGGCGCGCAATATTCCGCTGTGCACATGGAATACATATTATGACATCATCGCCTGGGAGCGGAGCCCCACAACCCCCACACAGCCTGGATAGCCCCGAAGAGCCGTTTCCGGTAATGTCGGAAGCCTCCATATGGTGAAATTATGGCATTCGCAATAACCCAGGGATTTACGCATTAAGCAACCCGGGATGCCCCTTTTATATTTAAAGTCCCGGGAGTGGGAGGATTTTAACCAATAAGACTAACCAGCTATATCAGACCGGGAGACCCACCGCAGCGCGGGAATCCCCGGACCCGTAAGAAAGAGACCACAATCAGCCTCCAGAAAATACAAAAGGTATGCAGCAAGCGTACACAGGCACACACACACAAACAGTCACTAAACATTAAATACACAAGGTATACTGGCAATAACATACATATATATATATGTTTATATATATATATATATATATATATATGTTTCTAGGTATTTAGATATATATATATATATATATATATATATATATATATATCTAAATACCTAGAAATCAATGTGCAGCCCTCTATACTCTTAACGGGCATTATCAAAAGTGCAGCACAGTAAAGAATCAGTACAACCAGAGGAAAACTTCCAAATTGGCCACATCAACATAAATATACTTTATATGCATGTCCTAAACTGGCACCGCACAGCACAGAAAAGAAAGTAAAAAGCAAACGTGCCAGACAGAGCACTCCTCGTGCGCACACCTCGAGCAGACCCCAGGCAGCCGGCAGGCAACTGCGGAGCAAGGAAGGGGAAGGGCGGGCCGGACAAAGCGCGCGAAGCGCTCCGGCCCCGTCCCCCGCTCACACCAGCACAGCGCAGGCCGCGAAGAAACGCAGCCCGCTCCCTAAAAACGAGCACCGCGGCCGCACGTACGAGCGAGGCGGGTGCCAGAAACAGGCACCCTGCCCGCAAAAAGACACACTCAGCACGCCACTCACACGGAGCCCCCACACCCGGGGACATATTCAGCCAGACCGCAGCTCCGTCTATTTAGCTACCCTCACAAAAAAATGCACACCTCATCCTAGACAAAATAAAAACCATTATAGGCACCCCACAAACGGCACCCCCCCCCCCACGCTAAGAGAGAAGGGACCAAGCGGGAGAAGGCAGGCTAAAGGGGGGACCGGATCCGGATCACCGGCCGGATAACCGCATTGCCCCACGCGTGGGGACGAGCGGAGGAGATAAGCTCCTAGGCACCATGAGGTGCCGTCTACCATTGCCCAGCCAGCAGCCTAGGTTGGGAGGCTTCCAATATCCTTAAAGTATACAAGTAGCTGGACAGAAATAGACCATAGGGGGGGTGCCGGGCTTTGACCCCGGCTACCTGCAAGCAGGAGACTTCTTTCTTCTGTCTTGTCGCATCTTGCAGAGAGAAAACACTGGGTGTTAAGTGGGAGGTCCCAGGTATATGTAGGCCAGGAGGGGCTCGTTTTTCAAGACTTCTCTCTGCAACGTCGCCTCCTGCTGGAGGATAACCCTATCGTCAGAATTAAAGGGGAAGCGGGGTTTGTGACACTCTGAGAATAACATGTTCTTGGAACCTAGCATAGCCGAACACTGGATACAGGGATTGCAGGGGGCTCAGGCCCCTTAAGAACATAATGGTTTCCTGTATCATCCGCCCTTCCCCCAATTCTTAAGCATGAACCATCCACGGCAGTGACCAGCACTAACCACCATCAGTACAAAAGGCTTGTAGTTTTAGAGGGTGCACACAGTTTATACAACTTAGTTATCCTTGTCACTTGTACGAGTATATATTATAGTCTAAAAAATTTTTATTATTCTGTCACTGCCTATGATGCCATCATTTTCAGCTCTATGCAAATCACATCAGTCGACTCAAGACTAATGAAAGCACAAAATAAAACCTTTAGATTTTTTTTGTTATAACTGTAGGTTACTGGCCTTTAAAATAATAAATCATTCACTACCCATGTTACAAATTTAATGGTCTAATATATCAATTAAATATGACATGACTGAGGTTTACTATACAGGGAACTTGAGAGTTAATCTTATTATACTTGAACACAAATAAAAGGTGGATTAAAAGTAAAGCCCATTACTCTGCCTTTACAACAGATGGCCAAGGAAGCATTGTAAACACCATATAGTCAAATGATACAGCAAAAAAAGGATATTTTTCTATCAATAACTAAAAGCTTTACTTTGTGACAAGGCAATGTCCCTATTGAATACATTATAAAAAATGCATAAAACATAGGTGGAACAGAGGTGTATGTCTGCAATAATACAATTCTATGATTACTCACCTGTAGAATTGGTATTATGAGTATACAGTACGTCCTGCTCCAAATATACTTACAAATCGGGGTTATACGCCGCCAGATGGCGCTGGACTGCAGACACATCGAAAATAGGCTCCTCCCGGCCCCTCAAATACCCGGGGACCTCCCACAAATCCCCAGCATTGAAAGCAGTTAACGAGAAGCCGGGAAAATTAAACAACCCAACTATCAACTATAACAATAATAATCACCATACAGGGGATCCAAGATAATGCAAAACCAAGGGCGGGCTGGAGCAGGACGTACTGTATACTCATAATACCAATTCTACAGGTGAGTAATCACAGAATTGTATTATTCTTAGTATACAGTACATCCTGCTCCAAATATAATACTTACAATCGGGACATCCAATAGCAGTGTCCATATAGTAGGGTGGGATCCCCAAGAAAAAAGACCGCAGCAGGCAGTTTAAACCACTGCCGCCTGCAGAACCTTTGGGCCAAAAACAGCATCAGCTGAGGCCCTAACATCAACCTTGTAAAACTTTGAAAAGGTATGAACAAAGACCAAGTAGCGGCCTTGCAAACTTGTTCAACAGAGGCCTGGTGCTGAAAAGCCCAAGAGGCACCAATAGCACGAGTGGAATGAGCAGTAAGGCGGAAGGGGAAGATTCTTCCCCTTAGAGTATGCCTGAATCACAGCCTGAAAAATCCATTTGCTGATAGTAGACTTGGCAGGAGCCAAACCCTTCCTAGGACCAGAAGGGACCACAAAAAGAGCATCAGTTTTCCTGAAAGGTGTAGTAGCCACCAGATAGTACTTCAGACACCTAACCACATCCAAAGAGTGCAAAACTCTCTCCTTAGCATTGCTAGGATTAGGGCTCAAAGAAGGAAGAACAATATCCTGATTCAAATGAAAGGCAGACACTACCTTAGGCAGAAAGTCAGGTTTGAAACAAAACACCACCTTGTCCTGGTGTCTCTCATAGTAGGGGGGCTGAATGGACAGCGCCGCCAACTCAGACACACGCCTGACAGAAGTAATAGCCACCAGAAACACAACCTTGAGCGTAAGAATGGCGAAGGCAGCATCCTGCACAGGTTCAAAGGGAGCACCCCGCAAGGCTGACAGAACCAAGTTCAGATCCCAAACAGGCAACATAGGCTTACGTGGGGGACGCACATGAGTGACCCCCTGGAAAAAAGACCTGATCAGAGGGTGCTGAGCAAAGGACTTCTGGAAGAAAATAGCCAGGGCAGAAATCTGACCCTTCAGAGTACTGAGTTGGAGCCCCATCTCCAACTCATGCTGCAGGAACTCCAGAATCCTGGGAATAGAGAACACACGACAGGGAAGAGACTTAGACTCACACCACTCAATGTAGGCACGCCAAACCCTGTAATAAATGGAAGAGGAAGACTTCATCCTAGCTTTAATCAAAGTATCCACAACCGAGGAAGACAGCCCCTTCTCCATCAAGATGGAGGATTCAGCAGCCAAGCCGTCAAAGCCAGAGTTTGTAAATTGGGATGGCGTAGTGAACAGATCTGGCACCAAGGGCAGGGCGTACTGATCTACTGCCAGCTGCACCAAGTCTGCGAACCACACTCTTCTTGGCCACCTGGGGGCCACCAGAATTGCTGGCACCCCTTCCAGAGCAATATTGCGCAGAACCCTGCCCAGCAGGGGGATTGGAGGGAAGACATACAGGAACTGAAAGTCCTTCCATGACATTGCTAGCGCATCCGAGGTCAGGGCCAGAGGATCCCTGGACAGGGAGACAAAAGCTGGGAGCTTGTGATTGTGGCAGGACGCAAACAAATCCACATCTGGCTGGCCCCAATGGTGACACAGAGATTGAAACACCCTGCTGCATAGGGACCATTCTCCCTGGCGAGAGGTCCCCCTGCTCCGCCAGGTGATTTTCCACCCCCAGGAAGTACACAGCTGAAATGCAGGGGACATTGGCCTCCGCCCAAGTCAGGATCAGAGACGCTTCCTGGAGGGCCCCCTTGCTCCGGGTCCCTCCCTGATGATTGATGTAGGCAACTGCCGTCTGGTTGTCCGAGCGCACCTGAACAGGCAGGCCCCGAAGATGAGTAGTCAAGCGAGCCAAGACATTGATAGGTGTGTGGGCCTCCTGAGGGCCCCACCTCCCCTGGAACCGCAGGGACTTCCAGAACCCCCCCAACCTGACAGACTGGCATCCGTGGTGACCGTCTCCCAGGAAGGGGCAAGAAAGGATCTGCCCCCCAACAGGTTCCTTGAGTCCATCCACCTCGAGAGGGACCTCCTGACCAGGGGGGAGAGCACACAGACCCTGTCCAGGGACGCTGGGTCCTTTTCCCATACAGACAATAAGTGAATTTGTAGAGGCCTCAAGTGGAACTAAGCATAAGGATCCGCTTCGAAGCACGCCACCATCAGGCCCAACAACTGCATCCCCTGCCTAATGGAGGGATGGGGAAAAGCTAGGAGGGACTGAGCCTGTGCAATCAGACTGTCCACCTTCTGCTGAGGAAGGAAGATCCTTGCCTGAACTGTATCCAGATTCATTCCTAGGAATGGAGTTACCAAGGAAGGGGACAGTGAGGACTTGGGGTGGATGATCACCCATCCAAATGACTCCAGAGTGGACACCACCAGCTGAGTATCTAACTCTGCCTGATGTAGAGACTGGGAAGTGATGAGGATGTCCAGATAGGGAAGCACGCGGACGCCCTGACATCTGAGCAGAGACATCACTCCAGCCAGCACCTTGGTGAACACCCTGGGAGCTGAAGTGAGGCCGAAGGGCAAGGCCACAAATTGGTAGTGTTGATCCATCAGAGCGAACCTGAGGAACCTTTGATGACCTGGGAACACAGGAATATGAAGGTAAGCATCTTTGATGTCCACAGAAGTCATGAAATCCCCTTGGCGCAGGGAACGGATGGTAGAGCGCAGAGACTCCATGCGAAAGCGCCTGCCCCTGACAAACTCGTTGAGAATCTTTAAGTCCAGGATGGGCCTGACAGAACCATCCTTTTTGGGTACTGTGAATAAGTTGGAATAAAAGCCCTTGCCTTTTTCTCTTAAGGGGACCTGGCAGATGACCCCCAGCTCCAGGAGACCTTGCACTGCTTGCACTAGCTCCTGAGCTGACACAGGGTCCTGAGGAATCCGGGATCTGATGAATCTTGAAGGGGGACAGGCAGCAAACTCCAACTTGTAACCGGAGGACACTACCTCCTGAATCCACCGGTCTGAGACATGAAGCCTCCAGACGTGAGCTTAGTGCTGCAGCCGTCCCCCCACCCGGATGGGTGAGGGCGCCCCATCATGCCTTAGCTTTGGGACCCCAGAAGGAGCCAGGATGTCCACGTCCTCTGCCTCTACCCCAGAAATCTCCCTGGGCCCCAGGGAAAGAAACCCCCCTTCCCTGTCTTGCACCACGGTAAGGGGAGGAGAAGGAACCCTGACCCCGAAAGTGCCGAGATTGCCGCCTGCGCTGGGGTAACCTGCCTCCCTTAGCAAAAAGGTCCAGGCGGTCCCCAAACAGGCGCAGTCCTTTAAAGGGAAAACCAGTGAGGGCCTTCTTGGCAGCGTTGTCAGCAGCACACTGGCGCAGCCAAACCGAGCGGCGTATAGCCACCACGAGGGCAGAAGTTCTGACACATTCTGATGGTGTCATCCAATGCTGAGAGGACAAAATTTACAAAAACATTACAACTGGAGAGTGCATTAAACACCTCACAAGGCAAATCATCAGGGGCACTATCAAGCATATTTCTGATAAGGGTTCTAGTGGCCACAGTAGTAATGGCAGAGGCACAGACTGGGTGCAGCGCCGTCCCGGCACATGCAAAGGCGTGGGATGCCAGCTGATCAATACGCCGGTCTTCGGCATCCCGCAGGGTAGTAGAGTCAGGGGAATGCATGACAGAGGTGTTAGATAGCCCTAGGATCGGGGCATCCACCAAAGAGCGCGAAGCCAGAACGGCCAACAGCCAATGATGGCGCACAAGCACCTGAGGTAATGCCAATCCGCCGCCAAGCGCGGAACCAAGTCAGCACATGGCGGCGGCGGCAAATTTTAAAAATACAATTCTGTGAAATACTCACCTGTAGAATTGGTATTATACGCATACAGCACGTCCTGCTCCATCTATAATAATTACACATGGGTAATACTCCGCCAGAGGGCACTGTTCACTGCAGACATGCAAAAACAGGCTCCTCCCGGGCCTTCATATACCCAGGGACCTCCCACAAATCCCCAGTATTGAAAAGCAGTGAGAAAAGAAGCTGGGAGAAACCAACCACCAAACTGGTAACAATAGTAATGATAACAATCACCATACAGATCCAGAAAAATGTAAAACCAGGGTGGGGTGGAGCAGGACGTACTGTATGTGTATAATACCAATTCTACAGGGGAGTATTTCACAGAATTGTATTATTCTAAGCATACAGTACGTACTGCTCCAATATAATACTTACACGTGGGACATCCAATAGCAGTGTCCATAAAGTAGGGTGGGATCCCCCCAAAAAAAGGCACAGCAGACAGTAAAGGCGCTGTCACCTGCAAAACTTTGCTACCAAGTACAACATGAGCAAAGGCTCCAATGTCAATCCCATAACAAAACCTTTGAAAAGGTATGAACAGAGACAAGCAGCGGTCTAGCAACTTATTCAACAAAAAAACCTGGTGCCGAAGGGCCAAAGGTACCCAAACACCAATATAACGGAATAAACGAGAGAAGGAGAATCTTCCCCCTAAAAGGAATAGGCCAGTGTAACGGCCCAACCAGCCCACAGGCAACAGAAGCCTCGGTAAAACTTAGAACTTTCCCCAACGGGGAAATGAAAACTGGTCTCCCGTCAGACAGGCGGGGATACTGACCCCTTCATTAACAAGGATCAGCAAGAAGCCGAAACCTTTACTTAGGACCAGGAAGGCAACCATCCAAGTAAGATCAGTCCAAAGGGCGCATTGGCCCTGGCAGCAAACGAGATCAGGCGCATACATAAGGAGGCGCCCGCAGACCCCAAAGGGCATCAGTCCCCCTAAGCAACAAGAAAACAACCAGGAAAATTTCAACACCTGTTGAGGGAATGTAGACCCCTTACTTCAGCATTATTAAGAATAAGGCCCATAGGCAGACTAAAAGGACTTAAATAATGATCATGAAACACCACTTGGACAAGGGGTCCGGCGTAAGGCGGAATACCACCACGTCATGGTATATATATATATATATATATATATATATATATATATATATATATATATATATATATATATAACGAGCGAAGGCTAAGTAATCAGATCCAGAACCTGGATCAGAACCTTCTCAGTCACACGTCTGAAGCAACAGCCCCCGGAGAAGCGACTTCAACTACAAAACAGCTCAGACAGCATCCAGAATAAGTCCCAAGGGAACAATCCGCAGGGCAAACAGAATGAAAATTGATCCCAACAGGGACCATAGAGCTACTTGGGAGATGCACCTAAGCAATCCCCAAGAGAACTCCTCACAAGGAAGACAGAACCAGACTCCTACAGGAAGACAGCCAGGACAGAACCTGAACCTTCAGAGTACCTAGATGGGGAGCCAACCCCAACCTATGCTGTAATGACTCTAGAACCCTGAGAACCGAGAACGTCCAACAGGGAAGAGACCAAGACTCATGCCAATCAATATGGGTACACCATAAACCACAATAGACGGAGGAAGAGGAAGCCAAGGAAGCTTGCTCCTAGCCCCCCATATACCAAGTCACCCAGAAAATAAGCCCGTCTCCAAGGGGTGAATGAATCAGCTGTCAAGCCCCAGACTAGAGTCTGTATATTGGGACGACATAAGAAGGGGCCTGACAAGGGCAGAACCGCACTCCTGAGAGAGCGTACAGGTCAGCAGACCTCAGCAGAAGCATCTGCGAACCACAGCTCACTAGGCCACCCTGGGGCCATAAATCTCACGGGTCTTTTTATCAGCACAACCGTGCGCAGAACCCCACAAAGTAGGGTGAACGAAGAGAAGGCATATAGTGAAGCGAAATCTATGCCTAATCTAATTTTACTAAGCCCCCATGACCAGAGTCAGAATATTCTGGGACAGTAAAAACAAGGGCGGAGCCCCTGTGGTGTAAGCGAGACCCAACAGAGCCACCCTAGTTGGCTCTCAGAGGGACACCAGGATAGCACAACCTGCCACTGAAAGGCATCCATTGGAGCGAATACCACTGAGAAGCAGGGGGCGTAGACCCCCGCCCAAATCAGGATCAGGAACCCTCCAGAGGGATCATCCTGCTTCAAGCTCCAGACCAATAATAAAACAGGCCATTGTCTTCCAACAGGCCAAGAGTCCCCAAATAGACAGGTCCTAAAAGAGGAGAAGTCCAGCCGTATAGAGTCAACGGAAGGCTCACTGTTTCAACAAACCAGTAGGTAAGATGGACCCTCTAAGGGACCCTAGCTAGGAATCACGGGGGGGGTTTGGAAGAAATTCCCCCCCCCCCCCCCCGCCAACCTGCGAGACTTGGTACCCAAGGTGACCATTCACAGGAAGATGCAAGCAAAGAAGGGGGTGCCCCCTGACAGGGCCCTTGAATATGAGCAGCTCAAGAGGAACCACCTTACCAAGGGGGAATGAGCACATACCAAGCCCCAGGGATGCTGGAACCCCATGTAGGATCAATAACCTACTGCGCCGAAGAGCCAAAGGGTTCGGTATATAAGGGACATCATCTGATACGCCACCAACGGGCCCACCAGCTGCAATCCTGCCTGATGAAAGTAAGATGTCAGCAAAGGGGGACAGAGCCCCCGTAACCAGGAGTCCACTTATTGTCAAGGAAGAAGGCTCAAGCCTGAACGGAATCCAAGGAATGGAGATAGCGGATAAGGGACCATGAGGGATTGAGGTGACTGAGCACCCATCCAGTAACTCCCAGGGGACACCGCCGGCCGACCAATCCACTCGGCCTGACGTCGAGATTGGGGAGTAAGGAAAGACAACCCGGTAGATCCCAATGCGGACGCCCCCCCCAGGCAGGTCCGAGACATCACCCCCATTCGCGCCATGGCGAGTAGCCTGGGAGCGAAAGAGAGGCCACAAACAATGCCTCAATCCGCAGGGTTGGTCCTGCAACACCGCCTAGTAACGGTCTTGGTGTCCAGCAGACACAGGGGGAACTAAGAAGATCTAGAACTCCACAGGAGGCCGGAAGCCCCCCTTGCACAGGGCGCCTGTGTCCCAAAACAGAGATGTCATATAGGGACTACCTGTGAGAGTAGAATTGCCAGGCCTACCATAGGCCAGCGTGGCCCAGACTGCCTCATACTGTTGAGGGAAGGAGGAAGGTTAATAGAGGCCTTAGCCCCATTCTGTTAAGGGCAACCTGTAAGTAAGCCCAAACCCTGTAGGCCTAGTACGGCCTGCACCAATTCCTGAGGGGAAAACAGGGGCTAGAAGCACCAGAAGGGCGAGGGCGTCCCTTCATGCTTGGGAAGTCTTGGCAGATTTGGACTTAGTCCTGCCAGAGGGCCCAGGGGGTTGCCTGCCCACCCCGTGGTGGAAATCCACTCCGAAAAGTTGGAAGCACACCTCAGGTTCGTGTTTGACACTAACGTAGGGAGGCCCCGATGGGCCCCAAATAGACGCCGTCCTCTGAAAGGAAGGCCAGTAAGAGCCTTTTTCGTATCATCTTCAGCACTCCACTGTCGCAGCCAGACCAGGCGGTGGATAGCTACCACAAGGGCAGAGGTTCTAGCACACATCTTAATGGTGTCATCCAGCACTGAGAGGATAAACCTTACAAACACATCACAGTCAGATCGCATTAAATACCTCCCCGGGGAGGTCCTCAGGTCGGTGATCAAGTACTTTTCTAATGAGAGTCCTGGCGGCCACCGCAGTGATGGCCGCGGCACAGACCGGGCACAGAGCCGTCCCTGCACACGAAAAGGCGTGGGAAGCCAGTCTGTCAATGCGCCGGTCCTCAGCATCCCGAAGGGTACGATAATGAGGGGCAGTCATGAAGGGGGGGGGTTAGTAACCCCTATAATTGGTGCATCCACCACGGGAGGTGCTGACCAAAAGTTAACCACATCAGGGGGAAAAGGGTACTTCCAATCCCAGACCCCTGGAACCCCTGTAAGTTTACAAGGCGAATCCCATTCTTTGGATATAAGAACCTGGAAATGCTCCTGTTCCAGAAATTCCAAGTGCGGTGTCGCTGTGTGTAAACTCTCCCTCTTAGGCTTGGGAGCCTCTCCGGGAGGAGAGATTGACAAAACCTCAAAGATCTTTATAAGTAGTTCATCAGTGTCACACAGGCCCCAAGAACCGGGGCCAGAATCATCACGGCTCCAGGGCATCCCATCCGAGGAGCCCGAATCGGAGAATACCTCACCTTCATCAGAAGGATCCAGGTCCTGCATAGCAGCAGATTCATCGGTTTCGTTAGGAACCGGAGAGCCAGGAGGCGTCAGGGACCGCTGCTTTCCAGGGCCTATATGCTCCGCTAAACTAGACAGCACCTGCTCAGTCGTTGGTAGCCTGCGCAGCACGACTTGCTGGTCATCCCCGCTCGAGTGAGACTCATCAGGAGAGAGATTTAGGTCCGGGGAGAAAGGTGTATTGAAGGGAGGTGCAGCCACTGGCAAACCTGATTGCAGGGTCAGTGCCTGTTCAGCACACGGTCCGCAGACCCGTGCTCTGTCAGCATCAGCATGGGGCTGACCACACACAGTACACAGCCGGTCATGTCCCCGAGGGACCCCGGGTACATAATTCTGAGATGCCTCCATATGGTGATTATCTGAGCAGTATGCCTGCAGGGATTTACGCAATAGGCAACCCTGGATGCCCCAAGACCCGCTAGGAAGTGGGAGAATTTGTTATGTGGACCCGCTATAATATATGTCAGGCCGGGAGAAGCCACCGAAATCCTGGCGTCTGAAAGACATAATGGGATAAGAGGGGGGGGGGGGGGGTGTCAGTGCCATGTGCAGCTCGAATAAAAGAAAAGAATCATAGGAACAAAAACCGCCCCGGAGAGCACTTACATGACCAAGGGAGGAGGCGGATCGCAACCACACGCGCGAAGACCGTTAAAATGGCGCCAAGCGAACCTCGAGGGGCGGGCCTGATCTGGCTGTGACGCGGGACGCATCATGCCGAGTCCCTGCCTCCCCCAAAGAGCGCGAAGCTCTAACCAGTGCAACGTGAATAACAGTAGTGGATATACACACATACATAATGTAATTAAGGAGACTGCTCTCACACTAGAGAATGATGCTGCCGCCCGGGCTGCACACTAATGTATGAAAGGACAAACACGTGCGCAACCTTATGTGGAGCGAGGAGCGCGGTACTGACACCCAAGTCAAATGAAAAATCAAAGGCCTTAAACGTGTTATGATACACTAGGACTGCCACACATACCCCCCCCCCCCCTTCTTTTCCCCCGAGCTACGGGAGGAAGCGAGGGAGAAGCGGACCTGCACCCAGGAAATATCGCTATGAGGGGCACGGGCAACAATGCGGGAGGGGTATCTAATGGAGGCTCACCATCGGCCTAAACCGCCTACCCTATGGTGGGGGATTGCGGTGGAGCGTAGCTCCGTGAGCACACGAGGTGCTGCCTACCTTCACCCGACCAGCGCAGCCCAGGCTGGGAGGCACATTGTATCGAAGAGGACGGGTGGTAATAGTCCTGCAGGGCCGCAGGCTGTGATAGCCCCGCTCACCTGTGAGAGAGGTGATATCTTCATGTCTTCGCAGTCAGCACTGCAGAGAAATCTGGGAATTTGTGGAAGGTCCCTGGGTATATGAAGGGCCGGGAGGAGCCTGTTTTTGCATGTCTGCAGTGAACAGTGCCCTCTGGCGGAGTATTACCCATGTGTAATTATTATAGATGGAGCAGGACGTGCTGTATGCTTAGAATAGCAGTAAAGACAAGTCAGCATGGCAGCTGACACAAGAATAAAGGCATGTGAAAAGAGAAAGCACAGACTGCATAACATACATATCTATACACATATACTACCCCCCCCCCTTTTCCCCCGAAGACTACAAGGAGGATGAGGGAGGACGGCGACCACTGAAATAGGGCCCACTGATAGGCAGGGGCAAGGGTCAATAGTGCGGGAGGGGCATCCAATATAGGCTCACCATAAGCCTGAACCGCCTACCCTTTGGTGGGGGATTGCGGTGGAGCAGCGCTCCTAAGCACCAACAGCGGTGCTGCCTACCTTCACCCGACCAGCGCAGCCAAGGCTGGGAGGCATAAATACTAGTGGAACGGGTGGGAATAGTCCTACAGGGCCGCAGGCTAATAGCCCCGCTCACCTGCGAGTAGAGAGCCATTTCTCGTCCTTCGCAGCCAGACTGCAGAGAAATTCTGGGGATTTGTGGGAGGTCCCCGGGTATTTGAGGGGCAGGGAGGAGCCTATTTTCGATGTGTCTGCAGTCCAGCACCATCTGGCGGAGTATAACCCCGATAGTAAGTATTATATTTGGAGCAGGACGTACTGTATACTAAGAATATTTTTTTTTTGTTTGTCACGCAGTCTTCTTCCATAGCCGCAGAAGAAAGCGTTAGTCCAGGCAAAAACAGCTATACTTAACTTTTGTCCAGTGCAGCTCTACTGGACGGTGGAAGGAATGAAATGCGCGGAGGGGCAGATATAAACAAATTGGACACAACCAGCATAGAATTTTGCTGTGGCATCCCTAGCTTGGTGGGCACAAGTAGATTGCTGGAAGGTTGCTGGATATCCAGTGATGTTTTGAGATTCCAAGGCAGCCAATTAACACCTCGCTCCATACAGGATCTGCTAGTGGTGAACAAACTGAGTGGAGCAAGTGCCCAGCTGGCCATAGTCCCACGACAGAAATGTCTGGCATGGGTATGAAGTCCATTTAGCAAAAAAGCCTCAATGATTGCCAGGTAGTATTTCAAGGCCCCGACCACATCCAAGGCTTGAAGGAATCCTTTGTGGCGAGTCGTCCTGGACATAAGGATGGAAGTACAATCACCTAGTCTGTGTGACACCATTTTGAGAATCTTCGCAGGGCTTTATGTACCAAATTCATATGCCAAGGGGATACCAACACCTTCAAAGCTAGCCGCATGTGGGCCCTATCCTGCATAAAGTTTGTATTCCACCAACGGTATATTAACAAAAAAAAAAAAAACAGGAATGGCCAAGACCTGTCTGTTGAGGGTACCAAGGTATAATCAGTCATCAAGGCTCTCTGAACAAAAATACAATTCTGTGAAGTACTCACCTGTAGAATGGATATTATACGCATACAGCACGTCCTGCTCCAGATATAGTAATAACATGTGGGTAATACTCCGCCTCCGGCGCCGTGCACTGCTTACATGTAGAAAACAAGCTCCTCCCGGCCCTACATATACTGAGGGACCTCCCACAAATCCCCAGCATTGAAAAGCAGTGAGAAAGAGAAGCCGGGAGCAACCAACCACCCAGAAAATGGCAATAATGTCAAAGATAACAATCACCATACAGGGGATCCAGAACAAGGTGAAACCAGGGTGGGATGGAGCAGGACATGCTGTATGCGTATAATATCAATTCTACAGATGAGTACTTCACAGAATTGTATTATTCTAAGCATACAGCACGTCCTGCTCCAGATATAGTAATAACATGTGGGACATCCAATAGCAGTGTCCATAAAATAGGGTGGGATCCCCGTGAAAAAAGGCACAGCCAACAGTAAAAGCGCTGTCACCCTCAACCATGCTACTAAGAGCAACAAGAGCAAGGCTCCAACCTCAACCTTTGAACCTGTAAAGGGAGAACTAAACACAAGCAGCGGGCTAGCCAGCATGCTCAACGGAACTTCGTGCTGAAAAGGCCCAAGTGAAGCACAAGTAGTAAGAGAACAAAACAACCAAGAGAGAAGAATAATCTTCCCTTAAAAGAATAGGCCAGAGTAACAGCCTAACCATGCTAATGCAAAAGAGAGTAGCCATGGCGGAGAAGTCTCCCCGGCGGGGAATATGAACCCTGGTCTCAAGCGAGACCTGCAGGAATACTGAAAAACAACAAAACTCAGCAGGAGCCGAAACGTTTACTCTAGGCTCAGAAGGACAAAACCAACAAAGTAATGCCGATCCGAGGGCACCTACACCCATGGAGGCAATCAGATCCGGTACTAAAGGATGGAGACCAATAAGCCCCAAGGGCATAATCCCTACCAGGGACAAGAGACAGACCAGGAAAATCTCCAACACCTGAAGGGGAAGACAGATCCCCTAAGCTCTTAGTAATCAACACAGTAGCCCAGAGACCAGAGGATCTGGAATAAAGGAGAATAAAAACACCGCCTGGAGTCAAACTCGGCGTAAGGCGGAGCACCCCCACCTCATGGTGTACAGATATATAAACAAATGTATATATATAATGACTATGATCGCTGACAGAGCCATCTTTCATGGCACACTTATGACTGGAGCAACCGCCCCAGAAGAGCGATATGAGGTAAGGAACAGGTCAGACAAGAACCTGAATAAGACCCAAGGTAACCCTTAGCAGGGCATCAGACTAAGTAAACCCCCAAAAGGGGAGCAAGAATTCCTCAAGGAATGTACCTGAGCAAACCCTGATGAATGCTCAACACAGAACATTGGATCAGACCTCTGTAGTAGGAGAGCAGGGCGAGCCCTGAAACCTTAATAGAACTAAGTTGGGGGCCAACACCAACCATGCTGTAATAACTCTAGAACCCCGGGAACAGGGAACGTCCAGTAGGGGAGAGAGCCAGACCCAGCCAAGCAATACAGGTACCACGTACCCTAACAGACGGCAGAAATAGGCAGAAGACGAAGAGGAGGAAGCTAGGTCCTAGCTCTTCAATGGAAACAAGACACCCAGAGATATGCCATCTCCAACAGGGTGAAGAACAAAACCGTACTAACTCCAAACTAGAGCCTGAAGATAGGGGCGAAATAGAAGGAGCCCGACAATGCAGAACAGACCTCGTGAGAGAGTGTACAGGCCCACCGTCCTCAGCATAAGCCTCCACGGACGACACCCCCCTGGGCCACCCAGGCCCCCGGCATAACGGGTCTTCCCTTCTTCAGCGATCTTGCGCAGACCCCTGCCTGGCAGGGTGAAGAAAATAAGACATATCGAGTATAATGTCCTGCCAGAAACTACTAAGCCCAAAGGACAAGGTCAAGCCAATTCTGGGCCAATAATAAAGGGCAGAACCTCTGTGATCGTGACGGAGCCCAACAGGTCCATATCAATAGGAACTCAGTGGGCCAATAGATTACCTCCTACCAAAGGAGGGCATCCCGCGGGGACTAAAACCAACAAAACGCAAGGGATGTTAACTCCCACATAGATCAGAATCAGAGCCTTCCTGGAAGAAACAGCTAGTCCCGAGACTTTCCAAGGAAAAAAGGGACAGGCACTATCCTACGACAGACCAAGAGTCCCCCAAATGGACGGGCCCTAAAACGGAGAAGTCCAGCAAGATGGAGCCCGCTGTAGGCTCGCTGTGTCAGCAAACACAATAGGTAAAGGGACCCCTTTAAGGGCCCCACCTAGGAACCACGGGGGGTTTCAGAAGAAACAAGCCCCCCCCCCCCCCCAGACAACCTGCACGGTTTGGTACCCAAGGTGACCACCAACAGGTGAGCAGCAAGAAGGGAGGGGATGCCCCCCCCCTAACTCTCAGAAGATCAACCACCTCGACTAGGAGGAAGGTGCACAGACTTAGGTCCAGGCTGCTGGACCCCTGTCCAGAACAACCTAAGGTGCTTCAGAACCCAAGGGCAATGAGAATAAGGGACGTCATCTGCACAGCCACCAACGGCCATCCCAGGTGCAATTCTGCCAGGTGACAGTAAGGAGATAGCAAGGAAGGGCAGAGACCTTGCCCCAGAAAATCCCTAATTGCCAAGAAAAAAGGCACTAGCCGACACAATTCTAATGCCATCCTAGCAAACTGGAGGATGGAACAAAAAATAGGACCTGAGGCAACTAAAGCCTATCCAAACAACTCCCTCTCGGGAGATAGAAGGAAACCTGATAGGTCCCTTTGTGGCTGCCCCTTGGTCTCGTTCGAGACATCACTCCCAACCGAGCCTAGCGAAACACCGGGAGCGTGAGAGGGGCCCAATAACACGGCCACAATCAGCAGTGAAGACCACCAACACCAGGTGTAAAGGCCACAGTGTCCAAAGACACCTGGGAGCCAAATTAAGCATCTTAGCACTCCACGGACGGCCAGAGGCCCCGCGGTTTATAGGGTGCCGACGGTCCAACTCAGATCAAGCCTGGATGCCTATGAATACAAATTGCCGAACCCAAGAAGGGTTAGAATGGGCAACCCCCTCATCCTCAAGGGGAATGGGGGGCAAACTGGTGTAGAGGCCCCTGCCTCTATCCGTTAAGGGCGTCCAGCCAAGGAGCCCAGGCCTAGCAGGCCAGGGAAGGCCTGCACCCATACTTGAAGAAAAACAGGGGACCGGAGGCCCCCTGACCGACTCAGGGAAGGACACCCAGCAAACACTGTCCCGCATCTGGAGGAACTACCTCCCAACTCCACCAGAATAGGAGCAAGGTGCTGTGGCCATCCCCTCACCCAGGCGGGTGAGGGCGTCCCATCATGCTTGTGGGGTTTCGACTAAGGATTCGGACTTAGCCCGGCCGGAAGGCCCCGGGCGTTGTCTGCCACTCCCGGGACAGGAGACTGAACCAAACCCCGCAAAGGGCATCCCTGGTTCCTGCTTAACACTATGATATGGAGGTGGAGGGGTATCCCTGCTCCGAGGGGGCCTGGACGGCCGCTCCTGATTGGGTGAATTGTCCTGTTTCCCAAATAGGTCCAGACGGGCCCCAAACAGGCAATGCCCTCTAAAGGGGAGCCCCGTCAGAGTCCTTTTAGCGTCATCGTCTGCCCCCCACTGTCGCAGCCAGAGCAGGCGACGTATAGCTATCACTTGGGCTGAGGTCCTTGCACACATTTTGATGGTGTCATCCAGAGCTAAAAGGATAAATTTAACAAAAATATCACAGCTGGAGAGTGCGTTAAACACCTCCCAGGGTAAATCTTCAGGTTGATGCTCAAGCATCTTACTTATGAGGGTCCTAGCGGCCACTGCAGTGATGGCCGCGGCACAGACCGGACGTAGCACCGTTCCTGCACAAGCAAAGGCGTGGGAAGCCAGCCTATCAATGCGCCGGTCCTCAGCGTCCCGCAGGGTGCTGTAAGCCGGAGCTGTAAGGAAAGGGGGGTTAGGAACCCCAATAATCGGTGCGTCTACCACTGGAGACGAAGCCCAACAATCAACCATCTCGGGGGGGAAAAGGGTATTTCCAAACCCAATCCTCTGGGGCCCCTTGAAGTTTAGTGGGGCATTCCCATTCCTTAAGTACAAGAGCATGAAAGTGGGCCTGCTCAAGAAATTCCAAGGCGCCGTATGGAAGCGCTCCCCTCTCGGCCTGGGGACCGCACCAGGGGGCGAAATAGATAGGGCCTCAAAAATCCTGAGCAACATACCACCAATGTCAAGCTGGTCCCAGTCATCCTGACCAGCCTCATCCTGACACCTCGGCCTCTCATCAGAGGAACCCGGGTCAGAGAACAGGTCTCCGTATTCAGATGGAGCACTATCACACGGAGAAGAGGACTCCTCCGAGCCCATAGCACAGGCCGAAGCCGGGGGAGTCCAGGGCTGTTGTCTGCCAGGACCCACACGGCCGGACAACCCTTCAACAATCTGGTTAAGCGTGGGTCGTCTAGGAGAGACGTCTATTTGTAACTCCCCGCTTGTACATGACTCAACGGGAGTGAGATTTAGGCAAGAGGAAAGGGGAGAGACGGAGCGTGGTGCAACCACAGGCGCTGCTCGCAGGTCCAGCGTCTGCTCGGCACATGGCGCGCAGACCCGTGCCTCGTCAGCATCAGCATGGGGGAGACCCCGGTAACACAATCCTGAGATGCCTCCATATGGTGATTGTCTAGACACAGTATGCCCGTAGGGATTTATGCAATAAGCAACCCTGGATGCCCCAACGACCCGCTGATCAATGTGGGAGATTTGTAGTAAGGCCCGTTAAATCCTTATATGAATATATATGTATATATGAGGCCGGGAAAAGCCACCGGTGCTCAGCGTTTGAAAGACATAAATGGGAAAGATGTCAGGGCCATGCGCAGCTGGACAGAACATATAAAAAGGGAGTCGCCCGCGAGGGCACTTACAGATCAAGTTGAGGAGGAGGAGACCGCCACCACGCGCGCGAAGCTCAGCAAAATGGCGCCCAGCGAACCTCGAAGGGCGGGCTCGATGCTCTGCCGTGACGCGGAGCGCGCCGAACCAAGGCCCCGCCCACTCCAAAGAGCGCAAAGCTCTGAGGTAAAAGTAAAAGCAAGGATACAACCACACGCTTAAGGATTCGTAGAGAACCGTTTCATCCAATAAAGTAATGGCACCACAGCATCTAGACGCAGCAAACTACGTACAAGGCATACGGAGGCGGAGGATTACCCACATGTTTTTACTATATCTGGAGCAGGACGTGCTGTATGCTTAGAATATAAAGGACAATATCTGCAAGAATGACCCAAAAACTCACACCAGACAGCATAGATCCTCTATATCTTGTAAGCCCGGGTCAGGCTGTTTGTTTTTCTGTCTTCCAGGATGCTGGTCTTAACAGCCAAGTTGTCAAAGCCCAAGACTGAGTTGGGGTGTCACAGGAGGATCCTGTGAAAGTACAGTAGATTCAAGCTTCAAGCTTGAGACACAGAAGAATTTCCTTCAATTCCTATGCAAATAAGGGACATTGAGCCCCTTCCTCCCTTCCCCCCCCCCCCCCCCCCCCTCCGGTCTCCATCCTGCGTTCTTTTCAATCTTGCCAGTCCTAGCTCCCCTGGAGCGTTAGGCATCCCATCATGCTGCCCCAGCCTGACTGCCAGCAGTTGTGCAAAATTGCCAGCCTACTGCATCTAATCAGTGTTTAACTGCTAGTGCATGACATGCACGCCTGCAACACGCCTTGCACATTCATACAAGTGCATTTTACAGTAAATATGCTTTCAAATCGCCAGAGGCCACAGTACATGCATCACAAGCTAAGACCCTAGACAAAGTAAACTGGTTTGACTTCAGGCTCGAAAACTCTTGAAAGTTTGTGTGGGTATGACCTCATTTCACAAAATGTTTAACAAAAGGTTAAACAAAATATACATGAAGAGGCGTACAGGTAAATGCAGCTATTTCAGTAGTCAGCCCTGTTGGATTAATGAACGCGAAATTAAACATACTTACAGCTAGAAGTTTATCCCCTATTTGAAGCTTGCCGTCCTTATGTGCTGCACCACCCTCAATGATTTTAGTTACATAAATACTGTTGTCACCAGGGATGTGCTGGTTTCCAACGCCTCCAGCTATGCTAAAGCCAAGACCTATACAAACAACAATTGACATGAGAAAATACTTATTAGTTTTAAAGTGGTCAAAAAGCAGATATATACATGGAGAAATAAAAGTTAAACATAACGGCACAGAAATTCTTAAAGACAAAAAAAATCAAACTACAGTAACTAAAAAATAAGAGGCATCTCTAGCACAGATACATTTGAAACAAAGTCATATTAACCCCCCACCCTACCACCCACCCCTGGCACTGAAGCAAGACAGAGGTGGGTTACAAAAAAAAAATAAATTACCACGCCCATGGTTCAGCACTATTCTCCCAGCATTTTGGGTCATGAGCACCTCAATCTTGAGAGAAAGCATAAAGTGGCATCCCTTGGCTCTGTGCACATGCCTGTCCGCTTCAGCTTAACCCCTTGTCCTGCATCAGAACTAGGGGAGGGCGGCAGGGCAGGATTACCTCATGACTGGAGTTTTACCTTAAACTTTCCTTCTCCTGTAGCACAAAAACCGGCCTGGCTGGGCAGTTAAATGCTAATCTGGTGACATGATCCAGCCCCCCCCCCCCCCCCCCAACACCTAGGACCCTTCTGCCTCTGACCGAAGAGTTAGGCAAAGCCTAGCAAAGGCCTTTTGGATACACTGATTGGATATGCACACAATTCACTGTGGCGTCAGAAGGGTACTGCTTTCCATTTACAACTGCATGTGAGGGGGTCGGGATGCTTGGGAGGGAAAAATGAATGTGGGAATGGATCCAAGGCCAGGTTGTGCAACGTATACAATTATAATTTACATGAACAGTTTCTAGACCACTTCCTTTTGCTGTCATGCAGATTCCACACCAGGATAGAAATAGAAATCCAGGATGGAAATCAAAGAGGATTAAAGTGAATTTGTAACGAAAAGGTTTCAGGACAGCAGAGGTTTTAGTGTATGTGGTAGCAGGTAGGCGTACTTATAGTAGACTGAGGATGTGGTTGCGGTTACAAAAACACGGCGTGGGAGCCCCAGAAAGTTGAGTGCTTGCAGACGATTAGTGGGGCAAGTTTATCAGCCGGCACAAACATCTAAGTATTTGGGATTTCCTTAATTAAAATAACCAATTTGTAAAGTCAACATGCAGTTGGAAATGAATAGACCTCTTAAAAGGCCACCTGCTCTGTTTAAATACATTGAGAACTTTTGTAGAAACTTGCTTAGAAATCGGTGAAGCTTGAATTCTATGTAGAAAGGTCAATGGTCAATGATCAACCATTTAGGCTTTTATCTAAATGAAAGAAAAGAAATAAAACATTCCAGCTAATTTAAAGTGTGATCTGTCAGCAACATGCCTTTACCATCACATACTTCCTCTACTAAACTTAACTATAAAGTAGCTGGGTGTTTAGAGAAAGACTTCCCTAGGAGGGTATAAATCTACCTGATTAACATGCCACTAAAACTGTCAGTAGCCATTTGCATGCCATCATGTATTAATATCCTGTCCAGGCCTGAATTGGCACATGCACTGCAGCCTGAAACCTGAAACAGTTATTCAGACCACATTTTCATTAAGCAGCAATTTAAGTGCATGTAAGAACAAACTGTAAACGGATTACTGTGACAAGACAGTTAGCATCTCCCCTCGCTCACCTTTAGGGCCTTTAACCAGCTTTATTTCCATTATTTTCTCAGTGATTGGTTTTCTCCTTTTGACATATAATCGTACAATGGATCCAGCCTCTTTTAATGCCTCAACGGCTTTGCTGTGTGTCACATCGTGTACATCCACATCATTCACCCGTAATATACAGTCATTAACCCTGAAAAGGCAACATTTGACATTTTAAGAAAGTTGGTTGCATCAGCCAGGTAATCAATCAGTATTAACAATGGACAGGGACATGTTTTATGCACTGGATAGGATTTATATTTTGGCATACAAATATATAACATACCTCAAACTACTGTACAAGCTGATTACATTTACAGCCAGTTTAAAACAATAATAAAATTGTATTAAATATGTATCCTTTCCAAAGGCTAAAGATAGACATTTACCAGAAAGTGGCCTACGATTAAAGATTACAAAGGTTCCACAATTACATGCAGTGCCAAACACCAGTCACTGTCCCCTCCATGTCAGGCTCACCCCAACCATCCCTGGATCAGTCACATGCCCACCCGTTCAGTGCGTCGGCACACCACCCTGTGGAACGTGAGCCTGACAGTGCCAGAGGTCAGGTGGGAAGAAGTGGTCTGAGGTGAGCAGACGTGAGGCAGGCAAATGTGAGGTGTGAAGAAGCGGCCAGGGTTCAGGTGGGTAGAGGTGTGGTGGTAAGAGATGAGATGCTGAGCCGAGGAGAGTAAAGGTGTGACTAAGTGGTGAGGCAGGAAAAGATCAGAGGAGAGGCAAGCAGAGGAGAGGCAAGCAGAGGAGAGGCAAAGGAGAGGAGAGGCAAAGGAGAGGAGAGGCAAAGGAGAGGAGAGGCAAAGGAGAGGAGAGGCAAAGGAGAGGAGAGGCAAAGGAGAGGAGAGGCAAAGGAGAGGAGAGGCAAAGGAGAGGAGAGGCAAAGGAGAGGCGGGAAGAAGTGGCCAGGATCCAGGTGGGCTAAGATGTGGTGGGAAGAGGTGAGAGGAGGAGAGTTTTGAAAAAGGCAGGGGTGGGTTCAGGCAGGAAAAGGTGATGTGGAAGGCTGAGGTGAGGTGGGAAGAGTTGGGCAAAGCTAAGCAGAGAGTAGGTGAGAGTAGGTGGGAAATAGACAGAGCAACAGAGTGAACATAACTTGACATACAAATATTCTGTCTTTGTGTAAGCTCTACCTTGGACGGAGTGCCAACAGGCAAGACTGATCATTAGCGGTCAGGTGCCTGGTCCTACATAGACTTCTGCATCATAGACAATAAAAGTAGACCTCATAGTACATCTACTCTGGGAATGATTAGACCTCTCAGCTTGTCACACTGATTTTATGCTGAAGCATAACCCAGGGGCTAGTGATATGTCAAAATAAAGGAGAGAAAAAAAACTGTAAAAACTTGTATATGGTATACTGGGTTGAAGGACCAAAAAGGTGGTCTTTTCTTTTCTGAAGTCCTGATGTAAAAAGCATCAAGACCTACACATACATGTTTACTATGGTCAACTTATATACCATTTATTCCCCTTTTGGAGAGGATAAATAGTAGAAATACCACACTTTGCACATTAGAATACATTATTACAAAAAATGTACCTACCGTAATCGTCCATCGTGAGCTGCAGCGCCCCCAGAAATTATTTTTGTTATAAAAATACTAGTATCATCACCAATATGCGGATTATCAGTACCTCCTGCAATGCTAAAACCAAGGCCTGATGTTCCCTATAAAATAGATCACAGTGCTGTAATTAGTAAGGGCAGAAAAAGATAGGATTTAAGAATAGATCATTTATTGGGCATAGGCAAACACCTTTCTCTTACTCCTGCTGTAGTATTATTTTAGAAACAAAATGGCAACTAATGCATTTGTCGGCCACCTGCAAACACAAAGTGCTGCTGGGCTTCCTTTTACTGTGCATTGTCAGTTTTGTCAGTTGAATCCAGGCAGCAGCATGGCTGACATGCTGAGAGAGGAACCTCCAAAATGGCAGCTATGTTTCTTTTCAAACTGTGCCAGGCTGTTGGTCCAGTTATACCCATTTTCTCCTGCATGGCAGCCTGCTAGTTACCAATGTGGATCACTAGTCAGATGCACATGACCAGCAAAAACAATGAGCTTGCTGTGGGAGTCCACCAGTTCTCAACACCCATTCCATGGCTAGAATAAAAAGGAATACAAAAATACAATTCTGTGATTACTCACCTGTGGAATTGGTATTATATGTATACAGCACGTCCTTTTCCAGAAGATATTCCTTACACTTGGAGAGACAGAAAAGTGGCTCCTCCTGGCCCCATATATACCAGGGACATCCCACAAAATCCCCAGTATTGAAAAGCAGTTAAAATGAGACCGGGAGAACTATAACTGCTATAAGAAAATTTGAACATAAGAACAATCACCATAAAGAGGTAACGAAAGATAATGATAACAAGAGTGGGGTGGAACAGGACGTGCTGTATACATATAATACCAATTCTACAGGTGAGTAATCACAGAATTATATTATTATTCTAAGTATACAGCACATCCTGTTCCAGAAGATATTCCTTACACTTGGGACATCCAATAGCAGTGTCCATAAGGTAGGATCCCCAAAAGTAACAGCAGACAGTTTAGACCACTGCCGCCTGCAGAACCTTGTGTCCGCATTAGCTGAGGCCCTAACATCAACCTTGTAAAACTTGAAAAAGTATGAACAGAAGACCAAGTAGCGGCCTTGCAAACTTGTTCAACAGAAGCATGGTGCTGAAAAGCCCAGGAGGCACCAATAGCACGAGCAGAATGAGCAGAAAGGCGGAAGGGAGGCTCCTTCCCCTTAGCAGAGTAGGCCTGTATCACAGCCTGACGGATCCACTTGCTGATAGTGGACTTAGCTGGAGCCAGACCTTTCTTAGGTCCAGACGGAAGCACAAAAAGAGCATTAGTCTTTCTGAAGGATTCAGGACCCACCAAATAGAACTTCAGAGTTCTGACTACGTCCAAAGAATGCAAAACCCTTTCCTTAGGGTTACTGGGATTAGAACAAAAAGAAGGCAAAACAATGTCCTGATTTAGATGAAAGGCAGAAAAAACCTTAGGCAGAAAATCTGGCTAAAAACTAAACACCACCTTGTCCTGGTGCCTCTCAAAATAAGGAGGCTTGATGGAAAGCACCGCCAGAAGCGCCTAACAGAAGTGTACACAGCTGAGATGCAGGGAACATTCACCTCCCCCCAGGTCAGTATCAGGGACACTTCCTTGAGGGCCCTCTTGCTCCGGGTCCCTCCCTGATTGATGTAGGCAACCGCCGTCTGGTTGTCCGAGCGGACCTGAACAGCCTGACCCCTCAGGTGTGGGGTTAAGTGGGCGAGAACCAACCTGATTGCCCTCAATTCCAGAATGTTGATAGGGGCATGGGTCTCCTGCGGGCCCCACTGACCCTGGAACTTCAGGGACTTCCAGAAACCCCCCCAACCTGTCAGACTGGCATCCATGATGACAGTCTCCCAGCAGGGGGCCAGAAAGGACCTGCCCCCCAGCAGGTTCCTTGAGTCCAGCCACCACACTAGAGACCGCCTGACCTGAGGGGACAAGGCAAACACCTGATCCAGGGACACAGGGTCCCGATCCCATATTAACAAGAGGTGAAGCTGAAGAGGCCTATGTGGAACTGAGCATATGGAACCGCCTCGAAGCAGGACACCATCAGGCCCACCAGCTGCATTCCCTGCCTGATGGATGGATGACGACAAGACAGCAGCAGCTGAACTTTCTCCTGAAGGACCTCCACCTTCTGTTGAGGAAGAAAGATCTTGACCTGAGCTGAATCCAGAATCATGCCCAGAAAAGACTTCACCATAGAAGGAGACAGGGAAGATTTGGGGTGATTGATCACCCAGCCGAATGATTCCAGTGTGGACACCACCCTCTGAGTGTCTCAGTCTTTCCATCTGCCTGATGGAAAGACTGAGAAGCGATAAGCATGTCGTCCAGGTAGGGAAGAATACGAATGCCCTGAGATCTCAGCAGGGCCATCACCCCTGCCAGCACCTTGGTGAATACCCTGTGGGCCGAGGTGAGGCTGAAGGGCAAGGCCACAAATTGGTAGTGCTGAGCCTCCAGAGCGAACCTGAGGAATCTCTGATGACCTGGAAAGATTGGTACATGAAGGTAAGCATCCTTGATGTCTACAGAGGTCATGAAGTCCCCTGGGCGTAGGAAAGTCACAGCTGAGCGCAGAGTCTCCATGCGAAAGTGTCTGAATCTGACTAACATGTTGAGAAGCTTTAACCCTTTTGTTGCCAAGCACGTAACACCTACGTGCTGGCTTTGCTGGACCTTAAGTGCCAAGCCCGTAGGTGTTACGTGCTTGACTTTCCCAGCTGCTGGTTTAAAAAATAAAAATAAAAAGTACTCACCTGACCCCTTGTTGGATCCGGCCGGGTCTCCTCTTTAATTTGGTGCCATCCGATCCCTCGTGGGGGGTCGGATGGCTCCAGGAGAGCCCCCGGAATAGGCCGCCCCCCCCCCTGCTTTGGCAGTGTAACTGTAAAACTGTAAAAAAAAAAAAAAAAAAAAATGACATTCACTTACCTGTGTGTGCGCTGGCTCCCGCTGTCCCTCCTCTTCACCTGGGGGGCCTCCGATCCCCCCCCCAGGACTTACCGATCTTCAGGAGAGAGCCCGAGAGGCTCTCTCCCCTTTCATTCTCGATGGCGGCCGCCATCTTGCCGCTAAGCCCCGCCCCCTTGGGGGCGGGGCTATTGACGTCATCCCGGCCCCGATCTCAGGCTTCAGCCTTCTCAGCTTCTCAGATGCCGGTGATCGGCACAGGGGAAGGAGGTGGCAGGAGATCCTCTGATCTCCTGCCTCCTCCTTCTCCTGTACCGATCACCGGCATCTGTCAGCAGTAATAAAATACTTTTTATTAATGTGTGTGTGTTTTTTTACAACATTTAACCCCTTGTGAACTGGTAAGGGGTCCATGAGACCCCTTATACCAGTTCACAAGGCTGGGGGGGTGGCAAGTCACTTGCCCTAGCGGGTGACTTGCCATTAACCCCCGGCACCCCCATTACCTGCCTCCCCAAAGCCCAGGGGGGGGGCAGAAGAGCCCGGGCCCACATAGGCTATGTGGGCTCGTAGGCTGCAGGGTGGGGGGGGGCCACAAAAGCTGGCCCCCCCACTCTGTGCCTACAAGCCCCCATAGCTGGTCCCGGGCTGGTTACTGTGGGTAAGGGGGACCCCACGTCAATTTTTTTTTTGATTAAGGGTTTTTAACCCTTAAAAGTAAAAAAAAAAAATGGGGTCCGCCCCCCCTGGGAGGGGGGACCTTATGTCATTTTTTTTTTTATTAACCCTTTGTGTTCTGTCATCCAGCAGCTATAAAAGGCTTCCAGCAGGTGAGCAGAAGCCAGTGATCGCCGAGGGACACAGTGCTCCAGGATGGATGGGAGGTAAGTATAAAAAAAAAATAAATAAATAATAAAATAATTTTTTCTTTTTGTGTGTGTGTGTGTTTTTTTTTACATTTAACCCATTGTGAACTGGTAAGGGGTCCATGACCCCTTATACCAGTTCACAAGGCTGGGGGGGTGGCAAGTCACCTGCTCTAGCGGGTGACTTGCCATTAACCCCCGGCACCCCCATTACCTGCCTCCCCAAAGCCCAGGGGGGGGCAGAAGAGCCCGGGCCCACATAGGCTATGTGGGCTCGTAGGCTGCAGGGTGGGGGGGCCACAAAAGCTGGCCCCCCCACTCTGTGCCTACAAGCCCCCATAGCTGGTCCCGGGCTGGTTACTTTGGGTAAGGGGGACCCCACGTCATTTTTTTTTTGGATTTTTAAGGGTTTTTAACCCTTAAAAATCCCCCCAAAAAAATGGGGTCCGCCTCCCAGGGAGGGGGACCCTATGTCATTTTTTTTCTCGATTAAACCCTTTGTAGTGTGGATGGTAGTTGTATTTTATTTGTAAATGTTATAAAATGTTATAACGTACTTGTTTCAGTTAGGGGGGTCTCTCGGGCAGGAACGGGGGGCTACCGATAAATATGTGGTACCGTTCTAATCGGTAGAAATGGGGCTTTCACATGCAATATGCTTTTCCTTAATAAAATACATTTTTTATTTAAAATAAAGGAGGCAATTTTCTAAAAATGTTTTTATTTATTTATTTATTTTTTACTTAATAATATTGTAAAAAACAAAATAAAATTTACAAACAAGACATTTCATTTTAAAGCCTAAACTCTGCTGCAAAAAAATATAAATATAACATTCCTGAAAATTACAGCAAAAATGGCGCAAAAATTGCGCAAAACATGGCGCAAAATGGGGAAAAATGACCTGTCAACAGAGGGTGACAAAATCTCAAGTAGGCTGGCAAATAAAAGGGTTAATAGTACCTCTGCATGTTGGGTATTGTTCTGTTCGGGAGACCTTGCGCTTTCAGACTTAGCTTGTTTTTTCTGGTTTGCATATTTATATTTTAGGAAAAGGTGTTTTTTATTCAGCTTTTTTATACATTTTTTAGGGAAACCCTGCGCAACCAAAGAACTCTTTGAGGAATTAATTCCAGAAAGATGAGCCCACTACAACAAGCTGGGTACGCTTAGAAAGCTTAACATGTGTACTTTCAGGGAATATATGGTGTATGGGGGATATTCCAAATGTAAAGGGTTGTTTTGGTTGAAAAATCGCAAGGTGCGCACTTTGTCTGCAGAACTGAAATTTTCAAGTAAAATTACCGTTACGCACATGCTTTACTTTGGGGTGTTTGGCAAATCTTCCCTTGACAAAACCTATGCATGTTGGGTATCGTTCTGTTCGGGAGATGTTGCTTTTTCAGATTAAACTTGATTTTTCTTGTTTGTATATAGTTTTTTTAGGAAAATGTGGCTTTGATTCTGCTTTTTTATCCTTTTTTTGGGGAAACTCTTTGCAACCAAAGAATACATTGAGGAATTACTTCCAGAAAACTATGGGCACATCAACAAGCCTGGTACACCTAGAAAGCTTGAGGTGTGTACTTCCAGAGAATATATAGTTTGTTGGGGGTATTTCAAATGTAAAGGGTTGTTTTTCTGGTAAAACTGCAAGGTGCGCATAGCGCATATCACAGTTGTATTTTTTCTGAAAATCCCCTAAAGCGCTATTTCAGTTTGGGGGAGTCTCCTGGGCAGGAAAGGGTGTCTACCAATACATATGTGGTATCGCTGTAACCGGGAGAAATTGGGATTTCACACGCAATACAATTTTATTGACAAACTTACATTTTTTATTACAAAAAAACACTACAAATTGTAAAAAAATATTTTTTTTAATTTTTTTTTCACATATTTCACCCAAAAATATTGAGAATACACCTAAAAAATACAAACAAGACATTTCATGTTAAAGCCCAGACTCTGCTGAAAAAAACAATATATCATTTTCCTGGGAAATCCCTGGAAATCCTTTCAAAAATGACAGTTGAACATGTGTAGCGCAAAATAGTGAAACATCGTCTGGCAACAGGGAGTGGGAAATGCTGCAGGTAGGCTGGCACTTAAAGGGTTAAATCCAGGAAAGGTCTGATAGACCCATCCTTTTTGGGCACAATGAAAAGATTGGAATAGCAGCCTTTGCCCCTTTCCTTCAAGGGCACCTGGCAGATGACACCTAGGTCTAGAAGGCCTTGGACAGCCAGGGAGAGACACTGAGCAGACAAGGGGGTTTGAGCTAACAGAGATTTGATGAATCTTGGGGGCGGCCAGGCTGCAAACTCTATCTTGTAACCGGAGGATACTAACTCCTGAATCCACCAGTCTGAGACATGACGCCTCCAGACGTGAACCAAGAGCCGAAGCCGTCCCCCCACCTGGATGGGTGAGGGCGTCCCTTCATGCCTGAGGGGGGTGGGGGAGGACTAAGTCTTGGGAACCCAGGTGGGGCCAGGGCGGCCACGTCCTCTGCCCCAAAAATCTCCACTGGCTCCAGCAAAGGAAGCTCCCCGTCCAATTCTGGAGCCCCTGAAGGAAGGAGAAAAGGCACCTGAACCCAGAAAGGATCGGGGCTGCCTTCTACGCTGAGGTAACTTGCCAGCTTTGGCAAACAAGTCCAAACGTTCCCCAAAGAAACGCAGCCCCTTGAAGGGAAAACCAGTGAGAGCCTTTTTGGCAGCATTGTCAGCTGCACACTGGCGCAGCCAGACCAAGCGGCGTATCTCCACCAACAAGGCAGACGCCCTATCACACATTCTAATGGTATCATCCAGGGTAGAGAGAACATATGCAACAAATTCCTCACAACGCAGAAGAGCTCTATACTCTTCACTACCTGCATCATCAGGGGCCCAATCTAAGACCCCTGAGCAGGCTTTTAATAGCAACAGCCGTGATAGCAGAGGCATAGACTGGACAGAGCGTGGTCCCAACACAGGCAAAGGCATGGCAAGCCAACTGATCCATGCGCCTGTCTTCCCCATCCCTCAGTATAGTAGAGTCAGGGGAATACATGACAGATGTGTTAGACAACCCCAGAACTGGTGCATCTACCTCTGGAGGACATGACCAACGTTTAACCATCTCAGCAGGAAAGGGATACCTCTTATCCCAACTCTTTGGTACCCCGGGAAGCCGGCTAGGCCCTTCCCACTCCTTGAGAATCAGATTCTTAAAGTGAGTTTGTTCAGGAAATTCCAAACGTGGCTTAACAGTATGAAACAGCTCCCCCTGCTGCCGCGGGGCCACGGCAGGAGGAGAGATACATAGCACTTCAAAAATGTGAGCCAAAAGTCAGTCAGTATCTGAAGCCCATGGGTCAGACCCAGACTCAGCATAACCCCTAGGGTGATCCTCAGATGATTCTGAATCCGAGAATAATTCCCCTTCTTCTGGGGGGGGGGGGAAGGTATAGCCAGTAATCTCAAAAAACTCCTCAGCTTCCACAGGAAAGAGAGTAACACCGGGTGCCAGATGGCGCCGCTTAGCAGGAGCCTTACGCGGACCAGACCCAGCAATATGCCTTTCAATACTGGCTACCCGGGTAGCCAAATCAGGTTGAGACTCCCCACTGATCTGCACTTCACTGGGAGTCAGATGTAAGCGTGGGGGGGGGGGGGTAGGCGAAGCCAGAGGGGGCGCAGCACTAGGCCCAGCCGCAGGTAACCCAGACTGCAGCACAAGTACCTGCTGGGCGCAGGGTACACACACCCTGACATCACTTATAGGGGATATACCAAACGCCACACACAGCCGGGCTTGTCCCGAAGGAACCACGAGCACATTTTCCTGAGAAGCCTCCATATGGTGATCACGGCACAACAGGTCAATAGGGATTAACGCTAATAGCAACCCGGGATGCCCCAATAACCCGCTGGGGAAGTGGGAGTAATCAAATATAATAGCCCTCCAATAAGAGTTAACACTAAAAAGAGGGGATAGGACCGGGAGAAACCACAAAGTTTGATCCGCCTGCAAGACATAAGCAAAAGATCCCATAAGCAATATGCAAGACATAGAAATATATAAATAAATCAGCCCGCAGGGGCACTTACAGACCGCTATAGGGAGATGCCAGGCACACGCAGCATCGAGAACTAAAATGGCGACCGCATATACCTCGAAGGCCGGGCCGCGGAGACAGTGATGCATAACGTGTCAGCCGCAAGGTCCATCCCCCCCTCCGAAGAGCGCGAAAACGCGCCCACCTGACAAGGCCAGCCAATGATGGCGCAGCAGCACCTGAGGCGATGTCACCGCCGACCGCGGAGCGTAGTACAAGCGTGCGGCGGGGGCAAAAGAAACCAATGCAATCAATTCATAAGGGATCAAACCCAATACACTATATATAGTAAAGACATGCCCCCCCACCCGAGATCTACAAGGGAGAGCGAAGGGGAAGCGAGCCAACTGCGGGGACAGGGGACATAAAATGCGTGAGGCTCACCATGGGCCTATACCGCCTACCATTCGGTGGGGGACTGCAGTTGGAGCAGCGCTCCTTAGCACCTGACAGCAGTGCTGCCTACCTTCACCCGAACCAGCGCAGCCTGAGCTGGGAGGCAGTAAAAAGAAAACGGGTGGGAATAGTCCTACAGGGCCGCAGGCTAATAGCCCCGCTCACCTGCGAGTAAAGAGCCATCGTCTAGTTATCGCAGCCAGGACTGCAGAGAAGAACTGGGGATTTTGTGGGAGGTCCCTGGTATATATGGGGCCGGGAGGAGCCACTTTTCTGTCTCTGCAGTCCAGTGCCATCCACTGGATGTATATCCCAAGTGTAAGGAAAATCTTCTGGAACAGGACGTGCTATATACTTAGAATAACAAGACTACTAAAAAAAACAACAAAAAAAAAAACACTAGAGGGCCTGCTATAGGTGGTGATTTTAATAATCATTACCCTTTCAAGTGTGATTTCTTCATACTCGTAATCTGCATCTGTTCCATTTACCTACAAAAAAAATTACAAGGTGTTTACATGTAAAAATAAGTAGTTAAATAACTACATCTCATTGCTCACTGTAAAATCCTGTACATAAGTCCTGTAGCTGATAAATTCAGATGTGACTGAATATAGGACAAGCGTTAACTATATAAAGAATAAATGATAAGGAAGGCTCTGCTGCCTCTTTATATATCCTACAATCTAGTGGAGGAAAAGTAGTTCATAGCAAGCAGATTTACAAGCAAGCAGAGCAGGTTAGGAGAAGGTTATTCCTTGACAGCCTTGATGATGGTAACAAATCCAGCTTGTGATCTCTCAACCATTAACCCTAATAGACAACGTTTGATGGCTGTAGGCCTCAGCCTGTGGATATGAAAAATTGAAGTGTATCTGAAGAGGTCTCATTTAGTTAAAGCAAAAAGAAAAAAAAAACACACCCCTTGCAACACTGCTAGACAATGCAAAATTAATTTAACACACAAACCGGGTGCAGCCTAATGTTTTATCAATACAATGCCACAAACAAGCACAACTCTGTACTAAAACCAATGCCCTGGTAAAACCCAATCTCATATAGTAATTAAAAATCTCAAAACTCCCTGTATATAAAACCCCTCTCTCAGCGATAATAAAGTGCATGTTACCACCAAATGGGAGGCTGTGACAAACATACCAATCCATAAAAATAGCTGAGCCAAATCTCAAAAATATTAAGTGCTAAGTGCCAAAACCAAATGTAGGTTAATACATAAAGTAATAAAACACATTTTTTAATTCTTTTTTTACTTTTTTCTTGTTAACCCACTTGTACTTAAGTATCTAAAGTCCATGTTTGAGGGGCTTGCCTATGGCACCTCCTGAGGCATTACAGCACATCGATGTCTCATCATCCAATACTTCCATATTGCACAGCTGCGCATTTGGAACAAGACCCTGGAATTTTACTTTTCCTCATTGATTTCAATGGAGAATGTGCACTTCTGCATCCCCAGTGACAACAGTGAGAGCCGTTTGCCCAATGACAGTCACAACAGAGAGCTCTCCCTGGAGAAGCCCACACACGCGCCGTTGGAACAAGGTAGAGGTGTGTGAATAGTAGAGTTCTTGGGGGGGGGGGGGGGGGTTTACAGAGCCAGCGATTACGATCTTACGATTACAGGATGACCACTTGTGGATTTTGTTCCACTTTAACATTCCATAACTTTGGAAACCCTTAGAACATAAATCAAGCAGAGGGAAACACAAAAACAACAATCTGTCTGCCTCGTGTCACAGGGATACACTACTTGAGCTGCTGATAACCATGTAAACTTGGCTGGATGTATCTCCTTGATCACTTTTGAATAAACATTTTTGAAGAAAGCGCATAAACTATGAACTTTATTTATAAAAAGGGCCATGGTTCTAAAGGTTGGTGCTTGTCTGCCTTTGTAGAAAGGTATAAAACAGAGTAGCTAACAGAGTAGCTAGAGAGTGGAAGATAGAAACCATAACACTAAAGGAGTAGGCTAGAAAAAAGAGCAAGAAGAGAGCGGAGTGTCCCTTTAAAGCTGAATTAGGCATAAGCATCCACAATGTACTTAAAGCGGACCTTCACCATGAATAGGAGCCTATCTTGTATGTTTCCCACACCCTGTACATACAGATTGCTCACATTATAAATACAATTCTGTGAAATACTCACCTGTAGAATTGATATTGTATACAGTACGTCCTGCTCCAGACATAGTACTTACACTTGGGTTATCCTCCGCCAGATGAGACATGCAAAACAGGCTCCTCCCGGCCCCTCAAATACCCGGGGACCTCCCACAAATCCCCAGCATTGAAAAGCAGTGAACAAGAAGCCGGGAGAATTGAAACACCCAGAACAACTGGTAATGATAACAATGATAACAATCACCATACAGGGGATCCAGAATAATGCAAAAAAAACAGGGTGGGGTGGAGCAGGACGTACTGTATACAAATAATATCAATTCTACAGGTGAGTATTTCACAGAATTGTATTATTCTTAGTATACAGTACGTCCTGCTCCAGACATAGTACTTACACTTGGGACATCCAATAGCAGTGTCCATAAGGTAGGGTGGGATCCCCAACAAAAGGTGACAGCAGACAGTTTAAATCACTGCCGCCTGCAAAACCTTACGGCCAAAAACAGCATCAGCTGAGGCCCTAACATCAACCTTGTAATACTTTGAAAAGGTATGAAGAGAAGACCAAGTAGCGGCCTTGCAAACTTGTTCAACAGAAGCCTGGTGCTGGAAGGCCCAAGAGGCACCAATAGCACGAGTAGAATGAGCAGTAAGGCAGAAGGGAGGACTCTTCCCCTTAGCAGAATAGGCCTGAATCACAGCCTGACGAATCCATTTGCTAATAGTAGACTTGGCAGGAGCCAAACCCTTCCTAGGACCAGAAGGGACCACAAAGAGCATCAGTCTTCCTGAAAGCCGCAGTGACTACCAGGTAATACTTCAGAAACCTGACCACATCCAAGGAATGCAGAACCCTTTCCTTAGCATTGCTAGGATTAGGACACAATGAAGGAAGAACAATATCTTGAATTAAATGAAAAGCAGAAACCACCTTAGGCAGAAAGTCTGGCTTAAAGCGGAACACCACCTTGTCCTGGTGTCTCTCATAGTATGGGGGCTGAATAGACAGAGCCGCCAGCTCAGACACACGCCTGACCGAAGTAATAGCCACCAGAAAGACAGCCTTGAGGGTAAGTACAGCCAGAGCAGCATCCTGAATAGGCTCAAAGGGAGCACCCTGCAAGGCAGACAAAACCAAGTTCAAATCCCAAACAGGGACCATAGGTTTACGTGGGGGACGCACGTGAGTGACCCCCTGAAAGAAGGTCTTAACCAAGGGATGCTGAGCAAGAGACTTCTGAAAGAAGACAGACAGGGCAGAAACCTGACCCTTCAGAGTACTGAGTTTTAGACCCAACTCCAATCCATGCTGTAAAAACTCCAGAACCCTAGAGACTAGGAACTCCCTACAGGGAAGAGACCTAGACTCACACCAATCAATGTAGGTATGCCATACCCTATAATAGATGGCAGAAGACGTTTTCTTCCTAGCCTGCTCCATGGTATCCACCACCGAGGCAGACAAGCCTTTCTCCATCAAGATGGAGGTTTCAACAGCCAGGCCGTCAAAGCCAGAGTTTGTAAATTGGGATGGCGTAAGGAGCCCTGAGTGAGCAGATCTGGCGCCCCTGGCAGGACGTACTGGTCTACTGCCATTTGTACCACACCCTTCTTGGCCACCTTGGGGCCACCAGAATCACTGGCACCCTTTCCAGAGCAATCTTGCGCAGGACCCTGCCCAGCAGGGGGAACGGGGGAAAGACATACAGGAGCCGAAATTCCTTCCATGACATTGACAGGGCATCCGTGGCCAAGGCCAGAGGATCCTGAGACAGGGAGACAAAGGCCGGGAGCTTGTGATTGTGATGCACACAGATCCACATCCGGTAGGCCCCAACGGTGACACAGGGACTTGAATACCCTGTTGCAGAGGGACCACTCCCCCTGACGGGAAGTCCCCCTGCTCAGAGAGTCTGCCAGAAGATTCTCTAAACCCGGGATATACACAGCCGAAATGCATTGAACATTGTCCTCCGCCCATGTCAGAGTCCGCGACACTTCCTGGAGGGCACCCTTGCTCCGGGTCCCTCCCTGATGGTTGATGTAGGCAACCGCCATCCTGTTGTCTGAGCGCACCTGCACAGACATTCCCTGCAGGTGATCGGTCAACTGCTCCAGTACCACCTGACCGCCTGTAGTTCCAGGATGTTGATGGGTAAATGGGCCTCCTGAGGGCCCCACCTCCTCGGAACCTCAGGGACTTCCAGAATCCCCCCCAACCTGACAGACTGGCATCCGTGGTGACCGTCTCCCAGGTGGGGGCCAGAAAGGACCTGCCCTTTAGCAAGTTCTTGTGGTCCAGCCACCACGAGAGGGACCTTCTGACCAAGGGGGGAAGCACACAAACCCTGTCCAAGGACGTGGGGTACTTGTCCCATACTGATAGAAGGTGAAGCTGCAGAGGCCTCAAATGGAACTGAGCAAAGGGCACCGCCTCGAAGCTCACCACCATCAGGCCCACCAGCTGCATTCCCTGCCTGAGGGAGGGCTGGGGGCACGAGAGCAGGAACCTTACCTGCGCATCCAGAGCTTCCACCTTCTGTTGAGGAAGGAATATCCTTGACTGAACCGTATCCAGAATCATCCCCAGGAATGGGGTCACCGACGAAGGGGACAGAGAGAACTTGGGATGATTGATCACCCAGCCGAAGGACTCCAAGGTAGACACCACCAGCTGAGTGTTCAGCTCCGCCTGCTGTAGAGACCGTGAGGTGAGGAGGATGTCATCCAGGTAGGGCAGCACTCGAATGACCCCTGACCTTATCAAAGACATCACCCCCGCCAGCACCTTGGTGAACACTCTGGGAGCTGAAGTGAGGCCAAATGGTAGGGCCACAAATTGGTAATGTTGATCTTTCAACACGAATCTGAGAAACCTTTGATGTCCCCGGGAACACAGGGATGTGAAGGTAAGCATCTTTGATGTCCACAGATGTCATAAAATCCCCTGGGCGCAGAGAGCCAATGGCTGAGCGCAGAGTTTCCATGCGAAAGCGCCGATTCTTGACAAATTTGTTGAGGATCTTTAAATCCAGAATGGGCCTGACTGACCCATCTATTTTGGGCACTGTGAAAAGGTTGGAATAGAACCCCTCTCCCAATTCTCTCAAGGGGACCCTGCAAATGACTCCCAGATCCAGAAGTCCTTGCACGGCCTGCATCAAGACCTGAGCTGATACAGGGTCCTGGGGGATCCGGGACCTGATGAATCTTGAGGGGGGCCGCACAGCAAGCTATCTTGTAACCAGAGGAAACTACCTCCTGAATCCACCGGTCTGAGACTTGGCGCCTCCAGACGTGCGCAAAGTGCTGTAGCCGTCCCCCCACCCTGGCGGGCGAGGGCGCCCCATCATGCCCGAGGGGTCTTGGGAGGGGCTTTGGGTTTGGTCCCCCAGGAGGAGCCAGGACGTCGTCCCCTGCTCCTATGCCAGGAATCTGCGCGAGCCCCCGCGAAGGACACCCCTTTCCCCGGCTTAGCGCCTCTGTAGGGGACTGAAAGGGGGCCCTGGCTCCGAAAGGGCCGAAGCTGCCGCCTGCGCTGTGGTAACTTACCTCCTTTAGCAAAAAGGTCTAGGCAGTCCCCAAACAGGCGCAGCCCCTAAAATGGAAGCCCAGTAAGAGCTTTCTTAGCAGCATTGTCAGCAGCCCACTGGCGCAGCCATACCGCGCGGCGTATAGCCACCGCCAAGGCGGAAGATCTGGCACACATCCTAATAGCATCATCCGATGCAGACAGGATAAAGTTCACAAACACATCACAGTTAGACAGTGCATTAATAGTATCAGGAGGCAACTCGTCTGGGCCGTCAAATGCATTCCTGACCATGGCCCTGAGCGCCACAGCAGTAATGGCCAAAGCGCAAGCCGGGCGCAGCGCCGCCCCTCCAAATGCAAAGGCATGGCATGCCAATTGGTCAATGCGCCGGTCCTCAGAATCCCGTAGTAGTGTCAGGGGAGTGCATAATATAGGTGTTAGACAGCCCTAGAATAGGAGCATCGACCTCGGGGGGCGATGACCAGCACTTGACCATATGTCCAAACTCTTAGGGATCCCGGGAAGTCTACTGGGATGTTCCCACTCCTTAAGCACAAGGTTATTGAAATGGGTTTGCTCAGGAAATTCCAATCGAGCCTTAGCAGTATGAAATAGCTCACCCCTTTGCCTGGGAGCCGCAACAGGGGGAGAAATGGACAAAACCTCAAAAATCTGAACCAGCAGTTTGTCAGTATCATCCGGGGTCCAGTGGTCAGAACCAGAATCGTCATGACCCCTTGACTTCTCGTCAGATGACCCTGAGTCAGAGAATAGCTCCCCTTCGTCCGAGGGGGTATGGCCATATAGATGCAAAAACTCATCAGACTCCGTAGGGAAAAGAGCAGAGTCAGGGATTAAGTGCCGCTTTTTTGTGGTGGCCTTACGCGCTAGAGTATTAGCAAGCAATTTTTCAACACTGGGGGTTAGACTCAGGCTTGGGGGAGTAGGTGAAGTGAGGCGAGGTGCAGGCCCAGCCACAGGAGGGGCGGGAAGTACCATTAGCGCCTGCTGTGCACAAGGAACACAGACCCGTGCATTGTCACCGCTGATAGGCGAGACCCCACAAGCTACACACAGCCGGGCTTGTCCCGAGGGAACCCCGGTCACAATATCCTGGGATGCCTCCATATGGTGATTAATAGGCACAATAGGCCAGTAGGGATTGACGCTGTAAGCTACCCTGGATGCCCCAAGACCCGCAGGGAAGTGGGTGTACTAGGCCCAACTGGCAATTACTCCGGGCCGGTAGAAGCCACTGGATTCAACCGTCTGAAAGGCATAATGGCAATGAGGATGTCAGAGCCATGCGCAGTAAGCAACAATTACGAAAATCGCCCGCGAGGGCACTTACAGAGCGAGGGTGGGAATAGTCCAACAGGGCCGCAGGCTTTAATAGCCCCGCTCACCTGCGAGAGAGTGATACTTCATGTCTTTGCAGTCGGCACTGCAGAGAAATCTGGGGATTTGTGGGAGGTCCCCGGGTATTTGAGGGGCCGGGAGGAGCCTGTTTTGCATGTCTCTGCAGTGCAGTGCCATCTGGTGGAGGATAACCCAAGTGTAAGTACTATGTCTGGAGCAGGACGTACTGTATACTAAGAATAATCATCCTACCTGCATCTACTGCATGTTAACATCGAAGATGGCGGCTCATGGGGCATCAGCATACAATGGCCATCTTTGCGAAGGGGCAGTTGTGGCCTAGAGGTAAGGGAGCGGACTTACAACTGGAGGGTGGCAGGTTCGAATCCTAGTCCTGGAACATGACTGAAGTGCTCTTGAGCACTTGAGCTCCCCGGGCGCCATTATTAGGGCACCCCACCGCTCTGGACATGTGTACGCTCACTGAACGGATGGGTTAAATGCGGAGGATGAATTCCTATGTGTGCCCAAGCATACAATGGCCATCTATGCATTAAAAATTTAAAAAAAAATCAGTCAGCCTGCAAACAGGAAGTGTCTTCTGACTGTGTCCCTCTGCATTCCGGGATTGCTGTCCTTTCCCTGACCCCAGCTATGCTCTGTGCTAAGCACAGCCATAACCCACCCGATCTGTACTTTATACCCCTCTCCTCTGCCCAGTATGTGATGCTTCTGAGTCAAGATGGCGGGGCTCAGATCCTAGAGTCCTGAACAGACTTGCAGCCCAGAGGGGGAAAGAATAATAAGTTAGTGACTAAAAAATTAAAACATTAATTTTAGATGCTGGAGAATAGCTTTTTAAGGGTTTGGGCTTTTCATTAAATCATAGCAAAGGGCCGGTTTAAAGTGGACCAACACCCAGGATTTTGACTATCCTGGGTCTTGGTCCACTTCCTGATCGGGGTGCCCCGCTGTGTGAAACCCCCCCGAACAACTCCTCTCCCCGCGCCGACGGACAAGCGGCTCCGCCGCCGCCGCCTCCCGCGTGTCACTCTTGACGCGCGCATGCCCGCGCCGGTCATTCACAGACGGCCGGCGCGGGTGTGCGCACGTCTAGAGGGGCGCGAGGGAAGATAAGGTAAGGAGTTTGGGGGGGTTTCACTCCGCGGGACATCCCGATCTCGGATGCCCCGCGGGGAGGGAGGTGATCGGCCCGGGAATCTTATAGATTCCCGGGCCGATCACCCGTGGGTGTTGGTCCACTTTAAGTATGCCGTCACATGTGGTTTGCCATGCATTTGAAGGGGAGGGGGGCTTTAAAGGTTGCTCATGGCTGCCACTTAAAGAAAACAGCCTGGTCTTTACTGTTAGACAAAAAAACATCTAGTGCTTCAGCAATCAGAGGATGGCTCAAATCAGGCAGAACATTTCAACTGTGGTAAAGGACTGAGCTCAGTGCGGCAAGAAAATATGCATAGAGCTGTGGGTGTGCCCGCACTCTCCATTCAGAAAGACCTGGTACCCCAAATAGAGGTATGCTGGGGAAGCAGATGAGGGTAGTAAATCTGGTGATCGGGGGGGGGGGGTCTGGGGGTTCACACAGAGGGGCATACCAATTTGGCATGCCCCATAAAGAGGGAGACCACTATAGGACTCAAGGAGGGTGGTTGCTCCTCTATAAAACACTATGTATAGAATTACTGGCCTTACCCTTTACATGTTGTATTAACTTTTTACTCTATGTGAAATGTAGGGAAAACAAGATGGTAATTTATGGAGGCAGCACAACAATTCAATTAAATTTGCTTTATGCAGGAGAAACATTTTCGCACTGTTGGTCAGAACAGATGCCAGTTACTATGACAAAAGTAGAAGCCATTATCAGTGCTCAAACAATTTTGTCTAGTTAGCAAATGGGAGAAAGATTTGTTACTGAATACAATTTCCTAATGAAACTGATGGGAGAGGATCCAAGAGATATTAAACTTCACAAGCACCGATTACATTTAAAACATAGCCTTTGTTTTTAAAAGGGAAAAAAAGGAAAGGTCTGGAATGACATTCACAAAGCAACACATTAGCTAATATGTTTTGTTCTCCTGCATGTTTTCTCTATTTGTGTCTTGTCTCATTTGGTTCTATGTTTAAATATATTTAGGGTCAGTTCACACCTACAGTATCCGCTTACAATGCAGTAAAAACACAAGGGAAAATTCTGAGCATTATTTTAATAGGCCAGTTCACAAATATGTGCTGCATTATGCTAAACGTTGGTAAAATATTGCAAGCAGTATTTTAATGCAACACAAGAACAAGACAATAGAAGCATAGCAACGCAAGCTTCACCATTATGCTACATTCACACCTGTGCAGTACTGCATGCATACTAGCGATCGCGCCAGAAAAAAAAAAATGCTATTTAGGGGGAAGGAAAACACTGGTGCAAAAAATACAATTCTGTGAAACTCACCTGTAGAATTGTTTTTGGATACATCCAGTCCAGGTCATCCCAAAATGACGACATGTGGTGTTCACTCCCAGGGGGCGCTCAACTGCAAGATCAAAGATGCAGCTCCTCCCGGCCCCCTATAAAGGCAGATGTACCTCTATCATTCTCCAGTGGTTAAAAAGCAGTAGTCAAAAAGAGGACAGGCCGGGAGGCTTAAGAAAACCATGCTACTTCACATAGCTTCAGCTTGTACTCTAAGCAAAAGAACTAGAAAACCAGTGTCCTAAGGTTGATCACAATAACAGGCAAACAGGACATAATGAACACAAGGGCGGAGTGGGACGACCTGGACTGGATGTATCCAAAATATTCTACAGGTGAGTTTCACAGAATTGTATTTTTCCCTACATCCAGTCCAGGTCATCCCAAAATGATGACATGTAGGACATCCAAAAGCAGTGTCCATTTGGTTGGGATCCCCAGTTCGGCACAGCATGTAGTTCATTTCACTACCGCCTGAAGCACCTTTCAGCCAAAAATAGCGTCAGCTGAGGCCCTGACTTCCACCTTGTAAAACTAAGTATGAACTGAAGACCAAGTGGCGGCCTTACAAACTTGTTCAACCAATGCCTGGTGCTGAAAATCCCCAAGAGGCACCAATAGCCCTGGTAGAATTAGCTGGGATCCTAAAAGGGGGTTCCTTCCCCTTGGCAGAATATGCTTGCACCACCACCTGTCTGATCCACTTACTAAGAGTGGACTTGGCTGGAGACAAACCTTTCCTAGAACCTTCTGTTAGGACAAAGAGCAAATCCGATTTCCTGAAGGATTCAGTCAGTGCCAGGTAATACTTTATGACCCTGACCACATCCAGGGCATGGAGGGTCCGTTCTTTGAAAAAAAATAGCCAAAGAAGACACATGGCCTTTCAGAGTACTGAGTTGAAGACCCAGATCCAAACCATGTTGGAGAAACTCCAGAATCCTAGGAATAGAAAACACACGACAGGGAAGCGAGTGGGACTCGCACCAATCAATGTAAGTACGCCAAACCCTGTAATACATGGAAGAGGAGGACCTCTTCCTAGCCCTGATCATGGTATTCGCCACCGAGGCAGGCAGCCCTTTTTCCATCAAAATGGAGGTTTCAACAGCCAGGCCGTCAAAGCCAGCGTTTGCTCACTCAGGGACACCTACGCCACCCCAATTTACAGATCTGGAACCCGTGGCAGGGCGTACTGATCTACTGCCAACTGCACGATGTCTGCGAACCACACTCTTCTTGGCCAACAGGGGGCCACCAGGATGGTTGGCACCCTCTCCTGAACTATCTTGCGCAGCACCCTGCCCAGCAATGGAAACGGGGGAAAAACATACAGGAGCTGGGACCTCGTCCAAGACATTGCCAGGGCATCCGTGGCAAGGCCAGAGGATCCTGGGACAGAGAGACAAAGACTGGAAGCTTGTGACAGGACGCAACCAGATCCACATCTGGCTGACCCCAGCTGTGGCACAGGGAGCGAAACACCCTGCTGCTGAAGGATCACTCCCCCAGACGAGAGGTCCCCCTGCTCAGAGAGTCTGCCTCCAGATTCTCCACCCCCGGGATGTAAACAGCTGAGATGCAGGGAAGACTTTACTCCACCCAGGACAGTATCAGTGACACTTCCTTGAGGGCCCTCTTGCTCCGGGTCCCTCCCTGATGATTGATGTAGGCAACCGCAGTCTGGTTGTCCGAGCAGACCTGAACAGCCTGACCCCTCAGGTGTGGGGTTAAGTGGGCGAGAACCAACCTGATTGCCCTCAATTCCAGAATGTTGATAGGGGCATGGGTCTCCTGAGGGCCCCACTGACCCTGAAACTTCAGGGACTTCCAGAATCCCCACCAACCTGTCAGACTGGAATCCGTGGTGACCGTCTCCCAGCAGGGAGCCAGAAAGGACCTGCCCCCCAGCAGGTTCCTTGAGTCCAGCCACCACACTAGAGACCGCCTGACCTGAGGGGACAAGACAAACACCTGATCCAGGGACACAGGGTCCCGATCCCATACTGACAAGAGGTGAAGCTGAAGAGGCCTATGTGGAACGGAGCATATGGAACCGCCTTGAAGCAGGACACCATCAGACCCACCAGCTGCATTCCCTGCCTGATGGATGGATGACGACAAGACAGCAGGAGCTGAACTTTCTCCTGAAGGACTTCCACCTTCTGTTGAGGAAGAAAGATCTTGACCTGAGCTGAATCCAGAATCATGCCCAGAAAAGACTTCACCATGGAAGGAGACAGGGAAGAGTTGGGGTGATTGATCACCCAGCTGAATGATTCCAGTGTGGACACCACCCGCTGAGTGTCCAGCTCTGCATGATGGAAAGTCTGAGAAGCGATAAGCATGTCGTCCAGGTAGGGAAGAATGCGAATGCCCTGAGATCTCAGCAGGGCCATCACACCTGCCAGCACCTTGGTGAATGCCCTGTGGGCAGAGGTGAGGCCGAAGGGCAAGGCCACAAATTGGTAGTGCTGAGCCTCCAGAGCGAACCTGAGGAATCTCTGATGACCTGGAAAGATAGGTACACGAAGGTAAGCATCCTTGATGTCTACAGAGGTCATGAAGTCCCCTGGGCGTAGGAAGGTCACAGCTGAGCGCAGAGTCTCCATGCGAAAGTGCCTGAATCTGACAAACTTGTTGAGAAGCTTTAAATCCAGGATAGGTCTGATGGACCCATCCTTTTTGGGGAGAATGAAAAGACTGGAATAATAGCCTTTGCCCCTTTCCTTCAAGGGCACCCGGCAGATGACACCTAGGTCTAGAAAGCCTTGGACAGCCAGGGAGAGACACTGAGCAGACAAGGGGTTTTGAGCTAACCCAGATTTGATGAATCTTGTGGGCGGTCAGGCTGCAAACTCTATCTTGTAACCGGAGGATACTACCTCCTGAATCCACCGGTCTGAGACATGACGCCTCCAGACGTGAGCCAAGAGCCAAATCCAATTCTGGAGCCCCTCAAGGAAGGAGAAAAGGCACCTGAACTCCCAAAGGATCGGGGCTGCCTTCTACGCTGAGGTGCCACCTTTAGCAAACAAGTCCAAACGTTCCCTAAAGAGGTGCAGCCCCTTGAAGGGAAAAAACACAATTCTGTGAAGTACTCACCTGTAGAATTGGTATTATAAGTATACAGTACGTCCTGCTCCAGATATAATACTTACACTTGGGTTATCCTCCGCCAGAGGGCGCTGTGGCACTGCAGACATGCAAAAAACAGGCTCCTCCCGGCCCTTCATATACCCAGGGACCTCCCACAAATTCCCAGCATTGAAAAGCAGCGAACCAGAAGCCGGGAGAAACCAACCACCAAAACAACTGGTAATGATAACAACAATCACCATACAGGGGATCCATAATAATGCAAAAAAAACAGGGTGGGGTGGAGCAGGACGTACCGTATACGTATAATACCAATTCTACAGGTGAGTACTTCACAGAATTGTATTATTCTAAGTATACAGTATGTCCTGCTCCAGATATAATACTTACACTTGGGAAGCGCAGGGACTTCCAGAATCACCCCCAACCTGACAGGCTGGCATCCGTTGTGACAGTCTCCCAGGATGGGGCCAGAAAGGACCTGCCCCCTGTCATGTTCTCGAGGTCCAACCACCACGCAAGGGACCGTCTGACCGAGGGGGGAAGCACACAGACCCCGTCCAAGGACGCCAGGTTCTTGTCCCATACTGACAGAAGGTGAAGCTGCAGAGGTCTCAAATGGAACTGAGCAAAGGGCACCGCTTTGAAGCTCGCCACCATCAGGCCCACCAGCTGCATTCCCTGCCTGATGGAGGGCTGTGGGCACGAGAGCAGGAACCTGGCTTGAGCAGTCAGAGCTTCCACCTTCTGTTGAGGAAGGAATATCCGTGACTGAACCGTATCCAGAATCATTCCCAGGAACGGGGTCACCGAGGATGGGGACAGAGAGGACTTGGGGTAATTGATCACCCAACCGAAGGACCTCCAGGGTGGACACTACCAGTTGAGTGTCCAACTCTGCCAGCCGCAGAGATCGAGAGGTGATGAGGATGTCGTCCAGGTAGGGCAGCACGCGTATGCCCCTTAGCCTCATCAGTGACATCTCCCCTGCTAGCACCTTGGTGAACACCCTGGGAGCCGACGTGAGGCCGAATGGCAGAGCCACAAATTGGTAATGCTGATCTTTCAGAGCAAATCTGAGAAACCTTTGGTGTCCTGCAAACACCGGAACGTGAAGGTAAGCATCCTTGATGTCTACTGACGTCATGAAGTCCCCTGGGCGCAATGAGCCAATGGCCGAGCGCAGAATGCCTGTTCTTGACAAATCTATTGAGGATTTTTAAATCCAGAATGGACCTGACTGACCCATCCTTCTTGGGTACTGTGAAGAGATTGGAGTAGAACCCCTTGCCCCTGTCTCCAAAGGGGACCTTGCAAATGACTCCTATATCCAGGAGACCCTGCATGGCCAGCAGCAAGACCTGGGCTGAGGCGGGGTCCTGAGGGATTCGGGACCCAATGAATCTGGTGGGGAGCCGTACAGCAAATCTATCTTACCTCCTGAATCCACCGCTCTGAGACGTGGCGCCGCCAAACGTGCTCGAAGTGCTGTAGACGTCCCCCCACCCTGACGGGTGAGGGCGCCCCCTCATGCCTGAGGGGTCTTGGGAGGGGCTTTGGGCTTGGGCCCCCAGGAGGAACCGGGATGGCGTCCTCTATTCCTGTGCCAGGAATCTGCATGGGCCCCGGCGAAGGACACCCCTTTTCCCTGTTTGGCCCCGCGGTAGGGGATTGAAAGGGTGCCCTGGCCTCGAAAAGGCCGAAACTGCCGCCTGCGCTGGGGCAGCTTGCCTCCTTTGGCGAAGAGGTCTAGACTGTCTCTATACAGACGTAGCCCTTTAAATGGAAGCCCAGTAAGGGCTTTCTTAGCGGCATTGTAAGCCACCCACTGTCGCAACCAAACCGTACGGCGAATAGCTACCGCCAAGGCAGAAGATCTGGCACACATCTTTATAGCATCGTCCGATGCAGACAGGATAAAGTTTATGAACACGTCACAGTTAGACAGATTGACAGTATCAGCGGGCAACTCATCTGTGCCGTCGAGTGCATTGCTAACCATGGCCCTGAGCGCTACTGCCGTAATGGCGCAAACCGGGCGCAAGGTTGCTCCACCAAAGGCAAAGGCATGGCATGCCAATTGATCAAGAAGCCGGTCCTCAGAGTCCCGTAGAGTAGTAGTGTCAGGGTGCATAATAGAGGTGTTGGACAACCCTAGAATAGGAGCATCAACCTCAGGAGGCGATGACCAGCACTTAACCAAGTCAGCCGGGAAGGGATACTTTAACTTTCTATCCACACTCTTAGGGATCCCAGGCAGCCTGCTGGGTTGTTCCCATTCCTTAAGCACGAGGCTATTGAAATGAGTCTGCTCGGGAAATTCAAGACGAGCCTTAGCAGTATGAAAGAGCTTGCCCCTTTTTCTGGGAGCAGCAACAGGGGGAGAGATAGACAAAACTTCAAATATCTGAGCCAGCAGTCTGTCAATATCATCCGAGGTCCAGTGCTCGGAACCAGATTCGTCATGACCCCTGGACTCCTCCTCATATGACCCAGAGTCAGAGAACAGCTCCCCTTCGTCCAAGGGGGGTTGGCCGTAAGGCTGCAACAAGTCATCAGATTCCATAGAGAAAAGGGCAGAGTCAGGGGTTAAATGCCGCCTCTTGGCGGTGGCCTTACGCGCTAGCAAGCAATTTTTCAACACTGGCCAGTCTAGTAGCCATATCAGGATGAGAATCCCCACTTGTATTGGGGGTTAGACTCAGGCTTAGGGGAGTAGGTGAAGTGAGGCGAGGTGCAGGCCCAGCCATGGAAGAGGCGGGAAGAGCCGATAGCGCCTGCTGTGCACAAGGAACACAGGCCCGTGCATTGTCACCGCTGCTAGGTAAGACCCCACAAGCTACACACAGCCGGGCTTGTCCCGAAGGAACCCCGTTTACAATATCCTGAGACGCCTCCATATGGTGATTGTATCGGCACAGTAGGCCTGTAGGGATTGACGCTATAAGCTACCCTGGATGCCCCAATAACCCGCTGGGAAGTGGGAGAAATTTTTTAATAGTCTCAATCGGGGGATACACCGGGCCGGGAGAAGCCACCGGAATCCGTGGTCTGAAAGACATAAGAGGGACAGGGATGTCAGTGCCAAGTGCAAGGAGGAACTATAAGATATATTATAAGGATAAAAAATGGTCGCCCGCGAGGGCACTTACAGACAGCAGGGGGAGGACGGTCTTCACCACGCGCGCGCGCGAAAAGGAATGGCGCCAAACGATCCTCGGAGGGCGGGCCAGAGCTGAGGGTGACGCAGAGCACGCCAAAACATGACACGGGGCGCGCCAAGTCAGGAACCCGCCCCCCCCTCCCCCGGAGAGCGCGAAGCTCCGAAAGTGCTAAGCAAAAAGAGAAGCTAGGAACAGGGCAGTGACGAAGTCAAGGCAAGCCCCTAAAGGATGATCGGTGTTACCGCAGCGGAGTCACTACGGATTAGAAGAAAAAAGAAGCCGCAGCATCAACAAAACCATGGCCGCCCGTGCAATATGGAGGGGTGCGGCGGCTACCAATAAGTAAAGTACAAAACTCGGCTCTGACATCCATTCTCAGTCAAACACGACACCAAGGCCATAAGCGTGTGATAGGGTACACTGAGGCCGCCATACTCACGACCCCTCCCCCCTTCTTTTCCCCCTGGCTAGGGGGGAAACGAGGGAGGATGGCGACCCTGTACACAGGGTCCACCGCTACACGGGGCGTGGGACAATTAAGCAGGAGGGGCATCCACTATGAGGCTCACCATTAGCCTAAACCGCCTACCCTATGGTGGGGGACTGCGGTGGAGCATGGCTCCGTCAAGCACGCATGGTGCTGCCTACCTTCACCCGACCAGCGCAGCCCAGGCTGGGAGGCACATCATCACAAGGACGACGGGTGGTAATAGTCCCACAGGGCCGCAGGCTGTAATAGCCCCGCTCACCTGCGAGAGAGTGATACTTCATGTCTACGCAGTCAGCACTGCAGAGAAATCTGGGGATTTATGGGAGGTCCATGGGTATATGAAGGGCCGGGAGGAGCCTGTTTTTTGCATGTCTGCAGTGCCACAGCGCCCTCTGGCGGAGGATAACCCAAGTGTAAGTATTATATCTGGAGCAGGACGCACTGTATACTTAGACGCAGCCAGACCGAGCGGCGTATCGCCACCAACAAGGCAGATGCCCTACCACACATTCATCCAGGGCAGAGAGAACATATGCAACAAATTCCTCACATAGCAGAGGAGCTCTATACTCTTCACTGCCATCATCATCAGGGGCCCCATCTAAGAGACCCCAGACGGAACACTGTCCCAACACAGGCAAAGGCATGGCAAGCCAACTAATCCATGCGCCTGTTCTCCCCATCCCTCAGTGTAGTAGAGTCAGGGGAATACATGACAGATGTGTTCGACAACCCCAGAACTGGTGCATCTACCTCTGGAGGACATGACCAACGTTTAACCATCTCAGCAGGAAAGGGATACCTCTTATCCCAACTATTTGGTACCCAGGGAAGCCGGCTAGGCCGTTCCCACTCCTTGAGAATCAGATTCTTAAAGTGAGTTTGTTCAGGAAATTCCAAACGTGGCTTAACAGTATGAAACAGCTCCCCCTGCTGCCGCGGGGCCACTTCAGAATGTGAGCCAAAAGTCAGTCAGTATCTGAAGCCCATGGGTCAGACTCAGCATAACCCCTAGGCTGATCCTCAGATGATTCTGATTAAGGGAATAATTCCCCTTCTTCCAGGGGGGTATATCCACGCCCCCCCCGAGGAGCGAAAACGCGCCAACCTGACAAGGCCAACCAATGATGGCGATGTCGCCGCGGAGCGTAGTACAAGCGCGCGGCGGCGGCAAAAGAAACCAGTGCAATCAATTCATAAGGGATCAAACACAATACAGTATATATAGTAAAGACATGCACCCCCCCCCCCCCGGCCAGCCTAAAGGGAGCCAAATTGCGGGGACAGGGGCGAGGGGCATAAAATGCGGGAGGAGCATCCCATAAGGCACACCATGGGCCTATACCGCCTACCCTTTGGTGGGGGACTGCAGTTGGAGCAGCGCTCCTTAGCACCTGACAGCGGTGCTGCCTACCTTCACCCGAACCAGCGCAGCCTGAGCTGGGAGGCAGTAAAAGGAAACGGGTGGGAATAGTCCTACAGGGCCGCAGGCTAATTGCCCCGCTCACCTGCGGGTAGAGAGAGCCATCTTCTAGTCATCGCATCCAGGACTGCAGAGAAGAACTGGGGATTTTGTGGGAGGTTTCTGGTATATATGGGGCCGGGAGGGGCCACTTTTCTGTCTCTGCAGCGCCATCTAATGGATGTATATACCAAGCGTAAGGAATATCTTCTGAAACAGGACGTGCTGTATATATAGAATATAAAAAATATGCGGCAAGGGAGACTCTTGGTCTCGCACCAAGCAACCTAAGCCTGCTAAACACTGTAGTATATAATGGAAGAAGATTTCTTCCGTGCCTGAATCATGGTATGCACAACCATGGCCGACAATCCCTTTTCCATCAGGATTGAGGTTTCAATAGCCAGGCCGTCAAAGCCAGCGTCCGTAAATAGGGGTGCCGCAGCGACCCCTGTGTGAGAAGCCCTGGGTCGTCGGGCATGATGTAGTGATCTATTGACATCTGAACTATGTCCGCAAACCAACTCGTTCTCGGCAAGCGAGGAGCCACCAGGATGGTTGGTACCCCTTCCTGAGCCATCTTGCACAGCACTCTGCCCAGGAGTGGAAACAGAGGGAATGCATACAGAAACTTTAACTCTGTCCAAGGAATCGCCAGAGCGTCTGTGGCAATGGCCAGAGGATCTCTTGAGAGGGAGACGAACCTTGGAAGCCTGTGATTGTGTCTAGTCCACGTTCGGCTGACCCCAGCGGAGAGACAGAGCGTGAAAGGTCTGCTGCTGAGAGACCATTCCCCCAGGCGCTCCTGCTCAGGGAGTCTGCCTCCAGGTTTTCTACCCTGGGAATGTAGACCGCCGAGATGCAGGGAACATTCTCCTCTGCCCAAATCAGAATCCGGGTTACCTCCTTGAGGGCTCTCTTGCTCTGAGTCCCGCCCTGGTGGTTGATGTGGGCCACAGCAGTCTGATTGTCCGAGCGAACCTGGATCGCACAAACCTTAAAATGGGGAGTCAAGCGCAGAAGCACCAACCAGATCAGAGATTTATGGGTAAGCGATTCTCCTGCGGCCCCCACTGACCCTGGATCTTCTGAGTCTGCCAAACTCCTCCCCAGCCTGTCAGTCTGGCATCCGTGGTAACTATCTCCCAATGGGGAGTCAGAAAGGACTTGCCCACCAGCAAGTTCCGAGAGTCCAACCACCACAAGAGGGACTGCCTGGCCAGGGGGGACAGCGAAAAGCCGTGTCCGTGTTCCAGGGACTCCTGAGTCCGATTCCAGCCGGTCAGCAGGTTCAATTGAAGAGGTCTCATGTGAAATTGGGCAAAGGGCACTGTTTTGAAGCAGGACACCATTAGGCCCACCAAGCTCATCCCCAGACGTACCGACAGCTGCTGACAGGACAGTAAAGCCTGCACCTGCGTCTGGAGACCCAAAACCTTCTGCTGAGGCAGGAAAACCTTGACCTGAGCGGTGTCTATCGTCATTCCCAGGAAGGACAGCACTGTTGCGGGAGTGACAAAAGACTTGGGGTAATTGATTACCCAGCTGAAGGCCTCCAGGGTTGACAACACTGTCCGAGTATCGCTCTCGGCCTGCTGAAGGGACTGGGCCGCAATCAGCAAGTCGTCCAGATAGGGTAACACACGAATGCCCTGACTCCGCAGGATAGCCATGATGCCCACCAGCACCTTGGTGAACTTAGGAAACCAAACTGGTAATGCTGATCCTTGAGAGTAAACCTCAGGAACCTCTGATGTCCCTGGAAAATCGGGATGTACAGATAAGCATCCCTGATGCTTATCGTGGTCATGAAGTCGACGGGCCGAAGAGATCTCACCGCCGACCGTAATGTTTCCATGCGGAAATGCCAGACTCTTACAAACCTGTTGAGACCCTTCAGGTCCAGGACTGGTCTTAGCGTTACGCCCTTCTTGGGAACCATGAACAGCTTGGAGTAAAATCCCTGACCCTGTTCCTGCCGGGGTACAGAGCAAATCACACCTATCCGCAGAAGGTGTTGCACAGCTGTTCTTAATAGGGCCTTCGGGTATCGGTATATCCAAGAATGGAGGAATCTTGTGCGCGGCCTGGCTGCCACCTCTTTCTTGTAACCGGAGGACACTACCTCCTGAATCCACCGATCCGAGACGCGCCGCTCCAGATCTGAGCAAACAGCAGAAGCCGCCCCCCCACCCGGATGGGTGTGGGCGCCCCCTCATGCCTGAGAGGGCTTGGCAGGGGGCTTGGATTTAGCTCCCCAGAAGGAGTTGGGTCTGCCACGGGACCTACCTCTGCCCCAGGTATCTCTGCGGCCACCTGGAAACGAAGAACCTCTTCCTCCACGAAAAGGAACGGAAGGAAGAGGGATTCCGAAAGGACCGAACAGGTTTCCTTCTCTGAGGGAGTCTACCATCCTTGACCAAAAGATCCAGGCGCTCCCCGAACAGCCTGGTCCCCACAAAAAAGATACTCATGAGAGACTTCTTGGCAGCCACATCCGCTGACCATTGTCGCAGCCAGAGCGAGCGACGCAGAGCAACAAGCAAGGCCGAAATCCTGGCACCCAGCCGGACCACATCATTCATGGCAGTAACAACGAAACCAATTAAATCCAAGCAGGCCTTGAGTTCCTTATACTCCTCCACCCTCTTGCAAGCCTTAGCTTTGTCCACAAGGTGTCTCACCTTCCTTCTGTTAGCTAGGGAGACAATCGGCGAAGCACACACAGGGCGAAAAAGGGCACCGCAAAGGTTAACGCATGGCAGACCAGCTGATCCATGCGCATGTCAGCAGAGTCGCGTAAGGAAGCATTATTAGGTGACGGCATAACCTTAGTGTTGGACAACCCCGACACGAGAGGATCCGCCTTGGGGGGATGAGACCATAGCCGAACCAGCTCATCAGGAAAGGGTTACTGCCTATCCAGTCCCTTAGGAACCGACGGTAACTTGTTAGGCCTTTCCCATTCCTTAAGGATCATGTTAGAAAAGTGGGCCTGCTTCAGAAAATACAATTCTGTGATTACTCACCTGTAGAATTGTAATTATGAGTATACAGTACGTCCTGGTCCAGATAAGAATCATTACACTTGGGTATTACTCCACCAGATGGCGCTGGACTGCAGAGACCGTGAAATTGGCTCCTTCCGGCCCCTCAAATACCCGGGACCTCCCACAAATCCCCAGCATTGAAAAGCAGTTAACCAGAAGCCGGGAGAAAGAAAACAGAACCAACCAGTAACTATAACAATGATAACAATCACCATACAGGGGATCCTAGGATAATGCAAAACCAAGGGTGGGCTGGAGCAGGACGTACTGTATACTTATAACAATTCTAAAGGTGAGTAATCACAGAATTGTATTATTCTTAGTATACAGTACATCCTGCTCCAGATAAGAATCATTACACTTGGGACATCCAATAGCAGTGTCCATAAAGTAGGGTGGGATCCCCAAAGGTAACGACAGGTCAGTCCACTGCCGCCTGCAGAACCTTACGGCCAAAAGCAGCATCAGATGAGGCCCTAACATCAACCTTGTAAAACTTTGAAAAGGTATGAACAGAAGACCAAGTAGCAGCCTTGCAAACTTGTTCAACAGAAGTCTGGTGCTGAAAAGCACAAGAGGCACCAATAGCACAAGTAGAATGAGCAGTAAGGCGGAAGGGAGGATTCTTCCCCTTAGCAGAATAGGCCTGAATCACAGCCTGATGGATCCATTTGCTGATAGTAGACTTGGCAGGAGCCAAACCCTTCCTAGGACCAGAAGGGACCACAAAAAAGCATCAGTTTTTCTGATAGGTGCAGTAACCACCAGATAGTACTTCAGACACCTAACCACATCCAAAGAATGCAAGACCCTCTCCTTAGCATTACTAGGATTAGGGCACAAGGAAGGAAGAACAATGTCCTGATTCAAAGGAAAGGCAGATACTACCTTAGGCAGAAAATCTGGCTTGAAGAGAAACACTACCTTGTCCTGGTGTCTCTCAAAGTAGGGGGGCTGGATGGAAAGCGCCGCCAACTCAGACACACGCCTAACAGAGGTCATAGCCACAAAGAAGACCACCCTGAGAGTAAGAATGGCCAGGGCAGCCTCCTTCACAGGTTCAAAGGGAGCACCCTGCAAGGCAGACAAGATCAAATTCAAATCCCAAACAGGCAACATAGGCTTATGTGAGGGACGCACATGAGAAACCCCCTGGAAAAAAGTCCTGACCAGAGAATGCTGAGCAAAGGACCTCTGGGAAAAAAACAGCCAGGGCAGAGACCTGACCCTTCAGAGTACTGAGTTGGAGCCCCAACTCCAACCCATGCTGCAGGAACTCCATGATCCTGGGAACAGAGAACACACGACAGGGAAGAGACCTAGACTCACACCAGTCAATGTAGGCACACCAAACCCTATAGTAAATGGAAGAAGAAGACCTCTTTCTAGCCTTTATCAAGGTATCAACAACAGAGGCAGACAGCCCCTTCTCAGTCAAGATGGAGGTTTCAGCAGCCAGGCCGTCAAAGCCAGAGTTTGTATATTGGGATGGCGTAAGTGACCCTAAGTGAGCAGGTCTGGCACCCTGGGCAGAGCGAACCACACTCTTCTTGGCCACCTGGGGGCCACCAGTATTGCTGGCACCCCCTCCTGAGCTATCTTGCGCAGAACCCTGCCCAACAGGGGGAATGGAGGAAAGACATACAGGAGCTGAAAGTCCTGCCATGACATTGCTAGAGCATCCGTGGCCAAGGCCAGAGGATCCTGGGACAGGGAGACAAAGGCCGGGAGCTTGTGATTGTGACGGGACGCAAACAGATCCACATCTGTTTGGCCCCAACGGTGACACAGAGATTGAAACACCCTGTTGCAGAGGGACCACTCACCCAGGCGAGAGGTCCCCCTGCTCAAAGAGTCTGCCTGCCGATTCTCCACCCCCGGGATGTACACCGCTGATATACAGGGAACATTCTCCTCCGCCCAGGCCAGTATCAGAGACACTTCCCGGAGGACCCTCTTGCTCCGGGTCCCTCCCCGATGATTGATGTAGGCAACTGCCGTCTGGTTGTCCGAGCGCACCTGAACAGGCAGGCCCCGAAGGTGTGTCAATTGGGCGAGAACCAATCTTACTGCCCTCAAATCCAGAATGTTGATAGGTGTGTGGGCCTCCTGAGGGCCCCACCTCCCTTGGAACTGCAGGACTTCCAGAAACCCTCCCAACCTGTCAGACTGGCATCCGTGGTGACCGTCTCCCAGGAGGGGGCCAGAAAGGATCTGCCCACCAAGAGGTTCCTGGAGTCCAGCCACCACGAGAGGGACCGCCTGACCAGGGGGAAAGCACAAGGACCTGGTCCAGGGACGCAGGATCCTTGTCCCATACTGACAAGAGGTGAAGTTGCAGAGGCCTCATGTGAAACTGGGCATAAGGGACCGCCTCGAAGCACGCCACCATCAGGCCCACCAGCTGCATTCCCTGCCTGGTGGAGAGATGAGGGCAAGATAGCGGGAACTGAACCTGCACCAGTAGACTGTCCACCTTCTGCTGAGGAAGAAAAATCCTTGCCTGAACTGTATCCAGATTTATTTCCAGGAAGGGAGTTACCAAGGAGGGAACCAGGGAAGACTTGGGATGGTTGATCACCCAGCCAAATGACTCCAGAGTGGACACTACCAGCTGACTATCCAACTCTGCCTGCTTTAGGGACTGGGAAGTGATGAGAATATCGTCCAGGTAGGTCAGCACGCGGATGCTCCGAGACCTGAGCAGAGACATCACTCCTGCCAGCACCTTGGTGAACACTCTGGGAGCTGAAGTGAGACCAAAAGGCAATGCCACAAATTGGTAGTGCTGATCCTCCAGAGCTAACCTGAGGAACCTTTGATGACCTGGAAACACAGGAATATGAAGGTAAGCATCTTTGATGTCCACAGAGCCCTTGCCCCTTTCTCGTAAGGGGACCTGGCAGATGACCCCCAGCTCCAGAAGGCTTTGCACCACCAGAACTAGAGCCTGAGCTGACACAGGGTCCTGAGAAATCCGGGATCTGATGAATCTTGGGGGGGGGCAGCAAACTATCTTGTAACCGGAGGACATTACCTCCTGAATCCACCGGTCTGAGACGTGAAGCCTCCAGACATGAGCAAAGTGCTGAAGCCGTCCCCCCACCCGGATGGGTGAGGGCGCCCCTTCATGCCTGAGGGGGCTTGGGAGAAGACTTAAGCTTAGAGCCCCAGGAGAAGCCAGGGCCCCTACCCCAGAAATCTCCTCGGGCCCCTGTGAGTGAGACCCCCCTCCCCTGTCTGACACCACGGTAGAAAAGGAGCCCTGTCCCCGAAAGGGCCGAGACTGCCGCCTGCGCTGGGGTAACCTGCCTCCCTTAGCAAAAAGGTCCAGGCGGTCCCCAAATCCCCAAACAGGCGTAGTCCTTTGAAGGGAAAACCAGTGAGAGCCGTCTTGGCAGCGTTGTCAGCAGCCCACTGGCTCAGCCAAACCGAGCGGCAGAGGTTCTGCCACACATTCTAATGGTATCATCCAAGGCAGAGAGGACCTAAAAGTCACAAAAACATCACAACTAGAGAGTGCATTAAACTCCTCACTAGACACCTCATCAGGGGCACCATCAAGGATACTTCTAAGCAGCGTCCAAATAGCCACAGCCGTAATGACCAAGGCACTGACCGGGCGCAGTGCCGCCCCCACACATGCAAAGGCATGGGAAACCAGCTGATCCATGCGTCGGTCCTCAGCATCCCGCAGCGTAGTAGAGTTAGGGGAGTGCATGACAGAGGTGTTGGATAACCCTAGGACCGGGGCATCCACTTCAGGAGGGGATGACCAACACTTCACCACATCGGCAGGAAAGGGATACCTCTTATCCCAACTCTTAGGGACTCCGGGAAGCCTGCTGGGACGCTCCCATTCCCTGAGTACAAGATTATTAAAATGGGCTTGCTCAGGAAATTCTAAGCGTGGTTTAGCAGTATGAAACAATTCCCCCTGTTGCCTGGGGGCCGCAACCAAGGGAGAGAAAGACAGTACCTCAAAAATCTGAGCCAACAGCTTATCAGTGTCATATGGGGCCCAGGGGTCAGAGCCGGAATCATCATAACCCCTGGGCCTCTCATCAGATGACTCTGAGTCAGAGAATAACTCCCTTCTTCCAAAGGGGTATAGCCAGACAGATCCAAAAACTCATCAGCTTCCATAGGGAAAAAGAGTGGCATCAGGCGTTAAGTGCCGCTTTTTTGCAGAGGTCTTACGCGCCAAGGTATTAGCAAGCAACTTCTCAACACTAGCCAGTCTAGTAGACACATCAGGCTGAGAATCCCCACTTGTATGCAACTCAATGGGAGTCAGATTTAAGCTTGGGGAGTAGGTGAAGCCATACAAGGAGCAGGCCCAGCTACTGGTAAACCAGGCTGCAGTGCAAGCACCTGCTGGGCGCAAGGTACACAGACCCGCACATTGTCAGCACTAGTAGGGGACACCCCACAAGCTACACAGCCGGGCTTCTCCCGAAGGACCCACGAGCACATTATCCTGAGACGCCTCCATAAGGTGATTATAGCGCCACAATAGGCCGATAGGGATTCACGCTATAAAAATACCATTTTGTGAGTACTCACCTGAAAAATGGATATTATCGGTGTGCCACACACCCCGCTTCCCTTTTAATACTTACGATCGGGTTATTCCACCAGCAGGTGGCGACGTGCAGGGAGAAGTCTTGAAAACGAGCCCCTTCCGGCCTTATATATACCTGGGACCTCCCACTGAATCACCAGTTATTTAAAAAGCAGAAAGACAAGGTACCAGGAAATCCAACGGTAACCTCAAAATAAAGAAAAGCTTCACCATATAAAGGATTCGGGATACCGAAAAGGGCGGGTGAAGCGGGGTGTGTGGCACACCGATAATATCCATTTTTCAGGTGAGTACTCACAAAATGGTATTATTCTCGGTGTGCCACACACCCCGCTTCCCTTTTAATACTTCAGATCGGGACATCCAAAAGCAGTGTCCACAAGGGATGGGTATCCAAAGGCAAGGTGAAGCATAACTTAAATGACTGCAGTCTGCAGAACTTTGCGGCCAAAAACAGCATCCGCTGAGGCCCGCACATCAACCTTGTAAAACTTAGAAAAAGTATGAACAGAAGACCAAGTAGCGGCCTTACAAACTTGTTCAACAGAAGCTTGGTGCTGAAAAGCCCAAGACGCTCCAACTGCGCGAGTTGAATGAGCAGTGATATTAAAAGGAGGAACTTTCCTCTTAGCAGAATAGGCCGCAATAATAGCCTGACGTATCCATTTGCTAATGGAAGATTTGGCCGGCGCCAAACCCTTCCTAGGCCCACAGGGCATAACAAAAAAGGCATCAGTCTTACGAAAAGGAGAAGTAATAATCAAATAGTACTTAACACAGCGTACTACATCCAAACAATGCAAAACCTTGTCATTCTTAGGCTTAGGACACAGGGAGGGAAGAATAATATCCTGATTCAAATGAAAAGCAGAAACAACCTTAGGAAGAAAGTCTGGTTTGAACCGAAAGACCACTTTGTCCTGATGCCTCTCAAAGTAGGGCGCCTGAATAGACAAGGCCGCCAACTCCGAGACACGCCGAACCGAAGTGATAGCTACCAAGAAGACAATCTTCTGAGTCAGGGTAGACAAAGCAATATCTTGCAATGGCTCAAAGGGAGGAGCCTGAAGAGCAGAAAGAACCAAATTCAAGTCCCAAACAGGGAGTAATGGTTTCCTGGGAGGCAGCACATGTGTAACCCCCTGGAAAAATGTTTTAACTAAAGGAAGAAGCGCGAAACGCTTCTAAAAAAAGATAGATAAGGCAGAAACCTGCCCTTTCAAAGTACTCGGCTGAAGACCAGAGTCCAGCCCTGATTGTAAAAACTCCAGAATCCTGGAGACCGAAAAGACCCTACAAGGCAAAGACCTAACCTCACACCAAGCGATATAGGCTTTCCAAGTCCTATAGTAGGTGATAGAAGAAGACCTCTTTCGGGCAGCGATCAGAGTCTTAATAACCGAGTCAGAAAGACCCTCCTCCTTCAAGATGGAGGTCTCAGCAGCCAAGCCATCAAAACCAGCGTTGGTAAACTGGGGTAAGACAACCGACCCTGAGTGAGCAGATCGGGCCGAAGAGGCAGAACGAGCTGATTCGCTGTCAGCCAAACGATGTCTGCGCACCACACTCGTCCTGGTCCTCTTGGGGCCACGAGAATGGTGGACACCCTTTCCAGAACCAGCTTCCGTACCACTCAGCCTAGCATGAGTATCGGAGGAAACAGGTACAGAAAACCCGGGTTCCCCCGGATCAGGGCAATGGCTTCCGCCGCTCGAGCCAGAGGAGCCTGGGAGGGTGACACAAAGATTGGGAGCCTGCAATTGTGGCGAAAGGAAAACAGGACCACCTCCGGTGTCCCCCACCGGAGCGGACTGCAGACTGCTGAGAGACGAGGAACATGTGTCTTCGCCCAGGTCAGGATCAGGGACTCCACTCTGAGAGCACCCAGACTGGAAGTCCCTCCCTGATGATTGAAGTAAGCAACCGCTGCTTGACTGTCCGAGCGTAGCTGAACCAGAAGGTCCAGACCATGATGGGACAAAAGAGCAAGAACCAGACGGAAGGCTCTCAGCTCCAGAACAGACGGCCGAGGATTGGAAAGAAGGATCCAAACCAACTCCTGAATCAGACAGACCTTGGACTGAGTGAGCAACACCCTGTGTTGACCGAAATCTGACCGTATTCCCCCGAAAGGACACCACCCTGGCTAGAGCAAGGGGGAACCTGGGAAGTTTGAAAAACTTCAGATGCAGGACGGGGCAAGCTGACCCGTCCTTCTAGGGGACTGCGAAGAGAATGGTGTAAAAATCGAGGCCCACCTCTAAGTGCGGCACCGGACGGATGACCGCCATTTCCAGGAAAACCCGTGAGGGAGGGCGAGACTCTAACTCCGGTCTGTAACCGGGCGACACTACCTCCCAGATCTATGTGTCCGGAGACTCTCGGCCTTAAACCAGGGAGGAGTGTCGCAATTGTCCCCCCACCCGCACGGGTGAGGGCAGCCCCTCATTGCTGAGCGGGCTTAGCAGTAGGTTTGGGCTTGGCGCCCCAGGACTGACCGGGACGGCCACGACCTCTTCCCCGGGACCAACCTACAGCCCCGGTAACGGGAAGGGAAGCCCCTCTGCCCGCTCTGGCTCCTCGAAAGGAGGGACTAAAGGAACTCGCACCCCTGAAGGAGCGACGAGGTTTCTTGAATTGAGGCAACTTACCATCCTTGGTAACAGCATCCAATTTCTCACCAAAAAGGCGTAAACCTACGAAGGGTAGCGCTGTAAGCGCCTTTTTAGAATTAAGGTCCGCCGTCCACATATAGACCGACGAATAGCCACCAGCAATGCCGCTGTCCTGCTACTCGTCGCAAGAGCATCGTCCTGAGCAGTCAGGGCAAAAGAAACAAACGACTCACACTGCTTGAGAGAGCTAATCATATCACAAGCGGGATCAAGATCTGCAAGCAGATCCCTAATCATGGATCTAACAGCCAGCAACAGAAGCGCCAAAGCACAAATTGGCCGTAGTGTCGAGCCGGCACTGATAAAACCATGGCGAGCCAATTGATCAATCCAACGATCCTCACCATCCTTAATGGTAGTGGTGCCAGAAAGGTGCAACGCAGCCGGGCAAGTCAACCCCAACACCGGGGTGTCGACTTCGGGGGGCACTGACCAAAGCTTCACCAAGTCCTCTGGAAAGGGATAACGCTTATCCCAATTAGGAGGAGTTCCAGCCAGTCGCGTGGGTTGTTCCCATTCCTTAAGGACAAGCTTCTCAAAGTGCTGTTGCCTGGAAAGCACCAAACGCGGCTGGGGTACATCAAACAACTCACCTTTTGGCAGAGGGACCACCGCAGGCGGATCCAAGGCCAAAACTTTAAACATTTGAGGCAAAATGGAAGGAGTGTCAAGGGACACCCCCACAGCCTGATCACCAGCAGTATCAAACAATAGCTGGTCTGCAGGCTCATCCGATTCCTCAAAAAGTTCCCCCTCCTCATCAGGGGGACAATTGGAATAATCCAAAAATTCAGATACCTCATCCTCCGGGGCAGGTAATGCCGGAGCAAGGTGCTTCCGCTTTGCCGTAGCCTTCTGAGCCACTGAAGCGGAGATAATTTTCTCGAGGTTGGCCAACCGCGCATGCACCTCGGAATGCGAATCCCCATTTTTGTCAGTGTCACACGGGGTCCGGACTAGGTTGGGGGGGATAGGAGGAGCCAGAAGCCGGAGCAACGGACTGGCGCACAATGTTCTGCTGAGCACATGGAACACATAATATGACATCGCCTGGGAGCGGAACCCCACAGCCCCCACACAACCTGGATGGCCCAGAGGAGCCATTTCCGGTAACATTGGAAGTCTCCATATGGTGAATTTATGGTTTTACGCAATAAGCAACCCGGGTTGCCCCCATTTATAATTAAAGTCCCGGAAGTGGGAGGATTTTTTTTATATATATATATATATATATATATATATATATATATATATATATATATATATATATATATATATATATATATTTTTTTTTTTTTTTTTTTTAAACCTAGGAAAATCCCAATTTAGAGACTAAAACTAGCCAGGTATAACAGACCGGGAGAGCCACTGCAGTGAGGGGATCCCAGAATCTGTGGGGGAAAAGAGACCACAGTCAGTCCCCCAGCTACAATCATACATAACCAATAAGGCAAACATATATGGCTAGCTTAAACATCTTGAATAAATATACATGATACATGTAATTTCAAGGCAAAGCAGAGTGCAAAAAATCAGAGCACATACTGTGTATAAATACATGCCCATACATATATATATAAACATACCTGTACATACATATATAAATACATTATATACATTATATATATTTATATACATTATATACATTATATACATTTATATACATTATATACATTTATATACATTTATATACATTATATACATATATATATATATTATATATATATACACATACACATACCTACAAACTACACAAATATATTATATATATATATATATATTTGTGTCGTTTGTAGGTATGTGTACATGCACATGCTCATGCACATTACACCCCCCCCCCCTCCCAGCGAAGGGAGAAGGCCAAGCGGGAGAAGGTGACCTAAAGGGACATCGGGACAGGGGCACCCCAAATCCGGATCACCAGCCGGATAGCCGCATTGGGGTCGAGCGGAGGAGATAAGCTCCTAGGCACCTAAAGTGCCATCTAGCTTTGCCCAGCCCGCAGCCTAGGCTGGGAGGCTTCCATTTAACTAAGCATAATAAACACACAAGAACTGGGCAGAAATAGACCAAAAGGGGATGCCGGATTTTACCCCGGCTACCTGCAAGCAGGAGACTTCATTCTTCTGTCTTGTCGCTTCATGCAGAGAGAAAAAACTGGTGATTCAGTGGGAGGTCCCAGGTATATATAGGCCCGGAAGGGGCTCGTTTTCAAGATTTCTCCCTGCACGTCGCCACCTGCTGGTGGAGTAACCCGATCGTAAGTATTAAAAGGGAAGCGGGGTGTGTGGCACACCGAGAATAGCAACCCAGGATGCCCCAATGGCCCGCTAGGGAAGTGGGAGTAAATTACACACTAGGCCTCACAAGTTAAATAACATTTAGAGGGAGTAGGGCCGGGATAAAATCCATAGAGGTCAGCCCGTCTGAAAGACATAAGCAAAGGGGAACCGCAACTGACATGTGAAATGACAAATGGCAAATAAAGCCGCCCGCGAGGGCACTCACGGACCACGGTAGGTAGATGCCAGTCTCGCAGCAGCCGGATCCAGAGAAAATGGCGCCAGGTATACCTAAACGGGCGTGCCGCGGGGACAGTGACGCGGAACGCGCCTACCGCGGGCCCCCCCCCCCCCCCCCGAAGAGTGCGAAGCTGCACACATGACGAGCAGCCAATAACGGCGCTCCAGCGCCAAGCGCGGAACACAGTGGAAGCGCACACTGAGGCGGCAATTTACAAAAATAAAAAACAACCAGGGCAACCAAGTCAGCGCGGCGACTGACACCAACCAGAAGCACATAATACAGTGAAGCACCAAGGCAAATTCACACACACCCCCTCCCCCGAGAGCTACAAGGGAGAGTGAGGGAGGACAGCGGCCACTTAACATAGGACCCACCGATAGACAGGGGCAATAGGACGGGAGGGGCATCCCATAGAGGCTCACCATATGCCTATACCGCCTACCCTTTGGTGGGGGATTGCGGTGGAGCAGTGCTCCCAAGCACCTGACAGCGGTGCTGCCTACCATCACCCAACCAGCGCAGCCAAGGCTGGGAGGCACATTAATAATGGAACGGGTGGGAATAGTCCTACAGGGCCGCAGGCCCTGCTCACCTGCGAGAAGAGAGAGCCATCATCTTGTCCTTCTCAGTCCAGACTGCAGAGAAGATCTGGGGATTTGTGGGAGGTCCCTGGTATTTGAGGGGTCGGGAGGAGCCAATTTCGATGTCTCTGCAGTCCAGCACCATCTGGCAGAGTAATACCCAAATGTAAGCAATCTAATCTGGAGCAGGACGTACTGTGCACTAAGAATAACAAATAAATGCAGCCAAAAAGAGAGGGACTCACGACACCGACAGAGGGACTCCACAGCCAGAAGCGCAGTATGATCCTCAGCCAAGCAGCCGGATCGCAGCACACAACCGCAGCGTCCAGCCAGGCCCCATCAGCAGCACGCCCAGGCCTAGAATGTTCCTGGGGGGTGCGTCTTCTCGGACGCGCCGCGGAGGGGGCGGGGCCTGGCGCCGGCGCCCGAGGCCCCTACAGTGTCAGACCCCTCTCTCCCCCCCATCACAGACAGCGCTGCACGCACGGCGATGCGGCAGGCCCTGCATCCAGACGCTGACGAGGGAGGTGAGTGAGCAGCGTGCTCTGAGCCAGCGAGGAGCCAAGTCAAGAGCACAGCGAGTCCAGGTCAAACACAGCCAAAACACTAATAAAGCTTGTGGGCAGGGAGGGACACAACAACCATAGACATCAAGTGGTTCCCCCTAAGGCTCACCATTAGCCTGTGGCCGGCTACCCTTTAGTATAGGGTCTGCGTCCCAGAGCCTAGCTCTGCCGAACGCCAACAGACCCCGGCGTTCACCCTACTGTCACGATCCCGTAGCAGCCAGAGACTGGGAGGCAGGAGTGGGTCAGGAGGGATCCATGGAAATAGGGCCCGCAGCAGCCAATGGGCTAGGTGGCCCCGCTCTGCTGCCATTTATCTGAGAGAGAGCTAACGATCTTCGATCTTCTGCAGCCAAGACTGCAAGATGAACAACTGGAGAATGATAGAGGTACACCTGCTTTTATAGAGGGCCGGGAGGAGCTGCATCTTTGACCTTGCAGTCGAGCGCCCCCTGGGGGCGAACACCACATGTCATTTTAGGACGACCTGGACTGGATGTAGGGAAAAGTCCTGCTTGCTGCATCCAGGACTCAATCACAGTTGCACCAGGTCCAGACGGAGTTCCATGGACTTGCATTGTACACAACACAAAAGCATGAAAAAAAACAAATTGCACATGAATGTGCTTGAGTTGTTAAATTAAAAAACCCTCTCCAGTGCTAACAGCTGGCCCACCAGGCATAGGGACTCTAAATCACTGGCCTTTGGCTATTCTAGAACTCCAACCCCTTTTCCCTTTGGTGGGGATAATACCATTTTGTGATTACTCACCTGTAAATTGGGTATTATAAGTATGTCACACACCCGCTTCCACTATTCATGACATATGGGTTATGGTCCAGTAGAGGGCGAACTTCTGCAGAGATGAAAGCAAAAAAGAAGCCCCTCCCGGTCCATAAATACCTGGGACCTCCCACACATTCCTCAGTATATGACAGCAGTAAGGGGACCGAGAAGAGTCAAATACAAAAAATTTAACAATAAAAGGTTCACCATATAAAGGATCCAGAATACCAAAGGGCGGGATGAAGCGGGGTGTGTGACATACTTGTAATACCCATTTTACAGGTGAGTAATCACAAAATGGTATTATTCCAAGTATGTCACATACCCCGCTTCCACTATTCATGACATATGGGACATCCACTAGCAGTGCCCGTCATGGGTGGGATCCAAATACAGCAAAAAATGCACCAATTTAAACCACTGCAGCTTGCAGAACCTTGCGGCCAAAAACAGCATCCGCTGAGGCCCGCACATCAACCTTATAAAACTTGGAAAAAGTATGAACGGAAGACCAAGTAGCAGCCTTACAAACTTGTTCAACAGAAGCCTGGTGCTGAAAGGCCCAGGAAGCCCCAACAGCACGAGTAGAATGAACAGTGATCTTAAAAGGAGGAATTCTCCCCTTAGCAGAATAGGCCCCAACAATGGCCTGACATATCCATTTACTAATGGTAGACTTGGCTGGCGCCAAACCTTTCCTGGGCCCGGAGGATACCACAAACAAGGTGTCCGTCTTACGAAAAGGAGAATTAGTGACCAAATAGTACTTCACACAACGAACCACATCCAAAAGAGTGCAAAACCCTCTAGTCATTGCTAGGGCTAAACGCGGCTAGGCCAAAAAGTCTTGACCAGATGATGCAAAGCAAAGGACCTTTGAAAAAAAGACAGCCAGGGCAGAAAGCTGACCCTTCAATGTACTGAGCTGGAACCCCAGATCCAGACCGTGTTGTAGAAACTCCAAAATCCTAGGAATCGAAAACACCCTGCAAGGTAAGGCCCTAGCCTCACACCAGTCAATATAGGAATGCCAAGTCCTATAGTAAATGGTAGAGGAAGACCTCTTCCTAGCTCTAATCAATGTCTGAATAACCGCCTCCGACAAGCCTTCCTCCCTCAGGATGAAGGTTTCAGCAGCCACGCCGTCAAAGCAAGCGTTTGTAAATTGGGGTAACGTAGCTGACCCTGAGAGATCATATCCGGAAACGGGCAGCCTGTACTGATCTACCGCCAGTCTTACGACGTCTGCGAACCAAACCTGTCTTGGCCACCTTGGGGCCACCAGAATTGCTGGTGCCGCCTCTAGAGCCAGCTTGCGCACTACCTTGCCTACCATGGAGAAGGGGGGAAACAGGTACAGAAACCCCAGATCCCTCCAGGCAAGGGACAAGGCATCCACTGCCAGAGGATCCCGAGACAGAGATACAAAGGTTGGGAGCTTGTGATTGTGCCGAGAGGCAAAGAGATCTACCTCCGGAGTCCCTCCACCTGTGACACAGGGACCGAAATACCCTGTGGTTGAGAGACCATTCCCCTCGGCGAGAGAATCCCCTGCTCAGGCAGTCCGCCTCCGTGTTCTCCACTCCCGGAATGTACACTGCCGAGATGCAAGGAACATTGCTCTCCGCCCATGTCAGAATCAGAGAGACTTCCCTGAGGGCACTCCTGCTGCGAGTCCCTCCTTGGTGATTGATGTAAGCTACCGCAGTTCGATTGAGCGAACCTGAACCGGTAAGCCCTGTAGGTGGAGTGTCAGACGTGACAGAACCAAAAGGATAGCTCTGAGCTCCAGGACATTGATGGGGGTGTGAGCCTCCTGAGGACCCCACAACCCCTGGAACTGATTATCCTTCCAGAAACCTCCCCAGCCCGACAGGCTGGCATCCATGGGAACCGTCTCCCAACAAGGGGCCAGAAAGGATCTGCCCCTCATCAGATTGCTTGGTTCCAGCCACCACTGAAGGGACTGCCGAACCCTGGGAGACATCAGAAAGGACTGATCCAAGGACTGTGGACATCTGTTCCATTTCAGCAATAGATTGAGTTGGAGGCCACCATCAAACCTACCCGAGTCATCCCTAGCCGCATAGAAGAGCGAGGATTGGTCAGGAGAAGACGTATCAGATCCTGAACCCTCTGCACCTTTGGCTGAGGTAGGAACACTCTGGCCTGACTGGTATCCAGATTCATGCCCAGAAAAGAGATCTCCCTTGATGGGGAGAGAGAAGACTTGAGGTGGTTGATCACCCATCCGAACCTTTCCAGCGTTGTCACCACCGTCCTGGTGTCCAGCTCCGCCTGGCAGAGGGAAGAAGCTGTAATGAGTAGGTCGTCCAGATACGGCACAATGCGAATGCCCTGGGCTCTGAGCAGGGCCATTATGCCAGCCAGAACCTTGGTAAACACCCTTGGTGCCGAGGTCAGCCCGAACGGGAGGGCCACAAACAAAATCCTGAAAAATCTCTGGTGTGCTGGGAAAATTGGTACATGAAGGTAAGCATCCTTGATGTCTATGGACGTCATGAAATCCCCCTGACGAAGGGAACCAATGGCTGAGCGCAGAGTCTCCATGCGGAACTTCTTGGTTCTGATGAACCTGTTGAGAAGCTTCAAATCCAGAATGGGTCTTATGGAGCCATCCTTCTTGGGAACCGTGAAGAGGTTGGAATAATAGCCCCGGCCTCTCTCTGAAAGAGGCACCGGGCATATGACCGCCATGTCCAGGAGATTCTTTACAGCCAACCGGAGCCCCTGCGCCGCCCGAGGATCCGATGGCACCCAAGACCTTAGGAATCTGGGAGGAGGCCAGGACTCGAACTCCAGTTTGTACCCAGATGAGACCACTTCCAATATCCACTTGTCTGTGACCTCCTGGGCCCAGACCTAGAAGAAGAAGAGCCGCAGCCGTCCCCCCACTCGTATGGGTGAGGGCGCCTCATCATTGCTGAGCTGGCTTGGCAGCGGGCCTGGGCTTGGAACCCAGGTAGAGGCTAGACGGACGCGTCCCCTGCCTCTGTTCCAGGAATCGCCTCTGAAGCTAGAGTAGGTGGGACCTCTGCCAACTCTGGCACCGCGAAAGGAAGGATTGAAGGAGCTTGCCCCCCGAAAGAAGCGGCGCTGCTTCTTACGCTGAGGTAGCTTCTCACCTTTCGCCACAGAATCCAATGTCACCAAACAGCCGCATACCCAGGAAGGGCAGTGCTGTAAGTGATTTCTTGGCCGCAATGTCAGCCGCCCACTGGCGTAGCCATACCGATCGACGCATGGCCACCAGCAGAGCCGAGGTTCTACTACACATGATAATAGTGTCATCCATAGCCGCCAACACAAAGTTCATGAACAATTCACGCCTCTTAAGGGCTGTGAATTCAACACTGGCCGGGTTGAGTTGGGGCCCTTTTAACATGTCCCTAACCTCAGACCTGGTAGACACAGCCACGAGTGCAGATGCACAAACAGGCCGCAAGGCTGAACCCACACTGGCAAAGGCATGGCATGCCATCTGACCGATGCGCTTATCCTCGCCGTCCTTAAGGGTAGTGGCGTCAGGTATATGTACAACGGAGGTGTTGGACAATCCTAAGATGGGCGCATCGACCTCGAGAGGGGGAAGACCATCGCTTCACTGCGTCCGCTGGGAAGGGATACTTCCTATCCCATTCCCTGCAGAACACTGGGAAGCCGACTCGGCTTCTCCCATTCTCTAAGAATCATGCTATCAAAATGATCCTGATTTGGTAACTCCAAGCGGGGCTTAGATGAGCCAAAGAAATCCCCCTTCTTCGGAGGGGCCTCCGCTGGTGGAGAAATATCCAGAACACCTCTAAGAGATGGGCCAGGACTTTGAGGGTATCCACAGCATCCCCCAGCGCCTGCCCGGCATCAGAATCAAAGAACTGCAGTTCTTCAGTCTCAGATTCCCCGAACAATTCCCCCTCCTCAAGACGGGAATAATCAGACCAGTCAGGGGAGTCATAATCATCAAAATCAAGTAGCGGTGTAGTCGGTGACAGATGCCTTTTCTTAGCAGGGGCACTTCTGCCCACTGAGCTAGAAATAATTTTCTCTAGGTTGGCCAGCCTAGCACATACATCAGAGTGCGACTCCCCGCTAATGACAGTGTCACCTGGGGTACAGATAATGCGGGGTGGGGTAGGAGATGAGACGGGCGGCACTGACCCAGACGCCTGGGATCCCGACTGCCGCGTTATCGCCTGTTGCGCACATGGTATGCAAATTAGTACATTTTCCCCCGCAAGGGGTACCCCACAATCCACACACAGCCAGGATTGTCCCGAGGGGAGCCCGAGCCCGCTATCCTGTGAAGCCTCCATATGGTGATTTTAAAAGTAGTCGCAATGACCAGAGGGAATTACGCTGATAAGCTACCCGGGATGCCCCTTTAAGTCCCAAGTGGGAGGATTTTAGGTGCCCAATTTACTCTAGGGACCCTAGGACCGGGAGAACCCCCTTTTAAGCAGGTAGCGGGGTGTCCTCCTGAAAGACACAAGCAATGGTCATAAACACATGTGCACACACAGATAAACAGCAAAATATCCAACAAATAGTTAACCACACAGTGTGACCTGCGCTGCCCCCAGCTGAAGGGAACACAATTATGCTGAATAAGGATGAAAAGAGGGGCCCCAGGAGGGCACGCACGTGTCTCACAAGATGGCAGCCAGCAGCACAGCACGAGAGAGAGAGAGGGAGAGAGGGAGAGAGGGAGAGAGAGAGAGAGAGGGAGAGAGAGAGAGGGAGTAAGAGAGAGGGAGTAAGAGGGAGAGAGAGAGGGAGGAGGGGCGGGCCAGCGCAAATCGAGAGCTGCGCCTGGCCCCGCCCCCTTCCCTCAACCGGCAGCGCAGTACCCAGCAATAGGCTGGGTTCCGCAAAAAGCGCCAAACAGGAGGGGGCGGGCCGCGGCAACACGCAAGGGCCCGGCCCCGCTCCCTCGACACCGCAGCCTCAGCATATAACAAAGCGATCTAGAGTGCAGCACCAAGCACAATATTACACACACACACTCCCATACATAAGAGTGAAAAGTTGAACATGAAAAGATCAACCCCCCCCCCCCCCCCCCGAGGGCTACGAGAGGAACACGGAAGGGGGGGAAATCCCGCACCATAGGTGTAAGGGGGACATATATATATATATATATATATATATATATATATATATATATATATTCCGCCTACCCCTTAATATGGGGTCTCACAGGGGAGCATGGCTCCCTGAACACCTATTAAGGTGATTCCTACCCTCACCCGGACCTGCAGGTAGAAATAGGGAAAAAAATGGCCGGATGCAAGCCCGGCTTACCTGCAAGAAAGAGCAGCATACATCTTCTGACTTGCTCGCCGTCCTGCAGAGAAGGAACTGGGGAATGTGTGGGAGGTCCCAGGTATTTATGGACCGGCAGGGGCTTCTTCTTTGCTTTCATCTATGCAGGAGTTCGCCTTCTACTGGACCATAACCCATATGTAATGAATAGTGGAAGCGGGGTGTGTGACAAGGGAGATTTGCAATGGGTCTTATAATTTGAAAGGCTTTAAACATTATTGAGCCACCGTCCGTACTATACGGGAAAAAAAATGCAGACAGCGCAACATAAAAACTCATTTCTATCAGTTTCCTTAGTCTTTAAGGCTCATTTCACACCACTGGGCTTTTGCACCATCTTTCATTTTGCATGTGCATTGCCATAGACTTCTATGGAGCTGCATTTACATTGTAAACGCAGCATGCAGGACTTCTCCAACGCAAACAGCTAGGTGTGAAAGAGGTTTAAGTCCCCATTCACATTTAGCCATTTGGTTGGAAAATGCAATGTCTGGGAAACAGGATCCATGGGGAAATCCATCAAACTCAAGATTGGACTAAAAGACTCCCATGGTAACTTTGGACATTAAAACTAAGGCATCCAGCAAGTTGCATTTTTAATATTGATTTTGCCACTACTATCAAATTGAGCAACTAAACAAGTGGTAAACAAATTAAGACTAGCACAATAGTTCAATGGAGGTGGGCTACTAGAATCCATCTATCTTCCGTGACAGAGACATCTACATAAACTATTATAGTAAATTTTAGTTAATAGTGAAATTTCCATGCAAGAACCACTGTTACACTTACATAAGGTGGTGTGTCCAGGCTATCTGTGTTCACAATCAGCGGAGGAGGATTCGCCTAAAAAAACATTTTCTCGTTATAACTAACAGATTAAACACTTATGTTCAAGAACACATTTTACTGGACACAATCAAACTAAACACATTTTGGAATCTGAAAATCATAACACATGTATACATGGGTCTCCGGTCATTCACAGAATTATTTTCTTTTAAGCACTTTTAGCTAGCCACTGCTAAGAGGTGCCCGAGGCTCATTGTGGAACGTTAAGGGAAGATTGTCCCACCTGTGTATAAGGCTGGTGCCTTCATCTTACTTCTGGGAGTTAGGTGTAGAGTGGAAGACCAATATTTAGCACTGAAATACATTTTCTCTGCTCTTTCTGATTGTAAATTACCACTTGTATTTGCCCTTCTGACCTCTATGTATCCATTCATTATATGTATGTAGTGTGTCTAGTGTGCTCTTAAAGCTATTAATTAACTTAATCTTGGGCTGCTCGGTTATCTCGATCCCAAACCCACTCGTATTATACGCTACTGGGCTGGCCTTCTGGCACAATATAATCCAGCTAAAAGGCCTGGGCTATAAACAAACAGCTGGTGCCATTCCTACAGGGCTGGCAGGGTTAGGTTCACTGGTGATCCTAAAAAAAAAAAAGGGCCCCGCAACCAGTCAGGGTCTTGATGTCCTGTAACAAGGGAATGTACAGCGTGACTCCAGACGAGGCCATGAGATACAGATCTCATCACAGTGTGCTAAAATAAAGTTAAATTAAAAAATAGATAAAACAAAAACACAAAAAACAATTTTTTTACAATTTGTAGTGTTTTATTCTAATAAAAAATGTAAGTTTGTCAATAAAATCTTATTGCGCGTGAAACCCCAATTTCTCCCGGTTACAGCAATACCACATATGTATAGGTAGACACCCTTTTCTGCCCAGGAGACTCCCCCAAACTGAAACAACGCTTTAGGAGATTTTCAGATAAAATACAACTATGCTACGCGCTAAGCGCACCTTGCAGTTTTTCAAGAAAAACAACCCCTTTACATTTGAAATACCCCCAACAAACTATAGATTCTCTGGAAGTACACACCTCAAGGTTTTCTAGGCATACCAGGCTTGTTGACATGGGTGCAGTTTTCTGGAAGTAATCCCTCAATATAGGTTTCCCTAAAAAAAAGTATAAAAAAGCAGAATCAAAACCACATTTTCCTAAAAAAAACTATATGCGAACAAGAAAAAAACTGAAAATCTGAAAAAGCAACATGCCCCGAACAGAACAATACCCAGCATGCATAGCTACTGTCAAGGGAAGAGTTGCCAAACACACCAAAGTAAAGCATGTGCGTAACGGTAATTTTACTTCAAAATTTCAGCTCTGCAGACAAAGTGCGCACCTTGTGCTTTTTCTACCAAAACAACCCTTTACATTTGGAATATCCCCCATAACCCATATATTCCCTGAAAGTACACATTCTAAGCTTTCTAAGCGTACCCAGCTTGTTGTCGTGGGCTCATCTTTCTGGAAGTAATCCCTTGAAGAATTCTTAGGTTGCACATGGTTTAAAAAAAAAATGTATAAAAAAGCAGAATAAAAAACACCTTTTCCTAAAATATCAATATGCAAATAACAAAAAACAAGCTAAATCTGAAAGCGCAAGGTCCCCCGAGCAGAATACCCAACATGCATAGGTACTATTAACCCTTTTAATTGCCAGCCTACTTGAACTTTTGTCACCCTCAGTTGGTCATTTTTCCCCATTTTGCGGCATGTTTAACCGTGATTTTTGTCGGAATTTCTTGGAAAATATATATATATATTTTTTTGCAGCAGAATTTAGGCTTTAACATTAAATGTCTTGTTTTGTAATTGTAAAAATAAATAAAATAATATTTTTTAAACAATTGTCTCCTTTATTTTAAATAAAACATTTTTTTAGTAATAAAAACCATATTGCATGTGACAGCCTAACCTTAAAAATTAAAAAAAAAAATAGTGCCCCCCCCCCCCCCCCCCGGAAGGGGGGTCCCTATGCCTTTTTCTTTTTAATTTTAATTCTTTAAAATTTTAATTTTTTAAAAACTTTTCTTCTTAATCCCAGGGGGTGGGGGGACCCCATTTTTTGTGGGGAATTTTAAGGGTTAGCCTAACCCGTAAAGTGGACCAATACCCAGGATTTTCACTATCCTGGGTTTTGATCCACTTCCGCGGGGGTGCCCCGCTGCGTAAAACCCCCGAGAAAGGTATGAAAAACTCACCTCAGCCCGCTCCTACGGCGCATGCGCGAGCGCTCGTCCAATCAGAGCGCTCAGAGCCGCTGTGGTATGCACGGACAAGGGACGACAACCACAGCGGCTCTGAGCGCGCGCTGGCAGCCGCATCTCGCGCTTCCCTCTAACAGGGAGCGCGCCCGCGTCGGCCACTCACAAACGACCGGCGCGTGTGCGCGCCCTGATAGAGAGAAGCGCGAGATGCGGCCCGCACATGCACCGTTGGAACGGGGATAAGGTAAGGCGAATGGGGCGTCCTGGGGGGCTTCACACAGCGGGGCATCCCGACTTCGGGGAGGGATCTGATCCGGGCCGATCAGCCTGGGTGTTGGTCCACTTAAAAAAAAAAAAGTGGGGGGACCCCATTTTTGAGGGGAATTTTAAGGGTTAGGCTAACCCTAACCCTTAAAATTAAAAAAAAAAAATGACATAGGGTCCCCCCTACCCATCATAACCAGCCCGGAACCAGCTATGGGGGCTTGTAGGAACAGAGGTGGGGGGGGCCAGCTTTTGTGGCCTCCCCACCCTGCAGCCTACGAGCCCACATAGCCTATGTGGGCCCAGGCTCTTCTCCCCCCCTGGGCTTTGGGGAGGCAGGTAATTGGGGGTGCAGGGGTTAATGGCAAGTCACCCGCTAGGGCAGGCCAGACCCCAGCCTTGTGAACTGGTACAGGGGTCTCATGGACCCCTTACCAGTTCACAAAGGGTTAACAGCTAAATAATAAAAAAAAAACACAGAAAAAAATAATTTTATTAAAAAAAAAAAAAAAATACTCTTTACTCACCTTCGATCATCTGCTCCTGTGTCCCTCGCTGATCTGCTGTCAAATGCCGGAGATCGGCAGCCAGAGGAGGAGGGGAGGCAGGAGATCAGAGGATCTCCTGTCCCCTCTCACCACCGATCACCAGCATCTGACAGCTGAGAGGCCTGGAGCTGTCAAGACGCCGGCCGAGTGACGCCATAAGCCCCGCCCCAAAGCCCCGCCCCAAAGCCCCGCTTCGCGGCAAAATGGCAGCACACGTCGGAGGAAGAGGGGAGAGAGCCTGACAGGCTCTCTCCTGAAGATAGAAAGCCCGGGGGGGGGGGGGGGGGGAATCGGAGGCCAGTGAAGAGGAGGGCCGGCGCGATCGAGCGCACATGGAGGTGAGTAAATGTCATTTTTATTTATTTATTTTTTTTACAGGAAAAGCCAGCGGCTGCAAAAACGGGGGGGGGGGGGGCACTACTCCGGGCTCTCCCTTTCCTCCGGAGGAGCCCCGACGGGGGATCGGAGCCCCCCAGGGTGAAGAGGAGACCCGGCCGGTTCAAATGAGGGGTCAGGTACGTGGCTGGCGTTTAACGGTTGGAGAGGCAGCCACGTAAAATTAACGTGGCTGCCAATAGAAGGGTTAAAAAAAGAAGAAAAAAAAAAAAAGAAGGATGAGCAATAGTTTGTAAGAGTAGGTCATGTCACCATTACACTGTTGAAACTCCTCCTTCTGTAAAGCAGGGCTGTGGAGTCAGTAAACCAAAGTCCGGACTTTTTTTTTTTACCCGACTCAAGAGTCCTTCATAAATTTTTCTCACTATCTCACTATTATAGAAGCAGACTACTTGGAGAGACCATGAAGCATATATTTATTAGAGTACAATTTCTGAACAAATAACTTGAGGCTCCAATCCAGGCAACAACATTAAGTAGTTTACACACCCTTTTGTCACCTGCAACTCTTCTGCACAGCGCCAGCGTCTTAATACTTACCAATGATGGAATCGATCAATCTTGCTCCTCAATCTCTGGGCAGACATGGCGGCATCATGTGGCGGTGTGAACAAGGCTCCATGGACAGCCCCATGAGAGGCAAGTATAAAGATTATGGCCCCACATGAAGAAGCTAGCTTGGTTGCTCCTGGTGCATCCTGAGTCATGATACCCTGCTCTGGGAAACCCCTTAAACTTCCTGTCAAACTACAGGTGCCCAAATTCTTGATATGGGAACCATCGCTCTGACAGTGACAAAAGTTAGAGTATTAAAGAAGGCTGAATATTCAAGGGGATACAGAAGACCATAGTGTCGGGCTACGTTTGGCACTGTCCTAAACAGTTTTCTGTTTTTAAATTGAACAATTGAGATGTTTACAATTTCACCTTATGCTTTCTCTTCTGAAGCAAGTGGGTGTGGCCCTTGGCTCTGTGATGCAGCATAATAATCATCAATAATGGGTGGGGTCTGTAAGTCAGGTGGTCTCATAACCCTGGCTGTTCTCCCTCTCCTATTATCCAAAGTCTGATAATGTGAAACTTTAGACCACCAGCTTAGCACGGTTATTGGTTGTCCATGGCAAAGAAATACAGGGGGTGTGCCACTACTCTTTGCCTTGTTTCTACTTTCAGAAGCAACTGTGTTCTGACAGGAAGGGAGAGCACAGCCATGATTAGGAGAGCTGCTGAATAACCGTTTATGCACTTTGCCTACAGAGTTCCTTTAACAGCCTGTGAGATTTAAAGGACAGACACTATACTTGTAACCATATGACTGTACACTGGCTAGCTGGAAACCATTTGCTTTTACACATGGTTAGCCTTTGGCAGCTTATTGGTATTCAGCTTTACAAACCATTTGTGTAATTGAAACATTCATAAATCTAACATTTAGTTAGGCTACTCTGATTCTTTTTTTAAAAACGCATGGAAACCCATTTTGGGTCCAAAGCAAAAAAAAAACATTTCCCTGGATGTGGTTGGTTAGCTAGGGCTCTTTCACACCTAGCAGTTTGTGTTTCATCATGGTGTGGACTATTGTGGAGAAGGGGCAAGATCTAGACAGCTGAACAAAGCCAAAACTTGCCCCCACTTGCCATCTGCTTAAAGGAGGAACAAAACCCTGCCCAGCCTAGCAATTTAGAAGTGTTTGCATTCCCAGGAGCGAGCAGATACAGGGGATGTGTTCATTTGTGCTCCCAATTGCAGAAGATCGGAGCCATTTGACGATTGACACAGGCACAGCAAATAGCTGATTGGACAACAGCCCACACATGCACAGATGGACCAGGAAGGGGTAAGCCATTACCGGTGATCTAATGTGACGCCTTGGTGGCGGATGTACGGTGGGCCACTACCATGACTATCTTGCTGATCACTCTGGCCCTTTAACACTTCAGACAAGTGGCACCATGCCAAAAGAACTACACAAATCTCCAAAACATTAATCAAGAGAATATATTCCATCTTGGACAAGAATCCCTGAACAGTCTGGTCCACAATTACCTTGAAAGGCTGACAATGAAAACGTATTCTAAACCTTCCAGCGGATCTGGTAAAGGGAATGATTTGGTAATATATAGCCACCAGCCTAGGACCAGTTGACTTGTGGGACTGCTGCCAAATGTGACCCAGGGTCTTTCATTTGGATAGGAAGTGCCCAATGTGAAAGGGCATAAATTCGACTTTAGTCCCAGAACCCTTCTGACCTGGCAAAAGGTGGAAGACATGAAGGCCCTTCCAAGTCCTGTAGTAAAATTTAGAGGATGACTGTTTGCGTGCTCAAATCAAGGTCCAAATTACCGTGGAAAACAACCCCCCTCTCCTCCAATATGTTGGTCTCAACAGCCAAGCCACTAAAGCCAGCACCGGAGAATTGGGGTGCCACAGAGGACCCTGTTGCAGGAGATCTGGCTGGTTAGGGAGTCGCCACAGGGGGCTCCACCACCAGGCTCAGCAGTTCCGACCAACCACACCCTTCTGGCCCAGTGTGGGGCAACCAGGATGATCGGAAACTGCTCACAGTTGATAATCTTTAACATGTGACCCAGAAGTGGCAGTGATGGGAATGTGTAGAGCAGGCTGTACCCTGACCAGGGAATAGCCATCGTGTCGATTACCACAGCCAGGGGGTCCTGCACCCTGGACACGAACCTCTGGACCTTTCAGTTCTGCAGAGATGTGAAGAGGTCCACCACTGGCACTCCCCCTAGTCCAGGGCCAGCCAATTCTCCACCCCCAGAACGTGAACTGCTGAGATGCATGGAAAGTAAATTTCCGCCCACCTCCTGATGATGAACTTCCTGGACTGCCTGGCAGCTCCTGGTACCCCCCTGATGTTTTATGTAGGTCACAGCTGTGGAATTGTACGATTGTACCCTGAAAGGAAGGCCCCAGAGCTGGGCAGACCAATGCCTGAGTAACAGCAGAATCGCCCTCAGTTCCAACATATTAATTGGAAGACTGAGCTCTTGATGGTCTCAGAGACCCTGAAACGTCTGGTTGCCCAAAACACCACCCCAACTCGTCAGACTGGCATTTGTGGTCAGGATGACCCACTGGACCACCAGGAAAGACCGACTCACTGCCAGAGATGGCAGGCATTATCTTTCAATATATCAACAAGAGATTGTCCAACATCTGCACAGTCCTGCATCATTTTGATAGCAGCAGCATTTGTAGAGGTCTGGAGTGGGCATACGCAATTGCCTGGATGGTAGATACCAACAGGCCAAGGAGACGCATGCCCTGCCTGATCATGGAATGTTAGTCTCTCAGCAGTGACCTCACCATCCGATGTCATACCTGGATAGGTCGCCAACATGAAGGGAACCACCTGGGTTGATCACCCACCTGAAAAGTTCCAGTGTGAACCGTCTGAACATCTCGCACAGCACCTCTGCTAGAGATGGGGTTCAGATGAGGAAGTCTTTCAGGTAAATGTGACGTGTACACCCTGCCTCCACAGGAGTGTCATCACCGCCGCCAAGGCTTTCGTGAACACTCACGGGCACTGAACAGTCTGAACGGCAGTGCCACAAATTGGAAATATCAGGCACCCACCACAAAGCGCAGGTATTGTTGGTGACTAGGGAAGATCGGGACATGCAGATAAGCATTCTTTATGTTCACCGTGGCTAGAAAATCCCCTTTGCATCAACCTCACGACCGACCTTAGAGTTTCCACTGTTCAGATTCCCGACATCAAGGATCCTCCGATCAGACCCATCCGTTCTTGTATCCAGAGGAAACAACCTCCCGGATGCAGGCTTTGGCTATCCGTTCCCTCCACACTGGTGCGTAGTGCAAAAGCAGACCCTCACCAGACCTAAGAGGGCTTGGCTGGCCCCTTGTGGTATAGGTGTCCCCCAAGGCTTTTTCTTACCTAAAAATCCTTGCAGCGACTGAAGATTGTAGCACCTCCAAACTTCTGGAAGGGATGAAAATGCGGCGACCTGTAAAACAAGGTCCTCCGTTTCAGATTCTGTGGACCTACCTGTGGCCTTCCAGACCAGGTCATCCAGAGGCTCATCCTAAAAAGGTAAGGGCAGTAAGAGTCTTCTTAGAAGTAGCGTCAGCTGACCAATGTTACAGCCAGACCATGCTTTGCAAGGTGACCATCAAGGGCAGCCCCCTAGCTACTAGGCACACAATGTCGTCTATAGCCAGCACCATGTACCTGAAGACCTCCATAGCGAAGGAGTTCAAACAAAGTGCAGAGGAATGTAAACCTGCATGCCACAACCCCCTCCTCTGCTGCTTCATCTAGACCTTGCCTGCTGTAATTGCGATGGATGTGACGCAAGCTGAGTGCATGGCTGACCCAACCATGGAGAACGCATGCCTGGCCAGCTGGTCCTACCGCCTATCTGGGTATCTTAAGGCTGCACTATCCAAAGTAGGAATAATGGTGTGCCGAGCCAGACCAGACACCGGTTCATCTACTTCAAACCGAGCCCTGACCATCTCATCTGGAGAGGGGTACTTGGCGTCCAGGACCTTAGGAAGAGACCAAAGCTTATCCAGTTTTACCCACAACTTTGCCACCGGCCTGTCAAAATGGGCAAGCCTGAGAAAAACCTGCCTGATCTGACACTTGTAGGGTTCACCCTTTTTCATCTGCTGCTTTGCCCAAAGAAGGTAAGTGTATAGGCGACCTGAGGGGGGTTTCACACAGCGGGGCATCCCAATTTTGGGGGGAGGGAATAGAATCCCAGGCCAACTTTAAACCTAGAGCAGAGACAAATCTAGGCCTGGTGGCTTCACCTGCAGATAGATTAAGATGCCTAAGCATCCTAGACAGCCAATTGCAAGATCCTTAGAGGGGATCAACCCACCCCCTCACGTGGGGGCATCCTGAACTGGGATGTCCTCGTCTTCTCCCCCCCTCCCCCCACACCGAGTCACCAGATATTCTAACGTTTTCCTTGAGCCAATGGACACATGCATGACCAGCACAGACATCACTCACTCCCCTTCTCAGCTGTGCATGGCCCCGCACAGCCGAAGGGAGCAGAGTGATGCCGTATGCCGCTCGCAAGTGTGGCTAGGATTCCAGCAGGCTGCTCCAGCTGCAGCACGGGTTCGAGGAGAGGCAAGTGATCTCCAAAACCTGTAGTACAATTCTGTGTAACTCACCTGTAGAATTGTTTTTGTATCCATCCAGTCCAGGCCGTCCCGATATCTTCACGATTGGGTGTTCGCCCCTAGGGGGCGCCTGACAGCAAGATCAAAAATGTAGCTCCTCCCGGCCCCCTATAAAAGGTAGCTCCCCCTTTATCATTCCCCAGTGGTCTAAAAGCAGTACTCAAAAGAGGGCAGGCCGGGAGGCCTAAGAAAAAAAAAACATGTTACCTCACATAGCTTCAGCTTGTACTGTCGCTAATGCAAACATATCCACGTCCGGCTGACCCCAGCGGAGACAGAGCCTGAAAGGTCTCGCTGCTGAGGGATCATTCCCCCAGGCACAAGGAACTCCTGCTCAGGGAGTCTGGCTCTTGGTTTTCCACCCCGGGGATGTAGGCCGCAGAGATGCAGGGAACATTCTCCTCTGCCCAAGTCAGAATCCGGGTTACCTCCTTGAGGGATCTCTTGCTCCGAGTCCCGCCCTAGTGGTTGATGTAGGCCACAGATGTCCGATTGTCCGAGCGAACCTGCATCGCACGGCCTCTTAAATGGGGAGTCAAGTGTAGAAGAACCAACCGGATTGCTCTCAGCTCCAAGAGATTTATGGGTAAACTGTTCTCCTGCAGACCCCACTGACCCTGGATCTTCTGCATCTGTCAAACGGTTTCCCAGCCTGTCAGACTGGCATCCGTGGTAACTATCTCCCAATGGGGAGTAAGAAAGGACTTGCCCACCAGAAGGTTCCGGGAGTCCAACCACCACAAGAGGGACTACCTGGCCAGGGGAAAGCGAAAAAACCTTGTTCCAGAGATTCCTGCGCCCGCCTGCGCCCGATTTCAGCTGGTCAGCAGGTTCAATTGTAGAGGTCTCATGTGAAATTGGGCGAAGGATACGGCCTCGAAGCATGACACCATTAGGCCCACCAATCTCATCCCCAGACATACCGATGGCTGTTGACAAGACAGCAAGGCCTGCACTTGCATCTGGAGACCCAAAACCTTCTGCTGTGGCAGAAAAACCTTGACCTGAGCGGTGTCTATCGTCATTCCCAGGAAGGATCTCACTGTTGGAGTGATAAACGACTTGGGGTAATTGATTACCCAACCGAAGGCTTCCAGGGTTGACAGCACCATCCAAGTATCACTTTCGGCCTCCTGAAGGGCCTGGGTCGAAATCGGCAAATCGTCCAGATAGGGCAACACACGAATACCCCGACTCCTCAGGATAGCCATAATGCCCGCCAGCACCTTGGTGAACACACAGGACGCTGCGGATATGCCGAATGGGAGTGCTACAAACTGGTAATGTTGATCCTCCAGCGCAAACCTCAGGAACTTCTGATGTCCCTGGAAAATCGGGATGTGCAGATAAGCGTCCCTGATGTCCACCATGGTCATGAAGTCGCCGGGACAAAGCAATCTCACCGCCGACCGCAACGTTTCAATGCGGAAATGTCTGAGTCTTATAAACCTGTTGAGACCCTTCAGGTACAGGATTGGCCGCAGCATTCCGTCCTTCTTGGGAACCGTGAACAGGTTGGAGTAGAATCCCCGACCCTGTTCCTGCCGGGGTACAGGGCAAATCACACCTATCCGCAGGAGGTTTTGAACAGCCGTTCTCAAAGCTTGAGCTTTTAGGGGGTTTTGTGATATCCTTGAATGGAGGAATATTGTGGGTGGCCTGGCTGCCAGCTCCATCTTGTAACCGGAGGACACCACCTCCTGAATCCACCGATCAGACGTGACGCCTCCAGATCTGAGCAAACAGCAGAAGCCGTCCCCCCACCCGTATAGGTGAGGGCGCACCCTCATGCCTGAGTGGGCTTGGCTGGGGGTTTGGACTTAGCTCCCCAGGAGGAGTTGGGCCGGCTGCGGGACCTACCTCTGCCCCAGGTATCTCTGCGGCCACCTGGAAACGAAGATCCTCTTCCTCCTCTAAAGGACCGATAAGAGGTGTTCCGAGAGCCGAGCAGGCTTCCTTCTCTGAGGGAGTCTACCATCCTTGACCAGAAGGTCCAGGCGCTCCCCAAACAGCCGGCTTCATACAAAAGGTAGACTTGTGAGGGACTTCTTGGCAGCCGCATCAGCCGACCACTGCTTCAACCAGAGCGAGCGACAAAGAAACAAGCAAGGCCTAAATTCTTGCGCCAAGCCTGACCACATCATCCATGGCAGTAACAAAGCCAATGAAATCCAAGCAAGCCTGGAGTTCCTTATACTCTTCCGCCCGCTTGCAAGCCTTAGCTCTAGCCACAAGGTGTCTCACCTTTCTCCTGTTGGCTAGTGAAACGATTGCCGAGGCACACGCAGGGCGAAAGAGCACCAACAAAGGTGAAAGCATGGCAGACCAGCTGATCCATGCGCTTGTCTGCAGGGTCACGTAATGAAGCATTGTCGGGTGACGGCATAACAGTGGTATTGGACAAGCCTGACACGGGAGAATCCACCTCGGGAGGATGACACCATAACCGAACCAATTCAACAGGAAAGGGGTACCGCCTATCCAGGCCCTTAGGAACCGACGGTAATTTGTTGGGCCTTTCCCATTCTTTAAGGATCATGTTAGAAAAATGAGGCTGCTCGGGGAAGACCCGTCTTTGCCTCTCAGGCCGAAATAAATCACCCTGCATCCTCTTAGCCGCTCTGGGAGGAACAATGTGTAGGGTATCAAACACAGAAGAGAGCAAACTCTCCGTATCATCCTGGAGGCAAGAATCCTTGTCCGAGGAGGAACCAGAGACACTGTCATCGCCAGCGGAATATTCCACCGTTGAGTGCGAATCATCTGGCAACTCACCTTCCTCCGCAGAACCCAAGCAATCAAAAAGATCATCCGAGTAAATCGGCTCCAGATGCCGCTTCTTACTCAAGGCTTCCTTAGGGGCTGTCAACGAGACTCTGCTTCTTTAGACTAGCCAGGCTGTGCGCAAAATCAGTATGAGACCCCTTGCTGGTTCCCCCTTCACTAGGGGCTGACCGCAGCAGCGGAGGGTCCAGAGAGGCCAATGGTAATACAGGGCTAGGGTCAGGGGCGACTGCCTGCTCATGGTCCAAAACAATGCCTCTGGCACAAGTGGGACAAATAGTGCTGAATCCAACCAGAGGATTCCTTCTGCACAAGGGGCAGAGCCTGTCCTGCCCAAATGGGGCCCCCGGCTCACTATCCCCTGATGCCTCCATTATGGTGATTAGGAATAGTAATATTCAATAAGGCCACTAGACGCTAACAGCCTAAGCCTAAAAACCGATCCCTCTAATTAATAAGGGGCACTGGGAGAAGCCACAACCCTCAACCTTAGCCCACGATCTAAACAAAAAGAGAGAGAGAAAGAGCAATTACCTTAAAAGTCCCATGTCAACCTTAACATAGAAGACATATGTGCATATGGCATATGTGCAACAAATAATCAAAAGACGGACTCACGACACCGCAACCGAAAAAAACAATTCTGAGTATTAACCTGTAGAATTGCTTTTGCCATGCATGGCACGGCCTGCTTCACGAAGTCATTACATCATGGTATTTCGCCACAAGGTGGCTCAGTGCACTGCAGAAGAGTTGTGGCTCCTCCCAGTACCATACAAAAACAGAATCACCATAGACTTATCCAGTGTTGACAAGCAGTTATTCAAGAAACCGGGAGATAATAAAAGTAAAAAGGTAACAAAAAAACCCAAACTAACTTGGATCACTCACCATAAAGAGGCAACCAAGAACAACGATAACAAGGGTGGGGTGAAGCAGGCCGTGCCATGCATGGCAAAAGCAATTCTACAGGTGAGTACTCCCAGAATTGTCTTTTTCCCCATTGCATGGCACGGCCTGCTTCACTAAGTCATTACATCTGGGACATCCAAAAGCAGTGTCCATAAAGTAGGGTGGGATTCCTAAAGCGTAACAGGCCATTTAAACCACTACCGCCTGAAGTACCTTGCGGCCAAAAGCAGCATCAGCTGAGGCCTTAACATCAACCTTATAAAACTTGGAAAAAGTATGAACAGAAGACCAAGTGGCGGCCTTACAAACTTGTTCAACAGAAGCTTGGTGCCCAAGATGCACCAATAGCACGAGTGGATTGAGTAGTAATCCTAAAAGGAGGTTCCTTCCCTTTAGCAGAATAGGCTTGTACCACCGCCTGACGTATCCACTTGCTGATAGTGGATTTAGCAGGAGGCAAACCCTTCCTAGGTCCAGCAGGAAGAACAAAAAGAGCGTCAGTTTTCCTGAAAGATTCAGTAGCAACCAAATAAAAGTTCAGAGCCCTGACAACATCCAAAGAGTGAAGGGTCCGCTCCTTGGAATTAGCAGGGTTAGGACACAAAGAAGGCAAAACAATGTCCTGATTGAGATGAAAAAAATAAGGAGGTTTGATGGAAAGCACCGCCAAGTCAGAAAATTGCCTGACAGAAGTAAGGTGGCCTTTTTTGTGGCCATTAAGAGTCAGAATGGGCAAAGCAGCCCCACGGATAGGCTCAAAGGGAGGACCCTGCAAAGCAGACAACACCAGATTCAGGTCCCAAACCGCATAGACTTCCGTGGGGGACGCACATGAGTAACCCCCTGGAAAAAAGTCTTAACCAACAGATGATTGGCAAAGGATCTTTGGAAAAAAATTGCCAGAGCTGACACCTGTCCCCTGAGGGTACCAAGTTGAAGGCCCGAAGCACGAATGTTGCAAAGATTCCAGAATCCTGGGGAAAGAAAACACCCGACAAGGAAGAGACTTAGACTCACACCAGGCAATGTAAGCATGCCAGATCCTGTAGTAAATAAAGGACGAGGATTTCTTCCTAACCCTAATCATGGTATCAACAACAGAAGCCGGCAAACCCTTATCCATCAAGATGGAGGTTTCAGCAGCCAAGCAGTTAAAGCCAGCATTTCTAAATTGGGATGGCACAGGTGTCCCTGAGTGAGCAGATCTGGATCCTTGGGCAGGGCATACTGATCTACTGCCAAATGCACGACGTCCAGAACCAATCTGATCGCCCTCAGTTCCAGGACATTGATGAGAGCATGGGCCTCCTGGGGCCCCACCGACCCTGGAACTTCAGAGACTTCCAAAAGCCCCCCCAAACGGTCAGACTGGCATCTGTGGTGACAGTCTCCCAGCACGGAGGCAGAAAAGTCCTGCCCACTAGAAGGTTCCCTGAGTCCAGCCACCACGAGAGGGACTGTCTGGCCAGGGGGGACAGAGCAAATTCCTGATCCAGGGACACAGGGTCCCGATCCCAAACCGACAAGAGGTGCAACTGAAGAGGTCTCATGTGAAACTGAGCAAAGGAGACCGCCTCGAAGCAGGACACCATCAGACCCACTAACTGCATCCCTTGCCGGATGGAGGGATGGGGACACAAGAGCAGAGTCCGTGCCTGCTTCTGAAGGCCCTCCACCTTCTGCTGGAGAGATATCCAGAGTCATACCCAGAAAGGACCACAAAGACGGGGATAGTGAAGATTTGTGATAGTTGATCAACCAGCTGAAGGACTCGAGAGTGGAGGTCACCACCTGAGTATCCTTCTCGGCCTGATGAAGAGATTGAGACAATTAGAATGTCGTCCAGGTAAGGAAGGATGCGAATGCCCCGATTCCGCAGCAGAGCCATCACGCCCGCCAGCACCTTCATTAACACCAGAGGGGCTGAGGTGATACCGAATGCTAAGGCCACAAACTAGTAATGCTGATCCTCTAGAGCGAACCTGAAAAATCTGATGACCTAGAAAGATTGGCACGTGAAGGTAGGCATCCTTGATGTCCACTGAGGTCATGAAGTCGCCCGGGCGCAGGGTACTGACAGCCGAGCGTAGAGTCCCCATGCGAAAATGCTTGAACCTGACAAACTTGTTGAGACCCTTCAAGTTCAGGATAGGCCTCAGGAAGTAGAACCCTCGACCCCGTTCCTGGGAAGGCACAGGGCAAATGACTCCTGACTCCAACAGACGTTGAACTGCCAGGCGCAAACCCTGAGCTGACAGAGGGTTTTGGGGCATCTGGTGGGGATCTGATGAATCTTGGGGGCGGTCAGGCTGCAAACTATCCTTGTAACTGGAGGACACCACCTCCTGAATCCACCGGTCTGAGACACGTAGTCTCCAGACGCGATCAAAGAGCTGAAGCCGTCCCCCCACTCGGATGGTTGAGGGCGCCTCCTCATGCCTGAGGGGGCTTGGGAGAATGTTTGGACTTGGGGCCCCATGAGAGACCGGGGCGATCACAGGATCTGCCACGACCCCCAAAATCCCTGCGAGTACCCAAGAAGAGGGAGCCACGACCTCCTCTGGAAGCACGAAAGGAGGGGAGGGAAGAGGAGGGCCCCTGAAAGGGCCGAGGCTGCCTCCTACATTGAAGCAGCCTACCATCCTTGGCTAAAACATCCAGATGCTCACCAAAGAGCCGCAGCCCCGTAAAGGGGAGCCCAGTGAGAGCCTTCTTAGCGGCAGCATCAGCCGCCCACTGACGCAGCCAAACAGAGCGGCGCATAGCCACCAAAAGGGCAGAGGCCCTACTACCCATCCGTACCGCATCATCCATGGCAGTAAGGACAAAGGCAACAAAATCAGAGCAAAGCAAAAGGGACCTATAATCCTCCCCCCTGTTACCAGCCGTAGCGCCCTCCAGGAGACGCTTGAGCTGTCTCTTAAGGGTAATAGCTGTAATGGCAGCAGCGCAGACCGGGAGCAGCCCAGCCCCCACACACGCAAAAGCATGGCAGGCCAGCTGATTCATGCGCAGTCCTCGCTGTCCCGCAGTGTAGTAGTGTCAGGGGAAGGCATGACCGAGGTGTTGGACAGCCCGAGCACAGGAGCGTCCACCTCAGGGGGACACGACCATCGCTTAACCAGGTCGGCAGGTAAGGGATACCTCCTATCCCACCCTTTGGGCACCGCAGGCAATCTACTAGGACGTTCCAACTCCTTGAGCACCATATTAGTGAAATGGCTCTGCTCAGGGAATTCCAGGCGCTGTTTGTCAGAATGAAAGAGCTCACCCTGTTTTCTCTTAGCCACCTCAGGGGGGCCAATGTGCAAGACCTCAAAAATGTGAGCTATAAGAGCTATCAGTATCTCAGTAACCATGAGTCCTCCCCAGACGCAGACCCAGGGTCACTGCCGTAACCCTCCTGCTGGTCCTCAGAGTAGTCGGAGTCCTGAAAGAGTTCCCCCTCCTCAAGGGGGTAAAGGCCAACAAAAGTATCAGGTCCGTCATCCTCCTCAGGAACAAGGGATGTCACGGGAGCTAGGTGCCACTTCTTGCCAGAGGCCTTACGTGGAACAGGCCTGGCAAGCTGCCTTTTAATACTGGCCACACGTAGTGCCAGATCAGACTGTGACCCCACGCTAGTACCCCCCTCACTGGGGGCTAAATGCAGGCGCGGGGGGGGGTGGGCGATGCAGAAGGGGGCGCAGAGCTGGGAAGCGAAGCGGGCAACCCAGCCTGGAGCGCAAGGACACCCTGGGCGCACTGCACGCACACCGTGACACTGTTACTCACAGGGGATACCCCACACATGGAATACAGCCCGGATTGCCCCGAAGGACCCCCAAGCACGCTATCCCCAGAAGCCTCCATATGGTGATTAACACAGGCGCAATAGGCCAACACAGGGTTAAGGCTAGCAAGAGCCACCCGGGATGCCCCCCCAATGGATGCCCCCAGTAACCAGAGAGAAGATGACCAGTAAGAAATGAGGAATGGTAAGGGATAGGACCTGGAGCAATCACAACCCACAGTTGTCCCGCCTGACAGACATAAATAAAGACACATAAGTATCCCGCAACACATGCCAAAAAGACCAAAAAACCCAGAAGGGGATTCACGGACCAAGTACGGCAAGGCACTAACCGTCAGACCACATGAGGAAGTGTCAAGCAGACAAGGATCACCGCCACAGCTCCGGGAGGAGAAAAGCCCCAACAGCGCAGTGAAGGCAAAATGGCGCCGGTAGAGGAACCTTGAGAGGTGGGCCGCGGGAGGACGACGCGATACGAGTCATCCGCCAGCCCCGAAGAGCACTAAAAAGCCAGAAAAGTAAACAGTCCCCAAAGGACACTCACCCCCTCAGAAGCTAGGAAAGGAACTCTGCATCCCTAATAGGCTTACCATAAAGCCTATGGCCGGCTACCCTGTGTGTTACAGGGTCTGCGGCTTGGAGCAGCGCTCCTTGAGCACTTCACCCTAGTGCTCCTCTACCTTCCCCCGATCCGTCAGCCGAGGCTGGGAGGCAGAGGGTCCAGAAACGGGTGAAAATAGCCATGCAGGGCCGCAGGCTTAATTGCCCCGCTCACCTGTGCAATATAGAGAGCCATCTTCTATCTTCGCAGAATCACTGCAGAGGAAAAATACAATTCTGTGAAATACTCACCTGTAGAATTGGTATTATAAGTATACAGTACGTCCTGCTCCAGATAGATTACTTACACTTGGGTTTATCCTCCGCCAGATGGCACTGCACTGCAGAGACATGTAAAAACAGGCTCCTCCCAGCCCCTCAAATACCCAGGGACCTCCCACAAATCCCCAGCATTGAAAACCAGTGAACGAGAAGCCGGGAGAATTTAACCACCCAAACTGGTAACTATAACAACGATAACAATCACCATACAGGGGATCCAGAATAATGAAAAACCAAGGGTGGGGTGGAGCAGGACGTACTGTATACTTATAATACCAATTCTACAGGTGAGTATTTCACAGAATTGTATTATTCTTAGTATACAGTACGTCCTTCAGATAGATTACTTACACTTGGGACATCCAATAGCAGTGTCCATAAAGTAGGGTGGGATCCCCAACAAAAAAGGTAGCAGCAGACAGTTTAAACCACTGCCGCCTGCAGAACCTTGCGGCCAAAAACAGCATCAGCTGAGGCCCTAACATCAACCTTGTAATACTTTGAAAAGGTATGAGCAGAAGACCAAGTAGCGGCCTTGCAAACTTGTTCAACAGAAGCCTGGTGCTGGAAGGTCCAAGAGGCACCAATAGCACGAGTAGAATGAGCAGTAAGGCGGAAGGGAGGATTCTTTCCCATAGCAGAATAGGCCTGAATCACAGCCTGGTGAATCCATTTGCTAATAGACTTGGCAGGAGCCAAACCCTTCCTGGGCCCAGAAGGGACCACAAAAAGAGCATCAGTTTTCCTGAAGGACGCAGTGACTACCAGGTAATACTTCAGACACCTGACCACATCCAAGGAATGCAGAACCCTTTCCTTAGCATTGCTAGGATTAGGACACAATGAAGGAAGAACAATATCTTGATTTAAATGAAAAGCAGACACCACCTTAGGCAGAAAGTCTGGCTTAAAGCGGAACACCACCTTGTCCTGGTGTGTCTCATAGTATGAGGGCTGAATAGACAGAGCCGCCAGCTCAGAGACATGCCTGACCGAAGTAATAGCCACCAGAAAGACAACCTTGAGGGTAAGTACAGCCAGAGCAGCATCCTGAATAGGCTCAAAGGGAGCACCCTGCAAGGCAGACAAAACCAAGTTCAAATCCCAAACAGGGACCATAGGTTTACGTGGGGGACGCACATGAGTGACCCCCCTGAAAGTCGTAACCAAGGAATGCTGAGCAAAAGACTTCTGAAAGAAGACAGACAGGGCAGAAACCTGACCCTTCAGAGTACTGAGTTTTAGACCCAAGTCCAACCCATGCTGTAAAAACTCCAGAACCCTGGGGACTGAGAACACCCTACAGGGAAGAGACCTAGACTCACACCAATCAATGTAGGTACGCCATACCCTATAATAGATGGAAGAAGAAGTTTTCTTCCTAGCCTTCACCATGGTCTCAACCACCGAGGCAGACAAGCCTTTCTCCATCAAGATGGAGGTTTCAGCAGCCAGGCCGTCAAAGCCAGAGTTTGTAAATTGGGATGGCGTAAGGGGCCCTGAGTGAGCAGATCTGGCACTCCTGGCAGGACGTACTGGTCTACTGCCATTTGCACCACGTCTGCAAACCACACTCTTCTTGGCCACCTGGGGGCCACCAGAATCACTGGCACCCCTTCCAGAGCAATCTTGCGCAGGACCCTGCCCAGAAGGGGGAATGGAGGAAAGACATACAGGAGCCGAAATTCATGCCATGACATGGACAGAGCATCTGTGGGCAAGGCCAGAGGATCCTGAGACAGGGAGACAAAGGCCGGGAGCTTGTGATTGTGATGCAAACAGATCCACATCCCGTAGACCCCAACGGTGACACAGGGACTGGAATACCCTGTTGCAGAGGGACCACTCCCCCTGACGGGAGGTCCCCCTGCTCAGAGAGTCTGCCAGTAGATTCTCTGCCCCCGGAATGTACACAGCCGAAGTGCACTGAACATTGGCCTCCGCCCATGTCAGAATCCGCGACACCTCCTGGGAGGGCCCCCCTGCTCCGGGTCCCTCCCTGATGGTTGATGTAGGCAACCGCCGTCCTGTTGTCTGAGCGCACCTGCACAGACCGACCCCTCAGGTGATTGGTCAACTGCTCCAGTACCAACCTGATCGCCCGTAGTTCCAGAATGTTGATAGGCAAGTGGGCCTCCTGAGGGCCCCACTGACCCTGGAACCGCAGGGACTTCCAGAATCCCCCCCAACCTGACAGACTGGCATCCGTGGTGACAGTCTTCCAGGAGGGGGCCAGAAAGGACCTGCCCCCCAGCAAGTTCTTGGGATCCAGCCACCACGAAAGGGACCGCCGGACCAAGGGGGGGGAGCACAAAGACCCCATCCAAGGATGTTGGGTCCTTGTCCCATACTAACAGAAGGTGAAGTTGTAGAGGCCTCAAATGGAACTGAGCAAAAGGCACCGCCTCGAAGCATGCCACCATCAGGCCCACCAACTGCATTCCCTGCCTGAGAGAGGGCTGGGGACGCGACAGCAGGAACTTCACCTGCGCCGTTAGAGCTTCCACCTTCTGTTGGGGAAGGAATATCCTTGACTGAACCGTATCCAGAATCATTCCCAGGAATGGGGTCACCGAGGAAGGGGACAGAGGACTTGGGGTGATTGATCACCCAGCCGAAGGACTCCAGGGTGGACACCACCAGTTGAGTGTCCAACTCTGCCTGCTGTAGAGACCGAGAGGTGAGGAGTATGTCGTCCAGGTAGGGCAGCACACGTATGCCCCTTGACCTCAACAGAGACATCACTCCCGCCAGCACCTTGGTGAACACTCGGAGCTGAAGTGAGGCCAAATGGCAAGGCCACAAATTGGCAATGTTGATCTTCCAACGCAAATCTGAGAAACCTTTGGTGTCCTGAGAACACAGGGATATGAAGGTAAGCGTCCTTGATGTCCACAGATGTCATGAAATCCCCTGGAGCGCAGGGAGCTTATGGCCGAGCGCAGAGTTTCCATGCGAAAGCGCCTGTTCTTGACAAATCTGTTGAGGATCTTTAAATCCAGAATGGGCCTGACTGACCCATCTTTTTTGGGAACTGTGAAAAGGTTGGGATAGAACCCTTTGCCTCTTTCTCTTAAGGGGACCTTGCAAATGACCCCCATACCCAGAAGGTCTTGCACGGCCTGCATCAAGACCTGAGCTGAGACAGGGTCCTCGGGGATCCGGGACCTGATGAATCTTGGGGGGGGGTGGCGCACAGCAAACCATCTTGTAACCAGAGGACACTACCTCCTGAATCCACCGGTCTGAGACGTGGTGCCTCCAGACATGAGCAAAGTGCTGTAGACGTCCCCCCACCCCGACAGCGAGGGCGCCCAGTCATGCCTGAGGGGGCTTGGGAGAGGATTTGGGCTTAGACCCCCCAGGAGGAGCCAGGACGTCGTCCACTGCTCCTGTGCCAGGAATCTGCACGAGCCCCCGTGAAGGACACCCCTTTCCCTTGTTTAGCACCACAGTAGGGGAGTGAGAGGGAGCCCTGGCCCCGAAATGGCCGAGACTGCCGCCTGCGCTGGGGTAACTTACCTCCTTTAGCAAAAATGTCTAGACGACCCCAAACAGGCGTAGCCCCTTAAATGGAAGCCCAGTAAGGGCCTTCTTAGCAGCATTGTCAGCAGCCCACTGGCGCAGCCAAACCGCGCGGCATATAGCTACCACCTAGGCAGAAGTTCTAGCACACATCCTAATGGCATCATCCAGGGCAGATAGGATAACGTTTACAAACACATCACAGTTAGACAGTGCATTAAACGTTTCAGGTGGCAATTCATTAAACACCGTCAAGTACACTTCTGATCAGGGTCCTAAGTGCCACAGATGTAATGGCCGAGGCGCAAACCGGGTGCAGCGCCGTCCCCACAAATGCAAAGGCATGGCCAGCCAATTGGTCAACGCGCCGGTCCTCGGCATCCCGCAGAGTAGTAGAGTCAGGGGAGTGCATAATAGAGGTGTTAGACAGCCCTAGAATAGGAGCATCCACCTCAGGGGGTGAAGACCAGCACTTGACCATATCAGCAGGAAAGGGATACTTTCTGTCCCAACTCTTCGGTATGCCGGGAAGTCTACTGGGACGTTCCCACTCCTTAAGCACAAGGTTATTGAAATGGGTTTGCTCTGGAAATTCCAAACGAACCTTAGCAGTATGAAAAAGCTCACCCCTTTGCTTGGGCGCCGCAACAGGGGGAGAGATGGACAGAACCTCGAAGATCTGAACCAGCAGTCTGTCAGTATCATCCAGGGCACAGGGGTCAGAGCCAGAATCGTTGTGACCCCTGGGTCTCTCGTCAGATGACCCTGAATCAGAGAACAGCTCCCCTTCGTCCGAGGGGGTATAGCCACATAGATGCAAAAACTCAGACTCCACAGGGAAAAGAGTGGCATCAGGGGTTAAGTGGCGCTTTTTAGCGGTGGCCTTACGCGCTAAAGTACTAGCAATCAATTTTTCAACACTGGCAAGTCTAGCAGCCACATCAGGTTGAGAATCCCCGCTTGTATGCGATGCAATGGGGGTGAGACTCAAGCTTGGTGGGAGTAGGTGAAGTGAGCAGAGGTGCAGGCCCAGCCACAGGCGGGGCGGGTTGCAACGTTAGCGCCTGCTGTGCGCAAGGAACACAGACCCGTGCACTGTCACCCCTGATAGGTGAGACCCCACAAGCTACACACAGCCGGGCTTGTCCCGAAGGAACCCCGGTCACATTATCCTGAGATGCCTCCATATGGTGATTATGAGGCACAATATGCCAGTAGGGATTGACGCTGTAAAGCAACCCTGGATGCCCCAATGGGGCATGGGAAGTGGGAGTAATTATACTAGGCCCAACTATCAATTACACCGGCCGGGAGAAGCCACTGGATTCGCCCGTCTGAAAGACACAATGAGAAGAAGGGGCGTCAAAAACCATACACAGTAAGGAATGAGCATAAAGCCGCCCGCGGGGGCACTTACGGACCGCGGTAGGTAGAACCGTCACACACGCGCACCCAGACAAAATGGCGCAGAGCGAACCTCGAAGGGCGGGCCAGAGCGAGCCGTGACGCAAAGCGCGCCAAGCCAGGCCCCGCCCCCCCGAAGAGCGCGAAGCCCACAGACAAGCAGCCAATGAAAACGCAGAAGCGTCTGAGGTAACGCCGCAATTGTAACAGTAAAAAAGCCAAGTCAGCGCGGCGGCTGACACCACATATATCAGTCAAAACAGACCAAAAGCCAAATGTCAAAACACTGACACACTCACACACACACACACACACACACACACACACACACACACACACACCTCTTTCCCCCCCGAAGGCTACAGGGAGAATGAGGGAGGATGGCGGACCTCTGTACAGGACCCACCGCTATGCGGGGCATGGGGCAATAATGCGGGAGGGGCATCCCATGAAGGCTCACCATCAGCCTATACCGCCTACCATTTGGTGGGGGATTGCGGTGGAGCAGCGCTCCTCAAGCACACATGGTGCTGCCTACCTTCACCCGACCGGCACAGCCCTGGCTGGGAGGCACATCAAGCAAGGAACGGGTGGGAATAGTCCAACAGGGCCGCAAGCGAATAGCCCCGCTCACCTGCGAGAGAGTGATAATTTCATGTCTTCGCATTAAGCACTGCAGAGAAATCTGGGGATTTGTGGGAGGTCCCTGTGTATTTGAGGGGCCGGGAGGAGACTGTTTTTACATGTCTCTGCAGTGCAGCGCCATCTGGCAGAGGATAACCCCAAGTGTAAGTAATCTATCTGGAGCAGGACATACTGTATACTAAGAATACTGGGTAAGTCTATAGTGATTTCGTTTTTATATAGGTTACCGGGAGGAGCCACAACTCTTCTGCAGTACACTGTGCCACCTTGTGGCGGAATACCCAGATGTAATGACTTGACGTGAAGCAGGCTATGCCATGCAATGGGAAAAGAGGGAGCACCTCCAGCGTCTGCAGCAGGGAAGGCCTGAGCACTCATCTCCCAGCACAGCAGCAGCACGTCTGTCAGCAGCGCCTTCTGGAAGGATCCTCAGGTGGGCGGCACCAGCGCAACGTTAGCTACGTGCCGGCGCTCCCCCAGCGGCACATCAGCAGAGAAAGAAACGATGCCTGTTATGGCGGCGGCCCCTCTAGCATGCACTCCAGAACGCAGAGACGTGAGCAAGGAGATCAGAGACCGCTCCTCGCTGCCTGTCAGTGAGGAGCGCACTGTGACAAGTCGCACCAAACATGCATGCACACATATAATAAAGCAGTGGGCAGGTAGGGACGTATATAAGAAAATACATATTAGTGGTTCCCAATCAGGCTCACCATAAGCCTGTGGCCAGCTACCTTTTAATAATAAGGCCTGCAACCCAGAGCATGTGCTCTGCCGAATGCCGCAGACCCCTGCGTTCACCCTACAGTCACGGATCCCTGTAGCAGCCAAGGGCTGGGAGGCAGAAGAGATCCATGGGAATAGAGTCCTGTAGCGGCCGACAGGCTATGTGGCCCCGCTCTGCTACCAAAATCTGAGAGAGTGCCAATGATGTTATGCAGCCAAATGAAAGATGAACAACTGGGGAATGATAGAGGGGCAGCTGCCTTTATAGGGGGCAGGGAGGAGCTACATCTTTGATCTTGCAGTCAAGCACCCCCTAGGGGCGAACACCCAATCGTGAAGATATCGGGACGGCCTGGACTGGATGGAAGAGAAAAGTGAAACTTTAAAAAGTGGACCAATCATCTGGATTATTACTATCCCGATGACTGGTCCTCTCACCTGGGGCATCTAGTTTTGGGATGTCCCATTGTTTTAACCCCCTCAGATCGCCCACACCACTTTCCTTTCCGCCATTGCCATGGCACTGGTGCAGGCCCTTATTTAAGCAGAGCATAATGTTGTGCAAAGCATTGGTTAGAACCGAGCGTCGGCAGCCACATCAGCTTTCCCTATGTATTTAGGCTGGGCACAGGAGAGCGCCTCAACTGCAGGGATGCGGTTGCGTTCTGTGATTGCTCAAGGGATCAGCAGAAAGGTCAAGGGCCACTGCGTGGGGGAGGGGGGTTAACAAAGAGGTGTCCCAAATCAGGATTCCCCAGGGGCACAAAATCCTCCAGCCGAGTCTTTTAGGATACAGGGATGGCAGAGCAGATTGGTCAACTTTAGCTGGATAGAGAAAAAAACCCTTAGCTATGGCAGCAATAGAGTGGTAACCTCTTCCAAAGGGACAGTCCAGAAAAGGACAATAAGGTAGCAAGGGGTTCACATGAAACCTGTCCTATGTATTCTCCCTCCATTTCCCAAGGTGTGCCAAGATCTTTAAGTGACCCCCTCCTTTTATTTCCATGTACACCTCCAAATGAGGTCGCACAGCTGCCCCCATGGAGCTCCCAGGATGAGAGAGCCTAGCAAACAAGATCACTGTGGTCATGTAACTACAATTGTGCAATGGAGAGGGGCCAAATTTTGGAGACCTGCATGAGCATCTACAGCGAGCTGCAGGGAAGGATGAAAGGCACACACTACAGGCTTCAGTCGAGCACCTCACTGCAAAATTGCCATTTTCTGGACTGCCCCTCAATGGATTCTGAAGAAACAGAAAACCATGTGTCCTAGAACATATGCGACTTCTCCAATTTACTGGTGGGCAGAGCAGTGACCTCTGAATTATTAAAGGGACTGTAAGCCCAACAGCAATAATATGGCAGCAAACATATTATCCAATGTTTGTTCCATGCGAATTTCCTGCAGTGCTGGGTAGATGCCGTAGCAAGACTCCAAAGAGCCAGCCGCCCTCAAAGAGTGTCAAACCACCTCCTCTATGGTGCCAAGAGCCATATAGGATGGTCTCGGTGTGCAGGATGGGTCAGTTGACAGCAGAACTGGCTTTCTACGACTGACAGAAAGCTAGGATCCGTTTTAGGCACTTTTAACAAGCAGTACACCCCAGGGGGGAGGAGACTGAGGTCCATTCGGGGGGGGGGGGGCACACTGTGGAAACAGCATAAAGGAAAGTGGTGGGGGGGGGGGGTTCACACATTGTGGCATCCTGAATTGCAATGCCTCAGGTAAGAGGCCTAACCACTGGGATAGACAAAATCCTGGAGATTGGACTGTTTTGAACACACTTGTCCGTGATTCTTGGTTATACTTCATGCTACCGGGCAGGCTTGTGGCCTGGAATAGACCTGTCGTGGTCCAGGCGATTCAAACCTAAAGCTTGTGGGGTTCTGTTCACTGGTGGTAGTGAAAGGGCCCTGCAGCATGTCAGGGTTGTAAAACGTACTCTATCAAGAGTCCATATTGTGTTATCTCTGTGTCGCAGTGACATCAAGGCCATGAGGTAGGATTCTTCACAAAGGGTATTGTGGTAAGGTGGTGCAAGGGGCCGTCATTGACGGCAGGTATGTAGCACCAATGTACCTGGCATTGGTGCAGTAAAGTCGTGTAGTCTGATTTCCAGCATCAGCTGCTGGTGGCAGTTTGCTGCTGTTGCTTTAGAATAGCCGAAAGGCTAACCTGGGACGGCTTTACTGGGATGGAGTAGAGCAGGGTGGGACTCCATCCCACTACCCAGGTCCGGGTTTTGCGGGCTGTTTAAATAGCTTGGGGAATCAGCTGTGGCCTGTCCTTTGTCTAGAGCTCACATGGGAGTGAGACTCTGTGAGCCTGGCTGAAATCTCCTGTGGAGGCTGTTCATGCGGACCTGAGGCCTATTTGACTGTAAACAGGACCTTTGCTCAAGGACTAAAAGCTGTTTGCCTGACTGTATCATTTATGCTGCGGTTTCCTGAAAAGGTGATGTAACCTGTATGGACATATGCTTTTGTGGATTTTCGTGTGAAATAAACACAGACTTTACTTTGAACTGTTTGCCTCCGCCTCTATACTGCTGACACCCGGTCGCCTACCAGAGCTAATCTCCACAGTATATAGAGAAAACCGCTTTCTTCAGTGCTTCATCTCCTGGTTTACACAGATTAAATACCCAATGCTATTGCAAACAGGTCCCAGTCAGAAGAACTCTGGGCTAGAAAACTCTAACTTAACGGGTGTTGGTCCTGCTGTGTGGTGATCATAAGCAGCGAGGGGAGGCATGCAGAATGCTGGAGCCCCCTTCGCAGCAAACCACATAAAAAGCTTGTATTACTCACCTTCATTACGAGTTAGCGGCGAGAACGGAGTCCCGCGATCGGCCGCCAGACGGTCACGTGGGCATGTGGGCACAGTTGCATCCTTGCGAGTAATACAAGCTTTGTATGCAGCTTGCTGCGAGGGGGGCTCCAGCATTCTGGATCACCACACAGCGGGACCAACACCTGTTAATGTAAAAACGTGTGTTGGTCCAGTTTAAATGTACACACATTTAAATATCTATATTTTGGTTCTACCAGGGATAATTTTTGTAGACTCCTAATCCTATAGTCAGTTTGTGGGCCGCAGGTGCCAGATTTCTGGACCCCTGCTCTGACAGCACTTTATTCAGTAGTTTGTATTTTCCATGTTCAATGCTACCATCACTCCCTGGTCTTCCTGTTCTGTCTGTCTATCCATCTTTCTTCCTTGAATCTCCCTCGCATTCATTCCTTTCCCTCCAGCTCTAGCTATCCTTGTTACCAGCCCCTACTGCCAGTAACATTGGTGGTGGGGGGGGGGGGGGGGGGGGATTAAACGCAATATGGCGCAGGCTATAAGTTCTGTGGACCATATTTTTATTTTTCCACAGCGCCCGTTAGCAAGTTATTGGGCGGCAGGGAAAAACCAACAGAAGCTTGGCATGCTTTACAGATTTCGTTCAAGCTATTTTTGCTTTAAGAACAATTTAAACATTTAAAAAGCATGTGCCCTTGTTTTATCTGGGCCTTCTACAACACGGTAACTGCACCTCAACTGTCTAGCGTAACCATAATTTTTTTCTGGATTTGTCTGGTAAAATGACCTCAGTACCATAAGCAGGATTTGACCTTTGGATTAAAAAAAACACAGGAGTACAGGCAAATAGAATAAAGTGTGATGTATTTGATGCAAGGTAAAGTGTTCACCTTATTTTTGTACAGATGCATAACACAGGAAAGAGCATGGGTATAAATGTTAACTGAAAGATTTCAAATAAGCAGACAAAATAAGGCATACAACAAACATCAAATGATTACTAACAAAAACAATGCAATTAGGGGAAAATGTCAAAGCAGGAAAAATGCACACAAAAGAAAATGAGGGAACAAAGACCTGTGGAGTGGAAGATGGAATGGCATTGCTCTCAGCAGGGACAGGGATCACAGGGACAATGGGAGGACAAGGAGGACCGGCATCTGTGGACTGAAAGAAAAAAATATAACTTAAACACAAACTATATAGATAAGAAAAAAAAAACAGTAACAATTTCTAACACTACCAGTCTACTAAAGTAAACCATATTGTATGTAGCAGCAGCAGACTGGCCATAGGAATGGTCGGAAGCAATAGGCTGCTATTTTTAACACCCCCGTCAAATATCTGCCCCAAATCCCCCTGTAAATAAGTCTCCCTACACCGGCCCAGCCAAGAACCCCAAATCAATGGGGTCAATCTGACCCCAAAACTAGTACTCTGCATCATGGCTGTGGGGGGTACTCTAATACAAAAGAGTAATCGTAGAAGCAGATAATAGAATCATTATAAGAGGTCATTCTTCCTTGCCCATGATCTGTCCCTGCAATGTTACAGGCTACCAGAAAAACAGTCAGTGGTAGAACACTTTAAACAGACAAAACCCCACATTTTTAACTAGCATCCCCTGAATTGTTTCCCCTATAAAAAGTACTGTTTGCCAATTTTTGCTACTCCACTATAATCAGAGATAATGGCCCCTGTTTTAGCTGTAAAGCTCCCCCTCCTCCATTCATTGTTACTGATGTGTGTGGCAATGATGTTTTCCACATCTGTGCAATGACCGATCGCCTGCCGTTTCAAACCAAGGTGGAGCAAAAAAAAAAAAAATAAAAAAATAAAAAGAAGGACAATTCAAAAAGTTAAAATATCCATTTCTAGTTCTACACCCTAAAAATGTGAGTATCAGCAGGGGCTTTGGCCAAATTTATTTCACAGGCTCATTGGGTTTTGTCACACTTTCATCACAGCAGACCAAAAGTCAAATGCAAGTTTAGTAGATTGCATCCCTAAAGACCCACTCTGGTAATCCGTGACAAATTACTTGAGAGATTATGGAACAGCAGGCAGATTCTATTCTGCATAACTGCATGGGAGCAGCCATCTTTCCACATGCACAAGCCCAGCTTATTTAAAGACCCAATCCCAGTGTCGAAATTGCCTCACATCAGTGCAGTGCTCCTTTATTTCTAGTAGAAAGCCATCAGCTGTGATAACTCTTCTGCAACACTGAAGGAATTTTAACATTTTAGAAAATACACTGACTGAATGGTGTGTGGCAAATACATGGATAACATTGATAAAGATACATTGTTGGCACTTTCCCTTCACACACTGCCTCTAGCAGCTGGTTATTCAGGGTGTGTTTATATAACAATCAAGCTCACCCATGTTTCTGATGCAGTTATTTCTCAGTGGGCTGCTGTGGCACAGCTCTCCCCTCATGCTTGTGTATGTGACAAGATGGCGGGTCCCATGCAGTTCTGCAGCAAATAATTGACCCGATTCAGAAAATCTGCATGAAGTTAAGCCCTCTCAAAATAGTTTTTGCCCGGGCGGGGTTTTAGGGGAGCAATTTACTAAACTTTTTTTTGACTTTTGGTCCGCTCTAAACTCAAAAAGGCGGCTCACGTTGTGAGAAAAGCAACTGCGTTGTGCGCTGGGGAAGTGGCAGCGCGCGCTCCACCTTTATAGTCGTTTGCCAAAAGATGTAAACATTGCGAACTGCTCTCATTAAGGTGGCCATTGTTTCTGGCTTCAACAGCACCCCACCCCAGCCCATCATGCTGGCATCCATTAAGACCCTTCACTGAACCTGGAGCAGTAACAAGCTAAATGTGACTGGCATGAAACTGGGTAAATAGAGATGCAAACAAAAAAATAAATAACCCGAGGCACGATTGTGCACTACCAGTTTACACTTTACACTTAAACCAAAAAAGGAAAAGAAAAATTGAGACTCCTGGTTCGAATAGTGTCACCTTTGAGTAGTGTCAAAGAGGGTTCTCCATGCTCTAAAACAGCATGGCTGGGTTAGTAGTGAGACAGGAGGGTGGAAGGCAAGACAACCCAAAAGGGCCCAGACAAGGAGCACTGCTGCCCAGCTGCACAGAGAAGATGGAGTCGATTACCTAACCTGGAAAGCATACAGCAAGAACATAGCCTAAACATTGTATATTAGCTTACATAACATTTAAAATACACAAATTTAACTCAAAATTGCCACATGAGTTTCCAACTTGATAGATAAAACGCTGTGACTAATTTAGGAGCATTCTGAAACGTTTCCGAATCATCCAGAAACTTTACTCTTCCTCTCATTCCCCAAGTGTTGTCTCAATTTAGTTTTCCCATTCACTAGCTGCCAATTTCTTGTTAATACAAACCTCTTAATTTCCAGATACAGGCCTTGATTCAATAATAGTTGAAAAAAAAATTCTCATGGTAAAAAAAAAAAAAAAAAACTTTTTACGAGAAAAAAAGCCTGAGTATTTTACTGTTGCTGAATCACCAGCTAGGAAAACAAAGAAAGGCAATGGCACAGTTTACTTCAGTGTAGTAAATCCCATGGTTTTTTCCTCATGAAAGTGAATTTACTACCAGCCACTGCACAGAGTAAAGCTGGTCTTAATGCTGCTCCACCTCTAGAATAGGTATGCAGAACATTTTATAGCCTCACACGGTAATATTTGTTGTGACCAGTTTACACCCATCAATTGGCTGCATGCCTTAGTAGGTATGTACTAGTGTAGCTGGGCATGCTTAAAGATTAAATAAGACATGCAGATTAAAGCAGAACAAAAACAGGAGATTTTGACTATAGTGGGTTTTGCTGCATGCCCCACTGTGTGAAATCCCCCTGAAAAATCACCTCTTCCCAGGCCAACGTCACATGTGCAGGGCCAAAGATGTGGGGTGCAGCTGATGTTTAATTAATCAAAGACACCTGCGTGCCCCAGGGGGGTCCGGAATGTTCCCGGGGGAAAGCCGGCCCTGAAAACTAATAAGGCCACAGTCTGTTTTAGTTAGATATTGCCAATACTTGTGAATTCATTACCAAGCAATTTTTTTTTACTCCACAGAGGGAGCATTTTTTTGTACGTTTATTTTGGGGTTTAAAAATAAATGAAGTAAGCATACATTTCGGAGGAACTAATTTAACTACCTACATCTGCCTGTGTTAATATATATTCTAATTAGAATTATTTAACTTAAAAAAAGTTCAGACAATTCATTTTGGGTTACCAGAAAGCAGGTTCTACAGGATTTAGCAGGGAATACAAAGTGCTGGTGAATGAAAAATGCCACCCCTGACAAATATGGGGCAAGCAGAAAGCAGGCATATTTTGAGTATGGGAATATCAGGTGCTCTATGTATTTATGCCTTACATGTTGCGGGGATACAGAAGAAAGGTGTACCACTCTAGCCCTCTTCAAGGAAGCAACAAAAATGGACAGTTTATGATCAGACAGCCATCAGAAATACAAAGCTATTGTCAGCCTGCTGGCATAGACAAATAAAAACTCAAAGATAGCCATGCTAAACCACAGGAAGAGGAGGAGAAAAGTATAATGGAAAAAAATGGCCATTGTGATCACAGAGTAGGTCACATGCAGAGTAGATACCACCAACCCTTATTGTTCTATGGGACCTTGGCTCCTGATCCTGTGTCCAGATCTGCAGTGCTATTGGCGAATGAACCAGACTTGGACATCAGCTAGTCTTTTTGATCCCCATGACCAAGTCGCTGAAAAGATGCAATATTTACTATATCACTAAATTGGACTCCCCACTGCCCTTTAAGAGGAACTTCAGCCTTCCTGGAGTCTAAGACTCCAGGCAAGTAGATTTCTCCGTCACGGCTTGTGAAATCAGCAGAATTGCATAGTACTCTAACTTAACCAGCGATCCCACGGCATGCAGCCCCGCTCATCACCATTTTAGAATGGCTAGCAGGAGAGCAGGATATTCTGAGCCGTTAGGAAAAACTGAATTAAAGGCCAGTCGCAGATTAGCTGGTTCGGACACATGAACTATCACTTCACCAGAAAGCTTATAGTAATCCCCAGGGGTACACAGCTGGAAGGAAATACCTGGGGCAGTGACAGTTCCAAGTGTTGTTCCTTTTTTAAATTAGTGAGGGTACCGCTGCAATAAGCAAGTATGATGTTTGGTTGGACAGCAAACCATGCCTATGTAGCCAAATCTTGGCATAGTGTCCTCCCCTTCCAAACCACAACCTTGCTGTCCTCTATCCATCCCAACCCTCCAAGTAAAAATTAAAAAGATTGCACCCAAGAGCTAACGCTCTAAATGTATAAAAATAAAGTGATTACTTTAGTAATCTTCAACCCTAATGAGGCAATGACCTAGCTGCAAAGGAACGGTACTTCCAGTGTTTTTATGAATTGCTGCAGTCTCCTTTAGGCTTTTGATGTGTTACCATGCAATACAACTGCTGTAGGTGCTTTCCAGAGGCCCAAAACCAACCCATATTTAGTCTGCTTTCATAGACATTAGCTTTCGGAGTACAAAAATATCAAATAGTTTGACCATACAAATGTCTTTATCTCATCACCATCTACGAGGAGGCTGACCTCTATGAAACTTTTCAGCCAGTTACCCTCAATGTTCTAGTCTTGTTCTAATTTAACCCACAGCAACCTGAGGGGTTGAATATAGGTAGCAAGGGATGGAAGGAAAAGTGCCTGTCTCACTGTGAGGAGTCCATACATTCCATAAATGTATGTAGACCAAGCAGTGTCAGCTCTGTGTAATACCCAACCTGCTGATAAGAAGACCCTATATACCACATAAATAAAGCCACCTTGTTCCAACAATAAAACAGCTGCCCCAAACAGTGGTCTCCCTCTGGAGTGTGTTTCCAATGTGTGGTAATTACAGGCATTCCACCAAATGGGTCAACCTTCTTTCCCAAGTTACAAGAAAGCAAGCTAATTAAAATGAGTATGCACCCTCGCAAGATGCCAATATCACCATGTCCTCAATCAATAGGAGTAGGCCGAGATGCAGGGAGCAAGCAGAATAAAATGTTCTACCTGACCTGGTGTGCCGATCATCTGTCCCAAAGGTAAGAGGAGTAATCGACAACCTAAAATTAAGTGCTGTTTAGTTGTATTAGAAATGGTAGGATAGGATTTAAACTAGCTCACAAAAAAGATCCGTTCCAAAGGACTAAGGAACAAAGTATTTGTTTACGCCTCAAAGTGTCCTCAAAACAGGTTGAACACAGAAGCACACAACAGGCATCCCTAGATCTTTGCTTAATAGGTGAAATACATGCAACATCAAAAACGTTCAGTGACCTTCACAGTGGAAAACATTTCAGTAATAAATTCGCATACAGTACCTTTACAGAGGAATAGATGGACCACGAGCCATCTGACCACCAGCCACTTGTAGCTTTCACCTTAGCTGTGCTCCTTGTTGGGCTCTTTTTCACACTGTCTCTAAGGTTATTAAATTTCCCTTTGCTTTTAGAAGAAACTGGCAAAGTTGAAGAGCTGTATGACCTCTGCATACATGTTTGCTGAAATAGCTGGTGAACACCCTTTATTGAAGAACGATGAAGACTCTGATGCATTTCCACTGAGCTTTGAGAAAGACTAGCCATGATTACCAGTAATTAAAAATCAGGATCTATTAAAAGATCCACAACTGCTACCACAAACAACAAGGCTTAAAACAAAAAAAAATGTACTCCTAATAACCGTATATATACAAATAAATATCCTGAGGTAGGGAAAGCAAATAGTTTATTCTGTAGCTTGCACTCGCTTTGCTAATTAAACTCCACCACTGGACTGAAAAATGGACAGCCCCATTTCTAAGCTCGAATAATCAATTCTCAGTAAAGATTAAAACACAAAAGGTCAACCACGCTACACACACTCATCTAAATACTGTTTGTCCAATAAAATTTAAAGAAAAAAAAACAAAGAATTTTTAACCAAGTTAAAACACAGGCTGACAAATAGCAGCTTAAAAATAGTTAAGGCTACAAATTGTAAGAGAAAAAAAATGAAGGAAAATAGAAATGTTTGCACATTAAAGGAAAATTAACTCTACTTTATTTGTCCATGTGTATGTATGCACACTGTATGCTTTGATCAATTTTATAACTAGCATGTGATTTCCCTCAGTGAATTAATCCACACGGCAGCCCTGAATGAATAAATAATAAACTGGTAATCTGAGTCTTGTATTAGGGGGCTGTTTTTGTTTAATACATTCATAGAAAATCCACTAAACCCATTGGCTGCCCGACAGATGGGAGACGTACTCCATATTTGGTGGTCATGTCCCTATGCGATTCGTTTCTGTAATAAAAATTTCAACCCGATCAATTCTGTGCTCCATATAATCCTTAAAAATGGCCCTTGGACAGCGCTGCGCCATGACAAACCAGGCCAAAATGTCCATAAATCAGTTTAAGCTTAACATTTATTTTACTGACTGCTAAACAGTAGCGAAATCCTGGAACAAAACTTTTATCCCATAAACGGGAAGTCATCGAGAGACTGAATGGGTTCCTCATCAATGAAGAACTGACAGCTATCCTCTACAATGCTCATAGGAAATAAATGGCAGTGTTGGAACCTTGGATCATTTATACAAAAACTGATATGGACATCCGGGTGTTGTACTGACCCCTTTTGATTAGGCTAGCCGGATGGAAGTGGAAGGGACCAACCCTTCTTATCCTTTACTCTCAACCTTGTCTATCTACTTACTAAAAATCTATCTTCATCGAACCTTCCTTTGCAAATGGGACGTGTATACCTCAATGACTTCATTTTATACCTATTACCCAATCTACTTGATTAATCTGAAACTAAATGAATAACCTCCCATTCCACTGGCTAACTAGTCGTTTAACAAGCTAGGATAAAAGCAGCCAGATCAAAGACCCCTGACCACACACTTTAATAAAATGACCTTAAGTGAGAGGGTGGGTCCCTCTGACAGACAGGATCTGGGTGCCTGCCTGCTGGAGGAGTGGGGCCTTCCTGAGGTACTAATAAACCCATGTATATGTACAGCCCCAGGTCATGAGACCAGGGATTGCAAAAATAGCATACCGTTGATTTGGCAATTTGGTTGCATCTCAAATCGCCTACATGCCATTGGTGTAACCTTTTATTATAGGTTTTTCATTCTGCACAAACAACGCATTTGAAAGTCAATAAAAAAATATTTAAACAGGTAGCTTAATATTCTATTTAGATTTGGATTTCTATTTAAAATATCAATACTAGGGAACAACATGTACCCCGTATCAGATCTCCATCCTAGTCTTGTAGTGGAAAACATGCTGGATGCCAAGAAAGCAGTGTGGTATCCCTTCTTGATCACCAGCAACCTCCATGTTGAATAGCCACCCCCTTGGGCCACTTGGCTATTACAGCATGCCATGCAGGAAAAAGCAGATGGGGGCGGGCACTGATTGACCAGCTGCTTGCCCCAATGTAAGTTGTGCAAAGGCTCATACTACTAGACTAAGATGGATGTGCTGCGGGTGACAAAGTAAATATGCATGTTTGCCATCTGGACCGGGACTATAAAATCACCAAATATAATCTAGAGAGAAAAAAAAACACACACCTAATATAATTTTATTTTTTTTTAATTTATTTAGATATCGCTGCAAAAAATATGCAAACAAGAAAAAACTAGTTTAATCTGAAAAAGCAAGGTTCCCCAAACAAAATACCCAACATGCATAGCTACAGTCAAGGGACTGTGTAGCCAAACACCCCAAAGGAAAGCATATGCGTAAGGGAAATTTAACTCGAAAATGTCAGCTCTGCAGACAAAGTGCCCAGGTCCGGTCAGGTAGGTTTTTTTTTTTTTTGTTTTTTTTTACACTAGCAGGGGAAAGCCAGGCCCGTAGGTACTACGGGCTTGGCACTTGACGGGAGAAGCAAACCCATAGTACCTACAGGCTTGGCACTTAAAGGTTTAAAAGGGAATTTTTGGCCATAGAAAGATGCCAGCATCCATGTTTCAGTTGTGCTTTCCTGGTTCTGACCTCTGTTACCTTGACTCCTTGTTTGGCTCTCAACCCCAGAATCAAATGACTAACCTCTTGGATGTAACCCTGCCTAACCTACATTGGGATTCACCTGTGTTTGGCGATTATTGTGGGACCCTAGCTTGCATTCAGCCCAGTCTATCCTTTCTTGCAGAGGGGCCCTGGTGCAAACCAGGCTTCTCAGACTCTACGTGTGTCATTGCCTCTATGTCCTGTTTCAACCAGTCCAAGTTGTTCCTGCTGTTTATCAACAGTAGTTCTGAGAGCCCCAAAAGGTTGTGCACTCTCGACCCTCTCTTTATCCTGTATACAGATGACTGTATGTCCCCAAAATTCAGTCACGCCATTATGATTAGCCAGTGATATGAAAAATACAATTTTGTGATTACTCACCTGTAAAATGGGTATTATAAGTATGTCACACACCCCGCTTCCAATATTCATGACATATGGGTTATGTCCAGAAGAGGGCGAACTTCTGCAGAGATGACAGGAAAAAAAGAAGCCCCTCCCGATCCATAAATACCTGGGACCTCCCACACATTCCCCAGTACAGGAAAGCAGTAAGGGGACCAGGAAGAGTCAAATACAAAAAATTTAACAATAAAAAGGTTCACCATATAAAGTATCCAGAATACAATAAGGGTGGGATGAAGCGGGGTGTGTGACATACTTGTAATACCCATTTTACAGGTGAGTAATCACAAAAAATCACACACCCCCGCTTCCAATATTCATGACATATGGGACATCCAATAGCAGTGTCCAACATGAGTGGGGATCCCAAAAAGGCAATAATGCACAAATTTAAACCACTGCAGCTTGCAGAACCTTGCGGCCAAAAACAGCATCCGCTGAGGCCCGCACATCAACCTTATAAAACTTGGAAAAAGTATGAACAGAAGACCAAGTAGCAGCCTTACAAACTTGTTCAACAGAGGCCTAATGCTGAAAAGCCCAGGAAGCCCCAACAGAGTAGAATGAGCAGTGATCTGAAAAGGGGAAACCCTCCCCTTGGCAGTATAGGCCCCAACAATGGCCTGACGTATCCATTTACTAATGGTAGACTTGGCAGGCGCCAAACCTTTCCGGGGCCCGGAGGGCACCACGAACAAGGCGTCCGTCTTACGAAAGGAAGAAGTAGCCACCAAATAGTACTTCACACAACGAACCACATCCAAAGAATGCAGGACCCTCTCCTTGTCATTGCTAGGCTTAGGACACAAGAAGAGAACCACATCCTGATTGAGATGGAAGGCAGAAACCACTTTAGGAAGGAAATTTGGCTTAAAACGAAAAACCACCTTGTCCTGGTGACTCAAAGTAAGGGGCTTGAATGGAAAGAGCCGCCAACTCAGACACGTCGAACAGAGGTAATCGCAACCAAAAAAGCAATCATTTGTGTAAGCATAGAAATTGCCACATCCTGCATCAGCTCAAAAGGAGGCCCCTGGAGGGGCAACAAGGTCTTTCTAGGGGGCCGCACATGAGTGACCCCTTGGAAAAAAGTCCTAACCAAGGAATGCTGCAAGGCAATGTCCTAGCCTCACACCAGTCAATATAGGACCTTTAAGTCCTGTAGTAGATGTTAGAGGAAGAACTCTTCCTAGCTCTAACAAGTGTCTGAATCACAGCATCAGACAAACCTCCCTCCTTTAAGATGGAGGTTTCAGCTGCCACGCGGTCAAAGCCAGCGTATGTAAATTGGGGTAACAAAGTTAACCTTGAGTGATCAGATCCGGGAACAGGGGCAACCTGTACTGATCTACCGCCAGCCGCACGACGTCTGCGAACCAAACCTGTCTTAGCCACCTCGGGGTCATCAGAATTGCTGGCGCACCCTCTAGAGCCAGCTTGCGCACCACTTCGCCCACCATGGAGAAGGGGGGGAAACAGGTACAGATCCCTCCATGCAAGAGACAAGGCGTCCACTGCCAGGGCCAGAGGATCCCGAGAGAGACACAAATGCCGGAAGTTTGTGATTGTGATGTGAGGCAAAAAGATCCCCCTCCGGAATCCCCCACTTGCGACAAAGGGACCGGAACACATTGTGGTTGAGCAATCATTCCCCTCGGCGAGAGAATCCCCTGCTCAGGGAGTCCGCCTCCGTGTTCTCCACACCCGGAATGTACACCGCTGAAATGCATGGGACATTGCTCTCCGCCCATGCAAGAATCAGAGAAACTTCCCTGAGGGCACTCCTGCTGCGAGTCCCTCCTTGGTGATTGATGTAAGCGACCACAGTCCGATTGTCTGATCAAACCTGGACCGGTAGACCCTGGAGGTGATGAGTCAAGCGTGACAGCACCAACCGAATAGCTCTCAGCTCCAAGACATTGATGGGGGTGAGGGCCTCTCGAGGACCCCACAGCCCCTGGAACTGATGTTCCTTCCAGAACCCCCCCCCCCCCCCAGGCCGACAGGCTGGCATCCATGGTGACCGTCTCCCCACAAGGGGTCAGAAAAGACCTGCCCCTCAGAAGATTCCTTGGTTCCAGCCACCACTGAAGAGACTGCCGAACCAGGGGAGACATCATAAATGACTGATCCAATGACAGCGGACATCTGTCCCAAACCATCAATAGATGGAGCTGGAGCGACCTCATATGGAACTGAGCAAAGGGAACTGCCTCGAAGGAAGCCACCATCAATCCCACCAGTCTCATCCCTAGCCGGATAGACGGGCGAGGGTTGGACAGGAAAAGACGTATCAGATCTTGAACCATCTGCACCTTCAACTGAGGTAGGAACACCCTGGTCTGAACGGTATCCAGATTCATGCCCAGAAACGAAATCCCCCTTGACGGGGATAGAGAAGACTTGGGATGGTTGATCACCCAGCCGAACCTCTCCAGCGTCGTCACCACCGTCCTGGTGTCTAGCTCCGCCTGTCAGAGAGGATGCCGTAATGAGGAAGTCGTCCAGATACGCCACAATGCGAATGCCCTGGGCTCTGAGGAGGGCCATTATGCCCGCCAGCACCTTGGTGAACACCCTTGGTGCCGAGGTCAGCCCAAAAGGGAGGGCAACAAACTGAAAATGCTGATCTCCCACCACAAACCTGAGAAATCTCTGGTGTGCTGGGAAGATAGGTACATGAAGGTAAGCATCCTTGATGTCTATGGACGTCATAAGTCCCCCTGACAAAAAGAAAGGATGGCTGAGTGCAAAGTCTCCATGAGGAACTTCTTTGTTCGAATGAACCTGTTGAGAAGCTTCAGATCCAGAATGGGTCTTATGGATCCATCCTTTTTGGGAACCGTGAAGAGGTTGGAATAATAGCCCCGGCCTCTCTGCGAGAAAGGCACGAGGCACGGGGCATATGACCTCCATGTCCAGAAGATTTTTTACTGCCCACAGGAGACCCTGCACAGCCTCGGGATCCGAGGGCACCCGAGATCTGAGGAATCTGTGAGGAGGCCGGTACTCGAACTCCAGGATCCAAACCTGGAAGATGTGTTGCAGCCGTCCCCCAACCCGCAAGGGTGAGGGCGCCCCCTCATTGCTGAGCTGGCTTGGCAGCGGGCTTGGAACCCCAGGCAGGTCCAGGACGAGCACGACCTCTGCCTCTGTCCCAGGAATCACCTCTGAAGGTAGACTAGGCCAAACCTCTGCCTGCTCTGGCACCGCGAAAGGAAAGATTAAAGGAGCCTGCCCCCCGAAATGAGCGACGCTGCTTCTTACGTTGTGGTAACTTACCCTTTTGCCACCGAATCCAACTTATCTCCAAACAGCCGCATACCCAGGAAGGGTAGCCCTGTAAGTGATTTCTTAGCCTCATTGTCAGCCGCCCATTGGGCGATTGGCGAATAGCCACTAGCAACGCCGAGGTTCTACTACACATGCATATTGTGTCATCCAAGGCAGATAAGACAAAGGACATGAACAATTCACCGCTTAAAGTGGAGACCAACACCCAGGATTTTCACTATCCTGGGTGTTGGTCCACTTCCGCGGGGTTTCACACAGCGGGGCATCCCGATTTCGGATGCCCCGCAGGGAGAGAGCTGATCAGCCAGGAATCTTATAGATTCCCGGGCCGATCAGGGGTGGGTGTTGGTCCACTTTAAGGGCTGTGAATTCATCACTGGCCGGGTTAAGCTGGGAACCACTTAACAGGTCCCCAACCACAGACCTGGTAGCCAGCCACAGCTGCGAGCGCAGATGCACAAACAGGCCACAAGGCTGAACCCACACTAGCGAAGGCATGGCAGGCCACTTGGTCAAGGCGCTTGTCCTCACCATCTTTAAGAGTGGTGGCGTCTGGAGAAAGTACAACAGAGGTGTTGGACAATCCCAGAACGGGCGCATCGACCTCGGGAGGGGACGACCAGCGCTTTACCGCGTCCACCGGAAATGGATACTTCCTATCCCATCCCTGAGGAACACCGGGGAGCCGGCTAGGTCTCTCCCATTCCTTAAGAATCATGCTTTCAAAATTATTCTGATTTGGGAACTCCAAGCGAGGCTTAGAAGTCCCAAAGAATTCCCCTTTCAGCGGAGGGGACTCCGCTGGAAGAGAAGTATCCAGCATCTCAAATAAATGGGCCAGGACTTTGGGGGTATCAATGGCATCCCCCTGCACCTGCCCAGTATCAGCATCAAAAAACTGCTGATCCTCAGCATCAGATTCAGCAAACAATTCCCCCTCCTCAAGCAGGGAATAATCATACCAGTCAAGGGATTCATAGTCATCAAAATCCAGAACCGGCACGGCCGGAGACAGATGTCTCTTAGCTGGGGCCTTTCTGGCCGCAGAGCTAGAAATCAATTTCTCGATGTTGGCCAATCTAGCACATACATCAGATTGCGACTCCCCGCCAATGACAGTGTCACTTGGGGTGCGGATAAGGCAGGGTGGGGTAGGAGATGAGGCCGGAAGCACAGACCCAAACGCCTGGGACCCCAACTGCCGCGTTATGGCCTGCTGAGCACATGGTATGCAAATCAGTACATTATACCCCGTAAGGGATACCCCACAACCCACACTGCCGGGTTTGTCCCGAAGGGAGTCCGAGCCCGGTATCCTTGGAAGCCTCCATATGGTGATCTTTATGGTAGTCGCAATGACCAGAGGGAATTACGCTAGAAGCTACCCGGGATGCCCCTTAATATCAATAATAATAAAATTAATAATGTTGCCCCCAATTTTTCCAAGGGACCCTAGGACCGGGAGAACCCCCTTTTCAACTAAGGTTCCTCCTGAAAGACATAAGAGGGGGAACCCCATAAGCAAGGCACACTTTCAATAACCAACATGCTTGCAGGCAGTAAAATGATAAAAAAACACAGTGTACTGAGACTAATATAATGGCAGCAGCCGCATTAGACAATGTGCACACTATCTGATTGAGCAAGTAAAGGACAAAAAGGTAGCTCCTCGGGGCACTCACAAATCCGTAATGGCGCCTCCGTCCAGCCAGTGCAGACCACAGAGGGAGAAGGGCCGGATCGCGCGACGCAGCTGGCCCCGCCCCTTCCCCATAGACGCGGTTCCCGGCCAATGCCAGGCACCGCAAAGGGTGCCAGAGAGAGAGAGGGGGACGGGCTGCCACCAGCGCCCCGCCCCCTCCCTGGACCAACAGGAGGGGAAGAAGCTCTTCCCACGGAGTGCGGAGCCGAAGGCTCCAGGCGCGCGGCGGCGCCAGAGCAAACACTGGCACAGTAAAAACACTACAGTCATACATACATCAAAACAAGGAAGAAGACCAAAGTGAAAAGACACCGCCCCCCCCCCCCCCCCCCCCCCCATTGCGGGAAAGGGAGTAATGGAAGGGGAAGTCCCCAACTACAATAGAAGCTAGTGGGGAAACGGACAGGGCATCCCAAACCAGGGTCACCAACCTGGTAGCCGCCTACCCCCTGTAATGGAGTCTCACGGAGGAGCAAGGCTCCTATCAGTACACCTAATAAGGTGTATCCTACCCTCACCCGGACCTGCAGCCTAGGCTGGGAGGCATAGGCGTTTAAATTTACAAGGTCCGGGCAGAAATAGGGACAAATATGGCCGGGTGTGAACCCAGCGTACCTGCAAGGAAGAGACAGCCATCTTCTGACTTGCTCACCGACTCCTGCAGAGAATACTGGGGAATGTGTGGGAGGTCCCAGGTATTTATGGACCAGGAGGGGCTTCTTTTTTTCCTGTCATCTCTGCAGAAGTTCACCCTCTACTGGACATAACCCATATGTCATGAATATTGGAAGCGGGTTGTGAGACATACTTGGAATATTGTTGGCATCAGAGAAGGTAATAAATCCACATATAGGAAAACAAAGCGGAACAAGACCTTCAAACAAAGTTTGTTCCATCTGGATAGCGCACACGTGTTATCCCATTTGCTGCAGATGAATTGATGTTTTTAGTTTTTTTTTTTAATCTATAATTATTTGTCTTGCTGCAATGGTGGCCCATGGGCAGCGTGTGTTTGTGAGAGAGAGAAAGGTGGGGTAGATGGGAGCTTGCACGTGCGTCTTCAACGGGTTAGTGCAAGGATTCACTGTGCGTGCAAGAGCACCCAGCGAGATGCAAGATGTCTGGGAGGAACTCCAGGAAAAAGGCGAGTAAAAAAAAAAAAAAAGTTACACATCTACAAATGGTATAATTCCCCAGTTATCTTCAGAATAGTGTAATAAAACAGCTAGTTGTAACATCATTACAATGAAGAAACACATTTAAAAAAAGCAATTCTGTGAGTACTCACCTGTAGAATTGTTTTTGTTCTTGCATAGCGCGGCACGCTTCGGTATTCATAACAGTTGGGTTATTCCGCCACAAGATGGCGCAGTTGTACTGCAGAAAAGCTGTGGCTTGTCCCGGCTCCCTATAAAAACAGGCTTAACCATAGAGTTCCCCAGCGTACACAAGCAGTGAGACAAGAAGCCGGGAGAGAATAAGTAAAAAATGTGAAAAGGGTAAAGAACCCCAACTGACTTGGAACAATCACCATAAAGAGGCAACCAAGAATAACGATAACAAGGGTGGGGCCATGCAAGAACAAAAAATTCTACAGGCGAGTACTCAGAATTGTTTTTTTCTTTATTGCATGGCACGGCCCGCTTCGGTATCCATAACAGTTGGTACATCCAAAAGCAGTGTCCAGTGTAGGGTGGGATCCCCAAAGAGTAACAGCCAGTAGTTCAAGTCACTACCGCCTGAAGCACCTTTCAGCCAAAAGCAGCATCTGCTAAGGCCTTAACATCAACTTGTAAAACTTAGAAAAAGTATGAACAGAAGACCAAGTAGTGGCCTTGCAAACTTGTTCAACAGAAGCTTGGTGCTGAAAAGCCCAAGAGGCACCAATAGCACGAGTGGAATGAGCAGTAATCCCAAAGGGAGGTTCCTTTCCCTTAGCAGAATAGGCTTGAACCACCGCCTGACGGATCCACTTGCTGATAGTGGATTTAGCCGGAGGAAAACCCTTTCTAGGTCCAGAAGTGAACAAAAAAAAAAAGAGCATCAGACTTCATGAAAGGCTCAGTGGCGACCAAATAAAACTTCAGAGCCCTGACCACATCTAGGGAATGCAGAGCCCGCTCTTTGGAATTAGCAGGATTAGGACACAATGAAGGCAAGACAATGTCCTGATTATGATGAAAGGCAGACACAACCTTAGGCAGGAAGTCCGGCTTGAGCCAAACACCACCTTATCCTGATGCCTCTCAAAATAAGGAGGTTTGATGGAAAGTGCCGCTAGTTCAGAAACTCGCCTGACAGAAGTGATAGCCACCAGAAAGGCTACCTTAAGGGTTAGAATAGACAAGGTAGCATCATGGATAGGCTCAAAGGGAGGCCCTTGCAGGGCAGACAACACCAGATTCAAATCCCAGACTGGTAGCAAAGGCTTACGGGGTGGACGCACATGAGAAACACCCTGAAAAAAAGTTTTAACCAACTGGTGATTGGCAAAATCTTTGGAAAAAAATTGCCAGAGCTGAAATATGGCCTTTTAGGGTACTAAGCGGAAGGCCTTGATCCAAACCATGTTGCAAGAATTCCAGAATCCTGGTAATAGAAAACACCCGACAGGGAAGAGACTTGGACTCACACCAGGCAATGTAAGCATGCCAGACCCCGTAACAGATAAAGGACGAGGACTTCTTCCTAGCCCGAATCATGGTATCAACAGAAGCAGGCAACCCCTTTTCCATTAATATGGAGGATTCAGCAGCCAAGCCGTTAAAGCCAGAGTTTGTAAATTGGGATGGCGTAGCTGCCCCTGGGTGAGAAGATCTGGATCCTTGGGCAAGACGTGCTGGTCTACTGCCAATCGCACGACATCTGCGAACCAAACTCTTCTTGGCCAACAAGGGGCCACTAGTATGGCTGGTACCCCCTCCTGGGCGATCTTGCGCATGACCCTGCCCAGGAGAGGAAACGGAGGGAACACAGAAGCTGAAACTCCGTCCAAGGTATTGCCAAGGCATCCGTGGCGAAGGCCAGAGGATCCTGAGACAAATCTGGGAAGTTTGTGATTGTGACGAGACGGAAAAAGGTCCACGTCCGGTTGACCCCAGCGGTGAGAGGGAGAGAAACACCTGGTTGTTGAGAGACCATTCCCCCAGACGAGACATCCCCCTTCTCAGGGAGTCCGCCACCTGGTTCTCCACCCCTGGGATGTAGACCGCTGAGTCCAGCCACCACAAGAGAGACTGTCCGGGCCAGGGGAGACGGAACAAATTCGTGATCCAGGGACACAGGGTCCCGATCCCAAACTGTGAAACTGAGCAAAGGGGATGTGAAACTGAGCAAAGGGGACTGCCTCGAAGCAGGACACCATCAAGCCCACCAACTGCATCCCCTGATGGATGGAGGGATGAGGACACGACAGCAGAGCCCGAGCCTGCAGCTGAAGACCTTCCACCTTCTGCTGAGGAAGGAACACCTTGACCTGAGAGGTATCCAGCATCATGCCCAGAAAGGTCCTCACCAATGATGGGGACAGAGAAGATTTGGGATAATTGATCACCCAGCTGAAAGACTCCAGAGTGTATGTCACCATTTAAGTGTCCCGCTCAGCCTGAGGAAAGGACTCGGCCAAAATCAGGGTGTCCAGGTAAGGAATGATGCGGATGTCCTGGTTCCTTAGCAGAGCCATCACTCCCGCTAGCACCTTGGTGAACACCCGAGGTGCAGAGGTGATACCGGGTGAAGGGTAGAGCCACAAACTGGTAATGCTGACCCTGCAGCTCGAACCTTAGAAATCTCTGATGACCTGGGAAGATAGGCACATGAAGATAATCATCCTTGATGTCCACAGTGGTCATGAAGTCGCCTGGGCGAAGAGTACTGACAGCAGAGCGCAGCGTCTCCATGCAAAAGTGCTTGAATCTGACAAATTTGTTGAGGACCTTCAGATCCAGAATGGGCCTCAGGGAGCCGTCCTTTTTGGGGACCATGAAAAGATTGGAATAGTATCCCTATAGTACCCCTGACCTCTTTCTTGATGAGGCACCAAACAAATGACTCCGGACTCTAACAGGCAATGAACCGCCTGAAGCAACCCTTGAGCAGACAGGGGGTTTAAAGACATCCAGGATCTGATGAATCTGGGGAGGGGGGGGGGCAGGCTGGCAGCTCTATCTTGTAACTGGAGGACACTACCTCCTGAATCCACCGGTCTGAGACGTGAAGCCTCCAGACGTGGGCAAAGAGCTGAAGCCGTCCCCCCACCTGGATGGGTGAGGGCGTCCCTTCATGCCTGAGGGGGCTTGGGAGAGGGTTTGGGCTTAGGATTCAAGGAGAGACCGGGACGACTACGGCTTCTGCCACGGCCCCAAGAATCTCTGTGACCACTGAAGAGGAGGGAGCCACGGCCCCCTCTGGGAATTCGAAAGCAAGGGAGGGGGCAGAGGACCCCCGAAAGGGCCAAAACTGCCTCCTCCGCTGAGGCAGCCTTCCATCCTTACCAAGAACAACAAGCCGTTCTCCAAACTGCCACAGCCCCATGAAGGGGAGGCCAGTGAGAGCTTTCGTTGCCGCAGCGTCAGCTGCCCACTGGCGCAACCAGACAGAGCGGTGCATAGCCACCAAGAGCGCAGAGGTCCTTCCACACAGCATCATCCATAGCAGAAAGAATAAAGGCCACAAAATCAGTGCAAAGTAAGGGAGTCCTATATTCCTCCCCCCACCTTACCAGCTGTTGTGCCATCAATGACACGCTTAAGCAGCTTCTTAAAGGCAATAGCAGTAATGGCGGCAGCACATACAGGGTGAAAGCCAGCCCCCACACAGGTAGAAGCCTGGCAGGCCACTTGATCCATGCGCCGGTCCTCTCCGTCCCTCAGAGTGTCAGGGGAAGGCATGACCAAAGTATTGGACAAGCCTAGCACGGGAGCGTCCACTTCAGGGGGTAATGACCACCTCTTAACAAGATCAAATCCTTGGGCACCGCAGGCAACTTGTTAGGACATTCCCATTCTCTAAGCACCAAGGTGGTAAAATGTTCCTGCTCAGGGAACTCTAGACGCTGTTTACCAGGGCGAAAAAGCTCCCCCTGCTTTTAGCTTTCTCAGGGGAAGCAATGTGCAAAATTTCAAAAATATGTGACAGCAGATTATCAGTGTCCTCAGGGTACCATGATTCCTCTCCAGATGCAGGCCCAGGGTCACAATCGCAACCCTCCTGCTGGTTCCCAGAGGAGTCAATCCTGGGAGAGCTCCCCAATCCCCACATACATCTCAGTAAGGGGAGCAGGCCTGGGTTCAGGTGTCTCTTCTTGCCAGAGGCCTTCCTAAGAGCATTCCTGGCAAGCTGCCTTTCAATGTTAGCCACCCGCAGAGCCAAATCAGAATGCAACTCCATGCCAACATTCCCCTCACTGGGGCACAATTGCAGGAGCAGGGGAGTAGGTGAAGCCGAGTGAGGCACAGAGATGGGAAGCAAAGCAGGCAAACCAGCTTGAAGCGCAAGGACACTTTCAGCGCATGACACACACACCGTGACACTGTTACTCACAGGGGATACCCCACACATGGAACACAGCCGTGCTTGCCCCGAAGGGCCCCAAGCGCCTCCATATGGTGATTAGCACAGGCGCAATAGGCCAGCAGTGGGTACAGGCTTAATACAGAAGCCGCCCGGGATGCCCTCCCACGGGATGGCCCCAGAAGTCAAAGGGGGAATGAGGGGGGAGGAAGGAGTGGAGCCGGGGAAAACCACAACCCAAAGGTATCCCGCCTGAAACACATAAGTAAAAACACACGAGCATCCCTCAGCAAATACACCCTGATTCAATAAAAAAAACCCCAAGGGGGGGACTCACGGACCAGGACACCGCGGGGTCACACAAGCACAGACAGCTGGATAAGGTGACCTGCCGGAGGAAGCAGCGCTGCAGCCAGGAAAGGAGAAATCCAGGACGTGCAACTCGTCCAAAACGGCGCCGGCAGAGGTTCCTCGAGGGGCGGGCCGCGAGGTGAAAGACGCGATACTAGTCATCACCCAGCCCCTCCCCCTCAGAAGAGCGCGAAAAACTGCGCTCACGTGACCCGGCCAGCATTATGACAAAGAAAAATTACCTCAGGTTATAGCGCCCACAGCCGCGGAACGCAGTACAAAGCGGCGCGGCAGCTAAAAAGACCAGAAACCCCGGCAAAACGTAAACACCACAGATATGACTACTCTGCGCCACCCAGAGAGAGCGCGAGAGAGAGAGAAGCAGCGGCGAGCAGCCATGGTCAAGGGAGGGGGGGCGCCCCAAAGGAAAAAGAGGACACAGTCCCCAAACTATTTACCCCCTCAGAAGCTAGGACAGAAACTCCGCATCCCTATTAGGCTCACCATAAAGCCTATGGCCGGCTACCCTGTGTGTTACAGGGTCTGCGGCTTGGAGCAGCGCTCCAGGAGCACTTGACCCTAGTGCTCTTCTACCTTCACCCGATCTATCAGCCAAGGCTGGGAGGCAGTGAGGGTCCAGAAACTGATGGAAATAGACATGCGGGGCCGCAGGCTGAGTTGCCCAGCTCACCTGCGAGAGAGAGAGAGAGTGCCATCTGCTAACTTCGCAGTCCACTGCAGAGAGAACACTGGGGGAACTCTATGGTTAAGCCCATTTTATAGGGAGCCGGGACAAGCCACAGCTTTTCTGCAGTACCACTGCACCACCTTGTTGCGGAATAACCCAACTGTTAAGAATAACGAAGCAGGCCGTGCCATGCAATAAAGAAAAATACTGTTTTGTGAGTACTCATCTTTAAACGGGTATTATGAGTGTGCCATACACTCCACTTCGATCTTCATGACATGTGGGTAATCTCCAGTAGAGGGCGAACTTCTGCAGAGATGAATATGCAAAAAAAAGAAAGCCCCTCCGGACCCATATATACCTGGGACCTCCCACCAATTTCCCAGTGTAAAAAAGCAGTAAGGGGACCAGGAAGAACCAATTATAACATTAACAATCAAAACCAATGGTTCACCAAATAACTCCAGAATACCTGAAAAAAAGGGGTGGGGCGAAGTGGAGTGTATGGCACACTCATAATACCCGTTTTAAAGGTGAGTACTCACAAAACGGTATTATTCTAAGTGTGCCATACACTCCGATCTTCATGACATGTGGGACATCCAATAGCAGTGTCCGTCATGGGTGGGAACCAGAAACAGTAAAGAATTTACCAACTCAAACCACTGCAGCTTGCAGAACCTTGCGGCCAAAAACAGCATCCGCTGAAGCCCGCACATCAACCTTGTAAAACTTGGAAAAAGTATGAACGGAAGGCCAAGTAGCAGCCTTACAAACTTGTTCAACCGAAGCCTGGTGCTGAAAAGCCCAGGATGCACCAACAGCACGAGTAGAGTGCGCAGTGACCCTAAAAGGGGGAGTCCTCCCCTTAGCAGAATAGGCCTTAACAACGGCCTGACGAATCCATTTACAAATGGTAGACTTGGCGGACGCTAATCCTTTCCTGGGCCCGCAGGGCACCACGAAAAAAGCATCCGTCTTGCGGAAAAAATAAGTAGTCACCAAATAGAACTTCACACAGCGAACGACATCCAATTGTGCAGAACCCACTCCTTGTCATTGTTAGGCTTAGGACACAAGGAAGAGAGAACAATATCCTGATAGAGGTGGAAGGCAGACACCACCTTAGGAAGGAAATCTGGCTTAAAGCAAAGACCACCTTATCCTGGTGTCTCTCAAAGTAAGGGGCCTGAATCGACAGAGCCGCCAACCCAGAGACACGCCGAACAGAGATAATAGCCACCAAGAAGGCAACCATCGGGGTGAGAACCGAAAGAGCAATATCCTGTAGCGGCTCAAAAGGAGGACCCTGGAGAGCCAAAAGAACCAAATTCAAATCCCAAACCGGAACCACAGCCTTCTGAGGGGCTGCACATGCGCGACCCCTTGGAAAAAAGGTATTAACCAGCGGGTGTAAGGCAAAAGACCTCTGGAAGAAAACCGACCTTTCAAAGTACTAAGCTGGAACCCAAGATCCAGATTATGCTGAAGAAACTCCAAAATCCTAGGAATCAAAAACACCCTACAAGGCAAGGCCCTAGCCGCACACCAAACAATATAGGACCTTCAAGTCCTATAGTAAATGCCAGAAGAGGACCGCTTCCTAGCTCCAATCAAAGTCTGAACAACGGTCGCAGACAAACCTTCCTCCTTCAGAATGAAGGTTTCAGCAGCCAAGCAGTCAAAGCCAGCGTTTGTAAATTGGGATAAAGTAGTTGACCCTGAGATAACAGATCCGGCAACATGGGAAGCCGGTACTGATCTACGGCCAGCCATACAACGTCTGCGTACCAAACCCTTCTTCGCCACCTTGGAGCCACCAGAATTGCTGGTGCCCCTTCTAGAACCAGTTTGCGAACTACCTTGCCCAGCATGGAGACGGGCGGAAACAGGTACATAAAACCCAGATCCTTCCAAGCAAGGGACAAGGCATCCACTGCCAGAGCTAGAGGATCCTGAGAAAGACACAAAGGCCGGAAGTTTGTGATTGTGCCTCGAGGCAAAGAGATCCACCTCCGGAGTCCCCCACTTGCGGCAAAGATCCAGAAAAGAGACCACTCTCCTTGGCAAGAGGATCCCCTACTCAGGGAATCCGCCTCCGTGTTCTCCACTCCCGGAATGTAGACTGCCGAAACGCAAGGAACATTGCTCTCCGCCCACTTCAGGATCAGAGAGACTTCCCTGAGGGCACTCCTGCTGCAAGTCCCTCCTTGATGATTGATGTAAGCTACCGCCGTTCGGTTGTCTGAACGAACCTGAACCGGTAGACCCTGTAAATGTGAGGTCAGCCGTGCCAGAACCAGTCGGATGGCTCTGAGATCCAAGACATTGATGGGGGTGTGAGCCTCCCGAGGACCCCACACCCCCGCTGAACTGATGACTTTTCCAATAACCTCCCCAGCCCGACAGGCTGGCATCCGTGGTAACCGTCTCCCAACAAGGGACCAGAAAGGATCTGCCCTTCAACAGGTTGCTCGCGTCCAGCCACCACCGAAGCGACTGCCGAACCCTGGGAGACATCCTGAAAGGTTGATCCAATGACTGCAGACACCTGTCCCAATGCGTCAATAGGTGAAGTTGAAGAGATCTCATGCGAAACTGTGCAAACGGTACCGCCTCGAAGGAGGACACCATCAAGCCCACCAGTTTCATCCCCTGTAGGATAGAGGGACAAGGACTGGCCCAAAGAAGGATGATCAGATCCTGAATCCCCTGCACCTTGGTCTGGGGCAGAAACACACTGGCCTGAATGGTAACCAGATTCATTCCCAGAAATGAAATCACTCGTGACGCAGAGAGAGAGAAGACTTGGGGCAGTTGATCACCCACCCGAACCTCTCCAGGGTCGACACCACCTGGTGGGTGTCCAGCTCCGCCTGACGGAGGGAAGAAGCTAAGATCAACAGGTCGTCCAGATAAGGCAAAATGCAAATGCCCTGAGCTCTGAGCAGAGCCATTATTCCCGCCAAGACCTTGGTGAAGAACCTCAGCGCCGAGGTCAGTCCGAAGGGAAGGGCTACAAACTGAAAATGTTGATCCTCCACCGCAAACCGGAGGAATCTCTGA